>OY978445.1:18127774-21002108 GCA_963854805.1 Plagodis dolabraria | reverse complement strand
CTGAAACAAAACTAGATATATTAAATAAACCTATACAAATTATTATTAATATTAAAACAAAAATAAAACTCCTATTGAAAGATTGAAAACAACTTGCAAATACATTACAGTGTACGTTTAATAGTGATTTAAAAAATAATTTATAGGTGCATAAATAAACACAACGCTCTCACTCAGCTATGTTCAACAGTAGACAATCTAGCGGATACAGTACTTACTCACTATCGAAACCATAACAATATAATATATACTTACATACCATTATAACATAATAGTTATATATCAACTGTTATATTATTACAGTTGATATGTAACTATACGATAGGAACCTAAACCAACATTACTTTTGACTAGTAATCCTTACACAAAATATAGATAATACCCAAATTTTAATCGATTCAAAAAGTAAGCAAATATATTTGATTATTTTATGTATGTCGCTAGGTTACCTAGCCATGGCTTACTAGCTGACTAATACCAAACGTACAAGCGATGACTGCTTTTTGAAATATAAAGATGTGCTGAAGAATCTTATAAAAGGGATGGGATTGAGGTCCCTATATGGGAATTGCAAGCTGCCTGTCTCTTAGAATGTAGATAAAATTACACGAAAATGTGTACGCATTTGAAGACAAACGGAGGTGCAAACTCCATTTGTATAGGGTACAGCTCAACAACATACCGCTTTTTGCATATAATTATGTAAATAGTATCCTCCTATCTAGCATGATTTCAAGACCGTTCTCGTATTAAGACGCTTATAAATGCTGGAATTCTGTCACTATTGGACTGCGTAGAAGTGAAAGAGAGCCAGCGATGATGAAAATGCAACCAATTTGGGTGAAAAATGAAAGAAAGCAACTAAAAACTAGTAGATAAATCGAAAATGTAACTTGTGTCTCTTGGTAAGGTTTGCTATTTGATTTTTAGATTTGTATACACATTAATGCATGAATAATTAATATATTTACGTTACAAGTATAATTTGGAATCAATTTTGCAATTTTATTCTATGGCAATAATTTTAAGAAAATAAGAAAAGGTTATAACAAATATTTTTAAAAGTATCTAAAAAAACAATAAATAATATAACATAAAATATATACGTCACGTAGATAACAGGAAAATTAGGCGGAATTGTCACTATATATATATTTTTCTACTTTTTTAAGTGTTTTATTTTAATATTATTTAATGTTTTTAAAGATACTTTTAAAATATTTGTTATTATTAAATATGGATTTCCGCAAAGTAACGACTTAATCTATTCATTACCATAAGAAAAGGTGTTTCGGAGTTGACGTCTCCGTAGAGAATATAATGAAGATTAACATATAATTTTCTTAGAGATATAAAATAAAAATATTTTTCTTAAAATGTGTTCAAGTAAAGCTATTTAGTCCTTATCAGCACCTAAAAAGTGGTTATTTAAGCTAATTGCACACATCAGTACCGAAAGAAAAGCCGCCGTTACCAAAATCTGTATAGAAGAAATCAATTCAATTACTTTGTTCCAACGACTATCGCCTTGTTTCCCCTATGCAATCCTAACAAAAAATTCCGTGCTATTTTTACTGAGCCTTTTCCTATTCTTTCTTTTCTTTATTTATGTGACCGGATAATTCCTCGTGAAACATTTCCACACAGATGAAATAAATCGAATTTACAATGTAAATGTTCAAATTTATATCCGCTGATTTACAACATGTCTGCGATAAGTACAGTTAGCAACAGAGTCATAAAATACACGCAAGTTACGCTGTTTATACTTGCTTCCAAATAATAATGTTAACCTGTTTGTAGTTAGGCTACTAGCGAAGCTTGGCTTAGGCCTAAATTTTAGCTTTACCCCTTCATTAAGTGCCGTGTTGTATCATAATTCTTCAGTCCGCGTTCTACTGTGATTAAGATATTTTAATGAAGCGGAAAACCGATCAATTATATTCAGTTAATAAATAAACCTTTGCGGAGTTTCATATTGGGAAACCCCAATTGGTAACGTTAGTAGCCAGTGACCCATTTCTGATATATCACACGTTATGGAATAAAATTTACGGCTTATACCCAACTCAAATATTTTATCAATAACTGCTATAAGGTAACCAGAAAACTAGGAAAATTAATTAAAAACGTAAAGAGAAATAGAAACTACTGTATTCATATTATTAGAAAGAAAGAAACTAAAGTAACATTCATATGTATTATTTACTGTTGTTAGGCCACAATCTCATTTAATGGTATGTGGTGATGTTGTCTAAGGGGGTAGAGCGACATAACCTAGATTGACTTTCGAAAACAGCTGTTAGAACAAACGGTTAGAGATTTTCATAATAGACTAGGCAAGCTCCCCTACAAGCATTGCAAAATAGCTCTTTTTTATGTTATTGTGGCGGAACAAGCTCGAGGCCCACCTGATGTTAAGCGGACTAACCTCTGCCTATAACAGATGCATTTCTTCATAAGTCACGAGTTGCATTGCGCCCGTCACCTTGAGACATAGTTGTTAAGTCTCATGTGCCTGTAATTTCACTGGCTCTCAAGGACTGCTGCTTCCACCATGCGGCGATGCTCAAGCCCGCGGCGAGATTCGAGCCATGGACCTGCAGCGGGGCAGTCCATAGGCAATGCCACTGAGCTATCACTACTTCATGAGCAAGCTCTGCAGCATAAGTACGCTCATTTAAGATGACGATTCGAAGCAGTGCTAGCTCAGTGGCTTTGGCTATGGACTGCCGTGCAGCATGTCCATGGTTCGAATCTCGTCGCTGGCTTGAGCTTCACCGCATGGTGGAAGGGCATTTTTGCGAATGCCCGCCTGGCTAGCGACCACCCTAAAGTGGAAAACCTGTCGCCAAGCACCTAACGGTGTGTTCCGGCAGCTGTCCTTGAGAGCCAGTAATTCTAGGTTAAGCCTGTTAACACCTTCGACCACATCATCACTTACCATCAGGTGACAATGCGGTCAAAGGCTTACCTATCAGCAATATGAAAAAAAAAAGACACTAGTACATAACTTTCATTGATATTTTACCTAGAGTGGCTAACAGGATATGTCGTAAAATTTAGTATATTTTGTAGTCGAGTGTACCAGGAATTGATCCTGGCGCCAAGACACTGTCTGCCAGAATACGATTACATTTCCTATATTTCTGGTTCAATGTACTCAGGGTTGATATTCCATTGGGATAGCTGAGCACAAAATAAGAGGGAGAGAGGTAAAGAACAGACAATTGTATATCCAAGTGAGCCAATCACAAACGCTTCAAAGTGTATAAAACGAACGTGTCAATATTTATCGTACCCACTAGGTATGACGTCACGAGAGCAATTTTGAGATGAAAAGTTCATGCCACGCGAATTCATTTCAAAGGCACGCCGCCGTCAAACCGACTCAAAGGCACCGCCCGTCACTGACCATGCCTCCCCCGCTGACGTCGCACTCACACCGCGTACCACCGAATTCATATCTGACAACCTGTCGGACTTGGTACTTACACGCAAGATAGTTTAAGTTAAGACCTGTTTGCACATTGATTAGTATTTAGTGAGAGTGTTTAGTGCAAGTATTTTGTGCTTAGTACTAAACACGTTTAGACAGCAACTGATTCGTGTTTAGTATCTCTGTTTAGTGACTGTGTTTAGTATGTATTTTTTTGCCAGCCACAAACCACGTTCCTCCTTTACCTTCACTCTCAATGTGTAGCACACCTAATAAGCAGTAAGCAGTTGGTACCTACTTCGTTATCAAATAAATGCAAAGTGGAGTGAAGCCCTAACCTATCAATTTGTGCAAGAATATATAAAAAACTAATGTCTTCAATGTAGAGATCCAAAATATTATACAGTAAGGTATTAACTTCTTTTCCCAATACCACCACTGCACTTTATAACTACTACAAAATTTCAAACGCGATTGTATGTGTATTTTAATTAATATTTGTATAGCTTGTCCAACTTGGAAGGCGAGGACGATACTGATCTACTAAACACAACAGCTAAACAGTATTGGGAACTACTCACACTAAACAGCTTTACGCAGCCAATAAACACTAATCCCTAAAGCGTCACTATAACTAATCAAAGTGTAAACAGGCCTTTATGAAATTGAATTGGATAGTCTGTGAGTCATCAAATCATAATTACAAAAAGATAACCCCAAACAGCTTAAATATTATTATAGATAGATAGATAGATAATTCTTTATTGTACACACCATTAAATTACAAAGTATTGAAATATGAAGGCTTACAATCAAGTGTTACAATGGGCGGCCTTATCACTAACAGCGATCTCTTCCAGGCAACCTTGGAATGGAGAGGAAATATAGGAATCATAAGACGGGGGTGCAACAAACGAATATAAAAAAAAGAGGTTAAACAAACTATGCTAACTTAAAATTTAAGCCACAAAATAAAAAATATTTTTATCAAAAACAGACAGATGACCTAGATACTAATAATATACATACCATAAATACTAATAATACTCGTAATATACATATTTCAATACTCTGTCAGACATACACAAATATAATAAATTATATTCATATATATCTATATACATACACAGACACACTATACAATATGCCTTATTATGCTATTTGCGAATAAGTACATGTACATTTCGTATACATATCCTACAATTGTGATGATAAAGTGCAAGAGATAAGCAGTTTGAAACAGAATGGGTGTTATTACTCGGACAAGTAAAACTTTTTGACTTGGCTTTTAAATATGGATAAAGATTGAGCTTGCCTAATAGAAATCGGTAATGAATTCCACAGGCGAACAGCTTTGACAGAAAAAGATTGGTCATAGAATATTGTGCCATGTTGAGGCATACTGAGGATTATTAATTTGTTGATTCGGACAAATTTGATAAGGAATCTGGAGGGCATTGAAAACACAGCTATCAAATATCCTAAATGGCGTTTTCAAGATGACTGTTATAGAAATTGCTTCAATCACACCGACGCAAGGCCGTCACATGAACATTGGAATATGCCGTCCATAGCAAATAAAACAGAAACAAAATATTAGGAACTCAATTTAATTGTGATTATCTCTAATTCTTAGCAATCATATCCTACAATTAATGTTTTATAAATAAGAAAGTAAGCGAATGCGTCTTTTTGCTTGTTGCCACTATCCTCCGTTTTAATATTTTTTTGTAAATAATGCCTCTCATTCCGAAAGTAATTCGGTAATTCTTTTATTAATCCCAATTTGCGGAGCAGTTCATCTCGAATTAGGACATACGAAACTATTTCATACTATTTTACGAAGCGGTTGCTGACGGGAGCACAATATAACTGACTTCTTTGTGGTTAAAACCGCTGGAACTTATATACTTAATATACATAATAGATTGCATAAAATATAAGTGATTATGTGTCAGTAATTACAATATATATAAATAAATTTTTGCAAATCTCTGTGATGAAGATTGAATCAGACGTGGCTTCTCTTCAGAGACCTTTAGCACAAAATGCTCCGGTTACTCCATTGCTTTCCAAGATTAAACACGTGCCATTCAGTTGACTAATATTTACAAGGTCTGTTCCATATGCTTTTTCTTGTATCGTTAAAGGTGACTAAAGGAAAGAATTGGCCGAATAACAAGAATGCCATCACCAGCATCCATGTGGGATGTAGCTGCATAAGGTGTGCACAACAGATCACGCATCAGCTAGCGGGTATAGTACCTACCAATAAAATCATTCCCAAGGAGAATTGACTACTAGTAGGCAGCGAGCATAAAATTAATCCCAATTTTTTTGTTCTTATGCCACAAAACACATACATATATATATTCTTGTGATGCTCTTTTGATGTCTAGACAGTAGACACATTTACCGAACCAACATGGGAGAGATAAGGATAGGAGATAGTGACTTCTAGATAAAACACACGTTTCTGTCGTTTTAGGTAATACCGGTTAATGCATTTATAAAAAGGTACTTCTTAGCAATGGTCCTATACCTTCGGTATACATGTAGACTATAGTGATCAAACGACTTCATCTGATTAACCCAGGCAGTTCATCAGATATTCAGATTCCCGTTTCATCGTTTGATCACTACAGTCTACATGTGAACCTTAAGTATAGGATCATTGTTAAGAAGTACCTTTTTATGATATCAAGGACCAGTATTACCTAAAACGACAGAAACGTGTGTTTTATCTAGAAGTCACTATCTCCTATCTATAAGGCACTACTTAAATCAGTTCAGTTCACGTGACTAAATCCCTGCAATATCTGCCGAATCTGTAGAACTCTAGGTTAGCCTGAACAACATCCTCGACCACATCATCACTTACCATCAGGTGAGATAGTGGTCAAAGGCTAACCTATCAGCCATAAAAAAAAGAATCTATTGTAAGTAGGTACTTTGAATACTAAATGATTTTTCTTTTTATACAAATGTTGAACTTCGAGGTACGTGAATTAAAAGGAGCTAATAATACTCGCTTTCATTTAAATAGATCTTATATATTTCCAGTTGTGTTGTTCGTTTCGTCTCGCGTTTCAGAGGCATAGCCATCGTCAACACTTCCACGTTGCGGCCAAATCCATTATGTATCCAACGTTCACGCATCAACGTCAATTCGTTGAAATATCAGCCGTAATATTTGGATGTGGAAACAAAAGAATCCTCTGTAACGTTGTATCTTTTGTGTGGAAGATTTTATGTCAGCACATTTTCTGCCTGTTTTGAGAGTTGAAAATGCGCTATATAAAAATGTACAAAGGTTTTGTATGTCACGCAAATTGATATCGTATGTGTTATCCTAGCAAAATCACATTTGTTCTATTAAGACAGCAAATTTTGCTGCTTTAATATTGCGTTATTTAACACAATATTAAAATTTTAACAGGCATCTATCTGTTTGTGTATATAGTATGTTAAATTTATATGATTTCAATTTAGTATATTAGTTTTACTAGCATATTATTTGTAAATCAATGATTTTTTAACTACCTTTGGTTACAAACATTTTCAGTCTTATATTATATATTATACAATATCAAAAATCTCCTGAGAGGACCTTTATTGGCCTGAGGAGAGCGCGTCGCATTATTTGACAATAAGAAGTTTTATAGTTGCACCCTTTCAGTCCTAAAAGATTGTGAACATTGTCTACAGTCTATGCATTAGCCTTTGTCTAGAAGTTTATGATCTAAACCCACCGAGTCTCCGGGGAAATAAAATAGCTGAGGTTGACTTTTATATCCATTTTCTTAACCAAAGAACGTCCATGGATGGCGCTTATAACCCTCATTAATATAAAATCGTCATTTATAATATACTAGCAGCGCCCCGCGGTTACACCCGCGTGGTGATGGATGATGATGATATAAAGTATCAATGCGTTTATCCAGCGCCTCATTTACCTCCATACCAAATTTCATCAAAATTGGTCCAGCCGCTTGAGAGCGAAGAAGTAATATACATACAAATACACTCATAAACGTTCGCGTTTTTTATTTTGATACGGATCAATTTGCTACTACCGAATATGCGTTAGAAATAAATTATTAATTTATATACAACCGAAATTAGTTCACTATTTTGGCGATAATGGCTATCACATAAAAGACAGATATATGCTGTCGCGGGCATTTTTGTAGGACTTTTTAAGATAAACATCTCCGTTATACATTATGTGCTTGTGATGTAAAAGGTTTTTGCAGTCGCATCGCATATGGCAGATTTTTTTCCTGCTTACTTAACACTTATCGTTTTATTTTGGATAATTCACACAATATCTTTATAAATTAAAGCCTAAGTGTTATTCTGATGTGTGCGTGAATGAGTAACAAACATCCATACATAGATCCACACATACAAACTTTTGTGTTTATAATATTAGTAAGGAGTAAGGATATTCTTTGCAGGTAATCAGAAGATCCCGTTGAAATACCTAAATGTTTTAAATAAGTTTTATTATACATGCAAATATAAAAGGTACCTATAGAAAAGACTTGCCCGTGGAGTGTACCTATCTATATAGAAGTATACGAAGGGAAAAATACTGAATATAAGAAGCGAATTGAGTTCATTGTTGTTGTGTTGTTGAGTGCAAACTGAGAAGCAGTTTGCTCAGCGTTCTCAGTATCATCATTACTTTCATACCTATAACATACGTATATACGGTCAGTATACATAATTTTTATTCTCCTAACGCAAATAACATATTGTAACATGTTTTTCTCCAGCAATACAAAGGAAAACACAAGAAACGAATTGTAAAAGGTTTTGGCTTTGGTTTTATGCCCGGCCGCCTTCAAGCATGGCATAAGAATAACAAATAAATAATTCAGTCTGCTCAATGAGGTATAGAGATGTGGAGAATATAATACGACATACCCAAGTTTCGTTAGTACAGTTCAAGTGATACTTATAAGGGTATGCATGAATAGATTAACGGACTTCCAGAAAATAGGCAGGTTCTAAATTCGACGCGTATATTTCATTGTCTAATCTTATTACTTATTCTTTTGCTGTGTAGCGTATAAAGTTGGTCCCCCCAAGTGTTATGTATATTTAATAATTATATGCGTATGTATATTTAACAATTTTATATCTTTGAGTTGATCCCTTTTACATTTCATCAACATCGGTGAAGGAATTTTTAAGTAACACTTTAGTAACTGCAAAAAGTATTTACCTTACATATATAGTGACATATAGTGGACCTGGAAGTTTAAATTGTAATTGCAACTCTAGTCCACGGTATATGGTATTCTGTGCGAAAGACAATTGATATTTACCTACGTAGTAGGTATGCGCCATTAAACAAAGTGAATGAATGGGAGGGTGCTCCCAGTGTCTTTGTTCCCTGAGAGCTACAATTTGGATGAAAATAAATAAATAAATTTCCGTTGCAGTGAAAATTATTAGTCTTGTGTATGCGTATATAAACACTATTTGAAAATGGGATTAAATATAATGACCACCACAAAATGCTTTGATACCCTTAGTTCTTTTACCAAAAATTGTAGTCGAGCACCAAATGTAGTAAATGATCACTTAAGTCATAATTAGGTGCGACCACGAGCGAAGCGAGGTTAGGTTACTTGTGACCACAACAACGTCAACAGCGCCATAAGAATTATAATTAAAATGCAGTTTTAATTTTGATGATCAGTTACTACTTTTGGGTTTACAATGATTTATTTGGAGTCATTTTGCTTAAGCCTGCATTGAGGTAGCGATACGTAATTGTGGTTCGTTTGAGCCCTTGCTGTATCTTTATTTCTTAATTTTGATTAATGTAATAAATATATATAATATTTAAGGATTAATTCTATAAATCATACACTTTGGAAACACGATTACTTAAAATTTTCTCGATTGAAAAAAAATTGAAAAGTTACATCTAAAAAACTAAATAAACCCTTAGTACGGCGCAAATATTTAAAGGAGAGTCATCCGTATTTGAAAAATAAAAAAATCAACATGTTTTCTATAACGTATACACATTACATTTTTCAAATAGGTATTTGTTTTTACTATACGAAGGAAATACTCAAATTCACGCATGTTCCGCCCATTTTAGTCAGAGCCGCGATGCTTTATTTCTATCCGCTTTAGTAATTCTTCGGCCGTCGTCGGACGGGGACGGATGCTGTTGGCGTGCCTTACTTACGCACACATACGCGGCGCGCCTAAAAAGCTCAGTGCGCCCTTCAATGGGATAGCGAAATGTTAAAATTTGGTTATAAGTTTACATTAAAATACGGGCTTAATTTTGGGGATCATTTACTATTTTTGTCTGTTATATGTTACTATATCTGGTCGTAAGTTAAGCATTATCCATTTGATACACAGTAGTGTTCACTATACTGTACTAAGCTGTGGTATAGGTCCGATCAGTTTTGACCATTTACATCTTTGTTGGGAGTAGAGAAACTTAGCGAGGAATGAGATTCTCGACAGATCTCCTTGACGTCCACGTTATAGAAAGTGTTTGAGACAGCTTTGATCGAGCTGCTATTGTTGGTATTGTAAAGCATTTCTATATGTTTAAAGATGCTTATACGTAGACCAATAGATTATCCAATATCCCCGACTATAAAAAGGCTATATATTAAATGACTTCCGTGGGGTGCCGGGCTAGTAATGTTACCCCTCACCATCTGTACCCGTGGGTGTCGTAGGAGGCGACTTGGGGTAACACACCAGAAGGTGCGGCAGCGGCGCTTTCTGAGGAGCTAATATCAACTGCGATCCCCTAGACGCCTGCCAAGCATGGGGATTATGGTAAACCACCCCATAATGTACACAAATAAAATACAAAAAGTTTCCTTTTTTATAAGTAAAGAATTAAATAACTTCAAGGATTTCCTGAAAGTACAAGCCGCATAAAAAAGTAACAATATCACTATCTCTAAAACCATAAATTACTTACAAATTTAAATGCTTGGCGGCTGAAATAATGGACAGTTATCCAAGACTCATTCTGAATTCTTTTCCAGGCAAATCTTACCATATAGTGAGGTAGTTAGTAATATATCTAATAAAAGGGGCCAATTACTATGTTATTTTTACGAGGATGTGTTTAAAAACGCTATCTTGGTTTATACAAGTAACACGAATTAAAAACAAGTATAAATTAAATAAGAAAGTAAAAACAAGACTGCAATTCCATATTTTTGCTAAGCGTTTTATCCATTCATTGACATTTAAATTACAAGTTATTTTTTACGCAATTGCTTATTAAAGCCCTTCATTTTGATACCCCACTCGATGTACTTGAAAGAAAAAAAATATTTTCTCATCATATGGCGTCTAAAATCCGCCATTGTGTTTATTTTCCTATTTTTGTATATCAAGTGTCACTAGGGTTCTAAAGAAGAATCTAATATATAATCTCTATCATCCCTCAAAATCGGTTAATCCATTTAGAAATTATGATATATAAATAAAATTACAAACTATATATATACATGAACCCTGAAATCATAACTCTCCTTTTTGGGCAGTCGTGTAATGAGTCATCGCCGCCATTCTGGAATGGATTGGTATAAAAAAAAATGAAATGTTAATATTATCATCTCATATTTACACGCTTAATTGATAGTGCCAGTGATACCAAGTGTTCGTACATAAAACTGGAAACAAATTTGTGAATTTGATACCAACCAACAGTCGGTTCTAAAACATTCTCCATTATTATGTTTGATTAGAAAATACAGATACGTCAACTGGTAGAACTGCCTGCATAAATGTCTACGAATAATCTTTCATATCGCCTTACAAATTCAAAGTAATACCATCAAAGCCGTACAGGATGCTCGAACTCTTCAACAGTCATCATGATATTTCCGACAGGATGTGCAAACCCCTTCAAGGCTGTTATATCACTTATGGCTGTTCCATTTCACGATTTCCTTCTCGCGCGTATAATTTTGCCAAGATTAAAAGACATTAGGGGGCGCTGCGAGTTTTCTCTTGAAGTAACTAAGCCGCGGCATAATTAAGGACTGCGAAACGACCCGATGTATCGCATGCAAATTAATTTTTAGGTGAGGTTTAGGCAGAGATTATACTTTTGTGTAAACATTTTGTTCTGCTTTAGTAAAAGGCTAGCAATTGTTTTGTTGAAACAAAAGTAATTGTGTGTCAGGATTAAACGGAGCTATATCTTTACGGTTCAAAAGAAGTTATGTATAGAACTTCGTTTGAAAGTCGACAACGTACGATTTTTAGGGTTCCGTAGCCGGAGGGTAAAAACGGGACCTTATGACTGAGACTTCGCTGTCCGTCCGTCCGTCTGTCACCAGACTGTATCTCAAGATCGGTGAAGCTCGACAGTCGAAACTTTTACAGATGATGTTGTCGCTATAACAAAAATACTAAAAATTAAATAAAATAAATATTTATGGGGGACTCCCACACAACAAACTTGATTTTTTTACCGTTTCTTGCTCGATACTAATAACGGTGACAGGTAGACGCTTTAACTATTCACAGAATAGTATTATTTTATAAGAGCATTGACGCATGCTAAGCGAAAACATAGAAATTATTTCGGATGGAAAAAGATAACTTCCAGCGGGACTTGAACCCGCAACCCCCAGAATACCGTCCTGCATTACCAATTATGCTATGGAAGCGGGTGCTGGACAGTCGAAAGTTCTCCATCCGTTTGAGTGTACATCTTATTGACGTTGGCGACATCTACCCAAATAGCAGAAGACTATTTACATAGGCTAGTATGTTGATATACGATCCACACTAAATACCAAATCGATAAAGCCATTTTTATTTTTGATTGGTATCAATAATCAAAAATAAAAATGGTCCGCTGGAAGTTATTTTCCATCCGAAATAATTTCTATATTCACAGAATATTTAGGTTTATATTCTCTTTAAATATAATTAATTAAAATAAAATAAACTAAATAATTAAGAGGGCTCACATACAATTAAAGAGGTTTTCGCCGTTTATTTGTTATGGTACGGAACCCTTCCTGTACGAATCCCACTCGCACTTGGCCGGTTTTTTTTTTAAATAAAATGTAGACGTTACTTATTCTACTTCGCATCTAATATTGTAATAGGTTGCTGTAAATCATGACTGTAAAGTTCGTTCAAAGTTTGTGACTCAGAGTAGAGATAATAAAGTAAGGAGACAGACATTTGGAAGTATTCCATAAGGCTTCTGCCAAGTTTATAACTTCGTAAATTTAAAGTAATTCTATATGATTATTCTTTATTTAAAAATGTAATTGTAATTAGACTCTGCTTTTCAGTTCAGGAGTTATGCAAAGTCGCAAAACTTTTATCATACTTTGTAAAATTTAATAAACTTGATTATATAAATACAATGAAAACAAAAGTAGCACGGTTCAAGTATGTAAAATATGTTTACTTGTATGATGCTATTATTATGTTACATAGACACATATACAGAGATAATAAACGGTAATTATTTTAATCTTAAAAACTAAAATGTTTACTTAATTCTAGTGAGTTAATTAAGTTTTTCCAATCGATGAGTTCACTATTATGCTGTATATTAAACTGATCACATAATTAGTATATCCATAACCAGTAATTCCAATATGCTGAGATAGGTTCTGAAGCAATGATGGCTCATTGGCATTGGCTATGGACTGCCACCCCCTCATTTCTGCCCATGGGTGTCGTAAGAGGCGACTAAGGTTAACACACCAGAAGGTATTGGTAGATAATTGTAACTCTGTAGTTCTGTGTGTAGGCCCGTGGGTGCGGGGCTAGAATGTCACCCCCTCATTTCTGCCCGTGGGTGTCGTAAGAGGCGACTAAGGTTAACACACCAGAAGGTAGGCAGCGCTTTCTGAGGAACTGATATCTTTCACTGCGATCCCCTTTATCAAGATTAAGGCAAACACCCCCAAATGGGGGGAGGCTGTGTTCAGCAGAGGCCAATCCGGTTGATACAACACAGTAATCTATGCTGGAGAACATTTTAAGTTAACTCTAAAAACCAATAGCAAAACCTTATCAAAGAGACACAAGTTACATTTTCGATTTAAGCTACTAGTTCTGTGTTTAATACTCGTAGCTGTCTTTCGTGTTTTGTCCGAACTTCTAACGATTTAACCATCGCTGCCTCTTTTTCACTCCTACGCAGTGCAATAGCAATAAAATTTCAGTGTTTTTCAGCCGTATAAAATCAACGTCAATGTTGAAAATAATCCAAGGTCTCGTTGATGATTCGACAAGCAAGATCAGCGTTATTTTTCTAACTGGAACACGCGTAATGCTTTCGCACATTTGAATGTTTGCCAAATAGGTCACTGGAATAGTTTACAAACTGTAGTAAATAAATACGTACGACAGCCGTTTCCAGTCGATTCTTGGTCGTATTTTTTGCGGTATTTTTCTGGAAATACAATCCGATGGGGACAATTTGCATTTCTTTTGTAATATCTTAGTCTGGACTATCAACATGATATTGAGTTCAAGTGTTTGAATGAACTCTGTTCCATTATTGTACTTTTTATAATTTTTTTTTTATAATCAGGACTAACTACGAGTATAAGGTATAAACGTTGTAAAATCAGACAGTAGTACGACTATCTAACCTCAGTGATAATGTGGTCGAAGATATTGTTTAGGTTAACCTAGATTTATTGGCTCTCAAAGACAGCTGTCGGAACACACCGTTTGGTGCTTGGCGACAAATTTTCTACTTGAACGATGGTTATACGGTGGCTATGGCTATATGATGGCTAGCTACCAGCTAGCCATGCGGGCATTCGCAAAACTCCCTTCCAACATGCTTTGAATTTCAAGACTGCGAGGCGGCGGCGGTGGGGATCGTGGACTGCGACGCGGCAGCTCATAGCTGTACCCGAGTAACGGAGTTCAAGCGTTTGACTTAAGACGTTCAGAAGATTATCTTGGTTTAGCTTCAACGTGGTTTAATTTATGTTGGTGAAAATTAAACTGGAGCTTTGAACTCAGCTTAAATTGATGGCGTTCAGATTCAAAGGTGAAATCCGCCCTTAAGAAAACCAGAATACAAGGTAAAATATAAAATAAGCAAATAATGGCCAAGCGCGAAGAGACTTGGTCCTTGCTATTTTAGGGTTCCGCCATTGAAAGAATAAAACTTTTGTTGGTTTTGATTACAATTACAACATAAATCTTTGTTTTTGTATTTGTAGGTTAACTAGAGGATACATTTTATGCTAAAATGCCGATCGCTAACTGTTTAGTTTTTGACAAAGATCCCGTAACAAAAATAGTCTCAAGCTGAACAACTTTTATTTGAAGAATAAATTTTAATAATTATTTTTTTCCATAAAAACAATAAAGGTCCATTTATTAGTACAAAAAGCTAGAATGTTAGTCTAGTACTCAGTTTCGGTGAAAGTTGTACACAAGGTATCAACATTTTGGGTTTGTAACTTATTCCGTTTAAGAGCTAGAGACCCGTGACATATCGGACGGACAGGCAGCGGAGTCTTATTGTATGGCTGCGTTTTGGCCTTTGAAAAGTTTTTAAAAAGCTTGATTTCAATTACTTTACTTGCTATTTTTTAACTGTCGTATATTCGCTTGAAGCTTGAGCTACCTTATCCTAAAATTATTTAATATAAGATACAAAAATCACAAAACATAACCTCATTTCAGTTCCCCTCGCTTTACATATTTAATACCACCATTTTCCAAGGTAAAGGTATCCATAAAGAACAAATTACACGAACATGTGTTCGTCATTACCCTAACAGCTTTATTTACTTCTAACATAAAGAGATCTTGGCGCTTTTCTTGCGATGTTTTTTCTTTAAGTTACTTACTGAAATTGTTTAGTTAGCTCGCTGGGTAAATTTCACCAATGAAGAGTATAACTATACCAACAAGGATTATTTTAATATATCGTAATAACATAGTGGTAGGGCATTTTCCGAATGCCCCCCTGGCTAGCTACCACCCTCAAGTAGAACATCTGTCGCCAAGCACCTAACGGTATGTTCCGGCAGCAGACCGTGAGACCTAGTAATTCTAGGTTAGCCTGAACAACATCTTCGACCACATTATCACTTACCATCAAGTGGTTAGTGGTTAAAGGTTAATCTATCAGGCATAAAAAAAAATCTAGACCTTTGTCACCATAGATGTCCAATTTAGCAGTATTTTAAATTTGCTAATGTGTAGACTTTAACGAAATGTGACTTCATGCATCAAGCAGAAGAAATAATCTTATACTGCTTAAAAAAGAAATTTGTACTGTTGAATTTGGCGCTATATAGCTCCATGAAAATCAAATATGGCCATTTTGCTAAAGCTGATAATTCATGATATTTCTATATCGTATGCTTATCTTTTTATTGCAATGTTTTACCACGACATAGATGCCAGAAAGAGAAAGGCTGCTTCTAGGTTTGCCTTTCTGTGATGGCAAAGACCAGGTTTATATTAGAGTATAAAATTATACCCAAGGTTGGAGAAATTCCCCTTAAGGCACTCCTTTAGTTACTTCAGTTTACCCTTATAGCCAAAAGTTTGTACACATTGAAAAACGATAATGCTTGTTCACATCGTCTGCAAACGGCATTAAGTCTAAATAATTACTCTTAAATCCACGTTTCCAAACAAAAAACTTGAATTCAAGAGTAATTATTTGCATTAGCAGACGATGTTAACAAGCGTTATCGTTGTTCTATGTATACAAACTCTATGTACCATCAAACGGGCTTGATTCAAATATTTACATTTCAAGTATTTAAGTCATAAAAAGAAGGCTAGTTTATTTAAAAATTATTCTCTGAATAAGATGTAGGAAACAATCAAGTCTAACTGCTGCATCTTCATCAAGCAATTAATTATGCACGAATAAGTGCTACTGAACTTAGTCACTTAAATACAGATTGACACAATGGACTTTAAGGACTATTACTGTATAAGGACTATTATTCATCCTCCTTTTGGGCGTCTAGTGGTCTAAGAGCCGATGAAGACCGACCTTCACCCGTCAGATAACCTAATAGACATATTCTTTATCAAATATAATATATCGCACATAAAATAAAAATTTATTTAAATTAGTTCAATTAAAAATAGCTATGAATTTTTTAATAGACAAGTTACCATAAGCATATTTATTAATAAATTATATTTGATAAAAAAATATGTATATGTTCAAGTTATCCCATGGGTGAAGGTCGACCTCCCACGTCTCCTTTGCTCTACGGGATTAAATACGCCTCCCGAGCAACGTCCCAGCAATGTCAATATTCTTAATATTATGTTTTCGTCATAATAACCAGAAACATAATAGTTAAACAACTTGAAATGGTTTAAATCGCGTATATTTATCATTATTTTGTCCCGACGACGTTTCAAACACTTTGCAGTGATCGTGGTCACGGGGTGACTAATTGGTTTTATTTGTCACATGAGTTATTAAGAAACTATTTGGTCTACCGTCAGAAATTTTGATATTAATCATTACGTTCCCTATTCACGCAGTATTCGCTCAGTGTCCAGAGTTCTTGCAGATTTGTGTCGGCTATGGGATTTAATCAATTTGATAACAGGATCCCAAGCAGATGGTAGGTACTTGCCAACCATCAATTTAATTACTATGTGTAACAATCGTGAAAATCTAAGACAATACCAGAAATATATCGGGTATACTACTGACAAGAGTATTCGAAAGGAGAGTTAGCATCAGGGAGGTGGCCGGCCGAAGCCTAAAATTCCTACAAATATTTTCTTGGGTTGCACTGCGCGTTGTTGGGAAAACTTAGTTATAGGATCATTAGCTCTTTATGCGAGTTCATCCAGCGAAGTACTATATTACACCATACATATTTCTACCGCCAGGCAGTAGTGTTTGTCCTCCAATAATTCGTAAAAGTAATGTTCACATTGCTGTGTTCCGATTTGAAGGGTATGGGTGCCGGTGAAACTACGTACTCAGGATGATAGGCGCATTGCAGTTGATCATTTGTACTATGTCACAAATTATCGACTGCAATGCGCCTATGCGAATGTTATAGGCAGAGTTTACCGCCTTTTCCATTACGATAAAAAAAAACTTACTTAGGTTGTCCCTTGATGTTGAGAAGATATTTCATGATCTCTTCATTAGTGGGACAAAGGCAGGGAAATGACGGTGGGAAGTATTACTGCCACAATTTTACAAAGAAACATAATTAACCTGAAACCACTTTGAAGTGAATATTTATGATGTGTATCAGCTGGATTGTCCAGTGTTCAATACAGCCATTTAGGGGGGTTTGCCATAATCCCCATGCTTGGCAGGCGTCTTGGGGATCGCAGTTTAAGATATCAGTTCCTCAGAAAGCACTGCGAACAACCTTTCAGTATATTACTTTTAGTCGCCTCTTACGACACCCACAAGTCACAATGGGGGGTGACATTGTAGCCCGGCACCCCACAGTTGTGGAGAAATATTTATATATGTAGTACCTAACAATAAAAGAATTGCATTATGGTATATCATACAGTTAATTTATTTGTCCATAATAGATCTAATATTACTGACTCAACTAAACTTCAGCTAGTACATAAAATAACCACAAATATATATCATATATGCCGCAGCATAAAAGCCAGCCTAATGGCCTAATAAATAAAACAGAGGCCAAGGATTATTTACAAGGATGAACAAACCGACCAGGAATCACGGATTTACCCAATATAAATAATACATTTTGTATGTTTACAAGGCAAATAGATAAAGCTGATTAGTTATGGCAGAGTCAAACATTTGGGATTTTTGTTAATTTATCAAACATTGAAATCGTTATTTGTGTACGTGATTGCGAATGCGTAAATATTGTCCCAAATATAAAATTGATTGAAGTTTTTATTTTTTAAATTAATAAAACCTTGTTTTATATATATATTTTGATGCCTGATATGGCCTTTGACCACTATCTCACCTGATGGTAAGTGATGATTTGGTCGAAGATGTTGTTCAGGCTTAACTAGAATTACTGGCTCTCAAGGACAGCTGCCGGAACACACCGTTAGGTGCTTGGCGACAGTTTTTCAACTTGAGGGTGGTAGCTAGCCAGACGGGCATTCGCAAAATGCCCTACCACCATCCTGTAACGAATGCCATCCTAAGACAACAACCGAGACCGACGGCTTAACGTGCCCACCGAAGCACGTAAGCGCTCAGTAGTAATGTCCAACCAGCGGTCACCCATCCAAGTCATGACCGAGGTGGACGTTGCTTAACTTTGCTGATCGATTCAGAATGGCTAAGCCAACTTCGCTACGAGCGCTTCAAATATTCATTAGCATTTAATATTCCATCTATATTTATAAAACCGCCGTACTGATACAAACTCTCACAATTTTACTTATGCCACCTATGGTTTCTAAAAATGCAGTCCTTATAAGGTCAGATGGATGACGGACGGATGGACTGTAGAGTCTTAGTAATAGGCTTTCGTTTTTATTACGAAACCAAATAATATACAAGAAAAACATAAAAGGTAATGAATAGATTCAGACGTTACTTTGCGGAAATCCATATTTAATAATAAATACTTTAAAAATATCCTAAAAAACATTAAATAATATTTAAATAAAACACTTAAAAAAGCATAAAGTATTTTATTTAAATATTATTTAATGTTTTTTAGGATATTTTTAAAAGTATTTATTATTAAAAACATAAAAGCTTAAACTTGTTATATAAGTACTGCTTACTTATGGCTAGTCTTTGACACTATTTAACCTGACGGTAAGTGATGATGTGGTTGAAGATGTTGTTCAGGCTTATTGAGAATTACTACTTCTTGAGTACGTTAGACGGGTTGGTAGTCATCTCGACCCACATACCGATTCGGTGCGCGGGTAGGGGTTCCACCAAAATAAAATTAATTGTTTTTTTATGTAATCTCAATTCTCAATCCACGAGCAGATTGAGACATAACAACTGCAAAATTAAACTATTATTGACTGCCTCGTTAGTTGCTGTGATTGACAGTTTTTTATCAGCATATTTACTTTAATTCGGTACTTGCCATAGTTAAACAGTTTTTGCGATACCTAGTACTAACAAAGAAGTGACCAACCACAGACACATCAAAAAATATATAAACCATGTTTACACCATCTCTTAATATTACAAGAACATAAATTAATTAAAAATTTGGAAACTCGACTGCAAATTTTTTATTTTTGTTAAGTGTGTTATTGTTCCATTGAAATTAAAACTATATGTTGTATATATTTATGGAATCATTTTTTAAAGCCCTTCATGTTGATACCCCACTCGATGGGTTTGGGAGAAAACATATTTTTTCTCACAATTTGGCGTCTAAAACCCGCCAGCTAGTTTTTTTTCACTTTTGTATGTACCTACCAACCAACCGCGCTATCAAGACGAATCTAATGATATACAATACATTAAAATCGGTTAAGCCGTTTAGAAGTTATGGTGGAATAAAGAAACTCACACATACATACATGAACCCTGAAAACATAACACTCCTTTTTTGGGCAGTCGTGTAAATATGCAGAAGCCCTGAATTATCGACAGAGGCAAACAACATCCTTGTTCTCCATAGAAAAAAGAGACTAATGACACGTTTGTGCAATAAAAAGCAAGGCCAAGTGCGGGTGGGACTCTCTCGCCAAGGAGATATATCAAAAGAGCATGTCACCAAAAATCTTTATTTCATGATACAATTCATGGTAAATAGAAATAGCTGGTTTTTGTAGTGTATAAACGTATAATAATTTGGTTTTTGTAGTGTATAATCGTATAATTAATGTATAACTTAATATTATTTATTAAGTTGGAACCTTGTTAGTAGCGGGCCTATGCATATATGGTCGGACAGCTATTTAGCCCTAACATCATGTAGTTATATCGAGACTTATTCTCTAAACGATTTAGTCATACTCTCTGTCTAGTCATATCGCGATGTGGTCGTAAAGCTTCTAACCCCGTCAAACTTTATATGATTATTACCGTGTTGACACTAAAAGAACTAAAAACTAAACAGGTTTCTAGTCTGTGAACCGGACCTCCTTTTATCATTAACAGTTATTATTCTTTGAAAGTTTTGTGAAAATGTCAACCGGACACCTGTCACGGTTTCAAAGATCTGTCAGGGTCTGATCAGTGCTCTAAAGAACAGCGAAGGCGCAGTAATAAGTCTCATTTCTAGAACGGAACCCTAAAATAATTAATTATATCTATATATAAAAATCTCATACCGTTCTGGTACGAGGCTCTATATGTAAATAAATCTGAGCATGTGTTAGGTCAGTGGTAGGGCATTTTAAGAATTGCTAACTGGCTAGATACCACCGTCATTTATAAAATCTGACAAGCACCTAACGGAGTGTTCCGGCAGCTATATATGAGAGCTTGTAATTCTAGGTTAACCTGAATACTATTTTCGACCTCAGCATCACTTACCATCAGGCGAAATAATGTTCAAAGGCTAGCCTGGCGAATCAGATAAAAAAAATACTTTATATTTAATCCAGGTAACTACTTTAATTTACCCAACATTCCTACGAAATTAAGACTTAGGCAATTTGATATGAAGCCATACATTTAGTCTTTTATTCCCTAGAGAATCTTGTTGGCAGAAGCCAGTATCTTATACGATATATATATTATATTTCATCACAGAAATTCACCCATCTTGTATCCTCTTGTCGTATTTCTTAACCTTAATAGTTAGAAGCGATACGGTAAATATATTTTGCTTTTATATTAAACCCGTACCTTGAATGTCTGTTGCAGTCAGCGCTATTACGGTGTTGAATATTTAATAAAAATCAGACGTGAAGTTTATTACTCTGGGATTCATTCTCATCTTCGCTTTTCTTACCTATATCTTTAATGTTCACGTTTTAATAAACATCGAGATCAATTGAAAAAAAGTCTTTTGTATTACAATATTCTTCAAGAAATATGCTTCAGCATTTTCTCAGTCAGGTTTATCTCAGTATATTAGTAATTACTGAGATAGAGCTGACTGTCGGAATACATAATTGAGGTTTTCAAAGTTAATTTTAGTGCAACGCAGTTTATACGTCATTTGAAACAGTGATTAAAAGTTAGTAAACATATAAGTACCAATATACGAATATATAGGTGTTTTATTTTTGGGGCTATCCCTATTTTTGGTCATTTTGATTTTTTATTGCTGATAGGTAAGCCTTTGACCACAATCTCACGTGATGGTAAGTGATGATGTGGTCGAAGGTGTTAACAGGCTTAACCTAGAATGACTGGCTCTCAAGGAGTTAAGATGGTTTTTTTTTTCTCTCTCTCTCAACTCTCAGTCAAGAACAGTTGACTTCGAAATATATGCTGTGTAAAAACAAAAATATATTACAATATAAAATACATTATTAAAATATATATTTTAGCAACAAAAACGCGTTGAAATTGTATTGATAACTGATTCAATAATAAATAATAGAGTATTTTAAATGTATATATTTGTAACTCCTCCACAGTAGTTAATTTTCACGTCTAGCTTTCGCTTAAATGTGAAAAATTATATCCTTAACAAATCTGTATTTAATTAAATTTTAAAATCGGAGAACGGCGTACTCGTTAAAATATTATTTTCTATAATTTTCGCTCTTTATGGATGAACTAAAGGACGTATTCTCGGAGTCTTGCGGCCACGCGCAGCAGGATTGAACTTTTTTTAATTCATTTTTAGGGTTCCGTACCCAAAGGGTAAAAACGGTACCCTATTACTGAGACTTCGCTGTCCGTCCGTCCGTCCTTCTGTCACCAGGCTGTATCTCAAGAACGGTGATAGCTAGACAGTTGACATTTTCACAGATTATGTATTTCTGTTGCCGCTATAACAACAAATACAAAATGTTGGCAATGTGCGAGTCTTAGTCAAGCACGTTAAACCAAAAAAGGTTAAAATATAAAGTCTAATATTGTATAGCTCTAATGGTACGGAACCCTACGTGCGCGAGTCCGACTCACACTTTGCCGATTTTTAGTTTTATCGTTACAAGCTCCTTATTGGTCTGTATCGCCCCTTGAATAGATCATCTGCCTCAGTGGACTGGGCGTTGCGACGCGATATAAGCAAGATAAAACCCATGGGTAAAAGTGACGTCAGCAATTGCATAAAATAATTAAGTCTAGTACAAACCGGATATATCTCCCCGAAGAAAGGATGGAAATCATCTCACTTTTAAAATGTCTTATCTACAAACCTGGACGAGACGGAGAATATGTGTCCACGGTGGATGAATCCTTCCTCAGTATTACTGTTGTTAAACATATATACACATACATGAAATCACGCCTCTTTCCTGTCGGGGTCAGCAGAGACCACAGATTTTTACTTACTAAGATCCTTCCATATTAAAAGACGTTTAAAAGAATGGCCCCGAGTTTCTTGCCCGTTCTTTTCGCAGTGGCTCAATAAATTTTTTTGCTGAACGTGGCAGTACAATGTAGAATATTACAATATTAAAATGTGTAATTGACATTCATAAGAGCGTCGTAGACTCCTAAATTGAATAAATAATGTTGAATTTGAATTTGACATATCTGTTTCGGTTCGTAGATGAACCTCTCATTCCCTTCATACGTGAACGTCGGTTTAGGGTACTCCTGACTTGGCCTTCTTTCAGAACGTGTTCAATCAGGTTTCGGAACGTCCGCTTAGGTTTTACCCTAGTCTTAGTCATTCTCATTTCATTCACTCTCTCCACGTGTCCAAAACATCTTAACAAACCAACCTTTCTCGATTTTTATAACAACATCCTCATTCACAGCACAACGTTCCCTTATCACATTATTCTTTATCCTGTCACTCAGTTTGACTCCAATTGTGCTTCTCAATGCTCTCATCTTCAATCTGCATTTATTCAAACATACGAGTAACAATATACAATTAAACTACTTGGCGTTTATCAATATTTTCAGTTTGTTAGCTAGCTCCTGTCCTGACCATTCTATCTCCTTATAGTAAGTGATGAAGTTGACGAAGGTGTTACACAGAAAGCAAATTACAACACGCAACCGACATTAAATGAATCAATTTGTAATAATATACCCACGAATTAGAACAAGGATAAGTTTATACCGTGCTTATGAGAGACGGCGAATATTTTATCCACGTTCCGTGTTAAGCCTGCACCGTGGCAGCGATACGTAATTGTTGTTCGTTTGATCCCTTGCTGTATCTTTATTTCTTAATTTTGAGTTACATAATTAATATATATTATATTTTCTCGATACAAAAAAAATCCAAAGTTATATTTAAAAAACTAAATAAACCCTTAGCACGGCGTAAATACTTAACGGAGAGTCATCCGTATTTGAAAAATAAAAAAACAACATGTTTTCTATAACGTATACACATTACATTTTTCAAATAGGTATTTGTTTTTATTATACGAAGGAAGTACTCAAATTCACGCATGTTCCGCCCATTTTAGTCAGAACCGCGATGCTTTGTCCTTATTAGCTTTAGTAATTCTTCGGCCGTCGGACGGGGACGGATGGTGTTGGCGTGCCTTACTTACGCACACATACGCAGCGCGCCTAAAAAGCTCGGTGCGCCCTTAATTCTTCATAACGGAGACATGGTCATATTTTCACGGAGTTATCAAAAGGAGATAGTATTGCCTCTGTAAATAATTTTGTATCCCGAAAATGGTCAAAATCTGGCGATAAAATTAGGGGGCACATTTTTTACCTCCAGTCCATGTTAAACCCGCTGAGATGTAATACCTACCCTGTTACAATTGCGACGATCTTTTTACACACGTGAATTGATCAGGTCTATTGCGTGGCTAAAGGAATATGATGTTAACAGAAAACTGTCGTGACCAGCCTCTATTAAATTATTGCTACCCACAGTTGTTATGATTATAGTTGTCCTAAATCCATTAAATAGAACCGAGGAGAATTAACGAGCCATCGTTAAAAATAGCATTTAAAATAAATAGGTGCTTTATTCACTGATTAGGTAAGCGCTTTATGAATCTCTTTTTTATTGCCTACTCAACTAAATTATCTCCAGCTGAAACTTCGAAATGATTTTTTTTTTCGTTTGATATTTATTCTTTTCACTCTGAAGTAGATATCGAATAGTATATTTTTTTTCGATATGGCTATTTCTTTATGTCATGTACGTTCCATTTACTTTTAATTATAATTTACAGTTTAATTAAAATTAGCTATTGTCCTGATGTGAGACTTATGGAGGAACCAGCGCTAGTTTAATTAAAATTAGCTATTACCATGATGTGACACTTACGGAGGAACCAGGGTCAGTTTAATTAAAATTAGCTATTGTCATGATGTGAGACATACGGAGCAACCAGCGCAGGTTTAATTAAAATTAGCTATGTCATGATGTGAGACTTCCGGAGGAACCAGCGCTAGTTTAAATAAAATTAGCTATTGTCATGATGTGAGACATACGGAGCAACCAGCGCAGGTTTAATTAAAATTAGCTATGTCATGATGTGAGACTTCCGGAGGAACCAGCGCTAGTTTAAATAAAATTAGCTATGTCATGATGTGAGACTTCCGGAGGAAACAACGCTAGTTTAAATAAAATTAGCTATTGTCATGATGTGAGACTTCCGGAGGAACCAGCGCTAGTTTAATTAAAGTTAGCTATTACCATGATATGAGACTTCCGGAGGAACCAGCGCTAGTTTAATTAAACTTAGCTATTACCATGATGCAAGACTTACATATTAAAGAAACATACGAGAAAACAAAATTAAAAAAAATATATGGCATTATGATAAAATTATATCCTCATTATTTAGACAATGATTGATTAAGTATGGCGAATTGCCTCACTATTATTATTTACAAAAGCAAAAAATATGAAATTCATGCAGCCCTTTGTACAAGGAATGTTTTCAAATAGGTTTTGTTTATCCTCTACCATAAACATAGTGAATCATGCGTTATATATATTGTGTGTCGGTTAAGCAAGCTGTGATCGACTTTCACTTGACCATCACTAAATGTTTACTTAATTTTACAAGCAAAGTAATTTTAAATGACGCTAAGTCACTTAACTTCACATAAAAGAACTTGCGCTGCGAAACTGGAACATGAAACTAGATTGAAGCACTAATATGGCATCTGGCAAGGCGTCGTGGACGACAAAGACTATCATACCAGGGGGAATTCAGTAATGAGACACCGTTTGTCTTCTTTAAAAGGCTTCACCGAAATGTTCGTGGACTCGCAGATCACAACGTCGTTAGGTAAAATGTTAATAGGGCTGCCATACACAGGAATTTTTGTATTGCAAAAAATATTGACGCGCTGTATATTAGAAATTTAAATAGAAGGCCGGTGAACGGTAGAACATGCAGAACTTTGTAGGAGTAAGAATTTTTTTCAATGATACTGTCAAATACTAAATAACTTTGCTTGGAGTCCAGGCCCAGGACCGTTAATAGCCAAGCAGAAATCTTTTTATTACTGATATTAAAGCCGTTAGCAAAGTTAATTTAAAATTGGAACTGACTCTGAAGAACAGCCGCATACCTTTGTGCCCTATCATGCTGCATTTAAATCTCGAACATCAAACAAAGCAGTCGACATTGATTGCTCCAATTTTTTATAATCATTTTTACCTTATCAAGGAATAGTGTAGCCAGTGAAAAAGAGTAAAGACATCCACATTTTTGTATAATTAGATATAGGTTACACACGTATATGCCATAAATAGCCCTGACATAGTAAATTGCTATACAAGCAATTTTTGTTTACTGTATCTGAACCTGAAAAATATTTTTTTATATTAATTACACGGTTCTTAAAACTTATTGAATAGACTATTAGAAATGTCAGTTTTTAGAAATTGTTTGAAAATTATTTAATTGTCTTAGTATTTTCTGTTTCCTCAAAAAGGATCCATATACTGCACTTTTGAGAGTGAACAAGCGATTCCTCGAAGCATTTCTTTTAAGTACTTTTATGTATTACTTTAAGTGAATTTTGTTTTATTACATCAATATGATCCAAAGGAGTAACATGGTAGTTTGAGTGTGGTCAACACGATAAAATCTACTAAAGTGCTTGTTTAATTATATTCCTTGAATTTATATCCAAAACTAAGTACTTGGTAAGTACTACTAAGTATAATCGTATTTTTTTAACTTTATAAATTTAAAAAAATAATACGTTGATAACCCTAACGCAATAAAACATCAATTTAGAGAGCTGGTCCTCTAACTATGGAACGAGAAGAGCACTAGGGAACGAGTTCAGGCATTATTCTCATAAACGAGAATGTAAATTTGAGAATTCTGTAATATACTTAGTGCGTAATGAGGGCTTCTATTTGACAGCAAACCGTAAATAATGAATCAGTTGGTCTATAACGCAATCTGTAGGTAAGTATTATTATAAATTCTGTGTTATGTTCAGAATACTTTAGAATAACGCGATTTCTTTGTGTATTGTTAAATTTAAGTTTGTACTGGCCGGTCCCTTCCCCATACAAACGTCGCATGGTGATCACTCCCTTATTTGAGATTTTAGGTCCAGAATTAAGCTTATGCACGGTTAATATCGTCATTATATAGGCTTGTACGATGCAGAAATTTAAAAAAACATAATTCAGTTGAATGTTATGAGCCTCGAAAATTTTATATGAAAGTGTTTCGAGGCTCATAACTCTCATGTTAATTGTCTTATTAAGAAAACATTACGATACAAGCCTCGATCATAAACAAATCAATCGATATCACGCTTTGGACCTTAATCATTAATCCTCTACGACGTTTGTATGGGTCACCGACCGGCCAGTTCACCCTTAAGCAACAAATATTACTTGGTAATTACTTAATAGGTAGATATTTTTGCCTATGTGTACTTTTTTGGGATATCCAAAGAAATTAACATTTCAAAGAAGTCCGACATAACATTTTATCATATACTCAAGTATATAATTAAAAGATTCAGGCGATACTTTACGGAAATTCATTTCAAATTCTACACCAAAGACATATTGATGATGTTTAATGTAGAAGCGTGACAGGCGTCACATTGACTGGGCAGGAAAATTAGTCGGAATTGTAATTAGATATATTTTAAGAGTTTTTCTTAATTATCAATTAAATGTTTACTTCAAATTATTTGTTATTTTTTTGGTACCTTTACCAACAATAAGGATATGAATAGTTATTATTCATATTGTGATAAAAACAATTTTAACAGACTAAAAAGCAGGAGATCCTCAATTCAACTTACGTTTTTGTAAGTTTTTTACGCGATTACTCCGCCAGTTATAAAATAATTTGGGTATTCTTTTTTGTTAGGTAGCCCATTACTTCTCCAAGGTGGTCCCCTTTAAAAATCATTAAATTCGGTAGTTTTTAAATTGTAGTCATTAACTGAACATTTTTTTGGATACCTGGACTAATGGTAATTATATCTCTTGTCGAAGGTGAACAATATTTTAGGCGAATAAGTAAGCTTGTAAGCAATACGCACCATAAGAAAGAGTAAACAGGAACGACTCCCAAAACTGTGAAATAACTTGTAGAAGTCAGTCAGATGATAATGTAAGTTCAGTGTTTTGAATCAGCAGGGTACTGACTTCAACAAATTATTTCATACTTTTCAGCGTATGCATATTTTTTATAAACATTTTTTGTGATACTTGCACAACGCTTTCCCACTTTTATTTTACGTATTCCATTTTTTACTAATGGTGCTTGAGCATATATTTCAATTTAGTGATAAAAATAAAAATACATACAATGTTTCCTTTGTAAGGAAACATTGTATGTAGTCCATGATATACTAATGACTCATAATAATACACTGAATCTACACAAATTACTTCTACCAGTTAAAGTCTAATAGTCGTAAAATCACAGCAAGCAATTTATATAAAATTAGTCATTCTTATGATGAGATTAAATCTAAGTATACTCAAATTAAGCACGCAGGTAATATACTAAGTTTATACGGGGAATTTAATAATTGGTATGAATATATCTGCATTAATTTATACTGACGTTTTTCCTAGCTTTTTGTCTGAAGTTTGCTTAGCCATTCTCCCAACATCTTTGACCATGTGGTCGAGTCGAAGATGTTGTTTGGATTGGTTGGTTTGGATCACTACCTCACCTAATGGTAAGTGATTGCATAATCACTTACCAAGTATGGTCAAAGGCTAGCCTATCAGTTATAATTTAAGCAGTGATAGCTCAGTGGGTTTGTTTGGCTATGGACTGCCGCGCAGCAGGTCCATGGTTTGAATCCCGCCGCGGGCTTGAGCTTCACCGCATGGTGGAAGGGCATTTTTGCGAATGCCCGCCTGGCTAGCGACCACCCTCAAGTTGAAAAACTGTCGCCAAGCACCTAACGGTGTGTTCCGGCAGCTGTCGTTGAGAGCCAGTCATTCTAGGTTAAGCCTGTTAACACCTTCGACCACATCATCACTTACCATCACGTGATATTGTGGTCAAAGGCTTACCTATCAGCAATATAAAAAAAAAGTATACTTAGGTGACATTTTGATTGAAAAATGTAGTATTTATTAATATGTATTGCCAAAAGTATGGCACCGTTCGCGCTCAAACAAACGGAAAACAATCGGGGATTGTGGCCCACGTGTATTAAATCAAGAAATTACAGAAATAATTTTTAAATTAATTTATTATTGGCAGGCGTAACTACTATATATGTGTATTACAGTCGTATAAGGTATACTCTTTAGAATCCACTATTCTGAGGTAAACTCATTCAAATGAGCAAGTTAGCAATCATTTTGAAATATAATTGTTTACTCATGCGAACTGCATGCGAAAGAAATTAAAGTAAAATAGTCCATAAACGAACTTCAAAGTCTTCAAATGATACGAAAAATTGTATATCAAGTTATAGATTACTTTTTAAATTAACTTTAATAATGTTTTTGAGGTAAGCGTAGTTGTAATATAAAGGTATTCAACCTCGAACTTTAAAAGACCTCACAAGAGTGCCAAAGTAAGCTATATGTACTTACATTTAATTTAGCTGAAAGGGTTCTTTGTGCTCTCACTGAATGTTGCTCGCGGCGATGCTCACTAATTTGAAACCCAGGTTAGACGAAACTAGGTACATTGTTCAAGAAACAGAAAAGATTACAGAAGTGAATAATGGTTATATAGTACGAGTTATATAATATATATAGTATAGGTTATGTAGTAACACTAGCTTTCCGGCCGCGGCTCAGACAGAGTTACTTTCGCATTTATAATATTAAGTATGGATTGACTACAAGATATCAAACAACAAAACGTTAGATGACCTTTTCATCCCACCATCTCGGAAAGAGTATTTTTAATCTTCAATATCTGAGTGGAAAAGCCGTTTTTATTCTCTAGAGGATAAAGTAAAATTAATTTAGAACATCGTGTGCACTAAGTTTGTGAATTAAAAAAAAACATTAAACCTATTTACTGCTACCTCTATGGTGCCGAATATATAATACAACTTTTTTTTTAATTTGTTAAAAACTCAGACTCGGAACCTTCTTGGTGTTCTTTTTTCAATTTGCTTTGTACGCGGTTCTTTACGCGGCATTTTTTCACGCCATTGTTAAACCTTATATTAAAAACAAGAAACTTGAAAACAAGTGAAAAAATTAAAATGAGTGATTCTAGCGACGAGGAAGTTTGTTTGACGCCAACAGAATTGACTGAAACTGTTAATAATGCGCAAATGAGCTTCCTCCCTCAACAATCACGCGAGAGTCATTTCCTCGCTGAGGTGGAATGAATAGTTACGTGTTGCACTCGAGTGCAAAGATTTTTCACCTCGTGCTATTTTGATTCCCTCGCTAACGCTCAGGATTCTAAATTTGAATCCTTCGCTTGCTCGGTCATCAAAATTGAACACGCGGTTAAAAAGTAACTTTGCACTCTTGTATAACAAATAACTATTTCGCCCTACCTATTTGAAAAACTATGTTGCTCGAAGTCCGGGCGAGTTAGTCTAGTTATATTAAAGGCCAAGGTCTATTCTTCACTAGAGTTTTATGGCGATTATGAATTTTGAGTTTGGAACATGAATAATGTTCGTTGATGCTCTGCGATACAAAAGAAAATGCTGCATGAAAATAAAATACTGGCCGATTAGAAAGACGGTTCGAATCAAATGTTAAATACGCAAATTACGTGAAACCAACGTCGACATACCGTATCGGGTAGTTAAAATATTTATATTCTGTGTACTGATCATTCAATGTTAAAAAGAGTGCATTTTATAGTGATGGTATCGACACCTTAAAAACATGAGATATATTACAATACAATACAAAAATTCTTTATTGTACACCACACATGTTACAACACATATAGGTAAGTAATTCTTAAAGCTTAGGTACAATGGGCGGATTTATCGCTTAAAGCGATCTTCAACTTTCAGTCAACCTTAGGATGGAAAATATAGATATATATAAGGAATAAAAACAGATATTTGGTGTAAATTTGTAGAGATTAATTATATTATGTAGATAGAAAGAAAATATAGTATTTACAACAAATAAATATACAATACCTAAATATATATATATACATATATAATAGGTATACAAAATATAACTTAATATTTATAGCAGTTTTTATTATAGCAGTTTTTATTATTTATTAGTTTTTATTTATATATTTATAATATTAATATTTTTAACTTAATATTTTTTTTTTTGCCAGCATGCTGGGCACGCTGCCAACTGGGAGTGGGCTGGAGCAATTGGACTGCCTATGAGTCTGCTATGACTTATAGGTGTCTAAATGCTTTTATTGTAGTAGCTGTAGTGTTGTATATAGTTCATAGTATTTTGTTTAATAAACGTTAAATATTTATAGTAAAGAAACAAAGTACGCCGATCTGTTACTGTCTTAACAAAACTGATTAATTCGTGCATCGTGCAAGACAAAAGGATCTAATTTGATGTTTGAATGAATTTAATGTTTTGTGTGATTATTATATATGTTGTTTCTTAAAAAAATATTTTTTGATTTTTCCTCATAGATGGAATGAAAAGAAGAGTATATCACTAAACCTTAATCTCTTCTTAATCTTAATTAAATCTTTCACTGCGCTCATAATCATATAATCACAAGTTACACTCGGGATTTTACTCTAGAATCCTTCCCACCATTTTGGATTCATAATAGCACCCTCACACGGATCACGGTAGTAAGTATATGGATGTTATTTTTGAGCAGTTGGATTAAAACTATACCTTGTCCTTCCCCGTATCTCAAACTACTTCCATACCAAATGTCATCCAAATTGGTCCAGCAGTTATGGCGTGAAAGACAGAAAGATAGACAGGCAGGGTTACTTTCAAATTTTTATTATTAAGTATGGATTAAGTAACGAATAATAAGCGATTCGTACAAAAAGTAAGAAATAGTAAATTGTTCTATAAATAATGACCAAAACTATATGTAATTAAAATAGAAAAAGCCCTGTGTGCACCTATGTATTAACAACAACAACTTCATTTTCTACTTCCTTACCTGTACGAACACGTGAACAAGAAACAGCCCTATTTCTTACTTATATTCATGTAGTTACATAAAAAAGGAAGTAGGAATTAATGGAATAATTGATTATTTAACAATTATCCTTTATATATATTTAGCAGTAAAACCTCAACCAATGCTTCAACGGTTAACCGCATCAATCAGGATAAAACTGCACCTGATTACGATTCTACTTGAACAGACTGTTATTTATTTATAGTGAAACAATAAAATCCCTTTATATACGTTTTTTTTTAATAATCCCAAACCAAGAAAATCTGTCGCCAAGCACCTAACAGTGTGTTCCGGCATCAGGCCTTGAGATTCAGTAAAATAACAAGCACATGAGCTTTACAACTGTACGTCTAAGAGTGACGGGCGCAGTGCAATTGTGACGATCTTGTGTCGAGGCTAGTTCAAAACCCGGTGGAGTTGTATCACAATGGCAAACAAGTCCAATCCGAGTCCATTCTACATTATATTAGGTAAGGTCGCTAGAATACCTATTCACACGGTACTTTAAAGACTCCTAAGCCCCTATTACACTATCGTATACCTATTAGGAGTCTCTCCAAAAGTTGGCAAGTTCAAAAATGTCTACCAAACAAAATTTGGCAACTTTGGTCACAAACACGTGTTGGAAACACAAAAATAAAGCCAATTCTATTTAGTTAGAGACCACAGAATATCCGAGAAATGTACCGTTATCTAAGCACTTAACAATTTCCCAGTTTCAGTGTCGCCTCTATTTCTCTATCTAATTTGCTCACACCAATGTATAAGAAATACTATGTGTTTTATGTTTTGATGCGATCTTCCTATTATTTCAGAAGTTCAATAAACTTTAGGAAATCCTAGACATATTGTAAAAGTATCTAAAACAAGTTACGCACTCGGTACCTATATCAAATGAACAAATAACCGTTCTCTATTCTGTCTATAGTATTAACTATATGTGTCTATAGTATTAACTTAGCGGAGCGCGTAACATGTAGGTAACAGAAAAACATAAACATAAAATAAATAATGTCATATTTTTTTTTTTTATATGATTTTGAGGGAACAAGGGTGAGGGCCACCCACCTAAATCGAGGCCCACCTGATGTTAAGAGTAATTACACTTTGCCTTTAACATATGTAAGAACTGCTGCGGAAATACACTTTTTGGTGCTTAGCAACAGATTTTCTACTTGAGGGCAGTAGCTAGCCAGGCGAACATTCACAAAATGTAAAAAAAAATCGGTCAAGTGCGAGTCCGACTCGCGCACTTCATATTTTAACCTTTTTTTGTTTAAACGAGTTTTAACGCACGAAGAGTTCCGTACTTCATATTTTAACCTTTTTTTGTTTTAACGTGCGTGAGTCCGACTCGCACTTGGCCAACTTTTTGTATTTTTTGTTATAGCGGCAACGGAAATACATCATCTGTGAAAATTTCAGCTGTCTAGCTATCACCGTTCTTGAAATACAGCCTGGTGACAGACGGACGGACGGACAGCGAAGTCTCAGTAATAGGGTCCCGTTTTTACCCTTTGGGTACGGAACCCTAAATACAACCTAATATATAACACTAGAACATCTATTTCATAAATGGCTTTTGAGCGAACACTGGAAGATGCTTGGCTAGAAGATAACATATTCACTCTATAATTATAGACTCCCGGATGTAATATTAACACACTTAAGTTAACGCATTTTCAATAACAGGATATGATAATCAAAGGAAAACGAATCTATCCATCACGTTCCTACTACTGCAATATGGCCTTCTTAACAGAGAGATAATGATAATGAAAATAAATAAATTAATCAATTAGAATGTTATAATAATCCGAATTTTCATAATCTGATCGTTGGTAAATTAAATTTGTTGGTAAAAATGTTCCGTTAAAGGAAACAAATATAGATTACTTTGATTATCACGCAGAGTAGATTTTTCCATAAAGGAATTTACTAGCTTGCGTAGAATTAAATAAAATGAAAACGCAACGATATTGTAGTAGGTTTATTTACGAGTATTTATCTCGCCAGTTGCTTTGTTCGCTCCTATGCCATGAGTCTAAGAAAAGTAGTAAATAGCTAATGTAAGAAAAATATTACTATTTAAAAAGTAACCTTCTTCACATACGACAGATTTCCTTTAAGATATATATTAAGAATTTAAAATATTTTGTTGAATTCGGTATCATCAGTGACTCAAATATTCTGAGCACAATATCGCGTTCATGAAGAACTTCTACAAGATATTTAATATTTTTCAGTATTGGCTGGAATTATTTTTTACTCTCTTCAAGATTGAGAATAAAGGATTGATCGCGTTATTTGCTACGATAATGCTCAACATCAGCAATAGTTGCAATCATTGGCTGGTCGATGTATTTTGACAAATATTTTTTTTCTTTTTGATTGAGTTATTGTCGACGATGCGTCAATGGAGGGTAGACCAAAAGCGTAGAACACATGTGTAAATAGGTAATTTTCTCGATAATTTCAAGCTTCGTAAAGGTGAATCTGCGATCGATCTACCTAACCTTATTTCCTCGTCACCTTTATTTATAGTATAACAAGATAAAATGCGGAAGCCACTCCAGGTCGATATTACAAAAAAGTTGCATGAAGCTTTCTCCAGTTTCATAATAGGTAAACTGGATTTTTCAATATTAGATAAGAAAATATTAAGATGCCATCTATTAAATTTTTTTACACAAGAGTTAAAGACGGTTTATTATTTTAGGCGTCTACGACACTCTTATGAAGGTCAATTACAAATTTTAATATTGAAATATTCTACATTGTACTGCCACGTTCAGCAAAAAAAACATAAATAAAAAGTATATTATTGGTAAAAAGACGAAATGAATTGTATAAAATTTGTATTAATTGTTTTGCAAAACAGCAATCCACAGATGCTTATACCACAGATTACTTATACAAACAATCACAAAAAATATTTTAGTTGTAAGCTACTCTCGCATTTTAGGAAATATCACATTTTTATAGGGCTAAAACTATTAATGTACACGCCCGAATCGTTTACATTTTTAAGCGGCGTCAAAAAAGGAGGAGGTTCTCAATTCGCTTGTTTTTTTTCATGCCAGTAAAAATTTCTGAGGTTAAAATACCTCAGAACTGGGTGAAGCGATCTTTTTTTATTTGAAAGCTAATGTTTGTCGCGTGGTCCCATTTAAATTTCATCAAAATCGGTCAAGCCGTTTTGAGTTACTCTCCAATAATTGAAAAATATTTTCCTATCTTAACGATACAGTCCTTGACAGTGAAGGACAATCGATCTCGTAAGTAGCAAGGGTCACTAAAAAGTATGAAAAAAAAAAATGTTAAACAAAAAAATGGAACCAACTTCTTTTAGTGAAAATTAAACATGAGTGGAACACATTCCGTTATCGGTTCTACACCATCCCTCACAATATTGTTGATGAATTATATCCACATTATATACTAGTTAATCATGAGATACATTTCTGTAACAAAATAAGTCCTCACTATTAATTATGTTCTTAAACAAGTTCTCTATTAGGACTTACGAAGTCCTTTAGTTTAGTTTAGGGAGGACATAGATGCTGGCTACCGCCTGTGCGGTCGTCCAGCTCCACCGGGTTTTGGGCGAGGGCCTGGCCCTACAATAGCCCGGGAGGGAGAAGTGCCGAAGGCACTTCTCCCGAGACGGGCGTAGAAGGCGAAAAGCGCTTTCTACCTCCGTCTCCTGCGGACGCCGAAAACGTACCGCTACTATAGGAGGGGTTGACAGCGAGCTCAAGGGCACCACTGTGGTTCGGACCTCGGCTTGTCTCGCTGTCGAGAGACATGGGGGGGATCGGAGCAAAATGCCTCTGTGCAACTGCAGTGTTGCACAATTGGGCCCTACTGAATAATACTCTTTGACTATTTGGAGAGCAATTTATCGTGACCTTGTTTTTGCCTCGAGCTCGCCGGCGAGCTCGGTGTTTGATTGTGTGACCTCTGATTACCTCACACCTGGGGATTTTACCTCGACGACTTGCGGATAACGCTAAAGCTGCCAACGTAATGGCTGCGATGGGGTCATCCGGGTCGTCTAATACCTGCCGTGGTCGGCGACGGGGGGGTTTGAAGAATGGGATAGAAGAGGCAGTCGAGTAGTTCGATGCCTGGACAACCAATGGGTTCGGGTGGTGGGGCGCTCGATCAAAGTATCGGCGGGCGCAGTCCTTATTGAACTGCGCTAGAGAGGGAAGGTTTAAGTCGCAATGCAACTCGGTGTTCCGGATATACCACGGGGCGCCGGTTGCATTACGAAGAAAACGGTTTTGGATGACTTGAAGTTTATGAAGGTGGGCCTCACTAGCATGACTAAACACTACTGATGCGTAAGTCATGATGGGGCGGATGCAGGCAGTGTAAAGTGTCTTCTTATTACTAAGAGACATTTTACTCTCTTTGCGAAGTAGGGGACCAAGGCGACCCATTATGAAGGCCGCTCTGTTACGGACGGTTGTTATGTGATCGTTAAAGGTGAGATGACGATCAAGGGTGACTCCGAGGTATTTTGTTCTAGGAACCCAGGGAATGGGTTCGTCGAACAAAATAAGCGGTTTCGGGTAAGGGGAGCGTGTCTTCTCAGTAAAGCACATAGCTGTGCTTTTAGCTGGGTTGACCGCGATGCGCCATTTTCGGAACCAGTCACCGATCTCGGTGATGGCCCGTTGCATGACGAAATAGGACTGTCTGTTGATATGCCACCCAGTGGTGTAAATGGCGGTATCATCCGCATATTGGGCTAGGAATACTTTGGGCTGAGAGCGTGGGATGTCACTGGTATACAGTGCAAAGAGAATAGGTGATAGCACGGAGCCCTGAGGGACTCCGGCTCTGACTGGGTGGGGGGAGGAGAGGGTGCCTTCCACGCGATAGCGAAAGCTTCTGGCTTTAAGGAAGTCTTGTAGGATGAGCACAAGACGTTCTGGCACGCCAAATTGGTATAGCTTGTAGATCAAGCCGTTGTGCCAGACTTTGTCAAAAGCTTTCGCTACGTCGAGGAAGACTGCTAGCGTAGTCTGGGGTTTGGGGTACTTATTGAAGCCCTCAATGATGTGCTCCGTGAGGCGGTGCACCTGTTGGACGCATGAGTGTCCGGGTCTGAAGCCAAACTGCTCATCTGGGATAAGGTGGTGTTCCTTAGCATGGGACTGGAGACGGTTTGCAAGTAACCGCTCGTAAAGTTTGCCTAAGGCACTGAGGAGGCTGATGGGGCGGTAACTGGTGGGGTCAGATGAGCTTTTGCCTGGTTTGTGAATGCCAATGACATTTGCACATTTCCAGGTGTCTGGAAATAAGCAGTGGCTCATAGCAGCATTGAAGATGCTGACTAAGAGATGGATGAGAGGAGGAGAGAGGGTTTTAAGAACCCTGTTGGAGATGCCATCGGCACCGGGGGATTTGCGCGGTCGGAGGGCCTTGATCAGTCTCTCCACCTCAGCGTAAGTCGCTAAGGTGATTGGTGGGAGTTCAGAGGTGACCACAGAGCTTTTACGTTCGACTTCAGCATCCACCGAATCGAGGTGAGCTTGGTCAACGTGATCTACGTTAGGGGAACACTGAGCCTCTAGGCTATCAGCTAGGCACTCAGCTTTGTCTTCGTCAAAGAACGCTGGGACTAGTGGGACTGGTCTGTATAAGGGAGGCATGTCGTTATGGTTACTTCCTTTCAAGCCTCGCGCCAAGTCCCAGTAAGCATGGTGGCTTGGCACGAGGTTTGAAAGTTTATCGCCCCATTGTTGATCACGCAACTCAGACATGCGACTTTGAACCATGCGTTCAAAGTGGCGTTTCTTAGTTTTGTTCTCTTTACTGGGGTAAGAGTCGTAATGTCGGGTCACTGCTTTACTCTCCGTCACCAATCGTCTCACATCCGCTGGAATGACAAGGCGCCGGTCGTCCGGCACTATGACCTCCTTTGCGGATGCACCTACTACGGTGGAGAGGTGATTGGTGAACGAATCGATCGCAAGGGTTACGTCATCTTTTGTCAGGATGTCGTCAGGGATCTTGTCTAGGTCCGGTGAACTGATAGCCTTTAGGGCATCGCCTACTTGCTTCCAGTTCACTATCGTCTTAGTGGGGCGGGGGAGATCAGTCGTTGGGTCGGGACCTAGTCGCAGTATAATGGGTCGGTGGTCAGAGTGAAGCTCGTGAACCACTTCTATGGAGCGTAACCGGAGTGTTACGCCTCTGAATAGTGCCATGTCAAGCAAGTCAGATCGGTGGTCTTCCATATAAGGGTAGTGAGTGGGCTCAGTGGGCGCAATTATGTCAAAGTTAAGTTCTGCGATTAGGTTTTCAAGTGCAATACCTCTGGGATTGTTGACGTTACAATTCCATAGGATGTGCTTACTGTTGAAGTCGCCAATCAGAATGACGGCGCTTCCTAATGAGAATAGGGCTTCTAAGTCAGCTCGGACGATCGGCTTTTTGCAAGCTTGGTAACAGGATGCTATGACTATAGGTTGATGACCAGTCATAGCTAGGAGGCAACAAGATGCTTCCATATTAACAAGAGTCGGGGTAGGTAGGGGAATGCAGTGCAGGGACCTTTTGTAATAGATAAGAGTGCCTCCCCCACGGGAGTTCACTCTATCATCACGTACCGTTCTGTAATTGGCAAACCTAGGGTTCGCCTTCCCCGGTTTTAGAAAGGTTTCCTGCACGCATATGATATCGATAAGGTGGGTACAACAAAAGTCGTGGACGAGGTCACGTTGTCTGAAGAGGCCGTCAGCGTTAAATGACGCTAACGAAACTGAGTACGGTTTCGTGCGTTCGGTTGTACTACCCATAGTGGTTGTACTGGGGAGGGGCCTGGGGAACGAAGCGCTTAAGGGCGCTAAGTAAATTCGCGTGTTCCAATGTGTATTGGATCACGTCCGTTGGGGATTGAGCGTATTGCATCTTGTGGAATAGCTCTTGTACCTCATTGATGTCAACCGACATAGCCAGATCGCTGACTAGGTTGATTGCCTCTTGAAGAGGGGCAGCCATCAATGGCATAGGTGGAGCTTGTGGCCGGGAAGCGGCGCGGGGAGGCGCGCGAATGGTGTTGGCGACGGGTGCCGGGAGCGCGGGGCGAGCCGGGGCCGGTGCGCGGGCAGGGGCCGCGGCGCGGGCGGGTGCGGGTGCGGGCGCGGGTGCGGGCGCGCGGGCCGGGGCGCGGGCGGTAGCGACGGTCTTAACCATACTGGGTGGTTTAGACCATGCGTTACGGGCTGGGAGCGGCGCGGGTATTACCTGTGAGGCAGGTACTACCGTTAGTTTAGGGCTTACCCGTTGGTAACGGTCGTAAGAGGGACGGGTCGGCCTATGCCTTGCCACCCTGTGGTTCAGTCGTGGTGCTTTAGGGCAACCACGGTAATTCGCGGTATGCCCTTGAGCACCGCATAAAACACAGCTGGGTGGGTCCGGTGACGAAGTCCTAGGAGTATACATGTCTCATGTAGTTATATTTCTACCGGTCCCTAAGTATCATATAATACCTCAAGAGCCTCAAGTAAGTATAAGGTTACGGCCTTAATCCAACCACGGTATTATGAGCTTTTAATGAGTCTTACAAAATGCCTTGAAGCCTTATAAGTTTGTTTGATAGAATAACAATGAAAGAAAAGAAAGTACGCTGAAAGGCTTTCGTGTAGGAAATCATAAGCTAATAAAACGAACGATGTACTTTATCCATAATTCTTTATACATTTCAATCCTATGTATAGCCTTCTACTACCAATACCACATTATCATGAATTAATAGACAAATGTAAAAAAAAAATGTCCGATATGTTATCCTTTGCCCATAATGTCACCTCTCACCTGTATATAGACATAAATTAAATTTACAAAATTGCAACGAGAGAAAAAATATAGTCATGTATTATATAGATGTGTATAACCGCTAAGCCAACATGACTTAAGGCTCATCCCCTTTTTTCCATCGGACATCCAGACAAACGGAGAGGCGCCATCCGTACATGGTTGATATTCCCAGGACTCGTACGAAGCGCTTCGCTTCCACTTTTGTCGTGCGTACTGCGAAGAGTGGAACTCCTTACCGTTGTCAGTTTTCCCGACGGATACAACATGGGTGTCTTCAAATTGAGAGTAAATAGGTTTCTTCTAGGTAAGCTTACTCCATCTTAGATGACATCAATGCTTAACATCAGGCAGGGTGTGGTCAAACGCGAACCTATCATGAATAAAAACATGACTTCAATTTGTGCTCTCGTTCCTAACCATCGTTTGGGGATGGAGTGTAATAGGATGGTAATGAGTCATATGTCATGTTGGCTTAGCGGTTAGACTCAGTGGATGGCACGGGATCACGCATGAAAAGTAACTTGAAATTAATAATAAATTCAAAAATAATGTTCTGGCTGTGAAAATTTTCTCAACAACTTATACTATTACTCCTCAACAAGAAAATCACTAACGAGGCACTTTGTAGCAGTTATGGCTCAGTAGCATTCGCTATGGACTGCCACGCAGTAGGTCCATAGTTCGAATCCCGCGTGGGCTTCACCGCATAGTAGGAAGGCATTTTACGAATGCTCGCCTAGCTAGCGACCACCCTGAAGTAGAAAATCAGTCACCAAACACCTAACGGTGTGTTCCGGCAAGCAGTCCTTGGGAGCCAGTGAAATTACAGGCACATGAGACTAAACTGCGTCTCAAGGTGACTGGCGCAGAGCAATTCGTGACTAAATACGTAATACATCTCTTATAGGCAGAGGTTAGTCCGCTTAACATCAGGTGGGCCTCGAGCTAAAAAAAAAACAACCTTTTATAAATTAACGGTACAATCTGCCGCAAACTCTTGTATTTAAATTTGCCATAAGATTAAACGTATATACATGTACAGACAATGTTTCAGCTATTGAGTCTTCCTAAAACGTTGAAACATCAGCTGACCCCAATCCCCTACCAAGGCTTATATTTAGCAACTCTCTTCGGTATTCCATCGCACTGGAAACACCTTTCATCCTGGTTTATGTTCGACGTTACCATAAACTTTACCTACATCACGGAGGTTTACGGTCCGCCGCATATAACATTTACTTTTAGTGTACCAAAATATGTAATTTCTAAGCTAAGTGTATCTATTAACCGCAAATTGCCTACATTGAGACCAGTATAAATACAGTATAGAAGCGCTCGTGGCGTAGCTTGCTAAGTGTTTCTTACCTGATAAACTAAGTTTAGCAGTTTTGAAGCAGGGATGGCTCAGTGGCATTGGCTATGGACTGCCGCGCAGCAGGTCCATGGTTCGAATCCCACCACGGGCTTGAGCATCTCCACTTGGTGGAAGGGCATTTTGCAAATGCCTGGCCAGCGACCACCCTCAAGCACAAAATCTGTCACCAAGCACCTAACGGTATGTTCTGAGAGCAGTTCTTGAGAGCCAGTGAAATTACAGGCACAAGGTGACGGGCGCAGTGCAATTCGTGTCTTATGACGAAATGCCTCTGTTATAGGCAGAGGTTAGTTCGCTTAACCTCGGTGAGCCTCGAGCTTAATCCGTCAGATTCCACTTTGGTCATGACTTGGATGCATGGCCGCTAGTGGGATTAATAGAGTCATTCCGTGCTTCAGAGGGCACGTTAACTCGTCGGTCCCGGTCGTTTAGCATGATAGTATATAGGCCTTTTTCCGAATACCGTCTTGACTAGCTACCACACTTTAGTAGAAAATCTGTCACCAAGCACCTAGCGGTATGTTCCGGCAGTTGTCCTTAGGAGCCAGTAATTCTGGTGAAATAGCTAGGCTAGCCGAACAGCTATAATAATTTAAAATATTAGTGAGCAAGTGTGACGAAGGATTCTGAGTTAGATTCTTTTGCATAGTTACCTATATTTTGAAAATGCCCTGGATATTGCAATTACCCTCAATAGAAACTCATTCAAGGTGGATTATTACATAATCTCTTAAAATTAAGAGAAATTGTAGTCAAATAGGTATTATCAATAAGAAACTATCAAACTTTCAGTTATCTTAATAGTCAGTTTATCTGTTAGGAGTGGTTAATATCACGGACGTTGTCACATCACATGAATGCTGCACTGCTCTTTCCAATCCAAAACGAATTGATTAAATTTTGCTTACGATCTGCCCTGATATATAAATATATATTTTTCTCATATATGCGAGCTTTTACACTCCAACTAAATCGAAGTAATTGAGTTAAAAACAAAAAAAATAACTAAACGGAAAATGAAAACGCAATGCAATGCACCTCGCTGAAATGGTTTTATGCAATTGCGTCTATGAACAACTGACATAATCAGACACTCATAACATTATATGCTTGCTTGCAAACTGCATCACAATCAGTTTTCAAAGTCAACAGGCTACGATGCCTATAGACAGACACACAGAAAGGGCATCTAACTTATAAAAGCTCTTTTTTTATCTAAAATACACCACGTATATTTAACATCACGGCTATAATTTAATACAAAATTTAAAAAGGTTTTATACTTAATTAAACTTCAATTTTACTTGAGATTCATAACGAATTTTCATTATAAACTACTTAAGAATTAGCTGTACTTGTTAAGAGGAGCTTTTTTTCAAGGGTCACTCATGAATTTTCTCACCATTCACAAATTTTATAAACCTGTTTTCGACACCGTAACCGTCGCGACGCGCTCAATTTGAACAACGCATTAAGAAAAAATAAACATTGATGAACCATTATCGGTCCTCAGGAGGTTAGGTATTACAATAATAATTATTGTTATACCTAGCCAAATGGGCAACACTTAGTATTAATTCATTCTATCGTTAAAAAAAACTTTGTGTTTAAAAGCCGCCTAGCTGACTCCTTCCTTTTTTAATAAAGTAGCCATACTGTACGAGTATATAATACATGTAAGTAGAGTAGAGGGATGCTTTTGCAGAGCTTCACTAATTACTCTGTATTTATGGGGTCAGTGACCTTTTTAGTGGACAGTTATTGCGTCGGGAAATGAGCTTATAAGAGGGAAGACGATAGAAAGAGGAGCTTTATTACAGAGTAGCCAATTTCATGGTAGTTAACCCGTTTATTAACTAATACAGGCTAAGGGTTAGCGGTACCATTCAATTTGCTAACAAATTTATTCAGTTGAATAATAAATGTAACTTAGTTCTAGGAGTTGATTATGTAGGCGCAACTTAATTAGAGATATTGTACAATAAAATCACATTTAAGTATTAAACCATAGATATAGGTTTACCAAAAAAAAACATTAGGTTGTGAATATTTTGGAACACAAAAAAACTATAATAAATAAGTAAATACCAAACTTATATTCAGATACAAATTTTGTGTAAGAAAGCTACGGACTCGAGTCAGTAAAACAATTCAAGTTTCGAAAAATACCTCAATAAGCGTTTGAGACGGCCACTCTTTCGTTAGTCCGTGACAGACAAACAAGCTTGAAGGTACCTTGGCTTACAACGCATTCGGGTGCAGAGAGAATTTACAATACTCTTTTCCTATACAAACATGCAATAATACAAATGAAACTAAAATTCACATACAAATAATATTTTGAACAATTTTATAAGCTAAACGTAAAACACTCGCCTGCATAGGATGCGTTTAACACTGCATAAAAACTTTCATCTTTACGACCGCACATCACACCGGCGCATTTGATTCTATATCTGTACTCATCAATCGACGAGGGCAATAGGAAACCTCTATGGTTACATAAGTTACGACCAGACGGATACATAAATTCAACATACAATGTTGTGATAAAGACTGGCTGGCTTATAAAAGTAGCGATAAAATTCTATAAATCGAATAGCCAAACGAGTGAATCTCGAGTTGCAGCCTCGTCAGATGTTGGCGTTGTAGTAGTAAATATTATGTTTCAAACTGATGTTAATGTATAGTTAGCTTTATACTTTACAAACTTGACGTGAAAAATGTTGCGTCATACATATTAAAGATCATAAATTTACGAAAATGTGTATGCTAAAAGTAGATGTCAAAGTGAAAAACAAAAAACGAAACGATAGACGCTGTCCAGGACGTGTGCTACTGTCGCGAATAGTCGTGAAAATCGACCTAAAAATAAGGAAAAAAAATTCCTTCGTAGTTGAGAACGAAAAGTAGACAATTACGATATATTTTAATGGCTCAGTGGCATTGGCTATGGCCTGCCGCGCAGAGGTCCATGGTGTGAATCCCGCCACGGGCTTGAGCTTCACTGCATGGTGGAAGGGCATTTTGCGAATGCCCGCCTGGCTAGCGACCACCCTCAAACAGAAAAGCTGTCGCCAAGCACCTAACGGTGCGTTCCAACAGCTGTCCTTGAGAGCCAGTTTTTGTAGGTTACGCCTGTTAACGCCTGCGACCACATCGTCACTTACCATTAGGTGAGATTTTGGTCAAAGGCTTACCTATCAGCAATAAAAAAACTCTTCTGTGCGTTCCGTTGACCTTTGTCAACTGTAACTATTTACACGCAAGACAAAAATCATCGCTAATCTGTACTGCCTATTTGAAAAACATATTTATGTACGTTCTTACTTACAAATAACACACGAAATAGCTTCTGTATTTTTAATAAATCATTTGAAGATATCAGCAATCAACCGCGCGTCGGAGTGAGAGTCCAAGCATCATTATAAAAATATCGCTCTACTTAGTAATTGCAAAAATAAGAATGGTGACGCCAGGTCATTAAAATATTTTCCATTTTACGAGTAAAAATATTGTCAAATATTTATATTACTTAAAACACCCCTTTATAATTTTAATTAAAATGACTGCCGACACAATAACACTTTTAGCTTTTTTGATGTTAAAGCTACTTAATAATAGTTAAATTGTAGGTACGAGCAGAGTATTTAGAATACATCCCTGTCTACTTAACAAAATTTAAATACGAGTGTTCGTAAACGATCATATTTATTTTTATGCTATTTTCAAGGATTTCCTATTTGGAAGCAGCCTTCTTATAAAATTATAACACACATGTAAAAAAATACCAAAGCCAATAAAGGTAATCACAAATAGAACAATTAAATGCCCAAGAAAATGCAGATATTATAGAAATAGTTTAAACTGTTAGCTAAAAAACAGATAAAAATGTCAAAGCCATATAAATATTCTCATGCAATTAGTAGTTACTTTTTTAACTTCAATCAACTTCAACATTGAGTTGAAGTGTCCAAAAGTGCTTGGGAAATAAAACTTTGACGATACTTTATATTATAAATTAGTTTATTTTATAAATTAGTTCTGGGTAGTTTAACCGAAACTTACTCGAACATTCTGAAACAGGCCCGTAGTGTAAGTAGCTTTGCCGGTCGTAATTTTTCATGCTAGGAACCTTACTTCTGAGCGCCAAATTTTAACGTGTATAAATACGTCTAAGTGCTGACAGAATAGGAAGGTATTAGAGTCGGTTTTACACAAGCAAATGTTACAACAAAAATATTTGCACAGTGAAACTTGAGAATATAAACCGAAGTACAAATGTGAATAGATAAGAGTAGAACAGCCGACATGCGTCGTAAACCCGCGGAAGTTAATTCTGATGATGCAGACACTGACGACAAACAAGACATAAAAGGAATCCTCTTAAACTCGTATTTCAGTCAACTTGTACTTTGTAAATGTAATTTGATAATGCTGTGTGTATGTAAAACAGATCGTTCTTTGGGAGTAGCCAAAATATTTTACTGGAACAGCAGGTATTATAAAATATTTGGTCATAGCAGATAAAAAAATCAACAGTTTTTACAAGACAACCCGAAAAAATAACTGTTATGTTTTCAGGGTTAATGTATGTAAGTTTCTTTATTCCACCATGACTTCTAAACGGCTCAATCGATTTTAATGTATAATATATGATTAAATTTGTCGTGATAGCGCAGGTGACACTAGTTACATAAAAAATCGGCCAAGTGCGAGTCGGACTCGCGCACAAAGGGTTCCGTACTATTAGCTATACAACATTAGACATCATATTTTAACCTTTTTTTTATTTTAACGTGCGCGAGTCCGACTCGCACTTAGCCAACTTTTTGTATGTGTTGTTACAGCGGCATACATCATCTGTGAAAATTTCAACTGTCTAGCTATCACCGTTCTTGAGATACAGCCTGGTGACAGATGGGCGGACGGACGGACAGCGAAGTCTCAGTAATAGGGTCCCGTTTTTACCCTTTGGGTACGGAACCCTAAAAGTTCTTTTTATTACTTATAAAAAGAACTGGCTATAAAAAGATTTGAGACGCCATATTATTAGAATAAAAAATCTCCCAAACCCATCGAGTGGGATCAAAATGAAGAGCTTTAAGAAACGATTCTATATAACTTGCGTAAGTTTTAATTTCAATGGAACGATAAACAGTTTCACGAAAATAAATAAATAAATAGTCGGGTGTTTTATTTTTTTATAATTTATACTTGTTTGTGTCATATTGAATTGCACGGTTTGTACATTATACAAGATCAAGTGGCTTGTTGGAATACGTTACACATTTCTATAACACTGGCAGTGTCACTGTAACAATATTTGATGCCCAGCAAGACGGACTCTTACTGAATAGACCTACCACTGGAACATATTAGCGCTAGTAGCGAAGTTTGCTTAGCCATTCTGAATCGATCAGCAAAGTTAAGCAACGTCCGCCGCGGTCAGGAGTTGGATGGGTGACCGCTGGTGACATTACTACTGAGCGCTTCCGTGCTTCGGAGGGCACGTTAAGCCGTCGGTCCCGGTTGTTTTCTTAGGATGGCAGTCGTTACAGCATGGTGGTAGGGCACTTTGCGAAAGCCCGCCTGGCTAGCTACCACCCTCAAGTTGAAAATCTGTCGCCAAGCACCTAACGGTGTGTTCCGGCAGCTGTCCTTGAGAGCCAGTATTTCTAGGTTAGCCTGTACAACATCTTCGACCACATCATCACTTACCATCAGGTGAGATAGTGGTCAAAGGCTAACCTATTAGGCATAAAAAAAAAAAAAAAAAAATTATAGAAGTAGTAGTCACAGTCATGGCTTATTGACTGATAATGAAAAAGAGATGACAGATAAATAGACAGACAATTCCGTCGGACTCTCTTGAAAAACAATTCTGATGTAATGAAATCCCAAGAAAAACAGAGTCTTATGGGTCGTCTGCGAATAGAAATCATCTATGTAGCCGACCATTCGTAGAGCAATTGGAATAAAACGACCGGACCTGTGGTGTGTAAATAGAAACTGTGCTAGCCATGCTAAATACTGTCTCATATCAAATTACATCAAAATCGGCTTTCAACTGTCAGTCAGATTGCATTACTGACAAAACAATCGAAGCTTGCCTTTTAAATAGCTATGAAAAGTATTGAACACGTGAGTTCTCGCACTGCTGTAGCCTTCAGCCATCATAAGAATTTGGCTATGTGGTAACTTGTTATTCTGCAATCAGGAGGATTTCCAGGTTCCGTATTAGAAAACGGGGCCCTATTCGGAAGCCTTGGCTATCCGGCTTTAAAGGGTTGCATCTTTAAAAATTTAATAGGTAGCGCAGTTAATTTTCTTACAGAATATGTGTTGCGGATTGCCTAACAAATAAATAAAGAAATTAAAAAAAATAAAACAGGGTCTTCGTAAAGAAAACCGAGAGATATTACGTTTTTTGGTTTTGCTCTATCGTAAAAACGGTAATAAATACAAAGTTTGAACTTGGTTCGTAATTGTAATCCAATATCTAAGAACAAGGTCGTACTCCTGCTAAAGAATTTAACTGTATGAAGAAAATAATGATCATAAAAATAATCATAAGGTATATTCTGAGTTCAGGATCCGCGCGTTCACTTGACCTGATTTTCATAAAATTTCGTTTAATTTTTGCACATGTTTTCAATGTCATGCAGAGTTCCGCTACCTGGCCTTTTATATGATTATCAATATAGGGAGAATGTGTATTATAAATAGTCCTGTGATCAATATACGAGTCATATCATTTCGATAATCCACATCATGGAGTTCCACATATTCTTTTCCAAAAGAGTCACAACAAAAGATTCCGTCCCACCTTCAATAAAAGCCGATCAAAAGTCGCACTTACCTTACTTCTATTTGTGCGTAAAAGCTTTAATACACATATAGAGCCACAATCCTACATGTATTTACTCAGTGCTTTCATTCCCACAAATATTCACTGAACCGATATGAGTACGGGAACCTGAAGAATGTACGTGACGTGTAATCATTTGACTTTTATATATTCGACGTAAAAGGCCCGCAAATGTGTAAAAGGAACAAAGGAATTTAAATATGGACGTGTGATGCGTTTTTTACGGGTAATCAAAGTGGTAGAGTCCTAATGTAAGTTAAGTTATTGGACGTAGAAATAGCGTTTTGGAGAATTTTTAGCAAAGGCAACGGGGATTCTATGTGACAGCGTGTACGAATAAAATTAAATGTTTTATGTGTCACAATAAAATACCATATCATCTGGTCACTCAGAAATATTACTAAAAACGGGGGCGCAAACCAAACAGAGAGATCGTGGCGCACTTTAGACACGTCTGTAGCGCGCCGAAGTTACGCTCGAGGAGCGCCCGTGGAAAATCCTCTTGAAGCCTTTTCAAAGTATTGGCATTCAAAACGTATTGAAAAATAGCGTAGCGTTAAGAAGATAGAAACGGCGCACCACCGCTACCTTTAATTGTTTTTATTTTTAAGCCTCAATGATGTAACAATTTATTAGTCCGTTTAGGTATAAATAAAACGTATGCCACGATTACATTGATACGACGCGCGACGGCAAATATAAAGAGTTAATATCGACTTTCTGTCTCGAAAATAAAAAGCTTAGACGATTTGGAATGGGAAGCGCGCTTCTTATAATAACAATAATAAGACTTTAATTCAGACACATGATCCAATTTTATGAGAGTTGATTCTTGTGTGAGTGCATAAAATCTCAATTTACAAATATATTATTGACCTTTGCTCATACTTCGTACGACAAAATTCGGTAATTTCTCTATATATTTTCATTTCGATTCTTCGAATGCGACGAGTAGGTACACTCGTTTTTTAAGCCTACTTACTTCGGCTACCATCTTTTGAATAGTACGACAGTTACTTTAGGATATATGATCTTTTGTTATTGCTCGTGCAAATAACGTTAAATCGAAGCATAACTTTAAACATTAAGTAAATAGCTTTGGATAGTCAATAACAATCCAGTAGATACAACCATTCATAACAATATCAATGAAAATTTGTGTCAAACACAATAGACAATTATAGTCGGTTATACAGTGATTTTGCGGCAATGCTTAGACCGTTACGTGCCTCAGATTTTATATTATATAACGCAATGAATAGCTTTTTTTTTAATCATGATAGGTTCGCGTTTGACCGCACACTGCCTGATGTTAAGCATTGGTGTGGTCTAAGATGGATCACGCTTACCTAGAAGAAACCTTATCTACTCTCAATTTGAAGCGATCGGTTTCGAGCTTGGAAAAATCAAAAGGTTATATTAGTATAATTTACGGCAAAAATCTCTTTTGTGTTTTTGGAAACATGCAGAAACAACCGTTCTTCAAAAAAGCTATAAGAAAACTAGAATTAAATGATATGATTATTTTTTTGTTTTATAGGTTTGACCCATATGTGAAATAAATAATGTGCGTATCAAATTGGTATCATATCTTTCTTGATATATGTTAAGGAAAGGGAAATTGGATATCTGCAGGCTAGATAAATCTCAGGGTAAACGCAAATAAAAATTATTTATTAAGGTCTATTCCAACAGGTTTGATTGGTATATGGAACGATCCATATAACGTCATCAATCATTGTATTGTATTGATGTTTTAGGGCGGTATTTACTTTTTTATCGCATTGGATATCGGCAAGAAATTACTTTCCGCAACTTTCACTCGTATTGGTATACAAGATCGATCAATAGCCTAACCTAACAGTCCTACGGAAGATTACTTGGAAACTTGGAAAACGAAAGAATGAGGACTGAAAAAATCAAGTAAGGGTATATTTCATTCGCCGGGCTTTTATCAGCGCCAATGTTGCAGCTATTCTCGAACCGAATGGTCTGATGCGTGACGAAGGTAAAAGACCTGAAGAAGAAGAAGAAGTTAGGATGGCCCTTAGGGGGGGACGCTACTTGCGCAGACACTTTAGCGCCGTCACATCATTTTGAAACCAACGTGGGGGCTGGCGCTGCTTCGGCGGAGCGACTAAAGCGGCGCAAATATGCTAACCTCGATATGGGTTACACATTTGAGCCGTTTGGTGTAGAGACGTTGGAAATGTGGGGACCGGGAGCTCATCGTATTTTCTAAAACTTATCTGAGCGCTTGGTCGATGCGACCCGTGATCAATATGCTGGCACATATTTGGCTCAACGAATAAGTATTGTAATTCAACGGGGCAATGCTGCCAGCATGCTGGGTACGCTGCCAACTGGGAGTGGGCTGGAGCATTTAGACTACCTGAGTCTGCTACGACTGGCACTACTATAGGTTGTCTAAAAGCTTTTATTGTAGTAGCTGTAGTGTTGTATATAGTTCGAAGTATTTTGTTTAATAAAGGCATACCGCCGGTTAAAAAAAATTGGTATATTAGTTGATGAGAATGATTTTTACATAGAACACTAAGTCTCCAGTTAGAGGGTTTCGCTTGATGAGAGACCGTCACACTCGTAATCCTTACTTACAAGGTTCTACAATTTTGCACACATGTTGAGTTCAATCCATGAAAGCTGTAATTCCCATCAAATATGATTTTATCCATGTAAATGAAGTCGGGCTAGGTATTATTATCTGAAATATTATTTCATTCAACAGATTTACTGATCAACGCTGCACGTTGAAAGGATTAATTAAATCATTTTTGCCATAATTATACTCAATATAAATAGTTACTATTTTATTGTATATAGTTTAAGTATAATTAAATTTAGTTCAACATAAGAACTAAGTTACTCGGTTGCCCCCCCGCGGCGAACATTTTGAAAACAATACCATATGACGTATTTCGGATAATCAAAAACTAGTTGTGACGCTTTATTTAATATTAATGTTATTTTAGTTTTGGCTGACGTATTTTTTACTCCTTAATATTGAAACCCTCCTAAAAGCAGTTTGGGGCATACACAATACTAAAACGAAGAAATAATAATATACATATGTACCAGCATATATAGATATGTTAGTACATATGTATATTATTATTAGTGTGATACACCTAGTGTGATATCTATGCATTTCTCAGATAACACACTAGGTTTGTACTTACATAAAAATAAATCGAACTTCCTCCATTATAAAAGTCATTAACAATAACTGTTAAAAATCCCATTAATTTTACCGGCATGAGATATCAAAGCTAATAAACCCTAAGCCTTTTTATAAATAGGAATAAAAACAATAAATTACGTCCCTGATCCTGAACTAATGCTTTCGAATTATATATATAGTTGTGATCATAGATATGTATAACATATTATGGTGACTGCTTAGTTCAGGACAATGATGTTTTTGTACTGAGTTGTTGTTCATTACGTATTCAACTAGTCGTGGTCTGCAACTACCTAATACAAACTGGTAACTTCTGTTTCATGGACTTGCATGCTAAATGTGTGTAGAATATGAGTTATATCATAGGGTAATGTATTGCTGAATTTATAGACAATAAACTTTTCAGAAATAGGTATTCACATTACAAATTCGTATTCTAGATGAGCGTGCTACATCGTAACTTTTATATTACATAAAATCGGGTGATATATAGATCAAACAATAATTTTAGCCTACACAAATTACAATTTACTAACAGCAACAGGTAATTAAAAGGTTAAATAAATTATGGTAATCATATATGATAGAATTAATGGATAGGTAGGTATAGTATTTTTTGTTTCAGGAAGGTATTTTCGTCTATATTTTATCATACCTAAAACAATAATACTTTGTTTAAGTGGTGCTTACTAGGAGTTATGGAAACAAGAGTGTGAGTTTAAAAACTGCGATACGTAAACCACTTATGACACTAACGATAACCAAAAATATAAAATTCAAATTTGGCGTCTTAACCGGACCATCCACAAAGAGAAATGCGTACGTGCTCACTTTAAAACCTGTGCAAAAACTAAGCTGCACTACTATTAAGATTCATCATCATTATCATCGTCATCAGCCGATGATATCAAGATCATAATCATATTCCCTTGTTATTTTTTTCCCCTTCCCATTTATTAACAATAATATTCCCTATTAAGATTATTTAATGGCAATAAGCCCTTTTCCCTAATCCATAAACAGGGGTTTGCGAAAAGATAACGATGAAGATAACAATATTACAAATGTGATTTGACTACATGTTAAAAGTACATAGCCTAGGTAATGAATATATTCAGGCGTTACTTTGCGGAAATCCATATTTAATAATAAATACTTTAAAAAGTATCCTAAAATCACATTAAATAATATTTAAATAAAACACTTAATAAAGCATAAAATTATATATCTAGTGACAATTCCGCCTAATTTTCCTGTCATCTACGTGACGTCACAAACATCACGCAGCCTAACTGGAAGAATACCCGACTAGTTTCGCTTCTAAACGAAGCATCTTCAGGAGGTCTTGACTCACCGAGCGCACGATCGAGAATAAACGGCCAGCTTTTTTTTTTTTAGGGAGGACAGAGATGCTGGCTACCGCCTGTGCGGTCGTCCAGCTCCACCGGGTTTTGGGCGAGGGCCTGGCCCTACAATAGCCCGTAAACGGCCAGCGGCTAAACACGCCTTTATATAGGCCCGATCGTGACTCACCGTTCTTTGTTGTAGCTTACAATTGGTGAAGATATACGTTTTTATAGTGATAATTACATAAAAAAGGTTTTGAATTGTTAACAGAATATTTTTTAAGTTATATACGGTATGTTTAGTGTTATGAAAAAAATAATAAACAAAAAATAAAAAACACTATTTGTAATTTTTGTTTATTATTTTTTTCATAACGTGCCGAGCCAAGCCACCCGTCGAACCAGCAACCAGTGATGACGTCACGCTACGAGTCACGCCACCCACCGTGTCATCCCCACGTGTCCCAAGTAGCTACAAGCAGGTCCTGTGACTGTTTCATCGTGGAAACTGCCTACTTGCCGAACCGAGCTACCCGCCGAACCAGTGTTGACGTCACTCTGCGACCCTTTCATAATATTAAGTTTAAAACTAGTTTTCTAATATTGTTTACTATATTATATGCCGCTGGCCGTTTAAGACTTCCTTAAAGCCAGAAGCTTTCGCTATCGCGTGGAAGGCACCCTCTCCTCCCCCCACCCAGTCAGAGCCGGAGTCCCTCAGGGCTCCGTGCTATCACCCATTCTCTTCGCGCTGTATACCAGCGATATCCCACGCTCTCAGCCTAACGTCCTATTAGCCCAATACGCGGATGATACCGCTATTTATACCACTGGGTGGCGTATCAGTAGAAAGTCCATTGTCGCTCTTCAACGGGCCATCACCGAGATCGGTGACTGGTTCCGTAAATCGCGCATCGCGGTAAATCCAGTCAAAAGTACAGCTATGTACTTTACTGAGAAGACACGCCCCCGTTATCCGCAACCTTTAACTTTGTTCGACCAACCCATTCCCTGGGTTAGTAAAACAAAATATCTCGGAGTCACCCTTGATCGGAATCTCACCTTTAACGATCATATCACTACTGTCCGTAACAAAGCGGCCTTCGTTATGGGTCGCCTTGGTCCCTTGATTCGCAAAGAGAGTAAAATGTCTCTTAGTAATAAGAAGACACTTTACACTGCCTGCATCCGCCTCATCATGACTTACGCATCAGTAGTGTTTAGTCATGCTAGTGAGGCCCACCTCCATAAGCTTCAAGTCATTCAAAACCGTTTTCTTCGCAATGCAACCGGCGCCCCGTGGTATCTGGAACAGCGAGTTGCATTGCGACCTAAACCTTCCTTCTTTAGCACAGTTCAATAAGGACTGCGCCCGCCGATACTTTGATCGAGCGCCCCACCACCCGAACCCTTTGGTTGTCCAGGCGTCGAACTACTCGACTGCCTCCTCCATCCCATTTTTCAAACCCCCCCGTCGCTGACCACGGCAGGTGGTCGTCTAAACGACCCGGATGACCCCATCGCAGCCATTACGTTGGCAGCTTTAGCGTTATCCGCAAGTCGTCGAGGTAAGATCCCCAGGTATGAGGTAATCAGAGGTCACACTATCAAACACCGAGCTCGCCGGCGAGCTCGAGGCAAAAACAATGTCACGATAAAGGTCTCTCCAAATAATCAAACTGAGTTATTCAGTAGGGCCCAATTGTGCAACACTGCAGTTGCACAGAGGCATTTTGCTCCGATCCCCCCCATGTCTCTCGACAGCGAGACAAGCCGAGGTCCGAACCACAGTGGTGCCCTTGAGCTCGCTGTCAACCCCTCCTAAAGTAGCGGCACGTTTTCGGCGTCCGCAGGAGACGGAGGTATAAGGCGCTTTTCGCCTTCTACGCCCGTCTCGGGAGAAGCGCCTTCGGCACTTCTCCCTCCCGGGCTATTGTAGGGCCAGGCCCTCGCCCAAAACCCGGTGGAGCTGGACGACCGCACAGGCGGTAGCCAGAATCTCTGTCCTCCCTAAAAAAAAAAAAAAAAAAAGCTGGCCGTTTATTCTCGATCGTGCGCTCGGTGAGTCAAGACTTCCTGAAGATGCTTCGTTTAGAAGCGAAACTAGTCGGGTATTCTTCCGGTTAGGCTGCGTGATGTTTGTGACATCACGTAGATGACAGGAAAATTAGGCGGAATTGTCACTAGATATATAATTTTATGCTTTATTAAGTGTTTTATTTAAATATTATTTAATGTTTTTTTTAGGATACTTTTAAAAGTATTTATTAGTACATAGCCTCTGAATGATTTTCACCAAATTTTATACGGTCACCTGACGATCACGTCATTGCGTAATTACAGCTGCTATGATAAGACAAAGAAAGATAGAATTTGTTTTGGAAATGTCAGAACATAACAATGATTCCCTATTGAAATAACTAAGCAAGCAAGTACACAACACCATTTACGGGTGAGGCAGTACAGTACTATTATCACTTGCTATTATCGTACAGTCAAATGTTATGCATTTCAGTTTTTAACGCTTTGACTCTTATCCTAAGGGAATAAGGTTTTAAACATTCTAAAGTCAATTTGCTTACTGAAGCGGAAGTCAGTTCTTTCCCATTTGCCTGTATCTAATGGTATGTACTTACTTTGAAATCAGCTTGGAGTACGCGACCAGCTACAAATCTGTAAATAAAAAGAAATAATAACATTTATCCAAATTCATAACATTAAAATAATGTTTTAGCTAAAGCCCACTTGTAATGTAGGTATAATAAATAAAATATCAATAACCGTTTTATATAGACACGCATTGAGGCCCGCAAAGTCGGGTCCACTAACATAATACTCGAGTTTTATCACGGACAAAAAGTATAACCATTGACCTTCCCTATAAAATATATCGTCACTTAATCTGCCTATCCTCGATAAAATCGACGCCGTCTCGTCTCTTGTACTGTCGTTAATTTTTTTGTCGATAAGCTCTATCCTTTTGTATCGAAAGATGCTGGCGGGTAAAACGATATTTTACTAGACACCTCGATTGCGCTAATAGTGGTGCGCTTCACTGCTCTACCCGTAGGTAGGTGTTAAGTCTGGTATCGACACCGCCCTCGGCGTTTCAGTATGTAAATACCGTTCAGTCGTGCAGCTCAATTTGTAGCCGCTGCGGTTGACAAAATCTTTGAAAGCTTTAACGACGCCACTGAAATCGTACAGTAATTCTAGTTCGGAGATATTGCGAAATTTGAAGATGATTTCTAAGTAAACCGTTAACTGGTTTAAACGTTATGCTATTATTTTATTCTCAGGTTCACCTAATACTGTAAGAAAATTTTACGATATCAGTTATTTATATAAGACACATATACATAAATATAAGATAATTATTTTTAAATTTGACTGAATAGAATGTCCATAATTCTCCTGTCTTATTTAATAATAGGTATTATATAAAAACCTTACAATGAGTTCGCGCAAGAAAAATGAGGTACTTGGCTATATTCAAAAGGTTTATAAAAAGAAAACGTAACAACTTAAGCTTTGGATCGTACAGAGGGGAAAGACATCCTCTTGGGTCGCGGACACTCTAGTAAAATATAATATTATACAAGAACAACCTCGCATCTACTGCGGAGAAAATAATCGTAAACATTTAGAGAGCTGGCGTAAAAACAGTTAAGTTCTCTTGAATTTGTCCCAAGGCACGCCGCAGGACTGTAACAATTTCTATAATCAACTGTGTCGGGGCTGCCGGAAGGAAACAAGAAAAGTTACCTTGTCAAGAACTTTACGTCACATCTCGCTGTAATTTTACTCGCTACGTTGAACTTGGTCGTTTTTTTATGCAAACTATTTATCAATGAATTTTTCTGGTGCTGTGACCCGGATTTTACTTTGTTACCTAATGATGCGTATAGTTTATACCACAAAAGTATGGAAGGACCTTATACCTGAGGCTCATCTGCATGGTTCATACGAGGTTATATGGTATTATTCAAAAAATACATTTGAAGTCCTGGTTTAAAGTTTTATTACTCCAAGGTTTAATACAATTAAATGACCCATAGTTTAGCTATTGTAAAAATCGTTTCATATTCAACATATTTAAATATATGCTGAATATGCTGTCCCAAATTTGAAGTGTAGCATTTTAGCTGTACCACAGATTGTGCGTTGATTTAGTTGTACATTGGGACTTCCTTTTTGACGAGTTTGAATTTATAGCTTTTTTGATTGTGAATTTTCATTCTAATTTCTTCTTTTCAGCAATCCGAATAATTTTTCATAATTCTACCTCACATAAAACCTTTCCTTTCAAAATTCAAGTCCTTATAGGTTCATTAATTCAAGCCGTGCGTTAATATTCACTCAATAAGCCCTAACTTACTTTTTATGAGTTCAAGGTTTATAGTATGATTAAAAATAATTTTGTCCGTATTATAAGTCAACACAAACCTTGACGGTCTAAAATTTCGTCTGTTGAACATTCGTGGCACATAAAATGAAAGATTAAGCTATAAAATTGTTCGAGCCAGCTGAGATGAATCTGAGCTCTTGTTTACGCAAATCTCCCGGTTTCTTGGATCCAACGCAAATTTATGTAATCAGTAACGAAAATACGAGATGTACTAAAATACGTCATATGGCAAAATCTGCACGAATACTGTGATGTAGTCAAGGATTTCTTAGTCAAAACAATATGTTTTATTTAGTCAAGGCAGAGAGAATATTATGCTTCAGTTTGAATATGCTAAGCTAATGCACTACGACTATTTGCAATTTTAGCAGCTTAAACTAAACAAGCGTTTCAGTGTAGAGGTCTTAGTCGCGTTGAATTAAGAAATTAAGTGCATGTTGTTATGGGAAGTGTATATCCATAGTGCTTTCTTTACGAATTTCATCATATTTTAAACCCCAAGCGTTCAAACTTTGTGAACTTTTGCATACATGTTCGTGAGCCTATATTATGTATGCTTCTCGTTTGTCAGGTTTTCGTTTAATTATAAACTTTATCTCTAAATGTGAAAATAAGAAATAATTTTGAAGCAGTGATGGCTCAGTGGCTTTGACTATGGACTGCCGCGCAGCAGGTCCATGGTTCGAATCCCACCGCGGGCTTGAGCTTCACCGCATGGTGGAAGGGCATTTATGCGAATGCCCGCCTGGCTAGCGACCACCCTCAAGTTGAAAATGTCGCCAAGCACCTAACGGTGTGTTCCGGCAGCTGTCCTTGAGAGCCAGTCATTCTAGGTTAAACCTGTTAACACCTTTGACCACATCATCACTTACCAACACGTGAGATTGTGGTCAAAGGCTTACCCATCAGCAATAAAAAAAATAAAAAAAAAAATAAAAAAAGTACTCCTCTACAAAAATTAATTCCTAATATTTTTTTAACGGACAGACAGACTATGGAGCTCCGATTTGCCTTTTGTATACGGAACCTCAACCATAACTTAAGACAACAGTACACATATTGTGAGCTTTATATATAAACAGTATTAAGTATAAGCCCTCTTAAATTGGATTAGTACTCGATTACAGATTAAATATTATTTTGAAGCGCTCGTAGCGAAGTTTGCTTAGCCGTTCTTAACCGATCATATAAGTTTAAGCAACGTCCGCCGCGGTCATAACTTGGATGGGTCACCCATAGTGACATAAGTTACTACTGAGCGCTACCGTGGTTCGAAGGGCACTTTAAGCCGTTGGTCCCACCCGGTTGTTGTCTTAGGATGGCAGTCATTACAGCATGGTGGTAGGGCATTTGCGAATACCCGTCTGGCTAGCTACTATCCTCAAATAGAAAATCTGTCACCAAGCACCTAACGGTGTGTTCCGGCAGCTGTGCTTGAATTTTAGGTTAGCCTTTACAAAATCTTCGACCACATCATCACTTCAGGTAGAATAGTGGTCAAAGGCTAAATAAAAAACAAATTACTTCATTATTATTATATATATGTACAGTATATATATCTGCTACATTGGGACTATAACTAACGACGTGGGTACAAAAACATTACAATGTTGTGCAGCTTACTCAATAACCCTCCCAAGAGAAAAACGCATTTCCTAGTTAGTAGTGAGCATGTTGTAACAATGGAAAATAACCTGGATTTACCACATTTGAAAATTAGGTCACATCCGTAATCATGGTGAGTGTTTAATAGGGTATAATTTAGGATGCGTGGTAATATTTAGTTATGAGGATTACTGCAAAGTTTTTCTAATGAAATATCCTCTACCTTTCAAGAATCAGAAAAAAGTTTTTTTTTTATTAAAGTACCACAGTATTGGCCAATGGTATACAGTAAAGTTACTAATTAATTTTAAATTAGTGACTTATTAGTAAGAACATTGGTGAAATACTGTAAGTATAATATAAATGCATAAATGTTCAAAATCTATTGTTCGATGGACCAGCGAAAGCTCTGCTTTAGAATTCCCGGACTTATTTGGTATCATTTACAAATCTTTTATTTATACCTTCTATCGGGCTTAATAATCACAAAAAATTGTGTAAATGTGATGTCGGCTTAGCGCTTGCTAAGCTATAGTTCTTGAAATCATATAACTAGGACATTTTTAACATATCAATAAGGTTTTTCTCTCTAGGCCAGACAGTAATTTAGGTTTTGTGAATATAAAATTCCAGAAGTCTAGAATACTGTTACTGGAAGATTGTAATGGGCTCGCTTCGTATTATGATATGAGACAAAAATATGTTTGGCGCAAAGTGATTGTTTATCGATATATCTTCCTATCCCATCGTATGCATATACGTATAACATCAGAATACTGATGATATACATGCATACACTATATGTATACGCTGATAAACAAAAACACCCTAAATTTTCTCATTACCACCGGTATAATTAACACGAGGTAACTAATTTAGCTGAAAGTACTAATAACAAAAGAGTAGTGGTAAGATAATGTTTACCATTACACAATAACTGCGCACTCAAAAGTTAATTGGGTACGGGGAAACTGAACAATGTGTTTATGAACCTACTTATTTCACACATTCCTGTGTTCAAGAAATACTAAGATATAGAGTAGATGCAGTTGTAAGAATAAATATATTAAAATTATAGGATTGTGCCATTGTCATCAAGCTTAAAACTAATCACAAAATTAGTCTTGATTGTAGTACAATTGATGTCGCCCAACCCCCATACGATGTTTAAGAACGAAAGGTCAAATTAGACTCATATGTCATATTGGCTTTGCGGTTAGAGCAGACCCTATAGCCGTAGGGGTGAATATAATATGTAATATTGAATTTGTATTTATTTATTAAGTTGTGACAACGAAGAAGTTGGTAAAAGTTTAAAATTTAATAAAGTTACTGGCACTTAGCACTTATAAAAAATAATACAAGGGAAGGGATTGAGAAAATTACCACAAACAAAATTTAAGCTTTCCTTTTTTCACTAAACCTACATCCAAATCTGATCTTATTTCGGCAAACATTGTGAAAGGTACTTTTAGGATTATTCTTATTTCCTGCGTATATTCCCTCTGTATTTCCCTTAAAGGTTATATCGAAAGGAACTTAAGTGTTCAGGAATCCATTGAGATTCTATCACGTTCCAACGCGGCGACCACGGTCCTTAATGACACCCGCTTCCACGTGGTTCGGATATGAAATACCAATCGTAGGGAAAATATAAGCAATATAAGGATAGTTGCGTGTTATAATGGTAGAGGAAGTCGTAAAAGCCAGTGGTGGCATTTCTTGCCAAGGTTTGCTGAAAAGCCCGAAATGGAGGCCTATACAGGAATGCTCAGTAAGTTATTAGAAAAATACAAACAAGAATTCTTTTAGATAAGGTATAATGTAACCTGCCTGAAGTAATGTACACTATGCATATTATATATTTAATGTGACTAGCATATGTTACAGTAAAAGGTAGCTTAGCTTACAAAACATAAGGTTTACTAGTAAATCTTCGGTTTTACCAAGGAAAGGTTCATCTTTTAAAGATGTTGGTAAAACCTAGGTTTTCAAATATACTTTTATAGGGAGGGATATATGCAATAGGTCACAATGCTTATTCGTTGAGCCAAATAAGTGTCACCTTTTGTCAAAGAACAAATTCAAATATTTTGATTCTCTAGAGTCTTGTCTATTATTCAAAATTAACGCCTATGGGTTTTACTATTATTAGATTTTGCCTTTTTGTTTCTGAATTTACACACAATTTGAGATGTTGTGACTTGTGAAAACACAGTGAGCTTGTTTTAAACTTAGAAAAATTTGTGAAATATACGTTAATGTTGAGTTGGATTATAGGACTTGGTTGCAAGCCCACGTGGAGGGGTCCATGCGAAGTAGGTAGGCAAACGCAAAATGTCTTATCATTACACGGCTAATTTGTCTTCCCTACATAGAACATACAAATCAGTGGAAATAATTCTCGCACCACCTTTAGGCTCTTTTGATGTAGCATATCTGGCGGAGGCCAAAACTAGTTGGGGATTGACTTGTCCAAAAACTGCATTCCCTAAGGTCTCAGAGACAATGGGATCGGTCACTCTACGAACTAACACGGAAAGATCTTTTAGTTAAGTTTTCTAGCGTGGCAGATCGTGCTCGTATTCTCCCGCTTTCTCGCTATTAGCTAACGCTTGGGTGCAAAATATTATGTTGCCCGTCACTGCCAGTGTGGTACTGCAGTTGATCAACTCAGTCACTGTAAATCTGTCTTGCTTTCGAAGTGGTGAGCGAATTTTTTTGCGGCGCTGGTATGCTATATTTTGGAAGTGATTACATATTTGAGCCGCTTGGTGTAGAGATATTGATTCCGTGTGGGCCGGGAGCGACGAGTGATCAAAATGCTGACACTTATTCGGCCTAATGAATAAGCATTGCAATCCAACGGGACAGTGTTGCATGCTGGGCACGCTGCCAACAGTTGGCAGCGGAGTGGAGCATTTGGACTACCAGTAGGCCTACATTGGCCTTTAAGATTTCTAAATATTTTTATTGTAGTAGCTGTAGTGTTATATATAGTTTATAGAGTTTTATTAATAAAGTCATAAAAACTTAGACTAAGTCCTATCCATGAATAAATAGTTATTAAGTTTAAACATACTTATTTGTATGAAAAAAAAAAAATCTTTTTATATATATACAATACATAATAGCTCACACACAGTCCTATTTCGTCATTCAACGGGCCGTCACCGAGATCGGTGACTGGTTCCGAAAATGGCGCATCGCGGTCAACCCAGCTAAAAGCACAGCTATGTGCTTTACTGAGAAGACACGCTCCCCTTACCCGAAACCGCTTATTTTGTTCGACGAACCCATTCCCTGGGTTCCTAGAACAAAATACCTCGGAATCACCCTTGATCGTCATCTCACCTTTAACGATCACATAACAACCGTCCGTAACAGAGCGGCCTTCGTAATGGGTCGCCTTGGTCCCCTACTTCGCAAAGAGAGTAAAATGTCTCTTAGTAATAAGAAGACACTTTACACTGCCTGCATCCGCCCCATCATGACTTACGCATCAGTAGTGTTTAGTCATGCTAGTGAGGCCCACCTTCATAAACTTCAAGTCATCCAAAACCGTTTTCTTCGTAATGCAACCGGCGCCCCGTGGTATATCCGGAACACCGAGTTGCATTGCGACTTAAACCTTCCCTCTCTAGCGCAGTTCAATAAGGACTGCGCCCGCCGATACTTTGATCGAGCGCCCCACCACCCGAACCCATTGGTTGTCCAGGCATCGAACTACTCGACTGCCTCTTCTATCCCATTTTTCAAACCCCCCCGTCGCCGACCACGGCAGGTATTAGACGACCCGGATGACCCCATCGCAGCCATTACATTGGCAGCTTTAGCGTTATCCGCAAGTCGTCGAGGTAAAATCCCCAGGTGTGAGGTAATTAGAGGTCACACAATCAAACACCGAGCCCGCCGGCGAGCTCGAGGCAAAAACAAGGTCACGATAAATTGCTCTCCAAATAGTCAAAGAGTATTATTCAGTAGGGCCCAATTGTGCAACACTGCAGTTGCACAGAGGCATTTTGCTCCGATCCCCCCCATGTCTCTCGACAGCGAGACAAGCCGAGGTCCGAACCACAGTGGTGCCCTTGAGCTCGCTGTCAACCCCTCCTATAGTAGCGGCACGTTTTCGGCGTCCGCAGGAGACGGAGGTAGAAAGCGCTTTTCGCCTTCTACGCCCGTCTCGGGAGAAGTGCCTTCGGCACTTCTCCCTCCCGGGCTATTGTAGGGCCAGGCCCTCGCCCAAAACCCGGTGGAGCTGGACGACCGCACAGGCGGTAGCCAGCATCTCTGTCCTCCCTAAACAAACAAACATAATAGCTCACTTTGGCTTCGACAAAATTCGATAATCTTTTTTTACAGATCTTATTATAAAAACACTCAGACTTTTCCCTGAAGCTATGCGACTAATTCATTTATCAGCGGATTTGTTTTTCCAACGATATTATCTTGAAGTATATCGTGAAGGTATCTTTTATGTACGCATATTCCAATGTCGACGACGCTATCAATTTTCTAAAGGTGAGACTGCGGTCAATTTTGTAACAGAAATACAAAAATTCGTCCTCTGTCCGAACTTTTTCTATGAATACAAAATAAATATACGTTTTTTCATGTCCAATATATTTTTTTTACCGGCGGTATGCCTTTATAAACACTACAAACCATGAATAACACTACAGCTACTACAACGAAATCATTTAGGCAACCTACACGCCATTTCAGGCCCACAGGCAGTGCAAATGCTCCAGCCCATTAACAGTTAGCGGCGTGCCCAGCAAGCTTGCAGCATTGCTTCGTTGGATTTATTTTTATTATTATTGCTGATGGTAAGCCTTTGACCACAATCTCACTTGATGGTAAGTCGAAGGTGTTAACAGGCTTAACCTATATTTACTGGCTCCCAAGGACAACTACCGGAACACAACGTTAGTTGCTTGGCGACAAATTTTCTACTTAAGGGTGTTTGCTAGCCAGGCGGACATTCGAAAAATGCCCTTCCACCACGTGGTGAAGCTCGCGCCCGCGGCCGGATTCGAACCATGTACCTGCTGCACGGCAGTCCATAGCCAATGCCACTGAGCTATCACTGCTTTAATATGGATACCAATGCTTATTCGTTGAGATAAATAAGTGCCAGCATTTTGATCACGCGCCGTATCGACCAAGCACTCTGATAAGTTCTTGAAAATAAGATGGGACCTCATCGTATTTTAGCTAGAACGGACCCAATGTCTGTACTTACATTAAATGATTAGATCTGTATTTCCACGCCATATCAGCAACTACTGGACCTTGAACAACAGGGCCACGAGCTTACTACGTTCTTCCTGTGGTATTATATACTCTCGCTAAACTTGGGTCTTGTAAACTGACTGCATTGAATAAAGTAAACTGTTCCAAGGTCTCTCAATTACCTCTTCGGAGGATACACGTAGTTGATTCATTAATTAGAGTCTGAGAAGTCGACCGGCCTCGCTCTGGAACATTAACTGATTACCCAAATAGTCGTAAGTAGTTATTGATCTGCCTCTTAAAGGGACTAATGAGCCGATCACGATCTTGGCATTGGGAATATGTTTGGATAACTTTGTTGGGAAGTTATTACATCTGCATCGTTTTGGGTAAAAGGAATTTTCGTCCAAATGTCTATATTCAGGTTTTTATTTAAGTATATTGTTATTTGTGGACGTTCCATACCCAAAGGGCAAAAAAGATCCCTATTAAATGGACGGAACTTCTCTGTCTTTCCCTCCATCAGCATTTCTAGCTCTTAAAAGACAAGAGTAACAATATTGAAAATATGATATTTGGCGTTAATCTTTGACCCAAAGATGAATATAGTGCTGAAAGTTCATAGTTTATTTTTATTTCGAGTGATAGTGCTCCGATATTTTGAACTTTTGGCGAAAAATACTCTTTTGCTCCCTAGCATGTCGGATCTCATTTGGTAATGTGCAAATACACTTTAGTACAGCTAATAGTAAGCGACACGCCTGTCCATTAAAGTTGCTAAGTCATAGTTATCTTCCTGCTTGACTCTATCTCTTTCTAATTGTTTTCCCTCCCAACTGTTGTTAGGTTTAATGATGTAAGTTAAATATATTTATTTCAATTAAATTATTAATTCCAGTAGCACTTAACATTTGGTATGATATTTCAAGCGTAAAGATGAGCTGTTCGTATTGCTTCTAAGAATGCAATTAACTTGAGGCGTGATCAGTAATAAAAGGTTTCAAAGATTAATAGTAAACAGTCAACTTATCTAGATTTTAGTAGAACAAAAACTCAGAGGTCAGACGTGAAAATGAATATTTTAAATCTATTTAAGCTGTAATTCAAATCCATTCCATTGGGACAAAATGTGGATAAGTATTTTGGTAAGGTAACGTTAAATAAATGTAGTAAGCTTTATAATTAAATGAACTTTTAACTGAGGATTTGCTGCGACTAATAACTAAAATCAAGAGTTTTTTTACTGGCGGTCTGACTTTATTAACAAAATACTTTAGTCTGATCAAAGCATAGAAGACAATTAAATAATTTTTAGGCAGCGCGCTTGACCTATTCGCACGAGGAACTTGTATGTAATACGAGAATGTCCGGATACAATGTAACATTGTATTGGGACTGACAATGATTAGCCTATTTACCATAGTAATATACCCATAATAGCGGAGCTTTTACATCTATACCAAGAATTCAGAAGCATTAAACTTAATAATTTAATATTAGAACACGCTACATAAATCAAACCTTATTACCTCATTGATAGTTAGATTTTCTGTGATAAGTAAACAATTCTAAATACACAAAGCAGTGAGATTCGTACCCTAGGTAATGCCTTATTGAAGATATAATCCTGAATATTAATAAGGTAATAAACTCAGAAGTAATTAATTGGCTATAATATTATGTAAGTATGTTTCTTTGTAACCACTTACAATAAGAAAGAGTAAAATTAAAATGAACATAAATTAAATTTCACGAAAAAAATATTATATTGAGTAATTTCATTTAACTCGTAAATCATCACCAAAATGAGTGTCCGTAATAAATCTCTTCCTGGAAATTATCGGAAAATTCAACGCGAGAAGAAATTTTACGAAAATAAAATTATTTTACGGATTTCATCTCTGATACGAAACTACTGAGGGAATGAGTATATTACAGGAAAACATGTTTCAGTGTGACCCACGGCGGTTATCTGCTATCGAATACTTTTAAATGTTATGTATATATCAAAGTTAGTACCCAGGTATGGTTTTATGATGGTCTACACAAAATTCATTAAAAATTAACATTAACAAGAAAATATGACGACGTTTAATTTCACAAACTATTAAGTTAAATGAATGAATGAAAGAATGACATTAAAGCAAAAACGTAAACGGAGACGATCTAACCTCTTGAAACCTCTGAACGAATATTAGAACTTTTTTTACATTATAACCGTAATATAATAGTTCTGGCAAAACTCGGTGAACTAATAAAGCGTTAAATTCAACTATTTAAAACAGATCCTAAAGCGCAATATCGTCCACTATTCTATTACACAATATAAATGTTTACTGGAGGTAACGAGCTTCATTACACCTTAATATCCGTTTAAAACGTACTTTACAAAGGATTTACTATTAAAAGGCTTGTTTAATCTTAATTTAAACCGAGGTTTAAACTTATTAAACAAGCAAAGCAAGCGATTAGCCTTAATAACTAATGACCGACCGATATCGGTTATATCTCCAATTAAACTAAGGTTAAACGGGAGAAAAGACAACAAAATGTAACCGTAATTTGCGTTAAAATTAATAGGTTATGGTACACATACGTAACCATTTAATTTCAGTAGTAAAACAAAATGAATTTTAGTACCGTAATACAAAAGCGTTGTAATAAGGCCATAAAAAAGCCATAAATGTAATGAAAGTTAGATTAACGCAATTAAGGAGCTCCTAAAATGAATTTACTGAACTGAAAAATTAAAAAGCTTTTAATATATAGAGGTTAGACAACTTCTTATGTATGTCTAAATTTTTAATATAAAATATATATTTTTTTAAATTATATTAAAAAAAGCACACATGACAAGTGGAGTGCACCCCGGTATGGTAACTTTGCTTGCTTCTCTAGGCCTTCTACGACGTATGACAAGACGTGTAGTTGCAACTAAATTTCACAGAGGTGTGTCCGATTACCCAAGTTGTACAGAGCATGTCCAAATTGTGCCCAAGAAATATAAATATTTGTACTCGTAGCATTCAGCCATTTTCGGCCGCCGACTGCGAGCAGGACACGCCCGACGATTTCGGGTTCCGCTTTGAGTGAAAAGACACCGCATTCGGATCCATTCAGAGGACGCTGCGGCCGCTCCGTGCGCCTCCTGCATTCAGGTGACTGATGGATTATGATTTTATGTTATAACTAAAATGTAATTAACAAAAATGAATGGCTCTAGGCTTATTTGCAGAGAGATACTGTAAGATTTAACATTCCAAAAAAAACATCACAGGAAAAATAATTCCCTGGTAGAATAAATAAATCCCTGTCAATAATTTTGTCATCGTAGCCACAGCCCTAGTTAGAAAATGTTATACTTTATTTACTTTATAATTTATAAAATGAACTACGCTTCACATTGAATAAAACCTTATTTACCTACCAGCGCAGAACCAGTTCGCTTGGCCCGAGAAGGTTTATCTATCTCGTTATCTCATTTTATTATTCATAACATAGCCAACCGTACGTTCAACGCGTAAAATCAACTGTTTTATAAGAATAAAAGTACACATGCCAGATAAAAGAGAATAGATTCCCAGGGTTCGCCATTTCCATTCGTACACCAGAACGGGTCGCCTCAGTTATACTATGTATATAAATAACTATGTACTATGCATATTTTATAATAGCTAAGTTTCTGAAGCTAAGCTTGTTATTTTTTAATAAAACTAACTATTATCTAAGAAGTTAATTTTATTTTATGTAGACGACATGCGATCTTTTATGTGATAATTCATGTTTGGTAGAATAACTCACTAGTTTTACTAATCATGCTAAATTTTCGGCTGTTTATAAACAAATTATAGTTGAAATTCGGCCAAATTTGTACATCCAGAACAGGGTAAGCCTAAAGGGTAATAAGGGCCCCAAGTTATAAGGTAGCTTTGGGCTGCTTCTAAGCATACATTGTAAACGTGGCAGCCTCAACCCTACACTCTGACGGCAGTCCTTATATTACTCTTGCTTTTCCTTGGCAACGTTTGCCTCTCTTTAGTTATATGTCGGAAAACTCTATAACTGCTATAACACCTGTCTGTGCGGATCGAAGTCGAGTACTCGCAATTTGTACATCCTTGGATAATCGTGTGATCTATATTTCATGACGTTTTCATAACTAGACCAAATCTAATGACACCTCATTTATTAAAATATGACCTTTTCGGTATTATGGCGAGAACGTTGCTTAGAAGTGTGAAGTTCGGTCCTGACCGTATTACACAGCTTATAGGTGAGCGTTTACTTCCATCCCTCCGATAGCAAGCGATGATGCGTTCGAAGATGTTATAACGTAGAGTTACTGATTTTAAGACGGCTCTGGTACGCACCGTTATGTACTTGGCAACAGATTTTTTACTTGAATGTGGTAGCTAATCTAGCGGGCATTCGCAAAATGCCCTTCCACAAATCTATATCGACTGCCACTTTAAGTCAACAACTTAGACCAACTACGGCTTTACGTGCGCTCCGAAGTACGGAAACGCTCAGTAAGTTTATCAACCGATATAGCCATACAGATAAGAAATATTATACTTAGGTACTGTTAATATATTACCCTCCTTCTACCGCCAGATAAAAAGATCTTCAGAAACAAAAATCGTGTGCTATTTATATTGTGTTTCATTACCCCAAAACAGCAGAGCTACATACATTCCATCTACTATCTTAGATTAGAAATCGCAGGCAACATTTTATACGAACGACTCTATTTATAAGAAAACTACACAACTTACTACGTTTTATACTGTAAAATGAACAAAATTCTTGGCTTAAGAGAACAAAGAGAATAACGCCTTGTGGTGCCCAATTTCAAGAAACTCATAAAGAGTTTGGCTTCCTATATGTTTACTCGAATATGTATACACAAAACACAATTTGATTCGAGTGCGCGTCGAGCAACGCATGTGATAACAAAACTAATTTGGGTAACTCTACCCGAAGGCAAAACGGAACCTTACTGATGAGACTCCGGTTTGAGTCTGTGAATCCGTCCTATGTCACTGGTCTGTAGCTCGTTATCGGAATGAGTTACTGTATTAAACGAATCGTCCACCGATGAACACAGCCTCCCCTATAGTGGGGTTTGCCCACGCTTGGCAGGCGGCTTGAGTGTTGACCAAATCCATCGGAATGAGTAACACACTAGAAATTTAGATATTTTGTACAGAACATTGACCCGAGGTCTATATAATTGATGAACAAATACTGGAAACGGTGTTTGACGCCGTCTTTTGAAGAACATATTTCACGTTCGAAATAAACTAATTTTTCTTCCTAGAAAATATGCGGATTCATTGTCTTTTAAAGAAATTACTCGATGATAATGATAATATATATAGGTACATATAAGGAGGATAATAATATAATGCTACGCGACGTTTTTTATTAGATTTGTGAAAAATAGGTACTAAACAAAATAAGGTTTGTACAACTTTCCAGCTTGAGACTCGTGACATAGAAATGGACAAGCCAATGGAAAAGTCTCATTAAATGATCTCCGTTTTGCCTTTTAAGCATGAAACCCTAAAAAAGCAATTTACACCGAGGTGCAAAGGTTCTTAACACTCCACATGAAGCTTTAAGTAAAAGGTTTATGTGGAAGTGCGATACGACAATATCAGCATAAAACAGTGATGGCTAATATTTCGCACTCAGTTGGCTAACTACCATCCACGGATAGAAAATTTGTTGCCAATAATGTTACCAAGAACTGAGATAGTGTCAAAGGCTAAGCCACCGACTGTAAGAAAAGAAATAAAACAGTCCTTTTTATTGTAATATGTATTCGTATAGGTTAGGTGACCGGTCATAAAACTGGATCCCAAGCCTATTCAGTCCGTGTATAATGTATATATATGTTTGATAAGCGAAAGACCTTCACCTAAGAATGCATACTGAACGTGAAGGCTTGCAGGGATAAGGATACAAAAACGATTTATTATACTTTTGTTTCGTATTGCCCTCCCCTGAAATTAATTTCAGATCTGAAATTAAAGCTCAATTTCTACGCTTCCTAACCTTCTGTTGTGATTTTATATAAATTTCTATCTGCTGAAACGGCAGTGATTTGAAATTATTTTCTTATAAAATTGAGCTTTAATTTTCAGTGTCGTTATATGTAACATAACTTCAAGTATTTTATTTAAAATAATAACGTAGATTCTAGCGTATATTTACAAGGCTAAACTTACACCTTTATATCTGAACAACGAAACTAAATACAAATGAAAAAGATACTATCTTCAATATCATTTACAATTTTTCTTATAACTACGAAAACCTTACACTGTTTTTCTTCCAAGAATATCTGGTTACTCGAACACGTTCGTAGTGCCTTGACAATCGTTCCCAATTAACGGCTAACGATCGGTTCTCGTTAAAAGGAATCGGATACTTTCTTGATCCAAACTAGTTCGACTATGTCTAACAGTTACATAACTTGAAATAAACTTATAGTTTTATTCACGCACACTTTCATACACAGATAAGGCAATTCCTTGAAGCACAGCATAAGCTTAGCATATATAACAAACGTCAAATTCAACTACCTGAAGTGTGGACGTCAGCTCATTCAACATATGAACGAGTAAGAATGATTTTTGTCTTATCTTATCACAAACTTAGCCTGGTAAATGCCGTGTCAATAACCTCTAAAGAAAACATGTTTGTATTATCTAATGACAAAAAGCTGTGAACGTTGTATTATAGAGAAACCTCATACTGATTCGGAATATAATTTTTGACTGTAAATGAGTAGATAGTTCTCGATAGGAAAGGTAAACGTCAAAGGCTCGGAAAGGCGTTGTATGAAATTTTAAATTAAAAAAACTGCAGCGAAAAGTGCTTGCTAACTTTAAAAATTATCAACTGTAGCCATTTTATTCTAAGTTTTGAATTCACTGATTTAGTTACTGATTTTCTTGAATTTTTCTAGCTGGAGTGAGGTGAAAAATTGCGTGTTTGGCTCGATCGAAAAGTTATTTTGCGTCTCGTAGCTATAAACCTTCGTAATGCTCAGGATTGTATATTTGCACCACTCCCTCAGGTTCAATCCTAGATTCCTTCGCTTCCTCAGGTTTCAACAAAAGTAGGTACTTGTGCCAAATAACAATTTCGCAGCCTTGCAAACAATTATTTAATAAGTACTCTTTTTCATATATAAACAGAAGAAAATCCTATGTAGTGGTTATAATAACACATGATATTGTGCACACCAAATTTCAACGACATACCTTATAGTACCTAAATACAAGATTATGTTAAGAAATGCATATAATATACGGCGAGGAAGGCGACGGACACGGTAAAACTACGCGTATAAAATAATGAATAGATTCAGGCGCTACTTTGCGGAAATCCATACTCAATAATAACAAATATTTTAAGAAAACATTGAATTAATATTTTAGTACACCACTTAAAACATCAAAATATATCTAGTAACAACTCCTAAATTTCCTGTTAAGCCGACGTGACGTCATAAACGCCACGTACCCAAACCGGATGAATTTTCGAAGCAGTGATAGCTCAGTGGCTTTGGCTATGGACCACCACGCAGCAGGTCCATGGTTCGAATCCCGCCACGGGCTTACGCTTCACCGCATGGTGGAAGGGCATTTTTGCGAATGCCCGCCTGGCCTAGTACCTAACGGTGTGTTCCGGCAGCTGTCCTTGAGAGCCAGTAATTCTAGGTTAAGCCTGTTAACATCTTCGACCACATCATCACTTACCACCAGGTGAGATTGTGGTCAAAGGCTAACCTATCAGGTATAAACAAAAAAGAAAAAAGATTATATTTTTGATGTCTTTTTCTAACACATTTATTTGATCTTTTCTTAAAATATTTTCATATATTTCTCATTATGCGTATAAAGGTACGAGTATAACAATGGATTCTAACGTCTATTATCACGGATTGGATTAATACAAAATATCTCGACCGACGCGACGTTCAGTTCCATAAATAAATAGCTTTAATACTGTTAAAGCAGTTTATTATACCTTGGGGTCTCGATTTCGATATTCCATTTTATTATTGTTAGTGTTTTCGCTATAACAGTTCTTTTGTATGGCGAGATAAATATTTAGTGCGGATAAGCAATTCCTATGTTATGGGTAAGGATTATTTTTTATTATAAAAAACAGTTGGTGGAAAGCGTTGTCGTGTATGTAAGGAAAAATATTGTTTTTCTAGGCCTACAACGTTATTTTAGCTAGGAAAAATGGTTCTTTTATTTAAGGCGAGGCTTTCCACGGACTTTAGGTATTTTATTCGAGCGCGACGTATTCATTTACGCGACACAAAGTTGTGTGCGCTGCGCCGCGCGCACGCTTTTAGCTTTCCAGGTAAGGTACAGTACAGCCCTACCTACGTACGGAGATCACGTCAGTACCTATGACATTTTAGAATGGAATTAACTTTTGTCGTGTATTGGTACATACGCCGGAAAAATAATCGGGTCCTGTGGGGGTTCGTTCAGTACAGTGGTGTTTATATATCTATACAGGATGTTAGGGTCATTGTGTACCTACGGATATTTTAGATGGGTAAATTATCATTCTTAAGAAAAACATTTTTATTTGTGAGAACTACATTAAATTAATATATTAAGTTTCTATTATATTTTTATTATATAGAAAGCCGTTTAATGCACTTATTCACAAATGGTAATTTGGTAATATTATTATATTTAATATATATATATATAAACTTCATTAAAAGAAAACATTAAATGTCACAACCATGTCATGTGAGATTCCCAGAACTCAGTAACAAGTCTGTCGGTCACAGTTGTCCTATTAACTAATGGCGTCGAGTGATAAAGCTTCGTAAGAATAAGTTATATATTAGTTATTTTGTAAAACGAGTACCCTTATGCTGTCAAGACCGTGACTCTTAAAATATGTATTTATGAATATGTCTACGCAGATTATTATTAATATGGTGTGTTTAATAACAATGAATCTAGTGATTGTTTTAAGATGGCTATTTTTGTTTAATCTTTGTGGTTAAAGCATGGTGCGAACATTTCAAGTCCATGGACGTCACAACCGTGGTTTTCATAGAACATGCTAAGGCCCATGGTCGAGAATCGTTAAGTTTTATTAAATTATTATTTTCAGACCATGTATTCAACATAATAACAAATCTCAAAGAATTATGTCGTGCGTTTCAAATAAAACCAAATTCCACAATATTTTTGATATAACTTTAGCTCATTCTAATGTACTGTTTTGCAAGTTTAATAAAAAAGATATTATCCAAAAAGATACGTGTTAAGTTGAGCGCTTATAGAGAGCCTTTTTGAAACTAAAAATATGTATCAATTGTCTTGGTTGTGTTAGGAACCCCATTATAATAAATTTCATAAAGCTGTCCTTTACAGAGTGCTCAATTCAAAGTCAATGAGTACAAATTCTTACTTCATAATCATCGCTCATCAAGGCAACCATCTTCAGGCAGATATCCTTCTAGCAAAATTGGCCAGAAATAAAAATAAATTTTGCCAGATAGTGTCTATTATTGAAGATACAGTAAAACCATATGCCGTAAAACTAAAAAAAATAAGTCATAAAACAGGGCAACAGATACTATATTTAGATATAATGAGTCTATACGCGCACTATAATAAATCAAAATTTTATTTGGAATTAAAAATTGATAAATTCATTTTAAGTTACTATATAAAAATAGTTTATGAAAATTGTAAGGTAAGGTTTTTAACATATTTCTAATAAATTCAGTTCATAATAGCAAAGCTTTTAACCGATTTCAAAAAGTAGGAGGTTCGCAATTCGTCTATATTTTTATTATGTGTGTTACCTCAGAACTTTTGACAAGGTGAACCGATTTCGATAATACTTTTTTTATTTAAAAGCTGACACTTGTCGTTTGATTTCTAAATGAAATCGAACGAAAAGTATCAATTTCTTTAAAATCAGTCGTTTTTGAATTACACTCCAATAACTGAAAAATATTTTCCTATTTTGATGATATAGTCTTTGACAGTGACTGACAATTGATCCAGTAAGTAGCAAGAATCACTGAAAAAAGTTTTAATAAATGTAAACCAAAAAATGGAACCAACTTCAACACTCAAAAGTGTGAAACAACTTGTCGAAGTCGGTTCCATGCGCAAAATATTGTTATACTAGGTACTTTTGAACTATTATGGTACCGACTTCAACAAGTTATTTCACACTTTTGAGTGTTGATGTCGGTTTCATTTTTCGGTAAACATTTTTTTTATATTGAGACATTGCATAAGTATTGGATTTGTTAGTAAATTTGAGTAGTAGTTTTTTATTATTATAGAAATAATATGTAACATTAAGTGATTTTTAATACTGGATGGATATAAATTGAATTATGGGTAAAAAACGTAAATCCGGCTGTATGGAAACTCATGTCACGTCACGACTATGGTGCTCAATGTCACACCTGAGACTTTGAACTAGTATTTTAATATTTTCCTAGGTTCAATGAGCTTGCGAAAATATAAAGGGTTTTTATGTGTGATAATGATATACATAAAAAAAATCTAAATATATATTATATTACAGTTAAGTTGAGGATTACCCAGATAACAAATATAAAGAAATACAACAGCATAAATTAAACTCATATTTTTTGGCATTGGACCTAACAATAGTGATAACAATTTAATAACCTTAATTAACCATTGTGTACACATTAATAGTATATGGTTCGCAAATTGCGGTAAAAACTACACGAGTTAGATATAGTTTCAAACAATCAATTACAACATAACTAGATTCCATTCATCAAATTGGTTTTCCCGGTCCTTTCCCCGAAAATCGAGATAAAAAGTAGAATACGTTATATCATCTAAATCCATTTAGCGGTGTTGGAGGTAGGAGGATAAAAAAAAATGGGCTTGACTTCAACACTCAAAGGTGCGAAATAACTTGTTGAAGTCGGTACCATGATAGTTCAAAAGTACCTATTATTACAATGTTGTGCGCATGGTCCCGACTTCGACAAGTTATTTCACACCCTTGAGTGTTAAAGTCAGTAAAATTTTTGGGTTAAAAAAAAATTCCCCCTTTTTAGTGTCCCTTGCTACTTGCGGAATCGATTGTCATTCATTGGCAATAACTACAAGTATATCATCAAGATAGGAAAAAACCTTTCATTTATTGGAGTGTAACTCAAAAACGGCTTGACCGATTTTGATGAAATTTAAATGGGACCACACCACAAACATTCAAATAAAAAAAGAATCATATTAATCGGTTTATCAGTAAAAAGTTCTGAGGTAACAAACATTTAAAATAAAATAGACGAATTCAAAACCTTCTCCTTTTTTGAAGTCGGTTAAGAAGCTAACACACAAACTTACTTTCGAATTTATAATATATATTATTATTATCATATGATAACTAAACAAGGGTGGAGTAAATCTATACTAAAAATAATATAGTACAGATTTGATTATTAACTTCATTATCTTAGATCCTGGGTACGAAATACTAGACATTCGGCTAAAACTAGATATAAAAACAATTATTTCATTGCATTTTAGCAAGCTTATTGAACCTAGAAAGTTAACAAAATTTGTTCACATCACGGGTGTGACATCGCGTATCATGGTCGTGACGTGACATGAGTTTCCATACAGCCAGATTTATGTTTTTACTTATAATTTAATTTATATCCATCCAGTTTAAAAAAATCGCTTAATGTCACTTATTATTTCTATAATCATAAAAAAAGACTACTCAAATTTACTAACAAATTCAATACTCATGTAATGTCACATAAAATTTTTTTTTTACCGAAAAATGGGCTTGACTTCAACACTCAAAAGTGCGAAATAACTTGTTGAAGTCGGATAGTTCAAAAGTACCTATTATCACAATATTGTGCGCATGGTCCCGACTTCGACAAGTTATTTCACACTTTTGGGTGTTGAAGTATTGCGCACAATATTGTGATAATAGGTTCTTTGGAACCATCACGGTATCGAGTTCGACAAGTTATTTCAAAGATTTCAATGTTGAACTCGGTTCCATTTATTTGTAAAAAAACACCATTTTCCTAATATTAACACACATACTATAACTTTCACCATACTAACTTTCACTACTTACGAAATCTATTGGCATTCACCGTCAATCAGGAAGTCATCAAGATAAGCGTAACGAGTCGATTTACTAAAAGTTAGCCCAGAGCATGTTTTATTTTGTTGTGTTAGATATTCATTTTGATCTTTTTCTGTGTGGCGCTGCGTAGGTCGCAAAAATTGACACAGGTCCTACGTCGACGAGCTCTGCGAGCGCACTGGCGGTCAAGTGAGCGAGCTCTGATACCATGAATTCATGTTAAAAAATCATATAAAATTAACATGATAACTTTTTAACATTTTTATTTATGATTTAATTTCTTTTATTGATTAGTAATGCATTAATAAATATTTTAAAAATTAAGATAGGTAAAAAGGGAGACAAAAATCGTTTTTAAATTCGAAATAGAGGTAACTTTAGGATTTTTTTCTATCGAGTGAAGTTATTTATTATGTGTATCAGATTTATGAATTAACTCAAGAATATGCTTAAAAAAAACATATATTTTTTTAGTTTAATAACCGAGTTTTTTCATTGAGAAAAGTTAATTCTTGTATGGCGTTTTCTGGCCAGGAGCGCCTTAAGATAAAGTGAAATGGATGGTCACTACAGCGCGTTACTTGTGTTTATTTATTATTATAAAAAAAATATTAGTAACGCGCAATAGGTCCACCAGTATTTGGCTTCCTAATCTGTCATCAAAACATGAACATAGCAATGTATGTTGTTGGTTATTGTTAGTTAAATAATGAGGGAGAGATAGTCATGTAGGCGTATTCATATATTGATTCTAGGTTAGCCTGAACAACATCTTCGACCGCATCATCACTTATCATCAGGTGAGATAGTGGTCAAAGGCTAACCTATAAGGCAAATAAAAAAAAACCTGATGTTTTTTTTAACATAACGTTTTGAAAAAGGTAGGATTCATATAACAACAACAAATCTAGTTTAAGGGAATAATATTACATGATTAATATGTATAGATTATGTACTAAGAAATTGAAAAATAAACATGCTTTACAACATTCATTTACAACGTAAAATTAAAAAATCTTAAAATATTTTATATACTGCGTTTACATTAAATTGCCACTGTTGCTTGCACTATAAGCCGATTCTCTCCATGCAAAATGCATGAACTCCAACCTACAAGTACTCCAAACCTAGCAGTACAATATCTTATAGCCTACTCCTGGAGGAGGTCCTTCCCCTTACCGAAAGAGAGAGAGAGAGAGAGAGAGCGAGAAATATGGGCCATAACCCACTATGGTAGTATTTCTGCACCAGTTTCCCTTTGGGGATAGGCTTCTTATCACGGAGTTCAAATACCGCCCAATTGCCTCTGTTTTGCCAGTTAACCTATGATTAGTACAATCAGCTAGATTGTCCACTACTGAACACAGCTTCTGCCATTAAAGGAAGATTTGGCACAACCCCCACTCTTGGCAGGCATCTCGGTGATCATAGTGTAAGATAGCAGTTTCTCTGAAGGCTTTTCTGCTCACCTTCTTGTATTAAGCCGTTAGTCGCCTCTTACGACACCCAAAGTATGAGATGGGGGATTGACATTCAAACCCAGCACCCCATGGTCATATCCTATGATTACTTTATAATAACAACAATAATTGACTGGCTTAACGTGCCATCTGAAGCACCGAAGCGCTTTGTTTTAAATGCCACCAGCGGTCACCCATCCAAGTACGAGTACTAATGGCAAAGTTACTTAACCTAGTTAATTGTTTTCCTAGAATAGGCTCCACTTTGAATATATTTCATATATAAGATCTACAATTTTCCTAAACAATCAAGAAACCACAGGAAATCCTTGACTATCAATAAACAAATCCAAACACACTCATAATATTATTCCGATCCGAACACACAAGGAACAAGAAGCCCTTTATAGTCTGATGACTAAATCCTGCTTACGTGTTTTATGGACTATTTGGTTGAAGATAAACAGATGTAAGGTAGTTTATCTCTTAATACATAAAGACGAGTAGGTATTTATAGTGGATCTCGCTTCTGCAAGTAGGTATCTATGTATAATAGCTCAATAGTTGTAAATATTGTTACACGAACGGGTAAATATATCTATGTATATTTACCATCGCAACTAATATAATAAAGAGGAAAGATTTGCTCGTTTGTTTGTTTGCATTTAATAGGGTCTGAAACTACAGTACCGATTTGAAAAATTCTTTCACCATAAATATTCAACATTATCCCTGATGAACATAGGCTACAGAAAATTTTCAAATAAAAACAAATAATTCAAAAAATTAAAAAACACGCCTGCCGTACCAAAAGGTGAACTAAAAAATTATAAACAAATTAAAAGATTTTTATGTTGCATGGCCACAAGGTAGGTAGGTACTAAATAGATTATATTTACTGTTATAATGTTCTATTTGTGTATACTTCTCAGGGTTCGGGTAAATCACTTGAAACATCGGCTCGTTCGTTGTTTTGTTCCGCGGCAAATATGTCTCGAAATATTTTGTACGCGGGTCGTGGCACTCCATACATTCCCCGTAGTCGTAGCAGCGCCTCGTTCCACGATGTCACCGACGACTTGACTCCTTGACACCACACGGCGGCCTCGCCAACCAGTAGCATCGGCATACCTCGTAGAGCGTGTTCATTGCTGATGTGCACTCTTTGAAAATCTCCACGGCATCGATAAACGCTTCCAGTTCGTCTACGTTTTTAGAGTTTCCTTCGAAACGTGCGGTGCATTTAGAGAAATTACCCGAGCGTGATGATGATGATGATGAGTAGGATTGTGTATCGAGTGATGGAGATGTGTGCATCAACTGCTCGTTAACAGCTCTGGACATTATGCTTTCTATGAGCATTCTATTTGCTTCCGCCTGACTACTCGTGATATTTGATACGAGGGATCGCAGCATGTCCTCGGTCATCGTAATGCCGGCTGATGATTCTACGGTTCTGCTCCGTGTCGATATCAGATGCAGAATCTTCGCCTTTCTCCATACCTCGTCTTTTTGGCGGCATTATAAAACGTGCGTGTGCGCGCTCTCGCTGGACAATGGTAGGTAAAACACAAACGCCGGTTAAATAGCGTGGAAAATGAGCTTGAGATCGTAACTGCTGTTGTCAACGTCGCGTAGTATGATAGCTTTTCGACTTGATCGGATGAAAATAGGCGTCTCCGCTGTGCAAATATGTTTTATTCACAGGGTCGACTCGCCGCTCGACCAGATAAGTATCATTTTTTCGTGTTACGTAAAGTGGACTCGTCCGCGTAATCACTTCGTAAAGTGGACTCGTCCGCGTTCACGCTCGCTGTATCGCCGCTTCCTTGCAGTTCCGCCTTGAGCGCGCGGTTTTGAAAAATGGACTCGCCCGTGTGTTTTGTTTTTGTTGTTAACTGTAAAAATTGATGCACTACGTAGATGTTCACTATAGGAAAGAGTTCAGAGTGTACTTTTAGCTGTTTAGTTGTGTTTAACTTTATGATTTCATTTAGTATTTGAAAAAACGACACTTTTCGTTCGTGGCCTCTAGTTGGGCGTCACTATTATGTTCTATTTGTGTATACTTCTCAGGGTTCGGGTAAATCACTTGAAACACAGGTTCTCACGCAACGAAAAGGATATAATAATTAAGTTCTGGCACACATTTAGTACACAATGCAGTAAAATATTAAATAAACAATAACAATCACGGGATCGAGTATCTCACGCGTCGCGGGTCAGTTGCTATCTTCTCTCTCTTTCTCTCTATATTCGCGCGCCGGCGGAGGTGTGCGAAGAAAACCGATCATCCTCGTATTTAGGCGCGTTCAAAAACAACCCAAAAATTGAGCTCGCGCTACACTGTGCAATTAAAACACCATTGTAACCAAAAATGGAAAACTCATAACCAATCTTTTCATCGAAGTCAGGGGACCTGTAAAGAACTATTCCAGGGAACCGTCCCCAACTGCTATGAAAATATTGGTTAAGAGTTTTCAATTTTTGGGCACAATGGTGTTTTAATTGCACAATAAATATAATATATTTAGTACGTGTACGGCAGACAGATATATTATGGTCCCATGTAATAGAATAGAGAGCGATTCTATTGCCGGACCGGACACAGTTCTAATCTCCAGACCGCTAATGAAAATTTCTTTTTCAATATCAGCTGAACCCGCAACCTCAGAATACCGTCCTGGTGAAAAGGGGTGCTACTTTTTTTTTACTGGGTCAAGATATCTTTTTCCATCCTAAATATTTTTGTGTTTCGCTTATAGAATGCGTCAACGCTCTAGGTTTCGATGCATGTTATTTAATACGAGTATTATAGTTAATATAGTTTATTGCTATATTTTTTTTTCTGTACGAGCAACTTGTGCTTGCCATCAGCTTGCCATTCGTGATAGTAGCTTCAATTGATTTATTATATTTCGTTTCAATTATAAGGCACTACGATTATTTCCTTAATCATACCTGAAGCTATATATATCAATTATGAACAGTGTCCAGCTTTAACAATTTTAAATAAAGTATATTTAAATGGACAAACTGAACTTTCAGACATTTTGGGCATTTGTCCTGGGATCCGCACACTCGCTAAGTGAAAATGCATGTAAGGCCCGTATTTCGCTTTACAGCATTTACAAAGAGTTGAAATGTTTGTGAGCTGCAATGAGATACTTTTCACCAATACTTTTAAGGGTTCCGTGTTGTATAACGACACATTCAGACAAATCCTACGCTTTCCTTCGGCCTTCGATCTGACCTTTAAGGGCTATATTGCTTAACCATAGTAGGCAGGTACATCAAGTAGTTTTGTGAAAAAGAACATAATTCTGTGTTATTATAGTAGATTTGATAAAAGTAAACAGAAGAAAATAACTTCATATCTAATAGAGATAATAATTGATAAAACACTTCACACTTTTTAGGGTTCCGTACCCAAAGGGTAAAAACGGAACCCTATTACTGAGACTTCGCTGTCCGCCCGTCCGTCCGTCTGTCACCAAGATGTATCTCAAGAACAGTGCTAGCTAGACAGTTGAGATTTTCACAGATGATGTATTTTTGTTGCCGCTATAACAACAAATATAAAAAGTTGGCCAAGTGCGAGTCGGACTCGCGCACGTCAAAAAAAAAAAGGTTAAAATATGAAGTCTAATGTTGTATAGCTAATGGTACGGAACCATCCGTGCGCGAGTCTGACTCGCACTTGGCCAACTTTTAACACTGACAAAAATTTAAACCCTACAATTATAGGTATTTCTCTCTTATTTATCATTATCATCTATCGCTATATAAGAGTTATTTTGGGGTTGTAAGAGAGAACGGAACCCTATTATCATAAAGTGTGTTATAACAATATAATTACACTTATACTAAGATTTGATTATAATAAATATCAATTTTCGGTAAATTTTGAGAGACCAACTCGCACTTGGCCGTTTTTTACTTTCCCACAGCGGTAATTATTACCAAATATGAATAATAATTGATATTTTTTCCAAATTATGAATTGTATCCCAAATAAAACTATTAGTGCAAAAAAAAAATATTTATACCACAATTAGTCACTAAAGTGTGACTAAAGTATGTAATACAAACATAATATAGCTTGCAAGTTAACCTAAACTTCAACAGAAACAAACGTTCCATTTAACAGAATGCGTTTATAGTATGATTTGTTGCAGCAGCACTCACTTAAATGGGTTAAACTGTAACTGCTGAGTTATTAAGCAGATAGATATTCGGCAGTTAATTTTGAAAGAACTATACATTTTCATTAACTCTGGACCTTACGCGATGAACAATGTGAGTGTTAATTGGAAAGAATGGGCTGATGCTGTTGACAGGGTAATATCGTATTGGTAATTGCGTGTTCGATACGTGCGAGAAAATTACATCTTTTCTGGATGAGACTTTTAAATAGCTAAGTACGTGAAGCTTTAATAGCCCAGTGGCAATTCCATGGTTAAATCCCGTGGGGTTGGGCTTTAAGCTATCTACACAAGTGACGATTATACTAACAATCTGGTGTTGCAACTTGCAACATCCTGGAGTCGCGGTGGCATACTCTACTCACGTAGCGGATGTGCACAATTTCATTCCACTTTTGATCGCCACAGCCGGTACAAGTGTATTTGTATTGTTTTATTTAGGTAACTAGCGACCCGCCCCGGCTTCGCACGGGTAGCAATGCTGATACTAAATAATTAGTAATATCTTCGAAAACATTCATTTAATTAACATGTTGTATTAAATAGTTGTGTAATTAACAGTTTGATCTATATTATATGCACAATGTTTTTTTCAACACCCTTGCTCGTAAAGTGAGCTTTGTCATATCGTTTTTAGGGCCATAAACTGAACTAAAACACCCTCGTGCATAATAATATTATACATTAGTGCGTAATAGAATTATCCCTACAAAGTTTAGTTAGTACCTAACTGCAAATTATATGCGAGTAAACAGAGTATTTTCAAGTTAACCGGGTAATTTAATCCTACAAAGTTAAGTTAGTATCTTACTGCAAATTATATGCGAGTGAACAGAGCACAATTTAACCGGGTAATACAGATTTGTAACAACAAAGAGGTTTAAGGCTAAGTAGATGTGATCAAACAAAATATATTGGCCGCAAGCAAAAAAAATAACTAGCGCGCTATTTTCCATTATTTTCGTTTTTTCATTATTTTTATTCCATCACATTTTTTTTTATTGTTGATAGGTAAGCCTTTGACCAATCTCACGTGATGGTAAGTGATGATGTGGTCGAAGGTGATAACAGGCTTAACCTGGAATTACTCGCTCTCAAAGACAGCTGCCGGAACGCACCGTTAGGTGCTTGGCGACAGATTTTCTGCTTGAGGGTGGTCGCTAGACAGGCGGGCATTCGAAAAAATGCCCTTCCACCATGCGGTGAATACCAAGCCTGCGGCGGGATTCGAACTAGAACCTGCTGCGCGGCAGTATAATATCTTATTTTTTCCTCGCAAGGGTGTTGAAAAAGCGCGTATGAAACTCGTGAGCAACTTGCTCATTATACACTCGGCTGATTTAAGCAACCCACAGCCTCGTGTATAATGAGCAACTTAGCTCACTTGTATCATAATATACTATAATATCCTTAATAGGAAAAGGATTAATGCTGTATTGCTTAAAATCGCATCGTAAATAAGCCATTATTTATCGTATAAAGTATAGGATAAAACATGGTTATTGTGGGAATCTAAGAGATATAAATATACCATAGCAGGCTTTTTGTAGCCCTTTTCAAGGTGGACAATAATGTAGTACATTATTTTGATCTATTGCGTAGGGTTCGACAAGCGTTTGCAATGTGAGAGCAAATAAAATGTTTATTTACGACATCACATTAGAAACCTCTAAAATTATCAGTGTTTCTCAATTATTTTATGCATGTATTATACTTACACGCATTTATCTTAAATCACTTCTATTTAAAACCGCATCAAAATCCGTTGCGCGCAAGTTCTAAGCATTCAAAGGGACATACAGATAGCGAGAAGTGACTTTGATGAAAAAAAATATAATCTACATAGCATAAAAGTGATAATTATTTTTTTTATCCTTCAAATGTGGCAAGTCCTTACTGGTGTGTACTTCTAAAATTCTCATCCGTATAGTTTTTTCTGTTTTGTTCAGTTTGGCGTCAATTCATACCACAGCATTATATTAAATTCCACAGCGACACCGCCCGCGGGACACGATCGCGACCGAGTCCAGATTGCTTCGTCCGCACTGCAAGCGTTACGACGCGGACGCGACTACAATTATGCTGTAACAATCTGCAGATTGCTAGGACGGACTATACGATTTGCAGCAATTTGCTGATTCACATCAGATTGGCTATGTCGTTAAATTGTGTACTGTGAACGCAGTCTTACATATTTTAAAAAATAGAAATAATCTCTCTCAGGGTAATATCCTACACCCATATTCCTTCCGTGTGGCACAGGCGTGAGTCGCTCTGTATACAATTTACATTACCCACTAAATACTTTCATGGAACGAAACCCAACATATATTGGACTTAAAATTATTACTTCACCAATAGTATCATTATTGATAGGTTAAATAATAATACATCTAGTAGTTACAATTTAATAAATGAGAAATTTTTGAGATCTTCGCAAAAATCTCTCATTAATTAAATTGTATCTCAATAAAAAAAGACATGTAATTAGAGAACAGTCTCGTCTTACAAAGATGCCGTAGCTATCATGATATACGACTGCTGCCAGTAATAAATAACGCGTACATCTGCAAATCATTCGGTTATAAAAGCCCTGCTTCAATAGCAGTACGCTAGAGACTGAGTGCTTGAGCGTGAGCGATTTCATATACACTGCAGTTCTTCAACTGTTAAACAAAAGACTACTATTCTAAATGCCATATTAGAGAGCAAAGCCCAATACATACAATAAATCAGCGCGTTTGTTTGTTAAGGTCGTCGGTTATCAGAGAAAGCATGTAGCTTGTGTTGAGGGCATACATTACCCACGCGACATTGGCGAAATTGTGGAAATACCGCAGAAGCCACTAAATAAAATAAGAAGAGGGCATACATCACTTCTTCTGATTAACACTGATTTAAAGCGGTAGTTGTCTATTATAGCTGTGGTAAGAAAAATAATCCAAAATGTATATGTATATGTATTAACAAGTGCAGCAGTAAAAACAGAGCAGTAAACTTATGAAACAAGAGTCAGAATATATATTTAATCCAATATTAAGCAGTAAAATGGCTTAACGGGCAGTGGCCTAACAAATCAGCATTAGTCGGTAAGAAATCTCATTATAAATACAATACATATTATTATTACTATCTGTCAAAAGTGAAATTTATTTAAAAATGAAGAAGGACCGAAGAAAAAAAATGTGGTTATTATAGTTTTTTTTATATGGATAATAATATAAGGTTATTTCTGGCGCTCACCGGTCGCTGAACGTTTGTTTCTTAGATACTCCGCCTGATCTGTGAACTGCTGATCTATTTAACTAACTGCCCAGTCAAACAAATAAATTTGAGTAATTGTTTACTATGACTTTGTAGGATGTAATACCCAACCAATTATTTTTGAGTACTTGTTCATGGTTTATTGTCACACAAATTTACCCATCGCCGGAAAAAAATACTCCCATTATATCTTTTTTACCTCCCCAATATTTAAAATAGTAGTAAAAATTATTACCCCTTCCTGACTGAGTTCAAACAACAAGCTATGACTAATATGATTTAATTGATACTTATATAATTAGTGCTACTGCGCTTGGAGAATATTAACGCATTTAAATCTAAAACGAGGACATTCTCCTGAACTTCGAGCTATGCGGAATGTTAGACGAGTAAATGCCGTGTAATTTTCCGAGCGCCTGCCTATCCAAATTGGATTCTTTGAGCGACCACTTTATTGACGCTGTGTTTGTATGGTGTTTGATTCTTATTTAAGCGATTTTATGCTCACTCACAGTTAAAATAACGAGTGGAAGGTAGGCGATCACCTATGTAATGGACACACATCATAAAAACTACGGCACAAACCTCCATAGTTCAGAGTTTCCGAGCGCTGAAGATCGCTACAAGTGGAGGCACATCGCGAGCGATAAAAATGCACCTTACTCAACCAAGACCACTCTGTCAAAAGTGAAAGACTAAAGAGAAGTTTAAATGATTGAATTTATAATTGAAATCAAATCATTGGTACTATGGCATTGCCCGCCCTCTCTATCATTATAAAAATATTTTTCTCATAGCATACTCCCAAACAGATTGTTGTAATTAACTGCCCGATTCATGGTAAAAGGACGGCTTCCAAAACATTTGGTTTTATTTGAGTGTTTATTCACTTTACTTAGTTGCACAAAAAAAGTGCAGTGTGTGATTTGCAAACCACAGCTTGCGTGCGTCTTATTTCTATCCAGATAATGCGCATAATTGGGTGACTTTCAAACGGTACATTACATAATACGTTTGAGCAAACGAGTACGCAATTATCTAAATTGGATATCCATTTACATCAAAAAGTCGTCGGGTCACTTTCGGGTAATGTTTGCAGATCGACCTATTCAAACAAATTCTAATGCTTGTACATAAAATAAAGGTATCAATATCGAGTCATGTCAATGTGTAAATACACATGATACATTCAAATGTAATACAATAAAATTGTATGTAGAAATCATTTTGGATGGGAAAATATAACTTACAGTGGGACTCAAGCCCCACAACCACAGAATACCGTCGTGGTGCAATTCCAATTATGCTATGGAATCGGGTGCTGGACCACATGAATAAATAATGGTACATAATGAAAGCCTCCAAGTCCGAATTTCTTACTTATTTACATAGGGCTCACATTCAGTTATTGAAAATTAAAAAAACTGCGAATTCGTCGATTTGATTGATTTATTAGAATTTGATCATATTTGAATATCAAATATTCTAAAAATTACTAGGACATAGTTCTTAGATGTCACACATGTGAAATTAACATTTATTGTCATATATCTCGATTGCGAGTGTGTTGACGAACTCTAAACGAGGCCAACCCTTACCTACAAATGCTCATTTTACTGTGGAGGGGCACGCCTTTATGAGTGAACAAGCCTATACCAGGCCTGGCCCACTCCGCACTTTAGGTACATCCGTCCAGACGGGTTTATTCTACGACCCATGTACGTTAATTTATATATTAGGTAATTCATGCTCCGCGAGCTGAAATGCACTTTATTGCTTAGTTACTAGAGTCGCTATTTATACGAATGCTTCGTGGAGTGATCCTTCTGCCCCATTTTATTCTGTGTCTGTTTTTGAATTATGAAGTAATCTTGTAACAAACATTTTCAAATGAACGTGTATTCGACCACTGAGCTTGCAAATTTTCAACTTTAAACCTTCACTTCTCTAGCCATAATCCGCTCCTTGTTCCACTATACACACTCCCCACTCTATTACACAGACGCTTTGTATCACAACAATGTAACTGAATAAGATCTAATCTCAAGCGATCGCATTACGAGCAATTCCTTTGATAATTACACTAAACACGCGACGACAGCCCTTGATCTCTAATAACAATATTGTCTTTGTTTATGTCACTTGCTGAATGTTATTTATAGGTACAAATGAATGTAATAGAAATAGTTCACGCAGTAGCTGTGTCCTGAAGTATGACACCGGAGGTAATTTTGTGACTCTTCGGCCTAGGCTTTCTTTCGTTCTTTTTCCGTAGATATTATGTTTTTTTTTTTTAACAAAATTCGTACTCCATTACATCATTGATTTTAACACTTAGATGTAGGTTAGTGTTATGGTGTTATCTATACCTTAAAAACTAAGTGAGTCCATATGTATCTATATATTTTTTTTAATTTTTTTTTTCCTATTCTAATTTTTGTTACTATCTTTCTTATCTAAGTAGTTTCTATAGTTATCGCATTACATTTTAACATTTGAATTACTAAAACTATATTAGGTATTCTATGATCTTGTCCCGGATGGACCCGCCACAAACTGACTACAGTGTCCTCTTTCTGTTTAACATTTTCTCCACTACCTCTTCGTTTCGATCTTATATGTTAGCTATTGAGATTTAGTTAATAACCATATTATACAGTATAATTTTATAATTAATTCTCCACTTTGCTAATGTAATTTATTATTTGCCAATATGTTCCCAAGTACATATATTAAAAAAATCTAAGGTACTTCTATAAAACAAATTAGAGAACTTCGACTGACGATAACTCGTATGCTATAAGAAGAAATGTTAGGTAATTTAGGGGTGTAACTAGTTGTAGTATTTTGTCTTGTAAGTGAAAATTCAGGTTTCTGGGTGTATCCAGAACAAAGTTGCAGGTATAAAGTGCTCTAAGTAGCTTCGAGAAAATGACGGTAGCTACAAAAGACAAGATGTCGCGAGCGAGATTTGGCATGATTACATGATAAGTAAGTTAAATAATTTCAAACTAACTCCATGTGGACTAACAAGACCAGGAATCACGCTGAACCATTTTCATCTGCTTTTACCAACGATTTCTCATTTTGAAACGCTGTCGAATGCTTTCAGGGAATGAAATGATGCGGACGTGATCCGCATCTACAATCTTTCATACATTTCATCCGTAACAAAATAAAAGTATATTTTATTTATTTTCATAAAAGGATTTGTTGGCGTTGACAGTCCGTATCAACCATATTCTTTCTAGGTTAATTCAATATTAGAGTGAATGGTACGTGTTAGAATATTTTTTACTATTGTTGGATACCGGGGTTTGAAATTTTTGCAGTAGGTACCTACATCTTGAGAGCGATGCACGCTGATTTTATTAAGGTATTAATTTAAACAAAGTTCCTCTGCTATTTAGCCCTATTTTCTAGTAAACACAAACTATCGCAGGAACAGTTACCTGTACCGAGTGTGAATATATTCAATGAAATTAATAAACAAGATAGATAATCTATCGATCTTTGCGTGTCTAGTCCGGCGTCAATATAGAGACATAATATTAGCAAAACTTTCTCATTACATAAGCAATTTAACGAGATTGGTTAACTTATAGCTGTGAGTGCAGTAGCTACTTTGTTTTTCATATCACTTTACATACGCAAAACTATACAAATTATTATTATTATATTTACGTAGTAGGTACACAAATAAATATTTATCTGTATGTAACATATATTTTTTTTTTGCAATTGTTATTATTTAAGTATTTTTTAATGTAAGCTATATTCATTTAATAACACTTTTTATATATATATTTTAATTGCACACTACGTTCTATGCTCATCGCGTAGATTTAAGTACTGGGCCAGGTCCAGAAGTAGGAATCGTAGTAGCTGTAACACAGGGAATCCTAGCACACCTACTAACGACCCTCCTAGTGTTAAGTTTAGTAATTTTAGTAATAGTATACTAGTATATATATTATATAAACTAGTATAAATGTAAACATATATGTACGTTTTTTATCTAGGTTATGTGTAAAATAATGACAAAAGAAACCTGATTTTCCCGTGGTGATAGGTATAGGTGATGAGCTAATTGTCATCAGCCGGACTTAGACATCGGTCGGGTTGCTGAAAGTTTTTTAATGCTATCTAGATGTAACAAGCACGATGCCCACATGGTGTTAAGCGGTAACCTCTGCCTATAATAGCTGCAGTTCATCACAAGTGGCGAACTGCACTGGGCCCATCACCCTGGGACATTGTTAGTCTAATATACCTATAATTTCACCGGCACTCGTATCCTTCAAGCCGTGACACAGTAATGAGAACATTACTGCTCAGCGGTAGATATAGCAGAAATTCCACAGACGAACCCGCACAACGAGTTCTACTGTTACAAATAAAAATATTTCTTTGTCAGGAATACCCAATTTGTATGAGCCATCGAAACCAAGACCTCTACATATTTTATTTCGGGTGGAAACTCACGTCTGGAAGATTTAAAATTAAAACTGTTATTTCGCACCTGTATCTAGGTTTTGGTAAACATTCAACACTTTGCATGCTTCTTCATCATTCCCGAGTTTAAAATAATATGGGTCATATTTTAAATTGAAAAGTTATGCAATGATTCCACACACTACCCCTAAAACCGTCAAATATATCAAACATTACTTTAACCCCTAATAAATGTTATCTATTCTATAGTACCAAAAAGTTCATTGAATTAAAATCTTGCCTGAATCTCGCGTATCTAATACATAGTTAAGACGTACAATTTGTTGCAAAAGAGTAAAGAAAATTGTTTAAACTTAGAATTTTCCGTCAAAGACAACAGCGATGGCCTTACATTCTTAAAATACCGAGTCTACGTACCTATCTATAGCTATGAATTATTTCGCATAAATTTAGTTCATAAAATGTCTACTCCAGCAAACAATAATTACATTCCTACGTTACATCATTAAATAAATTGCGAACTTGAGATTCCTTTACCGATAATGATGAAGAAATTTCAACGTCGTCCTTAAAAACGATCGTGTTTGTTTGTAGTGAAAACCGCAAATAGTCTGGATTGCACACTTCACGGCCATCGTTTGTGCAGATGAGAACTAAAGAGCTAAGTACATAAGAAATCAAAGAAACTTAACAAATCAAGATCTGAAGGAGAATCGTATTCATATTCTATTTTAATTATATTTTTCGAGATACGTAAGTTGTAAGAAGATTTAATGTCATGCTTCTGTTAAATTTTATAAAAGAAATGCCATCCAAAAATTTAAGGTTATTAGGAACATGAACTCTCAAAACCTCTGTAGCTCCGTTATTTCAATGTCTAATTTAGAACCTAAAACGGCTATCTGGTGATTTTCGTGATTTTAATCCTTGCACTGGTTTGTTTGATAAGTATATTTCCAAAGAATATATTATTATTTTTAATAAATATATTTAGATGTTATACTGCGGAGTTTATTTATTTACTTATTGATATCAATAAGAAAAACAGCACTCGTTTTCAGAGCAACAAAGTTCAAACAATATGATCATATAACAGCCCTCAAAAAATATGGCAGTAAACGCTCAAATTATCAGTTTTATTCTATTGGTGAAAAATTTCTTCTCCTGTCTATCAGTAACCTCAAATTACACATAAAACTAAGGACTGTTCACTAAACACACGCAGATCCTAATCTAACTTTATATGAAAATAAAATAAAAGGATACCTATATAGTGTAGACACCTATGCACCGAAGGGACTATAACTGTGTTTAATGGATATAATATTTATTCGATGTCAATCCCGGGACATTGTGTAACCATTATCCATTTCAATAAAGCTGCTACAGGCTTCATTTATTTGACAGATTGGTCTGTAACAATATCCTCACTTATTAAACTTCTGACGTTTGATATTTTAAGAAGCAGTTTGCTACAAAATTCCGTCTCTGAAATCTGAAGATCGAAGAAAGGGTTTATTCAGAGACCATTTCAAAATTAATAGATTCTGATGTTGCTCAGAGGAAATCCATTAACCGAACAAAAGATTAAGGAGGAAATGTAAAGCTTCGGCGGTTACCTCGTCTGTACCTACTACATTATCTAACGAAATCTCACTAAAATTCACAAAACATTTTTATAGACACAATGACGTAAGCGAAACTTTGGACGTACATCCGTTGGAGAAGACTGTGTCCAAAGATGTGACGTCATACGTCTTTATCATAGCTTCAAGTCATGCGAAGATGACGTCACTGTAAGCTCGCGTTTTGGCACCAGAACAGACATAAAAACTCTGTGTACAAAATACGATTAAACTCTGAGTAGGCATCCATTCCTTCGAGTATACTATAGACGGTCGATTTTTTACGCAACTTGGCGTTAGTCCAAGGTAGGCCATAAAGTTACAGACGCGTGGTATTAGAGCAAGAGTTACTATGATACTCTCCTTTTGTTTGCGTCCTCTAAATGTTTCTACCCAAAAAATGTCAGCGTCATTAAAAAGGTATAAGGATAACACTAGGGACAATATAGTACAGTTTCCGCATCGTCGCCGATACTACCGCAGAGCGGTAAAATGTTTTTATGTGTAATATTAAATTGCTGGCATTGGCATTCATTTTCTAGGTTTTCGAGTACGTCTATACATTGTATCAGGGGTTTCGTGGTCGACGTTTTGCCATAGCTGGTCTATGCACCCGTCTATTTCTTATTAAGATAACACGGCTGATATTTAGCACACATATTGGTATTTGTATTATGAAAGAGGTGGATATATGCAGAAAAGTCACAAACAAACAAAGTTGTAAACAAATGTTAAAACTTTACATATTTCACCAACACATACTGAGAACACCAATTTATATTGTAATTTTGAATCTGTACTCAAAACCCACGCACAACGGTTTTACTTTAACGGGCTGTTAAGGCGGGGCCCTTAAAGAGTGAGACCCGACACTTATTTGGCCAGTTATATTTAGTTAATTGATAAAAATTTTTAGGTATCAAACTAACAAAAATAAATATTATCTGATAGGTTAGTGTAGAGAGGAAAATAGTTACCGTTTTTGTGTCTTGAACAAAAATGTTTATGGTTGTGGGGGCTTAGGTTATGTAGGGGTGGACCAGGATGCGATATACCATGTTTGGTATCACTACTCAGCCAAGATCTCCTGTTTAGATCAGGATTCAAAGAGATCAGTGCTTTTATGGCTTTAAAGAGGCAATTCAAAATTATTATCTGAACAATTAAAATTGTTATCTATGATGGACTCCAGAAACATCTATTTTTAGTGTACTGCAAGGATGAGGGCTCTGCTTGATGTTAATATTGGTTTTGGTTTTAGATAAATCTATTTTACGTGTCCAGGTTTTAAGGTGTAACAAGGCAATATTCGAATATTAAATTACAAAAGCAAAAAATAAAGTACCCGCTATGTCAAAAAATTATCTCATTGCAAATTTTTATTACTGTTCTGGCAACATGTTGTAGCATGTAAACAGTTAATAATTAAAGATTATAACGGTTTATTACTAAATAAGTGGGTAGTCGCTACGAAACTCACATTGCTATTAAATGAAAGATGGCTTTAAAATTACCTGCTTTGTTGTTGTTTGCATTTGTGAAGCAGTGGTGGCTCAGTGGCATTGGCTATGGACTGCCACGCATCATGTCCATGGTTCGAATCCATGGGCTTGTGCTTCACCACTTGGTGGAAGGACATTTTGCGAATGCCCATCTGGCTAGCGACAAGTAGAAAATGAGTTGCCAAGCACCTAACGGTGTGTTCCGGCAGCAGTCCTTGAGAGCCAGTGAAATTACAGGCACATGAGACTTATAGTATTATGTTTCAAAGTGACGGGCGCAGTTACAATTCGTGACTTGTGACTAAATACATCTGTTATAAGCAGAGGTTAGTCCGCTTAACATCAGGAGGGCTTCGAGCTTGTTCCATCAGAATAACATAAAAAAAACCTGTAGCCATGAAAGTTGAAACAATTTGTTTTAATAAAAATAATTACTCATGACCATAAAACACACATTTAATGAAACGTATTTACTCGTATTGATGTCGATCTTGATTAATCTGCCTTGATGCTTGGAAATCTGAGATCGGTCGCTAAGTATTGAAATATATATTTTAATTTGATCAGATAGATGACAAAATATCAAATGAAGTAGCGCCACCGCTATATGGTGGATATTGCATTTACCCGAACGAAGCGATTTGCTTCTTCGTTCATCAAGCAAACCGCCAGGGAATGGAATACTCTGCCTGAGTTCGTGTTTCCGGTTAAGTACAATATGGGGGTCTTCAAAACGCGAGTGAATAGGTCTTATCTTATCGCAACTTAACATCAAGTGAGATAGTGGTCAAGTGCTACCCGGAGTAAAAAAAAATAATCTGATAGATTATATTATTGGAGTGTTATTATCAACCGTTTATGCATTTCTTCATCCTGATAGCAATAATGTGAATTGTCTTCTAAATAGTCGTTCATTTTTTACCACTAAATACCCCGATACGTCAATCAACACTTCAAGTATTTTTGAAATGAACTTCAAGTATTCCTTTAAATTACTTAGATCACAAATCAGCAAAAGTTTAATTCACGAACTGTACCAAGTACCTTGAGAATCCGGGAGATTGGAAATATTACAAGAAAGTGGCGTATCGTAATTGCCGTCCTCAATATACTAATGCCAGAAATGTACAAAATTACAATGAATATTAATTCGCGAGAAATAAGACATCAAAAGAGGTATTTTACATAGATTCATTGGTTGTTTACATTTAGTGTCCGTTTCAGAGTGTCCTAATGAAGTTTCGGGTTGCTGACCAACACATTAAATAACTGAATGATAAAAATGACAGTTAACATGCTGCGCGTTTCGAGCTTTAACCGATGGATAGGCTAAATCGCTGACTGTGAAACGCAGAGATAGTGTTTTGTTTAATAAGTATGTTTTGGGTATTATAACCGGCACTTACTCGAACATTCTGAAACAGGCCCTTATTGTTACATAGATGTCTTTAGAGGTTACATTGGGTTTCTAACAATAATTATCAGCATACAGAATATTAAAAGTCTGCCTAAATTCTAGCAAAGATAGTATCAAGTAATTAAATTCATAAAGTCAAACAAGACCATATAAATGCGTAGAGGAGTTGGGAATTAACCGACAAATCACGACTATATCTTATGGCCAAGATTTCAAGAGCAATACAGAGTTACGGGTACCAATTCTTGATTGAGATATATATATTCAACCTTATTTTATCTAAGATAAGGTTTAAATTACTCTCCATGACACTATAATGAATATACGAGTAGATGTAGCATAGTTAATGTACGATTGAAGCTCACAAGATCTATTTATCTCCGGAGTCCCGAATGACTGTCAGAATAAAAATAGATACGTAGCTTTTCCGAGAGATAAAATTAATTACTATCCCTACAATCTCTCAGGTGGATATACCTGAAAGGATTTTCGATTGATACTGTCCATTGTGTCGTTAGATCAAATAAGGATCACGACAGTTTTCGAGTAAGGAAGAATCTATTTTCTTTTTGGCTCTTACTACTAACGAGACAAAAGTATTAAAAGGATTTGAACAGTTTTATGGACTGACAAAATACCTCTGAAAAATAAATAGCAATCTTAAGATCATGACATGCGAAATAAAATGTGCTTGACCGAAGAAAACAGCACATAACCTACAAAAAGAGAACCGCTGGTACTAAAAAATCAGTTTAAAAGATTGATTGTAATTATTTAGTATTAAATAGTTGGTAGTCGCCTGTGGCTGAAACTAATTCAATTTGTTTATATAAAAAAATCGGCAAGTGCGAGTCGGACTCGTGCACGAAGGGTTCCGTACCATTAGCTATACAACAATAGACTCCATATTTTAACCTTTATTGTATTTTGGTTTAAGTGCGCGAGTCCGACTCGCACTTGGCCCACTTTTGTATTTGTTGTTGTAGCGGCAACAGAAATACATCATCTGTGAAAATTTCAACTGTCTAGCTATCACCATCCTTGAGATACAGCCTGGTGACAGACCGTCGGACGGACGGCGAAGTCTCAGTAATAGGGTCCTGTTTTTACCGGTCCGGAACCCTAAAAAATGTTACTCGTTAACATATTGTTTTAAATTCATAGTACGGCAACATGATGACAGTGATGCCCCCGGTGTCAAAACAAATATGTAAGACCTTATGTTTGTCCGAAATGCGTCAAAACTAAACTCATTTGTGGGCAATTCCTTAAGGCCCTTGGGTACGTCAAATTCGTACTTTCTAAAGCGAACTCCTCCGTAACCGCTGAAGTTGAAGACTTGAAAAAAATATATTTTATAGATGAATTCAAGTACAACATTTGCAACATATGATTTTACGGTCGTACTATTACTTTTGCCTTAAAAAAAATTCAAACTACATACTATTTCTTGACTTATATGGCGAACTCCTTCTAAACGGCTACGATTTTTGAAAAATAAATTGTACCATTAAATTTCTAGATTGTTATACTACAATTATAACATAGCATTTGTAAATCCATTGATATTTTCCTAAGAAAATGTCGAATTATTCAGATTCAGAACGCTTGCGGTTCCGAGGTGCTCTGCGCGGACGCGGGCGGCAGTGTTGCGCAAGCGTTGGCACGGGGAGGCTGTGTCGCTCGTAGCTCCGCTCGCGCTTTCGACTGATAACGATCTTGTCTTTGTATTAGTGCATTGACACGCGAGATTCGTAGCTGTGTGCGTGCAATGATTCGCTCGCTGCAGAGGGCCAACTTGATTGCGATGTGAAGTATGCGCGGTGACGCTTTATTATTGGTATTTTGTAGACAAATTTTATTCGAATTGTCTCACATATGAAAAGAATCAAAACTTGAAATTGACAATGTTGTGGGTAAATTACAATGGGCGGCCTTATCAATAAGATCAATGAAAAGTTTTATAATATATGTACAAAATTAATCAGTAATGTCTATAACGCTCTCATGTTATAACTGGTTAACTAAAGATAATATATTTTCTTACATTTTGGTAAATAGTTTCCGGCTTTAGTAGTTTGTAGGGTACAAAATGGTTCTCTACTACATTAAGAGTTTGTATGGGGCTACACACATCTTTTGGAGTTCTAAGCTTTTCTAGGTGTTTTGATATAGGTTAATTAATACTACATAAAGATAACGTCTGCCAAGTGAAGATGGATAACGTATCTCGAAAATAGTGAGAGATAGGTAAGGGAGATTAGCACCGTGGGGTGCCGGGTTAGAATTGCACCTCCCCATATAATCCCGTGGGTGTCGTAAGAGGCGATTAAGGGAAAACTACTGGAAGGTGGGCAGCCACGTGGGGTGCCGGGTTATAATTGCACCTCCCCATATCATCCCGTGGGTGTCGTCAGAAGCGTCTAAGGGAAAACTACTTAAAGGGGGGCAGCAGCGCCTTCTAAAGAACTGCCAACTTACATTGCGATCCCCAAGACGCCTGCCAAGTGTGGGGATTATGGCAAATACCCCCTTAAAAAGTGAGGCTGTGTTCAGCAGTGGACGAACTGACTGTTACAGTTACAGTACTGAAAATCGATATATAGGTTTTTCTGGACGTCCTTATTCCAAATTTGGAATTTATTTTTCGATGACGTCTGCCAAGTGAAAAAAGTTAGTCCGATATGGCTGAAAATCGATATCTAGGTTGTGCTGTGCGTCATTATTCCGAATTTGGAATGTATATTCCGATGACGTCTGCCAAGTGAAAAAAGTTACCTAGATTTGGCTGAAATTCAAAATCTAGGTAGTTCTAGACGTCTTTATTCCGAATTTGGTATTTATTTTTCGATGACGTCTGCCAATTGAAGAAAGTTACTCCGATTTGGCTGAAATTCAAAATCTAGGTAGTTCTAGACGTCTTTATTCCGAATTTGGTATTTATTTTTCAATGACGTCTGCCAAGTGAAGAAAGTTACTCCGATTTGGCTGAAATTCAAACTCTAAGTAGTTCTGGACGTCTTTATTCCGAATTTTGAACGTATTTTTCAATGACGTCTGCCAAGTGTGGAAAGTTACTCCAATTTGGATGAAATTCAAAATCTAGGTAGTTCTGGACGTCTTTATTCCGAATTTGGAATGTATTTTACGATGACGTCTGCCAAGTAAAAAAAGTTGCTCCGATTTGGCTAATAATCGAAATCAAGGTTTTTCTGGACGTCTTTTTTCCAAATTTGTAATTATTTTTTCGACGACATCTGCCAAGTGAAGAAAGTAACTCTGATTTAGCTGAAATTGAAAATCTAGGTTGTTCTGGACATCGTCATTCTGAATAAAGAATTAATTTTTTGAAGACGTCTGCCAGGTGAAAAAAGTTACTCCTATTTGGCTGAAAATCGACATCTAGGTTTTTCTGGACGTTTTTGTTCAATATTTGGCATACATTTTTCGACATCTGCTAGGTGAGGCAAGTCACTCCAATTTGGCTAACATTCAAAATTTAGGTAGTTCTGGACGTTTTTATTCCGAATTTGGAATTTATTATTCGATGACGTCTGCCATGGGAAGGAGGTTACTCTGAATTGGCTGAAAATCAATATCTAAGTTTTTCTGGACGTCCTTATTCCAAATTAGGAATTTATATTCCGATGACGTCTGCCAATTGAAAAAGTTCCTCCGATTTTGCTGAAAATCAATATCTAGGTTGTGCTGTGCGTCATTATTCCGAATTTGGAATAATTTTATCTATGTCGTCTGCCAAGTGAAGAAAAATACTCAGAATTGACTAAAAATGGATATCTAGGTTGTTTTAGACGTTATTATTCCAAATTTAGAATTTGTTTACGATGACGTATGCCCAGTAGATAAAGTAACTTCGATTTAGCTGAAAAGATCGATCGTCTAGAACAACCTAGATATCGATCTAGGTTGTTCTAGACGTCTTAATTCCAAATCTAGAATTTATTTAACAATGACGTCGGCCAAGTGGAAAAAGTTACTTTGATTTGGCTACAAATCGATACTTATCTTGGTTTTCCTGGACGCTTTTCTATTCGTACTATCGATCTTAATTGTTATTAACTTGTTGTGAAGTGCGTGAATCCCTCTAGGGTGAGTTCCTTATTTATTATTGTTATTTCATAGTGCTGACTAAAACCTATGTAACGTAAACAGCTGTGCTGCCCTACCGCGCTAGACTGTGAGTTTTAAAATGTGAGTCGCTGGTAACAGTATCACGATCGTGTCGGTGCGGCTTGGCAACAGTTGGCTGAGGAATATCAGCTATGATTTAATCCGAGGACGGGTGTTTCGAGCACTCACTACCGAGATCCAGAACTATCAGCTGACGCCAAGACCGCCACATCTGGGACCTGGATCACGTGTACTATCAGGCCAGTGTCTCCCTCCGGTCCATGTAACTTCAGTAGAACTGTGCGGCTGTGCAACCTGATAAGGCTTGGCCTAATAAACTTTTCAAACCTACTCCCTGAGTTTACCTACCTCCCTGCTGGCCGTGGGATGATTAGCAGTTCCCTATCGCTGCAGTACGATAAGAGTAGGAAAATTATGATTACTTATCAAAGTCGCACGAATTAACATCAAAATAATATTTTGACTAACCTCGACGTTTCGATCAAGTTGCATTGACCGTGGTCACGAGTAGACTGAAGAAGCGGGTGTCATCGTCTTGAGGAGCGGCGGGAGCGATTTAAATCTACCCCGCTTGGTTTTCGTTAATGTAATTTAGAAACATGAGTTTAGTTCACGAAAGTTTAAAGAAAAGTACTTATAAATCAATTATTCAAATCTCCTAATAAATGAGAAAGTATATCGGTTACCTTTTCACGATGGAACCAATCTTTACAATATAGCTGTAGATAAATTGCCCATATTATTATTTCCTAGACAAGAAATTATTCATCTCATATCTCGTACCCGGAAAGTAGTGTTTGTTTGATGCGAGTAGCGGGTGGAAGACTGCTTCCCACCTATGGGCGGGAAAATTTAAAGGTAAATACTTCCTTCTCAAGGGCCGACATGTCCAATAGCACAAACGTTGGCCATTTTGTATTTTTGCGTACGACACAGTCGTCCCTATTCTTATTTTTCAATGTATTTTCGCCATTATACAAATCTTCCTTTTATATCCTCGTTTTTAAACGAGTAAACCCGCGTCGGCTATAATCTCATTTATAAGGAGGTTTGAATAAACGATTGGTTATTATAATTTTCTTACTCTTATCCGATATATCTTAGCGTTTTAAAGATACGTCATCTATCTTTACTTAGCAAACGTCATTGAAAAATGAAATCCAAATGTAGAATAATGACGCCCAGGACAACCTAGATATCGGAGTAACTTTCTTCCCTTGACAGACGCCATTAAAAAATAAATCTTAATTCGGAATAATGACGCCCAGCACAATCTAGATATCGATTTTCAGCCTAATTGAAGTAGTTTTTCACTTGGCAGACGTCATCGAAAAATAAATTCCAAATTTGGAATAAAAACGTCCAGGATAATAATAATAATATAAACAATAATATAAATCTTTATTTAAGCCAATAACACTTTTTCCAAATCTTGTATTGCTGGTGGTCTTCACACTTCGACGTTGAAGTTTGTATCGTTAAGACCTTAATTGATAGCTGTACAGTGCACAGTTGACTTCAGTACAATTTTTCACGCAAAATAGTTATAAACATAAATTTAACTTACAAATTATCCATTAAATAACATCTAGTTCAGTTTCATACATTTTTTTTATAAATTATCCACACAGGTGGTATTTATATTTTAACTAAATTTGTGTTATTTACGTGTTTGTATGTATGATGCTATATGGTGATATATAAACTGAAAAATTCAGGAATTGATTATATAAATATGTTTTAATAAAAGGGCTAAATCTTCTTGCAAAAGTTGTACGAATGACAGGTTATTTTAATTGGAAAACTCGTTTATGTAGCATATTACTAAAATTTGCAGATTTTTTAAAGAGTCTGTGTGCGAACTGAAAGCAACCTAGATATCGATTTTCAGACAAATCGAAGTACATTTTTCACTTGGCAGACGTCAATGTAAAACAAATTCTTAACATGGAATAATAACGTCTACAACAACCTAGATATCAATTTTCAGTCAAACCGTAGCATTTTTCTTCACTTGGCAGACGTCATCGAAAAATAAATTCCAAATTTGGAATAAAAACGTCCAGAATAATAATAATAATATAAACAATAATATAAATCTTTATTTAAGCCAATAACACTTTTTCCAAATCTTGTATTGCTGGTGGTCTTCACACTTCGACGTTGAAGTTTGTATCGTTAAGACCTTAATTGATAGCTGTACAGTGCACAGTTGACTTCAGTACAATTTTTCACGCAAAATAGTTATAAACATAAATTTAACTTACAAATTACCCATAAAATAACATCTCGTTCAGTTTCATATATTTTTTGTTTATAAATTATCCACACAGGTGGTATTTATATTTTAACTAAATTTGTGTTATTTACGTGTTTGTATGTATGATGCTATATGGTGATATATAAACCGAAAAATTCAGGACTTGATTATATAAATATGTTTTAATAAAAGGGCTAAATCTTCTTGCAAAAGTTGTACGAATGACAGGTTATTTTAATTGGAAAACTCGTTTATGTACCATATTACTAAAATTTGCAGATTTTTTAAAGAGTCTGTGTGCGAACTGAAAACAACCTAGATATCGATTTTCAGCCAAATCGAAGTACATTTTTCACTTGGCAGACGTCAACGTAAAACAAATTCTTAACATGGAATAATAACGTCTACCTAGATATCAATTTTCAGTCAAACCGTAGCATTTTTCTTCACTTGGCAGATGACATTGAAAAAATAATTCCAAATTCGGAATAATGACTCTCAGCACAGCCTAAATATCGAGTATCAGACAAATCTGAGTAACTTTCTTCACTCGGGAGATGACATTGAAAAATAAAGAAAAGGAATAAAGACGTCCAGAACAACCTAGGTAGGTACACTATACATTTTCATTTGACGACTGATCTCAGTCGCAGTTGCAATTGCGGATACTCACTAGAATCGTACGGTAGGAATATAAAGTGCCATGTTACCGGAGCGCATCGCGCATCTGCATATTCTTTGACCGTTATATTTGTGCAGCGAGCGCGGAACGTATGCGGCGATGCGCGAGTAAAGTAAGTTCGATTAGGTCCAGATGCTCAAGGCCATTGGCGACTCTAATCGCCTTAACATAAGTTTGAAAACTTTACCAAGGCTTTAACATAAGTTTAAAAGCTGACATTGGAGTTTGGATGATATAGCATAAGGCAATTAGTAATTCTCGGACGCGAGCGCGGAAGGCACTCTAGTCCTTCGCCTGTGGCGTGTGTGGAAGGAAATATTACCTATTCCAAGAGATAAGTATGCGATTAGTTCAAGGACACTACTTTTGTTGGAACCTCGCGGCTTACAATAGACCTACTGGGCCTCTATAAATTAACACGTCAGTCTGTGCGTAGACATAATTCCATTTATTAGTTTTTACGGGCACACTTTCGCCGCTGAACCATTACTGATAAGTCCTTAATTATGTTTAGCCCCTTTATAATTTAACTAAATAACGAGATACCTGAACAATACGAAATTTTATTTGTCCTGAACTAATTAACCCGTGTTATATTGTTTTAGTTTAATTATTACCTCAACGTAAACAAAAAGTGGCTGCGAAACAGAATCTAAACTCAAAAGTTTATTGCGCTGGGATTTTGCGATATGTACAGGTGGGCGATTCTCGAGAGTAATTTTTTTATTTTTGTGACTTATGGCTAATTGTGATTAATCATGTTCTTACATAATTTTTCAGTTTGTTAGTTTCGCGGATGAAATTAAATATAATAAAAAAAGATAACATTTAATATATAAATAATATTTTCGATGATAAACAACAAAGATAAAAAATATGAACATTCTTACTTAATCCTACCATAAAGATCATCTATATTATATATAAAACTTTAGGTATTTATAAAGTATTATTGAAAACTATGGAAGTATATTGAGTAATAAGTGCACGCTCCTTCTGCAGCTTTCTCATTTCCAGTTTTCAATCGTTTTTATCGATGGTAAGTTAACGTCTATGCTTTAAAAAAATAGCAGTAATTAATGATTCGATTACAATTTTCTTTTAAGACGCTGAATCCCATTGAGCCCCCAGCTGATTAAGCTTTTATAGAAACTTAAAACGAAGTCCAATTTTAGATTAGAGGCAAGTTTGTTTGTCGTATTTTGATTCTTAGGGTCAGTTTCTGAATGTCTTTATAAAGTTTCGGGTTGCTAACCAACACATAAAATAACTGAATGATAAAAATGACAGTTAAAATGCAGCGCGTTTCAAGCTTTAACCGATGGATAGGCTAAATCGATGACTGTGAAACGCAAAGATTGTGTTTTATGTATTAAATATGTTCAGGGTAGTAAAACCGGAACTTACTCGAACATTCTGAAACAGGCCCTAAATGACTTGTTTTTATACGATTATTTTTTCTCTATATTATCATTAATAGACTGTCGATAAATATTCCAATGCTAGGAATTGCCGTAAGCTAAAATTTAAAAAAGTAAGCTAAAACCTTTGCATAAGTTTGATTTTGTTAGCATTTCTTAAACTCAGTAAATTGTGATAAAAAGTTCTAGACAGATAGTCATTTTTACATTAGTTTGTCATTAATATTAACCTAAAACATGAAAATCACGATTTTTGTAAATAAAACAAGACGGAATTATTCAAATATTAACAAAAAAAAATCAACTTCAAACATAATATAGGCATTATAAGGATTTCTCATATACTATAATAGGCACACCCTGTAAGGAGTTATGAATGTGAGGTGAACCTAACACAAACAAAAGAATTGAGAACCTTCTCCTTTTTAAGTCGGTTAAAAATGTATCGTTCCAGGTACCATGACGTGTAAAACAAAATTATGCAAACGAAGATCACATTGATAAGCTGAACATGTGACGAATTATTTCCAATTATTTTTAGACTCTTTGGTCTTCATATTATATGTATAATATTTATATGTTTAGTATATTTATTTATTTATATAGATATGTATTTTATATATATAGGTATTATAAAATAATATATTTGGGTATTAAATATACATATATATTTGCTGTATATATTATTATTTTACTTTTAACTAATTACTATTAATTTCTACAAATGTACACCACCTATCTATTTTTATTCCTCACATATCTATATTTTCCATTCTAAGGTTGACTGGAAAAGATCGCTTTAAGCGATAAGTCCCATTGTACTTTAGCTTTAAGAATTCTTTATAATATGTGTTTTGTAAAATTTTTGGTGTACAATAAATAATTTTTGTATTTGTATTTGTATTGTCTTCACAATGAGGTTCTGATTCCATTGCTCACCTATCACTATTAGTTATGTATGAAGAAGACATACGAAAACTTTATCAAAGTCGTTCACTATGGCTTCGATACTGTTTTCGTACGGTGTAGTAAACATTTATGACGGGGCGGATAAAATTAATCTAATATTCGCTAACCCGTGAATGTTTTATTTGGATCGGAATAAATTATTATGGCCCAGTAAAAACACCTTTTTATCAAATGAAAATTCATGAGTTTCATCAAGAAACCTATTTTGTTAACATGATACAAAATTATTATGTTCACATGTTTTTGTAGTAACTATTGTATAACCTGTGGGTTGGTTCTAGTCTCAGATGTTATTGAGATGACGTCATGATTTTTATGCCTTTATTAACAACACACTACAAACTTAATACAACACTACAGCTACTACAATCAAATAATTTAGGCATCCTTAAGGCCGGCAGTCAATTGGACTGCCTGTGAGCCTGCAGTGCTCCAGCCCACTACCAACTGGCAGCTTGTCCAGCTTAATGAATTATTAAGTTAAAAAGATAATGCAAGGTACATTTTTTTCTGTATTGATTAAATCAGCTAACCTGGATGCTGACATCCGTGTACGGATTTACTAAATTATATTTTAGATATTCTTTAGGGTTCCGTGCCCAAAGGGTAAAAACGGGACCCTATTACTGAGACTTCGCTGTCCGTCCGTCCGTCTGTCACCAGGCTGTATCTCAAGAACGGTGATAGCTAGACAGTTGAAATTTTCACAGATGATGTATTTCTGTTGCCGCTATAACAACAAATACAAAAAACTGGTCAAGTGCGGCTAATGGTACGGAACCCTTCGTGCGCGAGTCCGACTCGCGCTTGGCCGATTTTTTTTGTTTTCTCCGTCTATTGTACTTGATCATGCAGTTTGCGAGATTTAGATAGGATTTTTATGACATCTAATGTGTTGAATTAACACGTATTGTTCGAAGCCTGGCACCCGATAAATGACAATAGGCTCCGAAAGCACCCTTCAACATGAAACAAAGCATATTTATCTAAACGTGGATGCTTAGACTTACTTGGGTATAGGAATACTTGTCTAAGCTAATTTATTTGTGCAAAGGCGTGCCGTTTAAAAACTTTTTAGGATATAAAGATGTGATTATATAACACGTTTTTTTAAGGGAGGACATAAATGTGTTATAAAAACTAACGTGGTTTTCACTCATTTTAGTAAATAATATGGGATAACTCACGTGAATCAGTCAGATAGCTCCGACTATAGTTTCAACCACATTCGGTGGTCTTTTTCAAGGAGAGCTCGGGACGCCCGCGTTGACGTCTCGCTTAGCACAAACTATAGTCGGAGCTATCTGACTGATTCACGTGAGTTATCCCGTATTATTTACTAAAATGACATAAATGTGGCTGTCGCTGTCGACCGTCCAACTCCACCTGACTTTAAACTACACCGAACGAGTATATCTATACATAATTATATGTACTTATACTAGTTGACCCGACAAGCGTTGTTTTGCCATATAGGCAAATAGACATGAATGAAAAGTTTAAAATACCTTTTTAAAAATAGTTTACATCCTATTCTCAGACTTATTGAATACTAGCTTTCCGGGCGCGGCTCCGCCCGCGCGTATGTCGGTTATCGCGCGAAAACATTAACCTCTTTTTGCGCAGTCGGATAAAAACTATCCTGTTTTTTCCCGGGTCTCAAACTATCTCCATACCAAATTTCATTCAAATCGGTCCAGTAGTTTTGGCGTGAAAGCGTAACAGACAGACAGACAGACAGACAGAGTTATTTTCGCATTTATAATATTAGTACTGAGTACTGATACACACAAAATTTCATAGGAATCGGTTAAGCAGTTTCGGGGGAGTTTTGTTACAATCGCTGTGACACGAGAATTTTGTGTATTAGATAGAGTGTCATAAACTATGTAGGGCCGCAGGTCATATCTGTTGATTGATATTTTTTTTACAGCGACGGTAACTAAACGTCGAAACTAAATTCAATTTAAACAAAAATTTCCCTCGAAAACCATGTAATGAATATAGTATCAGACACAAATATTTAAATATCTACAAACCAACTCAACAGGTTATTAATCGACATAATTCGATCATTTTGCTCCAGCTCCCTTACGTAATTAGTATACTTTGGGCTTTGCCACAGATCAAATAATAGTTGATGGTTTCTGCCTCGAGCATCAACGTTGGGTCAAAGCTAACTTAAGATTTTCAAATAAATTACCTTTAGGTAGGTAAACTGCTTACACCTTATTTGAAAGCAATAATTATAAGCTTTTATTTAATTTCACCTGTCCCGATGTTTGTCATCAAATCTTGCAAATTTTTTTGATCCCGGTTACCGATTGAGCTGAAATTTTGCATACGTGTGTAAATTGCGAGACAATGCAATATTATGATGACATGGTGCTGATCTGATGATGGAGCTGGAAGGTGGCTAAAGGAACTTCGCAATGAAACGACACAGCCTCATCGAGTTCGGGCTCATTTGAATCATCTTGACGAGAAATTGTCTTTCAATGGTAACCAGGGGCTAGTGATGGAGCTCGAAGGCGGTCATAGCTGTAATGAAACGACGCAACCCCATCGAGTTCCCGCTCGTTTGATTCGTCTTATCGAGTACTTTATGTTTAGATGGCAACCAGGGTCTGATTCAGATCAGACCCTGATCATCAGTAATAGAGCTGTACGAACTCAGTATAGAAACGACATAACCCCATCGATTTGTATTTTTAGTTATTTTTATTATTAACAAGAATAATAAAATCTTTTTTTTTTTAAGTTTTTTCTTCTCGATTCTTGTATTATTCGTAGTACAACATAAATGATAGGAGCTGAATAGTTTTGTTTTGCTTTTAGTTCGTATGGATAGTTTTGCTTTGTCAACTATGCCTCCACCCCTTCCTCTCACTTAAGTAACACAACAATTCCAGCGTCACAAGAAAAAATATAGAGCAACAGCTGAGTAATATTCAATCGGCTACAACAGTACGATTCTGATATAAAAAAAAAATCCAAAAAAATACATTCAAATCCATTCTCTTGACAATTCATGCACTCATTAGAAGCACTCGTAGCGAAGTTTGCTGAGCCATTCTGAACCGATCAGCAAAGCTAAGCAACGTCCGCCTCTGTCATACGATGGATGGGTGACCATGTTTCGGAGGGCACGTTAAGCCGTCGGTCCCGGTTGTAGTCTTAGGATGGCAGATATTATAGGATGGTGTTAGGGCATTTGCCCGCCCGCCTGGCTAGCTACCGCCCTCAATTAGAAAATCTGTCGCCAAGCACCTAACGGTGTGTTCCGGCAGCTGTCCTTGAGAGCCAGTAATTCTCTAGGTTACCCTGAACAACATCTTCGACCACATCATCACTTACCATCAGGTGAGATAGTGGTCAAGTGCTAACCTATCATGGATAAAAAAAAATTTTTACTTTTATATTCATATTTGACATTTATCAATTATTTTACTATATATAATTGTTTTTTTTTTTCAATGATTCTATACTGCGTAATGCATAGGTCTAACCCAAGACATAATTCTAACTATGGTATTATTACTAATGTGACCAAAAATCAACAAAATCGGTACACTCATAAAAGGTTATGAGTACAAAATAAATATACAGTCGAATTGAGAACCTCCTTCCTTTTTCAACATCGCTTAAAACTGAGAAAAAGCTTTCTTGAGCCATTTAATCATACACACATAATGAAGTACGAGTACATCTTGTAATACAACCATGAAAGCTATTGAGCCAAAGTATTGAGTGAAACCCTGTTCTACTCACTAGACATTCTATATTTAGGAACACCTATCAAGTGTATGAGAAACACTCGATATTCTGAGAGTTTCGAGTGTAGGCTGACCACGAGATCCCGAGTTTAATGTATAGAGTATTAGGATAATTGAAAGTATCGGATGGACAAGTATGCTATTGGCGACAGCTGGCTCTTATGAATTTATTTATAGCTGATATGCTAGCCTTTGACCACTGTCTCACCTGCTACTGATTTATGTTGTTCAGGTTAACCTAGAATTATTGGCTCTCAATGACAACTACCGAAACACACCGTAAGGTGTTTGGAGACAGATTTTCTACTTGAAGGTGGTATTCCAGGCGGGCATTCGCAAAATACCCACCAACATGCAGTGGAGCACAAGCCCAGGGATACGAATATCGACTATATCGACTGCCATCGTAAGATAACAACCGAGACCCACGGCGTAACGTGCGCTCCGACGCACGGAAGCGCTCAGTAGTGATGTCACTAGCTGTCACCCATCCAAGTCATAACCGCAGCGGACGTTGTGATCGGTTAATAACGGCTAAGCAAACTTCGCTACGAGCGCTTCAAACTAATACAATCATCTATACCTATCTAAGTCAGACTTAGGCAAAAAAAGGGAAAAAACCGAATATAACTTAGGATAAGAGGATTTTGAAACTGGAAGTAATCTAGAAAGAATAGTCATGCAAAGCACACTAGGAATATGAAAGTATTACATTCTAAACGTGGACACTAGTCGGTCCACAAATAAGGATTACCTCGAGCGCGACAAAGGAAAATAGATTTTATATGTAACAAGCGTATAGGTAGTTGGTATTCGTACATATCCAAGAACTTTTTGGTACTGGAGTTTGCAATGCTTTCATGCACTAGTTTTATAGGAATTAAAAGGCTATTATGGATTCCTTTTTTCAGTGACAATTTTAACGAGAAACTGACCCGTCTGCGATCCTCGGCGAATTCAGTTAGCTCCTTCAGGGTTCAGGGCTCCGTCGGAAAAGAAAATGTATTATGTCCGTTATCGGGTTATTTACAGGCGATTTCTATCAGGATGTATTCAGAAGTTTGTCCTAACTTTAGCATATATATAATATTCAATATATTATAGACATATGTAGTGAGGATATTAGAATTGTTTGTAGCTATTAAATAACAGATAGTATAAACAATAAAAAAAATGTAGGCAAATGTATATCAACCTCGTTTACCTAGTAATCCATTCCAGTCTCCACACTGTGCATCAAACTCTCCACAATTTTTTTTAGGGAATTCAATGAAAAAATTCATGAATAGAAACATTTGAAGCTATAGAAGGGTGGTTTTCCGTGAAAGGGTGTATTTTCAAAATTATTTAGAATAACTGTTTTGTATAGGAATTCTTATTTTCACATTAAGAGATAATATAAATTATAAAACGAAAAACTGGCTAACCAGAAGCAAAGATTTTAGGGTCAAGGACATACATGCAAAATTTCACCGAGTTTGAAATTTATATTAAAAATATTATACGTTTAGGTATTTAAAATACGACGAAACTACGTTTGTATCGAAAGCCCTATGAAGACACTAATCTTAATTAAACGAAACAAGTCTCAAATAAATGTGAACCAAATCAATTTGTTTAGGATCCTGTTTTTTGTCGCTAAACTTTTAACACCGAGAGAGAACATTTTGAATTATGTATATGTACTCAATTAGCTCTAGCAAATTCTACTGTTTTAAATTTGTTTGTATCGCAATGCCTCGATGAGTAAGTACACTAATGGAATCGTTAATGATCACAATATTTTATCATGTATACCAATTCAGAGCACATAACAAAAATAAAACCATGCATAAATTCGAAAATCGACATTAATAAATCTCCTTTCATTACCAAATAAAATCTAAGCAGCCTATATTATCTGTTAATCCATAGGTAATTCCAATAATACCAATAAAATGCGTAAACAAAGCGATAGCTGGGATTTGAATAGGAGTCCCTTATTGTCGGAGCTGTATTGTGAGCATTCGTGGGCACTCGCGAGTATTCCAATTACCGAGATAGTTCGCATTGAGGAGCCAATGTGGAGTGCCCTTACTGCGCGTAGAGGATTTGGCTATTATCCTATAATTTATGAGGCTTTTGCTCCTTTTTATTTTGATTACACGTGGCTTACTTCTGTGTTGTGAAACAGGTGTTTTGATTATACCGTTAGCTTGGTACTGGTTCTATCCGCGAAGCTCATCTGGCTCGAAGCTGGGGCATGTATATATATTCTGGCAATGATCATAAAATATCTGTTTTTTTGGATAGTGGATGTTTGTGGTGTATATGTGCTAGCTTTACAGTAAAGGTAACCTTTAATCATAATATTATGGAAAAGGCCAGGTAATCTACAAAATTACATTTTGTAAAATGGGAATCTCTCGCAATTAAATTTTTAATATTTTCCATGTCTTTTTATAATTATATATTTTTTTATAAAACTAGCTAGTTTATACTTTTATACATAACCAAAAACATGCGTAAAAATATACTAAATAAATTATATATAATAATCTCCAAACCCTGTACGGATTAAAGTGAAAAATATTAGTCTCCACGGGACTTGATGTATTAATGACACATATTTACTAAAGAGTTGTTATGTGTATAAGTTGAAAACAACATTAATATACTAAATGTTAATTATGAAGAGAATTCTGAGAACGAATACTAAACTACAAGAGTGATAGAAGAGGCGGGGAATTGAAGAAAGTATTATTTTTTAGGGTAATATGATAAAAAAATTGCGCTGTTGTGCAATCGTGGTGCCGTCTATATTCTCGTTCTAGTCATTCGGTGAAGGATACTATAATGTGTTACGACCAATGCCACTTCTGTAAGCTGAGGATAATAAACGTAAGTCACATAGGCGTATTTTTATACATGAAAAATGTGTAGTGTCTTTTGTAGAACTTTTATTTTATTTTTTCCTTATCTTCAAATTACGTGTCACGTTGTTTGTCCGCGATGGACTCTTAAACTACTGAGCTTATTTTAAATTTGATTGCACACTGAAAGATAGGCTAGCTTACATCTCAATTTATAGTCGTAATTACCCGTGCGAAGCCGGGGCGGGCCGCTAGTTAGCTTATAAAAATACGCTTTGTGGTCAGACTTGTATCTTGATACAGTTCCATGTAGCTCAAACACATTTAGGAAAGTGTTATGATACAATCAATCCAATACCTACCTCCCAGCTTCATTTGAATTACACAATATTGCTATGTTCATGATGATACATCCATTACAAATGGGGGAATATAAGTTACTTATATTTCTTGTATACATTACCAATTGATAGTTCAGACGGAGCCTTAGAGCAACGGATTTCCGCTGTCCCGGCTGTCACCGTGTTGCTTGAAGGGGATGGATTCCCCGATTTTGGTCACTTTAAAGTTGGACAGCTCTTCAAAGGATCATTATATGGAATTAGAAAAAAATAAATGCTATATAGAGATGCTATATAGATTTACTCCGAGCTAAAAATTTTGTCATAACTGCTTGAGTAATTGGTGTATAAAAATTTATATTGCAGCTTTTTTTTTTAACAGGATATCCATCTCAACAATGTTGTTATTTTCACTTCAAACTTTCGCTTAAATTGGCCAATTGTATTCTTAACAAACCCGAGTCGAATATTTTGAAATCGGACAATCGCATCCATGTGAAGAGTTTATTTCCTCCAAATTTTGGACATTTAGGAAAAACTTTATTTAATACAGGTTTTGTTTTTATTTTCCTTTACAGCTTAAATTTATCTGAATCGCCCTCTTAAGGACGGAACACAGCACCCGATTGAAGTGAATCCTCTTTGGATTCAAATACCAATGCTCGTTTGAATCAGTTCCATTTACACGCATACTACTCCTACATAGGCGAGCGTGAAAGGAGTAGATGGTGAAGAGCGTGGTCATTTATGGCTTCACTCCTATAACATACTCCAGTCTAAGCTCTTTTGTTGGGCAGAATTTCAAAATAGTAATTTTAAACCTAAAAACCGACCTGCCTATATAAATTTCTAATATTTAATTACAAATTAACACAGTATTAAGCGTGAAAATTCTGTAAATCTTTTAATTAATCTCGTTATTAATCAGGTGATTAAAACTTATTTAATTAATTTTATTTTGTCATTAATCAATTATACATTATTGATAATTGCTGATTCACTCAATGTATTGTTTGGGGGTTATAACTATACATTTTACCATTTGTTTAATTTTGCTCAAATATTTTGACCATTTTACTAGTGCTTCTGATGTAGGAGACTGCACCATTCATAAATAAATGTATAGAGTTGCGAAACGAATCAAGTTATTCTTGGCATAACAGAATACCGAAATAACGAAATACTATGTAAATCCGTTGATAGAGCTCATATAGCTTTGCCCATTTGCAGGACTCTATATTATATCATATCGAAATTTTAGGATTTCGTACCCAATGGGCAAAATTAATACGATAAATCCTTAGATTTCCGTCAATAACTATTGTTATTATTTTAAAATCAAACAGTATCGATCTTCGTGGTGTAGCACGACTGCAGGCGTCCCGCAAGGTGGCGTCTTATCTCCTTTATTGTTTGCTTTGTTTATTAATTCGATCTCCCACAACCTCACTTCTTCCTACCACCTATATGCAGACGATCTACAGATTTATTCTAAGGCTCCAGAGAATAAACTATCTGAAGCCATTCAGATTGTTAATGCTGATCTTGATCGCATAGCTAAATGGAGCAATTCTTTTGGGTTAAAAGTAAATCCCATAAAGACACAAACAATAGTTATTGGTAGCTCAAGATTAATGTCAACAATTGACTGGGTATTACTTCCTCAAGTTTTCTTTGGTGGTATTGCTATTCCCTTTAGTAGCTCTGTAAAGAATCTTGGAATACAATGGATCGCTATATGAGGTGGGATCAACAGTTACAAATTACCAGTCGCAAGCTATTTGCCGCAGCAGGATCCTTAAAAAGGTTGCGCAACTTTCTTCCAACAGCCACTAAAATTGCATTAGCTCAATCTCTATTACTTCCAATTCTTGACTACGCTGATGCCTGCTATCTCGATCTCACGGAGGAACAGCTAGATAAACTTGAGCGTCTTCAAAATGTTTGTATTAGATTCATATTTGGTTTACGCAAATATGATCACGTCAGTTTCGTTCTAAGCTCAATTGGCTGACTATACGTTTTCGCCGGAATGCTCATATTCTCAGTCTTCTTCACAATATATTGTTTAATCCTACATCCCCGCGCTATCTCAAGGAACGTTTTGATTTCCTTCACTGTTCTTCATACACTTTAAGGTCATCAGAAAATCTTACACTTGAAATCCATCCTCATACGAGTTCGTTTTATAGCAAATCTTTCACTGTTCAGGCTGCTCGCTTATGGAATTATCTTCCTGTATCTATAAGACAAGCACCAACTCTCAGAATGTTCAAGGATCAAGTAATTTATTTATTTTAAAAACTTACATGCTATTTTTATACATTTGTTTAGAAACACCAATAAAATTAGTTTTATTTTTAAAATATTTTTATGAATTTGTACTTTTTCATTGATAATTGTTAGACTACATCCGCCCCAATAGTTTTGTTTATTCAACTCCATCCTAAGGTTGCCTGGTAGAGATCACTTTTAGTGATAAGGCCGCCCATTGTAACACTATGTTATTATTATTTAATTAAATCTTATGATGTAAACTTTAATATTTTAAATGTGGTGTAACAATAAAGAGTTTTCTATTCTATTCTATTCTAGTATCGAACTAACAATACAACAACGAAAGTAAAATTGGAACTACGAGCGGGGTCGAAATGCTTCGTGTCAAACTAATTGACGCTTATGACTCAATCACCTACACTCTCTCGTTAAATCTGTAAATGTGTGTTTTGATAAACAACCGTTGACAAAAAGGTTTTGCTTGATATGTCACAGACAGAAGTATAAGCTAAATGGCTAATTATAATTATTCAGTAAGATACCCCTTCTTAACGACGTACTTTGAAATTTGAGGGGAACAAACCTTTAACAGCGCTGTTTTGGAGAACTTTTTGTAATGAAAAGGGCATTTACAATGAACTGTGGCTAAGTAGGGCTCATTTAATTCATTTCAAGCTTCATTTTAAATTTGGAACTTTAACTTAAGTTTTATGGTCAACACGAGGTACATAAATTACTTTGGTGACTTTTGACCTTTGAGGCTTTGCTGTAAGGTTCTTAAGTTTTTAAGTCCGATAAAGGCTTAAATATTGAAGCTTGAGAAAAAAATAATAACCTTAAATATTCATAATTCGATGAACAGTTTTTGTGAATATAGTTCTAGCTAATTGCATTGTTAAAATTTTTGTATCGCATTAGAACTAAATCCTGATATCAAACAATAAACAAGTCGTGACAGATTCAGTATTTTGTTTACTTTTAAAAGTTCGTTCTGATTTTATTTTAAAAAAGACAACAATAAATATATAATATATATAAACAAAGAAAAATAGTAATTACTATTATATATATAAGAAAAAAAAAATTACCGACGCTTTAATTTCATATTCTGTCAATAAATATTTTAAATTGTGTACAATATTTTTGTCCTAACATCATTTATTAACATTATGTTTTTGTCAATATAGTACGATATAGAAATAATTTGCCAATCATATTTTTTTGCCTATAAATAATTGGAAAAATATATCATTTTTATAATATATTCCTGACGCTTTGATAATAATATCTGTTATTGGTTAGTACGGCAGTATTGAAAATTAAAAATGGCAATTATTATTTAATTTATACCCAATAATCGTTTTAAAAAACCTGATTCTTATATATTGCTGACGCTTAATCATTACATAGTCTTTTTTTTTTTCAAAATATGATAACAAGCACTACAGCATGCTAAGCGAAAATCATATTTCACAAATTCTTGGAGTACAAAATGTTTTTCCCCAGGCGGGAATTGAACCCGCGTCCACCGGACAATTTTGTAGTTCAATAATTTGTAAAATATTACATAGTCTGTCAAAGTAATAATATATGGCAGTAATTTTAAATCGACGAAAATTACGGAATGTGTGAGCCAGTGATCTGTGGCTCCAAAACAGTATCTTAAACAAAACCTAATTACGTACTAAATATTCACCCGGTAACCTGTTTCATCTTTCTGGACATGACAAATCCTCGAAAACAAAAGGGGCTCAAAGTAATATCTCACTGTCAATGTGTGGTTACCATTTCACGCTGTCACACAAATCCTCAATTACATTTAACGAGGTGCTGACACTTTCCTAACCCGTTATATATGATGGGGGTTCCTCACAACTCAAGATACATATGACACGTTATAGGAAATGCTTAACTACTTCTATGTTTTTACGGGTGATAACATCCAGCCTCATTGATACATTGATCTATCTGCAGGAAATGTAGATGAAGGAAAATATTAAAAAGAAAACAGAGCCAATTTTATACACTGAAAAATATGCAATTACTTATGGAATTAGGTACCTTGCTTATTCAAAACACTAATAAGACATTAACTTGGCCCGACTTATGTGGCTTCTTCAATTTTATTCTGTGATGCTGACAAGTTTGTCACGCGCCTAAAATACAGTTCAAAGTTGCAACTAACATGGTCATTATAAAGTTCTGCAAATACTTTTTTAGTTATTGATTATAACTTAAAAACTACTAAACCAATGTTGATAAAATTTAAAAGGTTTTGAGGTTAACTCTCCTCAAAAAAACTTGAAATTAATTAAAGATTTAAGACGACAGTAATTTCAAAACAAATATTTAAAAAATATATACAGTTCAAATGAGAACATCCTCAATCGGTCGGTAAGAAAGGTACCATGAATATATCTTCTTCGCAGACCTCATTAAACGTCAGTTCACTTCAGCGTTTTTTTAAAATTTCGTATAGTCTTTTGGTGTCCTAAAAAGATGACGGCTAAATTGATATTTCAGTCTTAACATGCACGCCCACTAAAAGTGAATATTTTATTGTTAGTTATTTTTTTGTGAACTTGGACATTTCGGCGCACCCACACCTCGATGACTGAAGAACCATTGGCATTGCCGAAGTGGCGTGTATTGTTATGTCAGGGTTATAGACTTTGGAGGGACGTACATTTTAATACTGAAAGATCTCTACTATTTCTCTATTTCAGCAAGAGACATCATATGTAGGGTTTAGCATCATTATAAGCATGCAGTAGTGCAAGATGGGGCCTGCTTGCTACTCTTCTTTTTCGTGGTGTTATAAAATTAGACAGACGAAAAAGTACATTATAACCACTCACGTATTTTAGTTTCCAAAGGCGTGGACTGAAGTGTCTACACAACTACGTTTCACTAGACTACCAGGTGGTCTCCTTAGTGAGAGTCCTCCACACCATACCATACCACATTTTCAGATATTCTGTCTCAAAGTAGAAGAAGATGAGAAATACATCTTTGTTCCGTGTATGTGAACTTAATGCTATTGTCTGGGCACAGTTTCAAATCCAAGCGACTACTGCAAACGTCTTTGTCAGTAAACCCAATGGCTTGTTCTACCCTAGATTCAATACCTGTGAGCTCGAGATTTCAAAACGTTTATGCGTCGCTTTTACACACACACAAAAAAGGCAAATATGTCAAAATGTATAGTTTGACATTCAGAAACATCAGTTATTATGATGAACTCTGATCAAGCAACATTGATAGACTCGGCACCTTTGTGAGACGTTTACAATACACTCGACTAAAACGGTACACAAGCGCAAACTTTGCCAATAACAATTTTATTGACGTAGTTCCATTGTAGAAGTTGAAAAGTAATATAGCAGTGAACAACATACGAAATACATAACTCATCAATATTTATGGCGAATGTAAATACTCGTAACTTTGTCATCAGAAATTCTGCGTACAGAGCGAAACATTGTGCTCTTCAACGAACAAAAGTACCCCGAACTGTCTAGGATTAACTTGATCGAACACTTTGAGATTACGTGAACTTGTTCAATGAAATATCGAAATGGATTGACATTACTAGGAGTACATCAAGCATTCGAGAAAAGCGCTTTCGAACAAGATTGTCAGCATTGCAATCTCTTGATAGCTTGCAAAACGCGTGCTTCATACATCTTCAACTATCTTTTTTAAAATTGTAATCAGCAGTTTAAAAGATATGTATTATCTTTAAATCGTTCAAGCCGTTTTGGAGGAGTTTTGTTTGTAACACTGTGACATGAGAATTTTATATATAAGAAGAGAAAGAGTACTTTTGTTGTTCAGGGAAAATCACGCATGGAACATTGTATCTACAAACATGATAAAGGTATATGATTCATATATTCAAAGGTTAAATTAAACCTTCTGTCTATGAAGTATATAGCTGTGAGTTTTACACAAAAACTGCTAAGGTCAACATGAACCATACGAAATGAGGGAAAATAAAAGAAACCGCGTTACTTAAGGGAAACGATGCTCTGAATTTGATCATTTTGAAGGTGAACCTACTCTTCAGGAGATCATTGTTTGGGGAACAGATTCGTGCATTTTTCATAACTGCTTGATTAATAGGTACATACAATTTTATTTGCATCGCCTCCTTTATGGTGACATGCTTTTCTTCCACAAATTCCCTTAGAGCTCATAATGGTGTCAAGATCATCTAAGAAAACACGCTCTGAGCGATCTTAAGTTGATGATGAACATTTGGCAGTCTATCTGCTAGTACAGTAATGGCACTGATAGTTTCATAATAAGTATCTTTAGTGGAACAGGTTGGTTAAATTCAGTTTTATTTTTGGGTCACAATAAAAATATATATATCATAAAAAGTCCGTTAATGTTATTTTATTACCTAGCTAGCCATGTGGTTTTAATGTAAGCAGTATTTTTAAACGAGCGAAACAAATATCTGGTTTTATATATTTGCTTCATTGCTGTGATTGAACGTTCCCGCAAATTTGTGAGTTTGAACAAACTTGTTTTTTTTTTTGTAAGTTTGTTCGACTATACATTTCAAACGGCTGATAAGACCTTTATCAAATCTGTCAGTAATACATTTATTTTAGGGCCTGTTTCAGAATGTTCGAGTAAGTTCCGGTTTTACTACCCAGAACATATTTAATAAATAAAACACTATCTTTGCGTTTCACAGTCATCGATTTAGCCTATCCATCGGTTAAAGCTTGAAACGCGCTGCAATGACAGTTAAAAACTGTCATTTTTATCATTCAGTTATTTTATGTGTTGCATACCCGAAACTTTATTAGGACATTCTGAAACGGGGCCTTAATCTATTTATGTTTGAAGTTGGGCAGGACCTTGACTGAAATTTCGCGAATGGGTCCGCGGACGCATTTGCAGAGGTTTTTTTAGAATTAATGGTCATTTTATTTGGTTTAAATATGAGAGTGCAGGCATCCCATGGTGAGCAGGGTGCTGATTCTGTTATTTTTCTATTCACAAATCATACAACTATCACGCATACGTGGTGTATGGAAGGCCTGTTTCAATTGAAAGTCTTGCTAGTGAAGGACCTGCTACAATATATTATAACGTAACCATTAGTCGTTTCTCAATTAATGAAGACTTACTCGTATCAAGGTCTATCGCGGACATCTCTTCTATGGACGGTAATTAGAGATAATTACACTTCACACTTATATCATAAGGGTGAAAGTTTGTGAGTGTGCTTGTATGTTTGTTACTTCTTTACGCTAAAACGGCTGGTCCAACGGCTGGACCAATTTTGATGAAATGTGGTATGGAGGTAGATGTGGCGCTGGATACTCATAGGACACAACTAGTAATACGCTGGGCATAACTAGTAGTATATATTTACTTAGATAACAGAAAGTAAAATGTTCACTATTTTTCATAGAGTACTTAGGTTATTACAATATAATAGATGATTCTGTGTTACTTATACCGGTAATTTATGAGTAAAAACATTTTAAAGCAAACCCAAAAACGGAGGTGGTGGGTTCAGCCCGATTTTAGTCTTGATCACACCTTTGCGAGGGAACTTAATATGGAGTAGCATAGAATCTGCATGTTGATATCTGGCCCAAGATCCTGAAATCGCAGACTGGAGGAGAGCAGCTTTAGTAGGCGGGCGGAACAAATCGTTCAGCGTGACAAGTCATCTTAATAGACTAAAAGAATACTCGTGCATTATATGACAACAGAAAAGTAAATCTTTACAAAGGGAGGTCGTTATATCTAATTATCTGTGTATTAATGTCACAGTTAGAAACTTAAGTATAATTTTAGCAAGAAAAAACAAAATTCAAAGTAAGAAACGCTTCATATAAGCGCGTAAACGTGTTTGAATCCCCAATTTCCCCGAGCTTAGTCGGAAAACCTTTATGAAAATTTTCTCGGTCAACAAAATCTTACATTAAGGGTGGAACAAATTATCCGAATTTAAAATAAAACGCTGTATTTTATTTCATTACGTGAAAAGTAATGAAAGTCTTACATTTAATTGTAGCGAAAATTCCGGAGTAATATTACGGAATATCCAATTAAGAAAATATTATTATGAACATTTGTTTGTTTACGAAATATCTTCAGCCGTAGTGGCGCGGCTGGAATATTCAATATAAGTCTGGAATTGTAATAATTGCTATGATATTCAGAGGTTGAATTGAAATATTATGGTAATACGGAATAGCTCTGATATGTGGGCATTTGCATTTGAATCGAGTGACCTTTTAATGTGAATTCTCTATTACTCTACTAGTGGATTTGTGACATTTGGCCACTTGTTTTACCACAGTTTTATTAGGGGAATGGAGATAAACTGCTTCATTCGCCCACAAATGGCCGTTTTGGTCTCGCAGTGAAGCAAATTATTTGAACAATCAATGATCCGAATGTATTTTGTCCCGAAGCTCTATATCACTGAATATTTTCTTACAGATTTACGAGTTACACACAATATTAAGCTGTATGTCTATAAGTTTATTTGTTAAAATCTTGGTAGATATATAAAACTAGTTTACCTTTTTATATTCTAGTGGTTATCTGATTATATTTTGTCTTTGAGAGTCTATTTGTTTCAAAACGGAAATAAAACCGGTAAATATGCTTAGTTATTTTTCCATCTTATTGAGACATTATAGAGCTAGAGACAAATTAGCAACTTACAAATACATCATAGGAAAAATATTATGGACATACAAATGAAAAAAAAATGGATTATGAATTGGACAAACAGGTTTTATATTTTCATCCTGTGACATATCATAGTATGAACTCAGCGCCCCCATCAAAGGAGATTAAGTCATAATCCTCACGCTCGGAAGGCTTCTTGGGGAACGCAGTAAAATATAGCGGTTCCTCAGAAGGCGCTGCTGCTCACGTTCAGTATTTAACCCTCAGTCGCCTTTTACGACAACCACACGAGAAGAAGATACGGGGGGTTGACATTCTAGCCCAGCACCCCACGGGCTCATGGTTTAAGGTATCAAAGACATGTACAATACAATATACATGGTGACTTAGTAATATATTCATTATAACATACATACTATATTATATTATATATTATAATATAATTAATAATATAAAAACATAAATTTATTAGATTGTTCTCTAGCTATCGTAGTAGGATTCCCTGTGATTGCCATGACTAGACTATTCAAGGATTCAACACAATACGTTAATTAGACACATAAAACTTTGTACATGCATTTAGTGTTTTAAAATATGTACTAATCATATGTTATCCTAAACTGTATCCCTAATCTAACTGAATACATTTTTTTAATCAATTATTTTCTGAACCTGGAGTACATTATTTACTCATTCCAAAGCAAAAACCAATCAGAAAAGTTATGGATATCATTAAAAATCTCTTACTAATAAGATCTATTAGGCTATTTTTAAACTTCAAGGGTTCTTCTTCAAGGGTTTAACACAATAAGTTAATTAGACACATAAAACTTTGTACATGCATTTAGTGTTTTAAAATATGTACTAATCATATGTTATCCTAAACTGTATCCCTAATCTAACTGAATACATTTTTTTAATCAATTATTTTCTGAACCTGGAGTACATTATTTACTCATTCCAAAGCAAAAACCAATCAGAAAAGTTATGGATATCATTAAAAATCTCTTACTAATAAGATCTATTAGAATATTTTTAAACTTCAAGGGTTCTTCTTCAAGGGTTTAACACAATAAGTTAATTAGACACATAAAACTTTGTACATGCATTTAGTGTTTTAAAATATGTACTAATCATATGTTATCCTAAACTATATTCCTAATTTAACTGAATACGTTTTTTAATCAATTATTTTCTGAACCTGGAGTACATTATTTACTCATCCCAAAGCAAAAACCAATCAGAAAAGTTATGGATATCATTAAAAATCTCTTACTAATAAGATCTACTAAGCTATTTTTAAAATAACATAATCAATATTAATTGAATAAGTACTGAATATAATGATCAAGGTGTTATTAAAAAGACAGCTGACAAGGGATTCGAAAGAGGATACGATGTTGTGCCTAACCTACTTTTAGTGACATAAGGGTAGGTCAATCATGAAAAATTACAGTAAAATTGTTTTGTATTTCATCAGTATCGTTTGCAAACGTTAATTGGTCATAAACAATATTTATTTGTGCCTGTTTTACTCTGCCTCGAAACAAAAAACAGGATATCTGCAGCTTTATGTTCTCATAAGAAGGGAAGATTTACGATTCAGATTTGTAGGCAAATAGAACCTTCGAGAGTTTATGCCTTGTAACAATGGTATTAGTGGCATTATACTTTAGACTTACACCTACATATTTTATTATATTATTATGCAATATATTTCATGTTCACATTAATAATTTAAAGATATGATTAATAAAATCATTAAATAACATAATTTAAAAAAGTTAATGATTACGGTCTATAATACGGTCTTTGTGGTTGAAATCTATTGACTAGAAAATTATAAAATAATAATAAAATAAAGTGATAGAAACCACGATTTTTTTAAACGTACTAAAATTATTTAACGATTGTGAGTCATGCTATGGAAAAATTTTGCGTGAGAACTCTTAACTATTATATTAATTAAATTAAGTTATAAATATTTTATGTGAATCCAGTCACATATTTTCACGCCTTTATTACGCCCAGGTGTCTAAAAAAACTCGTTTTCCCAAACATATTATAGTCTCATATTATAGAAGGCGAGCCGATTGCCAGCCACCGGGCTCAGTAGCAGGCTACTGCTCAAAAATACAGAATCTCGAGATAACAAACGACACTTTTACACAAACGAGGTAGAAAATGTTCCACTGTACAATAATTATAAAATTATAAATGTAATGAGGTAATGAGGTTCTCAAAGATATGTAAACATGGCTATGTATTAGATAAAAAAATATAGTTTTTTTTTTATTTCTAGGATCCTATATATAATATTACTAAGCCTACGACGTCCGTCCAATTGATCTTTGATCCGGTAACAGATCCCCTGTCGAATTTTGATCAGAATATGTGATAAGATCGTGGATTGCCTAACAAATTATATTAAACACCAAATATAAAATTCGAGGGGTTTCTACAAAGAAACATTATTTATTGACGTTTATACTTACTAAAACCGGCCAAGTACGAGTGGGACTCGCGCACGAAGGGTTCCGTACCTAACCTAATCTAAAGTAACCTAATCTTGCAAATTACAGACACTTTTCGCAGTGTCCGATTGAGCTGGGTACATTCTGTAGATACGTTTCTATCCTAGGTAGGTAAGAACCCTAAATAGTGATCTCACTAATTGTTTATTTTCAAAGTAAATATACAACTAAATATTCGGTTAATATTTCAAGTTTCTACCTGTTTTCATTATTATTATTTTTAACAAATAAACGGCGTAAACCTCTTTTATTGTATGGGAGCCCCCTTAATTATTTATTTTATTTACTTAATTATATTTAAAGAGAACATAAAAGTAACTATTCTGTGAATAATTAAAGCGTCCACCTGTCACCGTTATTAGTATCGAGCAAGAAACGGTAAAAAAATCAAGTTTGTTGTATGGGAGCCCCCCTTAAATATTTATTTTATTTTATTTTTAAAACCGAAAGCCAAAATAAAATTTCAATTGTCTACCTATCACCGTTTTTGAGATACAACCTGGTGACAGACGGACGGACAGCGAAGTCTCAGTAATATGGTCCCGTTTTTACCCTTTGGGTACGGAACCCTAAAAACGTCAGACTTTGTTTAAATAATAATACTAAGTTTGTCTATGAAATCCATGAATAGATTTTATTAAGTAATAAATAATAAACACAGCCAAGGTCTTATATTCCCGCTAATTATGTAAACTGTCGAAAAACTATTTTTTGAGCCCAAATCGTACCTATTTAGGTGGTTTCATTGATATATCCGCGCTGCCTGATGTATCTGCAACTGACTTTTTCTTCACAAATTCCAGATAAGTTCGTCAATTACTAAAAATAAATTAATTTTATATTTTTATTACAGTGTCAGATAATGTTTGTTGAGCTGATTCGCTATGACTTGTAAGTCATATCAAATCAGTTTAAATTTAATAAGTTACTGGCACATGTTTTATTTAAACTGACGTATATATTATGGTGGGCTTAATTTAACGATAATACTTTTTTACTTTTTTATTTATTTATAACTGGTAGGCTAGACTTTGACCACTTTCTCACCTGATGGTAAATAATGATGTGGTGGAAGATGTTTATCAGGCTAACAAAGACAGTTGCCGGAACACACCGTTATGTGCTTGGCGGCAGTTTTTTTTATTTGAGGGTGGTAGCTAGCCAGGTGAGCATTCGCGAAACGCCCTACCACCATAATTTATTTGGAATTATCATTACTTGGATGTCAGCCGTTATATAATGGTCCGACGAATTAACCGAAGTACAGAAGCGCTCAGTAGTAATGGCACTAGCGGTCACCCATCCAAGTCATGACCGCGGCAGATGTTGCTAACGTAGCTGATTGGTTAAGAACAGCTAAGCAAACTTCGCTACGAGCGCTGCAAAAGCGCTTTATAAGTTAAACCGATGTCAGATAATGTTTGAACTGATTTGCTTTGACTTGTATGAGTCATAATTAATCAGTTTGCAATTAAATGAGTGTCTTACATGTTTTATTTAAACTGACCTTTTTTTATGTAGTTGTGACGGAACAAGCACGACACCCGCCTGATGTTAAGCGGATTAAACTCTGTCTATAACAGATGCATTTCGTCATGTGTCGAATTGCACTTACAGTTTTTTTTTACTAAAAACATAATTAACTTGTAACGCTCTAAGATCCAACAACAAATACGTACGTACAATTTCCTTACTTCGTTAAGGAATTGTAAAGGTCTGTAAACAAGAAAAGGCTTGATTAAATCGGGTTCTAAAAAATACCGGACAAAATGAGGTCTCTCTTTGGATTTGCATAAGCTGTTATCTGTTGCATAGCCAGGAGAATTTCAAAAAGGAGTTTTGAATATTCTGTTGTATTTATAAAAGTCCGTTCTTTGGCGTTTAATTCTCGTTAGTTGGTCAAGATTTGAATAATGAGGGATGGTGCTGCAATAGTATTTTATTTTTACTTGCAAGCCTGTTCTCATTTTAATTGTTGTCGTATTATTTTTAAAAAACGTATGACGTCTGGTAGGTTACCGTCCATAAGACCTATGCCAAAATACACAATATGTGTTTGTTGGATGACTACAAGACATTTTCATCTCTTTACGCAGAGATTTATTTATATAGCTGATATTTATTTATATACATAAAATCATCAATTTTCATCACATTAACACCTCTTTTCTCATTGTGCATATGTCCACATACATTATTCATATGAAATTCGAATTAACAGTTATAGTTCTGCTCTAAATCTCTACCTCTCTTATTTCTGTTTCAATGTCGTTACCTCCACAACTTTCAACATCATTCCTATTCACTTTTTGACACCGAGTAGATCTCCTGAACCGTCCATTGCAGATAAGTAAGCCTTTACCACTATCTAACCTAACGGCAAGTGATAATATAGTCGAATGATGTAATGGTTATGTTGGTATGGTTTAAACTAAAACATTTTAACAAACATAGCCGACTTCAAACTTAATATACACACTATTGAGGATAATTCAAATACTACTCGTCAGATCTCACTGAAATTTAAAGGTCCTATTTAAATTTGAGCGAACAAGCACCAGCCCTCGAATATAAAAAATACTATCTCCCAATCCTCCTACAAATACCATGTCAGTACAATACAGCAGACAATACCATAACTTATTATTAAAAAGTTTTCTCTAACAAATTATTACTGATAAAAAATATATAAATTATTATTATTTGTTACCTATTATAACAAATATTTTTAAAAGTATCTTAAAAAAAACATTTAATAATATTAAAATAAAACTCTTAAAAAAGTATAAAAATACATATCTAGTTACAATTCCGCCTAATTTTCCTGTTACATACGTGACGTCACAAACATCACGCAGTCTCTAGCGCACGATTAAGACTTTGACATACGTTTAAAAATATTTGTTATTGTTAAATATGGATTTCCGTAAAGTAACGCCTGAATCGATTCATTACCGTATTATTATTATTATTATAATTAAGTATGACTTAATTAAAAAAGTAATAAACCCGACTGTACGTTAATTCTTTTCGTTAAGCATTTTATCGACCATTGAAATAAGAACTGCAAGTTATATATATTTCTGAAATAATTTTTAAAGCCCTTTATTTTGATAGCCTACTTGATGGTTCTATAAGAACAAAATATTTTTTCTCTTAATAAGTACTGTATCAGCCGCACTATCCATTGCTGAACACAGCCTCCCCCATTTAGGAGGTATTTGCCATTATCCCTCTTGTCTTGGGGATTGCAGTTTATGATATCAGTTCCTCAGAAGGCACATTGCGGCAGTACAATGTAGAATATTTAAATATTAAAATTTGTAATTGACCTTCATAAGAGCGTCCTAGACGCCTAAATTGAATAAATGATTTTTAATTTGAATTTGAATTTGCACCGCTCCCCACTTTCCGGTATTTTACCTTAAGTCGCCTCTTACGATACCCACAAGTGGCAATGGATGGTGACATTGTAGCCCGACACCCCACGCAGGGAACAAAAAAACATAGGTACAGATTTACAAAGCTTTTGCAACAAGAATTATTGCTACTCTAATTCGATTAATACAAGGCAATGGGCTTTTGAGAAATCATACCTAAGTATACCAGAACCCTTCAAAGTATCAAACCTTATGTGGATCATTCAGATAACCTCAACCTGTGCACTTTATTCGACACCGTACACTCGATACACAGTGTAATCACTACCGTAAGTCAACTCATTATTAACATAACTCTTCATTAACATTAACACAAAATTTTATTACCACAATAGATTTTATTCAATAAATTTTAAGTGTTATTGTATGATTCATTGAGTAATAGCGAGTTCTGGCTACTGTTCTTGAAAGCCAGTCCGCATACTAAACTCAGCAAGTTACCATCTTTGACCGGATTAACATTTACCGTCAAGTGACACCTTGATCAAGAGCTAACCTATTAGCAATAATAAAGTTAATTTTGTAGTTCATAGCAATATTCGAATGCGTTATAATCACGTATCGATCGGTGAGATAATGGTCACAGATGCGGTAGTACAAGGCTGGTCTTGCCAAAAATGTGTTGCTCCATAAAGTGATTGGGCGTTATTTTTGTTGGTGTAAGGTAAATATAGGCGCGTCTAAGTCCTCATGTATCACGATGGTTAGGATCGTTTAGCTTGTTGGTTAACTTGCGTAAATAATGTTAGTGACACAGATAAGCTAAAAAAACTAAATTCATTTAAAAATATTTTAATTAACTTAGATTTTTTTTGTATGTCATTAATGCGACATTAATAACATTAGAGTTTCAGACAATAACAGCTTCACAACCCTCCATTATTGGATCCACATGCTTGGCAGGCGGTTTGGGGGTCGCAGTGTTAGATGGGACTGCTGCTATAGAAGACATATAATAATACTGCTGCTCATCTTTTCGTATTTTTCTTTCAGTAGCTTTTTTAGTATCCCACAGGGAGATATGGGTGCAATTTTAGAGCGGTACCCACGGGGCATAAAATATGTAGGTAGGTACTGTACTGTATCAGCTTTATTGTCCACTGCTGAACTCAATCTCCCCCTTTAAAGGGGGGTTTGCCATAATCCCCATGCTTGGCAAGCGTCTTGGGAATTTCAGTTTAAGAAATCAGTTCTTCAGAAGGTGATGCTGCCCACCTTCCGGGTATTTTATCTTTATTCGCCTCTTACGAAACCTTCAGCTAGATATGGGGGAGTGACATTCTTACCCGGCACCCCACGGGGAATATTTAGGTATTTATCAATAATTTATTAATATTATGTAAATTTATAGCTTTAATAAGTTGACCAATCCTTTACATCTTTCATCATTCATCATTAGACCTCATAATGGTCAAACAACACTTGAATTGTATTAAGTTAGTTTACTTCTTATACTGTGTGGCTATGGATTGCCACACGCATCGATCCATTAACCTAAATAAATATCTCAATATTATTACGCGATATAGTTTTCTGCTAGACCGTTTTATTAGACTGCGGATATAGGTACTTGTACAAACCACTTTAGTGGGTTTCCAAAACTTTAACGTGCGCCCTAGATTCAGTAATCAGTAATATTAGATAACAATTTTATTGACTGCAGTTTATTTTTATATGATTGAAAACAATATACATAAAAGATATATTTATGTCTGCAGTATTATGGGTCAATTCACTGATTTAAGTAATTTGAAGGTAAGCTGCTCAGCAGATGATCATAATAATATGTTAGCACCCCCAGGAAACGTCCTGGGGGTGCCGGGTTAGAGTGTCACCCCCCCCCCCCCATTTCTTCACGTGGGTGCCGTAAGAGTCAACCAAGGAAAATATTGGTGTAGGAAAATATAGTAGTGGGAAGGAGCACCTTCTGAAGAACTGATAACTTCTACTACGATCCCCAAGACGCCTGCCAAGCGTGGGGATTATGGCAAACCTCAATGGGGAAGCCTTTGTTCAACGGTGGAAGTTCCGGTTGATGTGATGATGATGATATGCTGTGTACGGACTTTTTGGCAACAAATCTGTGTTAAGGATTTATTTGGGACTTGCTTGATTAAAAGGTAAAAACAGTTGTCAGGTAAGATGTATATAAATGTTATGTCATACACCGGGGTATACGAACAAGCATTTTTGAAGCAACGAGGGCCGAATGGTTATAAACTACACTTATACAGATTAAGATCGGGAATTTGGTATTTTAAGGCTTCATACAGCAGCCTTCAAGTTGTGCCTATTGCGCTTGCTTGAATATAAGAAAGTAGAATAATGTGCGTAAGTTTTAAATACCTTGGTACTTCTTACACGTCATCAGAAAGCCAACTAAATATATTATTCTCGACAGTAACAACAAAATAATAAGTTATTTTGTTTAGAGAATATTACAGCTATATTGTAACAGGTATATTTATAGTGTACGAAAAAACGGATATAATCAGATACAATTCGCAATTTTCATGCTTCATATATTTGATAGGATATGATCGGAAGAGCTAGATCAAGCATTTCAATTGAGCGGATATTTTGTTTCATAACAGCATTTTCGATATGTACACAGTAGACTTTTTTATGAATGTATAATAAATAAAATAACGGCATGTCTGCATCACAGCATATCACATATCAAGGATGCTTCTTACACTCTCATCACATTCTTTATCCACATATGTCTATTCCTTAAAACTGGTGACATTACTACTGACCGCTTCCGTGCTTGAGAGGGCACGTTAAGCAGTCGGTCCCGGTTGTTGTCTTAGGATGGCAGTCGTTATAGCATGGTGGTAGGGCATTTTGCGATTGCCCGCCTGGCTAGCTACCATCCTCAAGTAGAAAATCTGTCACAAAGCACCTAACGGCGTGTTCCGACAATTCTAGGTTAGCCTGAACAACATCTTCAACCACATCATCACTTACCATCAGGTGAGTGGTAGTGGCCAAAGGCTAACTAGCATAAAAAAATAGGCGCGGGCGGAGCCGCGGCCAGAAAGCTAATGGTTAATAGTTTGATTAAAAGCGGTTCAAAGACATTGCATTCCATACTGGAGGCGTGTGTTCAACAGAGGACGTCTTCCAGCTGATGATAGTGATGATTTCATACTCTTTGTTTCATTATTATGTATTAGGGTCTGGTTTGACCTACTTGTTATCATTTAAAGATAATCGTACAATACTTTATAGGTAAAAGACAGACAGAAGGGTGAATGGACTGCGTACCAGTAATAGGGTTTCGTTTTTCGTAAGGACCCTAAAGCTTTTAATTAATTTTCATATCAAAAGTTTCATTATTAAGTGTCGTTTAAGGCACTTGTCCCACCGCCGACGAGAAAACGAGTAACTATCGACTATTTTCTCGCCCAAGAAACGTACAATAGACATACATTCCGTGTAAACAAGAGAGATGCATATACACATAGTTGATCGCTGACTGTTCACACTGCCGGCGAGCACTCGCTTCACTAGTTTGTAGCTGAACGACAAGAACTATGAAAGAAACGTAATACTCATATAACACAAGATAGCCGAGCTACACAACTATCGAAACTACTCACTCGCTTCCCTCTGCTCGCTAACTCGTTACTCGTTCATCGTTTCCGGTGAGACAACTGCCTAGTGCGCTCTTACTTCGGATTGATTGCACATAATATATAGTATTCCTATATATAATCTATAGTCTTATATTTCTCGACTATATCGAGCTCTTAATCCATCGTGCAATCATTCCGGAGTAAGAGCGTATTATTGGTTTGAACGTGTTCGCATGTAGGATTCTTCAATCAAAATTATTCGTAGCCCGTATACCACCTGTATCATGTATTTCAGATGTAATTTTATATCGCGTTTCAATAAAATTGGGAGACAAGCACTCGAAGTGAATTTAAAACTAATTTAAATTATATTAAATAAATAATAATTTAAATTAATTTAAACTGAATTTAAAACGGGCAGGCAATTAAGGTGTATATTTTTTACAGAACCGTGAATTTTAAAATGTAAAGGAAAGTTATATAATAATTATCATTTGTCTTCCTAAACCAGGAGCCTCTAAACTACTTTCAAATAAAAGTGTAGTGATAAAATCATAAAACTAAAGAAACACGTTGAAGTGTTTGAACAAGAATTTTCAGGCTATCTAAACAGATCAATATGTGGCAGTCATCGATTTAGACGTAGGTTCTACGTAAGTACTAGATTTTGCGATCCGAACGCTCATTATTCAACTGTACTGTACTGAGATCTAGTCACCTTACTATAGTGTGGCTTTGATATAATATGTAGTGTGCGCGCACACGGAGGTATGAATCTGGAGAGAAACATTTCAGTAGCCAGGTATGTTAAAGTATTTTTAAGATAATAAATAGGTATTAAGATAATATGTCGTAGTAACCTAATTATACAATAAAAAAAATACGATATTATATATTAATTACGATCTGCAATTGTAGACTAAAAAGTGATCCAGCGCTGCATGTTTTAATAATTTGGTTAGGCGACATTTACTACTGCAGCATAAGTACCTGTTGCCCCGCGCAGCCCTTGCTGTCATCAATTTGCAACACGTTTTTTATTTGGAAGAGCTTCTCTGTTACGTAATACTCTAGTACGTACGTAATATATAGTGGACAGATAAAGAATTATAAATTTAAGTATAACAAAATCATAGGCTAATGTCATAACATATATCTTTGCTTTTCATTCAAACACTTAAAAAAAACAATCAAATCGGTAAGTATTCAAATAATAGCATCATTTAACACACACACAGCTAATAAACTGCTACATCTACGAAAAATAGTTATCTGTAATAGGTGTCAAAAATCAAAGATGGCGGATTCAAAATGGCCTCGATAACACCCTAATAATTAAGCAATGCCAATTTGGTACCTACCTCTTTATTATGTAAACCTTACGGCAACTATTCAGTCAATTGAGGTAACAGTATACTTTGGTGACACTCAGCAAATACTCACAAAATTTTTTTCCTTTCTATATAGATACACAATTTTTTTTCCTTTCTACAAATGTACTAGAGTTTATATTAATTATTAATATAAACTCTAGTACATTTGTAAAAGGTTTAGTTTTCAACATTTAAACAAGCACTTTATCTGTACTTTTCTGGGTACAATTATTTAATTTACCTCTCAAGAGCAGACAGCTTATTAACGCCTTTGTGGGCACACTTACCTGAAATAAATGAAAAACATTTTAAACAACGCATATACTTAGTCAGCAGAGTGTATTTTTTACTTATTTTACGAATGTAGCCTGTAATATTGTCACATTATTGTAATCTTATTTGATGTTACATAAATTCCTGATAAAAAAAATTGTTGAACTATGCTGGATGTTTGATCATCATGGTTGTTCTGCCACAATGAATCAAAATAGACACAATCAGCATCTAAAAGTACTTAAATCAATTTTAAAAAGGTAAGATTGCGAACGATTTCAAAGATATTTAGGTACAATTTGTTGAATGTGGAACTTGCAGGCACATCTTAGTTCACTTTCAGCTTATAACACCTATTCATACCACCTATTATTATTTGACCTAAAAACGTGATAACTAATTGATTCAAGAGCCATGACACGCACCGCTGAGCGAAAGCCTCTCCTACTATAGCAGAGAAGTTTGCTATAATCCCTACGCTTAGTTGTCTTGGGGATCGCAGTGTAAGATGACTGTTATAAAGTAGGCGCCGCTCCCCACCTATATTTATCCCTTTGTCTCCTCTTGCGACTCCCAAATCCAATCATCGTCACATCAACCGGAGCTGCCACCGTTGAACAAGGACTCCTTGGGGCGATTTGCCGTATTCGCCACGCTTGGCATCGTTTTGGGAATCGTGGTAGAAGTTGAGAGGTAGATATAGATGGAGCTTTCACTGTTGAACAAGGTTGCCAAGGACTCCTTGGGGCGAATAGCCGTAATCCTTACGCTTGACGGGCGTCTTGGGAATCACAGTAGAAGTTGTTAGGTAGATATAGGTAGGTCCATGTCTAGCCCGGCACCCCACACGGAACTACTTAAATTTAAGATCATCTTTATCTATGCTTATATTATAAGGAGGAAAGATTTGTATTTTTGTATGCAGCGAATAAACTTAAAAACTACTGGACCGATTTGGATGAATTTTGGTATGGAAATAGTTTGAGAACCGGGAAAGGACATAGGATAGTTTTTTCCCAACTGCACAAAAAGAGGTTAATGGTTTAGCAAGATAACAGACAAACGCGCGGGCGGAGCCGCGGCCGAAGAGCTGGTACTTTATATAGATAGATTAGTAAATTACCATATATTGGCCCAGTACAGATTTATAGTGATAATTTACAAAATTAAATCCTAAATAATTTGACGGCAAATGATAATCTTTTCCACGATAGAGAATTATGAAAAGGGGTTGTCTGGTAGAGACCGTTCTTAGCGGTAAGATCGCCAATTGTCACACCTACTCTAGTTATTATGTTTGAAGTTATAAGTTGGTAAATATTTAATGTGTTAATAAACTGTTATATATCTATCTAATGACACAGACAGACTGCATCTTGTTACTCTTAAATCTTTTAATACCCCTCTTTTGACGTTGCCGATATTATGAAAGAAACACTAAGCCATGAATATTAAAAAAATCATATTATTTTAAATTATTAGGTTTTTAAAGTTAGATAATTTAAATTTAGAACAATGGATAATTTGAAGGGTGCATGTCAAGCAAGCATCATATAATGCTTCTTATTGATATTACAGATTATGATAATTCATAATTAATTCATATTAAAGTACTAGTTAATACTAGTAACTTCAGAATAAGGTATAACATTCGTAATTCACCGTTAATTAATTTTAGATGCATTGATATTATGTTACCTTTAGTAAATGTAAACAATTCCAACTAACTGAAAGCAATTCATTGATTACTTCGAAGCTCTGATTCTGAGTACTTAAGCTAATTAATTAATTAGTGAAAGTGTTGACGCGTATTTTTGTGTCCACGTACTATTTATTGCTTCATTATTTGCACAGATACCTAGTATTCTTAATAATGATTAGACGCATTTGTACTGAGGGGTAGTGATGCATTATCACTACCCGTCGTCGCGCGTCGTTCGACTGACTTTGTTACGCACATATAGTTATTTAGTGTAGTTTAAGTACAATAACGTATCTACTTATATACTGTACTGTATCAGCCGGATTGTCCACCGATGACTGCTGAACACAGCCTCCCCTGTGTAGGGAGTATTTACCATAATCCTCAAGCTTGACAGGCGGCTTGGGGATCGCAGTGCAAGATGGCATAGATCTAAAGAAGGCGCTGCTGCCCACCTTCTATTATTTTTCCTAAGTCGACTTTTACGACACCCACACGGGAAGAAATTGGGTGGTGCAATTATTCTAACCCTTCGTAATTAGTTATTAACTCATTTTTGTAAGTAGAACTTTATATAAAACTTTATTATATCACCTGTTCTGTTCAAATCAATTATGATAATTTGTGGTTTCCAATGTTGGTACATATACCTACTCGCTTTATAACTAGAACTTCTGTAATCCTTTGTTCTGTACTGTTTATTAACTCCAAAATTAATAATATCAAAACAAATATGAGTGATTGGATTAATTTGGGTAAGTACACAATCACGTACTTACTATGTAAGATGACTTGTAATGTAAGTAGATACTTAGTATTAGAGGTAGTCATGGACAGCAATCCTGGTAGTATAATAGTTGAAGGTTGTGTGTGATTACCAAGATAATGGGCGATAATGGAGAACGGATGAGTTCAACTTGATGTACTAACCTTAATACAAAAAATATTTTTATATGGTGATTATATCCCTTTTAGTATGGCGCTTTTTTCCGATTTCAAAAAAAAGTGGAGGTCCTCAATTCGACGGTTTTTTGTGTACTACCGATTTTGATGTTTTTTTTTATATTCGAAAGCTGTGCTTGTCGTCTGGTCACATTAAAATTTGAGTGAGATCTGACGAGTAGCATTTGAGTTATCCCTGATAATGCGTTTTTTTTTTCTTTTTTATGCCTGATAGGTTAGCTTTTGACCACTATCTCACCTGATGGTAAATGATGATGTGGTCGAGGATGTTGTTCAGACTAACCTAGAGTTACTGGCTCTCAAGGACAGCTACTGGAACACACCGTTAGGTGCTTGGCGACAGATTTTCAACTTGAGGGTGGTAGCTAGCCAGGCGGGCATTTGCAAAGTGCCCTACCACCATGCTGTAACGACTGATATCCTAAGACAACAACCGGGACCGACGGCTTAACGTGCCCTCCGAAGCACGGAAACGCTCAGTAGTAATGCCCAACCAGCGGTCACCCATCCAAGTCATGACCGCGGCGGACGTTGCTTAAATTTGCTGATCGATTCAGAATGGCTAAGCAAACTTGGCTACGAGCGCTTCTAAATCTTCTTGCTTTTATATTTGAAGTTGTTAGATATATTTTCCAACTTATAAGGCCTACCTGGCTATACGACAGGTGATGGGTACGTAAATACCATGTTTCTGGAGATATTCTTGGTTTCTATCATGCATTACTATTTAGAAATATATAGTTAGATGATATGTATAATATTCTAATATTAATTTAAAGAGCATTGTCACATTATAAGCGAAAACCTAGAAATTATTTAATAGCTTGAGACCATATTTTAGTGTCGTGCTATTTAGGTAGATGTCGCCAATGTCAAAATGCATTCAAACGGTTGGAAAAAAACGACTGTCCAGCGACCAAATCCATCGCACAATATTGGAATTGCACCGGTACTCTGGGTACCGGTATTCTGAGATTGCGCGTTCAAGGTCTGATAGAAGTTATCTTTTCCCATCCAAAATATTTTTGTATGAATACTTCAATTGTGAAATGCCTCAAAGAGTCAAATTTAATTAGCAGTTGTTTCTTACACAAACAATTTTCGTTTCAGATATGGTAACTTTTCTGTTTACGTTTTACTGAGGGTTGTTTCTTGATTTGCATCATTGAATTTCACCCCTCCAAAAATACTTTTCGTTTTGCAGCAAAAATATTCTAGGTACATATTAATGTGTTGTCTCAGAGCCGAATATGACATGTGATATAGTATTATAAATTGATGTGATTTAAAAAAACTTTACAATTGATACCGCTGTCAAAGGTAATGGGTTCTGTAATGAAAAATCAAAACTTCTATGATAAAAATGCTTTTGTTTTTTTTATACCGAATCAACCATTAATTTGATCATTTATTAAATTTTGCATGGTGGTAGGGCATTTTGCGAATGCTCGCCTGGCTAGCTACCACCCTCAAGTTGAAAATCTGTCACCAAGCACTTAAAGGTGTGTTCAGGCAGCTGTCATTGAGAGCCAGGAATTCTAAGTTAGCCTGAACAACATCTTCGACCACATCATCACTTACCGTCAGATGAGATAGTGGTCAAAGGCTAACTTATAAGGCATAAAAAAAACAAGAAAAAAAACCAGGGCCAATCTTTTACATGAAGTGAAATTGTAGAATTTGGAGTGCGTATATTAGTTGATTTATTCTATGACTATAGGATGAACGGATGCTTTTACATATAAACATAAAAAGGAATTCAATTTTATTTGTACTTAAGTTAAACCTTTATAGAATCCGCTTTTTTGTATTATATATATTAAAAAATATAAATATATTATATTTTATGTAGAGCTGTGGGTTTTACGATCCAATCTAAAACATACAACATCGAAGTGGTGAAACCTATAATACATACCTATAACAACCTGTACAAAGCGTTATCCTGTGATATTCAGTCTTGCGCTTTCCATATTTGCGCTCGTGACTTAGCTCAGTTTCGCGATTATAACGATGGCTAGTAGTGCCATTTATAACTGAGCGCATCGATACTTCGGAATGCACGATAACCCCTCCGTTTTGGTTGAAATCTAAGTCTTAGAACGGCAATTTTTAAAGTATGCTGGTAGGCCATTTTGCGAATGATCACCTGGCTAGCTATCACCCCCAAGCAGAAAATGTTGTCGTCAAGCACATAACGGCGTACGACGTATCGCTCATCATCAGGTATAGTCAAAGATTACAATCAGAAATTTAAAAAAAACATCATACCTCTCCCTTATCAAGATATATCTTCACAGGACTGAGAGCCATACCTGATTCATCATACCTTCAGTGGTATTTTTTCACGCTGCCTGATAATTTGAAGCAATGTTGGCGGAGCGGTCATACCTATGAACTGCCGTGGTGCAGGTCCCTGGTTCGATCCCCACCGCCGGCTTGAGCTTCACCGCATGGTGGAAGGGCATTTAGCAAATGCTCGCCTGGCTAGCTTACACCCTCAAGTAGAAAATCTGTCGCCAAGCACTTAACAGTGTGTTTCTTGAGAACCAGAAAAATAACAGGCACATAAGATTTAACAACTGTATGTCTCAATGTGACGAGCGCAACTCGTCACATGAAGAAATGTACCTGTTATAGGCAGAGATTAATCCACTTAACATCAGGTGGGCCTCGAGATTGTTCTGTCACAATCACATAAAAAAAACTTGTCAGGTAAACCCAATTTTGTCCGACACTGAAAACCCAAAACTTAGTAACTTAGAAGTCAACATCCGTGCGCTGGATCGAACAACGTAGACCTAGGTACGTATGCAATAAGCACTAAAACAATTCAAAACGTAACTGCCTATATAAATAGTCTATTAGCGCTTAATTTAGCCAACAATTTCCACAATCGGATATTGACGAAATTATTGGCCACTAAAATAAATGTGGCATAGAGGATTAACTATTAATATAATAACTATTAATAACGATAGGTACATTAAGCCTTATCTTCTGGAAATAATAGCCAAGTAGGGAAGTATGTAGGAATAACCAAGACTATCAATGGGGTCAATATAGAAGTTGACCCAATTTATTTAGGATGACGACGTGAGCAAAAAATTAATACGAAGGAAGGTAAGAGATAACAAATCAGAATATTTTTCTACGATCAATAACGGTAATGTAAGGATGTAAGGTTCGTGGTTAGTAAAGCTAATGTTAATTATTAATTATCTACCAAGCAGTTTTCTGAATTAAGATTCATGGGCCGTTAATAACGTAATATTTTTACATCGGTGGTATGTTTGGTTAAAACCCTACAAAATTGTAATAGCTACCTTAAGAGTAGAGTTCATGCAGCGCTTTCCAACGCATTTTGCTGAGCCTATAATATCTATGCTGCTGGTTTGCCGAATTTTTGATTTTTTATTATATTATTAAATGTCAAAATAACAATTCCAATACAAAACGATTTTTCGAATTGTTTTTGAACATATTTAATTTTACGGAAACCTGGCAAACCAGAAACATAGATATGTGGCTCAAGGATACACATGCAAAGTTTCACCGACTTAGAACACTCAGTAATTAAAACATGACGAAACTATGTTTGTATTGAAAGCGCTCCGTGAATTCTACTCTTAATGGTTATACATCTACTCATTGTGTGAACCCAAATATGTAATTTGTTATTCATAAAAATCTGATTGACATCTTAACAAAATAGCGTTTTCGCGATTACGTCATAGCGCTTTCTATACAAACATATATAGTTTTGTCATGTTTTAAATACTAAGTGTTCAAAGTCGGTGAAAGTTTGGATATATATCCTTGAGTCTAACATCTATGCTTCTGATTTATCAGTTTTCAGTAAAAATGGGTATTATAAAATGTTATTTTTTTTTAAATGTTATTTTGACGGAACATGCTCGAGGCCCATCTGGTGTTAAGCGTTATCCTCTCCCTATAACAGATACATTTCGTTACAAGTCACGTATTGCACTGCGCCCGTCACCTTGAGACATAGTTGTTAAGTCTCATGTGCCAGTATTTTCACTGGCTCTCAAAGACTGCTGCCGGAACACACCGTTAGTTTTTGGCAACAGATTATCCACTTGAGGGTGGTCGCTAGCCAAAGGTACTGACAAAATACCCTTCCACCATGCGCCTTACAGCTGTCAAGCAGCAAATGTCAAATCGTCAATACTTCATTGCGAAACTAACATTTTACTATGATTGAATTACATTTTATTGCTTACAAATTAAATAGTTCAGCAGCTGTGCAACGGTGTGTTCCGGCAGAGTTTGAGAGTCAGTGAAATTACAGGCACATGAGACTTAAGGAATATGTCTCAAGGTGACGGGCGCAGTGCAATCCGTGACTTGGGACGAAATATATCTGTTATAGGCAGAGGTTAGTCCGCTTAACATCAGGTGGGCGTCGAGCTTGTCCCGTCACAATAACATAAACAAAGCTGTTTTTTTGATATGAAAACCTACAATCGGAACTTTTTCAACATGGTACGCAGAAATACGCCAAATAAACTCTCTAAACAAGGAAATATTATATTGTGCTTATACTCGTAAATTCTACGAAGGAAAGCTTTTGAGATAAAGATAAAAACACTCAACAATATATAAATATTGAATAACAAACCATCGCATTAAATATTATTTTAAGAAACCTTTGATGCCTTCCCCTTCGGGGAGTGCACTTATATCGATATGTTTTGACATGAGTCCTACCAATTTCATCAGATCAGATATTCTAAATAATTTTCATTAGAAAAATAATTCAACAATCCAATCGTACAATCTTACTTGCCACAAAGACCTCGCTTCGCTTGTTGTTTAATAATCATGCGTACAAGATAGATGAGTAAGGCAATACATTCTAGTTCATATGTAGAAAAAGAACAAAAAATTATTCACACCTGCCTACAGATTCAACCGAGATCACAAAAATCTTTTCTCCCTGATTTTCTTTTAACTAATCTTATTTCAAAAAGGTCGACGTCGAGCTCCCTATGCTTAAAATAAAGTAATTCAATAACGTTTTTATTTTACAACCGCTACCGTACCTCTCATTTAACTTAACACTGTAAAGTTAGAGAATGAAATATAGACTCTAATTATAAATACATTTCATGGATGATAGACTGATTTTAATTACAAAAGTTAAACTAGCTTTGCTTGCTTATTACATTTTCCGCGTCGTATGATTTTCTTTTCCCACAAGCCAGTTCGTTCTTACTAATTGCTTAGTCACGTTGACAAGATCTGAGTATAGGTACTGAGACAGACTCCACTCGGATGTTAACTCTGATGTAATAATATAAGCAAGGTATTGGATTTTTCACATACAAATATTCACCGCTATACCGTACCGCTCCCCATCCACTACGAAGCGTTTGAAGCGCTCGTAGCGAAGTTTGCTTAGCCGTTCTGAACCGATCAGCAAAGTAAAGCAACGTCCGCTTCGGTCATGACTTGGATGGGTGACCGCTGGTGACATTACTACTGAGCGCTTCCGTGCTTCGGAGGGCACGTTAAGCCGTCGGTCCCGGTTGTTGTCTTAGGATGGCAGTCGTTACAGCTTGGTGGTAGGGCATTTTGCGAATGCCCGCCTGGCTAGCTACCACCCTCAAGTAGAAAATCTGTCGCCAAGCACCTAACGGTGTGTTCCTGCAGCTGTCCTTGAGAGCCAGTCATTCTAGGTTAGCCTGAATAACATCTTCGACCACATAAATAGCGTGCAATATAACAAAAGTTGCGTCTCCGGTAGCGCTCTACTACTAAATAACAAAAATACACTCAGTGATCGTCACCCCGTGACCACGATCACTGCAAAGTGTTTGAAACGTCGGGATAAAATAATGAAAAATATACGCGATTTAAACCGTTTAAAGTTGTTTAATTACTATGTGTAACAATCGCGAAAACCTAAGACAACAAAAATACACTCGCTCAATACTGAATGTTTACACCGGATGGCATAAAACTGTTTTTGCCTGAAAGTGCAGTAGATGTTGGACTCTGATCGTCTCAACGCGGCGTTAGTCCTGTAATTGGATCTGATATTGATTCGAGACTTAATGTACTGAGAAATTTAATATAAGTTTGGAGTCTACCTTGAAATATCTCTGATATTTTGGGTTGGCTATTTCCGATGGCGATGATATTAATTTGGTGTCCGTTTAATCATAATAGGTCGCATCTGGGTCGAATTCACAGGGGACAGATAATTATCGTGAGAGTATTACGAATCCCAATATTGAGCATACGGTAAGAGCCTTATTTTATGCTTATTTATGTAATTTCCTACAAGTATATTGGTTCACTGGTATTTTATTTCAATATGTATATCTAAATGTTGATTCTGATTTATTGTAAAGCATATGTTTGAGGTTGAGAAATTACCAAAGAAGGTTACGAATTGGCCTTTTACTGAAGAAGCTGCGCGTATGTCGGTTATCGCGCGAAAACATTAACCTCTTTTTGCGCAGTAGGATAAAAACTATCCATATACTTATGTTTTTTCCCGGGTCTCAAACTATCTCCATACCAAATTTCATTCAAATCAGTCCAGTAGTTTTGGCGTGAAAGCGTAACAGACAGACAGACAGACAGACAGATAGACAGACAGACATACAGACAGAGTTACTTTCGCATTTATAATATTATAGTACTGATTCGAAAGCTGGTGCTTGTCATGACGAGTAGTATATGAGTTATCCCTAATAATGCATATTTCATGTTTGAAGTCGGTTTCTGTTTTGTTAGTTTTTAATCAAAATTGTTGGTTACAATTAGGCAAAAATATAAGAATATTTAATATTTAGATGTTAATTTCATAAAGTTAAGTGTTTTTATTTGACAGCATATTTTTTTATTTTGGAAGTCAAATAAGCTGATGGGCACCGCTGACCTTTGTTTCGTATCGTAATAAAACGTAATACTAAACAAAATAACGAAAAGTAAATCAAACTTAGTCCCAAGATTTCGGCACAAAAGAAATTCTCTTTTGACGAGAAAGCTGGAAAAGTTAAATTCTGTTTATGTAAGTATAATTCTCAAGTATTCCATTTATTTTGGAAGCCTTTCATGTTGTTTTCGTTAGATCCTGATTAGCCATTTCAGTATCAGGGCTACTCGAAGTTCAGGAGTTAATAGGAAGCCTGTTTGAGGCAGAATTTGTACAAGAATATAGGTTTTCCTTATTTACATTATTTATTTACAGATAGATAGATAGATAACACTTTATTGTACTTTCTTATTACAAATTGATATAAGTAAAAATATTTCATCTTAAGATAAAAAAAGATTCCAGGCAACCGTAAGCAGAAAAATCTAGTTATGGTTATGTTTTAGTATACCTATTTGAAATTGTGATGGAAGCCTAAGTCCCACCTGATGTTAAGCGGACTAAGCTCTGCCTATAACAGTCACATTTTATCACAAGTGACGAATTGTCTTCATTGACGAAATTTCGTCAAAGTAGAAAATCTGACGCCAAGCAGGTTTTTTTTATGCCTGATAGGTTAGCCTTTGACCACTATCTCACCTGACAGTAAGTGTTGATGGGGTCGAAGATGTTGTTCAGGCTAACCTAGAATTACTGGCTCTTAAGGACAGCTGCCGGAACACCCCGTTAGGTGCTTGGCGACAGATTTTCAACTTGAAGGTGGTAGCTAGCCAGGCGGGCATTCGCAAAATGCCCTACCACCATGCTGTAACGACTGCCATCCTAAGGCAACAATAAGGCCCGACGGCTTAACGTGCCCTCCGAAGCACGGAAGCGCTCAGTAGTAATGTCACCAGCGGTCACCCATCCAAGTCATGACCGCGCCGGACGTGGCTTAACTTTGCTGATTGATTCAGACTTCGCTACGAGCGCTTCTAGATGCAGGTGCTTGATTGAGAGAGAAACGTAGAAAGAAGTCAATATTTTTTATAGTTATTGTTGGCGGTACACCATTATTAACAAAACACTACAAACTGAAATACAGCTACTACAGCGAAAGCAATCTTATTGCTTTCGTTGATTTATTATATTTATTCTTAATTATTATATTGCTTAGAGAGTCGAGAGACTCAAGTGACGCAATTCTTGTAATCTCGGTTGTGGTTACGTAATTTATCCGTTTGGTGAAGACATATTAGGTTTGTGGGGTAAAATATAATGAGCTCCCGTCATTATATTTACCCTTTTTTATATTTCCTTATCGGATCTCTTATTCGATGTGAGACGTGATCCAATGGCACTTAATAAGAATTGTAATACAACAGGCCATGGTGCCAGCATACTGGGACTCTGCTTGATAGTGGGTTGGAGCATATGGACTGTCTGTGTTCTTGCAATGGCCTTTAGGTTGCCTAAATGGTTCCGTTGCAGTATCTATAGTGTTGTTTAAATATTATTTTGATGTTTTTATATCCGCTCGTTCCACTAAGATCCCCTATTTCAGTCCCCCAGGGTTCAGCGCTCATTATTCCACTACAGTACCTTAGGGGACTAAACAACACTCACTATTCCTCTAGCAGTCCCCTGTCGGAACAGGGGAGATTATGTGTAACAGGTGACATTATGAGTAGCAGGTGAACTACCAACAAGAGTATCTTGTAGGAAGCCCGGCTTCAAAAATGTGTCTGGCCATAACGCCGATCTTTGTACAATTACGATTCACTATTAAACTGTGTATTGGTAGCAAAAACATATCTTATTATTAAAGTATTTATAAGTACTTATTAAAGTATGGTTTTTATGGTATTGTGACTTTATTTATGCCATCTTGATGAAACTAGCATGAGGCCCGCCTGATGTTGCCCACCAAGCGGTAACCTCTTCCTATAACAGATGCAGTTCGTCACTCGTGGCGAACTCATTGCGCACATCAGCCTAGATATAAAGTTGTCCAGTCTCATATGGCTGCATTAATTTCACCCGCACTCATAACCTTCAAATCGAACCACAGTAATTAGAACATTACTGCTTGCTTGTAGAAATAGATATGGAGGCAGAACTTCCCTGGATGAACTCACACAAAGAGTACAATTGCTTCTTAAAGTTATTGATCATGCACGAGGCACACCTGATGTTAAGAGGTAACCTCTGCCTATAACAGATACATTTCGTCACCAGCCAGGAACTGAACTGCCCCCATCACCCTGAGACATTTTTTTCATACCGAACTGGGTAGCACTTGGCCACTATCTCACCTGATGTTAAGTATTGATGCGATGGATGATGGAGCGCGCTTACCCGGAAGATACCTATTGACTCGCGTTTTGAAGATACCCATAACAATATGGGACACTTAACCGGAAACACAGACTAAGGCAGGGTGTTCCATTCCCTGTCGGTTCGTATGATGAACGAAAAGATCGCAAATCGTTTCGTTCGGGTGGATGGAATATTCACCATATAGCGATAGCGCTTATCCCTGCGAGTATTCCTGGATGTCCGATTATAGAATGTGGATGGCAGAATCAAATTGTGAAGTTGCGTTGCACACTCACCGAAATGTATCCAATAAAAACCGATAAACAAGCAACTTTGCGGCGAAGCTCGAGACTCTGGAGTCTCTTGCCTACAGGTGTTAATGAGTAATGAGCATTACTGAGTCTCTTGGCTCTCCTCTCAACAGCTTCCAGTGTCTCCAGCTGGTATTTGGCAGAACCATCCCAAAGGTGAGAACAGTGCTCCATACACGCCCGGACTTGGGCTAGATACAGATTAAGCAACTGTCCCGGTGTGCAGTATTGTCTCACATAGTTATTCAGTTTCACGTGGTTAGCACTTACCGGCTCTCAAGTACTGCTGCCGGAACACACTGTTAGGTTCTTGGCAACAAAATTTTCTACTTGAGTTTGGTAGCTAGGCAAGCGCGCATTTTCAAAATGCTCTTCCACCATGCGGTGAAGCTCAAGTCAGCGGTGGGGATCGAACTCCATGGCCGGCGTGCCGCGAGTTCATACCTGTCGCATGGCAGTCCACAGCTATTGCCGCTCAGCTATCACTGCTTCAAAATATTCATATGTTCTTATGTCATTGTGTTGTCTATTTGTTGCTTGAGAAAACATAACATACCCCTACTTGAGTGGTGAGATGAGGGTAGGAACATGTTTTTTTTATGTCTGATAGGTTAGCCTTTGACCACTCTCACCTGATGGTAAGTGATGATGTATATGAAGATTTTGTTCAGGCTAACCTACAAATACTGGTATTTAAGGACAGCTGCCGGAACACAGCGTTAGGTGCCTGGCGACAGAATTTTTACTTGAGGATGGTAGCTAGCCAGGCGGGCATTCGCAAAATGTCCTACCACTATGCTATAACGACTGCCTTCCTAAGACAACAACCGGGACAACAACAAGCGCCCATTAGTAATGTCACTAGCGGTCATCCGTCGAACACATGACCGCGGCGGACGTTGCTTAACTTTGCTGATCGGTTAAGAACAGCCAAGCAAACTTCGCTACGAACGCTTCATGACGATACTTTTAACATTTTACTGCGGATCTGCTTTAGCTAGAGGTACATATCGCCTTTCTTCATGATGTTATTATCACTTAGGCCGGTATAAATTATGAAACTTATCTCTTTCACCTGATTAATTGTAAGTTCTATAAACGAGATATGAGTAATACTCGATAAGATAAGACAAATTACAAAACACTGCACGCTAACCAAATGTGTTTAGTTTTATCACATAATCAAACATTTCTTGAAGACCACAATCTAATCTGACCCAATTGCAGCGAAACCGTTCCGGTATATTTACGACTTTATCTCTCCGTGAAGAATACAATGCAGCATTGCAATATAAGATTATTTCTTCAGTATTTTATGGCACGGTATGTGAGGACAAACAAAAGATAATAAACAAGGAACTGAGTAAACGAAGCTGCAGGGTAGTGTCTGAAAAATATTTAGTTCAAACATTTACTGTTTCGAAGCTAGATTTGTCTCTTATTTGAACTGAGAGAGGTCGGAAAGAAAAATAGAAAAGGCCAGCGAGAAATACGGATGTTTTAATTGACCTTTTCCTTTATTAAGTGTTCCGTGCTGACTTCCGACAGCTGTAACATTCATTAATAACAACTTAACGCTTATTTAAAAGAAATATCATCAAGCGCAAGATTGCTTGTTAACTTTTAAAGAAATAAACGCTTAGCACATAGAAAGAATAAACAAACAATTGTTAACATAAGCGGGAATTGTGTGTGGCCCAATCATTAATAATATTCATAGGTTCCTAGTGATTAATAATATTATTATTATTTTTGTTTCTGACTATATATAGCAGTGGATTTTACCCATAACAGTATAATATCTCATTTCCGTGAAAACTACGAAGTATAGACCGATAATAAGTAACCAAACCATTAAATTTTTGAATAAATCGAGTAAGCATTCTTTGTTTTGCATTTTTTAGTTTTTTGCGGGGTTCACCCCGGCACCCCACAGACGAATGTGAGATTTACAACAAAACAAGGATATGACTATTGTTGTGTCAACCACACAGCATGCATACGCACATTTCGGCATTTATTACAGCCAAACAAAGATAATTAGATCCTAAATCGAACTAATATTAGTAAAAAGGTTAATCTACGTGGTATATACGACAGTAATATAATATTATAAATGCGAAAGTAACTCTGTCTGTCTGTTACGCTTTCACGCCAAAACTACTGGACCGATTTGAATGAAATTTGGTATGCAAATAGTTTGAGACCCGGGAAAAACATAGGATAGTTTTTATCCAACTGCGCAAAAAGAGGTTAATGTTTTAGCGCGATAACCGACATACGCGCGGGCGGAGCCGCGCCCGGAAAGCTAGTTTTTATCATAAAACTCAACAAATCATTTCCTATTATAGATTTCAAAAGGTCTCTAAGCCAACATTTTATAAGTTGGAAAACTTACAACGCAAACGGTGGGAAAGCTCCTTACGGACCCTTCAATTTGTCATAACGATGAGGACCATTTGACTTGCCGTCTGAACAAACGGCGAGCTGATGCTTTAGACAAGAAGTTTTGCTTTGTACGAATATATTTTATTATATCGGGTTTTGAGTTTGGACAATAATGGGTATTGTAGGTCATTAAAATCACGATACATGAAACGCTCTCAAAGTCATCATTTATTCAATTTAGGTGACTACTATGAAGGTCAATTGCAAATTAATATAGAAATATTCTACAACGTACTACCACGTTCTGCAAAAAAAAAGTATAGTCACTGCGAGAAGAACAGGCAAGAAACTCGGGGCCATTCTTACAAACGTCTTGTGTAACAAACTATATTATAAAATTATTACAATATTGCTTTAAATTATGTATGGTACTCTTAGCGGCCTTTGCCTAGTTATTCTTGGTTAAATTATGTATGGTACAAGTTATTCTTGGTTAAATTTACTGCAATCACTGCTTGGATGGGTGACCGCTAGTACTAAATAACTAAACTTTACTATTGAGCGTTTCCGATCTGATTATGTCCATTTTGTCAAGATTTTAGACACAATCAGTAAGTAAAATCAAAACAAAATTCCCTGTACGTTTATCAATCATTCATTGAGCAAAATTGTCACCACACACGCAAACTTCATAAATAACTCCACGTGACGCGCTTGTGAATGACTTCTGTAAAGGACAAAACAGGAGAGCAGGCGAATTTTCGACCATAGGCATAATTTTCCCACGTCCGTGATTTTATTGTTCCTCACGCTCCAAATTTAAATATTAGCAGGCCTGGCGCATTCCGAACGTTAGGTAAATCTTTAAAAAAATATTTTTTCTACATTATGCACCTACATATAATAAGATAATAAAATTTAAATTGAGTGTCAAACTCGAACGCGGCGTTCCCGATACTTAGGTACCATTACCTCAATATAATGTATATGTTCTAGCGTCACATCGCGGAAATCCATATTTAATAATATCAAATATTTTCAGAAAACATTAAATACCTACATATTTTAATAAAAAACTTAAAAAATATAAATAGTATATGTAGTGACAATTCCGCCTAATTTTCCTGCTAAGCCGACGTAACGTCACAACGCCACGCAGCCAAACCGGGACAACTTTCAACGCGTTTCGTTACTACACGAAGCATTTTCAGGAGGACTTGAGTCTTGACTCTTCGACCGCACGATCGATTTTTTCTTTCGACACACAAATTGCGAATTACTCCATTATGTCTGATGGTGTGCGTGGCAAAAAAAGCGATGATACCCAGATGAGTTCTTGTAACCTTCGCAGTTCGATATGGTACTAGCTAAATCGCTTTTATCTTACACCATGCGACCACACCCGCAACGGTCATTGGTTTCAAGTGTTCAACGTTTGAAGCCAGCAATTTAGCGCCGCAGTGACGCAGTTTGAGTGAGAATACGAACTTCTACAGTGAACTATTTGAACAGCGACCATTTTTGTTGCAACATTTTATATTTTTATATTAACTTTTTACTAAAGTTACTTATAGCTTCCTGCCATTGTTTGGGTATGTTTTTCTGAATATTTTTCTGCTTACATCTTTAATTCGATTTTCAATATTTAAAAACAGACAGTTTCTTAGAAGAGGTATTAATTAAAACTCAGTTCTACACTTCACTTGTCAATTAATCGCATAAGACTGCGATATCCAAGACGCCTGCAAAGCGTGGGGACTCTTGATGGAGGACGCTGTGTTCAGTGGACAATTCGGCTGATACAGTACAGTAATATATTCATACTATGCATACTGAGTACCTACTATGAGTATAGTTTATTACCAAACAATGTATGGATCTGAAATCAGACTTGCTTGTCGCCTGGTTCAATTATGTCATTCGTAATGTTTGATTTACTTAGTTGTCATCATGCTTGAATAAAATATGTAGGTATTACAAAACATTTTTCCAAGATGTCATCACAGATCTAGCATAAGGCATGTGCCTATTATAATATGCCTATTTACTTTGCAACGTCATGACCGACCTATTATAGTCTTATATACTAGAATGGTTTATAGAAATGAACTTGATTATGACATTTGAACTTGTAGTGGATTTGTTGAATTGGGTATTTATAAACCTGGATTACAAACCAATGTGAGCAAATTATTATACACTTTATGTATGGTTTGATGGCGATTTCATTCAGATATAATTCCAAATGTCGTCATGAAGTCCATATCTATTAATATTCTGCTAACCAGACAATAAGGTTCCTGGTCTGTGCTTCTAATGAACGTACGATAACACAGAGAGTGGTAAAATGTTTTACTACGTTCCAGTTCTAATTCTTGTACAAGCTGACTTAATACGGTTGGTGCATACTACTATGAAAGGCTGGCCTTCGCAGCTGTAGTACCTACTTGTGAGTACTGTACTGTAACTGTATCAGCCGGATTGTCCACTGAACACAACCTCCCCCAGATGGGGGATTTGCCATAATTCCAACGTTTGGCAGGCGTCTTGGGGATCGCAGTTTAAGATAGCAGTTCCTCAGAAAGCGCTGCTTTACGATACGACACCCACAGGGAGCAATGGGGATGACATTCTAGCACCCTACACCCCATCTAGTTGAGTAGTGAAACGGTAATGGATCACAAATACGTGCTGATTTTGTTCACACTTTCCAAAACCGTCCTGTGGCTCCAACTTAGATGAATACTGGTATATATAAATAGCATTAGGATAGAAAAAGCTTTTAGGTATAAACATTGGTTCTAGCGTTTTTTGCGAAATAGTTGTTATACTTTCTCCTCACGCGATGCCACAAACATATCAAGGTAATGTTTAACTATCTTCTATGCTATATAAAAAAACCAGCATCCATCTTCATCCATTGACCCCATCAATCATTGTTCCCCATTATAGGTAGAAAAACTCGGTCACTAAACATTTTTGCATTACCGTACCATGATAATCAATCTAAATTTACGCACTGAGTCAATCTATCACCATTTTTATACAATATATTCGTATCTTCCGTATCACAGCTTTTAAATGCCAATTTAACCATTTAACTTCCGAAAAGAATGAGGATGTCATACGCGTATATTTTTTATTTATGATCAAGCATTACTTTTTGCTGGGTCATCCAATTTTGATGTTTTTTTTTGTTTAGTAGACCAAATTAATCTTCTTTAAATTTCATTAACATCGGTTGAGTTACTTTTATGTAATACACTCAATTACCCTGTGATTCAGTGTATTATTTTTTTTCAACTTCTATTTGCCTCCAAATATATGGATGACATGGTAATTTTAAGTCTTCTCTATGGTGACCAGTATTGTGGGTGAGTGACAGTATATCGTGTAAGCAGTAGGCATGCACTGAAAATATAAACTATCTAGTACAACTGAGTCCATGAAAATGTGAGTTCAGGGTCACATCAACAAATTATTTCATATTTTTCAGTGTTGGAAGTCTGTTTAGGTTTTTTAATATTTTTATATCCAACATTTCAAAGGACGATGGTATTTTCTTTGCGTCTATGAAATCATTCCTTTTGCTAGATCTGCATTCTTCGATATGATTCTACTATTCTGGCGACTGGAAAAGCAAGTAGCAAAAGTCCTTCAGAACTAAATCTTGCCTGCTTACCATGTCTTGGACCACATCACACATTATCTAGATGTAGCTACCCTTATCTGACACAATTGGGGACCAACTACTATATGTTTTCTCATCTCAACAGCAAAGTTATAGTCTTTATAGGTTTGTTACATCAGGAACGCGGCTGGGCATACAATCGAAGCCACTACTAATTTTTACAATTATGTCCTCCGTTCTATTAGCAAAAATACATTTGACGAAAAGTTTCGTAATATGTAAGTACACATAAACAATCAATTTTTAAAAATACTTCTTATTATTGTACCGATTCCACATATTGACATAATTATTTGTTATTATTACAGAACGTCATTGTTAAAATGTTTGTGTTATTTTGTTAACGATTAATTATTTTCTTTTATTTTCTAATTTTATTTGTCTTTTCATTATAGACAATACAAAGAAATACGTGTACCCATTGTTATATTTCAATTTCAATAAATAATTTGCTATATGTAAGTTCCTAAGTTTTCTTTTACAATAGCGGTACCCACTCCATCATTGTCTGAACCCTTTTATAATAATAGAAGGGCTTATTAAACAACTGTACAAGTATCAGCCGACTCTACTTCCCTATTATTATTGAGGGTAAAAAGCTGAACTGGTCTGTTAAGTATTTCTTTACGATTATATTTCTATAGGTACTATAGGTACTGATCATTTATATTTGGTACCGTGTTTGCCAAAATTACATTTTATTAACATTTATGTAGGTCATTAATTGACAAGTCAAAATGAAGTGTAGTGTAGGAGATGAAAGCAAGCCTGAATTTAGAAGCGGTACTCAAAATCATTGTCGGACTATACTGTTTGGCGGTACTCAGCGACTGACAGGCAAGCGAGCAAACGCCCATGCCACTTTGAAAACGATTCGAACGTCGCGTCGTCTACTTACACCCGAAAGACCCAGTGTTGTTAAACATATTGAATAAGCCTCAGAGCTTTATGATCACATGCCTCGATCAAAATTAAACAGATTTAATATTAGTTAAGTTATTTTTATATTGTTTGTCACATGCTCATTGAATCGCCAATATGAGCATGTGGCATATGATTTAATCATATGTCACATGTTACTCAGAACAATGTTGAAGTTCTTGTCGGTAGCAGATTCCTAGAATATTGAGAGAAAATCACGGCCATATTTCATGTATATCTATGACAAATAGATACACCTAATATATTAGTTTTGACTTTATATCACCATTTATCAATCTCAAAGACTTTATTACTACGTCTTATTTTTATGATACTAAATTTAATAATAAATATTTATCATATTACCTTGAAGTTTGGGCCAGACAGACTTTGCAGCGGCGCGCGCCGTCTTATTTACATTACATATACATTAATCTATACCCATGGTTTTATATGCCAGCTAGTGTGCACAAACTGTTAATACATGGTGCAGATATTTGCAAACACTTCGGTTTTTTACCTATTGGCATTCTTTCTGAAGAAGCTGGTGAAGCCAGAAACAAAGATTTTAGAAATGTACGAGAGTGCCACACAAGAAAACTGAACAGAATGAAGACCAATGAAGATTTGCTCCATAATTTTTTGATTAGTTCTGATCCATATATATCACACATTCGACCAAAATACACCAATAATAATAAATTAGAACTTTTCCCAGAATCTGTAGAACTATTAATGATGCCTGAAGAATCAATAGAAGACTTCGAAACTTATCAAGAAAATCAAACTGAAAGTGATCCACTATTGCCAGCGCATTAAATTAATTATTTTCTATGTATCTTAGTTGTAGCCTTATTATAATTTATACTAATAATGTTTCTTTTAATGTCTATATAGTAAACAAGTATGTAATACTGTATAAAAATAACTAAATTACTAATTAGTGACTAACTTCGACACTACACTTCATGAATACATAGAAATAAAAAAATAAACAAATAAAAATAATCAAATAGGGGTAATGGATTATATTTTATATGATATACTTTTATTAATATGTATTCTTTGTATATGTATTTACATGTAACTGGAATGGAAATGTAAAAAAAAATAGATTTGACGTTTGTTTCTTTGTAAATTCTACTATTATTAAATTTATGTTAATTTCGATTCAAAAACACACATAAATTAAAAAAAGAAGGATATAAAAATTTTAAATTTCACTCGCGCATAGCACCCAATGCCGCAGGGATACGCAAGTTTATTTTATGTTTTATCACTTGGTAGCATAAGTACTTACTATTGCATAAGGTTTGACTTTGACACTTTGAGACAGTCGAGAAAAAAAATAAAAATGTTTTTTTCCCATACATTTTTTTCTTAGATATTTTTTTAAAGAGTGAAAGACTCATTTTATTATAAAATTGGATAGAATAAATGTTGATCAGCATACAAAATGCTACCCGAAACAATTTTTATTTTGCGATTTTTTGACTTAAGGTCGAATGTCCACTAAATCTCCATTTCGGTCCACTGTGCGGCGTCAGATTTTAGGAAGTAATAAAGGAAAAATGTTCTCCAATAATTAGTTTAATATGATTTTCGCTTAGCACGCGATAGTGCTTGTAATCATATTTAGAAATATAGAATGGTAGCGACATGATACCGAGAGTTAAGTGTTTGAAAAACACTTCTTTCGATCAGATGATGTCTAGTGGTCTGGTTGATGGCCGCGCGCCGTCTTCTATGGCGGTTAAAGTAATACAAGGTGTCCCAGGTGGCCGAGATAGTATTAGGCATCCGACTCGATATCGGAGGACGCGGGTTCGATTCCCGCCATGGGCATAAAATTTTGTACTCCAATAATTTGTTTGATATGAAGTAATAAAGGAATTACAGCCGATCGGTAATAGCTAAGGACTGCCGTGCAGCTGGTCTATGATTACAGCCCCACTGCTGGCGCTGGCTTGAGCTCCACCGCAAGCTGGAAAGGCATTTTGCGCATGCTCGCCTGGCTAACTACCACCCTCAAATATAAAGTCACCAAGCACCTTAAAATGTGTTCCGGCGGCCTTCCTAAAGAGCCAGTCAGATATTACAGACAAATGAGACTTAACAACAGTATATACCATGGTGTAGCGATCGTGACGAGATTTTTTTGTTATGTGCAGATGTTACAGCTTATATCAGGTGCGACACAAGCGTATTTCGTCACAATCCTATAAAAAATGCTTGCGTGTCATTCAAAAGCCTAGGCGAGGGCTTAAGGGTATATTTTAGACGAACGCCCCCATACAAAACGCAGCTCCAATCTCATTTTAATAATAGCGAATAAAACTCAATGATTTTTTACCTATGTAATCACTATCCTAATATCTAGGTTTGTGGTGCATCAAATTTTTATTAAATTATACAGTTTTGAAATTACACTAGCTCAAAAACTCGTAATTTTAGATAAAAGAAAGACCCAACTTTAAGCATCTCTTTCAAGAAAAATAAGCATGTTTTTAATATTTCTATTGCACCATTAACATGGGGAATATAATGAACTTTCTATAATGGGAAGTTATTTATACATGTGTACTATATTTTTTAAATAAATCTGGAGCTACGAATAACTGGCTCAAACTCCTAAAAACGAGTGCTATATACTAAACGCTATACAATAAAAAAAAATTATAGTCCAAAAGAAAAAGGATTTAAGCCAGAAACGATAGGTCTAATAATACACTATATTTATATGCGAGTTTTTTTTTAATAACAAGTTGAGTTTATATGAAAGTTCACACTTTGGCTGGCGGGTATATGTTCTTAAGGCACTCTGAGGCGCGCCCATAACACGCGCCATCGCAATGAGTCAAGTCGCTGACTGCTCGAAGTCACCGTTGTAGTATAAACCAAGACTTGGACAATTGCAAAGATTTAGACAGTGAACTGCATGGAACTAAATCCCGTCGGTACATGATGTTACTGTTACGAGTTCTACGAATATTTACGATCCCCACTCTTGGTTAAAGTTCTATATATGTTATTTGTGCCAATATTCTACCAGAGAATACCAGTAAAGTCAAGTTGTAAGGATTTCCGTTTACTAGTTGGAGACCCGTTACATACGGACAGACATGCAATTTAGTAACATTAATTAAGTGTTTTTTATGTATGATTACAAGAATTATCGCGTGCTAAGCAAAAATCACATAAAAAATACTAGAAAAAAAATTGTGGTTTCTAATAATTTATTGGTTAGTTAAGTTTTCAATTCATAAAAATATTAAAAATAATGTCGAACACCAGTGTTTTATGTTCTACCATAAGTTCTACTATATTTTAAACCTGAGGTAGGTATAGTTTAATTTTTTTAAAGGCATACCGCCGGTTTCATTATACATGTATGACAATTTTTCTTTAAAGTAGAAGCTGGTTATATTTTGAAATTCATTCCAGCAGCCCAAAACTATATTATTTTTACATAACGGTTTGTCAATATGCACCAATAAAGGTTTATTGGTGCATATTGACAAACCTTGAAGTCAATCTTCAGCAATTTTTCAAAAAATTTCTTAAAATTGACTCAACGTTATTGACTAGTGTCATACTAATGAGGCCGTCGGAAATACACGAATGAGTTTTGTTTATTATACGAGGTAGGTTTCGTTCACAATAATATAAATCAGTAATAATATTATAAATGCGAAAGTAACTCTGTCTGTCTGTCTGTTACGCTTTCACGCCAAAACTACTGGACCGATTTGAATGAAATTTGGTATGGAATTAGTTTGAGACCCGCGAAAAAAAATAGGTTAGTTTTTATCCAACTGCGCAAAAAGAGGTTAATGTTTTTGCGCGATAACCGACATACGCGCGGGCGGAGCCGCGCCCGGAATGCTAGTAATTAATACTAGAAAATAATATGAAACCAATAGCTTATATACATACAAACACAAGGCCTTCCACAAAATAATTATATTAGAAGAAGTAATTGGTGCAAAGATGCTTTGTTCTAGTCTTCAGTTGGCGTGATGCCAACCGCATTCCGGGGCTTACGTTAGGGGATGTGTATACTTTAGGTGAGGATGTTAGCGATAGTAAATCATTTAGTATTCGTACACCCTATATAATATAGTCCCAGTATTCTAGTTCAGCATAAATATTGATTTTTAATTATAAATGTTTTCAAAACATACTATTATTGAGCGATTCTATACATTTCTTATGGTATTTTAACATGTGAAATGCTCAGGTTTTGCTTTACTTTTGTATTTAGAAACTCACAGACTCATTAGTCGCGATAGAAGAGACATTCAGTACAATCACTAACATCAAAAATCCTATAGGATATAATATGTATTGTAAGTGGTTCGCCCCAAACTTCGAATGTATATTTAGAAATATTCTATAGCCTATGCTCATCATGGATAATATAGGATTCTAGAGGTGAAAGAATTTTTCAATTCGGTTCAGTAGTTTTTATGTATATTTGTTACATACAAAAATACAAATCTTTCCTTTTTATAATATTAGTGCATAATTAATAATAAATACTTTTTAAAGTATCCTAAAAAACATTAAATAATATTTAAATAAAACACTTAAAAAAGTATAAAATTATATATCTAGTGACAATTCCGCCTAATTTTCCTGTCATCTACGCGATGTCACAAACATCACGCAGCCTAACCGGAAGTATACCCGACTAGTTTCGCTTCTAAACGAAGCATCTTCAGGAGGTCTTGACTCACCGAGCGCACGATCGAGAGCGTGATGTTTGTGACATCGCGTAGATGACAGGAAAATTAGGCGGATTGTCACTAGATATATAATTTTATGCTTTCTTAAGTGTTTTATTTAAATATTATTTAATGTTTTTTAGGATACTTTTAAAAGTATTTATTATTAAATATGGATTTCCGCAAAGTAACGCCTGAATCTATTAATTACCTTAATATTAGTGCAGATAAAGTACAAGTCGTTAATGAAGAAAATAGTAATGTTGGTCAAATAACGGACTTTAACACAAAGATTTCGCCATATGTTAACAGACTGAGTTATCAAACATATACCTAATAACACTAGAGTTCGGAGAAGCCCGGGTTTAAGCATATAAAAAAAGCTGTTCCTTATTCTCCTGTTAGATGACTGAAAAGACTGCGTCGAATACGAAGCGTTCCACTACTTATGTCGATGTTTCTGCGCATTAGGCGCACTCTATGGTTTTATAATGCTGGACACGCTGCCAACTTGTAATGGGCTGGAGCATTGGAACTGCCTGTGTGCCAATGGCTAGTAGGTTATATATAAATGCTTTCACTATAGTATAGTTGTAGAGTTGTACATAGTTTGTAGTATATTGTTAATAAGATTTTCTCATAAAAAAAATTCATTTTATTTTTTATGTAATGGAGTGGCAAACAAGCCGACAGCCCATTTGATGGTAAGCGGTTACCGTCGCCTATGAACATTTACAACACCAAGGGCGTTACCAATGCGTTGCCCACCCTGTAAGACTATTTTGACACCCTTTTTGAAGGAATCCATATTGTAGCTTTGCGGGAAAACGCTAGATGGAAGATCATTCCACATTTTGCAAGTATGCGGTAAGAAGGAACGCATAAATCGGGCTGTGTGAGACTTCCAGGACTTGATTTTTTACGCCCTCATTAACGAATAACAAGAGCATTCAAAATTGGAGTCAGGTATGTATAACGGTCATTACAGGCGTTGCAGCATTTACTGATGCAGCAGTCCGCTGTCAATTGACAGTGTGCCTGACATGCTTGTAGCATTGCCTCATAGTATACAATGCTAAGTCGTAATTCCAAATAAGTGCCAGCAATCTGCTCAAACGTCCCATATCAAGTCACAACTTGACATTTCATGGCAGTTTTTTAAGTGCGCTAAAAAGTTTTACTCTCTCACATTTCACCCCGTACACATTTCCGACCTCGCGCCTCGCTAAACCTACACGCGGCTTAGCTCCAAAATCTCAGCTTTATATTTTTTCATGACAGCTATTCGATACCGAAGAAACTTAGCCGATTTTTTCTCTAGAAAATAACAAAGGATCAGGCATCGTGATTGACGTTAGGGACTGCTGAACTCAGTTAGCTTGTTAGATGTTTGTTTTCCGCGCTGAGACTTCCTTTTCCCCAAACATGATGTTCCATACTAAAAGTTGTTTGTTCCGTTTAAATTGGACGAGTTCGTTAAAAAGTTCGTACACTTTGGTAATTAGGGTTAAGAAACGTTTTTCGTTTTTCTTGCTCGATTTCGATTTGTTTGCATAACGTTTTACATAGATATACAAAATTATTAATTCAAAGTGCGTACCTACTAAGCGTGTTATAAACTACCGAGTTGGTCATTACAGTTAATATCTGTATTGATAAACAGATATTAAGATAATGAAAAGATTCCGGCGTTACTTTGCGAAAATCCAAATCCGAAGCATCCTCAGATCTTGACTTTTCGAGCGCACGATCGAGAATGAACTGACCTCCTCAAGATGTGTAGAAGCGCTACGCGTCGAAAATTCTTCCGGATTCGCTGCGTGGCGTTTGTAACAACACGTAATTCAACCAAATTTTCCTGTTGAGACGTCACAAACGCCACGCAGTCAAACCGGGAAAATTTTCGACGCATATCGCTTCTACACCAAGCATCATCAGGAGATCTTGACTCTACGAGCGCACGATCGAGACAAAACAGTCTTAACAGGAAAATTAGGCGGAATTGTCAATAGATATACAAAGCTTTTTTTAATATATTTTAACTGTTTTATTATAATATTAATTTGATCATATCTTGAAATACTTTTGAAATATTTATTATTAAATATGGGTTTCCGAAAAGTAACGCCTGAATCTATTCATTATGTTAACTCAAACAGCATCTTTGATTAGTCTAATAAGATTTTAACTACACAGATTCCTTACAAGTAGGAAGATTACTCGTAACATGTCACAAACTGTTTCATTCATTAGATATTCACCGCTACTTTTAGCTCTGTTTGTCCAACCATACAACTTAAATAATAGTTCAAATCAAGTGCACCACACAGGTTAGACTGTTAGACCCAACTTTCACTCTGCTTGCTTTCACGACTACACAAAACAATGTTGCGGTTTGGCGTTATATTATTAGGTACAGACAAAACATTTATGTGCATTATTTAAGTCAGTACGACTAAAATGCATGTAAGTGCATTTTAGTATGTAGTCCTCTACTTTAAAGGCAAAACATTAAATTTATTTTACTAATACAGAAAAATAAGAATATGAATGGTGCGTTGTGCTGAGGGGTAAAAGAATGTTTATTGCGCCGTGGGACAGTTTGGTCACTGCTTGATAAACGAAAAGAAGTCACGCTGAGCGAATATTAGTAAGTATTTAGTACAAAAATCTGAGGAACATTTAATCAAACTTCAAATTAACTTTAACTAAGATTAGTTTCTTTGGGTTTTGAAGCGCTCGTAGCTGAGTTTACTTAGCCGTTCTTAACCGATTAGCTAAGTTAAGACTCCACCGAGGCAGCGATACGTAATTGTGGTTCATTTGATCCCTTGCTGTATCTTTATTTCTTAATTTTGAGTTATGTAATTAATATATATTATATTTAAAGATTCATTCTATAAATCATACACTTTGGAAACACGATTACTTAAAATTTTCTCGATGGCAAAAAAATCCAAAGTTACATCTAAAAAACGAAATAAACCCTTAGTACGGCGTAAATATTAAACGGATTTTAGTAAATATTGCCTGGTTAGCTACCACCCTCAAATAGAAAATCTGTCGCCAAGCACCTAACAGTGTGTTCCGGCAGATGTCCTTGAGAGTCAGTAATTCTAGGTTAGCCTGAACAACATCTTCGACTATATCAACACATACCATCAGGTGACATAGCCGTCAAAGAATAGCTTATGAGCAATAAAAAAGAAGATTACTATACTTCACGTGCTCTTTATTCAATAGTTATGACAATTATACTTCTGTTAAGGGTATATTTTAGACTAACGCTCCCATACAAACGCAGTTCCAATCTCATTTTAATAATAGCGAATAAAACTCAATGATTTTTACCTACGTAATCACTAGCCTAATATCTAAGTTTGTGGTGCATCAGATTTTCATTAAATTATACAGTTTTTAAATTACACTAGCTCAAAAACTCGTAATTTTAAATTAAAGAAAGATCCAACTATAACCACCTCTTTCAAGAAAAATAAGCATGTTTTTAAAATTTCTATTGCACCACAAACATGAGGAATATAATGAATTTTCTGTAATGGGAAGTTATGTATACATGTGTATTATATTTTTATAATAAAACTGGAACTACGAAATACGCTCGAATAACGCGCTCAAACTCCTAAAAACGAGTGCTATATACTAAACTTTGTAATTATTAGTCCAAAAAAAGGATTCAAAGCGGAAACGATAGGTCTAATAATACGCTATATTTACATGCGAGTTTTTTAACCGACTTCCAAAAAAGGAAGAGGTTCTCAAGTGATATGTTTTTTTTATGATTGTTACCTAAGAACTCTTGACTGGGTGAACCTATTTTCAAAATTCTTTGTGTGTTTGAAAGCTGATGCTTGTCGTTTGGTCCAATTTCAAATTTCATCAATATCGGTCAAGCCGTTTTTGAGTTACGCCCCAATAACTGAAAAATATTCACCTATCTTGATGATATAGTCGTTGATAATGAATGAGGATCGATCCCGTAAGTAGCAAGGGTCACTAAAAAGGGTGAAAAGAAATTTGTTACCAAAAAATGGAACCGACTTCAACACCCAAAAGTGTGAAATAACTTATTGAAGCCGGTAACATGATAGTTCAAAAGTACCTTTTATCACAAAATTGTGTACATGGTACCGACTTCGACAAGTTATTTCACACTTTTGGGTGGTCGGTTCCATTTTTTGGTAATTTTTTTTTTAAATAACAAGTTGAGTTTATAAATATGTTTACGCTTTGGCTGGCGGGTATATGTCTTTAATCATACCGTGATGGAATAAGCTCGGGGCCCACCTAGATATTAAGCGCTAACCTCTGCCTACAACAGACGCAGTTCATCACAAAGGCGAACGCCCATCACCCTGAGACGTACCTTCGTTTTAGTATATTGTCAAAAAGAAACCATAAAGCGTCAACACGTTAAGGTAATCTGTCTAAAATAGGATCTATTTCAGGGTATCCTGGGCAAGAACCAATAGTCGTTTTAGTATAAATGAAATCATACAACGACAACACATTAAGGAAATCTGTCTAAAATAGGATCTATTTCAGGGTATTCTGGGCAAGAACCAATAGTCGTTTTAGTATAAAAGAAATCATAAAACGTCAACACATTAAGGCAATCTGTCTAAAATAGGATGTATTTCAGGGTATCCTGGGCAAGAACCAATAGTCGTTTTAGTATAAAAGAAATCATAAAACGTCAACACATTAAGGCAATCTGTCTAAAATAGGATGTATTTCAGGGTATCCTGGGCAAGAACCAATAGTCGTTTTAGTATAAAAGAAATCATACAACGACAACACATTAAGGAAACCTGTCTAAAATAGGATCTATTTCAGGGTATCCTGGGCAAGAACCAATAGTCGTTTTATTATAAAAGAAATCATAAAGCGTCATACAGCTCAGTTTAACAGTTTTGAACGGAAATTCTTCAACACAAAGCCAAACTGAAACTTTACCTGGTGCACTTTGACACCTTTAATAAACGTGACGACCCAGCAAAGTAGATAAGTAGGTACTTGTTGAACGTGCGGAATTAAACACCGTGAGTTCTAGCCGGTATACGTAGTTAATAAGTATGTCAACTCACGTTAGTTTTTATGAAAATAAACAGAACTGTTCTGGAAAAGTGGAAGTTTGGAACTTGAAAGTCCCAACCCTCAACTCTTGATGACGTATAATAGGAATAGTATTGTGCCATGTTTAAAACTTTTAAACAATTGATTTTTTTTACAATGAGCTCAGTTTTACACAACTGCCCCAACAAAGGAGTTTTCAGGGTTCATGTATGTATGTATTTAAACGGCTGAACCGATTTTAATGTAAAAGATATCGTTAGATTCGTCTTGATAGCGTAAGTGATCATCTGCATGCCTAGTAATTCGCCATTGAAAGACTGGTCACCAGTGTTTCAGATACTTTACGATTCTTGCACTATGCGTCGAAATCGTATCGTGAAATATTGTATACTAGCTATCCGGGCGCGGCTCCGCCCGCGCGTATGTCGGTTATCGCGCGAAAACATTAACCTCTTTTTGCGCAGTCGGATAAAAACTATCCTATGTTTTTTCCCGGGTCTCAAACTATCTCCATACCAAATTTCATTCAAATCGGTCCCGTAGTTTTGGCGTGAAAGCGTAACAGAAAGACAGACAGACAGACAGAGTTACTTTCGCATTTATAATATTAGTACTGATAATAAGAACAAGGTCAGTCAATAACAGTTATAGGCACTAATTAAAACTAAAATAACGGTCCTTTTATTTTATTCATAAACAGGAAGAGAATAAATAACACAGTAGTATAAACTATTGCATATTTTGCGCTTGTTAGGAAATTTAGGTGACGTAATTTTTAACGTATTTTGCGATAAAGATAAAGCAGTAAAGTAACTGTTTAAATGTGTAGTTTCTAATAAAATAAGCATAACCAAAAAGACCTTAACAAATTTGTGTCCGATAATGTAAATATAAAATAACCGTACTTCCTTATTGTGTGGTATTGTGATTACTTAGCTCATAACTAACATGGCGGAACAGTTTTTTTTCTTAAAAGTGAACAAACTTCCTTGGTGCTGGGTTTTTTTTCTTAATTTATAAATTTACACTCCACAGACAGGGTCTGTGACTTTTATAATTATGTTTTTTTTTATTAATAACAAGAAATAAGAAATAGAAAACATGCAACATTGTAAGGGGGAACAGTGTTAGATGTTTTTTTGATGTATAGCATCTAGAGCATACCGGTGTCCTCTAGCAGCTCACGTTCACGAGTTGACGCATGTGCCAGCCATCGCCGTCCTCAACCATTTTTGAGGGAAAATGACGACCCGACACACAACACCGCCGCTAGACATCACCTTTCTGTGAGTATGACCGCTCCGAATGCCAATGCCAATAGGTGGTGCTGGGTTATACAGTTTTTGGTCCAGCTTTACTGAGATATCTCCATATGTGGCGAAGATGCGAGCGAATGCTGCACGGGAAATGAACGGTAATAATGATGTTATAAATGTAGTACCGACCTATTATCTGGATCTAATCGTTAACGAACCCGTTGTTCCGACTGATTTAAATTCATTTCAACGACACCGGGCTTTTTTTCGCCGAATCCCCTCTTTTCGCCCGTAACGGAAAACCGCATGAGAGCTCTCCTTCAATTAAATTCTATTCTATTTTATCTCGTGTTTTCCGTATTGTGAAAGGACTAAAAGAGGCGTTTTATATTATTTTTGGAGAATTGTCTCACTTTAGTGGCCGAAATTGGAATATTCGCTCCTGCCATCATCACATTTTTTGTTGAATTTCCGGCAGTATTTTAGGTGTTATTTGTTGAACCTTTTTTAAAATGTACATCGAAATTTAAGTAACCGATAGGTATTCAATTCCATGCTAGCTACGATATAGGAGAATCAATAAAATACTTAGGTATTTTTTAAATAAAACAACGTACTGTGGAGGTGTTAATAATGTTTATCAGTTATCACGGCTGTCGCCAATAACTCTAACGAGACAATATTATAAATATTATTCAATTCATTGTTTACAATATTAAGACAACTTCAATACAAATTAGATAATTATTCAATTGCTCAAAATTAATGTCGGTTAATGAATTCTAAGTGCTTAGTCAATTCAGTATGAAAATAATAATAAATTAAGTAATCTATTAATGCTTAACATATAATATTGTTGAATACTTGAAATATCGTAGTTCAAACCCTCATATGAAATTACATTCCAAAATATTCAAAGATGCCAAAATATTGTTTGGCATTAAGAATATCAACAGGTCGTAAGATCTTGTAAAATCTACGGAATAGTAACCTAGATCCCAGGGCATAAATTTGTAAAACAAAACAGCATTTTTATGAATCTGGGTCGAGGATTTGATTAATAATTTACTGTCATAAGTTTCATCATAAGGTAACTTAAAGGACTAGCCGTCATCGTATTCCATAAAAAATATGCATGACAAACTGAAAATTTCACTGCAACTTAAAACTGAAGTTTTATATGAAGTGAGGGTTTAAGAATCTTGCATGTTGTAGTCACTTTAAAATTTCAAATAAATTCTCCAAGAATTTCGTTGTCCAACTCAGTCTGCACAACATTTCCGACTACAGGAAATAGCCCGCTTTTGAGCCACGATTCAAAATCTCTTGGGATTAAAAATGTTTGGCATCTAGTTGCTTTCTTCTAGTTCACTGAGATTAACTGCCTTATCAATATCATGGCGGTTTTATTCAGCATTTAACGTCATCCAACATAATCTAAGAAATAAAGTAGTTAAGTCTCATGTGCTTAAATTTCACTGGTATACTCGTACATACCCTTCAAACCGGAACACGGTAACGTGAATATTTTTTTTATGTTACTGTGACGGAACAACCTGACGTTCAGCGGACTAACCCCTACCTATAACAGATGCATTTCGTCACAAGTCACGAATTGCATAGCATTGTTAAAGTCTCATGTGCATGTAATTTCACTGGCTCTCAAGGACTGCTGACGGAGCACACCATTAGGTGTTTGGTGACAGATTTTTTTACTTGAGGGTGGTCGCTAGTCAGGCGGGCATTCGCAAAATGCCCTTCCACCATGCGATGAAGCTGAAACCTGCGGCGGGATTTGAGACATGGACCTGCTGTCCATAGCCAATGCCACAGAGCCATCACTGCTGCTTAGCGATAGACATAGATACATCGGCAGTCCATCCCCGGACGAAATCACACATATATATTATGATGATATTATATCTATATGCTTATACTTACTCGTAAGCAGCAGAATTAATCGATATGCCACTTTGTCATCTATATGGAACTACTCGGTTCGGATCGTTACAAAAATAATAAATAAGCAACTAATAATTACACTGATAGGTAGGTACATAGTTAATGGGAAAACCCAAATCAAGGGACATGTTATATTAATGTTGCAAGCATCCTGATGGTAGACTATAAGGAAAACTATTTTCTTTTCCGGATTTATTATCATTAACATGAAGATCAAATCCCATCTGAGCTCTAAGGTATACAGTATCCACATACTCGTACATTGATTACAGTGTCGGTTTTTTTTAAGAAAGAAATTCTCAGTAGCAATCTGGAACATTGCCCGGTAGATGGCGATAGACTCACACCCAGATGTTTTCTGAAACGTGGTTGTTCATATGCCTCCACCAAGCTTTTTATAGAATAAAGCAATCGGTAAAAAATAAACCCGGGTATCAACCCTCCAGATTAAAAAGCTACGCCTCAGAATCTTCTATTTATAGCTCATAGGTTAGCCTTTGAACACTATCTCACCCTATGGTAGATGACGCGGTCGAAGATTTTGTTCAGACTAACTTATAATTACTGACTCTAAAAGACAGCGATCGATAAGTACTTGGCGACAGATTATCTACTTGAAAGTGGTAGCTAGCCAGGCGAGCACTAGCATTATATTATATTTACAGTCACCTGCAGCATACTCATTGTAATTTTCAAAATGGAGGCAACGACTTCTGTTTCTTAAATATGAGTACAAAAATTCAAATTTTTCTTTGATTTTAGGATTTTTCTGTGGAAATAGAAACAGAAGTCGTTGCCTCCATTTTGAAAATTACAATGTGTATACTTCGATAATTGAGAATTTAATGACGTCACATTATTTTGAAAATTGTTATTGCAGGCGACGTACAACCAGGCAATATTCACTGTCTGATCTCAAAATTTAATAAATGGCTCGAAATAATAGACAAAATCAGAAGAGGAATGCAACGAACAGACCGTAAAGTACGCGTTAAACTTCTTTACATGATAACGCTTAAATCACGGAAGCCTCAAAGTTTCTTAGTTCATTCATTTGACGCTTCAGGCATTATATTGCGTTCACTGAACCTCATTTGGTTACCAAATAATAAATGGGCTACCAACATCCTTATATACTGTGTATACCTATTCTGATGTGTATACCTATATATATTCACTTGGCTCTGTACCAGTATTTCAGCTACTGAATAATTTTCGTATCCGAAATTTCCAATCCTAATATAAAGTATATGAGTTTGAAACATTATTAATATTAATACTTCTCTGACCTTTCTCTGAATACCTCCATGTTTCTTTTTTAGAGATTTCGTCAAGTTCAATGAATATTTAGGTAGGCATAGCCTGTCTTCACAATTTGGTATATAAGGAGATAAGACCTGAATCTTTGTTGTTTTTGTATATAATTCTAATGTATTTTTTTACAACTACAACTTTTAGTATCTGCTAAATGTTTTACTTTTAAAAAAACATAATTTCAAGCACTTTGCGTATAACACCAAAAGAATTAGTTGCCATTGATATGGTAGTTAGTACGAGATTGTACTCTTACAAAAATAAAAAAAAATAACACACCTACATGACAAAGAGTACTTTATTATCACAGCATTCTGCATAGTTTTAGGGCATTTGCCTAGCTATTATCTAGATTAACCTGAATCTTCGACCACAACATCACTTACCATCAGGTGAGATAGTGGTAAAAAAGGATAGCCTATCAGTTGTAAAAAAATTGGCAGACCATGTCCCGGCCCCCGGCACGGACAGGTGTTCGAAGTCGTAGTAAAATTTCAAGAAACTCGCGGCCATTCTTTTAAACGTTTTTTAATAATGTGTAAAATTATTACAATATTTGTTTACATTACGTAGGTCACAGGCGCTAGCTTGGCAGAGGCGAACCAGTCCAAGCATTTTTCTCCAAATGAGATTTTTGATTAAAAGTTAATCAAAAATCTCATCATGTTCAAATTCGAGAAATCGAGACGACAAAGAAAAAGAATAAGAAGGAAAAGCCACGGTCTGAATTTAGAAGTTCCATAAAGTTCAAGTTTGCAGGCAGTTATGCCGATATGCGATAAATGTCAAGGATGTCTGCAGAATACAGGATGTCAAGGTCAAATGGTCAAAGGCTAGCCTATCTGCAACAAAAATGCACCCGGAGGTATTCTAGGAATGCGGGTTTAAATCCCGTTGGAAGTAATCTTTTTCCATAAAAATTTCCAAAAAATCTAAGTTTACGCTTGGCATGCGTCAATGGTGTTTAAATAATACTACAACAATACTTTTTTTAATTTTTTCGAGTAGTTTAGTCCACTTTAGTTGTGACTTCGCCACTGTCGATTCACTCAATTAGGGAGTGAGAAATACTTCAAATTCTCAAGCAATATACTATACTCGTATATACAGTCTCAAGGTTCAAAGTCAATTAAATTTAACTAAACCTAAACAAAACGAGACGGCCTAAGATGGTCTTCAACTAATTCACTAAAGCGAAACTTTAATTAGCACAACAATGCAATTTGGACAAGTGGTTTCAAGAGGCTGAAATTGACGGTTTCAGTAATTCATCGGGCAAATATTGTGTTCCCATTTGAAGGTCGAACAAATTGTCCAAATTGCCATCGCACTCTATTTTTCTTTAAATTAAACCATCGAAGCCGTAGCGTTATTAACAATTATAAATAAATAATACGAGTACCTAGATACTTTAATAAAACATGTAGAAATATATAAGGAACAGAAGTAATTATCTAGAAAGAGTAACGTCAACCTAGATAAACTCATTGTCACTGGGAAGATAGACGGAAAACGCCTAAGAGGTCGCAGTCCCATGCGATGGTCAGACCAAATCGACACTACCCTTGACAACGGTGTTCATGACGCCATTCACATCACCATAGACAGGAACAGGTGGCGACAAATTGTCAAAAGAAAGGTGATGTATCACGATCCACAGCTTTGAGGATAACGCAAGGAGGAGGAGGGTGCAATGTTGTCTGTGGTCACCACTTGGAAAGGAGTCCGCAGAGAATATTTTGAAAGTTTGAAAGTCTTTTGCACTTTAGTAAGGCATTTTGCGAAGGACCGCTTGGCTAGCTACCCTGCACAAGATGCCTGCCAAGCGAGTGGATTATGGCAAAACCCTTTTACTGAGGTAGCCTGTGTTCAGCATTGTACAATCCAGCTGATACAGCTGTATAATACGGATTCTAATAGCCATACCGAGTAAACCTATTGGCAAATTAGCTTGTCGTAATCCTAGCACAATACTCCAGAAGGTCTTTAGTGGTTTGTAATTAAGTCGTAAAGCCCGCTCGTATCATAACAATATCTATGTCAGCTTTGCGCACCAAACTGCTAGACAATTTTGGAAAACACGTGGACTCAATTAACTTCGTTATCAATAACTGTACTGTTGTTTTGTTAATTGTGTACGTGTTTACCTAGCGCTTCATTGTTATTCTTTTGACGATCTAATTTTATTACAGAATGTAACTATATTTACACATTATCGTATTTTCATTTAATCGTGTTTGTTTTTAGCACTTGTTCAAATTGAATGGATTACATCAGTGTTTCGTGGGTTAGTCATAGAATAAATGTATCGTGTTAATCCTTGCGAACATTCTGCGATAATTAGATATCTCAATCCATGATTTACGTTATCATATTATATCAGTCTTTGTAGTAACTTTTTATACTAAAATGACGTCAGTTTAATATTGTGTGATCCCTTCCGACCTTGTCTTGTCGAGGTGAGTGACAATGCCATAGATTAATGCAACAGTTAGTATGCATATATATGAATATTATGTTATCGTATATTTTTAATGAAACTTTGCGAGGAAAATTTAAAAAAACAACAAGTAAAATACCCATGCCATAAAATATAATATGGCAACGCCATAGGAATGCATATTAGTTATATCTATGTCAATGAAAATTTTACAAACAACCCGTAAGTGCGACTCTCACAGAAACGATTTTCGTACTATAAAATGAAATCAATGCAGCAGCAATTTTTAAGCTGTAATGGCTCAGTGGCTTTGGAGTGCCGCGCAGCAGGTCCATGGTTCGAAACCCACTGCGGGCTGAGTTTCACCCCATGGAGGAAGGGCATTTTGCTAATACCCGCCTAGCTAGCTACCACTCTCAAGTGGAAAATCTGTCGCCAAGCACCTAACCGTGTGTTCCGGCAGCAGTCCTCGACGGCACAGTACAATTCGAAAGTGATAAAAAAAGACGAAATTCATTTGTTTTATAATATATGTTATATATATAGGCAGAGGTTAATTCGCTTAATATCTGGTGGGCCTCGTGAATGTACCGTCACCATCATATAAAAAAAATGGATTTCACTGTGCATGCTTAGAATCATACTGAAATAAATCTTTAAATATTTGTAGTTAGCATGTGCGAGCATAGCAATATTCTCCGATACGACAATAGCTTACTTGACTCATAAGCCCGTTCTTATTGGCTTTGTAAGTAAATTGTTTAAGCCGTATTTTGGCAGCTTGCTCTGAGAGACGACGGGGTTATGACCCCAGATGCATTTATATGGATAAGTCTCAATTGTTTATCTACCAGTCCAACACCAAAACACGACACTTTTCATTTCATATTAGAATGAAACTTAACGTAAGTAATCATTTACTGCATGCTATAAAAGTTTACAAACGAATCGTAACAATTTAATATAAGAAACTTAGAATCAAAAAATTTAAACACAACAATGCATTGCTTACATTGTTCTTAGAAAATGTATAAAATACTTCATTTCCAGCAAAAATTAAGTATATTTAATTTTATATTTGGCAACGTCTCACCCGTTGCTATGTATAGGAGGGCTTATTATCAGCGGTTCCGGTTTTTTGCTATGGGCTTGAGGAAAATAATTGTTAAGTATTTGAACACCTGAATCGCCCTTCCCTTGTTGAAGAGGTGAAAATAATTATACCTCACAATGATCGATTTTTCTTATTTTTTTACATATATTTAATAGGGCAGCCTTTGTCCACTATCTCACCTGATGGTAAGTGATGTTCGAAGATGTTGTTTAGCTAACCTAGAATTACTGGTTCTCAAGGACAGCTGCCGGAACACACCGTTAGGTGCTTGGCGACAGAGGGTTCTCCCTTCCCTTATGAACACTAAGTGGAATTAAAACAAAAGGTAATTTTCTAGCATTCTGCTCGTGTTCCAAGATTTCCTAGTCTAGAAAATAGTCACAGATTAAATAAAGTTACTACTATGCAAGCTGTACAAGCATGCAGTATTCAGAAGTACCTATACAATACTTAGAAACACATGTGCATAACTTTTGCAATATTATCTATGATATCCTACCAATAGTGTGGTGCTTGTGATACCAATACAATAAATTTCATACTTCTAAAATAGTTCCGACAGTTTATTGCATTTACAAAAGATTGCCGCGAAGCTAACTCTGCTGCCATACTCTTAATCGTAGTTACTCATATATATTCTGTAATGATAGCAACATAAGTATGCGGTATTGATAAGAGGGGCATGACAGCATTGTTGTTTACAAATGTATTAGTAATTTGATAATGTAATCTATAAGAATTAATAAGAATAAGATCGGCACGTGCTTGGTATTTAATAAATTTAGCTTCGTATAGTAGATACAAATATGACGTTACGGAGGTAAATAACAATGATTAATAATAAGAGATTGCTGAATTGGGCTACCGCCTTCAAAACACACAATATTTGTACTAAGCCTATAGATGTATATGCAATAAATATCGGCTTCCTCGACTTGACTATTCCACTAGAGAACCTTTATCTTCCATTGATTATCGGTACGTTTAGCAATGAGACCAGCATTGCCACTATATATTTACAAAATTACAAATTTACGAGAGGAAAAATTATAGTCATATGCGGGATTCAGACCCGCGTCATCCACCCCTATAGCCGGGGTCAGAGCATTCTGACCTATAAAGAGATATATTTGTAAAGAGATGTCTGCCCTTTTTCCATTGCCACATTCCGACCTGTGCCGCCACGCCGTGCACACCTGTCTACAGCTCCGCCAGTATCTCCCAGTGAGACCGCAATAGTCCCCGCACTATTGCCGTCTCACTCGGGTCATCGTTCCGACGCTAGTTGCAGACCAGTGCCTTGGAATACGCAGTCCTGACGAAGTTTTTGTTTTGTGTGCAGAAGCTGAGCAGCCGCCGAACGCCGAGCAACGCGAGCTACGAGCTCGCCGTGCCGTCGCGCAGAGGCGCTCTAAGACGTCTGGCATTACCACCTACCCAGTCCCTTGTTTCGGACGAACAACATCATATCGGGCTGGTGGTCTTGCTTCGACCGCACTTTTCGGTGCGCATCTCACCACTTTACTATCCGACACAACATAGTAACAGTCGCGTAACAACACACTTTGTGCTGTTAAGCGACGTCGTTCAGGCGTGGGGTAGCGTCAGCCAAACCCGTCTGAACGATCAAATCCGCCATTTGCTGCGGTCGCAGTGTGACACCCTACGGTGACAACGGCCACTGTTGTTGTTTTGGTTTAACCTTGCACCGTGGCCTTTCCCGCTTCACGGGTCAGCCGAAGCAAGCTGGGCTCCGGAATTCTGGCCTTGGGGTCGCCCCTAGTCAAACCCGGAGTAGCGCTTAGGAGCACCCCTCTCCGCCGAGAAAAAAGCTCGGAGAGGGTACACAACTAGGGCACACCGTAGGTACACACTCCCTCTCACACAGTGAGCTCACAAGGTGTGTGAGGGAATTCAAACCCTGGATAGGGCGTCCTGAGTATTCCCCTCAGGATGCAGTCCCGTCCCTCTAACGGTGAGGTGCAGGTCCTTCAGACCTTCGCCCTCCGCCACCCCGATCTATACGTTGCACATATGCAACTCCTAGAAGAGGAAGAGAATGCCCGCTTCTCGGACACTCTCATCGCTCCCTCCGGGACTTCAAACCCGGAGGCCAACGTCCCTCCTCTGACCCGGTCCTTCTCAGAGGACAGTCCGCTTTCGCCCGCTCCGGGCCCAGACAACAGACGCACGGTGGCAGCCCCTCCCCGTGAGAGGTCTCGCTCGCGCTCACCGATCGGGAGGCCAGCGAGCACCCGTCCCTCCATCGCCGTTGTAGAGCCCACTTCGGACTCCGAAGCGGAGATGGAGGTAGATCCGAGTCGCGCCTTACGCACTGACTCGGACTCAGATAACGACGGCTATACCGTCGTAGATAGAAAGCGCAAGCGTGCTCCTAAAGCCGCTAGTTGCGCAACTTCCGCCCCTCCCGCCAAGGCACCCGCTAAGGCCCCCGCCTCCGGCAAGAAGCCGACCCCCGCCCCGCGCCCCGCGTCTCCTCCCTCCGCTCCGGCCACCACTGCCGCGTCCCCTCAGGACGCGAGCGCGCGCCGCGAAAAACCGCCTCCGCCCCTGTTCATTCAGGACAAAACCAAATGGGACATGCTGTCCCGTTTAGTTTCGGATCGTGGGATCCATTATACTAATGCCCGCTCCACGCAGCAGGGCATTAAAGTCCAAGTCTCCTCCATTAGCGACCACAGAGCGCTAACAAAACTCCTCCGCAACGAGAGCATAAGTTTTCACACTTATGCGCTCGAAGAGGAGAAAGTCCTCCGAGTGGTCATCCGCGGTGTGCCCAAGGAGGTACATACCGATTCGGTATGTGCCGACCTGAAGGCACAAGACTTCCCCGTACATGCAGTTCACCGCATGTACAGCGGGAAGGACCGCAGTCCCTACGATCTAGTACTCGTAGTACTAGATCGTACTCCTGAAGGCAAGGCCATTTTTAATTTAAAAAAGGTCTGTGGCCTCTCAGGACTCGATGTCCAAGCCCCATACAAGAATGGGAGTCCCTCGCAGTGCCACAACTGCCAACTATACGGGCACGCCTCCCGATTCTGCTTCGCTCGCGCTAGGTGCGTTAAGTGCCTAGGCGATCACGCGACAGCAGCGTGCACTCGCACCCGGGATTCGCCGGACCCACCCAGCTGTGTGTTATGCGGCGCTCAAGGGCATACCGCGAATTACCGTGGTTGCCCTAAAGCACCACGAGTGAACCACAGGGTGGCAAGGCATAGGCCAACCCGTCCCTCTTACGACCGTTACCAACGGGTAAGCCCCAAACTAACGGTAGTACCTGCCTCACAGGTAATACCCGCGCCGCTCCCAGCCCGTAACGCATGGTCTAAACCACCCAGTATGGTTAAGACCGTCGCTACCGCCCGCGCCCCGGCCCGCGCGCCCTCACCCGCGCCCGCAACCGCACCCGCCCGCGCCGCGGCCCCTGCCCGCGCACCGGCCCCGGCTCGCCCCGCGCTCCCGGCACCCGTCGCCAACACCATTCGCGCGCCTCCCCGCGCCGCTTCCCGGCCACAAGCTCCACCTATGCCATTGATGGCTGCCCCTCTTCAAGAGGCAATCAACCTAGTCAGCGATCTGGCTATGTCGGTTGACATCAATGAGGTACAAGAGCTATTCCACAAGATGCAATACGCTCAATCCCCAGCGGACGTGATCCAATACACATTGGAACACGCGAATTTACTTAGCGCCCTTAAGCGCTTCGTTCCCCAGGCCCCTCCCCAGTACAACCACTATGGGTAGTACAACCGAACGCACGAAACCGTACTCAGTTTCGTTAGCGTCATTTAACGCTGACGGCCTCTTCAGACAACGTGACCTCGTCCACGACTTTTGTTGTACCCACCTTATCGATATCATATGCGTGCAGGAAACCTTTCTAAAACCGGGGAAGGCGAACCCTAGGTTTGCCAATTACAGAACGGTACGTGATGATAGAGTGAACTCCCGTGGGGGAGGCACTCTTATCTATTACAAAAGGTCCCTGCACTGCATTCCCCTACCTACCCCGACTCTTGTTAATATGGAAGCATCTTGTTGCCTCCTAGCTATGACTGGTCATCAACCTATAGTCATAGCATCCTGTTACCAAGCTTGCGCAAAGCCGATCGTCCGAGCTGACTTAGAAGCCCTATTCTCATTAGGAAGCGCCGTCATTCTGATTGGCGACTTCAACAGTAAGCACATCCTATGGAATTGTAACGTCAACAATCCCAGAGGTATTGCACTTGAAAACCTAATCGCAGAACTTAACTTTGACATAATTGCGCCCACTGAGCCCACTCACTACCCTTATATGGCAGACCACCGATCTGACTTGCTTGACATGGCACTATTCAGAGGCGTAACACTCCGGTTACGCTCCATAGAAGTGGTTCACGAGCTTCACTCTGACCACCGACCCATTATACTGCGACTAGGTCCCGACCCAACGACTGACCTCCCCCGCCCCACTAAGACGATAGTGAACTGGAAGCAAGTAGGCGATGCCCTAAAGGCTATCAGTTCACCGGACCTAGACAAGATCCCTGACGACATCCTGACAAAAGATGACGTAACCCTTGCGATCGATTCGTTCACCAATCACCTCTCCACCGTAGTAGGTGCATCCGCAAAGGAGGTCATAGTGCCGGACGACCGGCGCCTTGTCATTCCAGCGGATGTGAGACGATTGGTGACGGAGAGTAAAGCAGTGACCCGACATTACGACTCTTACCCCAGTAAAGAGAACAAAACTAAGAAACGCCACTTTGAACGCATGGTTCAAAGTCGCATGTCTGAGTTGCGTGATCAACAATGGGGCGATAAACTTTCAAACCTCGTGCCAAGCCACCATGCTTACTGGGACTTGGCGCGAGGCTTGAAAGGAAGTAACCATAACGACATGCCTCCCTTATACAGACCAGTCCCACTTGTCCCAGCGTTCTTTGACGAAGACAAAGCTGAGTGCCTAGCTGATAGCCTAGAGGCTCAGTGTTCCCCTAACGTAGATCACGTTGACCAAGCTCACCTCGATTCGGTGGATGCTGAAGTCGAACGTAAAAGCTCTGTGGTCACCTCTGAACTCCCACCAATCACCTTAGCGACTTACGCTGAGGTGGAGAGACTGATCAAGGCCCTCCGACCGCGCAAATCCCCCGGTGCCGATGGCATCTCCAACAGGGTTCTTAAAACCCTCTCTCCTCCTCTCATCCATCTCTTAGTCAGCATCTTCAATGCTGCTATGAGCCACTGCTTATTCCCAGACACCTGGAAATGTGCAAATGTCATTGGCATTCACAAACCAGGCAAAAGCTCATCTGACCCCACCAGTTACCGCCCCATCAGCCTCCTCAGTGCCTTAGGCAAACTTTACGAGCGGTTACTTGCAAACCGTCTCCAGTCCCATGCTAAGGAACACCACCTTATCCCAGATGAGCAGTTTGGCTTCAGACCCGGACACTCATGCGTCCAACAGGTGCACCGCCTCACGGAGCACATCATTGAGGGCTTCAATAAGTACCCCAAACCCCAGACTACGCTAGCAGTCTTCCTCGACGTAGCGAAAGCTTTTGACAAAGTCTGGCACAACGGCTTGATCTACAAGCTATACCAATTTGGCGTGCCAGAACGTCTTGTGCTCATCCTACAAGACTTCCTTAAAGCCAGAAGCTTTCGCTATCGCGTGGAAGGCACCCTCTCCTCCCCCCACCCAGTCAGAGCCGGAGTCCCTCAGGGCTCCGTGCTATCACCTATTCTCTTTGCACTGTATACCAGTGACATCCCACGCTCTCAGCCCAAAATATTCCTAGCCCAATATGCGGATGATACCGCCATTTACACCACTGGGTGGCATATCAACAGACAGTCCTATTTCGTCATGCAACGGGCCATCACCGAGATCGGTGACTGGTTCCGAAAATGGCGCATCGCGGTCAACCCAGCTAAAAGCACAGCTATGTGCTTTACTGAGAAGACACGCTCCCCTTACCCGAAACCGCTTATTTTGTTCGACGAACCCATTCCCTGGGTTCCTAGAACAAAATACCTCGGAGTCACCCTTGATCGTCATCTCACCTTTAACGATCACATAACAACCGTCCGAAACAGAGCGGCCTTCATAATGGGTCGCCTTGGTCCCCTACTTCGCAAAGAGAGTAAAATGTCTCTTAGTAATAAGAAGACACTTTACACTGCCTGCATCCGCCCCATCATGACTTACGCATCAGTAGTGTTTAGTCATGCTAGTGAGGCCCACCTTCATAAACTTCAAGTCATCCAAAACCGTTTTCTTCGTAATGCAACCGGCGCCCCGTGGTATATCCGGAACACCGAGTTGCATTGCGACTTAAACCTTCCCTCTCTAGCGCAGTTCAATAAGGACTGCGCCCGCCGATACTTTGATCGAGCGCCCCACCACCCGAACCCATTGGTTGTCCAGGCATCGAACTACTCGACTGCCTCTTCTATCCCATTTTTCAAACCCCCCCGTCGCCGACCACGGCAGGTATTAGACGACCCGGATGACCCCATCGCAGCCATTACATTGGCAGCTTTAGCGTTATCCGCAAGTCGTCGAGGTAAAATCCCCAGGTGTGAGGTAATCAGAGGTCACACAATCAAACACCGAGCTCGCCGGCGAGCTCGAGGCAAAAACAAGGTCACGATAAATTGCTCTCCAAATAGTCAAAGAGTATTATTCAGTAGGGCCCAATTGTGCAACACTGCAGTTGCACAGAGGCATTTTGCTCCGATCCCCCCCATGTCTCTAGACAGCGAGACAAGCCGAGGTCCGAACCACAGTGGTGCCCTTGAGCTCGCTGTCAACCCCTCCTATAGTAGCGGTACGTTTTCGGCGTCCGCAGGAGACGGAGGTAGAAAGCGCTTTTCGCCTTCTACGCCCGTCTCGGGAGAAGTGCCCTCGGCACTTCTCCCTCCCGGGCTATTGTAGGGCCAGGCCCTCGCCCAAAACCCGGTGGAGCTGGACGACCGCACAGGCGGTAGCCAGCATCTATGTCCTCCCTAAAAATCTAAAAAAAGAGATGTCTGCCCTAATCACACTAATATTATTATAACAGTTAAAGTTTTGAGTGTGTTGTATGTTTGTTACTTCCTCATGCTCAAACAGCTGAATGGATTTGGATGAAATGCGGTAAACAGATAGTTTATAACCTGGAATAACACATAAGAAACACTTTATTCCGAAAAACGCGCGGGTAACATCGGCACGGCGCAGCTAGTATGAAAATAAAACTATAAAGCGAACATCACATAATATCGGTCTCTAAGACAGTTAAATTAATATAAGAGCACACGATTCGCTCCTGGCCTTTCAATCTTGATGGCCGAGCGGTTACGACACCCGGTGTGTGAAGCCGGTTCAAATCCCGTTAGATGAAAAATTCTGTGCCATGAAATTTTTAAATTAATTATGATAAAATTAGTGTATAAATACTAGGCCGAGATTCATAGATCCGTACTAACCTTATTAATAAAATAGCATTATTTACTCTGCATCATTTTCTATATATTTTGTTTACCTAGTATGGTCTGTAAATACTACATTGCTTACTTGTTGAAAGTTGTAGAAGGCTACTAAGTATCCAATAAGCAGCATTTGAACACTCACATCAATAGGTATAAGTAGGGTTTTGCTGCACATTGGGCGTAGTGTAGGGCTATTAAACTCGATGCTATACAATAACTCTTTACTGCAAACCAATAAAAGTAAAGGTAAAAGGATAAAAGTGCGCTTAACTTAAGAAAAGAATTATAAAATGGCAACACATTCGGCCTAACCACCCAAGTTTAATCAAATAGGTTTTGTTGCGAACCAGAAGGTCAGCTATTGCAATCTTCATCCTATGGAATTCAGACTGCTGCTGACAATTTTTTTCACACAAACACCCAATTACTGTATGACTCAAGTATTAAACTCATCGAGAGAGTTCTCCAGATTATTTTTTATTTTTTATTTTATTGTGACAAGCACTAGACCCATCTGATGTTAAGTGGACTAACCTCTACCTATAACTCCGGTCACCCTGACATACATAGTTGTTAAGTCTCATGTGCCTGAAATTTTACTGGCTCTCAAGGACTGCTGCAGGAACACACTACGGTTCTTGGCGACAGATTTTCTACTTGCGAGTGCTCTCCTGGCTCAAGGTAGCCAGGAGAGCACTCGCAAAATACCCCTCCACTATGCGGTGAAGCTCAAGCCGACGGCGGTGGGCATCGAACCATGGACCCCGGAAGTCCATAGCTATTACCACTCGGCCATCATTGCTTCAAAATTTCACCACTGAGGATGTCTATCAATCATCCACATTTTCAATAGAAAACATTACCTTATACCAAGCGTATTTTATTAATTACACCGAAATCGGATCAATTCACTATTCATTTCCTTAATTTGAAGCCGTACATAAAATACTCTGTCCTAAGCTACGGGGAACCCTTCAGTAAAGCCTCCACCCAAATAAATGGCAATTTTCTGCTCGTCCGACCTGCCTGGCGTCTTAACTTAATTCAACAGGCCTGAGAAAAGGCTCCAAACACCGAGTAGTTAATTTCATTACAAGAAGAGTGTGATTTCCTTGACTTTTGCTTGATAAATTATCGTCCTAAATGGATGAGGCACCGCCGGCATACATTTGGCGAGCGAGTCGCGTCGCTTGCATACAAAATTAATCCAACTTGTACGTATTATACTTGAGATTTCGTTTTAAATTAAAACGAGGATTAATTTAATAAGGAGGTTTATCATAATGTAACTTCTGATTTAAGACTACATTAATATTTTCTATACATAAAGAGATTTTCGGACAGAAAGATGATCTCGAGAGATTGTCTTGAGTTATAGGTATGTTGCCTTAGAAAGTGCCTGCATAAATATATTTTTGATCAGAATTTCATAGTGTTGAGTGTTTTCGTAGGCCGAGAGCATTTTGAATTCTGTAACCGAATATGAGTGTTTTCGTAGGCCGAGAGCATTTTGAATTCTGTAACCGAATAAAGCCTGATAGTTTTAGCCGCGTTCACAAAATGATGTTCTAAGATACGAGTAAGGAACTAAAGATTAAAAAGTAAATTTATACAGCATTTCTCAATACCCATCTAATAAAAAGAAAATGTTTATTTATTTCAATCAAACACATAATAATCTTTTAAAAGATACTATCGGTCAAAACTTCAGCAAGAGAACACTGCTAGTAGGATCTTTTTTATTCTGTGGTTGAGTTTCGGGAATAAATATAAAAAATTTTGCAACAAAAGTCAGTAGAGTAACACATTTGGATCTACCTACAATTTTTATACAATTTCAATTTTCACTCACTGTCACAAATTATACTACTATGATCACCAATCGGTAGAGAAATACCAAAAACTAGTCTTCTCAGAACAATATCTGGCATGGAATTGTTTACACCAGGAAATACGAAGCTTGTGGAAAATCCCGAATAACTGAGCACCGTTCGCGACAAAAGTACCAAAAATTAGTTTTCCCTGAACAATATTTTTAATTTTTACCCCCAACCTCTGGCACGACTCCAAATAAATAAATATATGCATACAAAAATATGGACGTAGGTATATTATATTTAGGTCATCAACTATACGTCAACGAAAAATACATTTTTATTAGTCTAAAAAGCAAATAGCCGTATATATTTTAACGGATTGTGATTTTGAAGCAGTGATGGCTCAGTGGCTCAGTGACTGCCGCGCAGCAGGTCCATGGTTCGAATACCGCCGCGGGCTTGAGCTTCACCGCATGGAGGACATTTGGCGAATGCCCGCCTGGCTAGCGACCACCCTCAAGTAGAAAATTTTTCGCCAAGCACCTGACGGTATGTTCCGGCAACAGTCCTTGAGAGCCAGTGAAATTACACGCACATGAAGCTGAACAATTATGTCTCAAGGTTACGGGCGCAGTGCAATTCGTGACTTGTAACGAAATGCATCTGTTATAGGCAGAGGTTAGTCCGCTTTACATCAGGTGGGCCTCGAGCTTGACCCGTAACAATAACACTAAAAAAATTACTAAACCAATACCTAAAACACACAAATATAGTATATATTTCTTCAATTTCATTCGATGCCAAATTCACAGAAGTTTTATCTCGTAATTCATACCGTAACATTCAAACGAGACGGCTTCACCGAAAGCCCGCCCGCGTCTGCATTCATTTCACTTGATCAATTCGTTCTCGATACATCTATTTGCATACAATACCGGCACTGGTGTCAATGTACACAAATTTAATCAACAGTAATTTGAGTCGAAACTGCACCGTTTAGTACTTTGTCACAGTAAAAATGTACACTGATTTAGCTTATTCTATCTATGAAAGTATAGGATGATTTGTAGCGAAAGAGCACAAAGGTATACCTGTATAAAAATAATATTGTGTTTAAATAACACATTTTATGGGATTCATATCTTCAGAGCAGTCACTGATGATGCTAAGTACCTTATTCTAAGATAAGAAATTGTAAAGAAAAACAAGATGGTGGTGGTGAAAGAACACGGTATAAATTTTTTATCATAAGGCTTTTTTTTTTTTTTTTTTTTGTATGCATGATAGGTTAGCCTTTGACCACAGATTACTTAATAGTTACTACGTAACTTTGACTACTATCTCACCTGATGTTAAGTGATGATGTGGTCGAAGATGTTGTACAGGCTAACCTAGAATTACTGGCTCTCAAGGACAGCTGCCGGAACACACCGTTAGGTACTTGGCGACAGATTTTCAACTTGAGGGTGGTAGCTAGCCAGGCGGGCATTCGCAAAGTGCCCTACCACCATGCTGTAACGACTGCCATCCTAAGACAACAACCGGGACCGACGGCTTAACGTGCCCTCCGAAGCACGGAAGCGCTCAGTAGAAATGTCACCAGCGGTCACCCATCCAACTCCTGACCGCGGCGGACGTTGCTTAACTTTGCTGATCGATTCAGAATGGCTAAGCGAACTTCGCTACGAGCGCTTCGAAAGGGCTACGTATAAATATAAGAAATATTGTGTATATCATGCTGTATATTAAGCGAAAACATATAAGCTATTTTGGTAAGGCATAATTTAAAAGATAAATTTTCAATTAACTTTGATGACATAATATTTTATTTTTTAATATTAGAAGAAATCCTTTAGCTGTAATTTTGTAAGCTTATTTGCTTGGCAGGCGTTAATGCTTCAAATACAATAAACTTATCGATTCTCGTCATCGTAAAGAAGTTCAAAGCTAATTGAAAAATTAGTCTTGTTTGTACTTCAATTCATTTTGGTAGCCTTATTCCCTGCTGAAATGTTTTCTTTAGTAGTAATTCCGTAATATGTCGGTAGATGTCTTAAACAACAAAAGACATGCCTTCATACTTAATACAAACGGATGCATAGTTGAAAAAAGTCGGCAGTCCACTACCCGCTTCCATAGCATAATTGAAAATGTTGATGTTATCTTTTTCTATTATTATTGCTATTAGTATACATTTTATTTCAGTATCTACCTGAGTACATGTATTAAAATTTTACCCTCCCACAATTAGGTATAATTCACAAGACGAACTGACACTATAGTATAATCTGCGACCAAAGGACATAATTTGTAAGGTATTAAAATATATTTAACACAAAAAAATTATGTCTTCTATGTATTGTACAATTTAAGCTTTAATGTCGTGACCACGATCACTGCAAAGTGTTTGAAACTTCGCGACAAAATAATGACAGATATACCCGATTTTTATTATGAATAACTTTTATTTAGAACATAATATTATACCACATAGACATACGCGCGGCTACGCCCGCGCGTATGTCGGTTACCGCGCAAACACATTAACCTCTTTTTGCGCAGTTGGATAAAAACTATCCTTTGTTTTTTCCCGGGTCTCAAACTATTTTCATACCAAATTTCATTCAAATCGGTCCAGTAGTTTTGGCGTGAAAGCGTAACAAACAGACAGACAGACCGAGTTACTTTCGCATTTATAATATTAGTACTGATTAATAGTTATACGTATTCTGATTTATAGTGAAGTTAAGAACAGTTATACAAGCATAACTTATTCTGCGGTAGGTATAAAGAATACTGCTTTCAAATGTAAAATGAAAGGAAGCATTTGATCCACGAGCGCCGTCCGTAAGCGCGACCATCCGGTCCGTACCTCGGGCCGGGACGTGCTCTGCCAATTTGAGCTACCTTGGTGTAGGCCAGTTATAGTTCGAATATATTTTTGTGCTTATTGTTATAACCGTTTTTAAAGAGGACGGAGAAAAAATGTTTCTTTTCGTTGTAATTTTGTAAGCAAACTTTATCATCATCAGCTGGAAGACGTCCACTGTTGAACATATCTCCCCCATAGAACGCCACAAAGAACAGCTGTTACCCGCTTGTAAGCATTGGCTACCCGCAACTTTCACGATGTCGTCAGTCCACCGAGTGGGGGGCCTACCATCTCTGCGTCTTCCCGTATAATGTGGTAACCACTCGAGAAGCTTACTTAGCAGGTGTTAATGGAAAAGTAGGTTGATATTAGAAACGAATTCTGATTTAGGGGGTATTCAAAATTAAGTAGGTAAGGATTGTCACGTGGTTCATGTATCATCAAATGAAAGTATAGGTATTGGTAATGAATATACAATAATTGAAAATACTCCCCCTAGTCTCTGAATCCAAAGAAATAAATAAAAAAAGACGGAGCATATGACTTCCTTCATAGTTTCGCGGAAGAATACAAAATTAAACTGAATAAAAAAATTTTGTCAGAACAATGATTTATTGTGTAAAAGTTGGTCGCGTGTCCAAAAGTAAAATTTTGTATCGAAATTAGACAATACTGCTGCCTAATTTCGAACAGCTAAAGCAATTCCGATAACTTCGACTACACTTTGAAAAGGTCTCTAAATTATTTGAGTCACAAAATTAGAGGGTATAACGAGGCCATTGTTTCTTATTTGCTAATTACCCCGATTTCATCTCACAACGTTAATTAACTTTAAATTCAAAGAACTCCTTAGTAACTTAGCGACTCCTTGTGGCATTGCTGTTAGGGATTCGAATAAGTACCCATATGACAAAAAGGGGCCAGAGAAAACTGCCAAACTGCAATGATGACCCAATGGCAATACCTCTGTGCTCGCGTTATGGAACATTGTTCGACCTCCGCAGCTAGACGGCAGACCATTTTGGGAATGTCGCCTGGCTTGCTACTATCATAAAGCATCTCGTAGAAAATCTATCGCCAAGCACTAACGGTGGTTCCGGCAGCTGTTCTTGAGACCAAGTTGTAGACTAAGCCTGTCTATTCTCCTCGATCACAACATCAATTACTAAGTGAGATGGTGGTCAAATGCTTAACTATCTGTATCACTTTTATTTGGGAACTTCTACTTTCCTTAAATGCCTAACAACCATGCTACTCTCAAGACATGTTTTGAACCATGAACCACGCACACCACGCGAGACTCATTGCCATGTCATCTTGGCTAATAATGGATCCTACGTAAAACTCAAGTTGCTATTAATTCCACGAATTGGGATAAAAGTATCCTACTACAAAATCCAGGTTAGACTTCGTGTAAATTATAACGTATTTCACAAACATTGCTGGTGTAGTATATACGCGATGTGGTAAGATTCTATAACCATAAGCAGGTCAGTTTTGTAAAATCTTGAATTTCTTCTTGGGCATAAGTAGATTATTATAAGTACCTGCTAACTCAAGAAGAACTAATTCTTAAAATATGTTTTAGATAGGATGTCTATTCAACGTCCAAACCAAACCATCTTTTTAAATTAATTCTGCAAAAAGCATTTACTTGTTTGATGTAAGCTACTAATATTTTTATAACTTTCATTATGTTGAAGTGCTCAAAGAAAGCACTAATAATAATTCTTTCGTTGTAGGTAAGTACTATGTATCTTAATAAAATGAGTGAAGAAATTGCGCCTCCAACGCTCGGAGTCATTCGAAAGAGACCTATTATTATTTTGCTTATGATTCTATTCAAAGAAGTGGCTATTTATTATTCAAAGCCCTGTATTTTTGTTGATTTATGGCTGGCTTTTTTATTTACATCCGCCGGAGACGACGTCGGAATCGCATTGTGTACGAGGACTGTTGTAGGTCCGTAGGTCCCTACGTAACTAGTCACTTAATTTATATATTTTATACTACGCCCTGCGACGCTTGAGTTGTTGAAGGTAACAATATATTTAGTTATAGTTAATGCAAACTATATTGATCAAATCCTTATAAACTTTTATTTGTTTGGCTAGCCTTTGACCACGTACTGACCAAATGGTAAGTGATAACGTGGTCGAAGATGTGATCAGGGTAACTAGAACTACTAGCTCTCAAGGACAGCGGCTGAACCACACCGTTAGGTGCTTGGCAAAAGTTTTTCTACTTGAGGGTGGTAGCTAATGCCAAGCGAGCATTCGCAAAATGCCTTCACACCGTGCTATAACGACTATCATCCTAAGACAACAACCGGGACCGACGGCTTAACGTGCCCTCCAAAGCATAGAAGCGCTCAGTAGTAATTCCACTAGCTGTCACTCATCCAGGTCATGACCGCAGTAGACGTTGCTTGACATAACTGATCGCTTAAGAAAGATAAGCCAGCAACACGCTACGAGCGCTTCTGAGTAGGAATTTATATCCCTACCTACATTGTACGTAATTAAGTAACCAATTTCTACAAAGTATACTTAATGGACACTAAAGATATAACCATTTAGTATTTTCCGACGATGTCGGGGCAAGGAAACGCTTATGCGACAGTTGGTATTAAGCACCTCGCTCGCCTTTCTTCGCCGCCTCCCCAGTCGGCTCCAGATACGTCGCGCACGCGACTGTTAAGCTATACCACGGTAATGTTATCTATACATTACCGTGTCTATACCTACCGCTAAGTACACTCACGCGCATATTATAGTGTTAGTCTTATACCTGTGTACTGTAATGTGTTAAATAATAAAGACAGTTCCTACAATCGGTGTTTGCTTTGAGTTCCCACAGTACATGCGAATACGCATACGCGGGCACAGACGATCAGGGTACCTAGTTAGACCCCTGGCAAAGAACCTGCGACAGACGACAAAGACTCCACTATTATGTGATGAGTAGAAGAAAGAACATAATTATTTTACTTCGCTTATTTGTAGTAAATGTATAGTAAATATACACACGTATTACGTGTCAGGCGCTAATGAAATGGGATTAATTTTTAACAACCATGTAATTTCTTAATTTGTCAGATAATTTCCAACATCCAGGATATAGGAGAGTGTACTTTAGCTTATGGAATATAATTCTATGAAAACTTAAAAACTTCTCTTATAAAGGCATTTGTAGCAATAATTAAATACATGTGAAAAAATAATATAACAGTTGTTTGGTTTTAGCCAACTGGACGAAAGAAATGTTGTTGTATAAATTCAATGTTTACCCTTCTAAACATCAATTTCGTTTTTCGTGTTATTACTATAGCATGTGCTTAACAAACATAACATCCGAAAATGGTTCGGAAAACATTTGCCTCGGACGGAAATCGAATCCGCATGTTGAAAACAAACGCTAGAGGCGTTTTCATTTTGCTACCGAAATGGATAGAAATGGCGCGAATGTTACGCTCAAATTAAGTTTTAGCCGTGATATAGAGGCGGTTGAAAACGTACATCAACCGAGCAATAGACTTTGTCGGAAAGAAAGAAGTGTTTGTGTTAACATAAATCATTATTAATTAAATTATTTTATTTAAATTTCGAGGAAATTACAAAAAATCTCATTTCGGTGACCTAAACGACCTAGCGTCGTCGGTGGCCATTTCAGATCACTTTGGTGCAAAGATTAGTAATTTTGTTGCCAATTAAAATCCCGTATGGGCGATTTTTTCAAACAGAAAATCTTTAGTGTTTATATAAAAAAGGCAGTTTAATAAGTTAAAACATAGTCAAAATCAGTTTTGTTAATACAAAATATACCCTCTTAACGGAGGTTATAAATATATATATTAGTTCATATTTTAATTTCGACGTCCTTTTTCTCTTCTCCGTGGCGTTTAAGAATTAGTATTTATTACAAATATTTCATAAGTATGAACTTTATCACAATATTTTAATAACTTATTTTACTTATAATAATACATCAACAAAATAGACTGAAAAATAATTTGAAGTTAAAAACAACAAATAAACCAATCAAATAAAATACAACACCGAAATGAAAAAAAAATGTTGACCGACATGTACTTATACTATGTATGTAAAGTTATTGCAGTTTTTCGTCATAATGCCATGCAATCCTGTATTTTGTGAAAGAACTGAACATAATCTTGCCAGTGCATTTGTAGTAATGTATAAAAAAATATTATTACTCACACATATGTATTAAAGAAAGTCGTATCACACTCGTTCTACGTACATGAGTTACATTATACATATTCCAATCTGGGCTTGATCTATTATAGCCTCGATTAGAATAATTAACTTTCCGCACTTGTATCATAATGTACTGTCTCAATAGGTACACCATCATTATAATCTGTGGATGTGATCTATGGAGCTAAAGCCTCTTTGGAAACCGGCTTGTTCAGGATCTGAAAGTGATCAATCCTACAAGCAATTTCAATACACTTGCTCGTAATCACTTTTTTACGTAGGCGTTCCCTGAATCGATATGTCTGTTTTGGACACGTGGTTTTGTACTTTACGGTTTAGTTTTAACAATCTGCCAGCGTAAACAACACGGAAATTAGAGTTTGCTTTAATAATTTTCCTTTGACATTTACACAGAGAGTAAAAACTCTTTTGTTGGTTAACGAAAGAATTTTAACTTTCTGTGTAAATATACGAAGCATACGTGGCGTATTTGCGGAGTTGTAACTACTTTTTTGAATACGCGCGCATTAAGAGCTTGGTTTAATAAAGAAACGAATTGAAGATGGCGCCACTAATTATCACATGTCTCTTGCATGCTGTAGACAGTCTATATGTGTGCAAATGACATGCAATGATTCCGACGCCGTCTTTGATTACTTTATTTACTAACCCGGGTAATACAATTCAAACAGTTGGTGAAATGTAATAATAATAATAACTTTTATTGAAATAATATCATAAAAATCAATATTCAAAATTGCTTATTGTCAGCTGTCGGTTACATGTTGGTCAAAATTATAAAAGTATCAACAGCTAGCTACCTTTTCAGGCGTACAATATTATAAAGATCAATATGATAAAAATAATTATATTCTAATTAACATTACGTCATGCAATCATTATTATTTAGGTAAAATGTCAAGATTTTCATCATTCAAGAATTTGTCAATTGTAAAATAGCATGTGTTCCTTCTGTAATAGATAAAATTTCATAAATGTCATAGCTTTCATCGTATCTGTTGTATAATTTAGTGCACATGACGTAAACACTTTTGCTAAAAAAAAATAAGTTTTGGAGCCCTGAGGAGGTAACACATAGTAGTCTTTACGAGTTTTTCGTGGTTTACGTGTAATTTTTATGTCAAAGCTATTTAAATTTTGTTCAACAAATAGGAAAGCCTCTAGAATATACAATGATGCTATCAAAATAATAACAATTCCAAAATACTTTTGGACCCCAAACTAGGTTAACCTTGTAGACCACCTACTATACGGTATAATTATTTTTAAATTCACGTACTAGTTTCGTTATTACCCAATAGTTAAAACTAACTAACAGCTACTACAATATATGTCTGTATTATGAGCCGCCGGCAGCTCATTTGTGATCGTGCGCTCGAAGAGTCAACACCTCCTGAGGATGCTTCGTGTAGAATCGAAACGGGTCGAAATTTTTTCCAGTTTGGCTGCGTGGCGTTTGTGACGTCACGTCAGGTTAACATAAAAAATAGGAGGATTAATTTAATGTTTTCTTAAAATGTTTTTAAAATATTTGTTTTGATTAAATATGCTATTAAATGTATTGAAAATAGTTATATGATGAACATTACCTTGTTTAATATTCCAATCTCGGCTTTAATTATCTTTAAAGACCTCTTCGTATTTGCATCGTTTAATGGATGGAATTTTAATTAAACACCAGCAAATATAGATATAAAGAACGTTTGGTATTAATTTACGGTTCATTATGCCAAATGTCGTGATTACGTAAAGATAACATTGACTTAATGCGTAATTTACGAATGATAAGTAGATTGCGTATACTTTTGACGTTTTTTGAGCAATAATAAATACAACATTTAATTGAATATTAAATGTTTGACCTGTCTGCGTGTTCTCGTTGCAGTTGGTGCAGATTTAGTCAAGTTATTTGAAAATAGAATTATCATTTTGAATTCGGGAATCTTATCTATTCAAAGGCGGATAGGGAAAGTTTTATAAATGATGTTATAAATCATCCAATATGCACTTAACAAGTGTTTAAAAGTAAATTTTAAAATAGTCATGATCTTTTTATTCCTTATCCTTGAAATTTATTGTACCATGATTGACTTGTGGTCATACATGCCAATTACAGCTTCCTAGGTAAATTATTGTAAGAGAAGTTGACTTGACTTCTTATATTTATGGCTTCTGTGGCGTATTGTCACAATTCTGCCAATGTATGTACATGCTTGTGGAAATGTAGGAAGTGCGAATGGTTGGTGTTACAAGGGAGAATCCACTAGATGTTTTCCATCAATGATGATTATTTAATCTAAAACAAAAGAGACAACACAACTAACACAAATACAATGTTAGTAGAATACATATTCAAAAATGTAATAGACATACTTATATAATAGGTATACACTTACATTCTTACCTTATTTATTTTTATAAATTTACATAACATAGGTTTAATTTGTTTCTTAAAAAAAGTTAAGGATAACAGACATTAAAAAGAAGTTGGACGGGGGATATAGGGTGGGAGAATATCATAAAGGAAACAATGCAATTAAAAAATATGTGGTCCACATTTCCTTTGTCCAGGCCACACTCACACTTTGAGTGATCCCTGATCCGTAATTTGGCTAAATGAACAGGAGTACATGAATTACCCAAACGAAGGCGACAAATTGTGGAGGTGACAGTTTTATTTGCATTGCGGAATTAAAAAAACCAGGGACTTCTAGGAATTTGGGGTAGTATGTCTCGATAATGCTTGCCATTTTTGTTTTTTAAATTTCTCCCAGAACTTTGACCACGAATCTTGAAGGTGTAATTTAGGGAGGAGACAAAGGTCATTAGAATTTATTTTAAAATGCTCAAGAGAACCGATTTGAGAAGCTGTTTTTGCACATGAGTCCGCAGTTTCATTGACGGGAATTCCAGAATGTCCTGGAATCCAGGCCAGAACAACATTTAAATCCTGTTTAAGACATTCAAATAGGATGTGTTTAATTTGGAAAATTACAGGATAATCAGAGGAAGAACGAAAAGGATTAGATATTATACTTTCTAGACAGCTTTTAGAGTCTATGGAAATTAAGGCATTATTAAGGTTATGGGACTTAACAAAAGTGATCGCTTCCAATAAATATCGAGGAATAGGAAGGACATTTAAACGGAAGACAAATTTTAGAAGAGGGGGATCCACACCGCTGCAGCAACAGCACTATCAGCAGTGACATCTTTGATTCATCAATAAATAAATATAGTGCCAACCGATGAATTGAGAACTAATGCGTTCACTGAACAGGGCTTAAACATTAGGTGACTCTTTATGAATACCAAAATATAAAACGACTTCAGGTTCAAAAGTAAGTGCTTCATAGGGAGTTGAGTATAGAGGGTTGAGTGACAGTTGAATGAGAGGATGAGGGAGCGTTGTGAATTTAATGAAGCTGCGAAGACGGCAAGGGATATTATCTGTCAGAAATCATACAGGCCAGAAAGAAGACTCAATTTTGGGAGTAAGGGGTGGTTAGAGTTTTGAATTAATTTGGAAATAAATCTATCTGAAAGGAATTGCCTGCGAATATCACGAGGGGGTTCTGTGCATTGAACCTGCATGGCATTAATAGGTGAGGACTTCATGGCTCCAAGGATAATTCGCAGGCATTTGGACTGAATTTTGCATACCTTCTCTCGCCCAATTTTACTGCACAAATTTAAAATATATGAACCATAATCAAAGTGGCTTCGGATTATGGCATTGTAAAGCAGTTTTTGGGAATACGGGTGGGAACCCCACCAACAAGAGAAGTTACTAAATTATTATTATTAGAAATGCGACGTAATATTTTGGCGCCAAAATGTAATTTGAGCTGGTTTTAGGTTTTATTTCCAAATTTTAAATACTTCTTGCTATTATAGTATAGCCTAGAATGCCTACTTTTGAAAACCGTTAGAATTATGAGAATGTAATCTACACAAGTCTCAGGATATCTAATTCTGTAAATCTGACCGTCCGCTTGCCGGGATCCCGGTGTGTCCAGATAATAAAAAACGGGCACCCGGTTTGCACAAACTAGGAGTGCTTACAATATACAAAGACCAATAAGTATTATAGTATTTGCATAGCAAAAAAGATAAAAGATAGTGTACTTAACTTTACCGAAAATTTTGAATATGCTATAAATTTATAATAAAATAGCGCTCTCTTGTGAGCGTTATTTCATTATAAATTTATATGAAATAACTCACTTGAATCAGTCAGCTATCTGACTGATTCACGTGAGGTATCCCGGATTGTTAACCGACTTCAAAAAATGAGAAGGTCCTCAATTCGTCTGTTTTTTATGTTTGTTACCTGTTCATAATTATGTTTTACTTGAAAGCTGATGCTTGTCGTTTGGTCTCATCAAAATCGGTCAAGCCGTTTTTGAGTCCAATAACTGAAAAATATTTTCCTATAGTCGTTGACAGTGAATGACAATCGATCTCGTAAGTAGCAATGGTCACTAGAAAAATAATATTAAGCCAATAAATGACAAGTCATTGCACACTTTTGAGTGTTGAAGTCGTTCAACACTCAAAAGTGTGAAATAACTTGTCGAAGTCGGTACAATAAGCACAATATTGTGATCATAGGTTAAGTTATACTTACTTCTGATTTATCATGGTACCGACTTCAACAAGTTATTTCACACTTTTGAGTGTTGTAGTCGGTTCCATATTTTGGCAAAAAAATAATAATATTAAAAGCAGGCCGGTGCATCCTACAGGAAGATTCCAGGCTTAGTGAAAATAGAGCTAGCGCAACTATAGGATGTATATCCTCCTCTTGTACATTAATAGAGAATCCTATTAAATGCCTGTAATCTAAGCACAAAGAGGTTATTTTAAATAGGCTAAATAACATAAATATCAAAGAGGTCCTGCCTAGAGGGACAGCTTTGATAGCGATAAGGTTGCAAGAAAATTATGCGCGCGTGCCTTTCACTTATATAAGAAGCTTTTCTCTTATCCGAACAGTTCACGAGCATTCCGTGCAAACAGAGATTTCTGTATTTAAAACAATAGAGTGGTGGCAAGGAAACTAAGTAAAAACTAACTTGGTCAAGATAAGAAAAAAGAAAGTTCCTCGCTTTGTCTTTACCTTTTTTGGGTTCCGTACGAGAAATGGGGATTCTATAGCCTTCGCCCGATCATCCGTCTATACTACGTTTTTAAAAGACTGTTTTGTTCGAAGCTGTTTGAAATTTTCACAAATTAATGTTCTATTAGAGCGGAAATCATAACAAATAAAAAAAAGAAATCTCAAACTACAAACGGGTTCTTATAAAGTTTTTTGACTTTTAAAGTTTCTTGTTTTGCATTTTTAAATTATTTTAGTAGGGTTTAGGAAGATGTAGACTTCAATAAGAATACATACATAACATCACGCCTTTTTCCCGTAGGGGTAGGCCACAGATTTCCACTTGCTACGATCCTTGCAAATCTATATATATATATATATTCAATAAGAATATTGCAGAAAAAGGTTGTATGCGATCAATGTAAAAATAATACTTTACGAGGTTTGATAGAAAGGAATTATACAGCAATGTAAATATTAATGCCTGATGCGACGAATAAACAACACAACAGTGGTACCTAAGCAATACCTTCCTAATAACTGCCTAAAGTGGTACCTACCTACTATTTATAGCGCGCACGTAAGATAAATTAACAAAATGACAAGGTTAAAATAATCATATCAAAACCAGCATGGTTTAACATCGGAAGATGCTAGTTAGATCTTAATATACAGTATATGATGTTATGGCCTTCGCAATGACAAATCCATTAAAGTTATTACCTACCTATATAAACAAAATAGAATACCTAACAACTAGGTAAAACTTAACTGACCGAATGCGACTGTCCTCGTGAGTATCGCTTGGTATAGATAGGCATATATGCACGTAGGTATAGCGTCAATATTGTTGTTTTTACTAGTTTACATTTCTACACTTACTTTAGTAAAAAAATAATTAAATAGAAGATAGTGGTAACATGCAAAATGTTAAGTTATTTGCGTCAGCGACTGGGCGACTAAAATAAGGTTTTACCTGCATCACTTAGTACTGTGAAGAAGCAAAATTAATGTCAGCTGCAAAGATCAATGCAACTGCAAAACCTCAAGAGCAATGTAGCTTAATACTCCCTGTAGTATGATATTCCTATACTTAGTAGGTTATTTTAAATAAATACTATCAATATCTGACAGCAACTTTTATTGAAAACCTGAATACAGAAAATTGCCATTTTATTTTTAAATATATGAAGCTTGCAGACTTTTTATTTATTTTTATTGCCAATAGACAAGCATTTGACCGCAGTCTCACCTGATGGTAAGTGATGACGCGGCCGACGGTGGAACATGCTTACCTAGAAGATACTTATTCACTCTAGACTTGAAGACTTCCAGATTGTACTCGGGGAACAAAGACGCTGGGAGGGTGTTCCATTCCTTCGCTGTCCGCATTTAGTTATTGTATTGAACGTGGACGCAAATCGCTTGGTGCGGACAGGAGGAATGTCAACCATATACACATGAGAGAGTAGAAGGAAAATCATTGTGAACCTTGTTGATGTTAAGTGTCACATTTGTACCAAGGGCTGTCAGTTTTTATTCTAGTCCTGGCTTGTCTATATAAGTTATGGAGGTCTAAAGTTCTATGTGACAGTCATTAATCATTATAAAGCCTGCCTGGCTAGCTACCACCCTGAATTACAATATCTGTCGTCAAGCACCTAACGGTTCTTACAGTTATCATTGAGAGCTGGTTCATGTTATAGTTTTATGATCAAACTTTTCACTTACAAACAGGTGAGACAGTAGTTCATACACTGACAGCGTGAAGAAAAACATAAACTCCATCTCTACATAAAGTGGCCGTCGTCGTAAAGTTCTTCGTACCGAAATAGTTTGTATGCGCAAGTTAAACAATACCGTTGTATCTGTATTCTATGTCCAAAAAGCTTTTCTATTGTATGACATTTTTATCATTCACCGTACCCAAGATCCGTACCGCCACAAAACCTGTGCTAACATTGCCTCACTCGGTAAAGTTGCATTTACAATTACGGCAGTACCATAACTCCTGTGGAAAGAGAAGACTTAGCTAGTTGAACAGAAAGTTAATGACTATATTTCTAACTGACTCCCTACTTTGTTTATGTAATTTATTACTCGTATTTTTGTCAATATGTTATCAAGTCAAAAACTATTTCCGTTATCGATTTATTATAATAATTTATTTGACTTTCACGGCGCATCTTTCATGTTTATAATAATGTAGTGAATTGACTGGAGTTAATTTCCGATTTATTCTAGTAGCTAAACTGACTTCACTTTTCGGGAGTTGTGAGAGTACATTTTATTTGGGAACATAGCAGTCTAGATTCATCTGTCGTATAGTGCAGACGTATTGGTACATGTAATATAGTTGGCTAACTGGATATTGCCGGAGTTTTATTTTAAATAAATTCAGTCGATTATAGATAGATAGATAGATAACACTTTATTGAGACACCATTTAAAATATAACTTATAAAGATAACAATACAAAATATGATGTAACAATAGGCGGTCTTATCGCTTAGAGCGATCTCTTCCAGACGACCTATAACTGGAGGACAACATTTTACTAAAAATACATAGACGGTAGTCTTCATAATACAAACAAAATAATTACTTAGAAAGCATCTAAAATATGTACAATTATAAATAAAATAAAAACAATTAAAGTAATAAACATTTAACACAGTTCATTAATAATACACATACCTACATAAATATATAAATACATATATAAAATAATATATTAATATATATGTGTATACATAACATCATACAATATATACATATACCTATATCAATAACATTAAATAATGTAAGTAGTTAACATACAGAACCATAAAAGTAAGAACTTAGTAGCAATTTTTTAAAGCTGACAGTGATGTATACAATCATGATGGGGAAAGATAATGATCTTTTACAAGCTTTTTGAAAATATTAATTGATGGTGAGCGTTTAATAGCAAGAGGCAAAGAGTTCCAAAGACGTACAGCCTCAGAGGTGAATGATCCATCGTAAAATTTAGTTTTACGTTCAGGCACTTCAAGCTGAAGATTCAATGACGATCGTAAAGAACATGAGTGAGTAGTATGAAGGAAACGAAAACGTTCCTTGAGATAACGCGGGGAAGAGGGGTGAAATAGAATACTATATAGAAGGGACAAAATATGAGCATTCCGACGAAGGCGAATGGGGAGCCACTTGAGCTTAGTACGAAATTCAGAGACGTGGTCATACTTGCGTAATCCAAATATGAACCTAATGCAGAAGTTTTGGAGACGCTCAAGTTTATTTAGCATATCCTCCGTGAGGTCAAGATAGCAGACGTCAGCATAGTCAAGAATAGGGATTAAAAGAGACTGTGCAAGTGCAATTTTAGTGGTAGTTGGTAGAAGGTTTCGAAGTCTGCGTAAGGCACCTGCAGAAGCGAACAACTTGCGGCTCGTTTCAACTAGTTGAGGCCCCCATGTTAAGCAACTGTCAATAGTTATGCCAAGGTTTTTGACTGTTTTACTAAATGGAATGGCAACACCATCGAACACAACCTTCGGTAATAAGTTCCAGTCAATTCTACTCATCATGTGAGAACTTTCTACTACAATGACTTGCGTTTTCGTAGCGTTGACATTGAGTCCGTAAGCTTTGCTCCATTCTGATATTTGAACCAAGTCTGTGTTTATAGCTGCAACTGCATCCGACAATTCAATTAGAGGTGCTTGGCAGTATAATTGTATATCGTCTACGTAAAGGTGGTAGGAAGAAGATATAGTTCTAGAAATTGAGTTAATAAAAATAGCGAAAAGAAGAGGAGATAAGACGCCACCCTGAGGTACACCAGCTGATGTGTTACACCAAGAAGAATAAGAATCATCAAGGCGAACCCGCTGTTGGCGACCATGAAGATAAGAATGGAACCAGCCAATCACCGTTGGAGATATGTTGTTGGAGCGAAGAATTGCAAGGAGGATGTCAAAATCTACAGTGTTAAAAGCATTGCTGAAATCTATGAGTGTCAGCACAGTTAGCTGACCCTTATCCATTCCTAAACGTATATCGTCTGTTATTTTAACAAGTGCAGTAGCTGTGCTATGTCCTGGACGGAAACCAGACTGATAAGGGTTCAAGAGATTGTTAAATATAAGGAAAGAATTAATTTGATTATGCACTAGTCGTTCGAGCACTTTAGATAAAAAAGGAAGTATAGATATGGGACGATATTCATTAAAAGATTTAGGATTAGTTTTTTTGGGAAGAGGTATTATGTGAGCTTCCTTCCATACAGACGGAAACACACCATTAGTAATAGAAAAGTTAAGAATATAACGAAGAATAGGGAGAATAGAATCAAGGATGGGTATCAGCATGTTACGACTGATTCCATCCGCACCAATAGCGTTAGAAGAAATGGAAAGTATGCTCTTCTCAACATCACAAGCGGTGAATTGGCTAAACATAAAAGGCGAAACGGTAGGAGTTGAAATGTTAGAAAGAGAATTTAAAGTGCAAGCTTTTACCGTATAATCAATGTTACACGATGAGGAAAAGTGTTGGTTTAAAGAATTAATATCTAAATTTGGGGAAGATTCATAACGAGATTTACCAACTCCTATCGACCTTAGGAACTTCCAGATTTTTGCTGGATTCCCATTTTGAACGGATTCAAAGATATGGCGTCTTTGCGCTTCCCTACACACCACATTACAGCGATTACGATGTTTGACGTACCTAGCTTTATTTACATCATTTGGATGACACTTGTACTTACTTTTGGCAGCATGTTTTTTATGTTTTAATATTTTAATCTCTTCAGTGAGCCATGGTGCTGGAGTATGTTTAATTTTAATAGACCTAAGGGGAGCATGTACATCATACAGTTGTGTGATGAAAGTATTAAAAATTGAAATTTGGTCATCGATTGTATCTGTTTCAAAAATTGGTGACCAGTCAATATTTCTGGCATCGATCATAAATTTATCGAAATTCATACCACTAAAATTACGCTGCAGAATAATTGTGGGCTTAGACTTCGGAGGACGAATTTTGTATGATAAGAAAATCAAGTCATGATAGGAAAAGGCATCAGCTGTAAACTGGCCATGTTTAGCAACGTGATCTAATGAAGATACCAGAATAAGATCAAGGAGAGATGGAGTACAATTAGGAAAGTAATGCGTGGCACTGAGAGGCAGGATATGCATGTTGCTGGATTCTACAATGGTTTCTAATGAAGACGCACGATTATCATGCTTTAAGAGGCACGTATTAAAGTCACCCATAATAATGGTATGACTGAAAGAAGGAGACAGATCTGTCAAGATCTTTTCGAAGGAAGAGAAATAATTGTTCTTTGATGAATTGCTATAGTAGACTCCGAGAAGTACTTTACAGTGAGAAAGAAGGACTTCAATAAAAAGATGTTCTCCGGCGTCAGAGGAAAGTGGTTGGGTAGATGAGCTAATTACAGAGAAAGGTATGTGCGTACGGAGATAAATTGCTACACCACCACCACCACTGCCCGTCCGATCGTTACGGATTAAATTAAAGCCAGACATAGTATAACTAATAGAAGGAAGAGCTGGTTTAAGCCAGCTCTCGGAGACTAGTATAGCATGAATATTTTTACTGTTGAAAGACGTCTGCATGTCAGAAAAATGTTTTGGAATGCTCTGCGCGTTGATATGAATAATATTCAAATTCTTGGATGCGTCAGAAAATTCAGAATGTAAAGTTTCACAAAGAGAGGGGATGCTTGAAAAACTATTATCACTACTGCTACCTGAAGAAGACACAGAAAAATAGTCATCACTTTCATCGTTATCACCTAAAATATTTAACATTATATACGTATAATAAAATAGATAATAATATATAAATAAGAATATATATAAGAAATAAAATATAAGAAATACCTAAACCTAAAAAAAAATTATATAAAAATTACAATTAACATAAAATCTACCTGCCAGATGTGTAAAATCAACTTAAAATGTACTATTCAATATTTCCAAAATAGAACATACATTCGATATAATAATATACATTCATATTATCATGTCCACAAAACTTAGATTAGAACAATAACCACCCTCATTAAAGTACTAGAAATAAAAATAGACACACTGAAAATATTTACAAACTACACGAATCTAATTTGAAACCAAAAAAAAAGAAACAATCACATCTGTCACTTTCAAGTTTCAGATGATTGACTTTGACAATGTTACGTCGTATAATCGATTATAAGAGTAATGAGTATAACCTGTAGAAACAAGCTTGAGATCAACCTGGAGTTAAGCGGGAAACCTCTGCCTATAACAGATGTAGTTCGTTGCTAGTGTCGAACTGCACTGCGCCCCTGAGACAAAGAGTTGTTAAGACTTAGTAAGAGACTTAACAACTTTATTGTTGTTAATTCTTTTGTTCATTTCACCGGCACTTTCAAACCGAAACAAAAAAAATATGCTTCGATTATGACAGAATCGAAAGATATTTTATGAAGTTTTTTTTATAGCTGATTTAAGGTTTGAAATATATTAGCCATCTTTGGATGAAATAGATTCATTTTGGGCAATATTGTCTTGAAAAGTAGTCGGGGAAAGAACTGATCAAGTGTGGGTCGGGCCTCACCTTAACAATATGTATGACCATACAACATTCAGGCATGTTTTATGGTTCATTGTGCTCAGGAAATTAACCATATATTTGTTTATGCTGTTGACTTTGTTTACGTTTAGTACATTTAAAGCCAAACAGTGCCAGTTTGGAAATGAATTTCAAATGGCGATCATGCTTAACATTTGTTTAAGTTGCTGATCTTCTAAACAAATACCACGAATTAAAGAAAAATATCGCGTAACGTCACTAAGTTGGGTGACTATTTTTCATGTGTTTATCAAAATAACATGTTGTCTAGTAATTAAATATAAAATATCAAATATAAAACTGTAAATTCTACTGTGCTAGTAACATCAACTTCTAGTAAATATTATTTACTTATCGTTTGAAGTCTGCCGGATTGTTAATTCATTGACAAACACACTTCCACATTTATAATAGCTGTAGAAATTCCATTCTAATTGTTTAGTAATCAAATCAAACAAAATCATATTGATGTTGTTACAGAAGTCGACTGTTTATTATTATTCTCTTACTGGACATTGTTCTACAATATCACAATAGATATAGAAATCAATTGAAGTAATTGATAAATATTGATTATTTTATTAGTAATTGATGTGTATCGCGCTTCTATGTTTATGTGGTTAATAAGGAAATATATATTCATTCATGAACTTAAAATTTTAGTTTAAGGGTAGTGCTAAAGTTTTTTGTTGTTTGTTGTGTTGTTAACCCTTCTGACTGTTGTGTTTATGATACTCTGCATGTCGTAAATGCTGTAGTGACAAGCTTCGCGTTATTTTTGTATGATATCTGATATATTTTTAAATATGAATAAAATACTACGAACTATTTACAATACTACAGCTACTACAATAAAAGCACTAAGATAACGCATTTGTCATTACAGAGTCCAGAGGCAGTCCAAATGCACCAGCCCACTACCAGTTGGCAGCGTGCCCAGCATGCTGACAGCATTGCCCCGTTGAATTGCAAAGCTTATTCGTTGAGCCAAATAGGTGCCAGCATTTTGATCACGCGTCCCAATGATCAAGCGCTCTGATACGTGTTGTAAAATACGATGAGCTCCCGGTCTCCACGAACCCAACGTCAATATACCAAACAGGTCAAATATTAACATTCTTGCGTTGTTAGCATATACTTGCGGCGCTTATGTCGCCTTTGAAATTGTACGTAAATATACACTTTGTACAGAATTTTGATAAGTAGTAAATATTTTTGAGTATGAGCTATCAATTTTATAGCCTGAATTGCTATAAAATTGATAGCTCACATTTATATAGGGTTATGATAATAAATTATGTTTTTCAATTTAATACTACGTATAGCCTTTAATTTTTTTTAATTTAGGGATTTTAATTATTATTTGAAGTGTTTCCATCGTCGACAAGTAAGCATAATTGTTAATATCTTTGATGGTTTTAGGGCTGATTTACGGAATAATGTTTATTGACATTATCAAATATTATATAATATGAGTAATATTATTTTAATCACGCAAATACTCTTATAATGTCATGTATGGTTGCCAAACCTATCTGTAGAAAACTGTTTTTTTTGAAAGATGTGGACATATTTAGTTATATCATTATTAACTGTCCCCTTATTGTTTTAGCCCACTTCCAAAAATAATTTGTCGGCGCCGCCGAGGCGCAATACAATTTAGATCTAACGGTTTAAATAAGTATGACACCGATTCAATATAATCTATGAATGATTTTTAGTGTATGAAAGCGTTTCGTCTTCATTTGAAACAAAAATTGTAAATTTCAATTTAGAGTGAATGAAGTGACGTAAGTAGACGGAGATAGATATATATTCAAATGTTTTGGACAAGTACAGTTTGTATATATATATGGCGTAGAAAGTATGGACAAACCAAATTGACAAAGCAAGTAAGTAAGCCGAATGTGGATGCAGCAGTTGTAAGGGATATCCTCGGCGAATATATTCTGAGCAGATTAGAGATACCCGCTAGACTCCCAAATAAAAAGCGACAACACTAAGGCGCGTTTTTGACACATTGAACACACAAATACGATACTTTTGTCTAAGGTTGAAATAAAACCTTTCTTTACATGCTTTCTGGGGCTTGCAGAAAACAATCTTCATTTTATTGCCCACGTTCTATTACTGGCATTTGAACCAATCGGTGAGCAAGTAATACTGTACAATGTGCAGTGCGAGATTTTGAAACAATTGTTTAATGCATAGGTCATCACTTGCGCGGATGACGTGAAACGAAGTTTTATGTGGAAGTTTTTTCTCAATGTTTCGAAAACATTATAACATAACTCTATAGACCTTACAGGTTTGAGACTATGCACTTAATCTTAAATACACATTATTACTAAAACGATCTTAACTGACATGAACGTACGATTTATTTCTAGGGTAAAATTTCTCCTGCTATTATATTCTTTGTTATACTGTTTAATATAAAAATAAACCTACATTAAAAAAAATGCAGCTTACATACTGTCGTGTTTAGTACTTTGTGTCGGAAGCCCGTTGCGAGATAATGCAAATAACGTCGGCAAACACGGCCCGAATCTTTTATCTTAAGCTGGCCACTTGACGAAATCGTCTTACATTAAAATGTTATTTCCTTTAGCTAGGCTTACTAGGTACTTCTATTTTGGTCATAAAAACAACATTTTGTTCTATCTGGAGTTGACTATATGTATTTTCACCTTTCTATATCTTTTTATGAGTAAGTTAAAAATCAAGACCGAAAAAATATCGCCCATCTAGGTGAGAAGATTACAATCGGAAAATTATTGCAATTTTGAATCATCTCGGAAGCATTCGGAAGTTACGCGAGCTCTTCTCGTCGAACATCTCGCAGTGCCTGATGACCAAAGTCTTCAACCAGTTTGTGTTGCCAGTGATGACTTAAGGCACAGAGACGTGGTCCTTAACTGTGGCCCTTATGGAAAAGCTCAGAGTCGCCAACGAACTATAAAAAGAGCTATGCTCGGAGTTTCTTTGCGCGATAAAATCCCGAACGAGGATATTTGCTGAAGGACCAAAGTCATCGACATATCTTTTATAATTTACGAGTTGAAGTGGCAATGGGTAGGCCAAATTGCTCGACGATATCCTATGGAGAAGAAAGATTCTCGAGTGTTTACAAAATTACACCAGAAGAACGTAGAATTGGGAGGCCCCCCACTAGGTGGACTGATGACATCGTAAAAGTCGCGGGTAGGCAATGGTTATAAATGGCTAGTGGCCGTTCTTTGTGGCGTTCTCCGGTGGAGGCATATGTTCAACATTGTACGTCATCCGGCTGACAATGATGATGATGAAAAGCCATAGAAATCGACTATAGTTCAAATACTAAAAGAGCTCTCTTGCGTCTCCGTAACTGCATACAGTATATAAATAAGTAAATACTCTTGTAAGTGCTGCGTAAATTAATAAAGAAGAGTAAATAGCCAAGCTCTTGAAAGAAGTATCATAAATATTCATATGAAGGGCCATTAGTGGCACTAGCTGCAACTACATAAACACAAAATCCCTTCAAACTGTCGTTTGCTGTTATCGCTTTAAGTGGCTCGTATAAAGTCGAGCACATTCGCAAAATTACGAGCCTGAAGGCTGAGCCTCAAGCACATTTTACAATTTCGAACGAAAACAGAAGTTTTTTATTACCCTACTAATGATCCCCTAAGTAGGTGACGTTTATCGTGAAAATTCTCGTAAAATTCAAATTACCTTAAACCTGTGTATACTTAACACAGTATTATTTTACGAAAATTATTATTCATGAGAAACGTATTCATTAAATTTTTCGACGAAAATCTAACACTAATAAATATCTTAAATTCTATGATTAATATTTATTTGGATACTATACTATATTATTAGTCTGGAACTCGGCTTAGCTTGTGTTGAATGGCTGTCAGATATATGAGATGAAAACTATATTTGAACCTAAATTATAATAATGTAAGTCCCACTATAAAGGCCTTTCTGTTCACATCATATTTAAGTTTGATGAAGGTTTTGGAGTGTCTGCTACTAGATTAATGAAGGTACAACACAATACGTTAAGAACAACATTAGGCATTAATTTTGGGAAAAATACAGTTGGTAAAATAAATAAGTAACAAACTTACCATGTACGATTATGGCCTAGCTCTTTTGGGGTTGTAAAATCCTGTAAAAGAAAAAAAATTTTACCTTTGATGACAGTTTAAAAACCACATTATAAATCAGCGTTTTCAGTTATAATTTGTTAAATAGAGCATCTTAAATAGTTTCTAAAGTTTATTTTAAGCGTTGCCACCTCATCTTCTAAGATGCAATTTTTTGTTACTTTCACATAGTTTGGAGCTCCCTGATAATTAATTTAATTGAATTCCTAGTAGAATATGCAAGTTTTGGTCAATGCTCTATTTAATATCTGCTTTGTAAATCATCTTTGTAACCTTCAGCTTTGTAACTCTTCACATTTCAGCTTAGTAACTCATCTTGTTTACGAGCTATAGACTGACAGACGAGCGTAAAGACTCATTACTCGAGTACACCAATTCATGGGATTCATTTGGCCTCTTGGGTACGGAACTCTAAAAATATTACAAGAAAAACCCAGTGCTTCAATGTTATCTTGCCTAAGCTTGGGATGTTACAAAATGACGTAAGACCACCCTTCTCAGCGCTAAGTTATTGTATGACACCATTACCTATGTCATTATGAGATATGGTGAGCATAAAGTCTGGTGTTTCGTGTGTGCTGCTCTATTAACTTTGTTTTACGCATTTTTTCAGACTCTAATAATAGTAGTTTATGCAACTGTCACATAATAGAGTAGCTACATTAAATAAAATGCAATAAAAAAACCCGCGCGAAGCGCGCACAGCGCGCTCACCACAGATAATGTGTACTTAAATTGAATTGAAACCTCCTTCGTCGGGACACATTGTACTTTAATAATTAAAAAAATGTTTTAAAGCATTGTTTTGTTAGGAGAATAATGCTTTTATTTAATTTTTTTATTTTCTTAAAGAAGTACCTATGTATGTAAAGTATGCCAATAAAGGTCTGTATTTCATTTCATAATTAGAATATTACCGAATGAGATTAGATAAAAATATTCAAACCTTACTTCTTACACTAACAAACAAATGGAAGTCGGTATTAAAGTAATTAGCTCGGAAGTGCCACTGCACTTTATCAAGCGGGACATTTTAACTAAGTGAAATACGCAGACGTATATAAGTAAATTAAAAATAGTAGGTACACCGCAAATGGCGTTTCTTAATGATATTGTGGAGGTTATGTATATAATAAACATCCTCATAGATGACTGATCATGATACCGTCATAATATATGCCAATTATGAAGCGATGGTGTGATTATCTGTGAAGTCTCGGCTATTCAAACGGCTGTAAATGTTCAGCACAAGTACTTATAATACTTCAGGTAACTGGTTAATAATTTCACTTGATAAAAAGCAATTATGCCTTCACATTTTACGATTTCAGTACCGGCTGCGAGCCTGCGACACGGTGGAATCGTAAAAGATATTAATATTTTATAGCAATTCTCCCCTCGCAGTGCTTTTGCGGAAAACTCTGAATTAAGATGTAATTATTAAGAGTTAAATTAAGTACTTCCTGCTTGCTTTTCTGAGGTTAAAATCTAAAAAGTCATATAGAAAACAATAAATGAAATAAATGAGCATCAATTGTGAAGAATTGAGTTGTGAGCCGTTTTATATTGTTCTTCATGTTTAAACTTCTGTACTAGTTTCTCTGATATTGAGCACTAGAACAGTCTGTTGTATGTGATATGGATGTCAAAAACATAGCATCAATGACATCAAAGGTCTTAGGAGAAGTCGGTGCAGCAGCTGGGAATCGAGTGCCAACATGGCCGATAATATTGTAGCATATCCCAGAATGTTCCAGAAAAGTATTCTGGAACGTTCGCATAGTCTTTTATCTCGATAGTCTCAAGTACCCCGAGGGAACACAATCTTCGCGGGCAAGCTGCAGCTAGTAAAAAATAAGAGGAAAACATCAGGATAACAGATTAGAACTTATTTAAAATAACACAAATATTTTATCACTTCGCTATTATAACAGGTAAATTATCGTTAAAACAATAATTATGTAAAAGAAGTTATTTTACGATTCTACTTAAGAATTAATCTTAAGGAAATTAGAGATGATACATTATGAGTACATTTTAAATGGACTCGATTGTTAAATTGATAGCCGTAAACAGCGATTAAGGACCCTAACTTTATTCATCAATCAATGGACACGGGTTTGCAGATAATGTTTAACATCTTGCAGAAGCTAATTTTATTCCATAAATTATAAGCAAGCTTTTTACTCTTGAGACTAAATGAGTATAAGTTGGTAATTTAGTTACTATTTTGATGATTCTAGTTTTTCTTCATTATACAATGCATACATGTACAGCAATGATGTGGAACTTATGTTTAGCGATGTTAAATTCGAAATGAAGACACAGGACGAGCGTCACGTTTCGTTTATTCTACGGCGCGCACTATAGAGCAAAATTGCCAAACATGCTTAGCGCGCCATGTTGCCCCCAATTGCGTCCTTGGCAGAACAAATCATATTTTCATTATTTTTTGACGTGGATACGTCTTTAAAATTGCTTCTTTAGGGGCGCAATTCAAAAAAACGATTGATTATAATAACGGGGGATACAGTTTAGTGTTGCAGCTACATATCTATCATCCCCATCCAAATTTCAACTACGCCACTGGATAGCTAAAGAATCTAAGAATTTATTACGCTGAGTAAGGACTAACAAATCGCGCGCGGCGGAGTGGGGGGCGCCCGCTATTTGACGTATTCACGCACAACATACGGCCGTGTCCATAACACAGCCTACCCCATTATTTCTTTCGTTGCTAGATTGTCCAACTACGCGTATTGTACTAGTTCCAGGGAAAACGCGAGTTTTGGAGAAGAGATTTCACAATACCCAATAAAGTTTTTCTATACATAAAATTTATTACGGTCAACACGATTAACCACTTGTCCACTGCTGAACACAGACTCCCTTATTAAGGCTCGTATCTTAGCTCTTTCCATATAATCGTAGTTACGTCATATTTTAATAAACAAGTATTCAAACACGTTCAGATTTAAACACAAAGGCATACATGCACAATTTCAACAAGTTTGAACACAATTTAATATATGACTGGCACTACGATTGTATGGAAATGCTAGGAATACACTAGCCTAGGGGATAGCTAAAGGGGGGTATGTCATAATCACTGTGCTTGGCAGGCGTCTTGGAGATCGCAGTGCAAGATAGCAGTTCCTCAGAGGGCGCTGCTGCCCACCTTCCGGTCTTACCCTTATTCGTAATATTCATAATTTTTGATGCGGTTTATAACTGTTCCAGATAACACGAGAAATATATTTTGAAACTCTCGAATACCCTGAAAGCAGAATGTAGCTACAATCGTGAAAAAACTGTTTGTATTTGAATTTCTCGCCACAGATGTGAGTGTCAACCGTAATGCGGTCTGCTTATTCTGCCATTGTTAAGATGTCTGAGGTTGGCAAACGACTTGAGCCTGTATTTAACTGCCTATCATTGTAAGTCAAGCTAGCTCCAGTGTCTAGGCATATTCAACTGTTGGATCCCGGGATTGCCAAACAATGTATTTAAGTCAAGGATTTCGACTTGCACGACTAAACCATTTACTGTAATGAAAAGGTTATTATATTATGCAAAAGGCAATATTAAGTCGTTAAGTTTAACTGCAAACCAATAAAATAAATGAAACACATAAAGCAACACCTGGCAACGCAGATGCAGTAAATAAAATGAGTAGGTGTGGGTGTACCAACCTGTTTGTGTGTGGTTTTAGTAGTGAATTTCTCATTGCATATTATTTTTCTTCACTGATGACGTAATTAATGTGTTTGAGTACAATATGTTGTAAACTACATACTGTTGTTTTAAACTACAAATCTTAGGTAATGCCCCATATAAAACCCTCTAGATTTCTCTTTGTCATGAAACCCATGGTCGGTAGGTAAGTAATTATTTTTTTAATTTACGGCACAGCACCTGTGTGCTGTTCAAGCAAGGTGTCATGCAAGTTCAAGCAAGGAGTTTACACGCAATTGAAAAATTGTCTTAAAATGTTATCTAAACAGGAATTTCATTGCAATCTCGCTACATGTTATTTAAATACTCAACTAATGGTCATAATAATCGATTTTAATAGTTTTTTGTATCAAAACGTCGAAATTCTTTTATTTTTTTACACTCCGTCATGGCTGTATACCTACGTAAGTATTCACCCTTAACGTTTGGGAACGAAATTTTGTATAATCTGTGGTGTGGGCAAATAACCCTCCATCCACTTTAAAAAAAGTTCACGTAATTCGTAATAGTTGTGCTGACTTGTGTATTAAAGCTATAATTCATAATTATTTACTCGCAAATGTGATGAATAACATTGTATGTTTCACGGGCGGTACGAGACTACTCTACTAGAGGCTTCTACTAGAGCCTCGCTCATCATTCCCGACTTACCGCCCTAATACACTATGCACTACTTATAGCAGCTGGTTGCTAGCTAGTAAGTAATTAAACAAACAACTGTTCGAATAATACTCATATCAAGCACTCTGCAACGTGGCTAAGTTTCCCGCAAAACTCATAAGAATTCTATTTATATCAGTAGGTAATATACGTCACGCGGTTAACATTATTATCAATTAAGAAGAATAAAATCACTCATCACTTTTAAAAATAACAAGTTATAGAAAACTTTAGTACTTAATATAACTTCGCTTTGAACTATGCGGTTAAATTCTAAAAACATCAAATGAGTAAGTGGTGTCACGTCATAAGGGCAATATGGGTGGTATGAGGTCACTAAGATCACTTTTCTACAAAAATGTAGTATGTCATTAATATTGTGGTAATAAGTCGATTAAAGCTTCTGTAGAATTAGTGAGATCATCATCATCAACTTCAACCCTTATCCCCCTTTAGTAGGGTGTAGTACTACAGTAGGTACATTTCTCTCAGAAACCAAATGAATAACATACAATACAACACATACATTGAAGATTGTACGAGTGTATAAGACCAGTCATTTTAGTGGAGACGTTAAACTGATATTTCACTCGAAGGTAAAACTGTTTTCGTGTTATACACTCGGATTTTCACTTCGATTGCAAGGAAATTCAACAATGATATCGTATAATCTCTGCGATCAAAACTGAAACCAATTTATGAACAACATTCTATTTTGATTGTCATTGTTTTGACAAAATTTACGTCGAGGTCAGTATTAATACCCCTAATCGAAGGATATATATTATATTATACAAAACGCTTTCATAAAATATATTACAAACTAAACCTCTTTGAACTATTTTAAATATAATAATATTAAATATAGGTTAATTCTAGGCTAGCCTGAACAACATCTTCGACCACATCATCACTTACCATCAGGTGTGATGGTGGTCAAAGGCTAACCTATCAGGCATAAAAAATGCACTTATGTTTAAAAAGCGGCTTTTACGCTCTAGAGTATCTATAAAAAGCCATAATGAGTATGATACTTAAATATATATATTAAGGTTTCGCTAATAAGACTAGGGTAACATAAAGAGATTAATGTAAAACTTTTATCGTTCTGTAACTAAACCCTCCTTGTCCTATAACTACTAAAGGCCGTTTAGAGTCCTGTATACCTGGTCGTGCACCTTTTTATATTGCATCAATAGCCTACATACATCGACGTAAGTGGTGCCATACTGCTTATTAGGCTCAATTTTACTTAACCCTATGTTACAACATGAAATAATATAAAACAGTAATTTTATTTACTAATATCAATTATTTTCAGAAACCATTAAATTAATAAGTATTTAAGGTAAAATCAAAAGGATAATTCCGCCTAATATTCCTGCTAATCAGACATGTTAAACGACAGCTATACCCGAAGAATTTCGACGCGTTTCGCTTCTACGCGAAGCATTGTAGAGAGTTATTGACTGTTCAACCGCTCGATCAACGATGAGATATCAGAGAATATTGATTTCCAAAGTAACGCCGATCAAATGTATGTAAATATATTAATTATCTTAATCATTTCATTCGAAACCCTTAAATTTACAACAAGTTTTTGTTGTTTGTGTCTACTATGTGATAGGTATTTTACGAAGTTAAGTTGGTTTAGGATTTTGTAGTCGAAGGTATATCAAGCTAAACACAATTGAAACTAGTAGAAGTTGAACCTACCGAAACTTCTTCCGCTTTAAATTTATACAAGTACTTTATACTCGTACAAATATCAACGCTTCCTATATTGAAAATCGGGATAAATGTATCGTATATTTAATTCGTTCTCCAGAGACACATAGTGTGCCCTGTGTACAAATTTACTGAAAATATACTCTGTGCATAATTTCAGAAAAATTGGTTAAGAGATAAGGAAATTCGGTTTATAACAAATAACACCTTTTTAATAATAACAAATATTTTAAGATATGTGCCGATTCCGCCTAATTTTCCTGTTGAGCCAAGACCGCATTGCCACTAGATATATTTTTATACTTTTTACATGTTTTATTAAAAAAAATAGAGTGAAAATATGCTCTGTGCATTCAGCAAAATTGGTTAAGAGATAAGGAAATTCGGTTTATAACAAATAATACTTTTTTAATAATAACAAATATTTTAAGATATGTGCCGATTCCGCCTAATTTTCCTGTTGAGCCAAGGCCGCAATGCCACTAGACACCACCACTAGACACATTTTTATATTGTTTATGTTTTGTTAAAAAAAAATGTTATTATTAAATATGGATTTCCGCAAAGTAACGCCTGAATCAATTCATTACCTTAATACTAGGTGTATAGTTAGTATCAATCAATACGTATGTAAAAAGACTACCTTGTTTTATAAATATACGAGTTCATATACAAGTTCATAGGTACATCGTTCCGTTTTCGTAAACTCAATTTCAGACGTTTTTACAAAAATAAACATACGCGTCTAATTAGTATCCTCTTCGTAAATGACTTTAATTCTTGGAACGCTGAAGACAGTATAATTTAAGTAGTGTACAAGCACTAAGTCTGTGACTTATCTCGTTTCCATTACTTAGTTCTGTGACACAGACGTTGTTATGAAAAGCCCTGCAGGGTAGTAATGTCTGTAGGTTCATAATACCTAGGTGTTCTCTAAGCTACCCGTAATAGCGGTCACACAGCGGACCGTACAACAAAAGTTCCACTATTCTTGGAAAATATGAAGGTGGATTTAATAAAATTTAAGGGAAATTCTGTTTCTTAGAATATTAATAATTGTACTTGTTGATACAACGTTTCATTTTCTTTCCAAGAATCTCTTCTAACTTTATAATTTCAATGTAGTACTGATCAAATTTCACACAGAAATAACCTGTGAATGGAATTATCTGTCACCGGTAGAAACTTAAGTCTATTACGCAGATCTAATTAGTAATTCTCAATCTGTCCCGATAATCATAACCCACAGGGTACTGAGAATGAAGCCGTGGGGAATAAGGCTATTTATTATAACAGCTGACACTAATGATATTAGTTAGAAGAGAAATGATCTTAAATGCGAACTCTTTTTCGGCAACCTTACAGGGAAGAATGAAACCAGTCGTTCACTGTCACACTAGATAAGATCATTTATTCCAGAATAATACATTCCAGGAGGCATACAGACTTACATCTTAAACACATTTAACACTTTTTTATCACCTGTCATTTCAGTAAACATTCATTCAAAAATTTAATTCATACTTGCTTCTGCAGATACGAGTTTATTCGTTTAACTCATACTCAGCATAAATTCATCCCCCACTTAAAATTTACGATCACGATATTTGCTCAACTTATCCATTCTAGTAACACCTTGTTAAGTGACTTTGTGTACACACAAACATGTTTGCAATACATCATCTAAACTTAAGCAGTTCTTAAATCGGAATAATGGAACGTCATTAAGCTTCTATTAATTATTTATAATGCCAGTTTAATAGAAACATCCACTACGAGTAACAAAACGGGTTTTCGACAGAAAAGCAGCTTATTCATTGATGTCTATCGGTAAATTATTCATCGCGGTGCTAAGTGTACAAAGTAGCCTACAAAGGAAATGCATTTGCTCGCTAAAAATGGCTTTTATTGAAATATTTCATGTGTTTTTAAGCAATTTATCAAGTGCGCTCGTAGGAAATATTATTTATATAATCTCATTCGGTACGTAATATTCTAATTATGAAATGAAATACAGACTTTTATTGGCATATTTTATTTACATACTTCCTTAAGAAAATTAAAAAAATAAATTAAACCATTACTCTCCTAACAAAACAATGCTTTAAAACTTTTTTTTTATTATTAAAGTACAATGTGTCCCGAGCAAGGAGGTTTCAATTCAATGTAAGTAATTAACATTATCTGTGATGAGCGCGCTGCGCGCCTAACGCGCTGGTTTTTATTTTATTTAATGTAGCTACCTACAGCCATGAGATTATAAAGTAGTGTATGCAACTGCATATAATTAGGTATTAAAACACTCGTGTAATCTTAATTTGAAATTCGCCTGCGGCTCGTTTTAAAAACTACACTCATATTAATACCCTCTATTATATGACAGTTTCATAAACTACTATTGTGTTAATTTTTACGTACACTTTTTAGTGAAATTACTCCTATTTTTTTGTAATCTACAGGACTTCCGAGGTGGTTGCAACAGCTTCCGCCGAGGCAAGATGGTGAAAGCATCTACTCCCACCTTCCACTGGCAGAGATCTGTACTTACGGGAGCTCAAGTGGGTTCAACTCCCGCAGATCCCCTTCTGCTCACATACTAGAAAATGATGATGTACTAGGTATTATATCGGAATCGAAAATGGCTTACCAGAAACGATGAAAGCCAGAACACAAAAGTTTTGGTGCTCGGTGACAGATTCTACCAGTTGGTAGGCTTATAAGCCACATGTTGGTTATGTTGTGTTACGCTGAGCTTGTTCAAAATAACTACAGTTAAGTTCCACGTTTACGTCACATAATAATATCACCCATTACAACATACCATCCCCAATGCGGTACTAGGCTATTATCACCCCGTATATCTTGTTGGAGGAGTCGAAGGAAAAAAATCCAAAACGTGGGCAGTAGCGCCTTCTGAGGAACTGTCATCTAACATTGCGATCCCCATAAGACACTTACCAAGCGTGGACATTTTAGGAAATCCCCCTTTTAATAGTGGTGAACTTTATTCTGGACGTTAGGGCTGTTGAAACAATACTCGCAGTAAACCGATAACAGAAAATCAAAAGTTACTGTTAATACATAACCAGTTTTTCATGTTTCCGAGAATAAAATTCGATCAGAATACTAAATAGTACTAAACTGACGATAGGATTTATTTCTCGGAAGGCCTTTTGTAAAAAGAAACAACATAAACAAAAGGAAAATCTGTTCAATATTTAACAAACGTGGTAGAGGTAACGTGTTCGAGATAAAATACAACACGGCATAGTTCGATCCTCTCCACTGCGGCTACCGACTTGTTTTTTTTGGATTTGTTAGTTCCTCTCTCTTCTTTATAAAATTTCGTAGTCGTGGGAGCGTAACGGACTTATCATATAGGTACATTTTCTTTAACACCACTGAATGCGCTTGTGTCACATCAACTGTTTTGTAATATGAAGCTTGACCACAAAGAAATTTGAAACCGTGTGAAGAATATAATACAAACAGAATTACTGACTAGGTAAGAATAAATACGGTACTTCAATGGGAAGTACACAATGCTTTGAGCGTAATAGTAGATAAATAAAAATGTTCAGTCTATATTATATTGCTTGGGAATTCGGTCATGTGATTCAAAACTATAAATTATTTCAGGTAGATGACTGTTTAATTTAAAGTAGTGTTGTTGTTCATGTCGTTCTTCAAATCTAAGATTTTTTACCTGCTTCAAATGGTTTAATTCTGCTGCAAATCAAATTGCACGTGAAAACATTAGAACACATGTAATGTACTCGTAGTTTACAAGTAAGTATTTGAAGTGTTTTGTTATGATCAGATCTTATAACCAAGCGAATTGAAATCGAGCAATAGACTGAATCTACCTAATAATTAAGCAATCTATAAAATGAACTATATTATTTACTCTTCGCCAAATGGGGTTTTATAAAATGGTCTAATTACCCAAACGGGTTTCAAACTTTGGAGAGCATAATAATATGAGAATGAACAATGACCTAAATATTAGCATGGGGACTAATTATCAGTATGCAAACATTGTTAAGTTTTTATGTTGATTTCGCTTTGTAATTTTGAGTATTACTGTTTCTAGTTGTATGACACAAGCCGATATTTTTAGTACTGATTTGTAGTTGAGATGTATGTCTAGAATTGTTGAGAGAGTCGGCACTATTATACGGTATCTTTGAAAAAACACATTCAATTAAACATTTAACATTTCTCTCTTCAATCTATTTAAAAACTCTTTTCAATTTATTTTAAAATGTAATTCACATAAATTATAATATTTTGTTTAATTTTAGATTCCCGGAAGCAAAATGTCCACCAAACAATTTACGCATCGTGACATATAAATTTTGTCTAATGCTTGAGCCCAAACTTTATAATTTATAGCGTATAAATTCATAATATGTAAGAACGAATATAAACTGTACGGAATTTATTCGTAACGTCTCGGTGCTATGTCGCCGCTGCACATTTCCTACGGAACTTGACATAGATCACTTACAAAAGTAGGTTAACACAATGGTTTTCTAATCGTATTATAAATGCGATAGCACCTATAGATCTTTTTTCATTACTTAGCTTCATTATATCTGCTCACTATGGCAATAAATGGACAATTATAAATTTTTATTCGATAAGTACACCTATAAACAATAGCATGCTACTACTGGGATGAAACTACAAATTATACTCGTAGTACAAAATACAATCTAAAAAGTTATTAGAGTAAATAAAAATCAGTCACAAAAACCTGAGCGTTTATTAGATTTGACTGTTGTTTATTAAGGCAAAATATTACATGTACGAAGTATTCCTTGCAAAATGTTACAAGTGAAAATGATTTTTTATATTTGTTGTTAACATTAATTTAACTCTTCACCACAATATAAATACCTTGACATATAGTATATTATGTTGTATGTCATACTTTGTATTTATTTATAATTATACTCGAAGTGTCAAAACCTCTTATTTTCTTAAAATATTTGTTATTATTCGTTCTGTCTTCTATCTTAAACTATACTGAACCTGTTAGCAGGGTAAACCTGGAATATATAATGTTAAACCTGTAACTACAGCCACTGTTTATTAAAATATATCAAGAACAAAAAGCCTCTTTTCAAAGATTTTTAACTGTACATTAGTGCACTGTGGTCGCGTGCCTGTTTCATTATTTAAGCAGCGTGACGTGAATTTACGATTACCATTCATTATTATGGAGCATATAATTTTAGGATTCAAATAAACTCGTACACAGTTCCTTAATTAAACGATTTCAAGAGTTATATATATTACAGATAAAAATACTATTTTGTATACTTGATAGGCTAACCTTTGACCACTATCTCACACGTGGTAAGTGATTATGTGGTCGAAGATGTTGTTCAGGCTAGCTTAGAATTACTGGCTCTCAAGAACAGCTGCCGGAACTCACCGTTAGGTGCTTGGCGACAGATTTTCTACTTGAGGGTGGTAGCTAGCCAGGCGGGCTTTCGCAAAATGCCCCACCACCATGCTGTAACGACTGCCGTCGTAAGACAACAACCGGGACCGACGGCTTAACGTACCCTCTGAAGCACAGAAGCTCTCGCAATAAATAGAAATAACTTTTTTAGATAAAAGATGCCACAAACCACACGGGACTTCGAAAACCATTCGACAAAGTTAAGGCGAAAGACCTGATACATAATTGAAATGTTGAATTATTGAAAGTGAATGCTTAAGAAGATTTGTAAGTCACAACGGTTGCGTGAACGAGTCTATTCTTATTCATATGACGTAAATGCGGTCCGACCTTTCTTTGAAATATGTAAGGCGAAAAGGTAAGCAAGGGAACGGAGCAGCAATGTTTTGTGTAAACATTGGACTGATATTTACATTTGCGGTGTCCCTCAGGAGCCTACACCTGCAACTTTAGTTTCGAAATCTCTAAAACTATGGTCCCTTGATGTAACTATATGGTTCTTGCAAAGCAAACAAATCTTACGCCAACAAATGAAAATAAATTGCTGAATTTATTTTTATGGTTAAGATTTATAAAATTGTACAATATATATATATATTATTTTACTGGTTTTTAGGGCCTGTTTGAGAATGTTCGAGTAAGTGCCGGTTATACAAAGAACTTATTTATTTAATAAACACTATCTTTGCGTTTCACAGTCATCGATTTAGCCTATCCATCGGTTAAAGCTTGAAACGCGCTGCATTTCAACTGTCATTTTTATGATTCAGTTATTTTATGTGTTGCATAGCAACCCGAAACTTTATTAGGACATTCTGAAACGGGCCCTTAATGTATCATATTGCCTACCGGCTTTCTCAGGTGGTTTAATCTAGCTACAGTTGAAAAGCAGCTCAAAAGTAATTCTGAACGGATAAACCCACTTCAGGTCGGTAGTCCCGAACTAAACCCTTTTGGTAAACCGCTAGTTTCCTGCAAATCCGTGTTAGTTTTATCTGACGTTCCGAAATACTCTTCTGAGGTATCAGGATTATTTTCGAAGGTGAGTGCGATTACGTAGAATTAAGTTTTTAGGAAGATGGAGCAAACCGATAACAGAATAGATATCTCTTAGCAACTGCAACTACTAGACACATGTCTTGTAGTAGTTTCAATAGAAAGTTTTTATAGTTACGCATTCAGATTTTGGTAAAATTTTTGCAGGGTGGTAGGGCATTTTGCAAATAACCGCCTGGTGAGCTACCACCCTCAAGTAGAAAACTCTGTCACCAAGCACCTAAAGGTGTGTTCTGGCAGCTACCCTTGAGAGCCAGTAATTATAGGTTAGCCTGAGCAACATCATCACTTACCATCAGATGTATAAGCTACAAAAAAAATTCTAATTTTGATATCTATAGGTAAATAATGTTGAAAGGATAAAAGGCTTATATCGTGGGAATAAATAATATCATGACTCTATGTTCCCACAGACACTAAACAATATATATTTTGCCAAATATGTTTGATCTCATGTAATAGATGATGAGCCTATTGCCATATATCTACCAGGCACATGTTCATACTTAATGTAAATGTCTTTGTCAGAACTGTCTGACCCGGGGAGAGAGCCTAGGTAAAGAACCCAAAGAGTCGCTTTACACCAATCAACTGTAAGAATTAACATACATTTAAATGCAATTTCTTATAAAAATATTAATAAAAAAAAAATATAATATTAACTTCCATTGTCTTTGTTTGGAATTACCTGAAACGAAACACAATGAATCTCATACATAAACATAAGCCAAACATTACCTACTACCTACAACATTCATTGATTTTATTCTAAAATGAATCGAGCTGAGAGCGCTTTGATCTCCCCCACCTAGGGTTCAGGATAAACATACAATCAGTATATTATTACAGCCGCGGTATACATGCCTTTATTAACAAAATACTACGAACTGCATACAGAACTACAGCTACAACAATAAAATCATTTTTACAACCCACAAGCCATTGCAGACTCACAGGCAGTCTAAATGCTCCAGACCACTACTCGCTGGCAGCAGTGGCTCGTTGAATTGCAATGCTTATTCATGGAGTCCAAAAACGTGCCAGCATTTTGATCACGCGTCGCATCGAACAATTGCTTTGATAAGTGTTAGATAACACGATGAGTTCCCTACGAACCCAACGTCTCTTCACCAAACGGCTCAAATATGTAATCACTACAAAGGTTAGCATACTTGCGACACTTGACAGGTATATTTCATTTCAGAATTAATTTTAAGCCGTCTTCCAAAAAGGAGGAAGTTCTCAATTTGTCAGTATTTCTTTTATGTTTATTACTTTTGACTAGCCCCGTAGGGTGCCGGGTTATAATTACAATTCCCCATTTTCAAGGTTTTTGAGTTACACTCAGTAACTGAAAAATATTTATCTTAATGATATAGTCGTTGACAATGAATGACAATCGATTGCGTAAGTAGCAAGGGTGACTAAAAGGACTATTACTGTTTTTAAAAATTTCCGGAAAACTTAAAAACTTTGACCGGAAACAGCTTCAAAACTAAACTGCACAATTGGTTATTGGACGATTGTTTTTATAGCATGACAGAATATTTTAATGTATTATAATTTTATGTGTTTTATTGTTTAAAAAAAAACTATATTTTTAGGAATAAATACTAATATTTGCACGCCCGCTTGCAGGTTGAATGCATTGCTATATATTATCCTAAGATCTGAAATTGTAATGATTGTGTATTCTGACAAATAAATTGTTGATTGTAAAAAGATTTTTTTTTCCAAAAAATGGACTTTACTTTTTTTACTTTAGACTTTATACTACAATCATACTAAGTTTGACGATTGTATCTGTTACCGTTTTTTTCGATACAGCAAAAACAGGAACAAACTACGTATCATGAACCGTTTATTTTTACTTTTCGTTATTTGCAATGGGCAATCCGGCACTCAACTCATACTGTATCAGCCAGATTGTCCACTGCTAAACATCCCCCATTAAGGCCCCCACGCTTGGCAGGCGTCTTGGGGATCGCAGTTTAAGTTCCTCACAAGGCGCTGCTGCCCACCTTCTGGTATATTACCCTAAGCCGCCTCTTACGACACACAGGTAGCAATGGGGAGGTGATATTCTAGCCCGGCACCCCACAGGGAAGTCATATTCTTTGTTAAATTCAAATCGTATGTTTCAAAAGATATGAACTCACGGAGTCCAAGTACCATACTTCATTTAAATCACAGATATTAATTATGCTTTTTATATTATATTAACAGCTCCGATCTATTTTTAACTGAAGGTCTTAAAAAACCCCTTCTGTATTTTTTCCTGTTTACGTTACAAAAAGTGGAATTAATTTGAGACGCCGCGCCGCAGGACTGGCGAACACGGAAAAGATTCTGGTTTGAACACAAAAAAAATGTTTTTTTTCACGCAATGAATCTTGACTACGTTTATTACAAAACTGGCTACGAGCGAGTCGTGCCTCGCCCTTTTAGGGCTCTGTATTGTAAAAGCCCGTAAACGATAAAAGGAAACGGTTTCCTTTTGAAATTGATTCAAAACTACAGTATAAACCAGCGTTTGCAGTATATGTTGGTTTAAAAAGAGGATATGTTTTTTTTTTTTTTTTAGGACTGTTAGATTAGCCTTTGACCACTATCTCACCTGATGGTAAGTGATGATGTGGTCGAAGATGTTGTTCAGGCTAACCTAGAATTACTGGCTCTCAAGGACAGCTGCCGGAACACACCGTTAGGTGCTTGGCGACAGATTTTCAACTTGAGGGTGGTAGCTAGCCAGGCGGGCATTCGCAAAGTGCCCTACCACCATGCTATAACGACTGCCATCCTAAGACAACAACCGGGACCGACGGCTTAACGTGCCCTCCGAAGCACGGAAGCGCTCAGTAGGAATGTCACCAGCGGTCACCCATCCAACTCCTGACCGCGGCGGACGTTGCTTAACTTTGCTGATCGATTCAGAATGGTTAAGCAAACTTCGCTACGAGCGCTTGAGAAACGTAAAACCTTTATCCTCTTTTTAACCAACGTATACTGTAAACGCTGGTGTATATTGTATTTCAGACTCAGACAGTAGACGGATTTTGAGAATTTATTGTTCATTTGAAAAGATGTAACCTCTGAGGTGGTCCCATACAAATTTCATCAAAATCGGCTGAGGAGTTTATGAGTTATAGTCAATTAACTGTAAAATATATTCGCTTACCTGGGTGATTTAATGGTAATTTGTTGTTGTCGACGACGAACACTATTTTTGGCGTGTAAATAATCTTTGCCACTAAAAATACATAAAAAAACAAACGGATCGAGTCGGTACCGTGCTTCTAAATAACCAAACACTGGCCTCACATTAGTATGGCCGGCTTCCTCAATTTATTTCATACTTTTCAGTGTTGGAAGTAGGTTACGAAATTTTTTAAGAAAATATTTTCGCCTTTTCTTTTGGAACCCTAAAAGGACTAAAATATAAATAATACAAAAAATGTTTCAAAAACGAAGAGCCAATTAATTCGAAGCTTATTCATGCGATCAAAGTTTAGTATGCATGAACGCCAAGTGAATTTATAATTCTTTTTTACTCATTTGCCGACATACTTCTGTATTGCTTTCCATGTATATCATCGGTAGTAGACATAGGTAGTAAGATTAATTATTATAGTCTATTTTAACCTTATCAAATGAAGTTGCTTTTTCGATCACTCACTGATTAAATACGTAATTTAGAAAAGTACTTGACCTAGGAAGCTGGAATTTGGCAGGTAAATGGTTTATAGGTTAGAGACGCCAACTAGGAACGGATTTTGCGACAGGGCCGAATTAAGAGGATCTAATTGGGGCTCAGAGTTTGTGTGAAAGCACTATGTTTTTAGAGTTAGGAGCATGAAACTCTGCAGGCAGATAGTTTCAAGGTTGTTAACTAAAAATGATGTTTGCAACAGATCTGAATTCAGGTGTCTCAAAGTTTGTATAAAAGTATATGTTTTTGAAGGTGCATGCGATTGGGCAGGTAGTTAGAAATAGGGTAGAAAACGTTAATTAAGAATGGGATTTGCAACAGGGTCAAATAAAAGGGGTCAAGTTGGGGCTCAAAAATTGAATGAATGTCCTGTTTTTCTTCCATTGTGAAAAAATCTTTAAAAGTTATCCCTGAGTTTGAGTTGCAGCTCATATTTCAATCCTTAATGTGTTGCCAAAAGAAGAGGGCGTGATCCTATCCAAAAATTTCGACAGCGACTGTGAAATTAATTATTTTTTATTCAAAGTTATATTTGTTTTGTATAGCACTCTATACATTGCACATATAATATATACAACTTTAAACGGTTTAAATCGCGTATATTTATCATTATTTTTGTCCCGACGTTTCAAACACTTTGCAGCGAAGGTGGTCACGGGGTGCCTGATTGGTTTTATTTGTCACATGAGTTACTAAGAAATTATTTGGTGTACCGTCAGAAATTTTATATTAATCATAACGTTCCCTATTCACGCAATATTCGCTCACAGTGTCCAGGGTCTTGCACATTTGTGAAACAATCGCGAAAACCCTGAGACATCACCTTTATTACTCTAATTACTTTAAATAGTATCTCACTTGTTAATAAGTGGTGGTGTAGTGGAAGATGTTCAGGCAACCTAGAATTACAGGTTCTTAAAGACAGCGGCCGAAACTCACTGCCAGCTCATTGAGTATTAGTAAAAGGCCCTATGAACATTGGGCAGGTACATTATAGACCATTAGAGCGCAGAAGGGCTGTTATAGCAGCACGTACAGTACCAATGGTATTTTACCTACCTATTTGGTAGTCTACCAACGAGGGAATTTCCAAGGTTGGTTGGTGTCAGTCAGGCAACCAGTGCTAAAAACTAACCAAAAATCTTTACATTGTGTTGCAAATTTGCTTAGAGAAAGCTAAAATGTCATTTTTTTTATATAAGACGAGAAGTCTTCTTGTCGAAGATACAACTATAGCTCTGCACATAACAGTACAGATCGTTAAGAACACAAGAATGTGCGCAGCACTGTAGCGTATCTGCCAATTAATGTATGTTGGTCTTATACTCATATTTAAACCGGAATGTAAACATTTTATTGTAGCATGAGTGCTGAATTAGTTTCTAACAAGACCCATTCTACAAGTTCACTAAAAGGCATCTATCTAACCAATGCAATGTGCAACAGATTAACAAGGCAGAAAAAACCTGTACAAACATCTCATTCCAATGTTGGTAACAATGTCAAACACTTAACATGAATAATTAAACTCTACGAACATTTAATGATTTAACCAAATTGAGAAACGTTGGAGACAAAGTTTCAAAGATTTAAGATATTTACATAAACGCTTTTGCCCAAAGTAGCTTCGTGTGAAATTTTGCTCGGGCTCTTGTTTGTTAGTCTCTTGTTCTATTGTTACTGGAAGCATACATTAATAGCAGGATCAAGAGTTACTTGGCCCATAAACTATTTTAGGCCAATTCGTGACGCTCATTGTATCCAACCATCATTTGTAACACAGATATAACAAGTTTTGGTCGAAATGTTTGTTGCTAATTGTTTGCACGTAAGTGTTTAAGACCCGAGTTGAACCGTTAAGTTCTGTGTTTGGTGTTTTGATTCTGTTATTATGACAAGGTATTATCGTAGACATGTACTTTTCTGACTTTGATATGATCTCGTCATATTCATATTACAATAGATGTTATCACGTGTAGATATGAAATGAGATAAGCATTTATTTGCTTTTTTGAAAGTCAGCAAAAGTAATTCAGTCAGTTCAATCAGCTTAGATCATATATGAAAACTTGGCAGAAAACTTATTAGGTTTTTTAGATGTTGTTTATAAAAGATTTTACTAGATTTGATCAACGTTGCGAAGCTTAACTTTTTTATTTTAAATGAAATCTTGGGTTTGAGCCAATCTCAGGCTTTTGTGTACATTAAGCTTTATGATATTTATTTTTACGAAAATAATATTTGATGTTACTGTATTATAAGTAATACAATCCGGCATTTGTATCAATCTTGGTTAATGTCACGTTTTGGGTGATTATATCGGGCGTTTGTAACAACATACATACATAATCTATCGATTTGTCTTTTGATAATAAAATTAATTGCTTCGATTTTTCCACTGTCATTCAATCCTTTTCATATTCGATTTGATGTACTTAGCTTTTGATGTACTTCTTCATTATAAATTTTTTACCTTTGCATGGTGGTAGATCATTTTGCGAATGTCCGCCTGGCTAGCTACCACCCTCAAGTACAAAATCTGTCGCAAAGCACCTAACGGTGTGTTCCGGTGGCTGTCTTTGAGAGCCAGTAATTCTAGATTAGCCTTAACAATATCTTCTACCACATCATCACTTACCATCTGGGGAGATAGTGATCAAATGCGCTAGCATAATAATATTAGCTATAAACAAAATAAAATGAACAGATGATTGTTAACAGTGAACAATTACATTCATACATGGTTGTCTTCTAAAACAATGAGTAGGTAATATCAACAATAGACAATAGTATATTCAGTTCTACTTAAGTTATTCAAATTTTACTCCAAAATCCATGTTATTTATACATAGTTGACAGCCACATGACAATATAAGTAGGTATATATAAACATATTATATATATATATATACACACTAGCTTTTACCCTCGGCTTTGCCCGCGTGGACTATCTCTCCGGAACCGAAACCGGTTTTTGGGAGCCGTGTAAAACATAATATATACATAAATAGGTTACCTTTTTAAGACTTTCTCTTTTTTCTAATCTTTTTTATATACTTGCCCCGCGGCTACCAGTTCAAACGTAGTGCCCCATATCCGTATATAACTTCCGGTTTTACTACCCAGATCATATTTAATAAATAAAACACTATTTTTGCGTTTCACAGTCATCGGTTTAGCCTATCCATCGGTTTAAGCTTGGAACGCGCTGCATGTCAACTGTAATTTTTATAATTCAGTTATTTTATGTGTTGCATGGCAACCCGAAACTTTATTAGGACATTCTAAAACGGGCCCTTAGCATCAAAAAACAATATCGCAGAGTCTTGCCAATTTGCCACTACATCTCTGACAATCTGTTTACGGACACCATAAACACCATAAATTACTGTACAAAAATACTACATTATATTATTATAAAAATAATTAAGTAAGTATAATAAAGTTTTATTAGTAAGCAAGTTTTTATTTTGTTTTATTTATTTATATTAATTGTTTTTATTTCAAGGGTCTTTTACGATTGAAAAGACATATATCAATATGACAGATAGACAAGCAGGCCATGCGTCAGCGATTTAGGTTCAGGTAATAAACTTTCCTCCCCATTTTCACTCCTAAACAATCCTATCAAAAAATATTTCTGAGGCATGTTTTTGTTTTAAAAAGTCTATTCAGATACCAATTTTCATTACTATCACTGCAAAACTATGACCTTTCCATACAAACATTTTCACCCAATTTTGCCCCCTTAGGGGTTAAAATTCAAAAAATCCTTTCATAATACACCTCTACGCATCAAGACAAATATACCATCCAAATTTCAAGTTTCTGCGAACAGCGGTTTAGGCTGTGCGTTGTCTGTCATTTAGTGAATAAATATATAATGTATATATATATATATATATATATCTATAGAAATATTCAAACATGGTCATTCAAAATGTCAAGCAAATACTGAGATGCGAAAATCGTATGTGTATTATAACATTTATAACAAAACGTTGTTACCTATCATTGTTACACCAACTACTACTGAATTATTCTTGTAAATACGTTTCTAGAATACTCAAGACTTTGCCAAGAAAATAATCCAACTCATAATAGAAAACCTGATTAGAAATGTGCGTATTGAATGAACCATAGCTCAAAAGCGAATGAAGGGAATGAAGGATAATTATGATCGATCTCCAGATTCAGCTATTTAAGACTGAGTAGCATATACCTAAGTATAATTATATAATTTATGTAAGGTATAATTGTACAACTTAAGCTATTTTACTTTAATAATGATAACATTCAGAAAATATTTGAGATATTTTAAATAGATAGACATAAATAATAATAGGGAAATAGGATACCCTCGACAAATTCAATAGGGTTTTGAATAATATATATAAATATACCGATACACATTGTATATAAAAGTATTTTGAAATTATCCGATATAAATTTCTTACATAGGTTTGCCACCTAGTCTGATTTAGTCTGAATTACGTTGGAATACATTTTTGCAAGGAGGTATAGTTTATTCACCTTTTCGACCTTTCAACCGAACCAACAAGACAATTCTCTAAGGAGGAGCGACTGCCAAGCGGCCGACCATAAAACTGAAACAATCTTTTTACAATAAATATATTCTTGAGTCGCTCTTCGTATTGATAGAAAAACATATTTTATGATGTGTTCATGTTTCATCCTTCATGTTGCAAAATATAACAAATATAGTAACATATTCTTATACTTTGTGTTTTGTTAAATTAAACATATTGTTTTGGCCATATGTATCTATATGAGAAATAATTTTAAATTCAGCTTATTTTCAATCTCTGACCACATACCTACTTGGTGATTATGGTCAAAAGTTAGTAATAAAAGTTAATTACTGTCAGTCAAGACCTTCAACTAAGCAACTGACAAGTAATAAGGAAGACGAGGCCAAGATATATACTTATGAAGTGAGTCTGTATAGATTCTTAAATGATTAACTAACGAGGCTATTTTGGGCGAGACTTGTATTGTACTTTTCTCTAATTGGCGAGGAAACAGACAATATCCAAAAATGTCCATTCACGCCGACTCAACTTTTCGAACGATTCCGCGAGCCGTCTTTCGTCCTTTTTTAATAATAATTTGACAAGAAATGCGCTTTCAGCAATAAATATGTGCTCACACAAAGGAATATTAAAATAAAAGGCTGTCTTTTGGATATAGCCTGCATGTTTTTTCTTGCGTACCGTTTGCCTTAAATCAAAAAGTCTAATAGACATAACAAATTTATAAATACATAATATAAAAACGTTTTTAACGGTTATAGATAACGTAACCTAATATTTCAGAAGTACATTACAACTCGGCAATGTTACTTCCATCAACCGGAATGGTTCAGTAAAAATAAACGACGAACTTAACACTCGTTTGAAAGTTCATAAAGTAGGAAAGAGTCACTTGAATTGCGTAAAGCGTCGACAACAAGGGATTGTACTAAAACTTAGAGGCGCCGGAGGAAGCACTAAAGCTTAAAACTTCTAGTACCTTCAAACTATCTTGATGTTCTTTTCAGAACGAACATTTAAAACAGAAAAGGATGACGGTCGTCCACCTACGTCCGAATATTATTTGTATTGTTGATTGGCTAGCAATTTACTACTAGGCATATCTCCTGTGTAAGTGACAATGTGATCAAAGACGTTGTTTAAATGGGTACTGACTTCAATGATAGCTACTGTCGGAATACATTTTACCTACTAGATATAAATAGGTAACTCATAAGTTTACCGTAAACACTTAAATTAATTTTAAATGTATTTTGTCACATTATAAGAAAAAACCTTTGCATGTTAAGAAAAAAGGAACATGTGTTGTTTTTTTGAAATGTACACAGAAAAATCGAATGGTCTTCTTTACTCTCTGTATCACTCTCGCACATTGAACTTATAAAAAAAAAAGAAGCGGCACCCGGACCTTGAACATGGCAATGTCAGACAGGCGACGACGTCTCCTGATTGAGTCTCAGTCACAGACTACCTATTGGGGGAATCAGTGGTCTCAGTAATGTGCGTATGTGCGTGTATTGCATGTTTGTGTTCCTGTCTTTGTCATTCATTAAAACGTATCATATACAATGCTTACCACGCAAAATGCTAATTGTAATGCATATCGAGTTTATAACACTTTACCTAAAAAATTCAAAGGAGATGGCTTAAATCTATTTAAAAAAAAGGTTGTTTAATTTATTATTGAAAAACTGTCATGACTCGATAAAGGACTTTATAAATAATAAATAAAATATAATGTATTATATACATATTATATTATGAGAATTATTAACTGACATGAAAATAATTAACTGTATAAATGAAAAAATCTTGTTATAACATATTTTAATGTATTTAAAATAAAATCTAGTAATGACATTGTATATTACTAATTATCGACATGGACATTTATTTTGTATTATTTAATAATTATTTTATATATGAGTTGATAATCGTAAAATTGTATAATTGTAAATTAAGCATGTTAAAAATATTTGCACGCCATTTAGGCAGAGTTTTGTTGGAACCACAGAAAAGAGAAAACAATAGAAAGGTGAAGGGGGCGTGGCCCGCGAGCCTAACATACTCCTAAACAGGAGTATTTACGTCAACGGACTATAATGCTACTGACAGTCGACTTGCGGTAAACGCGCCGCATGCATCTCCGTAAATGTTTAAGTAAATGCCGCGTTGTGCTGTTATAAATTGCAGATTCAATAGCGATGTCACAAATGTAAAGAAAGTAGGAATATCCTATCACCGGAAAACATAATAAATTGTTCCTAAATCTTATATTTCGCTGATGAACAATGTCGGTGCAATCTGACATATAGTGATTGATGATTTTTTTTATCGACAAAATGTTTTCGATATATTGTTAGTCACTTAATGTCACCTCCTTCCAATATCTAATTTGGAGTTTTCTTGTTAGACCTACAAAAGCAATAACCATCTGTTCCTCTGCTTTTAGTGCATATAGAACTTTTATCAGGACGTAAAAATACACGTAGATCAGAAGGTTAACATCAATTAAATTAACAAATTATTCAAATATTTTCAAGAACAAGCAATTTTTCAAGGTTAGAATTTCAACTTAAACTCTTGTTTCGTGGCTCCTTTGGGCACCACCACAATTTCGCCAATGTCACGTAGTTAGATAGACCATCAAACGAAGGAGATTGTTTAGTTTTAATGAGTTATGTCCGGTGATAACTGGCCAAGGCAAAATTGGTACTGAAACATAAGATATTAGTTCATCTGTCTACTGGACAAACACAAATACAAACACCCTCACACATACATCCTCACACACATACCCCCACAAATTTCTTATATATATAGGGGAATAGGGGAAATATAGAACACCTGGGAACAACTTTTGGATAAGTTATATAATATGTAGAGAGAAGAGTTTATTTTGGGACAACAGAAGAATATGTGATTAACATTTCCTTCGTCCAAACCACATTCACAGAGGGAGTTATCCCTAATCTTAAGTTTGGCCAGGAAGACTGGGTTATAGGAATGGTTTAGACGCAGACGGCATATTGTAGAGGTTGTCACTTTAGCAGCTTTTTGGAATTTTGAGAACCAGAGTTTATGGGGAATCTCAGGTTGAATGTTACCATAGAATTTAATATTCTATAAATTTGCCATTTCTGGTTCCAAGTTTTTAAAGATGGTTTTAAAGTCGAACAGATATAGAAATGTCCTTGAGAGTCTGTATGAATGGCATTTGTAGCACAAGAGTCAGGTGATTCGTGGCCCACTATACCGGCATGACCAGAAATCCAGGGTAGGATTGCATTTATGACGTGAAAGCTACATTCGAAAATGGCATTTTTTTTTAATTGGGAATCTAGATTTGTAACGAAATGGGTTCGCAAGAATAGATTGGAGGCAGCTTTTGGAGTCTGAAAATATGATAGTTTTGTTCAGATTGTGTGATATATAGATCATCTTAAGTAAATAAGTTACGAGAACTGAAAACTAACTATTCTTTATGTATTCCTAGAATATCCTAAAGCTTGTTAATATTTGACATTTTTAATAACCGCCACACTAAAATCATGTTTTATCTGTGTTCATACTGGACTAGCCAATGACGAACCATCCTGTCTAAGTTCGGATTGGCTGATACGTTGTGGCGGCAACTCCTGATTGGTTGTGGTAAATATGGCGGGACATTTCATGAAGAGGCGACAGACGCTTGGCGCCAGTCATTGCTATAAAACCAATGTCTCACCTTACTGAGCCTCTCTCTGTCTTGATTCTTCACAAGTGGTATATTATTTATTTATTTAGTGTAACATAACTGCTGTTCACGTGTTGTGTAGGGGTTTAAGTTTGTTGGCTTTGTTCTTCCTAAATAGTTTGCCCATTTGATTATATCGTTGCGAACTATAAATTTATATAGAATTAATCCATGTGAACCTAATGTATTATGTTTATTAAAGTACTCAATGTGTTCCTACAAATGTTGTATCTTTTGAGTTAACCTTATGATTCCCTTTTCGTAGAAAATCTAGTAAGATAGGTAGTTAATTACTAACTCAATATATCTCCATCATACTAACTCAACTAATAGTACCTTATTACATGGAATCGCATCCTGCCAAACTTCTTATAAGTTATTGAGCCTATATATTTTTTCATTAATAACTGCTCTCTATCTTGGCAAATCTCACAAACTCTTCTGCAATTTACTTCTTGTTATATATACCACGACTTCGACCTTGACCTCGCCTTTTATTTTTATGAACCCCTATCTGTGCCTATCTCTAATACCCCCCTTTACGCGAATTTCATGTGTTTGTAATAATTTTAAAACAAATAAGCAAGCCTATACCATATTATATCGAAATTAGGCTGTGCTTCGCAGTAGTAGCTTAATTTTATTTTTATCGTCTTTTTCTTATTCAGCATCTTCATTGCTGAAGGTCGTGTTTAGGTCTGAAGTAGTGTTAATCGCTCGATGTACTACGCTCTTCCACATGCTTCTGTTTTCAGCGGTCTTTTAAGCTTTTGGTATAGACATACTAGTGAGCTATATGGTTCAGTCAAGACGCTTACTTGCCTTTCATTACTACATATTCAAATGATTATATAAAACCGCATGCAAACTTATTTTAGCACAAACGCAAAGCACATCAATGCATCACCTTAAAATCGTTTTAGGTCGAAAGAAAAGTATATCGACAAAATGTACTACATCACTAGCTAGGATACCACTTTTTGTACCGAATAAATAAATAAAATAAGATCAAATTTTAATAGCTAACCCAATAATTATATTCTCGTAACCATTTTTTGTGCAGTTGTTTGTGAACTATTTTTCAATTGTCTTTTCTCAGATTTTACCAAGGAACGATTTTAAAATTGAAATCATACTTGACTGAGCTGAGACTGCACAATTACTGTACAGATATTGTCAACTGGCAACTTGCGATAGCTTGACAAAGTTCACAAGAAATTCAAACTTACCACTCTTTAGATAAGGTGTATTTTCAACTGTTATAAATTGGCTTATTTAACGTTTCAATTGGGTAAAAACAGGACTAATCAGGAAATCGGATTGTTTGTAGTGAACAATAAAGATGTAATGTCACGTATCATTTACATGTGTTGAACTGGCTACGCTCGTTTTCTAAGGAAACTGACATGGCTGCCACTCTAAATAGTATTTATATCTCTATGGTTGGAACTGTATTTTTATGCTATTTAAACTTTGCAATTGTGTACCCAAGACTTAAGCAATTTCAATGAAAGTGTATCTGTGTGCATTATATGCTTGTGTTAAGTTTCGCCACATTATATTTTTGTGTCATTAGAGCCTACCCTTACCTCCATTGATACTCCAGTAAAATAAATTTCTGTAGAACGTCTGTGTAGCGTCGATTCCCGCTATTATAATACGTGAAATATTTTAATAAGTCGGTAGTGTATATTTTTAAGCTCATTAATTGTAGCATGCCAAATGGCCAAATATGGCAGAACTATCATATTTTCTGAACAGCTTTATCACCTATATTTGCAATAAACGATTTGATTTGATTTATTTATAAATTGATTGATACGCAAGAAATTTTGAATAAAATTAAACCAGCAATAAGCAACTTTTTACTCGTCTTGTACTAAAGAATGTAATTTTAGTTTCACGTACTATTGGCCATTGAAACACTTGTTTTCTTATTTATGATTTATAATATTTTAAAAACATGAATAAACCTACTCCAGCCGCAAAATAAATTTCCCTTACAAACCTCACAAGGTCAATAAAACTTTGCTTCATCCACAAAACTTAGGCACTTTTAATCTAAAATCTGTAACATCTGTCCAGAAGGCGATTCTTTCGTAAGAATTCATGAATCCCAATGCAGTGAGTCTTTGAAATTAATATTTGATCTGTCCTTTCTGAAGACGAAATTGAATGAATAAAATTAACGTGACTGGTGAATCTGGATTCCCAATTTATGAAATCGCGTCTAAACACAGATGACAGGCAGCTTTTTAGGTTACGTTTTATTTATTTTTGCCTACTTACACAAATAGAAAACCGACGAATGCTTACGTAGAATTATAATTCTTATTTTAATATAGATATTAAAACCAGTTTATAAATTGAAATTGTAGGTCAGATTGATTCCGTCCGACCTGAATTAACGGACAGAAGAGTCCTAAGCATTTTCGGAGTTAATTCAATGAAACGATAACTAGGAATTGTGTGTTTTAGTTTTATAACTTTTGCATCTCGGCTTGCAGATAGTATACATAAACCGCACATATTCACGAGAACTCAAAATATACTTTGTACTAGCTTTAAGGGCGCGGCTCCGCCCGCGCGTATGTCGTTTATCGCGCAAAAACATTAACCTCTTTTTGTGCAGTTGGATAAAAACTATCCTATGTTTTTTCCCGGGTCTCAAACTATTTCCATACCAAATTTCATTCAAATCGGTCTAGTAGTTTTGGCGTGAAAGCGTAACAGACAGACAGAGTTACTTTCGCATAAATTTATAATATTAGTACCTACTGATAGTATAAATGTATAATTAATTCTATTATCGCCAAAAAAATATTTCTTTTAATTTGTGGACATAACATTATGGCAGAAGGAAACGCTTTCGCAAAACAGCCGTAACGTAATCGTATGTTAGTACCCCATATTCGTTACATTAGTTTTAAAAATCTAGTCACAAGTAAATGGCATATTTTTTTTATGTTATTGTGACGGAACAAGCTCGAGGCCCACCTGATGTTAAGCGGACTAACCTCTGCCTATAACAGATGCATTTCGTCACAAGTCACGAATTGCACTGCGCCCGTCACCTTGAGACATAGTTGTTAAGTCTCATGTGCCTGTAATTTCACTAGCTCTCAAGGACTGCTGCCGGAACACACCTTTAGTTGCTTGGCGACAGATTTTTTACTTGAGGGTGGTCGCTAGCCAGGCGGGCATTCGCAAAATGCACTTCCCACCATGCGATGAAGCTCAAGCCCGCGGCGGGATTCGAACCATTGACTTGCAGCGCGGCAGTCCATAGCCAATGCCACTGAGCCATCAATGCTTCAAAATTGATGAACGATATTATTGTAATGACATTGAAGCTGTTCCTATAATAGTTTTTAGTGAACATTAACGGTACGGTCGTATTGTTATATATTCTATGATGAACGTTAAATTTACTGTACTTAGATGTAAAGTTACTTAGGTATTCAATGTCGACGACCTTGATGATGACGTAACGTCAGTCACGGTTAGCGCTGTTATCAGTCGTCAATAGCGTGTTACTTACCTAAGGGTATACCTATATCTATCTCTTAAGAGTTTACATATACTGTATACTGTACTGTAACAGCCGGATCGTCCACTGCTGAACACAGTCTCCCCTATTATTTGCCATAATCCCCACGCTTGGCAGGCGTGTTGGGGATCGCAGTGTAAGTTGGCAGTTCTTTAGAAGGTGCTGCTGCCCACCTTCCAGTATCCTTAGTCACCTCTTACGACACCCACGGGATGATATGGGAAGGTGCAATTCTAACCCGACACCCCACGGGGCTTACTTATATATTAGTGTTTAATTTCTCTTGATCAATGTCAGGAGTAGATAAGTTGATTCTCCCTTTATGAAGGAGTGAGACTGTGTTTATCAATGGTAAATCATTCTGGTAAAGTGAATCTAACCTTACCTAATGATGGAGCTATTAAGGCGAGCGGTAACAGTATTTTTTTTTTGTTTTGTTGCTACATCTTCTAATACTTGAATCACGTAAAACGCGATATTCGGTGAAGAGTACTTAGTAATGTAATACTTATTGAATTTATTATTATATTTGTTACGGGTAAACATAGGTATTTATTTTTCGGTTTTAAGAATAAGAGCAGTATTACTTTAAAATCGCGAATAACATGACCTTGTAGAATGGTTAATGCTACGGACCTAGCAACAAGCGTGAATAATTTTCTTTATATTTTATACTAGCTTTCCGGGCGCGGATCCGCCCGCGCGTGTGTCGGTTATCGCGCAAAATCATTTACCTCTTTTTGCGCAGTTGGATAAAAACTATCCTTTGTTTTTTCCGGGTCTCAAACTATTTCCATACCAAATTTTATTCAAATCGGTCCAGTAGTTTTGGCGTGAAAGCGTAACAGACAGACAGACAGACAGAGTTACTTTCGCATTTATAATATTAGTACTGATTTCCCGCCAAAGACGTTAGTTTCCAGCTTAACTATTCATATATTTCTACTTACATCCTGTTTCTTGCCACTTTTTAGGTTCAGTGCCTCAAAAGCTAAAACTGAACCCTTATAGGATCACTTTGTTATTCGTCTGTCTGTCAGTTAAGACCCTTTTTTTCAGGAACGCGCGGAGGTATCAAGCTGTAATTTATATCAAATTTTAAGGTCTTCTGTCCCTTGGAGCTGTAAAAAAATCAAACTTCTAAGCCAACACAATCAAAAGATACAGCCGATTATGCAGCAAATGTTGAACACTCGCAAAGGAATCAAAATCTTTTGAAGCAGTGATAGCTCAGTGGCTTTGGGTATGGACTGCCGCGCAGCAGGTCCATGGTTCGAATCCCGCCGCGGGCTTGAGCTTCACCGCATGGTGGAAGGGCATTTTTGCGAATGCCCGCCTGGCTAGCGACCACCTTCAAGTTGAAAACCTGTCGCCAAGCACCTAACGGTGTGTTCCGGCAGCTGTCCTTGAGAGCCAGTCATTCTAGGTTAAGCCTGTCAACACCTTCGACCACATCATCACTTATCATCAGGTGAGATTGTGGTCAAAGGCTAACCTATCAGCAATAAAAAAATCTACAAGCTATTTCCCGTGAACTCAGAATCTTGAGGTTTGGTACGAATTAACGTCATATAGCGCAGATAAAGAAAAATTGCAAAAAGCATAAATTATCGAAGATTTTCTAAATAAAATGTCATGTCGTTTTTACGGAAGTGCATTTTAGTATTTGTATCTCTATTAAAATTTTATGAGATATAGATATGATTATGTACTGTATGTTTTAGTATATAATATGAAATATTGAACCAAGATTTTTATATCAGGATTCTGCTTGAATATACAGAGACTTATTTTATAATATAAGACCATAATTGTACCTATTTCAGCAAATAAATGAATATAAGTTGCATCATATAATGAAAATGACATTAATTTCATATAAGAATGAAAATACCGTATCTTTTACTTATATATACATACAGATTTGTAAGGAACCCTTGGTGCGCGAGTCCGACTCGCACTTGGCTGTTTTTATTTTATTTTAAATGCATATTTAGACTCGCTTGCATTGGCACTAATTAGGTATCTATCATGAATAATCAGCTAGCAATTAGTGCCACATATAATGAGCTACTTTTTTACTGAGATATAGTAAGAACATTATTCAGCAATTATTATCACTCCTTATTCAGAACGTAGAAGATTTTTTTCAAATTATATTAAATTGAGGATGTGCCTATCTAAACTTCGAGTAAGCGAATTCTGACGCAAAACGTAGATTGCTGAAAAGCCAGTGAAAAAGAAAAACCTTTTAATTATCACTCTCAAAGCGAATGGCACGTACAAAAAGGAAAGCGTGGCTTCGTTTATTTTTGTAACGCTTTATGAAACCTGTCGGATCGATGACAAAAGACGCTTACTATATCATCATATCTGAATTAAGTATAATGCCTTACATTGTTACTGTATCAATTTTAATTTTGTCATGAACAACACAATGAACTTTTGAAAAACGCACTCGATCCCCAAGATACAGGCTTAGTGCTTAGTTTGGGACTCGCTGTCAATCTATTAGTCAATAAGAATTTTAGTTATTGTAGAATCTAAGTTGTATTTAGTTATAAATATTTTTAGAAATAAAATTATCTTATCTTATCTTGTCTTAAATAAGCAGGAAAAATAAATTATTACAAAGGCAGTCCAGATATAAATTTATTGCCTATTCCAGGGCTTAACTAGCATATACAATGTATATACATATAACGATAAAAAATTATGCAAATAAGTAGGTTTATACATTACGCTGCTAGTTTGATCAAAATCGATGCAATTACATAGCGCCATATAAACAAAAATTACTTGCAATATTTTGACTGGGATCTATGTACAAGGATAATTTAATGATAAATGAAGTTAAATTAAAACCAATATTATAGTTTTTTTGTTGCATAGAATAGGAGTAGCAAGGTATACCTTCGAGTTGGTACAAGGCTACAAGGTAACACCGAATACGTAGTCTTAGGTAACACTCAATTACTTGAAGAAAGTATTCACCAATATGTCTGTGTACATAGATGGGCTTGGGATCACGCCAATAACCTTGAGGCAGTGGTCGAGCGCAGGATGATTTAGATCAAATTTTTAGAATTTTTAAACTAATATATTTTTTGTATGCAACGTAAACCAAGAGGTTTACGTTGTTAAGCCTTTAACCAACTTTTCACTTGATGGTAATCGATCACGTCATCGAATGTGCTACAAAACCTAGAATTATTGACTCACAAGGACAGCTGCCGGAGTACACCGTTAATGCTTGGCGACCAATTGTCTACTTGAGGATTGTAGCTAGCCTGATGGGCATGCGAAATTGCTTGAATTGGTTTAAAGAACACACGAGCTTCGTTCGATTTTATTGAACATACACGCTTTATTTAGTAAACAAGAATATACACATGTCGTGTGGTCGCCTAAACTCCCTTTACAGTAGTTTATAGTAAATTGGCTTTACATGACATGACGGACACGACTAATTTATTCACATGATTTCTACATGACTGCGACTTGATGCAAGCATTTATGTAAGTACATTCAAAGCAGCAAGTATTTACGTAACATTTAAATTGAAGAATTTGCAAACGGACAAACCATACGAGTCCAAATTACCGAAATTAAAAAAACACAAATGTCAAGAAACAATATTTTATGTGGAAGAAAAACAGCGACTTTTACAAATTGTTAAAGGTACATAAATCTTATCATAATAAATATACTTCATGACCTATATTTTCATGCTAAAACTAAATATCTCTTGACTATGACTTTTATGACTTAAGAAAGTCAAATATATTTACTAAGCTAACTATATCAAATAAATTATACTTTCCAACTCATTAACTTAATTAACAAAACTTCCTCGACCGGAATCTTGGTCGGAAGTTTAAGTTGAAAAAACAAAGTGAACTTATTTTATTCGGACCGATTGCTGAAACCAACAAAGCTACTAATTTCTTCGAATCGAACTTGGCGCGTAAAATAATTATTAATTTAAACTTTGAGATTTCGATTTGTTTTTTCATACTTTATCGGTTTCTACAGAAAATTTAAATTAGAAGGCAAGACTGGATTGGCTACCAATTTGTTTTTGATTCTTTTAGTTGCCATGTAGCTTAACTTACGTATTGCCAAAATGTTTTTGTTTATATTTCAGGAATCGATGCAGCTCTAGGAGCTTGTAACGGAAAATAAAACAAAGCATAAATTAAACTTAGTTCTATCAAGGTAAAAAAATCTTAGGTTCTATCTCAATATCTCATGCGCGCTGCGCGTGTTGGTTACGCTTCGACCTTTCGAGTCCAAAAAGCGCGAATTTCACTTCGCACAAACACCCCAACATCATTCTAATTTCATTTAAAAAGTCAAATTTTGAAAAGTTACGTTACATAATTATCATAGCAAAATTAACTACATTCAAATACAAATCAATGATGAGTTTGCAACGAAAAATAAATCAAAACATCAATTAAATAAAGTTTAGTCTTAATACGCCGCTGCAAGTGGCGGTTACGTCCTTTTAACTGTCCGAAATGCACGAAAATTAGAGAATATAATACTTTTACGTTTTCTAATTGGGGGAATATGGAACAGATCTAATAAAGCCATAAGCTGTTCAGTATCAAAGAATACCAGATTATACTTAACTAGCCAACTGTCTCATAAAATCTAACCACGTAATACCTGGCTACTTCGGCGGAACAACTCAAGCGGCGCAAGTATATGGGTAATTCTAAGTTAAGAGGTAATATGTTGTATGAAGTGATGGCATGGCATTTTTTTTAATATATTTACTTAAGTATACATCTTTTTTATGGAAACTTTTATGTTGAAAACGCTTACAAAGTGGCCAGTCAATTCGTTGGTTTTTTCTCGTTTTATAAGTTACCAGGGTAAATACTCAGTACAGGGTAGAGACAAAATGCACAGGGGCACACTTTATGGACAGGGAATAGAGATAGACATATTAAAAACAGGGTTATTTTTAAGAATCAACTTTATTTATTTATTTTTATTTAAATTATGAATTATTTATAATCAGACTTGTCATTTCTTAGCATTCTTTCTTTACAAAATTAAAAATTAATTATTAAATTAAATGTTTTTTAAGCGCTAGGTACAAAACATAAATAGGTTTTTACTTTTCCTTTCAATTAAAACAAAAATATTTATAACATTCATATAAATAGTCAATATTGAAATAAAAAGAAACAAAAACTTCTCTGAGTAACAGTATTAAATTTTTCTTGTAAAAAAAATATTTTCCTAAAACCCGCGTTTTAAATAAATGCATAAAAAAAGCTGGATTCTCATTTTTAAGTTAGGGGAAGGTAGTTTTTTAAAACCTAATCCCAGGTGATTTTTTAAATATTATCATCATTAATTCTGTGCTTTTTCCAGTTTCATCATAGATTTTACAAAATATAACTTGAAATATCATCATCTTCTTCAACACCTGTGCATATTTCAACATAACAATATTCTGTTTTTCCATCGTGAAGTTTAACCAGCACAAAGTCCCAGTTGCAAATCAATGTTTTCTTTCCAGATGTTGAGGGCTTGAGTCATCTTTGTGCAGTTTAGTTTTAATACTGGTAGGTACAGAATTCTGTAGTGTTTCTTGAGGCTTCTTCCTGTGTTCTTGAGATATGAAATTGATAAGTGGGTAATCTTCTGAATCCCTAGTTTCCTATATATCATCAACACGTAGACTAAATTTATGATGTGTTTGTGGATAATCCTAAGTACCCAATTGAAAATGACGACATAGCTCTGAGTTACAGAAGCAGCTCAAACTTTTAAATGTCAGGCAATTAGGTATAAATAAGCAACCGGTAACTTGGTGAACCTTTAGTGTGCCTGAAAAAGTCTTTATACCTTTAGTAGAACTAAATTTTGCTGTTTTTTTAGATATGTCTGCATCATCTATGGTGAAAATTTTAATATTCGGGCAGGTTGTCTTAAGGGGTTCAGTTAAGTCATCTATTGATGTAATATCGCTGCCACTCGCATATAAATATCGGTATCACTCGCAACTAATTTAAAATGTTGAAGTATTCATGAAACAGCATACAAATGTATCTTCCCTGGACTTTAAGTATCTCCCCTGTCATCAAAAGAGCCAGGGGAAATACGCCAGGGAAGATACATTTTTGATTAATATCTAAAATAGCGGTAAAAGTGTTATTCGTACGTAATTCACAATAAAACGTTACAATGTATGCACTTTTCATAGTGAATATTTAAGTCTATATTAGTATTTTAACAAATAATTGGCAAATAAAACTAACCAGAGGAAATACTGCCTTCACTCAACCTTTCTACACCCAGCGAGCGGCATGACTGAAATAGCCGTTCAAATGGCTGCATAGTCGGCTTATGCGCCGCTTACTGCTAGCTTCACGTTGCATCTTATGCACTCAAGGTCACAACTTCCACAATCTCCCAAAACAAAACTGATTTTTAAACGAAATCAAAAAGCCAGGGGACGAGACACGTAACACGGAGGACAAATTTCGCCGTTAATATTATTTATGAAAAATTTGAATATAAGTAATTTGACTTATAAGACACTGTGACTAAGTTATTGTTCTGTATATAACTGACGATGATAAAGTAATTATTGAATTTTAATACATTCATAATAACTGGGTTACAAATAAAGTCGGTTTGGGGACAGACCAGGGGAGAGACTTTTTTCTAATATTAGAACTTATTGTGACTAAACTACGTACATTTGTGTGATGAATTTCAGTGAGCATGAAGAAAACATTTAGTTTTAAGTAATAAATAGGTCAATTAGGAAGTTAGTATAAAAAAAAAGTATTTTTTTGCCCTGGCCATGGAAAGTACCTCTTAACTTAGAATGACCCATATGCTAACCTAATATTGTAGTAGTTGTAGTATTGTAGTTATATGGTTCTTAGTGTTTTGTTAATAAAGGAGAAACAACAAAAATACATTTAATCATATTCCAATTTGTACAAAAAAAATTAAACGGCCACGTGCGAGTCGGACTCGCGCACGAAGGGTTGCGTACCATTAGCTATACAACATTAGACCTCATATTTTAACCTTTTTTTGCTTTAACGTGCGCGAGTCCGACTTGCACTTGGCCAATTTTTTGTATTTGTTGTTTAGCGGCAACAGAAATACATCATCTGTGAAAATGTCAACTGTCTAGCTATCACCGTTCTTGAGATACAGCCTGGTGACAGACGGACGGACGGATAGCGAAGTCTCGGTAATATAGGGCCCCGTTTTTACCCTTTGTGTACCGAACCCTAAAAACTACGAAACCTAACCTAGGTTACGTAGTTTTTACAATAATTACAGGAGGAGGCTCGAGCGGGAAGGGGAGCATTGATATGTCGTAAAGAGGCCTCCCTGGTTTGCAAGTCCCAGGCCCCTCTAGCCTCTTCCTCTGCAACGCTATGGACCCGGCAGCCGCACGGTGAATCCATGGAATGCTAAATAATTCGTCTCCTAGCATGCAATATACATCTAATATAGCCATCAATTCCATCATAGTAGTACTAATTCTTGATATTTCCCAAGATCTCTTGACATGAGTAAACGTATTAATTTTTTATGCCACCCTTGAAGCTGCCGTAACTTGAAATGAGAATCTCGAGATGTAGCCAGAACATCTTTATTTGTAGAAATGAGAAATGTAAGATACCTAGTCCTTGCTTCTTGGTCTGATTATGTAAAAAGGGACTCCATCCTTAGCAGTCTGTATAAAGTCTCTTAAGATAATGAATTAAAATGCTTGACGATGGTAAAAGACCTGACGGCATGACTCTGGTTCCGTGGAAGTTAGGAAGGCCCTTAGTGTGGGACGCTACTTGCGTAGACACTTTAGCGCCTTCACATCTTTCTGAAACCAACGTGAGGGCTGGCGCTGCGGCTACTTCGGTGGAGCAACTCAAGCGGCGCAAATATGCTAACCTCGGTATGGGTTACATATTTGAGCCGTTTGGTGTAGAGACGTTGGGTCCGTGGGGACCGGGAGCTCATCGTATTTTCCAAAACTTATCTGAGCGCTTGGTCGATGCGACGCGTGATCAAAATGCTGGCACATATTTGGCTCAACGAATAAGCATTGCAATTCAACGGGGCAATGCTGCCAGCATTCTTGGCACGCTGCCAACTGGCAGTGGGCTGGAGCATTTGGACTGCCTATGAGTCTGCTATGACTTATAGATTGTCTAAATGCTTTTATTGTAGTAGCTGTAGTGTTGTATATAGTTCATAGTATTTTGTTTAATAAAGGCACACACCGCCGGTAAAAAAAAATTAAAATTAGTGTGATTCTGATATTGACGATATCGGTTTTTCCTCTCATAATTTTAGTCTGCATATTTCCCGTACATGTATGATGATGGTTAAATAGGTACCTACAGATAAGAGCAGGCTAGTTAAGTGCGTTTTGTTCCCACTTAAGTCCACGCTAGTTAGGTATTAAGTGTTCTGAGCAGCACTATATAATTACATTCTCCACTCAAGATTGCAGTGTATAAATGCATCTACCTGTCAATTTGTCGAATCGGAATTCAGAGCATGATCAGCATCTTCGACCGTCATCTCACGTCTTTTCTAACGTGATGAATCACGTGACGATGTCACAAATTAAACGTGATTTTTACGATGTTTCTAGACGTCTAGTCTGCAAGATTTTTTCCAGTCGTATGGAAACGACTGTGAAGCAAAACGACCAATTAGGCAAATCGGCGAAGTGGCACAATATCGGAATCGTAATAATTCAGTTGTGAGACTTGTGAGGCTAAGAAGTAGAATGCCAATTCATAGATTTTCGTTATTAACGTTATAACTATATAACATAACATGTATTTTGAAAGCTATAAACATTATTTACATATGTTAGAAGGTAATATTTAAATCTACATATAGGTGATATAGGTAACTATAAAATGTTTTCTACTGATTGACTGACAGGGACTGTGTGAGTAAAAGACAAAGTACAAGAAATTTGGATCTTGATTAGATTTAACCAATATCTCATCTGATGGTAAGTGATGATGTGGTCGTAGATGTTGTTCAGGCTAACCTAGAACTATTGGATATGTTTTGGAAAGGTGTAAACGCACAGAGTGAAATATTTCAGGATCGTGTCTACTCAGGTAAAACCAGGGGTCTGCTGAACTAGTTTTGTTAGTTTTGTTTAGTATCATATCTTATGGTAAGTTACAATAGTATAATTAAGAATAATGCTATTGAAAGGTAAAAAAATATGATTTTGGCCGTACGCACGATTTGTGTCATTGACACGATGATTATTTAAGCAAATTGACTGTTTTACTTAAGACACACAGAATTTTTGATAAAATGTTACTGAGCGAATTACTCTTTAGATGTCCGATCGGAACTTATTTGATTCGCCTACCTACTTGGCGGTTTTGCAGAACAATCGTTCCGATACGGATAGGCTTTTAGAGCTCCGTACTAAATAATATGAGTTATACCTATTATACCTACCTATTATCACAATATTGTGCGTATCAGTCAGTAGACCGCGTGCGATCCCGAGAACGATGACCGGATCTGTTGTAAGATTTTTGTGCGCACAAAAGCATTTTATGACCAACTAATAGTTCGCGAGAGCTTAAGAAATGACTAAGATATCCCTCTTGATACGGTTTCGCTATTTTATTGTTATATTTCAGTACATGCAATTATATTCTATACAGATAAAGAAATATGTGTAGGAATCAAGTTGGCCTTAAAGAATGTTATCGAGAGTAACATACATATGAAGCGCACTTAGCGAAGTTTGCTTAGCCGTTCTGAACCGATCAGCAAAGTTAAGCAACGTCAGCCTCGGTCATGACTTGGATGGGTGACCGCTAGTGACATTACTACTGAGCGCTTCCGTGCTTCGGAGGGCACGTTAAGCCGTCGGTCCCGGTTGTTGTCTTAGGATGGCAGTCGTTATAGCATGGTGGTAGGGCATTTTCCGAATGCGCGCACGCAGTCGGGTCTCGGGTCAGTAGGTAGGTACCAACCTACCTACCGACGTCGACAAGTTATTTCACACTTTTGAGTGTTGAAGTCGGTTAATTTTTTTTCCCCATTTTTAGTGTCCCTTGTTAGGTAGGTACCTACCTTATAGTTAGGTAGGTAGGTACTAGCGGGATCGATTGACCTGCACTGGCAATGACTAGTACCTACCTAAATAGGTACCAATTTCATCAAGATAGAAAAAACTTTTCAGTTATTGGAGTGTAATTCAAAAACGGCTTGACCGATTTTGATGAATTTTAAATGGGAACAAACAGCAAGCATCCTTTCAAATAAATAAAGAAACATCCAAATCGGTTCACCCAGTAGAAAATTTTTGAGGTAAGGTAACGTAGCAAACATAAAAAAAAGAAAATACAGACTAATTGAGAACCTCCTTCTTATTTGAAGTCCGTTAAAACAATTACCTACGATTTTATTGTTAGTACGGAACCTTCGGTGAGTGATTCCAACTCACGCTTGGCCGGTCATAGTTAAAAAACAGGCATTGTTCGCCAGAGGTGGTAGGTATGACCCGTTTTGGTTGGATGGAGTGTGCCTATTGACAACTTAGGTAGGACTATGCTCAATTGCAGACTCGGGATTGCTATTAAAACTAGGTAAAAAGCTGCCCGACCCGGGGATTCAATCCAAGTCGAAATCCAGAATTCCAAAGCGACCAACAGTAAAAAATACTTACCCTTTTTTAACACCTTAGAAGTAGGTAGGTACCTACTTCCCTTAAAAATAATGGTAGGTAGGTAGCTACTTACCTAATAGGTACCTACTTTAATACATTTGATTAACGCTGTTTCCAAATTCTAAACATAAGTTAAATCCTATTTTTTTTATATGACGACGTAGGTAGGTACTTATGTAAATACCTACTTAATTGCACAGATGACGATAAAATATGTATCGAATATGTGCGTTCTAGATTTGTATCCGTTTTTATTGCAATGTCGACTAATAAAAATGTAGGTAAGTAGGAAATTGCACATATATATAGGTACAATAATCTTATCAATAAACTCTTAGCTCTTAACCGATAACAACCGACGTTATATGAAGGTGAGACTATACAAATATATACAAGCACTAAGCAAAGATGAACTTTACCCCTAAGATCCGGTCCACGCTTCATTCATTGGAGTTAGATGGCATTGAGTATAGTTATTTAACTTAGCTGTTAGCTGTTATATGTAAGTAATTGACCGATAAACTCATTCTCCTTGAATCAAACATCAACCACGTGATAATAATCGACACAAAAAATAATTACCAATTCAAATTCGTCAGAAAAGTCTTCAAAATACTCACTCGGGAAACAAAAACGCCGGTAACTAGTAAATCCAGTTGTGACGAACAAAAGTAAACTTCACAACTTAACACAAAAACGTGACACGATCACCAAATTGCACTGATTGTTGTCATCTTGACACTGATCATCACTGTTTTAGTTTTTCGGGAGTCGTGAATAAAGTAGTCGCGATTTTATTACCCGCACTATGACGTAGATTACGATACACTCATACGTACGTACCGCGCGGCGATTGCTCGCAGACTGAGGAATACTGAGGATTCTCGCTCGTCCCGACTCGATCTCGATGTGAATATATGAATCGCCAGTTTGAATCGAGATCGTTGTCCATAAACAAAATGCTAGCTCGTAGGTAGTACCTAGCTCATGAGGTAGCGTTCATGAGTGTTTTGTCTTTGGTCTGTCTGTTGTAATTGGCAAGTGGTAAGCTAGACTAGCTACACAGGTACTAATAATCTGTGAGCTTGAGTGCATGACGGTACTGATGGTCAGGCAGTTTTTTCACGAGGATCATAAGAATTGGTAAGTACCGTTTAATTTTTTATATGGCAGCCAATTGTGATCGTTTGTGTATTGTTGCTTCGGCCTTGCTGATATTAAATGTTACTTATTTCCTGTTTTTTTGAGATTTTAGAGGACTTTCCGTTACAATAAATAGGTACCTAGCAGTACCAGGTTACTTACCTTCGCTACATTTTCCTACCGTTACGTTCATAGAACTATTATACTAGCTGCGCCCCGCGGTTACATCCGCGTGGTGATGGATGATGATAAAAAATATTAAACGTGTTAATCCAGCGGATTCCACCGCCAAAATTGGTCCAGTGTTTTAAGCGTGAAGGCGTAATAAACATACAAACACACTAACAAACGTTCACCTTTTATAGGTTACATTCTAGTATTAGTTTGATAAGGATCAATTTGTTAGGTAGGTACTGTTAAATATGAATTAGAATTAAATTATCAGTTTTTAAAGTATTTATTGACACTATATTGGCGATAATTGCTAACACATAAAAGATAGATATAGGTAGGTATATTGTCGCGGGCTTTTTTGTAGTACAATTTAAGGGTATATTTTAGACGAACGCCCCCATACAAAACGCAGCTCCAATCTCATTTTAATAATAGCGAATAAATCTCAATGATTTTTTACCTACGTAATCACTACCCTAATATCTAGGTTTGTGGTGCATCAGATTTACATTAAATTATACAGTTTTGAAATTACACTAGCTCAAAAACTCCTAATTTTAGATAAAAGAAAGACCCAACTTTAAGTATCTCTTACAAAAAAATAAGCATGTTTTTAATATTTGTAATGCACCACAAACATGGGGAATATAATGAACTTTCTATAATGGGAAGTTATTTATACATGTGTACCATACTTTTAAAATAAATCTGGAGCTACGAATAACTGGCTCAAACTCCTAAAAACGAGTGCTATATACTAAACGCTATATAATAAATATTTTAATTATGAGTCCAAAAGAAAAAGGATTTAAGCCAGAAACGATAGGTCTAATAATACACTATATTTACATGAGTTTTTTTTTTAATAACAAGTAGAGTTTACTTATATAAAACTAGCTTTCCGGGCGCGGCTCCGCCCGCGCGTATGTCGGTTATCGCGCGAAAACACTAACCTCTTTTGCGCAGTTGGATAAAAACTATCCTATGTTTTTTCCCGGGTCTCAAACTATCTCCATACCAAATTTCATTCAATTCGGTCCAGTAGTTTTGGCGTGAAAGCGTAACAGACAGACAGACAGACAGAGTTACTTTCGCATTTATAATATTAGTACTGATTTCACGCTTTAGCTGGCGGGTATATGTCCTTAAAATATACATTTCCGTTATACATTATGTACCTACGTGTGATACTAAAGGTTTCTGCAGCGCATGTCAGAATACGTCGCTTAATATTTACATATATATAATATATATATATATATATACTATTTAAGTATAGTAATGAATTTGAAGTTGATTCAATTTAGATTTTCGAGGACGCCGCCGCTGAACACTTCTCTCTTCTTCTCTGTCTTGCGGACAGACCCATTAGATAACATAGCATAATAACTTTTTCTTCACTCAGACTGATATTCATGAAACCATACCTATACTCTGTTTTTTCTTACCTGTCTTATTATGTAAACAAACATGGCGGTTGGTCATCCAAAGACAAGATTAGTGATGGGGACCCATCGCATGAACGACGAGCCGTACAATACTATTGAACTGAGTGATATGATTAAAAAGTAAAGTAAATAGTTTCGTTTGCTCTATATTCATATTGCACATTTTATTTTTAAAATCGTTTCTTGGAAATGATCGATCTTTGTAAATGAATTGTTTATATAGTTATATTTGATGTTCGATTTATATTTTACTGACGCGACGACGAGCGAAGTGAGGAAGAGCGTTAGGCTTTCAGACGACGGCGACGCCGTACGAAGCCAGGATGGCTTTCTTACTGGTTGAGGCTTGTATAATGCTTTTATTAAAAATGAAAGAAAGTTTAACAACAGTTTCGTTTACTTAATATTGAAGGTCACATTCATATTAGGGCAATTACTGATAGATATTGTGATCGATTATAATATCCAACATGATTTATTAACTTAAATTACTAAATACAAACATAAAATCCCACATTACACTTCTACAACATTACTAAGTACAACGTGCTTTGAGAAAAAATATCTTAAAAGACATTGGTGAAAAATGAGTTTAGCAGACTCTTCACAAGAAAGCACTAAGTCCGAAAATTTGACTAAGTGGACACTATAGTGACGCACAAAATAATATTGGAGCCATTTTTATGTTATTTCTATTTCTATTTTCCTTTTAATACAAAACGTGAAACCTTTAATGTATTAATTACTAGCTTTCCGGGCGCGGCTCCGCCCGCGCGTATGTCGGTTATCGCGCAAAAACATTAACCTCTTTTTGCGCAGTTGGATAAAAACTATCCTATGATTTTTCGCGGGTTTCAAACTATTTTCATACCAAATTTCATTCAAATCGGTCCAGTAGTTTTGGCGTGAAAGTGTAACAGACAGACAGACAGAGTTACTTTTGCATTTATAATATTAAGTATAAGTATATTAGTACTGATTTTATCTTCGACCCGATAAAAAAGTCAGTAATGGAAGACAGGACCTTTGACATGTTTATTTATTTAGTTTAGTTCTGGTTATTTATAAAACCAGCCAAGTGCGGGTTGGACTTCCACACCGAAGCTTCCGTATCAACACTGAATCAGTACTAATATTATAAATGCGAAAGTAACTCTGTCTGTCTGTCTGTCTGTCTGTTACGCTTTCACGCCAAAACTACTGGACCGATTTGAATGAAATTTGGTATGGAGATAGTTTGAGACCCGGGAAAAAACATAGGATAGTTTTTATCCAACTGCGCAAAAAGAGGTTAATGTTTTCGCGCGATAACCGACATACGCGCGGGCGGAGCCGCGCCCGGAAAGCTAGTGTACCATAAAATCGTTATATTTTTCATACAGTGCAAGATTACCCGCACTTGGCAGGTTTTTATTATTGATAGATATTGGACTAAAATTATACCAAGTTTGAATCGTGTATGTATTACCGTTTTTACTATAGAGCAAAAATAAAATTCGTTAACAAAACAGGTGTTTGTATGAGAACCCCTATATTTTTAACTTATTGTTATTATTATTACTTGTTAGGAAATTCACTATTTTAACCCATATTCTGTGAATATGTCAATAGGCTATCTATTACCGTTTCAAAGATACAGTCCTTTAAAAGTCGGATGGAGTGAAGGGTTTTTCGCGGCTTATAATAGGTTTCCACTTTCTAGTACTGAACCCTATAAATTAAACTAAATTATACTTATCTACTTGTTTTAATCTATACAACCAGTTAGTATAACGAGATCAACGAAATATGTTCAGTTGTTCACTTCAACTATTCATTATTTTGATACCCATCTTCCCATCACTAAAATTCATAGACAAGATAGAGTATTTTATGTCAAATCACTGTCATTACTGTATACAGATTTTGTGATCATTACGATAATTGATTTCTATTTTGGAAAAAACTATACATTTCAATGATATTTGTATGTTTATCGAAGCGTGATGTTTCTTTTGTTAGGCCTAGTCAGTTGTGAATGGCCAAATATAGGTGATTATGACGAAAACTTGTGATTTTGTAACTGAGGTGTGTTTGTTTACATTTTAAGACAGGTAAGAAAAAACAGACTTTAGATAATATAATAAACTAGCTTTCCGGGCGCGGCTCCGCCCGCGCGTATGTCGGTTATCGCGCGAAAACATTAACCTCTTTTTGCGCAGTCGGATAAAAACTATCCTATGTTTTTTCCCGGGTCTCAAACTATTTCCATACCAAATTTCATTCAAATCGGTCCAGTAGTTTTGGCGTGAAAGCGTTTAATGAGAAAAAGAGGTTAATGTTTTCGCGCGATAACCGACATACGCGCGGGCGGAGCCGCGCCCGGAAAGCTAGTAGTGACATAATTAATTAATATTAGTTGTAAATAAAGTCAACGAAGACTATACCATATATACATATTCAGTTTCAAAATTTCTTCAAGTTAGCACTTATTGAAGATGCTATTTTCGCGTACATGTTTTATGCTGTGCAATGATTATTTTAGTCTCTCGTGTAACTTTTATGTTATTTTCGGCGGAATAGATGATCGTATAATGTAACAACTTTTGAAGTTCTTTTAGCGGATCTTGGGTAATCATTTTTACCTATCAAGGGCATTGTTCTCTGTGGTCTTTACTTGGATGGGCCACCGCTGGTAGTATTTATACTACTAGCGTTTCCGTTATTCGATGGCCGCGTGCATTTTGTAGGAGCCCATGTAAAACTGCATTTAATAAAATTATTACTGTTGTTCGTATATTGTACTAAAACAGTCAATACCACAGAAAAAATATATTTAGGGCAGCTGGTTTGCTGGAAAGTGCATGTGCACGTACCTGTGTAGGCTGTGTAGCTGTCGACGGCTTTTCCTGTGTTTTCGGCGGTTCGGCGCGCGGTGATGTTTACATTTACTCGGTTGTTTTTGATTACTTATACATGTTGCCTACCTTCATTTCAAGATCAAAATTAAATTGACTATAGTATACTTAAATATTATGTGCTATTATTTTTTCTTCCGGTACATAAATACAACTGCGAAAAGTATTACAAAATTACAAATTTACGAGAGAAAAAATTATAGTCATGTGCGGGATTCGAACCCGCGTCCATCCACCCCTTAAGCCGGGGTATGCTCTAACCAATTGAGCTTACATGACACAATGACTCATAACTGTAATTCTTGCTCTCGTTCTTCATGCAACCATCGTATTGGGATGGAGCGACACCTATAGTTCAACTTAACAATATTAAAATTATAAGGTTGCGTCATCATTTACAAGCTTAAAACCAATTGCAAAATTGGTCTTGTTTGTAGTACAACGCAAGTTGAACTATAGGTGTCGCTCCATCCCAATACCAATATGTTATTTTTTTTCGATTTTGAAATATTTCTTCAATTTCTTATTTTTATAGTCTCTTATATTTTCTTTATATTGTTATAATCCTTTCATATACGTAATAACATTAATACAAAAAGAAACGCCAAAGGTGTTATGACAAAACTAAATAAAACTTTTTAAAATGACGAAAAACCGAATTCCTGGTATTTTGTTGTTTTCTTTAATTATTTTATTTTATAGACTTGCACCCACTACTTCGATTATTGTTTATATCTTTATTCACAAAAAAATGCAGATTACCAGGCTATTTAGTATTTAGTTTAGAAGTGGTTATGATAATACTATAATGTCTCATACCACGCGGCTGCGCCGTGAGTATTTTGGCGCCCAAGTAAATGTGACCGCAGTTTTTACTTTTTTATCCCATGATTTTATATACTTCGCGTCTCATAGAGAAATATATTTTAAAAAGCTTTTTCCAATGATGTGAACGTCCAAAATTTATTTGAATAATAATTGATAACACTAGGATAGGCCTTCGCTTATATTTTTTTATTTAGAGGCAACCGATACTCCGTTTGCGATGGATCGCGTTGTACCCGGCTCCCGATATCTGATTTATTTCCGGCTTATTAATGTAAAATTTAACAAAACTCGATATATAGATACAAAACGATTAACATCTTGTTATTTTATATGAAAACTAGATGATAACAACGTAAGAATCAGAACTTATAACAATTCAGCACGTTTTCTATAAATTTCAAACAACAGTATCTGATATAACAGTACTTATCCCCTATATACTTCTAGCCTCATAATTGGCCACCTGAAAATTTAATGCTTTGAAAAACTGTATAAAAAGTAAGTACAAGACCGCAATTATCGACTTTAATAGCATATAAAACTTCTCAGCCTTAAGAAAGTTTCCACCTCATAATATATCTGGTTACGACGGAATTTAAATGGCTGTCTTAACTTCTATATATCCGCTTAATAGTATAATATATAATTTGTGTGTGTTTTTTATTAGAATTACCAGGAATCACGTATATAAAATATTCGTATTATTAGGTATTGACCAAGTTCTAAAATAAAGGACTCTCATATACTAGTTTCAGGCCGCGATTTCCTCCGCGTGGCAACCAATGAAAACCGCCAATGGGGGCCCAACAGTCCAACGGACGTAAGACGCATTTTTTTTCCCATGAAACTCCTCCCAGGCTTCTTGCTAACAAGCAGCGTTGGGTTCCGCCACCGCTTTACACGAACCGGATATAATACGGAGAGGATCCACTAGTGGATTCACAAGAATTCATAAGATTTACAAGGTATTTTAAAATTTTCAGTGATACCAATTCCAATTTCATAAACATGATCAAGAGATCATCATTCCAAAATGCCTGGTAAAAGTATACATATTCCAGTCAAATCGGACATTGTTTTTCTCTAGATGTTTTGAAGCAATAATCCGAGAGGTAAAAGTTATGGACTACCGTGCCGCAGGTCCATGGTTCGATCCCCACCGCATGGTGTTAGGGCATTTTGAGAATGCTCACCTGGCTAGCTATCACCCTCAAGCCTCAAGTAGAAAATCTGTCCCTAGCACCTACCATTTGTTCCAGCAGCAGTCCATGAGAGCCAGTAAAATAATAGGCACATGAGACTTTACAACTGTATGTCTCAGGATTACAGGCATATATTCGTCACTTGTGACGAAATGCATCTGTTATAGGCAGATTTTCGCTCGCTTAACATCAGGTGGGCATCGTGCTTGTCTCGTCACCATCACATAAAAAACCTTTTTTCAAAAATCAAACAAATAAGAAATTAGGTACAAAACAAATCAGACGCTACTGAAACATTACAATCGTTACAGTTGAATAAACAAGAAAGGGCATGCAGTGTCGCCATATATTAAGGTTCTACAGTAATTCACAAGAGAATAAAAGTGTAGGCACCTCCAGAGGTATCCTATAACATAGTACCTATGTCTTCATCAGCATTCGAGCTCGGAAGACATTTAAAGGATTAAATTAAGTATAATTCGACATTCATACACCGTACTGAATTTAATCAGGGCTCCTTCTGCCCTAAAGAATTACGTGCGGCACCGTCCTAATGGACCGAGCCTAATGCGCAATAGATGTATTTTTCTTGACGTTTTGTTTTGGTAGGTATACCTTGCAAGGATTAAGACTAAAAGGCTTTTGTTATGTTTTGACTTAATTGTATGAATGTTCTATTTATTGCGTTGTGGGTTGAAGTAAATTTTAGGCCCTGTAGCCCAAGCACGAACATTTCGATAGTCCGTAACGTAAACGTATCTAGTTTACAGTACGTTTACGCAGGAGCCGATGGTTGACAGCACAACGCATCGTTTGTTGGCTAAAAGGATAGGATTACTAAAGTGATGTCATCCGGCGTAAATCAAATGTATTGTACCTTCTTTCTAAGAGCTAATTATTCATTACAAAATAGGTTTGAATGCTTTTCCAGTCTATACAAAATCCTTTATAAATAAATACGAATAAAACGAAACGTTAAAATCTCGACTGATTAGATGTCAAAACCTTCAATCTGCCAAAATTTAGTTCCTTTTACGCACTGTAGGGGCACTGATCAAATCCTATACAAAATGGTGACATTTCGATACGTTAACGAAACGGTTACGTTTTCGGAAGTAATTCGTGCTAGGGCTACTGCTCTCTAAAATTACATATACTTAGTAATTAAATGTCTAAAATCACAGTTATTGTCCGGATCATGTCTTAAATTTATTTTAATTCTAATAGCAGCCTTTTATAATGCCTTTGTGGTGAGTAAAATAAAAATTGGTCGCGTAGGAGTTATAACAACATATTCAATAGGAAACCCAAACACCAAGGCACGGTATCAGTCTTTTGCAACGTAGAAAAGCTTTAGACAAAGTCTAGCATAAAGGTTTGATTTACAACTTATACACTTCAGTGTGCCAGAACAAATTTTGCTCACTATACAAGAATGAAGCATTTGTTTAGCTACCGCGTCGAAGACACCTTATATATCCCTCGCCTAGTCCAAGCCTAAATCCCTCAGTTATTCTTGCTTACCCTCCTTGCTCTGTACTACAGCGATGTCCCAGGCTCTGAACTCAATGTCCTGACAGCCCAGTTCGCGAATTACACCGCTATCTCTTTCACTGGTTGCTTCAAAATCAGACAGAGATGTGCCATCCCACCGTCCATCACCGGGATAGGCGATTGATTCCGTAAATAGGGGATTACGGTCAATCCAGTTGCCCCCCTATATCCGAAACCAATCACTTTCACTGGGTGAGAATGTTTAAATACCTCAGAATAATTCTTGATCGGAATATTACCTTTGACCCTTTTTTTTTTTTATTCTCATGAGGAAAATGCATTTACGCATACACACCCGCCGGGGAGCAGGTGGTTATGTCGGGCTCAGGGTCAATAGGGACCCCACTACCGACTAATAACCTCATGGTGTTCCGTCGTCATCGACTAGTGACAGGGGCCGCGGGGTCACTCGCGCTCTCATCCGCAGACCCCATCGCTGTCGCTGTCCGCTTAAGCGGGCCCAGCCTCTGGGAATAACTCCCTCCCCGAATGCCGCTTCGTGGGATGCCCTGGAACACGAGGGCATCCACACCTCATGAGGACCTAACCCTGATGGGGGGTGCCGGCTGTCCCCACGGCCAACACCCCAGGTCCTCTGAGCGGAGACGGAGTGCGAGCACGACCAGCTCGCCTCCGTGTCCGCGCTCTGCGGAGCGGAACAGAGAGAGGATCTCTCTCCCTTTCCCGCTCCTCCGCCTCCCTCTGTGAGACAATTGTCTCGCAAAACGAGGCCACTGCCTCCCACGATCTCTCGTCATCGACCATCTTTACGATGATGGCCGGCAAGGAGAGGTCGGACCCCACAACCGCGATCAGGGATCGCCGCGGTCCCGCTCCACCTGGGCATGCCTCCAGTGCATGCTGGGCGGTGTCTTCCACGCAGCCGCACTGATGGCAGACTGGGGAGGGCTCCCTTCGTGAGTCGTTACACAGGTATCTCCCGAAACAGCCATGTCCCGTGAGAACCTGTGTCAATCTGAAGGAGAGCCTCCCATGCCTTCTTTGCACCCACTCTCCGAGTACGGGCCGGATCGCTTCGAGGAGTCGTCGAGCGCCGGCCCCTCTCTGTGTGGGTCCTGTGAGGAGCCTCTCACCCCATGTGGCCAGAGCTGACGCCCTAGCGTCATCGCGCCAATGCACCACCTCCCGCGGCGCCGGTCGCTCGTCCCGCTCCCGAGCCTGGGATCTGCGCTGATAGACCGAGGCTAGGACTTCAGCCTCAAGGTCCCACGGGAGTAGTCCGGCGAGAACGCACTCAACTTCGCAGGAGAGTGTGCGGTACCCTCGAAACACCCTCACTGCCATAACCCTCTGCGCCGCAAGCAGTGCAGAAATACCTGCTCGGCGGAGGGAGCCTGCCCATATCGGGGCACCGTACAGGGCCATGGAGCTGACCACCGCTGTATAGAGGTGGTGGCAGCTCCCCCTTCCTCCACTGGTGTTCGGGAGGAGGCGACTCAATGCGCCAGCTGTCCCCAGAAGTTTGGGGGACAGCTGCCGCATATGCGCATCGAACCTCCATTTACTGTCGAGGACAACGCCGAGGTATTTCAGCGTCGACCCAACAGGAATGGAGGCTCCACCCACCACAATGGTGGAGCCTGCAGGTGGCGCCCGTCGTCGGCCATAAAAATAAATGGCCTCAGACTTATGGAGTGCCACCTCCAGGCCCAGCATCCGGATTCTAGCCACGATCGTCGCGACACCGGCCGTGGCCAGAATCGCCGCCTCCCTGTAGTCGCCTCCCCTAGCGGTAACCAACGTGTCGTCAGCGTAGCAAACGACGTTGACGCCACGGAGGTTAGCGCCACGAAGCACCCAATCATACCCGACGTTCCACAGGAGGGGGCCTAGAACCGACCCCTGCGGAACGCCACGCGTCACTGGACTTCGTCCTTGCCCATTCGTCGTCGGGAAGACTACCTCTCTATCAGAGAGATAGTCCCCGACTAGTCTTTGAAGGTACTGGGGCACTATGTGGTGCTCCAGTCCTCCGCGTATCGTGGTCCAGGGCAGGGTGTTGAACGCATTGGCTATGTCCAACGACACTGCCAGCAACACGCCACCACTAGAGCATGCCTCCTCGGAGAGGTTGCGGACGCAGGAGATGGCATCCAGCGTCGAGCGACCTCTCCGGAATCCGAACTGGGTGGGTGCCAGATCAGGTCCCGTCGTCTCCAGGTGCTTGACAAGGCGGGCAGCGACGACATGCTCCAACAACTTGCCGGCCTCATCAAGCAGCACGATGGAACGATAGCCCGAAGGCTCATCCACGGGACGGCCCTCCTTCCTCAGGAGGACGAGCTTGCCCCTTTTCCACCGTTGGGGGGAATTTGCCCTCCCTGAGGCACCTGTCAAACAGGGCTTTTAGGGAGGGCCCCAGATGCTCAAAGGAGAGTGCCAACGCGCGACCTGGTATGCCATCAGGCCCAGGCGCCGTGTTCTTGGCCCTCATCCTGAGCAATGCGGCGCCTATCTCTCCGTCGGAGATAGGGGCAGGCTCGTCTTCGATCGCGTGGAGATCTATTGTAGAGGTCAACTGCGCGGTGGGAGGCGTAAAATCGGTCCCGGGTGCACCGGGAAACAAGCCGTCAACCACCCTCTGAAGCACCGCCGGGAGGAGTGAGGCAGTTGTGGGGGGTGCCCAGGGGCGAAGCTTTTGCCTCGCCCACATATACGGGCGGCCCCACGGATCGCAGCAGCTGTTCCCAGGCTCGCTTCTTGGCCTCTTTTATAGCCACGCGTAAGGCCCTTAAAGCTTCTCTGTAAGTGGCGTACAGGGACTCCATCACCTCGGTCTCCCGCCGCCTCCGCCTTCGATACCTCTGGTATCGGCGGCGCCTCATCACACAGCATCTCCGAAGTTCGGCGATTTCCTCCGACCACCAGTAGGCTTGGCGTCTGGGCTGTGGGGCACGCGCACGTGGCATCGCTGCGTCGCAGACGCGCGAAATTGCCTCACACAGCCAATCTGCCTCCCCGTCAACGTCCACCAGGACTGGATCTGGAGGAGGGTTGCTCCATGCCTGGACAAGTGCCGCCTCCTGTAGCACTTCAGTATTGAGCTGCTTCAGGGCCCATCGCGGACCGGTCCACCCGATTCTTCTCGCACCGCATCCGTCTGGAACGAGGAGACGCTGAACCGGATATACCGGTGGTCGGAGATAGTCTCCTCGTCCACCAACACCTGCCAGTCGCGGATACGGCAGGCGAGGTTTGGGGTGGCGAACGTCAAATCGACAATCGAGCCACCCCATTGACGGACACAGGTGTTTTCCGTCCCGCGGTTTAACACGCAGAGGCCAACCTCAGCCACCCACTCTAAGAGGATGCGACCCCGCTGGTCCATCGTCGGGCAACCCCACGCCGGAGATTTGGCGTTGAAATCCCCAAGGACGACCAGGGGGAGAGGGTGGGTCTGACCAATTAAGGTTCCCACCGCACGGAGGAGGGCCTCGAACTCGTGCAGGGGCTTGTTACGGGAGTGATAGACCCCCACGACAATTACGCCTCCTACTGATGCTGCCACGTATCCCCTGCCCCTCGTCACTCCTTCGAGGGGGGGGGATGGGCCGGCGATTGGGTTGTGATTGCCGCCAAGCCGTCCAAATCCCCCACCCAGTCAGACCTGGGTGGAACCCTGTAAGGCTCGGCGATCACTGCCACCTTTATCAATCGCTCCGCCATGCAATGCAGGAGAAGATCCTGAGCATCGGCGCAGTGATTAATATTCGCCTGGAGGAAAGTTAGGGCCATCACTAAGTTACCTCCATGCGCTCCGCCTGCCTTATTTCCGGGCCAGGCGGCTGCGTCTTGGCCTTAGCCTCAGACGCAGCAGCCCTGTGCTTAAGCCTTTGTTTAACCGGGAGCTTGGTGCAAGCCTTGCCCCCAGAAAGGTGGTCCGCTGCCTTACCCTCGGCAGCACAGGTTGTGCAGTGGGGAGCGGCGGAACACGCGTTGGCCTTATGACCTTTTTGACCGCAGCGATAGCATTCATCGCTACGATCAACTTCCGACCTGCACTGGGCTCCGATATGACCCAGTTTAAGGCAGCGGTAGCAGCGGCGTGGTCTCGGATCTAGGACCCTTACCTGTGCGGCTACCCAGCCAACAAGAACACGGCCACCACTGGCCACAATCTTCTTTGCGGCAGTTACAGGACACCGAACAAAGGCAGTACCCATACCCGCAGCTCCTTTTCTAATTGTCCCAACGTTAACTGATGGGAGAGGGCAACCGCCAGCCTTCACAAGAGCGTCCACCAGCTCGTCTGGTTGAACTGAGTCATCCAGCCCACTGACTCTGAGATCCGCAGTGGCAGTAGGCCTTGTGACGCGTATGTCCTCCCTGTCACCAAAGACCTCTCTGAGTTTTTCAGCCAGTGAGTCCGCCTTCCCCGAGTTCTCAGCCCCTGGAATCTCTAAAATTCGGGCCCCTGTGGTTGCCGTCCTTATTTTCAGCGGGGGCACTCCCATTTCATCAAGACTTATCCGTCTCTTGGCCTCCGTCAGCACCTCACGATAAGTCACGCCGCTCTCCATCGCCCCTGGTTGCAGCGTGATAACCACGGCTGCAGAACGCGGGGGGCGGAGTTTGGCTGTACTCGCCCTCGAAGGCTGTGGCGCCGGCTTATTACCTTTGACCCATCATATGAAGTGTTTCCGCAACAGGGCGGCCTTCGTCTCCCAGTCCACAAGGAGAGTAAACAGTCTCCTAGAAATAAATAGACACTTTACATCATGACCTATAACCTCAGTAGTGTTTGATTATGCTAGCGAACCCCAACTTAATTATCTTCAATTATATTTAGAAGCACTTCGCAATACAGCTGGAGTACCGTGGTACCTACGGTACTCCGATCTACAAAGCGACTTCAACCTCCTTACTACAGCTCAGTTCACTAAGGGACGTTTGTTGATTTGCATTGTCATACTTTTTACATAATAAGTAAACACAGTATCTGGTCCATTACAATAGTAGTGTAGGTAGTATATTATAGGTAATTTAAATTTCTATAATGTTATTAATATAAGGTACACTTAAGAATTAATATTCATTGTAGTTGAAAATTTTATAGACATAAATATAAATAAAGTTTTTATTAGTATTGTGCTTCACGATTATTTTTATTAACTGACGCTTTATTTAACTTATTAGGTCAACGAACAATAACAATATATTTTCTTCAAAGTATGATATAAATCTCTAATGTATGCGATGTCGATGCTGGCTACTAATTACTCGCATTATAGGATAATGTCAGTCAAAATTGTTTTTTTCGATAAATATTATTTTTTTTTTATCCCATCATTACACAGTAAACACAGTAATTACAGCAGATTTTACAGTTACACTAACTGAATGAAGTTAATTTTAAATTTATACTTGCATTAGTTACAAGCCTTGTTCCCATTTTTACCCTATAGTAAAATAATATAAAATTAAACTAAATAATAGCATACGGTATCCCAAAACCAAGTCCTAGAAAAAATGAATTAGTTAACCTGACATGTAGAAGATAGATTTCTTAATAAATGATTTTTTAACCTACGAATAGTTGTCACCTGCATTTATATCTCTAGATTAACTTTTGGACGCTCCGGTCACATCGCAAGTACAACATCTTCAGAATTTAAAGCACCCGTCGCTGTCCTCTCAATCTTGTCAGACTTTACTAGTTTGACTTTCATAAATACTTCATACCTTTATTTACGTGCATAGAATGAACTGTCTTGGGGTAAATTGAACGTATACAAGTCGGTGATTCGGTAAATTTGGCTTAAACAAAAGCTGCCGTTGCTAGCTAGCAATTCGAAAGCAATCAACAATCGTGGCCATTGAAGCGTGAACACCGCCTACATTTGTAAGGCTCGCTCTAAACTGAACAACTTAGTCTACTACTACAAGAGTACGAGTACAATAGCTAGTATAATATGCCTTAAAACATATTATGTAAATAAATTTCAGAGTAATGTATTTTGTATCTCAAGTAAATTATTCAACACTGGCGGACCGCCCCGGCTTCGCACGGGTATTTAACAAATTTTAAATTGAAAGACATTAAAGTAGTTATTGTGTCATAACTGTTATATATATTAGTATTAGGGACTTTTTTGTAGATATTAATGTCCTCTATAAAATTGTTTAACTTTGCTTTATTATCAACAATTTCCAGAGCGTATGCATATAACGATTTTTTCACACGTTGGATTACATTATCGAAGTTTTCATACGGATCCCTAATTTTTTGAAAATATTCAATAGCCTATGTTCATCAGTGATAGTGTAGGATAGTTATGGTAAGAGTTTTTCAAATCGGTCCAGTAATTTTTAAATTTATTAATAACATACAAAAATACAAATCTTTCCTCTTTATAACATTAGTGTACCTATAATTAATTGTTAGATTCGATACCATTCTGATTCAAATATTCTAAACTCATATTTTTATGATACAGTGTAAGATTTCTTACACATCGGTTTAACTTTTTTTTGCATTTTTCTTTGTTGCATGCTGTGTACAATACAATTGACTCACAATAATGATCGTCCTTGGCTACGATTGCAATTATCAGATCATCGAGGTATAGGTACAAATTTTCAGTCAATTGTGGAACTTCATAAGTTGATGAAACTGAAATGAAATCAATTCTATCAATCTACAAAAATTCTATCTACTCTACAAAAAAAGAGTCACCGGATAACCCAAATAACGTTACGCATGTAAATATAACAAGTAGGTATACAAATGACAAATGCGCCAATCACAGTTATCCCAAATTTAATGCAATTAATTATATGACGAAGATGCGTTGAATATACTACACTTCTGAAAAATATTCAATTCGATGATGGTTTGGGTGAAGCTTCGCTCTTAGGAGTTAAGCGCAAGTTTTCCTTTGAATTTAAGTTTGAACATTTTATTGGAGATGTAGGGGTTTGGAAATGAAAGTTGGAGCTTTCTAAAAGTTTTAGTGTGTTGCAGTGTTGCAGACTTTGAACATTTTCTTTAAAAGTTTTCACTTGCGTCTAGTTTACATAAGTATCCGATATATTAGAAATCACGATGAATTTGAATGAAAACGATAATTGATCCTAGGACTTTCATTTCGCTGGTATCTCATCAGATGCTAAGTTATAATGGAGTCGCGATGGCACACGTTTGCCAAAAGTCTTGTCTTATGGATTAAAATAATATAACTCAGGGAACAGTTGAGTTTTTTTATTCACTGTTCGTAGAAGTATGTCTGATTAAAGTAGAAGAAGTTTTAATCAAGTATCGTTGATCGTGGTCATGAATATAGTGAAGATATGTCGTCATCGGTAAAACATTAACCTCTTGTTTCGCTGTTGGATAAAAGCTATTCTATGTCCTTCCCTGCATCTCGAACTATTTCCATACTAAATTTCTTCCACATCGGTCCGGTAGTTTTGGCGTGAAAGCGAGACAGACACACAGAATAAAAAATAAAAGCTTTTGCGTTTCTGCAGGGTTATTGGTAAAATGCTAACAACCTCTTTTGGTTGACTTCTACTAGTCCTAACAAACATTTTAAGATGATTTTTTATTAGTATGGATGGACCAAATTCAGTCTTACAGATTTTTGTCTATTATCTAAAAATTGATAATGGACAGGTACGCTATAATTATGTATGCTGTATGCAGCGCGATCATAGCCTCAGGGAAATCTCTATAGCTGAAAACAAATAAATCCTTTTACAAGAAGATATGAATTTTGCAAACGTCTCCTCGCTGCAAGATTATTATCATAACTAAATCTGCCTGGCGATGGGAAAAAGCTGACAGTAAATTTATTTGAATATTTATTGAGCGCTATCTTCTCGTTCACGTCGACTGGTACACCACGTAGTAGAAAATGTTGTAAGAAAGATGGTTCAACGTTACGGTTTAAAGCGGGGCCAACACACAATAAAAGTATGCAAGATCGTGTTTGGATTTAAGTAGCCAAGCGTATATTTGAAGCAGTGATTGATGGCTCAGTGGCAGTGACAAATAAAAAAAAAATATTTACAAAATATCTCGGGCCATCTGAAAGCCTACAAAATAGCTTAATGACTGCAATCCAAAAAATTCTGCTAATTAACCACCAAATGACACCAGTGGTCAGATGTAACAAACACATTCAAGAGTGGTCAAATAAACCCACGTCCCAAATACTACCCTTATTTATCACTAATGGTAATGTGAGATGAAATTCATCAAAATCCACCAGCAGATTTTCTACTTGAGGGTGGTAGCTAGACAGACGGGCATTCTCAAAAGCCCCACGGACCATGGTATAGTGACTGCCATCCTAAGACAATAATAGGGACCGACGGCTTAACGTGTCCTCAGAAGCACGGAAGCGCTCAGTAGTAATTCCACTAGCAGTCACCCATCCAACTCGGGCGGACGTTCCTTAACTAAGCCGACCGGTAAAGAACACCTAAGCAAACTACGCTGCGAGCGCTTTAAAACAAAGGGTTTACATTTCACCATGTAAAATATAAGAAAAAAATTAAATCAATGTCTAATATATAAACCGACCTATAATACCCTCGTGCATAATAATATTATACACTAGTGCGTAATAGAATTATCCCTACAAAGTTAAGTTAGTACCTAAATGCAAATTATATGCGAGTAAACAGAGCATTTTCAATAATACAGATTTGTAACAACATAGAGGTTTAAGGCTAAGTTTATGTAACCAACCAACATACATTTGACGCACGCAAAAATAAAAAAACTTGCGCGCTATTTTCCATAATTTTCGTATGTTGTTTGTATCGCATTTGTGCAATATTTTTTTTTTCTTCGCAAGGGTGTTGATAAAGTGCCCATGAAAGTCGTGAGCAACTTGCTCACTATACACTTGGGTGATTTACACCCTCACGTACAGCTCGGGCTGCAACCCACAGCCTCGTGTATAATGAGCAACTTAGCTCACTTGTATCATAATATACTATTATTCAATACCAACTACTGAGAAGCAAAAGATTTTATTTGTATATTCTAAACTTCGCCTTCCTCGGGGCTCTGTACTATCGCCTATCCTCTTTCTTCTGTACACGAGCGCCATCCCACGCTCTGACCCCTAATTATTTATAGGATTATTATTCACTGAGTTAATTAGATGAAAATTTCTACCAGCATTGTGTAGATTTCTTAGAGATTAACAATGATGGTATATTATCTATATATTATATTAATATCAGTGACAATAACTATGGAATTGCCGTGCAGGTGCCGCGCAGGTGGTCCATGATATGAATCCCACCGCGTACTTGAGCTTACCACAATATTTGTAGGCGATTTTTAGAATGCTACCAGCTACCACCCCCAAGTAAAATATCCGTCGCCTATCACAAAACAACGGTATATTCCCAAAACTATATTTGAGAGCAAGTTTCCATTCTTGTTAAGTAGTCATCTGCGACCACATCATCACTTACTAACAGGCGAGATGGTTATCAAAGTTAAAATCATTTATTCAATTTGGGCGTCTATGACGCTCTTATGTAGGTCAATTACAAATTTTAATATTGAAATATTCTACATTGTACTGCCACGTTCAAAAAATTTAAGCCAATACGAGAAGAACGGGCAAGAAACTCCACTCTTTTAAAAAAACGTTTTTTAACAATGTGTTACATACTATATAGTAAAATTATTACAATAATTATTTACATTACGTAGGTGACAGGCGCTAGCTTGGCAGAGTCGAACCAGTCCAAGCATTTTTGTCGTTAAGTAATCACAAACTGTGTAGTAAGATTTCTTTATCAAAATGTTCTTCACGTGCAAGTTGTATTTTATTTCTGTGAGCGTTGTAATGTTTGGGAACTTTACTATAAAACTGCACACATTTACCTAAAAAGGACTTTTTATTTGTCTTTGCTAATCTACAACTTGGCACCGCTATTTTATATTTATTCCTAGTGTTGTAATCGTGCTCTTTTAAGTTTACTATTTTTTTACAAACATAAATAATATTTTCAAATATATATCATAGACTAACCTACAAGTATGAAATAAACGTTACGAAGGAAATAGAACCTAATCATTCCATAAATAATTTGTCATGTCGTCTGTGTTCTCAATTAAACGTTAAACCATTTATAACATAATTTCAGCGTCCCTTAACCGAACTAAACCTATTTACATACGGAAAGCATAAATTAATCTGTAAACTTGGCGACAATTTATTTACATTCACAAGTAAATACATCGTCTTGATTAATAAAGTTTAATTAAATTAGATACCTACCCTCAAGTGGGAGCTCGTAATCGATATGCTGGTTACGTAGGTAATTCGCGTTATTATTTTATTCCCTAAGAAAATACGAGTAGTGTACGGTATTGTGGATTGTGGAGGACAGATTTAGCTTGATTATGGGATTTGTGTTAGGTCTTATATATTATGTATTTAAATGTATAATAAATGATTAATGCTTGTGGCTTACATATGGTAATTCAAAACTTTTTTGGAAAGCATTAATAAAACTATTGTCATTGAAACTTTTCATGTTGTCGTTAAAACGCTAGTCGATGAACCTCATTTTAAAGCGACTTACAAAAAAGAAGGAAGTTCTCAATTCTACACGTGTTTTTTTTTTATTTTTTTTATTTATGACGGCGCATAACATTACAGTGTAGTCTAATTTTTGATAATTCTTTTGTTTATTGAAAAGGTTATACCTCCGAGGTGGTCCTATATAAATTTCATCAAAATCTGTAAAGTAGTCTTTAAGTTACAATCAACGAACTGAAAATGTTATTTTGACATATATACCTAGATGACTTGGTAGTTTTGTCGGACCAGGATTGTAGGTGAGTAAAAGTCGATCGTTCAACCAGTAATTATCAGTAAAACGTTTGAAAAACTGACTTCTAACCTTCAGTGAAATAACTTGTTGAAGTCGGACCATGAAAATGTGTTCTCCAAGTGTTTTGAATCAGCACGGGGCCGACTTTAACAAGTTATTTCATACTCTTCCTTGTTGGACGACAAGACACTTCATTATGAGGGAAGAAATTTGGAAGCAGTGATAGCAGGTCTATGGTACAAAATTAAGCCTAATTTTCTTGTTTAAATTTTAACGAGTATATACCTACAGGCTCATGCGATCTTATTTTATATGAAACTTTGAATTTTTTTATGGCGGTAATTTATCTACATGACGAGTATATCATATCATTTGTTTGTTATTTTAGGGCCCGTTTCAGAATGTTCGAGTAAGTGCCGGTTATACTACCTAGATTTTATTTATTAAGGACAAGACCGTAGTCAAAATAATTTCTAATTCGGGCGGGGCTAAAAGAAATGGGCGTCAACTTAAAACTCATAAAAATATTCAGTCGCACGGCGGCACTAGTCGCCGTACCACGGATAGCGTCGCTAAAATTGTAGAGTTTCGTGCGCTATTAGAAGCGGCAGAACAGAAGTGTAGATAACAACATTTTTATCTGCAGATACTGAGAACCTCTAAGGTAAAAAAAAAAATATCACTTGTAGGTAATGATATTTTTTTAATAGACTAAGCGAAGCGAGGTCTCGGTGGAGGTCTGAGCAGTGTATATTTCCCCGTCAATAAATCTCGATTGCCTGAATCGATCTTCTTGAAATTTGGTAGAAAGGTGCCCATCTTGCATATCAACAGAATTTGCAAGTAGGAAGAGCCAGTAGGAGCTTAATTGGTTTGTGGTTTGCTGAGATTATAGGGTTCATAAAACGAGGTTATAATTTAAAATTCAAAAGTATTATCTCAATATTTTGCTCAAAAAAGTATTTTGACTTCATGAAGCGGTACGAAACCACGGAAATATTATCTATACAGTATTTTAACTCGGCCCTGTCCTTGAAAAAACTACCTACAGCCGCGCGGTACGTAAACATGCGATAGGGCTGCCCGCATCCTGCATTTTAATTGCATTTGCCTACTTTGTGTTTCCATTTTGTTTTGTGATTGTAAATATACTTTTTTATATAAGCAAACTACTGATTCGCCCCGGCTTCACGCGGTTATTTAACAAAAAAATCTTAACTTATAAATTAAACATATAAAAAAGCAGTTATTGTGACATAACTGCTTATAGTATTGCGGACTTTTTATAGATGTCTTCTATAAAATTGTAGTATATCACTTGGCTCTATTTTCAATAATTTCCGCAGCGTATGCGATATAGGGGAACCCGGGGCAGCACGGGCCCCTTAAGGTTCGGACGTTATAATCAGGGCATTAAAGCGAAATAGCAGGCATAATCAGTAATTATTTAATGGACTCATTAATAAACTTTAATTATCTTACAGAATAGTCAACTTAGACTTACAGTTATCTCAGTCGGTGGTCTTAAACAAAAAATTAGATCTTGCTCATAATGCCCCGTACCTGGGGCACTAAGGGCATACCTGGGGAATTATGGGCACTACGATAACTTACATAGAAAACCTGGCACAAAATGAGAAAATATGATGAGACTTGTCATCGTTATCATCTTCACCTGCACGTGAACAATGAGCCCCTTGTACAAGCCCGGCATGATTACCAATCCTCTGTGGGTTGGGAGTACGTTTTTGAGTGATTTGGTTTCTGGTTGTTGGACTTCCACTACAAAGTTTGGATCCAATATTGCAGATGACTGCATATTTGTTGGAGCACGTGTAAACACTGGTTTGAAAAACTCTAGTAGTTTTGGCGCTACATTTTGTGTGGTGATATATTCTTTCTTTTTTCTTTGCAATGTTGATCTTGGCACTTCATATTTTTGGAAGCATGTTTGCAGCTCATTTTACCACTTGATACATCCTTCACAGCCAACTCCATTTCCTGGATATCCCAATCGCCCCGGTAACTTGTTCTTTTATAATGTCTCACCATGCATGATGCTGCAAAAACCACATAAATTCGTCAAACATAAACCGGGGCATTATAGGCATATGCGGGGCAATATGGTCACGCTGCCCATATTACCCCGCCCGTAATGCCCCAAAGTAATTTTTAAACAAAATGAATGACAGAAAATAAATTATCCGTTTCGTCCGAATAATTGTTTACACAATGAAATCAGTAGTAAATGAGCTAATCAATACGTCAAGAGTAGCTCTTTCGTCACATAAATATTATTGATTATGGATCACACATAATTTTGAAAAATTATATCAAAATACGCACATACCTTCTTTTTTGTCTTCCCCAAAATGACGTGGGCTCCGGCTCGCAACACTTCCCGTCACGGGTGCGCGGGGTCAACTGGCTGCCGACACAAATATTTGCGACGGTGTGTGGCAGTTATTGCGGGTGGAAGCAAAGGTGCCTATATTGCCCCGGGTGCCCTTGCTGCCCCGGGTTCCCCTACCTAACGATTTTTTTTGGTATTTTTTTCGCACTTTATGTTACGTTATCGAAGTTTACATACGATTTACTTTTTTGAAAATCTTCTATAGCCTATGTTCGTCAGGGATAATGTTGGATTCTCATGGTGAAAGAATTTTTCAAATCGGTCCATTAGTTTCAGAGCCTATTCAATGCAAGCAAACAAATGCACAATCAAATCTTTCCTCTTTATTACCTATATTAGTTTAGATAAAATACTTTGTAAATTGAATAGGAAGTGTGTACAAATGCGTGTTGTTTTAGATTGGTAGTAAAAAATATTTACACCTCGACTGAAACGTACGAAATGCTTTATTATTGAATTTTAAGGTATAAAGCTTAATCAAAAATTGTTTTGGCAAACATGGACAAGGTGGAGAACTGGGAATATCTGTTACTTGGTTATAGATACCTTCAGCTATTTTACAATTAATATATTTGGTTTGGACGAATTCATGCAACCAAAAACAGCACTATATATCCTACTCGTCATATATGTACTTGAACTTATAGGACGTTATCCGCACCATCCACTGGGTTGGTGCGGATAACGTCCTGGAGCATATTTGTGCCCTGCATACAATGTAAGTACACATGTTTTTTGTTGTTCTTATTTATAGTTCTATGTGTACATTATGCATTCCTTACTGCAACAACATGTGAAACGTTTTTTGAAATTAAATTATTATTATTATGTGTGATAACGCTTATGTAGAAAAAGTGAAAAAAGTGTGTCAGTATTTTGGCAAGCCGAAAGAAAAATGGTGAGAATATGTATTTAATTTTAAAATGAACCTTGTTTAAAAAAAACTGTCAAACAATTTGTGTTTGGGCTTACTGTCATATACCTACCATTTACCAACTCTAAAACAGAAACTTGCAATTTAACTCTTGACCATATTTCTATATATCTATAGGTAAATAAACACTATGCATAGGTATAATTTCAGTTATAGAAAGTCAGTTTGCAATTTTAGAGTGTATTTATGAGATAACACGCAAATAATAATAAAATAAAAGTTCAAAATTTTAATAGAAGTATAATCCCAATGCAATGCTCAATACAAAAGATAACTGTAATGAAACCGCCATATAAGATTCACACTACCGCTTCTTAAAGTGGTACAGGCAGAATCGTACCAAGTTTCTGAGTTACATTGGTTAAAGAACCCCACTCGTAGGTGCTTCGGTTATCGCGGCCATTCATCATGGAGACCATTTGAAGATATGGAAAATATTCCCAAGTCGGACCCCAGCCTTCGGCCTCGCAAGTTACTCACTCGAATCGGACTGCAGCACTTTGTATGGAAGCCATCTTGAATTCTGCTATTTTGGATTTTTTTGCATGTCATTTGACTGCTTTCTCGATTCCCTATGTCATTTGTTCAAAACTCCTTTACTTATCTGTAACCATTTACCAGATACGTCATATATCTTCACTTGGCAGGCGTCATTTTTATGAGGCGTAATTTATATTTCCCATTATTATCTTATCACGAAAACCACTTTGTTATTTTCTGTTTAGAATACTTTCTTTCCCCATGACTCCTTCCCATAGAACAATTTAAGTCAATGGTTTCAAAACATCTATGTATGGCGGCCATCTTAAAAAAAATATCTTCGAAAAATAATTTCTAAATTAGGAATAATGACGCCCAAAACCACCCAGATATTGATTTTCAGACGGATCGGAGCAACTTGAATTTTACCTGCCATCTTGAATATGTCATTTTGGTTTTTGTCAAGTCTCATTCGACTGCTGCCATTAAAAGTTGTACGAAAAGAATTGTACCGGGTCACTTTTCCTAAGGAACCCCACTTATTACAATATATAAAATAAAATTATAATAATAGTACACATTATCACTTTTGCTATGAAAATTGAAACTATCTACAGAAGTAACGGTTCCAAAGTTACGGGTACATGCTTTTAGAGGTAGTACGTAAGAACAGCGGAGTCATACAGATGTAACACACATTTTAATCCGACTAAATACATACTAAGTATCAATGAGATAAAAGAGATATAGGTAAGTTCCCTTTATTTGAATGATTGGATATCTAAATACCTAGAAAGAAGTTGGTCGTCTCGGAAAGTGTGTTAAGGGCTTTGGGAATAAGTTCTCATTTAATTGTACAGTAGCCTAAATATAACAAAATGAAATATTTTACCAAGGGTTAAAAATCTAGATACCTACTAAAATAGGAATTAACAATGCCGTGTCTGAACTTTAATCAACTCGCTCAAAAAAGTTATTATAAAGATTTCATAAATCAATATAAACAAAAGTACTTCCCCAATAAATGTTTAACTTGAGTTTCAATAATTTATGACTTCCAAATTAACGTATGGTAAAAAAATATTGTAATATTTCGTAAAATAAATGCACAAAAATGATGGCGAAACAAACGGCACAGATCCCACGTCCAAACGGCCCGAGCGCTGCGGGCAGACTGATTTTCGTTGCGATTTCTTCTCGCGATCACAGAATTTTGTGCCAAAAATTTATAAAAATGTTTTCAACACAAGTTAGTAAGTAGTTCATTAGAGTATAGTATTAGCTATTTTTTAAAAAAAGAATCATTGCATTTACTTCAACTATGCCTCTTAAATTAATAAAAAACAATCTAAAAAGGGTCGCCGATTACAATTTATTACATATGAACTAATTAGTTTTAATAAAAAGTAATCAACTAATTCACTTAATAAAGAATTAAAGAATATGATATATTTTTTTCGCACAATTTGAACTCATAGTTTCAGTACAAGAAGATTCCAAAAGTGCGCGTTTCACTACGGTCATCCCCTTAAATAAACACTATCTTTGCGTTTCACAGTCATCGATTTAGCCTATCCATCGGTTAAAGCTTGAAATGCGCTGCATGTCAACTGTCATTTTTATCATCCAGTCTTTTTATGTGTTGGTTAGCAACCCGAAACTTTATTAGGACATTCTGAAACGGACCCTAAGTGTCATATTTTCTTAAGTAATAATGCGTAACTGAAAAAACGATAGTGTTTTCATAGCGCTTTCTATACAAACGTTATTTTGTCATATATTAAATACCAAGTATTCAAAATTACTGAAATTTAGTATACATGTCTTTGAGCCTAATATCTATGTTTCTTGAAATAAGGCAAGAGCCTTTTTTCAGTGTGTTCAAAAAATTTCTTCTCTGTTGGCGGCGGCGTGCTCTCACTTTGTGACTTACCAATGAGGCTCTAGGTAGAATCATTGTTATTGATATCTTATTATTTAAAGTGCACGGCAATCCGCAAAAGCTTTGCATATTTTCTTTGTTGGTATTAACAAGATTTATTAGTACTTAGTTGAGTGCACGAAAACCGTTCTTATCAAATCTTATAGTCTTTTAGAAGATACTTTTTTGTTTAAAATATCCTTGGCTTACACTGCTGCAGTATACAATATTAAGGAAAGGGAAATGTTAATATGGATCCGCATCACAAAAAATAACATTGAATTAAGTGCAAAAATCACCAGTTTTAAGTATTCATTTGAAAAAGTGACAAAATTTCAATAGTTACATGGATCCATCTGATTTCTAAATGATTAGAGTTAAAGAAGCGTCAATGTGGAATTGAAAGAAAATGTGAAGATGACTATTTACTTAAAATATGTACACAAAACTGGGCCCCGTGGGTGCCAGGCTAGAGTGTCACCCCCATCCCCGTGGGAGTCCTGAGAGGAAACTAAGGGTAACACACCAGAAGGTAGAAGAAGGAAGATAAGCTTTCTGAGGACCGATAGTGATATCAGTTTACCTTTTACCTTAACTTAAACTATTGATCTCATCTTGATGTACCGAAATGAAACTTTTATTTTCGATTACTAGCTTTCCGGGCGCGGCTCCGCCCGCGCGTATGTCGGTTATCGCGCAAAAACATTAACCTCTTTTTGCGCAGTCGGATAAAAACTATCCTATGTTTTTTCCCGGGTCTCAAACTATCTCCATACCAAATTTCATTCAAATCGGTCCAGTAGTTTTGGCGTGAAAGCGTAACAGACAGACAGACAGACAGACTATTAGTACTGATTTGTATACTTACTGTATCAGCTGGATTGTCCACTGCTGAACAAAGGCTCCCTCATTATGTGGGAGGGGGGTTGCCATTATCCCCACGCTTTGCAGGTGTCGTGTGTACTCGTCATTCAATGTCATTAGATTGTCATATGTCATACACGCAGCTATAGCAAAGGACAATGAATTATTTTCGTAAGTGTACATTGTTTTCACTGCATTTGTTGTTACTTACTTTCAAATTTTATTCAATCGATTTTAATGCACGTTTATTATAAATACTCGTAATACTATGTGGAAATCGGTTTAGGAAAAATTTAAAGTGCCAAGAGGTTATGTAAACTATTAGGTACGTGTCTATTTTCTACTGGACCAGTTTTGAGTGTGACCATGAGTTTACGGAACGTATTACGGAGTGTTGTACTTAAGGGCTTAAATACGAATTTATAGGCTTAAACTCGAATACATCGAATAAATTGCTTTCGAATTTACTACGTAATATGTAATCGCGGCAGCTTAATAAACTTATGTGTACGTAGAACCCCTAAATCTGTACGTAAATAACATAATTTGATATACGGTGAGAATTATTTTCTTTTGTGAGGTTAAATCGAAAATATTTTTATACAGTTGCTTCAAAATGTTCTTACAATGCCAGAAAACATAACATTTAAAGTTCAATTTCACCGCACGAGAAAATGTATGATTATAAATAATGCTTTACCATAATAATTTATTATATACTTGATGACTATGATTTTACCGCAATGTGCGGTTTATAAAATGATTTCGACTTTATTCGAAAACACATAATTTCATTAATATTTGGTTGGTAATTATTATATATTGAAAAACTTCGTTTGACACGAAAGTATTTTCATTTCTCATACTATATATATAAAAGTATTCATTTGATCCGAGTATCAGGGTGGAATATGCTGCTCCCAAAGATATATATTAATGGCTTCCTTCCGCCGGAAATATGTTGGAGGTTGGTTTGTAATAAACTACACACTGGCACAAAATATCTACGGTACTTGTAACCATGGTAACCATTGTTGTAAATTAAATAAGATGTCTATATTTTTTCGTTGTAACCTCAGTGGTTTTAACATACTCTGCTGTAATCATTGAATTTATATTTTTTATTATTTAAATCGATCGAGCATTAACAAAATTAATAACAAATACGTTTGGTTTTATTTCAAAAGTACAGAACAGAACCAGTTTACAAAAAAAAATAATGTGACTTGCTCAAGTTAGTGTAGTTACTTTTTGAATACGTGGGTTTTGTACCCAAAGGAAGCATTATTAATGAGACTATACGCCAAATGTTCGTCTGTAAGTCACTCCCAAACAGAAAAAAACTTACCCGAAAACCAAATATTGGATTAGAACTTCAATTAAATTATTTTTACAGAGTTCCTATACTTGAGGAGATATTCGAAATATGTATTCTGTTTCGTACCTTAGATTGTAGGCATCGTCTAGAGCTCATTTAGTACAGTAAGGAATGGAGGGCCATCAAAGTATTAGACCATTCTTGTTACGCAGTCTATCTCAAATATTAAGCTAGTTAGGAATCTGAAATTCCGATAAATTAACAATAAAACTTGATGTGCTGGTGTACGCCAGGGTTGCATTACATCACCGCTCCTATTCAATGCATACACTGAACTTATAATGCGTATTACTTTGGAGGACTGGACAGATGGTGTAACAATTGGTGGATACAAAATTGCAAACTTGCGATACGCGGATGACACCACCTTATTTGCGACCAGTTCACAACACTTGGAAGAGCTGCTGTCAAAGATGGAACGAGTGAGCCATGAGTTTGGACTTAAGATTAACCGCAGCAAGACCAAAGTGATGATTGTCGACCGTGCCAGAAATAATTTGCCGGAAGTGACTCAGATTGCGAACTGTAGCGTGGTCCAATCATATATATATCTTGGGGCTTTAATCTCAAACAACGGCGGGTGCATAGATGAGATCAAAAGACGTATGGGTATCACAAGAACGGCGATGGACAAGATGAGAAAAATATGGAGGTCCAAAAAAGTAACCAAGGCTACGAAAACCAGGCTCGTGAGGACACTCATATTCCCCATATTTTTATACGCAGCTGAAACATGGACTCTGCGAGATGTGGAAAAACAGAAAATAGACGCTCTGGAAATGTGGTGCTGGAGAAGAATGCTCGGAGTTTCGTGGACTGAGTTTCGAACGAACGTCTCGATACTTCGAGAACTCGGTATAAAGCAGCGTCTATTTTCAATAGTACAATCTCGCATCCTTACATTCTTCGGACATGTTTCCCGGCGCGACAATCAGTCCTTAGAGCGCCCTGTCGTCCAAGGAAAAGTAGAGGGCACTAGACCGCGCGGAAGGTCACCCACGCGTTGGACTGACCAGATCAAGTCTGCCATCGGAAGTTCCCTGAACCAGTGCAGCAGAATGACCTCCAGCAGGCAAAGGTGGCGAAACATCGTGAGGCGCATCACATCTGCCCCTGCCAGTACTACTGCATAACGATCACGACCGCTCTGTCAAGAGCGTAACGGATAAGAAGAAGAACAATAAAACATATCCTAACAAATAGTTACTGAAAATATCGATGTATAATATGAAGTACTGGTAGCACGATTTGCTTAGTCGATCAGCAACACAAACCAACAGCAACGTCCGCCGCTGACATGAGTTGGATGGGTGACCGCTAGTGGCATTACTACTGAGAGCTTCCGTGCTTCCAAGGACACGTTAAGCCATTATTTCCGGTTGATGTCCTAACAAGGCAGTCGTTCGGGCTTGTTGGTAGAGGATTTTGCAAATGCCTGCCTGGCTGGCTACCACCCTCAAGTAGAAAATCTGTTGCAAGCACCTAAGTATTATTGCTCTTCATAAAGCCAATTCGCACAATTATTACATAGATTTTTTATTAATATTTTTATATATTTATTATATATTTTTAGTAATTTTTATTAATGTAAGTATTTAAATTTAATTATAAATGTGATCAAAAGGAAAACCCCATATTAAGTTATTTGCGTGCAAATTGAAAGATAGGATAGCTTACATCTCAATTTATAATCGTAATTGTCCGTGCGAAGCCGGGGCGGGCAGCTAGTTAAACTATAAATTTGATTAACAATAACCGGTAGTGTAGAAATTAAATAAACGGTCAAATGCGTGTCGAGCCACGCACAATGTAGGGTTTCGTAGAAGCCCGTTATCATAATATAGAACGATTCTGTAATTCTTTATTCTCCTCCACTTTCTTCCTGCTAAATCTAAGAAATAAGAGTACGATTGCCGCCAAGCTATTATTTCAATTGTAATTCGAAAATTAAACAAAATTCGTTTGTGAATTCCATAGGTAGATACTCGAATGAAAACGTAACGATAGCGCGATTTAGAATCCGTTGGTACATTGACGAATTACAAATTAAGAATTTGAATGTCATTTAATTTATTTGCTGTAGCATAAATAATTATTATTCTATTATAAAATAATTGATATATATATGTAAGAAAAATAAAAAGTATACACCGATATATGCAAGTAAGCTTATAAATGGGCTATTATACTATATAACTAGTCTCGCCATAAATACTGTAACATAAAAACTTTTCAGCTTTAGAATTTGGAACGCGTTCATTACTTTAAAATTTTCTTTCGATTTCGCGCCATTTCATATTTTATTTCGTGTTCATTATCAAATACCAATATGAAATGAGGTGTTAAAGAAAATAGGATAATACCTAGTATTCGCCTTGTGTAAAGTAGGTAGTGAGCCGTCGCGTCGGTCATATTACAGACACTTCAAAAGCTTGGTATCAGCCGTAGGTATATCGTAATATCAACAGCTACAACAACACTTCCTTTGTCGAAGACCATAAAAGATCAGGGTAGCCGCGTGTCTTAGAACTACAAATTAATGCTGTTAAAGCCAGAATTGGTCGAAATCCCATTAGGAAGTAAAAATATTATGATAACACAACAATAATCTTATTGCGAGAAATGAAGATTCCGGCTAGGAAAATGTCGCGTATTATAAAACAAGACCTGAAGCTCGCTGCTTATCGTCGATGTACAGTACATGCCCTAAATTAATCTTTAAAATTAAATAGAGTGCCTTCCGTTGCGATACGCAAGTGAAGGGCACAGAAATATTCTCTTTACCGATGATAAAATTTACATTATTGATGAGCAATACAATCAGCAAATCGATGATGTGTGAAATGAAGTGATCGATGACCTTGGTACGACAGGTACAGACAGCAAACACTTCTAGTGTACGGTGAAGATGAGGTCCAAAAAGTACTTCATACCTATATAAGTCGAATCTTTCTACTGCCATATCTATATCTATACTAATGGAAATAGTTTGAGACCCGGGAAAGGACATAGGATAGTTTTTACCCAACTGCGCAAAAAGAAGTTAATAGTTTTGCGCGCTAACCGCAATACGCGGGGGTGGAGCCGCGGCTGGAAAGCTAGTCTATTATGTATGACATCATCATCATCACTAGCCCGAAGACGTCCACTGCTGAACAAAGGCCTCCCCATAGATCGCCACAAAGAACGGCTATTAGCCACTTGTAGCCATTGGCTACCCACGACTTTCACGATATCGTCAGTTCACCTAGTGGTATGACATAGGGCATAGTTATAGTTTAAAGATTTTTTATTTTGGATTAAGTTTTTAATGCCAGTCTTTATCCCTTATAAACAACCAACTACTTCATCTTAGTCACTTTAAAGGATTTATTCTATAGATTTTATATTTGGTACAAAATTATCCAACACCCAAGTTCAACGACTATTACTGCTAAACTAATGAAGTTATCTCAACCGCTATACTTTTCCTCTAAAGTTCATAAAACGGACTATCAACTTGATTTTTTTCAGATTTTTCAAGCCCGCGATTTAGCTTTTAGAGGGGGGGGGGGGGGGACGCCCTGCTGGAACAAAAAAAATTAATAAAAAAAATTTGCACTTTAAAATTGAATATTTCGTTAATGGAGCATTTAATCGAAAAACAGTATTAGCAACCCCTAAGTAACTTTAGAAGACCTATTCAACCATACCACACACGAAGAGATAGACGACAAAAAAAAATTTCATCCCCACATCACATGTATGGGAGGTACCCTAAAATAAAATATTTTTCAAAATTTTATTTTACCACTTTGTCGGCTTAATTGAATTACATATCCATACGAAATTACAGCTTTCTAGTACTAACGGTCTCTTAGCAAAACCTCGGACAGACGGACATGACGAAACTATAAGGGTTCCTTGTCGTCCTGACAAGGAACCCTAAAAACGAGTAATACCCATTTTACTTTATTTAAGTAAATGATACAAACAAATTGATGTTAAGTTTTAGCATTTGTATAAGTATACAAAATACATGTCCCAATCAGTACTAATATTATAAATGCGAAAGTAACTCTGTCTGTCTGTCTGTCTGTCTGTCTGTTACGCTTTCACGCCAAAACTACTGGACCGATTTGAATGAAATTTGGTATGAAGATAGTTTGAGACCCGGGAAAAAACATAGGATAGTTTTTATCCGAGTGCGCAAAAAGAGGTTAATGTTTTCGCGCGATAACCGACATACGCGCGGGCGGAGCCGCGCCCGGAAAGCTAGTTTCTTATATACTTACTCTTGCACAGAAATGGGTACTTAATTGACCCTCTGATATTGTAAATATTTCTCGTAGCGAAGTTTGCTTAACCATTCTGAATCGATCAGCAAAGTTAAGCAACGTCCGCCGCGGTCATGAGTTGGATGGGTGACATTACTACTGAGCGCTTCCGTGCTTCGAAGGGCACGTTAAGCCGTCGGTCCCGGTTGTTGTCTTAGGATCGACGTTGAGCAGTCGTTACAGCATGGTGGTAGGGCACTTTGCGAATGCCCGCCTGGCTAGCTACCACCCTCAAGTTGAAAATCTGTCGCCAAGCACCTAGCGGCGTGTTCCGGAAGCTGTCCTTGAGAGCCAGTAATTCTAGGTTAGCCAGAACAACATCTTCGATCACATCATCACTTACCATCAGGTGAGATAGTGGTCAAAGGCTAACCTATCAAGAAAAAAAAAAACTTATAGCCAAGAACTAAAACACAAAAAAATTAAATAGAAACTCAGTGACGACTTCATTAACACAGGTAAATAATTCAAAGTCGCAGTTTAAAACTTAGCTCCGAATCGGCCCTGACTTTAATTACTTTTTAACCGATGATTAATTCTACCACGAACTTAAAATGTCTTAACTGACTGTAAACTTGTACCGGAACTATTTATTGACTTGTAAACTTCTTCTTTGACCAGTTTCATTTCAAACTATTAAATACAGTAAACGAGCTGCCTGAGGAAATTCTCATTGAATGAGGAAATTCTCATTGAATCGAGATCGGTTATGTTGTTTAAACATAGACACCTTCTATTTAAATCGATATTTATGTGGGCCGGTTTCAAAAATTGTAAGTGAAATGAATACAAGTTTGCGTATGAAAAAAGTTTATTTACAGCTTTTCAAAATATAACCCACCAACCCTACTGTCTTTATGCATTTGAATGTGCCAACTTTCGAAACATTTATAAAATGTATTTTGCGAGAAGTCAAAAAATTATAGTTACCGAAATTCTTAGATGGCTTTTCTGCAGTATTAAATTTAAACGTACTAAGTATTTTTAAGGTAGTAGGTACAAGTATTCAAATAGTCCAATGTTCTAACAGCTGTGAAAAAAAGAACGCCACGGACATCGCTCCTTGGTCGCTCGCTATTCAACTCCCCGAAAACTTGAGGCAGACAAACTTCGCAATACCACTCAGATCTGTTCTACTGTCTTCTAGCGCTATTACTACAACTGGTCCACTGAATCGAAAAAGACAGCATTTTTTTAGTAACGCTCCGACCGATAACAACTTTAGTGGGCAACCCTTCGTCTTCTTCAAAAACCAATCTAGTAGATTGTTGCTTTATGTTAGATCTTAGTAATGTTTGGTCAGTTGTCAGGTTGTAGGATACGTTTTACAAAGTTCCTCCTTCGAATTTTCTAGCGTAAATTTGCAGCAATCAATATGAGGGAATTTGTGCTCTTCGGTGAGAGAGTGGGGAATACATCGCGAATCAAGCTTCCTTCAAACTTTGAGGTGTTTAAGCAGGATGGTGGAAACTGCCTGTGATCCAATCATTAGTTCAGACCATAGACCTAGGATTTTTTCGCTACGCTCTTCAGTACATTCTAAGCCTATGGTTCACCGCACTTGGTCAGTTTTATAAGCTAAATGGAATAAATGAGGTGAAAAGTTCATAGGTGCTCTGAGTGGAATACCTCGTTAGTACAACATCCGTTAGTGCTCTGCATACTACGTAAATGAATATTAAACAAAATACTATGAACTATATACAACACTACAGCTACTACAATAAAAGCATTTAGACAACCTATAACTCATAGCAGACTCATAGGCAGTCTAAATGCTCCAGCCCGGTACCAGTTGGCAGCGTGCCCAGCATGCTGGCAGCATTGCCTCGTTGAATTGCAATGCTTATTCGTTAAGCCAAATATGTTTCTTTTGTTTGTGAGTAATCAAATAAGCTTTTGACAAATATTTCGCATGTTGTGAACTAATTATGTTGTCGATGTTTTTATAGGGTAAATGTTGAATAGTAACATATTATGTCACAGTCATCGAGAAAATAACTCTCTTAATTTAAATCTCGTTGGTCAAAGTTAATTAACCGTTCAATAACAGCCTAGCCATTTTACTAAGCAGCGCCGTTCAACTAGCGAGCGGTCTGAATGATTATTAATTAAATTCAGACATTTAATTAAACAGCTAAGCAAATAACTTGCATTGTTAACATACTACTTGCCGAGCCAAATCATTGAATTTGCGTTTTTTAACTACTTTCCTAGCCTAGACATTTAGTTGGTGCATCGCTGGCTGCCTCGGCAAGCTCGCGTCGCTCGCTCGCTGGGACGTTACTCGGCGTCACCAGTAACCTAATACCACATGAATAAATAACCGTACTAATACGCTGCATTCGTCGACATCATTTTATACTATATACTTAACTATATTATTATGTTACGTACATTATAGATACTTATAATAAATAAGTTATAATCTATACTTATAATAAAACTGTAACAGGTCCAATTCTGTACATGGCAGATATTTTGAAAAAAAAAAATGTACAGTACTCTGTAGCTGATACTGATGCCGAAACTATATTTTTTTTTATTTTTGTCTGTCTGTCTGTCTGTCTGTCTGTCTGTCTGTATCCCGGCCGCGTATCACTCCAAAACTACTGAATGGATTTCAATGAAACTTAGCATGATTGGAGTTCATACTACAAGGTAGGATAATTTAGCTTTTTATCCCGAAATTCAGCATGGTTCCCTTGGGAGAGGGGATGAAAGTCAAAATATACACTTAGTTGTAATTTATTAACGCGTAGTCCGATTTCAGACGTTCTTTTTAGGGTTCAGTACCCAAAGGGTAAAAACGGTCTGTCCCGCTGTCCGTCCGTCCGTCTGTCCGTCCATCCGTCCGTCTGTTTGTCACCAGGCTGTATCTCAACTTCTCAAGAACGGTGATAGCTAGACAGTTGAAATTTTCACAGATGATGTATTTCTGTTGCCGCTATAACAACAAATACAAAAAGTTGGCCAAGTGCGAGTTGGACTCGCTCACGTTAAAACAAAAAAAGGTTAAAATATGAAGTCTAATGTTGTATAGCTAATGGTACGGAACCCTTCGTGCGCGAGTCCGACTCGCACTTGGCCAATTTTTTTGTTAGAATAGTGGTACTTTAAAATTTATCCCGTAAATATTTCAAAGTCATCGGGTTTGAAGTTCAGAAATAACAGACATCACAACCTAAATATTACGTTCCAAATAACTTGACACCCAAAATTTACAGAAACCTTTCAACGTACGGCTCATCTTAAGCTGGCGTTTGCACTTTATCGTATAGGTATAATAGATAGGTCTGTAGTCGGACCTCTCCAAACGACTGATTTTTCAAACGATAAAACACAGTTTTTTTATTACGATAAGCACAACTTCCCTACGTATATTTTTCATAACATGCAATGCTCTAATCAGTCTAATCTATACATATAACAGGTTGCAGAAGGCGGGTAGGGTGAGCGCGAGGGGTAAGACGCTTACATTTATCTATTTATACCTGTAACAGGTCCAATTCTGCACATGGCAGATATTTAAAAAAAAAAAATTACAGTACTCTGTAGCTGATACTAATGCCGAAACTGTATTTTTTTTATTTTTGTCCGTCTGTCTGTCTGTCTGTCTGTATCCCGGCCGCGCATCACTCCAAAACTACTGAATGGATTTCAATGAAACTTAGCATGATTTGAGTTCATACTACGAGGTAGGATAATTTATGCTTTTTATCCCGAAATTCAGTATGGTTCTCTTGGGAGTGAGGATGAATGTCAAAATATACACTTAGTTGTAATCTATTAACGCGTAGTCCGATTTCATACGTTCTTTTTAGGGTTCCGTACCCAAAGCGTAAAAACGCGACCCTATTACTGAGATTTCGCTGTCCGTCCGTCCATCCGTCCGTCCGTCTATCACCAGGTTGATCTCAAGAACGGTGATAGCTAGAGAGTTGAAATTTTCACAGATGATGTATTTATGTTGCCGCTATAACAAAAAATATAAAAATTTGGCCAAGTGCGAGTCGGACTCGCGCACGTTAAAACAAAAAAACCGACCAAATGCGAATGGGACTCGCGCACGAAGGGTTCCGTACCATTATCTGAAATTTTATTGCATGGGTGCCCCCTTAATTATTTATTCTAATTTAATTAATTATATTTAAAGAAAACATAAAACGAAATATTCTGTGAATAGTTAAAGCGTTTACCAGTCACCGTTATTAGTATCGAGCAAGAAACGGTAAAAAAATCAAGGTTGTTGTATGGGGGTACCTCAAATATTTATTTATTTTTAGTATTTGTTGTTAATACAGCTATAAAAATACATCATCTGTGAAAATTTCAACTGTCTAGCTATCACCGTTCTTGAGATACAGCCTGGTGACAGGTGGATGGACGGACGGACGGACGGACAGCGAAGTCTTAGTAATAGGGTCCCGTTATTACCCTTTTGGTATTTTTTTTTTTTTTTTGTGATCGTGGTCACGGGGTTACTGTCGGGACAAAAATAATGATAAATACACGTGATTTAATCCGTTTAAAGTTGGAAGTGCACAACTTTAGTAGATTGTTATACAAGGGTCGAAAGGAATTGGTAACTTTCACCCGCGTTCAGCTCTCTACTTTTCATATCGAATTTAAAGAAAGTAAATAAAGTAGCTTTTCTAAAAATTATTCATTGATAAAATAACATACTTATTATTGAGAGCTTTGAACTATTTGTGAAATTTTACGTAAAATTTTGTTTGGAATATTTACGGGCGGCTATAGCCCGAATAGGAATATCTCTGCTTTTCACTACTAATATAAGGAATAAAAATATAAATATAGTATGTTTTTTTATATTATTTATTTTGATTTTAATAACATGAGCAGTATATTTTTAAAATTAATGCGACTATAGTCCAAGTAGGAATCGATGACTTACATCCGTGTTGAACACTCTACTTTTCATTTCAAATATGAGGAGGGTAAAAAAATAGTAGTTTTTCTAAATATTTACTAAAAATAATAAACATTCGAGAAGATACAAAGATACACTAGGAGTTAGAACAATGAAATTTAGGAAAAGTTTTAATTTTTTTTTTACCTACACTTTCTACCTTATATTTAGTTACTACCCTGCCAAACATAGCTGTTATTAATTGTTTTACAACAACAGAATATTTTACAACGAAAAATCTTAGACATATAACTTTGTTTACACCAATGTTTTTCCCGGCCTTAGGTGGGAAGGAGCGTCTCCTACCCGCTACTCAGATCAAACAAACACTACTTTCCGAGAATGAGAAATAAAAAAAAAATTCGATCTACCGTCAAACAAACCGCCGTTTTAAAATCGAAATTCTAAAGAAACGCACAAGGTACTTTGCTTCAAAATTTATTGTGCGAACCGGGAAAGAACTCTCCGAGTTACTTAACTACTGTCTTCTGGAAAATACAACCCGGGAGTTTTGAAATCCAAAGTAGAAAGCTCCATTCTGAGCTATGGTTTTCTATAAGAGTGCTTCACCGCAGACCACAGTGTTGCTTAATATGAGATAAACAGTGCACAAATGTGAATAATTAGTGTGCAGGTACGGCAATCGCGAACGAAGTCGCGGGTACAGCTAGTAAATAAAATAAAAACCCGTTAAACTAAAGTACCTAAGATAAGGCGAGCGCGAATTAAACATGCTGTACTGTAGGTACCTACTTAATTAAATTTTACTATTGGTATAGAACATATAATAATACTACGTACTTTTGGGTGAAACAAGGGAGATTATTCGACATTTATGTTTCACTTCCAAACAGAATCTGTTTTGTCTGGCTTATAAACACATAAATATATACCAAAAATCCTAGAACAAACCTGCTCAAAGACTAACGACTATGTATAGGTTAAAATATTACAAAAAAAATTGTGTTTATTTATAGAGAACCTAGACAAAACAGATTCTGCTTGGAAGTGAAACATAAATATCGAATACCTATGCAATACTTTGATCAATCTCCATATATTTTATAATATTTAAAATATGAAGCAGCAAACATATCTAGAATGTTTGCTGCTACAGGTTAATATCACCCAGAATGCAAATTTGTCCCTATTTTAGCACACAAGCCCTTGCTCATAAACTTGAATATACGGGGCTAGAGCACTACAACGACGTGGTTTTACAGTGACCTACATAATGTTCTAGGTATTTTCTAGTTCATTCCAGCTATCACGGTGCTAATTGCTAATAAGGTCTGGGAATAAAGGATAAATGAAAATTCCCAAGTTTTCATGATTGTACGCTGTAGCTGTTTTTTTTTTTGTGATATTCATTAAAGAAACGTGTGCGGGATACGAATATTTTGTAATTCAAATGTAAGATGTTTTTTAATATGTAATCTACAGAGCAGACGTTACTGCAAACATAACAATATTAAAATTATAAGGTTGCATCATCCATCATTTACAATTAAAGACAATTGCAAAATTGGTCTTGATTGTGGTACAATACAACGTAAAAAAAACTATATGTGTCGCTCCATCCCCGTACGATGGTTAAAGAACAAGAGCAAAAATTAGAGTTATGAGTCATAATGTTATGTTAGCTCAGTCGGCCAGAGTATACCCCGGCTATAGGGGTGGATGAACGGCTTATGCCACTAAACCCAAAGCCATTGTTCTCAAAACTCTGCGGTCCATACACTCATTCCACCTTAAACCCCAAAGCGATCGGCTATGGCAGATTGCCTAACAAAAAGTTAAGATAGAAGATGTTATCTAACTATATATTAAAAAAATTGTACAGTCGCCTGCAATAAGAAGTATACACCTCGTAATTTTCAAAATAATTCGATGTCGCTAAGTTTATGAATTATTGAAATTAATATAAACACGAGTAATAATATATAAATTATTCTTTGATTTTAAGATACTTCTGTGTACATTAAGAGAAACAGAAGTTTTTGCCACGATATTGAAAATTACGAAGTGTATACTTTTTATTGCAGGCGACTGTACATTCCCTTTATTCCATTTCCATTGGAACCCTCCGTTTAGGAGCACAGAATAAAAAGGACCAGAATGATCACTCCGCAAAGCCATTCCAATAAATAAGCGACTCTAGCTACGAAGCAATAAAGTGCACTTCAGCTCGCAAAGCACGCAGTACCTAATATTTATATTCACCTACAAGGCGTCTCTCTTTCTATCGCATAGCCACGCATAGCTCTGATCTCTTTTGACGCGACACGCACCGTGTTATAATCCCGTCCAGACAGATACCTACGCCGATGTTCCTGTAGCTTTCTACCTATGATGCAGAGTGAGTCAGGTCTGGTAGGAGTCCATCTCGCACTTGGCCGGTTTTTTTAACGTAGGAACTAACGTGAGTTGTCATGATTATTAACTAAATATACCGGCTAGAACTGAGTGCGCGTCAAGCAGCCCTCGAGGCTGCCCGCATTCCTTGAGAATGAGCATCTTTACTGTTCGAACACCGGTCGGAGATTTCGACTAAACACCGTGAGTTCTAGCCGGTATATTAAGTTAATCATTTAACGTAGGTACTCTCACCCCAAGCCGCATAGGTCTGTATCATATAGGTAAGGTTATCCATTGTTTACTTCCTCTTGCATTATAAATTGGTTTCTGTCTCATCCTTTTGTAGGGTCAGCAGATAAACGGATGTCCCAAAACAAAGTTCGTAAAGTTACTATGTAAAGATTGTTTCATGCTGTAAACACGAACATGTTATGTGTGTACGAAATATATCTATGTAGGGGACAATTCTCGCTGCTTCCGTCTGAAATAAATTTAAATTTATAATTGAAGTCAAAATTTGTTCATTCCACTGTTAGATATTTGAGTAAATATATTATATTTGTGAGTGTGACGTTTGGTTTGTTCAAGGCTCTGGATTCAATAATATTGAATTCATTTTTATTACGATTTTTTTAAATATAATAATCTATCTAATAATAATCCCAAGAGGGTAGATTGGATTTATCCGAAACATATCTGGGTCAGACCATTTTTATGGTTATAACTAAAAAATCGTTTTCAGAAGCGTATACAGTGGATGACATTAGGCTCACCCTCTATTACATGGGACCTAAACATGTCTTTCAAAACGTGAATGGTTAGTCGCCTAATGCCTATAAGGAACAACACTGCGATAATATTATATGATAATATGATTAGAAGTACCCATCTCAACTTCTCATACTATTTATGAGAGCCATTTCCTCTTTTGGGCTAAGTTTATTGTGCGCCCTACGACCACACCGTCACTTTTCTTCAGATTAAATTGTGGTCGAAGGCCCTTTAACGTCCTTGGCGAGATGTAAAAAAATATGTTTTTTTTTATTTGTTTTTGTTGCAAGGCCAACTTAATCTCGTAATAATAGAAATTCGGAGGAGATATTTTCAACATATGTTACGGATGAAAGTTTATTTAATATATTAAGCAATTTTAGGGGTAACTAATGGAATTGTGTCCGTTGGAGCTTAGTAACTTTAAGATAATACCTACGATAAGTATTATTTTAAAACCATAACAGAAACTATGATTAAGTACTTACTCGCAGTGTTGCCAAGCTAGCAAAGACCGCGATAAAATTTCTTCAATTTTGGGTTTCCCGCCACTGACGTGAGTTTCATCTTAATAGCTCCCGTGGAACCCAAAGAAAAGGTAAGAAATAACGTTAAAGGCAGTCATATAATATAATATTAAAAAGTTTTGAGTTGACTTGAGTCCCAAAATTATTTTTATAAATATTCTCGTATGATTTCTAAAAAATTATGTATATTTTATGGTAAAGTATATGTATAAATAAAACCAAAATCAATTTAACTCAACATTTACAAATGGGAGAAACCAAACTCTCAATTTTGTTAGTTTGGCAGAGATGAAACTAAGGAGCAATTTCCCAAACTTTCCCTACCAATTTCTTTCCTTCTAAATTCGATTGTTTTTATTTGTGTTTGTTACCACAGAAAAGAGAAAGCAATATATCTCTATGTTTGTTACCCATGGAGGAATGTCAAATCACAGGGTGTACCAATTTTGATGATTTTTTTATACTCTAAAGCTGGTGCTTGTCATGTTTGGTCCTATTTGACTTTGAGTGAGATCTGACCAGTAAGTAGTATTTGAGTTATCCCCAATAATGCGTATTTTAGGTATAAAGTCCTTTTTTTTATTATAAGTTTTTAGCTCAACAAACAAGCATTGCAATCCAACGGGGCAATGCTGCCGGCATACTAGGCACGCAGCCAACTGAAACTGCCTTGAGCATTTGGACCGCCTATGGGTCTACAATTGCCTAATGCTTTCGCTGCAGTAGCTGTAGTGTGGTATTTAGTGTGTAGTGTTTTGTCAATAAGGCAACCAACGGTAAAAATAATACTATTTGTTATGTTATGCCCGATCGATATTAAAGTACTTACCTCTGTTTTTTCACAGAATATGCATATTCTGTCATGATAATCAACATATCATATCACTTCCTTGCACGCATGTGATGGTTATCGTATGTTCTACGCAATATTAAAATGCACTTATAGCTATCCAAGATATTTTGTTTGACCACACATAGTGTAGTGTGTTTATTAGTTAGTGAGTAAGTAATGCAGAGAGCAATGGTTCCCAATATAAACATTGCTGTTTGGGTCCTGGAAGGTGGTGTCTAGTGAACATTGGAAGGTCTTCCCGAAGAAGAATTCCAATCACCCGATGATGATTATGCTTCAGTTTCGCCGAAGGGCAAGGTAAATGTAATTTATGTTCTGTAAAATGGTAGAATTGCTTTTTCAGTGTTACTGAGCTAAACTCCGATTAATTCTCATCTGCCCCCAAGAACGCGCTTTGTGCACATGCTGTGGCAGATTGCAATATTAAAGGGCAACTGCCCCAAACGGTGTTGAGTATCTCTATCTGTCTAAAATATATTAATAGTGACAGAGATAATTATAATTGTTTTGTTTTTTTGCTTATTATTATTAATTAACATCAACCTGCGGCTTCAATAGTTTTAAAATCAATAATATCGCACTCCTTTAGGAGTTACTCAGTAACCTTGATAATATAGGTACTTATCATGTATTGCAATATCTCATTTACAATGGGCAATGCCATTTATTGATATCTTTTATTTTTTCCAGTATCGGTTTGCGTATGTCTACACTATTTGCGTATATCTATTGCTGCCAGAATTCTGGGTGCCCTGCCAACTGAAAGTGGACTGGAGAATTTGGACTTTCTGTTAGCCTGCAATGGCCTATACATTGTCTAAATTCTTTCGTTCTAGTCTCTATTTGCAAAACACTACAAAATATAACACTTAATATTTTGTAGTGTTTCGTAAATAGAGCACACACTAGAAAAAATTTAAGAGTAATGAAAGCACGAGGCCCATCGGATGTTAAGCAGTAACCTCTGCAATAACAGATGCATTTCGTCACAAGTGACTAACTGGCACTCCGCCCGTCGCCGTAATTTTACTGGTTCTCAAGGACTGCTGCCGGAACACAAAGTTAGCTAGCCAGGCGGGGATTCGCAAAAAGTCCTTCCACAATGCGGTGAAGCTCGAGCCGGTAGTGGGGTTCGAACCAGGGACCTGCGGCACGGCAGTCCATAGCTATTACTACCACTCGGCTATCATTACTTCCAAACTTCCCCAACAAAACTGATTTGGTCCTGAGTTTTGTTATAAAAGACATATTATACCACACTGAGTTGACTATCATAAGTGAAGAACACGCTGATATATTTCTATGTTCAAAACAAAAGTAAAACATTTCTACTTCCAGTATTATACCATGATAAACATTCATCAAGATAATATAATCATGTACTTAAGATATGGGAGTTTCTAATCTCCAACGTTATAAGTTAGTAACTCTTGCCCACTGATCTCAGCACCTTGACCCTAGTTATTAATTAAAAACAAGATACTAACCAAAGTTTGGCTGTTAAAATTACTTAGTTGTTTAAACTACCTATCTCGTACATTGATCTGGGTGAGTTTTCGAGTAGTTATAGTATTTTATAGTCGTAGGTATATGCTTTACTAAGATGCACCTAGCTTTTTTCACAATGATTTTGAAGTGCTCGTAGCGCACAATGCTTATTGTTGATACCTAAAAAACATTTTTTTTTTAATACCGTACCAAATACGCAAAACGAAGATCTAATGGATCTTCGTTTTGCGTGAAGGTAAAATCCAAAAGTAAGCTTCATAACACAAAACTAGTAACGTAAATCAAAAATATAACTTTTCTTGTCCTCTTGAAAGGTTTTGCTATTTTATTAATATATATTCATACACATTAATTAATAGGTAAATAATTAAGATATATAAGTTACAAGCGTAATTTAGAGTCAACTTTGCAATTTTATTCTATGGGGAAAACTTGTAAACGTATTTCGAACTTTTCTTCGCCTTAGATAATGTGATCAAGATTAACATATACTTTTCTTACTGCTACAAACTAAATATATTTTGCTAAAGATCTGTTCAAGTAAAGCCAATTAGCACTTTTCAGCGCCTTAACGATTGTAGCATCTGCCTGCCTTATTCACATGAGATTCCGTATTATTTACTTATATGTAGCAGCCGACAAATTACATAATCTAGATAACTTATCGATGGAGAGGAATTATGATACTCTTGCAAAAGGTGGCTATTATTACACAATATTGTAAAACTTTTAGCCGCCTTCTAGATGCAAGCAGATACTTGCTGTCGTAATCCCAGTACAGAACTTGTATTATGGCCCAGTACGAATAATTCGTCTGAGACTATGGCGGCGGTATGCGTATGGTGCAAATATGGTAAGCTGCCGATACTTGTTATTCATCAGGTATTCATATATTCACTATCTCTGATTGTATGGTGAGAACTTGCAGGGGAGCATAACATCACTGATTCAAACGTGATTATCCATGTTTGAAATTTGACTTTAATATTTAGTAGTAAGTAGTAACCTACGATAGTATTAAACATGTAATTTTTTTTTATGCTTGATAGGTTAGCCTTTGACCACTATCTCACTTGATGGTAAGTGATGATGTGGTCGAAGATGTTGTTCAGGCTAACCTATAATTACTGGCTCTCAAAACTTTTACATCACCCGGTTTTTTACGACGAACAATGTTTCCTTGTACATTACTGGTAATGGAACATGGTGATTTACGAAGAAAAATATTCCTTACACATTACCTGGTTTTGTACGAAGAATACTTTTCTTCCCTGTACATTATTTTTATTCTTAGTTAACGTAACTTGGTTTTGTTTTGTTTAGGGAGGACATAGATGCTGGCTACCGCCTGTGCGGTCGTCCAGCTCCACCGGGTTTTGGGCGAGGGCCTGGCCCTACAATAGCCCGGGAGGGAGAAGTGCCGAAGGCACTTCTCCCGAGACGGGCGTAGAAGGCGAAAAGCGCTTTCTACCTCCGTCTCCTGCGGACGCCGAAAACGTACCGCTACTATAGGAGGGGTTGACAGCGAGCTCAAGGGCACCACTGTGGTTCGGACCTCGGCTTGTCTCGCTGTCGAGAGACATGGGGGGGATCGGAGCAAAATGCCTCTGTGCAACTGCAGTGTTGCACAATTGGGCCCTACTGAATAATACTCTTTGACTATTTGGAGAGCAATTTATCGTGACCTTGTTTTTGCCTCGAGCTCGCCGGCGAGCTCGGTGTTTGATTGTGTGACCTCTGATTACCTCACACCTGGGGATTTTACCTCGACGACTTGCGGATAACGCTAAAGCTGCCAACGTAATGGCTGCGATGGGGTCATCCGGGTCGTCTAATACCTGCCGTGGTCGGCGACGGGGGGGTTTGAAAAATGGGATAGAAGAGGCAGTCGAGTAGTTCGATGCCTGGACAACCAATGGGTTCGGGTGGTGGGGCGCTCGATCAAAGTATCGGCGGGCGCAGTCCTTATTGAACTGCGCTAGAGAGGGAAGGTTTAAGTCGCAATGCAACTCGGTGTTCCGGATATACCACGGGGCGCCGGTTGCATTACGAAGAAAACGGTTTTGGATGACTTGAAGTTTATGAAGGTGGGCCTCACTAGCATGACTAAACACTACTGATGCGTAAGTCATGATGGGGCGGATGCAGGCAGTGTAAAGTGTCTTCTTATTACTAAGAGACATTTTACTCTCTTTGCGAAGTAGGGGACCAAGGCGACCCATTATGAAGGCCGCTCTGTTACGGACGGTTGTTATGTGATCGTTAAAGGTGAGATGACGATCAAGGGTGACTCCGAGGTATTTTGTTCTAGGAACCCAGGGAATGGGTTCGTCGAACAAAATAAGCGGTTTCGGGTAAGGGGAGCGTGTCTTCTCAGTAAAGCACATAGCTGTGCTTTTAGCTGGGTTGACCGCGATGCGCCATTTTCGGAACCAGTCACCGATCTCGGTGATGGCCCGTTGCATGACGAAATAGGACTGTCTGTTGATATGCCACCCAGTGGTGTAAATGGCGGTATCATCCGCATATTGGGCTAGGAATACTTTGGGCTGAGAGCGTGGGATGTCACTGGTATACAGTGCAAAGAGAATAGGTGATAGCACGGAGCCCTGAGGGACTCCGGCTCTGACTGGGTGGGGGGAGGAGAGGGTGCCTTCCACGCGATAGCGAAAGCTTCTGGCTTTAAGGAAGTCTTGTAGGATGAGCACAAGACGTTCTGGCACGCCAAATTGGTATAGCTTGTAGATCAAGCCGTTGTGCCAGACTTTGTCAAAAGCTTTCGCTACGTCGAGGAAGACTGCTAGCGTAGTCTGGGGTTTGGGGTACTTATTGAAGCCCTCAATGATGTGCTCCGTGAGGCGGTGCACCTGTTGGACGCATGAGTGTCCGGGTCTGAAGCCAAACTGCTCATCTGGGATAAGGTGGTGTTCCTTAGCATGGGACTGGAGACGGTTTGCAAGTAACCGCTCGTAAAGTTTGCCTAAGGCACTGAGGAGGCTGATGGGGCGGTAATTGGTGGGGTCAGATGAGCTTTTGCCTGGTTTGTGAATGCCAATGACATTTGCACATTTCCAGGTGTCTGGGAATAAGCAGTGGCTCATAGCAGCATTGAAGATGCTGACTAAGAGATGGATGAGAGGAGGAGAGAGGGTTTTAAGAACCCTGTTGGAGATGCCATCGGCACCGGGGGATTTGCGCGGTCGGAGGGCCTTGATCAGTCTCTCCACCTCAGCGTAAGTCGCTAAGGTGATTGGTGGGAGTTCAGAGGTGACCACAGAGCTTTTACGTTCGACTTCAGCATCCACCGAATCGAGGTGAGCTTGGTCAACGTGATCTACGTTAGGGGAACACTGAGCCTCTAGGCTATCAGCTAGGCACTCAGCTTTGTCTTCGTCAAAGAACGCTGGGACTAGTGGGACTGGTCTGTATAAGGGAGGCATGTCGTTATGGTTACTTCCTTTCAAGCCTCGCGCCAAGTCCCAGTAAGCATGGTGGCTTGGCACGAGGTTTGAAAGTTTATCGCCCCATTGTTGATCACGCAACTCAGACATGCGACTTTGAACCATGCGTTCAAAGTGGCGTTTCTTAGTTTTGTTCTCTTTACTGGGGTAAGAGTCGTAATGTCGGGTTACTGCTTTACTCTCCGTCACCAATCGCCTCACATCCGCTGGAATGACAAGGCGCCGGTCGTCCGGCACTATGACCTCCTTTGCGGATGCACCTACTACGGTGGAGGGGTGATTGGTGAACGAATCGATCGCAAGGGTTACGTCATCTTTTGTCAGGATGTCGTCAGGGATCTTGTCTAGGTCCGGTGAACTGATAGCCTTTAGGGCATCGCCTACTTGCTTCCAGTTCACTATCGTCTTAGTGGGGCGGGGGAGGTCAGTCGTTGGGTCGGGACCTAGTCGCAGTATAATGGGTCGGTGGTCAGAGTGAAGCTCGTGAACCACTTCTATGGAGCGTAACCGGAGTGTTACGCCTCTGAATAGTGCCATGTCAAGCAAGTCAGATCGGTGGTTTTCCATATAAGGGTAGTGAGTGGGCTCAGTGGGCGCAATTATGTCAAAGTTAAGTTCTGCGATTAGGTTTTCAAGTGCAATACCTCTGGGATTGTTGACGTTACAATTCCATAGGATGTGCTTACTGTTGAAGTCGCCAATCAGAATGACGGCGCTTCCTAATGAGAATAGGGCTTCTAAGTCAGCTCGGACGATCGGCTTTTTGCAAGCTTGGTAACAGGATGCTATGACTATAGGTTGATGACCAGTCATAGCTAGGAGGCAACAAGATGCTTCCATATTAACAAGAGTCGGGGTAGGTAGGGGAATGCAGTGCAGGGACCTTTTGTAATAGATAAGAGTGCCTCCCCCACGGGAGTTCACTCTATCATCACGTACCGTTCTGTAATTGGCAAACCTAGGGTTCGCCTTCCCCGGTTTTAGAAAGGTTTCCTGCACGCATATGATATCGATAAGGTGGGTACAACAAAAGTCGTGGACGAGGTCACGTTGTCTGAAGAGGCCGTCAGCGTTAAATGACGCTAACGAAACTGAGTACGGTTTCGTGCGTTCGGTTGTACTACCCATAGTGGTTGTACTGGGGAGGGGCCTGGGGAACGAAGCGCTTAAGGGCGCTAAGTAAATTCGCGTGTTCCAATGTGTATTGGATCACGTCCGCTGGGGATTGAGCGTATTGCATCTTATGGAATAGCTCTTGTACCTCATTGATGTCAACCGACATAGCCAGATCGCTGACTAGGTTGATTGCCTCTTGAAGAGGGGCAGCCATCAATGGCATAGGTGGAGCTTGTGGCCGGGAAGCGGCGCGGGGAGGCGCGCGAATGGTGTTGGCGACGGGTGCCGGGAGCGCGGGGCGAGCCGGGGCCGGTGCGCGGGCAGGGGCCGCGGCGCGGGCGGGTGCGGGTGCGGGCGCGGGTGCGGGCGCGCGGGCCGGGGCGCGGGCGGTAGCGACGGTCTTAACCATACTGGGTGGTTTAGACCATGCGTTACGGGCTGGGAGCGGCGCGGGTATTACCTGTGAGGCAGGTACTACCGTTAGTTTAGGGCTTACCCGTTGGTAACGGTCGTAAGAGGGACGGGTCGGCCTATGCCTTGCCACCCTGTGGTTCACTCGTGGTGCTTTAGGGCAACCACGGTAATTCGCGGTATGCCCTTGAGCACCGCATAAAACACAGCTGGGTGGGTCCGGTGAATCCCGGGTGCGAGTGCACGCTGCTGTCGCGTGATCGCCTAGGCACTTAACGCACCTAGCGCGAGCGAAGCAGAAACGGGAGGCGTGCCCGTATAGTTGGCAGTTATGGCACTGCGAGGGACTCCCATTTTTGTATGGGGCTTGGACATCGAGTCCTGAGAGGCCACAGACCTTTTTTAAATTAAAAATGGCCTTGCCTTCAGGTGTACGATCTAGTACTACGAGTACTAGATCGTAGGGACTGCGGTCCTTCCCGCTGTACATGCGGTGAACTGCATGTACGGGGAAGTCTTGTGCCTTCAGGTCGGCACATACCGAATCGGTATGTACCTCCTTGGGCACACCGCGGATGACCACTCGGAGGACTTTCTCCTCTTCGAGCGCATAAGTATGAAAACTTATGCTCTCTTTACGGAGGAGCTTTGTTAGCGCTCTGTGGTCGCTACTGGTGGGCACTTGGACTTTAATGCCCTGCTGCGTGGAGCGGGCATTAGTGTAATGGATCCCACGATCCGAAACTAAACGGGACAGCATGTCCCATTTGGTTTTGTCCTGAATGAACAGGGGTGGAGGCGGTTTTTCGCGGCGCGCGCTCGCGTCCTGAGGGGACGCGGCAGTAGTGGCCGGAGCGGAGGGAGGAGACGCGGGGCGCGGGGCGGGGGTCGGCTTCTTGCCGGAGGCGGGGGCCTTAGCGGGTGCCTTGGCGGGAGGGGCGGAAGTTGCGCAACTAGCGGCTTTAGGAGCACGCTTGCGTTTGCGGTCAACGACGGTATAGCCGTCGTTATCGGAGTCCGAGTCAGTGCGTAAGGCGCGACTCGGATCTACTTCCATCTCCGTTTCGGAGTCCGAAGTGGGCTCGACAACGGCGATGGAGGGACGGGTGCTCGCTGGCCTCCCGATCGGTGAGCGCGAGCGAGACCTCTCACGGGGAGGGGCTGCCACCGTGCGTCTATTGTCCGGGCCCGGGGCGGGCGAAAGCGGGCTGTCCTCTGAGAAGGACCGGGTCAGAGGAGGGACGTTGGCCTCCGGGATTGAAGTCCCGGAGGGAGCAATAAGAGTGTCCGTGATGCGGGCACTCGCTTCCTCTTCTAGGAGTTGCATATGAGCAACATACAGATCGGGGTGGCGGAGGGCGAAGGTCTGAAGGACCTGCACCTCACCGTTAGAGGGACGGGACTGCATCCTGAGGGGAATACTCAGGACGCCCTATCAAGGGTTTGAATTCCCTCACACACCTTGTGAGCTCACTGTGTGAGAGGGAGTGTGTACCTAAGGTGTGCCCTAGTTGTGTACCCTCTCCGAGCTTTTTTCTCGGCGGAGAGGGGTGCTCCTAAGCGCTACTCCGGGGTTGACTAGGGGCGACCCCAAGGCCAGTAATCCCGGAGCCCAGCTTGCTTCGGCTGACCCGTGAAGCGGGAAAGGCCACGGTGCAAGGTTAAACCAAAAGAACAACAGTGGCCGTTGTCACCGTAGGGTGTCACACTGCGACCGCAGCAAATGGCGGATTTGATCGTTCAGACGGGTTTGGCTGACGCTACCCCACGCCTGAACGACGTCGCTTAACAGCACAAAGTGTGTTGTTACGCGACTGTTACTATGTTGTGTCGGGTAGTAAAGTGGTGAAATGCGCACCGAAAAGTGCGGTCAAAACAAGACCACCAGCCCGATATGATGTTGTTCGTCCGAAACAAGGGACTTGGGTAGGTGGTAATGCCTGACGTCTTAGAGCGCCTCTGCGCGACGGCACGGCGAGCTCGTAGCTCGCGTTGCTCGGCGTTCGGCGGCTGCTCAGCTTCTGCACACAAAACAAAAACTTCGTCAGGACTGCGTATTCCAAGGCACTGGTCTGCAACTAGCGTCGGAACGATGACCCGAGTGAGACGGCAATAGTGCGGGGACTATTGCGGTCTCACTGGGAGATACTGGCGGAGCTGTAGACAGGTGTGCACGGCGTGGCGGCACAGGTCGGAATGTGAGTGAGTGGTGCGTAACTTGGTAATGTACGACTGGATTAAGCCATTATCAGGCCTGGCTCACCCGCACTATAGTACAAAGCTACAGGTAGGTACATCAGCGTATCCGTCCGAATAGGATTATTCTGAGCTGCGTGCCGCGTCAGAAGAGATCAGTGATATGCGTCGCTATGTAATAGAAAGAGAAACGGCTTGTTGGTGAATATAAATATTAAGTACGCCATGCTTTGCGAGACCGGGCTATTGTAGGGCCAGGCCCTCGCCCAAAACCCGGTGGAGCTGGACGACCGCACAGGCGGTAGCCAGCATCTCTGTCCTCCCTATAAAAAAAAAAAAAGCTTTGCGAGCTGAAGTGTATTTTATTGCTTCGTGGTTAGAGTCACTTATTTATTGTAATCTATTTTCACAGTGATCCTTCTGGTTTTTGGCCATTATTAGCTTAATAACTGTACGTAAAACAAGTTGTTATTCTGCACGTGGTTATCGTATGCTAGGAAAGTAGGAACTTGTATGGCCCTTGGCACAGACCAACAAACAAGACCCTTGTCTTAAATCATTCATATTTTACGTACCTACATCTAGGGGCTACGTCGCGTCGTGGGTAGCAACCTATCTAGTATACCTACTTTGATAGGTCGCTACCCACGACATAGCCACGGTAATGTAGCTCCTACTATTACCTACCTAATATTATTTCAAACTATGCTTTGAATGTTTCTACGCCTGAATAACATATCAGACTACGGCATTTTGAATTACGTGGGTTGTATAATAATTCTTCTTCTAAATTTGACAACATTTATGTGGCTAAATTATACCTACCTACGAAAGAAATTTCTGTTCAACTTGCTTATTTTTAACAAAGTTATGTTGTTGTTAAATACGAGGATGTAATAAACATTATTGTGTTAAATATAAAAATACAAGTATTATACGGGTATTAAAAATGTATACTTAATAATATGTATACCTTTGCTTTGAACGTAGAAACAAATCGTCGTGATCCTACTCTTATCTCTTATGTTGGTCAAGTCAGAGTGAAATATGTCTTCTATAACAAATCTAAGAACCAAACCAGGTAGGTTTTTTTTATATTTTTTTATGCCTGATAGGTTAGCCTTTGACCACTATCTCACCTGATGGTAAGTGATGATGTGGTCGAAGATGTTGTACAGGTTAACCTAGAATTACTGGCTCTCAAGGACAGCTGCCGGAACACACCGTTAGGTGCTTGGCGACAGATTTTCAACTTGAGGGTGGTAGCTAGCCAGGCGGGCATTCGCAAAGTGCCCTACCACCATGCTATAACAACTAACAACCGGGACCGACGGCTTAACGTGCCCTCCGAAGCATGGAAGCCCTCAGTAGTAATGTCACCAGCGGTCACCCATCCAACTCCTGACCGCGGCGGACGTTGCTTAACTTTGCTGATCGATGCAGAATGGCTAAGCAAACTTCGCTACGAGCGCTTCAAAGCTAGGTATAATGAGGAAGTTTTGAAGCAATGATACCGAGTGGTAATGGCGGTACATTGTGCAGTACGCAGGTCCCATATTGTAGTACTTATGGGGGCGAACCTATTGCCGTACTCTGGGCTGCTATTAGGCATATATTTTTCAGATAACTCGATACGTCCGGGCTGAGGATTAAATGCGACGCTGTACGATATATGACTACCAGGTGTGATCATGTATTTTTTAATATGTGAAGGTAATATACTATACCGTTTAACTTAATAAAGCTAGTTTACTTAGAAAACAGTTTTATTATGAAAATATCCAAAAAAGAAGTGAATATTTAGCTTGTGGAAGTGACTTCATTTCTATTATCATCCTACTCAAGAATTCGTAAGATAATTATTTCTTCATTACCATCTTCACGCCAATTTTCATCAGCTCAAGCATTAGAGGCCTTAATTGAAACAATGTGATCTTTGACGGTTTACGAGGTCGTCCATTAGGAGTGACCTAATCGGATGGAAATTCATTTTTACGGTCTTATCAAGGTAATTGTAGGGTAGCCAAGAACGAAGGTTTTTATTTATGGCTGATAAGCTCTTCCTAATCTATGAGTGAAGATGTGGCCGAAGATTTTTTAAAGGTTTAATTAAAATTACGGGCTCTCAAGGGCAGCTGCCGACACCGGCAGGTGCTTGGCGACAAATTTTCTACTTGAAGATGATAGCCAACAAGTAAGACACCATGTTGTAACGACTGCCATCCTGAGACTACAACCGGGGCTGATGGCTTAACGTGCCCTCCGAAGCACGGAAGCACAAGTCATGACAAACACGGACTTGATCGGTTAGGAACGAGTAAGTAACCTTCGCTACGAGCACTTCAGAAAGTTTTAATTTGACTAAGCATTGTTGGGAGTATCAAATGCTGAATTTTTGCATTGACTTGAAGAAGTTCCGTATATCCTTATTCCGTATTTCCTTATACATATACATGTCTATTATAAACTAAAGAAACAAATGGTGGTAATCTGGGCAAATATTACATATATGTCCACTGAAGTTTGTTCAGCTTACTAATAAATCATTCTGATATCAATAGCCGTTAAACGTTTACCCTACAGCAAAGGCCTTCAGCGTTGGGCAGCGGGTTGGCCATAATCTCCACGCTTGGTAAACTTATTGGGAATCGCATTGTAGATTAGCAGCCATTCAGAAGGCCCTGCTGCCCACCTACCGATATTTTGCCTATTGTCGCCTCTCATCACCCGCACAGGAGGATATAGCTTCCATATGCTTTCGTCCATAACAGTTCGCACACAGAAGGGGAATCGGTATGAAACTTAACTGAAATAAATTCATGATACTGATGACTGAGTCAGTCAGTCGCGGAATGCGCCTTAACATCAATCAAGCCAAAACCAAGGTAATGGTCGTTGATAGATCGAAAGCACTTCGAGACGTCCACCATATTTCCCAGTACGACATAGTTGACGAATTTGTATACTTGGGATCAAGCATATCAAACAAAGGTGGTACAGAAGGAGAAATCAGACGACGCATTGGAATGGCAAAATCGGCTATGACCCAGCTCGAAAAGGTGTGGATGGATCGAAATATACTTAAGAGAACAAAAGCCTACATTGTCAAAACTTTGGTTTTTCCCATCTTTTTGTATGGAGCAGAGTCGTGGACCGTAAAAATGGCAGACTGACCACTATCGATGTTTTTGAAATGTGGTGCTGGCGGCGAATATTACGCATACCGTGGACGGCCCGTAGGACAAACATCTCGATCCTCAAAGAGCTGAAGATAACGCAAAGGCTATCGAACATCTACCTCAAAAGAGTGCTGCAATATTTCGGCCACTTAGCAAGAAAACCCTCCGACAACCTGGAGAAACTAATAGTCACAGAGAAGATCGAAGGAAAACGACCCAGGGAACGTAGTCCGACACGATGGTCCGATCAAGTAACTAAATCCTGAACACTACGATAACAGATGCTCTGAGCCACGCCCAAGATCGAGAGAGGTGGAAACAGCTCTGTACAGATGGTCGGGGACATCACGACGCTCAGCAGTGAGCTACGACTCGAGGAGGAGGAGGAGATTCTCTAAGTATTCGTGGAACACCTTTTGTGTATTTTATAACAAGTATTATTGTTCTAAGCGAAATTCACATTTACACATAGGTATGTAGAGCACAAAATGTTTTACCTATGAACCAACCTCGATAGCTCAGTGGCAAACGGTGCGTAAAGTCAGGTTCGAAGATAAATATTTTGTGGTGTAAAAATTAATAAATATTACTTTTACAATTGCTAAACTTTAATATCATGCATTTCAATGAACCTGATGTGGTATACAAAATCTTTTGTTATATAATAGTTGTATAAAAATATAATCTTGTTATTTATTAATACTTCAGAAGAGATATATATACGAGTGGAATTGAACGTATATAAAAATTTGAGCAGAGCAAATTAGACAAAGACTTCAGAAAGCCATGTCAATGAATGAAACCTTGTATATTCTGTAGGAGATGAATGAAACGCGTCATTTGTGTATTCTGAGCATGAAACGATGGAAATAAACGAGGTATCGCGTCATTCTTTCAATCTATATATTATGTACTTAAATTAAACTGGATGCGTAGGTCAGTACGTAGGTTTATCTTCTATCCAATATTTAATTAGTTTTGTAACAATGAAATAACAAACCTAGTGGGTAAGCTTTAATATCGTAAAATGTTGTTATGTAAGTAACATATTGTAAGAAATGGAATGTCTACATAAACATTGTATTCAACTATGTCTACATAAATATTGTCATTCAAGTTATTTCCTACAAATTTCCCTCTCGTGTAACTGCCTTTGATGTTAACTATGTTTGCGTCTATCAATACCTAAGCTAAATTTTCAAATCAGGTGCTAAAACCTGCGGATTTAATTGTGATAAAAAAATTGTTTTGTTTCAAATGGGCGTACTATAACGACTTTGAAATCTTAGTACTTGTCATCAAATTAAAACTTAATGCCAGAATTACAGTTACTAAAGTGAGCTGCTGCAGAAAAAGCAATACTTATCGCTAGCTCATATGCAAACATATCTGAAGGGTTTGGAAAGAACGTGCTTTGTAATTTTATTTTACCTAAATTGTTTTCTTTTGTTCGTCAAAAGTGTTTCTAGAAGTATATTCTATGACAAAACTTTTAGATACTAAAGGAATGATATATCTCGAATTATTAGTACGAACATGAAGAGATCATAGCATACATACATAATAGCAACAATGCGTTGTCCTCAGAACGTGTGTATGTCACGGCGTAACTGGATAGATAGTACGGATACCACCATCTATGGGCAAAGCCTGGGGCGAAACACACTAGTAACATGTCATTCAATCAAAATATACTACTTTCAATAGATAATGTGTTTACCGATGACATAGGTTTTTGAGATTTTAATTTAAAAATAAGTCTAAGTTAAAATCTTAAAAAAAATCATATTATAAATGTAAGTGCTATATTTTTTTGTATACGTAATTAACTCTGCATCTACTAATATAATTTTTATTTATTCGAAGCAATTCATGTTTTTTTTCTTTTCAAATGGGACATATGGTTTAATTTTGAAAAGACAAGTGTTGTCATAGTTTTATAAGTTATTTCTTAATAATTAATTTTAATTATATCGAAATGTGTATGTGTCATTTCGATATAATTAAAATTTACAAAAAAATATTCGGTAAAAAAAAAAGGTTTGTAATCTTTAAAATGAGGTTGTGAAAAATGTGCTCTCGCTGACATTGCACATTGTATTCTTCTCCACGTGATAAATGATGGCGATCTGATATAAAATATTGAATTGGGGAGTGGCCAAAATACTGGTAATACTTACTCCTTGCTAAGTTACAAAAATACTCATGTTATAGTTATACAGATTCATCGGTATCAGTATTCAACTACCAATCCCCCATTTTCATAGTGTGCGTATGCATAATGTGCCATGTTAACTTCATTGCAGATGTGCAACCTGTTACGTACTCGTAGTGCCAAGCTGATTTTCTGTACGATGGTTCATATACTTGGCTTTGATTTCATCTGCCAGTTTGCCGCACTGTGTCACACTTTTTATACTTTGAAATAATGATAGCCGAACGGTAAGCTATGGACTGTGGTGCCGCAGGTCCATGATTCGTTTCCCAACGCCAGCTTGAGCTTCACCGCATGGTGGAAGTGCTTTGAGCGCCAAACCACAAGTTAGACGTAGTCGCAACAGAGTGCGAAGACCCTCACACATATTTTTGACGAGAGCAGTATCGACAGTGACGTCTTCCTACTCTGCCTGCAATGCCATTACTGACCACCGTTCCTCAAATTCGCAGCGGGCGTTGCGAGCAGCCACCCGCATTCCGAATTTAGCATCCCTCGAAGCTGCCCGTGTTTCTTCAGAATGAGCATCTTTACTGCTCGAACACTAATTGGATATTATGACTAGATATCGTCAGTTTAGCCGGTATATTTAGGTAATTTGCAAGAACGCATGCTCTGCGGATTACATTACAAAAATCGAGAATCTCTTTTTTTAAGCATGCAGTGCAGGCATACACTGCAAAGTGATCGGAAAAATGCTTTATGAAGGTATATGGAGGTTTAATACTTTAGTTTAAAAATTGCCCAATATATAATGTTAGTTATTTTTCATTAATGGCGATTGTGACGAAGAGGAGCAAATTAAATTTTTATTTAATCCGATAGGCTAGCTTTTGAGCACTGTTACACTTGTTGGCAAGTAATTATATGACTGCAGCCGGTACAAACGTTCCGAAAGTCCGAAAGACAGATTTTATACATGAAGATAATAGCTAGCCAAGAAGGCATTCGCAAAATTCCATACCACCATGTAAACGAATCTTAGCAATCCTTGTCGTTTATTAATATTTAATTCTAAATTTCCTCAAACTGTTTTTGTATATATTAAAATAAAATTTAAACCACAGCATAAAGTTAAGGCAAATTGACCGCAATCATATAGAGCATTATGGCATGTAGTTGAAATATCTATAAAAATACGGGTCAATAAATGAGTCAAGCCGTAGCTACATTACTTTAATTTTTTTACTAAAGCACTTTGTATATGCATATGTCACAATCACAGCATTGTATTCCTTCAAAAAGGGTAAGACACAGCCTCTAAAGATTTTCAGATAAGTTCATAAACATTTTTTTTTCATTCTCGATAGGTTAGCCTTTGACCACTATCTCACCTGATGCTAAGTGATGATGTGGTCGAAGGTGTTGTGCAGGCTAACCTAGAATTACTGGCTCTCAAGGACAGCTGCCGGAACACACCGTTAGGTGCTTGGCGACAGATTTTCTACTTGAGGGTGGTAGCTAGCCAGGCGGGCATTCGCAAAATGCCCTACCACCATGCTATAACGACTGCCATCCAAAGACACAACCGGGACCGACGGCTTAACGTGCCCTCCGAAGCACGGAAATTTGGTAATGTATACGTTATTTTTCAATAAAATATAACCTTTTTTTTTCTAATTAATGTGTATCCGTGATTCGGTATTTTTTATCGCGATTGTCGTTGATACATTTCTGCCAGCTTATAGTAAAAAAATTTAAACATAAAAAGTTCGGAGGAAATGGTAAAATTATTTAAACAAGCCTTTTTGATTTGACGTTATTCAATAATAGTTATCTAGCCTCATTTTAAAAATCGTTACTTGTTTCCTAAGAAAAACATTAAATTTAAAGAGTTACACAAAAAAACTTTTTTGCGTTATTTTTATTGCGCTACTCATATCAACCCATTTTGCGGAATAATATTGTAGCAGGATACATTGATTTGAGTAATGGCAACACCAAAGTAACTTTCTCTATGGTCGATACGACGTTAGCGGCCATATTTATATCAGTTGGATGAAAATTTCCCTAAGTAATTTGTGGTTGGATGTCAACTACTTTGCGAATTGGAAAGTGTCATGTTTTTCGCATAGTGCATTTTTCGTTTTCAATTAGTATCTGTTATTGATATAACTCATTATTTAGTAAGCTGTATGTGATCAATTTCATATGCATCATGGTTGCGTAAAAATAACATTATGCCAGTTAGCGTTGCCAGTGGCGTAGAATTTGCGACATCGAATAAAGTCATTATAAGTTTGCAGTTATTAGGTGAATTGTTTTACTTCTGATATGGTTTGCAAAACACTAATGGTAAAAAAATACGATTCCTACCCGAATTTCTTAGGATGAAATCCTTAAGCCTAAGCGTGTTATTCATTACTCTATCTTCCCAGACAGCAATCAAACTGTCTTAATTTTTTTTATTTATGTCTGAGATTTCACAAAATAAATTTAAATCTAATGGTGGTGCCACTGGACCGTCGGAAACGGTCGGCAGCGCTCCCTACATAAAAAAAAAACAAGTTTCAAGACTTATCACGGCATACCAAAATCGAGTTTTTTATTACCTACTTACGTGTGAAAACGTAATAAAAATACCCCCTACATATGGGAGGCTGTGTTCAGCAGTAGACGATCCGGCTGTTACAGTACAGTACAGTTTTTTTATTTGTATCTAGCAACCTAGCTATAAGGCAAATCCTTAAGCTTACTATTACTGTCCTAAACGTCCTAACAAATATATAAATGATATGATAATTATACATTGAGTCAAAATGTTCAAAAATCGCATATCATGAAAGTTCTCTTTAATATTTTGTGTTACCATTTTGCGTCAATACACGCCACTGAGTTGTAGAAAATTATACGTCACCTTTGGGCTATTTGTGGCAAAATCTACGGCGTCACCCAAATAACATAAAATGGCAAAAACTCGTATCGTTATGACATGGTTTTCTTTAGTTTGTTGTAGAACAGCTACTGAAACTAATATTAGGAATTTCTTCAGTCAAAACTGACGTCATAACTTGCACAGAATTGATTTCATAAAAATTAAAAAACCAAAGGTAATAAAGCCAACATCTTAAACTAATATGGCAGTTTTCTATAATTACCTCTATGTAACGAAAAATCACATCCGAAGTTACGTCGCAGCATTAAATAGGGACAAAGCAATATAACTACAAACCAGCAAACTAGCACCAGCAAACCAACACACCGACAAACATACACGTTCGCATTTAAGATAGGTATCGGGGTAAAACTATCGCAACATCTTTTCAATAGAAAAATGCATCAGTTATTCCCAAATAAATTCAATTTGGTGCTACCCTATTTAAGCACGAACAAAACGCAGATTTATAATAATTTTACAGGAGGTCTGTTAGAGCCGTCGTAAAACAGCATTTTATTATTCTTTGGGTAAAATTATTTGGTTGCAGTGAATACGTTATGTAATGACTGGAATGAAGCTTAAGTAATCGAATTACTTAATATAAATATTATCTGCTTCTGTTTGTATAAAAAAATTGGATTCACGTAATGAACCATAGTAACGAGTAAAGTTTAAGATATTTCGAAGATTGGTAATCTGTTCAGAACGAGAATGGACTTGGGATTTGCCTTTTGGAATGTTTTATTTTTTTTTATGCTTGATAGGTTAGCCTTTGACCACTATCTCACGTGATGGTAAGTGATGATGTGGTCGAAGATGTTGTACAGGCTAACCTAGAATTACTGGCTCTCAAGGACAGCTGCCGGAACACACCGTTAGGTGCTTGGCGACAGATTTTCAGCTTGAGGGTGGTAGCTAGCCAGGCGGGCATTCGCAAAATGCCCTACCACCATGCTGTAACGACTGTCATCCTAAGACATCAACCGGGACCGACGGCTTAACGTGCCCTCCGAAGCACGGAAGCGCTCAGTAGTAATGTCACCAGCGGTCACCCATCCAACTCATGACCGCGGCGGACGTTGCTTAACTTTGCTGATCGATTCAGAATGGCTAAGCAAACTTCGCTACGAGCGCTTCAAAATGATTTTGCATTATAATTCAATTATTATCAATGTGTTAATAATGATAATTAATATAAAGCTGTACTTAAATTCTATGAGGGCAATGCGCCAGCATGCTGGGCACGCTGCCAACAAGTAGTGGGCTGGAGCATTTGGACTGCCTGTGAGTCAGCAATGACATAGGTTGTCAAAATGATTTTATTGTAGTACCTGTTGTGTTGTCTATATCCATAGTTCGTTATATTGAGTTGCTAAAGACATACAACTGGGTAAAAATATAATTCTAAGTATGATAACTTTAACGGGAATGAGGAGGTCTCATTTTACTTAACTTCTTTTTTTTTATTTGGGTTCTAGTGCCTCATTATATTGTTGTAAATCTTGATATTTTGACAAATATTTTGCGATATTTACTATATTTTTTCATGGTCATGACTTGGATGGATGACCGCTACAGACATTACTACTGAACGCTTCCGTGCTTCGCAGGGTACGTTAAACCGTCCGCGGCGGCCCCGGTTGTTGTCTTATAATGGCAGTCGTTATTGCATGGGTGGTAGGGCATTTCACGAATGCCCGTCTGGCTAGCTATCACCCTCAAGTAGAAAATCTGATAAGCACCTAACGGTTGAAGGCCGGTAATTCTTGGTTAGCCTGAACAATATCTTAGACCACAACATCACTTACCATCAGGTGAGATAGTAGTCAAAGACGAGCCTATCAGCTATAAAAAAAGAGAGAAGCAGTAGGTATTTGCTTAGTTACTGCTTTTAAATGCCTTGTGTTACAAAGAATTTTATATTCTTTGGTCTTGTATCTATTGGGCTAGTGCGAGTCGGACTCGCCTACGAAGTGTTCCGTACTATTAGCTATACAACATTGGACTTCATATTTTAACCTTTTTTTGTTTTAACGTGCGCGATGTTTTTACGTATAGCTATCACCGTTCTTGAGATACAGCCTGGTGATAGACGGACGGACAGCGAAGTCTCAGTAATAGGGTTCCGTTTTTACCCTTTGGGTACGGAACCCTAAAAACTAATGTCTAACATTAGCACACGATCGAGTGCAAATTAACATATATTATGCAGCCGCTACCGTGTCTAATTGATGACTGAACTTCAGAATGTTCGGTGTGAAGTAATAGTTAAACTTAGCGGTTATATACTACTGCGTACTCGTAAGATTTACTGCAACATTGTATTGGTGCTATCAACAAGTATTTTTCTGTCCTGTTACTGCAGGATTGAGATAGTACTTGTACCTTAGGGATGTATCTAATAGTTTACAGCATTGGAAGAATAAGATCGATGTAGCTACGTCTATCCTAAGAAAACTTGTTTATCATCAATGCAAAGCGATAGGAGGATATGGTGACTTTCAACGCATATTTCCTGGTGATTCTCCTGCACTAGATTGCCGACTGTTGCCGAATGCTGCCGATGTCAATGTATTTAGTATAATGTTAGCTGAATATCTTTCGGAATCGTGGGATTATTTTGTTAGCATGATGCAGGATTTCATACATTCGTATTTTGTAATAATTTCGTTACTTTATTTTATATTGAAAGGCTGTCATGACGGCTGGTTATTATTTACATTGAAACTTGTACTGATGAAACCTGAATTATATTTGCCCTCATGCTATTTCATCGTACTCTTGATTACTTCGTCGTTATTGCGATGCATTCGATGCTTCGTCATTAAGTAATCAAGGGCGAAACTCATTTTTCTCAGTGAATTAATATATGGAAGCGTGTGTTCGGATCAGGCCGGATGAAACAATCAGGAAATCTCTAACATTTCAGTCATGCTTTGTTATATAGACACAGACTCAGTAAAATTGTATTAATACAAAATTTATTTTGAATTATTATGCAGCAACCACGTGTGTTTTTTAAGGGATAGGAGGGCAAATGTGCAGGCGGCTCACCTGATGGTATGTGATCACCGTCGCCCACAAACATCCGCAACACCAGAGGTCTCGCGGATGTGTTGCCAGCCTTTAAGGAATATGAATATAAGGCAATATGCTCTTTTTTTGAAGGTTCCAAAGTCGTAACTGAAAGAGATACAGTGGCTGAAAGAGATTTCCGATTTTGAACCGCTAATTTTAATATGAATTTATTTTAAGAAATCGCTCACACATGTAACTTAGAAATACTTCGTTGGTTGAGTGATGATTTAAACATATAATTTAACTATAAAACCGACTTTATACATAAAATACGCATTATTAGGGGTAACGCATATACTACTGGTCTGATCTCACTCAAATTTAAATGGGAGCACATGACAAACGCCAGCTTTCAAGCTTTCAAATTTAAAAAAACATCAAAATCGGTATATCCTTGACATAGCTAAAAAAGCAGTCAAAATGAGAATCTCTTCCTTTTTTAGAAGCCGGTTATTAAATAAAATACTTCAAAGAAAATCGATAACGCCTACATTTTATGCGATAGCAAAGCAAGTTCATTTTATAAATAGGTACGTTGTTCGATATAACTCTATAGCCTATACGATGTATGTATAAGTACTTACCTATGTACAATACGGTCAGTACTCGAAATCCTGGCTGCCTTTTTAACAACCACTACTTGGCGCATAGTCCTATAAGAACTCAATTAACAATAATACCAAACAATTTCTTGTCTCTTACACACTAATGAGAACTGTCGACTTGTTTCGCTAAGTGTATGTCGAATTGTCGATATTTCATCGAGTCACGAATATTGTCTGCATTATTTGAAAAAACAAAAATTGTTTAACTTTTAAAAATGAATAAATCTTTGAGGTGCTTTCACAAGGTTGTTACATTATAATTAAAAATAAAATTATATAGACATAAAACTTAAATAAGCGAAGTTTTGGAGCTGTATTCATGATTTTTATCAAGAAATATATATACATTATAAATAATATAAATTAAATCGGCAATAATACTCACGTTGGGGATCGAATACGTCGACCCGGGTTTCGAGCATATCAGATGCTCATCATCAGGGCGTCTCTGCGAGTTCCCGACGGGCACTGTGCGAGCGCCGCCCGGCGCAATATCGGCGCGGGCGCCGGCTGCAGCGGGGAACATGACGTGAGTGTTTTTGACGGTTTAATTATGATATTTAGATATGTGTGACAATCGCGAGAATTTCAATTCAAAAAAATATAAATACATGGAACTATGCTTTCAGATCAGGCATCGTATTTATAGTATCCTCTAAAATATTAGATATATATTCCTATAAAATATTATATTTGTAAGGCTTCCTTCTAAAAAAAATATGTTCAATATTTGATATTTGAGACTCACTTCACTATATTCAATGTACATTTCTTTATACACAGGCTTAGAATTAATTCTCTAGCATTAGAAAAGTTAGTAAAATGTGTTTTAGCATCTTTCGAAAGCAAGCACCGCGTACAAACGTAAACAAACCAGGCTCAAATCCAATCCAGTAATACCTTGTCAATATCGAAAAAGGATTTATTGTAATACCAGCCAATATCCACCCGTAAGCAAGTTTAATTATTGAAAATCACACAATGCGGTAATTATTTTATGGAACATTGATAATAATATTCAATTAATGAATAATTCTATTTTATTAAATAATTATATGGATTGTCAGATATATTGGACTCGTAACACACAAGGGCAGAAATGAAACTCAAACAAAGTTAAAACAATCATCCGACTGAAAAATGGTCATCAATCACGTACTTAAATAGAAATCTTTTATGTACGTCTGACAAACTAAGCTACGAAGTACTGTACCCACCTCAGGGGGTGTATAATGAAATGCCATTTCGCATTGTTTGTCTTTGAAATCGAAAGATGAAAGAAACAGCAAGAATTTCTATATAACAACAAACAGGTAGAGCCCGTTCACACTACCGTGTATATTCATAAAATTTCAGATAATTGTTGTTGATTATTAGTTCTTATTGATGACTTTGTTGTATTTTATGTTAGCTTATTACCAACGTATTATCAACAAACCCTCGACGTAGTAGTAAGCTGCTCAATATAAGTACGTCTTTTTCTATTGCCGCATTTTACGCCCATTGTAGCTAACACTATCATTTTGTATTAATTTACACCAAATTATATGAAATCGGCAGTAAACATTTTCATTATTATGTTTGTCTTCTCATATGGTGAGGATATGTCCGCATGTGGGCTGCCGGCATCCTGTAATTTCATACATGTTTTTCCTATCTCGCGGGCAGCACGCGCGCTGCTAGGAGTTTGCTAACACCCGCATGCGGACCGGATCCGCGCGCGGTCGAAAATACGCATGACAGGAAAAGAGCCCTAACAATGAATTATAATTTAGGAAGATATGTAATCATATTTATCTACGACATCCAAGGGGGGTATTGAACAGTGTTTAATTGTGCGCCAAAGTTAAATAATATATAACATTTTTCAAATGGACGCAATTGTAAAATTGTAAAGGTACATATCATAATACAGATTTGCTTTGGTCAACTTTTACCTAGCTTTAGTAAAAGCGACATTTAAAAAAAAATATTGATAAGGAGCTTAAGAAAAATTAAATCTGCACATAAGTTTATTTTTAACAAAAGTTTTTTTAGTATATAAATTACTTTATTACGAGATGTTTAATTGTTTTTAACTGTCAAAAGAATGACATAATATGAAACGAATATAGAAGATTTATCTATTTTCAGCTAAACATTGTGTGAACGTACTTAATACAATGGTGGCACCTTCATGAAGTACGATACGTACAATGCTTATATTCAAATGTGGATATTGCTTATTGATTTTATGGAAATAAAGACTTTTTCTCTTTGAGAATGTGCGACATTGCGAAATGATTCAAGAACTTTGCGTTTTGTAAATTAAAATAGAAAGGCTTTATTGTCACAGTACCTAATAAACCAGACATTTTTATGAATGTTATTAATGATAGGATATTGTGGTCTTGGACAATCTCATGTGTCGGTACTGATGATGGTGTCGAATCTGTTAACAAGCTAAACCTAGTGTTGGATTGGATCTGGTCCTTAAGGACAGCTGCTGGAACATGATAACACGATTTTACGCGACAATTTTCTATTTAAATGAGCGATTAGGAAAAAAAATACAGTAGTAAAGTATGCGTTCGATGTACACATATAACAAACTTCAGCGACTATTATAAAAATTCTTTATCACATTTTATCAATGCCTGCCTGCCAATTTACGACCCTCAAGAAGAAAATAGCCTTGTTCAGGCTATCCTATGTGTCAATTTGACATCTGTCACATCTAATGCCTATGTCCTTGTAATTTTGAGAATCTTTGGTATTGTCTATATGAAACTAAAATCTAGGAATATGCCATGAACGGTCACTCTGACATCTGTCATGTCTGTCACTTCGTCCGTCCCTTCGCTCGTCAGTGCTCATTGCCGAATCCCAACCCGCAGTTGCCTGATTTTTTCATTTTCAATTAACAGACCCTATAAAAATAGGTAAGAATTTTAAACTATGGAAGCTTTTAATTTACCATTATGTGATGTAACTTTGTCAAAAAACCCAATAACTAGTCCGAAACGGGATCAAACCAATGCACCTCAAGATTCGAAAGAGGTCTGAAAAATAACAGATTAGAAAAGATAAACCAGTGAAATGTAGGTAGGTAATTATAATATACTCGTAAGTATCTATGAACCAACTTGAATCGTTCAAGAAACGACTACAGACTACAGAACTATATTCTCGATACGATATATAATCGGTAACCTACATTCAGTTAATGTATGTGCTTTACAAGATTTGGTTACCAAATCATCAACCCAACGTAAGGGGACAGATAAACAATTAAGCAGCCAGCCAAACGTACCTAGTAAACAACACACACATTTACTCTACGAATTATCAGGATCAAGTTCCATAAATCTTGTCTCAGAAACTACGATCTAAATAAGAAAGATTTGTTATTTACTACCATCTTAATAGTAGTAATTTTTTGAATTATGTGCATAGGACCTAATTGATTTCTTTAGGTCAAACTTAACGTTTTAGGGTCAATTTGATACGATTACTTTTTATTACTTAGCAAAATCTGTATTTACAAAATTTCATAGACATAGATTACAGCGATATTTTAAATTAGATTTGGTATATCTTATTTTTAACGTTTGAAGCAGTAGTTTTGGCTATGGGCTGCCGCAAAACAGGTCCATGGTTCGAATCCCGGCATGAGCTTCACCGTATGGTGAAAGGGCATGTCAAAGGTCGAAGCCGAATCCCCGCCTGGCTAGCGACCACCCTCAAGTAGGAAATCTGTGTCTAAGTTAAGCCTTACACAGGCTTAACTTAGAATTACACCTTCGACCACATCATCACTTACCATCAGGTGAGATTGTGGTCAAACGCTTACCTATCAGCAATAAAAAAAAAAACAAAGAGTGATTAAAGCAAATGACTGAAGCAACTGAGCCTTATTATTTCCAAATTTGAGAAATCATACAGGAGATTTTGGTGGTATAATTCCTTATTCTTGGAAGTCATTTGGCGTCATTATGGGTTTTACAGGCTAGTATAGAATGTTGTCACATTTCAAGTAAAATTTTCAAGACGGATGGCTACATCATATGTATATGATATGTAATCATATTATGCCTATTACATTTTTGTATAGAGCAAAATATATGCTTATAGTTATTATATTAATTCCACTAACATAAATCCACAAAAAACATTTATTGTGATCAACGCTATTTATCGCCATTTTGATTTCTTATTGTGAAGAAGTTGTGTGAAAATGTAGCAAATCTTCCCTCTTTGTTTCAATCTACGATTAGAATGAGCAATGTATGCATAGTGCGGTTCTAACTCTGTAACACATAAATCGTGTTTTGCTCAGCACTTCCTTGCTTCCTTATTTACAAACCTTGAGTAGCCGCAGTTTGATCCACTTTCCTAATTTGGATGCTCATAACTCAATTGACGTCGTAAGATCAATTTGAAACTTGGCTTGCTAAGTTTTCAACCAGTATTGAAAGCTGTGGACTGCTTTGTTCGATAAATGTCATTATTGGGCATCACGCCCATGTCAGCGTCACGTCACTCATATAGTATTCTTGGTTTTCAATTCAGTATATAAGGTCCAGCATCCAGCAGTTTAAAACCAAAGTAACAAATCATCGAGACTCCCTTTCACAATTATAAAGCGTACTAATCATGTCGAACAACAAAGAACTAAGTAAATAAATGCAAATATCTTAACAAAAGGTACCGCTTATATCATCCCTGATTGAATTGGCATACTTCCAAGCATAAGAAATCACCATAAATAATAGATTCCTTCAATACTATATATCGTAAATTCCTAACTATTCCTTATATTGGTTGTCCATAACGTTATATGGACTTCAAACCTGAGCATTCATAATGAGTATTGGCTCAACTCCAAGTTCTTACGTCTATCGCATTACATCAGAATTGATATGAATAATGTATGGTATTGAATATTGACATTAGTTACCTAATTCATTCAAAATAATAGCGTTGGAAGCCAGATTTTCCTGAGTTCCATCGCCTTATTAAGGAAGAAGAACTTCGTCTTCCACGAATGAGAATGATTTTTTGACCCTAATGTATGTTCTTCAATGCTCTAATTTGCTGGTAGGTAATGTAGGTATTGATCTTCATAAAACTGTTTGAAAACATCAATATAGTATTCTTGGTCAAAATAAGTCGAACAATTAGTCAAGGAGACACAGTCAAAGGACCTTGAGAGACGTAGAAGTTTTTTTTTTTTTTTATGCCTGATAGGTTAGGTTTTGACCACTATGGTAAGTGATGATGTGGTCGAGGATGTTGTTCAGACTAACCTAGAGTTACTGGCTCTCAAGGACAGCTGCCGGAACACACCGTTAGGTGCTTGGCGACAGATTTTCAACTTGAGGGTGGTAGCTAGCCAGGCGGGCATTTGCAAAGTGCCCTACCACCATGCTGTAACGACTGCTATCCTAAGACAACAACCGGGACCGACGGCTTAACGTGCCCTCCGAAGCACGGAAGCGCTCAGTATTAACGTCACCAGCGGTCACCCATCCAAGTGATGACCGCGGCGGACGTTGCTTAACTTTGCTGATCGTTTCAGAATGGCTAAGCAAACTTCGCTACGAGCGCTTCATTTTTGCTCCTGATATTGTATCCGTAATTTTTTTTTTTTCTATGCCTGATAGTTTAGCCTTTGACCACTATCTCACCTGATGGTAAGTGATGATGTGGTCGAAGATGTTGTTCAGACTAACCTAGAATTACTGGCTCTCAAGGACAGCTGTCGGAACACACCGTTAGGTGCTTGGCGACAGATTTTCTACTTGTGGGTGGTAGCTAGCCAGGCGGGCATTCGCAAAATGCCCTACCACCATGCTATAAAGACTGCCATCCTAAGACAACAACCGGGACCGACGGCTTAACGTGCCCTCCGAAGCACGGAAGCGCTCAGTAGTAATGTCACCAGCGGTCACCCATCCAACTCCTGACCGCGGCGGACGTTGCTTAACTTTGCTGATCGTTTCAGAATGGCTAAGCAAACTTCGCTACGAGCGCTTCAAAATTAATGTCAAAAATAGGCTTTTGGAAAAGTTGCTTTTTCGTGTGTAGATTTATACTAACGGGCTCGTGACAATATAATCTAAAGATTACTGTTAAGTGAAATCCATTATATTGTGAATCTGTGCTAAGATTAGTGAAAGAACTACCAAAGTTGAAAATGCAGTCGTTACAGCTTGGTGGAAGGGCATTTTGCAAATTCACCCCTGGCTAGCTACCATCCTCAAGTAGAAAATCTGTCGCCGAACTCCTAGCGGTATGTTCCGACAGCTGTCCTTGAGAGCCAGTAACTCTAGGTTTGCCTGAACAACATCTTCGACCACATCAGCTTTTATCTTCAGGTGAAATAGTGGTCATACATCAGAGGGGCTTTTAAAGTAAGACCCATACAAGATAAATTAGGAGAATCACGTCTGCGGTGGTACGGCCATGTCATGAGAAGACCGGATGACCACATGACTAGAAAAGTCTTAAACTATGAGACAGGACTCACTGTCTTTCTGTCCCTATGTGGTATGCTTAGATCTTTAAAACTACGCAACGGAATTTGTTGCAGTTTTGATGACGTGCCATGCTGCTTATTTGGCGCACGAGGCGACTAAGGAATCGCCTCTTACGACACCCACGGGAAGAAATGGGGAGGTGACATTCTAACCCGGCACTCCACGCAATTTGTTGTACAATAATGTGAGTTGCGGATCTGCGTGTTCTTGAAAATATATATTGACCGACATTAAATACATATCATTATAGTAACGATCTAACGTAATTAGCAGTAGTTAGTGGTTAGTATGGAAAGCAATGAACAAATTAGGTATATAGTTAAAGTTTCATTAACTAGAAAATGCATTATAGTTTAGATGGAAATCTCTTTGAATTTATGCACACCCATACAAATACAAGTCTCAGAGCTTTTGATTACCTAGCTACTAACCACAACTGACTAAGCAATCTCGAAACCAATCTCCCTTTGAATGTTAAATTTGTGAGAAGGTTCGAAAGCTATAAAGGAAACTACCCAGATATTAGGTATGCTAAAATATAATTCAAAATAGTATGTTGTCAATCATACTTATCAGTACTAATATTATAAATGCGAAAGTAACTCTTGTCTGTTACGCTTTCACGCCAAAACTACTGGACCGATTTGAATGAAATTTGGTATGGAAATAGTTTAAGACCCGGGAAAAAACATAGGATTGTTTTTATACAACTGCTCAAAAAGAGGTTAATGTTTTTTGGCGTGATAACCGAAATACGCGCGGGCGGAGCCGCGCCCGGAAAGCAAGTTTAAAATATATATGTTACATAAATCACTTGTAGTACAAAAATACAACGGACTGAACGGATTTTGATGAAATATGGTGCAACATTTAAAATAATTTAGGAATATTTTTTGGTTGGTTAAGTTGATTATTTTGGGCACATAACCATATAATTGTGGAATTAATTCAAAAACTACATAAAAAGTCAACATATACTACCACGTAATGTAGGATACGTACCTGAAATACATCGAAAGTTTCAATGCCTATGGTCAAAACCCCTAAACATTGAACGAGATAATTTCAAACTACAAAATTATTTAACCAGGCACGATATTTATAACCGATTTTAACGCGAAGTCGCGGTTCATAAACGTACAGCAAATATATGAAAAAATATATTTTTGTTATAGAGAACGTAACTGCAGAGCTGAATAATGTTTTTTTTTTATACTTGATAGGTTAGCCTTTGACCGCTATCTCACCTGATGGTAAGTGATGATGTGGTCGAAGATGTTGTTCAGGCTAATCTAGAATTAATTTCATGGCTATTCAGGCATGAAATTAAAACTACGAATAAATACCTACATTTGTAGAATTGAAAGCTTTTGAGCAAAATATTAACCTTTTTACGAACAAAATAAAAATAACACTTGGCCAGGAATAAAACTATATTATCCACACTTGAAATTCGAACAGTGCATCATACATCTCCCCGTCTGCATGACATTTTGACTGACGGCCATTTTAGTTCCACTTTTGGTGTGTCATAATTTTTGTTTACAAAATATTCAATTTTTGCAAGTTGTTTTTTAGTATTTTTTCGTTATTATAAAAATGCAGTCTGTTGTAACATATGAAAAGCCTTTACCGCATTTGAGTTTACCTGATTGGGATGCGCGGCTTTACGGCTTACAGGTACTGTAACGTGATTATTTTAATTTACGTAGCTTATTAATTTTATAACTTCATATCGGAATGCAGCACATCATGCTTGAAAAATAAAACGTATTTTACAAATTATTGGTTTAACACGAAGCCAAAGAATTTATATAACGAGAAACCTAAAAATCCGTCGAGGGCTGTCAATAAGCTAGTTTTTGACTGCAATCTCAGCTGATGGCAAGTGATAATCTGGAACTCTGTTCTAAAAGCACCATCAGATGCTTGCTTACAGATTTTCTAGTTGAGGGTGGTATCTAACCAGGCGAGCATTCTCAAAATGCCCTCCAACCATGCGGTGAAGCTAAAGCTGGCAGGGGCTATCGTGCCATGGACCTGCGGCAGCGCAGACCATACCTATAACCGCTCTGATATCATTGCTTCTTAACGTATATTTGCTCAGTTATTGTCTAAATTACTCAGTTATTGTCTAATTGAAGAAATTACGTATTAAAGTTAAATATTACATAGAACCGACTGACTATAACATTTTGTATCACAATTTATTAAAACCTGCTCATTTTGTACGATACAATCTCTAACTAGCATTTACCTGTTAATTACCGCCCATTGCCCTATATATCCTGATATACTCGTACCTTCACCCGCAGACCACCGACACGTGGCCATGCGATTTGTACCCTGTTTGTGGTTTAACCACATATTATATACCAGTTACTCCCCTTTGACCTTAACCTCACCTATTTACTAGAAGCCTCCGATCGCTCACTCTATTATTCCCGGGCAGAGCTGATTGTGTTGGCAAATTACAAAAGTTTTATGCGTCCCATGACGCCTAAATTGTCGAAGCTCGAGTCGGGCTATCGTATGAGATCGAACTCGATTTACTTTGAATAATGGTTGTTTAACTTTTTAACTGATTTTCATGAAGCTTAATTGAATACGCTTAGCCGTTGAAAGTTGCTGCTCTATGACCAAATATGAATCGTTGATGTGCTTGTTAAATATAAATTTAAAACTGCAGCCCATGTGTTATTATCTTACCTTATATAAAGTGCGCACATCACGTTTATTATGGTTGTAAATATTTATAATAAGCTGATGAAAGATTTGAAAGGTATTGAAAGTAACATACGATTTATTAATATTATATTTGACACAGTATCTTACTGACAAACCTTTAACAAACCTTGACCAATATCGAATGAAAAATAATACTTACTCATTCAAAAAATAATCGTAATAATTGTCACAATCAATTTTTATAGTAGACATTGTAAAATCAATTAATTTTATAAAAATAATGGCCATTCTATTTTTGCAATCTTCTTATTATAATTTTATCTACCTATCCTTTCCTCTTCTAATTTGTTGTGCCCATTCTAAACTGTGTACTACAAAATTTAATTTTATAACACCGTGTATGGCTGCAATAAATACCTATCTCAATTTCATTGGGTTCTTTGCCCGTCAATTCCATTGTGATTCGATAATTGTAGATATTATTAATCCTAGATATTATCAGTTACAATGTTTGACTTAAGTCGAAGCGGTATATTAGGTATGTGTATATCCAGACTTAGACCCTTGATTATTCCTGCCACTAGCTAATGGTGCCTTTCCTTTGCTGTGCTGCCTGCAGGAAAAACTGTACCAATAAAGATGCTTAATTTCCATCGGCAACAAAGAAAACGGGAAAAACTGTAGTCAGACAAAAGCACCCGCCCCGTTTCCCTGCCACTGGGTGAAAATATTTAGCGGATTTATAAGAAATGATTTATTTCATTAGTTCGGGGTCCATAAGAACAATGTACATAATATACTATAGGTATCCAACAAAAAATTTGGTAGTTGTATTTACTAATAATATTAAATTCTAATTATTATATTTTAGATCCCGTAACAAAAATAGCCTTAAACTTTAAACTTTCACGGCCCCCGTTCCCAATTTTTCTTTAATGAAAATATGTAGGTATGTACTCATCTCAGTAAGGTTTTGACGCTAATTCCCCAAGGACAGGGAACTAAGAACATTTTTTCTTGTAGGTATGACAACACAACTCCCAAAATTTTGCATTCAATATTTCGTCTTTGGTCAACATTCTTAACAAAATATCCCAAGGAATACAGGAATAAACATGAGGTACCCGTGACGTATGATCGTACAGACAGATAAAATAGTGGCGATTCGATGGTACAGCTTTGTATTGGGCGTTATGTACTGTGTAAAAATACCGTTATAATTCAACATTTTAAACATCTATAACTACTGCCCTTCAGATTAAAATACAATACAGAATATTAGCGTAATTCAGGAGCTTAACTCGAGCTTTCCATGTAGTTTTTTTTATTGTATGCTTGCTATAAGATGCTTCTCCTGTCGGCCGTCCAGCTCCACTGGTTTTTGGGCGAGGGAAAGCCCTCTTATAGCTCTTGAGGGAGATTCTCCTGAGAATGCGAAAAGCGCTTTCTACCTCCGGTCTCCTGTAAGCGCCGATAACACACCGCTACTAAAGGAGGGGTTGACAGCGAGCTCAAGGACACCACTGTGGTTCTGATTCGGACCTCGGCTTGAGTCGCTGCCGATAGACGTTGTGAGGGTCGGAACTAAATGCCCTGCAACTGCACTGTTTTGTACCGTTGAGAGTGGGCCCCTCGGAAAGTAATTTAATACTAATAATTGTATTAATAGATTTACTTACCAACAATACCAGCCTCCTGCAACATAGGTATGTAATGAAGTACTATTTGTCGCCTTCGGCATGATACTAGTCAGTGCTATAACTTCATTAAGGTACCACAACGTGACTTCAAAAGTAAATGATCCTCGAAGATATTTAGTATTGATACACCCACACAAACTACAAAACACCCTGCACATTATATATAAACATAACATACAACCAATAAGATAACATACTATGCATATATTTTAATTTAGTTAATTTAAATTGTAATAGCCACGTATTCAGAGATTGTTGCAGCGAATATTACGTAGGAGCTTATTTCAATAAAATATTCAAATATTTTGACTTAATGGAATTGATATTTAGTTTCTGTCAGTTTAAATAATTTTTATTTTTGCAATAACGTATACTCCGCGGACTCTACATTCCCATACGATGGTTAAGAACGTGAGGACAAATTAGAGTTATGAGTTATATGTCACGTTAGCTTCGAGGTGAAAGCATACCCCAGCTATATATAAGGTGGTGGATGGCGCGGGTTCGAATCCCGCACATGACTATTATTTTTCCTCTTGTAATTTTGTAACTTCTGTCAGTTATTTAGATTTCATTTAAAGCGCTCATAGCGAAATTTGCTGAATGGCTGACATTACTACTGAGCGTTTCCGTGCTTCGGAGGGCACGTAAACCATTGATCCCGGTTGTTGTCTTAGGATAGCAGTCGTTATTGCATGGTAGTAGGGCATTTTGCGAATGCCTGGCTAGCTACCACCCTCAAGTAGAAAATCTGTCGCCAAGGAACACATCTAACGGTGTGATCCGGCAGCTGTCCTTGAGAGCCAGTAATTTTAGGTTAGCCTGAACAACATCTTCGACCACATCATCACTTACCATCAGGTGAGATAGTGGTCAAAGGCTAACCTACCGGGATTACAAAAAAGTTCATAAGAAACTCTGTGTTTTTCAGTTTAACACTACGCAATACATTAAATATCAACTCCCAAGAACAAATCTATTATTTCTATGAATTTAAGGAAATGTTTTACCATAAAAGTTACACCTGTAAACATGAATTGCTACCTTTGTTTTAAGCAGAAGACAAGTTAAAACTATAAATCTCAACTGTCTACAGTTTTCTGGTCGTTTGCTTCACAACGGGATTCTTATTCGTTTTGCTTTTAGTTTAGCGTCACAAAACAAAAGCGCGGTGTGGCATTGTCCGGAACTACTAATGAAATAAATTATGTAAAGTATTCCATAGTACGACAGTTGTTAGTTTCTCAGAGTGGCTGACATTTGAATGAAGTAAATTGTGAACAAAGGGGATGAAATTTTTTTAAAAATAACTTACTTCCAATACTGAAAAAATATGAACGAAAAAAACGAAGTCGGTACCATACGGATGCAAAATACTCTAGATTACTACATAATCCGGTCAATTTAGCCAAGTAAAACAACGTTCGTAGACAACCAATTTGTTCACCTCTATTTTTTTGTCTAATTTGACTGGACTAAAATGTTATTTCTTGTTTTACACTTCACAGTGTACTGTTAACAAGATGGATAGTCACCCGGCCACGATCTCCAAGAGTTGTATATACCATTGAGTCGTCCAGATGTTGCATATATTGGAGAATACTCAATAAAGTTCTAATTCGTCGGAATCTTTTTTATGTATGTTCCCCGATTTCTCGGAGACAGTTGGACCGATTCGAGATGTGATTTTTTGTTTAAAAGGTAGACTTCTCAGGTGATTCCATTGGCACCAAGGCAGGTTATATACATAGGATCCCCGAAAAATCGAGGGCAATCCTCACATTTGTAGGGATACATAATGTGTTTTATATTTTCTAAAACTATTTAAGTATCTACGTGTGGTACACCACCTCATTTTGCTGAGATGATGGAAAATGTAAAAGGATTTGGTGTTTTTTTGAATACGGCTCGTATAAAGCGTTACATATGTTCCTTTGAGTTATTCAGGTGAGCTGATGATGGAAGGTATCCTTGGGTTGGAAAGAGTATACTTCCAAATCGGTCCCATTTTAAATTCATGGAAATTTAATGAATAATTATTAAGATGTAGTAATTTAACTGAAAACTTTATTTGCGTACCTGCACAATTTTATGGCGAGAGTGAATGTAGTATTTTAGGCGAGTTAATAATCTTTTAAGCTATGCATCACTATAATATATAAAAAAAAATAGAACCTACTCTCAACACTAAAATGCTCAACACTAGTGTATTTCATAAATACAGCTCTAAAATTTTGTTTTATCATTTTTGTCTTAATAGAATCAGTATATTTTTTTATTTAATTATTATATAACAACTATGAGTTGTACGTGAAAGATTTTTTCAGTTTTTAAAAAGCGTCACTTTTATATTAATAAAAACTTATTTTGATAAATTCGCTTTTATCTGCCTGTATAGTTCTGTTTTACTCACTCTCATGCAAATCGAGGTCGCTCCGTCCTACACCCTCAATCTGATCTTTTTACCTTTTTTATTTTCTATAAATTTGGATGCTGTGCCCAGGTTGCATGCGACACGAGAAGAGCAGATGCCTTCGACCTTCGACACAGCGCTCACCAACTTCGCAATGAGACTAGAATCAAGACCGAATGGGACAGCTACCATAATAATAACCGACTCAGGGCAAGGTACTCACTATTTGTTTTTATGAATACGTAAGAAGTTCCAGAGATTATCCTACTATCCTACTAATATTATAAATGCGAAAGTTTGTGAGTGTCTTTATATGTTTGTTACATCTTCAAGCTTCGGCTGAATCAATTGAAATTTGGTACGTAAGTAGATAACACCCTGGAATAACACATTGGCTACTTTTTGTTCCGAAAAAGTAAAGTGTTAATGACTAAATTTCAATGATTCAATATGAAAAAATAAAGTACTTAACAAAAATAATGTTATGGTTGTTATTGTTTTGGTTATAAAAAATAAAAATGGCTGTGAACACAATATGTTCTTATACCTTTAACATTATTTATGTAAAACAGCGGGTAATACCGCTGGGCGCAGCTAGTGTGTTTTTATATCTAAAACTGAATTTGATAATTTCCCATAGTGGGATATTCTATTAACGCTCACCCTGACCATGCAGTGATCATCTGTTGGCCTAGTGTGTGTTTTACTATTGATACGCCGTGGGGAGGAGTAAACGTGATTTTGATTTCTTTATTCACTTACGCGAGCGCAGTATAAGATGGTCCTCAGAAGGCTCTGCTGCCCTCCTTCCAGTTTGTGTCCCAGTCGGCTCTTTCGACACCCACGTGAAGAGGGGGGTGGTGACATTCTAGCCCGGAACCCCACGGGGTTCACGGAAGAGATGGAAGGGGGATTAAATGTCATAAATGTCTCATACGTCTACCTTGTTCTACAGTTCTAAGGTAATCTGTGTCAACCCAATTACAATTATAGGGTAAGCTGTAAATCCAATGTGTGTTTTTTAGACTATAACAACATCGATTGCTATCCTACACCTCAGACATTGTGGTCTAATTATACCAGTAAGTGACTGTAACACTCCACCAATTCGAAAATCAAATTTAGTATCTTGCGATTTAAACCTGACGTTGATACCACTGCGCCAATAAATGTATCAATAACGGTAATTTGACGTGGTAATTTCACAGGGTATACGAAATAGAACAATGGAAATCGACTATTCAAGATCTCCTCAATCGTATAGACCGAGAAATGTCCAGCTTAAAAGAAGAAAAGGCGTCCACGGAAAGAGAGTTGGAACAGCTGAACATGCCACTTCTCGTCTGCTCTGAATGCCTGTCCAACAGGGATGGAAGACGTAGTACTGAACTGACATATGACCTTGCTGATACGGAGTTGAAAAAGGTACGGTTTTTGTTAGGGACTTTATCTGCCTGTCTGATCTGATGTAGGTGGTTTCTATCGACATGTTCAGGCTAAGAAGAAAAGTTTATTAGAGTTAGATTTAGCTATAGCTGCGTATTTGTATTGTACTAGTCGTATCGTATAGTTTATAATATGAATTAGATTGCTTCGGTCAGAACTGGAATTTAGGTTAGGCAAAGTACGGGTACTAATGCTAAAAATCTCGTACTAACTGGACTTTTACCCTGATATGATATCCTGCTTTACACGTGCAGCCTTTGGGTTGCCTATACAAAGCGGGCATACAGTGTCACCTCCAGGTCCAGTATGATAATGGATAGTGATGATAGTGTTGCCACGCTACTGTAGTGATTATGGCATGTTTAGAAAGGCTAGAAATAGATGGATTCCACGCCATTCTTCGTAAAAGGTGTGCCTCACTTCTGAGCAGATGGCGAGGCAGCTCCAACATTATTCTAAAAACATTAGCTGAACGATGGGATACCTCGATGTTCTGCCGTTGGCTGTTTTTACATTATGGGTTTTTTTAATTTGATTATGCTTGTTTGTGTTTTATTGGTATGCATAATATTTAGTTCAGTTTTATGTAATGGATTGTGTAACCTGAAATAAAAAATAAAATAATTGCCTCTGTGACGGAGGAAGAAGCTTTTTGAAGAGCTCGTAGCCAATTTAGCTTAGCCGTTTTTAACCGATCAGCCAGTCATGGCTTTGATGGGTGACTTTACTACTGAGCGCTTCCCTGCTTCGGAGGTCACGTTAAGCCTTCGTCGGCCCGGGTATTGTCTTAGGATTGCAGTCGTTATAGTATGGTGGTAAGGTATTTTGCGAATTCCTGCCTGACGAACTACCACCCTCAAGTAGAAAATCTGTCACTTTCCGGCAGCTGCCCTTGAGATTCAGTAATTCTGGGTAAGCCTGAACAACATCTTCGACCACATCATCACTTACCGTCAGGTGTCGGTGGTCAAAGGCTAACCTATCAGCTATAAATAAAAAAACAAAAAATTTAGCATGTCCACCTGGGGTTAAGCGGTAACTTTTGCCCATAAGAGACACATTTCGTCGATGACGAACTGCACTACGCCCATCACCCTGAGTCATAAAGTTGTTAAGGCTCATGTGCCTGTAACTTCACCGGCACCCTCACCCTTGAAACCGGAACACAGTATAGCGATGTGCGATACTTCGCTGCTTGCCCGTAGAAGAAAGTATGGTGGAAATACTTTACCGCACAAAGAGTTTTGCTGTTACTGTACACATATTGGTGTGAAAAAGCTGTGCTCGCGATAGATCCCTCACAATTTGGCTGAGGCTCAAAAGGAGGAACCGCGTCACTTGGTGTAATGCCATGCTTACCAGATTCAACTACATAGTTGAATCTGGTAAGCATGGCAAGTTAAATTTGGTATGGAACTTAGAAACGTGTGACGTTACATGGATTTATTACCGAGACTTAAACAAAGGAGCAATCGCCCGTTTTGGTAGCCCCAAATCAGCCAAGAAAGATGAGTCAAAACTAACTAAAGTGGCACAATAGAACTTTGTGAAACTGTGAAAGTGGTGCGCGTGCAAAGGAAAACAAAGCGAATCATTGCTTTTTTTATATGAAGACTGGTCAAATGCTTACCTTTGCTTTTGAGAATCACGTGTGAGGTGCACAACCATTTAGTTGCCGAAAGCTATTAGTAATCTTCGTCAACATAACCATTTAGGTCATATCATCTAGCACCATGACAATGCCAGCTCTCTCATGACCAGGCATACAAACGAATTTCCAGAGGTGAAAACCGAAGAACTTGTGAACCATCCCGCATACAGTCCCGATCAGGCGTTACTCGTACTTCTGTTTTCCTAAAATTAAGAACCGATAGCACGATCACGATTTTCGTTACCAGAATAAGCTGTCAAAGAGTATAAAAACATGTTCCAACCACGGAGGAAGGAGTGGCATAAATGTTTTCCAAATTGGTTTTTTCGTATGAAAGTAGAAATCGTGTTGGTTTATTCCTTGATAAATAAAAGTTTCAATCAACACTGTAAAATTATGTTATGAAATTAACACCTCTCTGGAACCACGTTTTAACGTACAAATTTCGACAAACAGTTTCAGAATTAACACAAAACGACGAGCTCGAAGCGGTGCTTAAAACCTTAGATATTGTGAAAGTACTAAACTAAGCTATCGTCGTAATTGTCTATTAAACGAGCGACATTGTGGCAAAGAATAGAAGCCGGCAAAGCGATGGATAACTTTCCAGCTTTGATGTGAAACTACCTATTATTATTTATTCTGCGATTAAATTTGATTTTATCTTGAAATTTAAAGTAGTTATAATCATTCTCCGGTAAAACGTTTTAACCTACAAATTTCGAGAAATAGGTGATGTATTTCCAAGCATTTAGGAACCTTCAAGAAGAGAGCATATTCCTTCCTTAAAGGCCGGCAACGCATACTCGAAACCTCTGGTGTTGCGGATGTTTGTGGGCGACGGTGATCACTTACCATCAGGTAAGCGGCCTGCTCGTTTGTCCTCCTTTCCTATAAAAAAAACTTCAGTAGAGGTATGCTCTCCCGTGGGGTGCCGGGTATAATTGTACGTGGGCGTTAGGCCTTTCTTCAGAGTATAATATAATTATGAATTTTATGACATCTTATTTTGGTTTATGCTTATACCTATACTATGTTTTTTTATACAAACTGTCATCGCGTGCCATGCCACGTGATAATAATATTAAACAAGTTTTTAGTGGCCTTTCTTCAACGTAAAATATGACCTTTATGATGCGTTATTAAATTAAAATATGTATATGTATGGTTTATGCTATGCAATTTATTCAAACTATCCATACATCATTATCATCGCGTGATATGCCACGTGGTACTATATATTAAACACGTTTTAGCGGTCACCTGCGTTATTTATTATTATTATTTTTTTATTTTTTTATGCCTGATAGGTTAGCCTTTGACCACTATGTCACCTGATGGTAAGTGATGATGTGGTCGAAGATGTTGTTCAGACTAACCTAGAGTTACTGGCTCTCGAGGACAGCTGCCGGAACACACCGTTAGGTGCTTGGCGACAGATTATCAACTTGAGGGTGGTAGCTAGCCAGGCGGGAATTCGCAAAGTGCCCTACCACCATGCTGTAACGACTGCCATCCTAAGACAACAACCGGGTATTATAGTATAATATACACACATCTACATAATGTTATTATAGTATAATATAAAAATTATCGTTAGAATGAAAAGCGTTTGAGCTTGATAATTTCTGCCCGTTTGTAGATATAAATGCATAATGTTATAATATGTAGAAAAATATAATAATATCATATTTTGGGCCATGAATAATAAAGTTGCCGCGTATCATTACATAACTTAGTTTGTAGGTAATATAGTCCTGATTTATCTCTTGACTGTCGCATCTAGGTAGCTATTTAATAACACTTGCAAAATAAGTGGAATAAGAATCGGGAAATTTGCACAGACGTAGTGAATATGTACAGTCGCCTGCAATAAGAAGTACCTATACACATTGTAATTTTCAAAATTGTGGCAAAGATTACTGTTTATCTCTAAGTTCACAGAAGTATCATAAAATCAAAGAATAATTTGACGTTCTTTATTCATGTTTATGTGAGCTACGATTATTAAGAATACATTGCATTATTTCGGAAATGACGAAGTGTATAGGTATATTTATTGCAGGCGACTGTACCATAACAGGATTTCTGAACATTCATCTTATCAACATCTACAACAATTTCATTTTCATATTTTCTTATGTTTTTGCAATTGCAATTACTAGGGCAAAAGCAATGGCACAATTTGAACAAAACATTACTACGCGACCATCAATAACAGCTAATACTGTCACAAACTTATCGAATTGAACATTAAATCCAGTCACCCTTCACGCCCTCGAATATAAATTGAGCTACGCGTTATCTCTTCTGTGGAACATTGTCTTGCAATAACCAGTGTAAAGAACGAAGATTTGGAGACGTTACGCCAAAAATATCAGTGCTGTTTTGCGCACACACCAAATCTCATCATTAACATCAGTCAGAAGACATCCACTGTTGATCACTGGCATCTCCATAGAACGCCAAGATGGAGACCATTAACCACTGTTGTCGTCGGCTGCCTGAGTTAGGCCAAATTCAAAAATTCTAAATCCATCTATTGAGCTTGCCACAGTCAAATCTACCTTGTGATAAATATCTTGCACTCAACATTCTGGTACATTCATGTATGAAACCAACAGAACCGTAGGAATCCCGGAAATACACAAATTCCCATTATTTTTTGCCCTATTTTGCACCATCATACAAACTGTATCTCATCTTATATACTTCGTAGTCAAACACGTCAAAGATTCTTACCACTTTGTCAGTGAAACCAAAGTTAATGGTAGCTACCATTAACTTTGATGTACATTCGTAATTCCCATACTTACAAATCATCTCTTGCCCCTTCATGGATTCTCATCTCGACATTGGTGTTTTTTTTATTCTGATTATAAATAAAAGTAAGTTTTATCAGGTTTTTAGGACTTCAAGAAGTAGTAGGGAACCCTGTAAAAGGTTCATGTAAGGTAGGGGTTTGGGAGTTAGGGTGGGAGTAAGGTTAGGTAAAGGTATCGTAGACATAAGTGTAGAGATCGTATAAGGGGAGGGTAAAGGTAAAGTATAGTTTGTGCATGAGCCATGGTGGGGAACCTTTAAATGGTTTTTTTTTTGAAGCAGTGATGGCTCATTGGCGTTGGCTATGGACTGCAGCGCAGCAGGTCCATGGTTGGAATCCCGCCGCGGGCTTGAGTTTCACCGCATGGTGGTAGACAATGAATAAATGATGGCATTTTGACCACCCACAAGTAGAAAATCTGTCGCCAAGCACCTACAGCTACCGAAATGCACTGGTTCCGGCAGCTGCCCTTGAAAGCCAGTAAAATCACAGGCACATAAGACTTAACGCAGTGTCATTCTATTCCAAAAGGTATCCGTTATAGGTAGAGGTTAGTCCACTTAACATCAGGAACGGTGTTCGAGTAAGGATAGGGGTTTGACTAGGCTTAGACTGTAGAGATGAAGTTTAAGACTTATTCCTCGAATATCCATCATACAACCTATACATTATACTAGAATATTGTTCATGGTCAAGATGACAGTAAGAAGTGTAGTATGATTAATAGTTTATAAAATGTCAAAATGAATAATTTAAATGAAGACCATTAAGACGGTGGCGGGAAATGTTAAAAAATCAATTTTGTCGGTTATTTAGCTGGCTTTGAAAACTATTATAGCTGATCATGAAATTTGCGAAGAAAAACGAATATCATTCACAGCATCTTGAAAATTTATGTATAATAATAACTATGATTATTTAAAATTTCCTCTTATACCTTCGAAGGTATTAAAAATATTTACCGGTTAAATTCATATGAGTTGCATAATAATTCATTATATTCATTTGATATTATTGTGTATCAGGATAGGATCGGACGTTTTTTTAAAAACCATATTAGAATAATTTTCGTTTCTTATTTGTAATGTTTTGTGTGTTGTTTCATTTTACTTACCACGTCAAAGATCCGTTGACTTTAAATCTACGTATATGATCTTAGTACCTATATACAATATTTGTTCGACAAAAATATTTAGTAGTAAAAAATTGACTCCTCGATCCATTTAGTACAAAAAATAACTGCTAAATAGGTTAATTTAGTACAGATATATATTATATTTCAATGAACCGCGTAGCGATGGAAACACGCATGGCTAAAAAGAATTTGTGTCAAGGTAAACAATTTATTTCAGAACTGTTATTCATTTAATATTTATCTACTTTCCACGAACGTAGGATAAGTAAGTTTGTTCAGCCCGCAAAAGTTGAATACAGCCTCTAGAGCTTTCGATTCGATGAATCAATCTGTATAAATTACATGTGTCGGTATCGATATACTAATAAAACATATTTTGAAACCCATACAGAATATGTTTATACAAGTACCTATGTACCGTATATAGTTTTGCAATATTTTTGTAGAATACATTTTAAAGAAATTTAGGTTAATAATAACAAATATTTTTAAAATATTTTAAGAAAACATCAAATTAATATTTTAATAAAACACTCAAAAAATACAAAAATATATCTAGTGACAATTCCACCTAAATTTCCTGCTAAGCTGACATGACGTCACAAACGCCACGCAGCCAAACCGGAAGAATTTTGGACGCAATTCTACACGAAGCATCCTCAGGAGGTCTTGACTCTACGAGGGCACTATCGAGACAAATATTTTTTTTTAGGTTGTTATTTGCGATAAATAGTAGGTACTAAGGATACGTGATTTGAACCCTTATTTAGCAGGTAGGTTATATTTATTATTATTACGATGCAAATTAGATATGTAAGGTAGCATTTATCACGTTCGAGGCTTGTTTGCTTCTCTAGCAGTAAAGGAAACAAGAGTATAAATAAACATACTCACGCTCTTAAATCAAATCAAAATTTGTTTATTGCCACATAACCTTTATATATAAAAATTACGTGTCACGTTTTTTGTCCACGATGGACCCTAAACTACTGCACCAATTTTAAATTTGATTTACACACCGTGTGCAATTTGATCCAAATTAAAAGATAGAATAGCTTACATCAATTTATTATTGCAATTACCCCTGCGAAGCTGGTGCGGGCCGCTAGTAAATATATAAAATGAAACAACAATAGCAACCAATACACAAGAAGATAAAAAAATCGGCTAAGTGCGAGTCGGACTCGCGCACGAAGAGTTCCGTACCATTAGCTATACAACATTAGACTTAATATTTAAACCTTATTTTGTTTTAACGTGCGCAAGTCCTACTCGCTCTTGGCCATTTTTTGTATTTGTTGTTATAGCGGCAGCAAATACATCATCTGTAAACATTTCAACTGTCTGCCTATCACCACGGTAATGTTATCTATATAACATTACCGTGATATCATCGTTCTTAAGATACGTTCTTGATATGGACTATGGACTTCATACTGAGTTTACTCTTTGTCTACATTATTTTTTATATCTAATCATCTTTTCTTTTCCCTCTATGTTAGTTAAGAAATATCTTTAATTTGTTTTTTTTTTAGCTATTTTTTAGGGTTCCGTACCCAAAGGGTAAAAACGGGACCCTAATACTGAGACTTCGCTGTCCGTCCGTCCGTCTGTCACCGCAGGTTGTATCTCAAGAACGGTGATAGCTAGACAGTTGAAATTTTCACAGATGATGTATTTCATTTGCCGCTATAATAAATGTTGTATAGCTAATGGTACGGAACCATTCGTGGGCGAGTCCGACTCGCACTTGGCCGTTTTTTTTTTTTATTTTTTTTTATTGATGATAGGTAAGCCTTTGACCACTATCTCACGTGATGGTAAGTGATGATGTGGTCGAAGGTGTTAACAGGCTTAACCTAGAATGACTGGCTCTCAAGTACAGCTGCCGGAACACACCGTTAGGTGCTTGGCGACAGATTTTCAACTTGAGGGTGGTCGCTAGCCAGGCGGGCATTCGCAAAAATGCCCTTCCACCATGCGGTGAAGCTCAAGCCCGCGGCGGGATTCGAACCATGGACCTGCTACGCGGCAGTCCATAGCCAAAGCCACTGAGCTATCACTGCTTCAAATGCGTTTTTTTTTTATTTATAATACCGAATACTTAAACCTCCTAAACTTAATCAATCCTTGACAATTTGAGATTCATTAGAAACTTTTTGGATTCATTATTATTTTATGTCCCTTAGGTAATTACGCGGTTACGCAGAGTTTTTGGGACCTAATTGGTTTGTCAGCAAATAGTGTTTTAAACAGCTCTTTAGCTTTTTAAGTGACCATTCAGCTCTAGACGCATAAAATTTTAGACTGTATTGTCGGACTTGTTGTTTTTTTATATTTTTTTTGAAGTTGTTTTTCAGAGTTCGACTAGGTATATCTATAATTAATTCATGTTCTTGCTTTTATTTCTGACACTATGTTGTATAGCAAAACATAATACTTACGATGAAATCGGTATGATAAAACTACAGGATGATTTATTTTTCGTGTAACGGGTTCGATTCCCGGTTCAACCATGTAATTTTTTAAATATCTATGAATGCAGTTTACATAGTTTTTTAAAATTCAAATAATATCTTCTTTCAGTAAAATGTTCCATCTACAATATTCAAGGTACTTTCCCTCCATGTAGAATCGCCGTGGGACGCCCTGTATACTTAGTCCAATATATATATATGTATATACACAATTACATAAATTTTATACCTTAGAGGTAGTTTTTTAGCACCATCATACTTTATGGTAAGTGATGACATGACCATATGATCTTTGAACTTATAGTCGAATATGTAATATGCTTGGCGACAAATTATGTAGCTAGGAACTCGCAAAATATCCTACCACCATGCGGAGAAATTTAAGGCTGCACTGGGATTCAAACCATGGGCCTATATCAACACCAACAGTGCTATGATAACAAACAAAAATAGGTCTTTTTGTCAAGTACTACAATTTGCCACACATTTTGAATCTCAACTTTTACCTGCAATACTTTCATTCTGCTGATCCAAACAAAACTTCGTTCACAATCCATCTTTTTCATCATCGTAAATCCCCAATCTTTGATCTCGCCGTTCAGGAGCTGTGCGTAACCGAGAGCAACAAGAAAATGCTCATCGACCGTTGCCAATCAGCCTGGGAGAAAATCAATAAACTGGAAGTCGTAAAGTTCAAACTGCAACTCGATCTGAACGATAAAAACGAAGCCCTCCAAATAGACAAGGACATGCTCAGCCTGGACAAAGATTGCGCGAACATAACCTATAAAACTGACTCCCTGAAGACACCTAAAAGGTAAGATTTATACAAGTTGTTTTTGTCTTGAACACTTTTATACGGACGATGTTTGAAGTAACGGCTCGCAGACTTGGGTGCTCAATTTTTTTATTAACATTGAACGATGAGTAACGTCGTCATGTCTGTTTACTGGGAGCAGAAAATATTTTATGCCATGACTTACATTTTACTTTCTCATCAGGTAAACTTTTTCCTTTCTCGTGTTGTACGCATAATACGTACTACCCGGTTCTATTTTTATAATATAAGCGAAATAAATTTGTTATCTACACTAATATAATAAAGAGGAAAGATTTGATTGTTTGTTTGCATTGAATAGGCTCTGAAACTACTGGACCGATTAGAAATTTTTTTTCACCATTAGAATTTTACATAGGCTACAAAAAAAATTCATAAAGTTAGGGATTCGTATGAAAACTTCGATTATGTAACCGAAAATGCGAAAAAAATACCAAAAAAATCGTTATATCGCGTTGGCTTTGGATATTATTGACAATAGAGCACAGATGACGTGCTACAATTTTATAGAAGACATCAATATCTATAAATACTCCGCAATCCTATAAGTCTAACTACTACAGTTATGTCACAATAACTACTTTTTTATGTGTTTAAATTTAAAAAAATATACTTTTTTTTAAATACCTGTGCATAGCCGAGGCGGACCGCTGGTTATCTGATATATACAGGTCTTACAGGACTAGATTATAATTAGCCTTCCGTGCATACTTAAAATGCAAATCAGAGGGGAACTGTGCATACTCTTCATCGCACTAGGAAAATTGTTGTTTTGCTTAAGTTACTTTTGTAATCCTCAACAAAGTAACATTTTCCACGGAGCTGGTTAATATTACACGTCCCGCTTTAAAACAATTATATTGTTGAAAGTTACGGCACTCCTCTAAGCCTCGCTACACCTGAGACAGGTTTAAAAGGAACACTCTAGCTTCAACCTTCAAGTTTCATAAATAAGACGAGATACGAGCTAGGCGTCTGAAAGAGCCGTTTCTGGCTATTTTCATTGGGTTTTTTTTCATCTTAAAAAGTTTTCTTGAGCTTCGGTCGGGTAATGAGTTTGGGCTGAATGTTTAATTCTATTCTTACATAACTTTGCACTATTTAGGTAAAATGGTCCTTAAAAACTGAACAGGACTTCTTAAGTTTTTTTATAGTTGAAAGAGGAGGTAGAAGAGGTGTGATTTAAAATAAATAAGGTATGTGATACAAATAAGACCTGCCTTATTTCAAATCGATGTATATACTTTTTACGTCTAAATCTTATTACATCTGCAAGTTTTGCTTCTTACAAATTTAAACAAACTTTAAATTAACCGTGTGTATTCTTGCACCGTATCTTTTATTATTATGCAAACAAAATAATTGCCTTACGTAGTCTAACAAGGCCTGTAATGATGTTTATTAAGGCCTTTTATTAAAGCCTTCTTTCACTTTTCGGAAAACTATGATAACATTATAAATAATATCCTAAATGTGCTTGCTGTTAAATACTCTTAAATTAGGTATAAAGATATATCATATCTGCATGAATGCGACAAAATTGACTTAAAAGAAGGAACAGGCTATATTATGCGATGCTAGACATCACGTCTTTTTAACGTATATAATAATAAGGTTATAGCTCTTAGCTTTGAATTTTCATTCTTAATATCCTCTCCCTAGTAAGTCCAATAATTTTGCTAGAGGCCTTATTATGCCGTAGGCCTTATTTGTGTCACGTCCCTTATTTGTAGTTTATTGAACCATGGTTAATGTAGGGTTCAGTAGCTGTTAGTAGCCTAGTAATCTTAAATCTAGTTCCCCAGGGTCAAACCATCTTCTCGAACTAACTTAAGCATTGACTTTGGTCGCCAAATTAAGAAAACTTAAGACTCTTGTTGGTTACGACGCGATTAATTTAAAAATATTCTCAATTACGGCTGCTCTTGGCATAGATGTGGGAAAAAGATAAGCGGTGTAAAAAGGAAAACCAACCAGTTAGTCAAAGTACCCGTGGAGTCCCGCGGGTGTCGTGCGAGGCGACTAAGAGTATAATAACTGAAGGTGTGCAGCAGCGCCTTCTAAAGAATCACTATCTCGTACTGCGATTCCCAAGACGCCTGCCAAGCGTGGGGATTACGGGAGAGGCTGTGTACAGCAGTAGACATTCCAGCTGATACAGGAAACCAAAGTATCAACAGGACCAAGGCTAGGAAAATCAAGCGATACCATTCGGTGATTTTTTCCTCTTACACCGCTCACCTTTTTCGCTCATATCTTGTGGATACGAAGTCTTATTGGTTTTTTTTAATATACTGATATATGCTTTTGGGAAGAAATCTTAACCCACATTATATAAACTCATAATAATCGAAAGAACATTATATATCATTATATAAACTAAGAACAAAATACTATCTTTGCGTTTCACAGTCATCGATTTAGCCTATGCATCGGTTAATGCTTGAAACTGAATATTAACTGTCATTTTTGTCATTCAATTATTTTATTTATTGGTTAGCAATCCGAAACTTTATTAGGACATTCTGAAACGGACCCTTAGTATATAATTTACCTATATCTCAGATTTGTAGATCTTATTTATAGTCACGACATAAAAGAAAAACGGTTTAGATAGATAGAAAACTCTTTATTGTTACACCACTTTAGAAATATAAAAGTTTACACATTAAATTATAATAACATAGTGTTACAATGGGCGGCCTTATCACTAAAAGTGATCTCTACCAGGCAACCTTAGGATGGAGTTGAACGAATAAAACAATAGAGGCGGGTGTAGTCCAAATACATAATCAAATTTCATAAAAACATTTTAAAATAAATGTTTTTATGAAATTTGACATAGCAACATACATAAATAGATAATGATATATACATATACCTATAAATTATATAAAAATATAGTACATATTATAATATTATCTCAAATATAGCATAGAAATTGACAAAAATATAGTGCAAAATTAATTGGACAAATAAAACCTTTTAACTTGATCCTTGAACATATTGAGAGTCGGTGCTTGTCTGATTGATACAGGAAGAGAATTCCACAAGCGGGCAGCCTGAATAGTGAAGGATTTGCTATAAAACGAACTCGTATGGGGATGGATTTCAAGTGTGAGATTTTCTGATGACCTTAACGTGTATGAAGAACAGTGAAGGAAATCGAAGCGTTCCTTGAGATAGCGCGGGGATGTAGGACTGAACAATATATTGTAAAGGAGACTGAGAATATGAGCATTCCGGCGAAAACGTATATTCAGCCAATTGAGCTTAGAACGAAACTGAGATACGTGATCATATTTGCGTAAACCAAATATGAATCTAATGCAAACATTTTGAAGACGCTCAAGTTTATCTAGCTGTTCCTCCGTGAGATCTAGATAGCAGGCATCAGCGTAGTCAAGAGACAGAGACATACACAGCTTTATTTTCATCACTTGGTTGACGCTTGTATTTACTTTTAGTGACTGCTTTTTTATGCATTAACACTTTTATGTCATTGGTTAGCCAAGGAGCTGGAAGGTGTTTTAATTTTATAGCTCGCAGAGGGGCATGCTTATCATACAACTGTGTTAATAAGGAGTTGAAAATAGCAACTTGGTCATTCACAGTCGCTGCATTATATACCGGAGACCAGTCGACTACTTGGGCATCATTAAGAAATGCAACCTGGTCCATGCCACTAAAATTGCGCTGAAGTATGACTTTAGGTTTTGCTTTAGTAGGACGAATTTTATAAGATAGGAATATCAGATCATGATATGAGAAGGCATCGGCGGAACATTGACCGTGCTTCGCAACATGCAGGGTGGATGATACTATAATCAAGTCAAGAAGTGAAGGAGTGTAATTTGGGGAGTGATGAGTAGCATTTAGAGGCAGAATATGCATGTTGCAGGAAATAACGACAGCTTCAAGTGAGGAAGTACGACAATCCCGTTTGAGAAGACAGGTATTGAAATCACCCATGATAATGGTATGGATATATGAAGGGGTAAGATCTTCAAGGATTTGTTCAAAAGATGAAAAGTAATTATTACAAGAAGAACTGCTATACTAGGCTCCGAGTAAGATTTTATTATGTGAAAGAAGGACTTCCACAAAAGGATGCTCACCGGCATTTGATGTAGGCGGCTGGGATGAGGTGCTGACTACTGAGAAAGGAATATGTGATCTAAGGTAAATAGCCACCCCACCCCCACGGCTGTCAGTACGATCATTTTGGATAAGGTTAAAGCCGGGCAAGGAGTACGATATAGAGGGTAAGCACGGCTTGAACCATGTTTCGGAGACTATTATGGCGTGAATATTTTTGTGATCTAGAAATGCCTGCATTCGGGATAATGTGCCGGAATACTCTGCGCGTTGATATGAATCACGTTAATATTTTTCGGTACATCAGAAAACTGTGCGTCGGGAGTATCGTTGAGCGTTGGGATGCTTTCGAAACTCTGGTCACTGAGGGAACTGTTAGAAGACAATGACAAATACTCTTCACTATCAGTATTATCTGCATTGTTAAATAGGTTTAACATAGTTTGTAATATGAGATATAAATATTATATAATAAAATAATAAATACTATTTATACTTATAAATAATAATGTAAATATATATATATATATATATATATATATATATATATATATATATATATATATATATACTGTTATAGTGACAGTATAGCGGATAGCGGCATAGCGCCAAGCTTCAGTCATCGCGCGGTTTCGGTCGCGTTAACACGCTTTGCGCATATCCGCGTTATAGGCCTACCCAGCCACGTTAGTGGACGCTTGATGCTAAACGTTATATTAATAGCGCGAAGAGAATAATATACAAAGCGCGCTGTATGCGCTACAAGGCAATAACACGCTTTGCTATGGCGCTAGATGCTATATTATCCACCACTAGTCATAATACGTATGAATTTACATCAATCATTATACATATACAACATAATTCGTACAGCAAATTCTGTGAATGAAATATATTTTTGAAGCAACATTCGAGGGTGGATAAGTGCCATAGTTAAAAAACAGAAAAAAGGGTACATACCGAAGAACCGGTACCACGGCGGGCTGCAAATATACAACAAATAAAAAGTGGAAAATAAAACAACGGAACGGAGCTACTTCTTGCTGGCTGAAGGGGCTCGTCGACTTCTCGATGGCGGTGCCGTGTCCTTGGTTCTGGCGGTGACCGCAGCTGTACCTGCAGTCTTAGGCGCGCTCGACGCGGCAATCTTTTCAAGCTCTTTGAGATTGCTGATCCGGTGCCGCACACCCTCGGTGCCAAGTACAAAAACGAAGCCATCCCTAGTCCAACACTTTTGAATGCCAAATTTCTGGCGGGCAGCCATGAAAGTGTCGTGCCGCGGTTTTGTCAAGAACTCCGACAGCGAGATATTAGACTCTTTAAAGCCAGTCTTACCGCTCCAAATTCTATTTTTGGAATCAAGGTCACGTATTTTGAAGAGAATAGGTCTGGGTTTGTCAGGTGCTGAGGCACGGCCCATCCGATGTGAGCGACTGATGTCTTTGACGGAAAAATCTGGAATTTTCATTTGACCTGCTACCAGCTTGACCACTACAGAGGTAGTATCTTCATCTCTGGCTTCTGGGACACCGTGAAAGAGAAGAATCTTTCGTCGCTCTCGCATCTCCATAGCATCCTGTTGCTGCATAACCAGGCCTACTTGATCTTGGAGGCAGCGAAGTGCAGTCATGATGAAAGTACGGAATGCAGTAAAGTCTGCTGACAAGACTGCTACAGTTGGTGAAGGAGATGCTGCTTGAAGCTCACTTTGATATGAGTCCATTCGCTGAAGAAACAGACTTTGTAGTTCGGCCACACTTTGCTGTAAGGCGTCCATTTTGTTTGAGTTGTTAACTCAGTATTTTGCAATAGTGACAAAAGTGTTTTGTGATAGTGCCACAGTATGGATAACAGTCCCCGGCAGGTATTGCAGATTATATTTTAATTACACATATGTTTTAGGCTATTCAAATGATGTTAACTATTTTATTTCAATTGATTAAAATGAGAGATTTTTTTGTAAAGTGTTTTACTCTAGCCTACCCGCCGAAATATTTTTTATTACTATTGTTTACTTATTATTGAAATATTTTACTTATTCATATGAAAATGTATTCTAATAGAAAAATGTATTTATATATTGGAGCCAGTTTAGAATTTCAATTTAGAATTATTTATTAGATATCAACTATCGAATAGGTATTTTGATTTCTCTGTAAGATTGACTAAATTAATTTGGTGATTGAAAATGTATTTCTGTGGTATGGGTAATATTGCAAAACAGTTTTGGTAAAAAACTAAAATGTTTTCAATGAATGTTGTATAATATTTCTGTATCCGATATTAAATATTGGTGTATTTTAAATTTCACGGAGGTATTTAACCAATTAGCTTTGTAAAGGTAGTAATTTGTGTTAAATCTGTCTGAATAAAATTAAATAAGTAAAATATATACATTTTTATGTCATTGTGACGGAACAAGCACGAGGCCTACGTAATATTAAGGGGTATCCTCTGCCTATAACAGATGCATTTCGTCACAAGTGACCAACTGCACTGATCCTGTCACCCTGAGACGTACAGTTGTTAAGTCTAATCAAGTACCTGTAATTTTACTGGCTCTCAAGGACTGCTGCCGGAACACACTGTTAGGTGCTTGGAGGCAGATTTGCTTGTTAAGAGTGGTAGCTAGCTAGGCAGGCATTCGGAAAATTCCTTTCCACCATGCATTGAAGCTCAAGCCGGAAACGGGGATCGAATCATGTACTGCGGCACTGCAGTCCATAGCTATAACCTATCTGCTATCATTGCTTCTATTGGCGAATATACTACTATACTCTTTGTACGTTTATTGCGCAGACGTGCTTGTGGTTAGAGTTCTAACTGTTAATACTGCACCGATGAACGCCCCCTCACTTCGCTGGAAGTTTATTTTATGGACGTGTACGGCGTACGTTTTAAGAACCGAGCAAGGAATACCACGTTTTAATGCGAACAAACCACCGCAAGGATATAGTCAGAGGAGTCTGTTCAGAAAGAGAGTGGACCTGTGTTGTGCTTTTGGGACTGTACTACATTGACCTTCAGATAATTGATAATTATTATGATAAATAATATGAAGGTTTACTTTCATTATACATAAACACTAGCGGCCCGCTCCGGCTTCGCACGGGTATTTGACATATAGCCTACGTTCATCAGGAATAATATAGGACTCTAATAGTGAAAGAATGTTTCAAATCGGTCCAGTAGTTCTTTAGTTTATTCGTTACTCACAAAAATGCAAATCTTACTTCCTTATTATATTAGTGTAGATGTAGATTATTATAGCGATGAAATAAAAAACAGGAAACGAGCTGTAATTATAGATTATTGTAATTTTAATTAGAAATCTCTAACCTATTTCACTCTTTCGAAACAAACTCAACTCGTGTTATTACTTTATATATAACTAGATCTCCCGCCGCGGTTCCGTCCGCGCGTTTGTCGGTTATCGCGCCAAATCATTAATTCTCTGTTTGCGCAGTTGGGTAAAAACTATCCTTGTATTTAACCATGTCCTTTTTCGAGTCTCTAACTATTTCCTTACCAAATTTTTTTTTTTTTATGCTTGATAGCTTAGCCTTTGACCACTATCTCACCTGATGGTAAGTGATGATGTGGTCGAAGATGTTGTTCAGGCTAACCTAGAATTACTGGCCCTCAAGGACAGCTGCCGTAACACACCGTTAGGTGCTTGGCGACAGATTTTCTACTTGAGGGTGGTAGCTAGCCAGGCGGGCATTCGCAAAGTGCCCTACCACCATGCTGTAACGACTGCCATCCTAAGACAACAACCGTGACCGACGGCTTAACGTGCCCTCCGAAGCACGGAAGCGCTCATTAGTAATGTCACCAGCAGCGGTCATCCATCCAACTCCTGACCGCGGCGGACGTTGCTTAACTTTGCTGATCGATTCAGAATGGTTAAGCAAACTTCGCTACGAGCGCTTCAAAACTTCGTCCAAATCAGTCCAGTAGTTTTTAAGTTTATTCGTTTCATACAAAAAATACAAAATACAAATTTTTCTTCTTTATAATATTAGCGTAGGTAATAATAAAAGAATAAGTTTAAAGGAAGAAAATATTAATTATAATGCATAACTTAAAAAGGTCGCTTTTGATTTAATTCCTTATTGTACAACAGGTTTTTTAATAGACGAGCAAGCATTTAAATACTACTTGTTACTATTTAATTAATTGTTTCTTTAATTCTCTAGGTTAGCCTGAACAACACCTTCGACCATCACTTACCATTAGGTGAGTTAATGATCAAAGGCTAACCTGTAAGGCATAAAAAAATAACTATGTTTTTTGCTTATGTTTACTGTTCATAAGCGACATCATGAAAGTCTATCATGGAATCACCTAGATAAAGGTGATTTTGAAGCACTCGTAGCGAAGTTTCCTTAACCAACCTGAACTGATCAGTAAGTTAAGCAACGTCCACCGTGGTCATGGATGGGTGATGACCGCTAGTGAAATTACTACTGAGCGCTTCCGTGCTTCGGAGGGCACGTTAAGTCGTTGGTCCCGGTTGTTGTCTTACGATGGCAGTCGGTATAGCAAGGTGGTAGAGCATTTTGCGAATGCCCGCCTGGCTAGCTACCACCCTCAAGTAGAAAATCTGTCGCCAAGCACCTAACGGTGTGTTACGGCAGCTGTCCTTGAGGGCCAGTAATTATAGGTTAGCCTGAACAACATCTTTGACCTCATCATCACTTACCATCAGGTGAGATTGTGGTGAAAGGCAGGTATCAGTAATAAAAAAATACAGTCGAGTTTTTTACTTATATAGTAAATTCATATTTTTAATATATTTATGTTTGCAATAACGCATGCTCTGCAGATTACATTACAAAATTACAAATTCAGTAGAGGAAAAATTTTTCCCGCACATGACTTAAATTTTTCCGCTCGTAAATTTGTAATGTAATTTAGACTTGTTTTTTAAATCAAATAATTTAATTTTCTCTAATTTTGGCTTCTAATTTAGACTTGTTTTTTAAATCAAATAATTTAATTTTCTCTAATTTTGGCTTCTAATTTAGACTTGTTTTTTAAATCAAATAATTTAAGTTTCTCTAATTTTGGCCCATTTTAAACACACAAGAGGATGAAACGAGGTAGTAATTGAACTATGTTTTTTATATTTCGTTACAAACTCATTGATCGGGGAAAAAAATCCGACCGTGATGCAAATTGTGCTCTAAACATTCCTAATTAATAATACTAATTTTATTACTATTTCATTATAAATTTAAATTTCCACAAAAAGTTCGCTGAGGACAGGATTCGAACCTGCGCGGGTAAAACCCATTGGATTTCAAGTCCAACTCCTTAACCACTCGGACACCTCAGCTGTGCATACTCACGGCTAAAAAATATATTTAGTTTATAACTATAGGCCGCGCTGGTACCAATACTACTGAGTGATTCCGTACTTCGGAGTGCACCTTAAGCCGTCGTCGGTCCCGGTTGATTATGGATTTTGCGAATGCCTGTCATATCTAGCTATAGTGTGTTCACGCAGCTGTCCGTAAAAACCAGTAATTCTAGTTTCGCATGAACATTATCTTTGACCACATCATCACTTGAATCGGTTATTTTGAAAAGGTCACAAGTCACACCTTTTACTGAAATTGAGTTATGTATGAGGAAGTGTTTGTCTATGATTCCCGCACTTTCTCTCAGAAAACGGCACTAGTCCGATGTTTCATTGCTGAACCAAAGGACATGTAAATTTCTGTTTATTTTGAAAAAGGCATTCAAAAGGTCCTGGACTTGTGTCCTCTTCATAACAAATGTGAAGTGAGATTTAAAAATATATACCATTATTTTCCAACCAGAGGCCATTCCTTCTTGCCCTGTGATCAAGATTTTAGTCTAGTAAAAAGAAAGATTAAAAGATTTGACAGGATTTACCTTCCAGAAAAGTTTGAAGATATCATTGTATCAAGTGCATATATACAGTGGTAAAATATCTGCATTTCAAGTAGATACTCAGATGGTTACCGATTTCAAAAGCTGGTGGCCTAGGTTTTACAAAAAAAAACTGCCTTGCCATACAGTCATTAGGAAAAAAAGTTCTTATAAACATGAAAATGAACTTTAATGTGTCACTGTTTTATGAATTTTATTATTATTACTCAAACCCAGGTCTTGTGAAAACCAGTGAAAATATAGATGGATTAGTTAAATATGATTTCTAACTGACCTCCAGGCGAGAAAATGTATCATTGCCAACTGAGAAAGCTTATATGGATAAGGTTCCAAAATATAAAAAAAAATTGAGGTTATAAAGAAAGGCACATTCCCTCAAAATTTGTAAGTTTCTATAATGAAATAACTAATAAATGGCCCACCAAGAATTCTGAATCTATTGAAGAAGATGCTGAATGATCATTATAATAGTGTGAAGTAATTTTTATTCATAATTTCAAATAAATGTTGTACATAAATAAAATTTGATCATTTCATTGATTTAATCCTGATATGTTTAGAAAAGGGCCTAAGTCCAGGTCTAACAATGATCTTTATCTATACTACCTGTGTCATATATGACTTACTTATATAACAGAACAATAACTTTCAACAGGATCTATTAAAAGGAATATAAAAATTTTAACACTCGATACAAAAAAAATTTAAGACATTGATTTCGTGTCTCCTGAAAAATTTACTAAATATAATTGAAGTAGTAAATATGAGCAAAAATATCGCTGAGGACAGGATTCGAACCTGCGCGGGTAAAACCCATTGGATTTCAAGTCCAACTCCTTAACCACTCGGACACCTCAGCTGTGCATACCCTTAACAAAATAGAAGCAATCATCCTTAGCTATGAAAATATAACACAACATTATGTATTATATACCTATGTTTGTTTAGAAGAGGTTTTGTGTAAGAGTACCTAAGTAAGCAACGGTTTGAAAGAAGACAACAGACGTGTGTTTTTATTGACACAAATGGTTTAAAATAGATAACATTTAACATCCAGTTGTAGAAATGATAATTTAACCTTGAAGGACGTCATAAAATACTAATATTTCATTAAACGGTTGCACTAATAGTTTTGAATTGCATACTTACTATAATCCAGCTCATTATCTCGTAATAAGCCATTAGTTTGACAGTTTAGAAAGTTAAACTTTAATTAGGATGCATCTGTCAAACAAATTTATTTTGAGTTTATTGCATTATTGAGCATGTATGAGAAACATTAATCGCAGGGTCCCTTATTCCAATATTTTAAATTTTTTATTGAAGAGGACAGAGACTGTCTAGCGCTCGACTAATCTAGAAAACTAAACACAGTATTAATTTGTTTTTCATTTTTTCACAATTTTATTTGTAAGTTCCATTACTGCGTCTTCCGTAGATTTTGCTTTCCTGAAATCAAATTGATTTGTAGCTAGTGTTCTCAAGCTTTAGTCAAACCCGCGTCCCACGGTTTCGCGCCGCGTTAGCTGAGCTCCAGGCTATCGGAACATGCTCGACTGAGCACTTATTTAAATATTTTAACCGTCATAGAGGGCGGTGCAAATGTCGGTTTGTAAATATAATATTCCTTTTAGCACGCAATCATATTAAGAAATATTATTATGATTTTTCATACTTTTTTAATAGTAGTCAACACTGATTTTGGTATATAATTAACAGCGCTATCCCTGACCTTGAAGATCCCCTACCCTTGAAGATAGGAAGTACAAGAGGCATCGGGAACATTAGTTAGCTGAAGTTATGTGTAAGGGGCAGTATGATTAAATGGCTTGTTTGTTTAATAACTCAGCCAGCGATAATACCGCCCTACCATACAGCGCAATCATTTCGTATTCAGAATTATGAAATGTATTTCTCTTCATCCAGGAATGATTTTTTTTATCGGAATAAATTGATAAGTTAGAAATAAACCAGCTTCATAAAAGAGAAAACTAAAATTATAAGTATTCGGTCTTTATTTCTTGTAACAATTTCTGTCTTAAGAAAGCAATACTGTTTCATATTCTCTATTGAATCATTTTAAAAGCCGACTAAGGTAGAATTTCTTGTTGTATGGGCTTGCCACTACAAGAGTTCAATGTGTTAGCTTAGTAATATCATGCGTACGGTCTTAAACTATAGATCTGTGTCTACATCTTTTGCCTGTTTTAGGAGTACAAGTGTGGTGAGATGGCCGTCATATATAATAATATTAATAACATTGAAAATTGATTGATTGACCAAAAGGTCTATGAGCGCCACCACTTTAAGGGGGTGATTCCCTGATTTTGGTCACTTTGAAGGTGTGCTCCTCCTCAGAGGGTCATTGTTTTTTTGGATTATATTATTTAGAAAAATATATACTATGTACGGAAATTTTGGCAACAAATCCGTGTTGAAAGTTTTTTCATAACAGCTTTATTAATAATGCAAAAATTGTATTCAAGTGTAGCTGCTTTCAAATATTTTTTTGGAACTCCTCCTCAACAATACCGAATTTTCACATTTAACTCATAAATGAGACCAATTATATCTAAAAATTAATTAATTAAGTTGAAAATCTGTCGCCAAGCACCTAACGGTGTGTTCCGGCAGCTGTCCTTGAGAGCCAGTAACTCTAGGTTAGTCTGAACAACATCCTCGACCACATCATCACTTACCATCAGGTGAAATAGTGGTCAAAGGCTAGCCTATCAGACATAAAAAAAAAAAAAAGCATTTTTTTGTAACCAAATGTGACAGAACTTTTTTTCATTCATATTTTGTTATATTTTCCATATAAGCTCTTAATTGATTTGCATCGCCCCCTTGAGTGTTAGTTATCGTTATAGGTCACATAGACCAGCGCGGATAAAAGAGCAAAGTTAATAGTATTTCTTAACAGTAATTGATTTACAACTTAGTTTTAAAACTTACATCCATCATCTACCATCATCTTACGAGCATTTTCTTGTAATAAATGTTAATTACAAAATTAAAAATTTACGAGATGTAAATTATAGTCATGTGCGGGATTCGAACCCGCGTCCATCCACCCCTTTAGCCGGGGTATGCTCTAACCAATTGAGCTAACATGACACAATGACTCATAACTGTAATTCTTGCTCTCGTTCTTCATCTCTCGTTCGAATCCCGCACATGACTATAATTTTTTCTCTCGTAAATTTGTAATTATGTAATGTAATTCGCTTAGCAGGCATTATTGCAAACTTAACAATATTAAAATAAATGTTAATATTGAAAATAAGTCTTACCTCAATGACCTAAAGCTTTATTATATTATCAACATTTTCTCTTAACTCCTCGTCAGTCAACAGAAACTAAGAGTCAGCTGCTTTGTTTAGCCACATTACACAAATTACTTTCAAAATGAGTTACATATTAACTTCGCCACCTACCGTCTTACACTAAAGACTTCCTGGAAATAATCTATAATTATGTAATTTTTGACAAACAGAATGATCACGAACGAGCAGTGGTATGAACGATGCGAGGCTATGAAGAAAATGGCGATGGACGAGCTCGCTGATACTCTCCGTCTGCGAGAGTCATTGTTTGTTGCTAGAGGTAGAGCAAGGAACGCTTTGAGAGCGCAGACCGATGTCACTAACTACATGCTCAGGAGGAGAATCTATGATACGCAGAGAGCTAGGAATGAGCTGGAGTGGCAAAAAATGAAGGTAAATATTTAATTTATGCTCTGTTTGATAGTACTGTATAAAAATACGATGGACGAGGTCACTGACACACTTTTTGAAGCAGTGATGGCTCAGTGGCATTGCTGACGTCCACTGCTGAACAAAACCTCCCCCATTGAACAACACAAAGAACGGCTACTAGCCGCTTGTAATCACTGGCTACCCGCGACTTCAACCAGTATGTGTTGCCAGTGATGACTTATGATGGCACTGAGACGTGGTCCTTAACTGTGGCCATTATGGACAAGCTCAGAGTCTCAACGAGCAATGGAGAGAGCTACGCTCGTAGTATCTTTGCGCGATAAAATCTAGAACGTGGATATTCGCCAAAGAACCAAAGTCACCGACACAGCTTTCAGAAATCGCAAGCTTAAGTGGCAATGGGCGTGCCGGTCCACACTGTACCACGCACTGATAACCGATGCGGAAGAAAGGTTCGTGAGTGGGTACCACATTACACTGGAAGACGTAGAGTTGGTAGGCCCCCACTAGGTGGACTGACGCCTCGATACATAAGGTCTTAATCGTAACTTTCATGCTCATATGGTACATATTTTTTTCTGTTACCAAAATTTTGAATTAATGCAATATATTAAGTAACTTACCTAATTTATTTACACAATTCAAGAGCCTATTTAAAGTTTTAAGCTAAGATTATATCGAAACACCTATACCTACATCACAAAGTCTTATTTCATGGGCTAGACTCCATGTAGGTATTTAGGTACTAGATTGTATTTAATGAAGTTAGGTCGGTATTTCAGCAACTGAATTATTTATCACTGGTTTTTCTAACAAACTATCGGGTTAGTTAATACATATATTTGTATTTCATATTTGATGACCGGTCAAACAAAAGCGTTATGAATAGTAGCATCGACTTTTTGTCAATAAAAAAACACATTGGACTGGTGGGTCGCCGGTCTGCCGGCTACCATCGCTACAGGACCGTTTCGGACGTGGTCTGCATTCATAGTTGTTATAAATTTTGGATATCTGCACAAAGAAACAGTAAGAACCGCTGCAAGATTTTTATCTTGGTAAGAACAGTCCCTTAGCACCGATTATTTTGGTAAACTTAACATTTTTCACCGCACAACCTCGGTAAGGTTTTGATTATCATTCAAAATCTACGTACTAAAGTTAGTTTAGTATCCGCTATCGTGGAAAAGGTTTTTAAAACTTTACCTATAAGCTGCTTGAATAAAAAATACTTTTCAATAAATAGACACTCATTTACCATATTTTTTGAAGCAGTCATGGCTCAGTGGCATTGGCTATGGACTGCCGCGCAGCTTGTCCATGGTTCGAATCACGCCGCGGGCTTGAGCTTCACCGCATGGTGGAAGGGCATTTTGCGAATGTCCGCCTGGCTGGCGAACACTCTCTAGTAGAAAATCTGGCGCCAAGCACCTAACGGTGTGTTCCGGCAGTTGTCCTTGAGAGCCAATAATTCTAGGTTAAGCCTGTTAGCACCTTCGAACACATCATCACTTACCATCAGATGAGATTGTGGTCAAAGGCATACCTATCAGCAATAAATAAAATTTTATATATTACCTGTTTTTCTTGCAAAAATCTTAACTTGCGTTTCGTGCCTTTGAAAATTTTGCACACAGAATTCTATTTTTAAACTCTTCTCGTACATAGTTCAATCCTTTAATACTCGTACTTCGCTTGTGTTTCAAATTACAACTTTGACTTTGAAGCCTTATATAAAACAACTTCTAAATATAGGCCATATTCCGCCACCGGACTTCCCGACAAAGCATGTTTCATCAATTTCATGTCGACGTCTGGAAGTCCACAACATTGCGATTTTCACGGCATTTTCTACCTCGCACTGCCATATGAGGGAACCAGCTGCCAGGTGAAGTATTTCCGAACAGTTACGACTTAGGAACCTTCAAGAAGAGAGCATATTCCCTTCTTAAAGGCCGGCAACGCATCCTCGAGACCTCTGGTGTTGCAGATGTTTGTGGGCGACGGTGATCACTTACCATCAGGTGAGCCGCATGCTCGTTTGCCCTCCTATGCCATAAAAAAAAAAGTTTTAATACGCAAGTGAGCATTTATAGTTTATTTATTCCGTTGTGTGACGTGTGTAATATGCGACGGTCCAACGTGAATGAGGTCAAAATTGGCCGAATTTGGATACGTTTGTGTGAGTGAGTTGTGTCTTACATAAAATTGGCCGAATTTGATGCTTCATTTTTGATTTTCATTAGACTCCCTCTCTATTGTTAAATTATTTATTTAGTAAAAAACAAAATTTAACAAAACAAATAAATTGCTGCACTTTTTTCGCAGTGCAGAGAAAGGTTGCCATCCTCCTTACGTTTAAAATTGAGTACGATAAAAATCCCTCCTCCTTTTTCTAATTATTTGATATAGAACCATCTTGAGAATTGATGATTGTATTTTTTGTTAGCAGCTAAAAACAAAAGAGCGCTAGCAGGGCAGGCATGGATTTTCATACAACATTCCTTCACTGCTACGGTGGGAAGGTATAAAATTCCATATAACTTATCCCGCCGCACATTTATAAGGGAATAATGACGAACTTTATTACACATTTTTGAACGTGGAATGAGACACTTTCCGAGTGGGTGTGGTATAAAAACTATTTGTTTATCTATGACAAAACATAATCGATAATAAACACCATAGGTAGTTTGCCCACCTTTAAACACAGAGGGCCACCATCACTTGTATAAAATAATTTCTATTAGTACCTATACTGTAGCTAGATTTTTCACTGCTGAACACCCCTATGAAGGGGATATTTGCCATAATCCCCACGCTTGGCAGGCGTCTTGGGGATCACAGTTTAAGGTATCAGTTCCTCAGAAGGCGCTGCTGCCCTCCGTCCGGTAATTTACGTTTAGTCGCTTATTACGACACCCACAGGTAGCAATGGGGAGTGACATTCTAGCCCGGCACACAACGGGAAATTATTTGTTAGTACCATCACACTTATTTCTATAGCCAAGCATTGTCGCATACCTGTATTCCAGTTTGAAGGGTATGGCTGCCGATGAAAACACAGACACATGAGGCTTCATAACTTTATGTCTCAGGGTGATGAGCGCAGTGTAGGGACGTATTGCATATGTTATGTCAGAGGTTACCGCTTAACACTAGTTAGACCCCGTGCTTCTTCTATATTTTTTTTTTAAATGTAATGTTGCATATTTTTTACTGAATAAACAAATACAAATACAAATCACGATAGCATAAAAATAAAACCTAAATTCTTAGTACTAACACAGAATCTAGGAAAGTGTAATAATTTTATTATAATATGTAGCGTTCAAAGTAAAGTTGCGATACTGTCCTCAATATAACTTATTGTGTTTAGTTAACCAATGGGTTTTCGCGAAATCCGCTTCGCTGTTTAAAAACTTTTCTTTTGGAATTTTTCCTCTCAAATCTTTTAAACTTGTTATCTACTTAGGATTGTGCGCGAATGAGATTTTTACAGAGTTGAGATGAGTGGATTTTCACGGAACTTTCCTTCGAATCGTTCATTGCTTTGTAAATTATGATAATAGTGCAATAAGTGAACCGTTGCTATTAAGGCTTCCACTATTTAAGTAAGCCCGATATATAGGCAAGAAAGCTCGTCAATTAAGACTTCTAAAACATTTTAAAACATATATTCATAATAGACAAAGCCGAGATAGGAATAAGTTAAGTAGCAAGAGTGTCATACGGCTATACTATCAATAATAATATTGAAGTATCTCATTTGAATTTCTGTGTTCTAAAATGTATTTGCAAGCTTCAACGTATTGGTATCGAGAGCAAGTCTTGTACTTAACCAGGCTTAGCTCACTCCGCACTTTAGGTGCAAAGCTACAGGTACATCGTATCCGTCCGGTCGGGGTTATTCTACGGTGCGTGCCGCGTCAGAAGAGATCAGAGCTATGCGTGACTATGCGATGGAAAGAGAGGGTCTTGTAGGTGAATATAAATATTCGGTAGTCCATGCTTTGTGGGCTGAAATGCACTTTATTGCTTCAAACATAGAGTCGCTAATTTATTTGAATGGTTTTCCGGAGTGATCTTTCTGTTCCTTTTATTCTGTCACTGATAAACAAAATAGTACAAACTTCTAGAAGGTTCCGACGTCAGCAATATTATTGAAATAACAGATGTAACAAATAAAATTTTAACTATTTTATATATAGACGCGAAAGATAGTGGGGGTTTGCCGTTATCCCTACGTTTAGTAGGCGTCTTAGGGATTGCAGTGTAAGATGGCAATTACTCAAACGGGGCTACTAAATATAAAACCAGAAAGTGGGCACTTACTGTTTTTTCCTTAGTCGCTACTTACGACTCCCACAGGAAAAAATGGAGAGGTGCAATTCTAGACCGGCACCCCATGTGTCTCTGGCCTGACACCCCACGGGTCATGACGGCTTTCGACGACACCTTTAGATTCCAGCGACTTTCTGGGGGAGTTTTTGCTGCAATTAAAGCCTCGAACACCGCCGTAAAGTTGCTTGCCTATATCGGTCTTTTACGGGATAAATTTCGGTGAAAGTGCACAAAAACTACACGACTTAGTTCCGCCCTCCCTCTTTTTCCATCGGACGTCCAGACAAACGGTGAGGCACCATCCGTACATGGTTGATATTCCCAGGACTCGTACGAAGCACTTCGCTTTCACTTTTGTCGTGCGTACTGCGAAAAAGTGGAACTCCTTACCGTTGTCAGTTTTCCCGATGGATACAACATGGGTGTCTTCAAATCGAGAGTAAATAGGTTTCTTCTAGGTAAACGTGCTCCATCTTAGACCACATCAATGCTTAACATCAGGCAGGGTGTGGTGAACGCAAACCTATCACGAATAAGAAAAAAACAAGATCAAATATATAATCCCATATTCGACCATGTCATCAATTACCAAGTAGTGAGATAGGGGCCAGAGGCAATATAGATCTTTAATATATTTAGTGCTTACGGATTATCCAGGATTGAAATTGTATAGTTTCAAAAAGCCGAAATATTATGTAACTGTTATTCTGAGCTAGGGTGGATTACGTGGGTCAACTTTTATTTCGAAATAGCTTTTCACCGTCGTCGTCCGCGGCTTAAAATGTTGTGTGAAAACCTCGAAAATGTTTTTCCTGTTATTCTTATTTGTGTGAATACTTATTTTACTCAGGTAGCCGACGGGGGAAATGGTAGATTTGATGTTAAAATTTTATATGCAAAACATTTTTGTCTTTTAGATAGCAAAAAAATTAATACTGGAATGTTGGATTTATCACATCTAATCAAATTCCAAACGCTTATTTCTAGTCTCGAAAGGTACGCACAAACCAACGCGTTTGCGGGGTCGTCCGAAGTGGCGATCCATTCTTTGTGTTATATTTTTTTTGCGTGTGCGTTTTTTGTAAGTGACACTCAAATAAAAATAATAACATTAATATACGCTCAAAAAATCTGAAAAATATGTCTAAAACATATAATTATATATATACTCGTATATATATATAAATATAACCACCTTAAATGCCACCCGGACACAGCTGAACGTGTTGCTCTGGGCTCTGGTTGCTTTACACTAACGAAGAAAGTTTTGGCAGATCCCAGCAACTCATTGTAAGATGGTGCCATATCCTCCCATTGAATGATCAAAAATGAACACTGCGCCAATTATTCACCGAATGTAGCATGCTACTACTCACGTCGTCGTGAGTAGGGTACTTCTGCACATGAGGCTCACAACAAGTCTCTTTACAATCTTAACGCTTTAAAGAGGGTTGGAATCAGAAAGGTAGCTGACTCAGAACTGACTTCAAAACAGGTCTATAAAGGTAATTGTTTGAATTGGTTTAGAACGGCATGTATTTAGAAAAGTTAAGCCCTCCCTAATACATATCGTGGCTTCAACGTTATTAAAATCGTATTATTCACTTTATTCTCAGAACATCTCACAACATCCGTCAGGTAGTTCTGCGCCAAGGAGTTTTCCTTGGATTTTTAACAATGTTCTTGATGTTTAGTAAACAACGTTTATAATTAGGGGTGAAAACTCACATGTTTCATCATTATCATGATGACCCTCGTTACTAAGTTTAATAAAATTATAATTACGTTCTCATCAAATTTTCAGATGGAAGAAAACATGGACAAGCTAGCTTCGGAGCTGAAGACTATGGGTGAACAGTTTTCTGACAAAGTAAACGCACTCAAAGTCGCTGAGACTCGGTTAGAGACCAGAGGGTATCGACCTGGCATAGAATTAGCTGATGATGAAGCCAATTTGGGTTTAAAAGAAGAAGTTCGAAACCTGAGGGAAACTATACGGCAGTTGCAAGAAAAGCTGGACTGTGCTAAGTATGTATGACAATTTTAGTTTAAAGTCACTGAGACAAAATTATGTTAGGATCACCAAGGTGACTATGTATCTTGATATTACATGAACTGTCATAACGTCCAGCGTTGAAAAAATGCCTCCCCTATTAGGTGTGGGTTGCCATAATGTCCAGGTTTTGGGGCTCGCAGTGTACATAAGATGGTAGTTCTCAGAAAGTGCTCCTATACACCTTCTATTATTATTCCTTTACTTACGACTCCAGCAGTGAAGATATAGGGGGGTGAAATTCTAACCCCCCTGGTTGTTACTTACTCCAATTACGAGCTAGAGACCCGTGACATACGGATGGACGGATAAACGGACAACATAAAAAGTTAACATTAGCCCTGACACACCACGTACAAATTGTACTAAACTTAGCAAAAGTCACATCCCATCGAGTGTGATACACCAAAAGTTGCGAAAATTTTTTTCGTTTCGACACACGCAGGCCGTGATCCTCGATCATTTCCTGCTTGTTTGAGCTCAATAGGTGCCATACTCACAGAGATATAGGCAAATAACATAAATCTACAAACCAAAAAGTTAACATTAGCCCTGACATACCACGTACAAATTGTACTAAGTAAAAATCACATCATACCATCGAGTGTGATATACCAAAAGTTGCGTCTCCCTCCACCCCCGCACTGCGAATCTGCACTACAAAAATACACTAGGTTATTACAATTTTTTTACACCCTATAGCAAAAACCTTATTTTGCTTCAAAATTACAGTAGATAAATCGATAATAGATGGATAAACAGATTAACAGCGCAGTCTTATTAATAGGCCTACGTTTTGCCCTTTGAATATGAAACCCTAAAATAGTATATTATGATACAAGTGAGCTAAGTTGCTCATTACTCATCAGGTACAATCAACATACGAAAATTATGGAAAATAGCGCGTGTTAGTTTAAATAAATAAAAGGTCAAAGTCAAAGTCAAAACTATTTATTCAATTTAGGCGTCTGCGACGCTCTAATGCAATTTTAATATTGAAATATTGTAATTTTACTGCCACGTTCAGCAAACAAAATTGTATAGAGCCACTGCGAGAAGAACGGGCAAGAAACTCGGGGCCATTCTTTTAAAAATCTTTTAACAATGTAGTTCATCAACTATTAATTAACATTATTATAATTATAATTCAATATAATTTATAACAACTGTCAAAACCTTTTTAACAAACCATTTTAAGAACCATTACATATAAACAAGGTTAGTTCAGTAATATCATAAAAGAGAATAATAAATCACTTAACTTTCACACAATCTTGATCGGGCAGCACTTCGTCGTTAACTACTTTGAAAATATATTTCAACACCACTGTGAGATCTGAGTTGTTCACTCTGAGCTTGTTTAAAGACGACTGACTTGCTGGGCAGAGCCCCTTTCAAATAACAACTTCGACAGTCAATATCAATACTTTTAAATAATTACAATTTTGTTTTACTATTAAATTATTTGATTAGAATGTGCTTATAAAAAACTATTTTAATCATAGGTATTAATATATTAATGTTATTATTGATTTTATACAATTATACACGGTAAAAAAGGATTCCTTGATTCAAGATAATATGCATTTATATATGCACTAAAAAAACAAATTGTCTTAAGTTAAGAATATATATTTAGTTGAATTTCAAATAAATATTAATATACAACAATATAATCTGCATTCATTCAAAATAACACTCGCCATTGATTGAATATATCAAAATCTTCAATTAAGAAAATTAATGTATTGGTTAGAATGAATGATTTAAGAAAATTATGGCTTAAGACAATCATTTCTTACAATCAACGTATGAAATACCTTGTTCTAAGTTGTCGCGTATTTAAACTAAAGAACAAAATATTTTAGATCTGAATTAATGATGTTAAACATTTTGACTGGAGAGGTTATCGTTTTGGGTCAAATTAATACATTATCACAGTTACTGTTTTTAAGCAATCGCTTCTTACTATCAAGATTACTGATATCTTGTGCCAAGTAGCAGGTGATTAAATTACGATATTTTTTCTTTCTAGAAAGAAATTGTTATTTTCACTGAATATAATATTTTACTCTAGCAAAATAAATATTTATTGCCGTGACCTTTGATATGATTCCTTTAATAACTTAAATAATTATGCAGAAAGCAATAATGGTATTCATATGAGATTTAACGTTTTTAAAACAAATAAATCATAATATTGATTGAACAAAAAATGTTATCGTCACAATATACATGAATGTTAACCTAAAGTATTATTATAATCTAACGTATTAATACAAAGCAATATCTAGTTATTAAAAGAGTTCAACCTTCCAGACAAATATAATAGAGATATCGGGTTGAAATGTAGGTATTTAGTTTAATATTGCCTTTAAATTGCTTCAATTTAATATTCATGTATTTTGAAGATGTATTTAATTAGCTCAATAATAATAAGATTTGCAAGGAAACTGACATAAGCTTCACTGAAGTAGCGAATTTATCAGGGCAAAACACCAGGAAGCCCGGGGGGTTACCACAACCTGTTAAGGTTGCGCATTGGGGGCACTTCTCTCTTTATTTTTTTACAAAGTATTTTTTTGTAAATTACTTTGTAAAAAAATGACAGTCACGTGAGTTTTACCGTCGCCCCGGACTATTTCTAGAGATTGTTGTAAATTCGCTTCGTCACGTAATATACTGTATTTTTCATATATTAACAGTGAAAATAATATGTAACAATAATGTGTGGATTTGCCACGTAAATATTGATGGTAACATAAAGTAGCGTTAGCAAACTTGGTTAGATACTACGAACTAAAAATCTAATAGCAACTCAGCACGTACTCCTATTCATTATGTAGGTTTTAGTGCATAAACCGATCCTCATGTAATTCGGTAGGAAAAATATACAATATATATATCCGCACATACATGCATACTATATACACGAGAATTGCTCATTTTAGAATATAAGATTATGGAAATATTTTTATTGGAATTATGTAGGTAATTACTTATTCTATTTTAATGTAGTACTTGGTTTATGTTAGTGGATAAGTTTTTGAAAGTGTGCCTCGTAATTTCATTCTTCACATACTCATTCCGATTTCTAACGAACAGTGATATGTGAAGAACCAACGATAAATAGAAAAATAATCAACATAATATAGAAACAGCCAACATTTAGCCAAGTTCAAACCGGAAAAGCTATTCTGGCAACACTTTAAGTAACTACAAACAGAAAGAAGACTAGGGTGTTTTCAAGCCAAGACAACGATTTTCTTGGAAGAACAAAATATATTATCTTAAACTAAGTATAAATTAATTTATTTCGAAACAATTATAATTGAATAATTTGATCTGATACCCTTTTAAACTAATATTAATTTATTGATACAATTAACTTATAAAACGTCTGTCAAATAAATTACCTACTTATGTATGTAATTTATTTTTATTATAAATTAAAATTTATATAATATAAAGATAAAATAATAAAATTACTATTTATATTAGTATATGAAATAGTATTATCTGAAAATATATTACTTCGCTTAATAGAGATAAAATAGAGAGAAACTCAGCTCAATGATCGTCGTGTATTAGAACAAGAACAAAGTTGTGTCAATCTAAGAAAGTATTGTATGAAAATAACATTTAATTTCCTTAATCTAATTGAAGTAGGGACTTTGACTGTACATTAAAAACAAATTTGGTCCGAAGTCATAATTTAGTTTTAACAATGAAAGTAGTGTATTGGAACAAATTAATCATAATATTTTGGAATGAACTACATTCATTGGTTTGAAGCAAAATCACTCTATAGTTAAAATAAAACGCGTTTTATGATGATGACACCGTACGTTTGAATTAAGACAGAGAATATCTTAATATAAAACAAACAATATTTCAACATATATTTTGCAATTTTCTTTTAACATTCGTGCTTAGTTTCATATAAGATTGTCAGATATTCAATTAGAAGACATATTCGCTTCACGCAAAGACATGCAACGATTGAAACAAATACTAAGTTTTCTTTCTTGTAAGCAAATATTTTGTTTTGAAGCAACAAAATTTTCTTCAAGCTTCACTAAATTATTAATTTATATTAAGAAAATGTATCATTTAGTTTAATATGCTATCATTGTATCGGAAACTAAACTACACTCGAGAGCAATGAATCCGGGTCACTTAAAGAATGTTAAAAATCTCGGAAACTAAAAATGATAGGTTAATGCAATAAATTGTATTTAATAGACAATGTAATACTCCTTAAATGAAAGTAAAAAAAATATGAGTAATCATACATTTTATTAACACAAAATTACATAAAGAAAAAAACTGCTGATCTCTCCTTAAAACAAAAATAGGAAACATGAAATTTTTGAACTTTATTACGATTTTCTTGAATTTTAATACTTCGTATTGCCTCCTCGTGCTTCCATTACTGCGTTTACGCGGTTTGGCATGCTGTACACCAAGTTCCTTATACGATTTTGGGGAATATTCTCCCATTCCTCTGTGAGAGCAATTTTGAGCTCACGAAGCGTGATTGGGGGAGGGTTTCGTTGTTTTACGCATCTGCCTAGCTCGTCCCAAGCATGCTCGATCGGGTTGATATCCGGGCTGCGCGCTGGCCACTCCATACGAGTAATGTTCATCTCTTGAAGGTAGTCATTCACAATCCTACCTGTATGAGGTCGGGCATTGTCATGCATAAATATAGCATCCTCACCTAAATTGACCATAAATGGACCAACGTGATCATTGAGGATTTCTTCCACATATCTTACGCTAGTTAAAGAGCCGTTTTCTATGATCACCAGCTCTGTGCGACTTTCAGAAGAAATTCCGGCCCACACAAGTACAGACCCACCACCGTAGGCTACTTTTTCTTCGATGCATGCTTGCTTGAATCTTTCCCCTGGTCTTCGATACACTCTGTGTCTTCCATCGTGCTTGTAGAGCATAAATTTTGATTCGTCGGAGAACATAACTTTTGACCAATCTTCAATACTCCAATTTACGTGGCTCTGGGCATATCTTAGTCTCAAAATACGATGCCCACGCTCCAGTTTAGGGCCGTTTGCAGGTCTAAGGGGTTTTAAGTTAGATTCAGCAAGCCGACGTCTTAGTGTCCATGCACTTGGGTTACTTCCTCCGAGGCGTCGAAACTGATTGGTGAGTTCAGTTCCTGTGAGAAAGCGATTTCGAAGCATGGTGTTCACCAAGTATCGGTCTTCTCGTGCTGTGGTACACCTGGTTCTGCCCGTTCCTGGTCTGCGTAGGTTAGAACCAGTTTCTTCGTAACGTCGGAGAACTCTTTGTACTGTTGACAGCGACACACCGACAGTCCTGGCTGTATCGCGCTGACTCCGGCCGGTTTCCAGCATTGTAAGTATTCTGGTGCATTCTTCAGGCGTAAGCGACATAATTTCAGCTTGAATAATGAATATAGAGCACTATCAACATGGTTTATGTACCCACATAAATGACAGATTACAAACAAAAGCAAAACCAAATGCTGTAATTTCGTAGTTCCATCTTCGAAAGTGGCCCTTTTTCAAATTTGATTTTTTTATGATATAACTTTACAATAACTAAGAAGTTTTAATACCTTCATTTAAGGAGTATTACATTGTCTATTAAATACAATTTATTGAAGTGACCCGGATTCATTGCTCTCGAGTGTATTTCACCTCAAAAAAATATGTTTAAGACAACAAAATGTCTTAACCGAAGAAATTCTCCTTACTCCTTTTTTTCCGTGTATGTATTGAACAAATATAAAATATTTAATATGACTAACGTCAAATCAAGTACTCTTTTTTAAACCTTAAATAAATGTACAATGGTTCAACATGATACAATTATTTATAAATAGTTCCTTGCAAGTCCTATTTTATTCAACATCTTAAAATTAAAACAAAGGACATTACCTAAAACGTAAATCTAACGACACAATATTTACCTATGCTATCACGCGCAAGTTTTTTTTTTGCGCGCGGCGGATGTATTGTGCTTGATTGCATATAACCTCTTTGTTTTTACAAATCTGTTTTAACCGGTTAAATTGAAAATGATCTGTTTACTCGCATATAATTTGCAGTTAGGTACTAACTTAACTTTGTAGGAATAAATTACCCGGTTAAATTGAAAATGCTCTGTTTACTCGCATATAATTTGCAGTTAGGTACTTACTTTGTAGGGATAATGCTATTATGCACTATTGTATAATATTATTATGCACGAGGGCTTTATAGTTCGGTTTATGGCCCTAAGAACGATATAATAAAGCTTACTTTACGAGTAAGGGTGTTGAAAAATATTATTTTTTCTGAACAATAACTATAAACTAATAATCTCTAAAGTACGCCCAAAAAAGTAAATAACGTCGTGCTACGGATACAAGGCAAGCAAGTGGAAATCAGTAACTCTGTCGATAACTGAAACGTTGAAAAATATTATCTGGTTTAAAATATTTTCTCTTTGAGAGCGCACCACCGTAACATCTTCACCTTAATAAATCAAAGCGGTAGATCTATGGTTCAAATGTAGGTAGGTTTACCTTTACAAATTGCCATTCTGATACCAAGCCACTTTGGATACACAGAAGAAATTTACTAACTGGCAAGCCGATATTTACCTATCTCTTGTACTCCGAATAGCTTGGACCATTGATTGAACGGGAGGGTTTGGACAGTCCAATACATTAGTATAAAACGAGTTCATTGAACTTGGCGCCATTGCAATGAGAACGCTGCAAGGGTTTGTAGCGACTTGATGTTTGAGTTAATTATCTGAAGTTTTTGCAGGAAAATCGCTTTCTTTCGTCTGCACTGTACTTATTTGATGGTGATGGATGTTTCTTGAAGTTGAAGCTACTTTTTCTGAAAGCATAATGTCTCGACGTTATTAGCGCAACTAAGTGTTAATCCCACACAATTTTTAAGTCCTGAAAACATAAAGATAATAAGAAAATATTATATTATTACAAAGCTCTAGCTTATAACATTTTTTCTGATGCTTTAACTAACAGTTCTGACAAACATGTTGTCTTACATTTTACAAGTGGGGCTATCCAATAATACGAATAGGTAATGGCTGAAATTAGCGTCTTTGGCTACTCAATAATACTTGGAGAAATGTATGCACCGTATACTACTTATAAATCATTCTATATCCAAATGTTTAATCAATGCCTATCTAAGGACTAAAGTCATAAAATATTGCACTATCGAATAAATATATATACACATATCGCGAAAATCACATTTCTAAATTTATATGATCAAAGCACTTCTTTCGATCAGATGAAGTCTGGTAGTCTGGTTGATGACCGCGCGCCGCCGTCCTCTACGACGGTAAAGAATGGATGGAAAAATGGACGGTAGAGATTGGTATCAGAATGGCAATTTGTAAAAAAAATTGTTTTAGCATAAAATTTCGGCTCAGTCGCAGTCGTGGCAGCAATCCTCGATGATGGTTGAGGCACCTGTTGCGTAAAGTTGGGGGACCTGGGTTCGACCCCAACACGAGGTGGGAATGTCATAAAATATTTTCTAGATGTTCACCTAATCTTGCTAGCCTTATTCCATTTAAGTGGAGTCGGCGCAATATGATTTCTCTGACAGATAAGGATACGCTATACTGACCAAATAAATAAACAAAATTCAACATTTGTTCAGGGCGTAAGTAAATGTATGCATGGCTTACATGGGATGTGCATGAAACCTTGGAGCCATCATGCCATGTGACATATTTTATCATAGCGTAATTGTAAGTTACGTGGGCTATGAAAACAGAAACGCTATAATATACCTATCACAGTATTAAAAAACAAAACGGCATCGACTTGCAACACTGAAAAGTATGAAAAAATAACTTTTTTTGGCGATACCATGCTGATTCGAACTTTAACACTCTGAGCTCACCTTTTATGGTCTGACTTCTACAAGATATCATACTTTTCAGTTATGGAAGTCGTTTTCGGATAGGTACTATTCGTTGTCCATCATATCTAATATTAATCGCAATTATTGTTTACTATGCGAGTGAATAGGTATCTTCTGGGAAAGCACGCTCCATCATCGATCGCATCATCACTTAAAATCAGATAAGAAAGCGGACAATACCAAATCATTCGTCGTCACCTACATGATATTTTTTCTTTGTCTTGGCACTATCGCTAGTATGATGGGTTTTTACCCAACAAACGTTGATATTAAGGCAAGATTATTAGATTTTACAAATTAAGCAAGGTTGATATTAAGGCAAGATTATTAGGTTTTACTAATAATCTTGCCTTAATATCAACGTTACGACATAAAACATATAATAATACTACATTGCTATTGGATTGGGTTTTCAAAATTATTCGTACTACCTACGGGCACTGGTCTCTAAGACTTCCAATCCAACGTATTTGAACAGCGACACCACAGTTATGTTCGGGTCGGACTCATTCGTTTCTCTCTTCATTTCCCTTGGCTACGTCCATTTTCACAAACTTAGTAAACCAGTGGTAACGCAACGAAGGCTTATTTCAGTTAATGGTCGATTAATCTCAACCGAACGGACGATGAACGGCCGAGTTGGTACAATAACATTGTCTGCTCACATTCAGAGGGTTTCTAGTTTAATTATTATGATTTATGAGTTAATTAACGAAATGTTTGCAGAATCAACAATAGCTGTAGTTTTTGTGGTGTAGAAAATAATATGGTATTCGCTTACTTATTTGCACTCAACTAACCAGTGTTTAGTCTTCAAAGTTTGGCAAATTTCCTCAAATATTATTTAGTAACTGATTAAGTACTGCATTATAATGTAGTAATTGGAAAATACTCCAGTTTTAAACTTCTTGGAACCTTAAAAAATTACAAATTTACGAGAGGATAAATTATAGTCATGTGCGTGATTCGAACCCGCGTCATTCACCCCTATAGCCGGGGCAAGCTCTGACCGACTGAGCTAACATGACAATGATTCATGCCTCTATTTTTCCTCTCGTTCTTTCACCATCATATGGGGATGGGGCGACAACCATAGTTCAACTTACGTTATTCTTGAAGCTTCTTCGTTTAGGATGCAAAACGGTTCACAGTCGACAGTGCGCATCTGAGGGAGAACCTGAATCCTAGCTGATATATTCTTAAATATAAACCTTTTTAATGTCTAATAACTGCGTATCACTTATTTCAGAGCAACATACAATGCTTTGGAAGGTACTTCCGTGAAGATTGCTATGGATCTCAATGACAAGAACCAATCAATGGAGACGGATACAAGATCCCTAGAAATGAGGGCGGCTTTGGAACCCAAGAAACTACAAGGAACTGATAAAAATCTGGTGCTCACCAGCATGATGGAAGAAGTGCCTCCAGTAGTAAACTGATGTTTAAAAGAACATGAGAGGCGATTTGTGAATGTCTAAGCGAACAAATTTTCGTATACCTATATCTTTACTAAATATTTAACATTGTCTCAGAGTATGGTAATCTCTTCTTTTTAAGAATGTTGATCTCTCATGTCCTGTATTCCCTCTGTATGAAAACTCCTCTTAAATAATTTTGCAAAAGTTTTATTATAAGAATTGATCAGAATGCCAGATGATTTATGGTATTTTTGTTAATTGTGGAATTTAATATAAAATTTACAAAAGTGAACAAATTTAATAAAGTGAAGTTCTTAATTCACTGTTTTGTTCTGACATAATGTAGCGAAACGAATTGTTATTTCATCTCATGTTAAGCTTTTGGTCCTGGTTATGACTTATGACATTTAGAACACTAACGCCCCATTCACAACTCCAACGTGAAATCTTATCAATGGAACTAAATGAACTGAAATATTATAGCAACGTAGCATAACGTACTAATTATTTTTAGTTCAATTTAATAATATATTTGCAGTAACTTGGATACTAAATAATTCAGATCAAGATAATATAAATAAATATACGGTCTATATCCACATATATTCTAGATATACCCTCACCTTATTCACTAAGTCATTTCCGTGTTCCAGTGTCGCTTCATTTTCGTCGTCTAATTTGTTCACACTAATTTTAAAAAATCTTGTTTTACGGTTTATTGTGGTTGTCCTTATTTTGCAGATTTTCACTGAACAATTCGGCATTTTGTCTGTGAAATTACAATGAGAGGAATAATTACATATAGTCATGCGCGGGATAGCCGATATATGCTATAACCGTTAAGCCAACATGACATTGCCAACATATGTAGTTGTACTACAAACAAGACTATTTTTTTCAATTAATTCTCAATTTGAAGATGCGACATTGCTCAAATAATATATTTAAATTTTATCTGTGATTTGATCTTAGTATCTAAAACACGTAATGCACTTGGAATATGTTTTAAAACTAAGCAGAGCTCATAGCGGTTGTTTGTAGGTTTGTAGAATCAGTTTGACTCACAGCACGCTGGCACAGAACATGTACTCCAGTAGGCTGGCGTCACGCGCCTCGCTCTCAAGCCATTCCTCCATGGGTCCAACACAAATTTTCTCACTTAAGAAAACAATACACATAAGAAAAAAGAAATAAAAATCAAATAACGGTTATATACGATGCCAGGATGGCTTTCTTACTGGTTGAGGCTTGTATAATGCTGTTCTCAAAAATGATACAATAACTGTCGCAATTGAATGTGAAATGCCACCAGTCATTGTTTTTTTATTTACTAAAAAGTTTGCGTTTAGTTTTGAACATTGTTCTATTTTTACATTACGTGAATGTTTTAGTAAAAAAATGTAAATTATTGTTTTTGAAACTCCATGTTAATTTTAGAATGGAAAGTTTTAATCCAACATCAGTACTAATATTATAAATGCGAAAGTAACTCTGTCTGTCTGTCTGTCTGTCTGTTACGCTTTCACGCCAAAACTACTGGATCGATTTGAATGAAATTTGGTATGGAGATAGTTTGAGACCCGGGAAAAAACATAGGATAGTTTTTATCCGCCTGCGCAAAAAGAGGTTAATGTTTTCGCGCGATAACCGACATACGCGCGGGCGGAGCCGCGCCCGGAAAGCTAGTAATTTATAAATTGAAATTACTCAATACAAACATAAAATCCCGCACTATACTTCTACAACATTACTAAGTACAAAACGCAACGTGCATGCTTTATCCGCGTCGCGTTCACACTCATATATATAACTTTTTCTTAGTAATACTGTATTACTGCGTGTCAATAATTGATGTCTATCTGCATGTCGTCTGCTACCCACAAAGAGTATTCTTTACTACCCTGATACTAAACATGTGTCAAAGGAGTCAAAATGAGCTAACTTTACCTACCTTTGAAATAAAGTTTCCAAGAATGCATTTCTTGCAAGTTACGAAATGATCTTACACATTTTTTTGTTGGTAGATTTACCCCAAGTAATTTAAATTTAACACTTTATTGTGGTATGGACCTTACATAGGCATGGCATTTAATATTTAATGCGAAACAGAACTGCAACCACCACTATGACTCCTACTCTTTTCCTAAACTTTTATTTTATTATATTATTACCTAACTTAACGAAGGCCATAGTTTATCATTTACAGTACACTAATCATATGACATATATACATCATCACATTGTGATGATGACACAAGAAGAAATGGTAATTGATGTGAACTTTATACATTTGAAAGGGAGAACATGAGAATGGGGATTGTTTTCAGAAGATTTCCTTGTTTTTGCTGATCGTTAAGCCTTTGATCATAGTTGTGATGATGGTAAGTGACGATGTGGTCGAAGGTGTTAACAGGCTTAACCTAGAATTTACTGGCTGTCAGGGGTAGCTGCCGGAACACACCGTTAAGCGCTTGGCGACAGATTTTCTACTTGAGGGTGGTCGCTAGCCAGGCGGGCATTCGCAAAATGCACTCCCACCATGCAGTAAAGCTCAAGCCCGGACCTGCTGCGTGGCAGTCCATAACCAATGCCACAGAGCCATCACTGCTTCGAAAGAATTGTTTGATTTGGTGGTAATGAGCTTAGATAGGACCAATAAGTGTAAGAAATGTACGTATACGGCTATGTAGGTACACTCTTTACGTGGTCGTAGTAAAATTCAAATTTAAAATGAGTTTCATTTCGATTATCATTCTAGTAAGACGATAAGTCACCTGTTTTGTGATTCTATGATACACGATTTGTCCCTTACCCGTTTGCAAAATTGATGCCATAGTAAAAAGTTTCGCAAAATAGGTCCTAGGTCCCAGCTCACAGTTGAGCAAACCGAAATAAAGGTAACGGAGTCAATACGATTCCGAAATAAAACCCTTCTTAGTTTGACAGCTGTCATCCGAAAAGAAGATCTCGATTAGATCTATGACTTTGTAAAAGTTGTGTTCTATTTCAAGAAAAGGCACTTTTAAGTTTGACAACTGCCATTCAAAAAGCAGATCTCCATGAGATCTACCCCTTTTTAATAATCCATTGATCTAGGTTTAACAGTTTCTGAGATATAACACTTTTAAATTTCAAAGCAGTCATCCCAAAAGAAGATTTTCATAGATCCATCTTATTTGTGGAGAACCTAGTGGTCGGAAGATGCGAGTAAGAAAGATAATGCGCCAAAAGAGCAGTATGTACGGTTGCACATTGGGCGCACAATAGACCTTCTTACCAAGTGTGTCTATATAGAGATGCATTGCTTAGGAATATATAAGTAATATAAAAAGTTAAATTATTTTGTTACAATATTGGGTCATCAAGACGTCGTTTAAAAACACACCGAAACTCATCCTTAATCTTTTCTATTAAAAGATTGCTTCGTAGAAATAGCTATAGTAACGAGTGAAGTAATGAGTTACCGTTGTGAAACTTACCTTATTTCTTACCTTTTTTCAAAACTTTTCGTTGACGAAGCATGGTTTCAGTCGTATGTGAAACAGTTCATTACCTGTTTAGAAAATCAGTCACCAAGCACTAAACGGTGTGTTCCGGCAACTGTCATTGGCAGCCCAGTTCCCATCCAAAGTAAATGCTGTTTACCACATTTCATCAAACACGGTTGTGCTAAAAGACAAGAGCTTTTTAGCAATAAAAAGGCCGCATCTTCTGAATGATTTATCCGGACAAAAATCTAAATAAATTGTAATACTAAAATATTTAAAAAAGAAAACTAAGTTTTTTTTTTTTTTTTTTTTTTATTGCTGATAGGTAAGCCTTTGACCACAATCTCACGTGATGGTAAGTGATGATGTGGTCGAAGGTGTTAACAGGCTTAACCTAGAATTACTCTGGCTCCCAAGGACAGCTGCCGGAACACACCGTTAGGTGCTTGGCGACAGATTTTCTACTTGAGGGTGGTCGCTAGCCAGGCGGGCATTCACAAAATGCCCTTCCACCATGCGGTGAAGCTCAAGCCCGCGGCGGGATTCGAACCATGTACCTGCTGCGCGGCAGTCCATAGCCAAAGCCACTGAGCTATCACTGCTTCAAAAATTATCAGAAAGTTTTTAGAAGGCGAATCCCTATTGCACGGATTACTTGGTGAATAAATATCAAGAATGATAAGTAAACACCAAAAAATTTAAAGTTTGTTCCAGGTATAGACTGATTTATTACTACAGATTCACAAAGCGTAATGTCTCGAATCAAATAACACTATATGAAACAACAACGTGTGAACCTTAGCAAAAGGGTGAAACGTAATTTACTTTAACGGCCTTTAGGACCCTAGACAATACACTTTATGCTATTGCTCAGGTACCTAAGTACTGAACGTGTCTTTCGCTGAACAGGTTCGATAACAGGGACCTTTAAACGCCTCATCAGGTCGGATGTTAGGAGATTATCTGTTTGGAGCGGCACGATCTAAAGAGCAATTTGGTAAAAGTCTATCTCGGGCTTTTTGAATTTAAAATAGGAATGTCACTAAGGCTTTTACTGCAGAAAAGATAAGAGTTATACGTGTTTTTCATTACCTCCAATTTCGTGGCAATACCCTTTTTATTCTGTGGCAAGACTGATTGACGATGACAAGTTATTGCACACGGCACTACAGCAAATGAATACGCCCGTGGAAGTGGAACCTGGATGTATAGCGTTAAGGTATTTATTAAATGCTCGCCTGGGTTCGACCTTAAATAGAACGTCTATTGGGGAGCACTTGACGGTGTGTTCCGACTCAGGTGATTGTGAGAGCTAGTCCCCTTTTTTACCACTATACAACATTTATCATCAGTGTTTTTTTTTATTTGATTGTGATGGAAAAAGCGTGCGGCCCACCTGATGTTAAGCGGATTAACCACTGCCTATAACAGATGCATTTCCTCATGCGACAAATTGCTCTGCGCTACAGTTGCTAAGTCTCATGTGCCTGTATTTTTTCTGGCTCTCAAGGACTGCTGCCGGAACACACTGTTAAGTGCTTGGCGGCAGATTTTCTACTTGAGGGTGTTAGCTAGCCCGGAGGGCATTTTGCTAAAGCCGGCGGCGGGGATCGAACCAGGGACCTGCGGCACGGCAGTCCATAGCTATAACCGCTCGGCCATCATTGCTTCAAAATATATGATTATATTCCCACGCTAGTTTATTGCGTATAATAAAAAGTACGTCGCAGTCATGCTTATACGATAATCTTTAGTAGGTACTATCACAAACAAACATTACTGATAATAATTATTATTTATTACTAGCTAGCTGCGCCCTGCGGTTACACCCGCGGGTTGATGGATGATTATAAAATGTATAATATGTGTTAATCCAACGTCGTATCTACCTCAATACCATTATTTTTTGTAAGTATAAGATTTATATTCGTCTATTGAAGAATTGGATGACATATTTAGGTTCAGTTGCTAAAATCGTGGACATGTTTAATTGTTTTTTTACAAATACTAGCTGCGCCTTGCAGTTACACCCGCGTGGTGATGGATGATGATGATAAAATGTATGATATGTATTATAAGATTTATAAATGGCTTACGCAAATATGATCATGTCTCCGATTTTCGTAATAAGCTCAAGTGGCTCCTTATTCGTCGTCGCCGGAATGCTCATATATTATCTCTCCTTTACAGTATTCTGTTCAATCCTTTATCCCCGCGCTACCTCAAGGAACAATTGAAATTCTTTATTCTACCCATTCTATGACGTTACTGTCATTAGAAAACGTAACGCTATACAGCAGTTATTTATATGTACAATTATTAAGACCATAAGAAACCCCACCCAATATTTTGACCATATCTATTGTTGATGGATTGTCTGGAAGAGATCGCTCTGAGCGGTAAGACCATCCATTGATACACTCGGTTTTAATATTGCTAATATATTTTATTACTTAATAAGTTTATTGTTGTTATTATGGTGTTTTTAATAAATGGTTATTTATCTCGCTATCTATCATACCCAATTTCATCAAAATCGGTCCAGTCGTTTGAGGGTGAAAAAGTAATGAACATACAAACACTCTCACAAACGTTTGCTTTATAATATTAGTTTGAAAAGGATCTTTTTGTTACTACCGAATATGCATAAGAAATAAATTATATTTTTTCATAGTATATTTATGGTTCACTATATTGGCGATAATGGCTTACACATAAAAGATAGATATATGCTGTTGCTGGCTTTTTTGTAGGAAAAATTAAGATAAACATTTCCGTTATGCATTATGTGAGTGTAGGGGATGACCGTAGTGAAACGCGCACTTTTGGAATCTTCTTGTACTGAAACTATGAGTTCAAATTGTGCGAAAAAAATATATCATATTCTTTAATTCTTTATTAAGTGAATTAGTTGATTACTTTTTATTAAAACTAATTAGTTCATATGTAATAAATTGTAATCGGCGACCCTTTTTAGATTGTTTTTTATTAATTTAAGAGGCATAGTTGAAGTAAATGCAATGATTCTCTTTTTAAAAAATAGCTAATACTATACTCTAATGAACTACTTACTAACTTGTGTTGAAAACATTTTTATAAATTTTTGGCACAAAATTCTGTGATCGCGAGAAGAAATCGCAACGAAAATCAGTCTGCCCGCAGCGCTCGGGCCGTTTGGACGTGGGATCTGTGCCGTTTGTTTCGCCATCATTTTTGTGCATTTATTTTACGAAATATTACAATATTTTTTTACCATACGTTAATTTGGAAGTCATAAATTATTGAAACTCAAGTTAAACATTTATTGGGGAAGTACTTTTGTTTATATTGATTTATGAAATCTTTATAATAACTTTTTTGAGCGAGTTGATTAAAGTTCAGACACGGCATTGTTAATTCCTATTTTAGTAGGTATCTAGATTTTTAACCCTTGGTAAAATATTTCATTTTGTTATATTTAGGCTACTGTACAATTAAATGAGAACTTATTCCCAAAGCCCTTAACACACTTTCCGAGACGACCAACTTCTTTCTAGGTATTTAGATATCCAATCATTCAAATAAAGGGAACTTACCTATATCTCTTTTATCTCATTGATACTTAGTATGTAGTTAGTCGGATTGAAATGTGTGTTACATCTGTATGACTCCGCTGTTCTTTCGTACTACCTCTAAAAGCATGTACCCGTAACTTTGGAACCGTTACTTCTGTAGATATATTCAGGTCCATGGTTCGAATCCCGCCGCGGGCTTGAGCTTCACCGCATGGTGGAAGGGCTTTTTGCGAATGCCCCCCTGGCTAGCGACCACCCTCAAGTTGAAAATCTGTCGCCAAGCACCTAACGGTGTGTTCCGGCAGCAGTCCTTGAGAGCCAGTGAAATTACAGGCACATGAGACTTAACAACTATGTCTCAAGGTGACGGGCGCAGTGCAATTCGTCACTTGTGATGAAATACATCTGTTATAGGCAGAGGTAACCGCTTAACATCAGGTGGGCCTCGAGTTTGTTCCGTCACAATAACATAAAAAAAAAAAAAAAAAAAAAGATAGTTTCAATTTTCATAGCAAAAGTGATAATGTGTACTATTATTATAATTTTATTTTATATATTGTAATAAGTGGGGTTCCTTAGGAAAAGTGACCCGGTACAATTCTTTTCATACAACTTTTAATGGCAGCAGTCGAATGAGACTTGACAAAAACCAAAATGACATATTCAAGATGGCAGGTAAAATTCAAGTTGCTCCGATCCGTCTGAAAATCAATATCTGGGTGGTTTTTGGGCGTCCTTATTCCTAATTTAGAAATTATTTTTCGATGATATTTTTTTTTAAGATGGCCGCCATACATAGATATTTTGAAACCATTGACTTAAATTGTTTTATGGGAAGGAGTCATGGGGAAAGAAAGTATTCTAAACTGAAAATAACAAAGTGGTTTTCGTGATAAGATAATAATGGGAAATATAAATTACGCCTCATAAAAATGACGCCTGCCAAGTGAAGATATATGACGTATCTGGTAAATGGTTACAGATAAGTAAAGGAGTTTTGAACAAATGACATAGGGAATCGAGAAAGCAGTCAAATGACATGCAAAAAAATCCAAAATAGCAGAATTCAAGATGGCTTCCATACAAAGTGCTGAAGTGTGACCCTCCTGAAGTAAAGCTGAGCTTCAGTGTGATCGGAGTACTTTGTATGGTGGCTATCTTGAATTCCGTCATTCTGGATTTGCCCTACGAGCTCTTCTTATTCATCATACTACATTTAGAGCACGGATAGTGCGTGAGTTCAAAGGGCGAGTACAAGGCGAGGCTGCAGTCCGATTCGAGTGAGTAACTTGCGAGGCCGAAGGCTGGGGTCCGACTTGGGAATATTTTCCATATCTTCAAATGGTCTCCATGATGAATCGCCGCGATAACCGAAGCACCTACGAGTGGGGTTCTTTAACCAATGTGACTCAGAAACTTGGTACGATTCTGCCTGTACCACTTTAAGAAGCGGTAGTGTGAATCTTATATGACGGTTTCATTACAGTTATCTTTTGTATTGAGCATTGCATTGGGATTATACTTCTATTAAAATTTTGAACTTTTATTATATTATTATTTGCGTGTTATCTCATAAATACACTCTAAAATTGCAAACTGACTTTCTATAACTGAAATTATACCTATGCATAGTGTTTATTTACCTATAGATATATAGAAATATGGTCAAGAGTTAAATTGCAAGCTTCTGTTTTAGAGTTGGTAAATGGTAGGTATATGACAGTAAGCCCAAACACAAATTGTTTGACAGTTTTTTTTAAACAAGGTTCATTTTAAAATTAAATACATATTCTCACCATTTTTCTTTCGGCTTGCCAAAATACTGACACACTTTTTTCACTTTTTCTACATAAGCGTTATCACACATAATAGTAATAATTTAATTTCAAAAAACGTTTCACATGTTGTTGCAGTAAGGAATACATAATGTACACATAGAACTATGAATAAGAACAACAAAAAACATGTGTACTTACATTGTATGCAGGGCACAAATATGCTCCAGGACGTTATCCGCACCAACCCAGTGGTTGGTGCGGATAACGTCCTATAAGTTCAAGTACATATTTAATATGACGAGTAGGATATATTGTGCTGTTTTTGGTTGCATGAATTCGTCCACACCAAATATATTAATTGTAAAATAGCTGAAGGTATCTATAACCAAGTAACAGATATTCCCTGTTCTCCACCCTGTCCATGTTTGCCAAAACAATTTTTGATTAAGCTTTATACTTTAAAATTCAATAATAAAGCATTTCGTACGTTTCAGTCGAGGTGCAAATATTTTTTACTACCAATCAAAAACAACATGCATTTGTACACACTTCCTATTCAATTTACAAAGTATTTTATCTTAAGTAATATAGGTAATAAAGAGGAAAGATTTGATTGTGCATTTGTTTGTTTGCATTGAATAGGCTCTGAAACTAATGGACCGATTTGAAAAATTCTTTCACCATGAGAATCCAACATTATCCCTGACGAACATAGGCTATAGAAGATTTTCAAAAAAGTTAGGTCGTATGTAAACTTCGATACCGTAACATAAAGTGCGAAAAAAATACCAAAAAAAATCGTTAGGTATATCGCATACGCTGCGGAAATTATTGAAAATAGATCCAAGTGATATACTAAAATTTTATAGAAGACATCTATAAAAAGTCCGCAATACTATAAGTCTAACTATTACAGTTATGTCACAATAACTGCTTTTTTATATGTTTAATTTATAAGTTAAGATTTTTTTGTTAAATAACCGCGTGAAGCCGGGGCGAATCAGTAGTTTGCTTATATAAAAAAGTATATTTACAATCACAAAACAAAATGGAAACACAAAGTAGGCAAATGCAATTAAATTGCTGGATGCGGGCAGCCCTATCGCATGTTTACGTACCGCGCGGCTGTAGGTAGTTTTTTCAAGGACAGGGCCGAGTTAAAATACTGTATAGATAATATTACCGTGGTTTCGTACCGCTTCATGAAGTCAAAATACTTTTTTGAGCACAATATTGAGATAATACTTTTGAATTTTAAATTATAACCTCGTTTTATGGACCCTTTAATCTCAGCAAACCACAAACCAATTAAGCTCCTACTGGCTCTTCCTACTTGCAAATTCTGTTGATATGCAAGATGGGCATCTTTCTACCAAATTTCAAGAAGATCGATTCAGGCAATCGAGATTTATTGACGGGGAAATATACACTGCTCAGACCTCCACAGAGACCTCGCTTCGCTTAGTCTATTAAAAAAATATCATTACCTACAAGTGATAATTTTTTTTTTTAGCTTAGAGGTTCTCAGTATCTGCAGATAAAAATGTTGTTATCTACACTTCTGTTCTGCCGCTTCTAATAGCGCACGAAACTCTACAATTTTAGCGACGCTATCCGTGGTACGGCGACTAGTGCCGCCGTGCGACTGAATATTTTTATGAGTTAAAAGTTGACGCCCATTTCTTTTAGCCCCGCCCGAATTAGAAATTATTTTGACTACGGTCTTGTCCTTAAGGTATTTGCAGTGCACGCCAGAATAAGTCGCATATGGCTTAAGGCTGATTTTTTTCTTACTTGACAATTATCGTTATAATTTCGACAATTTACATAATTTCTTTATAAATTATAGCCTAAGTGTTATTCTGATGTCTAAGCTATATTACTGTAAAGTTTCATTAAAATCCGTTCAGTGGTTTTTGCGTGATTGAGTAACAAACATCCATACTTCCATACATCTTTACAAACTTTCACGTTTATAATATTAGTAGGATAATATTATAAAAGAGGGAAGATTTGTATTTTTGTATGTAACGAATAAAACCAAAAACTATTAGAACCGATTTGAAAAATTCTTTCAGCATTAGAATTCTACATTATCCCTGATGAACGCAGGCTGTAATATATTCAAATTTTTTTATCATTTTTGGTAAATAACCCTGCGAAGCTGAGGCTGATGGCTGGCAAAACATCAGATATATCAAAATTACAACGAAATGAAAAATTGTATCGACGAGCGGAATCGAACCCGCAACTATCCGTCCCTAAGACGATAAAAGGACACATTTGGGCTATGACTCACTCACTACGATAACTTAGTTTGAAGAGCATGTCCCGACTATAAGGATGGATGACTATAGGGATGACATTATTCCTTTCCTTGTATTTGCTTAAGCTTATTCGCTTAGCAGAAGTAAATGCAAAAAGTACAATATTAAAACCAGAAATATCAAAAAAATAATACAATATGCGACTATAATATTTTCACGCCGCGCCGCTTATTCGTGCGGCCGGTTTCTAAAGCAACCCCCAATATTAGCATTAATTAGGTAAAATATTTTGTAAGGTAGTCATTCCATTTTGTAAAAGGTGCACTCGCTTTACTTTCAAAATATTAATAAGGATCTACAGTTACTCCCGTACACTGGTTGAATTCTGCAGGATACGTCACGACCGCAAGTAAATCATAACATTCAGTGATGTGATGCCTGAGGCTACGGGTATAATGTTTCACTTTACTGAATTGTTACACGTAACGCATCGTTTGAACTTTTGGGGTAGGTAGGTATACGAATCTAAACAAGCAATAACGCCTAAGGGCTGATCCCTTTTTAGTTTTCCTCGTATCTCTGTTACGGACCATTGCGGGGCGTATGTGCTTCGTTCCCATGGTCTTAGTAATCTGTAAAACCTTTTCTATTCCTCGTAGTCAATTTCCAGAGAGGATAATGCTTTTTTTGTTCAGATTCTGCAGTCTTTGAAGAAATAAATTGAAAGTCAATGTTTGTTTTTTATGTTTTGCGGGTATTTTGGTAACGGATCTTTTCCGCGCTGTTGTTAATAGCGATAGTTTTAAAACCCTAAATTCATATTTTCAATATGTTATGACTCTGCATATAATACATTTAAGTTTATAGACTCGATTGAATTATTTTGTGAATTTTTTCTATAAAACCAAACCGTGGTGAAAAAGTAGTTACTTCTTTCGCAATATGCCCTACCTCTATGAAAACGGTCAAAATTAGTCAATTTTTTTTACCTGAGCCTTTGACCTCTGCCTCACTCGTGGTAATTGCTGATGTGATGGAATACGCTGTTCTAGCTAACCTAGAATTACTGGTTTTCAACGACAACTGCCCGTCGCAGCACTGAATCGCTCAGTAGTACTTAATGCCACTAACAGCAGTCACCCATAGTCGTTTTACTCTTACTGACTTCGCTAGAGCTTTACCAGTATAATTCAAAAAGGCCCACTTATTACACTCAAAGCCAATTTAATGAACAGACGTACTAAAATCAGTCTGATTAAATATGAGAGAGGCACCTTTACAATGACGTGAGTAGATCATTATGCATCCGCACTATGTATTAAAAATGCAGATGGTCAGTTGAGAACATTGCAGTTCGAAACATTTGTGCAAACTGGCAGTTGAATTTCACTCATGAGAGTTATTTGTAAGTTGGTAGAAAATAAGTTTTATACGGAACTAAATTACCAACATAAGCAAAGGCTATGCAAGAGAGCAATATCAATAACTACATTGTAAACAAACATTTTTAATGGTTACCCCTAGAGCCAGTATTTTTTATCATGAAAAATCAATGAAAAATATTTGTGCATTAGCTATATGCTCATATAGCTAATGCACAAATATTTTTCATTTCAAGAGCAAAACCCAAAGAAACCTTTCAATAATATTATACCAAAACTTTTAACATACTTTAGTCATATGATTACTTTAAAATTGCTCCACTGACAAAACTCTGCTATATTACCCGACATGAATAAATAACCGATCTTTATTTATGTGATTACCCTCTCCCAAAATCTTAAAATTTATTGCTATTTTAAATTCAAATCAAAATACTATTTTTGACTATATTAGACTAAAAATGGGCTCAAAAGTGTATTTTAAACATGAATTGGAATCGCGGAAGGTTATGAATGAAGATTTTAAAATAGATATTAAAAAGCAGTTGAAGGATGCAAAACTGAACGACTATGTCGTCGGGTCAATAGTAAACTTGCCTATCTGCAAATTTCAAATTGTTGAGAAGATGGTAAAATATATTTTGTAAATCAGAGATTTTACAAAACCTATTGGATTAAGTATTATAGTACATCCAAAATTGTTCTCTTGTTTACCGTTATTTAATAATATACTATAATATATATATATATTACCTATTAATTTTTTTTGCAACTTTTTAGTTGGTCATTGTTTTTTTTGTAATTGAATAAAATTATAACGGAGGTAAGGTTCTCTGCGATTAAGGCTAGTTTACCAATGTGATTTTTTGTATTCTGTGATCATATTTTAACCGAGTTAAAGTATTCAATCTGCCACTTACTACTTTTTTAACCGAGATAAAGTATTCAATCTGCCACTTACTACTACCCTTGTTTGACCAGTTAACCCTTGTGATTTTTTTGAGTTCATAATAACATCTGAACAAGGTAGAATATTCAATCTGTCACTTTGGCTAGTTGAATTTGATAATTTTTGTGAAGTGTGGTGGTTTTTGACAACAGTACACTGAATTAAAATGACATTGAATAGTTCAGCTCTGTAGGAAAAGCATTGAGCGCAGATATTTATAGCAAATATTACTTTTATTTTGGATGCCACAGATACTATATTTTTACACAATGTGCTCTGTAAAAAAAACTTTGTGCCAATATACATTAGTCAAGAGTAACAAAATTTCAGATTGGCTACTTTACCGACGATGTGCTATATGGCATACTGGGCATACAATAGGATTTTAAAACACTGCGTCCTGATATATCCTAGTAATGGTATCTATTCAGAGACTTAGAATATTTGTAATTAAGGCAGGCAAAGCCTTGGGTAAAAACTTGTATAAAATATAGTACACTGGAAACATATTAAAACATTGTATAAAAAATCATTATCATACGAACGTCTTGTCAAAACCAACTGGGAGACCATTGGTTTCGACAGGTCATTCGTACCTACTTAATTAGAGTATCCCCGTTGTCCACCTGAAATGTTGCATATACTGTAGCTTAAAAGATATAACCTTCATTTTTAGCTTTTCTTAGTGAAGTAAAGACAGTACAATGCATTAAGAATCTCCAAAATGTAATTATCAGTTCCATAGAGATAATGGAAGCCATCGGGATCCCCCGTTGTTCCCGACACGGTTGGTTACAGTAAGTGGTTTAGTTTCAGTATAAAAGGGGTACGTTTCTCTGGAAAGCGCACATTCCGAAGACTTCTTCATCTGAACATCCTTGGAAACCCAATAAGTGAGTACTAACATTAAGCTTTTATCTGCCTTTTATGTACGAGTATTTTTATTAAACTTACAACTTATGAATTTTATGTAAGCTGCAAAGCACTTCAGCAGCTTATTCATACCTCAGCATTACTTTTTATTCGTCTGACATTCCAAAAACGCAATATTCTTTTGAGAACGTTTTAAAAATTTTATTTGCCAGTTACTCTTGCGCTGATTTAAATATTTACTAATTATTGTTGCAAACTTAAAAATAAATAAGGATTTACTACTCTAGAAGCAAAATCTAATAATTTTCAACACTGAAAAACAAAATAAAAAAGTGGTCCATTAAAACTAAAACGTCGTAGGGTTTGAATAGCAGCAATCGCGTAGAGTCGTCAGGACCCACACGTCCTCATGTAGACATAATGTTTTCTGTAATCTCAATGAAAAAATCTTTCATACAATGATAGCAAACAATTATGACAAACCTGACCATTTTCGAATAAAAAACAACATTAAAATCGTTGCAGCTAATTAGTAGCTACCATGCCTTAAGACGGAATCTCTTCGAAGATAAAAAAAGAAGTAGAAATTGTTCTGTTGCTTACTTTCATTCTAAGTCAATATGAATCATTACCGCATCATGCTTTTTGAAACTATCGACGCATTTAAAAAAAAAAAGTGTTTACATATAACGATACATGATATATACGAGTAGTACCAAACCAATTTCATTTTCACTCCATATAACATGCCATGACGTCGCAAATAATGCCATACATTCAGTATAATGTTGACATACACAATATACAACAACAATAAGAACGTATAAATTATCTCCAAAAATAGAACAGTTGACAGACTCGTTACCAATAAATGATCAACACAAATGATCCAATCTTGCGTTCCAAAGGGTTCTTTATACAAATAAGTACATACTTAAGTTTCAAAACAACCGGTTTAACGAGTACCAGTAACACGCTTTACACACTTATGTATGTGCTTATTAAATTATTAACGTTATAAATTTTCGCCAGAGAAATCAACTCCCGAATATAACTACGAGTATAACTTAATATCTCACCAACTAGCTCCACTAGAGCGTGATTTCATATGCGGAAACGTTATTTTTTGTAGACACTCAAATATCAATCATAAACAAATCCGGCAGGATTATGAATTTATCAAGTTTAGGAAGTTGTAAGTGTAGTGTACTAACAATTACCGATATTTACTGACCGATAACAAGATCCGCTTCCTAAAGCCAAAAGAGGCTTGTACGAACATTCACATGAATTCTTTCCACGCCTTCTACATTGCCGGGTACAGACTGTAGTGCCTCAAAGCCTTTCCGAATAACCAGAAATGTAAATTAAACAGCGAGACAATTGATAGCTATCTTTACTTAGCACACGACCCGATCTAGAGGTTATTTACATTTGACTTTTGCTCGTAGGTATATGTGCGGAAGTAAAATGCCTTTGTCATTTACGGGGAGTACCAACGTTGCGACAAAAAATAATTCATCTTGTTATTACTTTTCTCGCGGTAACGATCTTTTTATTAGTCTGATTCATTCAGCTTCTTTCCATCGACACTTGATTACGTCATAGATCATTTCGATTCGACTCTAAACATTGATATTATTATTCAAATTCTATTTGGATCGTACAATAGAGACATATGCCGTATCACACCAGGAAGAGAACTAGTCTTACCTAAGCTCATTTCTTGTTTTTTTGAGTGATGAATATGACGATGAAGTCTTTATTTTTGTTCGAGAATGTTTGAATAGGATTAGTTTTAGATTTAATTTATTTATTATCAGCAAAGTAAATTGAACGGTCCCACAAGAATACTCGACATTTGAGAGTTCACACAAAGTGGTATGTTTTCATTTGACTATAAACCTTATAGCAAATGTCTTAAGGTTTACGAATGTTCCTTTTTGGGGGTGATCAGCCGTAAAGGCATTGAGGCGCCTCCGGCCACTACTGAAAGAGACCCGGGTTGTTTACAGACTAAAGTGTAGCATGGACATGCCTTTTGTTGTTTAGACAGTAAAAGTGTCAATAATCAGTTTAGTCATATACTAGCTTTCCACTTATTTTTGTTTTACCGAAATAGAGAGTGATATACCAAGGCGTGTAATCTTTTCTTAGAAATGGAATCGGTTGCTTGAATGCTAAAGCTATTTCACCATTTCACGTATTTTTACATAACACCTTAGGCCTTGGGGTTTGCAATGCCTCCAAATTGTATTGAAGAGGAAATTTCCTCGAGCTAAAACTCTACCTACTATATAGAGTTGATATTATTGATGGTATTATACTTTACATCATGTTATTGTGTATGTATTAAGTATTTCGTATTAATATTTTATTTAACTTATAAATAGCATGTTTTGAAATACTTAATTAAGTATTTTTCACTTTAATTTATATATATATATATATATATATATATATATAAATCATGGTAACAAACTTATTTTAGTTAGCTATGACTCGAATTAAAACCTATACATTTTTTAATACCAACAATGATCCCTATTTATGTTATCAAATTTGTAACCAAGAATGTGTTGCTCTAACATCTTATTATCAGCGAAATGATCTTCCAGGAAAAAAGCAACAGGTAACTTATTGCGCCAGTTAAATTAATTACCCAAAACATAAATAAAAGAGAAGGGCTAAATGTAAAGAAATTAAAGGAAATTTACGAAATAGTTCTGTCGAATTGCTACATCCACATTAACATAATCTCAAAGTGGTATTTCCTACTTAGAACTTTCATGCTTTCTCAAAGGCAGAGTCGTGTACAGATCAGTTTCCTGTGTGATCCCATGCGCACACGCAGAAAGAAGCCTACCCCCACCCCCACACTGTAGCGTGCAACCATAGTTGGTAACATATTTAAACACGTTCCATTTACGTACGGTCGTCGATGAACACTTTTCCGTTACGACTTACGCATTTTTCTTTTAACACAACTTTATTTTTGCCTTCGCCAAAGAGTCTTTAAGTGAAATAGTACCTATGGTGTTATCATTATAGTGCATGACATAAATGTATGGGATTGAGCTTTATGATAAAGTTGATGAGGTAAGTTGTGTAGCGATGCTTTGTTTGTTTATGTTTACATCTGCTTATAAGTGTTTATAAATATAGTTACGCACATGCCTGTGATAAAAGTAATAGATAGAGATTATTATAGAGATTCTATAGGCGTCAAATATCATGTATCACTGAAGTATATTATTGTATTTTCTCTGTCATGTTCGGAACTTGGTTCATTATTAAAAAAAGACAATATTATGTCAGTCGGCTCTTTTTGGTACGCAACGAAATATTACGCCAGCAATTTCGTGACAATATTAATTGAAATTGATGGACAGTTTTTATTATAATTTTTCGAGTGTTTTTTAAATACACATTAACACAAATGAGGTGTTTTAAGGCTTAGGTGCTTTTAGGGCTTTTACAATTTCTTATCAAAAGTTTAAAAAATAACCAAGCCGCATACGTTCTAACTGGTGCAAATGAAAGTTTGACATTGTACTCCATTAGGTACAATTTAAGTTAATTTTGATTGATTTCCTCGAAAACTAGAGAAAAGTATTTTCAAGTCCCTTGTAAAATAGCAACGAAAGGTTATGTTTTTAGTTATAAAATTCCAAATAATTCAAAATAGCGTGAATTAGTACTTTTTCTAATAAGATCTTCTACAGTGCTACTACATAATTAGAGCATACAATCAATATTTATGTTTTTTGTTCTGCATCTGATTATAAATGCTCATAGCATCATTAATAAAAATATTACTAATAATTATACCCATCATAATATGTCTTCATTACATCACCCGATTATTTTGACTCCGTCATCAGGACCATTCTTGGTTATTATCTAATTAATTTATGTACTTCTGCATCTTCAATCCTCGATGCAAATTTCATCGAAATCTGTGAACTATCACATGTAGGTATGTTTTTACTATAGAGCGGAAATCGTATCAATGCTTAATTTTTTGTATTTCTCTTGTATCCGTAAGTACCACTTATTCTTATGTTTAATAATGGATGATAGTTATGACTGTGGGGTTATTATTAAAATGGCGTGTTAATGTTTTTATTTCCCAGACCCCAACAATATGGCCGGAAAAATGACTGCTACTTTTGTTGTCTTCGCTCTTTTCGCACTCCTGAACTTCGGATACGTTAGAAGCAACCCTGCCATCGGTGAGTACAATCGCAAGATTTCCAAGTTGACCTATATAAATTATATTTTTACATGCAGTGACAAACAACAGCCCGTCTGCAGAAAAAACTCACCGCTTAAGTACTAATCAGCCCATTTGGAAAGCTTTTTTCAACATTTTTGAATAATTCCAAATATATTATTGCTCGAGAAGTATTCAAACAAATTACAAACGCCAAAGAGTTCATAACTTTAAAAAAAATATAGGTAACTATACCTTAAAATCCTAAATAAGTAGAACCTAACTAACGCTTATAGTCCCTCGTAAAGTGATCGATCTTCTATCTCGATCTATTTTTGGACATGGATTTTGTCAAATTGTTTGACCCGATATTCACTTCTTCTGTTCCATTGAAACAATTTTAGTAAAAAACCAGGGGCCGTTAAACTTAACTACTGATCGTGTAGTCGAATTCTACAATAGTTATGAAAGTCATTAAGAGTGGGGGCATTTTGCATGCATTGCGCCGCGGGAGCTAGCGCAATGGCGCAACAACGCCAGGGCGGCGGCTCTCGCGAGGTGGGAGGAACGGCTCCTCGATGGGTCCATTCAGAGGGGGAATAGCAGTCGACGACTCCTCGACGCTATTCAGCCCGTTCTTCGAGAGTGGATTGATCGGAGACATTGGAGGCTCTCATTTAGGCTGACGCAGGTGCTCTCGGGACATGGTTGTTTCGGGAGTTACCTGCATCGCATCGCCCGAAGAGAAGCCTCCCCGGCATGCCATCAGTGCGGCTACGCGGTAGACACCGCCCAGCACGCACTGGAGGCATGCCCAGGAGGAGCTGAACCGCGACAGGCTCTGGTCGCGGTCGTGGGGGGGGACCTCTCATTGCCGACCATCCTCGCCGGGATGGTCGCCGATGAGAGATGTTGGGAGGCAGTAGCCTCTTTCTGCGAGATTATTGTCTCGCAGAGGGAGGCGGCGGAGCGGGAGAGGGAGAGAAACCCTCTCTCTCTTCCGCTCCGGAGAGCGCGGACACGGAGGCGAGCTAACCGAGCCCGCACTCCGTCTCCGCTGAGAGGGCCTGGGCCGTCGGATGCGGGGCCATCCGGCACCCCTCAGGGATAGGTCCTCTCGCGATGTTGATGCCCCCTTCGTGTTCGGGGGGCATAACACGAGACGGAGGGGTGTTCCTATTGACACCCCTCACCGAGGAGGGCCCGCCACTTTACAGCGGGCTGCGGCGTCGATGGAGGCTGCGGTAGAATAGTAGCGGTCCCGCGCCCCCCGTCATCAGTCGAAGACGTCGGAACACCGTGGGGTTTTAGACGGTATGGGCGCCTTTAGCCGAGCCCGTCATATCCCGCCTGCTCCCCCAGGCGGGAATGCGTAAAAGCATTTCCCCACGTAACGTAAAAAAAAAAAATTTTGCATGCATTACCCTTAAATAGTAAATCTGCTTCTGGTCAAAAGAGTAAAAAATGGTTAAAAAAGCTTTCTACTGTTTTGTGAGCTATATCCTATAACGTAGACTGCTGTAAGCAGGCCTATCTGTTACTTAAAAAAAACAGTAATCGTATCTGTTAAGTAATTAAACCAATCTAATCAATTTTATTTGTTTGATACAAACTAATGGAAGTCTAGAACCGCATGTGATTTAGCTATATAAATATAAATGAACGCTTTCCCAAATTAACGTCCTCTATTGAGATCGGGATAAAAAAAATAAAATTGACCTATGTGATAGATGTATATGGTTCGGCCTACATATTGTATGTATACTAAATATGTGTATATCACATTCGATAACTATAAAAGTCATTGCAAATTTCATCTGTCATAAATGTTCAAGTACTGGTAATTTCAGCTAAAATAATGAACTGACCGACGCGGACGTGCCGACGCCAATGACAGAATAGGGTAGAATTTCATAATTAGTTTCAGCGATTAACTGTTTGTTCTTCGAAGAATAATTGAAATTTCAAAACTTTCACTTGTTTCCGGATCGTGTCCTATCTTATATACAAGCTCATATTAAATCTGTGCTCATCGTAGGTAAGTATATTTTAATTACTTACGTACTTACCTCAGTAAATGTTATTTTGACATTTTATCTGAAAAAATAACATGACCTTTCACGATACCAATTACTTAACATTTTCATATCTTCAGGGAAATTAGGACGATTACCCACGCGTTAATATTTCCAACGAGATATTAAAAGAAAAATCACAACGAGACGGCAAAGATATTTAGAAATTTCCTTTTTGCTTTGAATTAAAAATCTTTGTCCACGATTCGGACGAGATAAGATAAATAAGTTTATTTTCAAATTGTTTATGCAAATATTTCGCAACGAGCTCTTGACTCAAACTCTGACAGATTAGTAATGTATTCTGCTGTGTGAATGTATTAGGTAGCCCTATATAATATACATATGTCTATATTTACCTACTTATGAATATAGGTATGTACGAAAAAATATATATATAAGGACTGCTGCCAAATCACACAGTTAGGTACTTGGCGACAGATCTTTGGTGGAAGCCAAGCCATACAAACATACCAGGCAAGCATTCGTAAAAAGGCTTTCCATAATGCGGTGAAGCTCAAGCCGACGGTGAGTATCGAACCATGGACCTGCGGCATGGCAGTCCATATCTTTTACCGCTCAGCTTACACTGCTTCACAAACTCAAACTAAAATACGAGTAAATAGTTGTAGGAATCTTAAATTTCGGTACCTATATTATATTCCATATCTTCACAAATACTTAAAATCTTCGATTTATATACGTAGTTTTGAAGATGGGATCGAAAATACTATTTTTTCTCTGTCTATTTCAGTCTTAATGTTAGTTACGCGAATGGACAGTTTTTTGTTTAGTACACTAAGGGCCTGTTTCAGAATGTTGGACTAAGGTCCGGTTTTACTACCCAGAACATATATAATAAATAAAACACTATCTTTGCGTTTCACAGTCATAGATTTAGCCTATCCATCGGTTAAAGCTTGCAACGCGCTGCATGTTAACTGTCATTTTTATCGTTCAGTTATTTTATGTGTTGGTTAGCAACCCAAATCTTTATTAGGACATTCTGAAACGGACGCTTAATTTAATTCGACATTTATAATATTATTGTTCAAAATAAGTCTTAAGAAAATGAGTTCAAAAGCTTCACAATTCTTAGATATAAACCAGGAAAGAAATGTAAGCGTTTCATTATTCCATTAGAGGCATCTCCACCTTCAATATTATTATTACTAAAAGCCTTCGGCAAAAACAATTTTTCGATCAATAGAAAGTTATCAGTCATAAGTACCAACTTACTGATTCTCTTTGCTACTTACGTTTCGAATTTCCTCATATTTTTGCCTCCTATCCAGAATGTTACAACATCTACATGTATCTATTGACATTCGAATTTACGCAAGATGATTCGTGCAGTTTTCAATCACGAGTTTGAATGCTACGTGTGTGGTAAAACACGTGGTTAGTACTTTAAAAGTTAGTACCACTAGCTAAAATACCCCTGCTACGCTCGCGTGGTCTACGCGCTACGCTATACTTATTTCATTACTGTGCCCCCTACGTCATGCATTTTATAGCTACAAAATGAAATCATATAGATAATAAAGCTATAAATAAAAACTCTGTTGTAAATTAAATGCAAGTTAATAAAATGCCGAATGGCATATGCATAAGGTGAAAGGTAAATAACCCTACTCGTTAACCTGGATTTCATAATAATGCTATTCCTCATAATCCCCATGCACATTGTAGATAATTATAACAATATAAATACCTTACAATAGAAATGGACGATATCGTCCACTGCGGTTGCTAAGATGTCAAATCTGTCGTAAATTAATAATTTCTTTTATTATTTTGCTTATTCCACTAGGTACACGATGTTTCTGTATAATTATATTAATGTTTGCATAGTGGTAGGGCATTTTCCGAATGCCCACATACAGCCTCTAGTAGAATATCCGTGGCCAAGCACCTAGCCATGAGTTCCGGCTGCGTGAGCTCCCGTTCTATGAAAAGCCTGTTAACCTTGGACGACACCCTCAAAACTTATCAGAAAAAAATTAGGTTTCATCTGAAATAGAACAAATATAGTGAGGTTAGGTGTCAACTCACAGTTAGTTTATAAACACCGACAGTGAGTTCGAATTATTTTCCATATACATTTCCACTTGTTGTATTAAGGGTTCCGTACCAGAAAATGGGAACCAATCACTAAGCTTTAGCTCAAGTTCGTCCGACCGTTCTTTAAAAGGCTGTCTATATGTTTGGAACGGAAATAGATTTAGAATTAATTCTTCTTTATTTTTTCCAAAAATATTCCACAATACCTGTTAGTATGGCCGATTGCCTAACAAATAATAATAATAATAACAAAAAGTTAAAAATAAGGTATTCTATATAGCAAAAAACGTGTTATATTAACATTTTTTATTTTGCTATTATCGTAAAAACGGTAATACATACAAGCATCAAACTTCCTATGAGTATAGTCTAATATCTAACGTACAATAACAGTAATTAAAACTAGCCGTGTGCGCGTTGGATTCCCGCTAAGTATCTCGAAAAGCAGGCGTTTAAAAATTAACGATTTTATGGTACATTCGAGTTTGTACGGAACCCTCGGCGTGTGAGTCCTACACGCATTTAACCAGTTTTAATTACATACTAATAATTATTTCACTCGTTCAAGTACTTAAATATATCACGTGTTTTCAACGGCTGCGTTGCATGTAATAAATTTATAAAATTAAATATAATAGATGAATTACATTATAATAATTTCTTGACGATAAAAGGTAATTGAATCAAATTACATTTACGAAAGCACTGAAGAGATACTGTCTTATTGTGACTTCACGCTATATGCACAGTTTAATATGCTTTTGACACTCTTCTATAGGATTTCACGCAAAAGTGTTCATACCAAAAGACATTGTACAACTTTATTCTATGCCAAAAGTTTTAGCCCTCGATGTATAGAGGTCCATTATCCAATAAGATAATACAATACTTAGACAAGTTGGTTGATAATAATAAATATTTCTGTGCCCGACCCTCAATCTAGGCCTCAAGCGATGTGACACGAAACAAAATCTGTCTTACGTGCACATAATAAACTTAGTGGCGTCTCATTTTGAAGCTACGCACGTAATAAATCGCTAAGGATAACAACCAAATCTTACGCATGTAAGTGGGTACATGGTTACATATATATTTTGCAAAAACAACTTGGAGTACAATTTGTGTATAGATCTTCTAGTCATTCGTCATGCAATTTTACCCTGTCCCAGTCAGTGGTAATGTATAGTTAAGTACTAGTAGGAAGGTACGCGACGAGTGACGACTTATCTTTCCTAGTGCCACATAAAATATATTATCACTAATTAATCTAATTATGCATGAACTGATCGGTGTATTTCAGTTCGATCGCATGCGTATATCACATGGTATCAGTCATATTTTAAATAAATTTGTAATAATTTCTGATTCCACTCACTAGTTAAAGTGGGATCCGTTTGTTTTTAATATTTTTTCTATTCCGGTCTGATCACACCATACGTACTTACTCAAGTACGGTTAGCACGGTAAATTTATCATTTCATTAATTTTCTAAGTACCAGGCGGGCAGAAGTTTTAAGAAGTAAATGCTAGAAAATAAACTTATAATACATTTTGGTCTCATGGTTTTTGTCTACTTAGTTTATCGACGCCGCGATGACAAAAGGTTTTTTTCTGTCTATCCTGGAGTCACTAGCTCCCAAGGCCAAGGACTGCTTCCTTGAACACACCGTTAGGTGCTTAGCTACAGATTTTCTACTTGAGGGTGGCAGCTAGGCGGTAATTCGAAAAATGCTCTACTCGCATGCTTCATTTTATAGTGAAGCTATATTCATCAAAGTTGTAGGCAGAGGTGTATAAATAAGCTTTCACCCGACATTTTTGATCCTATATAATAAGGGGCGAGCCTATTGATATACTGATTACAGTTACTGCTTCTAGATTATTACTAGAAGATAGCATTTTTACATCCACGCCAACGAGGTAGTCGCTCGTTACTAATAATGTATTTGGTTACGAGTAAAAACATTTTAAGAGTAACTTTGGCTTAGTTTATGAAATTCCTCCTTTTGGCTCAGTATGGTGCAGGCTGGCAAGGATTAGGATCGAATATTTCGGACTATGATTACAAGCACTGTCGCATGCTAAGCTAAAATAACATTTGCTTATTTTCTCATCTTGAGTGGGAATTGAGCCCAAATTCCCCAGTATTACACTTCTTTAAGGTGTTACGTTATTTATACAATTAGTACACAAAATTTCGAAAACTTTCCATACTAACTTGATGGACTTTTGTTTTCTTATCTTTATCTAAATCTGGTCTAATCTTTCTTTACGCATAATAATATATTAATAAATATCCGCATCTGTCCAAAGAGTTTGGCGTACAATAAATTATATAGATACTTATTCATCTATTTGGGGTTACCTCCGAAGAAATCTATTTAAAAGGGTGGACTCCCAGGTCCCGACCTAAGCCGTCTATTAATAGATCGTAAACTTGGGCTACTCAAGAGATTTATATAGACCTTATCCAGACTATCCGTTTCGATAATATCGTTATTTGTGACAAATGAGTTCAGGATAGTTTCGAAATACGATAAGCTAGGTATATATTTGGCTGATATTTCAGAATTGCCCTTTCAGTATCAAAACCAATCAAGAATGTCGCTTGAGGTGGAAAATTTTCCGTATCCCAGTTCATGCGACTAATAGGTACATGCCAATGATATAGATATAGATTTCAAAAGGTTCTAATGAGCAGTTTGCCATTACTCACGTTGACGTGAGAAGGGTATTCAGACGCATAAAAAGACTTTTTACCACCTGGATGCTCTCAATAAACGATAAAAAAGGAGTATACTAGACCAGCAGGGTTAGCATGCGTGCCGTGAGTAAATTTTGTCTACACTTTATCTCGTGTAAGATAGGGATATCTCGTTGGGTCTACGAGTGCTAACACTGCTAACGTGGCAGGGCAAAAAACTCGTCGCGTGTTTATTTCTGTTTTGTGACACGTGTGGCACCTGACGACAAACCCTAATATGCGCACCTTAGTTCAATCAATTTTTTACACTTATCTACGATTATTTGCGAGTATTTAGCTGGCCATAAAACCGAAGCATAAAACAGAAACTTGTAACAATATACCTATGTTCATCTATCGTCTTTGTATTGTTGGAATTGGGTAGGATGGCGATGATGTATAGGTATTTCCAGATCTTGATAAAACCAGAAGTTTCAACTCCGAAAGTTTATGTATCCAGTGGTAACTGAAGCGTCCTTAGTGGAGTTTACCTAGTCCTTCTTAACTGATCAGTGTTCGATGTTATTATTACTTTGATGGTGTGACCGCTTGTGGTATTTTCTGATACTTACCGCTTTTGTGTTTCGGAGGGAACTTGCTTTGGCAAATGCCCAACCACCATGCTATAACGACTGGCATTCTAATAGAACAACTGGGATCGATGGCTTAACGTGCCCTATGAAGCACGGAAGCGCTCAATTGCCAAACGGTTACTCATCTAAGCCATAACCGCAACGGATGTTGCTTAACTTAGTTGGTAGGTTAATACTACTAAGCAGGCTACGCTACGAAAAAAATGCGTAGCGTTTGGCAGCACGTCCAAACAAACGTAGGATCGTCACATTTTAAAAATACCGTACGTTCAAATGCGGAGAAAATTTTGCATACTTCCCTTACTTCGCATTTTGCACTTTTAATTAGAGTTGCCGCGAATAGTTGTTATAGCTAATAGTCGAATATCGATTAATCGCCATTCACTTTGGCGAATAGTCGAATAACTCGACATTACTATTTGACATGAATAAGGCACATTAAAAATATTTCTAACTTCTTCTAAGGTTGTGAGAAAAGAAAACAATAAGGTTAAGGAAATCTGTTTCATGTCATACATACCTACATATATGTAACGTAGTAATTTAATTTTTCATTTAATTATTATTAACTAATTTAATTTCATTAATATGATAGGCACAGGCACATATTACAGATAATAATTAATACTGTGTATTGTTTTATTTAGGAAAATAATAAAAATTGATTATTTTTAACTCCTTAGTTTTTTGTTCGATATAAGTTTATTTTAATGCCGAATAAAAGCTACTATTCGGTATTCGACGTATATCAAAAAAATGTCGAGTAATGCCGAGTACCGAATAATAGCGAGTATTCGCGGCAACTTTACTTTTAATGCATAATTTCTAGAATAATAATTTCAGCTATCCGTTTAAATATGTATTTTCCAAATTATTCCTTTAAAACGTGTACTACTGTAATTCTTATTTCAATCAGGTAAAAAACTGTTATTAGGCAAACCGTGAGCAAATACATAAGCCTCAAAGATATATGCAAAATTTCACCAATTTTAAACATTTTGCGATCCGCAATACGACGAAAGTTCGTTTGTATGGAAAGCTCTACTCTCCTTTAATAATTATAAGTTCTCACCATTTATATTATTCATAAATATAAATAATTCATCTGCATAGCACCAAAAATAAGAACCGGCTTGAAAGAAGTTAATCCGGTTTGGGGACAATTTATGGATATTATTATTAATCAGCACTTAAAGGTCAACAACTTCAAGTCACAATCGGGCACTCGCATAATTATATTGACGTACTATAAAGCTAGAAATTCTTCTTTTTCTTTCGTTATCCCAATCATGCGGGGGTCGGTACCTACTATTATTCCCAAACAATAAAAATGCCAACACAAACATTTTACTTATAAGATGAGTTTAGGCCAAAAATACACTTGTTCGGTGTTGTGTACATAAGCACATAATAGTAAAAAAAATACTCCACTTTTATGTCTAGCTCTTCCCTGACACCAACACTTCATGGGAATGCTCAAACACACCACAAATCGAAGTGGCATACTGTTCATCACGCGCATTTTTTCCTCCAGTCACATTTTACGAAATCCAACAAGAGAGTATGGTACAGTTCTTAATGTTCTTATATTCTTAAGCCAGAAAATGTACGGCTATGGTAACCGATATAATTCGATAACTAATTCTAAACAACAGAAACTTGCTGTTATAACTCACACAGCCGGTCCTTAGCGTTTAAAGTAGTGACTACAAAAAAATAATCATCAGCAATGTACTGTTTCCAAGTTACATAATAAATCTTTATTTCAGGTAACGCAAAAATATTAACAATATTCAAAGTTTTGCCCGATTGTGACACAATAGACCTATGTCTATTATTTTATCTAAATTAACCCCCAAAATTTAAAGAAATAAATGTTTATTTTGCGGCAAATAAATACTAATAGCAAGATGTAATACAAATTATAAAATAACATACTTCTATCTGTCGCAAAACCGGCCTCAACTCAGCGTTATGCTGGTCGGTCAACAGGGCTGTCTTCCGTCAAAAACCGTTTGGTTAAAATATACATCTAGAATAACATACATAATATTATTATGTACAAACTCTTAGTGGCTACTCAATAAATTCTGCATATGCTCATCAGTATATATTATACCGTCTGTTTAGAGTTACCTCTAAAAAAATATATTTAAGAAGGGTATTCACTATTCCTATAGTGAATACCCTGGTCCCAACCTGACCCGTCTACTTCTCAAGAGATTTATCCAGGCTATCCGTTTCAATACCGTTATTTGTTTTGTTTCAAAATAGGTAAGGTAGGTTGTATATTCTCTACTAAATAATAGATACTTAATCATTAGTCGTAGGCCCTCGTTAATTAAATAAAAGCTACTAGTCTTCCTAAAAACGTCTAAATACTGCCTCATAGCCAAATTCAGAAACCAGGAGCAAATATTTTTGGTTTGAGATATGGTATTTAAAGTTCAATGAATGAATTTTAATCAAAAAGCTGAATGTATATAAGAGAATACTTTGTCATTGATTAGATTTCTGCTAGATTCATTTCTATCGTTTGTATTAACACACACGGAATGTAATGAAAATGTTTTGTTTGGCATACATATTTTGGTGAAATAAAAAATATTACCATTCAAATCAAAATATTTTGAAGATCAGAAATAATAAAACATACTAATTATTTGTATACCTTCGTACTTATACAAACTTTTACAACAATAATTTAGTTAAAATAAGTTAGTTGAAAAAGTAAAAAGCGCGGCTGCAAATTATTTATTTTTGTTAAAAAAGTTTTACCATTCCTTTGAAATTAAACTTCATTTTATATATATTTATGGAATCGTTATTTAAGCTCTTTATTTTGATACCCCATTAGATACCCACCTAATGGGGTATCTGAAGGAAAAATAAAATATTGTCTCACGATATGGCGTCTAAAATCGGCCGGTTTGTTTTTTTAAATTATTATATGTACTTAGTGTCGTTTGCGCTATCAAGACGAATCTAAAGATATCTCATACATTAAAATCAGTTAAGTCGTTTAGAAGTTATGGAGGAATTAAAAAACTTACATACATCCATAATCCCTGAAAACATAACACTCCTTTTTTGCGCAGTCGTGTAGTAATAGGTAGGTAATAAATTCACAGCTAACAAATCAAGTATTCTTCCCAATACGATTACTACGTAAGAAAAAATGTAGGAAAAGATACCTTAATATTATTTTCATCCTTAAAATATCAAGTATCGGGTAGTACTTATTACTAGTATAGAAATCATTCAATTCATCATTTTTCATCACCGATAGGATATCAATCTCACTCAATGTAACCTACCGACATATAATCAAAACAGTTATACATAAAGACGCGGCCACCGAGGCAATGACCCCAATCCGCGATTTGGGCGACTCGCTTTCGCCGAGACCGAGACTTACGCAATTTCACCTTAGCCGCTTACACTTGACCTCGTAACGACAGTTCGCGTGAATAGAACCATCCATTATGGATGTAGCCTTACTGAGAGGGTCGCCATACAATCTGTTTTACTACGGACTGTGGACTCTAATATTAACGAGATTACTTACTAACCTACTCATATTTTTAGATGTTTCAGAGTGCAGAAAATATTAGGATTTTTATTGTATAGGTGTAAATGGAAAACACATTTACCTATTTTTCCAAAATGCTAAACTTTTAATCCGTATCCTATATATAAATGTCTTTTATTACCATTATTGACTTGTTCAAATTCAAATTCATTTATTTGATAGAATGCAGGTTATCAAGTTGTAACATGGTTGGAAAGGTAATTCCCAGTTACATTCTCCGCTATATAAGGCATGCAAATATTAACAATATTATATTGTCTATACACATGCAAAATTACAGCTTCCTAGGTCGATGAGTGTAAAAGTAGTTACGAGATAATTATCAAGTGACGTTATATTTTGGCGACTTAAAAAAAATTAGGTGGATTCATTTTAAGATTTAAAATACTTTCCGTTATTGCAGAGTAATATAAATTTTTCAAGGTATAGCCAAGGATGACTACTTTCGAAAACTGTTTGAATTAAGAGAATCGGATATACACAAGTATCAGGATAAGTCTGTAAATCCGACCACTGAACGCCGACCGGCATCCTGGTTTGTACAGATAATAAAAAAGCCGGGCACCCGGTTTGTACATATTTTATGGCAGTACATTGCATTCGGCACCAGATATATTCATTTTCTTACATCACATGCCTGTAGATTTAGTGACTATACCTCGTCCTTTAATTTCAACCAAAGAAATAAAAATACTGCCTAAATTGCTGTATATGCCTTTATTAACAAAATACTACGAACGATAAACAACACTACAGCTACACCACTGAAAACATTTAGACAAGTCATCGCAGATAGTCCTCCCAGGCAGTCCAAATGCTGCAGCCCACTACCTTGTAGCGTACCCAACATGCTGGCAGCATTACCCCGTAGAATAGTAACGCTCATTCGTTAAGCTCAATATATGTGTCAGCATTTTGATCACGCGTCGCATCGGTCAAGCGCTATGATAAGTTGAATAAACGGACAATATGCTGGTAAATGGACAGAAGTCTTCTTCGTCATAAATACTTGCACCAAAAAATTACGACAGGTTAACGACCCGTTGAATATTTGCTCCGGAATAACAGCATTTGTAAAGCATGTAGGTACATATTTAAGGGGATGATACGTATACTTTCGCTAGCAGATAAAAGCACGCACTATTTAAAAAACATTAATTAGGTATTGCTTGTTACACGAAAACCACGCTATCAATCAATTTTTTTTGTGTACTTAGATATTATTATTACGTAAGAAAGTAAGGATCACTTGAATATGCACGAGTTCCAGATAGCTGTAAAAATGAACAACGAAGCATTTTCGAAGATTTATACTTATCAAATCTTGAAAATATAATTATTTAAGTGATGTTTTCTTTTTACAGTGCCCTAGTCCTTAGGATCAAACAAATATACCTATTTATTTCAATATCGAACCCCTAATCCATAATATTGATATGAACCGCAACTGAAAAACATTATTTTTAAATCAGTGCCTGAAATTCCTATTTATTTTCGCCACCAAGTCTCTGATTACTCCGAAGCGTGGTCATTTCAACTACCGCAAGCGCCACCCCTGTCGTTCATAGATGCTAACAAGATCGTAGAATATTGTAGCGGATCGAGGGTTTACATCCTTACCAACGCTACGGGCCTACAGGGCTTAGTGCCCTACACTCAGGGGCGCAATAATGAATGTGAGGTAATGTACTTCTGTGGTTAGATTTACGACCGTGTACCACCGTGTACTTGTATCATGCTTTGTATCTTGATTAGATGGTGCAAGTTTTATCATTATGGTTCTGAAATGTTTTATTCGTAGGTTATTGCTCTACGTCAAGGAAATTGTATATATATTCTAACACTGCACCGTGTTGGTGCGCCAATATAGATGTGTTGGGCAAAATAGTATACCTAATGAAACATTATCGTCTCGTACTAAATTTTTCTTATTTACTTCAATTGAAAAGTGAGCTTAATTTTTCAAAATATTAATTTTAATATAATACCTAAGTAGGTAAGTACAATAACTTATATGTATTTTGTAACAAAGTTTTTATTAACGATACGATGATACAAATACCTAACATAAATAGATCCCAACAGCTGCAGTGTAACCCGCCATTTTTGTTCGATATAAAAGTATTGCAAAAATGTATTAGATTGTTGTTTACAAGCTTTGATAACGCACCACCAGATATATCTAATGCAGCAAAGGACATTTCTCAATTATTACCAGAAAAATCGAGATAAGAGGTACCAAGATTTCAAGAAATGAAAATTATCAAAAAGTAGTACATCATTTTCCGAAGATGTGCTTTTAGTACCTATATTTTCAACAATTATCAGAAAAAATCAAATCTTCATCCCTAAATATTAATAATGTAATATTTTTATATGCAAGTGCATTTCGAAAGTGTACGATGTTTTTGTAAATAATTATTACAATACATAAGTCTATTACTACCTATACATACATTGTTTTTATTACATATTCAGAAATTAAACTATCAATGAATTTACATAGAGTTCTTACAACACTGTACCACCCTATGGTCAGTACTTTTTATACAGAATTCATATCATGGGTGTAGATAAAGCCTTATAACCAACTGTGCATAATAAGGTAAAACACACTGTGAATACTGTGATACTATTATAATAAACCCACATTCGTATTTTAATACCCCTTATTATACAACAGTTGCATAAATAACTAATATTAAATTCGAAAACCAACATACTTGGGTTTGTTTGATAGCTTTAAGCGATCTGTTACATTATTGGTTTTAAGCAGTGCCTATGGAGTGTCACTGCACGCCTGACCATGGTTGGTACCCCTCCGCGTAAGCTTCAAGTCAGTTGCTTAAGCTTGGTACGGTTATACGCTAGTTAAGTCGACAATCAAATTGCAGCCAAGGACCGTCAGGTGCCCAGACAGTGTCTTTGAACGCCAGTGTACCTTCTAGGTAAACCTGAACAACATCTTCGACCGCATCATTACCTACCATAAGGTGAGATAGTGACCAAAGACCGGCTTGGTGAAGATGCACAAACGCCTTCGCAGCGTCAGTACATATTATAATATGACTAGCTAATCATTGTATATTCCATGGTAATGTTACGGCGCAAGGACTCGAACAATCTAGAATAATCTAACGTCACTAAACAAGTAAAAGAAATCAAGAATGTACCTACTCTTCACACAAAAGGTTATAAAAAAAGGGTCGCCTTTGTTCTCAGGCAACTAGTAAACAACCACAGAATAAGTAGTAGTTAACTTTCGTGGAATTCCATTCAAAGTTGTTTACGTTAAAAGGATGATTTATGGCCCTTATTGTTTTTCTATCTAGACTATTAGTGAACATTCTGGAAGATGTAACTTTTGAGTATAAATAGGGTCGGGTCCGGGCCGACCAGTCAGTCTTACTTTGAGTTCGAAACTATCAACAGTGCGATATTATTTGGACCAAGTGCTCCAAGCGCGAATAGTGAAGTACAGTGAAGTTTGTGAATAGTGTTCTGTGAAGTGCGATTAGTTCAGTGTTATAGTGTTGTTGGAAGTGACAGTAGAACGGTTAATAAAGGTGTCAGTTTGTCGAAAACGTATTGCATTATTTATCCCGAACCCCCAGCTCGTAACAAAATTGGTGTCAGAATTGGGGATAAATAATGCCTGTACTCCCAAAGGAAGACGTTGAAGGCATCCGAACGAGGAGTCAGCGGCAACAGGACATCGACCAACGAAGGTTTGGAGGGGCTACACCACCAGTGCTCTCCGAAGAACAACCAACTACAGAAACAACCGCCGCCGCTACATCGGGAACCCCTTCGACTATGGCTGCTCCAGCTGCGCCTGACTTGGCTGCACTAATGGCGATGCTTCAGGAGCAGGCCCGCCGCCAAGAGGAACAGCGACGCTTGGACAAAGAGGAGCAGGCCCGCCGCCAGGAAGAGCAAGCCCGACGCCAGGAAGAGCAGGCCCGCCGTCTTGAAGAGAAGTTGCAACAAGACAAGGAGGAGCAAACCCGCCGCCAGGAGGAGCAGGCCCGGCGTCTCGAAGAGCAGCTGCATCAAGACAAGGAGGAACAAGCTCGTCGGCAGGAAGAACAGATCCGTCACCAAGAGGAGCAGACCCTTTTGATGAAAGACCTGCGTGCCACATTTGGAAAGAAACTTCAAGTGGTGGAAGATCAGGTCCAGCAGCACGAGAATCGCATAGCAGATGTTGAAGCTGGGATCGCCGATGTAAAAAAATCGTTGAGCGTCCTCAAAACTGGAGAGAGCATGGTAGCTCCTGTGGTCACACCATCGCCTCGAGGATTCAAAGTGCCCCCATTCGACGGAACCTCTTCGTGGTCGGCCTACAAAATTCAGTTTGAGGCCGTTGTGAAGGCAAATGGTTGGACTAAAGATCAGGCTATGACAGCGCTTACTCTGGGACTTCGTGACAAAGCCTTAACAGTTCTGGAGGCCCTTGGAAAAGACATATCTTATGACCAACTTCTGGAGGCATTGGAGTCTCGGTTCGGTGATGCTCATCTGGAGCATGTGTTCCGCGCTCAGCTCAAAGAGCGAACCCAGCGAAGCAGTGAAAATCTTCAGCAGTGGGCGCTGGAAGTCGAAATGCTCGTACGAAAGGCGTATCAATCTTCACCGGCACTCATCGACGGAATCCTACTTCAAGCATTTGTAGACGGGATACGTGACTTAGAAGTGAGAGCTGCAGTGAGGCTGGGTCATCATGAATCAATAAAGGACGCCTTGGCCCATGCTTTGGAGGTAGAAGCTGTGCGGCAAGATCATCGATCACATCGTATTCGAGAGGTTACCACACAATCTTATCGCGACAGTCACCAAAGATTCAGCCCACGATGCTATGACTGTGGAGAAAGGGGCCACCTTCGATCTAGTTGCCCCAAGCGAACCATAGGAGAAAGAATGCAACCCCAGGAAAGAAGGCCAGTGAGTTCCACTGTGCAACAGCAGCAGGGAAACGAGTAAACGCCAGGACTGCGGGGCGGGTGCTGGCTGGTGTAGAAATAGCCCCCAAAGTTTTCATCTCACAAGCCCATGACGGGAACAGCCTGATTATTAATGGAGAAATCAACGGGACACCTTGTAAGTTTACCTTGGATACTGGAGCTTCACGTACAGTCTTGAGTTCCCAACTATCAAAACGCATTATTGGGGACTACTACCGCAGCAACGCACAAATCCGTCTGCTAACAGCCACCGGTCAGCACATATCCGTCCATGGCGAAAAGGAGGTGGAACTGAAGCTGGGTGAGAGAACTTTCTTGCATAATGTCATTATTGCTGATATTGTCGATGACTGCATTCTCGGCTTAGACTTCATGAGGAAATATTGCTGCAAGATTGATGTGCACCAAGGAGTTTTGAAATGTGGATCAGAAGAAGTTTTTATAGAAGGTGGAACATCAGGATTGGTCTACTGCCTAAAGAAGACAGTTCTGCCCCCTAGGTCAGAAACCATTGTTCCTGTAAGTTTATCTAATTCCTCCGATCATGGCAATCGATGCGTGCTTATTGAGGGTTCAGACGGTGATGTTCCATATATAATGGCACGAACATTGACCAAAGCTACAAGTGTCTCAACGGTGCGAATAATAAATCCGAGCAAAGAAGGTCAAATAATCAAGAAAGGCACGCTAATGGGCACATATGAAGAAGTATTCTGGATGCGTCAATGCCAAGAACCATTAGGTGGCAATTGCTCCAAAGTCACTAAGTTTGATGTAACATCGCTTTTGGATGGTTGTCGGGAAAATCTATCTGCAGAAGAAGTGGTAAAAGCTCAGAAATTGCTCATGAAGTACGGGGACATCTTCTCTAATAATGATGCTGACATTGGGAAGACTGGATTGGTTCATCACAAAATCAACACAGGAAATGAGCTACCTATTCGCCAACGACCCAGAAGACTACCAGTTGCGCGCGAGAAAGAAGTGGACACTATGATTGAAGAGATGGTGAAAAACGGTGTCATTGAACCATCATCAAGCCCATGGTGTTCCCCTGTAGTTCTGGTTAAGAAGAAGGATGGCACGACGCGATTTTGTGTGGACTACCGACGACTAAACGAAGTTACGAAGAAAGACAGCTACCCACTACCAAGGATTGATGACACCCTGGACACGCTCACGGGAATGAAGTGGTTTACAACTTTAGACCTGAAAAGTGGCTACTGGCAGGTAGAAATTGACCCTAAGGACAAGGAGAAAACTGCATTTTCCACGGGTAAGGGTCTTTGGCAATTCAGAGTTATGCCATTTGGATTGTGCAACGCTCCTGCAACGTTTGAAAGGCTTATGGAGCTCATACTCATGGGTCTAATTGGAGACGCCTGTCTAGTCTATTTGGATGACATCATCATTGTGGGCCGAACATTCGAAGATCACCTTCAGAATCTGGAACGTGTACTGGTGAAAATCCGAGGGGCAAATCTCAAGCTAAGTCCCAAAAAGTGCACATTATTCAGACGCCAAGTGAATTATTTGGGGCACGTTGTCTCAGAAGAAGGTGTACAAACTGACCCAGATAAGATTGTCGCCGTGAAGGATTGGCCAACTCCAAGGGACAAGACACAAGTCCGTGCCTTTTTAGGATTATGCTCCTACTACCGAAGGTTTGTTAAGAACTTCGCCGATATTGCCAAACCATTGCACAAACTGACTGAGGAGAAGCGTCTGTTTTGTTGGGATGAAAAATGTGAGGCCGCCTTTGCTGAATTGAAAAGCCGTTTATGCGATGCTCCTATTCTTGGTTATCCAGACACCGAGAACGACTTCATAGTAGACACCGATGCAAGTAACACCGGGATCGGCGGTATCCTATCTCAACGAAAAGGAGATCAGGAGATTGTGATAGCTTACTTCAGCAAATCTTTGTCGAAACCAGAAAGAAACTACTGCGTCACTAGAAGAGAGCTACTAGCAGTTGTGAAGACCTTGCAGCATTTTAGCAAGTACTTATTGGGACGCAAATTCCATCTGCGGACTGATCATGCTGCATTAAAGTGGCTATTACATTTCAAAAACCCCGAAGGACAAGTGGCAAGGTGGATCGAACAGCTTCAAGAGTTTGAATTCGAGATCGAACACCGAAGTGGCAAGTCTCATGGGAACGGTTAATAAAGGTGTCAGTTTGTCGAAAACGTATTGCATTATTTATCCCGAACCCCCAGCTCGTAACAGTAAGTACAGTAGGAGGTTAATTAAGTGAAATTTGCAAAACGTAATTGTGACAAAAATGTTATATATAACTCTATATATATAAAATTCATTGAATAATGTGGAACAACAGTCCACATTATTCAATGAATTTTCAAGTAAAAAATTACTACTCAGTTCAGAAATGAATGTTCCAGATGATGTGCATTTTAAAATCTAAATGGCTCGTCGTGGCATTTCGAAAACTATAGCTATCCCATAACTGGAACACTACTTACAACCTACCTTTGCTTTCCAGCTACTGGCTACGACCCGATGGAAATCTGCATCGAGAACTGCGCTCAATGCAAGAAGATGCTGGGCGCCTGGTTCGAAGGACCACTCTGCGCTGAATCCTGCATTAAATTCAAGGGAAAGCTGATCCCTGAGTGCGAAGATTTCGCCTCCATCGCTCCTTTCCTGAACAAACTGTGAATTGATGCCAGTGAATTAACGCATGGGTTTTAGATTTTGTATTTCGCATCTAGCCACTTTGAAGCTTAACAAGTAGATGATAGACTTAAACCGTTTGGGGGTTTTTAAGTCTTGCCTGCGTTGATGTCCCGCATGGGATATTTTGTTATGTGAATTTATCCTTAACTAACCCGTACCAACTTCTATATGTAGCGGAACAGCAATGACGTTATAGGTAGGTAGTTAAGTAAGTACACGGAAGAGGAAACTGCGGATTTCTGATATGATTTCATTCGGAAGTCTGATTTTTCTTGCTCTACAGTCATAATTTCGCAATTTCAAATAAGAGAATAGTTCGATAATTTCTAGATCTGCACAATAGTTTCATAAACTAAGTAGGTAGTCTGTAATTAAAGTACTTTGTAGTTTTTCTATCACGTTCAATCGCTTTCTTTGAGAATTTCACATACTATACCCACTTAGTCACTACCATAATAATTATAATTTTCTGTTCATAGAATAATTTAAATTTCTAGTTGTGACCATCTCGCTAGATAAAAGTATTTTCCCACACGAAATTCATTTCCGTTATGGGTCGTTTCAACTGATCTGTTCAATCAGTTGGACACTTCAGGCCTTCGATAAGGGGAGATCAGATTATTTTTCTGCAGTATATTTTTTTTGGCTAACCTGTCTAGTTTTAAGGTTCTCGAATAGGGACTTCGAGCTGAAAGACATACCGCAAGTAGGCCCCTACTGCGTATCGTACTGGACTGAAGGCATCGTGTTCCGGCTGATGATTACCTACAGTATTGGTTTTTAAACGTGGGCATTCCTTTTTAAATTAAAAAAAAATATGTAACTAACACATCTAAGACCATTCTAGACGAATGCTGAAAAATCCTTTAGTAAACATCCAGACCCTCGCATTTCGGGTATTTTGAATACGTGATTGCGAGTGCTTATTCGACTCGTACTCGTGAAATCATATTAAAGACTTGCAACATTTCAGTTTTCACACATCTGAATTTGAATTATTCATAAAATGTGTCAACTCGCGCGTGAAGTTATGCAATTTAAATTATTTTATTTGCTCTAACGTTGGGGTGAAGTTTCCAACATCAAGTATTAACCTTAAGTATATAAGTATTTGCATTAATTTTAAAGTATGTCTTCTATATTACTGAGACCCATGTGAGAATATGTATACGACTTTTAGCCGATTATTATGCCAAAGTACTTAATACTCTATACTTGTATGTAAATGTAAGCTTAAGTAGTAATTTTTTATACTCTTGTACTTTTTATACAGGGATTATTGTAGACTATTCCTAAAATAAAATAAATGAGATTAATTGACAGTATTGTACTTTATTTTATTGGATCACATTTTCTTAATTAAGTTAATACACACGTAATGTATAATTGATGGAAAATTATAAGAAAAATCTATACATATACATATAGCTACTAAGGACCTGTCAAAAAAAGTCCAAAAATTGTATAATGAAAATACAAATATTAACATTGTATTCAATCAATTTAAGAAATTAACACAAAAAGAAAAAATCGAACCACGATTTTTGTATTTCATTGTAATTTTATGAGCATTTTCACATTATGGTGAAAAGTCACGTCTGTGGCGGAAAATTCAAAATTTAAAGTTTATCGCGGTTGTAGCTAGTTTTGGTAACTAAGCTACATGACTATGTTATTCGCAAAAAATATTGCTCGTATATTGAAAAAATTATTGATAATGCAAATGATTTCATTCAATACCCCTTTATATTAATGACGCTTAGCCGTAACTGTAGTAGTACTTAGTGTAACCAATTCAATAAGTATTAATAAAATATATCAGATTGCGTTAGCAAGTATTTCCGAAAACCTCACGTATTACGTGATCATGTGCATAGACGAACAAGCGATAAAACAAAAAAAAAAGTTTTATTATGATTTTTCCGCCGTAGACGTCAGCAATCACCTTAAAGCTAAAATTATAATGTTATCCATCTATATAAAGACTTGTGAAAGGTATGTAATTAATTTTTATTCCTTGATGTATAGTCCCGAACACACATATTTACCTATAATTATATACAGAAAACATGTTAGCATGAAGATTGACATTTTTCAATGTATTTTCACCTTATTGAGAAACACTATACCATGTATTCTCTTTACTGCTATTTCTTATACTATACTACATCTACTACTTAAAAAAAACTGAACAACCTATCGGCCACTGTTATTACTTACATTAATTACCGCTTTATATTAATTATCTGTCGCCAAGCACCTAACGGTGTGTTCCGGCAGCTGTCCTTAAGAGCCAGTAACTCTAGGTTAGCCTAAACAACATCCTGGACCACATCATCACTTACCATCAGGTGAGATAGTGGTCAAAGGCTAACCTATCAGGCATAAAAAAAAAAATATTTCATACAACATTTCATTACATCCATTAAAAATTCATCATACATTTATATAAATCTATCGATTAACTGAATCGGTACCTGAGGTACTACCGGGGTGCGGAATGTATATAGTGATGAAGATAAGAAATATTTAAACACGTTTTTACATTACCCATTGAGTAATGAAACATCAATGTATTTCTGATACAAATTGAGTAAAGATAAACATAAATATCGATTTTCAAATACCTTTTGAACTATAGAAAATCTAACATCGATTTTATAATACCCATTGAGTAATTGAAAAATTCGCATCGATTTTATAATACCCATTGAGTAATGGAAAATTTTACATGGATTTTATAATACCCATTGAGTAATGGAAAATTTAACATATAATTGTATAATAGATTTTTCCTGGTCCATGGTTATGTTATAATTATTCAATAAGTTCTTGATTCAGAAATTCAAAACTGATCCAAATCGTCCCAAAAACAAACGGAACAAATAGTCTATTCACTGCTCAAGTCAACGTGTTGTAGAGTCAATGTACACAACACGGGTACAATGGGCACACACTGATATACAAAAGCTTGCGGGTTCTAACAAGGATTCCCAATGATGCTAGCGTGAGGAAAGCGAACAGTTATAAAATCGAAGCCAAACTCTTTACATGTCCGATTAGCGACACATATGTACCAAACCACCTCAAAGGCAGCAAGAGTGATGAATCTGATGATGAACCACGCTATTTTCCGTTATTTATAAATATTACACACTAAAATTAATCTAAATATAACCCGAGTCGACGTTTTCGATCCCCAACGTGTGTTTTTGCCAGTTAGTGTATAATATTTAAGTTTGTGTAAAGCTCACGAGAATTTCATTGCAAAAATATTTTCAGCTACTATTAATCATGATAATGATTTCAACAGCGCTATAACTATGTTGCCGGTAGAAATCAACTATTCCTTCAACCTTTAACCAAAAACAGGAGGCGGCGTGGGACTCCTTAACCTGGAGCTACCTCATGAACCGACTCAGAGAACAATTAAGCCTATAGTTACTGCAACAGTAAAATAATATTGTTGTTCTCAGTAATAAAAGCTACAGCAACATTCGTTGCATCACTAAACGATGCAACGAATGTTTGGCATCAGTGATTACCGAATAGTAAAAAAAAAACTACTGAATAGTAAACGCAGACACTTGACATACAATAATCACTGACGCTACAACATTCAGTAATCACTGAAGATGCAGCATCACGTAATTACTGACGCTGCCACATTCAGTGATTAGAATAGTAAATAAATACTGAATAGTAAACACTGACACTTGACATACAATAATCAGTGACGCTGCAACAACATTCAGTATCACGGAAAATGCAGCATCACGTAATCACTGACGCTGCCAAATTCAGTGATTAGAATAGTAAAAAAGTACAGAATAGTAAACACTGACACTTGACATACAGTAATCACTGACGCTGCAACATTCAGTAATCACTGAAGCTGCAGCATCACGTAATTACTAACGCTGCCACACTCAGTGATTAGAATAGTAAAAAAGTACTAAATAGTAAACACTGACACTTCATAAACAATAATCACTGACGCTGCAACATGCAGTTATCACTGAAGCTGCAGCATCACGTAATTACTGATGCTGCCACAATCAGTGATTAGAATAGTAAATACATACTGAATAGTAAACACTGACACTTGACATACAGTTATCACTGACGCTGGAGCATTCAGTAATCACTGAAGCTGCAGCATCACGTAATTACTAACGCTGCCACACTCAGTGATTAGAATAGTAAAAAAGTACTAAATAGTAAACACTGACACTTCATAAACAATAATCACTGACGCTGCAACATGCAGTTATCACTGAAGCTGCAGCATCACGTAATTACTGATGCTGCCACAATCAGTGATTAGAATAGTAAATACATACTGAATAGTAAACACTGACACTTGACATACAGTTATCACTGACGCTGGAGCATTCAGTAATCACTGAAGCTGCAGCATCACGTAATTACTGACGCTGCCACACTCAGTGATTAGAATAGTAAAAAAGTACTAAATAGTAAACACTGACACTTCATAAACAATAATCACTGACGCTGCAACATGCAGTTATCACTGAAGCTGCAGCATCACGTAATTACTGATGCTGCCACAATCAGTGATTAGAATAGTAAATACATACTGAATAGTAAACACTGACACTTGACATACAGTTATCACTGACGCTGGAGCATTCAGTAATCACTGAAGCTGCAGCATCACGTAATTACTGATCATTACAATACCTAATAGTAAATACATTCAGTGATCACTGCTGGCGTAACAGATAAAAATTTCTGCTGCTGGCTTTGTGAAAAGATCAGATGACCGGCACTTCAATAGGTTGATTCTCTGGTTCTGCGGACGTTGACTGGCTCGTCTCCGGTGCACCGGCTGAAAGTAAATTATTGTTACATACGACATTTCAGATTGGATAAATTTGATTCCAAATAACTAAAGAAAAAACATAGTAATAAATCCAGAACATCCAACTTAGTAATATCGACTTGCCTTCGATATCGTGCTCTAAAACTTTCAATCAAGCACTTTTTTTTACTTTTTATTCCTGATAGCTTAGCCTTTGACCACTATCTCACCTGATCGAAGATGTTGTTCAGGCTAACCTAGAATTACTGGAACTCAAGGACAGCTGCCGGAACACATCGTTAGATGCTTGGCGACAGATTTTCTACTTGTGGGTGGTAGCTAGCCAGGCGGGCATTCGCAAAATACCCTACCACCATGCCGAGACCACCACGTGGAGAGATATAATAACATCCTGATGATTCGTGTACCAGGGATGAGTTTCTAAAACTACTCAGCCTGGGTCCCGTGACTATTGAGATAGTCCTGCGGAATTATCAGAATATATGGTTTTTACAAAGTTTAAAATTTTAATTATATTTATGGTATTGGACATAATTCTGTTGAGTACATAAAATTAAGTCAAATACAAAAAAATCTCTGTTTTTTTAATTCTCTTTTTGTTTGTACTAAAGTGCAAATTTGTATAACACTATATTTTCACTTGCTACAGTGGTTCTTGAATTTGTAAAAAACGTTTTCCTACATTTTTAAACCCTATTATAATAGCAAAATACTAAAATTTTAGAGTTTTAAGTAGTTATAAAATTACAAAAGAAAAATTTAAGCAATATGCGGGATTCGAACCAGCGTCCATCCACCCCTTTAGCCGGGGTATGCTATGACCGACTGAGCTAACATAACAATGAGCCTTACCTCAAATTTTTCCTATCGTTCTTTAACCATAGTATTGGGATGGAGCGACATCTATAGTTCAACTTAAATTGTACTATAAACAAGACTAATTTTGCAATAAGCTTTAAACTACCACCACTTCAGAGCATAAAGAAGAGGAAAATTAATGAATAGATTCAGCCGTTACTTAGAGGAAATCCAAATTTAATAATAAAAAAATATTTGAAGAAAACATTTATATTTTTTAAGTGTTTTTCTCAAATATTAATTTGATGTTTTCTTATAATTACATTAAATATTAATTTAATGTTTAAGTTATGAGTAAAGTTTTCAAATAAGCTTACTATATACTGTAGGTATTTTGTGGACATTGTACAGCATGCTTACCTGTTGCTGTGTCTTGATCTAAAGCATCGGATACATCCATTGAAGATTGTTCTTCTAAAGCTGGTAGCTAAAAAACAGTAATGATACTTTAATTAACAAAACAATTATTAAAAGAGAATTAATCGTCTTAGAACAAACCATATAAAGACAATGACAAATGCTGAAATTCTATCACTATCGGTCTGCATAGGAGTGAAAGAGAAGCTGCGATCGTGAAATCATCATCAGTATAGGTAAAAAACGAAAGAAAGCTTATTGACACAAAACTAGTGACTTAAATCGAAAATGTCACTTGTTAAGCTTTTGTTTTTGCAAGTGCAAATTTTGCATTGTTCAAACTCAAGCCCTTAATGGATACAAAGACGCTTAGCTAATTATGCAATTACTGTATGGGGAAACGGGACAAATATAAATTAAGTTCTTAAAACTCAAAAGAGGGCGATTAGAATTATATTTGGACTCTGAAAACGAACAACCGTTAGAGAATATTTAAAAAAAAATATATATTTTTATAATAGTATTTTGGAGATACACCAGGAAGTTGATAATATGACTAAAACCAAGATGTACATAATATAAATTTGCGAAATAAAGAAAAAATATTTATGCCGAAAACTAGACTAATAAAGGTAAAAAAAACAAGGCGTCCTCAATAAAATATCTATTTTTAATAAACTACCCTTGACTATAACGAAACTTAACAATCTTGAGTTTAAAAAGAAAATGAAATCATTTTTTGAATCACATCCATTATATTCTTTAAAAGAATTCATGGACATGCGTCTAACGGAAAATTCATTCCAGTAAAAATAATTAGATAAAAACTACCAATCCATTTGACTGCTTAGGCTATAATGAGATGAACTATATAACCAAAGACGGATTTTTAATGTATATTTTGTAATTATTTAATTATCACAATTTTCTGACATTTAATTTTATTTATATTGCTTATAATTTTTCTTGAACATCTCAATTTAGTTAAGCTTATGATTATAATAATTATTTTACCTAGTTTTGTATAACTGTAAATTTGACATACCTAATATAACATACAATGTTATAAGGTCAATAAAAAAAAATAATTAAACTAGCGGCCCGGCCCGGCTTTGCACGGAAAATTACTTAACAATTAATTAAGATGTAAGGTCCTATCTTTCAATTTGATCAAATTGCAAACGGTGTGCAAATCAAATTTAAAATTGGTTCAGTAGTTTAGGAGTCCATCGCGGACAAACAACTAGACACGTAATTTTTCTTAATAAAGATATGAATACACATATATACATACTAAGACATTTACATTATAAATATAAATGAATAATTATTAAGATATTTATGTTACATGCGTAATTTAGAGTCAGCTTTGCAATTTTATTCAATGGTGAACATTTTAAGAAAACTTTATATGGGCTGATTATCTTTATCTTGGAAAATATGATCAAGGTTAACATATAATTCAAATACTACTAAAAAATAAATTAATTTTGTTGATCTTTAAACTTATTAGCACTGATTTAGCTAAAAATCTGTTCAAGTAAATCTTTCCAGCACTTGCATGGGTGGTAGGTAATGGGAGTAGGTTTCAATTTACTTTTTACAAATCAGAACTAAAAAATCGTCCCAGTGGACTCCCACAGTGGGTTCCACGTACCAACACAGAATGTGCCAAAAATAGTAATTTTTTTCATACATATCAAAATCTTCAGCGCGGGGCCAACCTGCTCTTGGATGATATTTAATGTTGTACGTTAGATATTGGACGATAAGCATACCAAGTTTGAATCTTGAATGTGTTACCGTTACGTTAGAACAAAAATAAAAAACATTAAATAACAAAATAACTGAATCTAATGTAATATGAGTTTTTAAACTGTCACGGTCATTAAAATTATAATTATTATTATTACCAACGGGATATTTACCGTGTTTTTGATTAATTTTGAGCTCCCGATATTTCGGCACTGTTGCTCTGCACTCGCATAGACTTCAGTTTACTCGTGATCATGGCGCTTGCAACAGTGCCGAAATATCGGGAGCTCAAAATTAATCAAAAACACGGTAAATATCCCGTTGGTAATAATAATGAATCTAATGTAGTTAAGCCATCGGCAGCAGCTTATGTTTGAAGCAATAAATTTCCACCTCTGAACAAAAGCCTGTCTTTAGGGGTTCTTGGGGGGGTTTGTCATGATCACACGCTTGGCAGGCGTCTTTGGGATCGCAGTGTAAGATGGCAGTTTTTCTAGGTATCTTGCCGTAGGGAATATTGCCGGCACCCCCGGAAGACCTGGTCCGGGAAGATCCCGCGGAAGAAACATTTGTAAAGACACCTCTGCCTGCAAAGCTCGAGGTTCGGCTGCTGGCCGGGGCAAAAATTTGTAATTATGCGTGGTGATATGCCATTTTGCAAAAGCCTGCCTGGCTAGCATAACCACCCTCAAGTAGAAAATCTGTCGGCAAGCACACACAGCGTTGTGTTGTGGCAGCTATTTTTGAAAGCCAGTGTCCAGTTTAGGTTAAGTCTATTAAACATCGAAGACCACGCCATCACTTACCATCAGCCGAGATTGTGTGTGGTCAAAAGTTAGCCTAGCAGCAATAAACAAAGAGATAGCATTATTATTATATGTTATAGGATCTGATGTGTTGATGTGTGCATCCTCAAATCTGATATAAAATAAGTTAAGTTTCGTATGGGCACCGTAACAACGTCAACTCGCCTCATTCTCTCGACTACTCATGAGCTACTAGGGGTAAGGTCTCTTTACCAGGTGGTAGACCTCTTTGGCAAGTCTGTCTTAGTGATTATCATCGCAGTGTCAAATATACAGCCTCGAAGCATAGTGTGCAAAAACTACTGTGTTTAGACGTGAACGGCAATGTAGCTAGTAAAATCTGGGCGAACAAGACTTATTAATGTCTCGGAGTGACGAGCGCAGTGCAGTGTCATGCGGAACGAGGACGGTGACACTGTAACTGTTATATGGACGGTCATAAAGCTTACCATAAGGCAGGCGACTTGTCTGTCCCATCAGTTCCCCGAGTCGAGGCGAAGCCGATACGAGTTTGATTAGTGTGCGTTGCAGTATGGAGTGTAGTATGCAAAGAACGGCTTGAGTTGAGCCGATTTCTACACAGTGCCGGGTAGATTAGTGTACGCCAACTATTTTGAGTGTATTAAATACATGTATATTTTACCTCTGGAGCGTATCTAGGCATTTTCCCATCGGTATGTCTGACGCTAAACGGCACGCAGCGCTCATAGTACTCTATGACGAAGTCTGGGTATGCCTCGCCCAGCTCACGGCCTGGGACCACGTCCAATTCGAGACAGCCTTGCCTGAAAGTAAAGTATACTTTATTATAACATTATATAATAATAAAATCTTGCCAAGTGCATGCAGGGTTTATCACATGTATGGGCAAATTTTTACTTATCTGTTAAAAAAAATTAACATTATGACGCGTTAGTTGTGTCGTTGAACTGGTCGGTCACGTTTCCATACAAACGTCGAAGGGTGATCTGATTACTCCCTTTTTGGAGGTTTTAGGTCCAGAAATAGGTATGGTATCGAGTGTTCAAGATATCCTAGAATTATTGGCTGACAAGGGGAGCAGCTGTCGGAACACACCGTTAGGTGCTTGGCGACATATTTTCTACTTGAGAGTGGTAGCTAGCCCGGGAGGCATAAGTTATCAGTTATCAAAATCCGTTATTAAGGACTTAAAACACAGCTAACGTATTATTAGCGTTTAGACTAATCTTTCTACAGACAAACAGGTATTATAATTTAAGTGAAGGACTCCATTGATAGTCAAGCAAAGGAAATAATTGAAGAGGATGCCTAAGCGAAAAGGCTACAAACACCAAAGCCTCGTACGCCGGCGCAAAATTGCCAATTTTTCGGTATATACCAGGCTTTATTTCGGCGAGTGTGCAAACGACTTAGCAAATTCATTCGAATAAACGTTTCAGCACGCGGATGTATTTGATCTATGTCCCCGATGCGCTGCAGTTCTGAGCTATTGCCCCAAAAATATTATAACCAATAAAACAATGCATTTAGTATCGTAACTCTCGTTTTACACGTGTTCAAATGTATAAAATAGCATATTTTTATTAAAACTAACGTGTTTTTTTACACGTAGTAAATAGCATGGTTTAACTGACGGGAATAAGTTAGATAGTTCCGACCACATACCGTGGTCCCTATCAAGGAGAGCTCTGGAAGCCCGTGTTGACGTCATGCTTCGCATTCAAGTCAGTAAGAAGCGAGACGTCGAGGCGGCGCCGGCGGCCCATGTAGTGATTATTTTTTATTTATAAGTAGGAAATTTGATTGATCTTAATTCGTGTGTGTTAAACTCAAGTAAAGTGTTGTTTACTTACCATTTGACCAAAAAGAAGAGATCGTTATGGAAAAGTTGGCCAGCAAGAATCATTTCTGGTTCCAATCCTCTCGCCAGTCCCCTCGGCTTTTCTATCTCCTGGAAATATTTATTACTCTATAAGTACCTATGAAATATTTGCCAAATATTGTGAGAATTTACCCGACCAATGGGACCGATGTACAAATGGAGATAGCTCACTGGAGCTGGAGAATTTAAATAATTTTGACTAAGTAATAAATTTTCTGTGTTTTTGTCCTGTATTTGTTACGTAACGTTTAAAGTGACCATGTATGAAATGTTTCTAATTAATCTTTGTGAGGTAAATGTAACTGATTGATTTCGTTTTTATCTCATTAAATAATGATTTAATTTAATTTAATAAGTCTTATCCTGTAGTTGATGAGGTTCATTTTACACTTGGTCTCGGACCACTATTGCAGTATTTAATAAGCGATGATATGGACGAGCATGAGAAACAAGGCTGAACCTACAATTACTGTTTAGGCTGTGAAGAACGTGCAGCGGCCGGAACCAACCGTTAGGTGCTTAGGACAGTTTTTCTACGCGTTTTGTTCTTGGTGGTAGCTAAAAAAGCAAACATTTGCATAATGCCCTACCACCACATATTATAATACCTTAAGAAGAAGTTAAATTTTATAAACACTAAATCTGTAGCAAGAAGTTACGTCTGGTGGCCAAATATTGCCGAGGAATTAAAGGCCATGAGGCGGCGGAGACTCAGGCACCACCGCGCGTGTTCATGTGGCTTTTCTAGATCCGTATAAGGGAAAAACGTTCTTAGTATTAGTAGATGCAAGAACAAAACGGTTTGAACCATTAGAGATATCGAGAACGAACGCAATCTCTGTTATTAAGGTAGTAAGGACTACGGTCGCGCGTTTTGGATTAATAAGAGATTAGTATCTGATCATGGACCTCCATTCACCAGTTCCGACTTTAAAGAATTTTTAAACCGTTATGGCATTCGGCAACGATGTTCACCAATATACCACGCTTTATCGAAAGACGCGGCTCAAAATCCATAAAAATTTGTAAGCAAGCCATATAAATGTTATAAGGGATATGTGTTAGATGCAGAACCGCTTTGCGTTAATTTTTGCTCGCCTATGGCAAAACTGTTTCCATAGCACTACGGGAGAGAGTCCAGAAAATCTCTCTATAAAAATGGTCGTAAAGCGCTTATTGAGCGCGTTACGACCAGCAAGGTCAGAGGAGGCTGTTGTTGTACCTGCAAGTATGCAGGTTTGATACAACGCTTGCTTGTGCCGGGGGAACCAGTGTGGGCTCGGGAGTATGGTGCCGGAGACAGGTGGGTAAAGAGAACAGCAGTAGATAGTGAGGGTTCTAGGAGGCATGTGGTTAATAGAGATGACGGTCGATAGGTTGTGGATCAAATAATGCGCAGATCCAGGTTGTTCAGTGTTCCATGTACGTAGGAACGAGAATGAGTTCTCATTCTATGTTAAGCCTATTAACTATCTTTGGTCATATTACTACTTACATCAGGTAAAATTGTGTTGCAAAGCAAGCAAGGCTATTGAAATATAACTTCATAAAAAATCGGCCAAGTGCGAGTCGGACTCGCGCACGAATGGTTCCGTACCATTAGCTATATAACATTAGACTTCATATTTTAACCTTTTTTTGTTTATACGTGCGCGAGTTCGACTCGCACTTGGCCAACTTTTAGTATCTGTGAAAATTTCAACTGTCTAGCTATCACCGTTCTTGAGGTACAGCCTGGTGACAGACGGACGGACGGACGGACGAACGGACAGACAGCGAAGTATCAGTAATAGGGTCCCGTTTTTACCCTTTGGGTACGGAACCCCAAATAGCATATGTTCTGATACTTCAACAACATTATCTCATTCTTTATAAGATGACAGTAGAGGACAAAAGCTGAGTATAATATATTTTTGTACAAGGAACTCAGTGGGATCAAAATGATTGTTTAAAAACGCAATACTGTCCGCCTTCAGAGAGCGACAAATGAAGAATAACTGAAGAGTAAAATATAAACTCACTTCAATCTTCTTCTTCTGCTCTTTTTTCTCCCTTCCTCTTCCGCGTTTACGAGTGGCAAGTGGTTCTTCAGTCGGCTCTGGGACTGCAGCTGCTGCCGCCGCAGCTGCTACAGCTGCCGCCGCAGCTGCAGCAATAGCTGCATCTTCTCGCTCCTTCTTGAGACGAGCTTCTTCATATGCCGAGATCAGCTCAGGACAGTCCAGATTGTCTTCAGGCTCCCAAGTGTTGTCTTCACTATAATTTATAGTTAGTTATTATTACAGACTTATTACAATATATTATTTAATTGTATATGTTACAATGTCGTTTCCTTTTTGAGTGTCAAAACAGCCTGAAGTCATGTGATGTTTTTGTTTATAATCAACAGATATTTTTGATTTATTTTTAAAAATCAAATAAACCAAAGGTGTTATTGATATTTATAAAATACTATGAAATTATCTTATTTTTACTGCAAACAATATTTTTTTTTATACCTGATATGCCAAGCCCTAGACCACTATCACACCTGATGGTACATGATGATGTGGTCGAAGATGTTGTTTAGGCTAACCTACAATTTCTGGCTCTAAAAGTTATATATATATCACTACTATTGACTAATGGAAAATAAATAAAAACTTTGTGCCAGTGAAATTACAGGCACCAGAGATTTAACAACTTTATGTCCCAGGTTGATGGGCGCAGTGCAGTTCACAACTGATGACAAACTGCATCTGTTATAAGGCAGAGGTTACCGCTTCACCAGGTGGGCCCCATGCTTGTTCCATCACAAATCCATAAAAAAAAAGTATAGATTGTGAAAAATCTCATACAATGGCAAGGCAACACTGAAGTGTCACGCGTCGCCGGAGAGACATTTCCTATAGTGTATGGGATGTATCCAGTGTTAGAATATTTTTGACAGATCCACCCTAAGATCGCCAGGTCCCGCGCCCGCACCGCGGATAAAATGCGGTCGAACCGCGATCCTAGATGCGCGGTCACGATGTCGTCTGAACGGAGCTAATGCATTTTGACCAAATTTTACCAATATTATACATTAAAGTACAAAACCTAATAATGTAAATATTTAATGTAAAATAAAAAAGGATCGATTTTGATTTAAATCCCTGAATTTAAGAAATAATACACTGGATTTAAATCAATCAACCCTGATTAAGTGGTCAAGAATTACATATTCTTTATGTGGTTTGACTCTGACTGTAATGGGTAAAAAACGAGAACTCACTGCTGAATGTTAAAATCAAATTGATGTTTGAACTACTTACTTAGAATATCCTTTCCATTTCAACAAATATTCTACTTTTCCATTCTTGACCCTTCTATCTAATATCTTCTCAACTGAAAACTCTTCTCGTCTTCCACTTACTGGCCCACTCAGTGGCTGCATCGATGGCACTGCTCCTGTCTCCATTGGCTGAACATCAGGTTGTGTATATGTCTGGGACTCTGGTTGTGTATATGTTTGAGATAATTCATCAGGCTGTGTATAAGATTCTGACATATCTCCGAAGGAACCGTCCATTTTGAACTGAAATTTATACTGTTTATTTATAGACCTCTGCTAAGTCTTGAGCTTAAAAAAATTGTACACAGTGAAATAACATGTGTATATTATTATAAATTTTCTTCTATGTCTGTGATCAAACTCGCATCTTTCGGTGATATATGCATGGTAAAATCTTTGTTTACATCTACTGCAAATTAGAACAGCCCAAGTTTAATCAAAAGTGGTTTTCAAGATATGGACTTATAACAAACATATATATATTCCAGTTTTAAATATAAAACTAAAATTTACACGTAATAAAATGGTAATGTAGAAAAAACTTATGGACTTCATTTTTATTCTTCATTTGTTTATTCTGTTACATTTAGGGCCTATTTCAGAATGTTCGAGTTAGTTCCGGTTTTACTACCCAGAACATATTTAATAAATAAAACACTATCTTTGCCTTTCACAGTCATCGATTTAGCCTATCCATCAGTTGAAGCTTGAAACGCGCTGCATGTCAACTGTCATTTTTATCATTCATTTTATGTGTTGCATAGCAACCCGAAACTTTATTAAGACATTCTGAAACGGGCCCTTAGGTATTTATACAGCTAGATTGTTTAGTTAAGTTTCAAATTATTAGTTTGTGCCTATCAAAAATATATAGGCAATAAACAAACATGATTGGCAATAATGAACATAATAACAAAACAATTACAGTAGGTATATCATGAACATCTGAATGTTGTAATTCATTCGTAAACAAGTAACAGTATATAACTGTAAGTATATAACATAATCCATGATACCTACTTATTTGTCATGGTCAACAACAGTCTACACATGCAAGCGATCACAATTTGTAAACAAAAGAATGAATTTCTTAGAAAGTTCAATATGCGTGATGCCGACAGTCAAGTTCATTATGGGCTAGGATAATAAAGAGACAAAAGAACGAACATAGTTGCTCAGTTCTTACTAATTTTGGCATATAATGTACTTTTTATTACTTAAATGTTATCATTATTGAGAGTGGGTAATGCTATATAAAGTGTATCATTATATGGGAAACAAGCTAAAACAACCAAAGCCAAGTGATTTCAACGCTTTAGGGAATTTGTCTTTAAATCTAGTGAAGTTATATGGAGATTACACTGTATTGTAAGCCAAAGTAGGTACTTCAAAAAGTGCAATTGTTAACCTATTGACAGATAATCTCAAACAAGTCTGTTTTTTAATATAAAAGTATGAAATATTTATTGCTAGCATTTTATTATAATATCTAAACTTTAAACAACTGTGATATATTCCATAAAGTATGTGGTTTATACTTATAGATAATTTTATAACAGAAAACTTTTATTTTCAACTTATGAACCTAATGTTTTTTTAAAGATTTATTAACAAATTCTAAGATAAGGAAAAGGAAAGAAGGTATATGATAAGTCATCCTAATATCAATTTAATCATTCATATTGCTAGTATTTTTCAAAATTTTTGGCAACGTAATTCATAGAATCCTATTGTGATCTTAAATCATAGTATTATATATAAGTAATAGTACAGGTATATATGAAAAAAAATGGTGGACTGTAAAAAAATTCTAACATCTTGCGAAATTGAATGCAATCTTTCATTCCATTCAATACTGTAGTTTTTCTTAAACCAGACAGCAGATCGAGGACAATGTTCATTTCATTCTAATGTGGCTTTGATGGATGACACATTAGCTGTTGTCAGCTCAGTGCTAGCCTTAAAGTACAATATATTAAAAGTATGACGGCAGACCCAAAAACATTATTATTAGTTTTAAAATAAATAAAACCTAATTATTTTTTACTTCAATATTGTGGTCAGCTGGCACACATGTTTCAAATCATTGGCGCAATTTCTCGGTTGGAGTGTACCCGATGTACCGTAGATAAAATTGTACTCGAATATGAAACCTGTGTGGCAAAATTTGTAAGTAAATTATAAATTTGTAAACAATGTAAGTTAGTATACAGACTGTATCTTGAAATAAATATAAAGCCGGCATTTTCGTCGTACACTCCACAGGTATGAATGCTTCTAAGGCAATGAGCCTCGGTTGCTAACTAGCTTGCACAAAGATGATTTCAATCAGAAATTGTTATTCACAGTTACATGATCGCAATACAGATGGATATCTAGATATAACCTGAGGTAATTGGTAAAAGAAACATTTCACCCAAACATGATACACTGAAAGTAAATTACCATTACCTTTCAAAATGTTTTGCTACAGGTCGCTACAATTATATTTCTTGACGAATCCAAAAGATAGGTAAAGGGTAAAGGAAAGCTGGCCTGATCAAAAACGGTATGAGATCCAGCGTTTTCTGAATGTATGCCTTTCTTTGCCACCTGAAATGTAAATAGTAATTAGCAATTTTTTTTTTTTTTTTATTTAATGTGGCAATTGTCAAATTGACATTTGTGCCAGTTTCACGTCAACACTAAGAGAAAAAGTAAATGTATATGTCTTAGTGTCGTTGCGATAGCGATAGTCTATCGATAGTATCGTGAAACTATCGTTGCCTTGAAAATCAGTCATAATATCGATAGCCCTATCGAAACAATCGACCTTTGACGATACTATTGATAATGATCAATTGTATCAATACTATTGATAGTATCAGTACAAACACTATCGATGGTATAGATAGTATTGATAGAAATCGTTTTGATACTATCGATAGTGTCAATACTATCGACAGTATCGATAATATTGCCCTCTAAATGCTAATGATCTATTCATATCCGTATCGTCTTCGGGAAATATCGTTTGTCATCCATAGCGTCGATCATTTGCAAGTTCTTTCGTAAACATCAATAATGCTGTATATTTATGTCCCTGAGTGGTAACTCAGGGACATAAATATACTATATACTATACACCTAGTCGGTAGACTAGGTGGTGTTTTATGATAGTATCGAAAATACCTCGATAGTTAATAAAACAAAACTATCGATACCATCGAAACATGTCGATAGATCATAGATAGTATCGATAGTATGGACTATTTTGACGCGATACTATCCATAGTATCGATACTATTGATAATTTAGTATCTCGATAGTATCGATAGGATCGATATTATAGACAAAGTTCAATAGTATTGCCTAATTTTTCACTATCAATACTATTGAGAGTATCGACAGTATTGCTGCATTTCGATATTTTCGATAGCTCTATTCGTGCTATTATTCAAGGTCAGCTATCGATAGCGAAACTATCGCTATTGCAACAACACTAATATGTATGTATACCACTGAGCATAGAGAAAAGTATTATACCGGATACCACTGAGCGAGCTAGTAATCACTCCGTAATATCATATAAGTATCGATATTTTTTAAGTAACGATTTTGTACAATGTACCCTTAGTTAAGGTAGTAATAGATTTATGGGTAGATATACAAATAAAAAATTGTTAGACACAGGCAATACAAACTGAAATGTGAAAATACTGACTTAGTATTAACTTAGTATTAACTTAGCTACGGCGGCATGCAAGCAATTAAAGTACTGTGTCAACTCAATAAAATTTTACAATCTACTAGTGTACAATACAAATCTAATTGCTATTTATTTTTATATTATACGAGATCAGTTTTATGATGTTTTTGGTTGTCATTTCAGATATGGATAACTACGCAGAATATTGTAGTTAATAATAATAATATATTTATTTCACAAAAAGGTATAAATAAAACAACTGAAACTTAAAATTACATATTAAAATTGGCCTAATTAGTTGCAAATAATACTATGATGTACTCTTGTGTTGTAAATTCTGCATTTCCTTCGTATGTACAAAATTGGTAAATAATACATAGTCTATTTTGATGCTATATATATATATAGGCATCTGTATATGATGTGTGTGTGAATGCGTGTGAATGAGTGTTTGTGTTGTGTGGAAATTAAAGCTGTGTCATCTGCATATGAGAATATCTTCACATCATTTAAATGTAAGTTGCACAGGTCATTAACGTAGACTAGGAAAAGGCTAGGAGGCTAGGACCCAAGACGCTGCCTTGAGGAACGCCAATGGTGTTAACTTCCTATTACTAGTCACATCACCCACTCGAGTTCTCTGGATCCTCCCCCTCAAATAATCTGCTATAAGATGTAATGCAATACCTATCTCTTATTCCGACATTCTCAAGCTTGTTGACAAGTTTTGGCACCGAGACAGTGTCGAAAGCTTTGGCAAGATCAAGAAACACTCCTATAACCTTGTTCTTCTTATCTAATTTACTCACTTTGTAATTTGTTAGCTCTTATATTTATACTGCGTGTTCAGCTGATCGTCCAGTTCCTAAGCCAAATTGGTTTGGAGATAAAATGTGAATTTTTCAAGATATGACATAAGACGTTTATTAATTATCGTTTCCAAAATTTTTGAAACGGATGGTAATATCGAAATCGGCCTGTAGTTCTCGACACTGTATTGGGTACCGCTATTGTGGATTTCACTGATTATAGATGTTTTAAGGATTGAGAGAAATGAACCAGAGAACAAGCATAAGTTACAGATATGACGGGTGCTTGTATATGTGACGATTGCTTTATTACTCTTGTAGAGACACCATCAAATCCAACCGCGCACACACTTTTCAAACTATTTATATTACTCACGATTACTGTTTCTTCACTTTCTATCGTACCTATAGAGTTCAATTGGAATGGAATTTGTGTTGGTTCTGAAACAGAGCGATTGTGATGGATACTTTGAATCTTAGTAGCGAGAATTGCCCCAATGTTTGGAAAATAGCTGTTTACAAAATCACTTGAGTCTTGACGGTTGTTTTTATTTTTAAAAGACACTCATTGGAACTTTTCTGTTTTTCAGATTATGTTATGTTTTTTAACTGTCTGCCATATTTTTTTAATACTATTTTTATTATTTTCAAGCTGTTCCTTAAAGTAGTTATTTTTCAGTTTTTTTAGTAAATTGGTGCAGAAATTTCTATATCTAGAGTAAGTTATTTTAAGGGTTGCGTAATGCGTTATTAGGGTTATCTTTCAGGCATGTATGCGTTTTGTCTCTAGTACGGATACACTGGATTTCAGGGGTGATCCAGGGCTTGATGATACGTTGGTTATGTGGGATTCTGAATATGCGTGTGTGTGTTTTGGTGATTTCCATTAATTTATTTTAATATAAACACGTCAATACATCTAAAAAGTCGGTTGCTTTAATTTGTTGTGCTATAGAGAAGTAGTCTGTTTAATTTGTAACTAACTTCTTAGGGACGGATAAGTTAAATGTTTTAGTCTGGATACTTATGAGGCTGGGAAAGTGATCCGTCACACAAGTATTTAATACAACTGATAAACATTTATATTTGGTTTTGGATTGATCACAATGTGGTCCAAGCAACACTGACCCCTTAATCTTATGGCTAGCTAGAATTCCATGACTGGCTAATAACTGAAGATAAGTAGCAGTATGCTTATCCATTGTATCAGGGCTAATATAAATATTTTTATCGCCTATAACTGATAAGGTTGTGTATTTTTTATAGGCAGTTAGGACACAATCTAAACAATGCATAAAAGGTTCTGTGTTAACAAATGAGGGTGAATGGTAAAATGCTATGACAGCTATGCAACTACCCAACGTAACAATTAGACAATCAGCACCTTCAAAATGTGGTTCTTTGACCTCTATATTCAAATTTGGTTTTGAATATACAATTATTCCACAATTTTGATTGTTACAATTCTTAGTATATGGAGAAATGTAATTTGCGAGTGCAGGAAAAGGTTTGTTATATTGAATCCAACATTCGGTTAAAATTATAACATCGCAGTCAAAGTCAAGCCTAAGTAAGAGTATCCAGTCCGTGAATATTCTTATTAATGCTTCTTATATTTAAAGATTTGCTGGTGGTATAAATTAGTCTTTGACATAACTCTGGCAGACAGAATTTAGATTGAGCGATAGAAAGATCATCTGTCATATGGCATAGTTCTTTTTGTTGATTGTTATCCATAGTTGTTGAAAATAACTTTATTATTACTCAAACCAACAGTTGATATGTTATCTAATAGGTTGTGGTAATTTGGTCATGTTTGGTTTATTTCTGCCCAGCTGATATTAATGTAAGATAGTCGTGAGATTATTTCGTAATCATACTTGATGTAAGTGTGTATTAACTGTAGTGTGTAATTTTTAACTAAAGGGAGAGTTGGTGTGTATGTTTTAATGGATATGTGTGCGATAATATAATATAGTTGTACTGAAATCAATTATATCTAACATTATAAGAAAGTTACAAAAGTATAACTGAGGGTCACTTTGGTTCAGGGCTTCAAGTTGGTCTTCACTTGCGACAACGATTGGAGGCAAACCTTCAGCTTTCCTCATGATTATTTTGCCATTTGCTGTCCAGCAAAAAACATATCCTAGCGTTTGAAACTTCGCGAGCCAAAACGAAGAGCTTCTTAGCTTTCGGCGTCAGAAATTCCGATACGAAAATTGACGATATATCGCCTTCAATACTTTAAGTATGGGTATTTAGCCTGTTGGTAGTATTAGCAGCATTGTACATTCTCACAGCCTGTAAAGCTCGGGTTTTTTTACAGATTCGTTCCAAATTTAACCACCATATGTCTTGTAACCTGGCAAAATCCAGGTACAATAAATTATACAAATTATTAGAATAATTACTTAGGATCAGACAATTTGAAGAGCAGCGCCATCTGCTCGAACTCTGACATAATAAATGATATGAATGACCGTTAGCTTCCACACTGTCTGCACACCTCACTGTAGTACCGATTGTAGTTAAAATCATTTAGTTCTTCACTAAACCTATAGAGGTCGCAATAATAAGTACGTACCGATACCAACTTCACGCCGGTGCGTAGTTGAGCGAACGTCAGACTAAAGTCAGCGGTCAACGAACTTCCGGTTGTTTAGCAAAAATTGCAAAGTAATAAAGCCTCTCATTGGCTCTGATCCTCACTATCGATTTAGCAGCGAAGCATTACCTTATTTGGTAATGCTTTGAGGACCAAACTTCCGGTAGACTCGAGGTGGCTACAATTCGAAAGTGCTCCCTCACTTGTTACGAGCCAACCGGACAGTGAAGAGCTAAAGAAATAGTTACTAAATTCTCTTTACTATAATTTAATACAATAGCTTTCAACCCCGTTCTTGGGTGAGTGGTAGAATAATATAAAATGTTTATTCTGTGATCTAGCCAATTAAAACTGTATTATTCTAACCTAACTTTTTGCAACGTAATTGTGTAAATTAACAGTGCTAAATACTTCTATATCTGTTCTTAGTAGTGTCTGTTTGTAACCTTATTTCATTTACCATGTGCTTGAATTAACCAGTGAGTAAGCTCTTAAAGCTACCACAATGTTATAAACATGTGTAAACTCGATTGCAAATACTTCTGGTATGTAAGTTGTAACCTTATTTTAACAACCAGTGCACTCAACCATGTGCCTATTAAATACTAGAAATGCTCTTCAAGCACTTAATCTATTATAACTGTAATGTACCTAACCTAATCTTTTCTGTTTTTACTTATTTAATATCATTGTCTTTTTTTATATCTAGCCCTTCAGGCAACCTCATGTTTGCTGGCGGGCCACATCCAAAGGCTCTCTGCTCGTCCCCAAATGCTCAGTGGCAGGGACAGTGGACCCACCAGCTCAACGTCACACTGGACCTATTTTAACCGGAGCCATGTGGATTCCAGGGTTCCAGAAAGAGGCAAATCTCCTGGCTTCACCTCAATCCGCTAGCTTCTGCAAGCAACAAGGTCCAGCAACTTCTTCGACAACCGCTACCACCATACGGTCCCACGGACCCGTCCCTACAACATCTGGCTGGGACGACCTACCGGCGCGGCTCACAGGCTGACCTCGAGCGGAGTGTATCACAGCGCCTGCTGCTGAGCACGTGCTACTCTTCACCTACCGGAGATAAGTCCTTCAACTAGGAAGCCTACCACACGCCACCTGTCTGTAATCCACGACCCTTCTCATACTTAGTATATCTGACATCTTCAATATATCTCTAAATCTGTTCTCATCTTTTTTCTTTTATGCCCCCTACTACCCACTGCTAGGTAGGAAGGTGACAGTCTTTCTCCACTTTTTTTTGCCTTTACTACGGTATATGTCCTTGATTTGACTTTTTAGAGCAGTTTTTCCATAACTGTTGTTGAGGCTTGTTTTGACTCACTCTGCTTAGTCGGTATGCCCCTTATTTCCAGACATGTACTCCTTGCATACTTTTCTAACTCATCGATTTTATTCTCCAGTTTTGATATATGCAAATCCCACCTTACCTTTTCACTTTCCAGAACGGAAACTCTAGCATTCATTTCCTCGTAGCTCTTTATGTAGAACTCTAGGGATTTTTGTTGTTCCGAAGTAGTTTTTTGTAGTTCCGCGTTACTTTTTCTCATTTTCTTTACTGCGGAGAGAACTTTCACAAATAGCGCCATAATTTCTTCCTGCTTATCTATATTCAATGATGATGGTGTAAGAGGCGAGTTATTCGGGCGCTGGCATTTAGTGCACACAGGAGGAGCAATTGAAGGAGAACCCTGTGCTAGTGAATGTTTTGGTGGAGTACGCTGCATATTTTAGAAGATAAAGTAACAAGAGAAAAGAAGTGTCGAAGAGGTGTTTAAAATCCAAATATTATGTGTATGCGGTAAATGATGTACAACTTAACAATTTGTCTTAGCGGGTGAAGAACCAGGCACTCATGGAGTATTAGATGGTAGTCAGTACTAACGAGTATAGTTGGACGGTGATTGGTTGCCTTAGAACAGAACTGCGTGTGCGCAAGCGAAATGTGGGAGGAGTTTCTTACTTCACAAGATGGCGGCGCTGATGTGGGTGGAGCTGGGTGGGTTATTATTAATAAAATGGCCCCTCTTATTATTAAAATGGCCCCAAAACTGACGTCTGTTTGTAGTGACACATTTAGCTCTTCTATTTATTACTTTAAATTTAAATTGGGTTTAATTTTGTTAAAATTGTCAAAAATAAATTATTATAGCTCTGGGGACGACTATTCATTATCAAGATCCGGAGGGAATGGGGAATTGAAAATTAAATGGAAAAAATGAGTGCAGAGCATTTTCTTCCAATACAAATTAAATAACTCAGAAAATTTGAAACAAAATCAAAATAATCCAACTTCATAAATAAAATAACTTCTTGCAATAGGTAAGTTAATAGAAAATCAAATAACTACCTACCGTTTAAACCACATTGGTTCCTCAAAACACTTGATTTTATGCTTTCAATTGATTGGACAACAACTAATGATAATTGTTAACTGTAATTGTAGATTTAACTGTAACTTAATCTATTAAGGCGATTAGAGTCGCCAATGCCCTTGAGCATCTGGGCCTAATCGAGCTTACTTTACTCGCGCATCGCCGCATACGTTCGCTGCACAAATATAACGGTCAAAGAATATGCAGATGCGCGATGCGCTCCGGTAACATGGCACTTTATATGCCTACCGCACTATTCTAGTGAGTATACGCAGTTGCAACTGCGACTGAGATCAGTATGAAAATTTATAGTGTACCTACCTAAGTTGTTCTGGACGTCTTTATTCCTTTTATTTATTTTTCAATGTCATGTGCCGAGTGAAGAAAGTTACTCAGATTTGGCTGAAAATCGATATCTAGGTTGTGCTGAGAGTCATTATTCCGAATTTGTAATTATTTTTCAAATGTCATCTGCCAAGTGAAGAAAAATTATACGATTTGGCTGAAAATTTATATCTAGGTTGTTGTAGATGTTATTATTCCAAGTTACGAATTTGTTTTAGGTTGACGTCTGCCAAGTGAAAAGTTTACTTCGATTTGGCTGAAAATCGATATCTAGGTTGTTCTCAGTTCACACACAAACACTTTAAAAACCTGCTGATTTTAGTAATGTGCTACATAAACGAGTTTTCCAATTAAAATTACCTGTTATTCGTACAACTAATGCAAAAAGATTTAGCCCTTTTATTGAAACATATTTATATAATCAAGTCCTGAATCAGTGCGATATAAAACATAGTTCAGTGTTTGAAGCCAAAAGCATCATTGTTAATTGGTTGTTCACGTTTAACTATGATGAGACTGAAAAAGTTTTATCGATTACATCCTAAATTTATTTAATTGATAATTTTAAGAATTAACCTTTAAATATAATGTTATGTATTCATAATTTATATATTAATAATATACGTATTTATTTATGATTTCTATATAATGATCATATTAACATACATTTTACATACATCCAGTTTATATATATATATATATATATATATAAATGTCACAGGGTGCGACTGGGGGCGAGCTTTTTTGTAAGTTGTTGTTCTATTGACATTTAATATCTTTTAATTTATGTTAATTGACATTACGGAAAAAATAATAAAAAAAAATTATACATATATAGTAGAAAATATATTTAATGTTTTCATTTAAAAAAATTCGCTTTAGATATAGTAATATACATAAAGCATCATACATACAAACACGTATGTAACACAAATTTAGTTAAAATATAAATACCACCTGTGTGGATAATTTATAAAAAAAGTGTATGAAACTGATGTTATTTTATGGATAATTTGTAAGTTAAATTTATGTTTATAACTATTTTGCGTGAAAAATTGTACTGAAGTCAACTGTGCACTAACCCTATTACTGTACAGCTCAAGCAGCAATACAAGATTTGGAAAAAGTGTTATTGGCTTTAAAAAAGGTTTTTTTTTATTATTTTACTGTTTATATTACTATTATTATTATTCTGGACGTTTTTATTCCAAATTTCGAATTTATTTTTCGATGACGTCTGCATAGTGATAAAAGTTACTAAGATTTGGCTAAAAATCGATACCTAGGTTTTTCTGGGCGTCCTTATTCCAAATTTGGAATTTACTTTACGATGACGTCTGCCAAGTGAAAAACGTTACTTCGATTTGGCTGAAAATCGATAACTAGGTTGTGCTGGGCGTCATTATTCCGAATTTTGATATATTTTTTTAATGTCGTCTGTCAAGTGAAGAAAGTTACTCCGATATCTAGGTTGTGCTGGGCGTCATTATTCTGAATTTGAATATATTTTTTATGTCGTCTGCCAAGTGAAGAAACATACTCCGATTTGGCTGAAAATTGATATTGAGGTGGTCGTAGACGTAGGAAATTTGTTTTATTATGACGTCTGCCAAGTGAAAAATGTTACAACGATTTGGCTGTTATATGGGTTGTTCTAGACGTCTTTTTTCTGAATTTGGAATTAATTTTTCTATGACGTCTGCCAAGTAAAAAAGTTACTCCGATTTGGCTGAAAATCGATATCTAGGTTGTTCTAGGCGTATTCATTCCGAATTTGGATTTTAATATTCTAAAACGTCTGCCATGTGAAAGATGTTTCTCAGATTTGGCTGAAAGTTGATTTCTGGACGTCATTATTCTACATTTGGATTTCAATTTTCAATGACGTTTGCTAAGTAAAGATAGATGACGTATTTTTAAAACGCTAAGATGTACCGGATAAGAGTGCGAAAATTATCATAATCAATCGTTTATTTAAATCTCCTTATAAATAAGATTATAGCCGACGCAGGTTTACTAGATTAAAAACGACGATATAAGAGGAAGATTTGTATGTTTTATATTATTTTTGTATGTTTTACTGTACATTGAAAAATAAGAAAAGGGACGACTGTGTCGTACGCAAAAATACAAAATGGCGAATGTTTGTGCGCCCCGCGCCCCTGCCCTAGCCCTTCTGACATCCGGGCTGGTTTTTGATGCTTATTCAATTGCATAGATAGTACAATCGTATCTGTTAAATATAAATAATGCAACTTCCATACATTACATACACAACAAAAATACCATCAAGACTACCTTAAAAAAAGCTACTTCCTTTTAAAGACATTAAAAAACATATAATATAACACATACAGTTATGTGTCGCCTACAGAGATGATCCTCAAAAATTGTAGATTGTTATACAAGGGTTGAAAGGAATTAATCCCCTTACGAGGTATTTAGACATGTCGGCCCTTGAGAAGGAAGCATTTACTATTAATTATATAAATATCTACAGCTATATTGTAGAAATTGGTTCCATCGTGAAAAGGTAACCGAGATACTTTCTCAATTATTAGGAGATTTCAATAATTGATTGATAAGTACGAGTAATCATAATTTTCCTACTCTTATCCTACTGCGGCGTTAGGGAGCTGCTAATCATCCACGGCCAGCAGGTAGGTAAACTCAGGAAATAGGTTTGAAAAGTTTATTAGGCCTTATCAGGTTGCACAAAGTCAAAGTCAAAGTCAAAATCATTTATTCAATTTAGGCGTCTACGACGCTCTTATGAAGGTCAATTACAAATTTTAATATTTAAATATACTACATTGTACTGCCACGTTCAGCAAACAAAAATTATAGAGCCACTGCGAGAAGAACGGGCAAGAAACTCGGACCCATTCTTTTAAACGTTTTTTAACAATGTGTTAAGTACATACTACATAGTGAAATTATTACAATACTTAATTTTTATTACGTAGGTGACAGGCGCTAGCTTGGCAGAGGCGAACCAGTCCATGCATTTACGTTTTGACGAGTGAGAGGGCATGACAGAGATAGATAGCTCCAACCGTCGTTCTAACGGTCGTTTTGTATCCAGAATTCCCGGAATAGCATCCAGGTTTTATGGCTTTGCTATTGGCTGATGAGATGTATGCATTACCCCAGCAAGAAAATCACTTCTGGAATAAATTGAGTTCTACAAATAATTAGTGCCTTATACGCTGTAAATGTGCACCAAGTAATAAATTTGTGCACTTTGCCGTTTTGTTAAAAAAAACGAAAAACCAATTCTGCTGGAGTAACGTTGTTCCAGCAGGAAAATTTTAATCTAATGATCGGAAAGAAAAATTAAGTATATGGACAGATAGCTTATATTTGTGCGTAAAAGTCTAGTACAACCTAGATACCTATCGATTTTCAGCCAAATTGGAGTAACTTCTTTTACTTGGCAGACGTCATCGAAAAATTAATTCAGAATTTGGAAAAAAGGCGTCCAAGAAAACCAAGATAAGTATCGATTTGTAGCCAAATCGAAGTAACTTTTTTCACTTGGCCGACGTCATTGTTAAATAAATTCTAAATTTGGAATTAAGACGTCTAGAACAACCTAGATATCGATTTTCAGCTAAATCAAAGTAACTTTCTCCACTGGGCAGACGTAATCGTAAAACAAATTCTACATTTGGAATAATAACGTCTAAAACAACCTAGATGTCCATTTTTAGTAAATTCTGAGTATTTTTCTTCACTTGGCAGACGACATAAAAAAAAATATTCCAAATTCGGAATAATGACACACAGCACAACCTAGATATCGATTTTCAGCCAAATTGGAGGAACTTTTTTCACTTGGCAGACGTCATCGAAAAATACATTCCAAATTCGGAATAAAGACGTCCAGAACTACCTAGATTTTAAATTTCATCCAAATCGGAGTAACTTTCTATACTTGGCAGTTGTCATAGAAAAATACATTCAAAATTTGGAATAAAGACGTCCAGAACTACCTAGAGTTTGAATTTCAGCCAAATCGGAGTAATTTTCTTCACTTGGCAGACGTTATCGAAAAATAAATTCCAAATTCGGAATAAAGACGTCTAGAACTACCTAGATTTTGAATTTCGAGATACGTTACCCATCTTCACTTGGCAGATGTTATCTTTATGCAGTATTAATTAAACTATATCAAAACACATAATACAATTATCAAAAAAAGCTTAGAACTCCAAAAGATGTATGAAACCCCATACAAACTCTTAATGTAGTAGAGAACCATTTTGTACCCTACGAACTACTAAAGCCGGAAACTATTGACCATAATATAAAAAAAATATTATCTTTAGTTTACCAGTTATAACATGAGAGCGTTATAGACATTACTAATTAATTCTGTACATAATAATATATTATGCACCTAAACCTTTCATTGAACTTATTGGTAATGCCGCCCATTGTAAAGTACCTACAACATTGTCAATTTCAAGTTTTGATTCTTTTCATATGTGATACAATTCAAATAAAATTTGTCTACAAAGTACCGATAATAAAGCGACAACGCACATACTTCACGTCGCAATCAAGTTGGCCCTCTGCAGCGAGCGAATCATTACACGCACACAGCTGCGAATCTCGCGTGTCAATGCACTAATACATAGACAAAATCGTTGTCAGTCGAAAGCGCGAGCGGAGCTACGAGCGACACAACCTCCCCGTGCCAACGCTTGCGCAACACTGCCGCCTACGTCCGCGCAGAGCACCTCGGAACCGCTATCGTTCTGAATCTGAATAATTCGACATTTTCTTAGGAAAATATCAATGGATTTACAAATGCTATGTTGTAATTGTAGTATATCTATCTAGAAATTTTATGGTACAATTTATTTCTCAAAAATCGTAGCCGTTTAGAAGGAGTTCGCAATATAAGTCAAGAAATAGTATGTAGTTTGAATTTTTTTTACGGCAAAAGTAATAATAATACCGTAAAATCATATGTTGCAAATGTTGTACTTGAATTCATCTATAAAATATATTTTTTTCAAATCTTCAACTTCAGCGGTTACGGAGGAGTTCGCTTTAGAAAGTACGAATTTGACGTACCCAAGGGCCTTAAGCTTTAGGTCTTACTTTGGAACTATGTGTATACAGACCTTGATAATATATTTAGTAAATTTTGAAGTATTCCATAGAACTAGCGTACCATTTTTTTTACTATATTGATAAAAGAATCGATTTAATAGTAATCGATTTTTCGGTAGCCGTAGTACAACACTCACAAACGTCATTATTATTGTGTTGGCAGGGCCGCGTTCCAAGGGTCAGAGTGTAGTTGTTTGGTTGCTTTAACTTACTCGAAGGTTCCGAACAACTCGGTTGTTTTATAACCTCAAATATCGTTTTTAACGGGGAAGTTTGGAAAATGTTTAGATATTTTATAATGTTTGAACAGCAATAACTACCGTTACCTGCAAAATAGGAAAGAGTGCCTATAATTCTCTCATCAAGAAATGTCAAGATCTTGTCAGATAGAGATTCAACATTTTGACGACCGCTTTTGTTATTTAAAAAGTTGCGCTCTACCCGAAGGTTCTGAATGACGTTAGAGTGAAAAGTTGCGCTCCGAGTGCACTCCGAGTGCGCTCTAATCGAGATTCGGAACGCGCTCCAGTGCTATTGTTATTTTACCCCCTCAAACGTCCTCGCATCTGTTCAGGGTACGCAGTAGTAGTCCACGCATCTGCTCAAGCTTTTCATCCCTCGACGCCCCGTGACGTTTTTCTTAAGTACTAAGACGTTTTCCAATACCTAAACTTAAAAACATCATATCCCCATACCCCAATATATCACTTGCACAATACAAAAATAACATTTTCATCCATTTAGTTTGAGTAGAACAAATAGCGTTTTTTTTTTTTACAGATTTTGAGGTTTAATGATTTTAAGTCGGGTTTATTTGATGTAATTTATAACTTACTAGCTTTCCGGGCGCGGCTCCGCCCGCGCGTATGTCGGTTATCGCACGAAAACATGAACCTCTTTTTGCGCAGTCGGATAAAAACTATCCTATGTTTTTTCCCGGGTCTCAAACTATCTCCATACCAAATTTCATTCAAATCGGTCCAGTAGTTTTGGCGTGAAAGCGTAACAGACAGACAGACAGACAGACAGAGTTACTTTCGCATTTATTATATTATATAGTACTGATGATGTAATAACTTCTTGGTACCAATGCAATCCTCATCATATAGGCTTTACGGTAAAAGAAATGAAAATAGACCTTTTCATGGAAAATTTCACAAAAAAAAAGGTTTGAAAACGAGCAATTTTTTTTTTTTTTCCGAAACTATTCAATCTATAACTATGTTTTTCTTTTAATATGAGTATTTACTATGGTTCTTTACCCATGAATCATTACAGATTGCTAAGACATATATTTTAAAAGTAGTAACGAGATTAAAACACCGCGATTTTTTTTAAGAATTTTGGCGGGAAATTTCAATGGAAGCGTAATTTTTTTTTTCAAAAACTATACTACCTACGACTTTGGTTCTTTTTTGATATGATTATTTACATGTAATCTATACATCTGAATTATTTCAGATATTTAGGTTTAGTAGTTAAAAAGTAGTAACAAGATTATTTATTACGTAAGTTTCCATCGGTGAATGTTTGCGCGCCAAAATGTATCGAGTGAAAGTATTTTATTTTAATTTCACGATTTGAATAACTTCCCGTTACCGTAGAGTGATGCGGTTTACTAGCATACTAACAACGTCTGAATAATAACGATTGAATATATACAAGCTTCACTCTAAATCATTTTTTCAGACTACCGAAATCTCGGAAGGGACACACAGGGGGGATAAAACATAAAAAATGAAAAAAAAAAACCTTTCAATCCTTATCCTTTTTATTTCTTTTAACATCGTTATTGACTTGTCCTATTTCATATGCAAAATTACAGCTTTCTAGGTTCATAACTGTTGAAGTTGTTACGAAATTATTATTAAATGACGAAATATGTTCTCTATTGACAATGTGACAGTCTTTCTGGGAATCAAAATGGATTCAACTTTACAGTGGGATCCACATATACATGATCTATTCGGAAGACTTAGTTCTGCTGCATATGCAGTTTGTAAGATAAGACAGTTAACAGATGTAGCTATTGCACGGCTAGTTTATTTCGCATACTTCCACAGTATTATGTCATATGGTGTATTGCTGTGGGGAGCTGCTGCTGAGATAGAGACAATATTTATCTTACAAAAGCGTGCAATTCGAGCCATATATGAAATGGATCCTAGGGAATCTCTTAGGGATCTTTTTAAAGAAATTGATATATTAACTTTACCGAGTCTGAATATATATGAAAATATTATGTATGTTCGGAAAAAATTGAGTAAATTTAAATTAAACAGTGGCAACCACGATTACAACACTAGGAACAAATATAAAATAACGGTACCATGTTTTAGATTAGCAAAGACAAATAAAAGGTCCTTTTTAGGTAATTGTGTGCGGTTTTATAATAAAATTCCCGAACATATTACAATGCTCACAGAAGGAAAATTCAAATTGCACGTGAAAAGCATTTTGATTAAGAAATCCTACTACACAGTTTGTGATTACTTAAACGACAAAAATGCTTGGAAAATTCCGTCTCTGCCAAGGCATCACCTGTCTCCTACGTAATTTAAACAAATATTGTAATAATTGTATTATATTGTTTATAACACATTGTAAAAAGACGTTTAAAAGAATGGCCCCGAGTTTCTTGCCCGTTCTTCTCGCAGTGGCTCAATAAATTTTTTTTGCTGAACGTGGCAGTACAATGTAGAATATTTCAATATTTAAATTTGTAATTGACCTTCATAAGAGCGTCGTGGCCGCCTAAATTGAATAAATTATTTTGAATTTGAATATTTTGGTGCCAAAATGTAATTTGAGCTGGTTTCAGATTTCATAAAAATATTAAACATACTTTTCGTTATTTCAGAAAAATATGAATTTTTTCTCGTATAACCATGGATGAATCCTTTCGAAAACCGTTTGAATTACGAAAATCGGACTTACGCAGATTTTAGTACGATTTCTAAAAGTAGTAGCTACTCGCCGACAGGGTACGCGTTCAGCGGGGCGATCACGTATCTTCTGTAGCAATGAAATGCTGATTGCAACAATCAAAAATGACAGTTTTAACAGATCTTGTATCAATGAAAAAAACAGATAAGTAGCAGACCTTCTTGTGTCCAAACGTTAGTCGCCGACCGTTTTTTTCTTTTATACCTGAGACGATAACTGGCATATACATTGATCGTAATGAATGGCATCGAAGGGATTAGCGATTCACATTAAGATAATAACAAATATATTTTTAAAAGTATCTTAATAAAACATTAAATAACATTTCAATGTTAGCGCACGATCGAGCTGCACTCGGTGAGTCAAGACCTCCTAAAGATGCTTCGTTTACAAGCGAAACTAGTCGAATATTTTTCCGGTTAGGCTGCGTGGCGTTTGTGACGTCACGTGGGCATAGCAGGGAAATTAGGCGGAATTGTCACTAGATATATATTTCTTTAAGTGTTTCATTAAAATGTTATTTAATGTTTTATTAAAATACTTTTAAAATATATTTGTTATTCTCTTAATTTGAATCGCATAGCCCTTAGATGCAACTCATGTCTTGATGACCAACTGAGTCAACTCATAGTAACGGGTAACAAAAAATAATATCAATCAACAAAAACAAATTAAACAGTCAACAAGAACAAATTAAACAGACCTCCTGAAGATGCTTCGTTTAGAAGCGAAATTCTTCCAGTTAGGCTGCTCGGCGTTTGTGACGTCACGTGGGCATAGCCAGGAAATTAGGCGGAATTGTCATTAGATATATATTTTTATACTTTTATGTTTCAATAAAATGTTAATGTTTTCATAAGATACTTTTAAACAGATATTTGTTATTATTAAATATGGATTTCCGCATAGTAACGTCTGAATCTATTCAGTATCAAATTAAAATACCTACGTACAAAACATGGTAAAAAAATAAAATCTTTACAAATCATTACTGTGTTTGCTGTACAGTCACCTACCAATTATTACTTAATTTTTTTACACGACTGCCCAAAATACATCACATACATACAAAAAATGTTTGTACGTATGTGAGCTTTTTTATTCTATCACAACTTCTAAACGGCTTAGCCGATTTTAATATATGAGATATCGTCACATTTATCTTCATAGTGCAAGTGACACTAGGTACATAAAAAAAAATCTAGTGGATTTTAGACGAGAAACAGCATTGTCATATCATCATTTGTTTTTCTTCCATACCCATTAGTATTGGGTATCAAAATGATAGACTTTTAAAACGATGCCATATATATATACCTATAACAAAAAGTTTTGATTTCAACGGAACAATAAAACGCTTAACAAAAATAAATAATTTGCAGTCGGGTTTTTTATTTTTTATTAATTTATACTTATTTTACCATTTATTTTTTTGCGCAATGTACCAAAATCTAGTTTTGACGTCACAACATGGGACTAGGCCGATCATTTTCTTATTTTAATCGCATTGTATCGGTTGAATTACATAGGTTATATTATAATATCGGGTGGAAGCGATATATCATGTTCGTATATCGATATAGATCTTGCACTCCTACTCCGACTCTCCGAGTCCCGAGACTCCAAGGTAGCGATGGGTGATTGTTGCAAAAAATAAAATCGACTGAATCGAAAATTGATCTATTGCACATTCGATTGTCGATTTAGTAGTTCCTTACCATGATTATTCGAATAACAATCGAAGAACTACTAATTGTACGCACCCCGCAAATCGCTATGCAATGATTATTGCCACCGCCGCACACCACTTCACACATCACAGTTCGATTGTTATCGACTTTTATCGATTGAACAAGACAATCAACTAAGTCGATTAGATTTAGTAATAATCGTCCATCGCTACTCCGAGGTCTGGGGTGCGTTCTTATATGTCGTCCGACGACGGATGATCGCTCCAAGCTCGTCGTCCGCCTTTTAAGAACGGCTCTGTATCAAGAACACTACTTAAAATGTTTCACTGACTCGGAAGAAATGTATTTACAATTATGTACTTTTCCACGACTCACAACTAAAACAAACATACAAAATATAACAATAATAATAATACATTTTTGTAAACAGAAGTCTACGTAAACAAAACGTAACTAAAACAAAGAAAAATCAAGTCCCAACTGTCAAATGAAACGTCAGGGCGATATTTATCCACCGGTTTCGTGGGGCGACCGGTGTGTCGTCGAGCGATATATAAGAACGCTCCGGAAGATCATCGGACGATCGCTCCGGGCGTCCGGGCATATAAAAACGCTCGGGGCGTCGTCGGACGTCGTCGGACGACAAATAAGAACGCACCCCTGAGGCACAGATTAAAGACCCAGGTCTGAGGTCTCCGAGTGCGCTCTAAACGAGGTTCGAAACGCGCTCCAGCGTTTGTATATATTTTTTGAATAGAAATATCAAGACCTTACAAGTAATATACCGGATAATCAAGATTCCACAGAATGGAGGGCTCTAAAAAATTTACTAGCAGCACAGCTTTTTGCGTGCCTTGTGGTTCCATACTCCCACTGCTGCAGGAATTTGGTGCTGTAAAGTGCTATGCCTGCAAAGCCTATTATGAAGCTGAAAGTAAGGATCGCGTGTTTTCATTCGTAATATATTTCTAAAAAATACTAGTAAACGTTAAATTTCTTAAGCCATGTCATAACCTCTGTAACAGCCGGATTGTCCACTGCTGAAGACAGCCTCCTCCACTTAGGGGGGATTTGTCATTATCCCCACACTTGGCAAGCGTCTTGGCGATCGCAGTTTATGATATCAGTTTCTCAAAAGGCGCTACTCCCCACCTTCAGGTATTTTACCTTTAGTCGCCTCTCACGACACCCACAGGCAGCAATGAGGGGTGACATACTAAGCCAGCGCCCCACGGAACAATATGGGGCGGTCACAGGACTGATATAGCCTCAGTATTGGTATAATATATATAGGTGGTAGCTAGGAATGCTGTAACAAGTATGAGGCTCATCAAAGGCAGAGGTTACAGTGACATAGTTTGTACAAGTAGCAAACTGCACTGCACCCCATCACCCAGATGAATTAAGTTGTTATGATTCATATGCTAATAATTTAATCCATACCCTTAAAACCGGAACCCAGTAATGGGTATGTCACTGCTTGACAATAGAAAAAAGTATGGTGACCTTACTTCCCCAGATGAACTCGCTCAAAGAGTTCTACTGCTACAATCTATAATGTGAATGGCTATAAATCAGAATCGGTACATGCAACAATATACCTTTATATGTCCTGCTCTTGTTATATTTGGAAAGATACAATGTTTTGTCTTTTAAAATAATTCCTACTATTCAATAGACATAATGAAGTATGTAATACAGAACTGACGTAATACAGAACTAAATAAGGGTAGAATAAACATTTTGTTAATTTATTGCCCAAAAAGTGATCTTATTTACTTTACGTACACTTAAATATTTCCAGATTTCAGCACTTTGAAGTTTGACTACACAATCCACTTCAACACTGTGTCAACTATAACCAATGAGAAGATTATAAACACTGATGGTCCTGAAGGTCCAATTGTAGAAAGAAAATGCCCAAAATGCAGTAATGACAGAATGTCATATGCTACACTTCAGTTGAGGTCAGCTGATGAAGGACAGACTGTCTTCTATACGTGTACTAACTGCAAGTGAGTGCTAATTTTTTTATTATCCTGTTTTGTCATTTACAGCTTTATGGTCAAAGAGATTATAGTGTCTTTTTATTATCAGACCTAATATTGTCTGTAAACTAAATGTGATTTGTAAAAGTTTAAGAAGTGTCGTTATAGGTTGAACTAGCTGGTTGAATCGTGGACCTAATAACTAAAATCTGTACCTAAAATTTAAATTATAACTTTTGTTTTTTATGCCTGATAGGTTAGCCTTTGTCCACTATCTTACCTGATGTAGTTGAAGATGTTGTTCAGGCTAACCTAAAATTAGTGGCTCTCAATGAAAACTGCCGAAACACAGCATTAGGTACTTGGCAACAGATTTTCTACTTGAGGATGATAGTTAGCTAGGCGGGTATTCACAAAATGCCCCACCACTAAGCTTTAACAACAGCTATCCTAAGAAAACAACCGGGACGTATACATTACAGACAACTGATAAGAAAATACTCGCTAAAATTTGCTACATTGTCCAGATATTTAATGAATTAAACATTGCTACCCAAAAATTTTTTGTAAGTATTTATTAAAAGGCACAACCAATTTACTAATAACAGGATAATTTTAATCAAATTATTTATGTATCGTAAATAACACAGAAACTAAATCTATATATTAAAAAAAAACATAACCGTAACCTAAGATGGAATTACATTTTCATACATATTTTAAAACTATCTAAAAAAATATTCACAGATAATCTATATATGAAATTGTAAGTATATAAAATTCAAAGTCCCGACTGACTGACTGATATATGCAACTTACAAAGAGGCTTCTTTGTAGGTTGTGTTCTTTGTAAAGCGTAGGTATCCACCAAGAAAGGGAAAGAAAGAAAGGTATGTGCAATGTAAACTAACTGATACTTTTTTATTACATTTTCAGATACAAGGAGACTGAAAATTCTTGAAGAATCACCAACATTTCACATGTTTGTCACATATAAAGGGTAATTTTTAAGTTAACTTTTTAATATTTTTTTGCGTTTAACCGGTAGTTACTAGTAGAATCCATAAATATAATGCTATATGACAGCTAAAGGATAGATAGATGATACCAAAATTCATCACTAAAAATAAAATAAAAATATACCTAAACATTTTACATGTATTTGTGTGTTTGTTGATTTGTTTTCTAGTTAGTTTGTTTATATCTCTCACAGCAATGGATCAATGTAAATTTATTTAATATAAGCTGTTCCTTAGAGAATCCCATTATTATTAATTCCTCCATCAAAACCAGTTACTATACATTGGTTTCAAAGATGGCCGAAGGAATAACCAAATTCCATTCAATTAAAATATATTTTTATAATTAAATGTAAACATTCAAGTTAGCCACAAACAGAAGTCAAAATATATTTTTCTAATTAGCTGTAAACTCTTAAGTAATTCAAACAGAAGTTCAAATATATTTTTCTAATTAGCTATAAACATTAATTAATAGAGAGAAGCCTTAATAAATGTTTCTAATTAACTGTTAACATAAAAGTAAAGTTATAGACAAGCAACAATATATATTTTTCTAATTATCTGTTAACATAGCATACTAGTAAATTTATTAGACAAGACAAGCTAAAATTCTATTATTCTTTATTTTACTAACTATATAGCTGTACACATTGAAGTACTTCAATGTGTAGTAGAAGCTAGAATATATTTCTTTAATTAGTTGTAATTATTTAAGTAAAGTCATAGACTGTAGCTACAATATAATTATATTATAATTAACTGTAAATATTCAAGTATAGTCAAAATAAAATATATTTTCCTATTACCTGATGCTTGCAAGGCCAGCATTTATTAATTATATAAATAAATTGAATCCTTGAAATTGAATACAATATATTGAAGCTCATACCATACCAATTATAAGCCCAATTGAATGTTCGAGTAAGTATTATATAAGTGCTATTTCAATATAGGTTTAAGTTTAAATTCAAAATTATTTTCTCTAGTGTACTTAATCATCACCCGGAAGACGTCCACTGTGGAACGAATGGCTCCACCATAGAACACCACAGTCCATAATGAACAGCTATGAGCCATTTGTAATCATTGGCTAACCGCGACTTTTACAACGTCGCCAGTATACCTAGCAGGGAGCCTTGCAAATTTTTCTCTCCCTGCGTAATGTGGTAACCACTTGAAAACCTTTCTTCCCCATCAGTTATCGGTTCATCGAGCAACGTGGCCTGCCCATTGCCACTTCAACTTACAGATTCTATAAATCTTTTGCTGACTTTGGTTCTACGGCGAATTTTCTCACTAAACCTTGGCTGAGCTTGTACACAATTTATTATTTATTATAGAATCTGTCACATTTGATAGATTCATGTGTTATAGGCAACCTCTGCCTATATAACACATGCATTTTGTTACAAATGATGCTGCGCCCGTCACCACGAGACATAAAGCTGTTAAGTCTTATGTGTCTGTAAATTCATAATTAATCACTGGCTCTCAAGGGTTGCTGCCGTAACACTGTTTGGGGTTCGGCGAAAGAGGACATATAACCGCCAGCCAAAGTGTGAACTTTCCTATAAACTCAACTTGTTATTTAAAAAAAACTCGCATGTAAATATAGTGTATTATTAGACCTATCGTTTCTGGCTTAAATCCTTTTTCTTTTGGACTATAATCTTTTTTATTTATTATATAGCGTTTAGTATATAGCACTCGTTTTTAGGAGTTTGAGCCAGTTATTCGTAGCTCCAGATTTATTAAAAAAGTATAGTACACATGTATAAATAACTTCCCATTATAGAAAGTTAATTATATTTCCCATGTTTGTGGTGCAATAGAAATATTAAAAACTTGCTTATTTTTCTTGAAAGAGATGCTTAAAGTTGGGTCTTTCTTTTATCTAAAATTACGAGTTTTTGAGCTAGTGTAATTTCAAAACTGTATAATTTAATGAAAATCTGATGCACCACAAACCTAGATATTAGGGTAGTGATTACGTAGGTAAAAAATTATTGAGTTTTATTCGCTATTATTAAAATGAGATTGGAGCTGCGTTTTGTATGGGGGCGTTCGTCTAAAATATACCCTGCGGCTCAAGCCGGCGCGGTAGCGGTGGGGATTGAGTCATGAACTTGTGGGACTACAGTCCATTGATACTACCGTTCGCGTCTCTATAATTGCATACCTAAATATTAGCTTGTTCTAATCCCGAAGAGACAGCTGCCGGAACATACCGTTAGGTGCTTGGCGACATATTTTCTACTTGAGGGTGTTCGCTAGCAGGCGGACATTTGCAAAATGCCCTTCCACCATACGGTGAAGCTCAAGCCCGCGGCGGGATTCGAACCATGAATCTGCTGCGCGGCAGTTTATAGCCAATCCCACTGAGCGATTATTTCTGGCGGAAAAAATTTAAGATGATAAAATACGAGAAGTTGTTTGGTGCGAGTGCATATTTTAAATCCAGAGCTAGCAAAATAGCCTAGAATTGAATCACGAGCGTAGCTAGTGATTATGATATATTTATAGCCCACTAAATGTGGAGAGAAATTGAAAGGCACTACCAACAAAAAAGCCCCGTGGGGTGCCGGGCTTGGACATCACCCTCCATTGTTACTGTGGGTTTTGTAAGAGGCGACTAAAGGTAAAATACCGGAAGGTGGGCAGCAGCGCCTTCTGAGGAACTGATATCTTTAACCGCGATCCCCAAGACCCCTGCCAAACGTGAGGATTAGAGGCTGTGTTCATCAGCGGACAATCCGGCTGATACAATACAGCATGTCTGTAGTAAGTACAGACCTTTCAGTATACAATACAAAATGACAACAATAGAAATACTGGTATGTAGTTATTTGCTTAACAAGTGAGCAAAGTTGTTGTTTGATGAGTACCCTATAACACGGGTTAGAGACCTGGTGATGAAGGTATGATATAGTCGTAACAGGGTCACCAAAAGGTGGTATGAAATTATCTATGTGTCATACGCGTTAAAGTTCGAACTATGAAAAAGATTCCTGCATATTCAGGAAGGTTCTATAAAATTTAAAACCTTTGTATTTTACTGTAGCTATAAGGTAATTTAAGAGTAGAGTTCACGAAGCGCTTTCATACAAATTTAGTTTCGTCATATTTTAAATATTCAAAGTCGGTGAAACTTTGCACATGTCTTTGAGCCTCTACTACGAGTATCTGTGCTTCTGGATTGCCATCTTTCCGTACAATTAAGTATTTTAAAAAATAATTCGAAAGGCATCTGTTTTGCCAAAACAGAAGCATATACATTAGGCTCAGTAATACGCGTACAAAGTTTCAAATAATTTGATATGTGATTACACCTGGTATTTAAAATATGACAAAACTTCGTTTCTATGGGAAGGGCTGCCTGAACTCTACTCTTAAGAATAGAAAGCATTAGGGATGTTAATTAAAGGAGAGTGAATTCTGACATAACCAAACAAAAAGTGTCCGAAAAGTTACGTGTGTGTTACACTGAGTGTTTGTGTCAAGAACATTCTGTTCTCGTTGTTTAGTCAACGACCTGCCGGACGCTGTCAATGATGCTGATATATTTATGTACGCTGATGACGTAGCTGCAGTGGTCACAGCGATCTCACCTAATCAACTGGAGCAGAAACTAAACAGCGCCTCCTAACAACTTTCTGGGTGGTTACATGTCAACGGGGTTTCTATTAACCTCATGAAAACCCACTTCATTCAGTTCTATCTAGCAGGGCCTTCATCAAGACCTCTAGCAGTTTTTATGAATAAAGTTAAGATTAAGCAAGAGGTATCTACTTCTTTCCTAGGATTTGAGCTTAATAGAGGCTTACAATGGGGAAGGCACATAAATAAAGTATGTAGCAAGCTTGGGAGTGCATGTTTCTCGCTGAGAAGACTTCCGAGTTGTTCCCTCGGAGGTGGTACAGAGTTACTATTTTACAACATTGCACACACTGCTGCAGTACGGCGCGGAGGTCGGGGGGTAAAGCTGCCTGCAGTTTTTATATTTCAAGTTATATAGCTATACGTGAAACGTAACCTTACCTCTTATACAAAGCACAGGGAGGTGCATCACGCGTGGTAAGGACAAACTCGTGAGTGTAACTCGCTCGTTGACGAAGTTCACAAAAATGTCGCATGTCGTAACAAACTACCTGAAAATATATTTGCATCGCCTTATATGAGCTGTTTCAAGTCGCGATTAAAACGCGGCTTACCGAGCAAACGTTTTATAGCTTTGAAAAATTTTGTTACTGTAAAACCTTTCGTTAAATCACTTGACAAAGCATACTTGTAATCATGACATAGTTAATAATTATCTATTAAATTAATTATTATCTATTTTATACTTTATAAGGGGAAAACTTAGGCGAACGTTCCGAAATCAAATGAAGACGTTATGAAAGAAGGACAGGTCAGGAGTACCACAAACCCACGCTCATGTATGGATGAATGTAGATGAAGCGAGAGATATGCAAGGATCGTAGCAAGTGGAAATCTATGGTCTCTGCTTAAACCTACGGGAAAGAGGCGTGATTAGGGCATGGATACCGGTATTCGGTATTACCGAAAAACCGGTAATACCGGCATATTTAGAGTACTTTCAAATACCGGTATTGGAATCAAAAATACCGGTGTTTCGGTATTATGACAAAAAAGAAGTTCATATGCATGAAAACTAATGAAAGGCTTAAAAACCAATAAGGCGGCCTATATATATGGGTTATATGGAGATCTATATGGATTATATGAAAAACATCAACAACTTATTAAATTTTATGGTTGTAAATTAATGCGCAGTTAACGTTTTCTTTTCATGCATTTACAAATTAATAGATAAACCGACTTCAATAAACATAAGTTCATAATCTAGTTAGGTAACGTTGATTTCTACTTAATAAAAAATGACATTTTAAGATTGGAACCAGTCAATGTGTCCGTGCAATTGTGAGTACATAAATGGTATTACATATACGGTGGCACTATTGCTTATATAGTTTAACAAAACTGACGTATCGTCCGCCGACCACCGCACGCCCCTCAGACCTGCACGGTGCATCTTTTTATCTCACGCATATTCTCAATTGCATTGTACGCTCTCGCTTGGTTCGCTGGTTTTCTATTCACAATTACTACGCACATGCACGTGACATAAACGGTAATCAGTGTTTCCGAGTATTTTATAGTGATAAGAACTGTGTATGAACTGGTATCTCACACTGAGATCCCCAAGACGCCTGCCAAGCGTGAGGATTAGGGCAAACTCCGCCTTAATGAAGGAGGCTGTGTTCAGCAGTGGACAATCCAGCTAATACAGTAAGAACTGTGTGGGTAGTTTTCGTTTTCGAGACAATATTACGAAAAAACTATCATTTAGGAGATAATCGGTAAGTAAGAAACTCTAAATTATTCAAATTTAATAAGCTTCATAAAGCGTCCTACTCAGATCGATCATTCGGTAATATCAGCAGATAGTACCAAAACTGGTTGTGTAGATAATGTCGAGGCGCCGGTTCCGCTACAATTTAATAAGAATGAAATAAAACGATCGAGTAATCTCTAAAATAGAAAAGTACACGATAGACAACAAAGCTACTCTAATCTGAAAGATGATAAAATCTGATGTGATACATTATTCAGTTATACGACACAGCACGAAAATGGCGGAAATAGGGGACTTTATTTGGATGAACTGTAGAATACCTTACCTCCAACTAGTGTTGAATCCGAAAGAGCGTGACTGTGTAGAGCACCGCACTCTGATTCGAAAACTTTCACATTATGGTATTCGTGGAAAAGCTCTGGATCTTATAAAGTCATATCTGTCAGACAGGCTACAGAAGGTTAGGATAAATGGCAATACTTCTTCCGGGTCTTTGGTAAGAATAGGCGTACCGCAAGGATCAATTTTAGGACCTTTTCTGTTTCTAGCATATATAAATGATCTGCCTTGCATGGTTAAAAATTTCTGCGATATAGTTTTATTCGCAGATGATACCTCCCTAATTTTTAAAGTAGATAGGAGGGATAGTGAACTTATTCATGTAAATAATGTGTTATCTATGATCTCTAAGTGGTTCGCGGCTAATAATCTTCTCTTAAATTCAAAAAAGACCAAATGTTTAAAGTTTTCTTTACCAAATGTTACTTATGTTGAACCAAACATTAAGCTTGGCCTAGAAAAACTCTCTTTTGACAATGCGACAGTCTTCCTGGGAATTAAAATGGATTCAACTTTACAGTGGAATCCACATATACGAGTACATGATCTATCTGGAAGACTTAGTTCTGCTGCATATGCAGTTCGTAAGATAAGACGTAGCTACTGCTAGGCTCGTTTATTTCGCGTACTTCCACAGGATTATGTCTTATGGTATATTGCTGTGGGGAGCTGCTGCTGAGATAGAGACAATCTTTATCTTACAAAAGCGTGCAATTCGAGCCATATATGAAATGGATCCTAGGGAATCCCTGAGAGATATTTTTAAAGAAATTGATATTTTAACTTTACCAAGTCTGTATATATTTGAAAATATTATGTATGTTCGTAAAAATTTGAGCAAATTTAAATCAAACAGTGACACTCACGATTATAACACTAGGAATAAAGATAAAATAGCGGTGCCAGGCTTTAGATTAGCAAAGACAAATAAAAGGTCCTTCTTAGGAAATTGTGTGCGGTTTTATAATAAATTGTCCAAACATATTACAATGCTCACAGAAAGAAAATTCAAGTTGCATGTGAAGAATATTTTGATAAAGAAATCTTACTACACAGTTTGTGATTACTTAAACGACAAAAATGCTTGGACTGGTTCGCCTCTGCCAAGCTAGCGCCTAACACCTGCGTAATGTAAATTAAGTATTGTAATAATTTTACTATATAGTATGTACTTAACACATTTTTAAAAAACGTTTAAAAGAATGGCCCCGAGTTTCTTGCCCGTTCTTCTCGCAGTGGCTCTATAATTTTTGTTTGCTGAGCGTGGCAGTACAATGTAGTATATTTCAATATTAAAATTTGTAATTGACCTTCATAAGAGCGTCGTAGACGCCTAAATTGAATAAATGATTTTGACTTTGACTTTGACTTTGAGCGTTTTCAGTGGCGAATTTCATCCAAACTAATATAATATGGAACAAAGATTTGATTGTTTGATTGCATTGAAACCACTGGACTGATTGCAAAAATTATTTTACCTTTAGAATTCTACATTATTTCTGATATGAACATAGACGACAGAATATTTTCTAAATACCCGTGCGAAGCCGGGGCGGACTTCATTTAATGACAAGACATTATATTCCATTTGTTTTCTGCACCTTGTCCAGCATAAATGTGTTATATACACAAATAAAAATAATACACAGGCACTACTTTTATCTAAAGATTGTTTACTGTTGTGCTTAATTAATCATGATATTAAAAAATGTCTTTTGAAAGAAACTTTTGAGCTTGACATTTTACTGTCGGAGTAATTGTTAATTATATCTGATTATTTATTGTTACAATAAATAATAAATATTTGATTATATATTGTTATAATTAAAAAAAACATAAGAGCAAGTACCTAAAATTATAAATAAAAATAAAGTTGATGTTGAAAAAATTACTGTTTTAGGATGTTTTTTTTAATAATAAATTAGGTAGATTTATTCAGGCTAAAACAATATTACATGCAAATATATTTTTTTCTGCGTTTTTAACATTTATAGTGAAATACCGAAAAAATACCGAAATACCGGTATTCCGGTTTTGAAAATATTGATACCGGTATAATACCGGTATTGCCAACAAGTCGAATACCGCCCTGCCCTAGGCGTGATGTTATGTATATGTATGTACTTTATAAGTACACCGTTATGTTATTTATTATATGTTTATTTTAATAAAAAATACTCTAAAATTACTCTGTGAAGTATTTCTCACAAAATAAAAATTAATGTATGCCTTGACTTTGTGTTCTGTAATTACCAATAAATTGTTTTATGATAACGTAACGACACTCGAGGTATACACTCTGATGACACCCTTTACACCCCAGATAGGCGCCATTGAAGAAACCTAGAAGAAAGTGATGAAAGTTAAGGAAGCAAGATATAGCAAGCCTAAATTCTGTGGGTTCTTTTAACCCTTCCTGGAGACAGACGTGACGTCATCAAGTCGACCAGAACCGTCCACCCTTGGATTGGCCATATTTCCCACACAGGCGTCTTGTGGATCGCAGTATGTAGTACATATCTACTTATGTTATTTTTTATTTACCTATATTTTGTCGATCAAATATTTACTTACTCTGATCAAAACTGTCACATTATAGGAAGAGTGCATCGCCCCAAATTTTATCCAGTCTCTGTATCGTGATGCTTTGCTGTGCTAAGATAGTATCAAAGTTCATAATCATAAGCTCATGGTATGTGTTGAATTGAATTATATAGGTAGTTCCAAAACCAACTAAATGTTACATGTAACTATATCCCAATTACAATGGGTCACACATCAATCGGAACCGCGGCGCGGGCGCATCGTCATCTGTCTCTTCACTTCATTCACGTGCAGGTGAAATGGGGAGTTTTCACATCCCGCACGCGCTACCGTCGAAGAATCTAACATTTTTTACACATCCAAAAGGAGACGGACATACGGGCAACCATACCGTGAGAAAGAGAAGTAAAATACGTTTTTTGATTGAGAGCGTGGCTGCTTCGAGATGAGGCAGTAATTAATTTGATCAGCCCGTGTACGTTGACTACGTTTTAGTGAAGTAAGTGGTCGATGCTTTTACTATCGATTATCGATTTAGCTAAAAGTAGCTTGCTGTGATGTCGTAAATATTTGGTACAAAAACCAATATTTATTCACTCGGCTTCGTATACACATAAGAATGTATAATGATAAAAATGTGTGTACCACATTCATATGTGCGTTTTTTGTTTCCATGTAACGTTATACTGGAATAAAATAAACAGTACACACGGTGTGTAATAAATCATAATATGCTATTTGTTTCTACATATCAAACCTTATATACTCATGTTACGCTAATTATACACTAACAAGTTACAAGAGAACTTGAGAACCACACAAAATTAAAACAAAATAGTACTTATGGTGCCTAAAGCAGGTACCTGCTTAAGTTCTTTTCTAATTTTTAACACCTATTATGTTTTGGATGGCAAAAATATTTTACTGAAAATTTTTATTTGTAATTTTAGCACATATTACCTACGCACTTGTAGCTTAAAAAAGGTAATTTGTTTGGACAATAACGATAAACTCATCACTACGCGTAATATTCAACCTGCTCTACAAAAATAATGCACCTAATTGTTGCTCTAGCACATGCTTAGAATACTTTCATCTTGCGGTTGCATATACCTAGTACCATATTAGGCTGGATAATCAGTGTATCGAAAGCTTCAGGCCGTGCTTTGTGGTTTCATCGATATCGATAGTGCCTTCCACCTGTCTCTAAGAGCGGGGGGCGCGGGCAGGTGCGTCCAGACGCGGCGGCGCGCCAGTTTGCCGCGAACGCCACTCCGACCGCACGCTCGCGCTACGTGCTACCCACCAACACTATTATCGACAACACGTGCATGGCGCAACCCTAACTCACCCTGTCCTACATACAAATGTGTTTTGTGAACTTCTTACAACGCAGGATTTCATCCTAAAGCAAACCCGGTAAGTTAAACTTTCTAAGTAGGTTTTAAGCACCTGGTATTTGGGTTATGTTTTGGTTTCAGTGTGATAATTCAGTAATGCGTTACCAATCGATACCTTTACGTGTTCCAATTGTTTAAAACGGTGAAAAGATTTTTTTTAATAGTGTGCCACTTTTACCTTTATGACGGTATACTACTTGTTTTAGATTGAATTCCATAACCAACACTGGATAAATAAATGTAATAAATGATATACCTATAAAAATATACAGATATGTTTAATATCTATTTGATTAATAATAGAATAATAATAAATATATTTTGTTTGTAAAAACGGCCTGTCTGATACAAGATTCGAGATAAGATAGCGGGATAAATAAAGTATACAGCGCGCGTGTTGGAAAAAGCCCCGTACAAAAGATTTCAACGCGCTACTCGTGCGCAAGTTCCAACTCTGCACTCGGTAGTCGACTATTCAACGGTGTTGGTGTCAGATCGTGTTAACATGGACACACGTTTTGTATAAATAAATATATTTGAAATCATTGTCACCATGACTAGACTTGTATGAATAGCTTGATCAATTCTTATTCAAGTGTCAGCATTGACAGTTGTGTCCTGGAATGTGAAGTTTAAACAAGAGTCCAATTATGAGCTTCTAATTGGATTGAAATGTAAGTCTAATATAATATTTAATTTCAAATTTTATTTACGATAAAGCTGATCTTGATGATGCTGATACGTGATCTTAGGGAAGATTTTTATTTGCTCATTCTAGTTTTCACTGGGTCAGTGGTTTTCAGAGCAGTCAAATTATAATAGTCTATTTAAAAGATATCGTCTATCTAAAGTGATAAAACAGCATTATGCTACAAAAGTTACTGTACTTAAACTTTTTTTTCAATTACCTGCTTCTTGAGCTCGTTAAATCTAACGATAGATAAAGGTACTTATAGTTAGCAGTTATTTAAGTATTAGATAATATAATAACAGTTTTACTAAAGAGCAGTACCTAAGTATAATTACTACGAGTATTATCTACTGATAAACTGAAAATAAATTTGTCGCAGAGGAACTGAGTAGTACTCATACTGTAGTATTAGGTACAATATAACGTATATTACTTTCACCTACACGTATTTAGTAGGAAGGAACTGCTTTACGTATTGGTAAAACATCGTAAGTCGTAAAAGAAATAACGCGTTGTTTTTCATTCCATTTCTCAAATAACGTACTCGTATTACTTTTCTCCCAACAATGATCACCTGAATCTACCTACTTAATTGGACACTAAAATCTTTGCTTAAAGGCACACTTGACATTAGAAGAAATACTTAAACGTACACTTGACATGAGAAATAGTATATTGTAGAAAGTTAATTAAGATATTGAAAATCACAATGAGTTGTATAGATAGTCTATGTTATTAGCAGTAGAAAAAGTTATGTACATAGTGATTTTTGTGATGAAATAAACTCGAGAGCCGTCTTGACATAGGGTTAATGAGGAAATTGCCACCCTTTGTTCAACGTCTGGCAGACTTCTGTTATGCCACAGCGGCAGATAGGAACTTGTCGTAATTAAACTATACTAGAAAACGTCTTTACTTGCTCGGCCACTACCGTATCTTCAATTACCTACATATTTATTAGGTACATGCTTCACTTCATAAACTCGGATTATTTATCTCTAAAGAAAGTACATTATTTTAAATCTAGAGAAAATATTCATTATGAAGAGTTTATAAACACTTTCTCAAACGGACAGCCTTGTTGGTCATGTGGCGAAAAGTTAGGCTTTGGAATTTGATATAGTCGGTCGAGGTTTCGATACCCGAATTGGACACCTGAGATTTTACTGTAGCATTGGATTATCGGATTCTGGCACTGTACCTAATAAATGGCTCCCTCTATTAAGGGCCCGTTTCAGAATGTCCTAATAAAGTTTCGGATTGCTATGCAACACATAAAATAACTGAATGATAAAAATGACAGTTAACATGCAGCGCGTATCAACCTTTAACCGATGAATAGGCTAAATCGATGACTGTGAAACGCAAAGATAGTGTTTTAACATATGTTCTGGGTAGTCAAACCGGAACTTACTCGAATATTATGAAACAGGCCCTAAATGTCACAAATTTGAATGCATAAGGTCAAAAACGTGAAATTTCAAATAAAATACGCATTTTGTTGGACTGTATCATGTACCTTTATGTGCAAAAAACTTCCAAAGCGACTAACATGATCAAATTTCCAGGACAGTTAATATATTTGTTTCTCCTACAGGATAGGGTTCTTCTATTCCTCAACCGTTATATCCGTACAAATGTTAAGCAAACATAGTAACGCCAGCACGTGTTTATGTTTAATAGATACATTTTTCATTTCGTTATGCTGCATTTCATGTTCATTAATAATATAATAATATACGTAAGTATATAAACTAAACTGGCACTGGTCTGTTTTATCACTTAAACAAGAATTATATTGTACATTCATTGTATAAGTACATTCTCTAACTAGGCCATCAACATAATATAAAGTATAATTAACTTAGTCTCTACTTACGTTCTTTCACGGAGAGTACACATGTAAGCGAATACGTTAGCGTGGCGTGAAAAGTATAAACGTCAACTAGGGTAACAGATGGATACATTTGTAAGTTAGAATTTATAGATTTCTAGATTAACTGATTTAATATCTAAGTAGAGTGGTACAGAGATTTGACATCCAGAGTGAGCATTGTTTTTGGTGAAATTGTGTAGGTAAACATTCGGTGGTAGTGGGATTGGCGAACGAATTAATGGATGGAAATGTAAATATATTCTACATAGTAAGAGTGGTTATAGCAATCATATGTAGACCATCCCAATTCCCAAGTCCATTATATCTGGATTTCAACTATATAAATAAAGTTCAACTCTTTTATTACCATTTTCGTTAATATAGATATAACGATAATATCGCTTGATTACAATTCTCGAGAAGTTTTTACTGAGAATGCCTTTATAAACAAAATACTACGAAATGTATACAACTCTAAAGCTACTACAGTGAAAGCATTTCGACAAGTCATTGCAGACTCACAGGCAGTCCTCAATGATCCAAAAATCAAACAAATGCTCCAGCGCACTACCAATTGGCAGCGTGCCCTGCATGCTAGCAGCATTATTCGATGAATTGCAATGCTATTAGTTAAGCCAAATAAGTGCCAGCATTATGATCACGGGTCGCATCGACCAAGCACTGATAAGTTTTGGAAAATTACTCCACATTAATGTGCTAAAATAATTTACCAATACCGAGGTTAGCATACTAGCGCCGCTTGCGTTGCTCCGCCGAAGTAGCCGCGGCGCCAGCACTCAAGTTGGTTTCAGAAAGATATTACAGCGCTAAAGTGTCCACGTATGTAGCATCCCACACTAAGGGCCGTCCTAACTTTCTCGGAACCAGAGTCACGCCTGGTCACGCCAGGTCTTTCACTTCCTCAAGGCATTGTCAATTGCAATTGCAATAATATATTGCTATCAGGATTGTGAAAACTTTTATTTATTTTTTATATTAAAAGTTAGCTATTTGTTCATACCAAATATATGTTTTTTCTGCTTAAGTATGAGTTACACAATACTTTGCTCTATTATATATATTATACATAAAATAACGATACCACCACGCCTTAGTGGATGGTTGTATGCTGATTTAATTGTAATTGTCTGCAAAACAATGTAATGGGAATGTACAAATTGTACGATATTAGTAATGAGACAATTTCAAGTACCTTCCATTCCTGTGAATGGTAAATTAAATATTTGCCATTGAAACTTTTTTTTTAATCTGACAAATTTGAAATGTATAGATCTGCACATCTCACTTTTTTTAGTGTATATTTTATTCATAGCATTTTGTGAAAACGATCTGAAATATGAGATTAGTTACGATATCTGATAGCATGAAAATTGAGTCGAAAGTGGTACGAAACGTACGTCTTCGTTGATGTTTTTGGTTTCATTTCCTATAGAATACTTTTAGCTATTGGTAGGTATATAAATTAATTGGACAATGGCAAACCATTATTTAAACAAATGCAATATTCTTCGACGAGTACGAGTACATCAGGGACTATTTCAGGGATATTTTTATTAAAACGTCCTAAATATATCAAAAAAAGAAATGATATCATGCCGAAGCAAAACGTGCATATAAGTAGTTCATAAACCTGCTATATCAACCTCTACCCTGCCGTAAATATATTTATAAAATAAATGTATTTAATATGTGCCGTATAATAATTTACCAGAAGATATAAAAATCTTGAATGGTATGTTTTAGAGCTAAATTTAATAGTTAGCTAACTGACAATTGTTTCCAAATCATGAAAGAATACATAAACTTAACTAAGTGACGTAAATCTAATTAATTATTTTCATAATGCTAATGTATATTATGTTGACACGACATTTTAAGTTACTCGACTATAATTGAATTAAGGTAGAATATTAAACTTATTTTATAATCTACTTAGATTTTGTTAAAAATAATATGTCTATCGCGAATAATAGATTCATAAATTGTATGTCATACTATAGAACATATAATAATACTACTTAGTCATACATACGTACCTACTTAAGTTTGTATTATGTATTTAACACAAACAAAAGATTCATGTATTATCAAAGTACTAGGAGAGAAGAAATGCTAAGAAGTCATGCGTACATACTTAACTGTATGGCCAATTCTGAGTACAACCGACAACCACGGCTAAAAATTATCGCATTAATGCCTACTTTCGAAAAAAAATATAACAACAGAATCGGTTCTCACAGGAATAAAAAGGTATGTTACTAATTAGTACAATTCTTCACAAATGAAACATTCAAACATTATGTTAACTCAAAATTATTTTTTGTTCGTTGCAGTTGCAATACATCTGCTTGAATAAAGAACAATAAAATCATCGTTAGACCACTGAGTCCCATGGGGTCTTGGAAAGAAGCCAATGATTTGCTATGCTGCATTTTATATAATTTGAATTAAAAAAACCGGCCAAGTGCGAGTGGGACTCGCGCACGAAGGGTTCCGTACCATCTGTAAAAAAATCTAGTTTTTTGTATGGGAGCCCCCCTTAAATATTTCTTTTATTTTTAGTTTAATTGTTGTTATAGCGGCAAAATAAATACATTATCTGCGAAAATTTCAACTGTCTAGCTTTCACCGTTCTTGAGATTCAGCCTGTTGACAGACGGACGGACAGCGAAGTCTCAGTAATAGGGTCCCGTTTTTACCCTTTGGGTACGGAACCCTAATAAAAAAACAGTAGGAAATGCTTTTAAAAATGAGTTATTGCGACCTGGTAATATAAACCATTGAAATTAGGCAGTAAGGCACATGTACGTAGGTATATCCCGCCCAAGAAAACTAAGAAATTTTATAAAAATATAAGATTCATAAAGCAGTTTATATATATTTTCTTTACATATTGATTGGAAACATAAAATTTGCAAATACGTGAACATTAATAAGAAATCTCGGATGTGATCGTATATTCAACACAACACGGAAACTTACCAGTTTTATCTGCGTAAATTTTATTTCGAAATACATTTAATAAATCGATTTTCCGGCATTGCAGTCTGATACTGCGGAAGCTATTTCTTCTTTATTATTATAATTTCTTCGTGTATGACTTTGATTTTATCTTCGCTTGTCAGCTCTGTACTCGTAAGTTACTCGTACGAGAATATTGGTAACCTAATCCAATAAAGGAAAACACATTTTTTGCAGAGCAGGCCGAATAGTAAGTACATATTTAAAGCTCGTCCGTCAACTGACCCCGCTCTGACTGGTACCGTGGGGTCAGATGACATAATGCATATTTTGAATTCGTCTGCTGGACCCGTTGACTAATTCTGTAAATTTTATAGACCGGAGAAAAGTTTTTGACATTGGCTAACTGATTCCTATAAGGAATGGTTGGCAACTGCATAAGATGCAATAATGTTTTACACTAAGGGCCTGTTTCAGAATGTTCGAGTAAGTTCCGGTTATACTACCCAGAACATATTTAGTAAACAAAACACTATCTTTGCGTTTCACAGTCATCGATTTAGCCTATCCATCGGTTAAAGCTTGAAACGCGCTGCATGTTAACTGTCATTTTTATCATGTAGTCATTTTATGTGTTGCATAGCAACCCGAAACTTTATTAGGACATTCTGAAACGGGTTCTGAACTAAGTATATTCGTTTTTATATAGTAGTTAGTACTTATTATTATTTATATAGTATTCAACTCAATGAGTTCTAGACGACGATACATCAAGTGCCATTACTATTTTTACAGTTATGTCATTTATTTGATCACTCTGAAAAATATTAAATTAATTTTTTTGATCTATTTTCATCCGTGATTCAAACTTAGTCATAAATTTAAAAATTTCAGCTTTATAACTAATTCAGTTTAAGAGTTTACAACCCGTAGCATACAGAAACGGCCAGGCCGGCAGAGGAGTCTCATTGATAGGGCTTTGTGTTACCCTTTTGTGTACGGAACCCTAACTAAAGGTCTACTGGTCTTTTCAGAGATCACCCGCTTCGTTATGATATAACAAATCATCACTCTGTTATATACACGCACATTTTTGCAGTTAGATTTGTTATATAGCGACCCTATTGCCGTATACAGGGCACAGGTATAGTTCAGCAGATCTAAGAAGTATAAACCAAGGAGTGAGTATGTATTACATTTTGTTTGATGTCATTCTTACTCATAAGTTACTTGCACTTATTAATTTTCTCACAGACGGAGATAAAAAAATAGAGAGTATCAGATGCAGAATTATGATACCTCATGCCCTTTAAATCCCTTGCTACGCTCAGGATCCCATTCAGGATTCAGAAGAGAAGATAGAATCCCGAGCGCAGGACTCCCTGCGCTCGGGATTCTACTTTTAAACACTGCTCCACTCTGTATTCGGATTAACGCCTGCTCTGACATTATCAAGTTGCTCCCTTGTGGAACAATCTCCTATTATTTAATCCAGTAGGTAAGACATTTTGAAACCAAATTTACCATCAAACTTTTCCAGCGGTTTTAGATGTAACTATTTCGCATAGACACAAACTTTTACCATTTTATCTTGAATTGATTTTGATTAATATGATGATAATGATTATATCAAGTATTCCTAAAATAGTATATATTGTTTTGAGATTGTTGTTAAAGCACCAACGATGCAGCGCGGCGCGATCAACGTTCAGCGTTCAATTTCAAAATATAATTCGCTCCACAACTGTTAGCACACATAATCTTAATCCGTACGTACTCTCACTGGCCGTAAAAATGGCGGCGGCTAGCGGAATTCCATAAAATCATTATTAATTTATTAATGTTATACAGAACGATGTGGCGCGCGCTCTCTCCTCTAAATGGAGCTTACGCTTCGGTGATCGTATCTACGTGTTGTATCCTCGTACGAGGTTCTGTAGTGTGATGCTGTGTTAAAGCTATTTCGGTGCCTTTTATGCGTCATATTCGCCTTATTTGATGCAAAGGATTAGTCGTGACATAAATACAGACATCAGAATTCAATGGAAGGCGTTCTCATTTTATAATCAACACATCATCGATCTAAGGCCATGCGTAATTTAAAGGTTATACAGTTGCTTTATAAGTACCTACTACTTAAAGTTAAAACGTAGCAATTAAATACTGTATTAAAGGCAGAGAATATATTAGAACAGCTCTCTTTTGACATAATTTCTGTTATAATTTCTAATGCTTGTTTCTTCGTGATGTTCCATGCGGTTTGTCAGGTTATGCATTACCTGACAAAATCGGTATGAAACGTAACCTAGTTCACGTTCCGAGCTACAGGCCCGATAACACTTATGTAATGCAATGGCATGAAACTGAAATACCGGCCACTTGAGGCACAATATGGACCAATTAAAGAAAAGGGTGAGCCCTTTTGAGTAGGCAACGCAACAGTAGCGCCCCGAAGTAATGCAATGCCAATTTTTAGTGTCTTTAGGCGTCGGTGACCCTTTTTCTATCAGGAAGTCCTACTTCAAGTATAACATGGAGTGATTACAAGCAGACAGTAATCGCTCCATGTTAAGTTAAGCAACGTCCGCCGCGGTTGGATGGGGGACCGCTTGTGACGTTACTACTGAGCGCTTCCGTGCCTCGTATAGGGCACGTTAAGGCGTCGTTGTTGTCTTAGGATGGCAGTTGTTATTGCGTGTAGGTAGGGCATTTTGCGAATGTCCGCTCTGGCTAGCTACCATCCTCAAGTGGAAAAATCTGACGCCAAACACCTAACGGTGTGTTCCGGCAGCTGTCCTTGAGAGCCAGTAATTCTTGGTTATTCTGAACAACATCTTCGACCACATATTTCCTTACCATCAGGTGACATAGTGATCAAAGGCTAACGTATCAGGTATACAAATACACTTATGTTATAAAATATATATATCTGCTCCGAGCTACGGAGTCGGATCTGAAGAAAAGATGGCCGAAACCCAATTTGTACAGCGCGGTTAGGTTCAAATAAGTCTGATAAGTTTCTTTTGGCGGACGTTGATACAACTTATCAAAAACATTTCACTTGCAAGTAGCGACAATTGAGTATGCTTATACTATTCTTCTATGTAGAAAGGAGTAAAAGATCCACCAGGCGAGATCATCTTGCAGCTTGCTTATTGCTATTAGTTATCAGATTCACGTGATTAACAGCCATAAAGGCAAGCTATAACTGTGCTGTCTAATCACTACTATATTTAGTTGGGAGTTGTGACCGGTTTGAACTTTGATTTAGTGATTAGTGATTTAGTGCAGGTGTCAATAAGTGAGCAAAATTGTATTTTGGTGCGAGTGGATTATAAGGAACTAGCTTTCCGGGCGCGGCTCCGCCCGCGCGCATGTCGGTTATCGCGCAAAAACATTAAGCTCTTTTTGCGCAGTTGGATAAAAACTATCCTATGTTTTTTCCCGGGTCTCAAACTATTTCCATACCAAATTTCATTCAAATCGGTCCAGTAGTTTTGGTGTGAAAGCGTAACAGACAGACATACAGACAGACAGAGTTACTTTCGCATTTATAATATTAGTACTGATTTTACTATCTTCCATCACAAAGTTTTACCATTCCTCTGGAATCCATAGAGATTGTGAATCTTGGTAAGAAACTGACCAAGTCTCTCAAACGTAAACCAATGGTTCTAAAACGTAGTAGTAACGTAGTAATAATCGTGCAGTGGATGGTTCATTGTCTAACACAATATATCTATTCTGTAACAGCCGGATCGTCCACTGCTGAACACAGCCTCCCCTATTAAGGGGGTATTTGCCATAATCCCCACGCTTGGCAGGCGTCTTGGGGATCGCTGTGTGTTGGCAGTTCTTTAGAAGGCGCTGTTGCCCACCTTCCAGTATTTTTCCCTTAGTCGCCTCTTACGACACCCATGGGATGATATGGAGGTGCAATTCTAACCCGGCACCCCACGGGGCATATACCAATTAGTGGTTAGTACCAAAAATCACGAGTGCAACATCAACAATACCTATTATTTATTGTTCCAAGATGTACAAACGTTTGCTTGTAAGTATTACTTACGACAGAGCAAAACCAACAATTTTTTTACATTTATATTGCAAATCGCGATAATATTCTCGTAACGTTTACTTTTCAGCTACTTACATCATACACAACGGAAGGACATGAGCGAAGCGTAGGCTAGGGCTAAGGTCCCATGTTCACACACAAAACCATAAAAAATAAATAAGCTCATAAAATAAAAATGCAATAAACCGAGAACCTAATCCGCAACTATGTTACATTTTCATACCCCACATTATTAGGTTTAAAGAGATTTGATATCAAATAAGGAACAGAGTTACTTTTATGAGAACATAGACCTAAAATATTCAATAGATGACTACGCCTGCCATCAAGAGTGGTGTGATTTTAAATTCAAGTGAATTATTTCAAAAAGTACACCAATATACAAGGTTTTTGGTAAAATGCTAAAAACCTTTTAGGTTTGACTTTCGCTAGTCCTAACAAACATTGTGGGATTTTTTTATTTTTATTTGTAATGCCTACTATGAGCCAAGAGCTCCCGCCGCGCCGCGGCAACACTGGACCGCGCCGCGCCGTGCTCCCTTTGAATAGAGTTTTGAATATTTACATCGAGCAAAGTAATAAAAAATATGAAATAATACATTACAGGCACAAGAGACTTTTAACATCAGGTGGTCTTCGTACTTATTTAGTCAAAAAACAATAGAAAAAATCAAAAAAAAATTAGACAAAAAAAACAAGAAAAACCATCTCAAAATGTTTGTTAGGACTAGCAGAAGTCAACCCTTAGAGATTGTCAGCATTTTTCCAATAACCATGTATAAACAAACGCAAAACAAAGAATTTCATATAAGTTAGCTCGTTTGAAAACTACTCGGTACTAAATGATCATTTCTCAACTCAATAGCTTCGATAACGGATATCACATACGCATTAACGGGTCTTTAATCAGCTGCTTCGACGTATTTTATTATGAGTATCGGATTGTATGGCATTCCGAGTAGAAAACGAGCTAATTATAATGGGGAGATATATTTTGTTTTGGATTCGGTGATGCTGCTACTTTCGGACTGACTTGATGTTGTAATATAATCCGGTCTAAAACATTCATATAAATCGAAACGTAAACGTTACAACTAAGATCAAAAATAAAGTTACAGTAGGTACCAGTTGATATTTGAATGTTTCGTCACTGTTATCGAAATAATAATAATGTTATTTTTCAGATGCAAGTCTCTACAAAATATTGATACAAAAATATAAAATAAAATTGTAGGTATAGCTATTTATTAATGATTGTAAATGAGATACTTATGTATAGTTGAATTTTGTAAGTCAATTATAGATATAGCAACTATAGCAAGCGGCGCAAATATGCTAACCTCGGTATGGGTTACATATTTGAGCCGTTTGGTGTAGAGACGTTGGGTCCGTGGGGACCGGGAGCTCATCGTATTTTCCAAAACTTATATGAGCGCTTGGTCAATGCGACGCGTGATCAAAATGCTGGCACATATTTGGCTCAACGAATAAGCATTGCAATTCAAACAGCATGCTTGGCACGCTGCCATCTGGTACTGGGCTGGAGCATTTAGACTGCCTATGAGTCTGCTATGACTTATAGGTTGTCTAAATGCTTTTATTGTAGAAGCTGTAGTGTTGTATATAGTTCGTAGTATTTTGTTTAATAAAGGCATACCTCCGGTAAAAAAAAATTGTAGATATAAGTTCTGCAGTACTTATATCTAATTTTTTTTTAGGTAAAGTCGATAAATGGTTTTTAAACAGATCGCAAAAAGCCCTTCTATGTTTACAATTGTTATTTTGATAATAAATAAAATTTAGCCATTTGTTCGTGAAAATAATATTTAATCTTGATATACTGTATCAGCCGAGCTTGCCACAATCCACACGCTTGACAGGCGTCTTGGAGTTTGCAGTTTAAGAAATCAGTTCATCAGAAGGCAAAACCCACCTTCTGGTATATTATATTTAGTCGCCTCATACGACACCCACAGCTAGTTTGGGGAGAGAGAGGGGGGGGGGGGTTATATGCTAGCCCGGCACCCCACAGAATATTGATTTATATCTAACAAAATATTTTCTTCAAACTTACTGAACTACTAGTGTATTTATGCCTTTCTACTGCAAAAAATGAAATGTGGCTTTGTATATAATGCGACCCACTCTTATTTTAATCAGCGCTTATTATTGAAGCGCTTAATTAGAAAATTTGCATAATTCAATTAGTATGCCAATAGTTGCTTCGTTACTGGCAATATCGTTAAACCATCAGATGATTTTATGCTAGGTGTTAATTAAAATTAAAATCATAATATTTACCTAGGATTTCAATGTACATGATATGCATTTGCGTACGCAAATGTACTTTAACCTGTTAAACTACTAGGGATGAATTCTAATTGTACAAAAATATACTTGCCTGCCTACTTTTTTATAAAATTAAATAAAAATCAAGTTTGACTTTTGTGAACAATGTAAGCATGATTTTAATAATCAAAATGTTTTTTTTAATGGGCTAGGAGGGCAAACGAACCGGCTGCTCACCTGATGTTAAGTGATCACCGTCGCCCACAAACATCCGCAACACCAGAGGTCTCGAGGATGCGTTGCCGGCCTAGCCGGAGGGAATAAATCAGTTACTTACGCATTTATAATACTAATATTATAAATGCGTAAGTAACTCTGTCTGTCTGTCTGTTACGCTTTCACGCCAAAACTACTGGACCGATTTGAATGAAATTTGGTATGGAAATAGTTTGAGACCCGGGAAAAAACATAGGATAGTTTTTATCCAACTGCGCAAAAAGAGGTTAATGTTCTTGCGCGATAACCGACATACGCGCGGGCGGAGCCGCGCCCGGAAATCTAGTGTAATATAAGAAGATTCCTAAGTCGTAACTGTTCGGAAATACTTCACATAATACGTTCCATATATATATATGAATTTTTAACTTTATCATTAAGTGCAGGCAATCTAAGTTAAGTTGAGCAAGTTAAGGCTGCAGTCTTGCAAAGTCGACACGGGGTATCGAATTTGCGCAATTTTGTTGTAGTTTTAAACCCAGTTTTATTTAAGGAACATAATAAAATACTTGTATCACATAAATATGCTTCATATAAGCTATCACTACATATATTTTTAAGGTTCAAAAAGAAGGATTGTGGTTTACAAATCATACGATAAACACGGCTCTGTCGTGCCCAGACACATTTTGGGTTAGATTTGGGTACTTTTTTCGTAGCAACATAAAAGAAAACAGGAAAACTGCTCAGCACAGAAATAGGACCTCATCTTTGTCTCCAAAATGCGGTGGTTATTTTTATCTAAATATCTATCGTTATCTTAAACATTAGTTCGGAATTTCGTCAAATTTATTTTATTTTAGTGCTTATAAAACTGGTTTCTTCTTATTAATATCGGAGCGTATTTTAGTAGTAATTACTTTTTTACAATGGCTGTTGTTTAATTAATGGATTAATATATAAATAAGCATTTCAAGTTAATAACTGAAGTTAAAATAATTTCATATAGAATACTAAGAAAAATGAGTTTATGTACTAGAATCCCGTTGTAAAAACCTCAGTGACGGCCGAGCCGTCTCAGAGTTCGGACGTCTGGGCCACGAAAAATTTTGCGCGTACCTCTCGCTCTTACATTGCTCTCGCTCTAACCTTGTTCGTGCACTGATACACATCAAAAGCTGCTCTACTTAACAAAAAAAAAATGTAGGGGATTGTAATTTTCTGTATATTTATTTTGTTAATAGATATTTGATTAGAATATGGACCGTAAACGCAAAAAATATGCGTGTACAAGAAAATATAAATTGAAGTCAAACGTAGGAGTGATAAAATAGAAATCATAGGTAAGTGATACACAAGAAAAATGTTTTCTTGATAAATTTTAACATTCAGTGCGCGCATTGTTAATCTTTTTTATGTCTCATAGGTTAGCCTTTGACCACTATCTCACCTGATGGTAAGTGATGATGTGGTCAAAGATGTTGTTCAGTCTATCATAGAATAACTGGCTCTCAAGGAAAGCTGCCGGAACACACCGTTAGACGCTTGGCGACAGATTTTCTACTTGAGGGTGGTAGTAATAATAGTAGTAGTATTACTGGTTGGCCAATTAACCAAATTTTATATAAATTGTATGCTTGCTGAATTAATTGATTCCCGCCTTGAGCGCTCAATTCCAATCAAAGACCCCCCCCCGCCCCCCATACATAATGCAAGCAATTGAAAAGAAACTTAAAAAACAAAAAATAATGCCCTCGTCAACATCATCGCAAACGACCGGTGCGAGAATAAAAACAGCGTGACACTAACACAAGGAAAAAATGCTAGCGGTAGTGCCACACTATATCCTTATGAGTTACACTTGTATGCCACCTCCCCCTCCTCTCCTTGCCTGGGGTGTTATGTTCACATCAGAGGATATCGGTGCTCGGCGTCTAACATCTGACTGCGCGTAGACTGCGATGACCATCCGCAGATCTACGCGTTTCTTTGTAGGTCCCATAATAACGATAATGACATAATATTATATCAATTTATGTAGCACATACAGATGGCTACAAATTTCACGCTTGAGCAGATCCCTAATAAAGAGTATTTGGCGATTTCAACACCCATCATACGGAATGGCTTTGTTTCTGAAAAATTGATCATGTGGGACGGAAAGATGGGGGCTGGTGACATTCTAGCCAGGCACACCACGGGCAGCCCGGTACCCGTACATCTACTCAATGCTTATAAACACTCCTCTCTAATCGTCGGACCATTGCTTGATCCAGAGTTCAGTACCGGTTCTACGCCTAACTCAGTCGAGCAGGTTTTGAACCTTTTCATGGCTGCAGCAGTTTGTTCTACTCTCAGTTTTTTTTCTTATTATTATCCAGCCAATGGATCTAGAGGACATTGTATGAAATACGGGCCAGAATCAACATGAGTACTCTAAGAAGTAATTTTTCTGCAAACATATATTATAATCTATTCCAACCACCAAATTTTTTTTTACGACAATTTTTATTTACTCATACTCGTACCAACTAAATGTATATGTATAAGTTTATTTAACGACTGACCTTTGTTATTTCATAAACTAAAACAAATGGTCAATTTATAGATATATTTATTCGCTTCTAAAATTTGAGAATTCCTTGGGAACGCATCTTCGCAACTTCTGGTATTTTAGACGTTCGTGGGTGACGTTGATCATTTACCACCAGGTGAACCACCTGATCGTTTGCCCTCCTATTTCATAAAAAAAAAATATCTAGAAAAGTTGCAACGGTGTCAGTTCCCCACGGATTTAGGAAGGGCTAAATGCCTGGGGTTCCCCGAGGGCTGCTCGTTGTCACAGATGGTACGGGATAGTGTTACATGATGCAGGAATAGTACAAATCCGGAACAAAGTTTACCAGCAACAGTGAAAATCAGGACACGATGTTACAGTGAAGTTAACCTTAATACCTATATTGTTTTTACAGACAAATAAACATTTTTACATATAAGCTTAACTTTATTTTATAATTTAAGTAGAGAAGTAGGTTAATATATTATATTAAAAACAGGTAAGTAATGAGCACTGCTCGCAATGAGAGCTCAGGTAGGAATGCATCAAACTAGGTTAGTGCGAGTTGTTGAGATTGTTTTGAGTTTGAATTAAGAATATATGTATGTGTTAATTATGAAATAAGGTATTAATGTGGTAAAAGTGGATAACTTCATCACAATGAGTATGATTTTTTTTGTCTAGAACACTAACATTTGTTATATATAAATATAAAATAAAAGCATCCACGCCTATTTATTTTTTAGCAAAATTATTTTCTTTCTTGGCAATTTGTTGCTGTCATTATACAATAACAAATATCAGTATGATAAATAAATTTAAAAGTAGAGCAACTTCTTATTCCGCTCATCTCTTGTTAGATGATTGCGGAGAATGAATCTCCATGACGGGGACGCTTAGACAATGAGCACTAATACCTATTCTGTGGCATCGCACAGAGCGTGATTTTGTATTTTGCACTGAAAGACTTGGCCCTTAAACTGTATACTACACAGTTTGAAGTAACTACCAAAATAAATAAAATAACATAACGTGCTACGCAGTTGCATGGGGTGAAACTAATATAGCAAATTAGATAATTGAAGACCTAACTTCATCCGACCAAAAAGGCTACATTGACTCGTAGCTAACCTGGCATATTCGAGTTAGCTACCTCTGTAAATGGGGACATGAATTGAAGTATGAAAAGATGCCACAGTTGCGTGAGCGGCAATTTTTTTTTTTTTTTTTTTTTTTTCTTTCCAGTAGAGAGTAGGAAATCCTCATGGATACCGAAGCGTTGCTGCTTGTATGCTTGATCCAAGCGCCAACCTCCCGGTGATGTCCGACTCCGCCACGTGAGTGGCGTTAGCTTTACTTAGCTCGTGGTAAGTAGCGTCAAAGGTCATTTTGGAAGTCCAAGGTCGTGGGTAGGTCCTGGTATATTAAATTTTTGGGGTTCCACATTATTTTCCCGACAAAGAAATGTTGAATAGCAGTTCGTAGAGTCAAACTAAATATGGTAGATGGCAAAAGTCTCGCTCCTGATTACATAAAACATTTCGGCGACGTATGGGAGCTTACACACTTTTGAACAATATGCAGGCTTATATAATTATATAATTACAATTGATATGGCGGTTTAAAAAAAACAATTCTGATAAAAAAACGACTGAAAACCGGTCAGATCTAAACTCGTTACGTCCTACTTTATTATTGAGCTCTAGAGCCTCATGATGATCTCACAGTTAGACAGCCCCTCGTGAGGTGCCCGGCTATAATCGCGATTAAGGGAAAAGCACCTTCCCGTGGGCAGCAGCGCCTGAAGAACTGCGATCCTCAAGTGGCAAGGTTATTATTTAAGGTTTAAGTTAATTATGGCAAACACCCTTCGTGGAGGAAGCTGTGTTCAGCAGTGGACAATCAGTCTGATCTCAAAATAAAAATTTGAACAGTAGAAAATGTTTATATTTTATTCAAAATATATGCACAAATTGAGTAAATAAATTTCACAGTTTTGAGTAGGTATATCGAAGTTTCCTCCTGATAAGATTATTTTCCGGGAGGTAAGATGTGGGAGACGAGGGTAAGATTTGGTTATTTTCCGGGTCTCAGGCTATTTCTGAACCAAAACTTTTCAAAAATATAATAATGCTTTTATAGATATTGCCTATTTTATGGTCAAAATCAGGCTTCATTGAAGAAAATTGTTCAATTCCGCAACATCTGTCGTAGAAATAGAATTCGTGGGCGTGAGTGTGATCCGGGTGCTTATAAGCCATGGTTGCCACGCGTACGTTGTGGACTGCTGCAAACCATTTTTATGTATTTTTGCTTTGCTTTGATATCGAAAGTGAACCAAATAGGTTCACTTTCGATATCAAAGCGTAAACTTGATCTTCTATTTAATCGGATATTGTTTTTGGGATATACTTAAAAATCAATCAATATCATTTTAAGACAATCTACTTTTTGTTAAGATGACTGTAATTGGAGTGGGGTGTCTATACTCGGGGTCTTTACCTACTGTACAAACCAATAAAACCTTGCCGATCTTTGGGTCAAACACAGATCCGTATTTACACAAGACGCACATTATGCTGATGCTACAGCACTAAGTAGGAAACCAATAAGTAGATTGTTTAATGTTGGCAGCCCTGTTTACAGAATGATACGATACACGCAAGCTACGCGGGCTTGCAGCAAATGTACCGCAATACTGTGTAACACGAGAACGAATAGAAGTGGCACTCCAGGTACTTAAAAGATATTTGTATGTTTATGTCACCTTTATTTGAATGCCATGTCTAGAAAGAATATTACCTACCTAAGCTATAAATATTACTACTTACATTCTTGCAGTACGAATAATTTTAGACGCGTTTCAGTTCTACTCTTTCTGTGGGGTGACGGAACATAGAATTGCACCCATATCATTTCCTGTGGAAAATGTTTGTAGGAGGCGACTTACGCGAGAAAAAATACCTTACAAAATTAAGAATCTTAAATGACACTGCAATCCCCAAGACGCCAGTGGTGGATGTTATTGATGATGTGATTTCTGCGGAATATTGAGTTGGAATGTCATTGAGAGTGAGAGTGTAAAAGCAATGATTAACTTTTGTGATTTTGGTCCCGCAAAGTTAAAGTATCTCTATGATATATATAAATACGAGTACAATAGATTAAGTGCAAAAACAAATCTGCTGGATTTCTTATTCAAAGATTGTTAAACAATCCACGCAGGTGAAGTTCTTCGCAAAAGTTAGTCGACTGTTATGTATTTATATTTTCAAAAAAAGAAGCTGTTCTTAAGTATATGCGGATATTATATATTGAAATAGAGACAATGAAATAAAATTTTCTTAAGTTATGCTCTTTGCTTTATACCTTTTTATATATCATATGCACTTATGCATACCAATTATCATTCACGTTACATCTTATCTATTTAAAGCATAGCATATTATGCTGTTAATATAATTTCGCTTCTGTCAAAAATCTGTGAAAGATCATTTGTTGGCCTAATGCCTTCATCACTTACTAATGTCAGAACCTTGTGTGGCATACAGTTCAACTTTATCCATTACAATCACTCCACCCGCCTACGTCACTTAACCTCTAATGGTCTTTTTTAACCTCAGGCAATCCAGAATAAAGAAATTAATCGACACTCGCGATGTAATAAATGGTGTCATTATTATTTTAATTAAGATACACCTGGTTATATATTGGATGAATAATGATATTAGTCTCAATCTTTTGACCTTATAATAGATTACCGTTTCTATTAATGGTCATTTATTTTACTTGAGGATTCTATGCGATTATATTTATTCTGTAACTGGAGAAACGGAAAATTATGCGGTGTTCTTTTGACATATCCAGCACATATGTTTATCTAAGTCATAATTAAGGATAATATTAATGTTGTGACACTCCTAATCTATATCTTGATACTCGACTGAGATAAATTCGGGACACGAACAAGTGACTCGGGAATCAATATAAAACATCTAAAGATAACATCGTGATTTTCAATTAAACCACAATTACTCGTTTGGAAGTCTGGACAATGATACCTTTTCAAAGGTTATCAAACACTTCAGCGGACTTATAAAACAGGTTGATGATAATACCATTAATAACCCACTAAAGCAGCGATGTGTAAGTAACAAAGAGATAATATCTTAGATCGTGAGATACTAGATACCTTTATTGATATTGTTCTTAATGGTGCTTTATTATTGTAATTTTGTAATCGATGAAAACGATTCGTGATGCTTAGATTACGAGTAATTGTACAGAGTACACCTTTGAATTTCACGCGGTAAATTAAATCTTTACTATTATTTATTTTAAATTCGGTGTTGATCTATCGTGATTAAACATTCTAAGATGATGAAAACATGATAAGAAAAACACAATTCCACAATCATTACTTGTAAATTAAAGATCCGCTCTTTGACATAGGGTTCGCTTTTCAGGGTCTGTCGCCATTCAAGGTTACTCTCCTTCCGGGATTCAAAGCCTTCAGCACTCCGTCCACGGCCTGTGGACTTGTTGAGGCCAGCAGATTCTGCCAACCCTAAAAGAGGAAAAAATCGAGGTAGTGAATATAACCAACTTCACTCCAACTTCAATCAGATGATTCCTTATCTCATAGCAGTATATGATGTCTTTTTTTATGCATAATAGGTTAGCATTTGACAAAAAAGACTCCTACCACTGCCTTGAAGGAGAAGTGCGCAAAGATTACTGTGTTTATGCGTGAAAGGCACGTGCTTGAGATATTAGAACAAACGTTAATTAATGACGAGCTGCATCGTACTTGCCGGTGAGCTCGTGGCAAAAATAAAGTCCCGATTAGTGTCTCTCCAAATAGTCGCAGAGTCATTATCCGTAGGGTCCATTCTCAACGGTACAACACTGCAGTTGTGCCGGGGCATTTAGTTCCGACACTCCCAAAGTGTCTCGGCAGAGACTCAAGCCGAGGTCCGAACCACAGTGGTGCCCTTCAGTTTGCAGTCGACCCCTCCTTTAGTAGCGCTGCGTTTTCGGCGCCCGCAGAAGACGGAGGTAGAAGGCGCTTTTCGTCTTTTACGCCCATCCCGGAAGAAGCGCCTTCGGCACTTCCCCCTGCCGGGCTATAAGAGGGCCTTCCCTCGCCGTTGAGCTGAACTATCGATATAAAAATAAAAAATAAATTACAAGCTGCAGTATCACGCAGAACAGTGCACACCGAAACTGTAATGGGCAGGCTTGAGGCTTATATCTTAACTTGCCAGTCTCGTCACTTCATATAGTATAGACTATCAAAGAGAGAAATTCTGGCGCCAAAGCGATACAAAGTTATCACGCGATATTAACGAGCTCTACAGCGTGAATTCGCTTTATATCCTACTACGAGTATAATTACCGATATTCACACAGATAGTCACTTAAACACCTCTAACGGGCTTTACCTTAGTGTCTGGGTATATTGATTTGTTCGTTTCCTGTTTATCACATTTCTAAATATTTCAGTTTTTAATTAAAACGTATATATATATATATATATATATATGTAAACATATATATATATATATGTATGTAGTAATAAATAAATAAAAATATAGATAATAGGACGTCAACAAACTTCATTGATATGATTTTTTTTTCATGTATGCTAGAGATGATAAACAATAAAACTGTTTTATGAAGTGCACTATGAAACATCCCCTTTATTTTAGTAGAAAAAAATCTGTGAAGAAAATTTTGTGAAGTAAGTACTTATGTCCCTTGGTCATCAGATGCAATTTACTTCCTCTACTTAATATACAACTAGCACCACGCTTTCTTAAAAATTATATGAATAACATTAAGCTAATTACAGCTTACAAAGCTTTTTTTTGCTTTTAAAGAAATTTAAATGACCCATTTTTTTTTGCCATCGCTATCTCTGCTTATGGATTTCTTCTTACCATAAAATCCGATTCAACGTGAAGGAAACCGTGACCAATTATGAGGTTGTATAGCCTCAAGTTGCCTAGAATTGGCCAAACACCATTGTGCTTAGATTTCTGATAGCTTATTGTACGACTCCGATCTTTAGATAAACAAAAGCTGGTGATGAAAAGGGTCAAAGGCTGATATCCTTATTAGGAATGGTGGGAACTGGGAACTGTTACTAATAACTGTTTCACAAAAAAATGTTATTTTACTGTTCATTTCTTTTGTATTAAGTAATCTATAAGTGTACATAAAACCTAGGCCTGCTTTAGACACGGCTATGTTATTTCCTTTTTTCAGCAAATAATTATTACGAAGTAAAATATTTTAACATTATAAATTATAAGAGCCTAGAACCGATTTCTTTAATTTTTAATGTCGAAAAAAAATTGGATCGGGGCAATTTTGGAGTAGAAAATAGAGGAATCCGTTACGCCGATGTAGATAATTTTCTTCCCATTCCTCGCAGGCTTCGTTCCCCCTTATAGTATGTAGTTATAGATGGATTTTCCATTGTTCATATTATGTCCAAAAACATTAAGCATTACGCCGTCGCGTCGGCCCCGGTTGTTGTCTTAAGACGGCAGTCGTTACAACATGGTGGCAGGCCATTTTGCGAATGCTCGCCTAGCTAGCTTACCACCCTCAAGTAGAAAATCTGTCGCCAAGCACCGAACGGTTTGTTCCGGCAGCTGTCCTTCAGAGCTAGTAATTCTAGGTCAGTCTGCACAACATCTTCGACCACATCATCACCTACCATCAGGTGAGACAGTGGTCAAAAGCTAGCCTATCAGCTGTAATTAAAAAAACACTAAGAAATAGCGGTGAAGCAGCTGTTTTAGTAACGTGCTAGCTCAACGTTGTAGTCTCACCGCATCATTTTAAACAATTACGGCACCGCAGCGGTCGAAGCTCGATGGTGAAAGTTAGAAAATGCCATCTCGTTTAATATAACAAATTATTTTATATCGAACAACTTACTATGTATTGCATGTTGCGTTTAGTTTACGAGGACAAACTGTAGTTATTATTTTATGATTTAGTGTTATGAGTATTGTTTTATATCACCTATACATTTTATGATTAGCTCATTTTACAATAAAGTATTTATAAAAAGATTTTCGATGAATGTTGAAATCGAAAGCTCCTAGGCTTTTATATACTTGCTTAGATAATTAGGTGCTTCGAAGTGTCTAGATTCTAAAGGTATATTTTATCTCAATAACACAAGCTTATAGTAACTAACTGTTGTAGTCGTTACTTCAATTTGCATAACAAATATCCCAACAACCCACGGGCAAGTACCGAACGGGTCGAATCTTTTAAGTAAGGGTGAATTGACCGGTCATTTTTCAATACCGAAGTCGAATGGTGATTACTTCTTTGTATGAGATTTAAGGTCCAGAACTAAGCGTGATATCGATTTATCTCTTTGTTATCTAAGCTTGTATCGTTAGAAATTTGTAAAATGATACTTGAAAGTAATGGGCCTCAAAACATTTTAGTGTACATTTTGACCGGTCAGTTGATACTTAAGTCTTCCTGAAGGTACATATATATGAATAAGATATTAAAACTCGTATATTAACATTAAGTTTTTAGATAACATAGTTTCTCGGGATTTACGACTACCCATTCAGTCCTGTCGTGAAACATCGTGACCTAAGTGATAACTCACATAAAAAACCGTCTCCAAAAGCTCTATAAAACGCCGACGACGCGAAAGTTATTCGTTTTATAAATTATTCCACTTTGTTGCGCTTACGCATGCGGCGTATGAATACATTTCACGGTAAGATATCGGGGACTGGGCCAATGTTTTATACCGTTTATTACTGTATGCTTACTGACCATTATACGAGTAGTTTTATATATGTCTGTATGTAATTTTTGGTTTAATTATGACAGGTGAGACTTTATGTTGTCTTAGGTTTTCGCGATTGTTACACATAGTAATGAAACAACTTTAAACGGTTTAAATCGCGTATATTTATTTTTGTCCCACGGGATGATATAGGGAGGTGCAATTCTAACCCGGCACCCTACGGGGCACCAAATTCTGCCGGTAGACCAAATAATTTCTTAATAACTCATGTGACAAATAAAACCACTAATTAGTCACCCGTGACCACGATCATTGCAAAGTGTTTGAAACGTCGCGCGTCGGGACAAAAATAATGATACGCGATTTAAACCGTTTAAAGTTGTTTAATTGATGTGACATGAAAGGATTATGTAATTGATATATAGTGTAATAAAATAAATAAATAAATACTAGATGAGACTTTACGTAGGCTTTTGTAAATTTTTAAAATTGAGATCTATTTTCTGTTCTAGGCCTCACTTACATCGGTAAGTGATGTAAGTGAGGAGAATAAAATAGATGTTATTGTTCAATGCTCCAAGGCAAATTTATCACCAAAAATGTTTTATGGAAACGGATAATAGCCAGCCTGTGAAACAAGGAAATCTATACCAATAATCTATCTATATAATGTCCACATTTGGATAGATATCTATAATGATAGCTATTCCAATGAGAGACTTCTGCTAGTGGAGAAGACGAAGTTCGACATTCTAATTCTAGAGTACCTGGCTGTTGAATTCTCGTCGACTCAAATGTTATTGAATTATTGTGAACGTAGATTTAGATGTCCTTGGTTTTGTTGCTAGGACATGTAACTATGCACTCAATCACGTAATAGGTGAAAATTAGAGTTAAGTTTATAAAATCACCAGCCAAATATCTATCGGGAAACCCTGAAATCTGTACGTATCGACAAGCCAAGGTATTAGCTCATCGAGTGGCTTGTTCGAAAGCTCCATGTACCGCAGTAGCTGTCACATACGGATACCGTTATTGAACCGTCCGTCCTACGGTCGCGGGTTTCTATTAGAGCCAAATGATATGGTGAGAATAGAAGGAGCTGTATTTTTTGTAAACCGTATCAACGACCTGTCTGGAAGTCGATTCATTGGAAATGTAGTTAAATAATTGATAAAACTACTATCAGTCTACACGGGAAACAGTTGTAAGCACAAAGATCGCGATATTTTAGGTCGTGAAGCAATTCAGCCCTAAAATAAAAATACTTACCTATAGTACGTTTTAGGTGTACGTACTTAACTACAGGTATAGTACGTACTTACCTATAGGTAAAGTAATTAAGAAAAACTACGTTTCGGGTTTGTGTTTGACAAATTGTCTGGAATTACAAGTCTACGAGAGGAAAACTTAAAGTCCTATGCAGGATTCGAACCCGCACTATCCAACCCTATAGCTGGGACATGCTCTGACCATTTAATGTAATCCGCAGAGCATGCGTTATTGAAAAATAAAATTTTAAAATGTCTGGAAGTCGATAAACTATTTATTAAGAAGTACAAACGGTTCGGGTTTATGGCTAACAAAAATCCTGGTAATATCGAATAGTCCAATAATAAAAATCAAGATTCGAAGTCCATACAGGGTTTTCTAAGAAAATATTACGGGCGTATCTACATAATTAGACAAATGGGAATCCTATGAATACCCCAGCTTATATTGAGAAGCCGCCTGACAGCTACAGTAGCGGTTACAGTGACACCATTTGAATAAATTAAGCATGCCTATGTCACGTGTCATAGGTAACAAGCTGCTTTGCTAGGCCCCGCATGGTTCGTGACTTAGGGTAGTTGTGCACTACGAATCATCAGTCCACGTCCAAGACCAATATTATTTTTTTGTTTCACTGACTGTTAATAACTGACGATGTATTCCGGAGCATAATGATGGGTGCTCGGTGAGAGAATTTATACTCTGAAGGCCATATTGTATAATATGCTCTACGCAAGGCAGCTCTAGTTCCATGCTATGGTATCATCAGCAATCGACACTCACTACCTCTAGACTAAAGGTTACCAATCAACATAATACGACAAGCTTGTAGTGCGAGTACTTAAATGGGCCAGCTACGTATGAGATATTGTTGATTTCTTTTGGATTTACTGAAGTAAGTTAAGGTGTTTTACGTTATGATCACAGAATAAATAATAGGACTTCGTATGGTATCGCAGAAATCATTTTGGGGTGTCCGTAGATTTTTCGTTTCTTAGTACCTGCTGTGGTATTTCGTGTAGTACTTCGCTTTGATGTGGTATAATCAGACTTTACTATATACCTAATTAAAATGTATCATTTATTAGGTAGGTATTATTAGGTAACCATATTAATCCGCGTTCCCACTAATACAGATTAGCATAACAGCTTGATAATTATTTTTTCATTGATTAACAGTTACATACTCATTACAATATAGATAAATTACACTGCAGATAGTTTTGCCTTTGCCACATTGGCTTCATCACTAGAGTCTTGATCTTGCTATAGTGGACGATGTTCTTAAAGAGTATTTTCTATGGTATTTGTAAAGAGTATAGAGCTTCTGTGATCATAGCTGGTTAGAAACGTGTTGGTATGCTGTACTGTTGACTTTGAATGTAGGTACTATTGGCTACGTTCTGACTTTAAAATGTACTGTATTGGAGAACATTTTTAACAGTAATAAAGTTTTCTGTACTAAAATTCTCGGTTCCTGAACAGTTTCAAAAAAGAAATTCGTTGTTGTGTTATGTATATTACGTCGTATCGTCATAATGCTGTTAAAATAATAAGACTGTTTGAATATTTTACTCCTTTGCAAGCTCGTTCCTGTAAATGGTCAAATTTTTTATCAAGGAAGGTGAACTGATTGCCAAAATAATAGGTAATATTATGAATTTAGAACATATAATATAAATTGATTAATAAGTTTTTTGGTAGTGGATCAAATTAAATAAAAAGTCCACTATAGTAACTACTGATAGATTTGCCTCGATTATAAGGTTATTCTTATATTAAAAAGAGGAAAGATTTGTATTTTTGTATGTGGCGATTATTTTAAAAACGACTGGACCGATTTGAAAAATTCTTTCACAATTATAACACGACGTTAGCCCCGAATATAGGCTATTATAGTATATTTTCAAAAACATTGTTTTAAACAAAAAAAAAAACCTGTGCGTAGCCGGGGCAAGCCGCTAGTATATCAATACTTACCCCTTTCTCTGAAGCTCAAACTTGTTGTAATGCAATGGTTCATTGCAATCAATTATAAAAGTATTTATTCGTCTATATCGCCACAATCCTGCGATCGATGCAGTACCTATTCGATAGCAATAAACATAAAACTGGTTGAATTCTTAGCATACTTCGTGTTTTATATTGAAACTTCTTTATACCTCTATATAATCAAATCCAACGATATCAGTCTTAGTAATTCAACACCTCGAAACACAAGTAGTCTTAAAAAGTCAATGACAGTTCACAACTCAAATGTGATACTTCAAAGCCGTTTTTGCTACATTATTTTAATACAGGAACGTACGCAGATTATTTGAAAGACAGCCACTATGGCTTTATGATACTTTTGTTATATTGCCTGTTCCATAAATCTTACACTTAAGGTGTCAAGAGTACTTCCTAAGACACTTAAAATAAACGTAAAATACAAATGTTTGCTTGTATTAATGGCCTGCGCAGTAGCACTCAATATTTGCCACGGCGGAGCAGCAGGCAAAGTAAAAGTATACCTACATTTAAAGTTCATACTTAAATTATATACTCTTTCTCTGTAGTGCTGGGCTTCCGTCTTGTCAATGTTATTCTTCATTGACTTGCTAACAAGCATGAGGCCCACCTAATCTAATATATGAAGAACACGGGTGTTTGAGCGTGAACTTACTATGAGTCGATATCGCTATCGACAACGGCTTCTACCGGAAGCCTTCCTCAGGATATTGAGTGTGGTACGTCCGCCGCGGTCGGGTCACGGTTCACACTGATTTATAATATGAGGCCCACCTAATGTTTAGCGGTAACCACTGCCTATGACATATACATTGCGCCTATGACATATTCACGAGTGAAGAACTGCACTGCGCCCGTCATCTTGAGGCATACAGTTGTTAAGTCTTATGTGCCTGTAATTTGGCTCTCAAGGACTGCTGCCGGAACACACTGTTAGGTGTTTGGCGACAGATTTTTTACTTGAGGATGGTAGCCACTAGCCACGCGAGCATTCGTGAAATACCCTCCCACTATGCGGTGAAGCTCAAGCCGGCGGTAGGGAACCATGGACCTTCGCCACAGCAGTCCATAGCTTTAAACCTCGACTATCAATGCTTATTAATACTTACTCTTAATTATTACATATCAATGCTTACTCTTAATTATTACATTATTATGAAGATCATTGTTATTTATTATTGTAGAACCTAACCAACTCGCTTAAGCTCTGAAACAAAGTGATTTCCCATAGCTCGATACATAAATAATTATCCTCCAAATTGGACGCCCCGCAGCGCAGAAAGCGTTGTTACAAATCAATTTATCGTCTTTGAAGATGTACTGCTGTTAACATAGTTAATTTCATCTGAGAGGTATAAATCTGCCGCAGATAAGTACTTTAGGTCATATTTATATATCAAGAACTGACTTTGCTATAGATTGACGAAACCTTCAATTAAATAAGTTGAAAGGCTCATAGGAATGTAGAGATTTAGAACCCTGTTGAGCTATTTATATATTGAACAGTATTTATTAAGTATTTAAAAAAGAAACTTATTTTTATGCCTGATAGGTTAGCCTTTGACCACTATCTCACCTGATGGTAAGTGATGATGTGTTCGAAGATGTTTAGGCTAACCTAGAATTACTGCCTCTCAAGGACAGCTGCCGGAACACACCGTAAGGTGCTTGGCGACAGATTTTCTACTTGAGGGTGGTAACTAGCCAGGCGGGCATTCGCAAAATGCCCTACCACCATGGTAGGGCGACTAACGACTGCCATCCTAAGACAACAACCGGGACCGACGGCTTAACGTGCCCTCCGAAGCACGGAATCGCTTAGTAGTAACTTCACTAGCGGCACCCATCCAACTCGCTTAGCTTTCCTGATCGGTTCAGAATGGCTAAGCAAACTTCGCTACGAGCGCTTCAAAGTGATTTGTGTGTAGAAAAGCCATGTTTTAAAGAAAGTCCAAGTCAATAGTACGTAAAATGAAGAAAATAAACTATGCCACTATTTTGCACTTTAAACATCACGGTCATAATCGCTAGTATCGTAGCAAGGTATATATCCTAGTGGTCGCATCTTACACCTTCTGGTTTAGTCTAGCTTTTATGTTCCCCTGTATTTCACCTAAGAATGTCGTATCTACCTATTACAAATGTGTCAAAGTTATATTTTCATTTACATGTTAGTTGCAAACTCATAACGATTCTGTGTGAAAAAGAAAGTGTCGTCGTTAGATGTTGATAGAGAGACACGAAAGAGCTATGGGAACATTATTTTCCATAAGGCTTACTTTTATCTTCATTAGTCAATGATTACACACTGCGTGATAAGTGAGAAGTGAGAAACCATACTAATGGTTTCGCTAAGATCTGCCAATAAACATTTAAGGAAAATATTAATACCGTAAATAAAGGACTCTTTCCAGTCTCATTAATTGACACACTTTATTACGTTGGAGATTAAAATACGAAACCAAAACTAAACAAATAACTTGTTTTAAACTTAAAGAAAATGCTTTGGATTATACCTACGAGTATATTTTCTGTTAAAAAATCACGAAGCATCCTCAGGAAGTCTTGAATCTTTCGGGAGTTGAAAAGCAAGAAACGCGTCGAATATTCTTCAGGTTTGGGTTCGTGGTGTTTGTGACGTCACGTCGACTTAGCAGGAAAATTAGGCGGAGTTGTTCGATCGTGCGCTCGCAGAGTCAAGACCTCCTTAGGATGCTTCGTGTAGAAGCGAAACGCGTCGAAAAATTCTTCCGGTTTGGCTGCGTGGCGTTTGTGACGTCACGTTGGCTTAGCAGGAAAATTAGGCGGAATTGTCACTAGATATATTTTTGTATTTTTTAAGTGTTTTATCAAAATATTAATTTGATGTTTTCTTAATATAACAATTATTTTTAAAATATTTAAAAAAATATTTGTTATTATTAAACATGGATTTCCGCAAAGTAACGCCTGAATCTATTCATTATTAATTTAATGTTCTCTTATTTTTTTTTCTTGCATCAACAAACAGTACCTACACACAATACAAAATGTACAAAAAGTGTAAAGACAAAACATAAATAAGTAATAACGAGACAACGACGTTGCCCACAATTGTTATTATTAAGATATTATATTATAAAAGTTATTGACAGTTCCGAATCTGACCGAAATATTATTTAGTCCAAGGCAGTGAAGGGTAAAAGATTTCAAAATTGGAATATCAAAGTTTGGTATTTAGTCAATTGTTTTTATCACGTACCTCTCCTTGTTTCAGATTTTAACTATCGTCTGACATTCACCCCACCGAGTGAAGTGCAGTGTGCCCGCGTAAAGGGGGATTATGTTAAGTGACAATACATCCATTGTGGTAGAGGGCAGAAGGTGACACTGTGTGACCGCGTACATGGTAGTGTGAAATATAATCATGATTGTTTGGCGAGCGAAGAGCACTAGTCGTCGGAAACGCGAGGGCTGGTAAGAAACTTTTACTTTACAACCTTACTAATATTATTATATATGCAAGGATTTTAACTTTGTATCCACCTGGCTAAAAATGGATGACGTGATGAAGAACCAGTGTAACTAAAAACCTTTAAATCAGATTTATACCGTAAATAAAGAAATACCCCCATACTCCTAGACGACTTGTAAATCTACATCTACACTAATAACAAAAAAGGAAAGATTTGTATGTAACGAATAACCTTAAAAACTACTGGACCGATTTGGAAAATTCTTTTACCATTAGAATCCTACATAATCTCTGATGAACATAGGCTACAGATTATTTTCAAAAATATATTTTTTTTTTTTTAATTTTTTATAAATACCTTTGCGAAGAAGGGGCGGGCCGCTAACATTATAAAAAAATATATCGAGTGATTTTTCTCTTCGAACCCATGATCCAAAATGGAGCATCAACACTTGAAAATTCTTCGTGTTGAATCGAAACGAGTCGAAAATTATTGCAGCTGATTTACGTGGCGTTAAGCAGAAAATTTTATGTGGAATAGTCACTCGATATATTTTATGTTTTTTTAAATACAAATAATAATTATTATTAAAAGTTGAATGGCTTTTTAAAATATATAGTCTAGATATACCAGTTGACAACGTCTACAAAACAGGTTGTATCAATTTAAAATGGCAAACATGATATCTCCGTTGTCAAATAATATTTTATTGATGACATAAATTAATAATTAAATGTTTGACCTGACATCAGAAAGTGGTTTTGTCTCATTTGAGCCTTTTCATAAGTTTTGATTATTGGTTTTATAGACTGTAACAATAAAATATACCGTTATTGTATCTCAGCTTTATAACAAACTAAGAACACTATAAATGTTTGATCTGAACCTGTTAAATTATATTCGTAAAGGATCTGTGATGAAAGAAATTTTGTTAGAAATGAAAATATAAAAAATCGGCCAAGTGCGAGTCGGACTCGCGCACGAAGTGTTCCGTACCATTAGCTATACAACATTAGACTTCATTCATCAGATTTTAACCTTTTTTTGTTTCAACGTGCGCGAATCCGACTCGCACTTGGCAACTTTTTGTACACACAAAGGAACACACCGTTAGGTGCTTGGCGACAGATTTTCAACTTGAGGGTGGTAGCTAGCCAGGCGGGCATTTGCAAAGTGCCCTACCACCATGCTGTAACGACTGCTATCCTAAGACAACAACCGGGACCGACGGCTTAACGTGCCCTCCGAAGCACGGAAGCGCTCAGTAGTAATGCCCAACCAGCGGTCACCCATCCAAGTCATGACCGCGGCGGACGTTGCTTAACTTTGCTGATCGATTCAGAACGGCTAAGCAAACTTGGCTACGAGCGCTTCAAAACTTCAACTCATAGTTTATGGAAGCTTATAAAACATATATATAAACTACTAGCTTTCCGGGCGCGGCTCCGCCCGCGCGTATGTCGGTTATCGCGCGATAACATTAACCTCTTTTTGCGCAGTCGGATAAAACTATCCTATGTTTTTTCCCGGGTCTCAAACTATCTCCATACCAAATTTCATTCAAATCGGTCCAGTAGTTTTGGCGTGAAAGCGTAACAGACAGACAGACAGACAGACAGACAGACAGACAGACAGACAGAGTTACTTTCGCATTTATAATATTAGTACTGAAGTACTGATTACAGTTGGCTACAAAAACGGTGGAGTATTAAATTGATTTCTTTCATTAATCTTAATTTAAATTTACAAGGACCTATTTTAGTCTAATATTACGAATTGCACGATTTTTTAAGATAATTAGGGCCACTTTATCAGCTGGATCTATAGGTATAGAAAAATTCAAACATGTGTCGTTTTGACTATCCTATAGAGTTCAGTTATTTAGTAATCAGAGAGGAAACTCCTGCGAATAAAAGAATATAGTTTTTTTTATGCAATTTGAAGCGTTAATTTAGGCAAGAACCGAAAAGGATAAAGTTTTAACACCTAAATGTAAAGGAACTACGCGCACTACATTTATAAAAATATAAGCATAGCAAAAACTGTTCTAAACTTGTTTTTTTTTACATTTATTGCTAGTGGTTCCATCAAATAGGCCGTACCAAGAAAAAAATCAATTCGAAGCTTTATTCGAATTGTATGGTCTCTTTAATAATATATATAACTTTCATATAAACGTCCAGTTCCCAGTTAAATCCCTTAATCCGGCCCTTGCATCAAATTATTACAAGCTGTCATATGTCAAATTTCATCTTTTCTATAAAATATTAGCAACCATTTGTGTCCCTTAATTCGTCCCTATCGTTAAACTCCTACTATTTTCTTACAGTAATTTGTTGCCCCTGACTTCAAAATTATAGAATATGAAAGCATATAAACTTTCAACCCAATAGGCACCCTTTATTTAAGTCTTATATCTTTGGGTTCTTAGAATTGAGTAACAAAAATCTCAGGTACGGTCTAGATTCTGAAATTGTACTCGGTAGATGGCAATAGTCTGACGATATACAGGCGTGGGAATATTTAATCATTTCCTCCTTTTTTCAAACGTACTTAAAAGAAAATAAACTGTTTCTTACGTATATATGACCTCAGTTTAGTATATTTGTAAATGGTGTATAGATCAAACCACGAGCAATATTAATGTTGGTGTAAGTATAAATTGTGTGAAGGACTCTTGGGTCGAAATCCAAACATTTTCATAATACCAAAATAACTCACGGAAATACCTTGAATTATTTCAGTATTTATCGTGTTTAACACACACTGGCTGGTTACCTTAAATTTGTGGTTCGGTACACGTTAATTTGATTGATGAAAATGACCCACATACCAACGTATGAGAGTAAATTCAAGGAAGGGAAACAAAAAATGTTGACGTGAAACTCTTTGTGGTTCCGTAGAATACTTTTAGAACTCAATACTGTTTCAATATGATTACAAACTGGCTTACACCTATAGTATTACAAATTAGGTTACCTAGCGCTGTCTGGAAAGCTAAGCAGTGAATTGGGATAAAAGTTTGCTGTGGTTTAACTCCATTTATCGAAAATCAATACATTTATTGCCATTGTGTGGGCGTTCATTGGGGAGTGTTGGTTCCGACACTAATGTATGGGAGTGAAAGTTGGGTATGGCAGAAAAAGCATGAAAGTAGAATAAATGCAGTGGAGATGAGAGCATTGAGAAGCATGATTGGAGTCAAACGGAGTGACAGGATAATGAATAGTGTGATAAGGGAACGATGTGGTGTGAATGAGGATGTAGTGACCAAAATCGAGAAAGGTATGTTAAGATGGTTTGGACATCTAGAGAGAATGAATGAAATGAGATTGACTAAACAGGTATACGTGGGACAAGTGAACGGAAGTGTTGGAAGGGGAAGACCTAGGCGAACGTTCCGAAATCAGATTAAAGATGTTCTGAAAAAAGGCCAGGTCAGGAGTACCCTAAATCGACGCTTATGTATGAAAGGATTGATGAGTGTAGATGAAGCAAAAGAGATATGTAAGGATCGTAGCAAGTGGAAATCTGTGGTCTCTGCCTACCCCTATGGGAAAGAGGCGTGATTTTATGTATGTATGTATGTATGTATGTGTGGGCGTGAGTGCTAACTTTATTGTTCTGAGGTGGTAATAAACATATATTCAAACGCGCTAACTTTGGCAATAACAATATTAGTATTATGATGTATGCCCTCAACGAACGCTTTCTGCCTAGTATTAAAAAAGTAGTTAAAAAAGAAGGTACTAAAAAAATTGGTCTAAAGAGGTTTTTTAACTGATTATAGGTTAATCAGCCTTTGACCAATATCTCACTTGATGGTAAGTGATGATGCGGTCGAATATGTTGTTCAGGCTTACCCAGAATAACTGGCTCTCAAGAAAAGCTGCCGGAACACACCCGTTAGATTATTGGTGGCAAGTTGTTTACTTGAGGGTGGTAGATGCCAGGTAGGGCATTCGTGAAATGCTCTACCCTGAATGCCATCCTAAGAGAACAATTGGGATTAGACAATTTAAAGTGCCCTCCGAAGCACGGAAGTGCTCCGTAGAAAATCTCCTAGCAGTTATCCATCCCAGTAATAACCGCAGTGGACGTTGCTTAACATAGTTCATAGATCAGTTAAGAACAAGGAGGTGAACTCCGCAACGCGCGCTAAAATATTATCAGATTACTATCCTATCGTAGGGTGGGTGCGAAGCAATTTGATAAGAGCGACTGATGCACGTAACCTGATATTTGAAGAAAATTCTCGTCGTGTCCGTATCAAATTCAAATTCAAAATCATTTGACAATTTAGGCGTCTACGACGCTCTTATGAAGGTCAATTACAAATTGTAATATTGAAATATTCTACATTGTACTGCCACGTTCAGCAAAATAAAATTTATAGAGCCACTGCGAGAAGAAGGGAATATCCCTCAGAAAAAACCGGTATACTGCAGATTTACGTATTATAATAATGTTATCATATTGAATTGGCTTGATGAAAAACGTAACTAACTACAGATATAGAAACGATTAAAAAGTGCATGTACTACAGAGATAGAAAATATTAAAGTAGCCTCGGCGATCGATAAGTTAGAAAGTAATAATTAAGCATATGTTTTGGGCATGTGTCATGTGGATTGAAAACATAAAAGCATTGAGTATGAATGTCCATGGTTAGGGCTATTAAGGGTAGACACTCGCCTAAAGTCTGGTAGATACATAAAACTCTTATTTATGTTCTCAGCAATACTGCTCCAGTGGCAAACAACATCTTAGAGAATAGAAATGAGAAGAGCACGATTTGCAAGCACTGAAATGACAGCTTATAGTGCGGGGAGTAAAATAATGAATGTTGCGTTGACGCCATTTTGCCATGCGACAGGAAGAAGAAGGTTATAGACATTTCGAAAAGAAACTCATCTTTCGGATGTATAGTTGACCTTTAATTATCTTTAGTTTACTAGTAAAGTAGATGTTTTATGGCAAAAAACACAACGAGTTCCCATGGGAATATGGACAGGGCTACTGGCCATGTATCGCCATATGAGCCTTTTGTAATAAAAAGTTCAGTGTGCGGTGCGTTGCCTAAACAATTAAAGTACGAGTTTATTCTCTTGAAACCTTTGAAGTAAACGGAATAGGTGTTGGAAGATGCTGATTATGGTAGATATGAATGTGACTGTAGATCTGACCCAATAAGCAGGACTGGTGTCTTGTGCACGAAGCACCTAAGAGCTTAGTCGTATTATATATACCTATCCCTCTGACCGAATACATCCTATCTATAAAGTTTGCTGATCCCTAACTGGACTCTCGCAGCGGTATTTCAAAGGAGCACCACCACACCGATAAGGCAGGCTCTCTGGCCCCGAAACTGTCTGATAAATAATAATTTATCCCGAGCCTGGCACAACCTTTTATTTTATACATACCGGTGTACAAGTATCTGGACTTTCTCGTACTCTGTCGCAATAATAATTTAATTTTAATATATACATTTTGCTATACGTTCTACACGTCTGATTTTTTACTGCGGCATGGTACATCAATGATTAGTTGTAAGAGTTTGTTGTACGTACCAGTTATTAAGTTAACGCATTATTACAGTATCAGAAGGGATGTATTATCAACACGTGTTCAAATTGAGTTTTGGTTAGTGAAGTGTGTGGTCGGTTAGGAGTTGAGATGAATCTTATCTGTTAATAAGAAAACGATATGAAGCGTTAATATTTTCAACCGATAAAAGAATATATAGGTGGGGGGGTATAATATATATATATATATATATATATATATATATATATATATATATATATATATATATATACATATACATATATAATTATAAATACAGGGTTATTGGTAATATGCTAACAACCTCTTAGGGTTGAGTTCTGCTAGTCCTAACAAACATTATTTGTGTTTTTGACGGAATACGTACGAGGACCACCTGATGTTAAAAGTCTCTTGTGTCTGCAATGGCAATTTCGTATTTTTTATTACTTTGCTCGATGTAAATATTCAAAACTCTATTCAAAGGGAGCACGGCGCGGTCCAATGTTGCCGCGGCGGGCGCTCTTAGCTCGGAGAAGGCATTAAACACAAAAAAAAATTTTTTTTCAATACAAAAACTTCATTAACTCACAATGTTTGTTAGGGCTAGCAGAAGTCAACCCTAAGAGGTTGTTAGGATTTTACCAATTACCCTGCATAAACAGATAATATTTATAATACATCATCACATTTCTTTTAAATTTTAATACAATGACGAATAGCACGGCAAGTAATGATTTAAGCAGAAATCTCAGGTGAATATACTTTCAATAATGAATTATGTCTTAATTTTTAGTTACTTAGATAAATCAAAAATGACGATTCCATAAATGACTCATAAATTTCCATTTCAGACATTTGCTATTAATAAAATTAATGTACACGCATTGGGGAAAATATGTGCTCGGAACAAACTAATCGAGCGCGAAGAAACGCGTGCGCGTTATGTGCTACATAATTTAAAAACGGTCGTCGTAAAGTAGCCGTAGAAATCGGCATCAATATTGGAAATGTTTAACCGCGAAGGCAAAATGTTCGTCAAGATTGTAAGAAACATTGACTTTGTATCATAATATCGAGCAGGTTTCGTTTTGTATGTGTCGATATTACGGTTCAAATCCGTTATAATTTTTGCCACTGTAACGGCTGAACCAATCAAATTTGGATTATATTAAAGCCTGATTTTTCAATAAAGCCTAGTTTTTCAATCAGCAGATGAAAATATCAGACTGATAAATGGTTAACCGACCAAATTTAAAACAAAATAACTTTACTTTTTATATTGGTTATGTATGCATTTATCCATATGATTAGTATCTATTCTATAACTCAATTAGCGTGGCTTAATCAACAAAAAAATATTTATAAGTAATTAGGGAGGGTGCTATTAAGAAAAATGAAAAATGTTGTTCGTTAGCACCACCTGCAACCCCACATGCAATTTTTATTTATTTATTGCTGATAGGCTAGCCTTGGACCACTATCTCCCCTGATGGTAATCGATGATGTTGTCGGAAATGTTGTTCAGGCTAAACTAGTACTTACTGACTATCAAGATCAGCTGCCGGAACACACGGACTGTCATCCTAAGAAAACAAACGGGACCGACGGCTGAACGTGCGCCCCGAAGCATGGAAGCGCTCAGTAGTAATGTCACTAGAGGTCTCCCATCCAAGTCATGACCGCGGCGGACGTTGCTTAACTTTGCTGATCGGTTAATACCGGCTAAGCGAACTTCTTTTTTTTATGTCATTGTGACGGAATAAGCTCGAGGCCCATCTGATGTTAAGCGGACTAACCTCTGCCTATAACAGATGCATTTCGTCACAAATCACGAATTACATTGCGCCCATCACCCAGACATAGTTGTTAAGTCTCCTGTGCTTAATTTCACTGGCTCTCAAGGACTGCTGGCGGAACACACTGTTAGGTGCTTGGCGACAGATTTTCTACTTGACGGAGGCCGCTAGCCAGGCGGGCGTTCGCAAAATGCCCTTCCACTATGCGGTGAAGCTCAAGCCCGCGGCGGGATTTGAGCCATGGATCTGCTGCGCGGCAGTCCATAGCCAATTCGCTACGAGTGCTTTAAAATATAATTATCGTGTATTGGATGTGGTTGTAATGTAATACTTTATCGCAACCATCATAATTCTTTAGTGAAGCCATCACTGTGGGCCATCACCGCTTTATAGGCATTGATGGCCCAGGGGTCATGGCTAATGGGCTGTCGAGCAGAAGTTCCCTAATTCAAATTCCGCCACTTGACCTTCACAGCATGTTGCCAGGGCATTTTGCGAATTCCTGCGTGACTAGCTACCCTCAAATAGAAAATCTGTCAGCAAGGACCTAAACGGTGTGTTCCAGTAGCTGTCCTTGAGAGTCAGTAAGTCTTGGGTAAGGCCAGTCCTTCAACCACGTCACCACTTACCGACAGGTGAAAATTTGGTCAAAGGCTATCAAGAAACTAATGGTAGGCTATGTACTAGGTAAGTATATTAAATCATGCTGCAATATTTTTTTATATTATTTAGCAAGAAAGCTGAGGTGGCAACTTGTTTTGCCCCTTACGAGGTTAATTGAGTTCATTTTTACAAAATAAAGGGATTTAATGTTAAAGCGTTTATTAAAGGCAAGCTGGGTATAACATATTTTTTCTCTCATTTACATGAGTTTATCTATGAAGATGTTTTTAGTTAACCGATAAAATAAAATCATTCCAATACAAGAATGTTGGACTCCCACACTGAGGGTTCCGCACCAACACACATTTCTTGTATGCATTAAACATGTTATTTACTCATTATTTTTCACCCAGTGTCACAAAAATAAAATTCAATTTCGCCCAAAGCGACACAAAAGGTTTTATATTGACAATGTCGAAATTTTCCTAGAACAATGTAACTATGTTATTTTCATCCCGATATATTAAGTAGCTCCAGATGGAGTTCGATATTTTTTTTCTAATAAGATTCTTAGTTAATTAATAGATTCAAGTTGTTGAGATTCTTAGTGTATGACATTACAATCTAGCCAACAATACGGACGAACGAGTAATTTTAGTTTGACTTTAAGTGCTAAATAGAGTAAATTTAAGAATGTGTCCATCAACAACTATCTTATTGTCTCTATTAGGGAAGACACTATGGTCTTGTGTTCTTTATACGTAACATTCACTTCACAACTTAGCACTGACACTCAACTACACTAGCTCAAAAGGACAACGACACTCAACTATACTAGCTCAAAGGGACAATGACACTCAACTACACTAGCTCAAAAGGATAATGACACTCAACTACACTAGCTCAAAAGGATAATGACACTCAACTACACTAGCTCAAAAGGATAATGACACTCAACTGCACTAGCTCAAAAGGACAATGACACTCAACTACCCTAGCTTCAAAGGTTTTGTCATTTAGAGCCTTCTCATTATGTCTGTGTTTGCAAGGACCTGGATTGCCTCAAAATTAACGCGATGGTGAAGTGTTCGAGGGCTTCTGTATATTTTTTTATAATATCCACAACGACATCCATTTTCAAGTCTCGATGGAGTTCGATATAATTAAAGTACCAAAATTAAAAGCTAGCTTTAAAATAAGCTGAAGATCAAATAATACACTGCAACTCATGACTGTCGTCAAGTATATATCTAATCAAGTATATAAATATACCTCCTATAAGTTTCTTGTTGCTGGATGGAAATTTTAGCTCTCACGTATAATGGATTCTTATTCGAGTCTGTTAAGTGTAAAGTTACATCAATATTTGACTATCTTAGTAAGAGACACCATTTACGCCGTTAAACTATCACATACTCGTACATACGACACGGTTATGTCCACGCGTCTGCGAATATTCTTATTTGCACTGACATTTGATACAACCGATACTTACTGTAACGGACCCTGGTTGTTATTATATAGAGGAAGCGCTTAGGCCATTCGTTCATAGTATATCTGAGTGGTCGCCTATTACACCGACGAGTAATGAGGTAACTATCTGCTTACAAATGTCAGTCAAGTTTGTGCCGGACTTGAAAATAAATGGGCACTCTAGCATCGCATGATGTTAAATACGAAAGTATGGAAAAGCGTTTTCTTCCATGCGTTTCATTGCAACTGAGTTGCCGCCAGGATATTGGTACACAGATGTGTAACTTATGAATTAATCAGCGTTAAATATAACTTTCTTAATCTCTTTTTAAAGCTGAGGTATGTTCCATTGGATGTCATAAAATATATACGATAATTGTGATTTAAAGTTATCGTATGCTGCTTAATTATGTAATAAAACTTGTGTATGATTATGAAATACGTAACAAATTATAAAACCCATTAAAAAAGAAGAGTTTCATGCCAGCTCATGCTATATATCGTTTTGATGAGCCCGATAGATTTTCTGTTCCCAAACGAGTTTTTAATCATTAATTTTTACTTTGAAAGTAACGAAGCGAGCAGTCAGCCCTTTATTAAACCTTAATTTTAAGTTAATGCTCCTGACAATAGATAAGTGTCATGAAATGAAATATTAGTAGCTATACTACACTGGCATCTTAATCGTTAGGATGCCAAATCTCTTATATATATGTCTTAAGCTACCCTGTCTAATAGATCAGAAGAACAATCAACTATTTAGATTATTTTTTCCTCGAAGGTAATATTTACCAAATATGTAATAATTTAACTGCAGCACAGCATCATTCAAAACTATTTCATTTCATGTCACTTACCTATTATCGAAGCATTAGCTTTAAATTAAGGTTTAGTAAAGGGCTGCCTGTTCGCTTCATTAATTTCAAAGACAAAATTATTGTTTTGAGAACAGACTGGTAGCAGTACAGAGCTGTACTTGGTAGGTGACAAAAGTCGCTCTCAATTAAAATTGATTTGATTACACATCTATGCTATAGTTATCCTATCTGAATACATATACCTCAGTTTCTATATATATCGTTATGATAATATATATAGAAACTGAGGTATCTACGCTGAAATCAGTTTTACAATACCGTTTTGTCATGCATCAATATCCTTTGGATATATAGCCATCATTGTCGGGCGTCGTCGCAAAAACATTGTACGAGTATATACGGTTCGCGACTTTCATGGTCCGCTGAGAAAGTGTTTCCGTAATAAAATTGCGACAAATAAAGACATTATTGTATGTCTCTATACAAACTTGTCAAACCTTATATTTTAACTTGCACATTGTGTATTCAGTGAAGTTATAGTCTATTGTGAAATTGAATTATCTGACAACGATGGTAATATATCATGAATCCTACTTCATAAACCAAGTAAAAGTTTCGTTCAATTCTGTGACGGACAATAGGTCCAGCTCTCTTAGGTTTAGGAAACATTTCACTTTTGATTTTTTTTATACATATGTTTGCGAAGAATAGATCAAAATTCTGAAAAAAAATTAAGATCAAGAAAATCATCGACAGTAGTTTCATCAGTTTTTTTTTGTATTCAGTAAGCAGTCTAACAAACATTCAACCATCATAAAGCGCACGACTGAAGTGTGGAACAACCTACCCTCATCTTTATTTCTCTCTGTGTTTTGAAGCGCACGTAGCGGAGTTTGCTTAGCCGTTATTAATCGATCAGCTAAGTTAACCAACGTCCACCGCAGTCAGGAATTGGATGGGTGACCGCTAGTGACATTAATACTGAGCGCTTCCGTGCTTCGGAGGTTAAGCCGTCGGTCCCGGTTGGCATGGTGGTAGGGCATTTTGCGAATGCCCACCTGCCTAGCTACCACCCTCAAGTAGAAAATCAGTCGTATTCCAGCCGCTAACGTTGAGAGCCAGCTCACATTTTAGGTTAAGTCTGGTTGCCTTCCTCGATCACTTCATTGCTTACAATCTGGTGAAATAGTTTGCTAATATAACTTATATAACGTTAGAAAAAACTTTCCCAATGAAATCTATATAGAATTTTTCAAGAGTATAGAGTTCATTCTGTAAACAAGCATTTTCCATCGTCGACCATCAGCCTTATTATCTATAACTGGAATGGTGGAGATGAGCTTCATTTTGATGTTTGAACTCCACATTGGGCTTTGTTATCTCAGGAATTGAGTAAGAATTTGGTGGTTATGGGGAAGAAACAAATGTAAGAGAATGTAAATATACAGAATATTACTACTGGTCATCGTTTTTAGTGATATTAACCACAAATTTAAAGATAAAGATAAGTTTATTGTTGAAAGATAAGTAATTTTACGCTTACATGCAATGAGATGCATTACGAGCGACGGTATATACGAAGAAGCATAATTGCTGTTAAGAAAGCACCTGTACACAGTTCCAAATATAGATCGCTGTTCTAAACACCCCGATACAAAACCAATGTATCAATATGTGAAATTATTTCCGTAGAATTATTCATCCCATTATTGAACTTATCAGAAACATAAATAACATTAATTGACATCAATATGAGACTGAGACTATTCCCGAGGGCTTGGTATAATTAATTGTAGTAATTTCTCCGCCAGGCGATCAAACTGTTGCGATAGTCAAACGAGTGTATAATTCGACACATTTTTGAGTTTTTATGTTAGTAGTGACTTATTCTCTCTCTCTCTCTCAACTGCTATAGTTATTCGAACAAGTGTCATGAAAAAAATATATTCAATCAACCTATGAACATTGATTAAATGGAAATTTATTTCAAATTATATCATGTTTTAATAAGCCAATGGCATGCTGTTTTCTTGCAACTATGTGGTTACGAATATCTCAAAGTTTCATCATCACAGCATCGTGGCGCTTGTCGGCGACATTGACCGCCACAGTTTTCGCTTCTAGAAAGCAAATGGCCCATCCAACACTGCGACCGTCTCAAACCCGTTCACGACGGTTATTTATTCGTGTATTTTCACTTATGTAAATTATATAAAACTCCCATATTCTCGTAAGTTGGAGCTCCTGTGAACTATGCGACGTCCGGTTAGGAAAGCATATGATAAAATGGTGTTAGGCATTCCAAAATAACGTCATTAAGATGACAGAATCAAATGTACGAATATAACGGTTTGTAAATAATCATTAAGAACATTATTACCAAAATCGATATTCGTTTGCTCGCGCGCGTACCTTAAACACAGTGTGCCTAATCTCGTCATCATGTCTAAAATATAACGGGAGGTAGGCATACTGAATTTTTCGGTCCATTGAGTTTCGGATCAAAAGCAAAATAGATCTACCGTTTTGTTCTTTGGTTTGTATTAAAATTAGCTTACAAGGCGTTGTTGGTATGTATATTATGTTTGGCTCCTTTAAATCTAATAAAGTTTTGTTTTACAACCACTTCCTCAATTTTATACTGGAAATCAATGTACTATTGCTATCTTACTTATCGTATGAAAAAGTTATTCAAACAAGCTTTTTCGGGCCATGATTACTACACCTCCTATTTTAACACGTACGACCTCATACCTTTTCTCATTTACCTTTTCTTTTTTCAGGTTCAAAATGGCATCGGATGTGACGTCACATATACGAAGAATAACTTTCGTTTGGTTAATACTAGCATTGACAAGTGTAAGTACAGTTTATTTTTAATACCAGAATAACGTTGAAGACATATTTCATTGTAAACGTGATTCGTGATTATTATTTATAACAATCATAATGTTTCAAATATATTACGTTGTATACGAATACAAATACGTACGTTTAGGGCCTGTTTCAGAATGTTCGAGTAAGTTCCGGTTTTACCACCCAGAACTTATTTAATAAATAAAACACTATCTTTGCGTTTCACAGTCATCGTTATAGCCTATCCATCGGTAAAAGGTTGAAACGCGCTGCATGTTAACTGTCATTTTTATCATTCAGTTATTTTATGTGTTGCATAGCAACCCGAAACTTTCTGAAAAGGGCCCTTAATCTATTATATTATGTGTAATCGTAACCTCTCACCTCATCCCTTCTAACACATAAGGCGTAGTGATGGTTGATGTATATATAAAAACAATTTTTAACGTTAATAATAAAGTAAAATTCGTTTGTATTTAGTAAAAAGGTAGCCTTATTCAAATAGACAACGCACGATTGCATAGTATTTTAACCACAACACGGTTTGCTTTTTTATCTTATAATAGTAATATAAATACAAAGATAGTTTGTAAGTTATTTTGAATTATAATCTACGAACTTACCTGATTAAGTTTTGCAAATCTTTGAGGTTGTAACGCTTTATATATTATCAGGTATGCTTTGTCATCGTTTCCCTGCTTTTTTTGTCGATGCTGCCTGATGGATAATTTTCATAGCTGTTCTTCAAATTAAGTTCAATGATCTGTCAATGAGCATTATATTCAAATTCAACAAATTATTCTATTTTTCTTTGGTCTAGACGCTTTTTGCGCCTAGAAATCTATCTGCTGCATCGAATGACGAGGCATAAAAGTTTTTTGGCTGTAATTTTTTATCGATACGCTTTCATTTTCACTTTGTAACGTGGGAACGATCTTTACGTGCTATTTGCCGATTTGTGTTCGAAAAAAGTGTTATTGATTTCATTTTTTATTTGTTGCGTTATATTATAACATAACGGCCATATATAACAGTTTATATATATTGGTTTCTTTACTTTTAACTGTGGGATAAATTAGATTAGGGACATTATCTTTTCAAATTAAATGGGTATTATATAGAAATATCTTCCTTTTTTATACAGTATGGCCTAATCGCTAGGTGAATGTTTTTTTCTTATAATGAAATACATTCATCTTATAACTTTCTCACCGCTATTAATAATAATAGGCACATACCAGTATATTTATTGTGATAAAACGAACTAATTCATAATGTTTGTCTTATAGGTTTTCTCGATTGGTACACGTAGTAAGTTAAACAACTTTAAACGGTTTAAATCGCGTATATTTTTCATTATTTTATCCCGACGTTTCAAACACTTTTCAGAACTATTTTAGGTACGTTTTTTATTAAATTAAAAGTAAAATACCGAATAAACCTACGTCCGCCTACGACAAAAACCCCGACCTAGTGCTGAGTACAGTAAGCAGAAACGAAACACCGTCCTTGCGAGGTCGACATAGCATGAAGACCACTCCATGTTGACACTTCACCACTTTACCTTTATATCAGTCGACAGTTCTTACCTCTGGAAATATTGGCCAGTCTACATTGACACTTGACTGCTTCGTTTTAGTTGGATACACCAGTTCTTATTTCTGGTTATCTGTGTCCGCTCCATTTGATGTGGTGGCAGCGCATGCGCGTCCGGTGGCATACATAGCGGACATATCGCACACATATACAACTGGACCGACGTTTATAAAAACATACGGATAGAGGATTGTACGGTTCGCAGAAAAGTACAAGCGACGCTGCTTGTAGCAAATAAGTGATTATTATTGTATGTAGGTTTAGAATATGCTGCAATCCTTACATAGTAATTTGTGAATATGGGTACTAAGCAATTCATAGTTATTTTGATTGAAAGTCACCATTAAAGGAAATGGGTAGTCGTCGTTTATAAATAATATAAGTACTTTAGGTTTCTGCGCATTCTTACATATATAAAGTCCATCCGAATTCAATTAAAAGAAAGTGGGTTTTGAATAGATTTTTAATAAGGGTATCCCACCGGACAACATATAATCGTAATATATTTTGTCATTGTACATTATTTCCCGATATTAATTAAGTTCTTTGTTTAAAAGGGATTGCGCTTGTAAACATATTTGACACATGTTGGCGAAAGTAGAGTGTTCCACTCGGATGTAATTGATAACGTGTAGCCCTCTTGCATCGCAGTCTAGTATCACTCTATTTGTTCATAACCGAGAATTCGTAAGCCTAGTGGCATTTTATAGTAATTTTTTTGCGGATGTATTTATTTCCTTTTATATCCTTTAAAACGTTCTCATAGTGTTTTAGTTATACCTAGTCAAGTTATATCATATCCAGGCAAAGTCATACTTATTAATCAATAAAGAACAATAATATTATGACTCTAGTTTGCTCTATATGTTAATAAACTGGCGTAGCAAAGTATCTAATCTTAGTCCCATATCGTATAACGGTTTGTTATTTTAGTGAATTGTGACATTATTTATGTATATATAGGTTATCTTTATAAGCTTTTCTATGGTGTCTCAACACAGTGTTATCTATCTATCTATTATTTATGTTTGCCCGACCATTACTCTCAAATGGTTCAGAATGTTTTTTTTAGTTACAGCAGAAATGTATTATACTAGAATTTAATATTATAGAAATCTTTGCTATAAATAAGGAAAAAATATGTTACAGATTCATTAGTAGAACGATAAGTCATATCTATTAAGTTAATATTTTATCTTTTTCTGCTGTCCGTATTTAACGGTGTGATGTTTAATTGCTTGCCAATGACTTTCAATGGATCTTAGCAATTTTCAAGTTTGCTATGCTTGCTCTTCTTTAACGTTTTCTCACAGATTTACGGTTTGCTGGTATTTATACGAGTTGCTATGATTGCTTTGATTTAATGCTAAGTAATGACTTGCTAAGCTACATCTGCTACATGTTTTGACTATATCATCGTCATCACATTCGTTCTATTATCCCGGGTATGTGAAGTCGTTATGATTTTCGAGAGTCACAAGATACAAGATACTTATAGTTGAATGTTTTCTGGTTTCGGTTTTATGTCCGGTTACCGCTCTGTTTGATAGTATACTAACTAAGTTTGTTATGCGCTTGCTATGCAGCAATACCGATAAACGTGTGTAGGGGCATGCGGCTCATACGCGTCTAGATCATATTTATGACATTCAACAGGATTAATTTTTAACAAGCAGTAACTAAGTATTTTTACTGCAAAACAAAAAAATAATAATTCAAAAAATATTATACATTTAACCATTGTTTTTTTAAGTGACACGGCTTCAAGTGTCAAAAAATATTGAAAATCAGGGGCATGGCATAACGAACGGACTTGAACTATCTAAGAACTATGTTGTCCGTTGTAAAAAGTCATGAATAAATGAATAGCCTCTTAAATACGTATTAAGTATTGGCTATGGTATTAGTTTATATAGTTCTTGCATGGAAACCGTATCACAGAACAAACTTGTACACGATGAATAGTCGTCGAAGTCCGAGACATAATGAGATATAATGAGATTCCATCAGCTGAAACAACCGTATGCTGCAATGCATAACACGATCTATGGATTGGAGACTACAAGCGCCATTTGCATGGTGTAGGGTTACCTATTCATTTCGCGTAGGGTTACTTCTCGATATTTACTGGTTTCTTGCTATAAACTTTGTAGATTTTCTAAGCAATTTTGTTTCTATTTTATGTAGATAAGTCAGAGTTGCGTACTCAAACTTAAGGCGCAGAGCCCACTGCAAGCGGTCTCAAGAATCATAACGCTGATCTTACACAAAAAGAGTAAGATCAGCGTTATGTGACTCACAGTGTACACAGCGAGCGTTTGAGTTCTACAGTTCTGCAATATCAGTTACATTATACACGTCTCATGGCCTCTTCTTCTTTTACGTTTTTTTAGTTATGTATTCCTTTTAAGTCAAAGAACAGAAGCGTTTCTCACAGGTCAATGGTAGTGTGATATTTATTCCGTATTGTCGGACGTTGACATAAACGGCCGATTCAAATAGAGTTCCAACAGAACGTACGTTTGACCGCCACGGTCTGATTGCTAACACGCAGACGGTACAACCCTGAACTCTAGACCTCTCGCCGTGGGCCCGGCGCCTAAGGGCTTTGTGACAAGGATAGCGCTACAACAACTCCAAATTAAATGTCATATTACACGGAAACGTCAATCGCAATTCCGTTTTATGAAGCTTGAAGAATAATGACCTGTGGGGTGCCAGGCTAGCATGCCATCACCCGTGGGTGTCGTAAGAGGCGACTAAGGGTAACACCAGAAGGTGGGCAGCAGCACTTTCTGAGAAACTGATATCTCCCACTGCGATACCCCCAAGCCGCCTGCCTAGCGTGAGGATTATGGCAAAACCCCCCTCCCCCGATATTGAAGGAGGCTGTTTTCAGAAGTGGACTATCCGGCTGATACAGTAAGAATAATGTCGGACTATAAAAGCAAAAATAACTTGTATACGCAAATCATATACACGTATTGGTAAGAGAAGGAGTTAGGTGAGGACAATAAAATATATAATAAGTTATCTGATCCAATGTAACCTTTCCCCAGAAAAATATTTCAGCTTGATTTTTTTTTGTACTAGACAGCGCATTTTGAGATTTTATTTAACGGCATTTTAATTGTGGACTATGTGTAAGCTGCTGTAGGTGTCTATTATTATCGATTTTTCCATGATTGTAGTCAATGACAAATCTAATATGTTTAAACGTTAACTATTAAGTAGGTATTTGTGCTTATTAGATAAGTAAAAGTTAAATTTGCAGAGCTAATTTGGTTAGGTGCTAATTTTAAGCTACGTATAAATTTCATTGTTGAAATAACCACATTTAAGCACGAATATGCAATAAACTGTGTGCGATAAATGAGGTGTTTTCGGACATAATTGTATAAAAATAAATTTAAGAACTAAATAATAAATAAAGAAAGAAAATTTAAATAAAAAAAGAAAGAAAGAAAATATATAAAAATGAACGGTCAAATGCGTGTCGAGCCACGCACTGTGTAGGGTTCCGTAGAAGCTCGTTATCATAATATAGAACGATTCTGTAGTTCCTTATTCTCCTCCACTTTCTTCCTGCTAAATCTAAGAAATAAGAGTATGATTGCCGCCAAGTTATTATTACAATTTGTAATTCGAAAATTAAACAAATTTCGTTAGTGATTTCTTTAGGTAGATATTCGAATGAAAACGTATCGATAGCCCGATTCAGAATCCGTTGGTACATTGTAAGAATTTGAATGTCATTTAATTTATTTGCTGTAGCACAAATCATTATTATATTATAAAATAGTTGATATTATATATGAAAGGAAAATAAAAAGTATACACCGATATATGCAAGTAAGCTTATAAATGGGCTATTATACTATATAACTAGTCTGGCCATAAATACTGAAACATAAAACCTTTTCAGCTTTAGAATTATTTAGAATTTGGAGCGCGTTTATTACTTTAAAATTTTCTTTCGATTTCGCGCCATTTTATATATTATTTCATGTTCATTATCAAATAAAAATATGAAATGAGGTGTTAAAGAAAATAGGATAGCAGTATTCGCCTTGTGCAAAGTAGGTATTGAGCCGTCGCGTCGGTCATATTCCAGACACTTCAAAAGCTTGGTATTAGCCGTAGGTACAAATTAATGCTCTAAAGCCAGAATTGGTTGAAATCCCATTAGGAACTAAAAATATTAAGTTAACTCAACAATAATCTTATTGCGAGAAATGAAGATTCACGCTAGGAAAATGTCGCGTATTATAAAACAAGACCTGAAGCTCGGTGCTTATCGTCGATATACAGTACATGCCCTAAATCAATCTTTAAAATTAAATAGAGTATCTTCCGTTGCGCGAGAAATATTCTCTTTACCGATGAAAAAAAATATACTATTGAAGAGCACTACAATCAGCAAATTGATGCTGTGTAAAATGAAGTGATTGATGACCTTGGTACGACAGGTACAGACAGCAAACAATTCTAATGTACGGCGAAGATGAGGCTCAAAAAGTACTTTATACCTATATTAGTCGAATCTTTGTACTGTCATATCTATATCTATACTAATGGAAATAGTTTGAGACCCAGGAAAGGACATGGCATAGTTTTTATCCAACTGTGCAAAAAGAGTTTAATGGTTTTGCGCGATAACCGCAATACACGCGGGTGGAGCCGCGGCTGAAAAACTAGTCTATTATGTATGACATAGGGCATATTTATAGTTTTAAGATTTTTTTATTTTAGATTAAGTTTTCAATGCCAGTAATACCCTTTATAACTACTTCATCTTAGTCACTTTAAAGGATTTATTCTACAGATTTTATATTTAGTACAAAATTATCTAACACCCAAGTTCAACGACTATTACTGCTAAACTAATAAAGTTATCTCAACCGCTATACTTTTCCTTTAAAGTTCATTAAACGCACTATCAGCTTGAATTTTTTCAGAATTTACGAACCAGCAGTTTAGCTTTTAGAGGGGGGGGGGGGGGACGCCCAATAAATTTCTACTTTAAAGTTTAATATTTCGTAAATGGTGCATTAAATCGAAAAACAGTATTAGCAACCCCTAAGTCATTTTAGAAGGCCTATTCAACCATACCACACACAAAGAGATAGACGACGAAAAAAAATTTCATCCCCACATCACATGTATGGGAGGTACCATAAAAAATATATTTTTCAAAATTTTATTTTACCACTTTGTCGGCGTAATTGATTTACATATCCATACGAAATTACACAGCTTCCTACTACTAACGGTCTCTTTGCAAAACCTCGGACAGACGGACAGACAGACGGACAAGACGAAACTATAAGGGTTCCGTAGTCCTGACAAGGAATAATAAGAAAGAAATAAGGTATATATTAAGAAAAATAAATAAAGAATTCGTAAAGGAATGACTCAATAAATTGTGTTAGGTACGCTCAAACCAACGAGTTCAGCTGCGTCGGTGGTGGCGATCAGTTCTTTTCATTAATATGTTCCAGTTTATTTGAGCGAATAGTAATGATAAGCTTTTAATTTAAGCAAATAAACACAAAAAATAATAATAAAAATAACTGATCACCACCTTGAAAGCCGCGCCACCGCGGACGCAGCTGTACGCGTTGCTTTGTCGTACATTCATCCACATACTCAAAAGATACCATGAACATGTCTAATTACGCGGTACACTATAATAATAAAAAGTGTGCTTTGTTAACATGAAATTCACTTATGTGATAGTGCTTGATTACATTTAGAAAAATAGATAGGTAGCGTCATTATTACGGGACTTATCAGTGTGTGAAAAAACACTTCTTTCATTTGAAGCACAGTAGTCTGGTTGATGAGCGCACCATCCCTATTGTTAAAACAATAAAATAAAAAGCATACAATTCGCATTTCATCCCGCAGTCTCGATGGCCAAGCGGTTAAGGGACCCAGAGCGTTAAACCTGGGGAAGCGGGTTCGATTCTCACTCAGAAGAAATTTGCTCTGAAAGTTTCTAAATGTGTTATTTGCTTAGCATGCTTATGTTTGAAATCATATTTAGAAAAACCCTCAACCAACCCTCTCTAAGAAATACCACAAGCCTGTACACCATTGAACTTATTATTACAGGACAAGTAAAAAGGAAACTCTTGAAAGGTACAAAATAATCAGCAGAAAGTCAACGGTAAAATACAAAATTCCATGCTCATCTTAAAATGGCAATCTTTTTGTCGAGATGAATGCGTGCGCAGTGGAATACGACTTCAAACATGACGCAATTTGTCGAAATATCCGATATCATTCATTTTTATAACTTGTCAGTACCGTCAAAAGTACAGGACAGCTTTTTTAACTTGTTTATTGTTGCTCGCATTGGATACATTTAACATACATACGAGAACGTACATGAGCGACTCACACGATATCAAAACATATATGACATGAGTAGGGGCCTGCCCCGGCTTTGCACGGATAATTACGACTATAAATTGAGAAGTAAGCTATCCTATCTTTCAATTTGGATCAAATTGAACACGGTGTGCAAATCAAATTTGAAAAAAATTGTTTCAGTAGTTTAGGAGTCCATTGCGGACAAACAACGTGACACGTAATTTTTGTATATAAAGATTATAGGTAAGTACTCCATTCTATTTTTTAAACAATTGCCAAACCCCAATTTTAGTATCAAAGTCGTTCAACACGACAACTTTCACCTTATTCACTCATGAGATTTGTTATGCAGAATACGGACAGCCCTAAGGTACTATCACGTCTCCCCGGCAGACCACTCATACACGTCCTGCAACACAACGTAATGGCTTGTGAAAGCCATGCGAACTGCGAACCTGACAACACATGACCTATTGTAAACGTCACGTACCACCACCTCAATTATCCACAACTAATTACCTACCGGCCGTACTTAGAATACCGACAGTTAAACTAATTAATAGCACATTGATTGATCTTACCCGCATCTGTGTCTAACCACTTTAACGATTGTCCCAATTCCTTTAAGTTTATAGTTGTGTGAAGTGTTCAGATTTATTGGTACTTGTTGTTCATTTGTGCTGGGAATAATTGAAACTAACAGCAGATCAAGCGCTAACCGTTCTAGAAATATGAAACAAGCATGGACTCCTTATACAGAGTCGAATGAGCTTTCTGAAGGCACTAGATCATTGCACAGCTACAGTATATCTTTAGACAACAATGACATTGTTAGCACTCAGCAGGTCAGTAGTTTATGAGTCTTAGATGCATGTCCTGCAAATTGCGGTGCACTCTCCCATGCATAATGCAGTAGAGAGTCCGTCGCTAACAAACATAGTGCGTTTACGTGATTCGAATGATGGAATTGTAACGGTCACGAATTTACCTAACCAAGGCAATCCGCGGCCTGCTGATGAATATGCAGATTTGATGATGACGCCCTGTCTCGGAATTCTAACGGCTGTTTCACATGTCTCTTGAATAGCCTCGGTTTCAGCCATCGAAAGTTACTCCGATCCGGTTTGAAGGCTATTTACATTGCGGCCCTTTAGGATGAATTTAATTGATCGTAAACAAACAGCACCTTCAGGAAAAGGTGTGGAATCCTTACGTTAAACGCATATTTTACACACCGTTAAAAATTCTTGCAATTTAATTATTGCTTCAGGTAAAATTGTTCTTTTAAAACGAGCAACAATGTTGAACATCCACAAACTTTGAACATGAATTAATGGACAAAAAGTTACCGTAAAATGTTGTTTATCTGGCTCTTTTTTGTTATCAAGTTCATCGATCTCATGTATTATGCAAAAGCTACCTTCCAAATTGGGTCTATAACTATTAAAAATACCTGCGTTATAATAAATATATTGTAGCGGATTACCTAAACGAGTTTGTGGTTATGGATACTACCGTGGCTAAGGTCAAATATTGTAACTGTTGTTTAAAACATGTATCTGTCATCTAATGTGTTGAATTTAGGAAGCAATTTTATTTGCTATGATGTGATTTGTTTATAAATAAGAAGCCAAATCATACTAATGTTATAAACGCGAAAGTTTGTGTGTTTGTTACTTCTTCACATTGAACCGGCAGAACTGATTAAGATGTAACTTATACTGGGGAAAGCTAAGATGCTGGATTAAGTCAGGATACTTTTCATCATTTCTTTATAGGTGAAACCGCGGGGCGCATCTACTAGGTTATAAATTGAACACTTTTAAAATATGTACATAGGTATCTTAAAGAAATACATATTACACCGACGCAATGGTCAGGTACCGACTTGATTATTTTAAAATTTAAATGAAATTTAACCCAAGCTGTTTTCAAAGCTGTTTTGTGGTTGTTAAACGAACAGCTCAACTTTAAAAATGGGAGTTATCAATGCTGAGCATTGATAAGATTTTCTCATGAATGTAATTATGCAAGAGTTATCGATAAATAAAACAGTATTTTTTTTAAATACTATAGTGAAGAATAAAAAAACACACACAAATAATTTTCATTTTTTCCTAAGCTATACAAGATTTGAAACAAGAAACGTTTTATAGCAAATTTCATCAACTTTCTTTGAAACTACAATTTATTTAACACTAGCTTTCCGGGCGCGGCTCCGCCCGCGCGTATGTCGGTTATCGCGCAAAAACAGTAACCTCTTTTTGCGTAGTTGGATAAAAACTATCCTATGTTTTTTCCCGGGTCTCAAACTATATCCATACCAAATTTCATTCAAATCGGTCCAGTAGTTTTGGCGTGAAAGCGTAACAGACAGACAGACAGACAGACAGAGTTACTTTCGCATTTATAATATTAGTACCGATTAGTAACGAAAAAAAAGATAAAAATCTTAAAATTGCCATTTTATATAATATATCATTGTTTGGTATATATTTTAAGGAATTTAAAAAATACATTTATTTATATGTTTTACACCTCTTCGGGCTCTGATTACAGCTTCTAGCCGGTTCGGCACACTTAAGACATGATTTTGGAGGCAATGTTGGGGAATGTTCTCCCATTCTTCTATGAGGGTCTGTTTTAGGGCCCAATTTCCTGTGTGTACTCTTGTACGACCCGAACGGTGTGTAGCCTGGTGTTATCCTGCATCAGCATCAATCCATCATCCATATTTACTGCATACTCATTAAACATCTTTATAGCATACCTTTCCCCAGACAGGGTGCCATTTTCTGAGGCCACAAGCTCTGTGCGACCTTCTGAAGAGACGCAGGCTTTAATGTACCGCTCACCAGGACGCCTGTGGATTTTTGTCCTTCCACCGGAAGTGAATAGTAAGAATCAAGACTCATTAGTGAACAAAACTCTAGTACATTCTTTTTCACCCCACTGTATTGGTTCATGAATTATGCAGTACAGAATTTTCATAACCACAAGCTACTTTGTTATGATTCGTTCAGAAAGTAAATAACGTGATTTGCACTGCTACATATTTACACCAAACAAACAGTACTAAGTATATATAATCTACAATAAAATTGTCATCTAAGTACTAACTGTGAGTACATAATCTCTCGATCAAATGCAACATTGTTGATACCGAGTAAATGATTAAAGGCTTACAGGTTGTTTACTGGCTGTGTTTATCTTTATTTATCGATTAAGTAACTTTGTGGTGTTGATGCTTGCAAATTAAAACATTTATCTGATTTAGATATGCTAGTTATGGAACTGGCTTGACATTAGTGCGTCGATATTAAAGATTTGTTAGCAATTTTCTTATCTATTCTGGGATACCTTCGCGGTGCTGGCCAGTCTTAAATAAATTTGAGAGAATCACGTATTTATTGACTGTTTTAATAATAAAAATAAAATTAAAATTAAAGTACAGCATACAAATATGAGTTTATATCGAAATTAATCAAGGCTTCAATTTGTACGTGAATTTTATGACAAAGTAACGATAAGGAAGATAGATGTTAGTGGTTGTAATCAGTACAACAAATGACAATAAACATTCATAGGTACAAGTAATTCGTTAATCCCACCTTGTGAAATAAAGTTTTCTAGAGACACTTTTAAAAACAAATGATTAATTTATAGTGAGGTTCTGTGTCTAACATCATTACTTCAACCTTTTGTTATGTTCACTTCGTACAAATATTAATCAGAAAGCCATGGATATTGTTGAATATTATGAACAAAGGCGCAAAAAAACAGATATTTCTTTGTATCGACATCAAAAGCCTTTACTTTTTAACACTTACTAGAGGCTTCAATTTGAACTTGATTATGGATCTAATGTCCCGATAAGACAGATGTTATAAAGCCTCTGCCCAAAGGTATAATTTATGTCCCGCATAGAATAGAATCAGAAAACAGTGAGGGAATACATGCAGTAAGAGACCTCACCAGATAAATGTTTGTTGAAGATTATTTCTTGGACAAAAAGTTTAATGTTTTTTTTTTTTTTTAATCATGATAGGTTTGCGTTTGACCACACCCTGCCTAATGTTAAGCATTGGTGAGGTCTAAGATGGAGCACGCTTACCTAGAAGAAACCTATTTACTCTCGATTTGAAGACACCCATGTTGTATTCATCGGGGAAAACTGACAACGGTAAGGAGTTCCACACTTTCGCAGTACGCACGAGAAAAGAGGAAGTGAAGCGCTTCGTACGAGTCCTGGGTATATCAACCATGTACGGATGGCGCCTCTCCGTCTGTCGGGACGTCCGATGGAAAAAGGGGGAGGGCGGAACTAGGTCGTGTAGTTCCTGTGCACATTCACCGAAATGTATCCGGTAAAAGACCGATAGGGAAGCAACTTTACGGCGGTGCTCGAGGCTTTGCAGCCGAGACTCCCTCAGAAAGTCGCTGCCTATTAACCTCTTGGCGCGCCTCTCAATCGACTCTAGTGCCTCAAGCTGGTATTTGGCAGAACCGTCCCAGAGGTGAGAGCAGTACTCAACACAAGACCTTACTTGAGCTTTGTACAAAGTAAGCATCTGTTCCGGTGTAAAGTACCGTCTCACCTTTGAGAGGATGCCAAGTTTTTTGGCAGCTAACTGAGCCTTTGACTCGATATACGAGCCAAAATTTAGAGTCGAGGATAGAGTGATACCAAGGAGGTCTAGGTGGTCTGTGACCGGCACGGATACATCTCGGAATGTAGGAGACAGTTGGAATGGTCTCCTTTTAGCAGAAAACAGACACGCCTGGGTCTTGTTGGCATTGAACTTGACCAGGTTGGCATCGCCCCAATCAGAGACTGCCTTAAGGGACAAGTTCAAGCGTTCGACCATAGCTTCTCTGAGTTTCTGGATTTCGGGCTCACTGGCTCGTGCGGTAGATGTGTAGCTCTCTACAACCGTGCTGTCGTCTGCATACCCAAAGGTTCCGGGCTTCAGCAGATCGTTGATATGCAGCAGGAAGAGCGTTGCAGAGAGCACTGACCCCTGGGGAACACCGGCATTAATACCCATTTGTTCAGACGAGCAGCCGTCAACGACTACTCGTAATGAACGATCCCTCAGAAAATCAGATATCCACGCACAAAAACCTGTAGGCAGGCCGTATGCGGGAAGCTTGCTGATAAGGCCGTCATGCCAAACCCTGTCGAAGGCCTTAGAGATGTCTAGGGAGACGGCAAGCGCTTCCCCTTGTTTCTCAATGGCCTCGCTAATGATGATATATTTAATATTTGCATCCTACTTAATAGTTTTCATATCACGATTTAAAACAATAATCGTTATAAAAGTATTTTACTTGTCCCCGGTACTGTTATTAACACGTTTAGTAGTTAATGCTTCGTCAAGTACCAATAATTCGTCCATCTATATTCTATACATATATTTCCATTCCTCATTACAATTTTTCGCATAGTAAGATGCTTTTCTATGTCTATGAAGTAGTATTTTGAGATTGAAGTTGAGATTGAGATACGGTATGTTGTTGATTGGGAACTGCTTGTGTTTCTATACTGTGGAACAAGGCGGCTTGATATAAATAAAAGAAATAGAATGATAATCATCAAATTACACATTTACGGTATGCGTTTAGGTCGGTGAAAACAAGTCGGTCAAGTGCGTAGCTTTAGTGTCATCGGATTTTGAGATTGAGTGATGCTCGTTCTGTTCAGTCTCAACAAATTGTAAGCTTGCGGTACTTTTTGTTGTATATTAGTAATAGGTACTAAAGAACTATAGGTTTATATTTGCTTATAATGTAATGAATTCAATATCAAATGAAATTCATTATTTGACTTAAATATATCTGTTGATATATACTGCTAAGCAATATTTAAATAGTTTGTGATACAAAATAAAGTAATTTTCATATAAATTCTTGGGTTTTGTTGTCTAACTATTGTACTTGTTATGTGTCTCACAATAGGCGTTATTCGGAAAATATTTTGTCAATATCTAAGTAGTTATTTTTCTTTAATACGGGTAACCGTTATTTTTATTTTTGTAGATTCTAGGTGTGCTTTATGCTCTAATTTGCGTTGGTGTTCGATAACTTTTTAATATAATAAGAGCAATATTATGTTAATTCGCGAATACCATGATCATGTCGAATGGTTACCAAACCTATTGAAACGGTCATAGCGAAGTTAGCTTAGCCTTTTTTAGCCGATCAGCTAAGTTAAGCAACGTCCGTTGCGGTCATGAGATGGATGGGTGACCGCTACAGACATTACTACTGAACGCTTCCGTGCTTCGGAGGGAACGTTAAGCCGACGGTCAAGGTTGTTTTCTTACGTTGGCAGTCTTTACAGCATGGTAGTAGGACATTTTGAAAACGCCCGCCTGGCTAGCTTCCACCCTCAAATAAAAAATCTGCCACCAGGCACCTAACGGTGTTCCAGCAGCTATCCTTGAGAGCCAGTAATTCTAGGTTAGCCTGATCAACATCATCGAACACGTCATCGCTTACCATCATGTAATATAGGGGTCAAAGGCTAACATTTCATGCATAAAAATAACCTAGCTACAAGTGCGATATCATTTTGAATTTCTAGTTTTCATAAGAATACCTCGCGATTAATTGCGCCCTTATTTTAACATACACAATTTACGTGACATAATTAGGTAGTTTAAAAAGAGCATAATGAGTTTTCGCATGGGACCGCACAATGGGCAGGCCTGGCTAATAATGCCAGTTTGGAATCGCGATTTTTTCGTCGTTTAACAGTAAAATAATTATCTATCTAGTATTCAATTAACACTGTGAGAAAATGACATGTCTATCGGCAGAGGCCGTCGGCAGTTCTTAACTATCATTATCATTACGCGAGGCACAGATGTAGTTTGACTAGACACGCCAAACTGAGTTTCCGATATTGAGGTCACGTCAACAGAGGCCCAGTTTTTAAGTGTATTTTAAGTTTTAGTATTCTTGTATAATTTTCAACTTATTGTGGTATGCCTTTATTAAACAAAATACTATGAAATATATACAACACTACAGCTACAACAATAAAAGCATTTAGACAACCTATGAGTCATAGCAGGCTCATAGGCAGTCCAAATGTATTGTGGTATTATATATATATAATATTATATTATATACTAACAAGACACCAACCATCACTTTAAGTACATAGTTATATCAGGGTAGTGGGGCTTTGACTTGTAAAATTAAAGCTTCAATATGTTTACAGCCTTTTACACTTATACTTGAAGCCTGGGAGAGAAAAAGATTTCACATGATGCTATTAGCGTATTTTGTATTTTTGTGACTGTGTAGAGCACCGCACACTGATTTGTAAACTTTCCCACTATGGTATTCGTGGACAAGCTCTGAATCTTATAGAGTCATATATTTGTCAGACAGGCTACAGATGGTTGGAAAAAATGGAACACTTCTTCCGGGTCTATGGTAAAAGTAGGAGTATGCAAGGGTCAATTTTAGGACCTTTTCTGTTTCTAGCGTATATTAATGATCTGCCTTGCATGGTCAAACATTTCCCCGATATTGTTTTATTCGCAAATGATACCACTCTGATTTTTAAACTGGATAGTAAAGATGTTAAACTAATTCAAATAAACAATGTGTTATCTATGTCAATAGTTCACGATTAATAATCTTCTCTTATATTAAAAAAGACTAAATATTTAAAGTTTCTTCACCATATGTTACTTATGTTGAACCAAACATTAAGCTTGACCTACGAACGCCCCCATACAAAACGCAGCTCCAATCTCATTTTAATAATAGCGAATATAACTCAATGATTTTTTACCTACGTAATCACTACCCTAATATCTAGGTTTGTGGTGCATCAGATTTTCATTAAGAAAAATAAGCATGTTTTTAATATTTCTATTGCACCACAAACATGGGGAATATAATTAACTTTCTATAATGGGAAGTTATTTATACATGTGTACTATACTTTTTAAATAAATCTGGAGCTACGAATAACTGGCTCAAACTCCTAAAAACGAGTGCTATATACTAAACGCTATATGATAAAATTTTTGTTTATTAGTCCAAAAGAAAAAGGATAAGCCAAAAACGATTGGTCTAATAATACACTATATTTACATGCGAGTTTATTTTTAATAACAAGTTGAGTTTATATAAAAGTTCACGCTTTGGCTGGCGGGTATATGTTCTTAATAAGGAATGTCAAATCCTCTTTGCAAAAAACCAACCCGTAAAAATAGTAATAAGTACGTATCAGGCGACCAACCTTATTATTTTTTAAGAAGTTTAGTGAAATTAATAGAGGCCCTTCCATTCGCTTTACATCATTACAGAGCACCACCTGTCGCCGTGCCAATGACCGTCGTGCTAGTTGGTCAGAGTATAACATACATAACATAGTGCCAAAAAACTATATACCTATACCTACTTTTTAATGACCATGGAATAATGCGAGGCGGTACGCGATTGTAATTGGTTGAAACGCTATTTGGACCTTTTGAATAATACGGAGGGCGTGTACGGGACAGGATTACATTGATGGAGTGGATACATGATTACTTACGCTCATTAAACATATTTTTTTTGTACATGGACATTCGGTAGTTGAACCTGTTTAATTTCATTGTTTCATTTTTTGATAGGTTTTTGGTCGTGTATAACAAAAGTATTACCGAACCTGTTCTTGTAAAGTATAACGATTTAGTTTGGTTATTTTTGAAGGGTTTGTAAATTTTTTTTATGACGCCTTTTTAGGTGCTGGTCTCTTCTAGTTGGGTGAATTTATTTATTAATGATCTTAATAAATTTACTAACATTTTATATTGTTAAATGATTCAGATGTTGATGGTTTTGTTACGCCTTTTAATTTTACGTAGGAATAAAACATAAAATCTTTAAATATAAAACCTACATGAAGTTTATTAAACATAATTAATATCAAAACTATAATTGCACACGGAAAAAAATGGGTCCTGACAAAGTGTCAATCCAAGAATAATATTATTCTCGGGAGTATTGTTTAATCTCAAGTAAATATTTACTTAAAATAAAAATAATATCTTGAGTGAAGTTACGTCGTTTTCTCCAAGATAAATAATATTATTCTTACTTTATATTTTTACATCAAGATTATAACTATTCGTCAGAGATTTTTTTGCTCTTGACTATAGAAAATATTATATTTTGAATGAAATATTTTATGAATTCTCATTCTGAATATGTACGGAGTTAGCATAAGAATTCTGAAATTTTATCCAAGAATAATAAAAGTTTTATTGGATTAAGAAAATATTTCCATTCCTTCAACAACGATGCTCTTAATACAAGAAATTTCTTATATTCATTTAAAATAATTATGAGAAGTAAATAACAAGGATAAACATATTTCCGAGCAAGAAAATAATTATCCTCTTAAAAATCTTTGTGTTCTATATCTGAGCCATATTTTATTTATTGAACTGTGAATTGGTATTGTCATGCTGAGATACATTGGATTTACAACAAAACAATATACTTGGTATAACCAAGACAAATATCTCAACTGCAGAAGTGACCTATATTAGATAGAGAATGTTAAAGTTGTCAAAGCAAAAGTAATTGATTGTTGATTGTGGAATGTGTTTATCTTAAGTGAAGAAATCAAATTCTTGATCTTTGTTTCATTATTCTTGATACTTATTTGATATTGTATTCTTCGGTTAAGAATCTTAGATTAACATGAAAACAATAGCATTTATTGAACCAAGAAAACACATGTCCATTATAGACATAAACTTATTTAATCTGAAGAATTTTAAAGTTTTCAAGCCAATAGTGATAGATTGTTAATTATTATAGTAATTCATCTTCAGTAAAGAAAAACAAATCTTGATCTTAAATTTGAATTCTTGATTGATATTTGATACGGTATTATTAGGTAAAGAGACATTATTTTTCAAACAAAACAATCTTATTTTATAACTAAAAAACTAAATTTTGATTGCAGATGGTGGCTTCTATTAAATGAAGAATTTTTAAGTTTTCGAGGCAATAATGATATATTGTTAATTGTTGAAGTTATTCATCTTCACTTCAGAAAAGGAATACTTAACTTAAATGTAGCTATGTTCTTGGTTGATTTTTGATACGATATTATTACGTTAAGAGATATTGGATTAACAGCCAAACTATATACCACTTTGAACCGATAAAATACATCTCTACTGCAGAGAGTGACTTATCTTATGTGAAGAATATTAAAGTTTTCAAAGCAAAGTGTTAGATTGTAAAATTAGTTATAACGTATCTTTAATAAAGAAAACCAATCTTGGCCGAAATTTTTTGTTTTTGATCTAAGAATATTTACTTGATGCAATATTCTTTGGTTAAGAAACAGTAAATCTGCTGCAGTCCTTGAAGACAACCAGCTGAGCCCGACACTTTAACCTGGGTAATTTACAAGTCACTAGCTAATATACATAGATCCAACTAGCGGGCAGCAGCTTTCTGAAGAATTGCCATCGTACACAGCGGTCTCCAAGAGGTCTGTCAAGCATGTGTTACAGCTCTTATAAGGGGAGGCATTCCTTTAACATTCCAAGCATTCCTTTTTTGGAAAGAGTTCAGCGTAAGTTTGCCAGGTCCCTCTATAAGAATATATACGGTTACTACCCCTTCCTTTTCCCATCCTTGTTTGTATCTGGTATGGTAGGGCTTGTTACTCTAGAGCGCAGGCGCAAGCTTCTACTGATTATGCATTACTGTATGCTGTTGCGCAATTCAGTAGATAATCCCTCAGCACTATCTCGAGTAAGCTATTATGTTCCACAAACAAAACTACACTAGCGTAGGTGAGCGTCGTCGGCACCGTCTGTTGGCATTTTCTAGCAAGTTACGCACCCGATATGCCAATAATGCACCCACGGCAAGGGCAGTAAATCTTATAAACTGTTTCCTCCTAACTGTCCAAAAAGTCGACATCCATGTCGATCCCTTTAGAACTATTTATAAGAATATTATGTTTTGTCTAAAATTGTAAACGGTTTGGCTCCTTAGCTGTAAGTTTACTTTTTGTAATATATAAATAAATAAATAACGAGTGGATGTTATGGCTGTTGATGATAATGATGACTTCTATAAAGTAGTTAGATTTTTTAAATTTATTCATCCTTTCTGCTACCAATTGTATTGTAAAGTCCACATTCCATTTTGATACGATGAACCTATATATACTGTGAACTCAGTGAGGAATTCACTATCGTAGTTTCAGAACAAAACTGACTTGACATTTAATATTGAAAAATATGAAATACCCAACTCGTTAAAGTCGGGAACATGCTAATTGAAATTTGAAACACTCTGACGCTCACACTTTAATTGACTTCCACAAGTAGATATAGGGTAGGTATTTAATATTTTTCAGTCTTAGAAGTCACACAAATATATTATATCTACAAACTTGTAGATGATATCCATCATGCTGTATCAGCCGAATTGTGCACTGCTGAAGAGTCATTAAAGGGATGTTTGCAATAATCGCCACGCTTGGCAGGCGGCTTGGGGATCGAAATCATACCTACGTTAGATACGTATGTACATATTTAAACATAATTATGGTTATAACAAGAAAATCGAATTCTAGGTTAGCCTGAACAATAGCTTCGATTACATCATCACTCGCCATCAGGTGATATATAGTTCATAGTAGTCAAAGCTAGCCTATCAGGCATAAAAAAAATAAAGTTTTCATCACTAGCTTTTGAATCAAAATCATGAATTTTAAAGTAAAAAGACAAATTTCCAGTCAAGAATAACGGTTTCTTCATTCAAAATGTGTGTTTTCAGATCAAGTAGTCAGTTTTTAGTTTGAGAAGGGGTTTCTCTATTTCCGATTTTATTCAGTGTTGCAATTTTTTAGTTTTGTCTAGTTCTCCCTTGTTGTGGGTAAACTACGGAACGTAAAAATACTATTAATTATAATCAATTATGCATGCCGAATAAACATCATGAAATTCATATTGTGAATAGGATATTTAAATTATCATTTCAAAAGTATAAGCTTACTCGGCTAATTCGTACTGGTAGACTAATATACTCGTAGTATAACGGCAAAATGGTAGGGTTTGAACCCCGCTAGTGCCCAAATATATTGGTGCTAGTGTTTTAAAACTGTCCGATTATCACCTATAAGCACATGAATACGGTTTTTTTTTTTTTTTTTTTTTATGCATGATAGGTTAGCCTTTGACCACTATCTCACCTGATGTTAAGTGATGATGTGGTCGAAGATGTTGTACAGGCTAACCTAGAATTACTGGCTCTCAAGGACAGCTACCGGAACACACCGTTAGGTGCTTGGCGACAGATTTTCAACTTGAGGGTGGTAGCTAGCCAGGCGGGCATTTGCAAAGTGCCCTACCACCATGCTATAACGATTATTTATTCATGTGCTTATAGGTGCTAGGCTTCACATTTCCTAATTCAAAGTGGTTGAAAGCTAGCTAGGTGAGCATTAGTAAAGTACCCTATCACCATGTACTGAATCTCAAACCCGCTGCAGGAACCCATAGACTTCGTTAGTTATGACATTAAATCAAAGTCTAGTCAAAGTCAAAATCATTCATTCAATTTAGACATCTACGACGCTCTTGTGAAAGTCAATAAGAAATTTTAATATTGAAATATTGTACTCTGTACTGCCACGTTCAGCAAATAAATGTACAGAGCCACTGCGAGAAGAATGGACAAGAAACTCGGGACCATTGATTTAAATATCTTTTTACGTAGGTACCTACTATATAATAAAATTATTATAATATTTCTTTAAAATACGTAGGTGACAAAATTGTCCAAGTATTTTGGTTGTTTAAGTAATCATAAACTGTGTAGTAGGATTTCTTAATCAAAATGTTGTTTCACGTGCAACTTGAATGTTCCTTCTGTGAGCGTTGTAATATGTTCGGAAATTTTATTATTAAACTGCACACAATTACCTAAGAATGACCTTTTTTTGTCTTTGCTAATCTAAAACCTAGCACCGCAATTTATCTTTATTCCTAGTGTATTAATCGTGATTGATATTGTTTAATTTAAGTTTTCTCAATTTTTTACAATTTACACAATATTTTCAAATATATACAGACTCGGTAATAATACAACAATAGGTAATCATCTATACTGGCAGTATTTAACACTGATCGTCAACCTACATGAAAAGTTATTCGAATGTAAAATAATATTTATATGTACTTATGTTAAATAATAATGATAATATGATTAAGTTTCGGGACTTTATATGGATGATGTTGGCTACACACAACACACTGCGCTGCGAGCGAAAGGCGCACGCGTCGTTTAATAGCATTTTCGTAAATTTTGTTTAATATAGTGTTATAAAGTGAATATTTTTCAAGTTATGCTTGAGATAGCAACCTAATTTGTGCTCAGTAAGGTAAGTTTGTTCCTTACTTTATAAATAACTGTAGATAGAAAAAAAATATCCATCATAGGGGCTGCTAGATTTTCTTTGCCTGGAACGTGCTGTTTGGATACATTAAGTACAGCCAAGTTAACGGACGGTAAGCAGGTAATACATAATTGTATTACATACCTACTGATATAATGACATCAGTAACAGACAACTCTTTATGATAAAGTTCAACATCAGCCTTGTTGGTAAATAATCCTTAATTTGTATGTGTGTCTATTCCTCGTTAATTATTCAGAATGGATTTCGATGTATATATATATCTACCTATTCTCTCTATAATGTTTTACATAGGTATACATAGATTTTCTTGTTAGATAAACCGGCATTCAAGAATATACAATGTGTTTTTTTACATTTCAGATCAAAAATTTACCAATGAAACATAAGTGTTATACTGCTCAACTCAATACCCCCAAGAGGAAGGCTACCACGTTTTGGAGCAAATTCAGAACTTTGTTATTGATTTTCTGGTAATTAAATCAATTGTAATTATGTAATTTAATTATGTATGAAAACACATATCTATTACACATATAATATATTTTTATTATTATGTTAGGAAGTCTCAATCAAATATTCATTCCATTCCATACTAAAATATAATATATATGTCAGTATTTATTACCCAAAACTTTTGAAAGTGTGTCGAATCATATTTCATGATTATGTACAGTATATAATAAAATGCACTGTCTGATTAACCGCTAACTTGCAGTTTAGATGATATAAGTGATAATAATCTAACGGGACGGGGTCTTCTGGAAGCTGATTTTGAAGACAGTTCTAATTTTAGGTTTAACCTGTTTGCCATCTTTGACCACTCAACATTATGTGAGATTATGGTCAAAAGATACCTATCGTCTATAAAAGCTTTATGTATTTTGCAATATTTTCATTTATTCTCTTTTTTTTAGAATCCTGGAGATGTCCAAAATAAAAGGGAGGAGGTGAAGAAAAATGCTCGACTCAACAAGCAGTGTTCAATCATACCTCATAACATATAATGTGGTGCTGATAATAATGAGAAAAAATATTATCTGGTGGTAGATTAGGTCAGATTGAATTTTAAGTCACCTACATTTCACGCATTTCTACCAGAGTACCAGAGTGGTTTAATTCTCAACTACATAATAGGCATTTTGTATCATTTGTATTAAAGGTTTTCAATGTAATGAGGACGCTGGTGAGTGAATTCCGAAATTATATCTATATATATAATCTGTTACATTTATGACATGTGGATTATGGTAAATGGTTCTGTGATGTAAGATATTCTTGAAATCTAGCTTAGAGTTTATAATTAGTTTCATTGATTTTATGTTTGAGTGTTTATCTGTAAGTGTAATTCCTAAAAAAAACGAATAACGCCAAACCATGTAGTTAAAATAATGTAAGCAATTACAAAATGTGAATAATTTTAAAGTATAATTTTTTAGTACATATCTTGAAATTATTAATAACCACTCCGAGTCGTTAAAATACTTATATATTAAATAAAATTATGTATAGTCATTATGATAATTATTATATAATACAATTGTATGCTTCTTAATTTATTTTATAAATAAATAATTATCAACAGAAAATATTTATTGTATTTTATTTATTTTTACGATAATAGATGTTTTTAGTCTATCACTTTTAGAACTACTTTTAACTATTATCCTACTTTACTTGCAGATTTGAAAGGCGGAGATCAGATTGGTAGATCTGTACAGTGTACCAGGCTCTGTATTCTGTAAGTGAGTTTTTGTTCTTGTTTACTAACTGGACGTTTTATATGAATATCTTATTGTATTAATGGAAAATATCAATTATCAAAATATCATTATATTATGTTAAACCAAGAACTGAAACTTCTTATAGTAAAATGCATGGTGCTTTTTTACCATAGGAAGTCTCAGTTCTTTGATTTCGAACCAAGATAATTGATATTTTTAACAAAATACTATCTGATCTTCATATGAAACACTTTTATGAGTTGAACCAAGAACTAAGACTCCTTCCAGTAAAACGTACTATTATTGAACCAAGACAATAGATATTTTTCCTAATATATTATCTGATCTCCGTTTGAAACATTTAGACATTTGAACCAAGAACTAAGACTCCTTCTACAAAAATAACCTATTATTGAACCAAGATAATGGATATTCTTTACAACATATTATGTGATTTCCGTGTGAAACATGGAATGACTTGAACCAAGTAATTAAACTTCTTACAATAAAACGCGCCATTATTTTACTAAGATAATTAAGATCTCAATGTAAAATATGTAATTATTTTGAACAAAAACTGAGGTTTCTTATAGTGAAATTCCATTGTCGAGTCAAGAAATTTGATATTCTATCCTGTAGAAAATTCTGTCTTCGTGCAACATACATATTCTTTTGAACGAATCAATACAACGTCTTCAGGTAAAACATCCATTAGAATACTAAGATCTAAAATTACTTACATTAAATATACTTAATATTGAAATGAGAACTGAAAATTGTTTATTGAACTTTGGTTTCTTAACATAAATAAGTCACAGTATTCATATAAGAAGATTTTTAGTTCGACCTAAAATAAATTTTCTTGTACGTAGAAAACTCTGTTCTTGGTCTAATAATAATATTTATTCAGAAGTATATATTTTACTTGAAGTAAGAATAATATCTTAACTGAACTATTTATGTACTTGATAGTAGAATATTTTTTTTTCTTATTAGAATCTAATGAATGAGTGAAGGAATGCGTTCATTTATTCAAGTAAGGATTGTTTTAAATTTGAGAATTTCTGATTCTCTAAATAAGAACAATGATGTACTTAGAGAGAGACATGGCTACTTTCTCTTAATAAAAACATAATAATCTTAGTAAGAGTAAATAAATACTTACATGAAAAATGATTATCAAGACAAATATTTACTAATCTCAAGAATATATTGTTTTCCCCATATATGAAACACGGAATGTCTTGACCAATAGATATATTCTTGATTTGAAACAATTTTTTTTTTCCGTGCAAAGGTTCAAAAGCTTGTCTGTTTTGTGGCTAGAGCTAAGTTAACTAATAAGCTTAGTAGAGTAAGCGAATCTACTATACATACTTAACAACTACGTATAATATTTAAGACACAATTAGATGATGTCAGTAGACACTTAAAGTTGTCTTATCGATGCCGCATGACAAGTATTCTCAGGTGGTCGGTCCGGAGGCGTATATCCAGAGACGTGTTTTTTATACAACACCGCCGAGAAATATTTGCGAACAACTTAGAGTCACCAACTTATTAGTGTAAGTGGCAGAAAAAGGAACGAAGCAAATTATTAACGACGTGCCTGTTAGGTTAATTTGGGTCCTCTAAGCTAGCAGCGCCATCGCCCACTGTACTGTTAAGTTTGTGGCACGAGATATTTTTGTTGCTATGGCGATGTGACGTCACTGACATATCGGTCGTTTTATTGACATAACGGCTCGCGAGCTGACACTTCCAGTTTTTCTAGATCTTAAGATGTGTTGGAATGGAATGTCGTTGAATCGGTCTTATATTCATTTTCAGGTTTGTTATGATGACGGATTTGTGATGAAGTTTTGTTAGATTACTTTCGTATATATCCGTCTAACCAAATAATAATTTTTAGCAGTTGCGATAAGTTGTATAAAATACAATATAATCCATTGGTTTGTTCCAGCCGCGCACATTCATTATTGTGTTACGTACGAGTAGTCCTTAGAAGTCAATTTCCATTGTGGTACCTGCTAGGTATAACATTTTACCACTACACCTTCACTTACCAGCCAGGGAAAACTGGCCAGTATCAGCAATAAAAAATATCCCCGGATTGTATCAATAAGACCAACGCCGTAGTTTATATGATATCATTTTTATTGTTGTCTCGATTGACTCAGTTGTTGGTAAAATGTAGCCACAAAGTCACCAACACTAAAGTGACCTTAGTAGCTACGTACTCAAATATATTCATGGTCTAAATACCTTATTTGATTAACAAGTCGCACCTATTATCAGCATAACAAATCGTGAGCAAATTCCTACGAAAGTTTTAAAACAATTTTCCAAAGCCAACAGAATTTCATTAAACACGCGTGCATCCGGAAGAAACCGGCATTCCTAACATTCCTCAGCCGTTGCGTTGTCAGCGGCAGCAGGTTGTAAAATTTAAAACCTTATTTTAACGTGACTCATTCTCATAAATCGCTTTCTTTTCGCATCTGCCGACTACTTCAGTACACACATTAAAATTACCAAATACCTTTTCGCATGGTACTTCTTAGCACGTACATAAAGACTATTTTAAAATGAGGACCCAGTGGAAGTGGACAAAATAAAGGAAATAAATTTGCTCCGAAGTGTATATTAATGAAATTCACTGACACTGACGAATCGTTTGATATTGGTTTTCTTGCGTAAACTTGAATATTGCTGTCCTTATAATGGTTAGAATACAGTTTTACATTAATAATATTGTAAAATATACTTTATACACCATTTCATTTCCTGATTTATAAAAAAAAAATTTCGACTATGGAGTCATATTTATCATAAATGGAACATGGTTTTGCTTCTACTATTTATGTAAAATCAGGAATCATCTAGTACAGCTTTTTGCTATTTTTCTACAATACGTGAACTCGTAGATTGTGTTTTGTTTTCTACTAATAACACCAAACATTGTTTATCACTGATTTGTAATTGCTCAATTAACACATTAGTCTTCGAACCTGTGATGTATTTATAATTCTAAGTATATATATCATAGTATAGAGATAGTTGGACCAGTCTTAAAGACAGACTATACAATAAATTATTATTTTACCTATTCGATGCCCAACCCTCTGTATACGTCATGCCAGATGCCATTGACATCAGCGTTTGCTATGACTAACTTTTATGAATGAAAACGGTGAAAGTGGGTGTGTGTTTGATTAGCAAGTATTTCTAAATTATACGAAACTATCGCCATGGAGACAAACTGGGATAGTTTAAAATTACTGCCAATGTTTTACAACTTACAAATATATTATGACTTTGGTAGGTATTCTAATATATGGAAATTATGGTGTTTTTTATGCCTCATAGGTTACCCTTTGACCACTATTTCACCTGATGGTAAGTGATGATGTGGTCGTAGATGTTGTTCAGGCTAACCTAAAACTGGCTCTCAAGGACAGCTGCCGGAACACACCGTTAAATGCTTGGCGACAGATTTTCTACTGTTACTGTTGTTACTACTATAGAAATAGATGGTATAAATATATGTACTCTCAGGTAGTAGCAGCTAAAGAAAGTGAAGCTAGCAGTTCATGGTAGGAAATACAACAAAATGGTTCAATCGATTTTGATCCGGTTTTTACGATAGCCAAGTCTCAACATAGAATTAGTCCACTGTGTGATGTGTGGATTTGTATAGTTAATAGAATTATGTAAAAAAAAAATGGAACCGACTTTCTATTTAATGGAACCGTGCTGATTGACACCGTCCTCACTTTAGCATAGTCCTACGTCCACTGGTTATTTCATTCTTTTCAGTGTTGAATGTTGGTTCCATTAAAAAAAAAACTCTTTACTTTTAGTTATAACTTATTTGATGAAAAATGCTAACAAGATCATTCAGTCACCTAAAATAATGTTCATCTTCTACCCGCAATATCAAACGCAAATATCATTAAATCAACCATGGTAAACGAATAAATGTTTCATTGAATTGACTGTAAGTTGTAACTTAACCGATTTTGATGAAATTTATATGGGGCCACCTCGGGAGTACAATTTTACAATAAAGACTACTCTGTGAAAAGTTATGCTTGATCAAACATAAAAAACAGTACGCGAAGACGAATTTTCAAGGAAGGAAATCGGTTAAAGATGCATGTGGCAGCGATGCGATTGTAAAAGTTGATGAGAAATGTAATGAAATGTATTACATTAGGAATGAGTATATAAACAGTAGTAGTGATTTAGAGTTTATAAAACTAATTCAGGAATAAGAATATAAGGAGCAGCTTGAAAGTAGTAATATTGATAGAAAAGTTGAATAGTAATTTTGTAAGCAACTGAATAGTCAATACAGAGAATAAGCTCTCTGAAGACGTAGTACATGATTAAGTTCAAAAACATCTTCTAAATAACTATTTGTAATTTAAAGAGTTTTCATTGTTGATAGGGTATTTGCGATGGGCATAAAGGCATCGAGGAAGCAAGGCTGAAGTCGTGGATAGACTGCTAGAATAATGAAGTGCATGAAATATTTCGACTAACTATATAAATTTACATAGTCTCCCGAGGATCGGCTGTAAGAATTCTCCCAGGATAAAAATAAATTTGTATTTCTAATAAATTACAGAGCTATGGCTTCTTCAATCAATGCTTTCTTACATCTTGTGCAAAGGTCACAATATTACATACAGATATGAAAGAAGGATAGAAAATGTGCACATAACTGCAAATATGCGCAAGTCTATTAATTTGTCTCAGGAAATAACCTCTTGAACTAACAACTATTAAGAATCGCATGTAAACAGAGAATTTGCATAAACCATAAGCAAACTGTCAGCAGATATCCCAACAACAAACGATTGCTGGTCTAAGTACTAAGGTACCGTTAGATGCTGGAAATAAAACGTTTAATAGATTCACATGAATCATAAGAATGAGATCTAGCTAATCTGCAATTGATTTGGACATATTTACATAGCAACATGGACATATTACCATACCTATAGTTAGTGGACTTCTCTTAATTTTCGTTTACTTTTGTACTATATTTATTAGGTTAGGGCAGTTTAAAAATAGCACAAGACTATTATAAGATAGATATACCTGCCTTATAAGAGCCTTATCCAAATAATGTATGAAATATTGTTATCTATATATGACAACAGTACCTACCGGTTAAAAAGTTTCTTTATTAGTGTATTGAAATTATAACGTACTGGAACAATTGCTGAGCAAAAATACCAATTAGGCACATCGACCTTTTTGGTAGGCTGCCTAGATAGGCAATCTAGCTACCTGAGGCCAAATTTTTTTCTGAATGTCCAAAACGAGTTACGTTATTGGTTTAGGTAAATAGGTGTGGTAAAACCAATCCTGAAAACTATATTTTCATTTGACTGTGTTAAATCAACACTTAAAGCACGGGACTGAAAAATCGGGTTAACTATGTCGACAGTTTTCTAACCCATTTTTTCTTGGTAATGCCACTTCCAGTCAAATAGTTTTCACATAGTAGGTTTTATCGTCTTGCAATCGAGAGGAGAAACCAATTATAAATAAAAATATGTATGGTGTTTAGTTTTACTCTTGTTTCTTTCTGTTCTGTAGTAACGAAAGCGCCGCTTGGGAGATCGTGGGCTCGTTCTGCAGGTAGACAATTAGCTAATTAGGTTATTCTGACTGAGGAATTAACAGTCCAAACTTAGTCCATCACTATCGTTTTAGTTTGGCTAGTGAAATTGTTATGAGTATTGTTTTTAAATGTAACGCCACTAAAGAGATAAGACAATATTACTTTATTGCAGCTGTATATTCAGTTACATTATCGATATTTCCTTAAGTACCTACTCTAACAAGAGTAGTATTGAAGTTAGCTTTGCGTGGCACTAATACCCTTCATATCGTATGCTTTGTATTCTTTATTTATTTATATTTCATTAGTTACATCTGAAACCAAAACACGTAATATTTGGACGATGTTAAGTTTTCAAACTGCTACCGCATTTACTTGCGTTACTTTTGCAGACGTGTCTTTATTTTATTTACAACCAGTAACGAAAATCTAAGTGGATGTTTCCCAATTACCATCAAAACACAGTTACTCAACACTCTCACTGCACAAACATGGCTATTATTACCTTAGCCCGTCGCGGTTGACATAATTTCGATGCTAGTGCTGGAAAGCTCGTTAATTCAATTTGTTTTTCCACAGTCTTCTAATGTTCCGTTGTTAACACGCTATTCTTTCACGCTTAGATCGTTAAAGCCAACTATAATATAACGTTATATCAATATTCGAAAGTTTTGAATTTTTTTTCCCGTTCGGGTTCTCCGTAAAAAACAGAGAATAGTGTATGTCAATTCCTACTTCACCAAAGTAGATGAGGATTTTGATGGCAATAAAATCGAAGAATGCTTTTATCTATACTTATCCGCTAGGTCAAGACACTATAATGATTCAAAGGAAACTCCGGCTGTCGCTATATGAGACTTACCATGTACCTATTACGCGTTCGTACAGATATCTGTATGTACCTCAAATAGAAGGCAGATGTGTATGAATATGCGCTACCCACCAGATGTTTTAGTGTAATCATTCCGCAATGCTTTCTACTCTCCTTTATCAGACTCCATTAAATTAAATTAATAATAATACATCATTGAGCTCATAAAACATCTCTGGTCATTCCTGCAACGCAATTCTCATTATCACAAAATAACATTCAATTACACCATATTTGCCACTTTAATATAAAATTGATCCATCTGCCAGTAGTTGTAAGTAGGAGTATAGCATAGGTGCGTGGACGCGTGCCTAACGCCATTACCGGTAATGATGGACTCGTATAGAAAATATACAGTAATCACACAAGCCAGCTGTTCGCTACCGACAGTTATTATACGTGGAAACAGGAGGTTTTCTAATACAAATGCGTGATCCAGTTTTCTTAGAACATGTTGTGTTTTCGGATTTTCAAATTATGTAGGACCTTGCAGAAAATGTTACTTATGAAAGTCGTTCTTAACAGATCAACTAGTTTAAGCAACGTCATTGCCTAGTTAATCGGTCCTAACTTTGGATGTGTCTACTAGTAGCATTTACAAATGAGTACTTCCGTGCTTCTTAATTCACTTTAAGTCCGTCGGTCCTGGTTTTTAGACTTAGGATGACATTCGTTAGAGGATGATGATTGGGCTTTTTACGAAAACCCACCTAGCTATCACAAGTGGAAAATCTGTCACCAAGCGTTTATTCCGGCAGCTTTCTACCAGTAATTCTAGGTTAGTCGGAATAACATATTTAACCGCATCGCCACTTATTACACTTATTCATATGATTCACACATCAGGTGAAATAGTGGTCAAAGGCTAGTGTTCCAGCTGTACAAAAAACCTTACTGAAGAAGCACAAACAATGCCTAAGCTACCACTTCTGAATAGATAATTGTTAGTACCTAACAACAGTAGTTGCCAGCCTTTGTCTAGATGGCAGCGTGCCCAATACTATCAGTATTCTAGGCCTCGTTTTGTTTAAACAAACTTAGAATTATCTTACCACAAAATATCTTCACCAATTGTGAAATGAGACGGAGAACATTCCAATGTACCATTATTGTTCAAATAATATTAGGTATATATAACATAACGTATAGCACTATAGTATAGTATAATGTACACAATATAAAATGTAGTCTTAAGTTACATACATATTGGAATATTATTATATTTTAATACATAATTCTCGGTTAGTGTAATCCCAACTTTCTCCCTCGTTAAATTACTTCTGGAAAAAAAAAGATTTCCATTATGATGTCTAATAAGTACGTAATAATAGGAAGGATTCCGAGATTGTTGCCGAGAGGCGTTATTAACCTCGCATATCTATCGAGATCCCATTATTCTCCTCTAATGCTTGTGGAGTTACCATCACTGGAATAAAATAGCTTCTGAAATGTACCTCTTTACTGTGTTAATAAAATACAACATAAAATAGTTTTGACATCAATATTCAATTCAACCTTCCCAAATTATCAGACATTATTATAGCTAAATCTGGCGCTTTGCGAATTAATAGTGAAGTACTTAGATCCTTTTCATAGTAACCTAGATTCTTATTTGGCCTCCTTTTCTAATTTTCATTGGGGCTCGCATCTTTATTACCCAAGGATTATATATATATACTGGGTGGCGCAAAAGTAAAGACCCTATTTAGTTCAGCTATAACATTTTTTCTAAATTAGAAAACTAGATTTAGATTTTTTTAAATGTATATTTGTGCCATTAAATTTCGTACCATTAGGATTTAAAGATGATGTCTTTTAAATGGTGACCTCCAGAGTTGATACACATTTGAGCCCTATTTATGACATTTTGCATAACTTGCCGTAACACTTCCTGCGATATGTTCGTTATTTCTTGACGAATGTTTTCTTTTAGAGCTGCGAGAGTCTGTGGCTTGTTTACATACACCCGAGATTTCAAAAAACCCCAAAGAAAGAAGTCTGGACTGGTCAGATCGGGTGATCTTGCAGGCCAAGGCAAATCGCCAAAACGAGAGATAACTCGGCCTGGAAAAGCGTCCCTCACTAAGTCCATAGTGTCGCGCGCTGTGTGTGCCGTAGCGCCGTCTTGTTGAAACCAGATGTGCTCCAGCCCCAATTCGTCCAAACTGGGTATCAAAAACTCACGTAACATGGTTCTGTAGCGTTCTCCAGTGACAGTTATCGCATTGCCTCCAGCGTCTTCGAAAAAATAGTGTCCGATCACTCTGTCAACACAGATGCCACACCATACAGTAACTTTTAGTGGGTGTAGAGGTGTTTCTTGAATAATGCGCGGATTATCAGTGCCCCAGAACCGAGTATTATGCTTATTGACATGCCCTGAGAGATGAAAATGCGCTTCGTCACTCATAACCAATTTTGAAGGAAAATCATCCTCTTCAAGGTTGAGGTTTATGACGCGCTGGCAGTAATCTAGACGAGCTCGGTGGTCAGCAGGCAGCAGTTGATGAGTCATTTGAGTTTTATACGGGAACATCTTTAAGTCTTTCACCAAAATACGCTGCAGGGTCCGTCTGGAAATGCCCAATTGCGTGGCACGTCGCCTCGTTGATGTTTCTGGACACTCTTCCACATCTTCGCGCACAGCATCGATATTTTCAGCTGAACGGCCTGTTCTTGGTCTCCCAGACTTAGGTCTATCCAATGTTGAGCCAGTTGCTTCAAGGCGTGTGGCAAAGCGTCGAATTGTGCGACCAATCGGTGCCGGACGGTGGGGAAATCGTCGACGAAATTCACGTTGTGTTCTTATCACTGATGAATTATTCCGTAAGAACATTGACACAATTATTCCACGTTCTTGGGGAGTAAAACGGTCCATGTTTATTTTCAGTGTATTTTACATTTGTTCACTACACAATTTTCAACAACAGAATGACAGAAAATGTCATATAAAAAAAAAAAAAAATTTTCTTTAGTGCCAGTACTTTTGCGCCACCCAGTATATATTACATCTATTACCATATACTAAAAGCCAGTGCGCTAATTTTAAGTTATGCTGCTGCCTTTGATATTCGTGTGTATTCTTCAGCATTAGGTGTCAAACTCTATAACTAAATAAGCTCGATAAATAAATAAGCTTATAACTGTCTGAATCTTTAAATCTTATGTTGATTTTTTGCGCAAAGTCCAGCTCTTAAGCCTGCACTGAGGCAGCTATACGTAATTGTGGTTCGTTTGATCCCTTGCTGTATCTTTATTTCTTAATTTTGAGTTATGTAATTAATATATATTATATTTAAGGATTTATTTCATAAATCATACACTTTGGAAACACGTTCACTTAAAATTATCTCTATAGAAAAAAAAACGAAAAAACGAAATAAACCCTTAGTACGGCGTAAATACTTAACGGAGAGTCTTCCGTATTTGAAAAAAAAAAAAACATGTTTTCTATAAAGTATATACACATTACATTATTCAAATAGGTATTTGCTTTTACTATACGAAGGAAATACTCATAGAGATCTAGTTACTCTCATAGACCTTTAGTTTCTGTGATCTGTGGAAATACTCAAATTCACGCATGTTCCGGCCATTATCGTCAGAGCCGCGATGCTTTGTCCCTATCCGCTTTAGTAATACTTCGGCCGTCGGACGGGGACGGATTCTGTTGGCGTGCCTTACTTACACACACATACGCGGCGCGCCTAAAAAGCTCGGTGCGCCCTTAACTACAATCTCACTTTATTGGATGTGAAGATTTGGTCTTTGATGGTTTGCTATTTGATCGTGGTAGTTAGCCAGGCGAACATTCGCACTATGCGAAACCATGCCTCATGTTTTTTTTTAAATCAAACCAATTTCCTTGCTAACCGAAGCTATTTTTATAATGCCTAAGCTTATCTGCACAGCGCGTATTACTTTAGCGATTTGCGGTTTCCCCTCTATTCATCAAGATTTACAAGTTTAAGGTAAACTATTGTGGTCGTTTCTTTTTTAAAGTTTATTATGAAAGGTTTTATGAGTTTATTTGCCTTGACTAGTCTTTTTATATTATTACTAATACAACGGAGACGGAAATAGAGCAAGGCGTGTAAACAAATATTCAATTCAGTATTAGTAATTCAGTTTAAATTAAATTGCTATTCTTCGCGATTATATGTCAGTGAGATCTAGACATTGCCGTTTACGTACGCAATATAAGATAGATAGATAGATAAGTCTTTATTGTACACACCATTGAATTACAAAGTATTAAAATATGAAGGCTTACAATCAAGTGTTACAATGGGCGGCCTTATCACTAACAGCGATCTCTTCCAGGCAACCTTGGAATGGAGAGGAAATACAGGAATCATAAGACGGGGGTGCAACAAACGAATATAAAAAGTGAGGTTAAACAAACTATGCTAACTTAAAATTTAAGCCAAAAAATAAAAAATATTTTTATCAAAAACTGACAGATGACCTAGATTCTAATAATATACATACCATAAATACTAATAATACTCGTAATATACATATTTCAATACTCTGTCAGACATACACAAATATAATAAACTATATTCATATATATCTATATACATACACAGACACACTATACAATACAATATGCCTTATTATGCTATTTGCGAATAAGTACATGTACATTTCGTATACATATCCTACAATTGTGATGATAAAGTGCAAGAGATAAGCAGTTTGAAACAGAATGGGTGTTATTACTCGGACAAGTAAAACTTTTTGTCTTGGCTTTTAAATATGGATAAAGATTGAGCTTGCCTAATAGAAATCGGTAATGAATTCCACAGGCGAACAGCTTTGACAGAAAAAGATTGGTCATAGAATATTGTGCCATGTTGAGGCATACTGAGGGAGAGGTTTTCTGATGACCTTAAATTGTGAGCATTTGCATTGTGAAGGAAATTAAAACGTTCCTTAAGATAGCGCGGGGTCAAAGGATTGAACAAAATATTGTAAAGGAGAGAGAGTATGTGAGCATTCCGGCGAAGACGTATAGGGAGCCACTTGAGCTTAGATCGAAATTGAGAAATGTGATTAAATTTGCGCAAGCCAAATATAAATCTTATGCAGAAGTTTTGAAGACGCTCAAGCTTATCTAGCTGTTCCTCAGTGAGATCTGGATAGCAGACATCAGCATAATCGAGAATAGGGAGTAAGAGAGATTGAACTAGTGCAATTTTAGTAGTAACAGGAAGAAAGTTGCGCAATCTCTTTAAAGCGCCTGCAGTGGCATACAATTTGCGACTAGTCACTTGCAGTTGAGGAGCCCAACTCAAGCAACGATCGATAGTCAATCCAAGATTTTTTACAGTTGCACTATAGGGAATGGGAACTCCATCTAAATAAACAGAAGGAATAATAGACCAGTCCACCCTTGAGATGAACCGTGAACTTCCCAGAATTATCACTTGGGTCTTGCTTAAATAAGGTCTATTAAAAGAACATTTCAAATGTACTATAGTTATCATAGTCATAGTTGTACAGTAGAAGAACTTACTGCAAGGGGGGATTATAAATCCTATAAAATTGGAGTACCGTTAGTATACTACGACATATGCCACTCTATTGATGTATGGCCGATCAACGCCCGAATCAAAGCCTGGGTTAGCTATAGAAGACCAGCTAATATCACTAATGCTAACTCCAGCTCCGGAGCTACTACTAGCCCTCGGCCCTTTCGTAGACAGCCCTCAGATGGGGCAAAGCCAGCAAAATAACAAATCGTACTTACACGTATATTATCAAAATGTTCGCGGGCTTAAGGGCAAACTGAAAGATTGGCGAAACAATTTATTAACATCTGAAAGTCATGTGGTGGCGGCTACGGAAACATATTTAGATGAGTCCATTGCGGACTCTGAAGTTGTAAGTGGTGACTGGAACATACTACGGCGTGATAGAAATACGCCGTGCGGAGGTTCCTTACTGGCCGCGTGCGCTCCCATCGCACTGCGCCGGCATACTGAACTCGAATCTCTCGGCGGCGGAGAAGATTTATGGGCAAGTTTTGAATGGCGCGGCCATAAGTTCTATGTATGCGTTGTATACATAAAATCGAATGCCACAGACGATTTTTACATGAAGTGGTTTTGCAAAGTAGAAGATTTTATAAATGATTTGAAAGGAACTGTAATAATATTTGGGGATTTGAACTTGTACACTGCATCAAGAAATGTAAACAATTATTATAATTATTTTATGTCCTTTTGTAATCTGTACGAAAATAACGACGTGCGGAATGTTAATGGGAGGATGTTGGATGTTGTATTGACGCGAAAGAATTCAAATATTCGGGCGATTGTGTCGCCTACAGAGCACATTGTTAAAATTGATCCTCACCATCCTCCCCTTGGCATTGACATTGAAATAGTTGTATCTCGTATTACAGATAGTATTGAGCCCAGTAATATAGTTTCAAACAGAGATTGGAACTTTAAAAAATGTCACCGTACTATGCTATTTGATATGTTGGAACGTGTAAATTGGGATGAATTTTACAATATTAACGATGTTTGTTTGAGTACGAAGAGTTTTTATGCCAATATTTACGATATTTTTGATATTTGTACTCCTAAAAATTGCCGTAAACGGTCCGGGCAAAAGCGCTATCCTGTTTGGTTCACTAAAGACATAATAATAAATATCAAACGCAAGCGTGAGCTTCATCGTGATTGGAAGCGTAACCAATCAAGTGGTGCTTATGAATTGTTTTCCAACATAAGGGCGGGGCTTAGGACTCGTGTCTCAGATGCGTATGACATGTACATGGCAGGTGTGGAGCAAAACATTAAAGAGAACCCGCGAGCGTTCTGGCGCCACATCTCAAGTTTGAGGTCAAAGGGTGGATTTGAGCCTACTGTTGTTTACAACGGTAAAACACTGAAAGGCAAACAGGCGTCTGAGGGTTTTGCTGAATATTTCTCTAGTGTTTTCTTAGTAAATTTACCCAAGCTAGATGCTATAAGTACAGCAAGCTACGACTCATCGTCCTCGAGTAACTATATCCACATACCAGAGATATCACCTTGTGATGTGGTTGCTGGGATTCGGAAACTAAAACCTAGTAGCTCTGTTGGACCTGATTGCGTGCCTCCGTGGTTTCTTAAAGAGGGCAAGACTATCTTGACTTACCCTCTTTGCCATTTGTTTAACCTTGCTCTGCGACAGGGGGTTTACCCTCCTGTGTGGAAGCTATCGCGAGTCACCCCGATTCCGAAAACCTCTAACAAAGTTTCAGTCGAGGAATATCGCCCTATAGCCATCTTACCAACCGTGGCAAAGGTCTTTGAACACATCCTTTATAATAAGTTGTCTCGGTTAACCGAGCCATTCCTTTGTAACGAACAACATGGATTTAGAAGTAAGAGATCGGTGAATTCCAATCTTCTGACACTTGTCGACTTCATCTCTTCTAGACTTGATCTTGGGGTGCAAGTAGACGTAGTGTACTTTGATTTCCGGAAGGCGTTTGATAGGGTAAACAACGACATTCTGCTGAAGAAGCTTAGTGACATGGGTTTTTCCCCAAGTCTTCTCAAGTTCTTCGCTGATTACCTCCGCCATCGTCAGCAGTATGTTCGTCATGGTCTGTATGAATCTGGAACCTATCACACGCCTTCCGGTGTGAGCCAAGGATCAGTAATGGGCCCCTTGCTCTATAACTTGATGATCAATGATCTTCCTGCAGTTATTGAACACTCGAAGTGTCTCCTTTACGCGGATGATTTGAAATTATTTAGCGTCATTACATCTGTAGAGGACTGTTTGAAGCTGCAGGAGGACATAGATTCCACTTATGGATGGAGTACAAAAAATGAGATGGAGGTCAACTGTTCAAAGTGTTTTGTCATGACTTTCGGTCGAATGCGACGCCCAATCGAATTTTCATACAAATTAGGCCAACATATTATAACACGAGCTACTTCGGTTAAAGATCTGGGCGTAACATTCGACCGTGAGCTTACCTTCAATGACCATATTGTTACGGTTGCTAAGGAGTCCTATCAGCGGCTGGGCTTCGTGTTGAGGAACTCCAGGGATATGCGCAATATTGATGCCATCAAGCTTGTCTTTAGTGCGTTGGTACGGTGCAAACTTGAAGCTAGTGCCTGTGTGTGGCATCCACACGAGGAGAAGTATACCCTCTTGTTGGAGAAGGTACAGAAGGCTTTCTTAAGGTATTTATATAAGCGCGTGTATGGGTACTACCCATTCATGTACCCAACGAGATTTTTGCTTGGTTCCTTAGGGTATAATTCTCTGGAGGTCAGGCGCTCTCATGACCAATTGGCTACAATGTGCAAAATCCTTCGTGGGAAGATAGATGCGCCTGATCTCTGTAGCGAGTTGTGCCGTCTGTTTGTCCCTGACCGGTACCTTCGGGGCAGAAAACATGAACTGTTTGCCGTCCCGAACTGTAGAACAGTTGCACGTGCGACATCCCCGATACCGCGTTCCCTTACCGCGCTCAACGCATTACTTAACGCTAAACAGGATTGTGACGTCTTTGCTGGCAAATGGAAGGACATTATGTCGGAATGTTTGTTTCTCTGTGAGTGTATAGGATAGATTTTTATTTTCGACATGTACTATTATTATAATTATTTTTGACATACATTTTACATTCTGCATGACATTTTTTATATTAATCTAATTAAGTAATACAGGTATTGTTTTATATGATAATTAATTGACATTTTATATATTATGATTTAAGTTTGTTTGACATTGATATTGTATCTTAAATTTTATAACAATGTATTGATTTTGATGTTGTATTAATATTAATTTTTTTATCATTAGTGTAATTGGCCTAAAGCCGTTCTAATTGAATAAATAAATAAATAAATAGTAGGTGAATTTGGTATTGGGCCATGCTTCTATAGTCACATCACCCAATTATGATCACACAAAAACTCTTATACGAAGATCTCTGGAGATATTACGATTGTATAAATACATTTTATTTTAAATCTTGCAGTTTACGGGTAGATTTAAAAAACGCACTGTTTTTTTCTTTAACTACTCGCTGATGCTCACAAATTGAGAATGTTGGATCATTTTCTTGTCAAAACCTGTTGAGTGACAGCGAATTATGCATTGGAATTTCGATAAGTATTTGTGTTCAAAGAACATTATTTTCGACGAATTAGGCATTATAGTTGCTAGCCTGTCTTATGATTATGAAGGATATGAATTAAAAAGTTAGAATTTTCTGAGAACTATATAAGCAGTAAATAGAGAAATAATAAGAATTCTCATCGTATCATTTAGTCAGTAACCCAAACACCAGCTGTAAATGGGGGCCGGAGGCTTTGTAGAGTTGAAGACCATGTCGCACTTTGCGAATAATATGGTTATATTTCTATCATAATTTACTATAAGAACTAGGAATATGCATCTTTCTGTTCTTATAATCTCTAACTGGGATTATCATGAAATATATTTTCCTCGTTTTGTGCTGTTGCTCGTCATCTCACCAATAACCTTCATTAGACTTTCCCTACACATATATCCGTCCACCTTCATACACAACACTTTTATAGTTACGTTTACTTTTCCTCTTGCATGTCAAAACCTTAAAAGCCCATCAGTCTCTTGCCATGGCCGACAATCAGATCCACACATTACGTCAGGTCTTACGATTGTCTCCTGAATTTTCCTCAAGAACAAAGTTTTAATATTTTAAATCTAATTACTGTCCGCATCAGGTTTTCCAATTGTACCAAACATTGATTTTGAATACTTAAACAATACTTGTTCTACTTAATTAATAAGTAAGGAACCTTGTATATACATATCTATAATTCCATTGCTAATCACTGTGCACCTGACCTCACCATCAATCGTACAACGAGTACCTATACCTATGTCAGATCTAGTTAGCGGTGATGACGCGTTATAAACTATGAGTAAGATGAATTAATACTGTCGCTTTCACCACCAGATAAAGATATCACTATCAGTGAAACTTTGAATAATCCGCGCGCAGTGAAGGCTGCCTTGACTTACGTTGATTAATTAACAACCAATAAAACGAAACTTGAAATTCCTACATCTGGTTCTCTAATAAAGGCAACATTGTGCATCGAAATTTTCTGAGAGATTTCGCTGACAAAAATGTAAATTACCCTTTTGTTGACGCCAAGAGATAAATAGAGCGGTCTCTTTTGCACTAAAAGAAAGTAACGTTGCTCGGTCTCAGTTGACGAATTCCTGTTTGGCGCGTGGGAACGCAATGCGCCTGCGTCGTTCCTGGAACGTGCGCTTGGGATTCATCAAATTATTTGCCAAACATAGAGTAAATAATAATAGTTTAGATGGCAGTATAATGTCTATTATTGAGACGTATGTAAGACATTTAGAGACCCGATGGTGCTATGTAAAAGTTAACATATTAAACACATTAGTAGAATTATTGACCTATATTGCACGTTGTAAGATACTTATAATTTATATAAAGGGTCTGCAAAACTAGTTTCATTCAACTGCCCCAATCGCGGTGACCAATTTTTCCTTTCAACTTAAAATCAACACGTGGGCAATCATACGAGTTTCGCTGTTGCTCTTGTTTCAGCAAATTTTCCTTATCATGATCACTTCTTTGTGTTTCCAGAAATAATCTTTGCGTCTTGCCGCCAACTTGCCAATCATCCAATTTTGGTTTAAATGATCCATTCAAAAATTATTATTCTTTGGCCATTTATTATGTTTACACTGTTTCCATTCTCAGAAACCTCCAGTTACATGTCTGGAGCACTCTGCAGCTTGTTGGAAACTGCATAATATGAGATACAAATTTATTGAGCACGCTCTGAAATTAAAATCGAGCTATTTTCGTGCTTATTGTTATCGCGATAAGTCATTATACATATTCCATTGTATTTGTATTTGTTTGTACAAAAGTAATAATTATGCGCTTTTTACGTAAAGTTCTTTAATTGATGTTGATGGAAAATGTTTTGTTGCGCTCTGTACTCCTTATCTGGAGTAGTTATCTGTATTGTTGCTGAGATCACAAGGGGAAGCAATTAGAAGATAATAAAGCACTGAAGAATGGTTGATATAAATTGATTTCGTAGAGATTATTACGAGTGTGAACTACCTGACAACGCAATTGTCATTGTGCTGAGTAATTATACGAGTACATTGTAGTAAAAATGGAGGAACTGATAATTAAGTAATTTTTATTGATATTCGCCATTGATTAATGTGAAGTGAGTCTCTGAAAGGAAAATTTTGAATATGTTTTTTATATTGAGTGTACGCCATACCGATATGAATAATATAAAATAATTCTAGACAAAATACCATGATGATTTAAAACCCAATTCCATATATTTATCTTGATTAAAAAAATCATGTATACAGCTCTTAAATTTCGCTTGTTCAAATTTTGTGTTTACAGAGATCTATAGACGTATTAATATAAATTTTAATTATAATTATTATGTACATGAATTTATAAGCACATTAATAACGTCTCCAATCTGTAATTTTTCAAAGATCAATTCTATTTCTTTATTCTTACAAATGCGATACTTTTCACTTAATATCAGAACACGATGCCACTTAACTGAAATATCACTGAAAATCCTCAAAAAGAATTTTAGCTATATTTGGGTACATCCAGGTTCTACATAATAAGTACCTACTCGTTAATAACTACTCGTGTAATAAGGTTAGAGAATTACACGAACTATAAGCCTTGCTTAGATTAGGTTTCGGTAAGATTTCATGGCAAAACTTAATATTTTGAAAGTTACAGTTATGACGATGAGCCTTAGTTAAAGTTAGAAAAACGTTTTAAATAGGTTTTTATGATTTCAGTTACTAATATCAAATATCACTTTAACGTCTTGCAATAAACACATTATTATATTTCGCACGTTCAGTTCCGTTGCGAGTACCTGTTATTATGACAAAGTTTCTTCCATTGTGCTCACAACCAATTTTGGACCGCACACGCTAGTTTTCTCACCACGATGCAACTAGCCCTACTATTGAAGCTGTCCACGCCCAGTTAAGTCTTTCTTTAGGTGCTCTTTTCAATATGCCAAGTCGTCAAAAACAGTAAACAAGTCATAATAGGTCTTGTGCAATGTGCTAGATGGTTCGACTTGTGATAATATGCTTTTGTACGAGTTGTGTGTGGCCGATCGGTGTTTACGAGGTGTAGTTATACTATAAAGTTGTGTATGCTCATAAATTTGTCCAATCGATTTCAGCTGTTAATTTTGATTTATAGTAAGTATTATACAAGTACTAAGTCATATAATTCAACGGATTAATATCTTATAATCGACAGTTTTTTGTCATTGTAGTTGATGTTTAGCTATTATAGGAATATATTCATCAACGCGCAACGTTCGGAGTCTTCTCTAAGAGAACATTTAACCTTCGATTATAAGATCAATTAAATATTTTATTATAAAAACTAACGTGGTTTTCACTCATTTTAGTAAATAATACGGGATAACTCACGTGAATCAGTCAGATAGCTCCGTATTACAACGTATTATTTACTAAAATCAATTAAATACTTTGCGTAGGTAACTTTTCTTTTCATAGTAGGTAGGTACTCATTTTGGTATACAACTCATTATGTATTTGTTTTTTTAAACAGGTGCTTTTTACATTGAGAAATTACGAAAGGAAAAGTTATAGTCATGTGCCGGTTTTATCCTCTCTTAATTTTGTAATGTAATCCGCAGATCAAGTTTACGTTTAGATGTTATTTTATAAGTTTTCCATTGGTTCTATACAGAAGAAGAAATGTTATGATATTACAAAGGTTTGATTTTTAATAAATAATAATTTATGTATATATTTATATATTTCAATGTGTTGTCTCAAATAAACGATCATCGTTACGATAAGCCATTGTATAAAATATATAGCATAGGGAGTAGAATATCCATGCGCGTCATAGATAACAATTACATTTCATCCATTAATGCCCGAATCCGGATGCGGGTGATGCTAATATTAAGACTTCATTCTCAATTTCATCGTTCATCATTTTCCATCTCCATGGTAAACCCTGCTTCGCTATTGCAAGGATGATATAGCTTCTGTATGACAGGCACGTGAGACTTAACATCTAGGTGATTACTGATAATCGTTGCTAAGCGTCACTTAGTAGTTCGCACGAGTGTTTTGCTTTGCGCAGTACCAATTGGTGTTTATTAAGGTTAAACAACAATCATAGTATCTTGAGTAATAAATGCAGATTGTATACCGATAGACTTGTTAAAGCAAAAGTAATAAAGCAAGCAAATTGCCCTATCGACATCCAAATATCCAATTTTTCAAATGTTTACCTACTTATGTTATTTTTACTATGTTTTTCGTTAATTACAGACGAGGGCGAAAGCGGGTGAACTATGGCCCATGGAGAGGCCGGATGGCATGCCAGTTATACAGTCACTAGAAGTTATGTGCGGGAAGGATCACATGGATGTACACTTAACGTTCTCACATCCCTTCGAGGGGATAGTATCTTCAAAAGGTCAGTAATGTGTAGCTGTTGAGCTGAATAAGATCAAATAGAGAGAGAAGATCAAATAGAGAATAGGATAAACAGACTGCTTAATTCTTTATTGCATTTTTCTGAGTGGTTGCTTAGCTCAATTTCAAATTTATGATCCTATTTCTTTAGAACTATGCACCTAATGTTTCAATGTTGCTTTTGTCGTTACCATTTCGTCTTCCATACTGGCAAATAAATTTGTAAAAATAAACCATACAACGTTTTTAAAGTTACAACATAGCTTAATTCGTTTAACATACTCATTCAAAGACTAAAACTTTGAATTTCATTTCGATGCTGAACCGCGACATAGCCTTAGTTTTATTTACCTTAGAATAAATCTATATAATCGAAAATAAATCCAATCTTAGAATAAATTTCAAGCAGGTGGCAATTTCTTTTCAAGCTTTTCCTAATACCTTACCGACCTTATATTTTAAGGCAATCAGCAGTAACGTTCCTTTGCAATAATTTTACTATTCTGTGGTTAGTGATAGCTTTAGGGTTTTCTGAAATGAGAAAATTACAGGCACATGAGACTTAACAACTATGTCTCAAGGTGCCGGGCGCAGTGCAATTCGTGACTTGTGACGAAATGCATCTGTTATAGCCTAACGTCAGATGGGCCTCGAGCTTGTTCCGTCACAATAACATGAAAAAATATATAAACTATCTTCAGTCTTATACCAGTTTATTTAACCATATCTCAATTTATGTGCCGGTTTTCAATCATTTTCTATCTACTCTGTCAGTAGAGTATCTACTAGCTTCGACGAGATTTTTTATAGCTATCATACTTGTCGGTTTGGGGTGCAATATATAGACTTAAACAGTTAATATATTAGTTAATTATAATGCTGCTGCTTATCCTCTGGTATGTCATCGCCTTTACAAAGCTTACGGGAAGAGATGAAGAGATAGTAATTCTAGCCGGCCACCTTAGATAGACTCTCTTTTATCAAATATATTTCAGTGGCAGTTCATTTATGAAGGCTCTATAGTCATTTATATGTTCATAATTCATATTTAGCGCTAAATCATGCAGTGATTTGTAAGCCTCACTGGTTCTTTTTGTCTATATGACACAAATGAGGTAAATGTACAAGTTTACAAGCATCACTATCACCGACGGCTAGTACCTCACTACGTCGTATTCAGACCGCTTCTAATTGTGGTAAGTAATTGCCAAGGTTTCACTAATAATTATGACGGATACATACTGAATTGTTAATACTAGCATGCCCCAGTTATGAGCCGTAGTGCTCTCAAACACTCTCTGTACAGTTTTATGTTAACCGTTGGCTTTTCGAGAGAAATGTTGTTTTTATGTCATGATTTGGCAAATGCGTAGTCATCTACAATATAAATTATTTCTTTGCCTACTCATATAATACATTTACATTGACTTAAAAGTCCAATATTAACGATTTACTGGCAAGCAGAGTTATTCTTTTAGTAATTACTAATTACAATTACAAGTAATTACTAATTACAAGAAATGTGGTTCTAAATTTTGATTGCCAATCAAAATTTAGAACCACAGTTCTAAAATTGAAACTTCTCCTTAACTATAGCAGTTAAGAGTTTTGCAGAGCCTCTATCGCATTGAACTCTGTGAAGCAGACTTGAATGTATTGCTCACCAAGTCGCCTGACTCTGCCTTCTATTGGAAGTGAGAATTGAGACTGATTAGCTCTTGCCCATTCTTCTGTACTCCTCTATATGTGTTTATGGGCATAGTGCTGCAGTATTGTTACTCGTTGCCCTGTGTCAAGTTTGAGGTGACTTGTTGGCCTTTGGTGCTTCATGTATGCTTAAACAAATCTTCTTCTCACTGTATTGTTCGGACCTGAAGAAGCTGTTGCTGGTCTTGAACTGCATTGAGGTTGCGATTTCTCAACACTGTGGAAACAATGTAGCTGTCTTCTCAGGTACTAGAGCACCTGGTTCTGCCATTATAAAGTCTCCTCGACGTACGTTTGATTCGCCTGCCCGACCGTTCTTAATGTTACTACGCCTAGTTTCAGAAAATCCATGGTTCTTGTAAATTCTTTAGGTGAAAACGCATTATAAGAAAAGTTCACGTGCTGTAGATTTTTTGGCTTTTGAGTCAAAATTCATCGATTAAGAAATAAACGTGTAAACAAATGAAATGTAAGACAGTAAAGTTGGTGTCTTACTTTTTTTTTAAATTGAATAGTAGTGTTTTAGTATATTTTTTTTTTCATTCAACCTTTTCAAGACTTGGTTATCGCCTATAAAGTTTGCATATAATAAAAACGTTTTTATTTCCTGTATACATCTTGGGTATCATATTATAAAAACGAACGCTCACGTTTAATTTTTAATACTTACAAAAACGGCTGTAACAGCGTAAAAGCTAGCGTAAATTAGTCGATATCACGTGGCGGAAGCACCACCCCCAAGATCCTGATGAAGCCGAAACATTGTCGATCATACTATCGACTAATAGTCAGTTGTTTACACTCTTACACACGTGTTCGTCGATCTTAAAACATCTTGGGTACTTTAATAGTTATTTGTTATACAAGAGTGCAAAGTTGCTTTTTAACCGCGTGTTCAATTTTGATGACCGAGCAAGCGAAGGATTTTAAAATTAGAATCCTGAGCGTTAGCGAGGGAATCAAACGAGCACGAGGTGAAAAATCTTTGCACTCGAGTGCAACACGTAACTTTTCATTCCACCTCAGCGAGGAAATGACTAAATGCAAATTGAAAAAATAACACCAAGAAGGTTCCGAGTCTGAGTTTTTAACAAATTAAAAAAAAGTTGTATGATATATTCGGCACCATAGAGGTAGCAGTAAATAGGTTTAATGATTTTTTTAATTCACAAACTTAGTGCACACGATGTTCTAAATTCAATTTACTTTATCCTCTAGAGAATAAAAACGGCTTTTCCACTCAGATATTGAAGAATAAAAATACTCTTTCCGAGATGGTGGGATGAAAAAGTTATTTGTTGCCTTATAAGTTTCAATTCGTTTTCTAGGTACCCATTAAGAATTATTTCCAACCAAATCTTTAGACAAACTTAGGTAACAGGTAGACAGCGTACTATAATAGATATCTGTAACACGTAGAATAAAAGCGATACGTTGTTTTAGTTTAAATGAATGGCAAAATATTATTTCGTTTCTTTTATCGCTTGGAAATTAAATTATTTTAACTCGTACACAAAACACTGCTGCTATCTTTTCAGTTCATAAATCTTTGTTTCTCTAGTGTCTGTGAACACTCATTCAGACACGATCTTACCAGTCATTTTCCACTCTTCTCACGAATTAAAGCGGGTATGAAATATTTTCACATACACTCGGTTCCCCATACATTCCACGGGCGATTTCACAGTTGCGTGCCAAACGCTCAGAACGTTCTTATTACCATTTCATATTATAGTAGTAGACTTGAAAGACTGGTTTATTTATGTGTGACTTTAGCCGCCTTTGGACGAAAACATTCATATGGTTATACCTTATCGTGATCTTCTTATCAATGTAGTAACTCCTAGTATTTAAACCGATATATACCCCTTTGTGTGAAAGTACGGTATTGTTGATTTTATGCTTTTCTATTTAGAAAATTAATCTTCTTACTGGTATGTATAACCATTCATTTCTGTTGTATGAAAACCTTTAGATTTAAAATCATTATACATAGGATATACGTTTTCTTCTGCGTTTTCACAGTAGGTCAATTTAGATGCGAAATGTAAGAGAGACGTACCAATATATACTTATCTACCTATTGAACATCTTTGCTATCATTTCATACCGTAACCTGCACATCTTTATGAAGTACAACATTCAACATTCATCAACGTTGCCCACTGCTGAACACAGCCTCCCCCATTAAGGGGGGAATTCGCCCTAATCCCCACGCTTAGCGGGCGTCTTGGGGATCGCAGTTTCAGATATCATTCCCTCAGCAGGCGCTGCTGCCCACCCTTCGGTGTTTTACATTTAGTTGTCTCTTACGACACCCATAGGTAGCAATGGGGGTTGACATTCTAGCCCGGCACCCCACGGGCCAGTACGGCCAGTAATGTAGTAAGCCGATTATATACTTGAGGAAGGTATCACTTTTAAATTAGATAGCCAATTCCTACTTGTAGACGATGATGTAGGCATTACGAAAAATTATACATAAATTCTCAAACTTTACTTGGGACGATGTTTGCATAAATATCTTTGAAAGATGTAATCTAAAAAGGTAGAATAACGCTCCTATAAATGTGCCACAATTACAACAAGTCATCTCTATTTTGATGCAACAAGCAACTTTTTTGGTATTCATATCGTAGTAAATATCTTTATTTGTTACTTGAAACTCTCTTTGATACCATCTTGTACCTACCGACATAAATAATTGCCAACATAAAATGCATTACTCTGTCTCGATAAATTTCTTAATGTCTGATATCTTAATGAATACTTTAAGGGCGTTAATTAACAATTAGCTTTAACACAGGGCTTTTAATGCGCGCTTGTAAAGTTAACGATCTAATTGTAATTAAGGTAATAATACTTTTATTATATTTGGAAGTGAAATGTATATTATGTTTTATTCATACCAGAACGAGTCTTCACACTATCTCGATATATATATTCCTACAATCCAAAGGTTAATCAGCACTGTCTTTTCCATTTCAATGGCAATATATTTCAGATTCCCGACTAACTTTATGCTCAATCTCATAATTCTAACGTCCATTTCAAATTGACCCTTGTTTTAAACACTTTGCGATATAATTCACAGGTCAACAGAGTTTGTATATCGCGGAGACCAGTGTAATTTGAGCTACGGCGGTAACCATTTGCTAAATGTTCGCAGGTCAACACGGTGACCCCAGGTGCGTGTATGTGCCCCCGTCGACTGGCCAGACCTACTTCTCGTTTAGAATCGCGTATGCAAAATGTGGTACTAAACCAGGTATGTATACTTATACTTATTACTCGTATAATAATGCTTTTGGGAAAGCTTATGCTCATGTTCTTTAGATGCTGAATTCTTGGGATTGTTTTGAGCCTAAGTGCGAATCGATTATTTAATTTTCACAGTGCTTTACTGAATTAGTTTTCGTTCTTAATTTGTGTGGTAACATTGTTAAACTTTAACAATTAATATTGCGCTACGGTCTAACGCGTCAAATGTACCATGACTAGTGCTGTGAAATCAATAAATAGTTTCATAGTCTAATCTATCTGATAATTCGAATGATTGATTTCGAGTTATTTGATGTTGATCGCCTAATTAAACAATACCCATGTCAATTTTTATGAGATTGTGACGGGGCAAGTATGAGACCTGGTGCTCAGTCTATAACAGATGCAATTCGTCTGCGTCCATTACCTTGAGATATTGTTGTTAAATTCTCAGTACCTATACCTTTCAAACCGGAACACAGTAATGCTAAAATAACTTATCGGTAGAAATGGGTATTGGGGCAGTACTTCCCCGGACGAATAGAAGAAGCATGGACTGCCACGCAGCAGGTCCTTGGTTTGAATCCCGCCGCGGGCATGAGCTTCACCGCATGGTGGAAGGGCATTTTGCGAATGCCTATGTGAAGCATTCCTAGCGACCACCGTTAAGCCGTCGGTCCTGGTTGTTGTATTACGATGGCAGTCGTTACAGCATGGTGGTAGGGCATTTTGCGAATGCCCACCTGGCTAGCTACCACCCTCTAGTAGAAAATCTGTCGCCAAGCTTCGCCGACAAGGTCATCGCGGATTTTGTACCTAATAGTATGTTCCGACCGCTATCAATGAGATCCTTCTGGGGTTAGCCTGTGTGACGTACCACGCCACCACATTATTACCTACCAGAAAAAAATAAACAAACTTGAAACATAGCTGCCAAAATTTTAAATAAATTCGGGTCTACAAATCTGTTCAGTATTGTAAAATTAGTACCTTTTGCAAGTTTTCTAATCCTAAGGCGTGTTTGTAAATTGATACGATCGTGACTCATTGCTGTTAGGGGCAAGGCGAGGACTATTAATGAAGGGGTTATTGTCATTTTATTACCGTTAAATGCGCTCACACTAATAAAACCCAATAAATTTATAATTATTGGCGCCACAATAAAAGTTTCGAATTGTTTATATCGTTGAAGGATTTTTACCTACGTCTTCAATAAAGAAGATAAAATATTTCAAATTTTGGTAGTTTTCATTCAGTAAATCTTTTTATTACCATGTAAAATATATAGTTTTAGAAAATTAATTACACGTACCTAGTAATATTTACACGACTGCCCCAAAAAGGTGTGTTATGTATTCATGTTTCATGTATGTACATGCTTGTTTGTGAGTTTCTTTATTGCACCATAACTTCTAACCGATATTGATGTATGAGATATCATAAGATTTATCTTGATAGCACAAGTGACACAAGATACATAAAAACAAAATAACCGTTGAATTTTGGACGCCATATTGTGAGACAGAAAAAAAATTAAGTATATCAAAATGAAGATCTTAAAAAAATTTAAATAACTTGCAGTTTTAATTTCAATACAACGATAAAACTTTTAACGAAAATAAACAATTTGCAGTTTCGTGTTTATTACTTTTTTGATCAATTTATACTTGTTCACTTTATGTTCTAACGCTTTCTAAGTAAAAAAGCTTACAAAGTTAATACGGGAATAATAATCTGACTCGCGAAGGGTTCGAACCCGCTAGTGATACATTCCCTGCCGGTACATCCTGTTCCTATATGATCTACAGGAGTATTGAATCAAAGTTTGAATGGTTCATTTCATTGTCATTATTAAACCGTCTTAAGGAGAACGATTGACATCTATATTCAATGTGATTGTCCTAAAATTATAGTTGTACATTGAAATTAATTATTTTGTCAGCCGTGTTAGATAACTAAGATTATCTACTCGTATCAGAATTAATATTATTAAGAGGAAATATTAGTATTTTTGAAGGTCACGAATAAACTTAAAAACTACTGGACTTATTTGAATAATTCTTTCACCATTAGAATCTATCACTATCCTTGATGAGAGGCTATAGAAGAATTTTTAAAATATTAGGGATCCGTATGAAAACTGCGATAATGTAACCCTACGTGTGAAAAAAACTACCAAAAAAATCGTTATATCGCATACGCTGCGGAAATTGTCGATAATAGAGCAAATTGATGTAATACAATTTTATAAAGGACATCAATATCTACAAAAAAGTCCGTAATACCATATGTCTAACTATTACACCTATGTCACAATAACGACTTTTTATGTGTTTTAATAATTTTTTTTTACAAAATTTACGAGAGAAAAAATTATAGTCATGTGCGGGATTCGAACCCGCGTCCATCCACCCCTTTAGCCGGGGTATGCTCTAACCAATTGAGCTAACATGACACAATGACTCATAACTGTAATTCTTGCTCTCGTTCTTCAACCATCGTATCGGGATGGAGCAGAGAGAAGAATTACAGTTATGAGTCATTGTGTCATGTTAGCTCAATTGGTTAGAGCATGCCCCGGCTAAAGGGGTGGATGGACGCGGGTTCAAATCCCGCACATGACTATATTTTTTTCTCTCGTAAATTTGTAATTTTGTAATGTAATTCGCTTAGCAGGCGTTATTGCAAACTTAACAATATTTTTTTTTTTGTTAAATACCTTTGCGAAACTGGGGCGGGCCGCTAGCACCTTATATTATAAAATGTTATTTATAAATTCTTAGTTTTACCTTTTATATTAACAATATTTATTGGTAGCTGGTATTTATAGCTACAAATAATGCTTACGATGATGCTACAATCAATAGTTCTTAATTTATTTTTGCATTAAAGCCTACAGACCAAAAAGATTTTCCTATAGTATGATTACAAAGCACTACCGCATGCTAAGCAAAAATCACAATTACAAAATATTGGAACACTTTTCGCCTTTTGAATTATTTTGTTATATTACAAATTGTTGAATTTATAAATGTGGCAAAATACAACATAAATATATTGGTTCAAAATTTATTTTCTGGTGTATAAAATGTCAAAAAATCTTCGTGTTAAAGAACTTCAAAATATATTTTTCATAACGTGACATGTTTCGTAGCTCTTATTGTTATACCTATAATGTGTAAGTCCTCTAAATACAGATATTTAGATAAATGTGAATGCTATCGCAATGAAGAATGATCGATCTATGAATGATCGAGTAGCAATGGTCCGTTTGTATATGGCCCTCATGTGATTTCACTCAAGATTGACGTCTGTATCGCGGGGACACTGCTAATAGGGTCTTAAGTTTACGATCATGATGGACTTAAGATTAAGCGAACCCAAACCGGACTCTTAAATTTAAAAAAGTTTTCGAGTAAGTAAGGGTCTACGTATAATAAGTAAGTTTATGGTCAATATATGAATAAGATTCATGGATTCTATGTCACACTACAAATTATTGAAACAATTAATAGTTAAACCTGACCGGAGAAGGGTGTTACATAAGAAAAACATAAGAACGAGTATCATTTAGTCTTTGCACGTCTGCACATCCCCATCTACTCCTGCCTTGCTGTTTGATTGTTTGTGCGATGCAGACTGCCAAATTGAGTTCGTTATTAACAGAACTAAAGCAAAACTTACGTTATTAGTTCTCAAATGTAGTGGTAGGTTTAAAAACAAAAATGGCCAATTGCGAGTCGAACTCGCGCACGACGGGATCCGTTCCATTATCTATACAACATTAGATACGTAACTTATAACTTTCTGTTTAGTTTTAGGACGCGTACCAAATGTAGTCAACTCAATAAGTATTCCAAAAACAATATATTAGATATCGGAAAAATCCTTATACCTCCCGTACTTATTGCCTATCAAGTACAATAGTTAGACGACCTAGCTACAAAACCAAAACAGTTAACATTGAATGTACAGTTTAATGTTGAATTAACAATAAATAAAAAAAATGTTAACATCAAATGAATAAAAAAAAAACACGAATACTCGTCAATAGGTGACATTTAGGTACCACTGAACGCATCCATGCTTTGGAGGGCACAAAGCCATTGGTCCCGGTCCTTAGTATGGCAATCGTTATTAGTAGTCGAACATCATGTGGGACGATTCTAAAAAACTAAAAAATAAGATGAGATACTATATTAAGAGAAAAAAAAATCTGATCTAAAAATGTATAAATGTGATCATATAAGTGCTTGAAATCATATTAAGAAATATAGTACATTACTGCAGTGGTCAGCAAAGGAGGCATTGATGGACGAACGTGTAACACACATACGTAAGTCCATCAATGCCTAGTTGTGGCCAAGGCTTGTATAGTGCTTTTCTCAAATAATGCGCGGAAATTAAAACAAAGTAGTACCTAGGCAGAATTTTATATTTGAAGATACAGTTGTTAAATGTACAATTGCATTGAAGTCAGATTTGGATAATGTTTTAAATTCACGTTATGTTTCATTTAAACTGTGCATTTTAGCATTGAATAGATGACCCATAACGTTGTCGAAATAAGCCAAAAAAACGTTTTTGGATAAGGATTTCAATTTTATTTCATTCTTCCATTGAACAAAATTTTTCATAGGTATTCAAATATTTTTCTTTCGATTTTGGCGGTAACAAGTTTTCTATCATGGCTCTTGCCGCCTCTTGAATTTCAGGTGGCGTTGAATTAAGTTCATCACATAGTCTTCACTTGAACCCATTTTGTCGAAACAATTACTTTTCAAAATCAATGACTATCAATGAACAACAATAAATTGCCCGCGTTAAAGTGTTCATTTGTTTTTTTTTTTCAATAAACAGCGTTCTATTTGCAAGCCAGATCGAAATTTAAATAAAACCTTTGATAAATTACCTCCTTGGTTGCCATGCTTAAAAGTAAAAGATCGTTCCATTTTTAAATTACACGACAGATATGAGTTTACTATGCAATTTAGTTGGTCGCTGGACGCGACAGATATAGATTTTCATACATTTTTGCCGGCCGCTGCGCGCATGTATTTGGCCAGTACCTCAATTTCGATTTATCTCGGAGAAGGTTGTCAAAATAATGCTCACATTTCCAAGCATGTTTGAGAAAAAATATTTAACTTGTTGAAATGGGCGTGAGCTCAGAGTGTTTGAAACGGGTAGAAGACTGATTCAAACACTCTCATTATCATATAGTGGTTTAACTTCCACAAATTATTTCATGTGTTTCCAACACATTCGGTTTCAGTTTTATTCATCTTTGACTTTAGTGATTGCTTGCTTACAGGGTCGATTGTGTCACACGACTACAATAATGGCAGAAATCGGCAAAGTTGTAAATCTTCGGCAAAGTTGTAAATCAGCGTATATCAATTATTTTTTTCAATTAATGGATTGTAACTGAGGAAGTTCCAGTTAAAAAATATGTTTTTCTATATGCTTGTCTAAAGCTGTATGTATTGTAGGGCCTATTTTTCACAAATTAGAATGGCATCACTTCGTAACCGATATACGTCTAATACGTATGTAAATAGTATATATCATATATGTAAAAATAATTGTGACGACCTGCATCTACTATAGCCAGAGGTTACCGCTTAACATCAGGTGTTCCATCACGATAGCATAAAAAAAACGCGAATAAAGTTTTACGGAACTGTTTTTCTTTCCAAATGACATTGATGATGTACTTCAAAACCATTTCAGTCATTATATAAATTAAATATCTTAAGATTTTGAAAGAAAACAAGTTATGTAGTTAGTACATTATAATTCAAGTACCTATATAGTATTTTCCTAAAAATCTAATTTTAAAAGGAACCTTATTGCAGCAGCGACATGATTGATATTTGTACTGGCCCGCAAGGAGTTGCTAATATGAAGTTCTTAAACGGCATTGAAATTATTCATACAATAAACTAGCCTTTGTAAACAATAGAACTTAAATCGGTTTTAACAGTTCAAAGAAAAGCTTATTTTGGTAAATTGCCTGATCTGCAAGTACGAGTCATGTAAGAAATAGAACAGTTACAATAATTACAGGCCACATACTTTGCGCATAAACTCGGAGAGAATGTAATGACGGCTTTTTAATTTTATGTTACGCTGTTAGTGCGCGCTGCGAATGCTTTTTATCAAGGAGGAAAGTTTGAATTTACTATTATGAGTTGGTTTAAATAATTGTGGTATCCCGACAAACTGTGTATGGCATTAACTGTCGTGATTATTGCGGGTAATGTTAGTTCCTCTTTAGCCGATTGGCGGCGAGCGGTGTAGAATGCCAGTAATGGATGTTGTTGTGAATGTTAGTGTTTATAGATTAATGTTCTAATGCTACACGTACCTATGTTTATTTAAATGTTTCTAGATTTCATGATCTTGGAAAGTGATCATCTAGGTATAGGTAGGTTCATATCATGGTATACTTTATATTGTTTTGTGATGGATTATGGGATTTCTTAGAGATTAATACAAAAGCGTATGTAATAGTTATGAATACATCAGAAACATCGAACATTATTAAATGTTACGAATGGGAAATAATGATTTTAGAATTGATTACAATTAATATACATTATAAACGCAATAGTGATAAAGCTCTTTAAATAAAGATTTAAAAAAAATTAAAAATATAATATACATTACTAATGAATGATAAGTGACAAATATAATCTGTGAGACAAAGTAATCTCATTTTGACCAATAAAAGGGTTCGACGTAAAATTGATAAAAGTGGAGAATGTGATGTAGATAAAATAGTATAAAATCTATTTGCATTTGTTCATTTTCTTCGTCATTTAGAGCCATTGTGTTTTGAATGAATTTGAATATATTAAAGTTAAATAATATATTAAGTACTTACCTAGTCTATTCTATAGTGTATAATAAGAGCGCATGCAGCGCAACTGTAGGCACGAGATGATATAACCTAGAGTGCCTTCATAGAAGCGACTGTAAATCAAATACCAAAACGTCTTCCATAGAAAGAACATTTCCCAGTCGTGGTATACGGTGAAACCACAACAGACCGTAAAGTTCAGTAGAATATCTTCTTGTGCGATCGAAGCGCGGAGCCTTCAGCATTAGCTGGATAATTTATGTGACGAATGAATAGAAAATGTTACGCGGAGCGCTGCTGCGGATGAAAAGCATACTCAGGTGTCTAACTACCAACGATAAGCATACGATGCGCTTTTAGATAAAATATCGCATTCCTCGTAAAGCTATCGTAGCTCCAACTGATTGGAACTTAATAAGTTACCTTGCTTGTCACAGTGTTGATCTAAATAAATGAAAACTTTTTCCTATTCCCACTGGTATAAGAAAGACATTAGCTTCCCTAATATTGATGCCTTTGCAGAGGAACTATATACGCACAGGGTAGAGCGCTTCCGTTTTCCTTATAACATTTTTCATACCATTTGTTCTTTTTCCATTTTTTATATGAAAAAATATCCGGTTTCATTTAATTTTATTATTTGACAAAAATATAGACAATAATGATAAAAATATTCAGTGCAGATCGTCTCGGAGATTTTTTAATTCCTGATAATCTTATTGGTAATAAAACCTGATGATCTGAAGCGATGCTGTTATGAAACAGTTTTAACTTCTCAACGACAAAGATTTTTGGCACTTAACTTTCAGTAAGTTGTGTCTAATTATATCCACAAATCGTACCAATATATGAAAAAATATATAAAATATATGAAAAAGTAAAAAATTATTCTCCCTATTTTTCGCGCATTTTAGATCAGGCGCCTTGTTACAGCGCCAATTTATGTAAACCTTCCTGAGTTTATATATATAAGGGGCCGGTTCTATAGTTACTGGGAAAATAAAACAGAACTTGATTTAAATAAAGTTAAATCTGTATGCGCGCTGCACGTGAAGGCTACGACCTTTTGTTTGTCCGAAATGCGCAAAAACTAGAGAACACATAATTATTAACATGGCTATAAATGTTCAATTTTAAAATTTTCAACACGGTGTTTTTAAGGGTATAATTGGTTTTGCATTTAAGCGAAAGTTACATGAGAAAATTCGTCATCGTCGAGGAGGAATTCCAAGAAATAGTTTTACAACAGCTTATTTTTTTTTTCTATAAAGCAATCAACCAGTTATGATAGACCCTTTGGCACAAATTTGTTGTCGAAACGTTCAAGGCAATTTTAGACAGGATCAGTGCACAAGTCAGTTATCGCCGCCAGTGCCCGCGCCTAGCCTGGCTTCTAAATATTCGTGTGCGAGTTTACACAAGCCTGCGCTGATTTGAAATCAAACCGCCCGCTGACCCGCCACTGGATTGACTTGAAATCAATTTACACGGGGTTTTTTGGGTCAGCGCTGGCTTGTCTCGACTTCGGCGCCAGTCACTGGATCAGTCTAAATCTGCCTTTACGTTAGGGAATATTAACCAAGACGGACTCTTGATAAAGAAACCTACCACCTGATGAAACAATGTCTATTAAACGAATTTGTTGATTAAAATCTGGTTAATAAACTGGTGATTAGGCACATACAGCCAACATTTTGTTCTATGGTATATCAGAGAAGACGCAAGCCAGTATTACGAGGGCTCAATATAAAACTACCGTCGTAAGCTCTAAGAGGTGAATGGGAATATCATTATTTGAATGATAAAATCAATTTGCCTTTGAAGTAATAACTATCAAATACTTAGAATTGTATATCGTTTTCAATAAATAACCAATAGAATAGGCTCTTGAACGTCTAAGCTCCGCATAATTTAAGTGAACACGTAAGTGACAAATGAATGGAAGAATATAAAATTTATTTACATGAAGTGATTTATTCGAAAAGGTCTTTATTTGACGGCCTCGTTGGTGTGTGTATAAAAGCGCCGCTTTTGAATGTTGAGTTCCCTGCGTCGGCCTTGGATCGAATTTTCAGCAACCGTCTTGAGTCTAGTACCGTGTCCGGTAGATGGCGATAGACTCGGCCCTTATTACATGGAAGCAATAATAACATGTCTTGCTAAACGTGGATGTTGAAAAACCTCTCCACCACCATTTCGAGCATATTATATTCCTATAATGTAAAGCAAAATTTTTTTTATTATGAAGTAGTGAGAATGAAGGAAAGTCACTGGCTTGATGCTAAGCATTATGACAGTTGTTTACATATGTGGCCTGTCAATTACAGCTGCAGTGTCTCCATACTCGTTCTGATTGGCACTTTATTGCTTTCATTACCCTGAGACCTGAGAGAGTTAGTTCTCATGTCTCGTTTCCCAGTAATTTAACTTGCTACAGTGTCCATCACTTATTCTCGGAATATTCCCCGTGATGGATGCGGTAAAAGACTTACGTAGAGTGATCCAACATCTCTTCAGAGAGAGAGCTAGATCGTCGAAGATGTTAACCCACTTTGCCATGGTTAAATTCGGTTAAATGGAAGAGGCGGTACTGGAGAGCCCCAGGTGAGATCAGTACTGCATGAGAGAAGCCGAATTTTAGCCTTGTAAAGTTGCCAGGCAACGGGCACATGGAAAGTATCGTCTCGCCTTTCCGAGCACATGAAGCATCTTAGAGGCTAGTTTATCCTCCCCTTCAAAGTGACAGCGAAACCAAAGATGCTCGATATGTCAATGCCAAGTATTATGAGTTAGTTATGGAAGTATTCTCAAAACGGAGGGATACAACAAAATAACGGTTAACGCATAAACTTGTGTCTTCTTAGGACTATGTAAATTACTACTGCTGACAACAGGGTCTCCATTTCATACACAAGCTGCTAGTAATATTGAGGTTTTCTGGTACAAAACTGTCTTAGTTAGGCTCCGTATAATCTGGAAGTCTTCAAGTACAGTTAATAGGTATCTGCTGGGCAAGCATGTTACACCGTCGACCGCGCTTCACTTTCCATCAGGTGAGACTGCGATCAAATGCTTGCTTATAATATTTAAAAAAGAAAGGTAAAATTACTTCCTTTTGCATGGAATGAAAACTCATGTTTGCTCAAATGCGGTGCACTGTACTTCTTCTATACCTTAGCAATTATAAAGGTTTGATGGTATGTTTTATATTGTTTGGTTTTCATTAAAATAGATAAAAGCTCGATCACCCTGGTACTTTTCTAGGAACTCTCATTGACACTTTGCTAAAGATTTTGCTCCATCTTCGTCAGAAACTGGTCATTTTCATTGAATAAGTCTTTAATGGCTAATACGATCTCGTAAAAAAGTAGTAAATCTCCAAAGCTAATTTCTATTCAAAGGCACCAAGATGTAAATATTCAATCGATCAAGGCGATATACATCGCCAACAAATGCATTTGACGTAGGAATCAAAACCTTATTTAACCATAAACAGATGGGCAATTGTGTACAGAGTAGTATATAATTAATTATGTTTTTTAATAAAAAAATAACTTTATTGTAAAATAAGTTAACTGGTTAAGATTGTTTACGACTTGGTGCCTATGTAGAAATTAATAATAGGCGGCCTTTTCATCAAAGTGGAAAATACATTTTATTAATGATTACAACTTTTATAGTGCGTTACAAATTTTTAAATGGCATCTCTTAAGAGCTAATTGCACACATTATATAATAGACATTTATCATATACTATACCTGAAGTAATTGAATATGGTTGTACATTATAGATACATAGACAGCGGGCCTAGCACCGACAAGAGATATAATATCTTCCAGGGCCGAGGATACAACGCAAAAAGAAGATAAACAGTTTATCAGCCTAAAATTTACTAACTACTCTCTGAGTTTGCGCGCGCTGGTGAATATTTATCCCCACAGTGGATAAATCCTTTATATCTATTAGTATCGTCATAGTTAACAATATAAAATAAAATAACTTCGCATTTATAAATATTGTCACAATTTTTTGGCTCCTTGAGATAGTCCTTGCCCTCAATATCACCTAATATTAAAGTATTAAAATGTCGTAGGTGTGACACAAGATTTACTTATAGTGAAAATTACAATACGTACCTGACATTATATTATTTAATTAGTAATTATATACCCACCTCCTAGGAACAAGGATAACTTCTACCTTTCTTATGACTGACGGAGAATATTTTATCCACGTTCTGTGTCAATTCATTTAAAACGGAGACATATTTCTACGGTTAAGTCAAAAGGAGATAGTTTTACTTGCATCTGTACGTAATATTATCACTAGTATGTGGATAAAATCAGGGTATAAAATTAGGAGATACATTTTTTACATCCAGTCCATGCTAGTCCCGCTGTCGTTAAAATGCCAGATTCTTATACAGGGAGGGCTCGACTTTTATTTTTTATGTGTCTGTCATCTCGTAGCTAGGGATCGAATTTTTAAGACATAATTTTATTTCTATTAGTTTAATTCTTAAATATTAAAAATTAGTATTGCTTCAAAAATAAAATACTTTATAAGTGAATACATTCTATTCTATATTTCAATTGGCACGTCACTTGAAATGTGGTAACCTTAACCGGCCCACGGCATCTTCGTCCAATATAATCCGATTCCTAGTAGGTATCAGTAATTCGTAACAATTTAGCAATAAATCGTCACCGGCCAAGGTTTACTTTGCACTGGTCCCATTTCAACAAAGTCAGTGAGTTTTTCTCATTGCAATTCCTAGTTGTGTCCAGAACGGGCGTGCGGATAACGGGCGACGCATACATCCCGCTCCTTCTGCGAACCATGTTCGCGAGCATTGTTTCTTGGAATTTCCACCAGCCCGTTCGCATAGCTGAGTGCACTAAGTCCATTTTCCCATATCATGACGTGCTGGAGACGCCATCCCTCAATTCAAACGTTCAAGCGTATTTCCTTCCCCCATGGCGTAACCACTATTTGCGACTTTAAGTACCTTTGGCGCGGCGCATCGGCAAACTTGCTGTACGACAATGCGAAAACGATTTTGAACCGTATGATGTAGTCTGAATATGTCAGCTGCGAGTCAAACTTGGAAGATTAATGTTTTAATGGATGAAGGCAATGAAAGAGTGTTGGTTAGTTGCTGGTTGCTCATAAAGGTCTGTTTCGCTTGGGCGCACGCAACTCAAGACTACTGGTTCGATCCGCGTTCTTCAGTCGACTTCAACTTTTTGCACGAGTACATACATCCATGTAGGTAAAACCCTAGCAATAATAAGGAATCTCAAAACATTAACCCGTTTACTGAGAACGATTCTAATGTAATGTGAAATTGACAATTGTAAATTTTACAATAAAATTATACGCAAATTAACGTCTAAGTACTTAGATCGAAAATATATGCCAAAACATACTTTAATTCCAGTCATTCGAATTATAACCTAACTAACGGAAATGTAAATATATAAGACATTGCAAATACTTACGAAACGTAATGCATCTTTCTTCATCTTATATACGCTAAAGACAGATTGCCTGCAAATCTGTTTATAAAATGGGACTGTCTTTCCAAGGTAATCTTTCAAATTATCTTCTAGATAAGCGTACTTTAGCCATAAGCCTTGGCACTAAGGACCACTCATCATATTCAAAGATGCATCTCCTCCATGCAAAAGTCGGCAACTTCAAAAATCTGCACCAAACAAAATTGGCAACTTTTATCAATAACATGGATTGGAAACACAAAGATTAGCCACTTTTTTGGTTTGGCGGTGATCCAGCTGAGTATACAGAAAGTTTGTCGTGTTAGCACCGCAAAAGGTACCAACTTTTGTTTGTAGAGACACAGCTTTAAGCATGTTTCTATATAATATGGTAGTGTAATGGGGGCCTTAGCCTTTAGGTGAAACATATATCCAACGCAAGCCGTAAAGACATGTAAAATAAGATTTTCCAGATTTCTGTATATCTAATGTTGTCTTAGGTTTTCGTGATCGTGGTCACGGGGTGACGATCACTGCAAAGTTTTTGAAACGTCGGGACAAAATAATGACAAATATACGCGATTTGAACCGTTTAAAGTTGTTTAATTACTTTCTGTATTTCTGTCAAGGGCTATTGCCCTTTTCTAACTTCCTCACTTATTATCCAAAACACTGACTTTGTACAACGCTTGCTTCAGATCTCCATGGGCAGTTCTATGAGAACACAGTGGTGGTGCAATATGACAAGGACCTACTGGAGGTGTGGGACGAGGCTAAGCGGCTCCGGTGCGAATGGTTCAACGACTACGAGAAGACTGCCTCCAAGCCACCTATGGTCATAGCTGACTTGGATGTCGTCCAGCTTGACTTTAGAGGTAAAAGAATAGATTCAGTAAGGCAGTTTTTTTTTAAAAGACAATGTTGGTGAAATGTATAGAAGAATTGTGATATGAGACTAGGTCAATTTACCCAAGTGTAAACGATTGCCTAATATGCATATAATAAGACTGACTCAGATGTGCAGGTCGACTAAATTGAGAAGAATCACCGATTTAGCGAATTACGCTATATTAAATAAATATGATTCTCTGTCCTAGAATTTCACCCTCCTCCCATCTCGTCCAAATGTCCAAAACGCCAAGAGGGAGAGGGTTATGGCAAATATGATAATGGGGGTGTTCAGGAGTGGTGGACAATCCGGGCTAATATTGTAACTGAATAACGCGTGTTTAAATCAGGAGCAGAGAAAAACCTATTTCAAGAGTTCTTGTATTAGAGAAGTTATGCTGGTTTTCGATTCATGTAGACTGACGACACAATTATCTCGTTGGGTTAATTTTCTTAGTCATTTTCATCTTTTAATATTTATTTCAGAAGTATTATTGTGGTGCAGTTATTAGTTAATGTTTCCTTAGTTCCAAATCTCATTTTGACACTTGTAAATTACGTTGAAGTCGTAACAGGCTAACAACACAGTCTTCTTCCAGGTGACAATGTGGACTGCTGGATGGAGATCCAGGCTGGCAAGGGACCCTGGGCGGCTCCCGTCTCTGGCATCGTCCCTTTAGGGTCCACACTGACGCTTGTCGTCGCAATTAACGACTATCGAGGTGAGTTGCTTATTTTAGATATATAACCATCTGAATAACCAAATTTACACCTATCGTGGTGTCACATTGGTGCCATGACATGAAACCTTTTTTGATCGATGTTTTCCGCTCCGGAAAACACCAATTTTTATCATTTGAGCCGTTTTAGAGTTGTTGTTGTTATATCTAACAATATTGCCCTTTAAATAGTAGGTATATGATATACCTAATGCTTGAACTTTAACTATCTTTAGCTGACTCCCTACTGTATAGCAATGTTAATGTTTGAAGTACTTTAATGTATGTAATCTATATTTAAACGAAATGGCAAGAATATTTATCTAGAAGCTTAATAGACTAACATGATTACTACCTTCAGTAAATAAAATTGTTTGTTTAAGTATCTACGACTCTTGCTTCTCAGTAGCACTGAGTAGTAAGCACTTTATAAATTGAACTTAGTTAAATTATTATAATAGACGTGTTTGTATCTAGGTGTATGAATATATTTTCTTATTAATTAAGCCTACATTTTACGGTATAAAAGCCAGAACTGTTACAAGGATCACAAAATTAAAACGAAAGGAAAACCTTGAACCACCATGCGGCTTGGAATCTTCCCAATTGGTCGTCGTAAACTTGATTAGAGGAATACTAATTCGGTGACGTATCAGTAGCATGTTGCAGCTTATTGCTCATACAAGCCCACATATCTTGTGGACCTCTATTAGCTTGAAAATTTTACTGTATTTTCGTTCGTATTGATACATTTATAACAATAATTTTCTATCAGAACTTGCATTAGGATGGTGGCTGGCCGTAAAAACAGAGCCAAAAAGTACGTGCAAGAGATCATTAGAGAAAAATATAGTGTCGGTGCTGACCAAACACCAGTAGAATGAGATGGTTATTTCGAGTGATTATTGAATATATTTTTCTGCGAGATTCAAACCCGCGTCTTCTGAAATATCTGTCTAGCTCCATATCGGTTGAGCTATTGGTATCCTGAAACTGTCACGGCTTACTCACGTGTAATTGAAGATGTTAGCTTAAACATAGGCTTAAGCTTTTTTTCATTATTCCTTCTAAGATAATATGCCTGATTTCCGCTAGGCGTACGATAAGTAATACTTTAAAATATATATATACAAAGTTACTCTATGCCCCTTTTTGCTTTTACGTGCATGGTATAAAATAAATAAGGTATCTTAGTAATTTACAAAACATCCGTTTTTTGTAATTTGTAACGTTCTTACTTATTAGGTGCTTTAGCCCTTAATCAAGACGAAAATCTGGATGCGTAGTATAAACCTTGTCGTTTTTTGCTATCGAGAAGTCGATAGTGGATATGTAATTCACTATTTTGTAATGGAATACTCGTGAGGTGCCGGGTCACTCCCCTATTTCTTCCCGTCACTCTTACGAAGAGTGGAATTCACTGATTTGTATTTAGCTTTTTCTCCGGAATCTTGTTCTCTGAAAGAGAACGCAAGAGACTACGAGTAGAATCGAGCGCCTTCTGCTTCAGCTCTCTTTTTTGGCGGTTTTTAATAAAGAGGAGGATATTACTACTGATTTAATTACTCGTTTTGTTTTGAATAGTCACACAGTACTAACAAATACGTTTAATATATGAGTATGTATTATAAGTACGGTCACAAAAATTTTACACGCTTCCTCATTGTGGGTGTTTTTATTCGTAATTTGTAGAAATATAGTCATTTGAACCTAACTAAAACACACTGTGTATTAGTATCTATGACCATAATTTTCACGCAGTACTTTCCGTACAAGTAAAATAAAAGGCCCATTGAAATCACGTCAATACGTAATTTTATAATTTGCCACGTGTTATGATTTCTTTATTTGATAAAACATTTGGTTTATCGAATCTAATCATTTCACTGAATGAAAATCATTTATAAGAAGTTTGGAATGACGGTTCCAATTAGTGAATCTCATGACGGTCTAACAGTCTTTCACCGTTAATTCATTCATAGATTGACACCAATAACTAAAATTATAAAATTGATGAGAATCTTGGAATGAGAATGAATTTCATTACGATGTTCCAATAAAACTTTGATTGCCTAAGTCTTCTTTATATCTTTGAGCATACGTTACGCGCCATAATTTTTTCGTGCAATCAATTTGAGGCATATTAAAATAAGAAGATTCTTTAGTATATGAATGTGAGGAAGATATAAAGGGTGTATGATATCATGCAGAAGTAATGGATAGTAGCAGTACAAAGTTCGTTGAACTATAGATGTCGTTCCATCCCCACACGATGGTTAAACAACGAGAGGCAAAATTAAAGTTATGAGTCAATGTCATGTTAGCTCAGTCGGTCAGAGCACACCCCGGCTATAGGGGTGGATGATACGGGTTCAAATCCCGCACATGACTATAATTCTTACCCTCGTAAATTTGTAATTTTGTAAAGTAATGCATAGATTGCGTGAAGAATAGCAGCACAACTCTTGGTGATCGAGTTGGTCCGGGGAAGTAAGTACTGCTATTATATCTATTACTACAACCAAGCAGTAATGTTCTCTGTGTTCCGGTTGGCATGGGTGCTGATGAAATTACAGGCACATGAGACTTAACAACTTTGTTTATGTGATGACCGCATTGCTGTTGTGACGAAATACATCTATTATAGTTAGACGTTACTGTTCAACACCAGGGGGACCTAGTGCTTGCACCGACACAATATCAAACAAAAAAGTTATGAACCACTATTTAATATGTTCTGAATACTGAGATGACAGAAGTTGAAACAGAATATGACATTGGCAGCGTCCGTAGTTAAGTTCTCTTAGTCGTTCTTAGTCGTTAAAATAAATAGTCGTCTCTTAGTCGTTCTTAACCCTAGCAACGTCCTTTGCGGTAATTATTTGGTTGGGTAACCGTTAGTGGCATTTGCTACTGAGCGTTTCCGTGATTCGAAGGGGACGTTCAGCTGGCGGTTTTGTCTTAGGATGGTATTCGTTATAGTATGTGGGTAGGGCATTATGCGAATGACCACCTGGCTGATCACCCTCAAGTTGAAAAGCAGTCGTCAAGCACCTAGCAGCGTATATCGGCAGCTGTCCTTAAGAACCAGTAGTTCTAGGTTAGCCTGAACTACATCTTTACTGCATCATCACTAGCTATCTGATGAGTTAAAGATGAAAACCTAGCCGAAAAGCTGTAAAAAAATTATGACAACATCACCTTTTTACCGCGGGACAAGGGTAGGAAGAAAAATAATTGCTTGTGTTTTATTTTAACAGAATTTAATTTTGTTTTCACTTTAGAAATATTCTCACAATCACGAATTGTGATTCACATAATTACACAGAGTTCTGTTATTTGTAATTGCCGCTTATTCTTCAAATCTTAGTCGCCCACAAAATTGGCTATTGTGCTCTCGGAACGCACAAAAACGCACAAAATGTTTTATGGCTGTCATTTCTTAGATAGAATCCGCAGGTGGCTTTCCATTCTGGCGTTCTGTGCACGAGATATGCAATAAAATGCGTTGCCTGCTGGGATTTACGACGATTTTATATAGAAACATGAAGATTGTATTTAGAAAGAAATATTTCCTAATATTTCTATTATAAACTGTTTGTCGATCGTCAATCAAATAATTTATTGGCAAGAATTCAATAATCATATTACATATGTGATACTTTGTAAATGTGTCATGTATGTATTGTGCCACCAAGCAAGTATATTGGTGTTTATATTATAGACTTAGGCTGCTCATGCATAATAGACAAAGTCGCGAGGTAGTTTATAATATCAGTACTACCTACTGTCTATCTGTCTGTCTGTCTGTCTGTTACGCTTTCACGCTAAAACTACTGGACCGATTTGAATGAAATTGGGTATGGTTATAGTTTGAGATCCGGGAAAAAACATAGGATAGTTTTTATCCAACTGCGCAAAAACAGGTTGATGTTTTTGGGCGATAACCGACATACGCGCGGGCGGAGCCGCGCCAGGAAAGCTAGGATATGAATATACTAGCTTTCCGGGCGCGGCTCCGCCCGCGCGTATGTCGGTTATCGCGCGAAAACATTAACCTCTTTTTGCGCAGTCGGATAAAAACTATCCTATGTTTTTTCCCGGGTCTCAAACTATCTCCATACCAAATTTCATTCAAATCGGTCCAGTAGTTTTGGCGTGAAAGCGTAACAGACAGACAGACAGACAGACAGACAGACAGACAGACAGAGTTACTTTCGCATTTATAATATTAGTACTGATGCCAGCCCTGACGCACTGCGCAATTTATGTACAAAGCTAAAGCATCGGCCGTATCCTTCTGGACGTGATTAAACTACGGTTTGTGCCGCGTCAGAAGAGATCAGAGAGAGCTATGCGCTTGAAAGAGAAACGCCTTATAGGTGAATATAAATATTAGATATTCGTGCTTTGCGAGCTGAAGTGCACTTTATTGCGTCGTAGCTAGAGTCGCTTATTTATTGGAATAGCTTTGCGGAGAGATGCTTCTGGTCCTGTTTTATTCTGTGTCGACACCTAATTTAAAAACGTCCCTCTTATAAATTACAGCAGCGCGGTTGATAACGTTTCTGAAATGTTCTCGTTTTTGTATAGAACACATTTAAGTTTGAGCCTTGAAATATATAATGTACATACACGGAATTGGTAAGATATTATTGAATTTGAGGTCTTCTATAGATTAGAATTTCTACAGAGGTCTAAAAACATTATAGTATCCATCGGTACTTATTACACAGATTACATACTAGAACTAGGTATATAAACTGGCAAACCAAGAGCCAATAGGCTCTATTTTTGCGTTCATTTATTTTTAAATGTTAAAATGTAAAAAAATCGGCCTAGTGCGAGTCGGACTCGCGCAGGAAGGGTTCCGTACCATTAGCCATACAACATTAGACTTCATATTTTAACCTTTTTTTGTTTTAACGTGCGCGAGTCCGACTCGCACTTGGTATTTTTTTTGTATTTGTTGTTATAGTGGCAATAGAAATACATCATCTGTGAAAATTTCAACTGTCTTAGGTATCACCGTTCTTGAGATACAGCCTGGTGACAGACGGACGGACGGACAGCGAAGTCTCAGTAATAGGGTACTGTTTTTACCCTTTAGGCACGGAACCCTAAAAACCTAATAATGATTAATGTTCATCTGCTAAAAACATTAATATTGCAAACGAGTTTTTGTAACGAAGACATCTGTTTTCATTGTTCCATTCAGTGTAAAGTATTTCAAAATGATTTCTATGAAACCAAAACACACATTATTCTTAGGCCATAAATAGCGCGTGGGATAATCCATCAATTAAGTGCGTGGATTTTTGGCAACAAATTCCAATTTGTTGTCAAAAAACCACGCATGTTTAACAACATATTTTATAGGTAAGTAGATCTAATTCGTATACTTTATAGGTATTATCTTCGTTGATAAAAGAAGCTTATTACTTAGTGGTCGTCTTTATTTAACCATCGTATACTTACAATTTGTGTTATTATGTAGTTAGATACTAATAAATGAAATCTGGATATAGTTTGTTATACACTAGATACCAACCGTGACTAGGCTCGCGGTGAATTTAATTTTATCTTTTCATTTTCATCTTAAATTAAGGTCTGAAAATACAATTGAAAATGTATAATACCCATTCCTAAAAAAATATGAATTGCAAGTTATCGTTCCATACCTACGCGTAAGTAAAAACATTTAATTTTTTTAATATAAGTTTCGATTTCCAACTGGACCCGAAATCGCCAGGATCATTCGAATACAATGTATGCTCAACGAGTATAAAATTAATATTTTTATAATATTCTAGTACCTAATGTAAGTGCTGCATGTGACTTTAATTCGGATGGAATTAAAATGTATTAAAAAAACATGAGCTTTTGCCAAAACTTCATTAAAACAAATCAGTTCAATGGTCAGTTATAATTTAAAAAAATAAAAATCGGCCAAGTGCGAGTTGGACTCGCGCACGGAGGGTTCCGTACCATTAGTACTATACAACATTAGACTTAACCTTTTTTGTATTAACGTGCACGAGTCCGACTCGCACTTGGCCCATTTTTTGTATTTGTTGTTATAGCATATCTGTGAAAATTTCATTTGTCTAGCTATCACCGTTCTTGAGATACAGCCTGGTGACAGACGGACAGCGAAGTCACAGTAATAGGGTCCCGTTTCTACCCTTTGGGTACGGAACCCTAAAAACGTTAAATATGTTATATAAACACATGCTATAATTATTTACAGATTAAGTCCATATAAGTACATATTTATTGTTTGTGTAGAAGTTGTAAATAAGCATTAAAACTTTCCGAATTTACAATGATTGAAATAACGCATCATTTCTGATTGCTAGGTAATTTGCATAGTTAAACATCAAACAGCTTGTTTAACTGTTTGTTTTAAACAATAAACGGTGTGTGGTCGACTCATAATGAGAAATACTTTAACCTCACCACTGGAATGTATTAACTGTTGTTTATGTTAAAAGTTTTCATTTGCTAGTTTACGTTGTGTTCAAGAAATGTTTACCTACATTTTATAGTTTTAAAAATATAATAATTGTTTATTCTACAGCTCAGCTCAAAATATAGTGTGAATTTGAATTATGTTCTGTAAAAAGATTATTTCGGATAGTAAAAGATAACTTCAAGCGGGACTTAAACCTGCAAGCCCAGAATGCCTTTATGGTGCATTTCCATATTTTTTACACCCGTTTGAATGTACGTCTTTTGACGTTGGCGACATCTACCTAAATAGCAGAAGACTACTTACTCAGGCTGGTAGAAATTTATTTTTGATGTTAAAGTTTCAAAGTTAATTAAAAGTAGTTTACGTTGTAAAATGACTGCCTGCATTTATTGAAAAGACATTTTCAGTTTCAAATAAGATTACATCTAAAAATTTAAGTTACAAAATGCAGTTGCTAGTAATTAAATGTAAACAGTCTCAATTCTTCGAAAAGTTTATTGTCACTGTGAATCTCCCACGTCGCTAGGTAGTGGGTCAGCTCACAATACACAATAATGCTATTTCACTAGAAAATAGCTTTATTACCTTCGCCTAAGGCTATCAACTCCATATGCTTGGAGGTGTTTATAATACCAAAATAACAAAAGAAATAAAACCGGCCATGAGCGAGTCGGACTCGCGCACCGAGGGCTCTGTACTAGGACACAATTTTCCGAAAAAGTCCGTATTTACTTTATACAGGATTCGGTTCACGATGCTTCCAAAACTTTTTGTTACCGATGAAAAATTGTGTCGTTTTATTAAATCGGTAGGGAAAGGTTTTCACATTAACATTCCTTTTATTTATTTAATTCTTCATTGTACTAAAGTACAAATGGAGGACTCGCTGGTAAAGCATTTTATACCAGAAATTCACACACTAGTAATAGAGAAAAGGACGTAGGTGTGCATAAAAAAATAATACTCTTTAAAGCAGAAAACTCTAAAAACAATTACAAAGAATATACATATATATTTTTTACCTGTATGTAGAAACACTGGTACATGCTATAAAATAATACTAAATTTTATAAAATAAAATAATGTATGAATCCTAATGATAGTAAATATACATTTTATAGTAAAAAAATAAAGTAGTCAAATAGAGACAAATTCTACGAAAGTGTTAATATTTCATAAAAAGCATTGTCACTGGTGCCGTCGCAATCCATATCGTTGCCTACTTCTAGTTTGGTGACCCATTTGTTGGTTCTATTCAAAGCATTTAAAATAATATTATGGTCATAGTATTTATCAAAAACTTGGCTTAATATGAGATATATATTCTCTCTATTTAATCAACCATCCGTTTCACATTTAGCATAGACACCTAATTATTCATAATCCCTCTACTAAGTCCTCTACTAACCTCGATTCAGTTTACTGAAATAATAAAATAATAATTTTATACAGTATTTGTATATAAGTGTGTAAAAAACAACTCCTATATTGAAAACCTATGTTGTGAGCTTGCTTACACCATTACTGTGTTAGTCAATAAAGGAGATAGCGGTCCCTTTATAACACTCTCATTCATGCTTCTCTGTTTTATGTTTTTTTTTACGAGCCAATTAGTTTGACCAGATTTCAAAGATTGGCTAGATACGGCATTATTAACTTTGAAGGTTTGCATTGTTTGAAAGGCCACTATACCGTATTCATTTAATATGGCAAGTATATTACAAACTAGATTTTATATTTAGGTCGGTATTTTGGTAGAATTGGTATACTTTAATACTTTATTAAGTTTATCGGTGATCTAGTCAGAGGCAGGGATCCAGGGATTGGATTCCTTCATGGGTCGGACAAGTGTTACGAGGATTGTAAGAAAATATGCCGTATGTACAGGCAAAAAGAAGGAGTCGCGAATTGCAATACGTACCAACATCCAATAAGTATATCTATCAGATAACCTCATACATTTTAATTAGGTGGGTGCATCTATTAGATCTATGCTAAATTACAATGCGTACTTTCATTAGATAATTTTTTGCCGCTTAGTTCTTTGTTAATTTGTTCGCGAATGTACCAAAGTTATGCTTTCAAAACAATACAAATTAGAAGATTTTTTCACCAAAGAAACTAGTTCTTGCTCACTTTTTGAGTGGTTTAAAAAGTAAAGCAGAAAAATGAACTTTTACGAAAAGTTAAGTAGAGCTGGCAATGGGCAAGATATTTCGATTAATATTTTTGGGTATACCAGAGGTGTGTGCCTATCTGGACAAATTAAGTTTTTTGAGTTTGAATTGACTACAAAATTACAACTTTATATACGGTCTAGTACAATTATAGGCAGTTTTATAGTATTTTTAAAAAGTAAAAAGCTTTATATATTTATAATAATATTTGGTATTTTTACCGATTAATCCATATATACCTGATTTAAATCCAGAGACGCATCCTTGTGAAATTGTTACGATTTCATTCAATCGCAATATTACAAGACGGCATATTTCTTATCTTCATCTCTATTCCGAGTAATCGTTAACATTAAATAGAGCTAAGAAGAATATGATAGAGATACTTCTCTGAATCACCACGATGCAATCAAGCAGCACTAAAACTATACCACACTCAAGTAACATATATCTTTACGACATCCTACATGAACGATATGCTTGCGTAGGCAGATTGTTTTAGCCTGAATTATGGATATTATTCCTACATAGTCTAGCGATATGCACATACACAGACAAAGACTGCATATATTTAATACCCCTCTATAGTTGACGGCGGTAAAAAATCTGCGCTTGCCACTCTATAACTTCGTCTACTCCAGACTATGAAATTACTTTCATAGACACCATATATTCAGCTTTGTACTTATACCTACGTGTTTTAATATCGAGTTGTAGTGAATATAATAAATCTTTTAACACCGGAAACATAAAATAACCGCTAACTAAACACGAATAAAAACTTCCTGTCACTATGGGGGAAAAGTCCACAGTTTTCGTCGCACGTCCCACGTGCCGTCGCGCCGAAACTCGTATTATAGCTTCGATAATGGTGTGCAAACAGAGTTAACGGTACCGTGGAATAGTAAAAAGTAAACTGGACAAATATGAGCGAATGGGTATGTTTAACGGATCGCCTGGCCGCGATGCGACACCGAAGGACGGCCGACGAGAGACGGTGACGTGCATGGACCAAGATATAACTACGGTTAACGATTTGAGAATCGTTCAATCTCTGGAAATGAAGCATTTGAATTAAGATGAAGCATTATATCACTTAAATTATGTAGAAATCAAAATGGTTATCACACAAAGTTCTCTTGCGATTCTAAAATTTATATAAATTCTGTACTTACTCGTACAATATGTTTGGCATTTAATCAGGTAATTGATACAAAGCGTTAACATATCGCAATAAAATACGCCAAGCAAGTAAAATTTTTGTTAATCAGTTTATATATACCTTATAGTATATTATGTACGAGTAAGTATGATTAATACGTAAGTTGATGTAGAATTAAAACCTTTTGAGATGATACTTAGTAGAGACTAAATAGTAACGTTGACTTGATAGTCGATCAAAACTTGGCTTACTTTGAACCTTATATACAATATATATATATATATATACATTCCGAAAGTGAAGTTCAAAGTCTTTACTCTTGAATGCAGTTAGTTACTTGAAGTTTCTCATGCAATCAAGTAACATGAAAATATTCTGTTCTTTTTTTATGCCTGATAGGTTACTTTGGTGGCCTTTGACCACTATCTCACCTGATGGTAAGTGATGATGCGGTCGAAGATGTTGTTCAGGCTTACCTAGAATTACTGGCTCTCAAGGACAGCTGCCGGAACACACCGTTAGGTGCTTGGAGAGATTTTCTATTTCAGGGTGGTAGCTAGCCAGGCGGGCATTCGCAAAATGCCCTTCCACCATGCTATAACGATTGCCATCCTAAGACAACAACCGGGACCGACGACTTAACGTGCCCTCCGAAGCACGGAAGCGCTCAGTAGTATTGTCACCAGCGGTCACCCATCCATGTCATGACCGAGGGTGCTTAGCTTTGCTGATCGGTTCAGAATGGCTAAGCAAACTTCGCTACGAGCGCTTCGAAGCAAATTCTGTGTGAATTCTGCTATCAGAATTAAAATATATGGGGCCTGTAAGGTATATACATTCATATTTGCATGGTGGTAGGGCATTTTGCGAATGCTACTACCCTTAAGTTGAAAATCTGTCGTCAAGCACCTAACGGTGTGTTCCGGCAGCTATCCTTGAGAGCCAGTCATTCTAGGCTAGCCTGAACAACATCTTCGACCACATCATCACTTACCATCAGGTGAGATAGTGGTCAAAGGCTAGCCTATAGGCAATAAAAAAAAAATACATATATCAATATCTAGATATTGTGACGACATCAGATGTTGTTACCAATATTAATATACATTATAAATTCATGCTAGCATTACATTTAATGATTTCTGTTTATTTTTGTGAATAGCTTCAACTATTTTATTATTCTTCCACTACCAAAAAAATACTTCAAGTTCGTTTACTTATTTATGAGGTAAATGATCTTCAACTTCTACGGAGATGTTATAAAAGTAAATAATCTAACCTACTTATATGGCAAAATCTACACTTGAATACACAAATGAAATCGTGCTGACTACCAGATAGCATTAGATTCTGCGAGTCGAGAGATTATGTTTTATGATGCGTTAAGATGCATTAAAGATAGTTCCGTCATCCCGGCCGGTCTAACAAGTCAATGAAAAATTTAGCGTAGGTGTTTCTGCAAACTACATTAAACATCTTGCAGAAATGTTTACAACCACACTCGACAACTCTTTATGGTCTAGTTACAATTGTAAAATGATTTTAAGTACCTATCCTTATTGAGAATTTAAATATACACAGAAAAGTTTTTAAGTTGTACGTAGTTGCGTACGCGTATAATAATTTCATCATCATCATCATCATCATCAGCCGGAAGACGTCCACTGTTGAACAAAGGCCTCCCCCATAGAGCGCCACAAAGAACGGCTATTAGCCGCTTGTAACCATTGGCTACCAGCGACTTTCACGATGTCGTCAGTCCACCTAGTGGGGGGCCTACCAACTCTACGTCTTCCGGTGTAGTGTGGTAACCACTCGAGAACCTTTCTTCCCCAACGGTTATCGGTTCGTCGAGCAATGTGGCCCGCCCATTGCCACTTCAACTTGCAAATTCTGAGAGCTATGTCGGTGACTTTGGTTCTTTGGCGAATATCCACGTTCCGGATTTTATCGCGCAAAGAAACTCCGAGCATAGCTCTCTCCATGGCTCGTTGAGCGACTCTGAGCTTGTCCATGAGGGCCAAAGTCAAGGACCACGTCTCAGTGCCATAAGTCATCACTGGCAACACACACTGGTTGAAGACTTTGGTCTTCAGGCTCTGCGGGATCTTCGACGAGAAGATGTCGCGTAACTTCCCGAACGCTGCCCATCCGAGTTGGATTCTTCGGGCGACCTCTTTGTCGAAATTGGACCTACCTAACTGGACAGTCTGTCCCAGGTAAATGTAGTGGTCAACAACTTCGAGCGTATCGTTCCCAACAACTACTGGTACGGGTGTAACATGGACATTAGACATAATTTTCGTCTTGTCCATGTTCATTTTAAGACCCACCTGCTGGGAAACTCTACTGAGGTCGCTGAGCATTGTACTGAGTTCTTCAAGCGACTCTGCCATTATGACTATGTCATCGGCGAAACGAAGGTGAGTGATGTATTCGCCATAAATGTTGATGCCGAATTCTTTCCAGTTCAAGAGCTTAAAGACGTCCTCCAACGCATTCGTGAACAATTTCGGAGAAATAACGTCTCCCTGTCTCACGCCTCGCTGCATTTGGATTGGTTCCGTGCTCTTGTCTTGTACTCGAATCGACATGGTGGCGTTCCTATACAAACACTTCAGCGCTTCGATATACCTATAGTCAATTTGGCATCGCTGAAGAGACTGCAGTACGGCCCAGGTTTCGATTGAATCGAAGGCTTTTTCATAGTCCACAAACGCTAAACATAATGGCCGATTATACTCCTCAGTCTTCTGTATAATCTGGCGGAGCGTATGTATGTGGTCTATGGTACTAAAGCCTTTTCGGAACCCGGCTTGTTCGGGAGGCTGGAAGTCATCGAACCTACGAGCAAGACGATTCGTAATGACTAGAGAACAGCTTATAAACATGGCTCAGAAGTGAAATGGGCCTGTAGTTCTTCAACAAGGTCCTGTCACCTTTTTTGAAGAACAGTACCACCACACTTCTGCTCCATGCTTCTGGCGTTTTACCTTCAAGGATGACGGAATTAAATAACTTCTGGAGGACTGAGAGTACCGGTTTTCCACCCGCTCTCAGAAGTTCTGTCGTGATTCCGTCATCACCTGGCGCCTTGTTGTTCTTAAGCTGTTTGAGAGCCATTCTAATCTCGTATAGGCTGATGTCCGGGATGTCTTCGGTATAGTGTCGGGTCAGTTTAGCTCTCATGTCCTGAGCTGTACTGACAACGGGTTCTCGTGTCGAGGTGTATAACTGTCCATAAAACCTCTCAAGCTCTCTCAGAATCTCCGGTTTTGATGAGATGATTCTGCCATCGTCGATCTTCAGCTTGGTCATTTGGCTTTGCCCCATAGACGAATTTTTTGCGAATACTTTGGAGCCTTGGTTACGCTCGATCGCGACCTTAATACGATTTGTATTGAAGGCGCGCAAGTCGTGTCGCAGTGCCTTCGAAATTCGTCTATTGAGCTTGCCGTAGTTCGACATATCAGCTGAAGATTGCAGTCTCATCTCACTCCGGTCTTCCATCAACTTGATGGTTTCTTCTGAGAGTTTCTTCAGTTTATTTCGGCGGGGGGTCTTAAAGAACTGAGACCCCACCGCTTGGACAGCTTCCACCAACCCGTTGTTTATCTCGTCCACTGTTTCGCATTCAGCTAGGCACTGGAAGCGGTTATGTAGTTCGAGTTGAAAGCTCTCGGGGTTTTGGATTTGTGCAACGCTAGGACGGAGCGTGGAGTTTATCAGACGAGACCTCTCAAGCTTTACATTGATATTCAATGTGCCTCTAACGATACGGTGATCGCTACCGGTTTTCACCTTATGGATCACAGAGACATCATTGAATATTTGCTTCCTGGTCGTCATGATAAACTCGATCTCATTTTTTGTTGAACCATCGGGGCTTATCCACGTCCACTTCCTGGATGGTCGCTTCTCAAAGAAGGAGTTCATCGCAAAGAGTCCCTCCTTCTCCATAAAGTCGACCAGCCGTTGGCCCCTCTGGTTCCGCTGCCCATATCCAAATGGCCCCACTCTCAACTCATCGCCATTCCGTGTGCCTAACTTAGCGTTGAAGTCCCCCATAACAACGGTGAAGTATGTTTCGGAGGAATGTATGGCTTCAGATATCTCCTCATACATTGCCTCTACTTAATCATCTGAGCGTGTCGAGGTCGGTGCGTAAACCTGTATGACCTTCAGCGAATACCGTTTGGTGATTCTGAGTATAAGGTACGCTACCCTGCTCGACACACTTTCGACTTTTACAACATTGTTAACAAGGGACCTCCGGACGAGAAACCCAACACCACCTTGAGACTTTTGGTGACCTTCCCGGTAGAATAACAAGTTACCTGAGTCAAGGATAACGGTGTCCTGTCCCTGTCTTCGGACTTCCGATAACCCCATGACATCCCAACGTAACTTGTTCAATTCTTCCTCCAGCTCGACAATCTTGTAGTCCTCCCTGAGCGTACGTATGTTGTGTGTTGCCAGGGCCAAGGGTCGTCGTTTTTGAGGTTGGTAGCCGTGCATCTTCCGGGGATTCTTCGCACCCCCTGCTCCACCGTTACCTGGCCCGCTACCAGGGCCAGGAATAATAGAGCTGCCGGGGACTGGGGGCCGAATTGGTTTTGTGCCATTCATAAGGGGGGTTTTTGCCATAATCCCCACGCTTGGCAGGCGTCTTGGGGATCGCAGTTATTGGTGTTAATTTCTCAGAAGGCGCTGCTGCCGACCTTCCGGTATTTTTCCCTTAGTCGCCTTTTACGACACCCATGGGAAGAGATGGGGGGGTGACATTCTAGCCCGGCACCCCACGGGGAAGCCCGGCACCCCACGGGGAAGCCCGGCACCCCACGGGGAATAATAAATTACCAGAAGATATTAAAATCTGGAATGGTAATGCTTTTACCTGAATTGATTAGTGGCTAACTGACAATTGTTTTTAAAGCATGATAGAATACATATACTTCACTAATGTAAATGAGATTAATCATCAATGATTATTTTCATAATAATAATGTATACTGTATTGGCATGAAATTTTAGGTTACTCTACTTTAATCGAATTGACATAGAATATTAAAAAATTGCACCCCTGCTTGCAGGCTGAAAACAGTGACCAAACATTACTATATATGAACTTGAAATGTAAAATGATGATCTATTCTGGCCAATAAAAATTTTAATGTGAGAGCTTTACGACAGACAGATCATATTCTTGTCTTTCTATTAATGTAAGTTATATATTCGTACAATTCTCGGCTTTAGAATATGAGAACTGTTTCCATATCCGCCTGTTAGAAGTCATGAAATGCGACAAATGAGCAGCATGCCATCACTCACGTTGATGTGAGTGGAGTATTGGGTGCAACAGGGCTCCTTATATAGGTACAGACCTAGAGTTAGTGAATGATATATTATATATACTTTTGTCGCTTTCATATTTATTTTAGTGAAGTTGGAGATTTTTATAAGAGAAGTTTTTAGGTAGCTTTATATACACCTATTCAAGGTACATATTAAATATAATATAAGAACTATTCGGATATTATTTCAAAGTGCTTGTAGCGAAGCTGAACCTTTTCTTGGTAAGTTAAGCAACGTCCGTCGCGGTCATTACTTTGGATGGGTGCTAGTGTCATTACTACTGAGCGCTAACGTGCTTCGTTCTTAGTCCCGGTTGTTGTCTTAGTATAACATAGTCGTTACAGCGTAGTTTGAGGACATTTTGCGAAAGCCCGCCTGGCTAGCTACCACCCTCAAGTAGAAAATCTAACGGTGTGTTCCGGCAGCTGTACTTGCAAGCCAGGTTATTCTAGGTTAGCCTGAACAACATTTTCGACCACATCATCACTTACATTCAGGTGAAATAATTGTTAAAGGCTAGCCAATCAGTTATGAATAAAAAAGAAGTACATTTTCTCACCAATTGACAAAATAATCAATGTAAGTCGGAGTAACTATAATTTCATATTATTACTGAGCATAGCAGCAATCTCCTTTTCACAACTTTGTAAATAAATATGTTATTTGTTAATGTTACTTCTAATTACATGTCAGTGATCGTTAAAGTTAATTCAGGAAGGTTAAATGTTAGAATGCACATAACTACATCAGTTTATGGTTTATTGACAGTTTCCACATTAATAGCCACGTAAACAGTACATAAATTATGTATACGATAAGTTATAAATATTTAAGTATATTATCTTAAGTCTTTAACGGTGACGACGCGGACGGCAGGTTTGTGATGCCGGTATCATGTTTAACAAATTATAATTTATCCAATACCTAACACTAGGCTATGAAATTAAAATCAGATAAAATTATGTACTTATAAAAATAAAACACAGGAAACTGAAAAAAATAAATAAAAATTTAATCATGTTTGTGGTGGAGTAGTAATCTCTTACCATGACAATAAATTAATTTTAAATCATTGTATTTTGGTTCTTTCAAAAACAATTACTAGATAATAATTAAAAATACCAAAGAATTTAAAATAAAATAATAATCTATATAAATACAACTGTAATATCAAGAAACTATTGAATTAGTACAATATTAATAATATGTTAGTTATCAGTAAAGCTAGGGTTTAGTTGGGTAATAATGTACTTTATAACAACTCCTTGGTAAATATTGTCATTTGAATTTTTCCAAACATGTTTGAAAACTAGATATTATAAGTGTATAGTTTTCATAAAATCAAGTTTTCAAAATCTACCAAAACCTCAGATTATAGAAACAAGGTAAAATAGTACCGCAGGGAGCATCTCTATATTACGGACGCATTCAGCGGCCGCACCACGAAAACATCGTAGATTGAGAGTATTAATAAAAAACTTTTACCCATTGCGCTGCTAGAACAAGTGATGCATTGATTGATTAGTACTAAGCTAGCAATGGTTTGACTGTTAAAAATTATAACGAGGTTGGTGCTTCATCACGTTTATAATACCACGACATAGTGTTTTACTGATTATTATAGAAAAAATACAATATTTTTTTGTACTTACGTGTGAAAAGAGATGCCGTCGTTCCCGTAATTCACATAACAGCTCGTATTTTTACAAACAACCACTGGACAACATGGCATTTTGCCAAAAACTAAGAAGCAAAGTCGTCCGTTGCTTGAGTTCGACTAAGGACAAAAACACGGATCTGTTTTAGGCCAGATGCGTTCGCTCGTGCCACGTCCGCTTACCCTATCTCCCTTGTTTCTATGATCTGAGACCAAAACGTTCTTATTCGAAAGTCGAGTGTCGTTTACCATTTTTACTATAAGCGGGACCATAGAGGTTTCATTCTAGAAAATGATACGTGTATATTAAGTAAGGAGGATCTAAAGCCGTGAGTTATAAATTTAACTTTTTTTTATATATATTAGTTACAAATTTTCTTTAAAAAATCTAATGATATATCATATAAGAGACCAGAATTAGTAGTCAGACCAAATCAGACACATAAGACACCAAAAATTTATAGGAAGCGTATGGAAAGCTTTTGACGATTTATAAATATGGAATACTAATCAAATTTAATCAACCTTTATAGCGTTCTCAACATCAAACTCGATGATGAAGTATCAAATATTGGCACAACAGGAAGACCATCGGTAAAAATATTTAATATTCAGATATACTGGAATAATGTGTGAAAGGTCAATTATTATATAACTATATCCCTTAATGATTAGGGTTATGTTAGATATAAGTACTTAAATAAATGGTTATGTTTCTTGGTGTCTTGTATCGCAGGAAGCGTATCAAGTTACAGGGAATAGGTAAAGTTGTCTTCATCTTGATACTTGACTTATTTATATCTCTAAGTCTGCCTTTCCTTGTATGACTTGATATTTTGTCATAACATGGCAAAAAACATGCGATTTGATTAGTCAATACATCGATAATGGGTACCACAACAATCCATAGTCTAACTTCTGTTATGAAAATGCAGTTTATAGAAGAAATTAGTGTTACATGGTGTATTTTTAAAATAAGGCCTTTATGACATTTATGAATTTCAATGTAAATAAAATGAGGAAGGGAATTCATGAGGCTAAGACCTTAAAGGCATATCCGGTTACTAGTGACACATTAAATAGATTAGAACTTAAACAAACGACACGTAAAATATCAACCGACATCGAGCCTTTGACGATGTTTGTTCGTGCAAGTGCTCTTGATATCAATCACGGTTGTAGGTAAGTAATTTTATGACTTAGCAAAAGTAACGAGTATCATCAACATTGTGTTTCTTGCGATATTTTTGATATATTGATGGAAATATTTGCTAACTGAACGAATGATGGTGGCTAGAGTAGAATATTATTAGTAAGAGTAGCATTATTAAGTTTATTTATATTGCTATAGAATGTTATTTGAAGTTATTTTTTTATTCGAGTTCGGTAATGATTTGGCCGCTATCTCATCTGATGGAAAGTGATGATGCGGCCGAAGATGTAGCATGCTTGCCTAGAAGATACCTATTCACTCTCAAGAATATAACTTGGGAGTCTTCAATCCCAAGTTATATTGTTCGGGAAACAAAGCAGCGGGTAATGAGTTCCACTCCTTCGCTGTACAGATGATAAATGTGGAATCGCTTCGAGCGAACTGGAGGGATATCAACCATGAAAGGATGACGACCATCAGAGCGTCTTATTGTCCGATGGTAAAAGGGACATGGAAGAATCAGCTTGTGTAATTCCTGCGCACACTCACCGAAATGTAAACGATAGAATACCGATGGGCAAGCGACCCTGCGACGATGATCGACACTCTGTAGTTTGTACTCAACCATTCAGATTACTTACGGGTAGATTATTCTCGAGATAGACAACTTTTAAGATACTATTACCCACATTCTATACAAATGTTTAAAACTGCTATTAAAGATTTATGGTCTGGGGTGGGAGGATTCAAATCGATTTGGACATTATTACTCACTTTGTATCAGTTTGCCTATTACGATTTTACGTTGCTGTCACATTGTTGCCAACATCATAAATTTAATGTAAATAAATACTGCGATGTACTACTTGCTGAAGATTGGTTAAGTAGGTTACATAACTACCTATTGGAAAGTATACATACCTATGCGCGAATATCTACTGGAGTATAATTAATTAGATGAGAATACTGCTACGTGTATTAGAAATTTCTGCGATTACTACCTAGGTATATATAAATAATATATTACAATGGACGTAAGTTTTGTTTGCACATAACTTACCTGTAAAGTTTACAAGAAATTAAAAGAAAATTAATAAAATAATTACAAATTTACGAGAGGAAAAAATTAAGTTATGTGTGAAATTCAAACCCGCGTCCATTCATCCCTTTAGCCGGGGTGTGCTCTAACCAATTGAGCTAACATGACAATGAGTCATAACTCAAATTTTTCCTATTTTTCTTTAACCATCGTATTGGGATCCATAAAATAAGGTGAATTTTGTAAGACTTTTATATCATAGGGAGACGAAGGAACATCTACTTAATAAAACTGGAATAATCTATACTTCAATATAATATATTCTTCAAGAAGGGTACATGCTGTGATGCTTGTGCTAGTAAGGTTCGAGACTACGTAATGTCCCTGTAATTCTAACCCCGACTTTCTGAAACATTTGTCAAGCCTCGACTAGTTGACAGACTAAATACTGTAAGCTGATTGGTCAACGGTATTCTATGGAGTAATAGGTAAGCAATGAACGTTTAGAATTAAATCTGTTAACTAGTCAGAACTTTGAATAACGTTCCAGAAACTGGGAGTAAATATGTCAACTTTCGTTATGGTTATATTACTTTTGCAAATCATGCCATCATAACAAGTAAAAATAAGGAATAAAACAAGAAGTTAAGTTCGTGGTAACTGCATCTTATTTAAACGTCTCGAGAACAGATCAGATAAAATGAAAGTATTCATGTCTACGCCATTACGCTGAAGTAAAGTGCATTGTTCGCACCTGCGTAGCTGATAAGACGTATGTAATTAGCTTTTAACGCCTGACACGTGCTTTTAAAGCTCCATTCCAAGCATATGTTGTTAATGCCGTTTACTGTTTCTGTAGCTTTCTACACACGAATACCAACTTCTTTGTTATCGCTTCGTAAATATGTCATTAAAAAGTAAAGGATAAAAATGGTTCTTAAGGGTTATTCCTAAGAGATAGACATATATCATAGCGGACTTTTTGTAGCCCTCTTCAAGTTGCTCAATACTGCAGTACATTATTTTGATCTATCTTGTTGGGTTCAGCCAGCGTTTGCAATGTAACAAAAAATATGTTTATTTACGACATCACATCAGGAACCTCTAAAATTATCATTGTAACTATTATATTATGCATGTATTATACATATAAACCTTCCTCTTGAATCACTCTATCTATTTACAAAACCGCATCAAAATTCGTTGCTTACTTTTAAATATCTAAGCATACATAGGGACAAACAGACAGCGGGAAGTGACTTTGTTTTATACTATGTAATGATGATAAGACAGGTACTGTGATTTCAACTTGAATTTATACTAAGTATTACATTATCTGTGTATGTTCTTCAGTTTCTACAAAAGTTGTACTTCAGTAATCAAGTGCTTTTATTAAATCAGCATATCAAACTATTATTTAAAATATATCTTCTTTCTAATATTCTCGTGACACAGTGTTTGTAATAAAACTCCTCCGAAACGGCTTGACCGACTCCTATGAAATTTTGTGTCTGAGTAGGCTGAGTAGCTCTCAGTAGGTCTGAGGATAAGGTCGTAAACTATTTTTTGTAAAAATTTTTTTTGTTTTTTTCGGACAACATTTTTATATAAAATTTTCTGTGATTTTTCATTAAAAAATACATACAATCATACATTTTCACTCTTCTACCACTAACCCCTATTTTTTTTTACAACGATATTTTTCTATAATTTTTGTATTTTATAATTCCCGCCAAGCTTTGGTTGACAACGAAGCCGTCCTCCTCCTGTAATACTCACACAAAAACTGTTTTTTTTAACTTAAAATGTCATTATCGATACGGTTACAAATGGAGGACGGAAATCCAATGTAGTTATTTTTATAGGTCGTTCACAAAACAACGTTTGCTGGGTCAGCTAGTAATATATATTATACACATGTTTCTGTAAATTTAATTTAATAAATGCCAATTCGTTAGTTTCTTCAGACAGTTATTATTATTATTTCGATTTTAATAAATGTTAAAATTTAACTTTGTTTCCTTTTTTATAATGATGTTTGGAAAAAAATATTGTTGGGAAACATAAAGGAATAAATTGGAACGTTTTCCGAGCATTCATCCATAGTTTAATTTGGTGCAATCCAGCCTTAGAGACATGTAAAACTGTCAGCATATTATTTTTTTTTATTGCTGAGGTAACTCTTTGGTCACAATCTCACCTGGTGGTAAGTGATGATAAGGTTTTAAACAGGCTTAAGCTAGAATTACTGGCACTCAAGGGCAGCTGCCGGACACACCGTTGGGTGCTTGGCGACAGATTTCCTAATTGCGGGTGAGCGCTAGCCAGGCTAGCATTCGCAAAATTCCCTTCCACCATGCGGTGAAGCACAAGCCCGCGGCGGGACTCAAACCATGGGACCTGCTACGCGGCAGTCCATAGCCAAGGCCACTGAGCTATCACTGCTCCAGAATCTTTTAAATGATTGTACGACAAAAAATTTAGGAAGATTTAAAGCCATGACCCACCTGGCTGTATTCATAAAGTTACATTTTAACTATTAATTATTAACATACATGTTTTTGTAATTTTCAGGTGAATTCGACATGCGTGTGAAGTCATGTGCCGCTTCTGATGGCTCGGAGCATGTCATCCAGTTGTCAGACGAATACGGCTGTGTATTGCGTCCAAAGATGATTTCAAGGTAAGAAACGACTATGGTCTGACATCATATTATTGTAACCTAACTCATCCATGCAGAAGAATGAATTCACAATAGAATTATTATAAAATATTATTTACACCTCCCAAGCTAGGAAAGGTTTTCTATATAATTTGCTTGCAAAAGTACTTTTTATCCGCAAGCGTGGATAAGGTTTTGAAAATTAGAACCTTTATAACATATCCAAAGAGAGTTAAATATATAAAAAATCTTCTCTCCCTTTGGTTCAACTTTCGTGCGTATGATTAATTAGTTTAGCGAGGTAAAATATTTAAATGATTAAATTATATGTTATGTTATTATTGACAATAATTATTAATATTGTCTACAAATACGAGTTTCGAGTAGGTTTTTTTTTTCTCATAGGTAGTAGTAAAAAATGAGTCAGAGATAAAAATATGTTTTGTTTCTCGGACGGCGTATATTTAATTTCTCACTACGCTCAGAATTTTACTATAGAATCCTACGCTTAGCTCTGGTTTAAAAATAACGCACTTGAGCAACAATATATTCCCTGGGCCCTTAGTAGCACAAATATTTAGTTTTGATTCAACAGCGAAACCAAACTCTTACAAGCTGTAAAAATAGAGTTTATTGATTTTATTGACGTCGACCAGATAGCTTGTCTAAAGTAGAACCGTATTTACTGAGTCATATTTAGTGTTTGGAACATTTTATTGAAAATCAAGGAATGTTAAACATTAACTGTAACAGTAAACTGAAATATTTTCTTTAAAGCGATACTTTCACATTTCAGATTCCTCAAAGCCAAAGCAGCGGACGAGAGGGCTACCGTCATAACGTACGCATTCTTCCACGCGTTCAAATTCCCTGACGCCTTGAGTGTTCACATCCGTTGCAAGGTGGAGATCTGCCGGCACGGGTGCTTGGACCACTGTCAGTTGGCCGGAGTAACGCCGCAGCATGGGCCGGGAGCTTTAGACAGGAAGGATGACAGGACGCACCAGGATCATAACGACATCAGGTAAAACATACAAAATATATTCTAGAGAACTGTAAATAACTACATTACCATCCCCAAGACGCCTGTCACTCTGTGGCAGATCAATAATAACAGATCTGCCACAGAGTGGGCAGATCTGTGATGATCTGATTATGGAAAACCCTTCTTTGGAGGTTCGTTATTACTTACATCACTGGACATTCCTGCTTGTACACAGCTTGGGTGTTATAAGTCAATTAAATCATGATTAATTATGTTATTTGCTAGAAAAAAATCTGGCTAGCTTATCATAGCTAGTAAAGGTCATTGAAGGACTTTATTTATTTAATCGATTCAAATAAAACGTGTAAACCAATTACATTAACAAACTACGTAATTAATGCAAATATCATCCAAGTCCATTATACACAAATAAATAAATTAGATTTGTTTTCTGGTCCTAGGATAATTGGTTGGGCGCAAATAAATTACACTGGTCATCATTGAGGGAGTAGGCATTTATTTTGCCTTGACAATTTTATGCATAATCACCATTTGTACAAATAATCTTTTGAATTTCCCATTCCTTACATATTAATTACATATTACCTAAGTAATCACTAATCAGGACGGGGCAAGACTCTCTGTAAAGAAGCCAACTGAACATTTAACCTGGTTGAAATATCACGTCTTTGTGTAACGTGATTTTTTAAAATATTATCGCCTGATTTGTGACTTTCCGAAGAATCTAATTTCCTACTCTGGTACATCAATATTATGGTTGATTTAAAAACAATAAAACTACGGTATCGAAAAACATACGACGTGTAATACTATACGATTTTCTAAATAAGCATTATCGCTTTCTTCCAGTGAACCAACAGCAGATGAATCAGAGCCACCCATCGATCACGAAGCTCTGTTGGATGAGAGCTTTGGCGATGAAGTCTCAGGAGATATGGTCGAAGCCCCAGCTCCTCTCAAGCAACGGAACGCCCCGCAACGTGTCCCCGCGCCTGTCGAAGAACCGGAGTCTGACCATTCTTCTGTTGACGAGCTGGTGCAAGCTCTAACTAGACCATTCACTGTAAGTCATCCAAAAAAATAAGGTATACGTGTAATTTAAGTTAGGAACAGTTTTGGGTGTTTGATGGTCAAGGCAACGACTCCATTAAAAAAGGAAGATGTGAAGTTTCTCAGTGCCAGTCGAAAAACTGGATCCGATTGGATTATGCTTTTGCTTTGTGTAACTTATTACTAAGCCTTTTACTGTGAGTTCATAACATATTTCAATTAAATGAAAAAAAATATCAGGGAATATTTTTTGAAGCTTCAGTTCAAAACAAACAAAGAGTTCCAACGCCCATTCTTGAACTGTAGTCTGTGATCATTCACCTGTTGTCAAGCTCTTACCAGTTAATCAGTGATGCAGTGGCAAGGACTCGGGATTGTTGCCCAGAAGGTCTATAGTGACTGAGGTTTTTCGAGTTTTGACTATGGTTCAAATACCGCTGAAGGCTTCACCGCATAGTGGTAGGCCATTTTGCGAATGCTCGCCTTGCTAACTACCCTCTCAAAGGGAAAATCTTTATGTGAGATTGTTGTGATAAGGTTATTAAAGAAACTAGGTTGCTTTAACTATAAGGGTGGTTTTCCACCAGAGCATGAAGCGTGAAAAAGTGGTGAGCTAGAATAAAATCATCTATACATGCAGTTGCACTGTTTCTTTAACTATGCTTAGTCAAGCTCTGGAGAAAAGTGTTCAGTGTAATTTAGTCTTTGTACGTACAATATTTTGAAGCGCTCGTAGCGAAGTTTGCTTAGCCATTCTTAAACGATCAGCAAAGTTAAGCAACGTCCGCTTCGGTCAGGAGTTGGATGGGTGACCGCTGGTGACATTGCTACTGAGCGCTTCCGTGCTTCGGAGGGCACGTTAAGCCTTCGGTCCCGGTTGTTGTCTTAGGAGTGCAGTCGTTATAGCATGGTGGTAGGGCGTTTTGCGAATGCCCAGCCAGGAAGGCCAAATGCCCTACCAGCTACCACCATCAAGTAGAAAATCTGTCGCCAAGCACCGAACGGTGTGTTCCGACAGGTGTCCTTGAGAGCCAGTAATTCTTGGTTAGCCTGAACAACATCTTCGACCACGTCATCACTTACCATCACGTGAGATAGTGGTAAACCTATCAGCAATAAAAAAAAGAGACACCCATTCCGAGAATATAAGCGAGAAAAGTTTAAGAGCGATGTGTATAAAGGAAATACTGGACTACAGTCAACACGTTATAGCCAGTAGTTAGTCAGTACGTTATTTTTGTAATTTCAGGATCGCCCTACAGACTTGGAGAGAGAGCGAGAACGTTTCCCGTACGGACCTCGAAATCTGCCAGATAACGTGAAAACTGTGCCGTCAGGAGAGACCGTGGTTTCCGCGAACCCGCCCGGACCTGCCGTCGCTGGACCTAGGTACTTATTCAATACTTATATTCACATTATATATATTAAAAATTCTCGATCTCTATCCATTCATCATTGGTTAAAGAACTAGAGGACAAATTAGATGTCGTGTTAGCTCAGTTGGTCAGAGTATGCCATGACTATAGGGGTGGATGCCGCGGGTTCGAATGCCGCACATGAGTATAATTTTACCTCTTGTCATTTTGTAATGTTGCAGAGCATGCGTTGTAGCAAAAATAAAAATACTAAAACTGGTTAAATACAAACTAAAACTTCCAAAAAATAAAAATACGACAGCACGTCGAGAATAGATATTCATATCTTTTTTTTCCACCTATCAGGTAAGAATTGAATTTCATACAACTTTCCATCCCGCAATTTCGCACTACAGATATGAAGTACTTTCTACCAAATTATTTATTATAAGTATAAAAAAAAAATATTTTGACGATACTGTAGTCGATTACTTTTACACGGGACTTTGGATTTTAGGGAGAACAGACTTTGCTAAAGCGATAGATTAAAATACTCTTCAATTTGTGTATTTGTTTTCAGATCTCTTCGTAAACGCCGTGCGGTCCGCGACGCTCGCTCTGCCGATGTGGGTGTGTCCGGTATATACGAAGTGGTCTCCGAGAATGATCTAGACTTTGGACCCTCGCGGGAACCTGTCACTGTGTTCAGCGGGAAGATACGAGAAGAGGTAATATTATCTGGAAAATAAAATAAAAACGATCTCTTCCACTTTTAGGGTTCCGTACCCAAAGGATAAAAACGGGACCCTATTACTGAGACTTCGCTGTCCGTCCGTCCGTCTGTCACCAGGCTGTATCTCAAGAACGGTGAAAGCTAGACACTTGAAATTTTCACAGATGCTGTATATCTCTTGCCGCTATAACAACAAATACAACAAAGTTGGCCAAGTGCGAGTCGGACTCGCGCACGTTAAAACAAAAAAGGTTAAAATATGAAGTCAAATGTTGTATAGCTAATGGTTCGGAACCCTTCGTGCGCGTGTCCGACTCGCACTTGGCCGGTTTTTTTTATATTTTCTTTGAAACATATTGTAAGAATCACAAGGTATTGTTAAAGTCATTTATTAAATTAAGGTGTCTACGACAAAAAGGTCAATAACAAATTTTAATATTGAAATATTCTACATTCTACTTCATGGGTACCACGTGCACATGCCTATAAGAAATTTATAGTGAATAAATCGGACTTGAGGAGCAATTTCTAAGATAGTAATAATTAATAATAGATTCAGCTGTTACTTAGTTAATGTTTCAGCAATAATATGCTTAATCGCGCAAATCACGTCGAAAACTATTCCGGCTGGGCTATGTGCCTAATGTGGAGTATAGCCATAGAGTGTAGCCAAAACATAAACTGGTTTAGTTGTTCAAGAAAGGCTTATTGTACTGACCCTACATTAGTCAGAGTAGCTTGACAAACAATTACCGTTGGAAAACGTGTATTTTGTGTTCGGCAAACCTAGCACGAGTCAAAGGCTCAGTTAGCTGCTAAAAAACTTGGCATCCTCTCAAAGGTGAGACAGTACTTTATACCGGAACAGATGCTTACTTTGTACAAAGCTCAAGTAAGGTCTTGTGTTGAGTACTGCTCTCACTTCTGGGACGGTTTTGCCAATTACCAGCTTGAAGCACTTGAGTCGATTGAGAGGCGCGCCAAGAGGTTTATAGGCAGCGAATTTCTAGGGGAGTCTCGGTTGCAAAGCCTCCAGCACCGTCGTAAAGTTGCTTGCCTATCGGTCTTTTACCGGATACATTTCGGTGAATGTGCACAAGTCGTCCAGACAAACGGAGAGGCGCCATCCGTACATGTTTGATATTCCCAGGACGGGTCCTTCGTATTCGTCTGACGAAGCGCTTAGCTCCCACTTTTATCGTGCGTACTCCAAGAGAGTCCAAAAGAGAACTCCTTAACATCCGTTGTCAGTTTTTCCCGATGGATTACAACATGGGTGTCGTCAAATAGAGAGGTTTCTTCTAGGTAATCGTGCTCCATCAAAGACCACATCAATGCTTAACATCATCAGTCAGGGTGTGGTCAAATGCAAACCTATCATGAATAAAAAAATAGTATTCAATAGATTCAGGCGTTACTTTGCGGAAATAAAATGCGAAAAAAGAACCGGAACGAACCGGAACTAGTCGGGTATTCTTCCGGTTAGGCTGCGTGATGTTTGTGACGTCACGTAGATAACAGGAAAATTAGGCGGAATTGTCACTAGATATATAATTTTATGCTTTTTTAAGTGTTTTATTTAAATATTATTTAATGTTTTTTTAGGATACTTTTAAAAGTATTTATTATAAAATAGTATTCGTCTCACTATAAATCATCATAACTGAACCGTGAAAACCATTTTAAAACGCAATGATTAAGATATATACAGGAAGATGATGCTAATTATTTTTCAGGTGGTGTACGGCATCTGCATGGGCGCCGTGTCTTTCGGCGCTTTGTTCGCTTCAGCCGCAGGCGCGGCGGCGGGCGCAGCGCTTGCAGCCGCTGTTTTGTTGCACAAGCTACGTTCTAGAACGTTCCAACAATGCGTCCCCGCGGCCGGCCCCGCCCCCGCCCCCGCCTCGCACTCTCTCGCCGCGTGGATGGCACTACGGTTGCTAGGATCTCCACACCACGTTGCATCGCGCGAATAGGATAGCTCAATTTCTAGCTTTGACGACTTACTACATTCTAGAACGTTCTAACAATGCGTTCCCGCGGTCGATTAACTTTGTAAAAATAATTCTTATTATGTTTTCCTTGCCAAAAGGCCTTCCACCACATAAGTTAGTGGTACCAATTTATGTGACGACTACATCTGCTTAAAACTACCCGCAAACACACATAATAAATTTAATTTTATCTTTAACATTTTTAAGTCTTATAACAATTATATTAACCTCTCCTTTGGTCTGTATTTGGCTCAAACAAAATAAGAACGTTTATATTTTATTTTAGTTTATACTGCCTTGTATAACAATATTACGTCTATAATCGACTTGAGTACATGAAAGTTTAAATAACAGCTTAAAATACTCAGAAGTCGTCAAAGGAAATGATGTTAAGTAATCTAACTAACCTAACACTTCAAATATTTTTCTATAGTAGCTAAGTATCCCGCGGTACGCTATATCAATCCTTATTTTCTTAGAATCAATTTTTCTTCATAGTATTTATTAGTTAAAATTCTTGGGTAGATATTATTTGTATTTTAATACCTACATCTCGGAGCCTTGATACCTGACGTATTAACCCCTAATCGGTTTCTTATGGTCAGTCAGACTTATTTACGTAATTATGTATAACTTATTTAGGCTTAGTAATAACATAGATAGCTAAATGTAGTTTTTATACCCCGACCAGAAAAATAAAAGACATCTGCCAGTCCTAGTTTTAACCACATACAAAAATAATACTGTAGTGAATTATTTGAGATACAGCTAATGTTATGAGAGGTAAGAATTTGTTTTCAAAAATATTTTCACAAATTATTTCCAATATAAATTCAATAAATTTAAAATAATTTTCTGCTTTGTTTATGCGAATGACGAGGTTTTTTATGTTTCCGGCTGGGTTATAATTTAAAATGGTTCTATAGAAAATGACGTATGGTGCTAGGTCGTGCTACGGACTAAGTCCAAATGAACCTGATTTTTTTATAATCAACTTTGATGTATATTTTTCTACGCGTAAGTTTTGTACAGATATCTCTATTTTTGATAAATATTCTCTGTTCTTTGAAAGAATTGTGTCTTTGTCGTTAACACTCCGACAGTCAAATTAACTTATGCGCGCACCAGTTCGCTTTGCTTTAAGTAAAGAATGGTAAAAACAATATTTAACAAATCGGTTTTGCAGTAACTTATTCGTAATGAACCTGGCAATATATGACGACTTACTACAAAAACATTACCAGACAGCAAAAATGTACCGATTTGATTGGCTACAATGTTTTTTAAAGGGAGTTCTTTAAGAATTACATAGAAAATATTACGCTTCTAACCAACACCTGGCAACAGCTTACGGGGAAAAACAGAATACTTTAATTATATTTTTGCTGCGCTGCCGGCCGCAAATTGTAACTTCTCATACCTACTACACTATCTACATTAAAAAAGTATACTTTTATCATCAAAGACACAATTCTATTCACTTTAATTCTAGCGGATAAGAGTAAAATGTCGAGTCATGCCATTAGTGTAAGTTTAGACATCTATTTATTGCATTTATTATTTCAAATGGGTAAATTATGGCGATTGGTTTAACTTGACTATGCATATTTATAATAACTTCTTTTCTAGTGAGATATGCCCCTCCATTCAACAATGAAGTGTGCTTAATAAAATCATGTCTGTTTCAAAGTCCAATCGGTACCTACGGGTATCCAAATGGTCCCTTAATGGCTGTTTTAATTCATTTTTTCATGAACGTTTAATTATATATTTAAGTAGAAGTATTTTACAGTCGTATCGTATCCTTAATCTTAATATGTTTTTAGAAAAATTATAAAAAAAATTACAGAGATGACAGCGGCTCACGCGGAGTCGCGTCTTTATTCAACTCGCAAATGTTACATGGAAATAACTAAAATCACTTAATTGTGATCTCATAAAAGTTCAGGACCAAGTCGAGTCGCCATGCAATGGTCATTTGACATTAACACACAGATACATAGATAAAATTATAAAATATAGATGCATTAGGTAGAGATTACGAGTACTAAGTGGAGGCTTTTGCCACAGATTAATAATTTTAATACTCTATGAATTTACCTTATAATATTCAAACAGTGTATTTATAATTTTCTTCTTATACCTATAAATTCTAGGCATAAACTCATATTATAAATAGTTATATATATTGACATAGATATAATATATCAATTTGCGTAGTTTTGTTTAAGTGACGTATAATTATGTTCTTATTCATAATTTAGTTTTTGTATTGAATATTTTTTTGCGTACTTAAATGTAACTTAGTGAAATATAGAATGTAAAAAATAGTTTAAGTAGTTATAACCTGTACCTATAATAATAATAGTTGAGACACCAATGAATGCTATTATAATAATACCTAGATAAAACTAGCTAACGTATTGCATTTAAAATTTTGCATTTATTTTCTTATTTATTTAATCTTCTTACTTTGCTCAAACATTATGTTAATATTGTATTAATGTTAGTTAAATATCGTAGTAGCTATGATTATTATTAATTATATTTAAGGTCAAAAACAGAATTGGGATTGAGAGAAATAAGTAACACATGTTTAAAACGTTGTTTGCTCGAACTTCTTGCTCGATTTTGTAAATTGAAGATCTGCAAAGAAGATCATGCTCAACCTTGTAAGAACTACTTGGTTGAGATGGGTAAACAAATCTGGTCTTTTCATGCTGATGTTTAGAATGATCAAGAAAGATGTATTTATGGTCTTATTGTCTTACAATCATATGAAATATTGATATCTTGAGAATCTATTGAACCTATCATTAGGTACCTGTCAACTTTTGTAACTGTCAAATGTTGGTATACAGTTCAACCAAGTTATCTGTAAAGTGGCAGAAAAAGGAACTACGAAATCGCTTACGAAAATTAGAAAAGGAATTTGGTGTTTCTCAACCGACAGCGCCCTCTTTGAGTTCACACATAAGTTGGTAGAACTTTAACTCTGCCACACATAATTAAAAAATAAAACGCGTCCTACTAATAGACAATTTAACAAATAGGGTTGCATCATTTATGTATTATATCATTACGATATGTAACTTTATGATCGTTTTGTACCATGCTTGTCTCTATACCCTATAAATACGACATGCCACCCAAAAATCTTGCATTTATGAAAAAAATACTATTAAAATAAGTTACACAGTGTTTTCGTTTCGAAAGCGTACTCCCTAAGTGCAATTTTATTTTATAAAGTACATTATGTATCTTGTAGTTTTTTTCAAGTGGTTGCGGTACTTACAGTGTTTCAACAAGACACTGTATATTTTATTTATTTAAATCTGGGGATATTTTATCTGTATACCTCGATCAGAAATTGAGCAAACCTGCCGAAAGAACGTTATCCAGTGTCTTTTCAAAATACTAAACAAACTCTTTGTAGGTACAAAAGCTTATGAGAAAATTAAGTTTCTAAATAAAATGAAGTTATTTAAAAAACAAAATGAATAAATTCGTTTCGGTTTTTATTAAGAACGGAACCAGAAATCATCAAGATATTTTTAAAGCCACTTAAAACTATGTGTAAGTTTTGCTATGTGACGCCATTTTTTGCGTTTTATTTTTACGATCTGACTGAGATTTCACCGATATGCCAAAACATATAGTACCAATTTTGCTTGCCAGTAATAAAACTATAATTATGTTTGGGTGGTTTTATTCGACATGGTTCCTAAATGTGTTCTTAGTGTACTTTCAGTATGAATATAATTCTCATTACTGTGTCATTCAGGTAGAAAATATTTGCCGCCGCGTGGCTAGGTTTCTTAAATTTCTGGTTGGGTCTACAAATAGTTATTATGAGTTGTTTATAATTTAAGTTTTTTACTGAATGGATGCGGTGATGATGTGTTTAACGCGTAAGCACCTGTTAATATTGTTTAGTGGAATTAAAATTATGTTGAAACATTGTTGTTGGTCTTTTGTGTCCTATTTTATTTGATAGTTTCGGTCGTGGACTCAAATACATACCTTTGAGTATTTACATTTGTCCAAGAACATAATGAAAATGTTTTTTGCGTTGAGGAACTTTTCTTGCCTTTTTTCACACAGACGTCCTTCACAGACAGATTTTCTTCGTGAGGATGGTAGCTAGCCAGGCGGTCATTCGCAAAATTTCCTACCACCAAGTAAAATTACTGGTTCTCAATGACATAGCCGCATACACCATTAAGTGCTTGGTGACAGATTTTCTACTTGAGGGTGGTAGCTATCCAGGCGGCCATTTGCAATGTGCTCTACCACCATGTAAAATTAAAAAATATTGAATCTACCAGACCGTATTCGTTGCAGTTTATTGCATTAAACAGCAATCATGTCAGAGATTAAACATATTTTACGTCTATAGACAACTGATTTATTTACTGAAGTAAATAAAGTGAATTAAGATTTTCATTTCGGATGACAGGTGTCAAACTTATATTCCTTAAAAAAATTTACTCATGATCCTGGTTGATTTACTCATGATCCAAGAAAATAAGGTCTTCTACTCCCGAAGAAACACAAGCTTGCGTCACTATCAAATTGGCTCTTTATTAAACATGATTGCAGCAGCATACAAGTTCATCATTCTTTTTCATGTGATTTTTTTGTTCTAAAATACCAATACATTATTTCAAACGTCTAATCGAAACTCACACATGAATCAATGTTCCTCACAGTAAATGGTATGAAAAAAGTTGTCTCCCCACGGTTCCAGAATTTTGACAAATATCGCCGTCTCTGTCCCACGTTTATGATCTGGATCTATTTTGTTCTCGCTCATGCACAATGCGCAGTGATTCGCAAACTGTGTGTTGTTTGGTCAGGCCGTATAGTGCTCATTTCCGATATTCCGAATCTTCTAGCTTCCCTAAGTTCCTGAAGTTAAACTGCACACCAAAATAACAAGTGTATGTCTCCAGCTTACTCCCTTATTAGCTACGAATAAAAATGTACTTATTCGGTATAGAAAACACTCGCTTGATTACAATCAATGAAAAGTTTAGGCCCAGTAGCATCAACGGTAACCAGGAAAAGAAAACTATATAGTGTCAAACACTATAAACGTGGTAACCATAATTCATTTAAGAATCATCTATGTGAGCTAAGTCATTTCTTCGCGTCATTTTCTACATAAAATAAGTTGAAATCTGTTAACTGTTATTTTACTGCCCTCGAATTTCCTCAAATTAGGTATACAGTTTGAGAGCCGTAGATAGAAGTAATGACGAAATTCGTGTTCCGGTTTCGTGACATCCGGTCTCGGAGTGTAAACCTGGCGCAATATATTATTGTATAATGGAGTTACTGAAGTAATATTTATCATTGAGATTTTCGTTTCGAATGACAGCTGTCAAATTAAATGGGCTCTATCTCAGAAACTATTGGTCCTAATAATACTCATTAATTTACTGAGGATTGAGATTTATATATTTGATTATTATATTATTGACCGAGCGTAGCGAGGTCTCAGAGTCCACTGGGAACAATCGGCGTTTGTATGTTTGTATGCATTATATTATGTCCGACGATAACTGGAGTATTGTTGGGCCTATCGCCATGATTTTTTTTACACGTATAGATTAACACAAGACCACCAGAGTGGAAGGTTGCTTCAAATACAGTGCGTCCAAAATTTGGAATAACCTCCCTCCACCAATGACAACAAAAATAGTAATACCTTATATAAACTTTAAGTACAAAAATATTTTAATTCATAGGCGACGGACAAATTTTGAAGAAACCAATTTAAAGTCAAACACAGCCAAGCGATACGAATTAAGAACTACTTATAATCACCTCACACAGCTCACACACGCACACAAACACTCTCTCTCACACACACGTTTCCTCAAAAATATACACACCGTAGGTACCGTATATTACCAATTACCTACGAATAATTTTATAATACCTTTTGAATGGTAAATTTGAATAAACTTGAAATGTTTTATCGGTTATATACTGCTACTAGAAATTATGTACTGAATGTAAAATTATTTTTATAATTTCTTTATATAATTTATTGTGTTTTATTTCTTTAATTTTCATTAGCTCAGCTGTTGATTAACACCTATGTTCGAACAAAGGGGTATGCTGAAAACCAGCCCTGCTTTAACCATCCGGCTCACGCAGTACAGTGCTGAGCCTACCCCTATTGCCATTTAAATTAGATAGCTGTATTCCATTTTTTATCTCTTTCCTGTTAAACTGTGTTTCACTGGCAATAAATGTTTTTCTATTTTATTCTAATCTGGACATTGCGCTTCCAATTATGAAGCGCTCATGGCGAAGTTTGCTTAGCCATTCTGAACCGATCTGCAAAGTTAAGCAACGTCCGCCTCGGTCATGACTTGGATGGGTGACCGCTGGTGACATTACTACTGAGCGCTTCCGTGCTTCGAAGAGCACGTTAAGCCGTAGGTACTGGTTGTTGTCTTAGGGTGGCAGTCGTTATAAGCGTGGTGGTAGGGCATTTTGCGAATGCTCGCCTAGGTAGCTACCACCCTCAAGTAAAAAATCTGTCGCCAAGCACCTAACGGTGTGTTCCGGCAGCTGTCCTTAGAGCCAGTAATTCTAGGTTAGCTTGAACAACATCTTCGACCACATCATCACTTACCATCAGGTGAGATAGTGGTCAAAGGCTAACCTATCAGACATAAAAAAAAACAATGTTAAGTAATCATTCATAATCATTGTATGCACATTAAACAGTAACTTTAGTACAGTCTATCTTTTCTTCTTTATTTTTTACATGTAAGTTGGTTGTCGAGATATCGCGAGGTCCAGTTCGGGGCGAACTACTAGTAATTGAGATCTTCATTTTGGATGACGGTTGTAAAAACTTAGATGTGCTCTATCTCTGAAAATATTGATTCTAGACTACATACTTGATTATTTATAGATGTTATAGCTATTATTGCGATCTTCATTTTGAGTGACAGCTGTCAAAATGAAAAGAAAGTCTATATTTCGAACCTATGCCGGTATAGGCTCACTTAGGCTAACTTTTTAAATATAACTCATATCGTGCTTTCTTAAATTTGTTTTTTTAAGAGTAAATATTGACAAGGGATACTATACTGCAACACCTTCAAATGCAAAATCTTTCTAGCACTATTCTATAATACCAAGGTAAATAAAAAAAAATACACATATACCATCATTACTTTAATTTTTTAATTTATGTTTACATGTTTTCGAATAATAATAAGAAATGTATTCAATATAGACCCATCAACAAATTTATAACTTACATTCTTTTGTAACAATTATTAAACTTCAAAACATCGTGTAGAATAACAACTGATAAATAATAAGAAGAAGAGGTACTCAGGTGGTGTACAATAAATAAATACTCGTAGTTTATGACTACAAAAATAACTTAACTAAAATAAATAAGTATAAAACTAATACTAATGACAAGTTATTTTAAACTATAAATGCTAGCGGTTCACCTAAATGTTGATATACCACATTATGTTTATTTTCCGTTGCCCCTATTCCAAACAATATTCAAAAAGAGGTAACAGAAGATTGTACTTAATTTATTTAATACTAAATTGTGTTTAAAATAATTTGTTCTTTCTCCATAACAGTTCGTAAAATTCAAAGCATTAACATGTAACAAAAAGGAAACATTACAATTAATTTGTAGCATCATATCGGCATTTTGTTATCCTTATGAAATAATTATTTCGATACTTTAATACTCTAGCATAAATTACGTAGGTATAAATGCAGAAATTGTTACTATACTCATTGAGCACACTGTCACGCAAATATATTTGACATGTTCTTACTTCAGTCTCATCACACTAATATGTACAAATTACGTTAAAGTAGGCGCTGTTACGAGTAGAAGCGACTTTTTGAAATAACATGCGCCGTCGGTGGGTGCGGTCGTGGTATCGTCGTCACTGCCACTGTTTTCTTCCTGAGCGTCGAGATCGGTCTTAGTTTCAGGAACAGGACCGCTGAGACGGCACATGAACATACCAAAGTGGCCAATAAGGCACCGAGTGTAGCAGCGAAACCAGGCGTTGTCATGCACACGAGACCGTGCGTTGGAGTAATCTTAGGAGCAGTATTATCTACAGACGTGTCTAAGTTTAAGTCACCAGCGGATACAACTCGAATTACTCTGTTCACACCCACTTCTTTCTCAGGGGTCGTAGCTCGTCGCTGCCTTCTCACTCTCCTCTCGTCTCTTCTAACTTCAACTCCGACGGGATACGAGTCAATCTGAGGAGGACCATACTCCGCGTGAGGTGCGATCACGTTCGGGCCACCTTCAGAACACTGCTCCGGGCATCGGTATCTGCAAATCTGGATGGTACATTGGAAATGAACTTCCATTGAATCAGGGAACTTGAAAGCTTGGAAGTGGGCGTATGACAATACGCTGGCACTCGCTCCAAAGTTCTTAATTTTTGTGAATCGTGACATGAGCTTTGGTCGTGTCACGCAACCTCGTCGATCAACCAGCTGGATAGGAGCGCGTTGGCCATCATGAGCGACACAGTCTCGGACAAGCATATCAAACTTCGCATCGTCATCTTTGATTGCAAGCACCATAGTCATTGTTTGCCCGATCTTTACCAGACCAGATACTTCTGAAGCCCACGGTCCTTTTCCTACTTGAATTTGCATCCAACAACCGACGTTGTCTCCAGCAAAATCTGCTCTGACTACATCCAACATATCTACAGGGAACGGTCTAAACGTGACAGCCTTTTCATACTGATCATGCCATGTGCAGCGTAGCTTGCGGGCTTGATCCCACACTTCTTGGACTTGCGGATCGTATTGGATAACAATGACATTTTCAAAGTATGTTCCAGCTGCTGCTACGTCTCCTCTGTATCTGGGGTCTCCACTTCCAGCCGTGCCACAAGCGTGAGCACCAATTTCAAAGGAAGCTGACGTTCTTCCTAGATTTGGCGGCAAGTGTACGCACTGGTGGTTGGAATAATGTCCTTTTGAGAAAACGATACCAAAGAAGGGCTTGTCAAAACTTAGAAAGACACGCATTGCATTTTTTTCGCATTTGACGTCCAACGAGACGATCTTGGGCATATCTGGCGCGGGCGCAGGCCAAACATCGCCAGCACCACTGAAAACCTTGTCGCTAGCTGAAGTCTGTGCATCAGCAGGAGGTGCGGGCTGAGGGGGTGGTCCTCTGAAACCAGGTCCGATGTCATTCTTGTGGTGGTTGACCGGAGGTCCATGTGCAAATGGCTTTGTGTGGATTGGATGGTGGTTTGAGATTCTTGGCATGCCTGGAAATAATAAAAAAAAAATAGAGGTAAACCAAAATATTCAGCCTATAAGTGGCAAAATTTGATTTTGAGGCATGTTCGATCCATTACTCTACACAATTTGATTTTATTTTCTTCCAATTCACCACTGGTTACTAGGTACAGAAGGTGATTTTGAGGATTGGGTAGCTCTATGGCTGATCCTATAAGAAATCTTGTGAGATTTTGAACATAATCCAATTTAAAAGTAGGTTCTCTGCTGAAATACCATGCTCATGTCCAAGGATAACCGGCATACTTCAAAAAGGGCGAAGAATTTTGAAGCGCTCGTAGCGAAGTTTGCTTAGCCATTCTGAATCGATCAGCAAAGTTAAGCAACGTCCGCCGCGGTCATGACTTGGATGGGTGACCGCTGGTTGGGCATTACTACTGAGCGCTTCCGTGCTTCGGAGGGCACGATAAGCCGTCGGTCCCGGTTGTTGTCTTAGGATAGCAGTCGTTACAGCATGGTGGTAGGGCACTTTGCAAATGCCCGCCTGGCTAGCTACCACCCTCAAGTTGAAAATCTGTCGCCAAGCACCTAACGGTGTGTTCCGGCAGCTGTCCTTGAGAGCCAGTAACTCTAGGTTAGTCTGAACAACATCCTCGACCACATCATCACTTACCATCAGGTGAGATAGTGGTCAAAGGCTAACCTATCAGGCATAAAATAAAAAAAAATACAAAAGGGCACCTTATTTAGTTGTCAAGTTAATGGAGTCTTTTGGTAGGTACGTAAAGAAGTAATATAAATTATCCAAAATACATTGTACCGGTTAATACCATGTGAAGTGGCAAGTTGGTTTTATTAGATACATAAAATACACTCGAGAGCAATGAATCCGGGTCACTTAAAGAATGTTAAAAATCTCGGAAACTAAAAATGATAGGTTAATGCAATAAATTGTATTTAATAGACAATGTAATACTCCTTAAATGAAAGTAAAAAAAATATGAGTCACCATACATTTTATTAACACAAAATTACATAAAGAAAAAAACTGCTGATCTCTCCTTAAAACAAAAATAGGAAACATGAAATTTTTGAACTTTATTACGATTTTCTTGAATTTTAATACTTCGTATTGCCTCCTCGTGCTTCCATTACTGCGTTTACGCGGTTTGGCATGCTGTACACCAAGTTCCTTATACGATTTTGGGGAATATTCTCCCAATTCTCTGTGAGAGCAATTTTGAGCTCACGAAGCGTGATTGGGGGAGGGTTTCGTTGTTTTACGCATCTGCCTAGCTCGTCCCAAGCATGCTCGATCGGGTTGATATCCGGGCTGCGCGCTGGCCACTCCATACGAGTAATGTTCATCTCTTGAAGGTAGTCATTCACAATCCTACCTGTATGAGGTCGGACATTGTCATGCATAAATATAGCATCCTCACCTAAATTGACCATAAATGGACCAACGTGATCATTGAGGATTTCTTCCACATATCTTACGCTAGTTAAAGAGCCGTTTTCTATGATCACCAGCTCTGTGCGACTTTCAGAAGAAATTCCGGCCCACACAAGTACAGACCCACCACCGTAGGCTACTTTTTCTTCGATGCATGCTTGCTTGAATCTTTCCCCTGGTCTTCGATACACTCTGTGTCTTCCATCGTGCTTGTAGAGCATAAATTTTGATTCGTCGGAGAACATAACTTTTGACCAATCTTCAATACTCCAATTTACGTGGCTCTGGGCATATCTTAGTCTCGAAATACGATGCCCACGCTCCAGTTTAGGGCCGTTTGCAGGTCTAAGGGGTTTTAAGTTAGATTCAGCAAGCCGACGTCTTACTGTCCATGCACTTGGGTTACTTCCTCCGAGGCGTCGAAACTGATTGGTGAGTTCAGTTCCTGTGAGAAAGCGATTTCGAAGCATGGTGTTCACCAAGTATCGGTCTTCTCGTGCTGTGGTACACCTGGTTCTGCCCGTTCCTGGTCTGCGTAGGTTAGAACCAGTTTCTTCGTAACGTCGGAGAACTCTTTGTACTGTTGACAGCGACACACCGACAGTCCTTGCTGTATCGCGCTGACTCCGGCCGGTTTCCAGCATTGTAAGTATTCTGGTGCATTCTTCAGGCGTAAGCGACATAATTTCAGCTTGAATAATGAATATAGAGCACTATCAACATGGTTTATGTACCCACATAAATGACAGATTACAAACAAAAGCAAAACCAAATGCTGTAATTTCGTAGTTCCATCTTCGAAAGTGGCCCTTTTTCAAATTTGATTTTTTTATGATATAACTTTACAATAACTAAGAAGTTTTAATACCTTCATTTAAGGAATATTACATTGTCTATTAAATACAATTTATTGCATTAACCTAGCATTTTTAGTTTCCGAGATTTTTAGGATTCTTTAAGTGACCCGGATTCATTGCTCTCGAGTGTATATAACTCACCTAACGGTAATTTTTACAAGAAATAAGTAGAAATAGACGGAGCAAATGAATAGAATTTTTAATACAGTAGGTTGGGTCTATTCAAATCAGATATAGAGCTACTGTTATACTCACCTAATGGATGGTGTGCTTGGTGATGTGGTGGGTTGGGCCTCCTATTGTGCGGCGGAGGCGCGGGAGGCGGTGGGCCGTTGTACGCATGGCTGGGAGTATCCCGTTCTTGAGATTCCATAGCCATCTGGTCGGAGGAAGGCTCAGCCGCTTGAGCTTCAGCTGCATTGCTGCCGCCTGCCCCGCCTTCATTGGACGTCTGGTCACTCAGTGTGCCACTCTGAAATTCAATAAATATACATTTTAATGACACTGGAATACTGCAGAATTGCTGCCAATGACGACTTATGTTATAACAGAAAGCCGTAATTCTTCTCGTAGCAACAACATTTTCTCAACTGTACTGAGAAAGTAAATATACCTATATCAAATTTGAGATGATAACTAACAGGATGAAAGCGGAACAATCCGTGTAAATAGACCTAATTTGACCACATACGTTATGCCAAGGTCTCTTATTGTTATCAAGTTTCAAGCACAAATCATCAAGTGTGTAACGCGCTTATTCTATTTCTATTTGACACGCTTTTCTGGCAACGCAAAAACGCTTTCTGTAACAGCACAATATAATATATAACAGCCAAAATCTTAGGTCTTTGTGAAGATGGACAGCTTGCTCGTAGATATGTTTTCATGAAAATCTTGTGGTACCTAATAGATTCGATGCTATCGGGTATATTCCGCAACCTGTTGAATGTCATCAAAGGAAGGGCGCTTTTGGTGATGAACACGTCTCGGTCTCCGCTTGGTATGCCTCGGTTCTAGGTAGCTGATTTTTAGTCGACGGCTGCTGCTGAACTAGTAGAATTGCACCTTCTGTACCTTTATTGCATCTTCTGTATATATTATGCGGTACACTGCAGCCACTACAGCTTTGCTACATTCTAGTGTTCTATACTTTTTATGGCACGGGCAAGGGCTTGCTTGATTGTCATTCTTCTTATTATTTGATAAAACCGGCCCAGTGTAATTCGGATTCATAAACTGAGAGTTCCGTACCAAATCACTATAAGTATGTTTAATCTTGTTGTATTAAAAATAATATTTCTTCTTTCACACGGATTTAGCATGGACCGAGCAGGACTCACTTGGCCAGTTTTATTATTATTATTATTTTACATTATAGCTACGATTAAATATCCGTTTTTACGATAAAATTTAAATAAATAAAATGAAAAGAAGAGTTTTTGTATGGAGAATTAAAAATTTTCATTAAGGTTTATATAATATCTGTAGTAATGTTTTAGGAAATCCGCCATAATAACAATTGTTTTGAAAAAAATTCAACCGTTGGTGTTTATTGGTAATATGATAACGAACAAATAAGCATAGTAAATAAGGTCCCATTGTCTAGTGCAGTAGAACACTATAATTTCAGTTACAACGCGACATACAGAAAATCACCTGTCTTATATATTTCGTTCATTTTAAGGCGATCACCGTAGTGAAACGCGCACTTTTGGAATCTTCTTGTACTGAAACTATGAGTTCAAAATGTGCGAAAAAAATATATCATATTCTTTAATTCTTTATTGAGTGAATTAGTTGATTAGTTTTTATTAAAACTTATTAGTTCTTCTGTAATAAATTGTAATCGGCGACCCTTTTTAGATTGTTTTTTATTAATTTAAGAGGCATAGTTGAATTAAATGCAATGATTCTTTTTTTAAAAAATAGCTAATACTATACTATATTGAACTACTTACTAACTTGTGTTGAAAACATTTTTATGAATTTTTGCCACAAAATTCTCTGATCGCGAGAAGAAATCGCAACGAAAATCAGTCTGCCCGCAGCGCTCGGGCCGTTTGGACGTGGGATCTGTGCCGTTCGTTACGCCATCATTATTGTGCATTTATTTTACGAAATATTACAATATTTTTTTACCATACGTTAATTTGGAAGTCATAAATTATTGAAACTCAAGTAAAACATTTATTGGGGAAGTACTTTTGTTTATATTGATTTATAAAATCTTTATAATAACTTTTTTGAGCGAGTTGATTAAAGTTCAGACATGGCATTGTTAATTCCTATTTTAGTAGGTATCTAGACTTTTAACCCTTGGTAAAATATTTCATTTTGTTATTATTAGGTTACTGTACAATTAAATGAGAACCTATTCCCAATACCCTTAACACACTTTCCGAGACGACCAACTACTTTCTAGGTATTTATATATCCAATCATTCAAATAAAGGGAACTTACCTATATCTCTTTGACTTTAAAAGTTAAATACTTAGTATGTAGTTAGTCGGATTGAAATGTGTGTTACATCTGTATGACTCCGTTGTTCTTTCGTACTACCTCTAAAAGCATGTACCCGTAACTTTTGAACCGTTACTTCTGTAGATAGTTTCAATTTTCATAGCAAAAGTGATAATGTGTACTATTATTATAATTTTATTTTATATATTTTAATTAGTGGGGTTCCTTAGGAAAAGTGACCCGGTACAATTCTTCTCATACAACTTTTAATGGCAGCAGTCGAATGAGACTTGACAAAAACCAAAATGACATATTCAAGATGGCAGGTAAAATTCAAGTTGCTCCGATCCGTCTGAAAATCAATATCTGGGTGGTTTTAGGCGTCGTTATTCCGAATTTAGAAATTATTTTTCGATGACATCATTTTTTAAGATGGCCGCCATACATAGATGTTTTGAAACCATTGACTTAAATTGTTCTATGGGAAGGAGTCACGGGGAAAGAAAGTATTCTAAACTGAAAATAACGAAGTGGTTTTCGTGATATGATAATAATGGGAAATCATAAAAATGACGCCTGCCAAGTGAATATATATAACGTATCTGGTAAACGGTTACAGATAAGTAAAGGAGTTTTGAACAAATGACATAGGGAATCGAGAGAGCAGTCAAATGACATGCAAAAAAATCCAAAATAGCAGAATTCAAGATGGCTGCCATAAAAAATGCTGAAGTGCGATCCTCCTGAAGTAAAGCTGAGCTTCAGTGTGATCGGAGTACTTTGTATGGTGGCTATCTTGAATTCCATCATTCTGGATTTGCCCTACGAGCTCTTCTTCTTCATCATACTACATTTAGAGCATGGATAGTGCGTGAGTTCCATGGGCGAGTGCAAGGCGAGACTGCAGTCCGATTCGTGTGAGTGACTTGCGAGGCCGAAGGCTGATGTCTGACTTGGGAGTATTTTCCATATCTTCAACTGGTCTCCATGATGAATGAAGCACCTACGAGTGGGGTTCTTTAACCAATGTGACTCAGAAACTTGGTACGATTCTGCCTGTACCACTTTTAGTAGCAGTAGGGTGAATCTTATATGGTAGTTTCATTACAGTTATCTTTTATTATTTTTATTATCTTTTATTTTATTACTGAGCATTGCATTGGGATTATACTTCTATTAAAATTTTGAACTTTCATTTTATTATTATTTGTATTTATTATGTTATCTCATAAATAAACTCTAAAATTGCAAAATGACTTTCTATAACTGAAATTATACCTATGCATAATATTTATTTATCTATAGATATATAGAAATATGATCAAGAGTAAAATTGCAAGTTTCTGTTTTAGAGTTGGTAAGTATATGACAGTAACCCAGTGGTTGGTGCGGATAACGTTCTATAAGTTCAAGTAAATATTTAATATAACGAGTAGGATATGTTGTGCTGTTTTTGGTTGCATGAATTCGTCCAAACTAAACATATTAATTGTAAAATAGCTGCAGGTATTATAGATACCTGTAAAAGATATTCCCTGTTCTCCACCTTATCCATGTTTGCCAAAACAATTTTTGATTAAGCTTTATACTTTAAAATTCAATAATAAAGCATTTCATACGATTCAGTCGAGATGCAAATATTTATTACAACCAATTAAAAACAACACGCATTTTTACACACTTCCTATTCAATTTACAAAGTATTTTATCTAAACTAATAGAGGAAAAGTTTGATTGTGCATTTGTTTGTTTGCATTGAACAGGCTCTGAAACTAATAGACCGATTTGAAATATTCTTTCACCATGAGAATCCAACATTATCCCTGATGAACATAGGCTATAGAAGATTTTCAAAAAGTTAGGTCGTATGTAAACTTCGATAACGTAACATAAAGTGCGAAAAAATACCAAAAAAATCGTTAGGTATATCACATACGCTACGGAAATCATTGAAAATAGAGCCAAGTGATATACTACAATTTTATAGAAGACATCTATAAAAAAGTCCGCAGTACTATAAGTCTAACTATTACAGTTATGTCACAATAACTGTCTTTTTATATGTTGAATTTATAAGTTTTGATTTTTTTTGTTAAATACTCGTGTGAAGCCGGGGCGAATCACTAGTTTGCTTATATAAAAAAAATGCATATTTACAATCACAAAACAAAATGGAAACACAAAGTAGGAAAATGTAATTAAAATGCTGGAGGCGAGCAGCCCTATCGCATGTTTACGTACCGCGCGGCTGTAGGTAGTTATTTCGAGGACAGGGCCGAGTTAAAATACTGTATAGATAATATTACCGTGTTTCGTACCGCTTCATGAAGTCAAAGTACTTTTTTGAGCACAATATTGAGATAATACTTTTGAATTTTAAATATAACCTCGTTTTATGGACCTTATAATCTCAGCAAACCACAAACCAATTAAGCTCCTACAGGTTCTTACTTGCAAATTCTGTTGATATGCATAATAGGCACCTTTCTACCAAATTTCAAGAAGATCGACTAAGGCAATCGAGATTCATTGACGGGGAAATATACAGTGCTCAGACCTCAACAAAGACCTCGCTTCGCTTAGTCTATTAAAAAATATCTGAGCGCTTGGTCGATGCGACGCGTGATCAAAATGCTGGCACATATTTGGCTCAACGAATAAGCATTGCAATTCAACGGGGCAATGCTGCCAGCATGCTGGGCACGCTGCCAACTGGGAGTGGGCTGGAGCATTTGGACTGCCTATGAGTCTGCTATGACTTATAGGTGTCTAAATGCTTTTATTGTAGTAGCTGTAGTGTTGTATATAGTTCATAGTATTTTGTTTAATAAAGGCATATTAAAAAAATATCATTACATACAAGTGATAATATTTTTTAACCTTAGAGGTTTGCAGTAACTGCAGATAAAAATGTTGTTATCTACACTTCTGTTCTGCCGCTTCTAATAGCGCACGAAACTCTACAATTTTAGCGACGCTATCCGTGGTACGGTGACTAGTGCCGCCGTGCGACTGAATATTTGTTATGAGTTAAAAGTTAACGCCCATTTCTATTAGCTCCGCCCGAATTAGAAATTATTTTGACTACGGTCTTGCCCTTAACCAGCGCGCAGCGTAGCCACATGTAAAACGAAAAGAAACCTCTATATTTGTGGCTAAACGGTAATTTGGAAAAGCATTCATGAAAAGTTTTGTGTAAGTAAGCTGTACTAAGACTTACACTTACTAAGCTAATGAGCAACCACTGAGGAAAGTTTTGTGTAAGTAATCTTAGACTTATACTTAAAGGTAATTAAGAAAAGCACTTAGGACAAATTTTGTGTAGGTAAGCTAAACTAAAGCTAATTTGTAAAAGCACCTGTGAAAAGTTTTGTGTAAGTATACTGTAATCACTAATCAGACTTACACCGACATGCACTTTCTCTTTAAATTCTTGCAACAATTCAATAACAAGTTTAATCCGTTCATACCCTCCCTAATGATTAGGTACCGAATATAACGTAGGAGCCTCAATGTTCATACCCACTCGTAAATCTTTATCGAAAATAATAAAATATATACTTTCTAATTTCTTAGCCCGCGGCGCGGCGGAACAAGTAGGTAATAAAAATTGTCGACAGAAAAGTTGATTCAATTAATTTCAGCCTTGGTGGTGCTAACGCCTACTAAGGAAGGTATGAATCGGCGTACATTTTAGCCTTTAAATAATTATATTTCGTTATTCGGCTTTCTTATTCGCGGCATTCACCACTTACCTATCGGTACGTACGTGCAACGAATTCGAGTGATAAGATCATTTACATGATATCAATGACTGAAAGTTGTCTTCTATATATAGTCTTAATCGATGAGACTGCAAATCACAAAGCTGTGCTTGCCTAGTCCTTTTTAGCCGATCAAGTAGATTAACCAATATCCGCTGCGGTCATTACGGGGATCGGTGACCGGTAATGCCATTTACCACTGATCCCTTCCGTGCTTCGAAGGACATGTTACGGTAGTAGGATATACTACCTAGCTAGCAGGATATAGGCTAGCTACCACCCTGAAGTGTTTAGAAAATCCATCACCAAGTGCCTAACAGTATGTTCCGGTAACTGTCCTTGAGTGCCAGTAATTCGAGATTTAGCTTAAACAACATCTCTAACGCCATCAAACCTATATATTGGTGAAAATCTAGCCTAACAGCAAAAAAATAGTGCTTAGAAAATTCAGACTAAATTTTACGGGGCCACAACATAATATGCACCCTTTTAGAGCTGATCCAAATCCTACTGAAATATCTTAAAATACTTAATAGTATGATGCGTGTAGGTATATACGTAACTAGGAAGTTGCAGCATATTTGGTGCCCACTAATGCATTTATTTCGTATCAATGGCTAATTAAAATCATATTAGACTCATTTGAAATTACTAACAATTGTTCACAAAAAAATCCTAAGGAATGTTCTCGCTAGCAAGAATATTCCTCAGAAGTTTTGGATAGGGAAATATAATATTGTACCGAATCTACTTCAGAATAGGTGTAGGTGTTGAAAGATGACGAATCAAGTTTTGAAACAACCTTGGTACTTGTCAACTAGTCAATGTTTGATGTGGTCATTACTTGGATGGGTAATCGATGTGCAAGTAGCTTAGATTTCCGTGCTTCGGTCGGAGCGTACGTTGAGTCCTTTGGCCTTATTGTCTTACTCACGGAGTTTTTATCAAGGTCTTTCGAGAATGTCATTGGAAAATTTTATTTTAAGTTAAGTTCCATTTTAAGTTGAATGGATATTGTTTTCGTTACTGCGGTTATTCCGTTCATCAACTTCAATCGCATCATCACTTACCATCAGGTGAGTTTGTTATCAAAGGCTGACTTATTGACAATATAATGAATACACGTCTACAAAGCTACTAACAGATCCAAAAGGAAAAAGCGAGTCGTCAACACGTCTCAATACCAGGCACACATGGGGAGACAGGCAGTAAACAAGACCTAAACTTTTATCAATTTGAGTTTTATCCTCATAGCTTAAAGACTACAAGTTGAATGGCCGGTCTGTCAGTGTCTATATTCTTCAAGGCATTCGAGGTGCGGCTCTCAGTGCAGTGTGTCAGAGCCCGGTCGTTGCACTTGGGCTAGATTTTACTTTCGTTTTATCGAGGAGGATGTTGTGCGTGTCACGATCAACGATTGAGATGTCGTTTCCGAATTGTGAGATATGATCGGAACCGAGCCGTTTATGCGTATTATGTAAATGGTTAAGCTGAAAGCTTTTCCATAACTAAGTTCGTAAAATTTTAAGTAAACTGACTAGTTATTTTAGATGGACCACTTTTATAAAGATGCCAAAATTAAGAGTTAAATAGATGCCTGAGGATCTAATTTCAATTAATAAAATATTCCAGCGTCCCAATTACTAACTAATTTCCCTCTTGCTTAGAAATTTATATGTAACAAAAGCTCGTAATTATATGCATTCATTGATTAGCCACCAGACCTAAAAACACTAAATGATAATTCATTTTGTAAATCGTTTGCCAATTTCAATTACAAATTGAATGCCTGTACTTTTCAAAATTTGTGTAAATGTTTTTATTTTCTGTTCTAAAAATCACCGTCTCATGCGATAAATAGAATGATCAAAGTACCTACCTAATCATATGATAGGTTTATTAGATTATCCTTTGTACGCTGTAAATGTTCAAACTGTTGATAGGTACCTACTAATTTTTGTACAAGCAGGCTTGTGGCAACTATTGATATTCTGATTCTTGACTTATTGATTCGAACTTCTCCTCAATACATAACTTTTGTAACAAAAAACAACTGATAACTAAAGTCATACCTATGATTAAAATCAAAACTATGACTGAAACATGAATTTATTATGAATCACATATGGGTATACCTAATTATATGGAATTTATAATAAATTCATGTCATTTTATGATTAGTATTCGTATTATAACATCTATAATTATTAATATTAAAACTCTTTATAATTTTTTAAAAATCTTATCCCTGAATAATAGTTCAGTTGAACACAATGAGGCTTCATTAAGATGAGCTGAAAATGAATGCACGACCCAAATTGTCAGCGAAAAAACGTACGCATTTTCTCCACTTCCGAAAAAAATAGGGTGAAGCGTCCAATTGTCGGTCGCCTCATAAAACTGAGCAGGATTTGAAGCGCTATGTGTGCCGTTGCTCTGTAGGTCGCTATGTGGCCGCCGCCGGGAAAGCCAGCTTTTACTCTTTCCACGAGGCGCGACCATTGTCGTAAATCGACATCTGTTGGCCACTTTATGTCCACTCGATTTTCTGTCACCCTGCTTGTAAATGTGCCCTATAAGTAAGTAGCCTTAGACGAATATTCCGTGAAGATTATTTAAATATTATCGAACATATTCAACCACTACAGATCGATATATAATTGAAACAACAGAAATTTAATAATATCGTGTGAGTATATTCCCAGCCAATGTTTAAATATGGATTAACCAACATTTGTTATTAATGTTACGTATTTGTCAGTGCGATTAAATCAGATAAGTGAAGTAAGAACTTACAACGAAGATGCCTGAGAAGGAAGCATCGAGATTTTGACGTAGTCTATCAAATCAACGAAGACAATATTTATTATAATATTTCAGGCAAAATCATTCCTTCTACAACATTTTTCACTCAAACCATGCTATAACGTTTGTTGTATTTTAATTAGCTGCATTTTTCACTATCAGAAGCAATTGACTAAATATTGTTTATTAAAAAAGGCCAAGTACGAGTCGGGCCTAACTCTACTAGATAAACTTTGTAACTAATATATTCTAAAATATTCATCTGGGACGACCCTCTTTTGTTTTTTGAATTAGTTATGAAATATGTATTTATACTCTACTTAATGAATACCAATCGTCATTCATTCATATTCATACATTATTTGCAGTTATTTTTATTCCCTTTCTGAAAGCCTTCTATTTCAGCCATGATTTCTACCATTGAACTCTAGTATTGCCAAAAATTTAATGAAATTTTTAATCTACTATTTGTTAACAAAATTAATTTCAAATGAATTTTAATACACTCGAGAGCAATGAATCCGGGTCACTTAAAGAATCCTAAAAATCTCGGAAACTAAAAATGCTAGGTTAATGCAATAAATTGTATTTAATAGACAATGTAATACTCCTTAAATGAAGGTATTAAAACTTCTTAGTTATTGTAAAGTTATATCATAAAAAAATCAAATTTGAAAAAGGGCCACTTTCGAAGATGGAACTACGAAATTACAGCATTTGGTTTTGCTTTTGTTTGTAATCTGTCATTTATGTGGGTACATAAACCATGTTGATAGTGCTCTATATTCATTATTCAAGCTGAAATTATGTCGCTTACGCCTGAAGAATGCACCAGAATACTTACAATGCTGGAAACCGGCCGGAGTCAGCGCGATACAGCCAGGACTGTCGGTGTGTCGCTGTCAACAGTACAAAGAGTTCTCCGACGTTACGAAGAAACTGGTTCTAACCTACGCAGACCAGGAACGGGCAGAACCAGGTGTACCACAGCACGAGAAGACCGATACTTGGTGAACACCATGCTTCGAAATCGCTTTCTCACAGGAACTGAACTCACCAATCAGTTTCGACGCCTCGGAGGAAGTAACCCAAGTGCATGGACAGTAAGACGTCGGCTTGCTGAATCTAACTTAAAACCCCTTAGACCTGCAAACGGCCCTAAACTGGAGCGTGGGCATCGTATTTCGAGACTAAGATATGCCCAGAGCCACGTAAATTGGAGTATTGAAGATTGGTCAAAAGTTATGTTCTCCGACGAATCAAAATTTATGCTCTACAAGCACGATGGAAGACACAGAGTGTATCGAAGACCAGGGGAAAGATTCAAGCAAGCATGCATCGAAGAAAAAGTAGCCTACGGTGGTGGGTCTGTACTTGTGTGGGCCGGAATTTCTTCTGAAAGTCGCACAGAGCTGGTGATCATAGAAAACGGCTCTTTAACTAGCGTAAGATATGTGGAAGAAATCCTCAATGATCACGTTGGTCCATTTATGGTCAATTTAGGTGAGGATGCTATATTTATGCATGACAATGCCCGACCTCATACAGGTAGGATTGTGAATGACTACCTTCAAGAGATGAACATTACTCGTATGGAGTGGCCAGCGCGCAGCCCGGATATCAACCCGATCGAGCATGCTTGGGACGAGCTAGGCAGATGCGTAAAACAACGAAACCCTCCCCCAATCACGCTTCGTGAGCTCAAAATTGCTCTCACAGAGGAATGGGAGAATATTCCCCAAAATCGTATAAGGAACTTGGTGTACAGCATGCCAAACCGCGTAAACGCAGTAATGGAAGCACGAGGAGGCAATACGAAGTATTAAAATTCAAGAAAATCGTAATAAAGTTCAAAAATTTCATGTTTCCTATTTTTGTTTTAAGGAGAGATCAGCAGTTTTTTTCTTTATGTAATTTTGTGTTAATAAAATGTATGGTGACTCATATTTTTTTTACTTTCATTTAAGGAGTATTACATTGTCTATTAAATACAATTTATTGCATTAACCTATCATTTTTAGTTTCCGAGATTTTTAACATTCTTTAAGTGACCCGGATTCATTGCTCTCGAGTGTATATTGCAATGTTTGGCTCAACATTCTACATAAAATATCGAAATTTCAGCTTCAAAGTTTTAATGTAATAATTTACGTGGAATGTAATAACTCTATACATTCCACGTAATAACTATGTTATTGGTTACTTTTAGCCAATCAATAATTTAATTTAATTTTGTAATAAAATAATGTTCATTAATTTCATAAAAAAAATATAGGTACTAGCTACTAAAAAGCCTGTATTCTACTGCGTAAATGAATATAAAAGCCCAAGAGACAGGGCTCTCTTTGACACGACTGGATTTATAGGCCTTTTGAAGAAAACATTTTGTGAAATCAAGTAATTTACTTCCATTCGGAGAATTAACTCAATCACAACGTTTCCGTCGCTACAATGTTTACTTGTTGCTTATATAGTTGTATACCCTTCTTACTTTCCACAGTAGGGTAAACAGGTAAATAGTGGGCATAGACGGAACTTGCCACGTCCGTCAGCGCAGTGGGTCGACATGTGTCCATATTTGGTCAATCTACCTGATGGCCGTGTTAGATTTTATATCTCTTTCTGTTACTGCTAATCAATACGCCCTAACACAGTTTCTCATTGCAGTCGATACAACATAAAAAGAAACTGACAAAAAACTAATTTATTTGGTCGGTGTAGGCACTAATACCGTGATAGTTTTTCTAACCCAGGTTGATCTGGTTGATATGTGCTTGCAGTCTGCGTCATAGAAAATTTACCCAATTAGTGTTAAGGATGTTTGCGAAGGCTCGCCTTGACCATCCTTATATATAAAATTCATCGCCAAGCACCTTATGGTGTGGTTCCGGCAGCTGTCCTAGAGAAGCAGTTCTCATTTTACATTAAAAGCATGTAAAACATCTTCAATCAAATGAATCCTTTCATCATCATTATCATATACCAATAGTCAAAAGGAAGCCAAAATCTAGCAATAAAAACAACCCGCAACATCAGGAGCATAATACCAGATTCGCGAAATACCAGATTAGAAAAAAACGGGAAAGCAAAGCAGCAGGTTCGCAAAATACCATTAGTACAGTCTTGATTTACTTATCAGGTTTTTTCATCAGATAAAATGTATTATACTGGCAAAATGTTAAACGACCAAGTGTAATAGATACAAATTAAGTTTTCCTTTATATAAACAACATTAATTCCTTTAATATTTGTTGTGCACTGAAAAGCCGGGCCTTGCTAGTTTATCTAAAAAGGGGTTCGAAGTATTAATTGTCTACTAATAGAAAATTTTCTTGGCTGTCTGTCAGTCCATCAGTTTGTGTTGTCTGATTTACTATTTTTTGGAATTGTGTACAAGAACCGCTGAAAGTAATAATCATATAATTTTAGTATCACTTAATATCAAAATCCTCCCAAGCTGACGATAAGGGTCACGCCTGTCCATTGCGTTGCAGTGTCACTGTCTTAGCTCCAAGATACTGCACTCGTCACTCCGAGAGTAACTTCTCGGAGTGACGAGTGACCTTCCTATGTCTCGTTCGCCCAGTTATTTATTTTTCACATACTACAGAGCGCTTCACGCCTAAAGGTGTTTGTTTACTACTGTTTCGAGGCAGTATAGCTGACACTGCAGGTACCTACCGAAACGTACTATTACTAAAGAGACCTACCACCCAGCAAGTATTAGATGTCCTTCAAGCATTTGTTATACAAATATCTTTATTTGTCTTCTAACTTAGCTCGAGCTTTTGAAGCGCTCGTAGCGAAGTTTGCTTAATCAGCAAAGTTAAGCAACTTTCGCCGCGGTCATGACTTGGATGGGTGACCGTTATAGACAATACTACTGAGCGCTTCCGCGCTTCGGAGAGCACGTTAAGCCGTCGGTTGTTGTCTTAGGATGCCAGTCGTTACAGCATGGTAGTAGGGCATTTTGTGAATGCCCGCCTGCCTAGCTACCCACATGTAAATCTAATTAACCAGTTATTCTCGCGATAGTTTTCTAGTAATTCTAGGATAGCCTCAACAAAATCTTGGACCATATCGTGACTTACGTGAGATAGTGGTCAAAGGCACGCCTATCAGCTTCAAATAAAAAAAATATATACCAGTTCTGTCTGACAAGTTTAACTACGGATCCGATTAGCAATGGTATTAGCACAGAAGGACCAATGGAACTAAAGTTTCCTTACTTATAGACACAGTAATGGTCAATACTAAAACATTCCTAATGAATATTTTAACCCAAGCATTTAACCTACAAGCTTTGCGCAAAAGCGGCTTTATGAACTATGATTACCAAGCTTAAGAGTCAATAAAGTGTTGTTCTAAAATCAATAGGTAAATACTCTAAGTAGTATTCTCAAAGTATCCTATACTGAGTGTATTAATGATTTTGGAACACTTTCATGGCTTCGGAAGAATTTCATTGAGAATAGTCAAGATTGCGGATTTGTCAAGTTATATTTTTTAATAGTTATTGATAAAATGACCTTCTTTATTATGAGTTTACTTGTTTCCTCTTCTTAAATTTAACTGATCAATTGTTATGTATAACATTCGTTTCATGAGATTCTAGTAACAAGATTTTTTGAAATGTAGGAACGTTGCTTATTTAAGGACTATTTTTGACCCTTTTACATAAAATATACATTTATTACGTACTACCTTTCTGGGCGCGGCTCCGCCCGCGCGTATGTCGTTTATCACGAAAAAAACATTAAGTAACCTCTTTTTGCGCAGTTGGATAAAAACTACCCTATGTTTTTTTTCCGGGTCTCAAACTATTTCCATACCAAATTTAATTCAAATCGGTCCAGTAGTTTTGGCGTGAAAGCGTAACAGACAGAGTTACTTTCGCATTTATAATATTAGTACTGATTTCTTAGTAATACCAACGCGTGCTAAGCGATTAATTTTATAAAGATACAACGTCAGGAAAATTTAACCACAAGCAGGATTCGAACCCGCGGCCATGCGACCCTGTAGCAAGGACATGCTCAGCCAATTGACCTATCGTGGAAAGTAAATCATAGCCCAAATTTATCCTTCCGTCCCTATTCATTAACCGCCTTATGAGGATAGAGTGACACCAATACTTATCCGTGAATTTACTCTAATCTTACAAAATTTACGAGAAAAAATTACCTATAGTCATGTGCGGGATTCGAACCCGCGTCCATCCACCCCTTTAGCCGGGATATGCTCTGACCAATTGAGCTAACATGACACAATGACTAATAACTTTAATTCTTGCTCTCGTTCTTCAACCATCGTATTTTTTTTTTTTTTTTTTTGTTTATGCCTTTATTAAACAAAATACTATGAACTATATACAACACTACAGCTACTACAATAAAAGCATTTAGACACCTATAAGTCATAGCAGACTCATAGGCAGTCCAAATGCTCCAGCCCACTCCCAGTTGGCAGCGTGCCCAGCATGCTGGCAGCATTGCCCCGTTGAATTGCAATGCTTATTCGTTGAGCCAAATATGTGCCAGCATTTTGATCACGCGTCGCATCGACCAAGCGCTCAGATAGGTTTTGGAAAATACGATGAGCTCCCGGTCCCCACGGACCCAACGTCTCTACACCAAACGGCTCAAATATGTAACCCATACCGAGGTTAGCATATTTGCGCCGCTTGAGTTGCTCCGCCGAAGTAGCCGCAGCGCCAGCCCTCACGTTGGTTTCAGAAAGATGTGACGGCGCTAAAGTGTCCACGCACGTAGCGTCCCACACTAAGGGCCGTCCTAACTTCCACGGAACCAGAGTCATGCCGTCAGGTCTTTTACCATCGTCACGCATCAGACCATTCGGTTCGAGAATAGCTGGAACATTGGCGCTGGTAAAAGCCCGGCGAATGATATCGTTAAGGCTGGCGTGGCGAGAAATTCGACCAGCACTTCGAGAGCAGGAGAGGCCATGGTGACCGAGTTGATCAACTGCAGTACCACACTGGCAGTGATGTGCAACACAACACCTTGCACCCAAGCGTAAGCTAATAGCTAGACGAAAAGCGGATGGATCTATAAGGCTACCAGTTTTGTAAGAAGGAATGGCCTGTAACCAAAGACCGGATTCCCACACAGAAACAGCGAGAATACGAGCACGATCTGCGATGCTAGAACACGTATTTAAAAGATCTTTCCGTGTTAGCTCGCATAGAGGCCGATCCCACTGTTTCTGAGATGACAACATTTTTGGGAATTCAGTATTTGGACAAGCCAGTCTCCATGTGTTTTTGGCCTCAGCCAGATATGCTACATCAAAAGAGCCTAAAGATCGTGCAAGAATTTTTTCTACTAATTTGTGTGTACTGTGTACAGAAGACAAAAAAGCTGGTAATGCCACACTAGAAATTTTGCGTATCCCTATGCCCCCCAACCTCACAGGGAGGGAAGCTTGCACCCAAGCCCTATCATCCATCTCAACATTCAAAACCGACACTAACGTATCTTTTACTAAGTTGTCTAAGCTTAACAAAAGCTCACTGTGTTGCCACAGCTGACAACATCTTAAATAGTATGTAAATTTAGGAACGAAAAGGCAAAATCTTATAATTGTAAAAGCCATATGGGCGTTAATTTTGGATAATCTGCTAGAAGCATTTCTAAACTTTTGAATTTGTTCTTCGACAAATGGTGATAAAGATTCGTTAAGAATCGGTGAACCCAAAAGACGAAGCGAACTTTTTTCTACTAATTTTATATTAGGCGCAAGTAAGTTGAATTTTTCAATAATCGAAACTTTATCCGGACAAGTATCACAAACAAAAAGTTCACATTTAGAAAAATTTAGTTCAAGGCCAATAACACGAAAATCGTCTATAAGTACTCGCAAGTCATCCAAAACCGTGTTCGCATCGCCTCCTAAGGTTCCGTCATCCAAATACCAAACGTTAAGTTTTGATTGGAGACGTTGAATTATTGAGTGGATCGCAAGGCTAAAAATGGCTGGTCCCAGAGGATCACCCTGTTGACATCCTACGGAAGATAAAATAACGTTATTTTGGTATGTTAATTTTGACGGTTTGCCGTAGCATTGCCAAAGAAAAGGGTATAATTCCGGAATTTTATCTTTCACTTCAGTCAAAAGAGTGCCTCTATCTAAAGAGTTGAATGCATTTTTAACATCCACCTTCAAAAGCACATCTCCACAATTTTGATCAAGAAATGTGCGAAGTGAATGTACAGCAGCCTCACAGCCACCCTGTGAACCAAAACCGAGTTGCAGTGGTTGAAAAAGATTACTTAAAAAAGCAATCTTTTTCCTACAACCGCATTTGGCTGTGAGGCGACGATAAGTGGTGCCTACTGCTATAGGCCTAATACCACCATCTTTTTTATTTAGGGCACATAAATTTGCACCGTACAGAATTTCGGTAATTTCATTGTTTACCTGACCCGACAACATCAAATTAACCAAAGCCGTCACATCCCTTAAAAGTGTCTCGCCTACCTCACCAGAACTAAAAGATAAAATATCTTTTAAGTGCTGAGGCGTGAGGCCATCAAGGCCACCGGCTGAACCACTTAAAAAAGATGCCACGGCTGCAGAAACATCCTGTGGGGTCACCTCAACAATGTCTTGTATAGGAGATTCGGGAAGGTGGAGACCTGCAGTTGCAGGCGGATGCTTTTCAATTAGGGAATTCAACGTATCAGATGTAAAAGGAGCCATTGTATCACTCGAAAACAAGATGCGTGCCGCGTTTTTAATATCACCATCAGTAATTTTGTTTTCTACTATTTTAATAGTAGCTGAATCGAAATTATTTGTTTTTGTATTCCGCCGCAGAGGCGGAATGATTATAGTTGTGCCAAAAGATTGCTCTTCCCGTGCCCTGTATTTCACGCAGTTTTCCTTTACTCTAGTAGTAAGTGATTTTTTGTTAGACGGATCAAAATTCACGTGAAATACGTGGTACGGGAATGCTAGAAGATGCTCCCAGGCTTGCGTAGTATTAGTAGCCAAGACGTTTTTAATGGAACAAGATAAAGATTGGGCAACAGAAATTCTTGCACCCCGAGGTATGCGTTTTAATAAAGGAATGTTATTTTTGTACGAGCTTAAAACCTCCCAAAACGGTTTGGAAGGCGTAGCAGGGCTCGCAACACTGCTACTACTTACGTTTTGATTATTAATTGGTGCCGAAAGGGGAATTTCTATTTGTTTATGACACCTTGTTTGGTGAATTTTGAGGCCTTTATGACCTTTGAAATAACGAGCCTGGGGGCACTGCGGACACAACATCTGGCTATCTTGCGATACAAAGATCCCCGTTACAGCATTCATAGTTGGGGCACAAAGCATTGTTTACAAAATAAAGCAAAGCTTATCTTAGAATCTCTAGTGTGACGTCTCAACCCGGATGAAGGCTCGCGTCAACACCGTCGTCGTAGTGCGCGCGCCGGTGTCGCAGGCAGCGTTGCCATGGAAACAAAAATAACTGATTAGAAATTAGCTCGACAAGAAATGTCAAAAAGCTATTGAATAAATAAGCTAATGAAACTAACTACAGAGGCCCAAACGAGCCCCACAAACAGTACCTCGCAAAATTCCACTAGGAAGAATGCGGGTGATGGGCAGAAAATGCCTATCTACTATCTGAAAATAAAATTAATTATTTTTTGAAGATAAATCTGAAATTTACTGACCTGTCACGTTGATTGTCAAAAAAAAAAAAAAAAAAAAAAAACATAAACCATCGTATTGGGATTGAGCGACACCTATAGTTCAACTTGCGTTGTACTACAAACAAGACCAATTTTGCAATTCGTTTTTAACTTGTAAATGATGACGCAACCTTATAATTTTAATATTGATAAGTTTGCAATAACATATTTTTTCTCTCGTAAATTTGTAATTTTGTAATGTAATTCGCCTAGCAGGCGTTATTGCAAATTTAACAATATTAAAAATAGCTCTAATCTTGTTCACGATGACGCAACCCAATAATAGTAACATTGTAATACCTGATAAGGATCGTTATGGAAAAAGCACGAGGCCCACCTGATAGTAATCGGTAACCTCTGCCTATAACAGATATTATCTCCTTGAGACACAAGTAACGAACTGTCTTATATTTGCCTATGTAATTTTACTGGCTCTCAATACTGCTGCCGAAACATACTATTAGGTGCTTGGCGACAGATTTTCAGGGTGATATCTAGCCAGGCGAACCCTTCCAACATGGCTCAAGCCGGCAGTGGGAATTGAACCACAGACCTGCGCCATGACAGTCCACAGCTATTACTGCTCGGCCATCACTGCTGATGTTGATCATCATCAATTTTCATAATTGTCTACGGCTAAGCCGCGTATCATTCTTCACACAATGTTCTTCGGACTATTGTATTTTATCTCTTCGAAATAGATATTTGGAAGAGATAAAATAACCTAATCTTCTAATGTCTATCGATATTTTTCTCTATAATAGACAGCGAGAAAATTACTTGTTTTTTTAATAAACTATTTTTGATCACCTGATAGTGATGATACGGTCTAAGATGTTGTTCGGGCTATCCTAGAATGACTGGCTCTCAATGATGGTTTCCGGAACACACCTAAAGGTGCTTGGCGACAGATTTTCTACGTGAGCTAGCTAGGCGGGCATTTGCGAAATGCCCTACCGCCATGCCATAACGATTGTCATACTAAGACAACAACCGGGACCGACGAATCAAAATTCCATCAAAAGCACAGATGCGCTCAGTAGAAAATGGACACTAGAGGTTATTAAAACTATAACCGTATTGGACGTTGCTTAAAAAGTGATTTGATATGATCACTATCATCCAGATAATAAATACCTATGCCTTTTATACGTCGTCCTACATTGTAAAAACAGCCAGGGAGTTTTATTGCTTTACATCTGATGATTAATCAGGCACTTTGCACGAAGAATTTATTGCAAATTTACCACAGATATAAAAGCCGACAGACTGTTCTGTCACTTCTAGGCGGTTGCTAGTGATGTGCCGTAAACGGAACGAGTGTCGATTAAAAACTATTAACTTTCGAGTGAGCGCCGCATATCGGTCTACTTGTTTTATGAATGATACGGTTTGAGGAAATATTAAATACCGGTCGTTCATAAAGTCAGTGACTGATATCACTTACCTCTGTTATATATAGACAACTGTGCATATATCTAAAATAAGAATTCTTGTTCGGCTACAGATCGTCCCTAATTCAATTATTGTAACTAAAATGACACCTAATTGAAAATAATGGAGATGACCTTAAATTTGAGGTTTTCTTCAAGGATTTTAAAAAAGAGGGAAGTTCTCAAAATGACTGTACATTTTTTTGTGACTGTGTTACCCGATAACTTTTTACATGGTGTACCGATTTGATGTTTTTTTTTTATCTAAAAAAGCTGATGCTTATCATATTCTCCAATAGAAACTTGAGTCAGATCTGATGAGCAGTAATTGAGTTATCCCTAATAATGTGAATTTCATTGGCTTAGATTACATTGCTAATAATCTCAGTTTCACTTGCCGATATAAAATTATCAAAAATACTGTATACGATGGTTTGGTGTATTTACTTTATAGTGCCTTTTTTTAATTTATGGTATTGTGTTTGAAGTCAGTGTTTTTTGCTAAAATATTTTTTTAAAACGGTGGTTATGGAATTGTAATTTGACAATGAATATCATTTAAAATTCGAATTAGACAATGAAGGGGTATAAATTATAACGTCTTAGTATGGGTGTAATATAGGTATGTGCGAGGTAAATATAGTAAAACAATAAAATCTAAAATATGATCGTTTGGGTAGGCCAGTACTAGCTGCAACTACACTCAATTAAAGCCATTAATCCAAATATGCCATCTAAGAAAATATTACAAATAAGTCAAATTTTATTTGGAACAAAAATAATTACATACTGCACCCATACAGTGGATTAACCATATAGTGTAAAAGATATGACATATAGTATAAAAGATATATAGTGGACCTGCGGACGGCAGTCCATAGCTAAAACTACTCGGCTATGATTGCTTCAAAATAAATACCGAATGGGAAAGACATCTAATCATCAGACATCAGGGCTGTTGCTGCGGCTACAGTATTATATTTTCAGACACCCTTGGCGGGTGCAAGTGACTGTCTCTGATTGTGCCTGAGACACAAAACAAATGAAGATTATCCATCCACATATCCGCAAAGCTTCAAACTGCATTACGAAAGTGTCTAATCAATAAATCAGACATAACTGGTACATTAACTGGTCTTTTTACATCTGCTCATGGTCGAGCGAAGCATTACTAACCGCACTCTTTCTGGTCTGTTTAATTATCTATGATCGAATGATATGCGATACAATTAGATTGAAGATTGGCTAGTGTGCATAGAATAATATATTTGAATATAATTATTTTGCTTCAGAGTCAAGTAATGTAAAATAATTTATTTGGTAGATGGATAATGTTGTAGAAAATCGCCAAGCACCTGATAGTATTTAAAAGAAAAGTACAATAAAAGGAAAGAAAATAACAACGAGCGAGATTCGAGGTCGCTACCACCCGTCCCTATAGCCGGGACACATCATTGCGAGTATTTGAAAAAGTACTTCTTTCGATCAATAAAGTTTAGTAGCCTGGTTGATAACCGCGCACCGACTCCTATGACGGTTAAAGTAATAACATTTGGAGGCAAGAGTTTCGGCTCGAAAGAGTATGTTTCTTTGGCAGAGGGGTTAAGGCATCCGGCACAAAATTGGAGACAGCGGGTTCGATTCCCCCCCCCCCCCCGGAGCAGGTTTTGAGAATCTATCGGAGAGGTTGTTCATTAATTAAAAACCATTTAGATACTCGTATTACCGAGTTTAAAAGGTTACACTTTCAAAACCCAGTAATAGAGCAACCCTTTCTTTAGGGTATTAGATTAAAGAAGTTTCTCGTTTATAAAAAAACCATATTGATATGTGCCCTATTCTTTATTTAACTGGAAAAAAACTTCCTGTTATCAGTAACCCTAAAACAGAGGTTGTTCTGTTAAAGGAAGGTTTCCAGAGTAGCGTTTATTTTTATTTTGAATGATGCATTTATTTGTTGCGTATACACCTATTCGTAATTTATAATAGTAATTATGTTTTATTTTTGGCACAAGTTTGAGATTACTAAAATAAACCATATTTTGTCCAAATTTAGCTGCACACTACGAAGGTGTTACAAAATACACAAACATAAAGTACCATCACTCACCTCAAACAAATTTTCCGATATTATCTAGGCGAAAGTTATGTGTACCTATGAGTATATATTATTAATTTATTACTAGCTTTCCGGCGGTGGCTCCGCCCGCGCGTGTGTCGGTTATTGCGTAGTTCAATAAAAAGTATCCTATGTCCTTCCCCGGGTCTCAAACTATCTCCATACCAAATTTCATCCAAATCGGTGCCGTAGTTTTTATGTTTATTCATTGCATACAAAAATACAAATCTTTCCTCTATATAATATTAGTATAGATGTGGACCGGATTCAAATGTTAATCTATAAGTAGGTATATATAGCAGGTACCTACAGCGGATACGGAAGCTATTTACAAACCGAGCGGCCCAGATATATTCGATTTGCAGTCCACTCTACCGCGAAATCGAGATTAAACATCTGATATTATTTGTTGTTTTATCGTTAATCGAATTGGTCTCTTGGAATGTCTCAACCTTATCTGTGAAATTGTATTTATTGTAAATGTACGGAATATACTTTTATATATGTTAGGGTGACCAATAAATAAAAAAGATTTATATATATTATACTCTCAATTAAATTTCAAAAACCTCATCATAGAGTTTTAGTGTCTAAAATTTTCTCTATATACGTTCCAAACAATGACATGACTGCCATCTTGAACTTAGAAGACACTGTCTTATGTTCTGCTATTGTTAATGATTTTGAGGCTTGATAGTATTAGGCAGCTTATTCATTTTGGTAGGTACCCTCTTTCTCCATTGTTTATGATACATGCCTATCCTAAATCGGTTCTACTGATGATAAGCATGAGACCACGGAACTCTATTTAATCAGATAAAAAATATGTATATATAAACAACAATTACACCTAGGCCAGAACGGATTTTTGTCAAGTTGAAGGGATATCTGCAAAAAACAAACTCAAAATTTATTATTTCAGCCAATCTTAAATATAGTTGGTATCTACTTTTGATGTTAATACTGAATATTATCCGGAGAAGCGCGATAAAACCAATATCAGCGCGGCCACAGCCGCGAACTATAGCTATATAAAAATTCAAAATAGTCACAATACATGCAAACATTTTCAGAAACTTGCTGTAGTATGGCTGCCATATTATCACCCTAGAGAGAATAACGATTTAGGAAATCTAAAGTTGGTGGTGGTATGATTACAATTAAGCCAATCAAAACTCATCATAACGATCTACTACTATATACACATAGTTTACCACTCTCTACATTAGCTCTTTTCATTGGTTGATTGAATATATATTCTGTACGTGATCAAAATTACATTACTAGTGTTTCCATTTGTGCTTGTTACTATAATTGAACTTCCGGAGTCTACAAAAGCGTAAGCCAATCAGAAACTTAAGTAGTCGGCCAACAGCTGTCGAACTCATAACTATGAGCTCTGGGTGGCACATAATCTAGAATTTACGTTTATTGGAAGTAAACTTGAATTTTAAGATAGGGCTGGCTGTAGGGCATACTACTACCGCAGTCTATAATTAAATAAATTAATTAATTTTATTTCTCAAGCCATACATGGATAAACTTAAAATAACATCACATTACATCTAATAAGCTATATTGGCTGCAAAAAATGTTGTATTACAATGGAAACCGTTGAAACTAAACTATAAATTAGTCCGTGTTTTCGGATAAGCAACAAGATTCCTCTATTACAAATGGCACATTACAGCGTTTGCGCTTTGAAAATTAGGTTTATTTAGGACTGTATAGGGTCGCATTTCGCGGATCAGAAATATTTGTGCAGTCTCCTGTTAAAGATGCATATCTTTAACAGGAGACTGCACAAATATCTATAACAAGAGGTCAGCTTGGTGGGTACCACCGCAGTATGAGGTGTGCTGCCTCGATACAGTAGAGTGCAAACAAACTACCGCGTTTAGGTGTGAAGAACTAAAGCAAGCGAAATTACTAAAGGAACGAGTCAAAATTGCAAAATTGTTGCGCAATGTCACATAAGTGTTTAGCTTCGAGTTTTTTTAATGTTTTTTATTGCTGATAGGTAAGCCTTTGACCACAATCTCACCTGATGGTACGTGACGATGTGGTCGAAGGTGTTAACAGGCTTAACCTAGAATTACTGGCTCTCAAGGACAGCTGCCGGAACACACCGTTAGGTGCTTGGCGACAGATTTTCCACTTGAGGGTGGTCGCTAGCCAGGCGGGCATTCGCAAAAATGCCCTTCCACCATGCGGTGAAGCTCAAGCCAGCGGCGGGATTCAAACTAAAGTTGCCGCGAATACTCGCTATTATTCGGTATTCGGCATTACTCGACATTTTTTTGATATTCGTCGAATACCGAATAATAGCTATTATTCGGCATTCGGCGAATAGTCGTCTAAAATAAACTTTTATCGAACAAAAAAACCGAATGAGTTAAAAATAATCAATTTGTATTATTTTCCTTAATAAATAATACACAGTATTAATTATTATCTGTAATATGTGCCTGTGCCTAGTAATATGTGTGAATATGATATTCATGAAATTAAATTAGTAAATAATAATTCAATGAAAAATTTAATTACTACGTTACATATATGTAGGTATGAATAACATGAAACAGATTTTTTTTAACCTTATTGTTTTCTTTTCTCACAACCTTAGAAGTAGTTAGAAATATATGTAATGTGCCTTATTTATGTCGAATAGTAATATTGAATTATTCGACTATTCGCCAAAGTGAATGGCGATTAATCTGTATTCGACTATTCGCTATAACAACTATTCGCGGCAACTCTAATTCAAACCATGGACCTGCTGCGCGGCAGTCCATAGCCAAAGCCTGAGCTATCAATGCTTCAAGAGTTTGAAGGTATTCTCAGATTTTTTGAAAAGTAAGTAACCTGAACCCAATTTCATTTAAGCAATGGATAGTAAACGATATTCTCCTTCTGTGGGTTTTTACAAAATGTGTTTCCCTGCTACAGATAAGAATCACGCATAATGAGAAAAAAATCTCGTAAGATCCATCGATTAAATATCTTTAAATTCGCACATGAAAAAGATTCAAAAACTATACAGTTGTTATTTATTTATCACAGTAATGTAATTATTAGTTCATTTATTATTAATAAAATTAGGCAAACTAGCTACAAATTTGCTGAGCCCCATCGTTCATAATTACTCGTATGGTCACATTTAAGCTTTTAATGGCATTTGTGTTAACTTTTGTTTAGAAAGCGTTTGACCGCAAAATCACCTCTTAGTAATGGGGACGATAAAAAATTGGAGCACACGATGGTTGCAGCCTAGAATCGGAACTTATTACCGCTTTATCATATACTCATACCTTTCAAGGGTAATATAATTCTCGTAGGACACAAAAAACAATCCACGTACATAATTTGTCCGTATGCACGACTTTAAAATAAAGGAGGATGTTCTCAAATCGTCTTGTTTTTTTTTAATTATTTTTTTGGAAAGCTGATGATTGTCGTGTGGTCCCATTTAAATTTCATCAAAATCGGTTAAGCCGTTTTTGAGTTACACTCCAAGAACTGAAAAATATTCTTCTATCTTGATGATGTAGTCGATGACAGTGAATGACAATCGAATCGAGTGAAAGAAATATTTTAACCTAAATATGGAACCGACTTCAACACTCAAAAGTGTGAAATAACTTGTCGAAGTAGGTACCATGCACACAATATTGTGATAATAGGAACTTTTGAACTATACTGGTACCGAATTCAACAAGTTATTTCACATTTTTGAGTGTTGAAGGCGGTTCCTGTTTATGTACTTACAATTTTTTTCTGCCTTTTTAACCATGGTACTTAGCAGATCTCAGATTGATCAAATACAGTTCTCCAATTACGAAGACAGTGGACTGTTTTTGAACGCAGACGAGAGCATTCCCTTTTTCTGTAATGCAAATCTAAGATCCTTCTCTTCCCGGTCCTTTGCGAAAGTGAATTCACGTATTATAAAGAGAAATCATTTTTAATTTGTCACATTTATTCCCGATTTCCCCACAATTAAGAGTCATAACCTTCGACTAAGTTATTTAGTATTTTTATTGGTTGTCTTCTCACCTTTCATAAAACCTTTTGAAATGAAACATCTTCATGTGAAATCTATACACAATTATGTGCCTATCTTTTAACGACGTACTTACTGGTAATAATAACACGAACCTAATTTTATTGTCATAAGCTCCTAAATGAAAGTTAATATAGCCATCTTTAATATTGGTTATGTGTAGGAAGTATTTGTACTGCCTGCGAGTCTACAATTACTCATAAGTAAGTTTTAGGTTTTAGGTTGTCGTAATGCTTTTATTGTAGTAGCTGTATATAGTTGTATATAGTTCGTAGTATTTTGTTAAATGTGTAGGTAGGGTAAGTTGGTTGTAAATTTTCAGCAAAAAAACGCTTTTCTTTTAGGAACTTATGACCCAGTATGCAAGCATTTCACATACCTACCACTAAACTAACTTTCAGTCTGTATATTTGGTTTTCTTGGAATGTGCATTGTCATAAAAATTTCGTAAATAAAGTGTTGACAGCATACTTAAGACTTACGCATTGTAATATATTGTAGCAATTTTACTCTTTTTAGGAGCTGTCGATTATGAATATGTAGATCGACAAAGATGGTTTATTAGATATTTTTAATTGGTTAAAATATAATAAATATCTATGATAAATTAACCGGCAAAAATACTCACTTTGGGATCGAATACTTAAACCCGGGTTTCGGGCATATCAGCTGCTCATCTCATCATCAGGGCGAGTGCGCAGCTGATATGCTCGAAACCCGGTTTTAAGTATTCGATCCCCAAAGTGAGTATTTTGCCGGTTCATTTATAATATTTAAAAAATCTATGATGAACTTGGATCGTAAAACCTATTAATGGTTGCAATTATCTTGTTATAATCTATTAACTAAACTAGGGCACTAAAATTTAATATTTTTTAGAGATTCTGTCTCACTTTTCTGTTGTATGACAGCAGTCAACACGAACTAAATTACCTATATGGATAATGGTGTTACCATTTGCAATAAAACAAAAGCAAACTAATAAATTACTTGTAATCGTAATTACAAATTTCATCTATAATCTATCCACCCATCTATATGTTTATTCTCTCGGTTATAAGCTGTGTTCCATTTTAGGTATTTGACTCATTTTATTGCCTCACAATTTTATATATCTCTGACATACTTTTTCTGATAACTAAATATGTATTATTAAGTGTGAACTCTACGTTTCATATTCTTCGTGAAATGAGTATAAGTTGTTTATTTACATTTATAATTACTTATCTACTCTTTGGTTTTTCTCTCAATTGAAATATAATAAAATTCTTACTCTGCCTTTGCTGATTCGACTTCAGTCAGCGAAGTTAGTAATTTAATATGTCTAGAGGTCAGCTCTCATAGTATAGCTTCACAAGTGGTGACTAAACACCTGCAAACTGTTAGTTAGCTTAAGCCTAAAAAAAATAATTGCCAACCAACAGCAGCCTGGTAGCTGCCTTGAGCAAAAAATTGGAGTGCGCCTAGATTCTGCAGTGATGAGGTTACTTGTCATTCCATGGATTCACCATGCAATAAATAATTAGTACAATAATTGTGTAGGTACCCGTAACAATATACTTGTTTCATATCATTTAGTAAATTCAAAAGATTCTCCAGATTTCGGAAGCCTAAATAAATTCTGATACTTTCTTGCAGCTAGTTTGAAGAGATTCGATCTATCCCTCAAGCCTTCTCACCAAATTATTTATTCAAATTCGTTTCTTAAATTAACGCGTTAACAAAGGGCGTCAATTTTATGTATCGAGTGCAAGGTTTCACTTTGAAAAATAATATGTTTTTATTCCACTGCAAAATATATATTATGCAGGTACCTTTGAGATAAATCCCTGAGGTTGCTATGACATATTCTTCCATCTTTTAAGCAATTGCAGGTTAAAATACCTAATAAAATTGTGATCTCTTTACTTTTAATAAAATGAAAATAATAAATTGAATGTTTCAGTTGCCGACTTTTAGGTGTGGACTATTTTTAGTTAGGCATCAATATTATACAAAATATGACGTTAATGAAACACAACAGAAAAGCAAAATACGCCTAAAACTATGTTTAGTTAAATAATTATGTGAAACTGTAATTTATAAATAGGAATAAAATAGGAACGTGCTCTGACAGCAGTAAAACTAAATTTTAGTCTAATTCAATCCATTTTGCATTTACCGAATTGCCACCATTATTGGTTGATTAGAATAAAAAAATAGTGATATGATGTGAAAATTATTATGAATACGGAACAACCTATGTTATCATTCACGCTGTAAGTATGTAGGTACCTACATATACATTCGTGGAATCCAGTAATATTTGAAAAACCAAACACACAAGTAGAAAGTAAGCACCTAGTGCGGTTTTCTGGTAACTTTATACGTTGTGAAAGTTGTGTATAAAATAGTAGCAAACATTCTCACCATTTGTAATATGAGTAGGACGACTATAGCCATCCCCCGCCTCAGCCGCATCTTCAACTGTGAACAAACAAATTAATCGTCACTAACGATCTGTTATAAATTGCTGCTAGACAAAACCTACTATCAGAATCTTGCTTGACATTTAATTTTGTTATTATTCTTACAAATCATTTTTAATATCATGATTTATTATTGACATGTAAATTTGAGGTGCATGATAATTATTCTGACACATTAATTTAGATTATTTGATAATATGATTAAATTGTAATTTGCATCTCATTATATTTTTTATTTCAAATTTAATTTATGTATGCCAATTAAGTGGATGTAGTGAATTATCTTCAATTTGTATGACACCACAGTTTATGAACCACAAGAAAAAAAAAATATAATTTATCTCTTTCAAACAAGCTTCTTGTTTTCGATCCTTGTAAGGTTATTTCTTCATACGCAGTCATCGGCTCTGTGTCAGTTTCAATCTCAGAATTATGAATAGTTTATGAAGCAAAAATGTTGTAGGTATGTAAGATCATCATAATATGAGCTGTCGTGATGTATGGATAAGCAACAAAGACAACAAATGTAAGTAGACTGCCTTTTTCAATGACGCGTAGGATCATTTTGAGATGGATCTATGGAGTAAATAGAATAGACAATTTTAGGAATCAGTACAGTTATATATCAGGGAAAGTTTGGAAATAGCACCAGTCAAAGAGGAATTAGAAAAGAATAGACGAGGGATGAAAATCATGTAACCAGAGAAGTGCTAAGTATGCACGTGGACAAACACAATGATTGAAGAAGGCTAGGGAAGGAATAATGCGCTGCGTATTATAGTATATGTAGGTATTGAGATGATAGCTGGTAAGGCGGAGAGGATGAAGCATCATCAACAGCTATGAAGTCCACCGTAAACAAAAGCCTTCCTCATTAGAGGGGTGAGGAGAGGGAGTTGATATAATCCCCACGTTGGGCAGGTGTCTTGGGATCTCAGTAAAAGATCTCAGAAGGCAATGCTGTGCTACCTTCTGGTATTTCAAATTCATCGCCCCCTACTACGTCCACAGGGGAATTATGAAGGGGTGCATATTAAGCCAGAATTCTAGGAAAAGAAAGTAGAGAGGATGTGGAATACGAGTACAGAGTACATATTGTGCCTCTTAGCATGTAATAAAAGAATGGAGGAAAAAATATGGTTCCTATACATTTTATAAATATATATTAATACAATTTATAACAGACGTAAGGTAGATACAGAAAAGAATACCTACTATAAATGGTAGCTTTTTAGGGCTTTACATCTCATTGGTTACGATCAACGCAAATTCAGCAGCGAGTAAGTCTTTAGGTATAATTAGAAGTTTATATTTTCCTACGTCAAACCATCACAACATCATATATCCCCCGAAAAAATTAAAAAATATTCAAAACACCCGTGAATTTGGTCAGAAACGGTTATTAATCAAAATTACGACTAAAATTTCATGACTTTAGGTAGCTATTCAATATTTTCAACAAACATCTATTACTTTAATATTTTAACCAACGTTTTTGACTATGATTTGATGGATGGCTAGGGTTACACTTGACGCTTTCAAGACAGTGTTAACTTGACAGTTAAGATGCTGTAAACATGTCCGTTGGTAGTGATTTATGGTTATTTTGTTTGTGAATTACCAGTCGGGTGTTTTAGCTTTTATCTACTTAAAATGATATTCTATGCATACTTAAATAATGGCTACTTTTTTAATGTAGCCTTCATAGTTTAAGGATACATGTTTTGCTGGTTACGGTTTTGCGACCAGCTGCCTGACTAACTCCAACCCTCCTTAGGAATGCTCTCGTTAATACCTCTTTCATTTCGGGTTTATAATTCTCTTATTTAATGTATCTATCACTGTTTCAACATAATTGATATCGCCGTATTATTGATAAATAAGTTTAAAAGAGATTTTTTACTGAATATAGATTCACAAAAGTACAACCAAAGCATTTAAAAACTCCATACAAAAGTCTAAACAGAATATTTTGTTTATTATTAAGACCGAGTACCATACATGATCATTAAGTTTTGTGCCATGGTAGACTATTTTATCGTTATTTTCATAATACTGTTTGTTCTCATTCATATGCCAATGATACATTGCATACATTAACGAAGTATGAAGGTTACAAATGTAATCTATAAGATTACATACCTCATAATATCTATGATTATAATAAAGAAAGTGCTCTTTTGTTCTGTGTTAGTACAGTCACGGTACAATAAGTACCTTCTTGCTTACTCTCTATGTTAAATAAATATTCTTATTCAATGGGTGATGTATGTATTACTTTTAAAGGAAAGACAATCTATCTCCATAATCAGTTGGAATCGCCAGTAAATAAGCTATACCATAAATATGTCTTGGAATCGGATAGCACTAATTCTGCATATTAGCACTATTAATTGGCATAGTTTACATACTTCACTGAATTGTTTGGGAAAACTTCAATTGCAAATATGTGTTCGGACTTCGGTCTTTCAAAACTACTGTTGTGATTATATTTAAACTTGGTACATTAACCCTTTAGGTCCTCAATAATGGAAAGGATAGTTTTCATTACAAGTAAATTATAAATCCTGATTCTATTCTAGTTAAAATTCAAAATCAGGATTTTTTTACCAATATTAACTGAGCGATTCTCAAACGAGCGTAATACAATCAAATGCTACTTGGGTAAAGCAAAAGCTACTTAATAATAAAATAGAAACAAAAAAAAATCGTTTGTTTAGTTTGTTGGGACCATTTCAATTCTGATTGAAAAAGAAGTCCCTGATCAAACGTTATCAAGAATGACATTGAAATATAGATAAAAACTTATCTATACCTAAAACTACGTAAGTTCTCTATGAACATCGGGATTTTAATTTCAACGTACATATGAACTTAAATTGTGTTGATGTAATGTTTATTTATGTTATGAAAAAAGTTATATAAAACTAATGTATGTGTGAAAAAAATAACCAATTAAATAATGTAAGTCGGTATATCATAAATATCTATTTAATGGGGTTGAAAAGTATCAATGTTTTCTTTTATTTTTTTTTAATTAATTTTTTATTTATATTTATTGATAGACATCAAAAAAGGTCCATTACTAATAATAATACATGCACATAATAAACAAAATTACAATTAGTCAAAATTGTACATTTTTGAAGCGCTCGTAGCCAAGTTCGCTTAGCCATTCTAAATCGATAAGCAAAGTTAAGCAACGTCCGCCGCGGTCAAGAGTTGGATGGGTGACCGCTGGTGACATTACTACTGAGCGCTTCCGTGCTTCGGTCGGTCCCGGTTGTTGTCTTAGGATGGCAGTCGTTACAGCATGGTGGTAGGGCACTGCGAATGCCCGCCTGGCTAGATACTACCACCCTCAAGGTGAAAATCTGTCGCCAAGCACCTAACGGTGTGTTCCGGCAGCTGTCCTTGAGAGCCAGTAATTCTAGGTTAGCTTGTACAACATCTTCGACCACATCATCACTTACCATCAGGTGAGATAGTGGTCAAAGGCTAACCTATTAGGCATAAAAAAAATAAAAAAATTAAACAACTAAATACAATTTCTTAGTGCTCAACATCTTTGAACAAAATTTCGAAAATGTATGACTGACACATGTTATAGTTTTGACAAGAGCATTGCCAGATATCTAGGCCGCCAACTTATATGTTTCTTATATTCTATAGCTTATATACAGAAGACGAGACCCATACGATAAATTTATAAAGTTCATTTCAATCATGTTATTCATGGTAGTCACTCAGCTTTAATATAATAGTTTAAACCAATATAATTTTAGATATCGATTAGAGATCGGATATTGACCATTATTTTAAGAGCCCGATGATTAGTTACACCATTGGTGTAGGCGCCTGCAATCGAACCGAAAATAAATACGAATTGCGTTAGATGACTTTCTAAATAAAAATCGTGTAGTCTAAGTAACCAAAATAGTTTAAAAGCAAATGATAGTTATTGCGTATAACTATCATTTTGTAATAAAAATTGAAAAAATACAGTCGAATTGAGCACCTCTTCGTTTTTATAAAGCCAGTTAAAAATATTAAACTCATAACTTATTACAGGGTGTAACGATTTTGATGATTTTTCTTATATTTGAAAGCTGGTGTTTATCATTTAAATTTCAATGAGATCTGATAAGTATTTGAGTTATCCCTAATAATGCGTATTTTATTGCCTTCGATTACATTGATGATGTTCTCAGTTTTACTTGTTGATGTAAAATGAACAAAAAAAGTATACGATGATGTTTGATGATATGGTTTATTTACTTTTAGTAAATTTTTTGTATTAGAATATTTTCTGTATGACGTCGGTTTTTATTTGTTAAAATTTTGTATAAATAAAGAATCACTTAAAATAGTTTTTATTTTATAAATTCATTACAAAAGTTAAACATAATGGCAGTTCAAAATGACAGTTGTAAATAGGTATGTATAATCGTAACTCAGAAAGTTATCTCAAACAGTTCGCGTTATGTAAATAACAGAGTATGTGTGAAGAAGTATGTCATTGTAGGTATGCTTGTTATAAAGGGACTTTAAGAAATTAATATCTACTACATAATCTAAAGTTTGGTAAGCCTGCTCTTTTAATAGTCATGTAGTATAAGACACAACTGTTAAAATTAAAACGTAGCTCAAATTTCAGTTACAGCAATAGAATATTCATTGCAACTTTGTATTTAGGATCGAAAAATAATTATTTACTTACTGATTAACATAGTTAGGTAAGCCCAAGATTAAACTTTTAATATAGTCTTCAGTATTTCTCTTGACACTAATAACGACATAGTTTTGCCAATAGGATACTGGAAGAGCTGCGTAATAATAAAATGTTTATCCTTAGCCCGATCGTATCATCTTTACCGCATATGTATGAGATCCTCAATTTTAAGCAATGACGAGGCAGTTTCGACCTTCTCATATAGTATAAAACACGCCTATCAGAAAACAATCGTTACCGGTGTGGGAAAGCAAGATGTTAAAGAAGGTTTTAATTATTTATTAATCGTATAATGAAAACAATAAATTGCCAACACAAAGTTTTAGATAGTTTAGGTTAAATGAAATCTTATTTTTTATTGTGTGGAAAATGCCTTTCCTGCCGGTTTCCCTTTACGCTTTCCCGTCCATGAGGGAGGTGACAGGGATATGTCGGACTCGACACCAACTAATCCCACAGCAGCAAATACCCCTACCGACTAAAAACCGCATGTTGTCAGTCGTCAGTATTTGGCGGGAACGCTTTTGCACACGACTGCGAACCCACCGCGGTTGTCCATCTCTGGACTTATCGTCAGGGGAAACCCCCATTGCGTGTGCCGCAACCACCTTGGAGACCCTGCCATCAAACTTGCGTCAGACGAGTATGTCATTTTATAATTATTATTACCAACGGGATATTTACCGTGTTTTTGATTAATTTTGAGCTCCCGATATTTCGGCACTGTTGCAAGCGCCATGATCACGAGTAATGTCCGGTTCGTCTGCTCTTAGTGCCTACCATCCACTCGCATAGACTTCAGTTTACTCGTGATCATGGCGCTTGCCGAAATATCGGGAGCTCAAAATTAATCAAAAACACGGTAAATATCCCGTTGGTAATAATAATTATAATTTTAATGACCGTGACAGTTTAAAAACTCATATGTCATTTTAGTTTACGTCTTATATGAATTCACTTTAAAATGTTAAAATTTTGATAGTGGTCAGATTTCTGTGTTTATCGCACGTTGGTTATTATAATAAGAATGTTGTGATGTTTTATACCGCACATCAACAGAATAAATTGTACTAACAGTCCCGATATACACTTATATACAAAAATTTGTAAGTAATGTCACACAAACTTTAAATAAAATATCGCATAAATATATACGCACGTAAAGATATTCCAACTTTCCATATCTGCTTCAAAGTATAATGAAGCTCCTTGCATTAGAAACCGGGGTCCAGGGTGAGTAGGTCGCGGCTACGTCTCGACTTATCTCGACATCCCTTTTACTTCGACGAAAGGAAAAGTTGTGAAATGCTTGTGCATATTCATGTAAATATTGTTTTAGTGAGAATTTGAGAATCAGAGCTTACGCAAGAGAATTGTATTATTTGTCAGTTTGTTTGTTTTATAATTTATAAAAAACATTTTTAGATATTGTATCTAATTCATATAAATTGATGACGCCAAGTATACTCAAAAGCAGAGTCCTAGAGTATTACTAGCCCCTCGCAGAATCTAGGTTTCTGTTTTTTTTTTAATTCGCCATTGATAAGTTTTCGACCAGAATCAGATGGTGTGATGATGTGGTCGAAGTCTAGGAAAACTGACAAAGTATACAGTTAGGTGCTAAGTGACAAATTTTATGCTTGAAGATGGTAAGCAGCTGGTCAGGCATTAGCAAAATGTCCTACCACCATGCAAAACATTTATGGCAGCCTATTACAGCCAGCCAGCTCATAAAGTATAGCCAGCTAGCTATTTGCCACCGCGTAGTTTGTTATCAGATAAAATGAGGCAATAAGAAAGAACTAATTTAACACCAAACTTATTTTAATAACAATAAGTTTAGCGATTAAAATATAGGTAAAATGTGTTTTTAAGTGTTCCACTTCGTTGAGTCGCTTTGTCAATACAATGTAAGAAAAGGTCAACCAGAACAACTAAACGATGAAAGGAAACTGAAATTGCCTTTCAAACAACATCTCATTTAACACATCAAAAACAACGATCCATCGCGGGCAGTCCGAACTGAAACATGGGTAAATATAAAAAGTACACGCAGTATGTCAACTTGAGGTTTTCGTTTATTTGGCTATGTTATGGTATTGTTTATATTCTATTGGTAATTGATTAATCGATAATTATGAATGACATATCAGTTCCTTATGTAAATTCTATCAATATGGAGTATTTCAGAGACACAATATAATATAACACGAAGGGGGTATAAAGAACACCAAATTAAAGCTGCACGCCTGCATGACATATGATAACTTTGAAATGACTTTGTTTGTTTTTTGGTCATACAGTCAATGAAATATGATTTCAACGATGATCATATATATATAATAATGTAATAAATGGCCCCTAGGGTGCCGGGTTAGAATTGCACCTCCCCATATCATCCCGTGGGTGTCGTAAGAGGCGCCTAAGGGAAAAATACTGGAAGGGGGGCAGCAGCGTGGGGATTATGGCAAATACTCCCTTAACAGGGGAGGTTGTGTTCAGCAGTGGACGATCCGGCTGTTACAGTACAGTAATGTAATAAAGCCTACAATCGATTCAAGTGAAACTTAAATTGTTACTAAAACAATTTATGAAACTATAAGTTTTGGAATATTTTTTGTATGTTGGTAGTCACTCAGCTTTAATATAATAGTTTAAACCATTATAATTAAGTAGTTTTATTATAATGGCAGGAAATTTACCAAATCTCGCCTGGAAAAAATCTCGTCAAGCATCTTTTTGACGGTATCTTCTGGCAACTGGTCTTTAGTTTCAGTGACAATGCCGCTTAGCCTTTGTTGGCAACAATATCAGCCTAATAATCAATTATATACGTAATCTAAGACAGTTGGCCGAGGCAAGCTTATTATATAATAAAAACATACAGCTAGTCTTTTGTGTACTTGGTTGTTGTTGCTTGGCGAGCAGAGTTGTGCTACTGTCAACATGTACAGATTACCTTACAACGCTTAATTGGCAGGAGTACGCGAAAGTAAGCTCGTGGACACACCGGTGGCTTTAATCACCGAATATTTTGGGCGTTCCCGTCGAACAAGTCAGGTTTTCCGTGCAAGTAGGCCGTGGGACCACCGGGAGAAAGTGCACCACCCGCCGGAATGTGCCGGAACTCTCTGATGGCGTTTTTACGTTGCATTTTCGCCGGTAATATGCGGTGCTTATGAGGCCCGTGGTGCTCCATTGTGGCAGTAATTAAAGGGCGCGGTGTACCCACACCTGATACAAACATTTAACGATTCGCACGAAATTTTATATCTCTCGTTTTATTTTTATTTCGAAGTAATGGTTTGCAAATTTAAACAGTCAATAAAACGCTCCATTGAGTTTATTGCTGTGGTTGCCAGAACGTCGTTGGAAACTGGAAGTTAAACCTATTTGAGTTTGAATGTTATGATGTCAATTACCAATTCATGTTTTATTACAGTAATTTATAGTAGTAATTGAGTTTTTGTATATATGTTTTAACATGGAACATATCTCTAAACAGAACTGTGTGTTTTGGTTCATACTTTGGTAAGTACCTAATTAAATTAGTTATAAATAGGAAAGTTTGGTAAAGATAGATATACATAATATTTCCCAGTCTTCGATCGGGGCGATGCCAACCTGGTCAAGTTCAATGCCAATAAGACTCAGGCGTGTTTGTTCACCGCCAAAAGGAGACCATTTCTACTGTCTCCAACTTTCCGGGATGTATCCGTGCCGGTCACAGACCATCTAGACCTTCTTGGTGTCACTCTTTCGTCGACTCTAAATTTTGTCTTGTATATAGAGTCAAAGACTCAGTTGGCTGCAAAAAAACTTGGCATTCTCTCAAAGGTGAGACGGTACTTAACACCGGAACAGATGCTAACTTTGTACAAAGCTCAAGTAAGGTCTTGTGTTGAGTACTGCTTTCACCTCTGGGACGGTTCTGCCAAATACCAGCTTGAAGCACTTAAGTAGATTGAGAGGCGCGCCAAGAGGTTAATAGGCAGCGACTTTTTGGGGGAGTCTTGGCTGCAAAGCCTCGAGCACCGCCGTAAAGTCGCTTGCCTATCGGTCTTTTACCGGATAGATTTCGGAGAATGTGCACAAGTACTACACGACTTAGTTCCGTCCTCCCCCTTTTTCCATTGGACGTCCAGACAGACGGAGAGGCGCCATCCGTACATGGTTGATATTTCCAGGACTCGTACGAAGTGCTTCGCTTCCACTTTTCTCGTGCGTCCTGCAAAAGAGTGGAACTCCTTACCGTTGTCAGTTTTTCCCGATGAATTCAACATGGGTGTCTTCAAATCGAGAGTAAATATGTTTCTTCTAGGTAAGCGTGCTCCATCTTAGACCATATCAATGCTTAACATCATGCAGGGTGTAGTCAAACGCGACCCTAAATCTTGAATAAAAAAAATAAAATGTCAAAATGTGATTTCATATTTTTTTACTATATATTTATATATAATTTTATACATACCTGATAGAAATATAATTGCCATTTGAAACACATTTCTGCTTACTTTATTCAATGCTTATACAATTAAAATCAAATAATCCTTCTAAGAACTTGTTTAAACTCAAAAGTATTCAATGGTGGGCTCCAAACGCATAATTAAAATTTACTATTTTAATTAAAGCCCGGTCAACGACCATTTCAAATTGGTCAAGTCATTAAACAAGTTTCCCATTAAAATTTGATCACATACACACTCTTATTGCCTTTATGTAAGGTCTATATTTGGAAGTGTTACGTATTTTCAAGAATCAAATTCTCAGGTTGCTGCCTCTTACTTTCACTGGCGGACTTGACCCGCTTAGAAGCCCTTCATTGAAATTTATTATACTTGTATGATTTGTGAGAATTTCAGATCCAATTTATGAATAGACGATAGTATATGAAGCGTAGGTGGAGAAAAAGAAAATGTTGTATGTATTAACTTAATCCGCTCTGTGTAGAATTCTTCAAAAGACGTGCTTTGCATTTTATTGGTTCCGGTGATGAGATTATCAATTATTTTGGTATAAGACTTTAAAAAGTTGAGCTCATAATTCACAATATGAGTTTTTAAGTATTTTACCCAAGTCGAAACCTAAATGTACTTAATACATAGTCCAGTTCTAATAAGACATATATAAAATCTAGATATATCTATATATCATCATCATCAACATCTAACAGTTTTTGTAGCAATTCGCCTTCAAATACTGACAATTAATCAAAATGACACCTCTAATTTATCAAAGCAGGCTCAGTCTTTTGTCACGTGGACAAGTCAATGGAACAGTAATCCCAGTCTAGACTAAGCCTAGACCGTATGTAAACAATATCAATGAAAGGTTGGAGCCTATCACCGTACTAGATCTGAGTACGTTGACCCTGCGCGAACGCATGCAAAATTGAAAGTAAATCGAGACAACGAATGTAGGGGTGATATAGTTTGTTGCGTCTTACATAAATAAACTTAAGGTTGTGAAGCGAACTTCAGCACGAACATCTTAACTTCATTTATGCTAGGTCACTTAGTCCGAAGATAAAATGCAGAAACTGCTAACAGAAATATGACTGAAATATATTTTTTTTTATATATTACAAGCAAGCATTTGACCGCAGTCTCACCTGATGGAAAGTGATGACGCGGTCGACGGTGTAACATGCTTGCCCAGCAGATACCTATTTACTCTATACTTGAAGACTTCCAGATTATACTTAACGGGAAATAGAGACGCTGGTAGGGTGTTCCATACATCGGCCGTACGCATTATAAAACTTGATTTAAAACGTTTTGTGCGTATATTTGGAATATCGACAATGTATGGATGCCGTGTTCCTGTGCGACCTGTAGTCTAATGAGTACTTAGATTGCTGACATTATAACTGTTTAAATAAGATTTTCGTATAAAAATCATGTTATAATTTTTAAACATTTCATTGATTAATTCTAAAATTCAAGTTGTTTTATATACTTAATTATAAAATTATTTGGAGCATTTTTAACTATTGTGCCTTTAAAGAATACTATAGGTATACTGAGACTAGATACCATTATAAAAAAATATATATTAATCCTTAGTACATCACCTTCTGCCGGGCCGTGGGATGCTGGGCTAGAATATCATCCTGTGGCGTGATAATGACTGTATTTTATATGGCTGTTGATGATGATTAACCTATGCTTACAGAATATTTAGACAACGAGTCTAAAATACCCAGGTTTTGTTTGGTTTTGGTCCTGCAATTATATTGCCACGTGAATTATTTAGTCGGTACATATTCCGTGATTATTTATAACTAGTTTTAATGCATCTTAGTTCGTATCAAACATTTCGCTGGGGTTTCGTAAGCTGTGTGTTGTAATAAAAATTAAATGTTTATAATTTAATTTTCTCAATACTAAAAAGTTATGGTACAAGCTAACGGCTAAATTATTTTGTTTTCCATTTCACAAAAAGCATCCAAACAATTTGAAGAGAAGATGCCCATCTCCGTAATAGGAAAGCAAACTGAATTATTTCTTAAATAAACAGAGCGCACTCAGACGAAAGTTACGGCTTGTTTACACTTTCTCTCACTGACACTTCTAGGATCTATCTCATATTATGTCAAGTAATATTCACCTGTCAAACAAGCGTAACGTTTGACAAGTATATGTAGAAAGATACATATATAATGATGTCCAATGTCCACAACGCGTATGAAAAAGATAGAGAGTAAGAGCTTTAGTTTCGGTCAATTGGTGTTACAGTTATTGACGGTCAAATCTCGACGACGACGGTCATTGACATTGACTTTTGCTTTCGCTAAACTTTTACTGCGTTATGTCTTGGTGTTGTAATTTAAATTGACGTTTCATTTGGTATATTTATTTTTGGCAGTCACGATTTCTGCCTGGAATGATTCATAAATGACAAGTTTTCTGATAAATTATGGAACTGATTTGAAACTTATGTGTCAGTTCTTATCTGAACTTTAGTTCACTCCAAAATTATAATTAAATATAACTTAGTACCTACAGAATCTTTGTATCTGGAAACTTCTAGAAACTTTGTATCTGGTGGCATCATATCCATTTTTTTTTATTGAATATACAAATCAACCTATGAATTAATGTATAATATATATTATATTTATATATATATATATATAAATTATATATATATATATATATATATATATATATATATATATATATATATATATATATATATATATATATATATATATATATATATATATATATATATATATATATATATATATATATATATATATTATATATAATATATATATAAATATTATATATTACGTAACTGTGTATTTCGCCGCGATTCTAAAGTTTAATACTTCTGTTGAAAAAGTAATTTTTAAAATTATTTTTTAATTCACAGTATATACTTTTGACGTAGAGTATGAATAACATTTTTTAAAACATACCAATGGTATGTTTTAGAGAAAAAACATTATTTATTATTTGACCCATGGCAAGGTAAAAGCCTCTCTTCCCTCTTTACAGTACTCGCGACTATACCTTTTCGGGTCAAGTTTTGATACACTCATACTCAGATGCTTGCAAATGTACAATATTCCAATGTTATACTAACAAGCCAAATTGAATCTGCAATGTTCCAACCTCATCAATTATAAAAATAGCAAAAACAAAACAATTCCCATTGAGACAGTCACATTCACATGGGATACTCAGAAATGCAGTAACGGTCTGCTAATTGTCACAGACAATGCTTGCAGACTGGGAACAAGGGTGTCTCATCATAAACCTAGAATGGAGACCTGATGGCATACATTTGAGGTCGACGTGAAATATTAGTTTGTGACTTGGTAATGTTGACTGTACAATAGAGCTTTCCCAATTTAACTGCCAACATATAATTATTATCATACAATAAAAAATGACATTAAATTATAGTAATGGAAGAAGAGGGCTCGGTTGCGAACCAACACAAAACAAACTACAAAAATCGTATAATATGGAGGAATAATTCCTCCATGATTGTATAAAACCATATTTTGTAGTAAGGCTATGAGTTTATATAAATCGTTAATAATGCCTTATAACGTTAATATGCCGTATTCATATCGATTGCTGTATTTAAACGTAGAATGTTTGATGAATTGTATTTGAAGAGAATGTAGAAATAACTTGAAAAGCTAAATGGACGAGAAGAGACATCGTGTCTAGCGTTCTTTGATAATAGTCATAATTTCCTTGTTGACTTCCCACAAATTATTTTGGTTCATGATATGTGTTTGAGAGATTGCCCGATTAGTACTATCACTAATACTAGATAAATACCCACGTATCTACGGAATACTATGTATTTCCGTTGCAAAATATTTAGCAGTCTGTGTTTACATAAATAACTTAGGCACCGCGCACCTACTCGCGTAAATCCATCAATATCGGTATATAGCAAATTGCAGATATATCTAGAAGTTTCTCTACATTCACACTTCATCGAGAGATGACCAGTGAGTCTGGCTCGTAAACCCACATCGAGGCCGGTTGACATAGATTGTCTAGAGGTCGCGTTTAGAATAGAAATACGGAATTTATTAAAACTTTATAACAGCTAGAAATGGGAACATCTGGCTGGTATTTCGACCTTATAAGCTAATTAAGTTAATAATATACATACAAACAGGATCATTAAATTCACCTTAACCTATATGTCTAATGTGGTAAATATAAAAACATGAAAAGATACTGATGAAAGGAAAAAAGGTCTGCTTTATCGCCAGTAAAAGCAGTTGGTTTATTCTGTTATATTGATATCGTTCATCATATTCGTATCTATCGAATGTATCTGTTAACTAGCTTGGATTACATGGGGATTTTAAATTGCTTTTTTAAGAGATAACATACTAAATCTTATTAGCATAACTCGCAACCAAATTCAGTTATTTATAAATAATATTCAATTGTAATCATCATTATCTATGATGCGAATGGACTATATCGCTGCCTTCAAGTCAGATAAGACTTATCAAAATGGTAGTATGATTGCAGTAGGCTCTGGATACATATGGCTGCCCTGTTGCGGCGGTGGATGGAGGACCTGGCTCCACCAGTCCCTGGGCAGTGGACGATGGAGGCCATCCGCCCGGTCCTTCGGAGGTGGATGAGGCGGCCGTTCGGGTCGCTGACGTTCCGCTTGGTGCAGGTACTTTCTGGACACGGATGCTTCGGAAAGTACCTGCATCAGATCGCGAGACGGGAGCCGACTCCGGCCTGCCACGAGTGTGGCGCGCCGGAAGACACAGCGCCTCATACGCTGGAGGTGTGTGCTGCTTTTGGCCCGCAGTGACACACACTTTCGGCCCTTATTGGAGGGAATCTCTCTCTGCCGAGCGTTGTAAACGCCATGCTCAGTGGAGAGAGATCGTGGCGGGCGGTGGTCTCCTTCTGCGAAGCGGTAATGGCGCAGAAGGAGGCCGCGGGGCGGGTCAGAGAGAGCGATGTCCATGCCGCCCCGCTCCGACGGAGACGAACGGGGGCAAGGAGGCGGCAGTTCGCCCGCCTCCTCCCTTCTCCGTAGTGGAGTCACTGGTGGAGAGTTGGGGGATTCTCCACCAGCTTGGACGGCCCCACATTTGAGGGGTGGCCTTGGTGAGCCGGGTCACTCCTTCACAGCCTCAGAAGCCCTATTGAGTCTGGGCATACCGCCGGGGCAATATAGTAAGACTGCTGACGCGACCCTATCTTGCTCCAAATCGGCGGAAGACTGCTCACGGGGGAGTTTTAGAGGGTTCATGTCCCACACATCCCCTTCCACCACCCCCATGGTGGAAGGGTAGTGCGAAGACATTTCCCCTAACAAAAAAAAGGCTCTGGATACATCGTCATTTTAAATTACTTTTCAAGAGACAACTTACTACGCATATCCGGTTAACATCACACGGAACCAAATTCGGGCATTTATGACATTAATGAAATTGTCAATATTATGTATGATGCGCATGGAATATATCGCTGCCATTAAGTCCGATAAGTAGTGCCAAAAATGGTAGTATGAATGTAATAGGGTTCGAGCACATCATGATGTGATAAACAAAACACTGCGTGCAGTCAGATTGCTTTTGGACATGTTAATCTCGCAATAAGTAATCAATTGCTTAATAGTATGCAAATGTCGATGAAAATAAATCAATGTATCGAGTAGTGAGCGGTAAGTAAGAGTAGTCAAAAACGAAAGTAGATTCGATCTAAAAATCGGCTCGGAACATCGGGTGAGCATTGGATTTTGGTCAGTCGGTCGGTAACTTTCACCGCCAACTAATTAGCGATACTGGGTATCGATGTTGTATCGCTGTTTACGAAACACGAATGTCGATGTCGATAAACGTGCATGCCTATTAAGTTGACCACTCAACCGATTAGATTAACGTCGATCAACTCACATCGTAATGTGACAGCGCAGCTTAGTGATTTCAGTAGGTATTCAGATTATTTCAGATCATAGTTACATAATTATGGTTTAATAATAGGTATTGTTATTTAATTGTGATATCATGAAACTTGTAAAATTGTGTCACAATTGTAATAAAAATATTTTTTTATATAAAATATAGTCAGAAATATAATAAATTGAATCAGATTATATAAAATATAAAAAAATATTTTTTGTTTGACAGTACATAAACATCTTTCGCGATAATTTTCTGAAACTCGTAACATTATTGTGTATAGTCATACCAATTTCCAGTTCCTTTTTTACTATTAAGTAAAGTAAATAAGTGCGGTCAGATGCGAATATATCAGAAATCTTTTGTTACTCATTACTTCAGGTATCTCAATGTTTATTGGGGATGTACCCTATGTGAGAATACACTTCAGTTTCTGTGTATTATTAAATGTAATTGAGTATAGCCCATTTTAATACATTTGATTTTTTATAGATGTTGATTTGCAAATGGGGTTTTTTTTCTTCATACAGTTAGTATTATTATAATGACATCAATTGTAGGAGAATTATATCCATTTATTATGCAATAGTTTTCCTCTAAAGCCTTATAATTTAAATTATGTAAAATACCTTAAAATTTGAAGTATATTTATTTGAACACATTTTATTCAAACATAAAATTATTTTTATAGACAGAAGATTTATCATAAGGAACCTATTAGTTATGATAATATTTTGTTTAATTGTAATTCAGCCACTTCGTGTTGGAAGGTGGATGACTGGGGATATATTGTAAACCCTAAGATCTTACGGCATCAATTCTTTTATAGACATCTATTCCAAAAATTAAAGTACGAACGTTCTTTGTCGGTTAAAAAATAAATTAAAATACAACTGGAACAAAATTGAATTTTACATCTTACACCTCTATAAATTCTAAGATATGTAAATAAATAGGAATCACAATAATTATTTTAATATAACAACAACTACAATGCAAAATCATTCAGTCATTTTCATTACTGAATGGTTTAGTACCTAACAAAAATGGGTGCGAAAGATCACAATTCTCACGATATCATGCGCGTGCGCGTATTAAAATCGGTGGTTGTCGTGTTGTGGAAAGAGCTGACTTTTTGGGAAACGTCCGTATTCGTAACCCTACTAAATTATAAATACGATCTAAATCGGGAATCGGAGCAAAAAACCAATCGGGTGTTTATCCGTACTTTAATCTATATACATAAATCATCACTCCTTTATCAAAAGGAAAACCCTATATCACTCGACCATTGAATCAGATTACTACGAATACTTCGTAACATTAATCATATCGATTAAGCACTATCGATTTGTCCCAGCTCTAACAAAAGCTTGCCGCTGACCGTTCATGCGTGTGCACAGAAGGCGCGCGCACCAAATCCTGTTACTTAATCTGTGGCCTAAATCGAAAGGGCGGACGTCTGGGCGGGCGCGGTTTCTTTTTGAATGCTGTACAATAATATATATAAGTAATAAATATATTGCAGAGGAAATCTCTTACAATACAATTATAAAGTTTTTACGCATTGCTATTGAAGATTGAGTGCGTTGCAATCGCTTAACTGTGTAAGTTTTCGGGAAGCTGTCTCAGAGAAATAACTTGTATCTTTAAAGTATGTTTAGTCTATTTATAATATTTGATAACCTCATCATTTATAAATAGATTAGATAGTAGTCGAAGGTCAAAGGTTAAACTATCAGATATATAAAAATATGAAATTATGGTAGGTAAGTATCACCTACCTACATTAGGTTTGGTTCCACATATAAACAACTCAACAAAGGCTGCTTTAGCCAATGAAAATGCAGCATCATCAACCACGACCACTCTGTCAAGAGTGAACGACTAATGAGGATCAACAACTCGTGAAAAAATAAAGTCTGATTATTTTGTTTACAGCTTGAAAACGCATTGAGACAGCATTTTACAGTATAAGTTGTTTAAATAGAGATTAAAGTATATACACCGATGTTCCAGATTCTTATTAAATGTAGTTTTTGATATACCCTTTAACCAAAACCTGTAAACCTCGACGGCCCCCATTAGGGGTATACCCTTGACGCTAGTGCATGAATAAATATTTTTTCGGCTACCCATTCGTTGGACCCTAATATAAGCATAATTTAATTTGATATTAATATAGCATTTGGTTTAGGGTTTTCTACACAAAATATCTCAATTTTAGGTCTGTAAATCATTCCATTTACGAGTATTACGAGCAAAACCGTGACGTACGCCAGAAGGGCTCTATTTGTCGCAATTCTTAAAATCTATAAAAGCATCTGGACCTGCTTTAGACGAAGATGCCATGTAAAGCTAACGTCATGTTTGGCCCAAGGTTAATAAACATAACGGCCAAGTGCGAGTTGGACTCGCACGAAGGGTTCCGTATCATTAGCTATACAACATTAGACTTCATATTTAAACTTTTTTGTTTTAACGTGCGCGAGTCCGACTCGCACTTGGCCAACTTTTTGTATTTTAGTTATAGCGGCAACAGATCTGTGAAAATTTCAACCGTCTAGCTATCCCCGTTCTTGAGATACAGCCTGGTGACAGACGGACGGACAGCGAAGTCTCAGTAATAGGGTCCCGTTTTTACCCTTTGGGTACGGAACCCTAAAAAAGATAAAAATTCAAAGTATCCTAATAAGGAGTTATAGCCCTAGATGCTGCACGGTGCTATAGACATCTATACCGGATCCGCCGTTGAAGACTACGTATCATACGAGACAGAATTACTCACACAGAGAAGGACAAAGAATTCAAACTTATAATAATATCCTTCTTGCCAGGGAATTAAAAATACTATTTTTTTTTTTTTATTGCTGATAGGTATGCCTTTGACCACAATCTCACGTGATGGTAAGTGATGATGTGGTCGAAGGTGTTAACAGGCTTAACCTAGAATAACTGGCTCTCAAGGACAGCTGCCGGAACACACCGTTAGGTGCTTGGCGACAGATTTTCAACTTGAGGGTGGTCGCTAGCCAGGCGGACATTCACAAAAATGCCCTTCCACCATGCGGTGAAGCTCAAGCCCGCGGCGGGATTCGAACCATGGACCTGCTGCGCGGCATTCCATAGCCAATGCCACTGAGCCATCACTGCTTCGAATGATGTGAATGACAAAATTACTTAGTGATTGTTTTGCTAATCGATTGTAATGCGACATGTATAAATATCTTTTAAATCTGTTTATTGTTTCCGACGCCGATGAAAGTGTCTCCTTATTACTTTGTGTGTTTGTTTGAATAAGTACTTACATATTGTGTACGTATGGTAATTGATCAGACAAAAGATCGTTTGTAATGTCAATTAGAGCCTAATGGATAGTTCTGAACACGTTCTAACTTTCTCTTCAGGTATTGTGTTATGAGATGAAAAGGTATGTGTTAGGTATGTTTAGGACACTTAAAACCTCAAATACGGTTCACATAGGTACAAATTAATACAGGGATTTTCTAAAATTATTTCAAATATAGGTAATTCATAATTTCCTTTAGGTGTAATTAATCTAACATTGGCTTAGAAGATAATAGCTCTTCAATGTTTTGTACTTCACCAGGAAATTATAACAGATAGTAAGCATGTGATTAAACTTAAAAAATATCTGGGTACACTAGACTGTAATATCCACTTCTATACCATCAGTACTAATATTATAAATGCGAAAGTAACTCTGTCTGTCTGTCTGTCTGTCTGTCTGTTACGCTTTCACGACAAAACTACTGGACCGATTCGAATGAAATTTGGTATGGAAATAGTTTGAGACCTGGGAAAAAACATAGGATAGTTTTTATCCAACTGCGCAAAAAGAGGTTAATGTTTTTCGCGTGATAACCGACATACGCGCGGGCGGAGCCGCGCCCGGAAAGCTAGTACTATATAAACTAATGTAAGTCCTTTTTTACTTTTAAGTAAAGTACGAGTAAATAAGTGCGGTCTGATGCGAATATATCAGAAATGTCTTGTTACTCATCACATCAGGTATCTCAATGTTTATCCAGATCCAATCCAGAACTACGAATACTCCAAAATAATACTTTTTATGCAATATATTTTTTTATGCCTTAGGCTAGTCTTAGACCACCTGATGGTAAGCGATATGAAAATTCAGCGTTTTACAAAAAAGCCAAATCCGTTTAGCACTACATTAAAATAAGTCAAAAAGGCTAATATGCATTACATAACTACAAATAGCGCAAGTATAACATCAGTGTAACTGTACTATAACTTTAAATACGATTCCGGTCAGGTACAGAATAATAGATAAATTTATTAATTTTAGATAATCTAATATTAGACTACCACAATATCTTAATTATAAATTTGTATCCTATATCGAAAAAAACAGAGTATTGAAGTTTAAATAATCAAAAACTAAAAAAGACAAGGTGCATGAGAACCAGCCAGTCTAGCAAGTCAAGCCGCCAAATCGTCAGCCGGCACGCGGTATTCGGTAACCTAACACTTTCGCTGTCAATCGTAATCCATGAACCAGTTCTGAAAGGCTTCACCGGCCGGAATTACGATACACGTTGCAATAAACGTATCTACATTCCTAAACTAAAATCATTATGGCACGTACTGAACAACTAAAACATATTTTTTATATTTTTGTCCACCTTAAAGGCTGTAACGAAATATTTCGGCATACCGATAATATTTCTCGAATAATAATAACGTTATCGTTATCCGTACAATCAAATACGTTGCTATTGCTGGGACACGGATTATCTTTCGGAGAGAAAATACCCCATTTATGTTCAGCACCAGTGTCAATTAGATCCACCGCGAAATGCGATTTCGAGAAATTGCACATGTCATCTAAAGTCGTGGATTGTTAGATATGCCGTTTGTAATTATGATCTATGAATAGGTATTTCCAATAGTTCACAATGAGTCCTTTAACATAATATATTGATAACTTAGGCCTGTATTAATACATGCATCTCAAAGTTGAGATCGATCTTAAGTTGCAGCTTTGACGTCTAACATCTGTCAAAAACTGCTCTTAAAGATCCATCTCAACTATAAGACGAATTTATTAATACGAGCCTAGTTAGCCTAGTAGCAAAATCAACCTCTAATTTTTATACTCAAATGCCCTTTAATAATGATTACAACAATAATTTCTCGAAATATATTTCCCATACGTTGCATAAAACCACAACAACACTACTATGTATTAAAATTTTGGATCAATTTGAAAATGTATGATCATCTTTCACTTTCTTCTTAAACACCAAAGTTTAGCATATTACGATATCTCTATACTCACAATATCGTATACAATATTGCCGTTACCCTTTAACTTATCATACTAGGTATTAGAATATTAGTATCGGATTCAATATAAATTTCATTTTACAAACTTAAATACTTACGGACTTCTCTCCGACTTTTCGTTTCGATAACTTTCTCCGTTCTATGATGATTTCTCATTTCTAAATATTCTTGCTTTGGAGTTAGTAAAGTTCATTTGATATTCCTTTTAAGAATATTATTACTGTTATATATTTTGTAAGCCAGGTCAGATGGTTTTATTAAGCATTTTAATTCAAGTGTTTTCGCTGGAGCGTAAACTCCAGTCCAAAGGCATTGCGTTAATTTTTGACGCGGCTGTGGTTTCAAGCGAAATGTTTGTGAACTTTTAACCAAATGGTTTTCATATCCTAAAATTATTTTTCAAGGAAAACGCGTTGTTCCCGTACCTACATTGTATGTAATCTCAACTGATGATGTAATTGATGATGTGGTGACATCATAACGGGCTTAAACTGGAAGAGGTTCTGGCTCTCAAGGAGAGCTGTCGGATCTACTAGATCTAGACATATTTAGATACTTTGCGAAAGATTTTCTACATAAGGGAGATCGCTACTCAGTCGGGCATTCTTAAAATGCCATACCACCACGCAAACTCCAATCCGATGGCGAAAGATAGTACTTAATTGAACAACACCTAAAAGAAAATTACCCCGTGGGTTGTCAGGCTACAATAATCCATAACTTCTTGTGGGAGTCGTAAGAGGCGATTTAAGAACAATCTTACTTTGCAGTCCCCAATATCCCTGCACGGAGGTAAGCATGGGGATTACAGCTAACCCTTCAAAATAGGCGTGACTTTTGTTTCACGGTGGACTTTAAGGCTTTTAATGATGATGATCACGGATTTAGGAAGGGTTAGCTCCTCCCTTCCTAAATCCGTGATGATGATGATAAAACAAAACATAGCACTGTAATAAATGTGTTTATAATATTTTGTCATCAGAACTTCTACCTCCTAAATTAAAAGCATATATATATGTTCTCTGTACGTTACTCTGTCTTACTGTTTACCTTAAAACGTATACTTAAGGTTTAGTAGTATATTTTTAATATATACAGTTTCATCACATTCTCGCATATTATTTGAAAAATGTAGATAATGAACCCATAAGAAATCTTAAAAACATCTTTACTCTCTAATTTTGAAGGGTATTATGACACCAAGGGAATTATATTATACATAAACATCAAAATTTCTCTCATAAATAATATCCAACAAAATAATACTTTTTAGTTATTTTTAATAGTGCTTTATTATCGTTTTAAGTCCTGCAGTTTTTCAATGATGGAGTAGTGATTTATCTCAACAATAAAACATTTTGTATTTTTTTTGTGATAGGAGGGCAAACGAGCAGGCGGCTCACCTGATGGTAAGTGATCAGCGTCACCCACAAATATCCGCAACACCAGAGGTCTGGAGGATGCGTTGCCGGCTTTTAAGGAGGGAATACATAGCATGACTAAATTCTTAACTCAATTAAATTTGTTTTAATAGAAGACTTACTATAAGACTGTTGACAAATTCGAACTTTGCATCGATTATAATGGTGGAGTTTTTGACAGATGCCTCAAAAATTAAACGTCTAAAATGCATCTAAGATCGATTTCATATTTGAGATGCCTTAATAAGAGCCAAAGAGTAAAAGCTGCGGTCAAAATCATTGGGAATGAGTTCTTACCTAGTTAATATTGACTTGTAAGTTGTATCACAACTTTCCCTTTTATGGGGTCCAAAATAACGCTTATACAAAGTCGCTCTCAACATATTAATTCTAATTAGCATAAGAAACTGTTCTCACGTTGTACGAAATAGTAAAAAGAAAAAAAACACTATGTTCGTAAAGGTGAGAACTCAAAACTTTTACTCGATAATTAGAATGAAGGTAATTGTGCATAAAATCGTGTGACGTTTCGTAGATTTGTTCACATAGTGTATAATACAGTCTAAAATTCACTTTTATTATCACTATATATAATGGATGCTTTTATAGAGGTAAAGGTGAGGGTCAGAGGGTCAAATGTAGTTTTATCCCATACCCATTCAATGCCAAGCCTGTTATTAGAGACCATTGACTGCGTTTACAATACTTCGAGTGAAATATATGGTGCGATATTACGAAACAAATTTGTTTTCTTGTCTGACGCATATAGTATTTGACCACAAAATCACCTAATAAGGGATGCGGCCAAAGGTGGAAAAGAGGTTTAACATAATGTATATAATGGGTAATATATGTGTATAGTAGGCTTAACGTAATGGGACAGTTTTCTAAAGAGACAGTGCTCTCAAGGATTGCAACAATATATATCAATTAAAATCACACGTCGTCGTGTATGATGGATTTCTCGACAGATAAGCAGCATACCTTCACTGACGTCTGCGTGAGTTGGGTCATAGAACATTTAATTAGCCTACGTGTTGGGTATTGCTATACATTGGGAGCACATCAGGGCTTCTTATCAAAATAACGTTATATGGAGATTATCTGAATTATAGGGAGTGTTCTATTAACGAAAGCATTTCAAAGGAGGGTTGGCGGCAGACGGGAAAGCCAAAACTTCTTAACAATTATATCCATGAATTGTTTTCCTTTGTTTTGTTAGAGAAAACATATCTAACTGATACTATAAGAATGGATGATGGATTTGTCGAAAGATTGATTCATTGCTCTTGGATCGTTTCGAAATGTTTCTTATGGTTAGGTTGCTCAACTTTGTTGAATGAAGGTAAAAAATAATTCTATATATTTTTCATAGCATTCAAAATCGGTGTCTCTATTTATTATAAGACACTAATTTGAACTTAAGCATATGTAAGAAAATTAAATATTACAAGTTATTTTTTTTAAATACCGACCTTAAATTAGCATGATCCGACTTCCACAAGTTATTTCATACATTTCTTACAAGTCGAATGCGTTTTATTTTTTTAAATATTTTTTTATTCTGTTTAGTGATAAAGACTTCTTTCAAGATCATTCTCTCGCCTAAAATAATGTTCATCGCCGACAACAGCGAATATTATTAAATCATCCAGATATGCGATTACATTTTTCAGTTAATTAACTATAACTTATAAACTACTCAACCGATTTTGATGAAATTAATATGGCATAATACATTTTCAAAAAACAGGATTTTGGCAATGGGTCCACATATGGGGGATAAATAGGTAAACAAACATTAAAAAAACACATACAGTCGTACATAGAACATCCTCCTTTTGTGGAAGTCGATTGAAAAGCACATACAGCACACACAGGTTGAAAACAACATCAATATGTAATAAGTTAAATTTAACACACCTGTTCAATCCATTTTATCGAATTGAACATATATAATTATAAATTTATAATGTCTTATCTTTAGTCGAGTGATTAGTAGCACATCACTATAATGTACTCACAACACTAGCGATAAGTAATTTTTTTTCTCTTCCATTTTGTACGCTGTTCTATATAGCAGTCGTAACCTTTGTAAAATTGAAATAAAATAGTAATTGCTATTTAAAAGTATTCTTGGCCTTTTTATCCTACAGGCCATTGTGGTCCTTCAAGTTTTAAAAAACCAGTGTCAGTGTTTTCTACGATATTACGTGTTTTTAGCGACTTGCTATATCTTGTCGTTGAACCCACGCCATCTTCGGTCGGCGTTGGCGCCGCGCCGGTGCCGGAACATCAAGAAAACATTTTCTCGCATATTTCGCGCTATACGCGAGTTGCGGGAAGTCTATTTCGGCGCAATATCGTAGAGTCTACAGTGTATGGTCAAAATTACATACTATATTTTGAGGTTCAAATTCATTGCATTTTCCTTAATTCAGCTTTAAAGTCTGTCATTGGCCATAGACACAGAATTGATCCTCAACGTCAAGTCAAAGGATTGTCACTCAAGGATTTAAAGAAGAAGAAGAAGATCGTATGTAAACAAAGGTGGAGGCGATATAATTTTGCGTTTCTTAATCAACATTTACAAAGATCACAATAATAAAAGTGTCTGCGGTTAGTCCTTAAAATTGTGCTTGTGTTTTGTGCGGTAAAGTGTTCCTGCGTATGCGCCAGTGTTGCCGTTCTAGCGACTTAGTCGCTAGATATAGCGAATTTTATGAATGTTTAGCGGGAAAAAAAATGGTCTTAGCGACAAAATAAAAAATAGCTACTACTAGCGACTTTTGGCTGGTGACTTAAAAACAGCTTAAACACCTATTTACTACTTATTTTAATATTTTTTATCTAAACAAAAAGTAAATAATTTCAATTGTGTCGCTGGATTTCAACTCTTCTGTGTTGGCAACATTCGCGTAGAGTTAGATAACAAGGGAATTCCCCTGTTAAAAACACACTGTGGGTGGAGTCAGAGGTCCTTGGGAGTAAAAGAGACGAAGCTATACAGATGTATAGTTGCTTTCTATTTACGGTAGCTGACACTCCTTATTAAAAGTTCATTCATTTACATTGAGTTCGAAAGTCGCTGTTCATATATGAAGATACATGAAAAGCAAGAATGGAAATTCCTTCAAAGAAAAAATATTACCAGCAGCATTACAGGACAGAATGGGAAAACAATGAAGACTACAAATATTGGTTGAAACCCGTGCCAGGTGACTCTAGCAAAGCATTTTGTAGTTTTAGCCGCTCTGAAATGTTTGCAAAACTTAGTGATTTAAAAAAGCATTCAGAAACAAAAAAAACATAAAAAACAATGTGAATTAATTTCTCAAAATAGACAACTGTCATTTTCTTCGGTACCAACGAAAATATGCAAACATTGTTCAAGAGCCGAATGTGCATTAGCTTTGTATATCGCTGAGCACAATTCCATTCGCAATATTGACCACTTGACTGATGTGTGTAAAAAATGTTTCAAGGACTCGAAATAGACAAGCGATATGAAATTGCATAGAACCAAATGCACGCAAATTATTAATGACATTCTGGCACCTCATTTTAAAGCTGAACTCCGGAGTGACATAGGTGATCAAAAATATAGTTTAATATTAGACGAATCTACATATATAAGTGTCATAAAATACCTTGGAATTGTCGTAAGATATTTTAGTTTAAAACATAAAAGAGTAGTATCTGCGTTTTTAGCTTTGCAATCACTGGAAAGTTCTGATGCTGTTGGAATAGTTAGTTCCCTGGTTTGAGAGATTATGATCTGGACTTAAACAATTTAATTGGCATTGGAACTGACAACGCAGCTGTCATGACTGGATCTAGACACAGCGTTTATATGATTCTCAAAACGCAGTATAATCTTCCACATCTCGTATTGATACCATGTGTCTGCCATTCATTACAACTGGCGGTAACTCATGCTTCAGAAAACACATTACCAAGGAATATTGAATTTTTGATTCGTGAAACTTACTATTGGTTTTCACATTCAACAAAACGTCAAATTGAGTACAAAAAAATTTTTGAATCGATAAATTGTGGAGAATCACCGCTTAAAGTCTTGAAGGTCTGTGATACGCGGTGGCTCTCGATTGAACCGGCAATAGTAAGAATTCTATCCCAGTGGGACGAACTAAAACTACATTTCTTTACAATAAAGGACCGTTGTTACAGTGCTGAAATGTTACATTCTTTGTACTCTGACGAACAAAATCGACACTACGTGACCTTTTTGAAAAGTATTCTGGGTGAAGTACAACAGACAATCAAAATATTTGAAAGCGAAAAAGCAAACACCGTCAAACTGTTAAGTTCTTTGATGGCATTGCTACGTTCTGTCTGCCAAAGAATATTACCAACGGCAGCAACAACCGACAAGGATTTCATTCATCTGAAAATTAAAAACCACCTCAACCCTGCGCCTTATCTCGTATATCTTTTCGAGTCACAAGTGCAAAAACTTCCCCCAACCCATAGTGACGATATTTCTGTAATAAGATTACGATGTATTGACTTTAACGTGAAATTAGGAGAAGAAATTCAAAAACTACTTCCAACTAATTTTGAAGCCCTGGAAAAAATGGCTCTATTGTGTGAGGAAGAGTCGCTAAAACAATGTTAAGACACATCGCTAATAGATCTTGCAAAAGAAATAGAAATTTCCGAAGAGAAGATTGACAGAATCTTGCGCCAATGGCAAACTATTCACTTCGTCGATTGGAGTCCGCTATATGGAGATCCTATTAGCTTTTGGGCCAAAGTAGCGGCATATAAAAATGCAATAGGGGTGAACACATTTCAGGATTTATGTGATTTTGCAATCGCCATCTTATCATTTCCATATTCTTATGCAGAAGTTGAACGAGTATTTAGCGCTATGAATATCGTTAAAAATAAACTTCGGAATAAACTTTCAGAAAAAACATTGAATTCTATTCTTCTCATCAGAAACCAACTCAGAATTAAAAACGAGAATTGCTCGACGTATGATCTCCCAGATGAAGTGGTAAGCCAAGTCGGTAAAGGAGAATCTAAAGTGTCTAGAGACCTTGGAGAGGCTTCAACTCCCGCTGCCGTTATAATTGACAATCTGGATGACTACGTTTTCAATTTTGATATTTAGATATAAATACATACTAAATAATTGGCCTAATTTTTATAGTAATGTGATTTTTAACTCCTTGATTAAAGTACTTATTTGTACTGAAATTGTTTAATTTCTCAATTACTTTGTTCCAAGTTTTTTTTCTTCCAGCCCGTAACAGGCTTAACATAATATATTTGAAATATCGACGACAGCGATATACCTACTCGTTTAGACAAGGAAAGTTCTAGAGACATCTAGCGGATTTTAAGAATTTATTTTTTCCTATATCTAGCGGATTTGGTCAGACTATCTAGGGACATTAAAATTTTCAGAACGGCAACCCTGGTATGCGCTATCGCACTAGTTCGATATACCTAGTGCGACTGTGTTGTAGTGTTCAGAAATTTCACAATGCCCACTTCAGAGCACGAACTGAAGCGCCTACGCGCCCAGCGAGGACAATGTAAATGTACTATTACCAGAATCGAAAACTTTATTAGCGATCCCATCAACCTAGCTTCGTCCACAATTGATACCTTAGAGGCGCGTCGTGAAAAACTTCAAAGCACTTTAAAAGTTTATGAAAGTGTGCATTTAGACATTCTCAACCTGGATGATAAAGATCTAGAGGAAGTAGGTGTCATTGAAGAAAAATATTTTTACGTGCTAGGAAAAATTAATGCTGCTTTACGGCAATTAACAAATAAAGTTGAGTCAGAAAAGCATTCTATATCCACTTGTAAACTACCTAGTATTGACCTTTCATCCTATGATGGTAAGGATTTGACTAAATTTAAACCTTTTATGGATCTGTTTAAGGCTGTGATAGACAACAACAAAGCTTTGTCAAATGTTCAAAAGTTATTTTACCTACGTAAATATTTATTTGGTGATGCATTATCTGTAATATTAAATTTACCACTTGTCAATGAGTCATACCCAGAAGCTATCCTATTGTTGGAACAGAGATTTGACAACCCATTACGCATGGTATCTAACCATATAAGCTTTCTTTTGGATATTCCCCAGATGCAAAAGGGTACAGCAGCTTGTATTAGATCATTTGTCTCCGATGTTCGTCAACAACTTCATGCTTTAAAGAACCTTGAGCAGCCTGTTGAAAGTTGGGATATGCTCTTGATATCAATACTATCTAGGAAGCTTGATAGCTATACAAATCGTGCTTACCATCTTGACCGCTCTTCTAATGATTTACCAACTATTAATGACTTTTTATCCTTTCTAGAAAAAAGAGCAATTGCATTAGAAGATAGCTCTTCACCAAAAAATACCTCCTATGAAGGTAAGCCAAAATCATATTTCAATAATTCAAAGGTTTCCTATCTTGCTACCAAATCCAATTCAAAACCAAATTGTTTATTTTGTAGTCATGAGCACCCTATTTACTCATGCCCAAAATTTAAAATGTCTCCATCTGCTATAAGGCTTAAATTTATAACTGACAATAAATTATGCAACATATGTTTGAGAGTGCACTCGGACTCATGTAAGTATTCATTTAAATGTAAAGTTTGTAAAAGTAACCATAATACACTTTTGCATCAGGAAGAGCCAAAAGAAGTGCCAGTCAATACTGCGCTTCATTCAAATATTTCCTCCAATACCAATGTATTGTTACCAACTATAGCGGTAAAGCTTATTGACAAAAATAGTCATGATATTTATGTAAAAGCCCTCTTAGACAGTGGCAGCCAAGCTTCTCTTGTCAAAAGGTCACTTGTAGACCAACTTGATTTGATTCCTATGACTCAAAAAACAAGTATCATTGGACTTGGCAACTGTAACAATGAAGCTAATAATTTTGTTAACATTTTGTTATCCTCATCATATAATAATATAACACATAGTGTCAAATTTCATATTATAAATTCAATTACAGCAAAATTACCTCAAAATTATATAAATATTTCAAATTTAGTACTTCCTGAGAATATAAAGCTAGCTGATGTGAATTTCAATATGCCTTCTGATATTTCAATGTTGCTGGGTGCAGACTTTTATTTTAATATTTTACTAGATGGAAATATGAAGTTAAACAATGGTTTTGTCCTACAAAATACTTTGTATGGTTATGTTGTTGCCGGCTCAGTTCAATGTTCACCTAAGGACTATGTTTCCAATATTAATTTAGTGTCTAATTTTGCGACAGAGCAGGAACAACATATCAATATTGAAGAAATTATGGAAAAATTTTGGCTGTCAGAAAAAATACCTGAAGTGAAAAATAGTCAAACAATTGAATTCAAAAAAGCTGAAGAATGTTTTGTAAATTCAGTCATGTATGAGAATAACCAATTTTCAGTTGATATTCCATTAGTTGCCCCATTAGAGCAGTTGCAAATGGGTGACTCATTTTCACTTGCACTTCAAAGGTTCCATACATTAGAAAAGAAGTTTAAATCTGATACTGTATACTTTGAAAAATATAAAGCCTTTATTGATGAGTATGTGCGACTCGGACATGCCAAAACTGTTGATATTGCCAAGTATGATGTCTATAATGACCCCGTATATTTTCTTCCACATCATGCTGTGCTAAATGATAGTAGTAAGACTACCAAACTGCGTGTAGTATTCTCAGGTAATATGAAATCTAGAAATGGTCATTCTATAAATGACGTCATGTTAAATGGACCTATAGTCCAAAGTGAATTATTTGACATACTTACATTTTTCCGTACCTATAAGTACACACTCATGTGTGATATTGAAAAAATGTTCAGGATGTGTTTCATAAATGAAAAATTCAGGCCCTTACAAAACATTTTATGGCGAGATAATGTTGGTCAGCCCATAAAGTGCTTACAGCTTCAAACAGTAACTTATGGACTTAAAGCCTCAACATTCTTGAGTTCAAGATGCCTCATTGAGTTATCCGATATGTATGAAGATAAATACCCACTGGCCTCAGAGGCGATCCGGTTCCATACCTATGTTGATGATGTAATCTGTGGTGCTGACTCTGTCGATCAGCTGGAGAACCTGAAAAATGAGTTATTAAATTTAATGAAACTGGGCAGCTTTAATTTGCACAAATGGTGCTCCAATAGCATTGAATCCCTTAGTGACATACCTGAAAATAAAAAATACTTTGATCAAATTGATTTAAACAAAGACAATATTATAAAAACATTAGGTCTAAAATATAATGTACTTACCGATTCTTTTCTTTTCCAATGTCCCGTAACTGATGAAAAACACCTGCAAACTAAAAGAAAAATTTTAAGTTTTATTGGTAAAATGTTTGACCCTCTTGGATTGATTGGGCCAATAGTGGTCAAAGCCAAATTATTCATGCAACAATTATGGAACTTAAAAATCGATTGGGACTCTACATTGCCTTCAAGCTATTTGAAAAACTGGCAAGAATTTTTAAATTGTCTTAATAAAATGGATAAAATTCATGTTTCAAGAAATGTCATAAATGGTGATGTTCAGACAATAGAGCTCATCGGATATTGTGACTCTTCGTTCAGTGCCCTAGGCTGTGCTTTATACTTAAGAGTTTTACATAGTAATGGTAAAGTCAATACTAACCTTTTGTGTTCAAAATCTCGTGTAGCACCATTAAATAAGTCAATCACCATCCCCAATTTAGAACTTAATGCGGCACTTCTTCTTGCTGAACTAGCTTCAAGAGTACATAAATTTATAAAATCAAAATATCCTACCATAAGGGTTGTACTATACAGTGACTCACAAATTGTTCTCTGTTGGTTAAAGTCAAGTAAGCCAAAAGGAGTTTATGTTTCAAACAGAGTACAAAAAATTAATTCTTTGACTAAAGGCTTTGACTGGTCTTATGTAAAAAGTGAAGATAACCCAGCTGACATTCTTTCCCGGGGTATTGCTCCACACAAATTGCAAGATCACCAGCTGTGGTGGCATGGACCAGCCTACCTTTCTAACAAAGACTTTCAGCATGAGTTTCCAAACTTTGATTCAATTAAAACTTTATTTCCTATTGCTCACATGAATAATTCTGAAGTTATTGATGTAGAAGCAAATAATGTATGCAATACCATACAGGAAGATTCACAAAATGATATTTTTAATAAATATTCAGACTTGAATAAATTAATTAGAATAACATCATTGATCTTAAGATTCAAAAACAATAGTCAGAATCCTAAAGCTAAAATTGTAGGTGCTATATCACCTAAAGAGTTACAAAATGCATTACTTGTAGTAATAAAGTTCAGTCAACAATCAAAACTTGCAAAAGAATTTCAATTGATAGCTTCAAATAAACCTATTAAGTCAAGCTTAAGTAATTTAAATTTATTCATTGATTTTAGAAATACTATTCGTGTTGGTGGTCGTTTAAATAATGCTACCAACATGACATATGATAAAAAGCACCCCATCCTTTTGCCAAAGTCATGCCATTTAGTTCATATGCTTATACAAAGAGAACACTTGAGACTTTTACATGCAGGTCCAAAACTAATATTGAGCTCTTTATCCCAAAAGTTCTGGTTGATTGGTGGTATTAGAGAAGTGAAAAAGGTACTTCATAAATGCATCAAATGTTTCCGTGCCAAAGCCACAGCTGCTAAGCAACTTATGGGTTCGTTACCAACAGATCGAGTCACAGCTTACAGACCATTTGAAATAACTGGAATTGACTTTTGTGGTCATTTTGATGTTAAAGTAGCACGAGTTCGAAAACCCCTTATTACCAAGGCTTACATTGCAGTCTTTGTTTGTTTTAGTACGAAGTCTCTACACCTGGAATTATTGAGTGATTTGACTACTCAAACATTTTTGGCATGTCTGCAGCGCTTTATATCAAGACGTAGTATACCTAGTAAAATTTATTGTGACAATGCAAAAACTTTTAAAGGTGCATCTAACTGTTTAAAAGAATTACATAATTTTCTCATGTCTCAGGCAAATAGAGACTCTGTTGAACAATTTTGTTCAAATAAATTAATACAATTTAAATTTATACCCACTTACTCTCCGGAATTTGGTGGTCTTTGGGAAGCTGGAGTTAAGAGTGTGAAGACCTTTTTGAAAAAGATAATGGGCAGTACATGTTTAACTTTTGAAGAACTTTATACAGTGATCACCCAAATTGAGGGGATATTAAATTCAAGACCATTACTTCCTATGAGTGGTGATATAGGTGACTTCACATACTTGACTCCAGGTCATTTTCTGACTGGTGTACCCATTACTAGTTATCCTGAAGTAGACCTTACAGAAACTAATGAAAGCAGGCTTAGGCTGTGGAATGTTTGTACCAAATTAAAACAACAGTTCTGGAAGGTCTGGTCCAGGGACTACTTAACACAGTTGCAAAATAGACCTAAATGGAAAAATGCTCATGTTAATCTCAAAGAGGGAGATTTAGTTATTGTTAAATATGACAATGTACCTCCATTTAATTGGCCAATGGCCCGTATAGTAAAAACCTTTCCGGGTACTGATAATAAAGTTAGAGTTGCTGAGATAAAGATGTCTAATAATAAAACATATTTGCGTTCTTATAATAAATTATGTCCATTGCCTTTAACTTAAAAAATAAATTACTAAAATTCTGTATGCTTCTTAAATTTTCAAACTTCAATATTTTTTATTATTGCATCTTTGTCGAGGCCCCAACTATGTTCAATCCATTTTATCGAATTGAACATATATAATTATAAATTTATAATGTCTTATCTTTAGTCGAGTGATTAGTAGCACATCACTATAATGTACTCACAACACTAGCGATAAGTAATTTTTTTTCTCTTCCATTTTGTACGCTGTTCTATATAGCAGTCGTAACTATTGTAAAATTGAAATAAAAAGTAATTGCTGTTCAAAAGTATTCTTGGCCTTTTTTATCCTACACACCTATACGAGTAACCTGAGTGAGAGCAATTTCATTGAACTTCAAATGCACGGAGCTTAGCCTACAAATTGAATAAATGACATCACCTTTCACAACATACAATAATAATCCGTATAAATTGTATATCATTTATCTTCACTAAAGCGGGAGAAAGCGCGGATGGACAAAAACTGATGGGATAGTCGTGGTGGTTTAAAACCTATACCGGAGATGGGGTTTCACCTATTAATGACTATTAGTCTGCTATTAAATGGATACCGACTACTTAAGTCCTCTGCATTTCCTGTTTACTCATGGTGTGAGTGATAGGTAGCATAGCGTTCTTGAGTTTTTCCGTTGATATAAGGAATAAAAAACGTGGTGAAGTGCGAGTACGATATTATATAGATTAACCTACTCTCATTGGCTGCTGGGGAATCGGGAGTTGTGGATCGGATCGGATGTTAGTGTTCCTGATTGCTAGGGAACCTCACCTGTTTCAATCTGACGTTATGTCAACATAGATGTTTGGAGCAAAGTTAAGTCTTATAAAAAATATGCATCATACCTATTATTACCATGTTTTTGTACACATTTTATGTATCCACCCAACCACCACCTTCTTCCCTCTTATCTTCTTACACAAACACACACACACACGCATAGAAAAGTTTTTACATACACTATCTTATAGCACTATCACTATATATGTCTAAGCTTTGACTTTGCGGCGCCTTCTCATGTACCTACCTATGTTGTTTTTCTGATAGAATAAACTTTTAGTAATTTGTGTAATCCTGTTTTGGCCATATGTTATGTTTTTAATATGTAAAACTATATTTTCTGTTAACGCTGTTGGATTACCTTAGTAAATAAAATAAAAAGTAAATGTGGCAGATGTCAAAGTGACAGATGACAATGTAGTTTACCTACAGCTCTTTTTTTAATTTTGACGTCCGTTGTTTTACTATTACTTACTTTGACCAAAACAATATAAGACCACAAATGTATGTTTGTGATCGCGAATAATAATTTATTTTATCTGTTAAAAATGCATACTGGATATTATGATTTATGAGTCCTTCCAAAATACCCAAGTAGAAAAATTTCAAGATCACTCAATCTACTCGGTCTTACTTAAACTCTTATTTAGAGAAACTTCTGTAGGTCATCGGCGAAGCAATAAGAAAATTTAATCAATAATATACTAATTTCTTTTAGCAAAAATGTATGGGTTGAAATGTAAATATGAAATTTAAAAAGTTGTGTAAACTAAATTATCGTCAGTAATTGTCAATTTGGTTATTAATTTATAATGAAATAAATGTGTACAGAAATCTACATAATAAAAGATATACATTTTCAAAACAAAATTCCACCTTGTGCTTTATTACTAAAGGGTTTCATTAATTAAAACTGTCTTCCAAATATCAAGCCTTGCCCATTGAAATGGTGATGAGGGCAATCCTAATTTAAAACTTTTTTAATACCTTCGAGAAGAAAACTAAGTTGAACTTGCTGGGAAGGTCCAACTGGCCTAAGTAAACTTTTGGCATTAAGATTTAATAATTAATTGCGTTTTTTTTTATTACTTCTTTTTGATATGTTTGCACACTTACATGGAACACTTTATTATAAATACTAACATGTTATTCACGCATTTTAGTGAATGATATAAGATAACTGACGCCAATAATTCAGATAGCTCCGACTATAGTTCCGAACACATCCAGTGTTTTTTTCTTCAAAAAGAGCTCTTTATGCGCTCTTTGAACAAAGGACAGTGCGAGAAGTCAATATGAGCATCTCGTGCTCACCTTGAAGTCCGTTGTATATAAATCTGAGTATTTGACGACATTATATCTAGCCGTGTATACTACCTTAATAATATTTATTGAGAATAATGATAATACAGTTACGTCACGAGTGTAAGGGTTGCACTTCAAAGATTTTGTACATAACAGCAAAACAAAGCAAATCTTTATAGGTCTGACCAGCAAAATAAAAAGAAACAGACTGAAAATACATATGTACGAACTCAGAAATTCTCTATAGCAAGCTGGCTGGGTAAAGCACGATGAATATCAATATGTATTGTGTAAATACCCAATATATCTTTGATTTCTCGTTGTGCTTATCGAAGGGTCATCGTGTGTAGGCAATTTGTTATCATGGCGGAGAATTTATTGAAATCAGATAAAGTACAGTGGAAGAGACAACCCTAACTTATCAACATAGGATAATCAATACGTTAAAGGATTGATGTAGCCTTACTATAGGTTCTTTAAATCTTTCAACTTTACTCCTTATAATTTAAAACGCAAATTTCTTTAACGAATTCTATCGTTATAGTGAACAAGACATGCAGAACAACTTTCAAATATTTAAATGTGACAGAACTTTGAATTTCAAATTGGTATTAGTTAAATATTTAGACGCATCGTTATATTATTATGTTCCATTTCATTACGACATTTCCTCGACCTTTTCTCTCTCCCTTTCTTCACGATTTTTTAACTTTCAGTAACATTTCGCTTCACTTTCACCGGGCACGATTGAATCGATCGTTAATTTTAACTAAAGTTGAAATCAAAAACATTTTGAGAGCCTTCTCAAATTGATAAATAGCCTGTAATCGAACTTAATTGACCGTTTTATTCGTTTTAAGTTAAACGAGTGTAAATTGACCCGTGAAGTGGTTAAACTAAGAAGAATTAACCCGTGAAATGTACTGTATAAATTGTTTGATTAAGATTGACAGAAGACGGTGTTGAAATCACTTTTAGAAAGGACGTGATGCCGCTTCCTTTGAGCGTACAATGTAAACAATATAAATACAATGTATTTTTCATTTTGCTGAACTCGTAGCTACCGTGTTCTAGTTCAAGTCAAGTGATCAAAATCAGTCTGCTTACACGATTTTGAAGAAGTTAGTTCCAAATGTAAGCAAGTAGATCTTAAATTATTATTTTTAGCGGCGGTATGCCTTTATTGACTAAATACTACGAACTATAAATAACACTACAGCTACTACAACAAAACCATAGACAACCTTATAGGTTGTCTAAATGCTTTTCTTCTTTTCATTGCAGACTCCAGGCAGTCCAAATGCTCCCGCCCAGTTGGCAGCTTGCTCAGCATGCTGGCAGCATTGGCCCGTTAAGTTGCAATGCTTAATTAAATTAAATAAATACCTACTAAGAACATTGCAAACATTTTTTTTAATGCTGATAGGTAAGCCTTTGACCACAATCTCACCTGATGGTAAGTGATAACGTGGTCAAAGGTGTTAACAGGCTTTGTCTAGAATTGCTGGCTCTCAAGGACAGCTGCCGGAACATTATTGTTATTGACGTATTACTCCTAAATTACATGCAGTTAAACTCGCAACCAGTTGATACTAGATGTTTTTTCTTTTAATTTGTAGACGAAACGTATTGCATAAAGTTTATAATCGTAACTCGGATTGATAAATTAATAATCTTTGGTAGTATCTACTTAGACCCTACCCGTGAGTCAATGAGTGAGTCTAAAAACCTCTTGTATATGCATAAAACTATTAGCCTGTAACTAGCTAATAAATCCTCATTTGCCACCATATACTCTCATAGTCGGTTTTTAGGATATCATATTTTAATATATGCAGGTTCATATGCGTAACGAGTTACTGAGTCAAAATCACGATCAACAGTCAATTCTAACTTTAATCGGAAGCCTGTATGAGAATCCTGAATGTGGTACATCAACGCAGGTATTAATAATATCCAAGAAGGAAGGAATGGAACAGCCTTGAATCTTGAGTCGGGAACCGTGAAAATAATTTCTATGTTTTTCTTGACGTGCCCTGCATACAATGCCACTGTTTACAATGACAATGGCTTCGTTATTATGGTTTCGTTGTCCCGATGACGTTAGTCAACGCAATGCGCTTGCGCACCGGAAATGTCATTACGAAATCATTAGTTTCGGTGCTGTTAACGACGCTGAGAATATTATTTACTGTTTTACGAAGCTTATGCTGACAATAAACATTCAGTGGTATATTTTTTATTGCCTATGACTACTATCTCTATTGATGCTGAGTGAAGAAGCACTCAAAGTGATTGTTCAGGGTAACTTAGAATGACTGTCGTAAGGACAGCTGCCGTAACAAATCGTTTGGTGCTTGGCGTGAAATTCTTTACTTGAGGATGGTAGCTAATCGGGAAAAATCTAAATTCGCAAAACGTTCTACCACCATTCTATAACGAGTGTCGTCCTAAGACAACAAGCAGGGCCGACGGTTTAACGGGTCCTTCGAAGCCTGGAATCGCTCAGTAGTAAATGCTACTAGCGGTCAAGGAAAAATACCCAATGAATTGGCTTAAAATGCAACTGTTCATGACGCAAATCGAAATATTTTGTAGAAAATTGTCTTGGTATAATGGAACATAACCGAATTGGGGAAACTACCTTCAAAGCTGTCTTTTCTATCTTACCCCTAGACTGTTTTCTTAAGCTGGTGTCGCAGCGAGGAATAGCCATCAAAGAGAGGAATGACTTGAGGCGAAGGTTGGACGCCGAAGACGTTTAGTAAGTCTGAGCTGCAAAGTCGCACCGGGAACGCTGTTGTAAATTATTATTATAAGGACTAAAATGCTGGGCAGCCATGCCTTCACTACATTTAGGTAAGGGTGGACGTAGTGCTGGCTTTCATGCTTTAGTTTTTTTACGTTTTCTTCGCCTTTTAACTCAATTTATACATAAATAAGTAAAAGAAATGTAAAATTTATTTAAAACAAACTACGCGTTACCTGCGAAAGGATTCAAATACTATCTACTACCCATTACCTCTTTTCCCGTAACGTACCACGATTTCAATATTTACCGACTCATTTCTTATTACGAGAATATAAGATCCACCAAACCACTGGCACATTGAAAACGTTTCTATATATAACTTGTCAAAACGCCGTCAAATATGAAAATATAATGCATTCCAAATAAACTCAACACTGTCAACACATTGACAAAGTTTTTAAGCGTACAGAAATATACCATATATGGTCAGTAACTTATGTACAATAGTGGCCAGTAATCCATGTCCAATATTGAAATAGCTCAGTGCAGTGATGATTGTTCTTCGTATTGTTTTGTTTTTAGATTTAGAATTCTTTATATAATTTAAAAAAAATATAAACAATAGTTCTCTACCTTCAAATAGTAACAAGCACGATAGCAAAGTGAAATTCTTTTTCAATACTAATTGCGAGAAGTAAACATCATTAAACTTGTTCCTCCACATTAGGTAAAGTCCAACGGAAGTTCCCCAGCTAGGGCGGGCGGTAGCGATTCCAGGAATCTTTGAAGTAGATGAACTACATACAAATTGAACCTTAGGTATCGTAGATAAGATTGAACATAGAACATTTTCTTCTCCGTAACACTGACACACATGCTGCGATCCGCTCTGAATATATTACGCGTATGTGTGTGTGTTCGTCTGTATCATATACATATGAAATCGAATACTCGGTACAGGTTCCGGGGTCCGGAATATATGCTAATAGATTATAACATCATTAAATTTGTAATGGTAATATAGGTACAGTGTTTTCGCCATTCGTGGGAGTGGGCATTTTTTAGTGACGGGTCCATTTATGCATGCTATGTTAAATTCTTTGTGGTTAGTTTTGAGGCTAAGGTCAGAACATCGTATGTGGTAAAACACTTTCTATGTATGGAGAGTTTTAGAGAGTACTTAGTATGTTAAAAGTATGTATTTAAGCAGGCTATGTAAATAAAACTACTTGATGACTTCTACAAATTTCATGGGTATTCTTTTTTGATTTCTTCGACCACCAATGATGCTGTCAGTCGAAGATAAAATTAGAATGAATACTTTATACAATGCGAAAAACACCGTTCGCTGTTTAGTAACAGATTTTTTATTTGAGGACTACCCTCATAAGTACCTAGCTGGGCAATATTTCGAAATAGGCTTACAATATGCGGTGATTATCAAGTCTGCCGCAGGATTTTAAGCATTGACCTGGCGTGGCAGTCCATATGTACTGCCATGGGAACCATGGTCGTTTCAATTTAATGATAAAATGTATATGCGCTATCTTTTCCCGCTGGTACCTCTGGAATCAAATCTACCGAAGGAATCGCAATGACTTCGGTGTCCACTCTACTTTCGAAAGATATTATGGCAGTAACACCTTTCTTTTATTGAATCCGTCATTACTGGATGTTTTGTTAAATAAATTTCGATCTTATGTCGATTAATTTTATAGGTAACTCTCATTGATCAAAACTCCGTCTCACTACATGAAAATTCAGTTTAACTGCTAACTGCTAGCTTTTCGTTGTCAATGCAAACTTAAATGGCGTATTAGATTAGACTAGTTTGTTGATTAAAGGACTAAACAAAATGGTTGAATAATGTCCGTTATTATATACCTAGATTCAGAATTCTCGAAGATGAAGATCAATGTTACAACCGACAGAAATCGTAATATGACGAACTCATACATTTCGAAATTCACTGAAAGTAGAACCTCACTGCTGTGGCGGCAAATTTTAAGATTTAAACAGTTTTATCGCGCTTGTTGCTAAGTTAGCATTTTACAATATGGTAATGATATTCGCGATTTTATGACCGAGACACTTTTGTTCTTCATTTTTTCGTTTTTCATTTCAGTAAAAGACTACTTCCGGTAAATCATGAATATTCAAATTTTGTTTCAGTTTCTGTTTGATAAATAACACTGACTTGAAATACGGCGGCGGTTACCAATTAACTTTTTAATATATAACGTAATGATTACCTACCTGATAATAAATTGTTTCCATTATTTTGGTACAAAGTACTGCTACTAAACGATACATTTTATTTGCAAATGCAGTTAATATCATAGTTGAAACTTTAAGAGTTATAACAACTGCCCTGTTTGATGGTAAGTAGCAAACGAATGAACAGAGAACAATCGAGATATTAATAGATCATGTTTACCATCTTTCTGATCAAAAAAATAAACATCATGATTTTTACATTATTTTGTTTCTAAAAGCATCAAAAAAGCATTTCATTCACAGCAAAAGCGTGTAAACATACTGATTGATTACATACCGTCGGATCTTCCAACAAAAACACAAAAGCACAGCAAGCAAGGTCCGGCAAGCACAATCACAGTTCGCACTGAACGTCCACAGACAATTTGTTTCTTTTTTGTTTTTATACAAAAAAATCAAAAAGTCAAACGCACGTGCGCGGGTTTGCGTTTGAATTTCGAACGCGGCAGTGCGCGCGCGCCAGACTGAGAATGACAAGTGCCAAGAGCGCAGGTGCCAACCTCCCTCTAACAAGGTCACGCCCCTCTCTTCACACTCATTTCACCGGGAGAAAGTCTACCTACATACATACCAAATTTCCGAACTGATTGACTCGAATGAATTAACCGATGTGTGGGATGAATGGAGCTAAGGGTCACGGAGGAATGTCCGCGGCGTGCCTTCATCATTGTCATAGGTCGCGATACCGATCTCTGAGGGATCGAAGATTGTGGGACCTGGCGCTTCGTGTTAAAGTGCTTGCTTTGGAGCTTTTCGGAGCCCCTCGTGAGAACTGATTGAATTGTTTGTCATATGTTTATTGTAGCTCAATAATATTTTATCGTAACTCACGTACTTAATTGATATCCGTGAAAAATTACATAGAACGTAAAAACTGGTATAAAATATTTAATTCGTTGAAAAATCAAATTATTATATTTTTAAAAACATAAGTTAAAAAATAATCTAAATTAAGAGGGTAATCATCTTCCTACCCTCAACCCACTCATGGGGAGCGAAACGATATTAGAATGAGAGTTACTCTTCTTCTATTGCCGCGGTCATGAGTTGGATGGGTGACCGCTGGTGACATTACTACTGAGCGCTTCCGTGCTTCGGAGGGCACGTTAAGCCGTCGCGCGTCGGTCCCGGTTGTTGTCTTAGGATGGCAGTCGTTATAGCATGGTGGTAGGGCATTTTGCGAATGCCCGCCTGGCCAGCTACCACCCTCAAGTAGCAAATCTGTCGCCAAGCACCTAACGGTGTGTTCCGGCAGCTGTCCTTGAGAGCCAGTAATTCTATGTTAGCCTGAACAACATCTTCGACCACATCACCACTTACCATCAGGTGAGATAGTGGTCAAGGGTTAACCTATCAGGCATAAAAAAAAAACTCTTCATATATAAATAATAAAATTGGATTATCAGTTATAACAAAACATGGATTTTTTATTTTATTATAGACTAGGTCGCAGGGCTATTGAGAAAGCCGAGTGAAATAATCATTTCGCTATGTTTTAGTTAACCGCACGAAAATAAACAATACCCGATATGTATCGACCGGAGTCGATATCGTCCTTTTATGAAAGAAATTCTATTATTACAATTATCTACTATGCGCACGGGATACTCAGAGGAATTTATAAATTGACCTTACCTACCGGAGACTACAATGCTGGTTAATTCTGGTTCTATTTCAATCTACTACATAATAGAGGGTAATTTATAATATCTCTGACTGTGAGCGGCGAATTTATGATTTCCATGAAATTAGTCCGTGAATTAATCCTTTTACATTAAGACGATTGTCAAAGTGTAAGTGCAATTATAATGTTCTTTTTGAATAAATATCAGCCGGCTTTGATTATGCCGCTCGCGCGCTGGGACATAGATACAAACGTTGTTACCAAAGGTATTCAGCAGCTATAATGACAAGTAATTATATAAATAAAATTAAAAACCCCGGCCTTAGCCTAACATACATTTCAGTTCCAACCTGAACCTATTATATAAAAAGTATTGCATGAACACCAGCTTTTTACAAAAAATCATTGAAATCGGTTAAGCCGTTTGGAAGTCACTATGCAAATAACAGATTATCACAATCGCACACTTACCTACTATAGTATTACATCAACAGCAATGACGCCCACAACATTATGGAACAAAGTCTCCACATCGATTCTTTATTATTTTGGGTTTGCTAGAAGGCTCAGGCTAGGCAGGCGGATTAGGAATCGCAGTGTAAGATGGCACTTCGTCGAAGACCCTGCTGTCTACCTACTGCTATTTTTACTTTGTCGTTTCATAAGACTCCTGTTAGAGTGAGAGAAAGAGAGAGACAGTGAGAGAGAGGATGAGGGGAAAGGGGATGCAATTCTAGCCCAGCGTTCTACAGCGACTTACTCGTATAATCGTTCTTTTGTAGCCGGGGGCTAAAATCAAGTTTTCAGTCAGTTGTATCTGCATAATTCCCTTATAGGCAAATACCCCATTAATAGGGGAGGTTGTGTTCAACAGTGGACGATCTGGCTGTTACAGTACAGTACAGTACAGTATCTGCATTGACCTTTCCAACAGAAATATCAGAAAAAGAAAATGATCATCAGCTCATTTTCTCATTCCAATGTGGTAATCAGTTTACATTTGTATTTTTAAATTGACTTTATCTCGATTAAATCAGATGGTGTCGATGGTGATGATCGATTGAGTCTTTGTCGCGCTCGTTGCACGGTTGCCATTCGCGGCAATTGATTTTGATTGTAATTTGTACGCAATGTTGCATGATTTGTATAGACTATTATACGAGTAGAAGAAAGAATATACGAGTAGAATTGGTATCAAGTGAAGTCTTACTTAATACATGAAGCTATTTTATAATATTAAGTATACTTATTATGTGCTATATATTCCGATATACAAATAGGAATTGCAATTTTTGAAATGAAATTCTCGTGAGTTTCACACATATTTAAATATTATAAATAAAACCGGCAAAAAACACTCACGTTGGGGATCGAATACGTCGACCCGGGTGAGTGCACAGCTGCGTCTGCGAGCTCCCGACGGGCAGCTCCCCAACGTGAGTGTTTTTTGCCGGTTTTATTTATAATATTTAAATAGGAATTGCAATATTCATCACATTACTAAGACAATCATTGCTAAATTTTTAAAATAATTATTATGTTGTCTTAGGTTTTCGCGATTGTTACACATAGTAATTAAACAACTTTAAACGGTTTAAATCGCGTATATTTATCATTATTTTGTCCCGACGTTTCAAACACTTTGCAGTGATCGTGGTCACGGATAATTATTACTTAAAATACTTTATCTCAGAAACTAGAAGTACATTTAGATTTAATTTTTGTGATTGAAGCCTTATGAATAATAAAATGAAGTTTTCAGGGTAGCTACCTGATAAATAGAGCAAGCTTTTAAAAGCCAAATGGTTATTTTTTTATGTGATTTTAACGGCCCTTGAAGTTGTGAACATACTGGGTAATTTTATCTTTCTTGGCATTTAATTTTTTTTTATTCCATTAAAAGATCTAACGATAGTAAAAGTTACCATATTGAATTGGTATATCTATCAGCTTAGCACACAAAAAAAAAACAAGCATCTACCGCAATTATTCATGTGTTCATAAATATTTTTATTTATGAAATCATTTTCTCATCGTACTCGCGGCGTGTGAAAAATTTTAAAAAAAGTCATAACTCCGAAAATACGAAAAGTCGCGGAACATACCTCCCAGCTTCTGTATAGCACTACTTCACACCCCGGGACACTCTGTATATATTATATAATATGTCACTTTTGTATAATAAGCCAATTCACATCCAATGTTGACTGTTATTAAATTACTTATATTTAATGTTTTAAAATGTGTAGTTTATTGTAGTGTCTTGATGTATTTATTTTATTAATGTAATCAATATTAAAACGTGTAATTTATTATACCGTTATATGTAAATTCCTCTATTCAACAAAATACTATGAACTATATACAACACTACAGCTTCTACAATAAAAGCACTTGGACAACCTATAAGTCATAGCAGACTCACAGGCAGTCCAAATGCTCCAGCCCAGTACCAGTTGGCAGCGTACCCAGCACGCTGGCAGCATTGCCCCGTTGAACTGCAAATTGAATAATTATAACTAATATATACTATTTATTTTTAGTTTTTGAGTTGTACTTAGTTTCCACTTAATTTAATTCATATGCCCGCCTGGCTAGCTACCACCCTCAAGTTGAAAATCTGTCGCCAAGCACCTAACGCCCAAGTAGCACAAAAGCGCTGAATAGGAGCTGAATCACTGTTCACAATGGAATCTTCTGCTGAAAAAACCTGCTGAATAAGAGCGTTAGAGGCGCCTACTCAGCTAATATAACTCTGATTTGGGCACAAATTAATCAGCTGTTAGTTGAATAATGTGACTGGTTGCACTATGTAAGCGTTATTTGAGCATTATTAAAGGTAACAGTTGCCCTAAGAGCTGAATAATGACTGATTATCAGGGTATGTCTTACCTTTTATACACCACAAGGGCTGATTAATAGAGTACTTGTTACATATTTTTCAGCACAAAGTAGACTCCAGGAAATTAGTAACTCTTTTATGGAGCTGACAATTCACAAGTGGCAAAATTGTGAATAATTTTCACCTACTTTATTATTATTTTGATGTTTTATGTGAACCATTTTGTAAAGTGTTTGTAGGAAATAGGCAAGCTATTATCGCCAAGTAAAACTTTATTGATTTTCCTCCATGGGCATGAAATTCGAATGGGAAAGAGAGTTTATTGTCAAATACTATATAATTATAGACGAAAATTTTCACGCCCTCTCAAAATATCACTAACTAGGTACTTGAAAATTATGGATATAAAATAGATTAATGATATAATTATAAAAAAAAATGTATTTTTATTTTTCCTTTATAATTTGACAATAGGCTGTTTACGTGTAAAATCATTACATTTTCTATTCAAATTCTGTTGTTATTTCCGTTGACTAAACAAAAACAAATTGTTATTATATTGTATACACGGTTATAATCTATAAAATGGCAGACAAGCAATGTGTACTATATTAACCACAATCAAACAGCATGAGCTGTTTAAGTGTCCACTCATGGTACATGAATCAGTAACGAGCTCTTGATATTGGGCAACATCTACGCAAATAGCTGTACTAGGTAATCATCAGTGAACTGATAAACTCTGCAGGAATTTTAGCCCTTTTTTTATATTTCCACATATCACAATATCTTAAACGACGCGATTTGCTATACTTACCTACGAAGCGCTGAATAAAAAAGTATTCAAAGTCTTATTTAACGGCACTAGTAGATTAATTGTCAACGCTAGTACAAGTATTCAGCTCTCACTGATTATGGGTAACATGTGAGCCAATATAGAGCAGTTTGCTTTAACTTAGCATCATATATGTTCACCCATAGTGATCATGTGGGCTTAATAAGAGCTTTTATACGATTGCGTGTAACAAGCTGATTAACATTACACTAGTTCCACTGTGTGCAGCAAAAAGCATTATCTTTGTTATTTGAAGCCACAGAATAACTGAATACATTATAGTAGCTCACGTGTTCTTTCTTAAAATGCAAGTGGTCTAAGGGTACACTTGTGGTCTTCAATTCAGAATATAGTCCACAAAAATCCTTTAAATTGCTTAAAGATGTATAATATTGAACTTGTTACCTATATTAACACTGTGAATATTACAGTGTGGTCTCCGTGACACATAATAACGTTCTTATTCAAGTGAAAGCTCACTTATCACCTATTGCAGGTCGAGTGTACTGTAATAACTCTTAATAAGTGCTAAAGTTACCGATGTTACCTCTTGTGACATCTTATAATGCAGTTTTGTGCTACTTGGGCGGTGTGTTCCGGCTGCTGTCCTTGAGAGCCAGTAACTCTAGGTTAGTCTGATCAACATCCTCGACCACATCATCACTTACCATCAGGTGAGATAGTGGTCAAAGGCTAACCTATCAGGCATAAAAAAAAATAAAAAAATATATGTAACTACTTTTACCTGTATTCCTTCAAATAAATAAATTTGAATTTGAAAAACTCGTCAAGAGGAAGATCGATGCCTGTTATAAATTATATAGAAGTTCAAATACTGATAATCATGTTTTGCAAATACGGGTAAGTGACATTAAAACCTTATTTTTACAGCTGGAGGATTATACTTCAAACGCTATCGTACCTTTGGTAAGCTAAGATGTAGTGTAGAATTGTGATCATGCTTAACCTTACTGAAACAGTCAGTTCCATGTTCCAAGGACATGTGCTTGAACAATCTGTTAGGTGCTTAGCCAGAGATGCTAAATATATTAAAAGGTGATAGGTACCTCAGACGAGCATTTGCAATATGCACTAGACTATTTACCACCGAGCGCTTTCATGATTGTATTGCACATTAACCCGTGCCTTAGGATGTTAGTCGTTAAAGTATGGTGGTATGACATTTTGCGAATACGCTGTATATAAAAGTACCTACCTAGCTAAGCTACCATCCTCGGGTATATCGTAGGTAGAATACCTGTTACCATGTGCTTGGTGCTACAAAATCACAAATTTATGATATAAAAAAATATAGTCATGACAGTGATTCGAATCTGCGCCATCCACCCCCATAACCGGGGCATGCTCTGACTGTGACTCATAACTCAAATGTTTTCTCTCATGCTTTAACCATCGTATGGGGGTGGAGTGACACTTATAGTTCAACAAACGTTGTACAAAAGGCTTTTTCAACAAGAAGTTTGTTTTCTAAAAAAAGAATTGAATTTACAAAAATGTATGAACTAGCCAGGCATTTAAGATCACATAAAAAATATTGTATGGAACTATGGCCGGTTATACTTTATATTAAAAATAAGGTAATTTACCAGAAAAACTACATAATTTCCACATTTAAATTGCCTTCCAGAGTACGTATTGTTTGAGTGCATGTCTTAATGAATAATTAAACATTTCCGCCCTGAAATGAACTACATAATTTAAATGTGACTTATAACTGGAAGAAACTTTATATTCGAGTATTACCTGTACTTCGAATGTTAAAACTAGTGACTTCCCGGACACCACACTGGTTTGGATAATTCTCCTAACAGCTTTTATTGACACCAGTTGATTTCATTTTATTCCAAAATAAAAAATCAGCTGAAAAAGATACAATTTTCAACACCGGAAGATGCGCTAGCTGCATTTGAGCAGTCTGTGTAATAGGTGTATGAGGCAGATTGAAAAAAGTGTTTAAAAATTGATTCAGACACATGAAACTTGTAAAGAACTGTTTAGTGAATTAAAAAGGTGATATAAAAAATTAATTGCCCTCTAGATTTTTTATTGGTATCGCAAAAATTAACGGTTTTCTTACCTATGTAAGTGTAACAAAAATAATAAATCGTTCACTTAGACATAGTTTTAGAGACAAACGTACCCATTCGTGTTATTGACTTATATTAATTGACCGTAAGTTCGAAACTGAATATTTTACCTCAAATCAAATTCTCAGTCGTGTCTCAGTTTTCTAAAACTATATGGAAATGTATGTAAATATGTCAATCGATGTTATTTACGAGTGTTCTCTTTTGTCTAAGTTTGAATATTATGAACGTGAATAATATTTTGATTTATGATGATTTTAGAACTCTCGTGATATTTATGGCATGATTATTAAAAAATGGCACTTTATTGGAAATTAGTTCTTTTCTTCGCGAAGTTGATAATAAAGCAGTAAGTATAATTTAAGGAAATGATAAAACACAAGTAGAAGAAAACAAAATAATAGGCCAAAGAGCTGCAATAAATAGTGCAATTTTTTTTTTATGCTTCATAGGTTAGCCTTTGACCACTATCTCACCTGATGGTAAGTGATGATGTGGTCCAAGATGTTGTTCAGGCTAACCTACAATTACTGGCTCTCAAGGACAGCTGCCGGAACACACCGTTAGGTGCTTAGCGACAGATTTTCTACTTGAGGGTGGCAGCTAGCCAGGCGGGCATTCGCAAAATGCCCTACCACCATGCTGTAACGACCGCCATCCAAAGACAACAACCGGGGCCGACGGCTTAACGTGCCCTCCGAAGCACGGAAGCGCTCAGTAGTAATGTCACCAGCGGTCACCCATCCAACTCATGTCATAACCGCGGCGGACGTTACTTAACTTTGCTGATCGGTTAAGAATGGCTAAGCAAGCTTCGCTACGTGCGCAGCAATATGGAAGTAACTTCGATAAACTATACCCTAGATTCTGCGCGAACGCTCCAAGGTTAACCAAACAAAACTGTGCTTATAATGATCTGAAGCACAGTTTTGCCGTTGATTCCGACCTGTGCCGCCACGCCGAGCACACCTGTCTACAGCTCCGCCAGTATCTCCCAGTGAGACCGCAATAGTCCCCGCACTATTGCCGTCTCACTCGGGTCATCGTTCCGACGATAGTTGCAGACCAGTGCCTTGGAATACGCAGTCCTGACGAAGTTTTTGTTTTGTGTGCAGAAGCTGAGCAGCCGCCGAACGCCGAGCAACGCGAGCTACGAGCTCGCCGTGCCGTCGCGCAGAGGCGCTCTAAGACGTCTGGCATTACCACCTACCCAGTCCCTTGTTTCGGACGAACAACATCATATCGGGCTGGTGGTCTTGCTTCGACCGCACTTTTCGGTGCGCATTTCACCACTTTACTATCCGACACAACATAGTAACAGTCGCGTAACAACACACTTTGTGCTGTTAAGCGACGTCGTTCAGGCGTGGGGTAGCGTCAGCCAAACCCGTCTGAACGATCAAATCCGCCATTTGCTGCGGTCGCAGTGTGACACCCTACGGTGACAACGGCCACTGTTGTTGTTTTGGTTTAACCTTGCACCGTGGCCTTTCCCGCTTCACGGGTCAGCCGAAGCAAGCTGGGCTCCGGGATTCTGGCCTTGGGGTCACCCCTAGTCAAACCCGGAGTAGCGCTTAGGAGCACCCCTCTCCGCCGAGAAAAAAGCTCGGAGAGGGTACACAACTAGGGCACACCATAGGTACTCACTCCCTCTCACACAAGTGAGCTCACGAGTTGCGAGAGGGAGACAGAACCCGTTAGGCCATCCTGAGTATTCCCCTCAGGATGCAACGTCCCTCTAACGGTGAGGTGGAGGTCCTTCAGACCTTCGCCCTCCGCTACCCCGAACTCTACGCTGATCATCAGCAATCGCTTAACGATGCAGAGAGTGCCCGCCTCACGGACACTCTCATCGCTCCCTCCGGAATTCCAATTCCGGAGGCCATCGTCCCTCCTCTGACCCGGTCCTTCTCAGAGGACAGCCCGACTTCGCCCGCTCCGGGCCCTGACAACAGACGCACGGTGGCAGCCCCTCCCCGTGAGAGGTCTCGCTCGCGCTCACCGATCGGGAGGCCAGCGAGCACCCGTCCCTCCATCGCCGTTGTCGAGCCCACTTCGGACTCCGAAGCGGAGATGGAGGTAGATCCGAGTCGCGCCTTACGCACTGACTCGGACTCAGATAACGACGGCTACACCGTCGTAGATAGAAAGCGCAAGCGTGCTCCTAAAGCCGCTAGTTGCGCAACTTCCGCCCCTCCCGCCAAGGCACCCGCTAAGGCCCCCGCCTCCGGCAAGAAGCCGACCCCCGCCCCGCGCCCCGCGTCTCCTCCCTCCGCTCCGGCCACCACTGCCGCGTCCCCTCAGGACGCGAGCGCGCGCCGCGAAAAACCGCCTCCGCCCCTGTTCATTCAGGACAAAACCAAATGGGACATGCTGTCCCGTTTAGTTTCGGATCGTGGGATCCACTATACTAATGCCCGCTCCACGCAGCAGGGCATTAAAGTCCAAGTTTCCACCATTAGCGACCACAGAGCGCTAACTAAACTCCTCCGCCACGAGAGCATAAGTTTTCACACTTATGCGCTCGAAGAGGAGAAAGTCCTCCGAGTGGTCATCCGCGGTGTGCCCAAGGAGGTACATACCGATTCGGTATGTGCCGACCTGAAGGCACAAGACTTCCCCGTACATGCAGTTCACCGCATGTACAGCGGGAAGGACCGCAGCCCCTACGATCTAGTACTCGTAGTACTAGATCGTACTCCTGAAGGCAAGGCCATTTTTAATTTAAAAAAGGTCTGTGGCCTCTCAGGACTCGATGTCCAAGCCCCATACAAGAATGGGAGTCCCTCGCAGTGCCATAACTGCCAACTATACGGGCACGCCTCCCGTTTCTGCTTCGCTCGCGCTAGGTGCGTTAAGTGCCTAGGCGATCACGCGACAGCAGCGTGCACTCGCACCCGTGATTCGCCGGACCCACCCAGCTGTGTTTTATGCGGTGCTCAAGGGCATACCGCGAATTACCGTGGCTGCCCTAAAGCACCACGAGTGAACCACAGGGTGGCAAGGCATAGGCCGACCCGTCCCTCTTACGACCGTTACCAACGGGTAAGCCCTAAATTAACGGTAGTACCTGCCTCACAGGTAATACCCGCGCCGCTCCCAGCCCGTAACGCATGGTCTAAACCACCCAGTATGGTTAAGACCGTCGCTACCGCCCGCGCCCCGGCCCGCGCGCCCGCACCCGCACCCGCCCGCGCCGCGGCCCCTGCCCGCGCACCGGCCCCGGCTCGCCCCGCGCTCCCGGCACCCGTCGCCAACACCATTCGCGCGCCTCCCCGCGCCGCTTCCCGGCCACAAGCCCCACCTATGCCATTGATGGCTGCCCCTCTTCAAGAGGCAATCAACCTAGTCAGCGATCTGGCTATGTCGGTTGACATCAATGAGGTACAAGAGCTATTCCACAAGATGCAATACGCTCAATCCCCAGCGGACGTGATCCAATACACATTGGAACACGCGAATTTACTTAGCGCCCTTAAGCGCTTCGTTCCCCAGGCCCCTCCCCAGTACAACCACTATGGGTAGTACAACCGCACGCACGAAACCGCGCTCAGTTTCGTTAGCGTCATTCAACGCTAACGGTTTCTTTAGACAACGTGACCTTGTCCACGACTTTTGTTGCACCCACCTTATCGACATTATATGCGTGCAGGAAACCCTTCTAAAACCGGGGAAGGCGAACCCTAGGTTTGCCAATTACAGAACGGTACGTGATGATAGAGTGAACTCCCGTGGGGGAGGCACTCTTATCTATTACAAAAGGTCCCTGCACTGCATTCCCCTACCTACCCCAACTCTTGTTAATATGGAAGCATCTTGTTGCCTCCTAGCTATGACTGGTCATCAACCTATAGTCATAGCATCCTGTTACCAAGCTTGCAAAAAGCCGATCGTCCGAGCTGACTTAGAAGCCCTATTCTCATTAGGAAGCGCCGTCATTCTGATTGGCGACTTCAACAGTAAGCACATCCTATGGAATTGTAACGTCAACAATCCCAGAGGTATTGCACTTGAAAACCTAATCGCAGAACTTAACTTTGACATAATTGCGCCCACTGAGCCCACTCACTACCCTTATATGGAAGACCACCGATCTGACTTGCTTGACATGGCACTATTCAGAGGCGTAACACTCCGGTTACGCTCCATAGAAGTGGTTCACGAGCTTCACTCTGACCACCGACCCATTATACTGCGACTAGGTCCCGACCCAACGACTGACCTCCCCCGCACCACTAAGACGATAGTGAACTGGAAGCAAGTAGGCGATGCCCTAAAGGCTATCAGTTCACCGGACCTAGACAAGATCCCTGACGACATCCTGACAAAAGATGACGTAACCCTTGCGATCGATTCGTTCACCAATCACCTCTCCACCGTAGTAGGTGCATCCGCAAAGGAGGTCATAGTGCCGGACGACCGGCGCCTTGTCATTCCAGCGGATGTGAGACGATTGGTGACGGAGAGTAAAGCAGTGACCCGACATTACGACTCTTACCCCAGTAAAGAGAACAAAACTAAGAAACGCCACTTTGAACGCATGGTTCAAAGTCGCATGTCTGAGTTGCGTGATCAACAATGGGGCGATAAACTTTCAAACCTCGTGCCAAGCCACCATGCTTATTGGAACTTGGCGCGAAGTATGAAAGGTAGTAACCATAACGACATGCCTCCCTTATACAGACCAGTCCCACTAGTCCCAGCGTTCTTTGACGAAGACAAAGCTGAGTGCCTAGCTGATAGCCTAGAGGCTCAGTGTTCCCCTAACGTAGATCACGTTGACCAAGCTCACCTCGATTCGGTGGATGCTGAAGTCGAACGTAAAAGCTCTGTGGTCACCTCTGAACTCCCACCTGCCACCTTAGCGACTTACGCTGAGGTGGCGAGACTGATCAAGGCCCTCCGACCGCGCAAATCCCCCGGTGCCGATGGCATCTCCAACAGGGTTCTTAAAACCCTCTCTCCTCCTCTCATCCATCTCCTAGTCAGCATCTTCAATGCTGCTATGAGCCACTGCTTATTCCCAGACACCTGGAAATGTGCAACTGTCATTGGCATTCACAAACCAGGCAAAAGCTCATCTGACCCCACCAGTTACCGCCCAATCAGCCTCCTCAGTGCCTTAGGCAAACTTTACGAGCGGTTACTTGCAAACCGCCTCCAGTCCCATGCTAAGGAACACCACCTTATCCCAGATGAGCAGTTTGGCTTCAGACCCGGACACTCATGCGTCCAACAGGTGCACCGCCTCACGGAGCACATCATTGAGGGCTTCAACAAGTACCCCAAACCCCAGACCACGCTAGCAGTCTTCCTCGACGTGGCGAAAGCTTTTGACAAAGTCTGGCACAATGGCTTGATTTACAAGCTATACCAACTTGGCGTGCCAGAACGTCTTGTGCTCATCCTACAAGACTTCCTTAAAGCCAGAAGCTTTCGCTATCGCGTGGAAGGCACCCTCTCCTCCCCCCACCCAGTCAGAGCCGGAGTCCCTCAGGGCTCCGTGCTATCACCCATTCTCTTCGCGCTGTATACCAGCGACATCCCACGCTCTCAGCCAGACGTCCTATTGGCCCAATACGCGGATGATACCGCTATTTATACCACTGGGTGGCGTATCAGCAGAAAGTCCATTTTCGCCCTCCAACGGGCCATCACCGAGATCGGTGACTGGTTCCGTAAATGGCGCATCGCGGTCAACCCAGTTAAAAGTGCAGCTATGTACTTTACTGAGAAGACTCGCCCCCGTTACCCGCAACCTTTAACTTTGTTTGACCAACCCATCCCCTGGGTTAGTAAAACAAAATATCTCGGAGTCACCCTTGATCGGAATCTCACCTTTAGCGATCATATAACAACCGTCCGAAACAGAGCGGCCTTTGTAATGGGTCGCCTTGGTCCCCTGATTCGCAAAGAGAGTAAAATGTCTCTTAGTAATAAGAAGACACTTTACACTGCCTGCATCCGCCCCATCATGACTTACGCATCAGTAGTGTTTAGTCATGCTAGTGAGGCCCATCTCCATAAGCTTCAAGTCATTCAAAATCGTTTTCTTCGTAGTGCAACCGGCGCTCCGTGGTATGTCCGGAACACCGAGTTGCACTGCGACCTAAACCTTCCCTCTTTAGCGCAGTTCAATAAGGACTGCGCTCGCCGATACTTTGATCGAGCGCCCCACCACTCGAACCCATTGGTTGTCCAGGCATCGAACTACTCGACCGCCTCTTCTATCCCATATTTCAAACCCCCCCGTCGCCGACCACGGCAGGTATTAGACGACCCGGATGACCCCATCGCAGTCATTACATTGGCAGCTTTAGCGTTATCCGCAAGTCGTCGAGGTAAAATCCCCAGGTGTGAGGTAATTAGAGGTCACACAATCAAACACCGAGCTCGCCGGCGAGCTCGAGGCAAAAACAAGGTCACGATAAATTGCTCTCCAAATAGTCAAAGAGTTTTATTCAGTAGGGCCCAATTGTGCAACACTGCAGTTGCACAGAGGCATTTTGCTCCGATCCCCCCCATGTCTCTCGACAGTGAGACAAGCCGAGGTCCGAACCACAGTGGTGCCCTTGAGCTCGCTGTCAACCCCTCCTATAATAGCGGTACGTTTTCGGCGTCCGCAGGAGACGGAGGTAGAAGGCGCTTTTCGCCTTCTACGCCCGTCTCGGGAGAAGTGCCTTCGGCACTTCTCCCTCCCGGGCTATTGTAGGGCCAGGCCCTCGCCCAAAACCCGGTGGAGCTGGACGACCGCACAGGCGGTAGCCAGCATCTATGTCCTCCCTAAAAAAAAAAAAAAAAAAAGTTTTGCCGTTAGTGACGCGCTGATCGTCGAGTGAAACAATGCCGAAGTGCTCTGTGAATAGTTGCAAAAATAATACACTTACAAAGCGAAAAATACATCGGATTTCGTATTTTCGGTGAGTTTAATACATATTTATAGTATTTTAAGTGATAAACATTCATAATTATTTAATTATCACCTCCAAATTAATACATCAACAAATTAAATTCTGTTACTCCTGTCACGCAGTTGTCTCTTTCGCATCTATAATAACATCCCATGCAAGACAAGAATAAGTGAGCCCTAATTCAGAACAAGTCTATTGGAGTCGCCATAATAATCTTTTATTTTCTCAGACTGTACACAGGCTTTACTTTTACATTTTCCAACTTCCAAAAAGGAGGTTATCGATTTGACATGTGTGTATGAAATATTATTAGAACTGCAATATATTCACATATAATATGGATTAGTGCTTACAAACATATATACAATATTTTTATGTGTGTGTGTGTGTGTGTGTGTGTGTGCATATGTATGTATGTTTTATGTACAAATACGTGTAAGAGTGACTTGGCTTACTGATTGGAAAAACACAACAAAACCTTTTTCAAGTTCTAGTGTTCCGGTTTTTAATCGATGTTGTATGTTAATAATTTAATATCGAAATGTCCGAGCCTGCACAATCCTGAATGCACGAGGTTTAGCGTGCACTCTTATTATTACAGATGATTTTCAGAATGTATGATATGAATATAGTATATAAAGGTAGTTTATAAATATTAAATATTGTATTACATATATAATGTATAACATTAACATTGTATTAACATTCATAATTACTCAAACACGTTTACTTTATACATTTTGCTGTAACACGCAGGTATCTGAACTGCAATTCAGGTCTGATACATTATATAGTTATATTATTTGTTTTTAATTGGTTTTTGTTCTGTGTGGAATAAATAAATAAATGTTAATGAAAATTAAAGCCGAATAATTAATATTCTGATTTCATAATAACAGATCCTTTTACTATCTCCCAACATCCGCATATAATTTACTACACACCTTTTCAACCCGGGCAAAACCAGGGTATATAAGCTAGTTGTATATACGGATAGTTAAAATTCCAATTATTAATGTCACCAAAAAAACTAATCACTAAATAATAGTTTTAGTACAAGATTAGGAGTAAGCGACTCCATTGTATTTTATGTTCTATCACAGCAAAGGGTAATAAAATTTTACGAGCTCTCTTCAATGGCCCAGAGTAAAAGTGCTATAAGTTTATTACGAAGTAATTGAAAATTAAACCTTATGCAACTGAAACAAGGTTGAATATTGTTAAATAACTTAAATAGATTTACTACGTTTTTGTGTAATTTTAAGGTTTTTATGTGTATCTCAATAGACAGAAAGGTATAGGATAACTCGAGCCGTTTATATGCGTTCTGTCAATACGAAAAGTTGCATCTAGGGTATATTTTATCGAAGGGAAGTAAAGACAATGGCTCCGTTCGGAATGAGTTTAAATAACACAGTATAATAGTACTAATAGACGTTAAAAAAAATATCAATGTATAATAAAATATCATGCGTTGACTAGAACGCAGTCTATATCACTCCCAAGAATGGCGATTTTAGTAATATTAAGCAAATACAGCTGCACAAACTTTTTATCTTTGAAAACCATCAAAAACAAATAGGAATATGATAATAAATAGTGTTTTCATAAAGCTATTTTGATTTACAAATTTTATTGACCGAGCTTGAACTTAGTTCGAGCGAAGCGTTTTTCGTCGTACTTCAACTTAGTTGTAAAGTCGAACTTCAACTTAGACAAAAATGCTTTCGTCTGTTCGGTTGTTCTCCTCTACAGGTCGCATTTATGAACCGATTTCACGAAATATTGTGAGCAGGTTTGATAAGCCCATAAAATATTTTTTTCGATTCAGTTTTGGATTTTTTTCAAAATGACGGAGATATATATAATAAGGTGTTGAAATGAATGTATAGACGCCTGCGCTTAATTTAATGGCAACGTCTTGATACGCACGACAGCTTAAAAGTGATAGACTCTCTCTCTCGTATAATCAATTATTTATTTTCCATGTTTTTGTAGCCAGCATATTAATTCGAGATAAATACATTACAAAGTATGTAAAATTATTGAATATATTTACTACTTACCTTCACATTTCTGATACAACTAGCCTTCGCTGGGGACCGCGTGTCATTAATTTCGATATAAGTCCATGAAAATCATTTTTTATTTACATTACATATCTAGATTTTTGGATTTCTTGACCCATTCTCCCATTAGCATGCGCAGTGAACCTTTATTCAATTGTAAGCTATGCAAGGGCAGACTTGCGAGGTCTTCAGCTCGGAGTTCGGAGAGCCACTAGTATTTAGCATGTGAGGGTGCTAAAAATCAGCTTCATCAGTTCAATCTTGGTGGGATGATAACCCTTCCAGCCTTCCAAAAAGAAGTCTTATTTCGGCGAAGGCACAGGGATAGTCCCACACGCCACAGGAGTAGTCAGAAGGCATTTTCCCCGTCAAATTTGCTGGTAGCCTCACCATAACCTATGAAGATTAGAAAAATGATATCGGAGCGCAAATTTCATCCACTCGTCTCGTTTGCCAGAGGTTTATGGCGCACAGCACGTAAAACCAGGAGAAGAGGATATATAACAAAATTATAAATTTACTAGAGGGAATTATAGACATGTGCAGGTTATTACTCTAGCACGGGACAGCATTGGACTCTAAATATAGTATCTTTTTTATGTTATTGTGACGGAATAAGCTGGAGAGCCACCTGATATTAAGCACTAACCTCTGCCTATAACAGAGGCATTTCATCAAAAATCAAGAATTGCACTGCGCCCGTCACCTTGAGACATTTGTTAAGTCTCATGTGCCTGTAATTTCACTAGCTCTCAAGGAACTTGATTAATAGTGGTCTAATCTAAAGTCTAGTGTACCCGGCCTCGGCAGCTCCGATAGCAAGAGATCAGATGGTATGACTTTGGTGCCGTGGAAGAATGGCAAGTGCCTCTTGTGGGACGCCACGTGCGTCAACACTGTCGCTCCCAGTCACCTTGGTCGTACTGTCCTCTCTGCAGCGGTGTAGCCGAGGACGCGGCTATTAAAAAGCGTCACAAGTATGCGGCTTTAGAGGCGCAATTCTTGTTCGTACCATTCGCAGTGGAGACGATGGGCAGCTGGGGCGCAGACGCAAAAAGCTTGGTTTACCAACTAGGGGGAAAAATCTAGTGACTCCCGCTCCGGCTTGTACCTGGTGCAAAGGTTGGCTATCGCAATCCAACGAGGCAGTGCAGCCAGCGTTATGGGCACCTTTGCTCCAGGTATAATGAGGGGCGGGTTATTTGATTAACTAATTATATTTGACCATGATGAAAATTTTATTTTATTTGTATGTTTTTATTACTTTTACAAATTGACTATTTAGAATCAAACTTATATGTAAACTAGTTTAAATAAAAAAATTAATAATTGTTATAAAAGCAAAAAAATGTCTAGTGTAATGTAATATAAATGTGATAATGCATGCAATAGAGTTTGAAACCATATAAAGAAATTGATTCCTAACATTAAACCATACCGCGGTAATTAAACTTGTCTTTTTAAATATGTACCTGACACACCATCAATATTAGAAAGCAGGGATCCTACATGTCGTAGCAGTTGAGTTATGTGGGACGGACCACCCGTTGGCAGACGGTAGATGAAATATGCGCGAGCAGATTACCTACTGCATGACTCACGTTTTCAGCTCATCATCGGTGAGTTTAAGACATTATAATCAAAAACATCACCATATGTACGTTAATTTTATTTGACAGGATCACTTAAAATATCACTTTAAAATTTACTCACCTTGATAAAGTTTTATTTTTAATGTATTGTGACGGAATTAGCTCGAAGCCTACCTGATGTTAAGCGGACTAACCTCTACCTGTAACAAATGCATTTCGTCACAAGTCACGAATTGTACTGCGCCCGTCACCTTGAGACATAATTGTTAAGTCTCATGTTCCTGTATTTTCACTGGCTCTCAAGGACTGCTGCTGGAACACGCCGTTAGGAGATTGGCGACAGATTTTCTACTTGAGGGTGGTCGCTTGCCAGGCGGGCATTCACAAAATGCCCTTCCACCAAGCGGGGAAGCTCGAGCCCGCGGCGGGTATCGAATGGTTAAGATGTAAATATTCAACACAATTAGGGTGTCCTCATATTATTTAACCGTAGAAGTCACTTCACGCCTTCTGTGCCTGCCTCATTGCAGTAGAATACTTTCAGCACTCACCCCGAAGTGATATGCAACCCCTCACCCAAAGTTGGTAGGAGCACTAAAATGCTGCAGTGACAGATAGCATCCTTATCCACCAAAAATAAAATTCAAATATGCAGCGACATCTATATAGTCTAATGGAATTCACTTATAAACGAATTTTTCCATTAGCTAATAAATAATATATACCATGGTCAGACATTTAGGCAGTACATACGTCCTGAAGGCTATTTCACAACTGCTGTTCAACCAGTTAAAACATTGACATGCAGCTGTTTAAACAATTTTTTGATTAAAGTCAAAGTTAATTATTGTTCCTCCGCAACAATAATTAATTTTGACATCTTACTTTCGCTCCTTCTCTATTTAATTCTTAACAAATATCTACGTGTGTAGTGACAAATATCTACATTGTCAGATTTAAATGTTTTACATTTAAATCTGACAATTGCATCCAAAGGATTATTTTCAATAATTTTCACCCTTTTTGACCAAAGTAAAGTCATTATTATTGTACTATTATTATTGCAGGGCGCATTAATATTGAATTTTGTTTAATTCATATTTTGTTATAATCTCCTAATTGATCAGCATCACCCTCCTAATACTTATCAAAATTAAATGTTTCCAGTATATGGGGTGCTTAGTCACTAACTACCTAATAATTTATGTAATGTTTTTAAATCCATTTTTGTGACTTTAAAACGGCCAAAAGTAATATCACTTTTGCTAACCACACCGCAAAAAGAACAGGTCTCCAAAGTATCAAAAATGAAAGTTGACGTCAATGCCACTAAAGTGACTAAAATATTATTTACATATATATTTTCCCACGCGTCTTCTCAAAACCAGGGGACATAATGTTTTCTCTGTTTTCTCGGATGTTTGCCGAAAAGTTTCGTTTCCGCAAAGATATAACTTTTGCAAAGTTGGAAGCCCCGGGCAAGGAGAATACTAACTATTACTACGTAACGCAAAGATTGTGACATCAGAACCTACTATTATTTATTCTGTGCCGATGTTAGTACTCGCATAATGTTGTGGTTTTCGCCATTACATACATAATTTTATCCAGACGTTTAAAACAATTTGCAGTGCCCGAGACCGTGATTTTCTGGATCTCCGCCATTTCGGATCTGGAGACCAGCGTATAAGTTAAGTGTTTTTGTTACGAGTTTATCCTTTGATCCGTCTAAACATAGAATAAAACGAACGTATCCATAGGTAGGTACTCGTACTTTAAAATCTAATGTATTTTCATTCGAGCTGTATACTTTGTAACTCACATTTTGTTATGAAATCTAATTTGATTTTATTTCGAGTATTTAGTACTCCGTAATGACATGTTGATTGGAAATAAAATATTTGAATTATTCATTGTCATATAAATTATCGCATTTATATTATATGTCGTGTGTGATCAAAATTATGCAGTGCTTATTATTAGCTGCGCCCCACGGTTTCACCCGTGTAGACAATGATGATTCTAAAAATGACATCAATATATTTAAAAACCTACTCAATGACTTTTTGACTAAGAAAGCTTATTATAATATTAATGAATTCCTTGATGGTAAAACTATGAATTTTATTGCTTAATTGCCTTTACAATTATTTAATATTTGATATTTAACTGTTATTATTAGTTTATGAGATGTGTAATGATAATGTGATTAGAACTGTTTCGAATGTATAATTTTGTGAGCTTAAGAATATAAATTAATGACTGAATGCCAAATTGGTGGAACTAGTGATCTGTATGTTATAAAATATGTAATATCCTTTGTACCTAGATAAATCATTGTATCATCGATGAAAAGTAAGCTTTGCATTAATTCAGGACCTATCTATATTACAAGTTTCATCTAAATCGGTTTGGCAGATACAGCGTGAAGGAGTAATAAACACACAAACTCTCATCTTCACTCACTCTTCACAAATATGCGTAATATAATATTAGTGTCATGATATGAGGCTGGTTAATGTCTTAACTAACTATTGCTATAACATGAAAACTACGTTTCAAATCGAAATTTGATTTACGAGACCCTTCTAAGGATTCAATAGTCACTTGAATGTGACTTGAATGGAATTAAGAGAGCCAAAGAAAACGTGAAGAGTTGTGGTAAAAAACAAGAAGCAAATTGTATTTTCTTCTGAGGTTTATTCTATTGAGGGAATACATTGAATTGGTTTTCTTTTCAATGAACAAGTCTATAGAGTCAAAATGTACTCGTATATACGAGTATCTACATTATGTTAAATTTCTAACAATAATCATACTTTATGAAATTATGCTTGGTGGTAAGGCATTTTTCCTCACATTTGCACGTAAACAGTATCTAATAAATAATAATATAATATAATATATATAAATAATTAATAAAATATAATAATAATATAATATCATATATATAAATAATTAATGAAATATAATAATAATATAATATAATATAATAATAACAATAATAATAAATAACTAATATATAATAACTAATATCTACATACAGGTTAACTTGGCCTTAATGCCCCATATAAAACCCTCTAGCTTTCTTTTTGTCATGAAACCCAAGGTCGGTAAATATTTTTTTATTAATTTAAAGCACAGCACACAGGTCATGCAAGTTCAAGCAAGGAGTTTACAAGCAATTGGAAAATTGTGTTAAAATGTTATCTAAATAAGAATTTCATTGCAATCTCGCTACATGAAAAACTCAACTAATGTTTTTAATAATTTTAATAGATTTTTGTATAAAAATGACGATTTTTTTTACTCTCCGTCATGACTACGTAAGTAACCTGAAACATTCGTATATCTGTGGTATAGGCAAAAAGGCCGCCATCCGCAAAAAAAGTTCACGTATTTCGTAATATATGTTTTGTGGAATCTTGTATTAAAGCTATAATTCATAATTATTTACTCGCAGATATGATAAAAAACGTTGTATGTTTCACGGGCCACACGGGTTTTTTTTTATGCTCGATAGGTTAGCCTTTGACCACTATCTCACCTGATGGTAGGTGATAATGTGGTCGAAGATGAAGGGGTACGGGAATTACGAAAGAAAGAAATAATGTATGAGATATCGTTAGATTACACGACACTTGATGTATAAAAAATAATTAATAATTAAACTGGCGGATTTTTGACGACAAATTGTAAGTTAATAATATTTTTTTCTTCTAAACATATCAAAATTAAGAGCTAGAATATACGATTCCATAAATATATATAACTTGTAGTTTTAATTTCAATAGAAGTACAAAATTAAATAATTTGCAGTCGGGTTTTATACTATTTTTAATTAATTAAGTATAAATTAATAAAAAAATAAAATGGGACAAAAAGGTGTCTTTTCTGCACAAGCTATGTATATCTGTAAACAAGTTCACTGGGTTTTTTTTTCAAGTAGACAACTAATAGATGTGAGGCAAAACGGTAGCCGCGATATTTGTCAATTACTTTTTTGTCAACTCAAGACAAATAAAAAAGGTAGCGCTTTATTGAAGTCAATATCTTTATAAACTCTTTATAACATATGGTAAAAACTTCAATTTATCATTTGGTTACGGTGTTAGAAGCAAAAACGTTTCATTGGCCACAAATAAAGATTACAAGAAGCAGACAGTGAGACGCCACGATTGCAATTGGGCTTATAGATACGATTGCTTGCTTCTTGTGAATGTCTCGGTTATACTATGTTCAAATTGATGCAATGCATTTTAAAACTTGAAAAGATATCCGTTAAACAATTAGATGATTATTGGACCGATGAATTGAACCAAGTAATTCCGTCAAAAATATTTCCGTACTTAATTTAAGAACACATATAATCGTTAGTACACAAACGATGAAAACTAGACCTCTGACTGATTGCATCTTATCGTTATGCTGTCGCGACTTTGTCAAAACCATACATATTCACACTATGCGCCATAATAATTCTTACCTCTTTTGTAAACGGGGCGAAGTGGAAGTCGGGCCTCTCAGTTTTGCTTTAACTAAATTGGGTAAGGTCTCAGTACGCGGCAACTTATTTATTAGAATCTATTACATAGCTGTTTTACCTTCATACAGATCTCTTTTTGCATTTATTATTTACATTTTAGTTTTGGTATCAATATTTAATACTGTTAAATACAAATGCGCCACTGAGAGCTCTAGAAAAAATAAGTACCTATTGCTCTACAATACTGTGGTTAGAGCGTCAACTGCTGTAGTACGTGTACCTCCTTAGATATTCGTAAGTAAGTCATTTAGCTCATGTTACGCCTAAAATGGTGTCAAATCAGCTATAAAATCTAAACGAGTCCTCACCAAACTTGATATTTTTTCCACGGCACGCGTAGAGGAAGTGAAATCTCTGGCGCATGTCGGTCGGCAAGGTCGCTAGTAGGATGCGATGCGATGCGACTGGCCTCTTGTCTCAGCTAGTACCCTAGTACTAGCACTATCTGCTAATGTATGTTCGATAAATACAGGTGCGAGCTAAGTACCTTGCTAGGTAACTAAAAAGTGTTTTATATTTTCAAGATTTTCAATTTCTATAGAATATTTACAAAAAATAAGTATTTTGTTCAAGCTTATAGTTGGCCCATGCAACGCAATGTGCATAGGATTGTTTGTTTTTGGTCCCTGGCGGTGGCACAACCCACTGTATTATCACGTCACAGGCGTCATATGTGAAGAATACAGTACAGAGAGGTATTTAAGCTCGTTAAAGACAAAAACAGTATTTCCAGGGAGAATACACTAAGTACTCGATACAGAAGTATCCATTTGGGCAATAGATACATAATAGAAAAAAAACATTTTATGCTATTTTCCTACACTGCACACACACTTACCGGTTAACCTCCATTATTACACCTCAAAAATAGAAGAATCACATTTATACTAAATGTAACGATAGCAAAAATTTCACATTTTCAATTTGCGTTCCGAAACTTTGGATTAATTTAGTTGATCACTTTGTGGTTGTCACATTCGGTCTTTGGTTTTTTACTTTCCTTGTTGCGCTGAATTATAATGTAAATGGCTGGGTTGCACCATCTCTAATTAACGTCAAATCGTCTGTCAACAATTGAGTCGACGAACCTATTTTGTCGGAATAAGATTGAATACGATACGTTTTTTGTGGACTTACTATCGTCATATTTGTTGCAATCCAGCTAAACTGTGATCAAAACAAACAATTAATTTAAAATAACAATTTTATTTCATGGGTTGTTGCGACTTGCGATTCAAAACCCTTATAGCGAAGCCCGACTTAACCTAAGGGATTTTTAGCTCTTTTGTAAAGCTTTCGAAATTTATTGCGAATAAAACTTCGAACTTGTTTCTGGGGTGTGGTGCTAACGGCAAAGACTTGTTTTAAATGAGCATAATCTTAGCTATAAAATCTGTTTGGTATATATTCTGATCTACTAGATATCTACATTTAAATATCACCTGGATCAACAGTCGCATAGTTTTCAGATTTATCAGCTTTCAAAACATAATGTATAACGTCTAGCCAGTTTTATTATATGGTTTTTACGTTATATTTTCGAAGTTTACTGCCCCAAAAATAATAATCGTAGCAGACTATTCTTATTTGGTAGAAACTCATAAATTACAAATATGCATATAGCCGATGAACTTTAAGGATTTGTTCATAATTAAAACAATAACGTAGAAATAAAGTTAATATCGAACTATAACATGGTGAATACGCCCAACACGTCAGAGATGCCCATATATTAGAGAATAATAATACCTTTTTTTTATTGAATCCATTGTTCAATTTTGATTTTAAAAGTGTTATTTTATGTTTTGTTATTATAAGAATATCGTCAATTTTGTGGTTTATAAGAAAATATTCATCGGCTTTTAGAAGGTGTGAGTATATATATACCTTAATATATATTGATTTAATTAAATAATAAAAGAGTTTAAAGTCTTAAAACTCGATAAGATACTCGTACAATACTTGTACGTTACTCGGTGATCATCGCAAATTCTATGGTTAAAATCTTAACTGCAAAATCAAAAATCAATAGTAGCTATGTATAGTACAAAATTTTTTGTTTCCTGCCACAACAATATTAGAATTGAATTTTAACTTAAATAAAACTGCCGACCACACAATGTGATATATAACCAAGAAGTTGAACTTTTTGTAGACAATCCTAGAACCATTGTTAGTAGCCTAAGAGTGTTTATATGTACCTTATTGAAACTTCCTGAGAGCACTTCTCCTGACATCTGGATGTCATAAACAGTGGGCTCTGGATGTAGCTAAGTATATAATATTTTATTTATTTATATTTTAAGATAGCGTCTTGGTTTCAACTGTAAGCTTACTATTAATAACTGAATAAATAAATAAATATATAACATAAAAATATGCAAACTATATAGTATTCTTTAGAAGCAAGCTCATGTTTTGAACAGAGCACAATAGTACAGCGTATGTCCAGTAACAGTAAGTTGCGCATGTAGGTACCTCGTCGCGTGCTGTCGGCCCGGATGCGACAAATGCGTTTCTAGGGAACCCTACTACCATAAATCTTCTAAGTACAGCGTTATTCATGTCTTCTACAAATTAAAATGTGTATGGAGATGATTGACCCTGCTCAGATTCAAGTAGACATTCCTTCTGTTGGTTAGTAACCTCCTAGGAACTTAGTCAAAACTATGGCATAGTCGGTTATATAGATATGACCTGATCCATCCTACCATGCCTCAATTAGCATGAATTTTTAAATATATTCATGATTATTAAACGCGGAAATGTATAGTATAGGCTCTTTCACTTTCACTAAGGTATTTAATGAGCGAATTTAAACAGAACAGCTTTATTATTATGAACACTTTTTAAAATCGGCTAACCTTTTGATTTTGTTGTTCAAATAAAGCGCGATACACAGAGAAAATAATATTTTTCTCACGGATGCAATCATCCGAAATTAAAATCATTGGTTGGTAATGTGGTAGGTAACGATGCAATACACGTTTAGAAACTTACAAACCCGACCTCACTTCGCTGTTCGCCGATTTATTTGATCCGAGTTCCTGGTAAGAATAACTCACTTGAAATGAGGTCCTTGATCTCCTGCGCAGTGATAGTGGACCCTGGCCGTTGGACCACACACGCGACGGGATGCTCTCCATCATCAGTGTCAGGTATGCTGGTGACGCATACTTCTTCCACGTCTTCGTGAGTTAAGATAACTGCCTCTAGTTGTAGGGGAATTATCTGAAACAGTGAGGACATATATATTGTCTATTATTACCTTATGCATAGGTAAGTACGTACAATATTATTGCAGAAGCTTTTGACTAATATATTCCCTTTTTAGGGTTCCGTACCCAAAGGGTAAAAACGGGACACTATTACTAAAACTTCGCTGTCCATCCGTCCGTCCGTCTGTCACCAGGCTGTATCTCAAGAACGGTGATAGCTAGGCATTTGAAATTTTCACAGATGATGTATTTATATTGCCACTATAACAAAAAATAAAAAAAAGTTGGCCAAGTGCGAGTCGGACTCGCGCACGTTAAAACAAAGAAAAGGTTTACATATGAAGTCACTAATGTTGTATAGCTAATGGTACGGAACCCTTCGTGCGCGAGTCCGACTCACACTTGACCGATTTTTCATAGCTGATAGACTCGCCTTTGACCACTATCTCACCTTCTGGTAATTGATGATGCGTTCTGTTATTATACAGAATTGCAGCCTAACAGACATGTGTCAGCCCTGACTTTCGCCTCTTCAGCAGTTTCCATTTAGAAGAAGTAATAGTCATACACGAGAAGCATAGTTCAGCCCCATCTTTCATTGCGATCACATCTCACATTTACCGACTTTCCGTTTCCACGTAATTTTCCAAACTATTTTCCTAAATAAATGTCGTCTTGTGAAAGTTTAGTTTTTTAAAAAGATAATTCGGTGTCTCGTATATCAGTTCAAGATGTTGTTCAGGCTAGCCTAGAATAAGGGGTGCAGGGGAGACAAGGAGCTAGTGGGTAATGGGAACCAGTCTGGTTTTGGCATAAATATACCTACACTTAAGAACGCGCCTTGCTACCGCGAAGGATGAAGGGGCACGAGTGGGATATGCGCAGTCCACTGGATCTTCAGTTCACTTCACGTCCTCAGATAAGACGCATACTTCTGTTTTACGCGGTTTCGCTGCAATTTGTATCGATCTTCGAGGACGAAATTTAAGTACAAAATAGTCATTCTTTGTAAATAATCAACAGTGTTTTCACAATAATTTGTTAATGACAATTTGGGGTAATGGGAACCAACTCACTTCTATTACCCTACTGGCGGTTGATGAATAGTAGTGACAACGTTGACGAGTACATGAAAATATTAATGATTTGTTGCAAATCTGAAAAATTTAACGACCTCTAGTACAGATGTGTGGAGTGTGGACTGGACACATACCAATGCTCTGGTACTGATTCTACCTAAGACTGTTTAAAGTTTTTGTACTCGTCGTTAATAATTTTAATAATGCTAAGTTCAAAAGTGATTTCGCATGTTCCCAAAGACATTTCAGTCCAGTTATTAGTTTTATAGGCCTTGTTATATTTTAAAATATATGTATTTATGTTTAAGTACGTTTTGTACTCTGTTCTTTTTACCCTATCCACTGGTTCCTGTTACCCTAACTCCCAGGCAATGGGAGTTAAAGCAGCTTTTTTTTTAAAGAATAGAGAGAAAACTATTCTAAAAAAGTTTTTTTAGATTAGATTTTCGATGACGAGAACTTAATGTTGATTAGTAATAGTGTTCAAAATACCAAAAAATATAATAAAACATTTTATGAATAGCAGCCTTCTCAGCATTCAGACAAAAGTAATTGGACTTATTCCCCGTATCTTCCCTACTTGCTGCAAGAATACACCGTAAGGTGCTTGGCGACAGATTTTCTACTTGAAAGTGATAGCTAACCAGGCGGGCATTCAAAATGCCCTTCCACAATTCTATAGCGACGGCCACCCCAAGACAACAACCGGGACTGACGGCGGCTTACGACCGAGGCCGAAGATTTGCCGTCAAGAAAACAGTCTAAAATAAAACCGAAGTCGTACATTCGTACAATAATGTAGGTAGATACATTTATGTTTTGAAATAGAAAACATACGTACAAGAAATACGTCTTATATCAAGTATCTACCGACTACATTAAGTGGAATAAGAGGAAACGATGAGCTCTTACGTGATGACCCCTATATTTGATGAGCATCTTTAGCCGCTCTACAAAAAAGTAGTTGTTGTTCTCGTCGCGGTACAGAAGATCACCAGTTTTGAACCAACCATCTTCTGTAAACGCACTCGCAGTCTCTTCCGGGTTGTTGTAATAACACTGAAATTTAGAAAAAACTATTGATTAAAAGACTGTTGTGGCCAACAACCACTTGTGAACTCTTTTATACACCTTTTTATAATATTAATGTTTCTTTTTTGTAGTTTTGTAATTAGAATTTAAGGCTTTAGATCAATTTTGTTTTATAGTATTTGGATTTCAGGAATAAGCCCAGCCTGATGGCATAAAAACCAGCTGATGAATTCATATCTACCTATGCAGGTAGATTAAATAAATACACACTTACCGTGAAACCGAATCCCTTCGTCCATATCTCCCCAGTCACGTTTGGCTCTGTTATTTCCTTACCGCTTTCGGGATCAACTAACTAAAACAGATTAATTTTATCTGCATCACTACGTAGTATAAAACAAAGTCACTAACAAGTACACAAATATTTTTCTAAACGAGACGCGTGCGCCGCTGCACATCGCGTCGTTCGGTGCAGCGGGGATCGTTGCGCCGCATGGGCGGAGCTAGCGTGGGGAATTATTTTTGACTGCCTGGACTTAACGCGGCCTTGTTAAGAATATATTCAGTCCCATTTTAGAGAAAGTTAGAAGTCAAAATTCACTATATTTGTGGAGGTAAGCATTCCAAAAAGTAATTTATAACGGTTACACTTAATTTTCTTTTTTCACCTACTAATCAAGCAGTCATGAAAACAACCTTCATCGCGAATTAGGTACCAAAATGTCGGTTAATAATTAATTATATTTCTCTGAATCCAAATGATGAACCTATAAATTGAATTTCAACTTCAAAGTAGGTACCCAAAAGCCAGGGAATTGGTCCCTTAATGCAAAAATTACGATGTTTGAATAAACATGTAAATTTGAGCACATTCATGTCCATTCACTTATTGCACCCCACCACTTGCTGCGTACGCGCATGAGTCGGCATAAATCCAAGAGTTCGTTTGAGTGCCCATCTCACGGACTGAGCTGAATGAGCCACTTTCGCGTGCAGAGAGGAACTTACTTAGGCATCGTTAAGCTTATCACTTGTTGAAAGCCTGTTTTTGTTCACAAGTACCTAGGTAAGCTTTGTTAATAGAGATTTTTCTGAGAAGTCCTCAGAAACAAGCATAACAGTTTGAACAAGTAGATTGATGTTTGTAATATGTAATTTCAAAGGTAAGAAAAAAATATAAAAGAAATTAGATGACAGCTGTCAAAGTGTGTTCATCAGGCTGAATAAATATGTATAATTATAATATTATTAAACATGTTGAATAGCCCATATTGTATTTTTTTACCCGTTTATTAAAATTAAAATTACATGTATACACATAAAAGTATGCGTAATAATTTGAGTCATAAAATTTAAGTTGATTCTTTCTCATTATTTCTTTATTACTTTATATATTATTATTACATAAATATATATGTAGTAATTTGAGTCCTAAAATTTACATTTTATTCCAGAAGGAATTTAGGAAAGTTTTGATAGGATTAAGAATATTATTCCTATCAAAACTTTTATAATTTAGACACATATACTTTCTGTTATTGTAATTTCATTCGAATAAAAAAAAATAGTACCTTTAATAATATTATGCGTCTTTTTATAACGTAGACACGGTAGCAAAACTACGAAAGGCACTTCTCTTCTTCAAGTGAACTAGAAAACTAGAAAGATTTCACGCAAGTTGTTTTAAAAATAACGAATTTGCGAGAATTTTGGGCTAGGCCCACTCAACCTGAATACGTCCATTGAATGATAAGGTCCATCCATAAATGAGCCTTGACTCCCTGCATAGACCTTATTTTTCAAACCTTAAGGAGTGTTTTTGGATGACATTTTATATAACAAAATTCAAGGTTGACGACTACTTTCCAACATGTCAATAAGAGCTTTCGCTATCTGTGACCGAAACTCGGGTTTTATTTGTTTTACTTGTTTGAATGTTCTTTTTTGTGTTCTGTGTGACGGAGACGTAGTAGACAGAGAGCTAACGGTGTAAATAGTTGTCTCACAAGCATATTCCTATTTATTTGAATAATACAAGCGTGCTTAGAGATTAAACCAAGCCAAAAAATAAAAATATATAAGTAGTCTTGCTTGTGCCTTGTGTGTGTGAATTGTTATTATATTAATAATAACATTAATAACCAAGCAACTGATAATGCTGAAAGAAACATTGGTGAATCTGAATGAATCCTATGATTCCTATGCTTGCTTATAAATACTTTGTCATATGACCAGATGTCCAAACATATGACAAAGTAGGTATTTTAATTTGTTACAATTTGTTTGTTTACTGTTAAAGGTAATTATTAAATCTTCAGCTGAGTCCTGTTTTTAAAGTTATTCACTTTAATAACAGTGCCGTCGGCCACGGCATCATAATAAATAGAACTCTGTCTGAGTCTGTCGGATAAAGATTTAAGAATTGGGAACATGTTTAACTCGCGTCAAACGCTTGCGATAGCTAATTTTATGTGTGGCGCCATCTAGTGAGTACTTGTCATAATATGACGCATTACCGATGAGCGCCATCCAGTGACAAGCTCTCGTAACACGTCTTGTAATAGGTAGGTGATATTGAGATTTAATTTAAACTTTGAACAATATTTATGAATACTTGAATTAAGGCTGTTCTCTCATAAAATATATCAACATTAACGGCATCTTCGAGCTCCTACTGCTTTTCAAATTTTAAAGCTAGGATTCATATACTTGCAGTTAAATTTATTTAATTTCATTCTGTACAAAAACGCCAAGACAGTTTTTTGATTTGTTAAGGATTGTTCGATGAATAAAATAACTTTCTCAATTTTGACATATATTTGCCTCCTACTCTGAACCAAATTGACTTACTGACTTAATAAATACATAAAAAATATGACAAAGGTAGTGCTACAGAAAAGGGGTTACTGGAACGATACATTTTAAATTAAAAGATTTCGTTTTGGCGGTTACGACATTTACTTCCAAGCAACTGCGAAGCCCTTGCGCGGTGCTAGAGAGGAGCCGTCAGTGCCGCTCATGCATTACTAAACGACGCGGACGGAATTACGCTACTACGTGATTGTACCACCTATAGTATCATGCCAAGAAAGAGATCATACCAAATATAAAGTTATGTAACCAACTCATACAATCGATGCCATTGACGGACGCACTGTGTCACAGAGTAAAATGCTTAGCCGCAGAATGCAAAGTGTGCTTTTATTACCTATTACGTTACGATATAAGTCTTTTTTAACAAACCTACCTATAACCGCACCCACGACTAATATTTTTCAGTTTTCTTGTTTCAGAAATCCCATTCCGATTCTAAAGTATAACTTTATTTTGACAATTGAAACACTAAAAAATTATATATAAATATAAATTTAAATAATTTTTAATAAACTTAAAATATTGTATACATTCAGTCAGTCCATTCAATTTAAGTTTATTCTGCTGGACTTTATTCAACTCTACTTGACTATTATAGTACTAGACTCAATTCCAACTGTTTGATCTTATCTGCCTTATCCTTTTGTAAACCTATTTTGTTTATTTTTATTATTGTTTTCATTTATATTATTTTGATATCGTGTCATGTGTCAAGTAGACCCGATTTTTTTATACTATCATGGTGGAAATAGTACGTGCCACATCTGTTGTTAAATATTAACCTCTGCCTATAACAAATGCAGTTCGTCACAAATGGTGAACTGCACTGAGCCCATCACCCTGCGACATAATAATCATTGAGTCTCATATGCCTGTTATTTTACCAGACCCCTACCCTTCAAACCAGCACATAGTAATGTGAACATCACTGCTTAGCGGTAAAAATAGATATGTTGACAGCACTTCCTCGTACGAACTGACACTAATAGTTCTACTGATACTAAATAATGAATTATCTAAACTTTCAAGACTATTTGAGCAAAACTTTTTGAATGGACCATATGAATTTAGACTACCATAAAATACTCTAAGAACGTACTCGCTTCAAAGATATGATGAATAAGTACGTGTTGCTACTTTTAATGTTGCCGTCTCTCAGTCTTCTAATACGACGGCGGCGTGGCGTGGCGGATCGACGCGTGACTTTCGTTGGATGTGTTAATTTATTAGTAGATTCTATTTGCTTATAGGGAAAGTTGTTCTCGATGACCTTCATTACGTGAGAGCTGTAACGTCTTATTCTTACGAATGAATTATTTTTCATCCGCAAGTTGTGAAAGATCATCTCGGAGAGTATTCAGGGAACTGGGAGACATGTATCTGGTGTCCACTTCTATCTTTTGTTGTCCCATAAAATTCATTGTCAGCCATTTCAGAACTGAAGGATAAACATACATTAATTAATTACATTAATATATAAATGGGTAGATATAGAGCTTTATGAGTACATACCCATAAAATACCTATATATATTAAAAACATTTACTCATGACACTAATGAACATGAATAATAGGACGTTCTAGGTTAAGCCTGTTAACACCTTCGACCACATCATCACTTAGCATCAGGTGAGATTGTGGTCTTGTTATTATAAGTATATAGCTATTGTTCCCTGGGGCCATACCTATATCATAACGCTAACAAAGTCGTCAAAGATTTGGTTAAGTTAAATTACAGACAGGCGAAAATTGCTTTAACAAACTGACTACACAAAATTACCTATAATGAAACAGAAAATCTACTCAAAACTGTAGTATTTCTGCATTTTCTGCGTTTGGTTGTTCCACACTCTACAACCGTAGATCTACGTACATTCAAATATTACACTTATACACATATAACGTATTATCTCGATGCACATATACTTACACCATTCTCAAATTACACTTAACAACTTTTTACACACTACATTCTCATTTACACTCACACACAGAATTTAATAAGTTTATTTTTTTAAACTTTAGTTCTTTTATATTCTGTAACTTTAGTCAACTTACTTTCGACTTTATTTTATTATTTCTTTGTAAAAGGCTACGTATAATTGATATTATTGAATATTGAAGGGTATGCAGAACCTACACTACAAGATTATTTTTAGTGTAGATTCTGTACGTCAATACAGCAACAAAAAAAATATAAGCCACTATGTTATGCTTACCTATATTATAATAATTATTATTATTATAAATATCCCTTAATGTTAAGTTGTAATTGTACCCAGTTTTATGAAATAAATATTAAATATTTATCGTGCAAGCATTGTAATAGCTTGAAAGCAAGGTTCTATATGAAATTCTAGGTTAACCTGAACAACATCTTTGACCACATCATCACTTACCATCAGGTGAGATAGTGGTCAAAGGCTGACCTATCGAGCATAAAAAATGGCCACATTCTGGTTTGTGAAAGGCATTTCACAAATTCCAGATATTGGGTGTTATTCTAACCCAGCACCTAATGAAACTAAACAGCTTACACGCGTTAAAATTTTTTAACATGACTTTAATATAAATGTTGTAATATAGGTACCTAGTCGGTACATACTTACTAGTCAATTTCCTATGAAAGTTTTTGATAACATTGCTATCTTTATTAGCATCGCGTAAAAGCTTCATAAACGTAATTGTTAAAGTACTTTTAGATGATAAGCTAGCTTAACATAATGCGTTAAAATCGAAATTGGCCTGTATTTCAATTAATCTTGCCAGTAGGTTTAATATCTAAATATAGTAATCAATGTATCGATGGTGCGACTACGCCATAATAATCGCGATCGTATCTGTACTCGTAGCACAAAGTAATTTAATCTGTAGCATTGGAGTATCCATTTGTATAAGAGCAGTTTCCACAGACATAGTAGCAAATATGTTACAATATAAGCTGAAAATCTGCTTTGTAACTAATTTATTGGATGAAAGTTAATGAGTTTGAAACTGGATAAGAAACTTACGTAGTTGGAATCTACGTAAGTTTTTATGTATATTAAATTTAAAAAAATACATTTATTTTAGGCATACACCCATATACAAGAATATTATAATAATTTAATAATGATTAATTCATTATTACTCATAATTATATTGCCTCGACGTGTCTGTCGCAGCAATGTTGAATATATCGACAGTCTGATCTGTCTGCTATCATCGCCAGAAGGGTGTTGGGGCTGGCACGCACTCTGCGCACCAAAGACGCGGCACGCTTCCGCATTATCGGGTGGAAGCAGTCTGCGCGTGCCTCTGCAAACATCCCCGAGGCACTGCAGAAACGTGGCAGCCCCAACACCGCTCTGAACGCATTGTTGTATTGGACACGGAGGGTGCTGTAGATCCTCTTCGTATAGTTAGCCCAAAGGCTGCACGTGTATAGTGATGTACAGTATGCTTTAAAGAGCGTTATTTTAACTTCTGTTGAACAACGTGCAAACCGACGGGCTATCATATTTGCTCTAATCGACAGAGCCCTCCGCTCCCTCTCAATGTCAGCGTGGTCCCTAAGGTCAGCTGTAATAACGTGCCCCAAGTACTTAAATTGATCCACCCAGTCTAACGGAATACTGTTCAGATAAACTGGTGGTGTAGCGCCATCTTATTTAAACGGGCCTATCACTACTCGTAACACTCTTTCCCGCGGCTATTCCAACCAATGGGACTCAACCGCCAGTACCGCCGTTCGCTCCCGCGCGGATTTCGAAACGAACAGCGCCCTCTCGCAGAACAACACACGGCGTTACCGCTCGAGGCGCACAGTAACTATTCCGGCGCGCTACCGCGATTAAGCACATAACCGCATATTTGTTATTGTTATTTATTTTGTAAACGCCTAAAGTACTTGTATGTGTTAACTTTTATACCAATAAACTAGTGCGTTTTACTATAGACTTGTGTTCTCACTTATATATCCGTAAAAGTGGCTGCCCAAGTGTGGGGCCGGGAACATTCGCATTATACCTAACTCCACAGTGCTAAGTGAACAAAAATATATTCGCAAAATGACGCGTACGCGTAGACAATCGCGACGCCAATCCGACTTCGACGATGCCGTCGATCAGCCGGAACCTCAAGCCGCAGCAAATAACTTCTCCCGTGACGACATTGCCGCCATGATGGCGACACTCCAGCGCTCGCAAACGGAGACTTTACAACAACTGTTCGATCACGTTATGCAGCGCCAAAACTCTCCATCTCCATCGTTGTCAGCACCCGTGCAACCAATGTCTGGCAACTTCACCGCGTGCACGGCACGGTTCAGCGGAACTCCTGGTGACTCGCTCGACTCATTCCTGGATGCCGTCGAAGCGTACAAGGAGTGTGCCGACGTTAACGAAGCAAACGCCCTTCGCGGTCTTTCTATGTTGCTCGTAAGTGATGCCGCGACCTGGTGGCAGGGGGTGAAGGCAACTATAACGACGTGGACTGCCGCAGTTCAAGGATTACGCAGCGCCTTCGGTGACACTCGCCCTCCGCATCGCATATATCGGGAGTTATTCAGTCGATCACAGGAAAATGAAAAAACTGAATTGTTCATAGCAAAAGCACGATCGTTACTATCAAGGTTACCTAGTGGAGATTTATCTGAAAAAGTGGAATTAGATATGGTTTACGGCTTGCTTCATCAAAGAATCCGAAAACGTCTACGGCGAGATGAATTTCATACATTTAACGTCCTTCAACGTAAAGTACGAGAAATTGAGGACGCCGCCGCCGAAGATTTTCATGATGAGCGCCCTACTACACGCTTTCAACATGCAGACGCAGCGCCCTCACACGGAGCTGCAGTACCCGCGCTAGCGTCATCTTCGCGTTCGCCTCCGGCGCCGCGCCCGCCCGCGCTTCGCCCTCCAGGGCCGCGCTCGATGGCCGCGCCGCGCCCGGCCGCGCCAAGGACGTCTGTGCCATCGACATCCGTCGACGGGTACCCAGCTGCTAGTCGACCTACGCGAATTAACTCGGAGCCTACGCCACAACCCTCGAGTTCATCATCATTCTGCGTCTACTGCAAAAGTAGAGGTCATAAGCGAGAACAATGTCAAAAGCTAGCCGCGAAAACATACAATAACAATGTCAGTGCAAGTGTAGTGCCTAGTTGCTATGAATGTGGTGAAAAAGGAGTTACTCGATCTCAATGTTCTAAGTGTAATTCGCGATATTACGCCATAGATTACGTTGACGGCCACGGAGTTCCATTGGTTGGATCAAGTTCAATGACCCCTTACCTACACCGCACTCGTAATTCATATCCCGGTAAGACAGAAACTCAGGTGAGTCCTTTCAACAATAATAACTTTCATTCTGTCATTACTAGCGGGCCTACAGATTCTTTTTCCATCGGAGAGCCTACTATAACTATAAAAGCTCATTATCCAAAATGTAAACAAACAATAAGTCCGTTCAGAGAATCTAAAAATAGAACTTACCTACCTACCGACTTTAAGGCCGCAATACCACAGCTGTTTTGTGCATGGCAGTATAATAGTCATATAAGTCTGTATTATCCTGCTGATTTTAAAGCTGTTATGCCGAAATCGTATTTTGGTTTTAGTAATCGCGCGTCTGTGTCTCGTAGGTTACCTGAATTACCTAATTCATGCGATTTAGATAAAAATGATTTTTATTTTATGCCGCGTGATTTTATCAATGTTTTACCAAAAGATTTTATGTCTGATCTGTGTGTTTTAACCAAGGACAAATCATCTCAATGTTGCGGTTCTGATAAGAATAGTAGGGTGACCATGATGTCGAACGGACATGCACCTCTTGTTGCGGATAACTGTTTAATTTGCAATTATGCCGCCACAGGTGATCGTTCCGAAGGCATACTTGATAGTAGGGTAACCATGATATTGGGCGGACATGCACCTGTTGTTGCGGAAAGTTGTTCCAACCACCACGATGCATTTACAGGTGATCGTACCGAAGACCTACTTCATAATGGGGTGACCATGACCACTCTTGGGGACAAATTTTGTAACTCTTCTTTTTCTAGGTTTGAGTCAAAATGTTCAGTTGCACCAGCCTTTGATGCCGCCGGGGTGAGTAGGGTGTCCACGACTTCAGTGGAAGGCATCCTTGACTCTTCTTCATCTCCACTTTGTGAGTTTCCTGTCGGTGATCCAGGTATGTGCACACCTTTTGTCAACAACACTAGGGTGACCATGAATCATGACGTTGATGATTTTCATGAAATAAATATTGGTGACCATCCACCTTCGTCACCTACTAGTATGAGTAGGGTGACCATGTCACCGACTGTCTCTTTATCTACGTTAGGGGCATCAAATGATATTTGTCTTCAAGATAGTAAACATCATGACAGTCGAAGGCCTATATTGGGTATAGAAATTTTAGGAACCAGAGGTATAGCTTTGTTAGATACTGGTGCGCGTGGCTGTGTGGCCGGCTCGTCACTTCATAGCCTTCTTGTTGAGAAAAATCATCCTTGCCATGAGGTGACTAAAAGAATAAAATTAGCTGATGGTTCTACGCAAAGTCGCCAGGTTCTTGTTGCTAACCTCCAAGTCTTATTAAAGGAAAATAAATCTATTATGGCGGAATTTATTATATTCCCTGACGCCACAGGAAATGAAACTCTTCTTGGCGTCGACTTTATTAACGCTGCGGGTCTTGTGATTGACTTTGCTCCTTCCAAATGGAGCTTTTCGGGTGGTAGGCATGTTTACCCATTAGAGTATGAAGCTCAAAAGTCATGCACGACGGTCTCCACTGCTGACTTCTTGAGAGAAGATGAAGGTTTGATGCTTAGTCCTGAACAACGACTGCAACTTTCTGATCTTCTTCAGGAAAATGAGGATATCTTCCAAGCAGGGGGAGCCCCGACACCTTTCGCAGAACATCGTATTGATACCGGCAACCATCCGCCGATTTTTGTTCCGCCGTATCGGCTGACTCCTGCTAAAAAGGAGTTGATGAAGATAGAGCTGGACAAAATGCTCAATGATGGCATAATTGAAGAATGTGAATCTGCTTGGACTTCACCTGCAGTGCTGGTTCCGAAGAAGGATGGAGGGGTAAGGTTCTGCGTTGACTATAGGCGTCTTAACGCGATCACGAAAACCGATGTTTACCCGATCCCACTCATCGACGAACTTATTCAGCTGACCAAGCGTGATTGTTTTATGTCCACCATTGACCTTAAAGCTGGCTACTGGCAGGTCCAGGTGGCTCCAGAAGACCAGGACAAGACCAGCTTCGTCACACCTTTTGGAACTTATCGTTTTCGTCGTATGAGTTTTGGTCTCAAAAACGCGCCATCTACGTTTCAGAGATTGATAGATCGCTTCCGTTCTGGTGCTGCTCTCCAGGATGTGACGCTCCTGGCGTATCTTGACGATTTAATGACCATAACTCAAGGGACCTTCGAGGATCATCTGCGTGATCTTCAAAAGGTGTTCGATCGACTGCGTCATTTCGGCCTCGTAGCAAATCGAGAAAAGTGCTTCTTTGCCCGGCAGGAAGTGACATATCTAGGTCATACTATCACACCTCAAGGTATTCGACCAGACTCCTCAAAAATTGAGGCAATCCTGAAACGGGGTGCCCCTGGTAACGTTAAACATCTTAAATCGTTCCTTCAAACCTGCTCTTGGTTTAGGAAATTTATTCAAGATTTCTCCAAAATCGCGGAGCCCCTCACCAAACTCACTCGCAAAAATGAGCCTTGGCGATGGGATAATCCGCAACAGTGTGCTTTTGACACGCTCAAATCTAAATTGTGTCAAACACCTATATTGATTCAAGCCGATTACAATCAGCCTTTCCTGCTGCGTACGGATGCCAGCAATTATGCTATAGGTGCTGCATTGCTTCAAGGAGTAGGCCATGATGAAAGGCCTATAGAGTACGCTAGCCGTCTTCTCACTTCAGCTGAAAGGAACTACTCTACAACCAAGCGCGAAGCTCTTGCAGTTGTGTGGGCTGTTGAAAAGTTCAGAGGTTATATTGATGGACATACTTGTATCGTTAAAAGTGACCACCAGCCTCTGCGATGGCTTTTCACCATTAAAACTCCCACCGGTCGTATTGTTAGATGGGCTCTCAAGCTTCAGTCTTACGACCTTCGCATAGAGTATGAGCCAGGTAAAGTTAACGTTCTTGCAGACACGCTGAGTAGACCTGATTGTGATGATGTTGCTGCTTGCAATCTCTGTTCCGTCTCGCTTGATCTTCCTCAGGTCTCTGCAACGGATCTACGAGCGGCACAGCTAGAAGATCCTGAAGTGCTGAAAATCATACAGGACCTGGAAGATGCTGACGAACTTACCTCTACACGATGGCTGGAACGTGGGTATGTCATGTCACAGGGTGTTTTGTACCGGTACGACCCTGATGCTGACTGTGAAGAAGCTCAACTTGTCGTTCCAAACTCTAAAAGAGAAGAAATTCTCAAAGAACTGCACGATTCGCCTACAGCTGGTCATCAAGGAATAGAGAGGACTTTACACCGACTTCGTGAAAGGTATTTCTTTCCAGGAATGCGTAGGTACGTTACAGAGTACTTGAAAAATTGTATTGACTGCCAACGTTACAAAGCTTCCAATCAGAAGCCCGCTGGGCTATTGCAAACTCCGGTGTTACAACAAAGATCTGAGGTTCTTGCTGTAGATCTTTTTGGTCCATTGCCTGAAGGAGACTTGGGGGAGCGCTGGGTTCTTCTAGTGGAAGACGTAGCTACTAGGTGGGTCGAATTATTCGCCTTAAAGGACGCCACCGCTGAGATTTGCTCCCGTGTCCTCATCGAGGAATATTTCCTTCGATATGGTTTACCGCGACGAGTGATCTCAGACAATGGACCTCAGTTCATCTCGGCTGTGATGCAGCAATGTATGTTTGTTCTTGATGTCAAACAGGAACTGATTCCTGTGTACCACCCTGAAGCAAATCCTGCTGAGCGCAAGAATAGGGATTTGAAGGTTCAGCTGTCCATGCTAGTCAAAGCAGAGCATAATAATTGGCCTAAATATTTGGCTCATGTCCGTTTTTCTATGAATAGTGCTGTTTGTAGCACAACTGGTAAAACTCCTGCTTATCTGACCTTTGCTAGGGAAATGCGTACACCTTTTGACGTCCGCCATGATATTCGTGGCATTATGGAGAAGGAAAATTTTGTGCCACAAGCGACACCTTACTTGCGGTCGTTTGTTAATAGCATGCATGACATTCGTGAACGCGTTGAAAAGTGTCAAGACCAACGAAAGGAGACCGCTGATACTGCACGTCGCCCCGCTCCGACTTATAAGGTAGGTGATTTGGTCTTGGTTAAAACACACGATCTAAGCAACGCTTCTAAAGGTGTAACTAGAAAGTTTATGCCTAAACGTGACGGACCCTACAGTATAAAGCGAATTGTTAGCCCAACAATATTTATTCTGGTAGATTCCGCGAATACTGTCATAGGGAAATATCACTCTACAGACTTAACGCCTTTAACAATTGCACAATCTCATCACGATATTATACCTGTCATGCCCAAAAGAGTTCGTGGTAGGCCGCGTCAACTAGGTCCTTCCACAAGTAATTTGAATCCCAGGTCCGAAACGGGACGTTCTTCCGACCTGGAGGGGGAGTCTGTAGCGCCATCTTATTTAAACGGGCCTATCACTACTCGTAACACTCTTTCCCGCGGCTATTCCAACCAATGGGACTCAACCGCCAGTACCGCCGTTCGCTCCCGCGCGGATTTCGAAACGAACAGCGCCCTCTCGCAGAACAACACACGGCGTTACCGCTCGAGGCGCACAGTAACTATTCCGGCGCGCTACCGCGATTAAGCACATAACCGCATATTTGTTATTGTTATTTATTTTGTAAACGCCTAAAGTACTTGTATGTGTTAACTTTTATACCAATAAACTAGTGCGTTTTACTATAGACTTGTGTTCTCACTTATATATCCGTAAAAGTGGCACATTATGAGGACATCTAGAACTAGCCGTAAAAACCATACACTGACTTTTGGACACATTGTATGTAAGTCCGTGACTATATGTGAACGCAACTATATTGGTACGCAAGTGGGTATTTGTAGATACAAAATAATACACTGCGAAAAACAACGGGCACATTATTTTTTTATTTTACTCCAATGAACATTACATAATTTCCAAATTTAAGTTTGGAACGTTAATAATCATGCCAGGATGCTTCTTAAAACATGCCAATATATCGGCAAATTAAAAAAACCTCTTGTAATATTAATTTAAGTAAAGGAAAAAATCTAAAGTGCCCGTTTTTAGGGTTCCGTACCCAAAGGATAAAAACGAGACCCTATTACTGAGACTTCGCTGTCCGTCCGTCCTTCCGTCCATCTGTCACCAGGCTGTATCTCAAGAACGGTGATAGCTAGACAGTTGAAATTTTCACAGATGATGTATTTCTGTTGCCGCTATAACATCAAATACAAAATGTTGGCCAAGTGCGAGTCGGACTCGCGCACGTTAAAACGAAAACAGGTTAATATATGAAGTCTAATGTTAAAGCTAATGGTACGGAACCCTTCGTGCGCGAGTCCGACACGCACTTGGCCAATTTTTATTGTTACAAAAGAGTTTTTATCTCGTATCTGGCGAGAGTCAAAATGACGATAAGGGTTGGGGTAAACTCAGCCTATTTGAATTAGAATTATTTGTTAATAAGATTTCTCACAGGTCATTTTAATGAAGGAATCTTGTTGGTTATCCGAAAACACGAAATAATTTATAGTTTGGATTTTTTATTTGTTTGGAAACAACGGTTTCCATTGTACCTAAGCCATACATGGACTGTTATATATACATGATTAATACAACATTTCTTTGCAGCCATTATAGATTATTAGTTGTAATTGTATGGCTAGATAAAATAAAATGTTATTAATATTATATTAAACTATAAAAGATAAAAATAGAATACAAAAATAATATAAATAGAATAATAATAAAAATTAAATAAGTCTAAGTTATGAATCAATGACGGAATTCTTTCACTGAATAGTAAGCCTAGGTGAGCAGCACTTTAAGTTAGTAACAAAAAGTTGTGTAAAGCGATTACAGTACCTACGTGCGTCTAAGTAGAGTTGTATAGTCTTTAGTTGACAATAATTTCATTATTGAAATTATTTACGTCAGGCTCTATGAGCTAAAGGACTCCAACCGCCCATCGTCTAAGTTTCAAACCATCAGTCTATCTAAGTTGTCTGGTTGTCTTCGGGCTTTCATCTAAGTGTAAAAGTAATATTAAAATCGCGTCTAGGTCCATACAGTACTGATATTTTAGTACTGCACTTTAAAAAACTTAATTTCAAGCTAGTTCCACGAAAACTAAATATAACCACGGACAAAATACGTCTATTGACAAATACGTATAGGTATCAAATCAACATAGCTCTATACTGGGCCCCTTCTCTAATTCGTCGATGTTTCGACCTTCGAGTCCGAACATAGACTAGCAAGCATTTGCCTGGGGTGCGTTCCTCCTACCCGTCGGCCAAGACAAATTATGGTCTAAACGCAGATATACGCCGTTCCAGCACTCTAATCGAACTTAATTTGATCCTGTCAAGATTTGATCATACCCGTATACCGGGCGACCTGTCAGAGCAAATTTTGATCTGCCTGGCCAAATTTTTACTACCTTTTGAATCGGCCAAATCTTGGCCAGCTGTCAAATGTGACAGATTCTACAATAAATAATAGATTTTGTACAAGCTAAGCCAAGGATTAGTGGCATACTATGTTAACATTGCTTAATTACGTATTATGCCCCATTTATTAAATATGTAGACTGTATTTTATCACCTAAAAACATCGCTGTCAATTCCATATTTTGAAAGGAGCTTTAAAGATCGTTCCAGGTGCCTTAGAGCAAATATTGCTCGACCAACATTTACTGGAACGCGCCCCTTTATAGAATAACATTTTGTTTTAATCGGATTCGTATGGTTTGTACATTTCCCAAATATGAAATAATAATGTATTCGTTGTCATATAAGTAGTCAAAGTCGAGTTCTTTTTTTTTTTTTTATGCCTGATAGGTTAGCCTTTGACCACTATCTCACCTGATGGTAAGTGATGATGTGGTCGAGGATGTTGTTCAGACTTACCTAGAGTTACTGGCTCTCAAGGACAGCTGCCGGAACACACCGTTAGGTGCTTGGCGACAGATTTTCAACTTGAGGGTGGTAGCTAGCCAGGCGGGCATTTGCAAAGTGCCCTACCACCATGCTGTAACGACTGCTATCCTAAGACAACAACCGGGACCGACGGCTTAACGTGCCCTCCGAAGCACGGAAGCGCTCAGTAGTAATGTCACCAACGGTCACCCATCCAAGTCATGACTGCGGCGGACGTTGCTTAACTTTGCTGGTCGATTCAGAATGGCTAAGCAAACTTGGCTACGAGCAGTTCGAAATCTAAATATTCTAAATATAAAATAATCAATCTTAGTCGTGTCAAAGTCATTATTTATTGATAATAAGGTAAAGGCACCTTATTCCGCGGGGTTCTAATATTGGCACTATATTTCGAGGTATTTCGAAAAACGGTGATATTATGATGCTTATAAATTTATTTTTGCTGCAAGACCCTTTATCTATTAAATAATATATCTTTGCGTAGTTGAGTCATCAAAAGACCGCTGTTCTATGGAAACATTTTGAAATAAACGACAAGTATTGCGTCAGCGGCTGACCCGAACGCACGCTCCATACATTTTGGACATTGGGCACGTGAATATCATGTTTATTTAAATAGTGTTTTATTCGTTTATTTTGTACAGTGCATTTATTTATTTAATAGAAATGTTTCAAAAAATATGTCTTCAATCGGAAATAGTTAACTTCTGTGAGTTTTTCGTAGTAAAATGTAGGAAAAATACAGTTTGAAAATGCCGCGGCATTAGGTGCCAAATATATAACTCAGTTCTTTATTCGATGTATGCCACGGAATAGCGATTTCACAGAGTCGGTTTATTTTTAATATTTTCAGTATTGTTTTTATGATAAAGCATTTCTCACTTTAGATTTGACAACCTAAATATTTATAATATATTGAAATCTATTTACGAGGTACAATAAATCGTCGCATTCCCTAACTACAGCCTGTTGAAAGTGGTATATTTAGGTATTTTGTTAATTCGTTCTATGGGATAGTTTAATGAGAAAATGCAAGTTTATACACAATGTATTCTAATTGTTATCCGGCATTATATACATTTAGGACAACATTGCAATTAATATTTTGTCTGTTTCTATACTATGCAAAAATCTCTTATATTTTAATACTCGGAATTAGGAAACTTTATTTTTTTGTATAAAACGTTATTCCGATGTACAGTGAGGCCCAATAAGATTCCATAATACGCGGCATAAGCAAAAGTAATATACATAGTGTTCACAATTGTATGCAAATTGTTACGCAGTTTATGATAATGCAAAAAATAAAAATATGACTATCTGACTTTTATAATAATTACCAACTTATATTACAAATTATGAAAGGTGAAAATGGTAAACTTTATACCTAATCCTCAAATAATGAACGTATACGAAATCATAGGCGAGCCTCTTATGGGCCTGGGTTCGATTTATTTGCCCTCATTTGATACATGGGTGGAGGGTTAGATTTTTGTTACTGAATTACGCCATACCTATATGTACGGGTTAGACTTTCATTTGGTTTAAGTAGTATATGTAAGATTTAAGCAACAGCATTTTTTTAAATTATAATACCACGCCTTTTGATGTAGTGAAAATTAATTATAGGCAGTCCTTTTTACATAAAGTGAGAAAGCATTGCATTTTGAACACACGGAATTAGGAACCAAATACATCGGAATAAGGATTTTTGCATCGGATTAAGGTGCCTTGGACTTATTTCATATTTAGTTTAATTTTGAACACAATTTAAGACTTAATTAACAAATATTTAATATAGTTTAAAAGTAAAAACAATAACATACGTGATAAAAACATTAAAACCTGCGGAAATGTACAGGAATTGCTTAATTTTTGATGTTATTTCGAGTTTTGTTGAAAATACCTCGGAAATAGGTGCCTTTACCTTATGTTGACTATGGCTACATTACTAAATCATGATAGGGAGTTTAGGTGAGACCACGAAAGTCATGGTACAAATATGCTTTCTTGGATCATGACGAAAAGTACTTATAGTAATACTATAATTGCCTAATGCCTATACACTACACTGTGTAGTACGGATTGATATGAAATCAAAGAATTGCAATGTATATTATGATGTCACAATAGACATATATACAGTAAGTAGTTCGACTCCGCGGTATCCTGGAATTCAATGACAAATGGCGATCAGAGCGCTAGGGAAATCACTATCGAAATTTTGAATTTTGTTGTTACTTATAATTTTTTTTTATAATAATTGTTTTTTTTATAAATAAATTGTTGTGAATAGGTAAAAATATATAAATGAAAATATATATCTTATTTGAGAGAGCACAAGCGCGCGCAGAATTGATTTAAAAAACGCCATTGTCTTTGGTAACATAGTAAGGCCACCAGTAAAGAGGATATTGTATGATTATTTGCCTTTAAAACTCCTTGGGTTCTTTTTTCTATTAAAATTATGAAAAGATTACAATCTCTGTAGTGTCAATCTGCTGACAGCTTTTAAAACTAAACTGTAAGTAAACACCGCAGTAAAGCATGTGAACATCAGTCTAGTTGTATCTTTTTGTACCTCCTCGATGTAGGGAAGGCCGCACGGTTGATCACGTGACTGAATTCGGGTAATTTCTTCGTAGTTAAACTACTGCTATGCCATGTATCTATTGTGATGATGTTGTCAGATACATTTACCATTATGACTGATGAACATTGCCGTCCGACCACAGACTATGAAACAACGAACTTCGGACGGCAATTCCAATTTTCGTTTTGAAACTTCGTTGAATTGTAGTAGCGGTCCTGGTTACGATTAACCTCCGAACTTGCTTTCAAAAACAGCTTCCGGAAACTAAATATCACTGTTTTCATTACGATTGAATTTTTCAAGTAGAGTGGTATGGTCCGTCTGGCAAGTATTAAAAGCTTGCCTGACTAGCTGAACTGATGTTGAGCTTCACTGCAGGGCATTTATTATAGTAGCGTCATTATTTTTGAAGCGCTCGTAGCGAAGTTTGCTTAGCTGTTCTGAACCGATCATGAGTTGGATGGGTGACCGCTAGTGACATTACTACTGAGCGCTTCCGTGCTTCGGAGGGCACGTTAAGCCGTCGGTCCCGGTTGTTGTCTTAGGATGGCAGTCGTTATAGAATGGTGGTAGGGCATTTTGCGAATGCTCGCCTGGCTAGCTACCACCCTCAAGTAGAAAATCTGTCGAGAAGCACCTAACGGTGTGTTCAGGCAGCTGTCCTTGAGAGCCAGTAATTCTAGGTTAGCCTAAACAACATCTTCAACCACATCATCACTTCCATCAGGTGAGGAGTCAAAGGCTAAACTACTAAGTATAAAAAAAAATTAGCAAATTTTGCTAAGTAAACCTTAAACCCCGGGCATGATTCGAACTCTTAGACTTCTGCAGGGCAATTAATGGTCATAGCTACTCGCCCCTCATTGCTACACAACTTTAACGTAGCAATGAATCCCTTAAACACTATGGGGACCCTCCAATCATACCATCTGTGGTTTTAATAAAGTACGATAAGGTACCTATATTAAATATATACGTACTTATTTGCCTCAATGAAATCTCAAAAACGAATATGAAAAGAAAATTAATACAGAAGAATAAGACAAGATTATGACTAAATAATTGTATAAAAATAACTATCCCAAAGCTTGATGTAAAATGAACCTTACACTTCATGATAATTATGTTTAAACAGTAGGTTGAAGATTGATCCAAGTTGTTACTTCTTCAAGATACAAATTAATGATAAAACCTGTTGATTATATATATTCGCAATAAAATGATTCACTTTCTCCTGAGAAATGTCGACTAGTCCGGTGTCTATCGGATTATTTCGATGGTAAGTTGTAATTATATTGATTTATTAAACGTTTCGATAGGCGATCGATTAGATCGACATACTTTAGAGGTGGCCTGACGATGTTTTCTAAACCAAACTATTCAAGAGTTAGTTTGAAAGCTTTATAATAAAATCGAAATATGGCGTCAACGGGGCAAGATTCTAATAAGTTATTAAAACAAGTACAAATAAAAAACCCGACTGCAGATTATTTATTTTTCTCGCGTTTTATCGTTCCATTTAAATTAAAACTGCAAGTTTTATAACTTTCTTAAAGCCCTTCATTTTGATACCCCACTTGATAGGATTGGTATAAAAAAATTTTTTTGCTCCCAACATGGCGTCTAAAATCCGCTTGTTTTTTTTTTTTTTTTACTTTCTTCGTGTACCTAGTGTCACCCGCGCTACCAAGACGTATCTAATGATATATCATACATTAAAATCAGTTAAGCCGTTTAGAAGTTATGGTGGAATAAAGAAACTCACAAACATACATACATACATGAACCCTGAAAACATAACACTTCTTTTTTAGGCAGTCGTACAGTTAGTTAATGCCGCAAATTAAACAATATCACGTATGTTTTGTGTATCCCAAGGTTTTAATTTACGGATAGTTCAATCATTTTCGATCCCATAAAACAGAATTTTTGCAATCAGTTGGGATTTTTTTTAAATGGGTCCTGTTTGTATCACTCTTTAGGAGCTACCCTAACCTACACATGTATACTATTCGTGCGTGAATAGATCCGTCAGTAATTTAGAAACATGAGTTCACGAAAGTTTAAAGAAAAGTACATGTATACTGATTGCCATGCACATTATCTAATTTTATCATGTTATCTGTGCTGAAGTAATAAAAATATTGATTCTGTAACTATAATGGCAACCTGACTACACAGCACGTTTTAAAATACAGACAATTTATGCTTATATGTATTCTTGCCACTTTTGAATGCTCTAACAGGCTGTATGATTATATGATGATTTGTTAATACTGTGTGAATAGTTACGCATTATTTCCTTACTTTACCTACTAAAATTATTTATTTAATCAAAAAAATATTTCATTATTATTACGTCTAAGTAGTTTTTGGCACCAGCCTACTAAATTAAAAAATAATTGATACAATTCGGTCTTCAAACTACGCAAAATAATCGAGAAATAAAAATAAAAGTATGTACATACATACCTGTATTTTTATTTCTCAATTATTTTGCGTAGTTTGAAGACTGATATAAAATATATTTATTAGTACCTACTAATAAATCTATACCTAGTAATAATAAATGTATTAGTAGGTATACCTACATTAGTAGGTACTAATAAATATATTTTGTTGTCTATAAGAAGTCAAATAACTTTATATTACATTTTTACGCCAAGCTTTGTGCTGTTATATAAGGGAAACATATTTTATCAACATCTTATTGTCTAGTTCTTTGTGTTGTCAGTGAAAACCAGTTGAAATACTTAGAGATGTTATATCCGAACACTACTGCTCTAAAAGCTTACTAGAATTTACCTAAGTATATACATATCTACGCACATGTATAAGCAGTTTGTAATGACAAGGAAAGAACGTTCAAATATTATGCGTCATATCTGTTGTTAGAAAGAGATAAATAAGCAATTCGTGTTACCACCGAGACGTTCCGATCACCATTATGCTGCGATCTCTTTCACTCTCTCACACCAAACGATACACATATCTCGCTCATCCATTTCATTGAGTTTAGTTCCTAAGATAAAACAAATTTACGCTATTTTCTATTTCAACAATAAAAGCAATAATTACGCGTGAAATGAACAGTTTTCTTATCTCTCACAGTGCCTGTATAATTGGTGCAGAGTCTAAAGACACAAGGAAGGCATATTGTCCACAGATTATTCCTAAAAACACGATTAGCGGCGATGTATTCACCGGACGCTCGGAAGTGCAAGACTGGTAGTGACTCAGGTAATTACCCTGAATTCGTCTAGTAAATATGGAGGGCATACAACACATCTAAAGGTAAAAAAATCCTTAATCTTACGTGAAAACACATTGTAATAACCCCACGTTATGTGCGATAGGGGCTCAAAGGTTAACTAATACATTTAACGTTCAAGGGATATCGGTACAAAATAAAGTAGTTATTTAATCACCAAAAAGCCATTTCTCTGGCACAGCTAGTCAATTAAAAATGTACCATACAAATACTTTCTACGCCTCGTCGTGTTTGTACAACTACCAGTTTTCAAGTTTGTTTTAATTTCTAACTACAAATAAATGATAATCAAGTGGGTTGTACTCTCCCATAACAATATTGACTTTATTGGTATTACGTGAAAGAGATATTATTTATATTCAAGACTTATTTACAACACAGGCAACCGTATTTCTAACACTAATTTCGGCTTCAATGCGTGTAAAACGAATAAATTAATAAACGAAAGTGCGGAAAAAGCCACCGTAAGATTAAGCCGAAACTCATTCGTATATTGATTCAAACTGGGCGATGTTATATTATAATGTTAAATTTACTTACTTATTACAGGTACTCATCTGTCAGAGCGAGTCTACAAACAAAGTGTTTCGTCGCTTAACAGGGTTTGAGGGTTGAAAGGTCAGAAACAAACCTTTAGATAAGGTGTACAAAATGTAGGTAATAGTTTTCTCGAGGTGTCACGTATTCAGTTGTTTTCTGTATGTTAGTATGACGGTAAATGATATCAGTTAAATATACAATATCTTCTGGAAAAAAAATGTTTTATGTTAGGACCAATTTCACGTGGAATTATTAAGGTATTGTATAATAATTAAGTACTTTTATTTCTCGAAAATTTTATCGAAACTTTATCTCGAATAAAGAAGTTAATATAATCATCCGACACTTTATTGTCATAGATTTTAAAGCTATAGGTTTGAGATACATATATTTTGTACCTAAATAGTTAAAAATAACAAATATTTTTAAAATGTTTTAACATTTAAAGGTAAAAAGAAATACGAGTTTATCTTGTTACCATTCCGCCAAGTTTTATTGCTAAGCTGACGTGAAGTGAGAAAAGCCATGTAGACCAACCAATCTTTTGGTTGGTCTCTTCGAGTTCTTTATTTTAGATGACAGCTGTCAAACTTTAAAGAGGTCTATCTCAAAAGTATTTTGATCTCTGATGATTGAGTTGTTCATTTTAGAAACAGCTATCAAATCAAAAGGGGCTGCATCTCAGAAACTATAATTCCTGAACAACTAGTTCCTGAACAAAGTCTTAGATCACACAGAGATCTCCATTTCAGACAACAGTTGCTAAATAAAAAAAGTGTTTTATCTGACAGTTATAGACCACTAGTTGCTTCATAAAAATACTAAACTAAAAAGCTGAGTTATTTAAACAGAACACTATGTTTTCTTTGGGTACACGGGAACGCTTTCGGCTACAACTGTGAACCCAACGAGGCAGTCCATCACTGGACCTTCCCAAGGGGATGCCCACTATTGCTACACTCCCAGACACGTAGTGTGCTGCAACCACTCTGAGAACAAAGCCCAACAACTTTGGGCTCTATTCACGTACAATTTAAAACCAAAACTTGAAGATGGTCTATACAACCACATGCTTAATTGCCACTGGGTAGTTGTAAGAAGAATGTAAATTAATGTTGGGCAACATAGTGTTCTATGTTTTCTTTGGGTACACGGGAACGCTTTCGGCTACAACTGTGAACCCAACGAGGCAGTCCATCACTGGACCTTCCCAAGGGGATGCCCACTATTACACTCCCAGACACGTAGTGTGCTGCAACCACTCTGAGAACAAAGCCCAACAACTTTGGGCTCTATTCACGTACAATTTAAAACCAAAACTTGAAGATGGTCTATACAACCACATGCTTAATTGCCACTGGGTAGTTGTAAGAAGAATGTAAATTAATGTTGGGCAACATAGTGTTCTATGTTTTCTTTGGGTACACGGGAACGCTTTCGGCTACAACTGTGAACCCAACGAGGCAGTCCATCACTGGACCTTCCCAAGGGGATGCCCACTATTGCTACACTCCCAGACACGTAGTGTGCTACAACCACTCTGAGAACAAAGCCCGAAAACGGGCGCTACTCCAACCCCGTGCCTAGGTCCCCCAGCGGTGGATCAGATGAGTAGCTCCGCCGCGCCGTCTACTTCTTCGACCACAGAGAGTTCATAGGTTGACATTTCTTTACAAACTCGCCTGCTGGAAATTATCTAAAATGTATTAGTATACAAAATGAAAGTTACTATCTAAAGTTGAATTAATATGCTTCACTATTTTATTACTTTTATAAATAAAACATAAGTATTTTTTTTTACTAATTATTTTAGCACAATATTTTAGGGTTGTGGCAAGAATCAAACCCGCGACTATCTATTCGCGCCGGATGCCTATACCACTCGGCTGTAAAATATGATTATCGCTTGGCACGCGCTTGTAATCATATTTAGAAATATAAAAAAACTTGTAGAAAATATAAAGAAGTTAACACATAACCACCTTAAAAGTTAAAAGTAGTCTACGAAGAAAAACTCGTCATACAAGTTCAAAAATAAGGAAAGTCATATGTGCGGAAAGCACGACGACTTGCTCGCCCACACATCTTAAAATAAACAACACACAACACAAGTTAAAAAACTTTGGGCTCTATTCACGTACAATTTAAAACCAAAACTTGAAGATGGTCTATACAACCACATGCTTAATTGCCACTGGGTAGTTGTAAGAAGAATGTAAATTAATGTTGGGCATGCCTTGGTCCAGTGTCAATCGAGTTTTCATCTGTATACTTGAGGTACATGGACTGGTTATCTTAAATTAATATGATCTTATGTAATATGAATTTCAGGGTATTTATTTTAAGGGTTTTCAGACAAGCACCATGAGGGTTATGCGTTAAAGGATAAGTTTCCGTAACTTTGATCTCATTTGTTATTTTGCTATAACGATTTAGAAAGTTTTTTGGGAAACGTCTGTTTCTAGCCATACTAGGTGGACAACTCAGGAGGTCAGTTCTAAAATGGAGTTTATGCAGTGCTTAGAACTTCAAGAAGCAGAAGTATGCTTATCTCAGTATAGGTGTTACTTATTAGAGTCGTTTGGTGTAGAGTCAATGGGTCCCTGGTGGAAGGTTTCCAAAACGTATCAGAGGTAAACTTAGCATGGTCGATGCGATGCGTGCGCATGGTCAAAATGCTGGCACGGTCGATGCGATGCGTGCTGTAATACCCCACTGATGCTACCCTTAGTGCAGCATCATCCTTTTTACTGCGAAGTCAGGTATATTTTAATGTTCAGGAACATTGGTTCTTGAGGCAGTTCGTTACAAGCTACGGTCGCGTTCGGTTGCCAAAGGGTCCCTTAGACCATTTTCTTAATATCCATTAAATAAAAGTGTAAAATCAAAATATCCTTTTTTTTTTTAAAACCTAAACTCTTCGGGATCCTATAACATTTGGTGGCAGCGGTGGGATACGAAAATCCCCAGTGCGTTAATATACGAATATAACAGACTCTGTTTATAAGTTCTATCCTGTTCGCGTAAGACTATTAAATACTCTATAATATTGTCCATAACAATGTAGATTGCATAAGTTTAGTACGTAAGTTATGTTACGTTGTTCCAAGAACACCCAATTTACGAGAAGCTCGCTCTAGAAGACTTTTTGCACTTAGTAGTTATAACACTAACGCGGGGCTTCGCTCCCCTATACGTCGTTTAGTCGAGTCATATAATGTTAATTTTGATACAATTGACATATTTGCATGTCCCTTGTCTAAATTTAAACAAAATATATTTCTTTCACTTTTTGAGAAGGATTGTTCAAATATAGATTACCTATAAATAGAATTAACGTTTATATACTATTTCTTTTTCTTCTTTCTTTATTTACAAAATTGTTATTTCGTTACTTGTATTCCGTCTTCTGACTGAGCAAATGTCTTTATTAACCATTTTTGTGTTTATTTATAGCACTAACAAAGCTCTCTGGCTGCATCTTTTTACACAATATCTTTAATCAATATGTGAATAGCGCCGTTGGCTGCATTATTAAAAATTCTGTATATGTTAGCAATATCTTAATATTATGTATAATGTAGCTGTTTGTTATTCCAAATAAATAAATAAAAAAAAAAAAAAAAATATATAAGACGTAAAAAGTACTTACCATAATCCGAACTATGTATCATCCGTGAATTGTGAAGTGAAGACATCCTGAAACTTTACATACTGTACTTACCTGATGGTGTATCCAATACCTGCTGTGTCCTGAGTATCCTGAAATATTCATTTTGTGCATTCTACTTACCTGTACGTGAATCCTGTGTATCTCGTGAAATCCGTCGAAACTGAAGTCAACTGGAATAGAAAAAAATCCTGAAAGAAACCACCAACATCGAGGCTGTGGACGGCAACTCATCTTCCGTCCATCATCAATCTCTTAGTTCCTGTCTACCAACTCAAGTGATAACGTATTCCCGTCACATCACCGGGCTGATATCCGCGTCCGAGAAATCACCTTATCTCTCCGGCATGCATCGACGTCTCCTGCTCATCGTTATCGCCGCCTACGCAGTGTACCTGTGAGTCTTTGGTCATTGTTTAAGCTCTATACAGATTAGGGATCAGTTACTACAAGTTATTTTTAGATTTGATTTGAATTGTTTTATCTTTACGTTGGCGTAAACTTGTGGTATTTTTTTTGCGGTTTTATTTTTGTAATGATAATATTCTGTTTTGATTCTATAAAAAGCCGTACATTAGTATATTAGTCCTCGTAATTTATCTCGTTATGCCTAAGGGAGCCAAACCAGAAGACAGTAAATTAACACTTGAAATCCCTGAATTGCCGCCGTCACCTCTGGAATCGGAAAAATCGTATACCCTATCCCCTAGACAAACCAGATTGGCGACAATTTCCCTACACACAGACATGGATTTAAACACTCTTTTCAAGTTCATAAAGTCTTATGATGGCAGTAGAGAAACCGTAAACTCTTTTATCATAAATTGTAATAACGCCTATGAATTGGCGACTGAGTTACAAAAACCTATTTTGTTCAAATACATCCTGAGCCAGTTACAAGGAAAAGCGGAGCTTGCCTGCTCAATTAAAGAATTCAGTTCGTGGGAACAACTTAAAGAATTTTTAAAAACTTAGTTTTCCGAAAGAAAACATTATGCACATCTTCTCACAGACTTACAAGAGAGCAGACAGGGCCCGCAAGAGAACGTTAATCAGTACTCTTTACGTATCGAGACTTGTCTTTCCCAACTGCTCACTGAAATTTCCCTCGGTAATACTAAGAAGAGCGAAATTGCTGGGCGCACTGCCGCCATGGAAGACCTAGCTCTTCATCACTTCTTGATGGGTCTTCACCCCCGTCTTTCTAACATCATAAGGTGCCGCAACCCTAGGAACCTAAACGAAGCTACAAACCTAGCAATTTCCGAGGAAAGGATACAGCAGTCGCTTTATAAGAGAAATATCCTACAATCTGACTCGAGGTCAAATAACTTTAACACGAATAACAACCGACGTTTTCAGGCGAAGCCAGGGCCTTTTAGTACCCAACATCCCCAACAGTCTAGAAACCCTCAACAGGCCCTGCAGTCAAGGGGTATGCCACAAACCTCCGGTCTATTTTGCAGATATTGTAAGACCGCAGGTCACGATATTAAAGATTGTAAAAAACGGGAGTATTATAATAATCGCTATCGTAATCCACAACAACAAAGTAGGCCATCAGGGTCAAATCAAGGTAATCTAACGTATAAATCAATCAATCATGTCCAGGATGTACCCGAAGATGAAGACGAAGATAAGGGTTATGACGAAGTAGACGGTAGCGAAAACCCTTTAAACGAATAGGTGTCTCGAATTGGTGTCGCACGAGACGGTGTAATAAAGCCGACACAATAAATATTAAAAACAAATCCAGTGACATCCGAAAGGGTAACCAGCCCCAAGTTAATGTACTCACAAATCTATGCACTAACCAACAGGGTAATCAGCCCCAAACCGACAGTGCCATCAGAATTCCATCACCCACAAACTCGCGCACTTACCGACAGGGTAACCAGCCCCAAACTGACAGTGCCATCAGAATTCCAAGAACTACAACACCAGTACTTACTAACCAACAATGTAACCAGCACAAAGCCAAAGGTGCTCCAATCGAAATTCCTACCTCTCCTGATAACGTTCCGAAACTAGAAGTTTTCGAAGTCAATATTGATACCACCAAGAGGTTATTACCACACGTCCTACTTAAAACTCAGATTTCCAATATACCCCTCACGCTACTAGTCGACTCTGGTTCTGCAATATGTTTAATTAAACAATCTTGTATCCAAAGAAAACCAACACTTATAAAGGAACCGATAAAAATTAAAGGCATTGATCCTGGTGACGACCCAACTCCGACACTTGGTCACTTCCAGATGAAATTGCAGTTATCTGAAAAAAAATCTATATCCCATAAATTTCACGTTATAGCCGACATTAACCTTCCCTACGATGGAATCATAGGCACCGACTTCCTAACAGCATTTAGCTGTAATATTGATTACAATACCGATACGTTAACTATAGGAAACATAAAAACATCTTTGCAATTTTTTGAGCCTTTCTACATAATTCCACCTCGAACGGAAACTGTAATCGAGTGCTCTGTACGAAATACTGACCTGAAAGAGGGTATCATTACAAACCAACGTTTATCTGAGAGTGTGTACATATCCAATTGTATTGTCAGGGTTAAGGACAACAAACGCGTCAACTTGACAGTAGCTAACACCTCAGAATTCTTTGTTAACGTCAATCCTAACATAAACCTTGAAATCGAACCTCTGCACCCTGCGGCATTCAGAGCCGATAGAAGTATTCATCAAACATCAAATAGAACCACAGAAGTCGTAGTTTCTCTAAGAACTGACCACCTAAATCAAGAAGAATCGGAAGCCCTCGTTGAACTGTGTAGACAATATTCCGATATTTTCCACCTGCCCGATGATCAACTGACTTACACTAGCGCCCTCTATCATCAAATCAAAACCAACAGTGACGTCCCCATTCATACAAAATCTTACCGTTTCCCAGAATGTCATAAGAAAGAAGTGGAAACTCAAATAGGCAAAATGCTCGATCAAAACATTATAGAGCAATCCTCCTCACCTTGGAGCTCACCTATTTGGATAGTACCAAAAAGGCAGACTCTCAAGGTTTACGCAAATGGAGAATAGTGATCGACTACCGGAAACTAAATGATATAACGATTGGAGAAACTTACCCTATCCCGCAAATTTCAGAAATATTAGACCAATTGGGGAAAAGTAAATATTTCTCAACCCTTGACCTCACTTCCGGTTTCCATCAAATTTTAATCTCACCTGAGGATGCACCCAAAACGGCTTTTTCCGTACCTCAAGGTCATTTCCAATTTACTAGAATGCCTTTTGGCTTAAAAAATGCACCATAATTGTCTTTCCGGTCTTCAGGGCACGAGATGCTATGTGTACCTAGATGACATAGTCATCTATTCATATGACCTAAAATCGCACATCCATAACCTCACAGCTGTTTTCGACAGACTCAGAAGCTTTAACTTGAAATTACAACCAGAAAAGTGCGAATTTCTCCGTAAGGAAGTTGCATATTTGGGGCATATCATCAGTGAAGAAGGTGTTAAACCAAATCCCGACAAGACAAGTGCTGTCACAAAGTTTCCCGTGCCTAAATCTGCGAAAGATATTAAATCTTTTCTGGGATTAGTATCCTACTACAGAAGGTTCATACCAGATTTCGCAAAATTAGCCAAACCATTAGCGTCCCTCTTAAAAAAGGATACCGTTTTTAATTGGAACAACGAACAACAACTGGCCTTCGAATCTCTTAAAGACAAATTGATTTCCGCACCTATATTAGCTTACCCTGATTTTACACAGCCATTTCTCTTAACTTGCGACGCCTCTAACTATGCTATATCTGCAATATTATCCCAGGGGCCTATAGGCCAGGATCGCCCTATAGCCTATGCATCTCGGACTCTAAATAAGGCCGAATGTAACTATAGTGTTACAGAAAAGGAGTGTCTGGCCATCGTCTTTGGCACTAAGGTGTTCAGACCTTACCTTTACGGCCATCGATTCAAAATCCTCACAGATCACAAACCATTGCAATGGTTATTCAATTGTAAGGACCCGGGATCCAGACTTATCCGTTGGCGTTTAAAATTAGAGGAGTTCGAATACGAGATACAATACAAAAAAGGAAAAACTAACGTTAACGCAGATGCCCTTTCTCGGTTTCCCGTTAATCCTATCCAACCTACGGAACCCACAAGAGCATTAGACGAAGATTTAATGGATCTATTGATATCTCCACCGTCATTTAATCCAAATGAAGAAGTTCCATCACTAAATTCTCTAGACCTAGACGATGATATCTTGCCACTATCCGACACAAACTTACCTTCGAACATCCCTGATACTCTGAGAGACGATATTGAAAATGAACAAACACATTTACCTGAACCTATCCAAGACCAACCAACACCTCATGATATTCGTCTCGACCTTGAACCTATACCATCAACGGTAACATCACCAAATGCGCCCGCAGATGATTACTCTACATTCCTGAAAACTGTAACAGAAAAGGATAAAATTTTGAACACTCACCTGGAAGAACGCCGCGATAATCTAATGAAGTCAACATCTAAAGTAATCTTAATACCTACCTCTCTTGACTTGGATGAGTCAAACCCATATGTTCAAGATATTCTCAATAACATGGAAAACCAAGACGATATCTTAAACGCAGAAAAAGAATTACACTCATTCTACAATATTGACCTTAACAATAAAACTTACTACCTTTTGTTCACCAAAGTTCATCATTTCGACGAAGCTAGCTACCCAGAAATTTTTGAAACTCTGAAAAAAATACGCAATGAATTAGTCGTCATGGAAAATACCACAGAGATCAGCATATCAGACTTAAAAAACCCATTCGAAAAACATTCTCCCATAAAAATTCATAATATTCTAACCTACCTGTTCCACAACACAAATATTAAAATTATTATGTATCATAATGACATTGTATATCCATCCCCTATAGAGATAAAGAAAATATTACAAGACAATCATGACATCCCCATAGCCGGTCATTTGGGTTCTGTTCGCATGTACAGTAGAATAAAAGAATCGTATTATTGGAAGGGAATGAGAAACGACATTGAAACATACGTGAAGCAATGCAAACTATGCCAGGAAAATAAGGCGCTAAGAAAAGTAAACCGTTCACCCATGCAGATAACGAGCACCTCAACAGCACCATGTCAACATGTCTCTCTGGATATAGTAGGTCCACTCCCTGAATCAGGTCCCGCTAAATTAAAATATATACTCACCCTTCAGGATGATCTGACTAAGTTTTCCACAGCATATCCAATTAGAAGCACAACAGCCGAAGAAACAAGTGAATGCTTATTACATTTTATATCTATTTTCGGGATACCAAAGTTGATTTTGACGGATCAAGGAAGTAACTTTACAGCCGAATTATTTCGGAAAACTTGCGAATTCCTTAAAATAAAGCAACTTTGGTCTTCCCCGTATCATCCACAGACACAAGGAGCCCTTGAGAGGAGTCACTCGACTCTCAAAGAATATCTAAAATCGTATGTGGACCAAAACCAAACAAACTGGCCACGATATGTATACACGGCAATGTTAGCATATAATACGGCCGTGCACTCTACTACACACTACACCCCGTACGAACTCATGTTTGGTAACAAACCATACATACCTAACTCAATATTTGAAGAAACAACCGGAACAACCTATCCTGAATATGTTAAAATGTTACAAAATCGCCTGAAACATTCTCGAGAAAAAGCAATTGAACATATTCAAAAATCAAAACTAAATTCGAAAAATTATTACGACTTACGCTCACGATCTCCGCATTATAAAGCTGGTGACTTTGTATACCTCAAAAATCATCTCAGACTAAGAAAGGCTTTATCACCTATATGGAAGGGTCCCTACAAGATTGTAAAGATCCACGGGAACAATACACTGTCTTTACTTATAAATAGGCGACACGTGCGACACCACTTCGATGAAGTCAAACCCGCTGAAGTCCCAGGGAACCTGTAAAAGAAAGTAAATATAATATATTAGTAAATTAAGACATTTTGTAGATATAATAATGCTTACCTGAAGTGTAGACACACAGTGCTCGTAAAATCCGGGTTATCTGAAACTGAGACGGTTTTAAAAGTAATTAGGTACCTAGTTATAAATAGATTATAAAAGTAGGTATTAATTAAAATTGAAGAACTTACATCTCTAATTATTGTTTTCAGTTTAACAACCGGAGTAAAAGGACAACAAGCATACATAGAACGTATTAACGCAAGTTCAGGGTTATATTTTGATTACCTCGGGAAAATTAGAATAAGCAATGGTAGGTTAAATGTTTTGATACCGTTAGATGTTTCTCATTTGAAGCAACACATAGAAAACATTGAACATGCCCTCAACACGGGCTTAAACTTATGCATGGAAGCTAGAATAATAGAAACTTTAGAATGTCATAGTATACTGCAACCGTTAACAACACGCTATCATGATATTCTTAGGGAGTTTACATCCATATCTGAACTTCTCAATAGTAAATCCAAACGTAGCGCATGGATTGGAGGTATCGGGACTGGAATAAAACACATATTCGGGAATCTGGATGAAGACGACGGCATAAGATACGACGAGGCTATAGAATCAATTCAGAACAATCAAAAGGAATTAGCTACATTAATGAAGGAAAACATAATGGTCACGACTTCTATTGTTTCGTCATTCAATAATACATTAAATAAAATCAAAATGAATGAAGCTAATTTAAATATTGCCATCGACAGCCTAGCAACATCTGTAAAGAATATGTCTAACGAATTGGAAACCAAATCTTATATGAATCAAATATTCAACTTTCTCGAAACTAGCATATTAACCTTATCATTCCAACTCGAGGATGTTGTAACCTCGATTTTATTCAGCAGTCAGAATATATTACATCCAGCTATAATTACACCCTACCAATTGTATCAAGAACTTGCTGACAATATAAGACATTTAAATTTCAACGAAGAACTACCAATCCACTTAGATATTAACACAATGCATGTAATTCTGAACGTCTCGACTATAACTAGTTACTATAACAATAAGAGGATTGTTTTTGTGGTAAACATTCCATTGGTTACTCCAGTAGAATATAACTTATATCATGTATTACCTTTACCTACTCCACATAAAGACCATGATCCTAACAGCTACAGTATGATAATACCTAGAAATAAGTATATTGCAATGACCAGGGACAACTCGTACTACTGCGGTTTAGATAGTTTAAACGATTGTAAAATATTAACTCCAGATACTTTCATCTGTTACATCCCCAACATCTATTCAAGTAGTATTAACCCTACTTGTGAAGCAGAACTCATGACCAAAGTGATAAGTGTTATTCCAGTGCAGTGTGAAACAAAGTTTATTATTGGAAGTGTAAGTCTATGGAAACCGTTATCGAATAACAAATGGATCTATGTACAATCAAACCCTACTAAAGTATCTGTCGATTGTTCCGGCCACGAACTGTATGATATCAAGGTGTTAGGTACAGGTGTACTCAATGTCCCAAGTAAATGTACGGCCTTTACTAAAAATATGAAGTTTATAACTAGATACGTTAGCGTAAATGTTAGTGCTCCTACTTATAATTTAGAATTTAATATTTTAAATGATTCGTGTTGTAATCTACCTAAGTTGCACACTTTAATAGATAGTGTGTCTCCTGCCACGACTTTATTAAAAAACATTGATTTAGATGACCTCAATATAAAAAATAATGAAAAAATCCTAAATTCTCTGTTACATAGTACCGATAAAATTATAAATGAACCTCATATAGTTAAGTATGGGACACATTATTCTATAATTACTGTAGTAATAATTATAATTATAATTTTGTATCTAATATCTAAGATTTATATTTACTTGAAACCCGGCAGCAACCGCAACCCGCTAAATTTAATTAGATTCTCTAAAAACCCTCCATCAGTAACAATAGAAGACGATACAGTAATCGAAATCCCTTCACCGTCTATAAGGCGTAACATTTGATCACGTAACTTAACGTAATAAACTTCGAGTTCATAGGTCGAAGTTTATTCTACGGGGGGAGGTGTTATACCCCACTGATGCTACCCTTAGTGCAGCATCATCCTTTTTACTGCGAAGTCAGGTATATTTTAATGTTCAGGAACATTGGTTCTTGAGGCAGTTCGTTACAAGCTACGGTCGCGTTCGGTTGCCAAAGGGTCCCTTAGACCATTTTCTTAATATCCATTAAATAAAAGTGTAAAATCAAAATATCCTTTTTTTTTTTAAAACCTAAACTCTTCGGGATCCTATAACAGTGCGCATGGTCAAAATGCTGGCACTTATTTAAACCAACGCAATGTAATCCAACGGGACAATGCTGTGAGCATGCCAGGCATGCTGACGTCTGGTAGTGGGTTGGAGCATTTGGACTGCCTGTGTGCCTTCAATGACCTTTAGGTTACCTATTTACTTTCTTTGTAGTAGCTGTAGTTTGTAGTATTTTGTTTATCAACTTCATTGGTTATTATTTATTTGTATTTATAATTTCAATGTAAATGATTCATCTATTGCAAATTATAAGAAATTTCAACTCATTTTCAATCACATATCATATTTTTACACTAAACTAAATAAACTTGCATAGTTAACATAACAAAAGAGATTTAATTTGACGATGACTCAAGGTTCTGTTTAAGTTGTATTGTACTAAGTACATTATTGAGTGTTTATACTTTTACTTGGCTGGCACTGTATAGAGTTGCTTGACACGGCCATCGGCCAGTCGGTCATGTGCTTTTGTGTCCTATATTTATATTGACATCATTCATTCAATTAACCACAATCGTACCTAATTACTTGATTGAACGGTGATTGCTCCGAACTTTTGTAGATGTGCCATTCCTTACCTTCACCCAGAGGAACCAGTAAAAAAAAAGACAGTTACCGTAAGTACTATATAAGCATAGATATATATAAGTATAGGTACCTATATAAAGAAAGTTAGTACAATAAAGTCGTATTTTTTTAAATATCATATTTACCATAATTCTTAGCACGAGGTAGGAGTTCGACTCGTCCTTGGCCAGTTTTTTTTATTTGTTGTTGTACGTTAGGAATTGTAGTAATCATATCAAGTTCGACGCTAGTATTGTAGGTATTATCGATTATTATTATTGTCTATTATTACCCTATTATCGATTTACGATAGAGCAAAAACAAAACACGTTAAAAGCACGTTTCCTATAGGTACTGTATAGGGACCCTGCTTTATTTAAACCCAAGAATTTTGCGAATACCTGCCTAGCTAACAACCTCAAATAGAAAACCTATCGCAAAGTTTGTTCCGGCACTGTCCTTGAGAGCCTGCAACTCAAGGTTGGTCTGACAATATCGTCACTTATCATCAGGTGATATAGTGGTCAAATACTAGTCTAACAGCTAAAAGGAAAATTTCATTAATATTTATAGACTAGTAGAATATAAGTAGCTCGTGTCATTGATGGTACAATTGGCACTTTTATTTTATACAAAGTATATTATATTTTTATATATTTGGCGATAAAATCATAACAATAGGAAAAAATTAACCGCGATCGGGATTCAAACCCACGACATCTGTCCCTAGAGCCAGGACATACTCTGCCAATTAAGTTATCGTGGTCTGTGAGTCGTTGCCCAAATTTATTTTTGTTCCTATTGTTAAACCAAATGTTAATAATGGGGAGGTAATAAATATACAAATAAATTAAATAAATAGAAAAATGCAATTTTAATTTACTTTGCAGGTGTTAATGCAAAAATTTCAATGTTAGATTTTATAAACATACCTACATATTAATTAAACCACTTTACACTTATTTTTTGCCCCGTGGGTTTGAGTTGCACCTTCCCATATCATCCCGTGGGTGTCGTAAGAGGCGACTAAGGGAGAATACTGGAGGGTGGGCAGCAGCGACTTCTAAAGAACTGCCAACTTACACTGCGATCCCCAAGACGCCTGCCAAGCGTGGGGATTATGGCAAATACCCCCTTACTAGGGGAGGCTGTCTTCAGCAGTGGACGATCCGGCTGTTACAGTGTACAGTACACTTGTTTGCGGTATTTGAACTTAGCACATTATTTGTGATTGCCATTCGGTGACTATCGATCACTTCAAAGTGTTTGAGACATCGGTGAACATAATTAAGTTGTTTAATAACGACACAAAGCAATTGTCCGAATTCTTCATGAATTCATGATATGAATTCATTCAACTTTGTAAAGTAAGCCTAATAGTAGGTACTGTTTTTCATCTTACCTTCCGCTATCGACTGTCATCTCATTACTCACACCTTTCTATCCCCGTCATAGTACTCGAAAGAGTATCGTAAAAAGATAGGGAAAATGCTTACTACTTTATCGGCCGATCCTTAAATATGGGTTGCGAAGTTGCCCTTGACCAATTTATCTCCCCTCTCAGCGGTAGTATCGATCCTTTTACCCTTATTATGAGGCAGGGTACGGTCCATTTGGTAAGCCCATAATAACAAGAGTTCACGGCAGACACCTTTTTTAACTTTTGAAATCGTTTTAGAGCCTTCTTTTGCTTGGATAATTTAGTTTTAAACGTTGAATTTTTCCTCTATTAAAATGCGGATTAGACCCGCCAATTTTAGCCTTGTAACAACTTGTGTTTATGCACGCTGTCGAACAAACGCTATTACTCTGCTACAAAAGAATAAAAAGAATCTCTTTTGATAATGAAAGGTAATTAGAGAAACTGAAAACTTTCTAGCAGCAATATTAAAAACTCGCATGTTGATAATAAGGTTGATTCATAGTTAATAAGCAAACTTCTAGCAAACCTTTTATGAGCAATTTTTAAATTGTACAGTAAAATTATGTTTTCATAGCTTCTTCCCTCAACTTCACATTGCATTTCAGGACATTACTGGAATTTTAGTCCTGAATTCATCAAATTCTTTGCATCGGCTATGTACCTATTTAAAACAATTTTACGAACTCTATCGCTTTTATCTAGAACATGGCGAAAAATTCGTAGGAACTATATCATTGAAAACATAATGAATAAGTTGTACAGGGTCTATTTTATTTTCATTTTACCATTTTATTAAACCCCAAGCAAAAGCTTCACAAATACAAATCTTCAATAATTATTAAACAGAACACACTCCTCTCATTTTAAATAGGAGGAATGATAGCTCAACCTACACTGGCCGTTACCTTAACCCGAATACGGCGTACTAGACAGGCCGGATCCAAGCTTCAAGTTAAATGGGGGCTCGTTTGTCGCCTCCTATTAAAACAATATTAGTTAGAGTTTTATTTATTGGTGTAATTTAGAACGTTGTTTATTTGTAATAGGTACTTGTTTGAGAACGTGATGAGAATCCTTACTAATCCTCTATACTAAACGAGCACGATTTGCAATCACGTTCTAAAAGCGACATGTACTTAGTAAGTTACATATAGGTAGGAAGGCGAAAAGTCTGAAGGCCTCAACTTTTTCTAGGATTCCGTACCTAAAGAGCAAGACCGCTCTCGGTCTGTATGTATGTTTGGTAAGAAACCTAAAATTTTGGTATTTGCTGTAGAATGTTGATCCAAAGAGACATAAATATTTGTCTGAATAGAAATTCAATTTAATATATTTTCAGAAGGGCTCCAATACATTTGAGATATTCAGAAAAAAACTTTTTGGACCCTAACATGTGAGGCGTCATCCGTCTGAAAGTTATACGATTGGATACTACACATATACGTTTTTATTTTTTTACGCATAAAACAAAAAAATAGTGTCAATTTAAGACTAACTAAAAACTACACTTAACTAATTAAGATGTCGATAATTTGCAACATTTACAACTCTGTTTAATATTTACAATCAGACATGATCTCCCCAAGTTAAGAGTACTGTTCTGTATCAGCTGGATTGTCCACTGCTGAACACAGCCTCTCCCATTATAGGTCGGTTTGCCATAATCCCCACGCTTGGAACGAGTCTTGGGGATCGCAGTGTGAGATTATAGTTCCTCAGAAAGCGCTGCTGCCCACTTTCTGGTATGTTACCCTTAGTCGCCTATTACAACACCCACGGTCATTATTGGAGGGGTGACCCTTTTCCGGCATCCCACAGGCGAATAAAGAGTAGTTCCTCTTTTTATTTTAACTTTTTGTTATAATTATTATGGTAGATAATCCTTCGTACTATTACATATTCTGCAAAAAACTGCAATCTACTCTTCCCAAGACACACTACAGCCCATTAAATGTCCGACGCACGGACGGACACCCGAGCCTTTGTAGGTGCCATTTTCTAATACAGATCCCTAAAAACCATTTCTGGGGTTATTAATCACTAATTTATAGTTACCTACATTTGTCTCTGTCTTCACTGTAATATTTTAAGTAATGACAAAATTACGTACACATTTTCCCAATTTTCCTTATATAAGACTACACCGGCAGCTAATAAAGTTTTAAAGCAGTACCTAAATCCACAATATCCGGCCGTTTATCGTCTACAGGATTTTCAGCGCTTTGTAATAATTTATGAGGACGCATTACGTATATTTCAACTTCATATAATTTCACATCAGAAATAAAATTCTGCTTTTTTTAATTAGAGTATTTTTTATGCTTTACGAGATTAATTGTTAATGTCTTTGTTGATAATCATCAGCCAGAAGATACCACAAAGAACGGCTATTATATATAGCTATTATTCTATTTTTGAAGCGCTCGTAGGCAAGTTTGCTTAGCCATTCTGAATCGATCAGCAAAGTTAAGCAACGTCCGCCGCGGTCATGACTTGGATGGGTGACCGCTGGTGACATTACTACTGAGCGCTTCCGTGCTTCGTAGGGCACGTTAAGCCGTCGGTCCCGGTTGTTGTCTTTGGATAGCAGTCGTTACAGCATGGTGGTAGGGCACTTTGCGAATGCCCGCCTGGCTAGCTACCACCCTCAAGTTGAAAATCTGTCGCCAAGCACCTAACGTGTTGTGTTTGGACAAAATAATGTTCAACTATGTAATTATTTAAATATTTATAAATGCTGTTTAAATTGTTTTATATATCCAAATAATGTCTACTTTCAGTAAAATGTTCCATCTACAATATTCAAGGCTTCATGTGGCATATCCGTGGGACGCCCTATATAAGCACCATTATTAGCCGACTAGTATCGTATATAGATACCACTAATGAGAATTCCAATTTTAGGCATTTAAGAAACAGCAGGCTAGTTTTAAACAGAAAGAAAACGATAACTTACATTCATTGCATATATTTAGGCGCCAGTACACCCCCCATGTCTTCCTGTGAGTGTAAGAGGCGACGAAAGGAGAAATACCAGGAAGTGGGCAAAAGCGCCTTTTGAGGTACTGCCATATTACACTGCGATCCTCAAGACGCCGGAAGTGTGGCCAATTATGGCATAATCCCCATTTAAGGGGGGGTGGGTATTTTCCAGCAGTGGATAATCCAACTTATACAGTTGCCAGTGACAAAACATGTTCTACCTTCATGTAGATCTAGATCTATCTTAATCCAACCCCATGCAAGGGAGATAAGTAAAGTGATGAAGATGAAGAAAAATTACTTCTTATTAAGGAAGCAGGATCCATCTGAAGTGCTCAGGTGCGTTTCCTATTTTTAGTAGCATTGTCAGTGGTCACGTATCAATGGAATGCTAAGAAAGTGTGTACGACGTGAGAGCGCTAAAGAAGCTATTGTGATTCTTAGCGCACACTAATTTAGATTCGCCAGAGATGCCGTGTTGCAGTTTTGTTATTCCGTGTTGTTAGCAGAAGGGCTATGAATGATGTAGAGCTGACATAGTGTTAGCCTATTTGGTGATTATATTGTCATTTATATACACACACTACAGCTTTCAACCGCGTGAAAATTTGTTATATCTTTCCCCTGCGGGAAGTACTCAACAGTCATCAACCGGAAGGCAACCACTGTGGAGCAAAGACATAATATATAAAACAGTAAATGGAAAAAGAAGTAAGTAAAGAGAGTAGAAAATCTAGAAGATTTTGCACAGATTATGCACCCAACCCAAGCAACATGGTGTGTTCCGGCAGTAGTCCCTGAGAGCCAGTGAAATTACAGGCACATGCGACTTAACAACTATGTCTCAAGGTGACGGGTGCAGTGCGCTACGTGTCTTGTGATGAAATGCATCTGTTATAGGCAGAGGTTAATCCATTTAACATCAGGTGGGCCTCGAGCTTATTCCGTTACAATAACATAAAAAAGTGCTTTATATTATAATCCAGTATCTAAGAATTCGGAATCTATATCGGAGACAGTATAAACATACACAAACTTTCGCTTTTTATAAGTAGGATATAAACTTTTGCTCGTAGCCAAGTTTGCTTAGCCATTTTGAATCGATCAGCAAAGTTAAGCAACGTCCGCCGCGGTCATGACTTGGATGGGTGACCGCTGGTGACATTACTACTGAGCGCTTCCGTGCTTCGGAGACGTTAAGCCTTCGGTCCCGGTTGTTGTCTTAGGATGGCAGTCGTTACAGCATGGCGGTAGGGCACTTTGCGAATGCCCGCCTGGCTAGCTACCATCCTCAAGTTGAAAATCTGTCACCAAGCACCTAACGGTGTGTTCCGGCAGCTGTCCTTGAGAGGCAGTAATTCTAGGTTAGACTGTACAACATCTTAGACCACATCATCACTTACCATCAGGTGAGATAGTGGTCAAAGGATAACCTATCAGGCATAAAAATAAGGATGTAAAGTACCGAACGACTGATTTTTTGTGACTAAACACTTAAGCATTATTTATTTTTCTGGATCATTCATATCCTGTAAATATCTAGTAAGTATCCTGCAGTAATTTATGTCTGTTCTTTCTGTTTGGTTATCTGGAATAAATTGTTTTAGCATATTTGTCCTGACTATTAGTAAAACATATATATCAAAATATATAATTGGTCATGCATTTGTCCTCTCAGAATGTTTATCCTTCAAAATCGGGATATAAGAAGACTAAAGAAGATATGGATAGATTTCATGAAGAAGGATAGAGCTTTGTATGAAGTTAGATGACGAGAACAGAACCGACTGGAACAGCAATAGGTACCTACATGTGCCAACCCACTTCGCGTGGAATAAGGACAAGAAGAAGAAATCTGTATCTCTTAGTTACTGTTTGTAAACAAATAAACATAGTTAAGTGATAAATAATATAAGATTTTATTGACAGCAATGTTTTATAGCCAATTCTACTAACTTTTACGAGTAACTTAGCAAATTACAAAATGCAAAACAAAGCGCTTCACGCATATAAACCACCGCAGCGCTCCGGTGACCGCTTTGAGATAAGGACGAACAAATCGGTGAAAACGTACAGCGAGGAAAGTAAAAACAAACACGTTAAATAAAGTATGTACGACTTTTTTTGGGTTCCGTACCCAAAGGGTAAAAGCGGGAACCTATTACTGAGACTTCGCTGTCCGTCCGTCCGTCTGTAACCAGGCTGTATCTCAAGAACGGTGATAGCTAGACAGTTGAAATTTTCACAGATGATGTATTTCTGTTACCGCTATAACAACAAATGCAAAAAGTTGGACAAGTGCGAGTGGGACTCGCGCACGTTAAAACAAAAAAGGTTAAAATATGAAGTCTAATGTTATATAGCTAATGGTATGGAACCCTTCGTGCGCGAGTCCGACTTGCACTTGGCCGATTTTTTTTATGTTGTAAAACTGTCGTTATTTCTACATGTCGCTACATTGATGCATCCGGTGTAAGGATCCTATCTGCAGGCAGATATCTGTTTTATGCTAATATACGTTGTACCTATGTTTATTTATTATAACTGCAAGGAGCAACACATACATTATCTGTTCTGGAATAAATATCATTCTATAGTTTAGTAAAATTATACGTACGTATATGAGTAGTTTTATTGCTGTAACAGCCGGATCATCCAATGTTGAACACAGCCTCCCATATTAAGAGGTTATTTGCCATAATCCCCACGCTTGGCAGGCGTCTTGGGGATCGCAGTGTAAGTTGGCAGTTCTTTAGAAAGCGCTGCTGCCCACCTTCCATTATTTTTCCCTTAGTCGCCTCTTACGACGATAACGTGATATGGGAAGGTGCAATTCTGACCCGACACCCCACGAGGCAGTAGTTTTATACTTGTATCTAAAAAAATAAATTTTCATAAAACGACAACTGCTGTACCCCCTTTGGAATACTTTTGTAATAAATAGTAGTTTATTTGCTTCAAAAAATCATGTTCAAGTACTTTATATCATGAAAAAAAGGTTTAATGTTTGCTAGCCTTTGATAAATATATCACCTAATAGTAAGTGATGGATGATGCGTTGAAGATGTTGTACAACTCACAATTAGTAGCTCTCAAGAAAGCTGCCGGAACGTACCGTCAGGCGCTTGGCAACAGATTTTTTACCTGAGGGTGGTAACAGGGCAAGCATTCACAAAATGCCCTACCACTATGCGAAATATAGATACACCAGTAAATTTGACACTTATTATTATGTTATATTATTTTGTTTAAGTATATGATTTTTTTATTTTAAATGTTATTGACAATATTCTTATATTATTGATTTACATAATGTAACTTACTTACAGTTGAAATGTATGTTGGAAGTTTATAGAGTAATATCAATTAGAATTCACACACACACACACACACACCCTCTCACTAAAGACACACATAACCCATGCACAAACTTCCTCCAAGAACATAATTTCTTAAAGTCAGTGATTTTTTATTAGTAGTCATTTTCAGTCTATAACTAAATAGTTTTAACGTAATATTTTAAATAATTATTGTAAGGATATATATTCATAAATATGTTTATAAATTTGAAATTGTAATAATGTATTAAATGGAATTTATTTATTTTATATGCAATAGTGAGCTTATTTTTATTTAATTTTATTATAAAATATTAATAACCTCATAATCGAATTTAAATAATAATCTTAATAAGATTTGTAAGTAATTATTAATTTATAATATTGTATTTGTAATATAATTAGATCCAAGATGTAAAATAGAACAGGGGAGTACTAAATATTATAATACAGGCCAATCAGTCTAGTTTAGTAATTAGAGAATTATGTAAGTGTATCTTAAAATGAATAAATAAATATATTATTATTAATATTATTATTATTATAATTATTCGAATTCGTATTTAGTTTTGCCTGAACAAAATCACATTCTTTACATAAGTAGATACCAAGGCATGTCTCGTCATGACTAATTCTCTAACGACTTGATCGTATCCGGATATAAGAACATCCGGTATACATACATCCGAATTCATGAAATAACTAAGGTTGGGCGCTTTCCAAGATGACTCGTAAGGTATCACAAAAAGAAACGGATCATATAATGTAAGTATATATTTAAAAAGAGGTAGAACTAAGAATAAGAACTAATAAAAATATAATAAGTAGCTACTTCTTATATTTTAACACTTTTGTGATAAATTTTAATTCTATGTCTAGGTTAACGGCTTCAATCACATACTTCCTAACACATGATGACCTACCAGGTGTAAAACGCACCTATGACAATTTTAACGAGCTCAAACTCTATAGTTTAGTAGTAATTTCCCCGAAACGCATCCCTTCTACCATCATTGCTGGCATAATGGCAACATATTATTGTATTGTCACCAGAAGACCGGCAGATAATTGCCAAGTTTACTTAATGCTGACAAAGCAAAGGGCGCGTGATAACATGTGAACAAATGGGTTAACATTCGGTTCTTAAGATTCTGTTACATAAGGGAATACCTCGTAGGTTGACCTCATAAAAGCTTGTTCAAAACGAAATAGCTGTATATGCCACATAATTTTCACTAATCATGATATCACCAATGAAATATGTATCTATTTTATAAATGAATTACTTAAATCGCATTTCGCACGCATTAACCTCATCAGTTAAATATATTCAAAGCTTCAGTATTCCGAATGTAGGTTATAGGAACACTTTTATAACGGCCCGAATTTTGCTAATGCCAGAAACTAGTCGATTGGAAACTAGTCGGTGGTCACACCTGCTCCCAGCCAAGTATGTGGCTCGAATAAATAATTCAAACATGTTTATTGGGCTTCGTTAATCATTAAAGTTTGATGGAAGACGGGTTCAATTAAGGTAAGAGTTTGACGGGTGAAACGATTCTGATTTAGGTATACAAGTACTTTTCTGCAGGTCTACACTAGGTGTGTAAGCAGCGTAAGCGACTAACTGGTGACGAAAGGGTAAAATACCAAAATCTGGGCAGAAGCGCCTGTTGAAGGACTGCCGTTCTGGCCTCCTTTATGCCTGCGAAACATATTAGTAAAAGTCAATACCAGGACAAATTTAAAATTCTGCTAAATTACTGTAAATCTATGGTGACCAAGGCTATCGCATTTTGAATGGTTTATGGTATAGAGTAATCTGCGTATTAAATTAGCCCTACATGTAAAATCGGGCCTGAGAAAACTTAATAATGCACTTGTTGTTGAAACTTTATAGACACAACAATTTTCTTAAATGAATTAAAATTCATTCAGCCGAAAGTTATTACTGTGGTTCTAATTCAAAAGCTGAGACGTTCTTAGGTTCAAATATCAAGTTTCCATATAAAATGAAAATATCAAATATCCAATTACTTACAGTCTTACATACAGTTATAAATATTTATCTGCAAGATATTTAATATCTTTTACTCGATCTCTGTGGTTTTTATATCTGAAACTTGTTAGGCTTTCGTCTTTGCTTCCAATACGACAATTTATTATTGTTACTTATTAGTGTAAGGTAACGAATAGATGGGCAGTATTTGTTATGTAAGGCTTCAAAGTTGTTTGGGCGTGAGTACTTGTTTTTTCTCTGTGGTTCAAAAATAGAACTGAGCGTGACGAGGGTTTCAGAGACGGAGACGCAAATTAACTTTGCTGCCAAGAGCAAGACACACCTTACTACAGCGACGAAAATGAGTGCAGTAAAAACAGCTGACATAATATAGTAAAATAGTGTATTTATATTACAAATTTAAGTAAAACTTACAGGAATTGGTAATTTCAAAAATAAATATTTTATTTTTGCGGGAGTCCTATTGTACATATCCGGTTTTAATAGTTTCTTGTTCTAATCCAATTTGTTGTTTTATGATTAATACTGCACTTTAATAATACCAAGTTTGACGGTGGTACGTTCACAATAGAGCAAAATAAAAGAAGAAAAAAAAACACTTTGCTTGCATATGGGGACGCGTTTTTATTTTTTGAGTTTTGTTATTATTATTTTTATAGCCCTCGTACCGTTCTAAAGATACAGCCCTCTACGGCTGCGATGCCTGCGATCTACCAGAGAAGTGAGAGAAAGATGAGCGGGAAGAAGAAAATCCACCAATAGGAACGCTGCGCACATGCAGCGAAAATAAAACGATTCTATTGGTTGATTTATAGGGTTCCGTACCCAAAGGTTAAAAACGAGACCCTATTATTATACTCCACTGTCCGTCTGTCTATCACCAGGCTGTATTTCACGAATAGCTAGACCGTTGAAACTAGATGATGTATTTCTGTTGCCGCTATAACAATAAATACTAAAAACCCGCTGAGTGCTAGTTGGACTATCGCTCGAAGGGTTCCGTACCCTTCGTGAAAAATAAAGAAAAAGGTTATAATTTAGTGTCTCATTTTGTATAGATGATGTTACGGAACCCTTCATGCACGAGTCCGACTCGCACTCGGTCAATTTTACCTCTTAAATTGCTCATCTTCTTCACACATATCTGGATACGGAGCCTGGCCTACGGAACCCTAAACACTTTTACAGGCAGACTTCTAATGAAAATCAAAACCTTTTCAAGCTTGTGAGGTGAGAGAGTATTTACATATTAGGTAAATTAAAAACAAGGACATATTTTTAACTGTCAGTCTGTACCTATGCACCTATTATCACATCAAAACAACTGAACCGATTATGGTATACAGATAGCCTAAAGCCCGTAGTAGGGTCATTACGCTGGATCGCGGCCCTGCGTTGTTTCGCGGCCTTTTAGAGGACGAACCGTATAAATATTGCAATAATAAGAATTCTATCTCACTCTTACCAACGCGTTGTGGCACTTTAAAAAGTAGGATAGTTGCAGAATGTAATGCCTATTCTAATTGGTCGGTTAACCTAATCCAAGTGCCGGAAATAAATCGTCCATTTTGCCAGTCGCGCTGTCAGCGCACACACGTACGCAAAGCTGCGCAAAAAATAGCGAACAGGTCCCGCTTCAAAAGTAAGTATTTCATGTTAACGATTACTTATTACTAGTGTGATTGTTTTTGAGTTAACATAGTTGTTTGTTTCATGTAATTTTGCATTTATTTTGGGAGTAAATTACTCTAATACCAGTTTTATTTGGTGGCCGCAAACCAACGCAATAAATTTTTAGTAAAGTTGGTATACGGCCGGGTGGCCGCGGCACTAGCTCACTGAATGAAATCATTTAGATTTCATTCATATTATTAATGTAAATAAAGATTCGCTTTGTGCAACATTCTTTTATTGTTGGGGTTGGTTTAAATGATATAGTTAGTTCACGGCCCCCAAAATATAATTTTATATGGATTTATAGCTGTAATGTGGCCGCAAACTAACACATGCTAACAAAACAAATCTGGTTCGCGGCCGTCTCAAAATCATATGAAAAATAGACGGCCGTTATCTGACTATTTGATAATAGAGGTGTCAGTTTACGGCCACTTCTTTCACACATACTGTTTTGGTTGGTGTTTAGATAATTTTTGTTATTACAGATGTCTACGAAAAAACTCAAAAAAAAAACTGTGAGTTACACTGCTGAAACTCTACAGAAGGCATTAAAAGAAATTCGCGAAGACCATATCCCAATCAGAGAAGCAGCACGTAAATTTAGTATTCCGAGATGTACAATTCAAGATCGATTAAGTGGCAGAAGAACAGACGAACTAAAAAAACAGGGTCCCGAGCCAGTGCTGGGAGAACAAGGCGAAAAAAAAGTTGTAGATTGGCTTATAAATATAGCGAAATGTGGTTTTCCCGTGAAGAAGCAAGAGCTATTAGATACCGTTCAAAAAATTTTCAAAGATTTAAAAAAGCCGAATCCTTTTAAGGATGATCGTCCTGGGCAGACATGGTATCTAAACTTTTTAAAACGACATCCTGAGATATCAGTAAGATCAGCAGAAGGAATCAACAAAGCTCGCGCTAGGGTGACCGAAGAATCGATTCGATTGTGGTTCCGCGAACTGGAAATATTTTTAGCGCAAGAGGGACACTTGGATATACTTACAGAACCCGAAAGGATATTCAATGGAGATGAAAGTGGTTTTTCACTTTGTCCAAAAACAGGAAAAGTTCTTGGGCCAAAAGGTTATCGAAATCTCTACCAAATTAAAGCCGGCAACGAAAAAGATAACCTAACAGTACTCGCAACATTCAACGCTTCTGGTAAGATGTGCCCGCCATTGGTGGTTTTTCCATATATTAGACCACCAAAAAGTTTAACAGACAACATGCCACAACACTGGAGTCTAGGAAGAAGCGAATCCGGGTGGATGAATGGAGATGTATTCTTCGAATACATCACTAATGATTTCAATAATTGGATAATAGAAAACAATATCAAGAAGCCCGTTCTTCTGCTAGTCGATGGACATAAGTCGCATATGTCTTTAATGTTGAGCTCTGTCTGTGAAGAGCTTGAAATTATTTGCTTGAAATTATTTTATATGCTCTTCCCCCGAATACAACGCACATGCTGCAGCCTGCCGATGTCAGTGTGTTTGCTCCATTAAAAGCCCAGTGGAAGAGTCACATCAGAAAATTTCTTGCAAAGCCAGAAAATCTGAACAAAGCTGTAACAAAAACAAATTTTTGTCTTCTTTTTAAAGACATTATTGAAAATCCACAAATGAAAATCAATATCGTCAATGGATTCAGGCGATGTGGTCTTTTTCCGTATGATCCGAACGCAGTAGACTATACGAAATGTGTTCAAAACACATTAGAACAATTTAGTCGAGCGAATGGTTCGCGTGAGAACTTGGGAATAACGAATGAAGACCTCATCGCTACCCGCAAAGTGATTCGTCATTTGAGACCAGTCCTAAAAGAGAAGAACATTGACACAAAATTTATCCTAAAGGAAATCAAAAAGCTGAGAAGGTCAGAACCCAGAGAACCTCAATATATCACCGGATCCGAAGACAATACAAACTCAACACTCAACTTGTCGAGCATTCCTAATTTTTTATCAAATATTTCGGCTCATTCATCTGCGAATGCTTCCAATCTCGCTCCGCCACACGTTTCCGATCCAAACCCGCCGCATGTTTCCGATGTTACATCAGCAAATGTTACTGATCTCGCTCCGTCGCATATACATGATCCTGCCCCACTGACTCTTGTTATTGCGGCTGAAGTTCCCAAACGTACCTCTGAGAGTATTCCAAATCATGTCTTGTCGAATTTAGTTACATCTGATTTTAGCGGCCTTGAGTTGGGAACAGTGGTTTCACTGGACGATATTGTGGTCATACCATTCCAAACCAGCACACCCAAAAACCGAAACATAAGCTCCAAATCTCTAGTTCCTAATGAAAACTCTCCATCTTCAAAACCGGACTCGAATAACGTCCCTCTATGCACAGAACAGATACACCAAACCCAGATTACAGATGAACCTGGAAGTTTGGAAACTTGCACCGAAGTAGTTCCACATAGTGTACCAAAAGAGCAACTGGGATCTGAAAATCGTGACACCGACTCAGTAACATTAGCTCAAGTGCCAACTATAAAAGACAACTTGCCATTATATACCGTTACTACCGCAGAAAAATCGAAAGATGCAAATGAAATTTTGACATTTGGTGTCACTTGCCAGCAACTAAAAGGAAGGTCTCTTCTATCACTGGATGACGTTACAGTTATTCCAACTATATCACAACATTCCGATTCTCATGACGTTCTGTCGAAGAAACCATCATCTTCTACAATTACATCCGCATCCGCCAACAACAAAATTTCAATAGATCCAAACACAGTATTCGAGCAACATCTGTTTATACCCCAACCTTTAGAAAAGTCCAAACAAAACGTATCCAAAGATCGTATTCCGTCGGCGATATCAGGGAAAAAATGGCGAGAATACCATCTACTAAAAGAAAAAGTTAAACAAGAAAAGAATGAGGAGAAAGAAAAAGCTAAAGAAGCTAGAAAGCAAGCCGTTAAGCGTAAGCAAGAGGAAGCAAAGAAAAAAAAAGAAATACACAATGCCAAGAAACTTAAAAAAGGAAAACTTTTAAAGACTAAAGAGGTAACATCAAAACAAAATTGTGGCCAATGCGCAAATATCTTAAACAGTGACACTGAGGACGATGAAAACAAAAATGTTGGCTGTGATTTTTGTACTAAATGGTTTCATTTGAAGTGCACTGATTTTATAGGACTGACTTATGATGATGTTAAAGATAAACCGTTCAAGTGTAACATGTGCATTATTGATAAGGAATAGTTTTGTATTCTTCTAGCTCGTTGTTTTAGTTGATTATTTTGATCTCGTACCAATAAGTACCTACTTAATTAAAGACTGTTAACTTTATTTATTTTTTATAAGTACAATATACATTATTACAGGTTTCATAGAAATTGTTGAAGACTGATTACTAATAGTTACTGTTTACAAGTTAACTAATACATATAAATGTTGACTATTTAAAATACTAGTCTTATACGCTCAAATTATAGAGTATAATAAAAACAAAATGTTAATGTTAACCAAACCTAATTTGTTGCAATATAAATTGATTATAAAACGTTGTTTTATTTTATTATTTGTAGAGATAGTAATGTACCTAATGTGTTTAACAACGAGAGAAAAATAACTCTGTATAGATTAATGAAAGTGTCGTATGTTAGAAGTACGGAAGAAGAATAAATCATTACCTAGAGGTTAAGAGTTTCGAGTAAGGAAAGAAAGGAGGGAAAATAGCGGAAGGAAAGAAGAAAAGACAGAGGGAAGAATTGGTGCAGAAATTATAGAGGTGAGTTGGTAGGAGAAAGTAAAATACTGTAGAGATTAGAATGCCTGAATGACGAATTAGTAGTGCGTGAACCCAGACTAGATGAAAAAATCCTGTGGAAAAAAGAGATGTTAGAATAGTGTAAGGTAAGGTTAAGTTAGAGCACTAGAAAGGGTCGAAAATTTAAGAGAACGTGCTTTTTAAGAGTAAAGGCATTTGAGTGACAATAAAACGAAATGTGGGACCATTATATAACGAAAAGTGTACGAAAACGCAAAGAAGTATGGAATACTCGTAAGTCAATATTGTATGTAAAACTGGCGGCCGCGAACTAACTGTAGGGTGGTCGCGAACTGAAAAAAGTGGCCGTCAACCGGCATTTTGAGTAAATTTTAGGTAATTATTTATTTTAAAAAAAACTGTTAAAATAGTTCTCCAATACTTATTTCGAAAAATAACTTGATGATATCTGCTACTCCTACAGAAATAATCAGAACCTGAATAATGGACATATCATACTAATTTCAAGGAGCAAAGTTAGGAAGGCGACTAAAAGGCCGCCAACCGGTGCAACGACCCTACCCAACTTTCGACAACAACTGCTGCTTATCAATATTGTTATAAAGTAACCGCTGGAAATCTATTAGCAAGTTGTCTGCCCAGCTACAATAAAATTAGCAAGTCGTCAACATTCAGCTCGAATCACAATATTGACAATATCTTACAAAAACGATTAGAATTAACACACTGATGAAACATTCCGTCCGTGAGAAAGAGATAACATCAAATTCTAATTAAGTTTCTATGTTGCTTTCTTGTAATTAGGTAAAACATAGAGGAACATGCAAATGGCGTCGCTGCATGGAATGTATTGATTTCGTTTAATATGAGGTCTCACGATGTTCCTTGTGAGTAATATGCTAAGAAGGGCATGAGTAATGCTTATTTTTACTTTGATTTGTATTCCTTAGTACAAAGCCTATACGTAAATTAAGCACATTGTTGTTGAAGAATGTGGACGCGTGGCACGACAGCTCTATATGTTCTGAGATGGTACAGTTGCAGTAATAGTCTTGAAGCTTATTTGAAAGCTTTTAGGCAGCATGAAACTAAAATTCAGTCTTTCATATTAACTGAAGGCTAATTTCACTAAACTAGGGTATGACGAGGATAATTTACGCTCTGTAACCTATTATTGGTAACAACGTTTAAAGTTATTCTATAGATAAATATGATTTCTATCATATTTATCTATAGAATATATAGAATAACCAAAGTTCTCTTTGGTCACCATAGACATCTAATGATGAACCGGTATGATTGTGGTCAAAAGCTGGCTTATCACTTATCAGTAATAAAACATAATAGCTTTGAGGCCAATATCTATTAGGTAGTCAAACTTCGACTAATCTGTATCTATCTCATCTCAGCCTCAACTTTGCTGAGCATTTACTTAGCTAGTACTATTATTATACTACTATTATTATGTACTATTATGCTTGAATGTAGAATATTTTCCTGCAAAACTAAACGATGATCGAAATTGTCTCCGGAAGAAGGCTATTTGGCGCCTCTTTTAAAGCATTTGAAGCATTGATGGCTCAGGCATTGGCTATGGACTGCCGTGCAGCAGGTCCATGGTTCGAATCCCGCTGCATGCTTGAGCTTCAGCGCATGGTGAAAGGGCATTTTGCGAATGTCCGTCTGGCTAGATACCACCCTCAAGTAGAAAATCTGTCGCTAAGCACCTAACGGTGTGCCAGCAGCTGTCCTTGAGAGCCAGTAATTCTAGGTGAAGCCTGTTAACATCTTCACCACATCATCACTTACCATCAGGTCAGATTGTGGTCAAAAGCACACCTATCAGGCATAAATAAAACATAAAAAAATAATGCCAATTGTGTAAAATATTATTATAATTTTTATCAGGCAGACCATTGTCCGATAATAATGACTCTACGAATTAATAATGAAAAGAAATGTAATTGAAGCTCAAAAACAACAGAACTGTACCGCGGCGGGCGTGGTTTAAAAAGTGTACCGTGCGGCGCTCTCAGTTCGCCGCGTGAGCTCGAGTCACGTGGTGTTACCGCGAGAAGTTTCAACTGAATTTATCGATGTTCCCCTGGGTTGTTTAATTCTGCAAAAATATTATATTGTATTGTAAAATTCTGGAGAAGCCATACGGATATGAAAACTTCCTATGGTATACAGCAATCAGACAGATTTCATCCGAAGCGCTATCACCATTTAAAAGATCTTTAACGTTTTTTGAATGGTACATTAACGACGCGACTTATAGATTTATCATTATGTATTCGAAGGACAGCGTTAATGTTTGACCATTAACTCTTATCTAACGAGGTCAAAGATCCTTATTCTACTTTATGATTACTTTTATAACTCTATACATATGAATGAGATGGCCTAGATATAACTTTTCTTGATATCCATCTTGGATTCGTATTTCGCACATTTGCTATACTTTATATTCATACTTAAGACAGAAAATAAGAAAAGTGTTTTGCAAGCGGGTCCATTCATACTTTCCCTAAATAGTACCAGTAAACTTTGTCTTCATTGTACTTGTACACTTGTAATAATAAACGTTACAAAATTTTGTTCACACGTGAGATATTTTACTCGTAATTATATTTTACACGACTGCACAAAAAAGGAGTGTTATGTTTTTAGGATTAATGTATCTATATGTATGTTTGTGAGTTTCTTTAATCCACCATAACTTCTGGCTTGCCTGATTTTAATGTAGGGGATATCGTTAGATTTGTCCTGATAGCGCAAGTGACACTAAGTACATAAAAAAAAAGTATTAGTGGTTTTAGATGCCACATTGTGAAATAAAAAAATCTATTAGATCGAGTTGGGTATCAAAATAAAGAGCCTTAAAAACCGATTCCATAAACATATATATCTTGCAGTTTTTATACCAATGGATCGATAAAACGTTTAACGAAAATAAATAATTTGCAGTTGGGTTTTTTACTTTTTAAATTCGTTTATACTTGTTTGGTACTAAGGAAGGCCTGTATTTGGTAGCCCAGATAGTTAGAATCAGATTAAAATAAGCCAGACTATTCATATCCTCGTTTTAACTACCTGCCCTAAGTACTCCTTCGTATGGAATCCCAGGCACGTCAGCAGCATTATTTTGTGATCGACTCAACTATTCTACATTTATCCTTATGTTTTACGATAAAATATAAATTTTAAATGAGAATATAAATTGCTATCCGAATTCGGAATGAAAGTAATATTATTTCTTGCTTCTCGGTCGAGATTTCTGAGCATATGGTTGTCCGTAGTGTTTTTTTTTTCAAAATATAACACTTTGTACCATTGCATTAGAATCGATAGCGAGTCTGTTCTGGAAGATAGTGTGATACGGAAAAGTAAAGAAAATGGTATTTTTTGGGTTTATAATTCATTGTCTCGCTCATTTGAAAAGTTCTAATATATTATCCCAATTGCGATGCGAACCACTGTTAACAATATGAATTGCACTGCAGTGACGCAGTCATGGTAATGTATAACATTACCGTGACGCAGTCTAGCTACTCAAGCTGTCACGGCCGCGCTCCAGTCTTTTAAACTTGATTAGTTCTGGACATTAGTTTCCATCGTCGGTGTCTAAAACCCAAACAAATTTAATATTACAACAGTGGGAATCTTGGTATAAAATTGAGAGTATGCTTCATTATCTAACTGTATTACAATTGTATTCTTATTAGGCTCGATACCCACCGAAGTGGAACTTTAAAACCATTTACTGTAAAACCATATTCGACTTTGTCTATTTCACTACAATGCGTAGTATCGCTTGAGATACTTGCATAAGTCGCGCGGCTTCTCGTGGCCCATTACCGTCAATTCTTCCGTCTTATATGTAACGTAAGAAACAATGTAAAAAAAACTGTCGTACTCAAACTCTGCTTCCTTACTGTATGAGCCGGATCATCCACTGCTGATCACAGCCTGCCCATGAGGGGGCTGGTTTATTTTAATCTCCACGCTTGGCAGGAGGCTTGCACCGCAGTGTAAGACGACAGTTCTTCAGAAGGCACTGATGCCCAGCTTCTTTGTCTTATAGTCTCTTTCGACTCCCACACGAAGATAAGAGGGTTGTGTTGCACTTCTGTGGTCCTTGTAGGCTCATAATTAATAAATACACTTTTTTTAAATAATTAAGCCTCCAGTTCATATCCAGACGATACTTTTCTCATCAGGAAACATAACACTCGGGTCCGACAGTGTCGAGTACTCTAGCGATAGCATGTAATTATGTAACTATCTGAAAGATAACCGCATAAGGAATTTTCGCTCTATTGGTGATTATTTAAAAATGACACTCGCTCACAAATGGGCTCATATTGCATCACTTTTTTAAGTCCGAAATGCAGCTTTATAAACGTGTCTATTAATATGTGCTTTTTTATAGTGCTATTTTACATCTATTTTTGTTACTTTACATAAGCTTACCTTTTACTTTTCACTACCACACTAATGCTTTTTACTTTACATTTGTTCTGAATCTCATTACGAAGTATTATTAGTTATAACTTTGTGGCAAATTTGTTGAACATTACGGTCTCGTCTTTGACTCGTACCACAATGTGAAACATAACTCATCAAAAGGTCTTGCATTTTAAAAGGTTTCAAAAACTTGACAGTTTCGAATTTGGACTTTATATTTTAATAATATTTCAGTGTTATTATTAAGATTTTACAAAAAGAAGCCATAAAACGATGTTTCACCCCACCCTCCGTTATTTTAGTGTCACAATGTAATCGACAAAAATATCATTAAAATATTTACTAGAGTCCAGTGACTCACGCTACCTGATAATGGTATGCTAGCAGCGTCCCGGCGTCCATTAACCAATGTCCCATACGAAATGATAACAAATACCCTTTTAACTGCTATTGTTAGTCCGTCATCAACACTCGAATCGATACGTCGGAATTACTTGTAATAATAAAAATAAACACAGAAGATACATCTGACATTCAAAAGGAATCATAGAGTTCAAACAGAATCATCTGGAACGGAATCTAAAATAAAATTTGAAAATAGAAGCACGGTAATTTGAATAGTTGTGACGGTTTAAACAGCAACCTAATAGTACCTACAAAAAGAACATATTCACTGGATTTTAAAATGGGGAAGTTTCAAGCCGTGTTAGTGCTCTTTTTGATCTCAATCAGTGTAATCTGTGGTAGAATAGTAAACAAAAGAAAATGCCCAGAAGTGAGAGCAGTGCCACACTTTGATCTATCACAGGTGAGTTGATGAACGCTTAATTGTATAGAAATTAATGTCAACGAATAAAAATGTATAGGCGTGCCTACAACTGTTAATCTTTTTGATTAAAAGCTTGCTAATTTTAGTTTAAAGCCAGATTTGTTGAGCTGGGTCAATAGGTGGCAAAATGCTGATGATTGTGATCAATACCGCAAAGTGTTTAATCTCTAATTGGTAGGCATTATTAATTGAAAATCTGGTGTTATATTATTAGCTATTCGAACGGATATTTAAGTTTTTCTAGGTTAACAAGTGCGAAAAAGTTTTGTGGGTATGTATTTTGCGACGACGCATAGTAATTTAAAGGCCACATTGTGTTGTTTGGAGGTCGAGTTATGTCAGGTTTACAAGAAAACTTTCTAAATTCTTTTTGGAAATTTTTACTGTGAATCTACTTTCATTACTAAATTCATGGATTGTAGTAAGTAGTATTCTTTCATTAATCAAAAATTAGTACTAGTACTTATTATGTGTGTCTGAAAATTAAACACGATTGGAACACATTCAGTTATCAATTCCACACCACCCCCGCAGTATTGTCGATATATTAATCCACGGTATATAACAACTTTGTCGTCAAATTGTTAGACTAATCTAATTTTTTTCTTATTTTTTCCTACCTAAGGTTCAATATCCGTTTGCGTCCATGTCCCAATTAGAGCAGAAAATACTTATTTGTAAATATTATCACCAAATGATTAGTCTTAATTTACATTTACCTATTAACTTCCGGATGACAAATACAAAATATGTTTGTACGTAGTTATTTTAATACATTTGGTGGTTCCTTTTCCTAGGACAGAGTACCCATATGTATTATACTTACCTAACTAAGTACATGTTAGTGCTGGAATTGGCCGACACTTGCGTAGGCGCACCGCCGGATGCTGCGTGTATGATTGATAACAAGTATACACGCCATTATTTCATTATTAATTCACTTGAAGCAATTATTAAAGAGTGGCTCTTGGAGCTGTAAACCTCGCGAATCTGCCTTTGCTTAGCTTATACTTATAATTAAGTAATGGTTTACTGCGCACGCTGATGGCGAATGGGACACAAAATTTAAAAACTACTATGCTGTTTTCAAAATATCTACACATGTTCATGGTCCGATATCCATAACTTATTTTTTTATAGTTTACAGTGTAAGTCGGGATGATTTTTGAGAAAATTTCTGTAAAATAACTTCTGTTATATGGCTAAAATATTTATTTTGGTAATAAGTAACGAATGAGCATTGCAATTCAACGGGGCAATGCTGCTAGCATGCTGGGCACGCTGCCAACTGGTACTAGGCTGGAGCGTTTGGACTGCCTATGAGTCTGCTATGACTTATAGGTTGTCTAAATGCTTTTATTGTAGTAGCTGTCGTGTTGTATATAGTTCATCGTATTTTGTTTAATTTTGGTAATTATTTCATTAACATTAAGTGTAGGTACTTATCAAGTAGTTTTTAAATACTAGATAAAAGATAGAAAAGTAAATGGTATTTAAGAAAAAAAAAATTATCAACTTAGGTATACAATATTTGTGCTATATCTATGGAAATGAATTGTCAAAGCGGTCTTCACAATTAATGAAAATAACGATGTTTAAAAAGACATATAGACGAACATAGAACCTCCGCCTTTTTGATCATCGTTTAAAAACAAGATTTTCTGTGGTATTTTATGACAAGTGACAACGGCACAAACTCACTTTCTTTTCTAAAATCTGGTTATTTCTGGGCGGAGACTACAGGTTATGTTATGGGTATTGAGTGCGACGCTACAACAGTGATGTTCTATATGAAAGACAAAAAGAGCTAAACTACCGTCTTACGTATATCATTATCATCGTCATCAGCCGAAAGACGTCCACTGTTGAACAAAGGCCTCCCCTCTATGGCGTTCTATAACGCCACAACGAATGGCTTGTAACCATTGGCTATCCGCGACTTTTACGATGTCGTCAGTCACCTCAAGTATAACTTTAAAATTCTCCAAACATCCTTCTCTCTATGTACATATATATACTATAGGATAACGTAAATTGCTCTTGTGTTTACTCTGTTCTGCTGCGTCTTTCGTTTCTTGTTTTTCAGTGTGTCCGATCTTCTATTTAGTCACTACACTCTTGACAGAGTAATCGTGGTCTTCACATTAGGAGTAGCCTCACTAGAACACACCTTACAAATACTTACAATTCTACTAATTCTTCTAATTACGTCGCCATTCCTCTCGCCACGCCTTCCTGGTACACTCGTGGAGTAGACCATCTAGAGCAGCTTTCACTTTAACATGAGAAACCCAAATTTTATAAAAAAAAACAATTGCTCGGTTATTCTGTGGACTGTGGTCGACAGTTTGATATATTAGGGTTCAAGTTCTGACCGTGCAAATAAAAAAAAAACCGTAAAAGTTATTTGGTATTTGTTTGTGGGAATATTATTACGATGTCTACAAAGTTTGCATTCATGACTAAACTGTAAATGGCGTGTTTCGTGGATACCACTAAGTTAGAAGCCAAGCTTTGAAGTTCTGACACGTTATCTGTATTAAGTCCCTCTAGCGTAATAACATTTTGATTAGTTTTGTTAGTTCTCCATGAAAAGCTTTATTATATACCGGTAAAGTAAAATAAGGTATAGTAAGCTCTAATACAAGTCTAATTCTGTGTTATCAACACACATAATAGGGTAATATAAACAAATATTGTAATAATCGTATTATATTGTATATAACACATTGTTAAAAGATGTTTAAAAGAATGCCCCCAAGTTTCTTGCCCGTTCTTCTCGCAGTGGCTCTATAATTATTTTTTTTGCTGAACGTGGCAGTACAATGTAGAATATTTCAATATTAAAATTTGTAAAGACCCTCATAAGAGCGTCGTAGATGCTTAAATTTAATAAATGATTTTGAATTTGAATTTGAATTTGACACTTCACACTAATATTGTAAAGAAAGAAGTTAGAGCGTATTTATATGTCTTCTTCACGATCAAACGGTTGAACCATTAACCAACACATTAAAAATAAACTGAAATCTTATTTTTTGTCAAATTTAGAAAAGTATGAAGTTCTATAAATATGCACTTACCTAGTTGTACTGACTTATTCAAACTATACCTTAAGAAACCATTGTCATTCTACGATTAATACCTAATTTGTTATTATGACTATTTTACACTAATCGATGTGGACTTAACCATATAGAATTGTCTCTTTAAACCTTAGTGGTTTTTTTCTATGCTAATGTAAACAAATCTTTTGTTAAAAAATTGTTTATTTTGGTAAATAAGTAAAACCAAAAAAAAAACAATATTAATGATATTTGTAATGGGGGTAGATGATGAACTTCTGCTGGATATATTATATTTTTATTATATATTATATTATATTATATATTCATATTTGGCTCAACGAATAAGCATTGCAATTCAACGGGGCAATGCTGCCAGCATGCTGGGCACGCTGCCAACTGGGAGTGGGCTGGAGCATTTAGACTGCCTATGAGTCTGCTATGACTTATAGGTTGTCTAAATGCTTTTATTGTAGTAGCTGTAGTGTTGTATATAGTTCGTAGTTTTTGAGTGCATAGGGTACATTTCATCGTAATCATCCATAACTACGCGGGTGTAACTGCGGGGTGGATTTTGCATAAATCTTTATCTTGCAGAAACAGAAAAATTCTTTGTGCGAGTTTGTCCGGGTAAGTAGTGCCACCATATCTATTTCTACTGCCAAGCAGTAATTGGTCACACTACGGTGTTCCGGCTTAAGACGAGGCTGCGGAAAAAATACTCTCATTCGACTAGTTTTTTTAACCAACTTAAATATGCAATCGACACGTTAACTTAAATATTTGATTTTCAAACCTTTTTCTATCCGTTGTTAAGACAGAAACACATTTGAAAGAAATTTACTCGATAGTTTTAATTTTTTTAAATGAAGCCTTTTCTTTAAATTATTGGATTTTTCTTGGAAACTACGTCAGTTACATATCAATAATAAATACACATAGAAAGGAAATGTAGTTTATTATCCACTGTAAAAGTAAATTTTACCTAGAGTTATTAGTATTCTCATAATAAATTAAATTGTGTTTTAGACTTACGACCTTTAGTTCTGTGCAGGATTACGGTCAATCGGAAGATTCGATATTCAACCTTATTAGCTTACGCTTACGAAATAAAATCAATGCGTAAGAGCTGTCCTTCAGTGCCGCGCTGTGCGCCGTTGGACGTGGACCTGTCGCTCGCGCGCTATCACCTGAGCAGTATAAATACGTATCTTGGTAGGTATATCAATCAATATGGGAAATAAAGATAACTAAAAAATAAAAAAAGGAAGCAGAAGAGTCGATACAAAGACTTTGCAAGAATTATGAGAGAGGCAAAAGCGTATAATATTTCAGTTTTTATTTACCTATTGCACCTATGCAAATTTAATATTCGTTTGTGTTTATTCTATTCATGAAACATACTATCTCGACCGAACTAAGAGATTCTATACCAACTAGGTTTCCTATAGTACTGTAATGGAGCTGTAAAATAACTATATGTCGTACTAATCTAAGTATGATTAGTAGGGTACTATAATAATATCTGGTATATGTATAATTATGGTCTCACCTGATGGTAAGTGATCGGGTTGAAGGTGCCAAACAGGTGTAAACTAAAATTATCTGGCTCTAAAGTACAGCTGCCGTTCAACCGTAAATGGAGTTGAGTGTTGCTAAATAATAATAACACAAGCGTAGCAAATCAAAGCATTTGGTTTGGTGGGTAGGTATATCGCAATAAAACATCGAACATTCTTTATGTCCCTCAAGACTAGATGTAGATTTATATCAATGAAAGAATATTCAGAATCAGGCAAGTAGGTATATATCCAAGAGATTATCTACAAAGTCACCTGCATAGGTACTTTTAAATATACATTTTATCACTTAGACATGTACATATAAGTATCGATTTATACAAAAATAATAGAGTGGAATAAATAGATTGTGTATATACTCGTATAATAAAAAAAGACTGTGCTCAAAAATGCACCTTCTTTCTCAGGAAAAAAATAATAAATCAGTCGAAGTCCGAGATCACTTGGAACAGGGAGAACTGTCGGAGTCGCCATCTCATATTATAAGTTTAGACTGTTCTTCCACTACACGAAAATAAGTGAGTAATTCTTTGAACATAATACTTTAGTATTGCTAAATTTGCAAATTTTATTCACAGGAAATTTCGTAAAGGAAATATTTTATATACTACCTATATTAGGCTAAAAATTATTTTGACCTATCCATAGCAGAGCAGCAGGTAAAATTAAATAAAATAACGTATAAATGTATAAATACAATGAAATTTTCTTTTTTACACTGAAAAAAAAACTTTACATTATTATCGCCCTGCACTTGTCACACCTCTGTAGGATCGGTATAAACAATATATTTTTTCTGAGTACCTACACAAAAGACAACGCATTGACATAATTGTGCGGAGTAAGACTTAAATTTTATGGCCGGCCTCCTATCTGAAGCAATACTCCTTTGCGAATGCCATCGTTGATACGTATTATACTTGCCTTCACCCCCTTTTCGGTTATTAGGGTATTAGATAGATGGTAAAGAGCGATGTTGTACTCTTGACGTGCAAAAAATCTGACGTGCAAATTATCTGAATTTATGTATTTAAATTCATTTATTCATATTCCCAACACCCCCTTTCTGAAGGCCGAGCTTCAGCAGGGGCGGAGCAATTTGTATGGTGGCCGTGTTGAAATCGCCATTTTGGATTTTTGACAGGTGTCATTCGACTGCTCTCCCGACATTTATCCTTACAAATTATATTACAAATTGTGCGAAATTGATTGTCGGACAAACAGAAATGTACAGTTGCTTCTCTGAAGGCTTCAGGTAACTGATTGTCTGTAAAATGTATTTTGCAGGTATATATATCAATCAAAAATCTGATTGATATTATCAAACTGAAGGCTAAATGCACATTTTGCATGGTGGTAGGGCACTTTGCGAATGCCCGCCTGGCTAGCTACCACCCTCAAGTAGAAAATCTGTCGCCAAGCACCTAACGGTGTGTTCCGGCAGCTGTCCTTAAGAGCCAGTAAGCAGAATGTGGTCGAAGATGTTGTTCAGGTTAGCCTGAACAACATCTTCGACCACATCATCACTTACCAACAGGTGAGATAGTGGTCAAAGGGTTACCTATCAGGCATAAAAAAAAAAAAAAACATTTGTAATATAACTAAATGCTAATTTGCCGTGTAGTATGGAGACAACAAATTAAAAATAGAAATTCTACAAAAAGATGAAGAATTTTGGACGAAAAAAATGGAGACAAAACTAGTCACATTCTATATGAACTCCCTTCTGCCCGAGCTGGTCGATCCCCACCACCCTAAGAAAAGACTGATCCGGGATCAAGAATATGCGGATACTTCTAGAAAAAGATAAAATCAAGAGGAGGCTGTCGAGGGTGACTTGCAACATCAAAGTGCAAATACTTCAGTACTTCCTCCCGCCATAAAAAGAAGACTTCACTTAATGTTGTCTTAGGTTTTCGCGATTGTTACACATAGTAATTAAACAACATTTAACGGTTTAAATCGCGTATATTTATCATTATTTTTGTCCTGACGTTTCAAACACTTTGCAGTGATCGTGGTCACAGGGTGACGATCGGGGGGACTGCAAACTTGAAAAAAAACTTGACTTTCCGTTCCGATACTCGTTATTTCTCACGTACACTTTTGCATATCATTAATTCTGTATAATCATTAATACTGTATAAATTAAAAATAATATATTTTTGTATGATTTTTTGTTAATTTATATACATCTTAACTAAATTTGTCTATAACCACTTACTAACAATCTAAGAATCCACTGTTTTTATTTTAATGTCTAATTTAGTCACCTGTTCCAGTGCCACTCACTCTCTCACTTATCTGCCATGTTGCATTAAAAGAAGCTTGTATAACATGTTGTCTACAATGTTTCTGCAGTTGTGTTATTTTTAAAAAACCCTAAGTTTAAGGCCATTACAATTGCGTATATAGACTCTTCTGCAAGTTTGGTAAAAAATCTTATCCTGCTGTTTAGAAGTGGCTAGATCTATATCTGGTTGGTCTATCTAATTTTTACCATAGTTGGTATCTAAAAGCAGAGTGGTAGTAAAATAACACCTTTCTGTTCACCAGTGTAACTGAAAAATAAAACGTAATAGGATGTATACGAACATATTTTCAACATTAGTAATTAATAGTTAAAAATTATATGATAGCAATAAAAAAACAACCTACTTTATATTATTATGGGAACGTGTACCGTAGCACAGTTATGAAAAACTATAATTCATATTTGTATGACGAGTCATGGTAAAATATATTGGCCACGACTAACATTTAATCAAATCAAATCCATTTATTTCAGGTCAATTGTACCCATATTCACCGAATATAATATATTGTTATGCTCATTCAATTTGATGGTATTTTGCTTTATTCTAATGATGTGTAATCTGATTAATCGCATTCCAAGATACTGAGAACAATGTTGATTCATTCATAAATTATCGTCCACGCCAAGGGGTAATGAAATTTTTGTAGTAAGTTTAATCAGTAGAAATCACTTTCGTTACTACGGAGAATTTAAAAACACCCCCCATTTATCAATATATATCGTGCCGTTTGGGCTGATATGTACCATCATCATATTCCAACCCTTGTCTCACTTTATTTTGGTTTGGTGCAATATGTTTTCTCTATAAACACAGAGACTGCGACACAACAACATAGCAAAGAAAAAAAAAGACTTGAAAACAATTTTTTTAATTCAAAAGTCTGGTAACTAACTGGTTGATATCGGTGCAATATGATCTCAATTTTGTGCTCATGTAACTGACTTAGACAGGTTATTTGATATACTGATGACTACAGACTTTACTAGAGAGATTATTATTCACATATTATTTATAGATTTTATCACTATTTAACAATAACTTTCATCTATATTCATAGTTGCCACTTACATTCGTTGCTAGAAGCACTGCGATCGTCAAGGCATTTTGGCAAATTACTTTTTAGTAAGTTTGACTGTAACTGGCAAACCGTTCGACCGATGTTGATGAAATTAAAATGAAACCAATTAAAAGTTAAACTGTACTAGCAAATAAATAATCTTCAAGATTGTAAGGTTCAGTAAAAAAGTTATGTGTGGTCAAACATAAAATAAAAAATAGACAAGTAAATTTAAGAACCCTCTTTCTTTTGGGAAGTCAGTTAAATATGAATAATATATATACCAATACATTCATACATAATAATATATACCAATAAAGTCGAGCAGACATGATCATATTGTAAAAAGTAAAACTTTTGCCTTTAGTTTTATAAGCTACTGTCGACCGTAAGAATAATTTTGGAAAGTAAATCAAATAATCAATTTCTTACTAAGAAATATTAGTAATGTTGATAAAAATACAAACGTGACATCAATTTCAGTATATACAAAGTTACTTTATGTATCGAAATGCGTCACGTGAATAAGATTATAAAAAAAGTTGAAATCGTCTCAATGGTATCTGTGTTCGCGAATCTAATTTCAAGTACACAAATATTTTTATAAGCGAGACGCGTGCGCCGCTGCACATCGCGTCGTTCGGTGCAGCGGGGATCGTTGCGCCGCATGGGCGGAGCTAGCGTGGGAATTATTTTTGACTGCCTGGACTTAAAGGGTATTGGTTCCGGTGAAATTACAGGCACATGAGACTTAAGAACTTTATTTCTGAAAAGGTTGGGCGAAGTTCATTTCGGGACTTGTGACGAACTGCATCTATAATATATGCAGAGGATACTTCAGTTCGGGCCTCGGGCTTATTCCATCAAGATAGCGTAAAAAACTGTGTCCAGCAGAAGAGTCTAGGCATTTTAGATGATGAACAAGTAGGTATTTTCTAAAAAGGTAATTTACTCATTTCTATTTCATAAAGCACGCTTAAAACTTTGACCCACAACGCCACATAAACTTATAATTGCACGACGCGACACCTCCTTGCCAATATATCTTTATAGGCACTTAAAATGTAAGTCATAAACTACGGCGACAAATTTTAGCTCAAACAAGTTAACTGCAAGCATACGCCAACAGTTTTCACTTCTGCTATTAAAATTGAGCACACTCTGGGGGTTTTTAAAATAACAATATCAGCATTATTGCGTAAGAATTTGTGTAGGTAGGTATGTGTATTGCATGAATTTGCGAATGTTGTGCCAGATTTATCTCAAAATCTAAACTCTGTTAGGAATCTAAAACTTCAATATAATTATTATGTACCACATCCTCTCTTTTCCCAGCAAATACTGAAAACACTTAAATGTACTTGTACCGAATTATCTCTATATTAATAATAATTAAATGGTGTATGATATATAATATAATAGGCGGGCTATTATTTGTGTATGGAGCATTTAAATTAAAACCATTTGGACAGCTTGTGAGCCTGCAATAGCTTGTGGGTTGTCTAAATGCTTTCATTGTAGTAGCTGTTCAAAGGGAATACAAAGTGGTAATTCAGACAGAATTATGTGTTTAATTTTTTTGAGCGCAAACAGTGCTTGTTTTGTCGTTCATAACCAATCAATTAGGTTAAGCAATGTTCGTTGCGGTTATATAGAATTGGATGGGTGACCTCTAAACGTATTAACTACTGAGGGCTTCGGTGCATCGTTGGCACGGTCGTTCGTGGTTTTGTTTTACAATAGCAGTCGTTACAGCATGATGGTCGAGCATTTTGCAAATACCTATCCGCCACACAGAATACCACTCTTTAAAGAGCACTTCAATTACGTGAGTTTAAGTCAGATTTTTCATGTTCAATAAGATGTTATCAGCACTGACTTAAATATAACTATAACGCGTCAAAAAAAAAAAATGCAAACGCCTACTGTATTATTTTAAGGCTTGTGAATTTTGCAATCCAAATGGCCTAATATGGCGGAACTATTATTTATACTTACCAGCTTCACTTCAATACCCATATTTGCAATAAACGATTTGATTTATGTAATTATGGGTTTTACTTTTGTTTACAGATGCTTGGTGATTGGTATGTGGTGGAGTACTACGCCAGTGCCGAAGAAGCATTGTCGTACAGCTGCATGAGGTCTGTTTTCACCGAGGACGACCATGTACCTGCTGCGGGTAATATTCCCTGCAAGTCATGATATCCTAGTAGTACTGCCGTATAGTTCTGATGTTTTAAGAATGTAAATCTGCTCCATATAGTCTTGTTGGAAGTCGTGAAAGGCCACGTAAGGGAAAAAGCGCCTAATTAGCAGCATGCTATTAATACGAGCGAGTAGGTTATTGATAATTGGGTGATTTTAACACAATTATTACCTGAAAAGAACCAGGTACATACAGTACCAAAGATGGCAGTCCTATCGGCCGTTATCTCAATACAAATATGCTTCTTACACCGATATTTCCTCACATAGACCTTACATCGTTATTCGACTTTCCTCAACCACTATGAATATATCCGTCATTGATGAGTATTCAACCATATTTAACACTTTTCTAGTTACTTAATTTTTGTCCCCCTTTACGATATACCCATTCATGACATATACTTAACTCCATAATTTGAATATCATCATCATTCCTAAGATACGCCTCGTATGTTTCTTGATGAACGCGTGTCAGATGACAATTCTTCAGAAGACGCTGCTGGGCAGCAGCTTCTTTTATTATTCTTCTCACTCTCTCCTCTTAGGACTCCCACAGAAGAGATGGGTAGGGGATGGTACTATTCTAGCCCCGGCACACCACGGGGGAATATAATATCAATAATTTATATAAAATATTGCATTCATATCTCAGACGGAACCGTGGAATGGACTCCAGCAGTAACTATGAACTTTACTTACCGATTTGCTGACGACCCGCTCGGTGAAACGCTTCTTGGCAATATCACGTGGAAGGTCGATCTGAACGAACCAGCACATTGGACTCATGCAGAAAGCACCTGTAAGTTCTTATAAGACCTAAATAAGTTTAGAAGTTCTAGTACCTACATAAACGACATGATCATTCAGTTGAGAATTAAAGAAAATTAAACTTTGTCCAATGAAGAAGGATCATTTTAAAGTTTTGAGTCTTGTACTGTCTCTAATAGGTCTCCATATTATGTGTGTCATAGATATTTTATCCTAAAAAATATAAACACTGTGAAATTTTTATCCCTAATAAATTAATTCCTGTGAGTGGCGCTTTTGCTCACCACGTATTAACTATTTTTAGCCTCTGTTATGTCAGAATTTCACTTTGTCGCTATTTAAGACTGTGACAGGAAGATATGGAGGAAGGGGGCGCAATTCTAGCCCATTTGACTGTGTTCAAAAATTGTGCCACGATCTAACGCACCCCACGGGCACACGGCAACCAATTATCTTTTAGCGTAATTTGTTGTTATTTTGATAAGTAGAATAACATCAAATGGAACATCGGGAATTCTTACCCAAATCGTTAACAAAAGTTCATATGCTTGTAATTTTTTTTTGCATGGTGGTAGAGCATTTTGCGAATGCCCGCCTGGCTAGCTACCACTCTCAAGTAGAAAATCTGTCGCCAAGCACATAACGGTGTGCTCCGGCAGCTGTCCTGGAGAGCCAGTAATTCTAGATTAGCCTGAACAACATCTTCGACCACATCATCACTTACCATCAGGTGAGATAGTGGTCAAAGGCTATAAAATTATAGACACAAAAAAAAATTACGACTTCAAAAAAAGGAGAAAGTTCTCAATTCACCTGTATTTATTTTTTATTTGTGTTATCACATAACGTTTAACAGTTTGTACCGATTTTGATGTTTTTTTTTATTCGGAAGCTGGTGCCTGATATTATGTGGTCCTATTTAAATTTGAGTGAGATCTGACGAGTAGTATTTGAGTTACCCCTATATAATAATAAGTATTTTATGTAGATTGTTTTTTGTAAAAGAAAACATATTGATATTATTTAAACTTTAAACATATACCTTATTTACAGATGACGGAATTTACAACACGTATGTTCTGGACACAGAGTACAAGACGTGGGCTCTCCTGCTGCATTGCGCGGAGCAAACTGAAGGCGCGAGGTATCTGACTGCCTTTGTTCTGTCCAGGAATACGACTCTGCCGAAGAACGTCATGGCTTACCTGAGGGATAAATTGCCCAGGTCAGTAATGTATTACATAGTCATGGCTTGTAAAATGAACGTATATAGATAGTGTAACTTATAAGTAAATATACACACAAAAATATCTATTCTCTAATTCCTAAATCAACGACAAAACTTCCTCTATCCTGCCCAAATTATCGGTTCCAGAGTGTTAGTGTCAAGGCTTTATAGACTCTGATATGCCGTACAGTGAAGTTATATTGTTTTAACCGTTTATATGTTAACCGGTTTAAAGGGAGTTAACCAATAAATTAATTTTTTTGCATTAGTGTATAGATTACTATGTGTACTGAACACATTTAAGGATACAATCGAGACAGACAAAATTACACTAGTATCTGTATATCTTCCTAATCATTATATTGACATAAATTAAAAATTGTCTCGGGACCTATTGAATAAAATCACTTGATACCTTTTTAAGCCCATCAAGAAAACAAATCATGCTCCTAGTTAATAATTTGTTCTGTTTTTAATTATATGGTATCCATATCAAAAAGTAATTTTTTCATTGTTTTCGACGACGTCACCGCCTCGTTGCAGCACGCGCTAAATGAACCTGAGTTCATCATGCGTTAGCGACGACAAGCGACAAGCTATTAATGTAGCCTATTTTCATTGTTGTTTTTCAAGTTGAGATTGTATTCATTAGTGGGACTATTGTACTACCTCAATAATTTTTGTATACAGAAGGCATACTACATGATTTGCCTGTGATTAATTAGATCAATATGGTCTATCTAACAAAATACTTGAAGTCAAGCTGCCATTTCATAGTCAACATTACAGACAAATATGTACCAATTTTCATCAAAGCATACGAGAAAACTAATTGTCCAGTTTCTGTGATATTCCTTTTATAGGTCAGGGAGTTCAAAACGGGAGAGCTGATGAAAGGGACACAAAGTACCTACTATTGCGTCTGACAACTTGACATGTTATGAAAGAGGTTCTTTGCTAACAAAAGTTAGATGAAAACATTAGATAGGAATATAAACGCAAGATAAATTTATTAAAATGGTCCTTGACTGGGAAAATAAGCTGATCTTTTAAAATAACACTAGTTTTTCTTTCGGAATGAAAACACAGTTACATAGAACTTTGCCCGCTTGAGTTTTAATATTATTTCGTCGACACCAAATCGGGAAATAATATATAAATGATTTATCTAAAGAAAAATTACTACCGGCTAATTACTCGGTTTGGACTCGCGCATCGAGAGCTCTGTCAGCTCTATCAGCACTACACGATATATTTGTGTTATATAATGCCCAAAAGCATGGATATTTTCATAATTTCATTCATTTCGAAATCCTTACCGGGAATTTGACTCGCATTGTTTTACCATAAAAAATAGATTGACAACAAATTTGAAGCTTGTATTTTTGGGCCTCCTGTCCAGGCAGCGAAGAGAAGACTTGACGGAGCGGTTTGGCTTTTTACTAACAAGAAGCACGAAAAAAACTGGTGGTCCTCATTCGTATTTCTTGTTGGTGGTTTCAGCGGATTAATAATGACAGTGGAAATTTTTCTTCTGACGTCTTCTTTTCTGAAATGTATGCTTCTTTGGACGTGATTGTGCATTCTTTTCATTGCAAAGCAAATTTTATTTGTAAGAAATTCCACATTGCAACAGCCCTTTTTACGCAAAATATCTAAATCTCATGTTACCACTTATTTTTTGACATATTTTTTTTTTCTCAAACTCTGTAAGTAAACTACTTCCCTCCTAAGGACGGGAAAATCTCAGTACCTAAATGATTCCTTCTCCAGGGCCGGAATGTGTTGGAAGTTGGTTTTTGATCAACCACTTACCTTGGGGCACAAAATAGTTATGGTATTTGTTACCATGGCTAATAATGTTGTATACAAAATTAGTCAACTAAGTTTTGTTGTGAAATGCTCTGCTATCAAATAAATAATAACAACTACGTATGTGTTGATTAGTAAAAGCTAAAAACACTAGTTTATAGCAGAATTAATGTGACTTTCTCAAGTTAGTGTATATATGAAACTTTTGTAACTAATTATGTGTATGAGCTAGACAGCCAGTATGAATTGCAAGAAATACCTATTTAGCTGAATGGCCAGTGGCGACGATGCATTATGTTCCATATTTAAAATCTTTAAAAAACTATATAATTTGGTGGGATACTACACAAAAATTTGGCTCGAGTTTCACAACAAAAAGTTAAACAACTCCGCAATTAATTTTAAATACGTAGCTTCTACTCGTGATATCTTTTTCAGTTAATATTCTAGAAAAACTATTATTTTTACTTTCCTTATATTTGAAATGAAAAGTAGAGTGTTAAACACGGGCCTAAGACATCGAATCCCACTTGGACTGATTGCTCTTGTCATAATAATCAAAAAAATATATCTTATGGGAATTAATTCCTTTCGACCTTTGTATTATATGTATATTTAATTATATTTTATTATTTATATTTAGGTAGTCCGCTATAGTCACTTTTTCTGGTGAAAATTTAAACCAGTTACCATGTGGCAGACCGAAAGATATTCAAAAAAGGTTCGATGTCCTTTAATTAAATTTAATCATACGACGCCGGATGGACAGTGGCTTAGGTTTCTACTATTCGTACGGAACAATAGATATAGTGTAAATACTAAAATATGATTATGCACTTACTACTTAATGCCAACTTGTCTTCTATTATGAAACACCACGCATTAATTTTAGTTTTGCACTGTTTCTTACTAAGTATTATTAACCTTACCACTTGTAGCTACTTTGTCCTTACCAAACAATACAAAAGTCGTCACAAGACAAAGGGTGTAGTTGTAATACCTATTATAAGGTATTGTAGTATAGTATTTACAGCTAAAACAGCTAATATGTTTGCAAATCATAAAAGGACCACCTTGTAACAGACATCGTATTTTGCATATGAATGTTCCTCTGTCATGTAATTGTTTATTCGTGTGATATTCCTTAACGAACTCTATATGAAGTGTGTTATAATCAGGTTTTACTGATAATTCTTTGGCAAAATTTGAATAAAATAGTATTAAAAATCACGATTATATTAACGTTAATTTTAAATAAATATAACAAATATTTTAACAATATCGTATCAAAATATTTTCAATCATTTCAATTTCATCATTATTTAATATTTTAGAAAAACACTTTATAAATATAAAAATATATCTAAGGCCTGAATTTAAGACCTGACCAGAAGACCTGACCACCTGAATTTTCTGTTAAGCCTACGCAGTCCTTTTTATTCTGTTATGTAGTCATAAATACCACGTAGCCAAATCGGAAGAATTTTCGACGAGATTCGTTTCTACGAGAAGAATCCTAAGGAGCTAGCGATACTCCGAGCGCACGTATTTCTAAAATATTAATTTGTTTCCAGTTTTATTGCCAATTAAAAACGAATTATTAGGAACTAGCTTTCCAGGCGCGGTTCCGCCCGCGCGTATGCCTGTTATCGCGCAAAAACATTAACCTCTTTTTGCGCAGTTGGATAAAAAATATCCTATGTTTTTCCCGGGTCTCAAACTATTTCCAAACAAAATTTCATTCAAATCGGTCCAGTAGTATTGGCGTGAAAGTGTAACAGACAGACAGACAGAGTTACTTTCGCATTTATAATATTAGTACTGATAGCTAAAATACTGCTCGGATCACACTGAAATATAAACGCACCACATGCCAAGCACCAGCTTTCGAATACAAAAAGATCATCAAATATGTACACCCTGTCAAAAGTTATGAGGTAACACAAAAAATACAGTCGAGATGAGAACCTCCTCTTTTCGAACTAGGTTAAAAAAAGCATTTTCAGCGTTGGCTACAAAAATAATTGGCGAACCTTTCGTACATATTCGTAACAGTTTTTCCTAACATAATTTTGTTGTTGTTTTCAGATACGACGTCGACGTGAACTACGTGTTTCCTATTCCTCACAAGGGCTGCTCTGACAAGCCAGCTAAGGCTGACTACTCGCCCATTCTAATTGAAGTTGGAAGCAAGGTGCCTAAACAGCCTGGAGTCAGCTACAAAGTCGCCTTTGGACATAAATAAGAAGAGCGTTATTGAGTAACTTCTCTTCTAGGGTCGATGTTGACATTGATATTTGTTTGAAATAAAAATCACGAAGTGCCTTATTTATAAGTTTAAGCATGTAGTTAAAAATAAAAGTATTAAAATTTTTTGTTTTTTCTTTATTTCTTATCTACTATGTAGTTTATTTTATTTAGGTCTTTTTGTATGTAGCAAATAAGGAAGGAATGAGGCGCTAATATCAGCATCATCATATGCCTACACTTCTCCCACTTTTTGTATAGGTAAAAGGATAGGCGTTGACCACCATCTCACCTGATGGTAAGTGATAATATAATCAAAGATATTGTTCTAGCTAACCTAAAATTATTGGCTTACAAGGACAGCTGCCGTAACACGCCGTTAACTCTGTGATGGGGTCGGTATTATGTTTTTCAATTACCAAATTGTGCACATATACTCTAAAGGTTTTAGCTTTTGGTTTATGGTCGGGCTATGCGTATACAACGCCAACTCTACGCAGGATTGCATCAGTATTTCACCTGGGTAAAGAATAAAGGTGAAAAGGACGGTAATTATAGCTGTTTTGCTCCTTATGCGCATTGATAACCAAATCACACTGATATGAGCAGTAGTATGATATTCATTGGGCCCATTTTTCTCTTTGTCGCTTTTAACATATGTCTAAGGGGAGGTTATGGATAGATAACACAACAATCTTTATTTTCTTAAGACGCTATCAAATGCTGAAATTCTATCACTGCGTAGGAGGGAAAGAGAGGCAGCGATGATCATTAAAACTCACGCTCAGTTTGGGTGAAAAAAGAAAAAATGCGAAGGTATTTACACAAAACTAACTTAAATCGAAAATATAATCTTATTTGTCTTTCTTGATGAGAATTCGATATTTTATTGTTATATTTTTGTATACATACATGAATAATCAAAACAACGAAAAATTATACGGAAACGTGTTTCGGAATTGACTCGGGCTTAGAAAATTTGATCAAGATTAATATATATATAGTTTTCTTACTGCTACAAATTAAATAAACGTTGCTAAAATCTGTTCAAAAAAGCTATTTAACACTTCTTGTCTAATACTTTGCTCTTGACCGGCTGCGGCAGCAACTGGCGCTTCATCTTTAGTGCTCATGGAAAGCTGACTTAGTCGTCTAGCGCTACATCTACGTCACCATGTAACAAGCTGAGGCAGTTAAAGAAAAAACATCACAGTAGCACCTTTTGTCACTATGTATATTAAAACTTGATAGGCATCCTAATTATAAGTACTCCCCAATATGGGTGGATAATTTGAATAGCTTTCAAGGTTGGTTAGAGCACTGTCTTACAAACTTCTCTTCACCATAAATAATGCCTTCTATGTTCTGTGCAGTTACATCTACAATAATTTGGGTTCAGTGTTTACCAACACCGATATTATGCTGTTATAGATCATCAAAGAATAATTTATAATTACCGACACTTTGATGTAGTTGTAAATTATACAGTTAGAGTAAATTGTGCCCTTGAATATGAATGTAAACAGACCAAATCAACCAGTTCAAAGGAAACTGGTACTTACTACAGCAGTTTACGTATAACTACTTGCAAAATACGTACTCGTTTTTATAGCTTCACAGTTCGATGAATGCAGAAAATTGAATGATAAAAACTACTTCGAAGAACTGATAGGGCATGGAGCGTGCTATGCATGATTAGTGTGATATAAAGGACGTGTATCCATACAATATGTGGACGTAAAACAAGTATCAACAGTTATTAGTATGTATGTAAATATGCTTGACTGTACCAAATGAAGCGTAGAATAACAACAATACCGAAGAGGATTCAAAGTGCCTCGCTTAGTACATTGTATGTTGAGTTTCAGTTTTCAGCACGAATCGAAACAACTGCACTGTTCCAGATAGATAAATAAGTACATATAACAAGATTATCCAAGGTATTAAGAGATGTTTGGAAATTACGAATTAAGTAAACATTTTGAGCCTGTGACCATCCGTCCCTACGCTGTGAATTTTGTAAGCTAAGCTAAGGTATACGTTTGGCAGTTCATAGTAACTTCGACTTCCGGGACGGTCCGAGTTACTCTATGCGTAGCAAGCGATAATGCAATAATTACAACGTAAGAATTTGTGTTATTTTAATATTTTTATTTTTGCAATAACGTATGCTCTGCAGATTATATTCCATCCTTTTTCAGCGGATTCCATCCCCATACAATGAAAAATGAGAGTGATACTCTCATATATAATATTACACCGCGATCCCGCAGCAGTTCCATAGCTGCCCAACTTCCGGTACTTGATCCTTAGTAAATTCTTACAAAGCCCACAGTACGAGTTGGGGGTCGACATTCTATCGCGGCACCCCACGGGCTATATAATAAAATAACACAACTACAAATTTACGTAAGGAAAAATTATAGTCATGAGCGGGATTCAAACCCGCGTTATGCCCCTTATACCCTGATAGCCGGGGTATGCTCTAACCGACTGAGCTAACATGACAGTGACTTATAACTCTCATTTTTCATTGTATGGGGATGGAATCTTGATCCCGCAGACGCTGAAAAGCGTGGAGATTATGGCAGCACCTTTTAGGCTTTTTATATTAATGTAGAAGATTCACTGTCTTCTTACCTCCAAAAGAAGCATCGGTGCTTGGTGTTGATTTACAGTAGTTTTCATGGATGTTGATATTATTGAGACTGCACATAGAATTTGCACCTCTTACATTAATATAACAAACAACATATTGTAGAAGTAGGTATGCAACTCGATGAATTGTTTATGTTTAAGGTTATATAAAGATCACCGTGTTGAATTTTCCAAGGTTAAACAAACAGGTACAGCATCCTCAGAGAGGAACACTTCCTTAAATTTCAGCATAAAAATGAGACACAGCCTCTTCAGTGGCCCCCAAACTTAACCAGAACCAATTCCTTGGCCGCATCTTCGCATATTTTAAAGTTGTAGGTACATATTCTTTGCCAATACATTAGTAATTCAGGCGTCTTACGCAAAAGCCTTCGCTATAAGTATGAAAGGAACCGACAGCGGGTTTTTCATGATATTATCAGAAACATGGCTCTCGGTCGGGCGTGCTTGGTGATTGTGCTATTAGTGTTTATAGACTCTGTTACGAGCAAGGTGTGTTTTTTTATAATTTGTTCAATTTAAGGTTGTTGGTATGTGTTTTAAATTAACTAGAGAAGATTTAAGAACTATCTTGTCGTTATTGATTCTTCATTTATGGAGCAGAATTGTGTAGTGCCAATCTGTAACGTTTTTAGTAACTAGGTGTACTAAATTGCATACATATTTACAAAATAGCTATGAGATCCTAAATTTAACAATACAATCTAAATAAATCTCACCCCAATTCAATCCAAAGATATAAAGGTTACCAAATTATTTCATGAAGACCATCAGGGCCCTTGTTGTCTAATTATCTAGCCTGGTAATGTATTTGAGCTTTTTTTTAACATTAATCCAAGGAATATTTTTAATTTCATTTGCGATTACCATTTCAACCACCATTATCAGTCAAGTTATACAATGAGGCTGTTGATCAGGCATTTCAAAGTTATTACAGAACAAGCCCCAATTCGACCTCGAATCGCTTCGTCAAAACATCTACGTATAATTATATTAATACAAATGTACAAAGCAAAATACCACTTACGCCAGTCATGGTTTAGGGTGCCGGGGTAAATTTGCATCCCGCGGAAGTCGTAAGCGACGACTAAGGGAAACATACCAGAAGGTAGCAGCGCCTTCTATAGAACTGCCATCTTACACTGTGATCCCCAAGTCACCTAATAAGCATGGGGATTACTTAAAACCACCCTAAGGTGGAGGCCTTTGTTCAAGTTATGACTGTTGATGATGAAGTATTATAAGCACTATCTATTAAAAAGAAGTAGTATTTTTCACCCCAACTGAGACTAGCATTAAATTGTTTTTAAAACATATACCAGACCGAAAACGTGGCTCATTCAAGTAATGTTTTCTAAGCTACAAATGTGTCTAATTTCATGAAGTGATTGATCATATTATCAGAGCTATCTTTTATCCACATTACAAATAAAGTACTAATTATATGTACTATTATACATTTTATTCCTTATATAGTAATTGAAAACTTTGCTTCGATTGGTCTTTCCATTAGTTGCACAACGCGTCTTAATTTTTATAGAAGTATAATGTTCTATGGCTTCTGATTTCAGTAACGTTAACGTGATTCGTGATGCTTTAATTTACCTGCGATATACTAATAACTAATTACCTCATATAGGTATCGAGATTACGATCTCACTATCGTCGTTTTACGTATTAATTGCCATAGCTACAATAATGTATTAGTTAATTAGGAAAAATCTTAAAACTTCCGTTATGTAATCTAATATATCTAACCATACCTATCCATATTGATGCCCGGTGAGGTACCGGGTTAGAATTGCGCCCCCTCCCCATATCTTCCTGTGGGATTCGTAAGAGGTGACGAAGAGGAAATACCAGAAGGTGGGCAGCAGCTCCTTCTGAAGGACTGCCATCTTACACTGAGACCCCCAAGATTCCTGTCAAGGGTGGGAATAATGACCCTCTACTGGCGGAATTTGTTCAAGAAGTGGACATTTTACATCGGTTGTCGATGAAAATACAGGTAGCAGAATGCCACTCCGAGCATATATTATGATATAGTGAATATCTAGTACATTTTTGTACTGAGGGTAAATTGACTTCTAGGTGCACTGAGACTCGCCTTCCGCTAAAAAATAGGATCGGTCTACTGCAATGCTTAATTTGTCTCAACTTTTTTATCACAAACAATAGCCATCAAATATAAAGATTCAATAATTTTGTTTCCAATTCCCATTTATTCCTTATTAACAAATTGAACGCCATAGCGTAATCGATGAAAAAGAAAACCTTTGGAGTGAGACACAAGATACGACATGGTGTCATACCTAGTTCTTGCATTGCTTTGGAGATTCCGTTTAATGCACAAGTTAAATGCTCAATGAGTCCAGCCCTCAAGCAACTATGCAGCTTACCATATTTTATCGTCTTTCCTTTCATATATATTTACTTATGTATACTCTTAAGTGTACACTAACGATATTTTGCAGTAACGCGGCTAGAATGCCTTATACCAGTCCTCTGTTTTTTCACTCTCCGAATTGCATTTTTCACCTCAGAAAGTATGTTTATTGTATACCATTTTTTTAACGCCCGACATGCGACACCAAAGTCGAGGTGTTATAAGTTTCAAGATTTTATTTGTGGGTCTGGATCCTTCTATCTCATGATATCATCGATTTCAAAGGACCAAACTTTGAAATCGATGATACTTTTTTTGATGTTACATTTTTATTCGAAAGCAGGCATCTCTTTATCTTCTTATGCATGGCAAAAAAATATCATCCGATTTCAAGAAGCTGTTATAGCATAAACTGCGCACCGCATCATGCGCCGTGTAGCACAAAATCTGAGTGATTATTATACTAGCTAAAATATTAGGCAGTTATAGACCAAAGACTCAGATATTTTTAATTAACATTTGTTTTTGAGCAATTCGTTTTAGCCTTCTGTATGAAATTTTAACCTCGATACTGTAATTTATTAGTTGTTTGCGTCTTTTGACTATTCATTACTAAAGTTAAAAAAAGTTTATTTTAAACTGTCTATTATAAGTCCAATAGTTTTCTATATGGGATAACAGCACTTGCCTAGTAAGAGATACGTACTTCCTAATTTTGAAGTGCGTATGCACACATGGTCTCACAATCAAGTTTTGGGTGTTAGGGATCACCATTTGATATACATGCTATTTAAAGAATGTGATCATGATTGTTAATTGAGTTCCTATATTTTATTGTAGAATTTATTCTCCTCTATAATTTCATATTCCAAGGCTATAATTCCTAAAACTGGTTCCATTTAAAGCCGACAACCATAGGTTCCAATCGCTTTTTAATAAATATTCATTTGACACAATAGTTTTTAAAAAGCTTCAGCGCCATTAGGCTCCGTGCATTATATTTGTTTTGTTGTGCTGATTTTTATTACAACTGGTTTCACTTCTAGTTCAATAAGAATTCTCACTCCTACTAACAAATCTACTCCGTTGCAACTATAGGTACTTATTGTTGTAAAAAAACTGCCACCTTTGATCACTCATTACCAGAATGTCAACATTGTGCTGTTTGATCTTCTTTTCAATTATCACTTTCGGGGATGAATCGTTGTAATGATGAAAGTGTTGTAATGTTAATGAAATTTTAATTTTCCACAACCGTTTCGAGGCAAAATATCAAAAACTGCCGTGGGATCCACCAAGACGGATTTTTACTGAATAGGCCACTTAGATTGTAATAGTGATTCCATAAAGATTCAGAAGCTGGTGTTAGTGCTGTACAGTATAAGCGATATTGTCCACTGTTCTACACAGTCTTTCCCATTAAGGGGAGTTTGCCGGCGCTGCTGCACATCTTCCAATAGTTTACCCTCATTCGACTCTGACGACACCTATATACGGGAGAAGCTGGGAGGGTAATATTTTAGCCCGGCATCCCACGGGTAATAGTACAAATACTAAGTAATACTATTATTTTTTGCAGCCATTCTTCGATTTGTTTGGAATTTGTGACTTCTTCTGCGATTATGATGATGACAGTTCATCTTCAACCACAACCTCTACCAGTAGTGAGGATGACTTCTGCACCTGTACCACGAGACGACGGAGGACGACTACTCCAATGCCGCTTCCTACAACACCGATGATGGCAGCACAAAGTCCTACTGTCCAGGGCTTCAATATGTCAATTCGTAAGTCTATATAATAGCTATTTATTTATTACTCTAAGGGCCTGTTTCAGAATGCTCGAGTAAGTTCCGGTTTTACTAACCAGAACATATTTAATAAATAAAACACTATCTTTGCGTTTCACAATCTTCGATTTAGCCTATCCATCGGTTAAAGCTTGAAACGCGCTGCATGTTAACTGTCATTTTTATCATTTAGTTATTTTATGTGTTGCATAGCAACCCGAAACTATATTAGGACATTCTGAAACGGACCCTAATTATACTAATGATCAGACAAAACTAGTAATAACAATTGTGAAAGAAAATAATCATACAATTTAAAATTAAAATAGGAATAACGTTCAAAGTAAAAGTAAAAGGTACAGAAAAATCGATAAAACATTATTGTTTTATAGATACAATTACGAGTATTTGCTCATGAACAAAAACTCGTAGTTGAGCAAATATGTCACTATTAAATCTACTACTTATATACTATAACTGTATGCTTGAAGTACGATAGTATACCTACTATTATATATAGGTATATATATAAAAGTAGGTATATTATTATATTTCCTACTATAAATAATATATAATATAATATTTTTGAAACCGTGCTGGGTATAATAGCAACTGTATTTCTATTGTAATGTAAGTACTTCAACAAATAAATAGAATATCGTAATGAAACACCACGTTGACATGGTTTTTGATGGGTGAGCCCCTAGTAAAATATAAAATTAGATAAATTATACACCCTTTGATATAAGTCAAGTTTACAACTGTAAATGTAAAAGGATTCTCAGTAATTTTAAGTCAGCTATAATATGTATACAGTCAGAAATATATATGTATTTTTTTCGAAAATATAATAATTACGAAAATATAATTTTAGAGCCGGGAAGCGGAATGAACTTACTGATGACTAATAATGGAGCACTCTGGAACATGATGATAAGTCCTTTCTCTGGACCATCGGGGGCAGGTGGTGCGACAGCTACCACGACTGCATCATCAGTGACAACCACAGTAGCACGGACTACTTCTGCGGGAGCTACAACAGCTGCACCTGCAGCCACTACTGCTGCACCCGGAGCTACTACTGCTGCACCCGGGGCTACTACTGCTGCACCCGGAGCAACCACTGCTGCTCCTGCAGCAACTACTGCCGCAGCTGGAAAATAGCCTTGATCTTAGTTCGTTTTGCTTCTTAGGAGAATCCTAAAGATGATTTATAACGACAACGGTTATCTTTCCAGATTAATGTTGCTTTCGAAGTATTGTCTTTCTTACATATGTTTAGGTTATTTATTTTTAATTCTATTAAGTATAGTGGTAATCACTAGATAGTGTAAAAAGTCTTACAAAGTTAAAATTATAAATAAATTTTACAATGAAAAATGTATAGTGTTCAATTCTAGCCCGGCTCCCTGCGGACTTTAAGATATAACTAAGAAGAGTGCTGGTCAGACTCAGATAGTGAGAGACTCATATTTTTATCGTAAAGGGCCGTGAAGGTAATGTATAGTAGACAATTTCAGCTCTGAAAATCTGCAAAGTAATACCCGATCCAATCGAAACCAGTAAGTATGTATGGAGGTTTAGGCCATAAGTTAGTTACCTAGTCAATGATGACCTTGTTTCCATCCAGTATTGTTTTATAAACACGTAGACGAGACGAATCGCTTATTGTGTCATTTTAATTTATTCTGTGCACATGATGTATAAGTAGATAACATTCATAGATTTACCGTGAAAATGTGTCGGCTGCCTGAGTTGCTTTATTTCGCCGCGTAGTTTAGCACCTTAGTATACTGCTAAAATTAAGAATTCGGTATACTATTATTTATTTATGAAAACGGGTTGTTTATTTAGGTATACTGAGATGATATAATGTTACTATCATTAACATAACAATACCTTTTTTATTGTTCAATCATATTCGCACAGTTGCTGGCTTAAGAATATAAGTAATGTTCCGTGTTCTAATTTAAGTAGCAATAGAGTTCTTTGTTAACGATTTCGTCTGGGGAAGAACTGTTTATGTTATGTACAGTCTTCCTGTTTGAAGGGCATGGGTGCCGATGAAATTATAGGCACATGAGACTTAACAACTTAAAGGCTCAGGGTTACCACATTGCAGTTTGAAAGCTTTTTGTTATGCAATGTATCTGTTCTAGTCAGAGGTTACTGTTTAACACTGGGCCTTGTGCTCGTACAGTCACATTCACATAAAAAAATATGTATAAAAGACGTCTAAGATGCGGCGGCTGAACATAATGCCACCGCTAACGTCGATGTGAGGAAAGTTGCTGCACTTGTCTCAAACAGGAGTTCCCACAGTTTGAACGTCCATTTTAACCAAATGGTAACAGGTAAACTTCCAACAAAGTATTCCCAAGAAGACTTAGCAACGAGCAGGCGAACGGCCATATAACGTGTTATGCAGTGTTTTCACGTAGAACGTGTTAGCGAAAACATATTCCTTTTATTGTTAAAGAAGATATATAATGTACCAATTTCACATCAATGCGACAAGAGTTTGTTTGGAGTTGAAGATGACACCATTCATGAAATTACACACGCTCTTAAATTCTTTCTACAAGACCATTGATCGAAATAGTCCCAAGCCTACCTCTTGGTAGGTACTAGTTGTTTGTTATACAAGAGTGCAAAGTAGCTTTTTAACCGTGTGCTCAATTTTGATGACCGAGCACGCGCAGGATTCTTAAATTTGTATATTCAATTTTAAGTACACCAAGAAGTTTCCGAGACTAAGGTTTTAACAAATTAAAAGAAGGTTATTTTAATTTTAAAAAGGGAATGATTAATTTGGCACCATAGAAGTAAAAAGGTTTAATGATATTTTGAATTCACAAACTTAGTGCACGCGATGTTCCAAATTCAATTTACTTTACATTCTCTAGTGAATAAAAACATATTTTGAGCTCAGATATCCAAGAGAAAAAATATTCTTTCCGAGATGGGGGGATGAAAAATTTCAGTTAATTGAAAATGACTAAAAAACGGCTTGACTGAGGTAAATAAAATTTAATGGGAGACTTGTCGCCGTCCCGCTGTAATCCGCCCGGCACATTTCTGAACTAAGTACTCATAGTGGATGTCTTAATCAAAGCTAACAAGGTCCGTAGTATTAAGATAACAAAGGGTTAAATGGGATCAATTTTGAGGTATGCTCTATCCACACAAAAAGTCATAATATTGACCATATATATAAGAGATACATGCTTCGAATTAAGAACCTCCTTCCTTTTTTAAAAGTCAGTTTTAATTCAAGTACATATTACCAAAACTATAGAACAATTGTAATAATTTTTCTCATAATTGTTAGCCAAGATTTTTTTGCCACTGAAAACTGAAACCAACCTCAATAACGTTGCTGTAGTAACCGGGTCGACGGAAATTACACCTCTGCATTTGTGTAACATAGTTTCATTTGTTTTAGTAACGATGAATTAACGGATGTACATTTTTTTTATGGAATCTATAGTGAAAGTGTAGACACGCCTCGGGATATTGTGATTTGTGAAGGGCGTTTTCTAATGTGGTTTTTCAAGAACGTATTTCGCCTTCCTTCTATAAAAAATAGGAGTGGTCTACCGCAATGCTTAATTTGTCTTAACTTTTTTATCACAAACAGTAGCCATCAAATATAAAAATTCATTTTTCAAATTCCCATTTAGTCAAATTGAACGGCATAGCTTAATCGATGAAAAAGAAAATCTTTGGAGTGAGACACAAATACGACATGGGGTCATAGTTCTTGCATTGCTTTGTTGATTCCGTTTAATGCACAAGTAATAAGGCTGAATGAGTCCAGCCCTCAAGCAACTATGCAGTTTACCATATTTTATCGATTTTCCTTTCATTAGTATACTCCTAAGTGTATTCGTACCTTTTTTCATTAACCGACTTCCGAAAAAGGAGTAGGTTCTCAATTCGTCAGTTTTTTATGTTTTTTTTTGTAGAAAGATAGAACTTTTGATTGGGTGAACAGATTTTTTTTGTTTGGATACAAGCATAGTTTGTAGCAAGCATCAGCTTGTCGTTGGTCCCATTTTAATTTCATCAAAATCTGTCAAGCCGTTTTTGAGTTACACTCCAATATTTGAAAAATATTTATCTATCTTGATGATTTTAGTCGTTGACAATTAATACAATCGATCCCGTAAGTAGTAAGGGTCACTAAAAAAGAGTGAATAAAAAATTTCCGACTTCAACACCCAAATGTGTGAAATAACTTGTCGAAGTCGGTACCATGCGCACAATATTGTGTTAATAGCTACATTTGAACTATCATGGTACCGACTTCAACAAGTTATTTCACACTTTTGGGTGTTGAAGTCGGTTCCATTTCTTGGTTATTTTTTTTTATGTGATTGTGACGGAACAAGCACAAGGCCTGATGTTAAGCGGTATAACACCTGTCTCAAAAAAATTCCCCGTCACTCTGAGACATACAATTGTTAAGTCTCATGTGCCTGTAATTTTACTGATTCTCAAAGACTGCTGCCAGAACACGCTGTTAGTTGCTAGACGATAGATTACTTACTTGAACGCTCAAGTGCCAGGTATATCTAGGAGGAGCTGGACCACGGCCATCTTTGATTGCTATTGCGGGTTCCAACCTCTCCTTGCTGGCCGTCATGGTGAGTGGCATATACCCGCCAGCCAAAGCGTAAACCTATTTATAAACTCTACTTGTTATTTTAAAATAACTCGCATGTAAATATAGCGTATTATTAGACCCATCGTTTCCGGTTCGAATCCTTTTTTTTTTGGACCTAACTTTTAATTATTAATGTTTAGTATAAAGCACTCGTTTTTAGGAGTTTGAGCGCGTTATTCGAGCGTATTTCGTAGTTCCAGATTTATTAAAAAAATATAGTACACATGTATAAATAACTTCCGATTATAGGAAGTTATTTATATTCCCCATGTTTGTGGTGCAATAGAAATATTAAAAACATGCATATTTTTCTTGAAAGAGGTGCTTAAAGTTGGATCTTTCTTTTATCTAAAATTACAAGTTTCTGAGCTAGTGTAAATTCAAAACTGTTTATTGTAATGAAAATCTGATGCACCACAATACAAAATGCAAAACAAACCTAGATATTAGGATAGTGATTACGTAGGTAAAAAATCATTGAGTTTTATTCGATATTATCAAAATGAGATTGGAACTGCGTTTGTATGGGGGCGTTCGTTTAAAATATACCCTTAAGATTGTGGGTAGCCTCATTCTGTGACATAAATTGTTTCGCAGAAATTTGCCTTTTTTTAGTTAGTAGGGTAGGTTTTGTTCAAAAGTGGACGTCATTGCTGTTAATGTAATGTAATACGTACCAACGCAAGGTTCATGTAAGTCAAGTTACATGTCCCATCCATATTACTGGTTTACCTTCCACTAAGCGTGACCAAAGTGTCATATTACGAATGTGCTCAATGCTTGCACTCAGTAATTGCACCAGCTAGAAGGTAATATTATTTAATTTAATTATCTTCATATTTTCACTTGAAATTAAACGTCTGTGACTGTGAAAAGCAGACGACAGCAGCCATTGGTATTGAACCATTGAGGAGCTTTGTTCCACACAACAGAATGCGTCTGGAACTACAGACTTTCCCACTCATAAAGGCACGCCCCTCCATAGTGAATTATTAGTTATATATTATTGTATATTTGTACATGTAGGCCTCGATTGTACACGAGTGTTAGTATAATGGCACATACAGTAAAACAATCAGTACTTTAATATTATAAATGCGAAAGTAACTCTGTCTGTCTGTCTGTTACGCTTTCACGCCAAAACTACTGGACCGATTTGAATGAAATTTGGTATGGAAATAGTTTGAGACCCGGGAAAAAACATAGGATAGTTTTTATCTAACTGCGCAAAAAGAGGTTTATGTTTTTGCGCGATAACCGACATACGCGCGGGCGGAGCCGCGCCCGGAAAGCTAGTAATATATAATTGCTTGGGTAGGCAGTAGGTAGTACACACATCAAGATTGCCTAGGGATCATTTTTTGGTATGGCTGAAAAATTTAAAAAAATATTAATTAAAATGTATTGTGAAATTATATTAATTAATAATCTGTGGTTCTATCATTTACAATAATCACACAAGCACAGCGATTTGGCATGCTTAAAATCAGTTCATCAAAATCACTTTGTGGCCGCCCACGACCTTTGTAACAAGCTCAAAAGTTGTTCTGGGGTATGCACGGCATCCATTCTTGGCAGAGCTCTTCTTTGTAACATATCCCGATTTGAGGTCTGGCTATTGAGCAGGCCACGGTAGATCGTTGGAGTATCGGCAAGAGTTACGATTCTAGCCGCGCGTGTGTGGACGTGCATTATCGTGCATTAGACGAAACGATTTACCCAAACGGCTTCGCAAAGGGATGATCACTTCTGAAACGATACTCATTCAATCTGAGCATTTAGTTTGCCCCTAATCCAAATGAGATCTGTTTAAAACTACTTGATTTACTCGGAAACGTACTTGATCCCTAGGCACTTTTGATGTGTGTAGTTTCAACTACACTCAAACAAGTATATATACATACTTCAATTACAAAAGTAAAAAACACGACTGAAATTACTTATTTTCATTAAACGTTTTATCGTTCCATACATTTAAGAAAACGTTTTTTAAAGCCTTTCATTTTGATACCCCACACGATCAATTTGGAAGAATTTTTTTTTATATCACAATATCAAAGCTTTTAAATCCCGCCAGTTTGTTTTTTAATTATTTTTATGTACCTATCTACTATCACTTGCAATATCAAGATTAAGATCGCTTCAGCCGTGTAGAAGTTATGGTGGAATAAACAAACTTACAAATACACATTATATACCACCCACAACATAGGGAATCCTAGTGTGGAGGCTAGTGTGATTAAGATATAGTAAGTACCACCTGATAATTATATGTACCTACTCAAACTACTAATTCTAATGAATACAAACAGAAATAAAATTTGTTTTAAATTATAGGCTAATTTCTAAAATAGTGTAAGTTGCCACGTATCTATTTATAAGTCTAAATTAACTATTGCCTTAACAATCTATGTAAAGTTTTTGATCAATAAATATTATAATACATGAACCATGAAAACATAACTGTTTTCTCCTATTTTTGGGCAGTCGTATAAAAATGTGAGTGGAACGCTTTTGTGATTTGAAAGACCTGTAGTCTGTACTCTGTACCAATTGAGCGCAAACGAATCTATGCCATCTATGCATGTATGTGCCTTTCTTTATTATGATAGCAACAGCACGTGTTTATTTTAGTACACCATGTGATCAGTCAGGAGTGTTGAAAAAAGAGCGTTAACATGATGTTATTGAAGATCCAAAAATATTAAAAAAAAACGAAACTGACATTTCATCATTGGCAAGTATGAAGATACTTTTCATTGTTGGAAGTCGGTTCCATTTATTTTTATGTTCTATAACTCACCTAAAACTGTTCGTCATCGAACAGAGTTATTAAATTAATACATAATAAATCATCTGGGTATGCAAGTGCTTTTAGACAGTAACTTAAAAACTACTTAGATGATGTTGATAAAATTTAAAAGGGACCAACTTCAAGTTTGAAGTATCTAGGTTAGGTTTTAATACATTTATTCTCATAACAAGACTACTGTCTCAGTCACTTACAGGAGAACATTAATTAAAAAATAATGTTAGCTACATCGTCGTCATTTGGAAGGAACTAATTCAACGTATTTATTTATCTATCTAGCAATGATACATAACATAATCACTGAGTCATATGCCAAAGGCCTAAACCTAAATCTTTCGCAAACAGCTTATCAGATTTTCATAAAGCAAGAGAAGTCGCAAGAATTGAACGAGCACAAGCTTTCAAACGTCAAAAAGAAAATATTCTCAAACAAAAATGCACTAAAAAGTAAAAAAAACCATCTAATAAATTTTTTTGCAAATTTTACATAGACAATTAAAAACGAGTCGAAACTAAATAAATACGCATTATTAGAGATATTAAAATACTTACTCAGATTTCACTCAAATTTAAACGGGAAACCCTGTAATAACTCTTTACCTATAGATCTACCTATCAACAATGTGTCTGCAGTTTTTTTATTTGTACATAAACGTTGCAATAAAGTAAATTTAACACAATATTATTCTTAGCAGGTTTTTATCAAGAGTCCGTTATGGTGGGTATCCACCGCAGGGTTATATATTCTGCTTCGAAGCAGTAGTGTGCAAACAGTTGTGTTTGTACACAAAAATTTTTGAAGCAATGATGGCCGAGCGGTAACAGCTATGGACTGCCGTGCCGCAGGTCCCGGGTTCGATCTCCACCGCCGCGCGCCGGCTTGAGCTTCACCGCATGGCGGGAAGACATTTTGCGAATGCCGGTCTGGATAGCCTGGATAGGACCATCCTCAAGTAGAAAGTCTGTCGCCAAGCACCCAACAGTGTGTTCCCACAGCAGTTCTTGAGAGTCAGAAAAATTACAGGCACATCACTTGAAGAAATGCATCTGTTATAGGCAGAAGTTAATCCACTTAACTTCAGGTGGACCCCGTGGTTGTCCCATCACAATAACATATAACAATACAACACAGCAGTTAAGTGAAATTACTTACGAGGCGAGCTTCGAGTATCGTGGAGTGACGAGTACAGAGCAGTGTCAAGCAAAACGAACAAGGAAAACCCGAACAAGACCGTCTCTTCACTTGAAACTTAATAATGACAAGTCTATGATTCCCAGGACCAGTGGAACTCCTTTCCGTTGTCACGGTAAGGAGTTCCACTGGTCCAGGGAAAACTTGTCAGTTTTTCCCAATGGATATAACATGGGTGTCTTCAATTCGAGAGTAAATAGGTTTCTTCAAGGTGTAAGTGTGCTCCATCTTAGACCACATCAATGCTTAACATCAGGCAAGGGTGGTCAAACGCGAACCAATAATGAATAAAAAATATACAAAAAATAATAAAATGAATATACAATACTATTAAATATAATTACAAGTATTATCGCGTGCTAAGCTAAAATCACTTTTCACAATAATTTAGAATCAAAGGTGTTGAAAACAAATGCAGGTGCATTGCTTCTGTAATGCTTTAGGGCTCATGTTATATAGGTAGCGTTCCTATTGCCATCTACCGGGCGAACGGCAAACACTGAATATTTTTTTGACAGAAAATCCCACAAAATTTGATCAAACCAAGAATTGACGCCAGGTCGTTTGATCGTTGTGGTCGTCGTTGTGATCGTTGGCGCAGATTTCAGGGTTCGTAATGGCAGAACCTACATTAAACCACTCATTGAAATTTACGAATAAATCGTAGTTATACGACAGGTTCCATAATACTTCGTGGCTTGACTAAAAATGGCTAATAAATTACATAAAATCAACGTGCATGTATTGCACGCAACCAGTCTATATGATCTCGTTAGCATAATGTTTTAGGTATCCAAGTGAACCTCGCGACGTACTGCTAGTTCCTGTTTTATACACTGGTAGCTTGCATGATATGAATTTAGAATAGGTTAATAATTGCTAGGGATAATAAATAATTATTATCCCTAGCAATTATTTTTTTATATACAACTAGCTTTCCGGGCGCGGCTCCGCCCGCGCGCATGTCGGTTATCGCGCAAAAACATTAACCTCTTTTTGCGCAGTTGGATAAAAACTATCCTATGTTTTTTCCCGGGTCTCAAACTATTTCCATACCAAATTTCATTCAAATCGGTCCAGTAGTTTGGCGTGAAAGCGTAACAAACAGACAGACAGACAGAGTTACTTTCGCATTTATAATATTAGTACTGATAACAAAAATCCGGACAATAAACCTCGCGGAATATCGCGTTCTTCATCATGCAGACTCATGTCTGCATTTGAAGAGTGTGGTGACTTGGGTGAATGCTGTTAGGAACGTAAGTAGCTAAAGCTACGGTGTGGTAATAAAAATGTAATGAATCTGTTTAGACAGCACGCTATCATCAACTTTCTGTGCCCTTTCCCCACTTTTTGTGGGGTTGGTTGGTACATCATGTTTTCTCTTTATGCTCTATTTATGTTTACTATATACTTACAACTCTTTAGTAACTACAACCAGAGCGTTGAGGAAACCTAAAGTTCCTGATAGGCCCCACGCGATCCAAAGCGTCGTTGGCTTGCAATGCTAAGAAATTTTTGATGCCCACCTGTCCCCATGAGAATGTGCTTGTCAGTAGTAAAGTACCCGCTACCTTCTTTTCTTAAAGAAGATACTGTATATCTCCGTTTTTTAATCAATAACTGTTGTTAAAACATCTGCCTACGCACTAAAGTCAGGCTCTTTATAACCATTCTTAAATTTCTCTCCGTGTTTGTTCCCAAAAAACGCAAAAGCGGACTGAATCAGTATTCCACGAGCGTTCTCCCGCAAATTAAACGTCTATTTACATAAAACCTAAACTTTTCTTATTAAATTAAACCCAAAGGAATTCTTTAACGTGCAAATACGAGAACCTACAAAAAGTTCTTTGAATTGAGATCATCGCAAATGCCATTATGTTTTGGAATAAAGTTGTTGAATACTTGGAAAAATTATATTGCTTTGAAAAGCAGATGAAGGTTCGTTTAGCGAGTTCTTCTAGAATTGTGTGTATATATAGACATTTCTCAAACATGCTTGGAAATGCGAGCATTATTTTGACAACCTTCTTCGAGATAAATCGAAATTGCTGTACTGGCCAAATACATGCGCGCAGCGGCCGGCAAAAATTGTATGAAAATCTATATCTGTCGTGTCTAGCGGCCAAATAAATTGCATAGTAAATTCATACCTGTCGTGTAATTTAAAAATGGAACGATCTTTTACTTCGAAGCACGGCAACCAAGGAGGTAACTTATCAAAGGTTTTATTTAAATTTCGATCTGGCTTGCAAATAGAACGCTGTTTATTGAAAATTGTACATCTAACAACTGTATCTTCAAATAAAAAAATCTGCCTGAGAAAAGCACTATACAAGCCTTGGCCACAACTACGAGTAGGCATTGATTGACTTACGTATGTGTGCCTCGGCCCACGTCCACGTTCGTCCATCAATGCCTCCTTTGCGGGCCGCTGCAGTAATGTAACTATACTTGATTATATATTGCATATACGAGTAGTGTTAGGTATAAATTTATCATGATGAACCATGGTTCAACATTGAACATTTAATTTTAGAAAATTAAAGTAAGCGTTTGTAAGATTTGGAAAGCGAAATACTTCCTTGAAGTATTTCGCTTTCCAAATCTTACAAACGCTTACTTACAAGTGTTCAAACTTGGTAAAATTTTGCATGCTTTTTTGTTTTTCACAAAATCTATATCTTCGTGTGTGTTCATTACAAAGAATTGTGTTAGAATGAACCACAAAGCACAACACAATAAAATCAACACTATTTTATTGAATGACAACTTAATGTATACTTTCAGTAATTGTAGAAATATTCAAATTCAAGTAGCCAGTGATCACAATAGATCACTTCATCATGCTTGAAATTGGATGGATTGAACACTTGGTACCTATTTAAAATAACCATAAACGTAACGTTTAAAATAACCATATTTATTTTGTTTCTTATTAATGAATGTAAGTCTGTATTAATATTTCTTTGTGATCTGCTTTTATTCGTCTCTCGGCTCGGCAAACATCAGCCTGAGTGGAGAAAAATATCTAAGCCTTATGACTGTCACTAATTTTTTTAATTTGTATTGTTCTACGTATTTCTACAAAATGTAATGTATTATAGCATTAAATGGGTGTATTATTATTTTATTTATTATTAATTAACACAGAATGAGAGCGCGACTATATAACAAAATACCCTCACATATAAAAAATGTAAACTCATTTCATGCATTTAAAAGACTACTGTATCAACATTATTATCAATGAATCATGTTAATAGGTAAATGCAACGAATGAATCATTGTGCGTGCTTTTAAAGCGAAAAAAAGCGTTTTTATTTCATTTTGCTTTATTTCATGTTACCTATTCACATTTTTTGCGATGACGAACACATATATTATGTAATAGTTAAATTATGTTACCACGTAACGTAATTGACAGTTTGTCTTTGATGGTAATAAAGTTCTTTACATCGAAAACCGAGAATCCCGCATACCAATGATCTAGAATGAATAGCCACAATATATTACCATACTTTGTAATAAAAATATATAAAAAAAATAATTTGCCACAAAAAACCAACTGTGATGGGATGACTCGTTGGGATTTTTCTCCCCATGGAGTAATATTTACTTGATATTTTTTTAGTTAGTATTCTCACACTCTCAGAGCTCACTACAGTTTCCTTAATTTATGAAGCGAAGAAGCGATACATAACAGATGAAGCGAAGAAGCGATACATAACATATGAAGCGAAGAAGCGATACATAACAGATGAAGCGAAGAAGCGATACATAACAGATGAAGCTAAGAAGCGATATATAACAGATGAAGCGAAGAAGCGATACATAACATTGCTATCCAAGCTAGGCTAAAATGGAATCAAGAAGCTTAAACAATTTCAAGAGCGCTATCCACATTATAGAAGTTTCAGTCGACTAGTAGCTATAATATTGTTGTAAATTTTATTTTTACTATCTGCAGATGTGAATTGATTACCAAAATATAAGACGCGCGCAGACAATCGAAATCCTAAAATATATATTCCACAGACGACGCCTAGCGCCTGTGACGCTGTGATTCATCAATCTTACTCAAGATAACTAACTTAATGGCCTTTCTAAATATAGACACCAACTCGATTAAAAACTAAGGGAATGGAACGCTAAAGACAGATTACGTTTAAAAGAAGTTTTTGTATCATAATTAGGGAATTCGGTCGTTAAAATTAGGTAATATTAAAAAGTTTGAAGCAGTGATAGCTCAGTGGCTTTGGCTATGGACTGCCGCGCAGCAGGTCCATGGTTCGAATCCGCCGCGTGCTTGAGCTTCACCGCTTGGTGAAAGGGCGTTTTACGAATGCCCGCCTGGCTAGCGACCACCCTCAAGTTGAAAATCTGTCGCCAAGCACCTAACGGTGTGTTCTGGCAGCTGTCTATGAGAGCCAGTCATTCTAGGTTAAGCCTGTTAACACCTTATAACTCAGAAATATGGATCTGGTAGACCTGCAACTGTTTAAGTATAGCATACAGTGTTTACTGAAATTAAAAATATTGTCGTTTTCTATTATAATATCTATGAATCAGGTATACTCGTATGAAAAATATAGCAAATTAGAAGACTAATACTAAGCGTCTTGATAAATATAGACTAAAACGGGATAAGTGAAAACGACTAATTTAAAAAAATATATTTACAAACTTCGGTTTATAATATGAAATCAATCAGATATCACATAAACTAAGAAATATACGTAATGTTTCTTTTAAGAAAAAAGCACATATAAAAGAAACCTACTATTCGACTGGTTTTATTATAATTTTATTGTACCTATTAAATTATTATTCATCTAACTTTATCACGCAGTTTAAATATCAATTACCATCAGGTGAGATAATGGTCAAAGGCTAACCTATATGGCAATAAAAAAAAATTATGCCATGGTAACTGACATTTCGAAATAATTGCATGTCTATAAATATTTGTCAAGTAATTTTGCAAATCCTAGCGGTAAAAATATGGAGAAAACTACTAAGAACTGTACACATAATGTTACCCATGTTTTGCAAATCAATGTTTTGAATTTAAAGGTTTCCGCCGCATAGATGAATATATAGCAGACAGCATTTGTTTTGTTGGGAATGTCTTCCTGCGTTATATGTCGTGGAATTTTGACGGTTAGAATATGCCAGAAACTGATATTCCTACCTACTCGTGCCTACTCAATAATATATCGTTTATTGGCCAGAACTTTTGGTTACAATCTACTCATAATTATTAATAAACATTTAAAATAATCGTAATATTAAACTACACCTATGAACACTAGTAAGTAGGTACTGCTAAGCGTTTTCGGCCCAACCTTAGCCACAAAAGTTCCAAGAAAAGGCTTCGGGAAAAAATGTCATAGTCTAAGTAATATAATATATTATTTTACCCGTAAACATGTGAAATTTTGGTGCCGCTGATACCCAAAAAAGTTGTATGCACATAAGTTTTTAAAGCTTACATGTATACAACAAAAAAATTTAAGACGGGAGAATGCAGGTCAAATCATGAAAAGGTAAATATGTGTACCTACTCTAGACAATGATCATTGCTTCTAGAATATTTTTATATATAAAAACGTGTCACGTTGTTTGTCCGCGATGGACTCCTAAACTACTGAACCTATATATACTACTGAAGCGATTGTAAATTTGATTTGCATACTGTGTGCAATTTTATCCACATTGAAACATAGGATAGCTTACATCTCAATTTATAGTCGTAATAACCCGTGCAAAGCCTGGGGCGGACCGCTAGTAAGAATATATTTTTTCTCTTATAGCTTCAAAAGCACCACATAATGTACTCCTGCAATTGTGTCTCTTTATCCACCAAAAAAAGAGGTGTTATAACACCTACCTTCGATAAACACTAAAAATTTCATGTTCTGACTTCTCTTAGACCCTCACTGGTATATATTAATTTCCTCAGATATCATGACATATAGACACAAAGTATTATTATAATTGTACAGTTTCAGAATAAGACAAATTATGGGATGTGACGTGAATGCAATTAGTATATCCCCAAACGCCAAATTAAGCTGGTCCTGTATCTTGGTTATCTTAAGTTACCGTACTCATAAAATCTTTTGATTCTTGATTGCCCTGTCTGTAGTTGCTTCAGAATTCCAGAATGCAACGACCTGTTGATTAGTCCAACCACGGAACGCCCTTGGACAATTTCAATTAATTTGCACTGGGCATGCCTGTCAGCTTATTTGTTTCTTTATTTAGCAATGCGCTTCCAATTTAACTTGCAAACAAACGGCTTGCGTGCTTTGTAAGCTTGGTATCTAAGCGCTCAGGTTGAAAATACTTGTTATTTTTGGTTGTACGGTACAAGTAGGTAAGCTTGTTTTACGATATGATCATACTTCTAAAACCTATACTGTGCTAACCTCTCTTAGCTTGCTTGGTTACTCAGAGTTTGTAAAAGTTAGAAATCAAAGCGAAAGCAGAATACTCAACAATTTATTTCTATGACAGATACGCTAGGTTTTTATCTGTCATCTGTAAAGCATCAGTAAGGGATGATGTATTCGAAGTTCATGTTAGGCTAGGCCTAGAATAAGAACTAGCTAATTTAATACAAACTTCTTTTTCAACTTTAATCAGAGTTGAAACTAAAAATTCACCAGCGACATATCTCGAACTGAACCTGCAATTAACTTCTATTTACGATACAAAAAAAAGTAAAACAATCGTGAGCAGGAAGACGGGTGTTTTTAATTAGGAAACCGGCTCAGTAAAAGCGGCCTTCCGTCATTGTACAGACAGGAAAGCATCAGCGTTGTTTTAATGAAGTAGAAGCACGAACGAGCTGCGATGCGCCTGCGCCGCTAATGGTGAAGCCAACTGGCAGTGCCGCCGCGCATTCTGAACGTAACGCGCGTTTGCTCCAATCAAATGTTTATATTTTCTGTCAAATTTTAAGGTCATTGACATAAGTGGCGCGCAATCGTGATGCTGATGACAATTCGGATTGATTTTTTTTAAATTGAATCGATCGAACAGGTTCATGTTCCTTGAGGTGCGTTTGAGTTACCGTGTTCGGGTGGCCTATTGTTTATTTGTTTAAAAAAGAGTTCTGCGTCAGTCTTGATAACGGTACAATAAAAAGAAATCACCCCAATCACTACGATAAGAATAATAATAAGTTTGTTTTCTAATATACATACAACAAAAACTTCTTCAAAAATTACTCGTGCTTATGACAAGTAGGTAATAAAACTGTGCTTTGAGACTTATTTTTAATTAAATTTATTTCGTCGAAAAACTTAATTTAGCTTTTTAATTATGAAAATCCACATCGTGAAATGTTATTGGTTATGCTTTATTCAGAAGAGAAGCAGATGAATTTCTTCGCGTGTGATTCAATAATATTTTCACGATATGTTATAGGTACTTTTCAATTTATTCATAGAACATATAATAATACTACCTTTATTATAAAAATCGTTTAAGCACTATGTCTACATGTTGATAATCGTGTACGCTCACTTATAGAATGTAACTATACAATTTAAATGCACACGATTCAATGGTGGCTGAAACAAATAAAATATAATAAAAATTAGGTAAATATAACATAATGGGCAAAACAAACTCAGGCAAAAATTCCACTCTGTAGTTGTAAGTATACTGTTTTTTTTTTAATTATTGATAATTCAAATTGCTTTTATTTAAATCAGTTTAAATTATTTCTTTACTTCAAAAAGTTTGACTTACATTTACATAACTATTCTTAAACTAAACATATTGGCAATTTTAAACTTTCCGGTCGATTTAGGGTAGGAAAATGTATAATTTTCATATCTCTATAGCTCTCACGGTAGTATTCCCTGTGTTTGTGAGACGTGTGTATTTTTGGTGCGTGAGTGTGGGAGGGTGTGTGTATTTCAGAGAAAGATGGAGAGAGAGTGAGAGTGTGTGTGTGTGGATGCGTCTAGATGTACCAAATTTTCAGTATATTTAAGGTAATCTATTATCTTACGTTTGCATAACCTCTTAATATCATGTATTAAAAAATAGTCTTTTGTTTATATAGTGTACTTTAGGTCACTACTTGAAGCAGTTTTTTGCTTTCACTTTCTTAGATAATGTTGTTGGCCATCACCTTTACACCTAGAATTAATTTTGCTTGGATCTCTACTGGTGAGGGCTCTTTTGAGAAACCTTAGTGCACTTGCTAATAAGAAGAGATGTATATCTATTGTCTTACTCTTACCAGTACTTGTGTCGTATAGTGCATCAGTGAAACACTAAAATAGCATTTTATATGCACCTTTCTGCTTGGCACGTTGTGCTCGTTCAACTTTGATCTAGTGCTTTATTAAGTTGCTCCCAAGATGTAATGTAATAATCAAGGATAGTTCTGCAGTTTGCCAACTAGGATAGGATAGGTCCATAGATGGATAGGCAACTAGGATAGTTTCGACATCAGCTAATATCGTTTGAGCATTATATCTACAAATTGACGATGGTGTACATTCATCCAGAAGATGATCCTATACTTACAATTTAAATGCATACGAATCAATGGTGGCTGGAAGATTCAATAAAAATAAATAGAATACAATAAATATTTGGAAAACATAATATAATGGGCAAAACAGACTCAGGCAAAAAAATCCACTCTGTATAAGTAATATGACAAAAATTTTCACGTTTTCAATGTGAAGTAGCTTTGTTTTATAATTATTTGTTAGTATATGTTTGGCTAGGATAAATTTTCATCAATATATATGTATATGCCCAAGTACTTTACGTCTTCAATATGCTGTACCTCTAGGCACATAGGTACAATGTTGCTCTTTGTTTGTTTCACAGAGTGCTACTGTATGAGTTGACATTCGAAACGCGATAATTTTGGTCTTCTCTGCATTCAATGTTAGCAGATTTCACGAAGAATATTGTTTGATATCTTTGAAAAATCGGACCAACATTTTCCATAGAAAACTATAAAGATTTATTCATTAAATTTCTATTGTTTTCAGTTGCAAAAATCATTTATGCATGCAAGCTTTTTGGGGCTCCAAACCTCTAAGGTTTTTTTTATTCATGAAAGGTTAGCCTTTGACCACTATCTCACCTGATGGTAAGTGATGATGTGGTCGTCTATCAGTGTGTTCCGACAGCTGTCCTTGAGATCCAGTAATTCTAGGTTAGCCTGAACAACATCTTCGACCGCATCATCACTTACCAGTGTGTAGTGAGAGAGTGTAGAGTGGTAGCTAGCCAGGCGGGCATTCGCAAAATGCCCTACTACCATGCAGAAAAAAATTTCAAATACGTTATATTTGCTTGTATATCCAATCTTTCACTGTTATACAGCTTATTTTTTATATTTTTACAAAGTTTAACACTTACTAGGATTTATGAAAGGTGTAACCTGTATTTTGTCAAGTATATTTTCAAAGTTTTAAAATAATTGTCCTTTCAAAATTTACATTTATTTTTCACCCTCTGGGAGTTTATATTAAACGTATCTGTCTTAGTAGTCCCACAATAAACACCATTAATAACAACAAAATATATAATATATACTTACCTATTTAGTGATGATTCTGTCAACATTTTCAGCTTATAGTTACACCATATTATTAAGTGTAATATATTTTTTTTTATTTTTTTTTTATGCCTGTTAGGTTAGCCTTTGACCACTATCTCACCTGATGGTAAGTGATGATGTTGTTCAGACTAACCTAGAGTTACTGGCTCTCTAGGACAGCTGCCGGAACACACCGTTAGGTGCTTGGCGACAGATTTTCAACTTGAGGGTGGTGGCTAGCCAGGCGGGCATTTGCAAAGTGCCCTACCACCATGCTGCTGTAACGACTGTTATCCTAAGACAACAACCGGGACCGACGGCTTAACGTGCCCTCCGAAGCACGGAAGCGCTCAGTAGTAATGCCCAACCAGCGGTCACCCATCCAAGTCATGACCGCGGCGGACGTTGCTTAACTTTGCTGATCGATTCAGAATGGCTAAAATATACACTACTAATCACACAAATGGTAGCTGTGTAAAGTTGCACCCCACTATATCATCCTGAGGGTCGCAAGCGGCGACGAAGGGAAATAACAGAAAGTGGGCAGCAGCATCTTCTGAAGAACTGCCATTTTATACTGTGGTCTCCAAGAGTCCACCTGCCAAGAGTGGCCCTTATGATAAACCTCCTTTAATGAGAATGGCCCTGTTCATTAGTGCACGATTTGGCTAGTACAGTACACGTAAAATCATAGCCTACCCTTTAGTTGAAAGTTATGGCAGATCATCACAAAACTTTCTTTTCTATGAACACATAACAGATTCAGCAAAGTATCAGTAAATCTAATAAATATTATTTTCTATAGACAGATTTTTTGTCTTTCATTGTAAGTAATAATACAAACCGGAGCTCTGCAGATCATAAATACCTACGTCTATAAAATCTCAGCTCCCAATTATTTTGAATATCTGTCGATTGATCTTGTTCATTTCAATTTTTTTGCAATTATTAAGGTCATAATAAAGTCGTCAATCTGAATTGCTACTTGTTTAATAAACGATTTAAAAACAATAACTTGCAGTTCGGCGAGTTCTAAATACTAAATTCAACGTGTGCCAATATGTTTGTTCGAATATTTATTTAATAGTTGCATCTAATGTTATACATTTTTGCATAAACTTACTATTAGTTTGTTAATATGTGCTAAATCTGCTCGGAGATTGTTAGTTCAATTACGTTGATAAGGCATGTGACTATAATATTTTATTATAATATTATCATGCGTCAAAAACACATACCTATATATACACGACACGTGTGTACGTAGGTACTTCGCGTGCTAACAGGGGAGCAATGTTCTTCTTTCGACGCTGGTTCATTTAGTCTTTTTACGCCCCCGTTATCGGTATCTGACTCTAACAGTAATACCGACTATTAAAGTACAAATAACATCATACAAATAACTGTATTTAGAGAATTAACATTAGGTACGTTTCTGGCACGATTCTTTCAAACCTAAAATTCCCGAACCTCGGAACTCTTTTTTTTTGTATTCATTAGAGCAGGAGATCCGATATTTAAAAAGTGTTCATCTCATCGTATATTTGAACTATTTTAAAATAGAAAAAAATACAAAGTTTAGTGAATGGTCCTAGTAAACCGTACCCGGCACCTTTAAATGCAATTCGCATTGATGAGTATCTTCCATCACTAAAACGCTCCTGTACCTGCAGTATAAAAAAGGCAGGTTTGGCTTTCATACATATGGAGGAACAAACGTTACCTATTTCGATATAATTATGTACTACTAGCTTTTCGGGCGCGGCTCCGCCCGCTCGTATGTCGGTTATCGCGCAAAAACATTAACCTCTTTTTGCACAGTTGGATAAAAACTATCCTATGTTTTTTCCCGGGTCTCAAACTATTTCCATAGCAAATATCATTCAAATCGGTTCAGTAGTTTTGGCGTGAAAGCGTAACAGACAGACAGAAAGACAGACAGACAGACAGAGTTACTTTCGCATTTATAATATTAGTACTGAAGTACTGATAATAATTTGATGATTTTTATACTCTAAATGCTAAAATTAAACAACTAATAGTATACGTTTTTTAAATATCACATATAGGTACATATAGGTAAGTCACATAAGTTAGATAAATAGGCCACCGATCACATTTAATTTTATTCCATGACCAAACACAGTACCACCTCAATGAAAACAATTACTTGAACCTTTCCTTATATCATAGATGTGTGCTCTTATCTCACATCTTATACTTCAATAACGTCACGTTATAGCGTGAGATTGGCACAAACATATAATTCTCCTATTTTAACCTATTATCTGCTGTCTCAATAATTTTTATATTCATCTGAATATATGCATTCCAGATGTAATAAGACAGTGATTTTAAAGTGAAGGAAGTGTGGACTACAAAGGCAATCAAAATGCATCTCAAACCTTACTGCTATATGCTGTTGTTCATCGGGTGCCAAGTGTTTGTCCAAGGTAGAACTAGGAGGTTCTCCAGGTCTCAGACAACGAATAGTCTGTCTAGAGCGCGATGTGACCTCATGTGCTTAGACAAACTGAAGGATGGAAAAGCAGAGGTAAGCAATAAAGAATTCTACATCTTACCCAGAATGCTGGCAGCATTGCTATGTTGAATTGTAATACTATTTCATTGAGCCAAATAAGCGTCAGCCTTTCGATTGCGTAAATCAAGAGCTCTGATAAAATTTTAAGTACGATGAGCTCCCGTTCAACTTCCCTACGCAACATATATGAGCTTAAATTAATTCAAGGTTAGCCTGAACAACATCTTCGCCCGCATCATCACTTACCATCAGGGGAGATAGTGGTCCAAGGCTAACCTATCGGACATAAAAAAAAATGTTGCTTCAAGCTAGTTTAGCATACTTTCGCCGCTTGAGTAGGTTTACAATTGTTTCTGGTTAACATTAGTTAAGCAAGCTCCTGGTTAAAGACTACTAAAGTCTTTTAAGATCACGTTATAATCAAAGCCAAGCTAAAAGTTGGAAAAGTCCATGAAAAACTTAACAGAGGTCTGTCTTACAAGAGGTAGCGCTAGTAGACCGATTAAAAGTTTGCTGCCAGAATCTGCAGCAGTATTTAGGGACAGTTGAATTTAGAGCAAATAACATTACTAAGGGCCCGTTTCAGAATGTCCTAATAAAGTTTCGGGTTGCTATGCAACACATAAAATAACCGAATGATAAAAGTGACAGTTAATATGCAGCGCGTTTCAAGCTTTAACCGATGGATATTAGGTTAAACCGATGACTGGGAAACGCAAAGATAGTGTTTTACTTATGAAATATATTCTGGGTAGTAAAACCGGAACTTACCTGAACATTCTGAAACTGGCCCTAAGTGACGTAACCTTAAATGTCCTAATGTCCTATGTAATGTTTAATGACGATAAAACCTAATATCCGTACCAACTTCAGCATGGAAATGCCGATGTAGGCAATGAAAACACGGGGTATGTACCGACGACGCGAATTGGCGTGAATCATAGTCAATGAGGCTATGATCCTTTACATCATGCCATCTCTGCTAGATGTCCTATCCGTACTTTAACTACTCTATGGACCTAACATGTTATTAATTAATTAATTATGTAAGTACACTTGTATGTATGCCAAACGTTCTGTTCTAATATCAGTATTTCAACCTTACAAGTTAAGTTATAAGGCAATGCTGCCAGCATGCTGGGCACGCAGCCAACTGGTACTGGGCTGGAGCATTTAGACTGCCAATGAGTCTGCTCTGCTATGCTATGACTTATAGGTTGTCTTGTAGTAGCTGTAGTGTTGTATATAGTTCGTAGTATTTTGTTTAAGAAAGGCATACCGCCGGTGATAAAAATAAGTTATAAGGATCAAAAGTCAAAACATTATTTACTGTGTATTTATGGATTTTATAATAATATTTATAAACGTACTAGTTTTGATACTTACTAGGGTACGATACGAGTTCAATACGTTTCATACGAGCTGTAAAGTACCGTTTCAGAAGGCTGACGCCGCGGCAACTTTAGCCACTCCGCCAAAGCACGGTAATATTATAGACAATATTACCGTGGTTTGGCGAAGCAATCAAAAAACTTATTATATTACAAATTGCAAAATAGCACCGAGTTTCTTTCCTGTTTCTCTCAAAGGAGCCAAGAAGAGAAAGAGGAAGTTTTGCTGAACGCGACATTTTTGCAGCAATATTTATAGCAAAAAAAAGGGGATAAAATTAACCTTCTTTTCTTAAGATTAATTAGGTCTTTTGATAAGATCTGCCTACAAATCTAGCAACGCAGCATTTTCGGAAGAAAGAAAAACAAGACATATAGTTATATTATGTAGGTTTACAGATTTTCAAATATATGTCCCTACTTACCTAAAGAATAAAGGTTACGGGGAATCTTAGTGAAATCTAGAAAATAATAATTATTAAAAAATATTATTTTCATCCTGCAGATTGGGACGGGATGCGGTCCTTTTTTGCATCCTACCCATGGGGGCAAGTTTGCTTCTTGCCGGATGATCCAGATGTCACTGCTAACTATGTTGCTGATGTAGTGCTTCAGGGTATGGAACTCTTTATTCCATATTCTGCAGTGCCCATCGGTGGCAGGTCACAGCCCTGGTTTGGTCGCTCTTGTAAAATGGCCTCTGGCCACAAACGAGAGCGTTAACAAGCTTGGGCTGATTCAGTGGCATCTAAGGATTCAAATACCAGCAATCTCAAAAAGAAATATAACTTTGCCTCCAGGTCCTTCAAAAGAGTAATCGCAAGAGCGAAGTCGGAGCATATCGGCAGAATTGGCGAGAGATTAGCCCGCCTTCCTTCGGGAACACGTGCGTTCTGGTCTCTAGGCTGGCTAGGGCTGTCCAGGGAAATTTTTGTCAGTCATCCCTACCGCCCCTGCACAGAGAGAATGACACACTGGCCCACACCGCAAAGGAGAAGGCCGATCTTCTGGGCTCTCTCTTTGCGTCTAACTCGACTTTGGATGACCAAGGGAACTCACCACCGACTATACAACGGTGTGATACCTCGATGCCGGATATAATTTTCCGGCAATGTGCAGTACGTAAAGCACTGTTCTCCTTGGACATTCATAAGTCGAGTGGGCCTGATGGCATCCCTCCGATAGTGCTGCGGACTTGTGCTCCAGAGTTGACACCGGTTCTAACGCGTCTTTTCCGGCTCTGTTACTCATCAGGCGTTGTCCCAAAAACATGGAAGACGGCTTTGGTGCACCCGATCCCTAAAAAAGGTGACCGCTCAGATCCGTCCAATTACCGCCCTATAGCCATAACGTCTCTGTTCTCCAAGATAATGGAATCCATTATCAACAACCAGCTCCTGCAATATCTAGAGGAGCACCAGCTGATTAGCGATCGCCAGTACGGTTTTCGTCGCGGTCGCTCAGCTGGTGATCTTTTAGTATATCTTACGCATCGATGGGCGGAGGTGGTGGATTCCAAGGGTGAGGCGTTGGCGGCTAGTTTGGACATAGCGAAGGCCTTTGATCGGGTGTGGCATAAAGCGCTTCTTTCGAAGCTTCCTTCCTATGGGCTTCCCGAGAAATTTTGCGAATGGATCTCCAGTTTTTTGGCAGATCGGAGCATCAAGGTCGTTGTCGACGGTGCATGCTCCGACTTAAAGCCAATTAATGCTGGCGTTCCGCAAGGCTGTGTGCTATCTCCGAGTCTATTTCTCTTGCACATCAATGACATGCTGCAACTCAGCGATATTCATTGTTATGCAGATGACAGCACCGGAGATGCCTCATACACCGGCCGCGCTAATATTTCTCGGGAAAGCGTTGTCGAGAGTCGGAACAAACTTGTGACTTCAGTCGAGACCATGCTGTCAAATGTTTTGAAGTGGGGCCAAATGAACTTAGTCCAATTTAACCCCAAGAAGACACAAGTTTGTGCGTTTACCGCTAAGATATCCCCCTTTGTCGTATCCCTCCATTTTGAAGACACTCCCCTTGCCACCTCTACTAGCATCGGAGTACTTGGCGTCGACATATCGAACGTCGTCCAATTTCGCTGTCACTTGGAAGATAAGGCTAAGTTAGCCTCTAAGAAGCTCGGTGTGCTCGGAAAGGCGAGGCGGTACTTCACGTCGGCCCATCGCCTGCAACTTTATAAGGCTCAGGTTCGACCTCACATGGAGTACTGCTCTCACCTCTGGGCGGGAGCTCCCCAGTACCAGCTTCTTCCATTTGACCGCGTTCAACGCAGAGCGATTCGAATCGTTGACGATCAAGTTCTCTCCGGTCGGCTCGACCCTTTGGCTTTGCGTAGAGATGTTGGATCACTCTGCATCTTTTACCGTATATATCACGGGGAGTGTTCTGAGGAACTGTTCGATTTACTACCTGCAGCTCAATTTCGCCACCGGACTTCCCGACAAAGCGTGATGTTTCATCAATTTCATGTCGACGTCTGGAAGTCCACAACCTTGCGATTTTCACGGCATTTTCTACCTCGCACTGCCACATTATGGAACCAGCTGCCAGGTGAAGTATTTCCGAACAGTAACGACTTAGGAACCTTCAAGAAAAGAGCATATTCCCTCCTTAAAGGCCGGCAACGCATCCTCGAGACCTCTGGTGTTGCGGATGTTTGTGGGCGACGGTGATCACTTACCACCAGGTGAGCCGCCTGCTCGTTTGCCCTCCTATCCCATAAAAAAAAAAAAAAACCCACCATCTCGGAAAGAGTATTTTTAATCTTCAATATCTGAGTGGAAAAGCCGTTTTTATTCTCTAGAGGATAAAGTATATTGAATTTAGAACATCGTGTGCACTAGGTTTGTGAATTAAAAAAAACATTAAACCTATTTACTGCTACCTCTATGGTGCCTTAATATATCATACAACTTTTTTTTAATTTCTTAAAAACTCAGACTCGGAACCTTCTTGGTCTCCTTTTTTCAATTTGCTTTGTACGCGGTTCTTTATTTCCTCGCTGAGGTGGAATGAAAAGTTACGTGTTGCACTCGAGTGCAAAGATTTTTCACCTCGTGCTCTTTTGATTCCCATTTTGAGTGCCATTTTAGAATCCTTCGCTTGCTCGGTCATCAAAATTGAACAGGCGGTTAAAAAGCAACTTTGCACTCTTGTATAACAAATAACTATTTCACTTCTTATGGTCGTAAATTTCTTATTTATGCCCGGTGAAAGCGGACTAAAACTGCTTTTTAAGCCCTAGTGCATAGAAGCTTGCTTTTGAGCACACATGCATAAAAATGATAATTTAATTTGAATTATTTAAACAAGTTAAGTTTTCAATATATTTCATGGAATAAATTTGCCTGGGTCTTTAATACTACCTAAAGCATTACTAAAGCTCTAGATTTTTTTAACGGAATGAGGACATTGTTCAAATATCAGAATCAAAATTAATTAAATGTATATGTGTTACTTTACTCTTTGTATTGTATAATTTACTCTCAGTTGAAGTGAAAATCTGAACGTATAACTTATGCATAAACCCATTTTAACATCGACTTATATCAGCCCTTGTCTATGGCTCGAGTGTTAAACTTCTCGGCTAAAATGAATTGTTTTATGCACTCGATGTACAATGTATTTTTAAAGATTTTTAATCTAACAACTTACCTATAATTTATAATTGTTCAAAAGTCTAGAAACGCCAACGTTTTTTTACCGATACTCAGGTCCATAATATTAAAATTTTAGTTATATTTCACTAATGCAACCAATCCGTTAAATAGATATTATTTTATCTACAAACTCTGATGTAGTATTTGAGAAAATATAATTTTAGGTTGTGAAAAAAAAAAATCTAAACAAATACCTACAAGTAAAACAAAAAAAGTGCCTGTAACTTGGTCATACAATATTTGTGATTGATCTCTTTGGTAATTGGAACTTTTACTAAAAATATCCACATTCTGAATTTAAATCACTACATATGAGTCCCTCAGGGATTAAAAACCTATTTTAGTCCCTGTTACGAAGAATAAACTAACTCTTTTCGAATAGATGTGATAAAAATATATTGTGAAAAGTTTGGCCTCAGTTTAATGCCAGGTCTGACAGCCAACCTTTTATATCCATGATTTTGACCTCTGCTTAAAAACAATTAAATTCTTAAAACTAAACTCATTTTATCGTACATTTTGAAAACCCCAGTTTCCGTTTACTAAAGTTCAATAAGCTGCCTCGAACTCTGCAAAAGCAAAAAGCTGTTGTGTTTGACATTTAAAATTGTATTCAGTCAGCAAAAAATTCGCGGACTTATAGCACAGAATAGGTAATAGTTACTGGGTTATATAGTAAGTATTGTAACAGAATATTTTTAAAGTTCCTATTATGAAGAATGAATGAGGAGCGCATTTGTCAAGGTGTGGTTCCGTAGCCATATATATGATTTTGTTTGTGATTTTTTTAAGAGCACCACCTATAAACACCTATATCGGAATGGATCGCGACGGTGACGCAGTGTGTTGTATATTTAATATTTTAAAAATACTATATTAATTGGCGGGATACAAAATATATATAAACAAAAAAAATTCATAAAGGGAATTAGTGAATTAAATTTTCATATACATATTAATAATAATGTGCGCATTCATTTTGTTAAAAACTAATTATTTTAGCCCTTACTAATAAACACCAAAGTTGTTATTATTATTTGATATAATAAAGCAGAGGGCAAGAAAATGGATAAATACTATACTACAGCAGAGTTACAACGAAAAATCTTGTTTTGTATACAACAATGGTTACCATGGTTACAAGTATCTACTATAGATATTTTGTGTCAGAGTGTAGTTGATTACAAACCAACTTCCAACACATTTTCGCCCTAGAGAAGGAAGCAATTAAGGGGGTAACAATGGCAAAAATAGCAGCTCATTGTCGGTGATTTCGAAAATCACACAAACCATAGAGAAAATTAGTACTTTTCTCTATGTACAAACTATATACTTGTGGACTAAGGTTCCTATAAGTGCGTGCTGCAATGCAACGTGGCGGAAACGTCAAATTCCTTGTCCAACATACGCCAAAATTAGAGAAAATAATTCTTTTCATAAGGACGCGATGAGAAAAACATAACAAAGTAAACAATATGAATTGTTAAATAGGGTCAGAATTTGTTTTCTTGTATGTTTTAAATGCTTTTATCAGCGGTTTTCGTAACAATTTAATAAAGAAAATAAGGTATAAAAATAATAACTATAAATAATGCAATTTATTTGTGACAAACAAATGGGTAGGTAATTTAAAAATTATGCTGTTTGTAAGAAAACCCGTGAGGTGCCGGGTTAGTTTGCACCTCCGCATATAAACCCGTGGGTGTCGTAAGAGGCGACTAAGGGAAAAATACTGGAAGGTGGACAGCAGCGCCTTCTAAAGAACTGCCAACTTACACTGCGATCTCCAAGACGCCTGCCAAGCGTGGGGATTATGGCAAATACCCCCTTAATAGGGGAGGCTGTGTTCAGCAGTGGACGATCCGGCTGTTACAGAGTAAGAAAACAAAGGTTTCATAAACAAAATCACTTAAAAATCCATTGTTACCCACACCATAAGGTGGAGAACAGCGTCTTCCGCCCGCTACTCGCATCAAACAAACACTACCTTCTCAGTATGGAAAACGAAAAAAGTAATTCTCCATATTTTTAGGATAATATTTTTTATTATTTAATATTTTTGTAGTGTAATTTATGGAGTAATCTGTATTAGTTTCAAGATATTACAAGGAAAATAATTTTATAATTGCGAATACCATGATTTTCTAAAATGGTTACGAAATCTAGTCATATGCTGAAAAATCTGTTAAAATTTTGAATTTTCCGCCTCAGGCATTAGTTTTAACTTTAAACAGTGCTCTCAATTTGCCAGAACTTGTACAGAACTCTAAAAACGAATTAAAGATAAGATAAGTGAGACAACGGCTGTCTCTTATATCACGAGTCTGAGTTCAAGACAAAAAACAATAAGGCATTTAAAAAACCACGATCGTGATTGCATTCATGTAATTCGGTGAAATAAACAGGCAGCAAAAACAAGGATAAAAATAGTTCAAGTTCAACGAATTCTGATATGATAAAACATCTTCCTTTTAATTGTTCAAATACTCAAGACAAAACCATAACTACTCGTATTATTTTTGTTAGCTATAGCACATTTTTACTCTTGCCTCTGTGCTATTCGTTTATGGATTTATTAAATAGTTCCATGAATATAATGTTTCAATTTTATTGATCTGAATATTCAAACGTTGTCACGTCCATATGCAACGATCATAAAATGAGTTGCGAAGCCTCTTCAGCAAGAGCGGCTCAAGTTGGATGCAATCACCATGACAGATCTTCTGCCTCACTGCAGTAGCACAGTTTTACTACATATTGTATAACTGCAGCATTATATAAAGCTGTTCCTGAATCCTGGCACGCAGATAACCACCCGCGTCTTGCCCGCATGCGGGCTGCCGGAATCCTATAATTTCATACATGTTTTTGCTATCACGCGGGATATGTCGCGCGCGGAATGCGGATTGGCGACATGCACCAAACTGCAGCGGCAAACAAAAACTTTGCCCTGCGTGTGCCCAGGAGCGTGCTATCACCTGCATGCGGACAGGATCTGCACGCGGGCGGAAATACGCATCACAGGATAATAACCCTTATACAGTAGTACGTATCTTATACACCAGATCCTGCGTTTAGACGTTACTATTGGAATTACTGGGCGAAATAGGCAGAGTGAAGAGCGTAATGCAGTGTTAACATCAATCTATTGTTTATCTTTGAGTAATCATGTCCCATGTCAAGTGCCCGTGGGGTGCCAGTCTAAAGTGTCTCTTCCCAGGGGTGTCGTAAAAGGCGACTAAGGGAAAAATACTGGAAGGTGAGCAGCAGCGCCTTCTGAGAAATTTACACCAATAACTGCGATGCTTATGAATAGCACAAAAACAATTCGGCCCCCAGTCCCCAGCATCTCTATTATTCCTGGCCCTGGTAGTGGGCCAGGCAACGGTGGAGCAGGGGGTGCGAAGAATCCCCGGAAGATGCCCGGCTACCAACCTCAAAGACGAAGACGTAGAGTTGGTAGGCCCCCCACTAGGTGGACTGACGATATCGTGAAAGTCGCTGGTAGCCAATGGTTACAAGCGGCTAATAGCCGTTCTTTGTGGCGCTCTATGGGGAGGCCTTTGTTCAACAGTGGACGTTTTCCCGCTGATGATGATGATGAGTATCATGTCGAAATGCGACATTCCTACTGTCATGGGCCGGTGTGCTGCCTACCATCAGGCGGGTGACTTCTTCGTCTCATTACTTAATAACAAGTCATTACTTGGCATATTTACATATTTGCAACTCTTAGCATTGGCTCTTTTTATAACTCTTAAAAACTTTCTTTTAGATTCTGAATGATTGTTTATAAGGTTACGGACCTGCGGACTGCCGTGCCGCAGGTCCATGATTCGATCCCCACTGCCAATTTGAGCTTCATCGCATGTGTGCACTGCATCCTCAAGTGGAAAATCTGTCGCCAAGCACCTAACAGTGTGTTCCAGCAGCAGTCCTTGAGAGTCAGAAAAATTACAGACACAATGAGACCTAAAAACTGTATGTCTCAGTGTGACAGGCGCAGGGCGTCGAGCGTCTTTCGGACGAAATGCATCTGTTACAAGCAGAGACTAGTCCACTTAACATCATATGGGCCTCGTGCTTGTTCCGGCACAATCACATAAAAAACTGTCTCCAAGTACCTAACGGTGTGTTCCAGATGCCCTTGAGAGTCAGTAATTCTAGGTTAGCCTGAACAACATCTTTGACTACATCATCACCTACCATCAGGTGATGAAGTAACCTAACCGATCAGGTATAAAAAAACTAGCAACTCTTTGCAGTGCCTATGAATGAGTTCTGATTACTCATATATAAGTTTGTTTATGCATATTTAAAATGTGTTTGTCACTGTTTATTTATCTAAAAAAAGGATCCTTGACTAATGTCTAATAAAGTGTTGGCACATAATGAAAAGAACGCATTAGGCAAAAAGTATAGTGGCAAAATAGATAGAATTTTGACAGTTCATATTCCATTTATTAAATAATAAATTATATAATTCGATTTATCAAATCCTATCGTGGTAAAAATCAGGTAAAATAGAAAAAGGATTTCCTTTTCTAGATATTTCACCTGATTTTCACGATCGACAGTTTATCAAAAATATTTGTTTACCATAATGCTGGATATAATTTTTAATCTTTTTGATGGTGTTACAAAACTCACCGAATCTAGATTTGTCAGAACCATCAAGCAGAGAAAAGTTGGTTATTTATTTAAGACGCGTTTTATACAGGCTTATTGGAAAAAGCTAATAACAGAGGTTATTAGCTTTTATTAAAGTTTACCTAATCAGTTTCCGAACAATTTTTTTTTTGGTATATTTTTATGTTTTGTAAAGAAATAAGCTAGAGAATCACCAGATGTTAAAAGTCTCTTGTGCCTGTACTTTATTAATTTTTTTTTTTTATTTTGCCATTCAAAGGCAGCGCGGCGCAGTCCTGTGTTGCCTCGGCAGGCGCTCTTAACTCGCAGTTGGCATTGCCATTTATTACGCGACGCAGAACTTAAAACTGTCAGACAGTACTAGAAAAGCAATGTTTTAGGTCCTTTTAAGTTTATTGGACTAAGTTGTTCTGACAAAAAAGATGCTTTTTAATGAAGGTAACAAAAAATATGAGTAAAATTTTTGATATTTTTTTCTTTTGGCTGATATACGATTTTTAAACGTTATTTAAGTTTTTGAACCCCATATCGCCGTCATTTTCAAAAATTGACAAACACTGAACACAAAAATTCCACGAAATTATCAAACCTAATAATAATAAAACCTTTTATTATAACCGTCTTAAGGTGACGAGTGGACTCATAATGTTTTCACGCATATGCACTTATAATGTGTATTTTTACAACACTTTCAACATATTTAAGGAATAACTTGGTATGTACATGTGATTAATATAAGATATTGTAAATGTTTATAGGCTTAGAGTTTTGAAATAAACTACATATTTGTATTTGACGCATTCAAAAAAAAATACCTCCTCACAAAATTTCACGAAAATCGGTTGAGAAATACGACCTGTACATAACAACCGGACATACGAAAGCATCTTTGTTTAAGCTGAAGCAGAAACGCTTCGCTCGCACTGCGTGCTCGCTCGGTCAATTATTCCATTGCTTTGTCCCGTGTCTATACAACCTTCTGAAATCGATGGAAGAGACGGCCTGCTACTCATTGAGCTATTTTTACCTTTATCCCATATTTATGTCATCCAACAAAGTATATAACTCAGACACTGTACAGCTAATACCTGTCATTTTGTTATAACTGATTTATTTGTATATTCTTTCTGTGCCTGTTGTTAGAAAAGCATTTATCGATCCCAGATACGTGTAATAAGGGAAGGAACATGATGAGACAATATTATAGATTGCTACATGTACTTATTTCTTAACGTTCAAGAAATTATAATTGTACCTAAATAAATTTAATAATCATAACACGTACATAACATACGGCATAATATATTTCATTTTAGTAGTAAGTAAAGTACCGAGCAGTTGATTAGGTACTCCAGCCGTAAATCTTCAACTTTATTTTCGACATCACTTATATATGAGGCTTAGTAACTTATTCTCGCCAATGCTCGGAATCGTAAAAGGTAGCACTTATCCTCCTCTCTGGTAAGATAAGAGCGATGGGCTAAGTGATACATTACTTACTAACCAAAATAGAAGTACTTTTTGTAGCTCTATTTAAGATTAAGATGGACGATGGCCATACTTTTATAATCTGAACAGCAAAGGAATGGAGCAACTTGCAAAGTCCTCGTTTTTCGAAAATTATGTATAACCTTGAAGTATTTAAGTCTAGAGTGATTACTCAACACTAGATGTAGCTTGCATGTCAGACAAGCATGCTACATCTTCGACCACAACATCTTTTTCCATCAGTTGAATCAAAGACAAATGTTTGTCTATCTTAGATAAAGAAACAGGAATAGTAAAATATATGTACGTAGGTAGGTATATATCACTGAAAATACTTTAGTATTCTTACAATTACTGCACCGCCAAGTCTATCCAGCAGTAGTGTAAGATCAAGTATACTGTGTAGCACACAGATAATATCTACTATTAAAGCTTTATTTATTTCCATGCAAATTATACAAAACAAAGTTATTAGTGTACAACGACTTAAAAAGAAGTTATTCGTTTGTAATTTGCACGAAAATAAATAAACCTTTATTATTAGTATGTATAGTTTGCGCGGACTTCTTACGGGTAAAAGCCTCCCCCAAAAAATGCTAGTAGCCTTTGTTGCTTGCTCGCTGTGGTTAGCCGAGGCAGAGGCGAGAGCTGAGGTTACATCTTTACAATGGGGGTGGTGGGCCTCGAGCTTGTTCCATCACGATAGCATAATAATTTTTAACCAAAAAATGGAACCGACTTCAATACTCAAAAGTATGAAATAACTTGTTGTAAAAGTACCTATTATCACAATACCTATTATAACAATACCTATTATAACAAGTGCGCATAGTACCGGCTTCAACAAGTTATTTCACACTTTTGAGTGTTGAAGTCTGTTCCATTTTTTGGTTAAATTTGTTTTTAATTCTTTTTAGTGACCCTTGCTACTTACGGGATCGATTGTCATTCATTGTCAACGACTATAACATCAAGATAGGAAAATATTTTTCAGTTATTGGAGTGTAAGTGATTCAAAAACGAGTTGACTGATTTTGATCAATTTTAAATGGGACCAAACGACAAGCATCAGCTTTCAAATAAAAAAGAATAATCAAAATCGGTTCACCCAGTCAAAAGTACTGAGGCGATGAGAACATTAAAAAAACAGACAAATACAGACGAATTGAGAACCTCCTCCTATGTAGAGTCGTTTGAAAAGAAGATACTGCCATTACCTTGGTCTTAGAATAAATTACATAAATTTCAAAGTAACAATAGACCAAAGAACAGATTCTTTTTAAAGTATATAGGTATTTAAGGCAAATAAATCTAATACTGCTATTATTATTATATGTGACAGACATATTTACCCACCTTATCTCATAATTGGAATAATGGTAGGAAGAAGGATTTGATAAAAATGTGTTAGCAGCTATAGCCGATGTTCTCTGTATATAGGGTTATTGGTAAAATGCTAACAACCTCTTAGGTTGACTTCAGCTGCATTTTACCAATTACCCTGTATATATAAATATATATATATATTATATATATAATATACTTAGGTAGGTACCGACATAAATTGCAAAGAAACCAATGAGATAGTTGAGGGTTGAGGCACATATTACATAATAGATTGAGGTACAACGTACCTTGCATGATAAACAATTCAGAAGCGTTCTGTTAAGCTTCTGAAGCGTTTCTCTGACGTGTGAATCATCTAAGTGCTTCGAAGGGTCGTTATTTTGAAACTCAAGCAAATGTATGCTAATTGCTTTAGACTAATGAAGTTGAGGTAACGGAACTTTACTGTGAATGGAGCATAGCACAAATAAATATTTTTGTGCATATTATTATGGTTCTGATTTATTATTATTTGGTACCAATGACCTAGTTTCTCTTTTTGTACAAAAGGAACGATAAATCACGGATACAAACTGAATGTACCATTATTTGTAGGATACAAAGTTTCTGATTTTCTCCGCAACTATTTTTTTGTCTGTATTGCTGGGGATATTTCATAGACTGCTGATATTATATTGTATAACATAATCTAATATATTGTATAAATCCACAAAGCCTTATATCCAGGAATCCACCTATTTATTTGTTCCAGTCATTTATTATTACCACAGAAAAGAGAAAGCAAATTATTACAGTGATAAAGTACAATACTCGTAGAGGCCGAAATCATGAACAGATATTATACTTCTGCTTATAAAAAAGTTTATCGTATCCGATTGGCATCCACGTGGAGGATTTATATATTCTAATATTTTGTTTATAGACGCAGCAATGCCGCTCGAAATGCCGTTCTCAAGAGCAGAAGCCGGGCACCTGCCCAAGTGAAGACAGTCCGAAATGGGCTGCTGCTTGTATAGAGGCATGTAATTCAGACTCACAATGCGACGGGACTCAGAGGTGCTGTCATCACGGATGTGGCTCCTCTTGCAGTGAACCTGTGGATCTCCTCACATTGCCTGGTATGATAATGAGAGAAACTACTTAGCATATTATTTCATCACATGTTCCAGCTTTATCGAAATGGAATATTTGCAAATAAAATTCCTTGAATATATTTAAATCATTTAATAGTTTGTTATATCAACAATTTTTTCAACTAGTGACGGTTTTTGTTCTCAAAAACCGTCAAACCGGCAAAAAATCTCTCAAAATTACAAAAAATACTTCACTACGAGCACTAACATCACTCCTAGGTGCTAATTTTAAGTCCTCATTGCGACTGCAATAGAAGGGTGTTATAATAATCTGAAGCCATTCTGTGAGTGTTTGTATGTGTCCATGATGACTGTCACTCCCAACGGTTATTAAAACTGTGTTCATATTAGCATAACATTTAGTTTCTTGACATAGGTACACTTGACATCCTCTTATACCATACGCCACGAATCGTTTGGTTGGTTCTCTTACTTGTAAACTAATACTTGACTTATTAGCATCCTCGGACACTAGATATTATGAAAAATTTAGCCACCGAGCAGGATTGTTTACAAAAAGACAGTGAAGTCAATAAAACTATACAGACACGAGATTATCTATCATAATATTAAGTCAGTTTCTGTCACCGTTTACTTTATTATTCGGATCGTTCACTGTTGAACACAGCCGCTGGTCGCACAGCCATGGTTGTCCTTCAGGTGCTGTTGCCTACCTTCTTGTATTTTTCTTTTCGTCGCTTCTTCGTTCTCATTTTTTATTTTTTAATCATAATAGGTTCGCGTTTGACCACACCCTTCCTGATGTTAAGCATTGTTGTGGTCTAAGATGGAGCACGCTTACTTAGAAGAAACCTATTTACTCTCTATTTGAAGACACCCATGTTGTATTCATCGGGAAAAACTGACAACGGTAAGGAGTTCCACTCTTTCGCAGTACGCACGAGAAAAGTGGAAGCGAAGCGCTTCGTCCGAGTCCTGGGAATATCAACCATTTACGGATGGTGCCTCTCCGTCTGTCTGGACGTCCGATGGAAAAAGGGGGAGGGCGGAACTAGGTCGTGTAGTTCCTGTGAACATTCACCGAAATGTATCCGGTAAAAGACCGATAGGGAAGCAACTTAAAGATATGGGTGGAGGGGGGCGCAATTATAATCAAACATCCTACGGGGCGTCGCCGTTGCACTCTTTTTTACTGACATCCAAGTTGGGCATCTTTTTTTTTGGTAAAATTAATATTCTGGACATAAAATGTAGATACCTATGTAATGAAATTATATTAATTGTGCCTACAGGCCTTCCAGCAATGCCCATTGTAGAGGAACCCAAAGAGAAACGACGAGGTAAAGTTCAAGTCAGATGGTCTGGTGGCGTTGGAGACACAGCGAGAGCGGTTTCAGGACGAGTTTTATATATTCTGGAGGAACAGCACCACTTGGGACCTAAATATGAAGAAATGAGGATGGGTGACTGGAATATGTTGATGAGGACAAATAAGTAAGATTTTAATGAATTAGCCTACAGTTGTAGTGTCCATGAACTTGAAACGTTTGATGGTTTGCGAAGTAGGACGCTAAATCACTAATAACTAATGGTGTTTTTAGGAAAAATGTATCCGGGCCTTTTTATAGATAATTTTATCTGATCTACAATTTTTGTCTCGGCCAATTTTATGATAGAACTTACCGTTTTGCGCCCGTAATTTGTTTATAAAAGCCCGTTTTTGTGACCTTTGTTTTTGTGAGTAATTTTTTTGCCAGGTATCGGATCGATGAGGACTTTTCACATTACATTAATAATAGTAATTTGAATAATCCTACCAATTTTCAGCAGAGTGTGTATATTTGTTACCTTTGATGTTTAAGTTGACCGGATTAACCTGAGAAGGTTAATAAAATCTATTAGAGGGATAAATAATTGGTATACTTATTCGATTTGAACTTCATGTCTTCGACTGTTTTCCATCGAAATGAATTCTATTATTCTCGTTCAGCATGCTTATTCGATCTTCTAACTTACTAAGATATAAATTTACCTTCTGGTAAACGGACGAAGGTATGCAGAAAATATTTAAAAGTTAAGATTTAAAAAAGCAACCAATGAAAAGTACAGTGACGTTAAAGATGCGTTTTCCAAACAGAGTGAATTCGATTTCTTAATCGATACAATAACAATGAATCGTTTTATAACTGATACGTCACGTTACAGTTCATTGCCTAACAGGCATTTCCGTAACGTAATAGTACTCAATAGAAAGTTAGAATGCTCGGAAGTAGGTAGGTACATAACATTATGATTATTACGAACCATGGACCGTGAACGTGGTCATAATGGCAAATTATCAGCTGCTTTACATCTGAAAGATACTGTTGTAATTTCTTATATTATTTATATACATAATTTAACTGAAGAGTGATTTTTAGAGATTTCACACCTAAAGGGGTGAAAAATGCTTCGAAATTTATTTTAAGAATCTTACTGCATTATAATTGGAAAATTAGATAAGCATTTAAAATGAAAACAAAAATAGATTTTTGAAAATTTAACACCTAAAAGGGGTAAAACGGGCTTCAAAGTTTGTATGAAAAATCTTACTAGATGCAGGTGTACATTTTACCAGGAGAATGTTATGGCATATACAATTTAAAAATAGTACATTGTACACCGAGGGGAGAAAACTTTCTCCCGAGTGATACATACTAGGGGAAAATAAAATCATTATAAGTTATCTTGTATTTGTCTCTAGATTTCTCAGCAAGCAGTCTTCATGACTTCATGAGCTGTATTTTTTTATTTCTGGTGGCGTCATACTTATAAAATCGTCACTTTCACTAACAGATGATATTTTAGAAAATTATTTAAAATAAATAAAGGGTACTGTAAAATTATCAATTTTACAGCAAATTTTAGCCAATATCATCATTTGTCATTAGGTGAGATTGTGGTCAGTAGTCAGTTGTAGTGTGTAGGCTAGTCTATCAAGAATAAAAGATGATATATACTTACATAAAAACTTGAAGATATACAGTATAGAACCGTATAGAGGTCCACAGAGAAGTAAATGTAGTAGTTTGGGCAGGCTTCTCGCAACCAGATTCATGTTTCTACTATAATATTTTATGAACGCACTATTTTTTTTCTGATAAGTTCTTACTTATTTTCCTTTTCAGAACAAAAATATCACTTCGTGATGTTCTGAAGTCGGGACGCTGGTACCGTTTCCGAGTGGCTTCAGTGAGCACATCTGGTTCTAGAGGATTCTCTAATCCAAGTGCACCGTTCACGCCCCGCAGAGGACCCAGACCACCACCAAAGCCTAAGAAGCTAAAATTACGACCACTCAAGGTAGAAAACGGTAAGCAAGTAGGTACACAAACAAAGTAAACACCAAAAATAATCATTAGAAAATGTATTAATTAATTTCATACGTTAATACTTATGTGGCCGGCTGAGCTAGAGACAGGGCGAATAGATGAAGGTATGTGTAATTAGGTAGTACCTACCTAGGTACCTAATCAAAAATTATTTGGTCAATAAACATTATAAAAACGGAGGTTTGCATATAAAAATTGTTCAATTTTCTGTTTTTTTTTTTTTTTTATGCCTATTTTTTTTTTATGATAGGTTAGCCTTTGACCACTATCTCACCTGATGGTAAGTGATGATGTAGTCGAAGATGTTGTTCAGGCTAACCTAGAATTACTGGCTCTCAAGGAAAGCTGTCAGAACACACCGTTAGGTGCTTGGCGACAGATTTTCTACTTGAGGGTGGTAGCTAGCCAGGCGGGCATTCGCAAAATGCCCTACCACCATGCTATAACGACTGCCATCCTAAGACAACAAACGGGACCGACGGCTTAACGTGCCCTCCGAAGCACGGAAGCGCTCAGTAGTTATGTCACCAGCGGTCACCCATCCAACTCCTGACCGCGGCGGACGTTGCTTAACTTTGCTGATCGTTTCAGAATGGCTAAGCAAACTTCGCTACGAGTGCTTCAAAAATTCTGTTCTGTTCTGTTGAATTAAGCAAGGCCAAGGGCATTTTTAGTCAAACGATTCAATTGGGAAACCACGGTTAATAGAAATTAGCATTTGCCGTGGTACTATATCAAAGGAACTGTCTAATGATACCACGGCAAATGAACTAAATAGATTTTTTTTTATAGTTACATTACACAAGAAATAGAACATGATAGTTAAATTTTACTATAGGTAATAGGGTTATAATGGACAGCCTTACTACAATAAGCAATCTCTCCCTGGCAGTAAAAGTCTTTCTAAATCGAATTACTTAGGTTTTATCCTCTTTTAAGTACTAATATACCTTGAGCTTATTATTATTATATTCTATAGATAAACAGATAGGCGCACATGACGTTATGTATGATAAACCTTTTAAGGGATTTTAGTTATCATGATTACAGTCTGGGAATCTAGAGCATCAGTTTTACGTCAAGAGGTTATCTTATTTCATGACTAGCTTTCCGGGCGCGGCTCCGCCCGCGCGTATGTCGGTTATCGCGCAAAAACATTAACCTCTTTTTGCGCAGTTGGATTAAAACTATCCTATGTTTTTTCCCGGGTCTCAAACTATATCCATACCAAATTTTATTCAAATCGGTCCATTAGTTTTGGCGTGAAAGCGTAACAGACAGACAGAGTTACTTTCGCATTTATAATATTACTACTGAAGTACTGATAACAGAAGAATCTCCTACTTCACTGAGGAATACCATATTAATATATCTACATTTAATTTCACGGAAAATTGTTATTACCATCGGTATTATATAGTATTTACTTATACCAGTTATTAACAGGTATAAATATTTCTGAATAACGGAGTTATGATTAGGATAATTATGCGAAAAAGATGAGCCATGTAAGAGGAAAAAAACACCACTAGAGTTATTATTTAGCAACCGTCTAGGATTCGAACCATTTGTACTACGGTACCTACTTCTGTCGTGATTTTTCGTCCTGCTAGCCTTTCTCTCTCATCAACTTTTCTTTAACAGGTGCTAATTTCAAGCTTCCTCAGATATGTACCTACTCATTCCTTACCGACATATTCACATTCGTTATAAATACATATTGTTAACATGAAATCTTAGGCCATACCCCCAATAGTAATATACCTAATTGCCTCATAAATAAGGTTAGTAACAACATGTAGTTTTATGATAGATAATTAGGCAATTTATCAAGATTCGAATAGCCTGGATAATGATGGCGAATGGCCTTAATGCTCAAAATTTGCACAGATTAAAAATGTATATGTGATACTATTTAGTTATTCCTACTTATATAAATATATTATATATTATTATATAATATATTCTGACATCATCTGGACTATATCTAGACATACGATTACAATTCAATTAACAGAAACTATTTTTATTTTATTCCGGCCTTCAAAATGTTCCAGTACATTTTATAAACTTTATAGTAGTGAATTAAACTCAAATTCTTAACCAGGTACTGTCACAGTGAAATTAGAATGGAAGGAGCCACAGTCTGACCTACCCATCGTCCGATACAAAGTGTTCTGGAGTCGACGCGCAAGAGGCATCGGTGGAGAACTTGACTCTGTTCTTGTGAATCATCAGAACGTTCCTAAGGTACGCAGAACGGTAGGTTACAAAGATTTGTGGCCGTACTGCATAATAGCCAAGTTTGTACAGCAATCAACGAACTTCGTATAGGTTTGTTTACTTAGTTGCAGTCCATGATCTGATTCGAGAAGGTACAAATTGTTCTTATATCGTCGCGGAAATACGTTATAAAGTTCCTTAAGTACTCGTATGAAGACGGGCCACGAAATATTACCACTAGGTAATATTTCGTGGCCATATGCTGCTGGATAACAGAATTTCTGGACCACCGATTTTATTTATAATATATCTGACTATATTTATATCAGTCTCTCTATTTGATATCAGTTGCAGCTTGCCACAAAAACACCTGTTATGAGAATACGCTAGTTGCGAGTAGCATAATCCGTACACTGGCTTCTATTTAAAATTGTATTCGCAGCAGAATTAAGTCTTCCAGGCGGATCATTTAGATACTATGATCCCACTGTTAAATTTAAACTTTAATCCAGTTAAATTCCTGGGAAGCTGTTACAACTAGTTCGAATAACAGCCAAATTTTCTTAAGCTTAATGTTTATTCTAGATAACTAACAGTATATAAAGAAAATAATCATCAGTTGAAAAAATCATAATAAAATAAAATTATTATTCACAAGGTTACATTTCCAACTCAAAATTCAGTATATGAGCGTGGGGTGAACCTATAACCTTTGCGCTGTCAAGCACGATAGGCGAACAAAGAACGAGCGTTGCTGTTCATTATAGAGAGCCATATCAGCCCTGCTCCTGAGTTGTCAGCCCAATTCAGGAGTTTATGTTCTTCTCGTGCAATTCATTAGTAATAAAACCAAATAATACAGCTCTAGTGAAAATTTTGCCATAATAAAGTTGCCAAAACTACACAAAGCTACAGTAAAAAATCAGCAATGTAGTGTTAATAAATAAACAGTTCCCAAATCGATCAAGCTCCCTCGGCTCGAGCCACACAATCTATAACAGTCAATTGTATACTTGCCATTTCACAGCAGCCATAGCGTCCAACTTTCGAGAAAAACCTAGCCCATTATAGGGGGGGTTTGTTATAATGCTTATGCTTGACAGTGTCTCGGTGACCGCAGGGTAAGATAGCACTTCTTTGGAAGACGCTTAAAAATTTCTGTTTATTTCCCGTACCAAAGGTTAACCAGTAGTTGTCATTTTTACCTGTCGCACTATGCGTACCTTGGTAGTACAATGGGAGTTATTTGTGACCATCTTAATACGACAGGAAATAAAAATCATGTCTATTTTTTTATTATGGTATAAAACAAGGTACCTAAGAATGTGTTATGTTCGAATTCTGTCAAAATGACGATTGATGTCATGGCTTTCAATTTTGATTTCACATTTGGGCGTAGAAAGATTATAATCTTTCTACGCATTTGGGTAACAAATGATCATATAATAACTAAGAATCAGTTTCACATGTGACAGCTGCCAAAGTGACAATTGATGTCGTATTAATCAAACATTGATATTTTGGACTTGAGTAAAAATTTACTTAAAAAGCAATCACAGAAGATGTGACAGCTGCCAGAACTAAAATGCTGCCAAGAAAAAATACACCAGATTTTATTTCCTGTACATGTAAGATTATAAGAACCGCCAGGGAATGGAATACCCTGCCTGAGTCTATGCTTCCGGTTAAGTACAATATGAGGGTTTTCAAAACGCGAGTGAATCTGGGTAAGCGTGCTCCATCATCGATCGCATCATCACTTAATATCAGGTGAGATAGTGGTCAAGTGCTACGCAGATCGGTATAAAAAAAAAAGATGGAGAGAGAAAAACCCCAAGTACTACGAAGGGCGTTGGTAATATATTACAATGGTTAAAAAATACCCGTGCTGCCCGTAACCGTGTACCTACTACTGGTAGTATAATGGGGAGTAAATGAGAACATCTGTTATTTTTCCTTTCGTACGCCTCTTGTGACTCCCACAAGAAGTTATGAGGGGTGGAATTTTATCCCGGAACCCTAAAATAATACCACAAACTACTTATACTTACATGCTATTTAGATTTTATATTTGATTAGACAGCAATGGTACAGTAACGGTACATTTTTGTCAAAAAGCTACAAACTCTTTATTTGGTAGGGCTCAGTTATGATTTCTAATAACATTTAATTTCTTATGATTTCGAAAGGAAGTTTACTGACCTAAGCTTACCTTCATATTTCAATCAACCTTTTCTTACATTCTCAGAATAGAATTACTCATCGCATCAGTATTATCCATTCTAAATGCAATCCACTTGAATCGATAATACAAATCTTGGTCGGCATAATAAAGAGTCAGAAAAGCATCATAAAAATTGTTTGAATAGATTATGTTACAAAAATAGGTAAGCATTTATTGAAGAGGAATTTAATACTCCATATTTCATAATAACGATATTTGTTCAAAACGTCATAATAACCCTATATTAGTGAGATGATTACGAAGGAAAATGATATTAGTTCAAATACGCGGCTGACTCTAGTTTAATTTTTAACGGTTCTATATTCAATGACATAGTAGTCAGAAAAATTATACGTACTTGAGTTTCTATAGAAACCTACGTAATATGTAGCTATTAGAGATGGGTCGTCGACGCATTTAACGTAGACGAAACTAGACCGTCCATTTTCTTTCGTGGACTAGTCGATCGACTAGTTAAATTCATCGACTAGTTGATTTATACCGACGGCGTTTTCTTTATGGACGATTAGTCGACTCGATCCGTTACGTACGACTATTCAACTAGACTAGACGCATTAGTAGTAGTAATGAATGAGTATTCTAGTTAAATGAAATTTGTATCGTAGTTTTATATGTTACGTATCACAAGCATATTATTGAAAAGTTTGACCTTCTCTACATACTTTTTCCAGGCTAAGGACTGGCTAAATAGAATTTATAATAGTCGATTATTTTCCCTATTTAGGCGTATTTAGAAGATCAACTGATTCTATTAACAATCATTGTTTTTTTTAATGTGTTTTATGTACAATATTTACGACGGCAATGACGTAAAAATAGATATATGCTTCCGTTTTAGATGGCTTTTCAAATTTGCCGCAGTAGATTTATACGCCAATTTTTCATACATATATTTAGCATAGATTGCAAATCGCCTTTCCACTAGATATTATGTCCTTTTCAAAGTGATGCCATAATTCACTTAAATTTCGTCCTGCCATTTTACTGTTTCCTACACTAAAAAGTTCACTTAGGTATATCACCCTATCTACTTATTAAAATCAACCATAAAGTTTTGAAAGTTTTTAAATTATTTACATATAATTTACACTATTCACAATAATAAAATACTCGTATGTAACAAACATTTAATCAAATTTTGAAACTATAGTACGTAATTTGGTTAAACACGAAATAAGAAAGTTTCTAATAAGTGCATCGTTCGCGTTTCGACTGTAGTCAAGGCGCCGCGCGGCCGGTCTACGTCTATGACGGAGCATCAACACAACACGCTCAATGTTATTATCAACTCAGAGCTCCTAGATTTAAAGTTCAATTTTGTCTGCATGGACGGTTCAACGATTTCAACGCGTTAAAATGACCGTCCGTGCAGACAAAATTGAACTTTAAATGTAGGATCTCTGAGTTGATAATAACATTGAGCGTGTTGTGTAACGGACCAATGAATGGATATATTAACCGACTGTGTTCACGAGTCGTCGTCGCGTTGACAGTCGCTATGAACTTTGTATAGACTACAATTTAGCCGTCCTGCCGTCTACAGATTCTACTAGTCCGTTCATCGTCGATGAACTGTCCGTTCGTCTATTGTACGTCGACGGTCGAATTAACTAGTTCGTTCATTCAACGCTCTTCTCTAGTAGCTATATGTAGATAGTACGCCGTGGGCTGCCGGGTTAAATCACCATATCTTTCCGTGGGCGTCGTAAGAGGCGACTAAGGGAAAAATACTGGAAGGAGAGCAGCATCGCCTTTTAAAGAACTGCCATCTTACACTGCGATCCCCAAGACGTTGCCAAGCGTAGGGATTATGGCAAATACCCTCAAAATGGGAGAGGCTGTGTTCAGCTGTGGACGATACGGCTGATATAGTAAAGTTTATCGCTGGCGAACGCAATGCATTCCACGCCACCAAAACCACTATTCTAAACCTTTATAGATAAACCTATTTGGTGTGAGTACAGTATGGTACAAGCAAATGCGCAGCTTAAAATCAATACGCAGTCAATCTGGATAGCAATACGTGAAGTAAATCTATGATCGCGATCTAGATTGATTGTGTGACCTTTGTTGAATTTTATTACGAATTGCAGTCATATAATTTGATCGCAGATTATGGTTGAGATGGTCAAAGGATTATAAAGTCATGTGCATAAGGGGCGCGCTACCCGGGTCGTCAGATGTTTATTTTTATTGGTGTCAGGTTAACGTTTGACCACTATCTCACCTGGTGGTTAATGATGATGCGATCGAAGACGTTGTTCAAGCTGACCTAGATTTACTGGCTCACAAGGTAAACTACCGGAACACACTGTTGGGTGCTTGATGACTGATTTTTCTACTTAAGGTTATAGCCAGGCGGGCATAATATTGACGGCAATCTCCGGATCGGCACGGCTTCAAAGCAAGGAATTTTCCAACAGTGTTTGCTCTTGTTAACACGTTGTAGGTACATCATGTACCTCGAAAGTAAAGTATAATAACGTTGACAGGTGTCTTAAATGGTTGTACATGATATTGAAAGTAAAATATAAAATGTGTTATTTTTATACTACCTGCTCAAAAACAAGAGTGTTATGTTTCCAGGGATCTTGTATGTATGTTTGTGGGTTTCTTTATTCCACCATAACTTCTTAACAGTTTAATTGATTTTAATGTATAAGATATCGTTAGATTTATCATGATAGCGCAAGTGACACTGGTTACATAAAAAATAATAAAAAAATGAACAGGCGGATTTTAGAAGCCATGTTGTGAGAATTTTTTTTCTTCCTAACTCACATCGAGTGGGGTATCAAAATGAAGGGCTTTAAAAAACGATTCCATAAATATAACTTACAGTTTTATATTCAATGGAACGATAAAACGCTTAACGAAAATAAATAATTTGCAGTCGGGATTTTTACTTTTTTTATTAATAATTATATCGTATAAACGAACAAACTAGCAAAATCACATTCATGGACATTACCGTGACCATGGTTAGAGCATGTCCGAGGGATGAATTGGTCGTGAGTTCATGCGCTCATGGTTCAAATAAGGTTACTTTGTGTTGTAAGCTTGTGTATCAATGTGCCATGACTCATATGCTATAAAAAAAACAATTAACTATGTCCAGTTTAACTTTGTCCGTATGAATTTTGTTTAGTTGGATAGCTTTTTTATCGATAATAGATTCTGATGACGTTACTTTCCGGAAATTCATAATCGACGGCTTAACAGTAAAAATAGGCAGAATGGTCTATAGATGTATTTTTTATGTTTTACCAAAATTTAAATAAAAAGTTTTTCTATTTTTTTTATTAGTGATGGATATATACCGGATAAAGTGTGACCTACGTATGTAAGAACTGGATACCGATATTAGGGTCATAGATTGTTGTACAATAAAAATGACGATGTATCGTTGTCAACGTTGAATTTTGGTTGGTAAATTCAAGACCTCAGCCGTAACGAAGTAGTAGTAAATAGGACCGATGCTAAGTTTTATTTTCAATTTTCAGACTCAAAATTACATCGAGATAAAAGATCTGCAGCCGAATTCGATGTATTTCCTACAAGTGCAAACTATCAGTCAGTTCGGTGTTGGGAAGTTGCGAAGCGATAAGGCTGAAATATTCTACAACACTACAAACTCCGTTGGCAATGGTAACGTATATCTATAGTTGAGTTTCAGACCTTATTTTCTTATATTATTTATTATGAATAGACAGTTGACACTGTCTATTCGGTCATCTAACTACATTTTCGGTTCCTGTACCCCTTTTGACGTTATGAAGCAGAGATTATATATTAAGATTTCACTGGGATCGAAAGTGCTTCTAAGCGAAACGAGAATCATATATTTTTCACCTTTGTAGTCATGATGGCTGAGTGGTAATAGGTATGGACTGCCATGCCGCAAATCCATGGTTCAATCCCCACCGCCCCGGCTTGATATGGTGGGTTTACCGTATGCGGTAGATGGACATTTTGAGAATACTCCCTTGGATAGCTACCACCCTCAGGTAGAAAATCTGTCACCATGCACTTAGCTGTGTGCTCCGGCAGCAGCCCTTGAGAGCCAGTAAAATTATAAGCACATGAGACTCAACAACGATGTCTCAGGATGACGCACGCAGTGCGGTTCAGCACTTGTGATGAAATTCATTTTATAGGCAGCGGCTACTGCTTAACATCAGGTGTGTGTCGTGCTTGTTCCGTCACAAGAGCGTTAAAAAAACTTAAAATTTCTGATTTTGTAATCAGAAGAATGATCAAAGTATCATAAGCCAGCCTATCTCACCTAGCAATTTTGTGGCCAAAGCTGAGCTTACAAGTAGGTACAAACACGCCGTTGTGTGCTCGGCGGCATGTTTTATTCTTGAGGACGGTAACTATATCGATATAACTATAACAGAAATCTAACGCTTTGAAGATAATCTCGGTGTAGTCAACTAAGGGAAATTAATGTTGGTGAAATTGATGATATGGAGCTTTGAACTTACAAAAGCTTGAACACCGTTTTGATTCGCTGAGCAGGCAATAGTGCGTGCTTAATTTTATATGTGAATGTAGACACCATAAAGAAAAGTAAAACACCGAGTTGCAGAATGCAATAACAAATTACTATTAAATGTAGGGCGTTTAACTAAATATATCAGGTTAATTTAAATGAAATGCAACACTTCTAGTTCGGACATCTTACCACAGAGTAGAGCCGTTTTATTTTTATAACACTATAGACTATTAGACAAAATAGGCACAGACTACTAATTTGGGTACTCAACATCCCCTCTTAATTTCAGAATGTTAAAATGATTAACTGGTTAATTAGAAGTTATTATTAGTTAGTTATACACTGAATCATGCAACTTCATTTTAATATTCTGGAATTATATTTATCTTATTACAATTTCAGAATGATACCTATTTAAAGTCTTAAATATTTTAAAGTTGAAACTTAAAGTAATATTATGTTAGTTTAAATACATATTCTTATTTTGATAGCCCTGCGTTAAAAGACTACTTACTATATAGTTTACAATAACTACATAATTAATAGAAGGTTTACTTTTGATATACTAATAAAGTTTTGATTTCATACATGTTATAATCTTAACATAATAGGTGGTAAGAGACTTATCTTTGCTTAGATGCAATGACTTATAAGATAAGGTAAAATAACTGTTATAGTTGTTAACTTCTCCCATTTATGTAACAAAAATATTTAATCTTTAATGTAAAACAAGATAATGCAATAAAGTGTTCTAAACTATTATAGTAATATTATTATTTTAGGTTAAGTTTTCCTACAAAATATGTATGTTTATTACTTGAAAGAGCTTTTGTGAAGATATCTGCCACATTGTCTTCAGATGATACATAGGATATTGATATTATTTTCTTAAATACAGTATCTTTAATAAAGTGTGCTTTTATGTCAATGTGCTTAGATCTTCTACTGTTTTCAAAACTTTCTATCATTCGGATTGCACTTTGATTGTCTATCAATAATTTGGCTTTAATATTACTTTGTGGCAAGGTTAGGTCAGACAAAATTCCTTTTAAATAAATGAGTTCACTTACAGCAGTAGCTCCGGAAACATACTCAGCTTCACATGTAGATAATGCTACTGAAGTCTGCTTTTTTGAGTGCCAATGAATAGGATTACCACAATAGAATATTACACAACCACTTGTGCTTTTTCGATCTGACTTATCCCCTGCCCAGTCTGCATCGGAGTAACTGAGTAGTTTCTGAGAATGATTATTAGATTTGACATATACTAAACCTTTGTCTGCGGTTGCCTTCAAATATCGTAGAACTCGCTTCCCAGCTTTCCATAGGCTTGCCGTTGGTCGATCGAGGTGTCTGCTCAGGTATGAAACTGCATAAGATATATCAGGACGACTGTTCATTGAAATAAATAGTAGACATCCAATTAGTTCCTTGAAAGGTACATTTATGACTTCTTCTTCAGGTTCTGGTGTAAAATGAGATTCCATTGGTGTTGTTACCCCTTTACATTCCAGCATATTGAATTTTTCTAGAGTTTTGTATATCATATTTTTCTGTTTAATTTCTATTGTGTTGTTCTTTCTTGTTAATTCTAATCCCAAATAGTATTTTATTTCTCCTAAGTCCTTTACTTTGAATTCAGTTATTAATTTTTCTAATATTTCCTGTCCTTGTCCTAATAATAAAATATCATCAACATATATTAGTATCCATATCCCTTTATTTTTGTATAAACAAAAGTCATACTTAGATTGTTCAAATCCATTTTTTGTCATGAAATCATGAAACCGTAAATTCCAACATTTTGGTGCTTCTTTGAGACCGTATAAAGCCTTATTTAGTTTTAGGACATTACCTGCTCTCAGTTCTAAGCCCTTTGGACATTTTATATAAACATCTTTCTCCAATTTTCCATTTAGGAATGCAGTTGGTACATCTAATTGCTGTATTTTTAAATTTTCTTGTAATGCGTGGCTTAATAAGGTTCTGATGGTTGATGCTCTTGCAACAGGTGAATAATATGTCTGTTCTGAACCGTTTTGTTGAAATCCCTTTGCTACAATTCTAGCCTTTTTAACTCCGTCTTGTTTTTCTCGAAAAATCCATTTAGTGTCTATAGCCTTTGCTCCATATGGTAAAGTAGCTTCACTCCAAGTTTCAAATTTTTTATGTGCATTTAATTCCTTATTTATTGCATCCTTCCAATCCTCATTGTTTATTGCTTCTTCAAAATTTTGTGGTTCCCCTGCCAATAGGCAATATGCTACATTTAACTCTTCTTCTTTATCTTCTATAAGTCTTAGTTGGTTATTTTCTTTTCCCGATTGAATGTCATAGTCTTCAAGATATATTGGTCTCTTTGATACTCTTCCAGATCTAGTAATATGTTTTGGTGACTCTAGTTCTCTATTTGATTCTTCTTGGCTTGTTTCTGGGTAGTTTTCTTTATCTTCTTGTTCTTTCTGTTGTTCTTGTCTGTAATTTATTTCTCTTCTTTGAGTTGATTTTCTAGCTCTCTGGTCATCTTCTGTGTCAGTCTGGTTTTCATCTCCATAGTCTAAGGTTTCACCATTTCTCGTCCGGTATATTATATTTTCATCATTGTTTTCCTTTTTGTACTTTATCTGTGATTCATCAAATGTTACATCTCTAGAACAAATAATTTTATTTTCTTCTGGATCCCATAATCTATATCCATTTGTGGTGTAGCCCATAAATCTCATCTCTTTAGCTCTTCTCTCAAATTTACCTCCTTTAGGTACTTGTACTACCCAGGCTTTAGAACCAAAAACTCTTAGTTTTGATAGATCACTTCGTCCAAATCGAACTTCAGCAGGCGCTCTAAACTTAATGGTTGAAGACGGGCATCTATTAATTTGATAAACAGCACACCTGACTGCTTCACCCCATAAGTGTTTTGGCAGTTCTGTTTCATTCATGATTGTCCTGGCTTTGTTGTAAATGGTGCGATTCATCCTCTCAGCGATTCCATTAGATTGAGGAGAATAAGCATTAGTAAATTGCAGTTCTAAACCTTTTCTATGGCAAAATTCTTGTAAAATTCGATTTTTGAATTCACCTCCATTATCACATCTAATCTTTCTGGTTTTATTTCCTGTTTGTGTTTCTAAATATTTTATGTATTTTATAATATTTTCAGTAGCTTCATTTTTATTCTTTAATAAATATACTACACAAAAGTGACTGTAATCATCAATAATGCATTGAAAGTAAAGCTCACCATTGATAGCCGCAGTTGTGACTGGTCCGGAAAGGTCTGTATGCAGTAACTCACCAATGTATTTGGATCTCGGCAGAACTACCTGTTTAAATGGTAAACGTGTGGACTTACCTTCCATACATGAACCACATGGATCAGCTGAGCTCGGTAAATTCAGCATTTTCAAATGTTTTCTATTGGCATGACCTAACCTTTTGTGCCATAAGTCTTTATCATTACTTGCTAAACAACATTCATTCAAATTTAGTTTCAGATTCATTCCATACAGGCTACCAAACATTTTGCCATACATTACAATTGTACCTTTGGTTATTTCAACTGAATTTTCATGAAAGCGTACAGAGTTTCCCTTATGCAGTAATCTCTTTACAGATAATAAATTGTGGGTTAAGCCCTTGACAATGAGTGCTTCAATTTTTATTGGAATGTTATTATTGTACATTACATTTAGGGTGCCTTGTTTATTTGCAATTAAGTACTGACCATTTGCTACAAAAATTTTGGTTTCTTTCTCTAAGTATTTGATATTTGTCATGTACTTTTCATAATAATCAATAATTAGGTTTTGAGTGGCCCCTGAGTCTATTACAAACCGTATGTCATTTTTATAATCGAGTCCTGATAGCGCATAGTCGCTAGTCACAAATGATACCTGGTCACTGCTGCTTGCCATTGCTGTTGTTCCTTGAGCATATCCACGACCCTGCCCTCTCGGATGTCCTCTTCCTTGACCTCTTCTATACTCCTGCTTGAAATTGTGTGTCTGTTGTCCCCGAAAAGAACCTTGACCTCTGCCTCGTCCTCTGCACTGCATTGCTTTATGCCCATGACGACCACATCTATAACATGTCAGGAACGCTGCCTGGGGCTGATGCTCACTACTAGTATTCTGCTCCTTTACTTCTGCATCCAGTAGCCTGGCTTTCACGAAGTCGATGTCAATTGCTTTTGAGTTTTCTGTGGTCATAGTCTCAATACTTGTGATTACATTGTCATACTGGGGTGGCATGGATGACAGCAGATAGCATATTTTGTCCATTTCTTCTACTGTACACCCTGCTGCTGTTAACTGATTTAAAAGACTATCAAATTTCAGGAAGTAATCTTGTAGTTTTTCATTTTGTGCACATTTTAGAGATATTAGTTTGCGTTTCAAATGTAGCTTGTTAAATATGCTTTTGCGTTCAAAAGTGTGTTCGAGTTGTCGTATCATTTCCTTTGCTGTACTGCATTTTTTGATTATTTCTAGGTATTTGTCTGATACACATTGTACGATAATGTTTTTCGCTTTAGCGTCCTTTTTTAAATCTTCAGATGAGTATTTAGTTTCTTCCGTCTCGATTACATTCCAAACCTGTTTTTCTTCCAGTAGCATTCTCAATCTAAACTTCCAATTTGCGAAGCCTTGTTCACTCCCAAGGCGTGGAAGAATATCTCTTTCAGAAGCCGGCGACGCCATTTTCTTGTCTTGTGCAGCATACGACCGAACACACGAACAATTTTGTGCTTACTTATTTCTCAACTAGATCTTCATTACTTGAAAGTTGTTGTAACTTGTTTTCTACACATTTTTCATTGATTGCGCAGTGGAAGCGTTTGTAGGGCGTTTAACTAAATATATCAGGTTAATTTAAATGAAATGCAACACTTCTAGTTCGGACATCTTACCACAGAGTAGAGCCGTTTTATTTTTATAACACTATAGACTATTAGACAAAATAGGCACAGACTACTAATTTGGGTACTCAACATTAAACAGTAGAAATGCAATATTGCTCTGGGATGATGAACGCAACTTTGCGGAGCAAAATTCTCACAAGAAAGATGGCTACTTCAAAAATTCGAGTGATTTTTGAATACGGGTTCCGACGCTTCACCTTCTGAACATACTGGCAATCCAACAGTGCTAGGCATCCCTACTAATGACATTAAGAATACAATAGAATAAAATGAACTCTACTCCTTACAGGTATTGCACCGGAAGCTCTACGAAAACGTGAAAACGGAATAAAAGGATTGAAACTTCACAAGATCGTGTGGATTAATAATAAAATTAAAGCTAGGATTTCGTGGGAACCATTGCTGAAAGTTTACGAGCAACCTAGCAGGTAAAACTTAAAATAAATAGTATACTACTACTACGGTACCAATTTGATATACCTAGGGAGTCAATATTGTTGGTAAGGTAACGTTAAACCATGCCACTAATTCCTGGGTAATATGGCTCGGATCGGCTTCCACCATCTCTTTCAGTTCATTGTTATTCACCTATGTGGGCGGATTTCCACGTGGTTCGTTCTTCAAATCAAAGTTTCCATCACGAAATCGCTCGGTGCGTTCATTAGCAGTCGCCTCTCCAAACGCAACATTGATATTGCGAGCTGTTTCTGCCACGTTAGTTCCGCATCGGAACTCGTATTCAAAAATCACTCGAATTTTTGAAGTATCCATCTTTCTTGTCTAAGCTGAATAAAAAAAACAACTGAAAGTCGATAATCGAATGTTGCACATTTTTTAAAAGAAGAACCAATAGAAATAGTTACCATGTGAAAAAAGTTTCATTCAAAAATCTCAAACAATGAAGGTTCTATGTCAATTCGAAGTACCTATTAGCCTTTTACAATAAAACGGCAATTTCATACTTAAACCCCTATTATCAGTGATTTGAAATATTAGGGTAATGGTAAAAAAATCTTAGCCTATTATACAATTCATATTCATAATACACCAGTACTTTGAAGACAAATGAAAACTCTCTCGTTTGCAATGCCTAACTTACCACAGTTGATGTAGGTACTCTTTTTATTGTAAGTTTATGAAAATACCCATTTTTTTTCAGATATTTTGTACATTGGAAGACTCTAAAGTGCGAAGATCCAAAAAAGCAACATAAAAGTCTGTCAGCTACTACAGAAGTGAGTTTTAATGACGGCATATTGAAAATTATTATTTGAAATCCCCTAACACTTTAAAAAAAACCCTTAAGCGCACAAATGACGAATTTGTAAAGTTATTGCATATTATGTACAAACTAAAATTATAGATAACTAATATCAATTAATTACGTAAAAGAATAGGTACATATTCGAATCAAATCAAATAAACTTTGGCGCCATAAACTGTCTGTGCTAGAGATGTTCCATAGATATGAAGTTAGCTGCTATTCATGACGACCAGTAAAATCTAATGCTGCCTCTGTGAAAAAAGATATTATTATTCATTATTTTAATTTCATTGAAGTGTTGAGTTTCTGCACCATTGTTACGTATATTTAACGGCTGTTATATTTATTTCCCATACATTTTCATCGGAAATTAATATTATATACGTAGAAAGAAGATTACATATAAATATTTAGTTAGCGTTCAGATATGTAATTCTAGCTGAACGGCAAATGAATCTCATGTTGTCTTTTAGTATTGTAAACGTTTAATGGTGAATATTGGTGGTATTGTATCCTGTTTATAATTTCACATTCTCATTATCTGTTTCTACTACTTTGTTCAAATTTATTAACATACTATTTTATTTGGTAAATCTTTATATATATGTTACTTTCATTAAAATTTTTGTTTTTACAGCAATCTGCGTTCGAGCTCTACGAACTGGAATATCATTGCAGTTATATAGTCAATGTCAATAAGTCTTTGAAATCGAAAGTACCGGATTCCGAGCTTCTAATGAAAATTCCAGGTTGTGATTATTTTAAAAAGAAATTAATTAACGGCACTCTTAATTGTTAGGTCGTACTGAATGTAATTAGTAACTAAAACTGCGAAAAAAAATGTTATATTACCAGTTACAACTTGTCAATCATAAATGATATAAGTCTTAAAATATTTGTGTATCTTTTGAATCCTGTTCTGTAATTGTGTATTTTATACTTCCATTTACATTATAGCTTTTATAACAATAGTTATACCTAGTGTAATTATTATACTTACTTTAAAATCATTTAAGTTATTTATTATTTAGGTTTATTTTTGATTAAGTATAACAAATAAATTGAGGTTTATATAAACTATTGATTAAACATTTCAACTATATTCTTCTGAACTTACGAATTACAATGGGCTGTGATATTTTTGTTCTTAACAAAAATATCACAGCCCAAGTATAGATTTTTTTTTATTAAATTTTGAATGTCCAGCTAAAGACAAGCAAAAACATATGGAGCTTTACTGCTTTTATGATAAATAAAACTTAATTAAAGTTCAAATAAAACAGAATATACTTTCTTTACCTATTTATGACTGTTTCTATTAAAGCTTCTAATATATGTTAATTTAAGCTAACTCCGTGGTACACTTTATAGTTCTCTGTAAATAAACACGAAGAGGTGTTTATTTACAGAGGGTTAGCCTGTTGACACCATACGGCCTTGGTACCACGCCTGACTCCAGGTAGCTGAAGATAATTTCTTTGCGAGAAAAACTCAATGCCTGTCCCACCTGGGGATCAAAGCCAGTAATGATGAGCTTTTGCTCCTGCACCAACGAAGCAGTCTTAAGAAATAATAGTGCACGTTATCCTTTTCCTCTCTTGAACGCACACTTATTAATTCCAAATATAAAAAAAATCCTCTATATCTCGGTAGTAAAAACATTTATTTCCAAAATGTTCCTAAACATAAATAATAATTTTGTTCCAACATGTTAAAGCAATATTATTTGTTGCTACGTGTAAAGCCATACTAACGCAAAAATTTTGCGATTGGCGTATAGGTTTTCTTTTATTTGTATGAAATACGGACACCTGACTTGGCAGCCCCACATGACATTGCCAACTCGGACGTTAATAACAGAGTGTTTTTTGATTTCATGATATTTTTGAAGAATTTTAGTAAATATGGGGAGAATTTGTGTCGTGGAGGCTTGCGGTAGCGAGTATTATCCTGATTGTGGTTTATCTTTTCAGAGGTAATAGTTTTAAACATAATTTGTTAGTGAGGAATTACAGTGACCATGCATGACTATCCAATTCTAGTTCAAGAACAAATGAATTAAATACCTATGTATATTTTATTCCTTTCTCTATTAAAATGACTTTGTTTCAATTTCAGATTTCCTAAAGATCCTAATGTTAGTTTAACTCATAATGCAAAATTAGAAACAATGAAACATATAAGGAATAAGCTTGGTTTGCGGCTGAAACTTCACAAGACTGTTTTATTTAACAATATGCTGATTTAGAATTGTTTTTCTTACCTAATTAATGAAATATACCACAGTAGGTAGTTTATCGTAATTTTATCTCAGTCCAATTGCATGTCATGTACCACAAGGACTAGTAGGTATGTAGCTACCAATATGACGCGAGTGTGAAAAGCAAGCAAAAACAGGAAATGTACAATGCCGCAAGGAGCAAGTTTATCATTAGCATCTTCGATTAAAATCCATCTGAAGCAATGATCTGCTGACGTCAGATCACAAATCATTGTTTATAATATAAGTTTTGTCCTTAAATCATATTTCAATATTGTCACCATTGCCAGAGAGGGATAAGAGGTACAGTTACTGAGCTCTCGTTTAGCTTCAATTTTGCGATAACAGCTCATTCCTGTTGTACGTAGTACTTATTACTTCCATGGATTTAATATAACCGGTGAGATAAGGTCTATTTTGACTGTTCATTTGCCACCTTTTTGCTTGCCACAGCGCATTTTTTTCGCTATGGTTTAAGTAACAAATGTTTTACATATACAATAGCGAAAAATATACGCTGTCTGTCACATCAATCAATCAATCGTCAATGCCAATTCAGTATTGTTTTATGGCGATTAAATTAAAAAAGTTGAAATTCACTAGATATATTTTGCCGATTCAATTATTTCGTAATAACGTGATACTTTACATTTTATGATGAGATTAAACATAAGGAAACGGTGAAAAGTGAAAAATTCAGTATTGTTTTATTTCGTGTTATAGCTGAACCCGTTAACGGTAATAAAACGAATGCATTGTTACTGTATTCGATACCAGTAACACGTCAAAGTATAAATGAGTTTTGAAACAAACGTATCGATACGATTAGGTATCAAATACTTTATCCACAATGATATGAAAGAAATGAAATAAGACTCATGATATATAATAACCACATTAATAACATGACAGGAATATCTATAAGATGAAGAACACGGGTGTTTGAGCGTGAACTTACTATGAGTCGATATCGCTATCGACAATGTTTCGGCTTCTACCGGAAGCCTTCCTCAGGATTTTGAGTATGGTTATATACGTTATATACGTCCGCCGCGATCGCGTCACGCATCTGTGAAGCGTGACGCGACTGCGGCGGACGTACCAATATGACAGGAATAAATACAAACCACCAAATCTTTAAGTGTCCAAAAGGTTATGATATTTGATTTAAGATGGGCGTTGACCTATCAAAATTAGAGTGCTTACAGTAAACTGTGGTCAAAAAAATTGTCATCAAGGACCAAGGGTTAAAACGGAATGGGGATTACATCGCCATTTTAACGACATCACGCCAACGATGATCCATATGACGTCATGGATCACGTCTTACATACGCCATCTTGCGATTTTAACGATCACAGGTGGATAGTGGTCAAAGGCTAACCTATCAGGCATAAAAAAAAACTATCGATTACAGTTGAAAGTATCGGTAACTTGTATAGTTAGCAAACTTATCGATTCGAATACACAAATACTCGGCATTGAACCAAAAGTATCGATACCAATGTGGAATCGATTCATTTTACATATAGTTGGTGTTAGAACACAAGCATAACTAATTCCGAAGAATTTTAGTTAGAAAGTTGTAATTTTTATGTTATTTTATTTATATTCGGTGTGCATTTTTTTACTCTTCTGTATCGAGTTGTGAAACATTTGATCCTTCTACCACCGTTGTACCTACCATCGATTGTGCATTAGTGTGAATAACTTTAAGATAGTGACGCCAGTATAAAATTGAGAACTTCGATCATATATATGTCAACATGGTGTGTAGCGCTACGATCGCAACAAAAACAACAGCACGGTAATGTTATCTATACAGTATTTCAACTTCATAGAAACGGACGCCTCGATCTCAGCCCACGCTCAGTACGCAGACAGTCGCGACTGCATCGCAGTGACGAATGGACGGTGTGTAATTTTCTTTAACAAAAAATAAGTTCATGTACATATTTAATATGACAGGATATATTGTGCTGTTTTTGGTTGCTTGAATTCATCAATAACGCATCCAGAGATATCTTTTTTTAGATTACCTGGAAACTCTGAAAGGTAATACTATAAAATAAATTTACTTACTTGTAGGTAGGTTACCTACATTATGCGTGTATTTTTAATGGATAAGTGTATTTCCTTTTATCTCCCGAAAAAAATCTAACTGGATTAATAATAAAATAATTGAATAGAATAAAGGAATGGCACGAGTGAAATAGGTAGTTATAGGCGGTTCATGAATCACGATACGGTAGGTACGCTTGTGTTAAAACCTAGGGGCATGTATGTTTTGTTTTGTTACTTTGAATAATTCAAAATAAAGACGTGGTATTTTATCAGTACTAATATATTATAATATATAATCAGTACTTATATTATAAATGCGAAAGTAACTCTGTCTGTCTGTTACGCTTTCACGACAAAACTACTGGACTGGACTGAATTCACAAGACTGATTTTTATTGAACACCACCTATTTAATTCACCGTCTTTTATTTGTAAATACAAAAAAAAGTATATTTACAATCACAAAACTAAATGGAAACACAAAATAGGCAAATGTAATTAAAATGTTGGAGGTGGGCAGCCCTATCGCATGTTTACGTTCCACGCGGTGGTAGGTAGTTATGTCGAGGACAGAGCCGAGTTAAGATACTGTATAGATAACATTACCGTGACAACAGGCCAGGTTTGGAACGCTTGTGTGTGTATCACGCAAACAAGTTTAGTATGCAAAGCTACTATTATTCTACAAACGCGAGATGTTTATGATTGTGTGCTTAATTATACCAGGTCTAGAAAAAAGTCACAAAAAGTAGGGTAAATATTTTATGTTTTGATTTTAAGAAATTATCAATATATCTTAACACAAGCTTTTACCCGCGGCTTCCCCCACGTGGACTATCCCCCAGGAACCGTTTCTGGTTTTGGGAGACAAATTTTCCATAGGTTTTCCTTTCTGATACACTTTGAAAACATAGTTATATACTTGTCCCGCGGCTAACAATTCAAAGACATTGCCCCATGTCGAGTGTTGTACTCAGCCGCATTGGTGTAGTTGTCTCCGTTACGCTTAGCATCATAAGACAATATCGCAAATTCTTCCCATTAGCCACTGCATGACTGACAATCTCTTTACGGATATCCATTTCCTGAGTCCCATAGAATAAATAGGATAGGGATCGAAAGTGGCTACGCTCATCGCTTAAGAATCCGAGCTCAGTGGTGAGGCACCACGTGATGGATCGCAACACTATACTCGAGTTGCCTGCCATACATACTCGACGCGCTATGGACGTCTCATGCGAATTCTAATGCTCAGCGTGTAGCGGTGGCATGTTTTTATTTTAAAAAGTCTATCATCAGATACCAATTTTCATCACTATCACTTTAAGAAAAATGAGCTTTCCATACAAAAATTCATCCCCCATTTCACCTCCTTAACTGATCTCTGTCAAAAAATATTATTGAACACTTCATTTTTTATTTTGAATGATCTATCCGGATACTAATGCACCTGATTCTGTGCTTATCACTGATGAAATTGTAGAATCACAATATATCTCACTCAATAAATCAATCCACGTTTAGTGTCGAAACAAGTATTGAACTTATAAATAAATCTTGGTCAGAGACATTGGTAAATTCAATAATTAATTAAACTCTAACATAGAAGCTCCCTTAAGTGGAAATATACCTGGCTGTTTAGTAAGTGGTAGCATACGGTCTCGCCATTCAAGTAAGGTGTATTACTTGTATGTGACATACCGACGGTACACCTAAGAAGACAGCGTAACAGGCTATTATAGTAATTCTAAGGCTGGTAGCAGAACAATTAGGTGCTGTTACCAAGTGGTAATGATATCGTTTTTATCGAGGGTCAGATACAATTTAGATAGTCTTCATACACCCACATTATTTTATAATTATCGATGAATAATATAGAATATATTATAATCGAATTTCGATCGTGCGCTCGATAAGTCAGGGCCTCCTGAAGATGCTTAGTTTAGAAGCGAAACTAGTCGGGTATTCTTCTTCCGGTTAGGCTGCGATAACAGGAAAATTAGGCGGCTTTGTCACTAAATATATAATTTTATGTTTTTTTAAGTGTTTTATTTATATATTATTTAATGTTTTTATAAGATACTTTGAAAAGTATTTGTTATTATTAAATATAGATTTCGGCAAAGTAACGCCTGAATGTATTCATTACCTTGAGTTTAAATAAATTTATTTATGTACTACACCAACATAACTATGTTTTTTTGCCACAAAAGAAACATTATTTATGTTGCTGATAACAAAGAATAAGGACAACACGTTATATAAGGTAAGTATAGGCTACAAACATTACATAATGACACATTGACTTATATTCTAAATGATCACAATACATTGAACATAAGAACTTATTGCTTTCGTTTTAAAACCACCTAAAAATCAGAGTAGATGTTGTGGTTAATTTAACTGCTATAGTGAAATTCTCTACGTTGCCGTTGTACTCACGTCATCTGGTTAAATTTGAATCCCACTATTTAAAGAAAAAAACACGAATTGACCCTTCCATCCATGAATCATTAATGGAAAACCAATGAAGAAATACAACTTTGATCAAGACGCCTGCATTTTTCTTACTAGGGCACATAAGGATAGAAAATGAGCCATCTCCTTTTAAGACGGTAGTAATATTAGCACTCTTTACATCAAAATGATTGGGGCGTAAGTATTGCGATTTGTAGGAAGTCTTCTTGGTAATTTGTTTAAAGTTTTTTTTAACATGATAATTATAATTCAAATTTATACTTTTCAATAAAGTGATTCATTTGAATAGACAATACAAAACGAAATCTTGTCGTTATTTATATATTTTTTTATTATTTGAAATCTTAGATCATTATTATGTGAAGATGGATTGTAGCGCTACAATCGCAACAAATACAACATGCCAGGTTTGAAGTGCTTGTGTGCGTATCACACAGACAGTATGCCAAGCTCTATTGTGCGATATATATACAAACGCGAGATATACATTGTGTGCTCAGTGTTACCAAGTCTAGAAAAAAATCACAAAACATTACATGTTTTGCTTATGAGGAATAATTCATATCAACATGTAAATTTTTACTTATGGTAGGAATTTTGGCCTACGAATTTATAGTAGATTATTATTATTGATAAAGAGGGGCAGATTTTAATTTGTTTATTTTATTCTTACCTGTAACAGCCGGATCGTCCACTGCTGGACACAGCCTCACCTATTAAGGGGGTATTTGTCATAATCCCCACGCTTGGCAGGCGTCTTGGGGATCGCAGGGTAAGTTGGCAGTTCTTTAGAAGGCGCTGCTGCCCACCACAGTATTTTTCCCTTAGTCGCCTCTTACGATATCCACGGGATGATATGGGGAGGAACAATTCTAACCTGGCACCCCACGGGGCCATGCTATCTCATAATTTCTTCTGTTTCCTTGATCCATACTTATACAACAAATATAATAGTTTACTAGATATATACCCATCACATAGTTGTAGTTGTAACAAAAAAGTAACGACCTTGTTAAACACCCTTGATTATGAAACAATGGCAAAAATACTTCACGTTCCAAATTGATCATAATTATCAACACTGTGAATCAAATCGACTAATCAAAATTACTCATCAAATCTACTATCATTTATTTAAAAGTGTTGTTTAGAACTCTTGATAGCAGCTGCTGTTTTCATAAACCACCCTCTCTCATTAACTCATTTTAACACTCTACACTCACATGATTCTCTTGCATACACAGACACTTTAAAACAAAATACACACATTCAAACAAGCAAATTATGTACTACAAATCTTAGAATACTCACAGTTGACTTAACGTTTTTTCACTTATGTATTTCTATAAATGCCCTTTTCACATTTTCATCTATTTTCTGAAGAATGGGGGCCTTGGTGACCTGTAGGTTTTTAAACCTCACTCAGGCACCAGTCTCTCACATCACAAGTATACAGGTGAAGGTAGATATTATGTATCTCATAATCTTTAATAACTTAAGATACCTTTGAGGAGAGAAGAATAAAGAATATTGTATTATAAAGACTACTTAAAACAAAGCTTAAACTTGATGAGAATTGTTACGAAAATATTTCGCTCATTATCATTAAACTTCTTGGTGATGATGTTATCATTGAACAAAATATATTGAAAAATCACATAAGACTCGAAACTTCATTTGGTAGACTGAGAAAATCGCTACAAATTTGCTGTCTTCTTACTGCATCAGTACCAACAATTTTAACTACTGACTGCATGCCTATTGCAGTAAAGTAAAAAAAAAACAAGAAATAACATTTATAGAAGATGAAATAGGGCAACTCTTATTTCATGTTATTATTGAAGAGGGCCTTGGCGAGTGGAATTCTTAATAAACAAGAATGAAAATCACCAAAAAAGTTGGTGATAGATTATCCTCAGCCTATCAACAGATTTACAGATTTGGTTGATTATCAATCACTAAATACCCTCCGTATTGGTGAATGAAATTTCAAAACGCGTTTTTATTCTCTACAATCTGTCTTATGTGCATACCTGGATTCACAAAAACATTATACTGCGTTTGAAGAATGTGGTAAGCCCTATAAATTTTGGCGTTAAAAACATTCCAATTATATTTCTTGTAAGATAAGACAGTAACAGACGTAGCTACTGCACGGATAGTTTATTTCGCGTATTTCTACAGTCTTATTATGTCTGTATATAAGTGTAATTTTTGATAAGTAATTTTGGTATTTTTTTTGTTTGTAAAGTATGGAGTTTTGGGTTATACCTCTGTATTGATATTAAGAGTAACATACCTGTGTCTGTGAGGCGAATGATACCACAAAATTCACATATTTCGGTTTTAGAGACTGCATGAACGACGCTGACCTTTACTGGAACGTGCAATTATGATAATTATTTCGAATGTTGGTCAAAATGCCCATGATTGGTGTAATAGGGATTTTGTTATTTTTGATTAAAAGTAGAATATTTTTCCATTGTTATAAAATTACATTTTATTGGTGGCTCGTCTCGCATTATGGTCCAGTAATAGTCATAGTTACCATTATTGGGGATAACCCAATATATAAGCTCATATTTTAGACACTTAAATTTAAAGTAGATTATCGGCTACTGAAGGAAAGGTGAAAAATTAACTACTTAGTTATTTTTATCGACATTGATCTCATTTTGATTTTTATTTGATTGTCTAAGTTCGAAAGATTCTAAGTTCAGAATAGTAAATAAAAAACAAATCTTATGCTTATTTTATCACGAACGACAATGTATTGACAACCTTAGTGACCATAATTGGTGCTGGCCATAATAGGAGACGACCATGAATGGTGGGTCAACATTGGATTTTGGACTGACCATTATTGGCTCTGGCTACACTTACTTTTCAAATATTTTTTTACGTTGCTATCAAAGACAAGACTTATTTATAAGCTTTAATGTGTTATGCATTCCTACTTTTATCAATATCAATAGTTTTGAAACGATCTGGTTTTAATTAGATAATTATACAACAGTAAATAAAATTTAAAAATCTTATGATGACCATAGCTGGTGCATTTACCTTACTATTGATCAATAGGCACAAATTCCTAGTATGTGTAAAAATTAACATGTTAAAATATATTGATGATTGGTTAAAATCAAAACATAAAATATGTCCCCTACTTTATGTGACTTTTTCTAGACTTAGTATCACTAAGTCTCACGACTGTGTGCTTCGTACATCTGGCATTTGTAGAACAATAGTAGCTTTGCATAATTGTGTGCGTCATACGCACACAAGCAATTCAAACCTGGCCTGTTGTTTTTATTGCGACCTTAGCGCTACACGCCTTCTTGACATATTTATGTTCGAAGAGCGAATAATGACACAACTCTTTAAGCATAGAAATCAGACGGATAGGTTCCTAATAAATGAAGGAGTAGTTACTTAGTTCATCCATAATCAAGTTAACTCCTGCTTGGCGTTTGTTCTACAATACTTCAACCTTCTATTTTATTAACGTGTGAAAAATGCATTTGTGCATTCCCATCCACCTCTGGGAAGGTGGCTGGGATATGTCGGGCTTAACTCCAACTACAGCCGCAAGTGCCCCTCCCGACTAAATAACACACAGCATTTTATGCCTTTTGAAAAAAGACAAAGAGAGCAAGCATATTTAGTTTTAGACCTCATCCCTAAGTCTGATAGTGTCCGAGATATATATTGAAATTTTACTTGGCAAATGACATTTTCATTGTAATGGATTTTCCTCATAATCATAATCCCTGCTTCACTTTTGATATACATTACTTTAACCTCCCACGACTCCTACTGGCAGAACAAACCCACCTATCTCTCATATTTTCTGAGATATAAGGGTTTGAATTATATTTATTCGGCCTTGGTAGGTACTTTATTTTTATCTTATTTTGTATAAAAAAAAAGTAGCACATTTATTATATTTTTTATCCTCTGCCAATCTAAAATCAAAAATCCAGAGTCGCTTAAAGTAAAAGACTTCATAACAGCTCGTTACCTGGCATGAGTTACGATCCTGGTAAAGATTTATCTATCGTGATAATTCTCTATCACTGCACGAGAATCGCCGCCGTCCACATTGCTCAATTATTGTATTGGTATTGCCAGATGTCATATATAAAAGCTGCTTTTACTGTCAATATGACATTTAGGTAAATCTGACGCTAACTTCACTTCTAACTATCGAACCCTCGTTCGTAACGTCAAAGTAAATAAAAATATTTCGTAAAAAAATTATATTTTAACAAATTAATCAAATTTTGGTAGTATTTAATAATTCGCACGTATTGTGTTATTTATTCCAATCTTTTACAATTGTAGTTGCAATTCTTAGTGCATTTTACTATCCGTATTGGACGTATTCGCAGTTACGATGTTTTTACTAAAATTTATTGCACCTTTTGAGCTTTAACACTAAGTTTTTTAAGTCTTATTTCGACTTGAAGTGCAAAAATACCGTGTAAAATATCATTAAGTGTTCATATAAATGTACGGTGTTCGTGTGGTGTTAATGATATAAGGGCGTAACCACCCTCCTTAATAAAAGTGATATGCTGTGCAAAAAATATGTTTTTCATAATTTCTGAAACATAATATCAGTGTTAGTGAGAAAAATGGCTGAAGACGAAGTCCTCTTTGACGACGTGTATGAGCTATGCGAAATAATTGGGAAGTAAGTAGTAAAATATAAAATATATGGAAGTAACTTCTAGTTCAAGCTACTAAGATAGAATTTCTTACTAACTTCGTAATTACTCAGATACCACCTATTAAACTTGCACTAAACAATCATTTGCATAAGTGTACAATTTTATATAAGGTAAATAGTGGACACCCAGGAAAAACTTCTGTTTTCTGATAAAAACCAAATACATTTCATTGCGAAATTACTCTTTCAGCACTTTGAATCACCAAAGTAACATTTAGAGATCACATTTTATCATGATACTTTTAATTATTAATGTTTAATATTTACTATTTTGCATATTTATGAAATTGTTCTTAAGAACTAATAGTGAACACCTGTTTCACCCTAATAATAGACAATGTCTACTAATGAACTGAATATATAACTAAATTTAAATAGCACTTTATATAGAGACAAAATCTGCATAAACTTGAACTGTAAAATTAAACTTAGTGTGACACCAATGTATGGCATAAGTATCGGCTTGTAATTTATTGGTATATTTTAGTACTCATTGTAGACTGTAAATTTCTAGAAAACCTAGCAGTATCAAGGATACTAATAGAATGTTACTAAATTATTATTAGTAATTCACCCTATCAGAAATGGTAATAAATTATAAATGTAGAATAAAATCATATCAGTAAAATTTTGGTCACTGTTATTAAACTTAATAATTTTCCATACTTAAAACAGATTGAAGCCAAATTGGTAAAAAAATTAAAATATCAAATAAACCTGCTTGAAAAATGTTGGCCTCCATGACAAAAATTCTTAGAATCACAGAGCACTTGGACACCTTTTTTAGTTGATTATTGTAAACAGACGCTATTTTGAAATTTGCTTGAGCAAGTGTCATTGATGTCTACTTATATACATATATACTATACAAATACCTAATTTATAACAAATACCTGATTAGATATCTTATTAAGAAAACTTATATAGGATATCCATTTTCATAAATGTCTTCCAGTATTTCACTATCAGGCATTAGTGGTTTTACCTCTTATACCTACTTACCTCATATAGCATTCTGAAAGACTTCTTTGACTTGATTAAGAAAATCTTAAACAGACATACCTTCCTACCATGACACTCCAGGTGTAACCTTGTACATTAAAAATATAGTGTCTTTAATTTTATCCCCGTATCATAGTGGCAGGGTCAATTAGACCCTATGCATTTTGTTTTTAAATATTTGTCTAAAATAATTTGTGCTGTGTTTCAGCAGCATAAGGGTCATTGCTCCCCATTGTTCACCTAACTTCAGTCGTTTAGAGCCCATGAAAGGAATAAATCACACATTAATCTGTAACCTGGTTCTTATGATATACCAAGATAACAGCAACATTGCTATTTATATAATAAATAATTACTTTTTTACATACTTTTGCTTACTTAAGCCCTTTTATAATATACACAATTCATAAGATACTCAACTATAAAAATGCATAATATATATAATATTACTGCAAACGCTTCTAAAATGTTGAACAATGGCATATATTATGGAAAAGAAAAGAAATATTGAGTTGTAATTTATGGCTCAACATTTATTTTCCAGATATGCGTAAATAAATGAAGATATTAGCGAATAGAGAAATATCTGAAGAACCTTAAAGATGCCTATTAAATATATAAAAACTAGTGCACATATTATAACACTTGTTTTACCTGAGCACATGATTTCATTATGCAAAAACTGCAGCGGAAGTCTAAATAACTTTCAGATGTTAATGTGATTAATATTTCTAAAATTTCATCATAAAAATATATTATTAGACAGTTATGTAAATTTTATGGAATAAACTTCTATTCTTACCTTCTAAAAAATATATTTTGCTGGGTGTTAAATTAATTTCTTTAATTTTTAGTCTTGGTGAAATATTCCAATGAAAAGAATGAAGTGACATGAGTTTATTTTAATGCATCTTATAATTAGGATACATTATTAAAATAAAATATTTATATTTGATATTAGATACAAAAGATACATTTTGCATAACATCGAAACAAACAAAATTACAACAGGGTCGAGGGAGGAATGATTAATGACCAACCTCACCATAGGTGTATAATATTTCCACCTCACTGACTTTGCATCACATGAATTCAAAATATATTAACTTTTAATCATCTTGTGAAAATAACTGATTCTTTATAGTTTTTAATCCTTAATGGTCCTTATACCCACACTCAGAATGAAATAATAATGCATAAAATGTTTCATGGCCTGCGGGATAGAAAGCGACCCCTCCATTACTAACTGTGTAGGGACGTAGAGGGGACTAAAGGTTAAATATTGGAAGCTGGGCAGCAGCACTTTCTATGGAACTGCTATCTTAAACTACGATCCCCAAAACATGTGGATTATGGCAAACCGTCCTATTATGGGGAGGCTGTGTTCAGCAGTGGACAATCTGGTTGTACAGTAGTACTGTGCAGTACAGTAAATGTTTCATAACTGGTGAGTCCAAACTGGTTCCAAGCCCTTAATTATAAAATTACCTGATTTGAATTAATTATCTTATTATTCATAGTTTCTGAACTTATTAGTGTTGTACCTTCTAATAAGTAAATTAATAATTTACTGAGTACCCTACTTCTCCTCACTGAAATATCAAAATAATTTTTAAAGTTTTAGTACTAGTAGTATTATGTCTACATTTTGATAATGTAAATTATAATATTAAATAATCATTCTTAAGCCTGGAAATTTCACAAGAATGTTTTGCCACCATATTACTTGTTGAGACTACCTAAGTCACCTCCACTGATTGCCAGCCAACATTCATACCATTCATAACATTTTAATACCTGTTGTAATGTATGGTTCTGAATATTGAGCAACTGAAAATAATGTGGCAGAAATGTAAATTTTAAGATATATAAATATCTAGAAAAGATTGAGAATGAATACCTAAACACAATGTTTTTAACTAACTAATTGTTTGAAATATTTAGACAAGCTCTGCAAAGAGTGCTAGACCTAGATTGAGTTGGTATGGGCATATCATGGGGAGGGATGTATTGTTAAAAGAGTGTTGAATATGAATGGTTCACCCATTGACTGAAAATATTTAGTTACTCAATTTTTTTTTAATAAATTATAAAAAGACAAGTTATATTTGCTATATTATTGTTTTGATTTCCATCAGGGGACCATTCAGCTTAGTGCGAAGATGTGTGCACAGACAGACCGGTCAACAGTTTGCAGTGAAGATTGTAGATGTGGCCAGATTCACTGCCAGCCCTGGACTTAGTACTGCTGGTAAGTTATATTATGTTTAATTGATTGACATTGGAATTTATACTCAAGATATGGGACTCCTATTCATGCTATGAACCAGATGCTGTGCTGCGAAATATTCAGTGATTTTATTGACATAAGAAAGGTTTTACAATGCATACTGGTACTGTCATAATGTGCCAGGCTAGAATGTGACCCACGTTTCTTTCTTTGGGTGTTGTAAGAGGTGAGTAAGAGTTAAATACTCGTCAGTAGCAACTTCTTTTGAGGAACTGCTATATAACACTGCGAACCCCAAGACGCCTGTAAAGCGTGCGGTTTTTACCAAACCTCTCTAACCAGCAGGCTGCGCTGCACTTTCTGAAACATTGACACCATTAACTGCAATCCCCAAGAAGCCGGTCAAGCGTAGCCATTATGGTATATGGCACGAATTACACACGACTACCCAATCAAAGTATTGTTTTAAGATCGTTTTAAAAGCCGAATTAAATTTGGTGTGAGTAAGGATTATTGTTTAACGACGAACGCAATTATGACGAACGAATTTTACTCATCCCTTGGGTTGCGACACCCCTAGCAGTGCGAGGCCGTCGGCGATGGCCCACGTCGCCAACGCTTTACGCCACCACTGGACAGCTATACCTGGACACGAAAACCAGTTGTCAATGCATTTCAGGACAAGAGAGCCAAACTCACCCGATACAATGTACACCAAGGACATCTCTGACATCAACATATGGTATACGAGGTTAGAATGTCTCAATGATCGTCAGGTGATGACAGAATCACGGCAGAACTTCTGTGTATGGGTAAAAAACTGGTACTCTCAGTCCTCCAAGAGTTATGTCCTCATAATCATTCTTGAATATAAAACGCCAATAGCGTGAAGCAGAAGTATAGTGATACTGTTTTTCAAAGAAGTGACAAGACGTTGTTGATGAACTGTAGGCCCATCTCGCTTCTGAGCCAAGATCAACAGCTGTTTTCGAAAGTCAAAACGAATCTTTTTGCTCGCAGGTGTGCTGACTTTCAGCCTACCAAACAAAATTCCGAATAAGCTTTAACACCACATAGCACATACATACGCTTTGCTAGATTATGAGGAGTATATTAGGCCATTTTTCACATCATACACATTTTTGTCTCTGATATTCATCATGATGACCTAACTCTCTCTCTGAATTTACCTATTTACCTCGCTTTTGAACTACAAATCAATGTACTTAAGTCGCACTCAGGCACACTGTATTTTAGGTACCCAACGAGCAAACGCAATCAATTATTCTGTGCTTGTACCAGAGAGAGGCATTCAAGTTGATCTACATTAAAGTTTTTAATTTCCCCATGTTAATACTATATATAGCTACTCAACATTTGCCCAGGGTGAAATTTCGTATTATTTTAATACCTCCCTAAATCTTTCAAATTCCACTTTGCCGCAAATTTTGGTATCATATTAATAGCCGTAACCTCTACCGTTGAACAAACCCTCACCTTCACCCATTAGGCAGACTGAGATATAATCCCCAGGCTTGGCACGCATCTTGGGGATCGAATCGAATCGAATCGCCGTGTAAGATGACGACAGTTCTTCAGGAGGCGCTGCTATCCACCTTGTAATATTCCTTTCATCGTCTCTTATGACTCCCATAGGAAGATTGGGGGAGGGGAAACATTTTAGCCCGGCACCGCATGGGGAAATTTGACCTGCCTATCTGAGGACCCTGTGGGTGCTGATATAAAGCTTACACCCTCCATCTTTCCCGTAGGAGTGGACTAAGAGAAAAATACACATGAGTTGCATGCCACCATTCACCTGCGCGGCGCGTTGAATGCCCTGCTGCAAATCGGGCGCACATCAGTGTTCCTTATCATCTTATAACGCCTTTATTATCCGAAAGGTAGCGGGTATATAGTACTACAATCATAATGCCCTTTTATAGGTATATCAGCAAGTGCTTTTGGGGTAGCGACCACACGTGGGTGGGGCAGGGTATGAAGATGATGATAAGAAATTACGTCACCTCAGAAATTACGACCTATGATATTTCGTTAATGTAATATGTTGTAGCCTGTAAATTTGCTCTAAATTCAAAGTTTGTTTGTAGTTTCTAACTTCATTCAAACAATGGTTACACAGTTGGTTTTGGATGTTAGTTTATTTACCTATATTGATTTAAGTAATAATATAATGTTATGTGTACTGAAATATATATTTACACTCAACTTATTATTTCCACAGCCATAGAAAGGTATAAACGAGTATTGTACTGTGCTGATTCTATGCAGTGGAAAATTGTATACATTCCGGACTAATTATTTTAAATATTTCCAAACATTCTTATTCAAAAGCCCAAAGACACGTCTGGATGCCACATCGAAAGAAAAAATACTTATTGCATACATAGAGAATGCAATGGGCTGACACGATGCAGATATCCCACGGGATCTTCATATAAACTGACACGTTTATCCACGATTTCAACCAATTTCAAATCTAATCTCTTATTACTTTGATTTCAGACCTCAAACGTGAAGCTACAATATGCCACATGTTGAAGCATCCGCATATCGTCGAGCTGCTCGAGACTTACAGCTCGGAGGGAATGCTTTACATGGTCTTTGAATAGTAAGTATCGTTTTGTTGACCATCTTATGATTTTTCCGTGGATATGTTTAACTCCGTGGCGATACTTAGCATTTATATACATATAAATATCGCTCAAAGTAATAAAATAACCGTTAGGGAAAACGTAAATCAATGAGAGCGATGATTCGCTCTCGGCCTTTGAAGAATATTTCCCAAGGTTTTTGTAATAAATGCTTCCACAACGTCATCTTCATCAACAATCGTTTACTTTGATACCGCCTTCCACATACATATTAATTTATTTGTAGAACTTGTCATTTGTTCCATGAGATGTACTATTCCACGTGTTGTTTTGGTTAGACAAGTAGTTTTTAGTCCTGGCGCTATTTCGTCCTAAGAATCACAACTTGATTGTCACCTACGTTTGGCAACGAAACCGTTGCACGTGAGTTGATTATCAAAAGGCAAATGTCTGGTTCTTGCTGAATTGCTTGCATATAGTACTGCATTTATTTGTTGATGCTATAATATAGTTGCCTTATAAAATTGTTGAATATTTCGGGTTTACTATGCCACTCCAAAACACGTTTCATATAGTTGCACTTAGGCTCGTCTTAATAAATACCTCTCAATATGAGTTTTTAAACTGTCACGGTCATTAAAATTATAATTCTTATTACCAACGGGATATTTACCGTGTTTTTGGTTAGTTTTGAGCTCCCGATATTTCGGCACTGTTGCAAGCGCCCTGATCACGAGTAAACTGAAGTCTATGCGAGTGGATGGTAGGCACTAAGAGCAGACGAACCGGTTTACCCTCTTTCTAGTACGTTTTTTCGGCAAGGCGATACTATTATTGTCATTGTCACTTCATCAAATATTTCAAAGAAAGAACAAACGTTCCTAGACTTTCGATAAGAAATTAACGTATTGTGCTAAAGGAATAATATTATGAAGTAAGTCTTGAAAAATAACGACTCGCCTCTGTTGTTAACCGTTGCACCCATATCTAAAGGAAAGTTTTAGTCGGTTACTTATTGTATCAGCCGGATCGTCCACTGCTGAACGCCTCCCCTATTTATGGGGTATTTGTCATATTCCCCACGCTTGTCAGGCTTCTTTTTCTGTAACTCTTCTATTTTCTTTTTTAATATTCCATGGTATGAACAAGCGTTGAAATGTTCCTTCGGTAAGAAACATACTTTATGTTGAATTATTTGACCTCAGTCCTGAGAGTGAACTATTCGATTGTTGCCCTCGGTCGGTAAGGAAATCTTTGCACGTGACTTGATTACTGAAAGACAAATGTTTGCGTCTGTGGGTATACTGCACACTTGCTGCCAGGTTGTAATGCAATCCATTGCTACAATTGGCCTGAACCCGCTTTATACATAAAATATTTTGAATCATGGACAAATCTATACCGTTTGATTATTTTACTATTACGTTACATAGCAGTAACAAGTTATAGCATTGTCATCTAATATATAAAATGTTACTCGTGGGGTGCGCGAATTAGAAGTCCACCCGCCAATATATTCCTGTGAGAATCGTAAGTGACGACGAAGGGGAATGTACCAGAAGGTGGGTAGCAGCGTCTTCTGAAGAACTGTCATCTTGCACTATGATCCCCAAGACGCCTGCCCAGCGTGGGGATTGTGGTGAACGCCACCTGATGGGGATGCATTTGTTCAACTATGGACGAAATGGCTTTTACTGTAATAAAATGAATAGTTTTGTTTCAGGAGCGTACTTAAGGTAGGAGGGAGGTTATTGTGTCTAAAACTGTTTCCATTCAAAATAATAAAAAGTCAATTTCACCTTTATTATATTTAAAAATAAAATACCTGTATTCATTTTAATGAAAATTACAGTAGCGTAAACTATGGATGTTCTTTTACACCTTTTGGATGTAGTAAAAGGCAAGATTGCTCCGAAGAGGCAGCGTGCTATCGATGTCATGCACGACTCATGATATTGTCGTAACGTCGTAAGGTCTTGCAGCCTTTCAGGCGCATACATAAATCTTCGACCTTAACTGAAAGCCAAATCATACCATTAAAGGCATTTCCAAGAAAGGGTGCCCCGTTCTGAAGGTGGCCGGACAAAAAAACGTATCCAGATTTTTTAATACTCCCTGTCTCTTGTGTCGAACCTTATTGCTTAAAAAAATAATTGATTGAATTTATTCGATTGCAACTTTCCTTTGTGTGTTTAGAGAAAATATATCGTACCGACCCCATATTGTGTCGGATAAGGGAAAGTAGATGATGAATAGTAAGATTGTAAACTAAGTTATGTTATTCCGAAGTTGTTTCACAGACCGATTAATGAATGAGTCACACGCTGTTTCATAATGCACCGAGGTTGTCTGATTGATCACGCGATATGTCACGGTAGCTGACAACTGAACCGCTGCTTTTCTATTGTTGGTGTTATTATTGAAGAAACTAGACGAAATTGGTGCCATCCATACGTCGGATACACAGTATATGTACCAAACAAGTTAATATTTAAGCAACATTGAAGCGCTCGTAGCGAAGTTTGCTTAGCCGTTCTGAAAATATCAGCAAAGTTAAGCAACGTCCGCCTCGGTCATGACTTGGATGGGTGACCGCTGGTGATATTACTACTGAGCCTTCCGTGCTTCGGAGGGCACGTTGGTCCCGGTTGTTATCTTAGGATGGTAGTCGTTATAGCATGGTGGTAGGGCATTTTGCGAACGCCCGCCTGGCTAGCTACAACCCTCAAGTATAAAATCTGTCGCCAAGCAGCTAACGATGTGTTCGGGCAGCTGTCCTTGAGAGCCAGTAAATATAGGTTAGCCTGAACAACATCTTCGACCACATCATCACTTGCCATCAGGTGAGATAGTGGTCAAAGGCTAACCTATCAAGCGTAAAAAAAAACCATATAGAATATTTTGTATCAATTCATAATCTATGAAACTTGTACTAAGATATACTATAAAACAATTGTTTTCATCAATCTAGGGTTAATATATTCGCATATAATTATAAACTACATATTACTCGGTAATTAAACAACTTTAAACGTTTTAAATCGCGTATATTTAACATTATTTCCCGTGACCACGATTACTGCAAAGTGTTTAAAACGTCGGGACAATAATAATGATAAATATACTCGATTTAAACCGTTTAATGTTGTTTGAGTACTATGTGTAACAATCGCGTAAACCTAAGACACTAACTTACTATAAACCATTACTTTTTTTTTCATAACACATTCTATACACTACAGACTCGTTGTCCGTACACTTGTTTGATTTTGTTTTACTTAAATACATTTCTTAATTTTACATCATTCTCCAACTTATCAATATTCCTCCTGAAGGAAAGTTAGCCTAATTTTAGTTATAATATATATTTAGTTATATATACAAACCATTAAGTACTTACTATAAACCATAGTTATGTGATAGTACTGAGTAATTTTCTATAAATAGAAAAACTTTTTCAGGACATATATAAATTAATCATTTGTTATAGCTTCTTGGTACAATTGGTATTTCAATCAATATATTTTTCTAGCATCTGGTTAAGTATTCAATAACTTGTAATATTTTGTGTAGAGTTTCAATTCTTTTAGGGTTCCTTACTCAAAGAGCAAAAGGTAGCCTCTATTCATGAGATTCCACTGTTTGCCTGTTAGTTCGATTTTAGGTACGTAGCTCGTAAACGGAATGAGTTACAAACCTGAAATATCGATATTTTATGTAAAACGTCGACACAGAAACCGCTGTTGAACTAGAAATTTGAAAAGTGACCCGAAAAATCTTTTGTTTGCCGTAGCATAGATGTCATCGTATAGAAGTAGAGGAGGTAATAATATATTTTTAATATTTCTTTATCAAAAGAAATAAATACATGGGGATCAACGTGGTGAATTTTAGACCATGATAGTTACGGGGTCTATCTTAGAAACTAAATCAGGTGGACATTGCAAACTTCGGTACATTGTGTGTCATATCCTATAATTACATTTAGGGCCTGTTTCAGAATGTTCGAGTAAGTTCCGGTTTTACTACCCAGAACATATTTAATAAATAAACCACTATCTTTTCGTTTCAAGTCATCGATTAAGCCGGTTAAAGCTTGAAACGCGCTCCATTTTAACTGTCATTTTTATCATTAAGATATTTTGTGTGTTGCATAGCAACCCGAAACTTTATTAGGACATTCTGAAACGAGCCCTTCTTCTCATATTTTAATAACAGGTACCAAAAACGCCGATTTTTGGTTAGGTTTTCAAGCTATGGTTAAAACCAATAAACATTTTTTTTCATTTAAGTGCTTTTGCTAATCCGGAACGTAAAAGAGTACGGTAAAGTTTTAGGGTTCCGTACCCAAAGGGATCCTATCCTAGCTGAAAGTGCAGTCTTAGTAATCTAAGATAGTACTCTCCGCCAGTCTCTCTGTTTATCTGTCACCAGGCTGTATCTCTGAAATAGCTAGACAGTTGAAATTTTCAAAGATCATGTATTTCTGTTGCCGCTATATAAAAAATACGGGCAAGTCGTACTCGCACACGAAGGGTTCCCTTCGAAAACTAAAAAAAGGTTACAATATTATAGTGTCTAATGTTGTATAGATAATGTGCGGAACCCTTCGAGCGTGAATCCGACTCGCACTTGATCGATTTTTATTTAAATGTATCAGACGCGCTATTATACTCTTTGTTTGTAAGAATACATTACATATTCACGTAAATAAAAAGTTATTGTGATTCCAGTATGGACGGCTCCGACCTCTGCTTTGAAGTTGTTCGTCGAGCCTCCGCCGGTTTTGTCTACAGCGAAGCAGTTGCTTGGTAATAGTTATTTTAATATTTATTATTAAAATTAATCCTTTTTAGAAAGTTATTAACTTTGTCCTCGATTTCGTACATGTAGATTGTTGTAAAATCCATTCGCCGATGGGCGTAAAATTTCTCAATAGAATCTTTAAGTACTGGGTTCGATCCCCGGGTCTGATATACATTATTCTCCATAAAATGGACGTAAGCACCAGACATTATTTCTATGTTTCAGTCTACACGTGTGTCGCTAAACTTCAACTCCCTTTCATCCCCTTTTCACAACATCCTTAAATTTTTCCAAATGTGATTACAAGCATTATCGCGTGATAAGCGAAAATCATATCAAACAAATTATTGGAGTACAAAATTGTTTGTCCAAGGCGGGAATTTTGTAAGTACTCCAATAATTTGTATATGATTTCCGCTTAGCACGCGGTAGTGCTTGCAATCATATTTAGAAATATAGAAGGGTAGCGACATGATGCCGAGAGTTAAGTGTTTGAAAAAACACTTCTTTCGATCAGATGAAGTCTATAGTAGTCTGGTTGATGGCCGCGCACCGTCCCCTATGACGGTTAAAGTAACACAATTGAAACACAAAATTTCGGAAAAAATGCCTAGTCCCAGGTGGCCGAGATGTTATTAAGCATTCGACACGATATCGGAGGATGCGGATTCGATTCCCGCCTTGGGCATAAAAAAAATTGTAGTCCAAAAATTTGTTTGATATCCCTCATTATTCATTATTTGTGAAATTAAGTTCTCGTGAATTGCACATGTATTAAAATATTAGCATTTAATTGGCAGGACACTGATGTTAGGGATCGAACATATCCAACCTGGTTTCGAGCATATTGATGCTCATCATCAGAGCGATCAGCAGCGCCTGCGATCTCACGGCGAGTTCTCGCAATAATATTAAAGTCCTGAGATATGACAGGAGCAGAGTTCGAAGCCTGTCAAAGGGCAATATGTATAGCGGATTGTCTGAGAAATAATAATAACACTTAGTTGAAAATAACAATAAATGCAGAAAACGTGTTATTTTTTTTTTATTGTGTTTGCTTCATACTTAAAACAGTTCTAAATACAAGCCGTAAAGTTGGTATTAATGTAATCCAATATATAATGTTTGACAACAAATTATTTAAACGGGCCACGTGCGGGTTAGACACCCGCTATGGTTCTCTTACTGTAGATATTTAAAAATAACGGTTTTATAGTACATTCTGCGGTAGTACGGTTCCCTTGGTGTGAGTGCAACTCGGACTTGACATTTTAGCGTTCTCAAATTTGTGTCAAGTCAATAGTATACAGTTCCTCAAAGTGCAATCTAATCGATGTTTCTAACATGTTCCAGCCACTACATGCGTCAGATCCTGGAAGCTCTCCGCTATTGTCATGAGAACGACATCGTCCACCGCGATGTTCGCCCGCATTGCGTACTACTGGCCGGCCGGGACAATTGCGCTCCGGTCAAACTGGGCGGGTTCGGTGTAGCCGCCCAACTACCCGCCCCAGCCGCGCATAGAGCACCACCTGGTGAGTTTTTTAGTGACTAAGTCTGTGCTATATATCCTTCTTACTCCTAGGCGCCCTGGGCCCACACAGAGCGTTCTAGAGTTTTGAGTTCTGCGATCATTCTGCGTTCAGCGTGTTCACTGTGAAATATGCAATTACTTGCATGAATGTCAAATATAACACCTGTCAGATCGCGGCGGTCAGAGAGAACGCATGTACTATGTTAGGTCTATTTGAGTCTGTGGCAATGAAGAATCGTTTTAGTAAAAGTATCTATCATTTTCATCGACAATGTTGTTGCCTAGCAACTAAGTGTTATTAGGGTATTTTTGCATTAGCTCCTGCTAAGCGAATAAGCGAAGAGAACAATTTGAACTACGAGCGAGCATCCGTCCCTATGGCTTGGATATGCTCTTCCAACTGAACTATCGATGGCAGTGAGTCATAGCTCAAATTTATTAAATTTATCCGTCCCCTTAAGTCAGTTAAACGATAGGAGCGAAGGGATAAATTTGAGCCTTGAATCACTCCCTACGACAGTGCAGTTGGAAGAGTATGTCCGCGCTATAGGCACCGATGGTCGCTGATCCCGCTCGTAGTCCAAAATTTTTTACTCGTTTCTCTTGCTATTTCCATGTAGAAGAAATAGATTGAACTGAAGAACTCCAACGCTCGCTGTGTCTAGCACGGTGAACGAGGAACGCAGAACTCTAGACCGCTCGCTGTAGTTCCGGTGCCTTTAAGTACATAATTGACTAAATCGTGATAATTAGAAATCAGGGGCCCCCCGGGACGGGTTCCTTCCGGGAGTAACCCATTTCATTCAGTAATTTTAAGAGACTCTTTCGAACATATATGTCTAAATTACGTTTTTCAAAATGGAAATACCTACAATAATAGTAGGCAAATAGCTTAAATTGTTTGCGAAGAATATTGAGGTAATGTAAAACTTAGCACTTCTGAGGAACTATTAATTTCGTCAACAAAATCACCTAAGAATAACGATTTTACTAATGTTCCCTTTGATGTCATATCGAAGCCGAGGTTTTGATAAGCGTGGTAATTGATAGAGAAACCCTAAAGTTTATCTATATTTTTTTAAAGAGAAACCCTGTTCTATTATACATATTCAGTTCTATACCTTCAGTAATAGTAGGTTGTTATTGTACAGAACTGGTGATGGACAATCGACCACTAATGGGTCCCATGGGCCAAGCGTATCTGAAATCAGACGAGTACGGTAAGACGTTGATGTCGAACGAATTTGTGCCCTAACCGCATGGACATAACGTGCAATATCATCAGCACCCTTGTCACAGTCACCTGTCTTGTGCAACAGACAATCTACACTTAACTCTACGTGTTGGCACTTTACAAAAATTGGCACTTATTCTCGACACCTTTCATTGTATCATTCATGTATTTTAATGTCTTTATAGCCTGCAGACATGCTCTATTGTTAATTGATTAGAAAGAATTGACTTTTTACATAAACTTAATAATAAATTGTTAGAAATTTAAGTTAAATATGGAAAGAAAAATTTATTAAACATTAATTATGTCGAGCCTAATATTACAATTGCATATTGTGAATAACTAAAATAGTTAAAATATCGAGCTTTTCATCGTTTTATCTACACACTCACATTAACATTTATTATTATATAAATAATTACAAATAACAATGTCATATGTTTCTTTGTTATATTGCCGTTAAAGACAATATGATAAGTAGAATTTGATAGCTGAGGCGTTTATATTTAGAATATATTATTTTGTCGACAATTATATCGTAATTATCATTATTTCTTAATATTGGAATCTAAAAATAAAAATACTTTTTGACATATTATATTTACTGACGCTAAACTAAATTTCCTCTAAACGTCCATGTTTGCATAGCTCTAATGACTCTACAGTTCTTAAACGCATGTGTGGTATTTCATTTTCACATGACCTGTGTTTAGGCTGTCTGTGTAGTGTGTAAATACTTTAAAATAAGAGCACACTATTGTAAAAATAACGTTCGTCTTTAATCTAGTATAAAAAATGAGGATTTAGGCTTGCGGTACATAACAAAATAAAAAATAAATCTCATATCGCTGATTTTATCATGTTGTACATAGTTCACAAACGTACCTTAAATGTGCAAAAATAAATAAAGAGTACTTTTCTGGTAGGAGACATTACGCGTTTATCGCGTAGTGAGTATCAGAGTAAATATTTATTTAAAAATATCAAATAAACCTAGTTAGTAGTTATCATTCACACTTCATCCATTATTGAAAATAATTATAATATTAACAACAATGCCTTAACTAACAACCTAAAACATTATTTATCTACCCTTTTAAATAACACTATATTAATAACATTTATAGATCCTCCTTTTCGTTTTGCCTTCAATTGGATTGGCTTGGTTTTAGTTCTAATTACTTTGGCATTAATATATTCTACAAAATTTACCCATCATCCTAATTACATTATGGCTGGATTTGAACTAAGGTAAAAAAAAATATATAAAAAGAAGATTAAGGAATATTAATAAAAAAAAAGGAGAAAATCTGTCGCCAAGCACGTAACGGTGTGTTCCAGCAGCTGTCCTTGAGAGCCAGGTACTGTTTAAAAATAAGCCTGTTTACTACTGTACCTTCTTCACCACGTAATACTTACCATTATATGAAATTGTGTTCAAAGGTTAGCCTAACAGCCGTTAAAAAAAGGTAATTTTATTCGGGTACTATTCGCCCACAAAAATACAGAACAGACACATCCTTCCCTGTTCTTGGTATACATATTATTTAGTAATTAAACAACTTTAAACGGTTTAAATCGCGTATATTTTTCATTATTTTGTCCCGACGTTTCAAACACTTAGCAGTGATCACCCCGTGGCCACGATCACTGCAAAGTGTTTTAAACGTCGGTACATGAAAAATATACGCCATTTAAACCGTTTAAAGTTGTTTAATTACAATGTGTAACGATCGCGAAAACCTAAGATAACATTACATATTATTTCCTTGCTAATAATACAATAACTACGGCAATAGCTGCTGTCACGTGTCCATCGTCAAACCAAGACATAACCCAACAAATTAAATTCTTCAACATTATTTGTCATTCTATGATAACAAAACCCCTATCACATTTTGGCGGTTATGAGGATTATCGACATTGTATAAGCAGGTACACGATTATTGGAACATTACAACTACCTACATTTTGTAGGTTTGCAGTATGTGCTACCGCGTTGTAGCAATATTAAATGTCAACCATGAAATCGAGTAGATGATAATAAGTCAAGACATATTCATATTGGTATAAACCATCTTTATAGGCAAAAAAAATACTATATAAGATTTGTTCCTAAGTTTTCGCATTGTACCTTTTGTCATTATTATATGTCATATTAGAAAATAATTAATCGCGGCATTTTTTACATTACATATAAGATTCCAAATTTATCAGGCCGCATCGGGACACCACACTACATGGCCCCGGAGGTGGTATCCAGCCAGTTGTATGGGAAGCCCGTGGACGTCTGGGCAGCGGGGATTTTGCTTCATGTTTTACTCGTCGGGTATTTGCCTTTCACTGGGACAAGGGAACGCCTGTTCGAGGCCATATGCCGTGGGAGATTGCGGGTGAGTTGATTTTATTGTGTATAAAGTCTACACATTGTAAATTGTCTTAAGTTTGGAATGACTTGTCTAAAGCATCTGAGTGCTACGACTAAGGGGAAAATCCGCCTAATGAGCAGTATGCTACCAAGCATCTCGATGTGTGTAGTGTGTTGCTTACTGTAACAGCCGGATCGTCCACTGCTGAACACAGCCTCCCCTTATTACGTGGGTACTTGCCATAATCCCCACGCTTGGCTGGCGTCTTGGGGATCGCAGTGTAAGTTGGCAGTTCTTTAGAAGGCGCTGCTTCAGTATTTTTCCCTTAGTCGCCTCTTACGACACTCACGGGATGATATGGGGAGGTGCAATTCTAACCCGGCACGGGGAGTGTGTTGTTTAGAGTATAAAAAAAAACAAATAATCTATTAACAGTCAATGGTAGGTATATCACATAAAAAAAATGTAATGGTACGAATCAAGCACGAGGCCTACTTGGTATTCAACGGTGACTGCTGCCTTTATCAGATGCATTTCGTCACAAGTGACAAACTGCACTGCGCCCATAAATGTGAGACATTAGTTGTTAAGTCTCATGTGCCTTTAATTTCACCGGCACCCATAACCATCAAACCGAAACACAGTAATGCATTACTTACCTGAACGAACTCATTCACAAATAGTTCTAATCCTATAGTACTCTATCAGCCGGATAGTCCACTGCTAAAAAAAAACCTCCCAATATGAGGGATTTGCCATAATTTACATGCTTGACAGGCGGCTTGGGGATTGCAGTGTGAGATATCAGTTCCTCAGAAAGTGCTGCTGGCACCTTCTAGTGCGTTATCCTTAGCCGCCATGATGGAGGGTTAACATTCTATCCCGGCACCCCACGGGCAAATGCTAATAAAATATTTTAATTATAAACAAAACTTTATTTCCAGTTTGACGCTCCACCATGGGACGATATCAGCGACTCTGCCAAGGACTTGGTCCAGCGGATGTTGACCGTTGACCACACACAAAGGATCAATATTCAAGAGGTCTTGAATCATCGGTGGATAAGGGTAAGACAATCATGTTCTTCGTCTCAAAAGCACAAAAGTACGCTTGACTGAAAATATACAATAACTATACAATGGCAACACGTGCTGCGGTCTTATCACAAATGCAATTATAAATAATTACGTAATGCGTAAATGTACGCTTTTATGATTTAATAATTCATTATATATTTAATACCAAGTTCGAACTCGTTGAAATTTTGCATGCATTTCCTTGAACCTGATGTCTTTGCTTCTGGTTTAACAGTTTTTTGTTATGTTGTTTATTTTATCTCTAAATGAGAAAATTAAAATTCCAATTCAAAACCACTTTTCCGAATAATTTTGAAATACATAATTTTATGGAATATTTTGGAACTAAAAGAATAGTCAACTACCTTATTATGATTGGTATTTTAGACCATGGATGGTGAATATTTTTCTTATATGCTGATATATGTGTGATGTTTATGTGACAACACGTATTAATTTAGAAACATGCAATTTTATCTAAATTTATTTGACGAAATGTAGTAGAGCAAGCCTGATCACTAAAATTATACGTCACAAAAAATGTAGCTTTGCATATTGGCATGACTTTTTGTGACATGAAGTAACGATTACAAAATGACAAATGTACGAGAGGAAAATTTAAGTCATGTGCGGGATTCGAACCCGCGTCCAACTACCCCTATAGCCGGGGTATGCTCTGACCTATTGAGCTAACATGATGAGTCATAATTCAAATTTTTCCTATCTATATAGTATCTTTTTAAAATTATCGTTACTTGTGAGTATCGTAATGTAAGTAGGGCCTAAGCGTCACTCCTGCCCAATCCGTTGCAGAATCAACAAGCTGGGCAGCAGCGCCTGGTATTTTTCCCTTCGTCGTCTCTTACGACTTCAACGGGAACATATGGGAATGCAATTTTTGTCCCCCCCACGTTAATCGTACAACTCATTCTTATTAATTGTACAGGATCGTGACAAGCAAAACCGAATCCACCTTGCTGGTACAGTGGACGAGCTTAAAAAGTTCAATAGCCGCCGCCGCCTTCGCGCTGCTACTTTAGCCGCTGCAGCCGCCGATGATGAAGAAGAAGAGGAGTCAGTGCCGCGGAAACAGGCTATGTTGGAGGAGGCTAACGCTGCAGGTAGGTTCTAAAACTTTCTTGAAATTTCTAGAGCGCTGTTCGTGTGGGTGCTGTAGAAATTCATTAGCCATGTTGGCTTTCGTCGTCCATGAAGTGGAATAAGTCAAGCCTGAAGAAGCTATTGATGCGGGTACCATAATTAAATAGTCGTTTTAATGTTTTCAAGGAAGGCGTTACTTTTTTTTTATTACCCTAAGTAGACACTCGGCTGAGCATAAATTAGATGTACTCAACAATTCTAAAAAAATTGTAAAACTTATGATGAGTACTTAGATTGATGAGTTCAGAGATGGTACAGAGGCTTCACATAGATTGGAAACTGGCACTCAAACGCATTGTTAGGTGCCTATTTGACGACAGAGTTTGTACTTGAGGGTGGTAGTTAGCCAGGCGGGCATTCGCAAGATGCCTCACCATCATGCTATAACGACTGACATTCTAAGACAACAAACGGGGCCGACGACGACGGCTTAAAGTGGTGTACGGAAGCGCTTCGTAGTAAAATTTAAATATACCAGCGCGCCTGCCATGAATTTCCTTACAATTTTGCCGATGCGTTTATTGTTCCAAATTAAAAAAAAGAACGCGCCGTCAATAGGTTTGGTTTTTCTGTATTCATAAATACGACTACCTATCCGTTCTCTTTACTCAAAATCAAAGACAATATTTACACGCGTATTTGAGAAAAATATTATTTCGGCTATTTCATCTCCCAGGTCCGGAAATTTAGTGACTATTATATAGTGGTAATATATATCTTAGAAAGTACTGTTAATTAATGTATAATTAAATACATGAAGAGAGCATAATTATGTTTTTCCGTACAAATTGAACTTTAATACGGTTTTATATATTTTCAGCCGTGAACCTCGTGGTGGAATCTCTCGACGATGTGTCGGTGCTGCAGGATGGTCCTCTGTTCATGGACCCCGATCTCTTCCAGAGCGTGCTTGATGATTTGCAACTCAGGGCTTTATTGGAGGTGAGTTCATCGTCGAGTGTTCTGAGCGGGCCTGTTTTTGATAAGATACTTGCATCAAACAAAACGCTAATGATATATTTTTTAATTATATAGCTCTTTTTACCCCATTTGTTTAGGGTAGTTTCTGTCTGTTAGGACTGATATCTACGTAGTACTGGGGTGCAATTTTTGAATGTTCACTCAGTGACTAAATATAATAAAAATGGCCGTATTCGTAATATCAATATAATGCTACTTATCAGTTATTTTCAGTTTACTAAAGTGCACTTAAACATAAATAAGCTAGCCCTTATTTTGTATATAAAATTATATGCTGCGTAAAATGCAACACAATCATAAGTTTTTCTTATAAAGCAGCTATGCAATTTTTGCGGGTTGGTAGAGTTTGAGTCACATAAACCAGAACTTCCACTGCTGAACCTCTCCCCAGTTGAGGGTATTTGCCATAATAATACCCACGCTTGGCAGGCGTCTTGGGGATCGCAGAAGAGTTGTCAGTACCTGAGAAGGCGCTGCCGCCCACCTTCCGGTAATTTTCCCTTAGTCGCCTCTTACGATACCCACGGGAAGAAAGGGGGAGGTAACCTTCTAACCCAGCACCCCACGGGGCCACGGAGTATGTGAATTGTGCTATCAATGTCACCGACGGTCTTTTAGTCACCGGTAAATTCGACATCATCAATGACATTGCTATGTATGCGTATTAAAGCTGTGCATGTAGTAGTGAAGCTCTCATTTAATCCCTTTCTTTATTCTTGTGACTGTGCTATCGATTAACTGGTTCAGCTAAGACCCGGTGCCTAATCGGGGGACGCGGGTTCGATTCCAGCACGAGGTGAAATATTTTGAGCTGTGAAAATTTGTAAATGCGTTAAAAGATACTTACTTTGTGATTAATTTGTGAAAAAGAGACAAGTTTTATTTTAGAAATTATTGGAGCACAAAATTTTATGCCCTGGGTGGGAATCAAACCCGCGTTCTCTGATTTCGCGCCGGATGGTGGCCACTCGGCCCCTGAGCACGCTCTTTCGAGCCGAAATTTCGTGCTCCAATTATATTACTTTAACACTTTTTTCAGAAAAAAAAACAGACCTTTGAGGTTTAGTTTTAGTTATTTAAGTCGTCAGGCACTTAGTTCGCCGTGAAGTAAGATCTAACTGTGCTTGATTTTACGTATCGGGCTTTAAAAAAACTGAGTTCGAACTAAACTATTAAAGAGAGGTCACGTATCATATTATAAAAACTTACGCTCATATTTATATCTAATATATGAAGAACACGGATGTTTCAGCGTGAACTTACTATGAGTCGATATCGCTATCGACAATGTTTCGGCTTCTACCGGAAGCCTTCCTCAGGATTTTGAGTGTGGTACGTCCGCCGCGGTCGCGTCACAAATCATTGTCGATAGCGATATCGACTCATAGTAAGTTCACGCTCAAACACCGGTGTTCTTCATATATTAGATATTAAAGAGAGATTTAAAGAGAGATAAGAGTAAAGAGCCCTTTCATATTACGATATCTCAGACCGGCCTCCGATTGTCAATTTGAAATTTTTTTATGATGTAACATAATCTATATTTTTACAACAGAAAGATTTAGCACATGTCGTAATCATGATCTACACAAAAAAAATCTCAGACCAACTTGCCACAGATACCTCGTTTAGCTCCATTAATAATAAAATGCTCAGACTTAAACGCATATGTTATTGTTCTGGTATTAACATACAAAATGTTCATCTGAAATTTTAAATCTAAATCTCATGGAAATAGTTTCCCGTTTGACCATATCTTGCCCGATGTTAAGCATTGATGTGGTCTAAAATGGAGCACGCTTACCTAGAAGAAACCTATTTACTCTCGATTTCAAGACACCTATATTGTTCAGTTTTATAATAAGGGGATAAATTTAATATTGCAGGTGTACGACCGCATAGCTTGCACAGTGGTTGTGTCGAGTGGGCGAGCGCCGGCCGCAGAGGGCCGACAACGTTGTCGTCACGCGCTGGAGGCGGCCACGCGGCTGCGTCCCCCCGGCCCCGCGCCCGCCGCCGCCTCCCCCGCCACCGCCTCCGCCATACACGAGATGCGGCGCGTGCTCGCCCTGCCACATATCAAGGTAATGTACACCTTACGGCATGTAGATATAAGGTTCACTGTTCATAGACAACCATTGTTTTGCGGCCCCGCTCTTAAGGTTGGTCTTCCAATGTAACATACGGTATTAAACGCCCCTTTGGGGCAATTTATGCTTGTGACATAGTGGCTCCTATGAGCTGAAGACCCCACGACTGAAATATGTTTCTGTTTTACCATTCGAAACCCTATATATCAGTCATTTTCTATATTTGTTTAAAACTGAATCGACATAAGAGGCGACAAGAGCCATATAATTATCGAAACTGCTCACAAAATTTTACGAGAATTGGTTGATAAATGCGACCTGTAGAGGAGAACAGCCGGACATCCACCGGACAGACGATATATACGAAAGCATTTTTGCTCAACCTGAAACGGAGACGCTTCGCGCTCGTTTGCTCTATACATTTATTTTTGTAATGTATACAGTACTTTTGGACTAAAATTGCCCATGTATAACATTTTTAAGCTCTCGTCGCGGCCCTTACCGACCGTACCCCTTACCGTTCTTAACCGAACAACTACTGATCGGCATTACTTACATTGGTGACCGCTAACACTATCCTTCTAAGCGGTCGCGTGCTGCGGAGGACACATTAAGCCGTCGGTCTCAGTGGTTGTGTTAGGATAGCATGGTAGTATCTTATTTTACGAATGCCCGCATAGCTAGCTACCACCCTAAAATGGAAAAGTAACGTAATGGTAACCTTATATTGTGGTAGCTGTCTTTGAGAGTCAGTAATTCGAGCTTAGCCTGAACAGTACGAGTATCTACATCATCACATATCATCAGATGAGATTATATTTGATGATGTACACAGAGGTGGTAGAGGTTAGCCTATCAGCAAAAAACAGTGGCTGAATTTGATTCTACATATACCCTAAGAATAATTATGTAGAGAAGTGTAACTCTCGTTCACTTACCGCTTTGAAATCGGTATCATCAAGTTCACAAATAACAAAACTCGCACAATTTTCCATATTCTATTGGATTGGTATATTTAGGGCATAGATATGATCGCAGTCGATATTGTTTGCCTCGAGGTAACATTGTTGTATAATTTTTATAGTGTAAGTTTTTTAAACCACACCCGCCGCGGTTAGGTTTGCGTTCTGCTTATTTTGAGCTTTACTTACATATCTTTAATTTTTTATTCGTTGCATATACCTAATATTACGCTCAGCTCCTTTTGTAATACATATATTCGTTCGTATAATGGTTATGTACTAAATTTATCTGAGTATATTATTTCGTAGATGAATTCAAGTTTATTTCATTACCTGCTTTTTATTTCTTCTTTATGAGAACGTATTCACAATGAAAGTCAAAAAAGTACGAGTTTATATTCCTAAAATAAAAAGCGCCATCTGTGTCTTTACTAAAAATCTACGATGCTGCCGTGTAGATGTAGTTAGATCATTTGTACCTAGATGGCAGTTTATTCAAAATGCCTCCACATAATACGTTAGTCACGACTTTTATTGCACCTAATAATATAGCCTAAAGTGAAATTTAGTAGATACATTATTATATCAAACGCTTTTGGTTCGATTTAGTAGCGTTTGGTACCAGAAAAAGAAAAGGAAACAATATGTAATAAAGTTACGTTTTATTACCGGTTCGTGTTTTATCATATCACCGGCACTGGTTAGATGGCGTTGTACCCTGTATGTTTAGTGTTTACACAGCAATTTCCTTTTATTAAGTCCCACCTGTCTGAAAATGTGGTCACACCTATCACAAATGCGGAGGTGTGTTTGTTGTAGAGTTGCCGCGAATAGTTGTTATAGCGAATAGTTGAATACCGATTAATCGCCATTCACTTTGCCCGCTCTAGACTACCCCTAGTCTAGCAGAGCGGGCATTGGAATAATGCCTTACCACAATGATTTAACGACTGTGACCCAAAAACAACCGGGACCGACTTTTGTCCTTACCGGACACCCATCCATATATATATATATATATGGATAAAAAGATCATAAGGGCAAAAGTCGGTCCCGGTTGTTTTTGGGTCATAGTCGTTAAATCATTGTGGTAAGGCATTATTCCAATGCCCGCTCTGCTAGACTACCCTCAAATAGTACATGTGTCGCCAAAAACCTATAGTGTGTTCCTACATCTGCCCACGAGAGCCAGTAATTCTAGGTTAGCCACATTTTCAATCGCATCATCACTTAACATCAGATGAAATAGTGGCCAAAGGCTAAGCCTATCAGCTATTAAAAAAAGAGCTATTGAGAAAGTCAGTGTTTGCTCATTGAGCAATATTATTCGTTGAGCTGTTTATTACCTATATTTTTTTGTGGTTCACTAACTAAATTTTTTTAGTAATATCTAAATCATCTTGTATTCAGAAGTTTACTGCAATTAGAATTTGTATAAGAATGCTGTTTAAAGCTTGTAGTAATTATTTTTTGTATCTCTTTTAGTCTAGGTTGGAATCTCATTTCTTATGTGACGCATTACTTAAGCTAGGGCCCGGACACATCTCATCGCCGCGCACGCGAATATAGCACATATCCATGACTATGCTGAAAATATAACAGCGATGATTGGTTCAGAAAATAATGTATACCTATTTTATACTTACTACTACTTTACTACTTACTACTTTAATTGGTTGGTTCCGATACTAATGTATGGTAATGAAAGTTGGGTATGTCAGAAAAAGCATGAAAGTGGAATAAATGCAGTGGAGATGAGAGCATTGAGAAGCATGATTGATTGTAGATGAAGCTAAACAGATTTGTAAGGATCGTAGTAAGTGGAAAACTGTGGTATCTGCCTATCCTAACGGGAAAGAGGCGTGATATTATGTGTGTATGTATACTTGAATTAAAATCATAAACTGCACTAACTTCAAACATGTCATGCTTTGAATTTGGTAACAATGTCGTGCAGTAACATTTCTGCAAGCAACCTCAGAAAAAACTATGCGAAATATCTGGAAATTATTTTTGGTATTGGTTTGTAAAAACTTGAAAGTTTTTTGTGTCACATTTAATATTAGTAAATATTAATCACGACCGCGAGTGTTATTAAATTCGTTTCAAATAACACCTTTGCTCACTTGTTAAATTAATAAATATGATTATTAACTGAAAAGTAAACCTCCTCTCATATTATTTTCAGATCATGTTCCCTCTGTTCCAGCTTCCTCTCCGATCCTGTCCCGAAGAAATCGTCACAGTAGAAACAATTTTTATCATTTATCATTTTTACATACTCAAAAGAGTTGAAAATCGGCCTACGGAGAGCCGTTGCGATACATTGATCGTAAAAGGATGGGCAAGTAGAAATCTGTTGTCTTTGTCTGCCCCTTCTGAAAACGGTGACGTGTATGTAATTTTGAATAATTGTAAACTGTTTTGTAGTAAGTTTTTATTTTCATATTTTAAGTTTTGTTTGTTCATATTACACATGGCAATTTATATTTTGTTACTAATTATAAATAAACCTGTTAATTTTGTTTTTTGCGTTTATGATTTTGATTTAGATACATATATTCCTGTTACCAAATTATTTATCACATGGTTTATCCGATCCTACTATCCTCTTTTTAAATGAGTATCATCATCATCAACGTATTGTACTTATCCCCAATTTCCTTCCTTTATCCTACTTATGAGAGGTAGGTGGAATTCATGTCATTGACTCACAAAAACAAAACACAACAATATTGCAAATTTACGAGAGGAAAAATTAAAGTCATGTGTGGGATTCGAACCCCTGCGCTATCTACCCCTATAGCCGGGGCATGCTCTGACCGTTTATGCTAACATTACATATGACTCGTAACATAACTCTTGTCCTCTCGAACTTTTAGCATCGTATGGGGATAGAGCGACATATATAGGTCAACTTACATTGTACAAGAGCTAACTGCTATAACTTTGACGATGACAAATAACTTAAAACTTATGATGGGTGAGTGCTCTATAGAACGCAAAAGTATTGTTTAGGTTTAGCTCTACAAAAATTGCTTATAATCTTTGCCACGTCTTTGTTGTTACAAATCTGTATTACCCGGTTAAATTGAAAATGCTCTGTTTACTCGCATATAATTTGTAGTTAGGTACTATCTTAACCATGTAGGGATAAATTACCCGGTTAAATTGAAAATGCTCTGTTTAATCGCATATAATTTGCAGTAAGGTACTAACTTAACCTTGTAGGGATAATTCTATTACGCACTAGTGTATAATATTATTATGCACGAGGGTGTTATAGCTCGGTTTATGGCCCTAAAAACGACATAATAAAGCTCACTTTACGAGCAAGGGTGTTGAAAATTCCATAACTATACATATAAGTATATATTTCCCCATATTGCAGTTCTCATATTTCTTTTTATAATTTGTTTTCGAGTAGGTATGGATAAATTGGGAACCATATTATATTCTTTGCTTATGACACTGTACCGGGTACAACCTACCTTAAGCGGCCCATACAGTGCGATTCGTCGCTTCGATACAATACGATTCGTTGCTTTGTCAATGTGAAGAAAGATACCTTCTAAACAATGTTACTCATACACGAAGTTAATCCTAGAGCTTTTTGCAGGGGAGTGCAAAATTTTAAAACTAGACTTCTGTTCTGCCGCTTCTAATAATTCACGAAGCTCTGTAGTTTTCGCGACGCTATCCATTGACTGTGACGAGTGCCGCTCCACGACTGAATATTTTTAATATTTTTATAGATACCGAAGTTAACACCCTTTTCTTTCAGTTCAGCCCGAATTAGAGATTGTTTTATTGTGTGAATTAAAAAAAATTATAAGAGAAACTATACTAATTCATCACACTTCACTTGACGTAACGAAAAGCTTGCCAATGGAATGGAATGATAACCCTCCACGACAATAGTTTTTTTTTCTATAGAGGAAAGACAGCTACAAATTACCTTAACTTGCCTTAGAGCTTTTATTAATAAGTACGATTTTTATAACCAAAAATACTACAATACTCTACGCTTAATGGTGTTTAACGCTATTAATTTTCACTTATAATTTGTAGGAACTTCACAAACGTCTTTAGGCCAGAAAATTTGTAGTATTTCGCGAAGACATCGATTAATACACACTTGAAGCTCTCCTCTCTCTCTCTCAATAAGTCTTTAGTCACTTTTCACGTCTTCCACCCATACAGCAGCGTTGGACAGAAATATTTTAAGCTTTATTATCTTTCTATGGTAAGTTTCCGTGAATACCACACCGGACGAAGTTGGCTTTGACGATCCTCGAAGTGATGTTCTTTCTCCTGATTCTGACACTATACTGCATAGGTAAGTAAACTGATGAACGCACTCCAACTGCTCCTGGATAAAAAAGCTCGAAAAAGCTTCGACAGTGGGGTAGCATATGGTTACGCTTGAATGAGATCGGAGTTCCATGCAAAGCAGTCTTCAAAAAACGAGATGGTATAGAATGGGGTTTGTCGAATTTGTTAGAAGATCAGGACTATGCTGTCGATCTCGCCTTTCTAAGTCACAAGTGCGCATACACGCAAGCATAGAACATATAACTGACGCAAAAAAATTATTACCTCTAAAGCGGCGGCAGCAGTGCTAAATATTTACAACAAGAAAGCCAAAGAGATGAGACAAAAAATTAGAAACCCAACACTTATACAGGCTTGATTTGATTATTAGTCATAAAAAAACCTTTGAGTAACTGCCAATACTTATGGGAAATATGTTACAATAGTAGCTTCTCGATGATATCGTTTCGTTTATCAAACATGATCCAACAACCAACAACGATTTACGTAGAGTATAATATGTAGGTATATCTACTTACATAAACGTAAGAGGAGAGAACAATCTTCGGTATAAACTATCTTCAAGTTACATTCAAGTAACTCCATGAAATATGAGAGTTGATCTCTTGATAGGGCCCCGTACTAAAATCTCAGTGGATTTGTGAAGGGTAACTTTTGGGGACTCATATTTCATACGATCCTGTGGACATCTGAATTGTAAAGGGCCTGACGCAGTCCATTTAAAACTTAGCATAACGACTTTTGTATTTCTATGCTTAGATTATTTTATATTTCGTAATTGTGTATAGCCTGCGTGTTCAGCAGATAAGTAGATTTTATCTCTCCTTCAAAATGGGCATTTGATGACTATATTGTTTTTGATTATAAAAAAATACGATATCCCCTCAGTCATTATTTTCATTAAGTATATATTAATAGTACGCAAAACTAATTAAATAATAAATATTACGGTCATTAAAAAAAGGAAAAAAAAATAATCTTTTCGTTGAATAATGGAATTCAAGTTCTTTCTTTTTTGGTTGAGATCTCTTAATTGTAACTACTGATCGTATAATAATAATAATAATAGATCTGATAAAATATCAAACTAAAAATTGCAATTGGTAAGTGTTTTAAAATATGTTAGTACTAAAATGTTATTAAAAAATAACATGCCTACGTACTTACGTACAATTAACTTGCACAATTTTATATACTTAGGTTACTACTTAGTATATATAGGTATATAATTGTTCAAGCTCGCCTTTGCAAGAGGCAATACATTTTGGGCTGCAGTACTAACCAGGCTTCAACCCTTCAAGGCAGCCGGCGCCTCCATTAGCTTGGCTGTTTGCCAATAACTTACCTCTGTACCCACCTATCAAAATAAGAAATGTTTGTAATATATCCACTGTGTACCTACTCCAACAAAATAAATACGAGTAAAAAGCATTTCCATCAAAGTATTTCCATATAGGTTGCACTTCTGTGCCGTTTTCTGTAAGCATTTGATTCGTATCTGACGTTATTATTCTATATTAAAAAAAAATAACCGAAGATCAATATTTCTTCTAGCATGATTAAGAAGTAGATAGGTATGTTATAAGAACACATTAAAGCTGCATGTTTGCTGACATTAAAGATAACTTAATTACCTCCTGAGTTTAAAATCTACACTAATAGGTATTATGAAGAGGAAACATACAAAATATTTTTGTATGCAACGAGTAAACTTTAAAAATACTCGACCGATTTTGATGAAATTTGACATGGAAATAGTTTGAGACCCGGAGAAAGATAGGGTATTTTTTATCCAACAGCGCAAAAATAAGTTAATGGTTTTGCGCGATAACATATACGCGCTGGTGGAGCCGCGACCGGAAAGCTAATTGGTAATATTTTTATAATACGATGACGTATTTATGAGCAATTTTTGAACTGACTATAGTTCCGATTATATAATAAATTAATTAATGTTGTCTTAAGCTACGTTTCCTGTCACGTGGCTAGCCACCCGCATGCGTATCTATATGTTATTCCTATCACGCGGGCAGCACGCGTGCGGAACGTGGTTGGCGACACTCACAACTTTGCAGCTGCAAACGAAATCTTAGTCCTGCGTGTGGCCAGGAGCGTGCTATCACCCGCATGCGGACCGGATCCGCGTGCAATTCAAAAATTTGTCTTTAATGATAATACAACGTATACAAAAGACATATTTAATATTGTGCATGCATGGATCCATGCTGCGAACCCTAATGATTATAATATTTTTTTAAAGCGTTGGTAGCATAAAAAAACAAAATTTTTTAAAATATAAAAATTGCATTGTCTAAAATTCCGGCACAAAATTTTTATTATTTACCATTTCAATTGTATTTTTTTTTTGACATTGTTCTAACATAAGTGACAGATGTGGCACAAAACGCAATAATAAGCCTCAGACCAAATAAAAAGTCAAGACAGAATGTTGTGAACAGAGAAGTGAGGCCGGTTTTCCAAACATGTGTGCGTGTGTCGGTGTTGCCATGATAATCAAATTACCTTATCAAAGTAACGTTACCAATTTAATAACGTAATTAGTATTAATACAACAATAGGGTTCCGATGTAACGTGTCGGCAAAAGTAGTATCGTTAAGTAGGGGAAGGGAATGGAAAAAGTGTTTCAGAAATAACATTACTGGGTATTTAATTTACAAGCATTTATTTCTTGTAATTAATTAGTGACGGGTTTTTTATGCAATCGGGGAAAAAAGCACAAAACCCACCTGGTGTTAAGCTGTAACCTCTGCCGATACAGTTCGTCACAAGTGGCAAACTGCACTGCGCCCATCACCTTGAGACATAAAGATATTAAGTCTCATGTGCCTGTAATTTTACCGGAACATAGGAATGTGAACATTACTGCTTCGCGGTAGAAATAGGTATAAATAAATATAAGTCGCCGATTTTAAAATATTCCCATGATAGTTCCTTCTTACTTTTCCGAATGATTTCGATCCAATTTTGTTTAATTTTTGGACTCAATTCGGAAAAAGAAAAAATAATTAAACAGTAACACTGGTAAGTGACCAGTAAAGCGTGAACAGTTAAGAGGGAACTAAAATTGCCTTTGTAATATCAATAATAATATGGTTATAATTCAACTCTATACACAACAACGTTAAAAACAACAAAAAAACCAATGGAAATATGTTTTTTTATAACGAAAACAACATCATCTACTTCAATATCTTCGAAATCGAAAATCCAATGCCAATGAAATGAATATGAGGTATCAGCAATTATAATTAAAGGTATCAGCTTTCCAACAAAAAATAAAATGACGGAGTTATGAAGTAACAAAGATTTAATCAAATAAATTAAATAAAAAAAAAATACAACTGAATTGAAAACCTGGTCCTTTTTGAAGTCGGTTGAAAATGGACTGAATGAATGAAATCCATCTTTTAAATTTTCAATTAAACCAGTGTATCGATTTTGATAATGATATTGAAATATTAAAAATACAGTCCAATTGAGAACCTTCTCTTTTTTAAGTCGGTTAAAACACATTGATCAACTATTGAAAAAAACTAATAGCAACACGTTGTATATTATCACCCAATAATAGGGTAAACCTTATAAGCTTAATAACGGCAACACCAATGCCACCACGCCGCAATAGTTCGACTGACGAGTCAAGGCGTAGTTTCGTTGTACATATGTGTGTGTAATCGTGTTTGTACACGGCGAGGCGTAGTTTTACCGGCCTCACTGCTCTTTACACAACATTCTGTCTTGACTTTTTATTCGGTCTGAGTAATAAGCTTTATAGGTATATAGCTACGACTGTATCCACATGCAAGAAATTAGCCACTTTAGATTTTATTTAACTTATGACCCCAAAATAGCCTAGCGCTATCGGGCTAATAGTAATAAAGCAATAGAATAATTATTAATATACGCGATTTAAATCGTTTAAAGTTGTTTAATTACTAGTATATACCTAATACATTTCTTCCCGTGCAATAGACACGACTATTTAAGTCTTCGGTTTTTATCGGATTTTACTGATCACGATAGTTTTTATGAAAATAAAGCTATTTGTTAGAAATGTCTAAGGTTCCCTATAAACTTTCCAAGATGTTTGTCAAAGTTTACGTATATGTCAAATTATTCTGTCCTGAAAGTCTGCGGCCTTTTTTGACACTTTAATCAGAAGCGGAGGTCTTAACTATGTTTAAAAACGCATATGAGTATGCCTGCGTACCTAGCCTGCTTTCCGTTTCACGTCGAAAGCGATTTTATTTACTATTAGGGCGTTCGGATAGCCTATCAGTTCCAAAAATAACATTCACAAACGCTAAAAATGATCACACAGGGCGTTCGTATAGGGACTTCGTGAGCATATATATCGTTTTCGCTCACCGTTCGGATAGCTTTGAAAACGCTACAAATGACAGAGAAAAGTGCTATTTTTGACCCACGTCTTACCGTGGGATCGTTGTGATCGTTTTTTGACAGCTTGGACATTCATATCTACCTTAACATTTTATGAGAAATATTGTGGTTCCTATCATAAAGAATAGAAGTGGCGATGCCTCCGACACAGACCTATATCTTTGGCTTCAGTTGTTGCACCTATATCTTTAGCTGCAGTTCCAGAAAACGTTATTTTGGTTTTCAGCGGTTGTCAAAATAAGTATAAGACGTTCGGATAGCATACAGTCATTGGTGGTCAAAAATAGCAGAAGCTTCTTTCCGAACGCTAAGATACAAATGCCACTTTTGAATCTGCTACAAACGCAACCGAGCCAAAACGAATGCACCATATAGCAACCATCACCGTTCCGTTTCATCGCTATTTTGACAGTTTAGTCCGTGGTAACAATTATATACACTGCGCAGCTGCGGTCGAATACTACAGTCAATTCAGAACGGCCGTAATCGCGGTCACATAGCTCGCGGCCACATATTAAATAATAGTTATTTCCCTTTGGCTGAACGTCAAATCATACATGTATAGAAGTTGTTTATTATATTCTTATAATAAACAAAATACACATTATTAGGGATAACTCAAATAGGTCAGATCGCCACAGCTCACTCAAATTTAAATGGGGCCATACGACAATCCCTTTTTTTAAGTCGGTTCTGAAAATGACAAAAATAGGCTCATATTCATTATTTTTATTTATCATTCTAGTTTGTCATTTAGGGCCGGTCTGTAGCAGAACAAGAATGCTTATTTTAGATATGTTCATTGTACTGTCACAATAGATACATGGAGCTTCTTAAGCAGTAGTTTAACTACGAAGAAATTACCCGAATTTAGTCACGTGATCAACCGTGCGGCCTTCCCTACATCGAGGAGGTACAAAAAGATACAACTAGACTGATGTTCACATGCTTTACTGCGGTGTTTACTTACAGTTTAGTTTTAATAAGCTGTCAGCAGATTGACACTATAGAGTTTGTAATCTTTTCATCATTTTAATAGAAAAAAGAATCCAAGAAGTTTTAAAGGCAAATAATCATACAATAACCTCTTTACTGGTGGCCTTACTATGTTACCAAAGACAATGGCGTTTTTTTTAATCAATTCTGCGCGCGCTTGTGTGCTCTCAAATAAATTGATGTATATTTTTATTTATATAGTTTTATCTATTCACAACAAAATGTATTTATAAAAAACAATTATTATAAAAAAAATATTTATTTATAACAACAACAACACTCAACATTTCGATTGTGATTTCCCTAGCGCTCTGATCGTCATTTGTCATTGAATTCCAGGATACTGCGGAGTCGAACTACTGTATATATATCTATTGTGGTACTGTTGTCCGTATACTCACTCAAACATAAACAAAATGTCTGTTTTGATAGCCCCGCTCACGGTGATTTCAGTTTGTAGTTTGATCGTTGAAATCGCAAGATGGCGTTTGTAAGACGTAATCCATGACGTCATATAGGTCATCGCTTGCACGATTTCGTTGATTCACATCAACTAAAATCGCTTCCGGCGTGATACGAAAGGCAGCCCTAGATACTCTCCTTTTTTTATTGCTGATGTTAGCCTTTCACCACTATTGAGATAGTGGTCAAAAGCTAACACATCATCGACCACATCATCATTACCATGAGCCTCATGGTTAGTGATGATGTGGTCGAAGATGTTGTTCAGGCTAGTCTAGAATTACTGGCTCTCAAAGACAGCTGCCGAACACACCGTTAGGTGCTTGGCGACAGATTTTCTACTTGAGGGTGGTAGCTAGCCAGGCGGGCATGCGCAATGCTGCATTGTGGTAGCACCATGCAGTAACGACTGCCGTCGTAAGACAACAACCGGGACCGACAGCTTGACGTGCCCTCCGAAGCACGGAAGCGCTCAGTAGTAATGTCACTAGCGGTCACCCATCCAACACCTGACCGCAGCGGATGTTGCTTTCTTAGCTGATGGATTATTAATGGCTAAGCGAACTTCGCTACGAGCGCTTCTCCTGTTTGTTGCAGAAGTATTTATAATCTTCATCATATTTTTTAAACAGATACTATTGATTTACAAATTACAATTCCTACTGCTCGTTCTTCTTCCTATTCTATTAAAATCATGTTGTAATATAATCTCCATTGTCAATTTATCGCTAACAGACTTTTGTACACATACCACTAAATCCAAATAAAGCAATCGAGCCTATAATACATCAGGTTGGCTTAAGGAAATGGACCTGTCATGGTTCTGTAGACCGATCATTTTTCCATGTGCCAAATTTGGAACTGTGTTTTCTTATATAGGTATAGTATTAAATATATATAATACTAGCGGCACGCCCCGGCTTCGCACGGGTAATTACGACTATAAATTGAGATGCAAGCTATTCTATCTTTAAATTTGGATCAAATTGCACACCATGGGCAAATCAAATTTAAAATTGGTTTAGTAGTTTAGGAGTCCATCGCGGACAAACGACGTGACACGTAATTGTTATATATAAAGATTCGTACTTACAACATATTATGCGAAACTGATAAAGACTGAAAAATTAGTGCAAATTTGTCTGATATATTTACGTACTTTGTGTGTTTGTATCACGCGGAGCCAATGTCGTCCATTAATGAATGAAATTCTATTGTTATCATTTCATTTTATTAGCACATGGATGTAACTCTCTAACGAAAGATTTTTATAAGGCTTTTTTTAATTTAAATTATAATAGTAGTACATATATTTCTTTATATAATATGGGTAGAACATTATTTTTGTATAAGTTTTTTATATTTATTCCTGCCCTGACTATCGTTTATAGATTTTATGATAGAAGATAGTATGTAACAAAGCAATCTTTTACGACAATTACCTAAACGTACGTTCAGAGAACTGTAAAACATTTAAATAAATAGCTCAATTTTAACTTTAGGTTATAGTTGTTGGTACAAGACATCCATTGCCTTTCTAGTACATTGCAAAAGATTTATCAGTATTTGAGATGCTACGAATATGAACTACATTTTTTTAGGTTGAAGACTCCCTCCCCGTGGTGTGCCGAGCAAGAACTTCTCAACTCATCAACCCTCGCTTCTCGATACTTGTCGATGGCTTCACTCTAGATGTGAGCATGAGGTTAGGCAACAGCCAGAAACAAAACTTTTTTCTCGGTGCCCTAAGCAGTTAAATCTAATGCGTGGAGTTATTTCGGCTACAGTATCTATACGTAAAGACCCCGCAGAAAATTGTATTAAACAACTTTGCTCTCCCAGTGTTTTTCCCACTTCAGCAGTGTGCTGAATTTATGGGATTGGATCGATTTTGCTAGGGACCGAAATTACCCGCAGGGCAAGAAGCTAGATTGTGTCATACACGTCTAATAATGTGACAAAGTACCTATGAAAGAAACGCACCCTGTTTGAGTCACCTTAACATAACTTGGCAGCCGTCTTATGCGCTGAAGTGCGACCACAATAAACTTAATGAAATCAGGGGATAGTGTTACTGGACTAAAGCGCATCACAAAATGTTTTAAAATAGTCCGTTGTTTCATGCAAACATTGCATCCGCGGAGATAAAACTATTATAAAAAGAGAAGCAAAGAGACTGTCAAGAATAGGATTCAAATAAATATTGCATCCCATCCCAACCTGCCTAATTTTAATGCCAAATCCGCCGGATGTCTTTAAGCAGCGGCGAAAATTTCTTGAAAGAAAAAATTTACTAGACAATGGTCAGAGGAACCCAACTGTAAAGAAACTGATACTGAGTAGCATGTGGTTCTGTTGTCATCAGAAGGACCATGGACTTCAAGTACATAGCTGGATAAGGTAGTAAGGCTAATAAGCCACGGCTAATTTATGCGCCTATACCCAGCCGCATTAGAAACTTGGTAAGGTGAAAGCCACTTATAATCATCACTGGGCGGTGGACCTATTTGCCAAGTCTAGCTTTTATTTTCCTTTGCCTCACCTTTCTATCATACTCATTTCTCTTTATTTGCATGTTTTAGTAGGGTCCCCACTTCAACAGTATTGTCGAGAAACACGGATGGAAGGACTAGTTGCTTGGCCTACGCTTTAGTTATTCACAACTGTTTGAGTGCCCTGCCAACTTGTGAATTCTGGATTTAGGGTAAAGAGTTTTTGTTTGGCTTAGTTTTAGAGCATACACCTTAGAAACGGTCAGTCCTTAATTATTGATACCTCGTCGTTCTTGAAATGCAACCTAAACTAGCAAGTATAATGCAAAGTAAAGACGGCATAATCTGAACCATAAATAAAAAATAAACTTGGAAATTGTAAGGGATACCTAGGTGGCACAAAAAGTTCTAATAAAAAATCATTGCGACAACGAATTTGGCGTCTGGGACGCTATTAAAAGATCAATTACAACATTTATGAACAACCTCCAATAAAAAAAGAGAAAGCTTAAATTTTTTCCATTTTTATATTTGGTACCATATAGGAACCGACTTCGACAATCCTTTTTTCTTACCTACAAGGTATAGTCTTGTAAATTAGTGCTTTGTGCACGTTTCACTTCAGTTTCACGGGATTGCGCTGTTCATTCGTTATACCTACTAGAAACCGGTCCCCGTTTCATCCATCCCGCATTTATCCTGTACGTACCTACCTTCACTACATTGAGAAAATTGCTTAAAGAGAGATAAATTCTATTTCATGATGTTATATTATAGACAAGACTGAAAAGCTATTATGAAGAGCTATTTTAAAAATACTGAAGCTCCGAAGCTGAAGAGAGCACAAAAGAAAATTACGTAGGTACATCTTCCTTTTGAAATCTTTCACTACGGAAGGGATTTTGTACAAAGTATCAGGTTATAAAATAAATATTTGACTTTCGACTCATACATAAACAAAGGATGCATCCTATTAAATCTGGATTCATTCTTTTATATAGCAAGTTCTTTGATTTTAGGCGTATAGTTAGTACCCGGCATAAGAATATCACGATTATTCCATATCCTCCGGTTTTTTTTTACCGGCAGTGTGCCTTTTTTAACAAAACACTACCTACAATCTTTATACAACACTACAGCTTCTAAACTGAAAGCATTTAAGCAACCCAAAAAGACATGCAGGCCGACAGGTACCTAGTTCAAAACGCTCCAGCCCACTACCACTATCTGAGTTGTTGATGTCATATGCTGTCAACTGATTTATGTATAATGATTCACGCGGCATGCCCGGGGTGCATGACTTACATGCGCAGGTCTTCACCTTGATGAAAAATTGCACATTAAGAACATAGGTTATGGCGAGAAAAGATAAATGGTCAACCATATTTGATAACTACCTTATATATCTTTTTAGTGTAAGCCAAATTGCAGATTGTGATAATTATTCCACTATTCTTTATAGAAATCTCATTTTCAGTATAGATAATCTAGTGACTAAAACATTTATATACCAAAGTTAGTTCAGAAAGAAACAATATTTCAGCAAATAAAATATTTTTAGGCTATTCAAAAATATATGTACAACGTTACAAAATAAACACTTGTATAGCTTGAACCCCTCAAAGTTTGACCTCTTTTTTGAAAACCATTCGTTGCTTCCCATATTAAAAAACTTCTGAGATCTTAAATTGAAACTTTAACTATTATACTTTGATATGCTCTCATGTTAATTAAGATTAATTTTTTCACTTAGTCTATTTCAATTACCAATACAGTATGAATTTGCTGATAGGTACGTAATTTTAAAATTATACGATAAAAAAAATCGGCCAAGTGCGAGTCGGAATCGAGCACGAAGGGTAATAGGCAGAGGTTAATCCACTTAACATCAGGTGGGCCTCGTGCTTGTTCCGTCACAATAACATAAACAAAAAACGACTGCCTCCGCCCTATATGTTAGGAATAGGTTTTATAGTACATATGAATAGAAGATTGTTTTACAAAGGAACAAAATTTTCTTGATAAGAGTCCTGAAACTGGCGAGGAATTCCTCGCGCTAGGATTTAACTAAAGCAAAATCGGCGTAGGATTGAAATCAAAGACTATGATCCAAGGGGTTTTTGATCTATGGGTTCTGTTAATGTGCGAGATGCTAATGCTTTCAGGTGTAATTGTAGTACCTTCGTTAAATATAAGTTTTTTATTGGAAATTTATTGTGAATTATCCGCTCTCAGAGTACAAAGTATGGACACAGAAGAGACACGGTGTCGCCGTTTGACGACGCGCTTTCCTTTAACAATATGTTCTTTCGTTGCTTATATAGGTAGTTATATTTCGCAGAAAACCAAGGAACATAATTCATGTTTCGAATTGAAAAACTCATTACTGCTCCCCATAAATGTCTAGTGAAAGTAAGACCTATTTAAGCACTTATCTACGAACGAAACATGATTTTTCGAATAGAGATGAAACTTATTCTATATAATCTGAATCTCTACAATCCTTACATGTGTAAGGCTTCAGTTTATAAAGCATAATGTGCATGTTACAATAAATCATAATTATTATATGCGTTAGTTTATAAAATATACAGTTAACGTAGTAAACTAATATTGCATGAAGGTGTATGTACTAAACAAGAAACAAGTAGGTACATATAAGTATGGGGTTATTTAAGATTAACCCCTTTCCAAGCCCAACATATAAACACGGGCTGCATACTAACTACCCTAGAATCGCGATACCTAATAATAAATCTAAATTATATGTCAACCCTCTTTCTTTTATAATAATTAATGTTATAATTGCGTTTTATCTTATGGTCCCAACTGAAGCTTTAAGTTTGAAAACGATTTAAGCGTTATTTCCAAATAAACCGATCAAACCGAAATCGAGCTTTAAGGCTACCTAAAGCTCGCTCGGTTCGATGAAAGGAAAAAAAATAGGCTTTATGTCCGGCCGCCTTTCTGACACCAACCTTCTTTGGTGTTAATGTCATTATAGGTAGTATATCCGCTATATTTTGATTGATGAGGGCGTTTCTATGGCACAAAATAGCACTTCGATGCCTTATTGCAAGCTCTGAGGCAGTTCAATTGCTTCAACCACTGCCTCGTTGGTTTACAATGCTTATGCGTTGAGCCAAATATAGGTGCCGTTTTTTGTATGTTCTTGTATGTTGTTAGAGAAAACATATTGTTGCAACTTAATATATTTGGGACAAAAATACTAAGATAAATTTTGTGATAAACAACCCAAAGTAATTTTGGTTCTACGTTTGCGAATTCAGTCGCCGATTGTTCTGAATTTAATTGTACCGAATGTAAATCACATAAATAATCTAAACACGCAATAACTCAGACATAATTGTCATTGTGGAACGCTGAATATTTTCGTATAATTCAGAGAGGTGCAAGACGCCACGTCTTGGGTGTCTCTGTCTCACGTTCTGACTAATTTATTACGATCACGAGAAAAGCTGCAGGGGTTAAAACATGTAAAATGTAAACTTATTTTAAATTCTCAGCCTATATTTCTTGAAACTTAGTAATCTTGAATTGAAGTAAAAATAATCATAAAAATGTTATATTAAAACATATCATGATATAAAACTTACTCTCATGTTTTTAATGATTGTAAAACACAAGTGTTCAAGCGTAATCAACTTTGGTACTATAAGTCTGTTTTATTAACAAACGAGTACTAAGTATGTCTCTCGCACATATCCGATATTGACAGAGTGAGATGGGTCATTGCCGTCATTGGTCAAAGCCATTGTTCTGGTTTTGATATTTTTAAGGCCCGTTCATATTGAATACTTCTAAAATGTACTGTAAAAAATATGACGTTATTACTTTATGACAAAAATTTGCATACTTAGTATATTTGTTGCAAAATTTTCTGTTCGCGTTTTATGATATAAACCAATATTATTCTATAATCAAATTATTTTACTAAATTTTTTGTAATCTTAAAAATTATCGTCATTTTTCTGATTAACTTTCTGGGCGTATGTAAATAATAAAATGCTCTAACATATTTTCTACATGTTTGTTGACTCCGTACATTTTTGTTTCAATCTTGGTTTTCACATGATTGAGACATGACAACCTCTTTTATCTATCCTCTTTAGCTACTCCTTTTAACAAAAGAGTTCAGACTTCATAAATTTTATAACTTTTGTTATTTCCTGCCATAGCCCTTCACTTGAGACCAAACGAGTTCAATTGGGCTCAGTTCACAGTGATACATCGTCAAACGTGCAACGAGACGATTTGTTGACTTAGCTACAACATTAATTTCAAAACCATTTTTGTTTTGCTTACCTAATGCAAAAGTTGCAATTTTAGTTATGATACGTTACAAGCAATACCTATGTTTCGACGTGCAGATAGTCGAAGACTCAACTAATTGTACCTACATGTAACTACAGAGTTCATGTGGAACGGACTTAATGTTGATTACTTAGTAAAATTATCGGGTACTCGTTTGTTAAAAAAAACAGACCTATAGGAGTCGACATCACCTTTTTTTAGCAGGAAGTGCCGGCAAAAAAATATTTATATTATAGGTAATTTGTTCTGTAGCCTGCGATACAAAAATATAATGCTAATTATAACCTGGCTAGCAATACCAATCTCAAGTAAAAATCAAATTTTATTATTTTCATTTTGCAATAACGCCTCCTCCGTGGATTACATTACAAAATGATATCCCGCACGTGACTATCATTTTTCCTCTCGTTGTAATATTGTAATAGAAATCAAATCTCTACACATCGTTAGGTTTCGGTGATTGATTTTCCTCAGTAGCTATCATCTGGGTTGAACTATATCATAGGTTGAATGATAAAATTATGACAATAGAAATAATTAATGTAAAATAGAATTTCAATTGACGTAATTTATTTATTTTAAATGTAATTATTTGACTTTGTATGGATTTTATTTTAAGTAACTATTTTTGTATAATTTTGACGGAAACATATAATTATTACCATTTTGAATTATTTATTTTGCTAAATGTAATATGTACTTTGCCATAAACTTTATTAAGTAGAGGGTACTATGGATTCAATTAATTGCTGTGAGATAAATGTAATTGTATTTCGTGACGTTTTTATCTCAATAAACAATTTATTATTTATTTATTTTTATTATTATCATCCGAGCTAAGAACCATTGAAACCCCCGTAGAATGCCAGCCTACAATTTCATCTCCCCATATCTTTCAGCGGTAGTCGTAACAGGTGACGAAAGGAAAAACATCAAAAACTGGGCACATAACTGCCATATAGCATATACAGTTCCATGCAGAACATTATAAAAGGGAAATAGTTATAATAGTAAAAGTTTACTACACTAGTATTCGTTTAGTGTAATAGAATAAGTTATATAACACATTAGATTCGATTTGAAGCGCTTGTAGCGAAGTTTTCCTAGCTGTTCTTAACCGACCAGCAAAGTAAAGCAATGTCCGCCTCGGTCATGACTGGGATGGGTGCCCGCAGGTGACATTACTACTGAGCGCTTCCGTGCTTCGGAGGGCACGTTTAGCCGTTCCGGTTGTTGCCTTAGGATGGCAGTCGTTATAGCATGGTGGTAGGGCATTGGCTAGCTGCCACCCTCAAGTTGAAAATCTGTCGCCAAGCACTTAACGGTGAGTTTCGGCAGCTGTCCTTGAGAGCCAGTAAATCTAAGTTAGCCTGAACAACATCTTCGACCACATCGTCACTTATCATCATGTGAGATAGTGGTCAAAGGCTAACCTATCAGGCATAAAAAAAATAATTACATATATATTAAGGTACAGGTTTCCTGTGTCAAAATTAATGTAGTACGTATATATATATTTATTTATTGCTGATTTTTTTACTGGTCATTTAGATTACAGCGCTTAAAATAGTGTCACTGTTCCATTCTAGCTGATTTAATCGTCACCAACTTCACCAACTCTTTATAAATGATAATAAATGACCAGTAAAAAAATCAGCTAAACCCTATTTTCTACTAAGTCATGAATACGTATTAAAAGTCTCTAAAATTCACCCTGGCTATTTAATATTCTACAAGCATTCTCAACCAACTCCTAAATTAAGCATAGAACTGAAACTTTCTGAGGTATTAATTTTAAAACTTTTCATAAAATGCAGGAGTTTTTCTCATCCTGATAGGGTTTTTCGTTGAGTTAGCGGGTAATCCCACCGGTCATTAATCAAAAGTTAATGACTTCTGAGAATGCGAGATTTTAACGAACCCTGCTTATCCCAGCACAATTGCATTCTATCTAATTAACTCTATGGCAATATTAGTTGTTCAAAAAATAAGACAACCTTTTCCTGTTAGATCCTTACTTAAAACTTTATCCCAGAAGTATCTAGGTAAATTTGTCAGTTAGTATTTGAGGGCAACTTTTACTAAAAAGATTCACTCCTATGTCCTTCTGAAATACAGACGAATCTACAATAATAAGTATAATTTTTTCAAAAAATTTAAATTGAAATTTTCTCGATCTTGAGCTCGCAGAGGCAAGACCTCCTGAGGATGCTTCGTGTAGACGCGAACGCGTCGAAAAATTCTTCTGGTTTGGCTGCGTGGCGTTTGTGACGTCACGTCGGCCTAGCAGGAAAATTAGGCGGAATTGTCACTAGATATATTTTTGTATTTGTTAAGTGTTTTATTAAAATAATAATTTGATGTTTTCTTAAAATATTTGTTATTATTAAAATTAAAAAAAGTAAAAAACTGCAAATATTTATTTTTGTTAAGCGTTTCATCGTTCCATTGAAATTAAAACTGCAAGTTATATATATTGAGGGAATCATTTGTTGACGCCCTTCATTTCGATACCTCACACGATGAGATTCGAAGAACAACATTTTTTTATCTCCCAATATGGCGTCTAAAATGCACCAGTTTCTTTATTTCTTTATTTTTATGTCCTCAGTATCAAGACGAATTTAACGACGATTACGAACGATTTTTTAGAAGTTATGGTGGAATAAAGAAACTCACAAATATACTTACATGAACCCTCAAACATAACTCTCCTTCTTTTGGGCAGTCGTGTAAAAAGATGGACGTAGAGTATTTTTTGGAGTCAGGATAATAATTATTTGCGAAGTTCAATTTTATCGTGATCAATATACTCCAACCCTTAAAAAATTAGTCAAAATCTAGATATGACCATCGAGTTCTCCTTTTTACAGATATTCATAAGTATTGGTTCCAGGCCACATCAATGTGCATCACCATAAATAGTGAAGTCCCATCTCTGTTCGTAGAGCTAAAACATATCATCATTCCTATTTGAATCCCCGAAATGCAACTTGCGATTTTGTTCCTGTCAAGCATGAAATAAATGCTAGACAAGTTTGCTTAATTTTCTCCCACATTATCACTCGGCCACCAGAAGATCTCAGAATTATATGCTATCTTGCTTTTAAAATAGTACCTACTAGTGTTCCATTTGTTGTAAAATTCCCCAGAAATACCTTTAAAGTGTAGGTAGCTGATTCTTGACTGCTAAATATTTTTAATATATGCAACTGAAATCCAGCAAAATTAGATATGGCGAATCTTGCAGATTTAGACTGAAAATATCCTTTCCACCTATCCCTTTTTTTGGATGATTTATTCATGCAATTAGAAAGAATATATAATATTGCCACATACGAACCTATAACGGATGGGGACCTCTCTTAGGTTCACGAATTGTTACTACATTACACCGGAAGACGCAGATTTGGGAGGCCCTTCACTAGGCATTCCAAGAAAGCTATTCAAAGCCTGCTTGCCACTCTAGCCACTTGGAAAAATTTGCGGTCAATCAATGTATAGAATAATACCACGCATTGCTTTAAGGGTTAAATTTAAACTTGTTCTTAAAATATCCTATAATTACAAGATTAGTGTAATTTTGGAAGATATTGAAGATTCAAGTAGATGGCCACGATATTAAACGTAATCGAATAAATTGATTTATGTTATTACACCGACAATAGGCACTCAATTTCAGTTTCTAGCAAAATGGAATTTAATTTTAATTGGCGCCGTGAATCGTCATTGTTTGAAGGCGAATTGAAATGGAAGAAGCTATCTGCCAATTTGATTCTTAGTAGTATGCTTTCGTAAGACACTCGTATTTGACAAATTGAAAAGATAAGGTGTGTGCTGTGCCGCTTACGAAGAAAATTGGGAATCATTACACTGTCAGCAGGAGCAGCAAAAGATAACTAAATTTACTGAGCAGTATGCCACTATTGACTGGCAGTGAGTGGGGCGCTGCTGCATTTTATGCGCTCAACTGGATTTTTACCATATCAATGCCCTGATTAAAAAAATGGTAGTGAGGAAAGCATTCTCAAGGATCGGTAGCGTCAGACAGGTGGCCGAGTGTAAAACAAAGCCAAAACTTTTACAATTCAGTCTCTGTGTTCTTCTGTGTGCTGTTAGCAAAAACAATAGCATACATCGTCTTTTAGTAGCACTATACGAGTCATTCTTTGGGAACAAGTTCGTCCGGGGAAGTACTTTTACTATACCTATTTCCACCGCCGAGCCGTAATGTTTGCATTACTGTGTTCCGGTTTGACGGGGTCGCCAATCACTTAACAGTGTGTGTCCGGCAGTACTCCTTGGGAGCCAGAAATTACGAGCACATGAGACTTTTAATAACTTTATGTGTTAAAATCAGTGAAATAGATTTTTATAGGCGAGGTAAGTCTCGTGTTTTTTTCCGTTACCTTATCACGTAAAAAATTGCTTCATACATGCAATAAAATTAGTTTTAAAATATCTTTATTAACCATACCAAATAATAAACTTTATGCACACAGAATATAAAATAGAACACAATAGAAAATTTGCGTATCGCTATGGCTCCCAACCTCAAATGGCTTGGTTGCAAGGCTCCCTGGCTTACGACTAAGCCCTTTCATCCATCTTTACATTCAACACCGATACTAACGTATCTTTTTCTAAGTTGTCTATGCCTTTATTAAATAAAATACTCTGAACTATATACAACACTACAGCTACTATAATAAAAGCACTTAGACAACCTACAAGTCATAGCAGACTCATAGGCAGTCCAAATGCTCCAGCCCACTCCCAGTTGGCAGCGTTCCCAGCATGCTGGGCATCAGCATCCCAGTTGTCTATGCTTTAAAAAAGCTCACTGAGTTTCCATAGCTGACAATATCTCAAGCTATATGTAAATTAAGGTAAAAAAAAATAACAAAGAGGTTATATCTAGTAATATAAAAAGGCTTTCGTTTTAAATAATGTATGTGGTAATATACATCTAAACTGTTAAATTTGTTCTTCGCCAAAGGGTGACAATGATTGAACAAGAATCGGTAAACCCAAAAAAAGGAAGCAAACATTTTTGTTTTAATTTTATATAAGGCCTTCACCTTATATAAAATAAGAACTTGGGCATTGAATTATTCAGTAACCGAAACTTTATCCGGACCAATATCGTTAGCAAAAAGTACAAGTTGAGAAAATTTAGCTCTAGGCTCATCAGACCAAAATTCAGGTCAAACCAAGGTCTACCAACACAGTGCTCGCATCACCTCCTTAGATGCCTTTCTTTATGGTAGACAGTATGGTATCGTGATGGGAAAAGCACGATGCCAATCTGGTGCTAAGCGGTAAACAGACGCAGTTTGTCACAAGTGGCGAACTGCACTACGCCCATCAGCCCAAAACATAAAGTTGTTAAGTCTCATGTGCCTATAATTTCACCTGCATCCATTCCTTTCAAACCGGAACTTAGTAATGTGAATATTACTGTTTTGCGGTAGAAACAGGTATGGCAATAGTATTTTCTCGGACGAACTCGTATAAAGACTTCTACTGCTACTCTATACTACTCCAAATACCAAACGATAATTTGATTGGAGACTGAATTATTCAAGATTATTTATTTATTGCAGTATGGGTTACAATATGTTCTTAAACGAGGTTTTTTGTCCTCCATATCTTGCCAGATGCGGCGTACAATATTATATAAAAGGTTTATTACATACTAGAATTCAAACATAATATAGAATAAATTTGCTCAGATTAAATCATTCATTTATATTATAAATTTTATTATTAAATAGTATTGGAAATTATGTCAAGTGTTTTATCATTCAAAAAGTCATCAATATTATAATAGCATTTGTTCATTAATATATTAAATAAATTCTTTTTAAATTGTTTAAAAGTCATGTTTTTAATTTTATCTGGCAAATGGTTATACAATTTAGTGCACATTACATATATACTATTTCTATAGAAAACGGTCTTAGGGTCATTTAAGGGTAGAACAAGATATGCTTTTTTCACCTTACGCGGTATTCTAGCAGTCTTAACGTCAAAATTATTTATATTTGATTTTACAAATATACATGCTTCAAGTATATACATGGAAGGCAAGGAGAGTAAATTTAATTTTTTGAACATTGGCTTACAACTGTCAGTTCTTTTCGCTCCTGTTATAGCCCTAACACATTTTTTTTGTGTCCTAAATACTGCAGGAGCATTGACGAAATTTCCCCACAGTAATAGACCGTAGCGCAAATTGGAAGCCACATTTCCGTGATATGCACAGACTGCTGTTTTTTGTGATGATGTTTTAACTAATTTTCTTAGAGCAAACGCAAATCTTCCAACTTTTTTGCAAACGTGGATTGTGTGACTCTTCCAATTCCCGTGGCAGTCCAATAACATACCCAAAAAATGTATCTCTTTTACTTGTTGTATAATGTCATTTTTATATTTTATTGAAGTTTCTCGGTTTGGATTGTGGTAGAAATTGCATACATTTTGTTTTATCTATAATTACTAACAAATTGTTATTGTTAAACCAAATCATGATACTCTCAAGGGCTTTATTAATTAAACTTTCATATTCGCTTACATTTAAACATTTTTATTATAATAGTTGAGTCATCTGCAAATAAAACCATTTGATGATCTACTGTATTAGGTAAGTCGTTTATATACATTAGAAAGAGTAAGGGTCCCAGTATACTCCCTTGTGGAACTCCATGTTCTACACGTCTCAAGTTTGATTGGAAAGCGACTTCTACTTTATCGTTCATTCGTGTAATTTCCGTATATTGTAGGCGATTTTCGAGATACGATTTGATTAGGTCGTGTGCAATGCCTCGAATACCATAGGATTGGATTTTTTAAAATAATGTTTCATGACACACAAAATCAAATGCTTTTGACATGTCCATAAATATAGAAGTTACCAGAGCACCACTATTAAGGCTTTCACAAACTGTTTTCATCATTTCGTAGACGGCTCGTGTGGTAGATCTATTAGTATGCGGTAACTATAGTCCATATTAACGAAATGTGCATGTCGGAACATATTACAAATTAATTTTAATTCTGAGTTAAGTTTGGTTTCATTTAGGTTATGGTTGTAAAGTATTTCTGATATTAGACAGTTTGTGTTCTTGGTATCAAGAAGAAGTTGGCTGATGAACATTTTGAATTTGGCTGGGTTATTGTCATTTATGCCTGCCGCTAAAATAACAAAATCTTGCTTTCTGAGATTTTTTATGTCCATTTGTAAAGAGGTCACTATATTTTCTAACTTTGCACCAGGCTTGTATATACAAAAAATTTCGTATTCATCTCCAAGTAACTTTTGAAAGGTTCTTTGCATATGCCTTCCTTGTTGGTCTGCGATTATAAGTACTTTTTTCTTTATGTTTGTCGTTTCTGTACTTATTTCTTTTGCTTCGTTAAATATTGTGTTATTATAGTCAGAACCTGTTCCATTGTTGTCGCTTGTTTTTATTACCTGGGAGTTATGGTTGGTTTTGATAAGATCTTGTGATTTAATTAGTGATTTGTTGCTACACACTGGAGTAGAGCTTTTTATTTTTGATTTATTTGGGGTACCTGTGCATATCTTTTTAGGTTGAGTTATCAAATTTTGTTGTTCTAGGATTTTTCTTTGAAGTGTATTTTTTTCCAGTAGTAAATTTTCTATTTCTGTGTGTGCAATTTGTAATTGTTCATTTAATATATCGTTTTCCTTTTTGTGATCCTCAAGATCTGTATTTGTCAAAGTCGATAGGTCCGGGAGACTTCTGGCCAAATGTTCTGACTTAGAAAGCTCAGATACACCTTGTCTTAGGATTGATTCAGTAGAAGAGTCAGAGTTGTTTTCGCCACTTACTGTGTCAGATATGTAAGAGATTTTACTGAGAAACTTTTTTGTTAATTTTGTTTGTTCTGAAAACTTATTTATTTTTTCTTCAGAATTTGTCAGTGATGGTGGGTTTTTACCCATTTTCACAGGTGTGCTACATGTAGTGACATCACGAACTTGTCTTTTTGATTTACCTACAAGGCATTTGGGACACAGCCAGTTAGTTTTAATTGTCCTTGACATCATGTCATAACGCGTAATCGATACTTTGGCACATCTGAGATCGTATATGTTCATACAAAGAACACATTTCAGCATTCTTTCATTTCCAATATTTTTTTTGCATGTAATGCATGCAACCATTTTTCTTCCTTTTTTGGGAGTCATAATGTACAAATATGCAAAAATTAAAAATATAAATCGGTGCAAAAAGATCATGTCTCAATGAGATTCGAACGTAGGTGTTCCGGACTGCAGCCGATAATAGTATAGATGAGCTACAGAGTCAGTTATACAGTACTTCCAAATTGTCGAACCATTTATTCTAACTTTGTAATTCTTGTCAACCCTAGATGGAGGTACTTTTCACTTGATTACAACTCATGCAAGGTCCAAAGTCCAAATTGTTTGCTAATTGAATGTCAGTTATGGTATGTCTTTTATTAAAAAAATATGGCACTTAGACAATTCAGATTTTCACTAAATGTTTACTGCACAATACTTATGTGGTAGAAGTCACTAACACATTGTTTTATGGAAGAAAAAATAGACTGACACTAGGTTTTAGGCTTAAAACTTTCTTCTTTAAAAAATGTTATTTATACTGGTTTAAATACTTCACTAACACTAATTCAGAAAATTCACACATAGATTTATAGAACTTTGTAGCTTTAGGCTGAAAATAATCACTTTAACTAATTTTACGTAATTAAACACTCGAGAGCTAATGTTTACATGACGGCAGCGCCATCGCCAGCTCATATTGAGTAGACGGTACGCTCAAGATAGCTGAATGAACGAAGAGAATCGTCGTGTTGATATCCTATGAAAGATAATATAACGTTATGTTGGTAGTTCATTTTGACGGTGTGCCTTAAGCGTTGCTAAAGAAATGGGTATAAATCCTGCTTTTTTTTTCAGTCAAAAGGGTGCCTCTATTTGCCATGTTAAGGAAATTTTTGACATCCACCTTCACTTTTTTCTTCGTGTTATTAGTGAAGACATATTGTATCTACACATCCCTATATCACACGGGTTGGATAAGGTTTAGGACGATGATGACTACGTTTTGGTTTTTGTGGCATGTTGGGGTTACATTTTTATCCGCTTTTTTTACTGCTTTTAAGGAATGCTTGAACGGTAGAAATGTTTTGTAGTTCTGCTGTATAAACAGAAATGTTCTGCAGTTCTGCTGTTTAAATATACACCCGGACTATGACAAGTTGACCATGTACTAATTTTCATACCAATTTAAGTCTTAAAATTATGAAAACTAGCTACTTGTAAATGAAAAATCCTTTCAATCTTCTCCTTTGTTAATATATATTTCATATTATGTACATCTTTTCCCACTTGAATATTAATCTAATTTATGTAGAATTTCTACCATAAGAGAACCTCTCGGATATGAGGTTAAACTAATAAAGGTCTTGCACTTTTCACAATATTACTCCTACACAGAATATCCCCGTATAGCGTAGCACAAAAAGAAAGAAATTCCGCGACAATAACCTACTGTCGCCGAAGTATAACGGGGTTTAATTAATGCAATTCAGTGTTGAATAGAAAGCTTTGTTCGCTCCGTGTTGGTGCTGAAAATCTCATGATGAATCTGCAGTCAGTCTCTTTAGCTGACAGAAACCTTACACTGCCACCAATTTATTGTAATTGAATTTGTAGTAATCAATAAAAGCAAATTCGAGTATGATTCCAAAGTCCTAGATTATGAAACCATATATTGCATATTCACTCTCTTCTATTAAATATCATGGTCGCAATTATTGTCATGTGATCATGGAACTTGCATATAATTTTTTATTATAATTTAATTATATAGATTGATTGACTCGCACTTTACTAGGTTTATTAATGAGTTGTTTATAAATTGCAAATAATCTTAAAATAATTTATATACAATATATAAAATGTTTGTTGTAGAACTTATAGGTCAACTTATTTATATAGTTGAAACCCTGCCTTCTGCTTTAGTATTAATATTGTTGTAGAAGGCAGCCATATAATGATAATATCCCAAATAATGAGTACAATTTAATTGTGTGTATTTGAATGTGTAGCCGCGGGTATATTGTCGTTTATGCAGGAGAGGGTGTGAATGTATCAGTGTGTGAAGTAGGCAGAAGGGTGAATATACGTATGTGTGCTTGAAGTGAAAAGAGTGTGAAAGATAGTATACATACCAGACTTTTCCATTTTAAGTTTGGTATGTATACCATCTTTCACACTCTTTTCACTTCAAGCACACATACGTATATCATTTTAATTTAAAAAACGGAACGAACTTAGCTTTCTATTGACAACCTTCGTAATAAAAAGTTCCAAATAAAAGTAATCGATGTACCGGACCATAAAATCTAATATAATAGAATGTCCAATTCGATATAACTAAGCAAGAAAATTTACTCGCTTAATTAAAGAGCGGTATGAAAGTTCATCAACAAATATGTCAAACCTGCTAACTGTGAGCCGTGTCGCTCACTGAAAATTCAGTACCAACACACAATATAAGTAGGTATTTCCTGTAGGTATGCATACTTAGATTATGCATACGATTCCATAGTCGATACGACTTATAACTAGCGACTTTGCCCTATCCAATATTTATTTAGGCAGTTTTACATTGCAAGACACTGCGGTTTATGCACAAAACTGTTGTTAAATTTCAACCTATAACCTATACATATATATTAAAGGTAGGACGGATAGACAGAGTAGGTATACTTAATACGAGTAATAGGTTCACATTCTCTTGTACAGCACTATAAAAAGCATTTCCATTAATCAAGCTCTAGGTACCTCATTCTAAAAAAAAAAGCTCATAATGCTCGGTAGTCGGGACAACTATAGCGACTTTGTCCTATCAAATATTTAATGCAGTCTAAAATTGCAAGAGGCTGCGGTGCAGATTTTTGCATAAAACTGTTGTTAAATTTTAACCCATTACTACTTTGAAAAGTCAGACTTAACGGAAGGACGAATAGAAGGATGGCCACTGTAGGCTTAATACGAATAGTAGGTTCCAATTATTTGGACAACATCATATAAAGCACCCATTGATCAAGCCTTATTATCTAGGATTACTAGGTACCTTATTATCTAGCGTAAGCTCATATTACTTGGGACAATTAGCGACTTTGCCGTATCAAAATGTAAAGGCAGTTTAAATTGCAAGAAAGTGTTGCTAACATTTTTGCATAAAACTGTCGTTAAACAAGTCTGCGGGAAGTCTCCGTGAATCACGTCACACAAATCTATTCTTGATAGTATAATTATTTGAGTGGAAATAAATGATTTAAGTTGATATTTGATTATTAAATATTGCTCGTTGTTCACGGACCTTTTGTGAATTGATTACAAACAATACTAACATACGCACTCTAGTCATGATACCGATTAAGCATGCTGATTATACGTATTTTAAAAAAAAATATCTACAACCAATAAGATTAAGTACTTACGAATGATTCAGAAAGTTAGCTTGACTGCCGTGTTACTTATGTGTAAAAGCGCACCTTTGAAATCACGAGGTTCGGGGTCGATCACCGAGTGGGAAAAGTTATTGGTTATTTTGTGTTAAAAAAGATTCCGTAGCAAGAACCCGTTCTAAGTAAATACACTCGAGAGCAATGAATCCGGGTCACTTAAAGAATGTTAAAAATCTCGGAAACTAAAAATGATAGGTTAATGCAATAAATTGTATTTAATAGACAATGTAATACTCCTTAAATGAAGGTATTAAAACTTCTTAGTTATTGTAAAGTTATATCATAAAAAAATCAAATTTGAAAAAGGGCCACTATCGAAGATGGAACTACGAAATTACAGCATTTGGTTTTGCTTTTGTTTGTAATCTGTCATTTATGTGGGTACATAAACCATGTTGATAGTGCTCTATATTCATTATTCAAGCTGAAATTATGTCGCTTACGCCTGAAGAATGCACCAGAATACTTACAATGCTGGAAACCGGCCGGAGTCAGCGCGATACAGCCAGGACTGTCGGTGTGTCGCTGTCAACAGTACAAAGAGTTCTCCGACGTTACGAAGAAACTGGTTCTAACCTACGCAGACCAGGAACGGGCAGAACCAGGTGTACCACAGCACGAGAAGACCGATACTTGGTGAACACCATGCTTCGAAATCGCTTTCTCACAGGAACTGAACTCACCAATCAGTTTCGACGCCTCGGAGGAAGTAACCCAAGTGCATGGACAGTAAGACGTTGGCTTGCTGAATCTAACTTAAAACCCCTTAGACCTGCAAACGGCCCTAAACTGGAGCGTGGGCATCGTATTTCGAGACTAAGATATGCCCAGAGCCACGTAAATTGGAGTATTGAAGATTGGTCAAAAGTTATGTTCTCCGACGAATCAAAATTTATGCTCTACAAGAACGATGGAAGACACAGAGTGTATCGAAGACCAGGGGAAAGATTCAAGCAAGCATGCATCGAAGAAAAAGTAGCCTACGGTGGTAGGTCTGTACTTGTGTGGGCCGGAATTTCTTCTGAAAGTCGCACAGAGCTGGTGATCATAGAAAACGGCTCTTTAACTAGCGTAAGATATGTGGAAGAAATCCTCAATGATCACGTTGGTCCATTTATGGTCAATTTAGGTGAGGATGCTATATTTATGCATGACAATGCCCGACCTCATACAGGTAGGATTGTGAATGACTACCTTCAAGAGATGAACATTACTCGTATGGAGTGGCCAGCGCGCAGCCCGGATATCAACCCGATCGAGCATGCTTGGGACGAGCTAGGCAGATGCGTAAAACAACGAAACCCTCCCCCAATCACGCTTCGTGAGCTCAAAATTGCTCTCACAGAGGAATGGGAAAATATTCCCCAAAATCGTATAAGGAACTTGGTGTACAGCATGCCAAACCGCGTAAACGCAGTAATGGAAGCACGAGGAGGCAATACGAAGTATTAAAATTCTAGAAAATCGTAATAAAGTTCAAAAATTTCATGTTTCCTATTTTTGTTTTAAGGAGAGATCAGCAGTTTTTTTCTGTATGTAATTTTGTGTTAATAAAATGTATGGTGACTCATATTTTTTTTACTTTCATTTAAGGAGTATTACAATGTCTATTAAATACAATTTATTGCATTAACCTATCATTTTTAGTTTCCGAGATTGTTAACATTCTTTAAGTGACCCGGATTCATTGCTCTCGAGTGTAGCAACATGTTAAATTCCCAATTCATGGGACCAAAACGTTTCTATGAAAGGAAGAATTTTATTCACCTCTAACCTAACCTACCCCTTTGGTGAATATATATATATATATATATATATGACGATCGGTTATGTTATGTTTCATAGTAAAACGCTACCTGAAGAGTCTACTTCGATAGAAAAAAGTAGCACATGATTTGTTTGGTGAGGTTTGATTTTAATGTACCTACCACATAGTTACTTTTCTTTCATAGAAAAGTAGGTAGCTATTTATATTTGTCTTTGTATGCTTAAGTTGGTAGCTATCAATTAATAACTAGTTCTAAAAGATAAATCTGGATATATTACTTGAGACATATCTTCAAATAACACAAAAGTATATATATAGTAGATTCAAAACTTCTGAAATCGTCGAAAATCAACAACAACAGAACGGGAGATCTTTGTCGCCTAATGAACCCGCCTAACGCGGCTACAGTAAACTAGTACTAACACAAGTACTAACTACCATCGTCATTGTTCACACTAACTAGATTTACCCTTGACAAATGAGTGTTTCAAACGGAGAGCGCCACCAAACCTGATTAGCTCTGATAAGCTACACATAAACATTCGGATCTTAGAGAATAATCAAATTAGTGCAAAGTCACATTTGTATGTACATATACAATGAAGGGTTAAGACGCTGTTAAATGCTGAAATTTTGTCACTATCGGACTGCGTAGGAGTGAAAGAGACGCAGCGATTGTGAAATCGCGATCAGTTTAGGTAAAATCCTTTAGTTTGTAACAGTAAGAAATTTATTTGTTAATCTAGATCACATTATCTTGACCAAGAAAAGTCTGAAACACGTTTCCATAAAATTTTCCCGATAGAATGAAATTGCAAAGTCTTCTTTTGCAAAAGCTTACCTTCTTTTGCAAAATAAGGTAAGCTTAAAACACAAAACTAGTAACATAAATTGAAAATGTAACTTTTCTTTTTCCTCTTGATAAGTTTTATTTATTTTATTAATAGATTTTTTTCATATACATTCAAACGTAAATAAGACATTTACGTTACAAGTACAACTTAATTAACAGTCAACTTTGCAATTTTATTCTATCGAGAAAATTTTATGGAAACGTGTTTCAGACTTTTCTTGGTCGAGATAATGTGATCAAGATTAACATATAAATTTCTTACTGTTACAAACTAAATCCATTTTGCTAAAAATCTGATCAAGTAAAGCTATTTAGTACTTACCATCGTCTTAAATATAACAGTAATTCCATGCAGATACCAATGAAATGAAATCAGAGATTTTGATCTATTGCCACATCTACCGGGCATAGTTCTAAATGTACAAATTTGGATGAATATTAAGTGTTAATTTTTACTAACGAAGGTGTTTGAATCAGCAGTTCCGAACGACTATTAATACAAACATTGTTCACTAACTACGTTCCACATGATAAATGAGCTCGCGAGACAACCGGATTAGCCGAACAGTGCAACTGGGTCGCGGTAACTCAATTTTTAAACACACCCACCTGTGCTGTACGCTCCCCGTAGTAATAAATGAATTTCCGGATTTTGTATTCGGTTGCATTTTTGCGATAACTGGCTGGAGAAGGCTGCCGAACGGTTATTTTATGTTAAGTATCATGCCACGGGTTTGAGCTTCATTGCATGGTGATAAGGCATTTAGCGAGCGAGTGATTGGCTACAGCTACCTGCCCTCAAGCAGAAAATCTAACACAATACACAAAAACTGTGTGTTCCGGTAGAGAGATACTTCCTATTTTGGGTCGAGACTGTTTATATCTATACCCTAAATAAAACCTTTTTATCTTTGTTCGTAAGCTTTTGTGTGTTTATACCAGGTAAGTGACTACCAACCAAGTACTACTGCTTTAGTTTGTTGCATCCTAGAAAACTGAGGCCAATAATTTGGGTTTTCAGCAAAACCGGGTACACTAAAAACCGTTTTAAAATAACGTGATTTACAGACAAAATCCCCAAAAACAGTCAAAAATGTTTAAGTAGAGACCAACATAGTAGTAGGTCATAACACCTGTAATATACTATGCAGATGAAGTTATAGCTAATAGAATTATTATTCTATAGGTAAATAATATTGTACAAAACCGCATAAAATAGAAAATTACAAAATCTCCATTTATAAACTGACTCTCTGTATTGCCATAGCCTCTTAAACATTACAGTTAAAAGAAGTGTCTAGCTATAATTTACACCAAATCCTATGGTACAAGATGCGAGGAGTACCTCGCATCTTGTACTTGTACCTTAAACCTTATTTCTTGGAACTGCTGATTATTTTTTATCAAATATGCCTGCATGCGAGAGTCAAAATCAGTTCACCCATAGGGATCTACTAACGTTTTAAAAACTTATCACCACCCAGTTTATTGCCATCAATGTTAAAATGGTTTTACCTGTCTGATTTCAAACGACAATTTTGTCGTCAGTCATCCATCTGACTGTCCAGCAACTTCATATACTTTTCACATGTTGCTAGACAGACTGTATCGAATAAATTTTAAAAGTTGCTCTAACGCCCATCCTCTATCACAGAGCACCGGAAGCTTTGCATCCGGAATACTGAGGTAAGTAGATTTTGTTTACTGGTCAGCAAAATTGACTTTAAACTTTCACGATGCGTCCACAAGTTTAGTATGGCTATAAATTCGTCAAATACAGAAGACTTGTTTGTTAAGACCTCTGCATGGTTTTATTATTGTATGTTGAGTCAAAAGTTCTTTTGCTAGTTTAAAATAAGAGTTATCATCTGCCTAACCTAACATAAAAACGCTATAAGTAGATATTTAAAAAGGTTTTGGAAGCTGTTTTATGGTCTCCGCCCCCCAGCCTGACGAGAGGGTTCCTTGGAAATACCTATAGTTGTGGGTACAGTACCTTTCGGATAATGAAGATCTTATGATGGGAACAACGAACTCTGTTGTGCGCCTATTGTGCTGCAAACTCTCACTTACACGCGTAGTCACACGCTACTCATCCAGTGCGTTTATTGCTTCAGTTGCCAGTTTCGACATCGAATAGGACTGGAGGTATTTTATTGACGACACTTTTCATGTTCCTACTTACCTCTGTAGATCTTACTTCTGTCGGTACACGTCGTTATAATATAAATACGTTTTCTTTTGCATCCAGAACTTTCTTTGATTTTTTCATTATGTGCCTTCATATTTTTATACATACTAAATATCGTATCAAAATACAGAAAACGAGAATTAATTTTTAAATAATATCAAAATCTATTCAATAGTAACAGAAGTAACTAATATAAACACAAAGCTTTGGCTTTATAATAATAGTAGAGTTTTATGTGAATTCAAAAGCCCGTGAAAATTGAAAAGTCCCGCTTGTTAGCATGTAAGTGCTTGTTATCGTTTGTTATGTACGGAATACGGGTTGAGTGGACTCATTTTTGATTTACAAAGGATATATTTTGCTTTGACAGATTATCACGTTTTTATAAGTCAGCGGTCACGTGTGTAATGCCAAACATAATGTACCCTTACATTATGTTTGGAACTAAATAAAGCCCTTTTTACTTCTGTGCTGCAGTAATTTGCTATCCGTATTTTTAAAGGGTCGTGTGGAACATGCACGAGGCACACTTGATGTTAAGCGTTAAAGTCTGCCTAAATCAGATGCAATTCGTCAAATATGACAAACTGCATTGCACCTATCGCCCTGAGACATACAGTTGTTTAGTTTATCAGTAGTCATGTCCAGTAATTTCATAATTACCAATATTCTAAAGAACTGTTGCCGGAACACGCTGTTAGAAGTGGTAGGTGCTTAGCGAAAGAGTTTCTACTTGAAGGTGGTAGCTAGCCTGGTGAATCGCAAAATGGGCTTCCACCACGCTGTGAAGCTCAAGCCAGAGGTGGGAATCGAACCATGGAACTGCGGCACAGCAGTCCGCTCGGCTATCATTGCGTCAAAATGAGGATATAGATTATCTTATGGTCTCATCATCTTCTGCGTCCCATTCTTCCACTCATGTGTTCAATCAATCTAAATGCAATGTATTCTCTTACAAAACAAACGACTACATAACAAAAACATATCAATGAATGTTTTCGCTAAATACACACAGGAACTACACAAACACTGAGAAAAAAAATCTGAAAATGGCTTCGCTTTGGTGGCTGACAGTCTAAATGACCCCTAACAAACAATTCGCTCGATGGATCCATCCCTCTACCTATTCGAGTGTGGAGCCCTGTTGTGGTCTTAATGTGCAGCGCAAACCTTGACGTAAGTGGTGACAAGCTGTGCATCTGTTACATTTACTGGACTTCACTGTCAATATCACTATTAAGTATAATACAAAGTCGCTTCCCGCTATCCCTATGTATGCTTATCTTTAAAATAATGATGCAGTTTTTTTAATATATGGAGTTATTAAAGATAGGTTTATATGTATAATACATGCATCATATACTAGAGAAACACTGATAAATTTAGAGGTCTCTAATGTGATGTACAAGGGAACCTTTAACCTTTCAAGAGAAACCACAAAAGAAATGATGTTTGTATTGTCTAATGACAAAAAAACCGTAAACGTTGTATATAAAGACATTCTGTAGTATATTTAATATCAGCATTGCACACCCGTGCGAAGCCGGAGCCGGTTGCTAGTCTAAATTAATAATTTCAAACTGGGAATGGTACGGTCCATTGCTTGAGATGTATGAATTAATCGATAAGATGTGAGAAAGATTTAGAAATGAGAAAGATCATAAAAAATCGGCCCAGTGCGAGTCGGACTCGCGCACGAAGAGTTCCGTACCGTTAGCTATACAACATTAGACTTCATATTTTAACTTTTTTTTTGTTTTAACGTGCGCGAGTCCGATTTGCACTTGGCCATCTTTTTGTATTTGTTGTTATAGCGGCAACAGAAATACATCATCTGAGAAAATTTCAACTGTCTAGCTATCACCGTTCTTGAGATACAGCCTGGTGACAGACGGACGGATGGACAGCGAAGTCTCAGTAATAGGGTCCCGTTTTTACCCTTTGGGTACGGAACCCTAAAAACGGAAGAAAAATAACGTGAAGGTGGGCAACATCGTCTTTTGAAGACCTCTTCCCCGCGGGCGATGCCCCGTCCACCCACTGGACTTTCCCACTGGTGGGTGGACGGGGAATTCAAATTTCCCCGTCCATCCACTGCACTAGAGTTGGAACCAAATCCACTGCTTCATCGATATTACAAATAATATATATTTTTGCTACTGGAGTAACTAAGGTCTTAGATGTGACAGCTGTCACAAAGCTGTCAAAGTGACAGTTTATGTAAAATAGACAGATGTGATTCGTGACAGGTGTCAAAGTGACAGTTGGTGTAGTAGTTTATGTACTCTACTTGTAATTTTTATGACATCTGTCAAACTTTTATAGATCTCCTAGAGATCTTCATTTCAGATGACAGCTGTCAAACTAAAATAGTTTTTATCTCGGAAACTATTGATCCTACACTACTAGTTTCTTCACAGATATGATAGATCTCATACAGATCTTCATTTCAGATGACAGCTGTCAAACTAAATTAGTGTTTATCTCGGAAACTATTGATCCTACACTACTAGTTTATTCACAGATATGATAGATCTTATAGAGATCTTCATTTCAGATGACAGCTGTCAAACTAAAATAGTGTTTATCTCGGAAACTATTCATCCTACACTACTAGTTTCTTCACAGATATGATAGATCTCATAGAGATCTTCATTTCAGATGACAGCTGTCAAACTAAAATAGTGTTAATCTCGGAAACTATTGATTCTACACTACTAGTTTCTCCACAAATATGATAGATCTCATAGAGATATTCATTTCAGATGACAGCTGTCAAACTAAAATAGTGTTTATCTCGGAAACTTTTGATCCTACACTACTAGTTTCTTCACAGATATGATAGATCTCATAGAGATCGTAATTTCAGAAGACAGCTGTCAAACTAAAATAGTGTTTATCTCGGTTACTATTGATCCTACACTACTAGTTTATTCACAGATATGATAGTTCTCATAGAAATCTTCATTTCGGATGACAGCTGTCAGATTTAAAAGTGTTTTATCCCGGCATCTATTGATCCTAGACTACTAGTCTCTTCATAGATATGATAACCTAATTTAAGTATATTTACTTGCTCTTCCCTTGAAATTAATATAATGTTCCAGACAATAGAACAGCTTTACTTTTTTCCTGTGGTAGTAATTTTGAAGCCAATTAAAATAAGCCAACAATTTAAAAAATCGGCCATGTGCTAACCGGGCCCCACTCTTTTAAAGTTTCTTGATTTTCACCACAGCTTCAAAACTACAATAAAGTATTGGCATTTTCAATATTATATAGATAAACGTATATGGTTCATACAACGAAATTTGAGATTCTTAAATACTCATAGATCAGTTTTTGCGAGAGACCCCGTTCTAAAAATGATATTTAATTTCCATCTTTGATGGTCTCCTAGTTTCATAGAAAAATATTAATATTTTCTCTACATAATTAGACTGTTAGTCCAGTAGCAGTACAATAAAATTGCGTGCTCACTTATAATAATATAAGGTTCTACCAATTTTGCACAGATTATTAGTTACAAACGTTTACCTTTTGAATAAAGCTACATCATCTGTGCAAAATTAGTTAATTCTTATATTTTCATAAGCTACAAACGTACTGTCTCTGGGCTATATGGTATACCCCGTGGTGTACCTACTGCAAAAAAAGTTTCTAGGTAACCTTTTTACGGCCTGGTGCCTCCCTGAAACATAATTTAATATAATTTTTAGTCCAATATTCTTTTATGAATCTACGTTTTACACAAAATATCTAAATTACAGGGCTGTAACGAATTCCGTGACATACTCGGAGGGACGGACAGATGTAGACAAACAGCGCGGGAGTCTCATTATAAGTGCTCCGTTTTGCTCTTTGTGTACGGAACCCTAAAAATACCTTTTTTTGTAGCAGTAGAACTCTTGGTGTCTGTTCGTCCGGGGAAGTACTGTACATATCCATTTCTAGGGCGCTGTGACGAACTGCCTCTGTTATAGGCAGAGGTTACGGCTTAACACCAGGTGGCCCTCGTGCTTTTACCATCACGGTATCATAAAAAATAAACCGTCAATTATAATAATCTCATCAACTGACTTGTTCTGATACGCAAAAATTCCTTCAGCAAAATGACTTATTTAAGAAATTCCAAAACACCGGACATTCTCTTATGAAATTCCTGCGTATGAAACATGTTATCAGGAATCAATATCCCCTAATATTTGCTTCATCCCATGTCAAAGGAAAAGTCGAGGTTCCGATATCTAATAACTGTATATTGGACAAGGCGGCTCCGTGTTATGATAATACCCTATATTTCTGTTACATGAACAAAGCTTTTGGCTGCGGCTCGGCGTGATCTAGTCTGGACATTAATTACTTGCCCTTTATACTAGGTAAATAGTTAGACCCGGGGTAAATTGGATAGAACGGGCTTCGTGACAGGTCGATTGAAGAATTAGATTTAGGGGAATCGATTTGTTAGGTTGTAATATATTCGTAGAGGTTCATCTGCGATGTTGATATGGGTGAATCTTGTGATAGAAGTAAATTTTTTGGGGTTATTATTTTAGATACTATGCTAAAATTAAAATATCTAATGAAGGTTAGTTAGAAAATTAGTTTTGTAATCAAATTACCCTTCAGTATTTGTCGTTTGTAAATGTGAAAATTATTGAAAGAATTTAATACTAGCTTAGCAGATTCTATTATATGTATAAACGGATAGTATGTTCGTCATTTTGTTTGGTGGTCCGTTCCTGTTTCATGCCGATATTTGAACGGTTGGGAAAGGATAAAGTCCCACTTGATCACATGCGGTATTAACCTATATTATATTAGATGCGTTTCGTCACAAGTGACAAACTGCACTGCGCCCTTCAACTTGGGACACACAGTTGTTAAGTTTCATGTGCCTGTAATTTCTTAGTTATCAACTGGTTCTCATGTTCTGCTGCTGGGACACATTTTTAGGTGCTTGGCAACAGCTTTTCTACTTAAGGGTAGGTTTTATGCTTGAAGTAGCTAGCCAGGCATGCATTCGCAAAATTCCCTTCAACCATGCGATGCAGCTCCATCTGTCAGTGGGAATCGAACTTATGGAGCTCTGGCACGGCATTCCATAGCTAATACAACTCGGCTATCACTACTTTATTGATATATAAAATACGTAAAAGTTATATCTTTATATACGCGCGATCAAATCAAAGCTAAAGCCATAATCGCTAGCAAAAGCTAGTTCGAGTAGGTATGTGTACATAAATATGATAGGATATGACTATTGCAATACAATTTGGTTGCAGACTTATTCAAAGTTGACTTGTAAACGTATAACAGCTATGGTAGTAAAATTTTAGTTTAACAAATCGACATTTCACAAAGTAAACTGTTTCCTCTCATCTCCTCTCTCCTCCCTCCTGACCTCCTATAAAAGGCCTCTAATAAAAGACCAAGGACACGGGAACAGTTAATCGTTTCTTTAATATCATTCAATGTATATTTTTGATGATAAATGGATGTAACCAGTAATTCTAATTAATCAATTAAGGAACTACGTAATGGTTATTTGGAACGTATGTTGTACTGGTTATTTATTATTTGCGTATACTTGTAGAAAGCTTTTCCGATAAATTGATTTCATCGGTAATGTGATAAATTTCTGAAGCATTACCATAAATTACTTTCAAAACCAACCACTCCACTGTGTAAGTAAGTACCTAAGCCAGTCAAGTATGAAAATCTAAACAATCAGGAATGGAGGTTGAAATATAAAATGGTATTCCCTGTACTCTAACTAATTTTGTGTATATTATTTTGTCCTTGTGAATGTGTTATTTATTTAATGTACATTTATTTATATGAACATTATTCCTGAAACCTGAGAAGGAATTCAATCCCAATTTCCAATGAAATAATGATGACACGATTGATCTTACTTTTTATTTCATAAAGTAGTATACCATGCGAATCACTATAGTTGATACAGTCTTAAAAACTACTCTGGCTACTTCATTAAATCTTCTGCTAAAGTAATGTTATGTTATAATTATCATGCTAGTCAAAAAATTAAGAAATAGTTTAGATAATAATCTCTGGTTTTGACGATTCTCTGTGATACTCGTTACTGCTGGCCAGTTCCCGCAGAGCCTCCAAGAAGCGGAATCAAAGACAGTTGTAACTACAATTGTGAATATAGAGCAATACATTTTTAGACTAACATTACAATATTAAGCTGCAAACCTGTATGCAAAAGAAAATAAGAGGTGAAATGCTCTATAAGTATAGGTTTTGTATTAGAATTATAAAAAAAGTAAAAATTAAAATAAGTAGGTACGTTATATATCTGATCATATGTCATTTTTATTTATGATAGGTAAGACCCCGGGGGTGATGGATTAGAATTACGACAAGACATCGACGGGTGAAGGAAGGTCCCATGTTACATGTACCAACGGACATCGTAGGATCAAGGAAGGTCCCATGTTTTCGTACGGGATCTTTAAAAGTGCAACTAAATCTTATCTCCATTTTTAAAACAATTAGCTAGTGAAAAAGCGGACAAATCGTAGTCGAGCCCCGCTCTATACGGGTTCAATATTGCAGCAATCTACCGAAGGAATAAATATATTGAACACATGAAATATTATACCAATCACACATAAGTGTAATAAGGGTAAATAGATGACAAAATCGATAGATTCGTATATCAAAATTATATAACTCTATAAGTAATTTTAGTCGTTTGTTTCAATCATCTGCTCTGAGTTAACTTCATTGCGAATTCAGTCGCCGATTATTCTGAATTTAATTATACCAAATGACAATCACATAAATAATCTAAACACGCAATAACTCCGACATAATTGTCATTGTGGAACGCCGAATGTTTTCGTATAATTCAGAGGCGCAAGACGCCTCGTCTTGGGTGTCCCACGTTCTTACTAATTTATTGCGACCACGAAAAGAGCTGTAAAGGCAAAAACATAGAAACTTACTTAAAATTCTCAGACAATGTTTCAGGAAAGTTTTTAATTTTGAATTGATGCCACAAAATTCATAGAAACATTATAGTAGGTGTACTTTCTGAGATGATGGGGAAAAATAATTATAATCGCACGTTATTTTTTGGCAGACAAAACAACGACATGATTACTTCTATTAATAACAAATATTTTAACCCTACAAGGCTCAATTTTTTATTTGTGTGTGAAATAAATAAGGTTTATATAGTTACTGATAAGGAGTCAGGAAAAAATAATAAAAAAATATATTTCTTATATTTTATTGAAAAATCATATTTTTATTTCAGTTCCACATATGGTACACTGAGCCTTAACTATACCTTTTAGTAACGAACTAGAACAATTGAATTATTATGATTTGTGACTTCACATCTTAGAAAATAAGCTAAAAGATATGATAAAACTTTAAAAAGAAATAACTATCAATAATAATAAAATTACCTACTGGTGATTTTTTTTTAAATAATTATTTTCTTTGATTAGACAAAGTTCTACTCGACGCTTTTCGGAAATTATAAAGGTTTTTTCCTTTACGGTCAGGATATTTACATCGTTGTCTTTTTCCCCCCAAAGAGGGAAATGCTCAAAACCGTCACATCTGACATCACGGGGAGGGAGAATTGTTGAAATGTGGATTCTTTCTTTTATTTTTAATTATATCAAAGCTGACGGTCTACCTTTTCAATATTGGCCTGATCTTATGCAAACCATCATACCCTGGACTACCTGATGGCGGCGGCTGCGTGGAGTTGTCATTGAAGTAAAGGAACTGGCAGATTCTTTTAAATTGATGTAGCGGCATTGTGTTCATAATTAGAGTAATACGCAATTCAGCTGTCCAATACATTCGAATATTTGGCATTGGTACCAAGCTCATAATCAGACAGATACTTTTTAAACTTTTTCAAATCAGTAACTGTAATTCTAAATGGTTTTGAAGAATTTCTCAGAACACTAAATTTATGCATTTTTTCTACAATATGCCCAAGTAACACGTCATCAAAAAACCATAAAAAATATTATATGGGTATTTCAAAATCCATAATTGGTGACTGTAAATCTGTGTTTCCAGTAAATGGCACATGAGGTAATTGAAAAGTTTTTTGTTTCCAAAAAATATTTCTTTTCTTCCTTTTGGTAACAAAGTCCTGAATTCTAGTTCTATTAGCAAAATTTGTGAATGAGGAGCGAGTGGATAGTCACCTACTTGCTCGTGATTCTGTACCTGTAGTGGTACCTGATGTACTCGGCTGAGGGTCTGAAATTTGTGGAGGGTAATTTCCGGTATCCATCTTCGTTGCGAGAAGATGAATGCTGATATTTTTGAGGCGATGATAAAGTTTCCATGTCGCTAGGAGACCAGATAGTAAACGTAGGATACACCGATTTCTTTCGATGCCTTCATCACTTTCATGGTCAGAAAAATCTTCGCCATCTTCACTCCCAGAAGGAATAGTCAGAAAACCGTCAATATCTTCATCCATCAATCTTCTATGCGACATAATCAGCAAAAAAACTATGTATTTATAAGCACAGTTTATGTAACTACGAAGTAATAAAAAATCATAGCTAAAGCTCAACGTACCATATGTGGAACATCCATAAAAATATGTCTATCTAATTATTTTACTACAAAAATATAAAAAACTAACTTACCTCTGTATAACATACACTATATTAAGTCACACAGAATTTTTGGCGAATCAGAACTACTCAATATATATTTTTTTTTTAAATTTTGAAATCACACGAATTACGCCGGCAGACGTTTAGTTCATATTTCATACGATGTCTACAATAATAGAAACACTTATGACACCTATACGTAACTACTTGCATTAAATTGTTGCTCAATATCTGAGGCATTTAACTAGATCGTAAATAGATGTCACTAAAAGTATTTTTTTAATATAGCAAGGAAAAATGCGGTTGTCCCGCATATGGCACTAGGTGCCTTGTATAGGGTTAAGAAAACATCAAATTAATATTTCAATAAAACACTTAAAAAATACAAAAATATATCTAGCGACAATTCCGCCTAATTTTCCTGCTAAGCCGACGTGACGTCACAAACGCCATCGAGATTGAAAAATCTCGATCGTGCGCTCGTAGAGTCAAGACCTCCTGAGGATGCTTCGTGTAGAAGCGAAACGCGTCGAAAAATTCTTCCGTTTTGGCTGCGTGGCGTTTGTGACGACACGTCGGCTTAGCAGGAAAATTAGGTGGAATGTCACTAGATATATTTTTGTATTTTTTAAGTGTTTTATTAAAATATTAATTTGATGTTTTCTTAAATTATTTTAAAAATATTTGTTGTTTTTGAATATGGATCGTTCATAGTAGTTCATAGATCGTTCATATCGTTCATATTGGAAGGCTGTTCGATGAATTATCGCCTGGCTAGTAATACCAACCTCAAAAGATATCATATCTATATCTATATCTATACTAATATTATAAAGAGGAAAGATTTGTACCTATTTTTGTATGTTTGTATGTTTGTAATGAATAGGCTCAAAAAGTACTGGGCCGATTTAAAAAATTCTTTCACTGTTAGGAAGCTACACTACCCTCGGTGAACATTGGCTATATCGCATCACGCTATGAGCGACGGGAGCGGAGTAAAGCGGGTGAAACCGCGCGCGGTCGGCTAGTCTCTAATACAGCTGTCGAAACACATCTTTATGTGCTTGGTTATGGATTTCTGAAGTTATAATACCTGCCGTGTATATATTTATGATCTCTATGTTGACTTGTATTTTTGCGAATAAACTATTTGATTTGATTTAAAGCTAGTTTTTAACAAATCCAGCTAATCCTATCGCAATTGCATCCTGTTTAACTAACGCACTGGCAATATATCTTGTTTAAAAGTTAAAACAATATTTTCCTTCCGAATTTAAACTATATTCCGGGAGGGTCAAGGTAAATTTGCCATTTGGCATTTATTGCCAATTCTTCACATAAATCGATATTGACCCCTGTGTCCTTATAAAATACGCGTGAATCTAATGTATAAGACATACGCAGTATGTAAGGGTCAGAATATTATTTGGAGTCAGGACAGAAAATTGTTGATAAGTGAAACCCCACCCATATCTCGGTACGTAGTGGCAAAAACATCATAATTTCTATGTACGTACATCCATGTAACACGATTTGCGTTTTTGTCTCCATAATATAAAATAACCAGTGAAGCATGAAGTAGATTTTAGGCAAACTTGCTTAATTTTCTCGCTACTATCATTTTCCATCTGGAGATATCGTTGTCCAATTCTTCTCTATCATACTTTATAAATCGTACGTGGGCTTTATTTTCTTGTACAAAGCGCGAAAATAACCTTCGCAGTAGAGTAGATAGCTGATTCTTGACTGATAAATATTTTCAATCTATAGAACTGAGTGAGTTCCAGCAAAATTGGAATCGGCGAATCTCGTAGATTAGGATTGAAAAAGTTTCTGTGACAAGCGCTTTGTTTGAATGATTTATTTATGCAATTTGAAAGTACGTATACATATTATTTTATTACGTATAAGGTCACTTTTATAGTATGTTGTAATTTGAATTAGTGCGGTAGCGATAATTCTCAAAGAAAAGTTATATTTTCGGTCTGCTTGCGATCATCTTCGATCACAAAGTAGTAGGCAAAATCTGCTCAAGGGGAACTGTCCTTTAGCAATTTACAGTATTTTATGAATTATGTGTGTTTGTACCGGCAGTCTAAGAAAATCATTCAAGGCCTCATAATAATGAGTTCTAACCTATTATTATCTTCAGAAAAAACTGCAATAGCTTCTTAGTACAACTTCGACTCAAAACCCCCTATCATTGTAAAATTAGTAATAGTATAGGAGAGATTGAATTATCATCAAGTAGATGGCCGCGATATTAAATGTTATCAGATAAATTTATTTATGTTATTACACCGACAATAGGCACTCAATTTCGGTTCCTAGCAAAATGGAATTTAATTTTAATTGGAGCCGTGAATGGTCATTGTTTGAAGTCAAATTGAAATGGAAGAAGCTACTCGTATCTGCCAATTTAATTCTTAGAGCAATGCTTTCACAATATATTATATGTCTAAACTAATAAGGAGCTTGAGAAGGAAGAAAAGAATAATAAGTTGCTAGTTTGTTAAAAGAAAATTAGGAATAATTTTACGGTCAGCACACTTAAAGAAAATGCACCCATTGAGCACCATGCCACCAATCACGTTAATACGAACGGAGCGTTTCTGCATCTTATGCGTACAACAGGCTTCCTTACCATATTGACAGCCTGATTACACGAACTTTAACGAACACCTATGAGAGCATTGTCAATGATGGCTGGAGTTAGACAGGCAGTCCACAACCAGAAAACGAAGGCGAAGCTTTTTAAAACTATGTCTTTGTAAAACCTTTGCCTATTTCGCTAACTACATGTTAGTATATATGTGGTTTTTCGTGATGTTAGAAAAAAGCATACAACTGTACTTATCTTATATTTGAACCCGCCTTTTTACATTAAAGTACTGCTTATTAAGGACAGCATACGAACGAAAGTATCCCCATATCAAATGTACCGGAATTATAATGGTTTCATCTCACTTGAAACCTTATCATTTGGCAAAGAAACTAAGTTTGAATCACGAACGCCCTTATTGTTCTTCTGTTAAAATATTTCATCTAATTTTTAAGATGACATATCCCATTTATATATTTGTCTCATTTTTGTACAGTTTCTACGTTAGCTCACCTCGTAGTAAAACTAATGAAAGTCTGCACTTTTCACAATATTATTCCTACACACAATATCCCCATATACTGTAGCACAAAAAGAAATAAATTTGGCGACAATAACCGACTGTCGCCGAAGTATAACAGGGTTTAATTAATGCAATTCAGTGTTGGATAGAAAGCTTTGTTCGCTCCGTGTTGGTGCTGGAAATTCCATGATGAATCTACAGTCAGTAAGTCAGTCTCATTATGTGACAGAACCTTTCACTACCTATTTATTATCAGTAAATTTGTGGAAAGTGATGGAAGCGAATTTGAACGTGATACCAAGTCATAGATTGTGAGACCATACTCTTAAATTGTATTCTCTTTGATAGATAAAATATCATGGTCGCAATTTAAGATCAAAGACTCGCAATTTGGTAGGTTTGGTATTGAGTTGTTTTTAATTGCAAATAATCTCATTCCATTGACTTATATCTCATTTGTATCGATGAAATAAATGTGGTGAAAGATTTCAGACCGTGAATCGTGATAATGGCAGATTTGACTTAAAATTACTTATAAGTAATTTTAAGTCATATCTGTCTTTAGACAGCTACCGTAACAAACGATTTGATATACCTATATTTTCTTATAAATTCAGAAAAAAAAATTATTAAAAAAATAGTGTATATGACAAATGATCAATTTGATTTAAGCAGAGAAAACTTGTTCGGAAAATGTATAGACCAGTATAAAATGTATATACAAGTATGTAATGCTGGCCAAGTGCGAGCCGGATTCGCTCAAAGAGGGTTCCGTGCCAGTTCACAATATAATTATTTTTTGTAGGTATTACTGTAGTTAATAGTAGCTAATGTACAGAATAGTGTAGGGTACTGTACTGTAGTATATATGTATCAAAATATTTATAATATGCGAGTCGGACATGTCTATTTAGGTTTTTGTTTCTTATAGTTTTACTTTTCGGTTTTGTACCATGTTATAACAAGTTGGTTGCTGTTATGACAGATTGAAGACAAAAATACATTAAAAAGGCAAAATGTTTTTGTACCCTATATATATTTTCATTAATATTTTTAATTAGCCAACGAACAAAATTAATTTAACCAGTTACCTAACATAGATCCCTGCCTGGAGGATGCTGGTGGCCAACTCCACTATTACGGTTCAGAAAATACAGTCCTCCGTTATGTAGGAAGGTGTAGGCTTAGTGCCTACTCGTAATATGTTTCTGTTCTCTTGTACGGTACCTTAAAAAGCATACATTAATTAGGTATCAGTACCTCATTCTCAGCAAAAATCCATATTACCCGACACAATGAGTTGGTAGTCATCTCGTCCTCTAAATTTTCGAGCATGTGGTCGAGTTGCCACCTTGAATTTTTATTATAATGTTTATATTTAATAACTCGACTACTACAACAAAGAAAAGTTGGTTCCACAAATTCTTCATATAAATCCCAAAATATTTACGCTCGACTTTGAGCGGCTGACATTGACAAATATTTAAATAAAAACTTCTACATGGATTTATTTTTTAATATCTCTTGAATTTTTTGCGTAAGGTTAGTCAATAAAAATATACAAAATTAGAAATAGCCGAAAACATATTAAGACATAGTCTCACAGAACTTGGTGATGTAGCACTCGTTGTGAACGGGTTGGTCCGGGAAATTACTGCCACCGTATCTATTTGTACCAACAAACAATAATGTTTGCGTTGCTGTGTTCGGGTTTATAGGGTATGGGTAACTGAGAATTTTACAGGCACACGAGACATTTTTATGCCTCAGAGTGATGGCAGTTCGTCACCTGTAATGATAAAATGCCGTTATAGGCAGAGTTACCGCTCAATATCAGGTGGGTCACGTGCTAAGACTAGGCTATGCTAGAGGCAAAAATGGTAATCTTTGTACTGAACGTTTCATTGTACGATTATAACCCCGTAGTTTAAAAATATTGTTGATTTTAAAAATTATACATTTTCATTTTGTTATGTCATTTTTCTTTAAATAATAAATAGTTTCATATAAAAACCGGATTTAACCGGACTGAGACTTCCAAAATTGAAATATTATCTTTTCCATAAAATAATGAATAAACCTACGAAATAGTTGAGTTTACTACTATAAAATAATTTGAAAATGGCTTCCTCGGTCGAGATGACTACTAATTTGAAACATTGCCTTATCAAAAAGCCAAGGAATTTAAATTAAAGAAAGGAACAAAAATGTAACGAGTGATAAAGATTTTTGCACATAAATGTCATTAAAATTAACAAATATTATGAAAATATTTCAAAAATTCATTAAATTAATAATTTAATAATACACTTAAATATATAAAATATATCTAGTGACAATACCGCCTAATTTTCCTGCTAAGCCGACGTGACGTCACGAGCACCACGCAGCCAAACAGGAAGAATTTTCGACGCCGTCGCGTCTACACATATCGTCCTCAGGAGATGTTGACTACGAGCGCACGATTCTCGATCGAGTTTTTAAAATATTCGTAATTATTAAATACGGCTTTCCACAAAGTAACACTTGAATCTATTAATTAAAACTATCATTATTACGAATTAGAAGAAGCAGCCTTTTATAGGTATGAGTTATGACGCACGGATGGATGGGCAGTGTAGGGTTAATACGAGTAATAGTTTTCGTTCTCTTGTATATCACCATAAAAAGCATCCATTAATCAAGCTCTAGTTACCTCATTCTCAGGCAAAAGCTCATATTACTCGGACAATTAGCGACTTTGCCGTATCAAAATGTTAAGGCAGTTTAAATTGCAAGAGAGTGTTGTAAAGATTTTTGCATAAAACTGTCGTTAAACAAGTCTGCGGGAAGTCTCCGTGAATCAAGTCACACAAATCTATTCTTGATGCTGTAATTAGTTGAGTGGAGATAAATGATTTAAGTTGATATCTGATGTTTAATCGTTGATCGCCGTTCACGGGCGTTTATCGTAATTATTCCAAGCAACAATACTACGAGTTTAATTAAATGACGCAGGCAGATATAACACTGATAATGCATTTTGATTACACAAGTATATAAGTACTGTATTTATATAATAAGTACGGTAATATTAAGCTGTTTAATAGTAATTGATTGAAGAAAATAAGTTTGACTGCCTCATTGTGTGCTTGAATGTTTGAGAACGCCGCTTTGGAATTAAGAGGTATTGTGTTCAATCCGTGTGCCGGAAAAGTATTTGGGTTTGAGATAAAAAGTTCAGTAGCACAGAACAGTGATCAGTGATAGCTCCCTTTCACATAGGAACAAAACAAGTCTATAAAAGAAGGATGTTTAAACACTTTTGCCTAAGTATCCATTGGGAACTACATGCATTTCGATACATTATGTTATGTTATGAAACATAAATAATTCATTTTCAATAATTCAGCAATAACGCCACCTGAAAGGCCACTTTGCTAGAAAAAAGTAAGTGGATCGGTATTTTAGTTTTATTTTTGTATACCACATAGTTAATTTTCTTGAATAGATTTGGTACTTATGTTTGCTGGTAAATTTCAACTAATAATGTGATCTAAATATAATATATATTAGATAAATAGTACTCAGATATTTCTTCAATAATTAAATTACAAATACATAAGAGAAGATTATAAACTTCTGAAACTGTCGAAATTAACAACAAAACAATGAGAGATCTTTGCCGCCTAATGAACTCGTCTGAAGCGGCAAACATTCCTGACACAAGTTCAATACAGTCACTGTTCACACTATACCCTTGACAAATAAGCATTTCAAACCGAGAGCGACAACAAACCCGATTAGCACTGATAAACTACACATGATCTTACGAAATAGTCATTTAAATTAGTCCAAAGTCATATTATGAAGACTTTTAGTTCTTAGTGCCATACATACGCTATTATTACAATAATCAGAGATTTTCAAAAATTGCCTGGGTATCTTAAACCAAGTGTCTATTTAGAAACGAACGTACTTGAATAAATGTTATGTTTTTATTTTTACTAACGAAGGCGTCAGTAGTCCCTAACGATTATTAATACAAAATTTTTTACTAACTACGTTCCACATAATAAATGAGCGCGCGAGACAACCGAATTAGCCGAACAGTGCAACTGGGTCGCGAGAAACTCAATTTTAAAACACACCCACCTGTACCGTAGGCTCCCCATAGTTATAAATTAATTTCTGGATTATTTATTCGGTAGAATTTTTGCGATAGTTTAAGACTGCCGCATAAGAACATGTGATATAGTAGTTTAAGCCTAGTTAAGGCATAACCTTGAGGAACAACAAAACAAAGATTTATTTAATCAGCTATACTTACTGCGTTCTCAAAAACGATTCTAGACATTTCAATAATATTTTTGTAGCACGATCTAATAGGGAATTCCAAAGGAGAAATGCGGCCTTAGTACGAGCCATAATATTTATTTTATTCGATACCGAGCAATGTCGAGTCGTCTAGATACTAGTTGTCAATTGAAAAACTCTCACGTTTATATAATATATCCATAACAATATATTAAGTCGTGATAAAAAATATCCTTACACCATTTTAAACACTGTGTGGTCACTATACTTCATACACGGTGGACTCGCAACAGAATCACTGCCTCGATAGGTTAACTTGGTTATTGTCTGACAGATAATTTAACACTTGTTTCACTTCCGATTGGCTGTAAACGTTTTTGACCTCGCAATTTCGTTAAATTTACATACAGCATTACAGGCAAATGAGTCAAGGACAAATGACACATGTCATGTAGGTGCAGGGTTGACCTATCACATGGGTGATTTAATGTCATGAAGTAAACATTTTATTCCTTATTCTTCACTATATGTAATGTTTCTTTTAGTGCCCTAGATTCAGGGAAGTAATGGACATTTTTGCACAGGAATAGCTTGCAGGTTCATGTTTATTTCTCTGATTAAACTATATAAAAATATATATGCATGAAATATGTACACGCACTCCTACCGTAACAATTCATATTGAGCCGTTAGCTTAGAGAATATAAGTGCTTTTAGGCTGAGTTTAAAATCGCTTTTGTTGTTCCCGCCTTTCCATTAAACATTTACCTACTATCTTCATTAATGTGATGTGCGCTTGTATACGAACAAGATGCTTAAAAACTAATCAAGTAGGAATCTATTTAATTACTTTATTGCATCTTTGCAAAGCATTAACAAACAGCAAGAATATCAGTTGTTCGTTTGATAACTACGAAGCCACATGACGCACTCAGCATTTGTTTTAAAACTTATAATATCCGGTGGATATTCATCCAATCGCTTAGGCTCATTTACCAAAATTGCACTTGTAATGGTCCACTTCCTACCCCTATCTCCTTACTCTGACGGCCGTATGTCTCCGAACTGCACCGAAGTGCATTCGGCTCCGCTCGTCACCCTCGAAAAGACACGACGGGTATACAATATCTTCTGCAAATCTACAACGTGCGCGTGTGTGGTCAATTAAATTTATATCTGGTGAACTCACCAATAATAACTGTAAATCCGCTATTTATGAACGTGTGAATGTCTAAACTTTCTATAAAAATAACAATACTGTGTCGTTTTTTGTGAGTGCTCAACTACTGCGCAGTGCCAGGTCTTATGGTTAATCTAGGCTTGGAACAAAGGATCTGCACACAAAGAATAAACAGGTACGTGCATGCTTCTTATCCTGTACACTGTTGTCTTCTACTCCTGTGATCTATCTATCTGCAGCAGTGTTGTCTCCCTATCTTTAAAGGAACGTTACAAGTGCTATTGGGTTCTGTGGGTAGATAAATCTACGACCTAGGCATAAGTGCAGGAATTTAAAGTCTTAATTAAAAATACAGTCCACTTAAATACATACAATCACTGTGAAACTGAGTTTTCACAATCATTGTGGTGAGAGAAATAGTATCGAACCAACTAGCATTTCCCACCAATATCAGTAATTTGACCTCGGAGTTAGATTTTCAATTACAATTTCTTTTCTATCATACCACTGCCTGGTAACCTCATAATAATATACTTTTCAAATGTCATTCAACAGACGATATCAAGAAGACATTCAAGAAGACATCTGATAAGTTGCTCTAGCACCCATCCCCTATCACAGAACACCGGAAGCGTTCTAGCGAAGCACCGGAGCCGATCAACAAATTGACTTTAAAGTTTGAAATTTCACGATGGGTTCATAAGTTCATTTTGGCTATAAATTTGTCAAATACAACAAACTTGTTTGCTGATACGATATAATTATTGTTGATTTTGAGTTAAGAGTTATTGTGCTCCTTTTTATTATAGTTTATCTGCCAATAAAACTCGTCGGGTGTCGGGTTAGACTGTCATCTCTAACCGTGGTTGAAGAGGCGAGGGTAACACACCCGAAGGTGGGCCATACCGCTTTCTGACGAACTGATATCACACACTGCGATCCCCAAGACGCCTGCCAAGCGTGGGAATTATGACAAACACCCTATATTGTGGGAGGTAGTGTTAAGCAGTAGACGATTCGGCTGATACAGTACAGTACAATCATCTGCCTGCCTTTATATCACGTACCTATGGCTATACATAGGTACGTGAAATAAAGGCAGTAAAGGCAATAAAAGCGCTTCGGTATATTTTCTCTTGCAACATTAAAACTATATCAGGTACATGTGCATATTTTGGAAAGCTTTTGTTCTATGAATGCACACCTGATGCTAACCCTCCTTTGAAATGCTTTGTTAGCTCTGGGTATCTCTTTGGTAAATGAAGGCTTAACGAGTGTTTTGTGCCTAATGTGCAGCAAATCCTTCAACACATTGACTAGATCAGTGGTACGCTGCTTATTCGGTGCATTTATTGCCTCAGTTACCAGTTACGATGTCCAATAGTACTTAGGATATAGACATGAAAGTATTTTATTGAGAGCGTTAATAATGTTCCTACTTCTCATTTTAGATCTTACTTCGCTGAGGTTTGTACACGTAGACAGAACAATGCGTTTTCTTCTACATACGGAATTTTGATATTATATTTAGGGCCCGTTTTAGAATGTTCTTATAAAGTTTCGGGTTGCTATGCCACACATAAATTAAATTAAATTAAATTATTATTTATTGAGATAAAAACGAAATCATAAAATAACTGAATGATAAAAATGACAGTGGACATGCAGCGCGTTTCAAGCTTTAACCGATGGACAGGCTAAATCGATGACTGTGAAACGCAAAGATAGTGTTTTATTTATTAAATATGTTCTGGGTAGTAGAACCGGAACTTACTCGAACATTCTGAAACAGGACTTTAGGAAAATATATTATCAAAATAAAGAACAGAAATAATTTAAAGTATTGAATAATACTGAAATCCATTCATTCTTAACATAAGTTACTAATACAAACACAAACCCTTGGGTTTAGGTATATTAATAATAGAATATCATGACCCTTGGGTTTAGGTATATTAATAATAGAATGTCATGTGAATTCAAAACCCCGTAAAAAATTAAAAGTTAGCGTGTACGGGCTTGTTACCGTTTGTTGAGTTCGGAATACGGATTGAGAGGACTCGTTTATGATAATAATATACATTTTTTTTTGCTATGACAGATTATCGCGTGTCAGCGATCAGGTGTGTATGTCCAGTGAACAGGTCTCAAACAATGACTACTCTACGTTATTTTTAAATAAATAAGGAATGCTCTTATGATTTTGTCCCTAATACGAATCTTATTTACTAGTGGCTCTGAGAGCTGAAGACCGTGAAGTGTCCGGCATCTAGAATTCTATTTCGTGGCCTACTGAAGTGGCAGACTGAATATAAAGTGATTGGACACGGACTGGCGCGAACATTGAGTAAAAGTTACTTTTAGAAATATTTTTTTATATAAAATCTGGCATTATTTTCATACAGTCTACAATGTATTTTTACACGACTGCCCAAAAAAGAAGTCTTATGGTTTCAGGGTTCATGTATGTATGTTTGTGAGTTTCTTTATTCCAACATAAATTGTTAACGGCTTAACCGATATTAAGGGCGCACCGAGCTTTTTAGGCGCGCCGCGTATGTGTGAGTAAGTAAGGCACGCCAACAGCATCCGTCCCCGTCCGACGACGGCCAAAGAATTACTAAAGCGGATAGGGACAAAGCATCGCGGCTCTGACTAAAATGGGCGGAACATGCGTGAATTTGAGTATTTCCTTCGTATAATAAAAACAAATACCTATTTGAAAAATGTAATGTGTATACGTTATAGAAACCATGTTGTTTTTTTATTATTAAAATACGGATGACTCTCCGTTAAGTATATACGCCGTACTAAGGGTTAATTTCGGTCTTTTAGATGTAACTTTGTTTTTTTTTTCTATAGAGAAAATTTTAAGTTATCGTGTTTCCCAAGTGTATGATTTATAGAATGAATCTTTAGATATAATATATTTTAATTACATAACTAAAAATTAAGAAATAAAGATACAGCAAGGGATCAAACGAACCACAATTACGTATCGCTGCCTCGGTGCAGGCTTAATGTATGAAATATCATTACATTGGTCTTGATAGCGCAAGTGACACTAGTGACATAAAAAGAATAATTAAATAAAACTGGTGGAGTTTAGTGAGATATAAAAATGAAGGGCTTAAGATATATTTCTGTTAGAAATTTCAAATTTTCGTGTTCTCTTTGTTTGTTTCCTAATCGTATGATGTTTTAGTGTTTGTTAAATTGCGCCCGCTGGTAGCGGACCGTCCTGCGTTGTTTTTAGGTCTTTAAGGTCAATAGTCACAAAGTTACTAACATTTTATAGTCATTATTTTACAAAATTTCGTGTATTTTTCAAATAAAAAATCTATTTCAACCTTTTTAAATAGCTCCACGCATCTAAACACGCGGGCCGCGATCCCCGATCGTTTCCCGTTGTATTGAGCGCGATCGGAGCTATACTTTTTTCAATATTGCAAGATCTTTTAAATCTACCTTAACTTCTTATATATTCTTTATTGTACACAAAATGAGTTGTTTACAGATTGGTTATTAATATTATACATGTACATAGGCGAGCTTAACCCTGAAAAGAGTTTTCTTCCAGCAAACCAAATAGAATGAGGCTCGAAAAAGTGTGTTTAAGTAGGTATCTGTGTACAACGAAAATAGAAATTAATAAATAAACTACAACTAATACACTCTAACATATACATAATAAACACAATTATATACTAATTATATACTATAATAATATATATAACCCAAACTAATACATAAACAAGATACAAATAATATTAAAAATATTCAATACATAATAGACACTAAAATATATTTTTATATATATTTCATTAATTTGACAGATAATGCTCTTTCACTTTGATCCTAAGCATTTCAAGAGAGGAACTGGCTCGGATATTATGGGGAAGTAAATTCCATAACCTCACAGAGTGCACTGTAAACGAGCTCTTATACACTGCTGAGGAGAAAGTAGGTACTTTGAGGAGGAGAGATTTTAAAGTTCTACTAGGGATATCGCGAGGTACAAGATAATCGAAGCGCTCACGAAGGTAATGAGGAGCACGGGGATTATGCAGTATGGTGTAAAGGAACGAAAGTACGTGAGCATCGCGGCGTTTGCGAATGGGTAACCAATTTAGTTGAGATCTATATTGAGACACATGATCAAATTTACGTAATCCGAAAATGAATCTTATACACAAATTCTGCAAGCGCTCTAGTTTGTTCAATAGTTCCTCAGTGGTGTCTAAAAAACAAACATCAGCATAATCTAAGAGAGGAAGGAGTAGAGCTTGTGCTAAAGTCACCTTGGTCACAAAAGCCAGAAACGTTTGAAGACGTTTGAGGGACTGGAAAGAAAAAATTACTCGCTTGCTGATAGCATTTACGTGACTATCCCATGATAAGGTAGGGTCAAATATTACGCCCAAATTTTTGGCAGTTTTAGTGAATGGTATCGGAGCATTATCATATTGAACTAAAGGAAGATTTGAATGGTCAATATTGTTAAGCATATACCTGCTGCCTAATATAAGAACTTGGGATTTAGAAGGGTTAACCAAAAGACCAAAAGAATTTGCCCACCTACTTAAACTATTTAAGTCAGAATTAAGAGCATTAATGGCCTCAACAATGTCATATGTAACTGAATTATTATGTAACTGAAATATTATGTAACTGAATTAAATATGTAACTTCATTGACATCTGTACAGTAGTTTTTTATAGATAAATTCCAAAAATATATATTACTTGCAGTTTTAATTTGAAAAATAAATAATTTGCAGTCGGGTTTTTTTACCTTTTTAATTAATTTATACATGTTGAATATGAATATGACTTAATTAAAATGTACATATTATTATAGACTGATTCATTTGTGGTGTTGATAAACAAATAAGTCAGCTGATGTCTCAAGAGGCCGGACACTGGACATGTTATCATGCCATTTGGAACTGACCAAAGCCCTTATTACTGTTTTTATCTTTATGGTAGTATAGTAGTCTACATAACAAAAACATGTAAAAGAATAATTTCGCTAATTTACACATAGGTACTACACGGACACTGTTGTAAAAAGTATTGACTTCTGTTTAATGACTAGCCGCACACCGGACTCATAACACAGCTCTCGTATGTAGCAATTCCACTACCTATTTAGGTGATAAGGGCGTTAAACTTTAACGTGAGTGGTGATATGTTGCTCATGTCATCAGGCATCTTTATCTGTGTTTTTATTTTACTACTCCTAAAGTACTTAATCTGGAATCTGTGCGATTCTTTGTATTTATTACCCATGTAATTATATGATTTAATGAACTTTTAAAACGGATGTGATATTGGTGGGTTTTTTAATATTAGTCATTTAAGTATTTGCCGTTGGGATGAGTGGGTGGCGGGTTATAATTGCACCCCCCACATCTTCCTGTGGGAGTCCTAAGAGGCGACGGAAGAAACCCTAAAAACGCCGTTTTTAATAATCTCAATATCTGACTGTTGCTGTGACATGCTAAAATTCGTTGAGCAAAATTACTTCGCCAAATTCCAAGACACCGGACATGTTCTTATGAAATTCCTGCCTATAAAACATGTTATCAGGAATCAATATCCCCTAATATTTGCTTCATCCCATGTCAAAGGAAAAGTCGAGGTTCCGATATCTAATAACTGTATATTGGACAAGGCGGGTCCGTGTTATGATAATACCCTATATTTCGTTACATGAACAAAGCTTTTCGGCTGCGGCTCGGCCTGATCTAGTCTGGACATTAATTACTTGCCTTTTATACTAGGTAATAGTTAGGCCCGGGGTAAATTGGGTAGAACGGGCTTCGTGACAGGTCGATTGAAGAATTAGATTTAGGGGAATCGATTTGTTAGGTTGTAATATATTCGTAGTGGGGAATGTTGTGCGATGTGGATATAGATGAACCTTGTGATAGAGGTGAATTTTTATGATAATTGTTTTAATTGCTATGGAACAATAAAAATATATTGGCAAATATGTAAGCTATCTAGTTTGCTACAAAGTTACTAGGTTATAATTTTTTCTTGCAATCTGTGTGGTTTGTAGTTGTAAAACTTGTTGATAGAATGTAATAATTAGGAGCTTATTTGATTCGGTGTTGAGCGGGATATCCCAACATAATATTCTGAATGTGAAAGTATATTTTTCTGTTTATTTGTTAGTTTGTTTCTTCTCAAATGCAGCAACAAAGCATACAATTTGTTCGCTGATAGTAAAACAGTTGATAAGTGGGATAGGTTCTTTAAAAAAAACTCGATTTACGCGCGATCTTATCAAATTTAGTAAACGTGGTAGTCGCAGGCGGAAACTAGTAGGTACGAGTATATGTGAATAATTATACAAATATGACAGGGTTTGACTATCTTATCGATGATTACGGATGACATGTGCCGTACGCGGAGTACAGATGCAATTTGGTTACAGTTTTACAAAAATATTGTGCTCCAGTAATTTGTAAGTAAATATGATTTTCGCTTAGCATGCAATATTGTTTGTTATCATATTTAGAAATATAAGAGGGTAGCGACATCATAGCGAGACTAAAGTGTTTGAAAAAACATTTCTTTCGATCAGATGAAGTCTATATAGTAATATGGTTGATGCCCACGCACAGTCCCTATGACGGTTAAAGTAATACGTAGAGCTAAAAATTTCGGCTCAAGCGAGAAGATTCCGGTGGCCGAGTGGCTTAGGCGCCCGGTGCGAAATCGAGGGACGTAGATTCGATTCCCGCTTGGGACAAAAATGTTATGCTCCTATAATGTAAATGTGAAGCATCCGTTCTCCGAAAGAATAACACATCATTTTTATTATGATTGGGAGCTTGTTATTTCTTTTCCCTATCATTGGTATACAATAAAAGTATTACGTTGTTGCTTTATAATTGGTTATAATATTGTTATTTAATCTAAATCTCTTCCTTTTCAGGTAAGTGTAGCCACTGTTGCGACGTCGTTGGCCAATTGGTTCGTACTCAGGTAAGTGATCTATATCTAGAACACTATGCATTACGTTTAAACTACCAATACTGTTTAGTTTTTTCGGTTGTTAAAATAAATATAAACAGTCAATGTTATACAGGGTTATTGGAAAAATGCTAACAACCTCTTAGGGTTGACTTCTGCTAGTCCTATCAAACATTTTGAAATGTATTTTTTGTTTTTTGAAATAGTTTATTATTCTGTTTTTTTATGTGTTTTGGCGGACCACCTGATGTTAAAAGTCTCGTGTGCCTGTTATGTATTATCTCATATTTTTTATTACTTTGCTCGATGTAGATATTCAAAACCCTATTCAAAGAGAGCACGGGGCGCTCCAGGAAAACCGCGGCAGGCACTCTTGGCTACGAGTAGGAATTAAAACACAAAAAAAAAACATATCAAAAAATAAACATCTCAAAATGTTTGTTAGCACTAGCTGAAGTCAACCCTAAGAGGTCGTTAACATTTTTTCAATGCTTTTTTCACTTTTTCAAGCAAGGTTATTGTTTGCCAATACCGTTTTACCGCATAAATTGATTTCACCGGAAATGTCATCAATTTCTGAAGCTTTACCATAAATTACTTTCAAAACCAACCACTCCACTGTATAGGTAAGTATCGTAGCCAGTCAAGTATGAAAATCTAAACAATCCACCATTTAGAAATGGAGGTTGCAATATAAAATTGTATTTCCTCTACCATAACTCATTTCATATAAAATTATATTTTAGAAATGGTAGAAATTGTTTGGTTATAATTTAGACCGAATCCCGTCGTGGTTCTACTCTTGGACAAAAAAGAGGTATCACATAAAGTTACTTTGATTGTTTCGGTTGGTGCAAATGATGCAAATAATTACAGAAACTTTCAAAATATATAAAAGTCTCAGAACAGGTGCTCAGTTTTCCCTCTGATGATTTTTATCTGACAGTCAACAATTTCTTCCGCCATTTTCTGTATTGTTCAAGACCTCGATTGTGTTTTCTAGCACAAGGACAATGTTGTCGACGGACAGCATAACGTCAGTGCTTCCTCCTGGTTGAACGATGTCCATAAAGTTAATTTTGTTCATAATGTCGTAAGGGCCGTTTCTGCTTTTAGTCCTTATTTGTTTCCAGGGAAAAACAAATAAGAAGTTAAAGCCAAGGGGAAACAAATAGGGACTTAAAGCCGGAACTCTGGTGAAAGTCCGGTGGTCTGATATGGTGTGTACTTGCTCGGCTATCCACGAAATTATGCATTTCTCAGGCACACTTCTCATTAAAGCCTGCCACATATCCTCTCCCCGGAGTACCAACTACTAGCCAACATAACAAATATCGCAGTCGCACAAATTTACATCTCCTTGAAAAGCAATCGAGCCCATAAAATTCAATTGAACTAATTTAAACCTATTCGAACATATTGCTCGCTGACATCGGATAACAATGAACTTAATAGTTAAATACACTTTGTAACTTTACCTATTACTTAGCTAAACTTCACAAACGGCACAATGGATTTTGTATAAGTGTTTAATTTTGGTTGCAAGCTACTGAATAGAGATAATATCAAATTAAATTTTGCTATTTCATTCAGTTAATGATTTTGAAGCAGTGATGGCTCAATGGCATTGGCAATGGACTGCCGCGCAGCAGGTCCATGGTTCGTTAGCGTGCTTGAGCTTCACCGCTTGGTGAAAGGGCGTTTTACGAATACTCGCATGGTGAAATAATTATAGGCACATGATACTTAACAACTATGTCTCAAGGTGACGGGTGCAGTGCAATTCCTGACTTATGACGAAATGCATCTGTTATATGCAGAGGTTAGTCAGGTGAGCCTCGAGCTTGTCACGTCACAATAACATTAAAAAAAAAATATGCTTGGTTATCACCATCTGTTCTATTATAATTATACCAATAGAACATGTACGAAATAAAAATTACATCCTACGAGCGTCATACAGTTTTAGTTTTTTTTATGTTATTTTGCCGGCACAAGCTCGAGGCCAGCCTGATGTCAAGCAGACTTACCTCTGCCTATAGTAGATTTCGTCACAAGTCACGAATTGCACTGCGCCCATCACCTTCAGACATAGTTGTTTAGTCTCTTGAGCCTGTAATTTAACTGTCTGTCAAGGACCGCCGGAACACTCCGTAAGGTGCTTGGCGACAGATTTTCTACTTGTGGGTGGTCGCTAACTAGGCGGGCATTCACAAAATGCCCATCCGCCATGCGGTGAAGCTTAAGCCCGCGGCGGGATTCGAATCATGGACCTGCTGCGTGGCAGTCCATAGCCTTTGCCACTGAGCCATCACTGCTTCGAAATAGAAGATATTCTTCGAATATAGATGATACTGTTTGCAGCTTATCGAGCCGCATACTTCCGAAACGCTATCTTTTCATTCAGGCCAACCACACCCTTTGGCATATTCTACGTAATTTCTAGGTCGATGAACTATTTTCGGGTTTTTATGTACAGGCTATAATTTTCACATATAAACATATAAAATACTGACCTAAGTATGAATATGATGTCCGTTGTCTCAAGATATGACATGAAACTGAATTGTATTTGGATGCTGTCACTCTTTCCTCTTATTCGCCTCATAACTACCTCTTTTAGTATGCGACATGAGGTTTATTCGTCTGTAGTAGATAGTCTTATATATAAACTATCCCAGTGATATTACTAAACGTTCTGCTAGAGTGTAACTATGGTAAGTTTCTCATGCTTGTTAAGAATATTTTTTTTTACTAAAAATGGATCTGGCTTGAACACTCAGGTGTGAAAAAACTTGTTGAAGTCGGTACCATGATAGTTTAAAAATACCTATTATCACAATATTGTGCGCATGGTACCGACTACGACAAGTTATTGCAAACTTTTGAGTGTTGAAGTCGGTTCCATTTTTCGGTATAAAAATATTTCACCCTTCTTAGTGTTCCTTATTATTTAACTTACTTTTCAGTTATTGGAGTGTAACTCAAAAATGGCTTGACCGATTTTGATGAAATTAAAATGGGACCAAACAACAAGCATCACCTTTCAAATAAAAAAAAACATCAACATCGGTTCACCCAGTAAAAGTTCTGTGGTAACAAACGTAAAAAAATGGAGACGAATTGAGAACCGCCTTTTTTTGGAGTCGGTTAAAAACAGTTTAGGTTACAAACTCTGATTTTGTAATTGAAGGTAGAAAACAAATTTTCTACAATAATTTTATAATTTTTTTCGTTTTCAAAACTTGCTGGAAATGATAGGTTGCTATCCCACGGGCCACGAGTCGTGTCTTGTCGTTTACTTCACGTATGCGAAGTATAAATGTAATAACTCTACGTATCATGATTGAAATGCGGTTTTTGCATGAACTATTTCACTCGTGAAAAAATTGTATTTGAAATTTGACTTTTAATAGGCAGGTTCTTAGTTATAAAATAGCATACATGGCCGTTGAGTAAGGTCAGTCAATCATTTAATTTTCTCATGTAAAACATCACATCCTGGTATTTGTGTTGTTCTGAATATACACGTTAAATTTATTGAAGATATATTTCAACAACTGTGTTTTTCAGTCAAACTATCGAATACAATATACCTTATATTTGAGAGTAGTTTTGTGCCTATATTAATATAAAATATTATATACAATAATAAAGTGTAGCGCGCAGTTACCTAAAGAGTGGAATATAATTAAATCACACACAGATTGATCAGAAATAAATAAAAATTAAAAGAACGAGGAGAAAAATATTGAGTAAGATTAGTATTGCATAATTAAAAAAAAAACGCGTAAACGCCTTCTTCTATTTCAGTATTCCCCGACACAGCGTTTCACCAGTAATTTGAGCTCAAATAGGGTGAAAATCGAATTGCACACTAATTAGGTGCTAAGACACTTGGCAGGGTGATTAAATGTACGCTCGCAGGGTTTTATGAGAAATGATGAATTTGTTCGCCCCTTCCTTTCGGGACTTTGATTAATATATTATACTCGGTTCTAATCTTTGAAGAAGTTTATTTGAGAATCCGATCTTTGATGTACCGACTTCAAAAAAGGAGGTGGTTCTGCTTGGTTGAAGTGAAAGCTGATGCTTGTCGCGTAGTCCCATTTAAATTTCATCAAAATCGGGCAAGCCGTTTTTGAGTTACACTCCAATAACTGAAAAGTGTTTTCCTATCTTGAGATTGCCAGTGAATGACGATCAATCCCGGTAGTAGCAAGGGACACTAAAAATGGTGAATTTTTTTGTTCCCATAAGTGGAACCGACTTCAACACTCAAAGTTTGAAATAACTTGTTGAAGTTGGTACCATGCATACAATATTGTCATAATAGGTACTTTTGAATTATCGTGGTACCACCGACTTAAACAAGTTATTTGACACTTTTGAGTGTTGAAGTCGGTTCTATTTTTAGGCATAAATAAAAATTGTTTGTTGATAAGTTAGCCATCTCCAACTCACTTGATAGGAAGTAGGTATTGATGCGGACAAAGAAGGTGTTCAGGCTGACCTAGAATTACTAGCTCTCAAGAAATATATTGTGTCTCATAATTTAGATCCCCAACTTTTCTGAAAATCTTCTATAGCCTATGTTCATCATGGATAATGTTAGATTCTCATGGTGAAAGAATTTTTCAAATCGGTCAGAGCCTATTCAATGCAAACAAACAATCAAATCTTCCCTCCATATTATATGAGTTACTTAGATTATATATTACAATAGACCGATTCGGACTATATTACTCGGTTTCTTATTTGAACTATCTATATAATATTAAATGTTTCGTAATTGTTATCATATAATTATTAACTTAGTGAGTACAAGTTGGTATTTAATATTGAAACATTTACTGGTACACTTTTATTTCAATTTGATAAGCAAATTTTCATACGCATGAATTTTTGAAAAAGGCACTAGGGGCACCATATTTTTTGTATCAGTTTTCTATACATGATAGTAATATTAACTTGGCATTTCTCAGCCTTTCACGGACTTTGTTTGGAAAATACCGCACTAACTCTGCAACATATGCTGAACAAAGTCATGTGTTTGCAGTATAGAATACACACTGCACGAAATATACACATTCAGCTGAAGCAAGCATTCATTCAGCCTCTCCTGAGAGCCAGACCACGTATCGATACTCCGCAGGATCCTACGAAATGAAACCTTTGTTTTCAAGGAGCATTGTTCGCAGCGAACATGCTTTCTTCTCCTTATGGCGGTTACAATATTTGTGAAAGTATGTTGAGTAGTAAGATACTCGTACTGCACAAATTGTATATAATATTTTATATTAATATAGGTACAAAACTACTCTCAAATATAAGGTATATTGTATTCGATAGTTTGACTGAAAAACACAGTTGTTGAAATATATCTTCAATAAATTTAACGTGTATATTCAGAACAACACAAATACCAGGATGTGATGTTTTACATGAGAAAATTAAATGATTGACTGACCTTACTCAACGGCCATGTATGCTATTTTATAACTAAGAACCTGCCTATTAAAAGTCAAATTTCAAATACAATTTTTTCACGAGTGAAATAGTTCATGCAAAAACCGCATTTCAATCATGATACGTAGAGTTATTACATTTATACTTCGCATACGTGAAGTAAACGACAAGACACGACTCGTGGCCCGTGGGATAGCAACCTATCATTTCCAGCAAGTTTTGAAAACGAAAAAATTATAAAATTATTGTAGAAAATTTGTTTTCTACCTTCAATCTCATCATTAAAACGTTATGTAGGTACAGGCATTGTACACGACTTACACTGGTAATATTTCTACGTACTAACTAAAAGAAAACAGACGAATATAGAATGTTTCAAGAGACTTCGGAAATAAAACCTTAATAGACAGACATATAAATAGAATAGAAAACCAGAATTATCGTTTTTAATAATGGTATTTTAACCCTGACACTAAGAACGATTTACTTACTCATAAAACTAATTCAAAACATTTTGTACACAGTAATTTCTAAACCACTTCAATCCCAGTAGATCACTAAACTAAACCCGTGTCACTATTGGCAAGCGATGACATGTGGGTAGACCCGCGACCGGTTTAATACTCGTATATTGTGAACTAGAATTTGTATCTTTTATTTTTTTATAAATTATAAATGTAAAAAAAAACAACTTGACATTCAACGTGACAGGTCAGTAAATTTCAGATTTATTTTCAAAAAATAATTAATTTTATTTTCAGATAGTAGATAGGCATTTTCTGCCCATCACCCGCATTCTTCCTAGTGGAATTTTGCGAGGTATTGTTTGTGGGGCTCGTTTGGGCCTCTGTAGTTAGTTTCATTAGCTTATTTATTCAATAGCTTTTTGACATTTCTTGTCGAGCTAATTTCTAATCAGTTATTTTTGTTTCCATGGCAACGCTGCCTGCGACACCGGCGCGCGCACTACGACGACGGTGTTGACGCGAGCCTTCATCCGGGTTGAGACGTCACACTAGAGATTCTAAGATAAGCTTTGCTTTATTTTGTAAACAATGCTTTGTGCCCCAACTATGAATGCTGTAACGGGGATCTTTGTATCGCAAGATAGCCAGATGTTGTGTCCGCAGTGCCCCCAGGCTCGTTATTTCAAAGGTCATAAAGGCCTCAAAATTCACCAAACAAGGTGTCATAAACAAATAGAAATTCCCCTTTCGGCACCAATTAATAATCAAAACGTAAGTAGTAGCAGTGTTGCGAGCCCTGCTACGCCTTCCAAACCGTTTTGGGAGGTTTTAAGCTCGTACAAAAATAACATTCCTTTATTAAAACGCATACCTCGGGGTGCAAGAATTTCTGTTGCCCAATCTTTATCTTGTTCCATTAAAAACGTCTTGGCTACTAATACTACGCAAGCCTGGGAGCATCTTCTAGCATTCCCGTACCACGTGTTTCACGTGAATTTTGATCCGTCTAACAAAAAATCACTTACTACTAGAGTAAAGGAAAACTGCGTGAAATACAGGGCACGGGAAGAGCAATCTTTTGGCACAACTATAATCATTCCGCCTTTGCGGCGGAATACAAAAACAAATAATTTCGATTCAGCTACTATTAAAATAGTAGAAAACAAAATTACTGATGGTGATATTAAAAACGCGGCACGCATCTTGTTTTCGAGTGATACAATCGCTCCTTTTACATCTGATACGTTGAATTCCCTAATTGAAAAGCATCCGCCTGCAACTGCAGGTCTCCACCTTCCCGAATCTCCTATACAAGACATTGTTGAGGTGACCCCACAGGATGTTTCTGCAGCCGTGGCATCTTTTTTAAGTGGCTCAGCCGGTGGCCTTGATGGCCTTACGCCTCAGCACTTAAAAGATATTTTATCTTTTAGTTCTGGTGAGGTAGGCGAGACACTTTTAAGGGATGTGACGGCTTTGGTTAATTTGATGTTGTCGGGTCAGGTCAACAATGAAATTACCGAAATTCTGTACGGTGCGAATTTATGTGCCCTAAATAAAAAAGATGGTGGTATTAGGCCTATAGCAGTAGGCACCACTTATCGTCGCCTCACAGCCAAATGCGGTTGTAGGAAAAAGGTTGCTTTTTTAAGTAATCTTTTTCAACCACTGCAACTCGGTTTTGGTTCACAGGGTGGCTGTGAGGCTGCTGTACATTCACTTCGCACATTTCTTGATCAAAATTGTGGAGATGTGCTTTTGAAGGTGGATGTTAAAAATGCATTCAACTCTTTAGATAGAGGCACTCTTTTGACTGAAGTGAAAGATAAAATTCCGTAATTATACCCTTTTCTTTGGCAATGCTACGGCAAACCGTCAAAATTAACATACCAAAATAACGTTATTTTATCTTCCGTAGGATGTCAACAGGGTGATCCTCTGGGACCAGCCATTTTTAGCCTTGCGATCCACTCAATAATTCAACGTCTTCAATCAAAACTTAACGTTTGGTATTTGGATGACGGAACCTTAGGAGGCGATGCGAACACGGTTTTGGATGACTTGCGAGTACTTATAGACGATTTTCGTGTTATTGGCCTTGAACTAAATTTTTCTAAATGTGAACTTTTTGTTTGTGATACTTGTCCGGATAAAGTTTCGATTATTGAAAAATTCAACTTACTTGCGCCTAATATAAAATTAGTAGAAAAAAGTTCGCTTCGTCTTTTGGGTTCACCGATTCTTAACGAATCTTTATCACCATTTGTCGAAGAACAAATTCAAAAGTTTAGAAATGCTTCTAGCAGATTATCCAAAATTAACGCCCATATGGCTTTTACAATTATAAGATTTTGCCTTTTTGTTCCTAAATTTACATACTATTTAAGATGTTGTCAGCTGTGGCAACACAGTGAGCTTTTGTTAAGCTTAGACAACTTAGTAAAAGATACGTTAGCGTCGGTTTTGAATGTTGAGATGGATGATAGGGCTTGGGTGCAAGCTTCCCTCCCTGTGAGGTTGGGGGGCATAGGGATACGCAAAATTTCTAGTGTGGCATTACCAGCTTTTTTGTCTTCTGTACACAGTACACACAAATTAGTAGAAAAAATTCTTGCACGATCTTTAGGCTCTTTCGATGTAGCATATCTGGCTGAGGCCAAAAACACATGGAGACTGGCTTGTCCAAATACTGAATTCCCAAAAATGTTGTCATCTCAGAAACAGTGGGATCGGCCCCTATGCGAGCTAACACGGAAAGATCTTTTAAATACGTGTTCTAGCATCGCAGATCGTGCTCGTATTCTCGCTGTTTCTGTGTGGGAATCCGGTCTTTGGTTACAGGCCATTCCTTCTTACAAAACTGGTAGCCTTATAGATCCATCCGCTTTTCGTCTAGCTATTAGCTTACGCTTGGGTGCAAGGTGTTGTGTTGCACATCACTGCCAGTGTGGTACTGCAGTTGATCAACTCGGTCACCATGGCCTCTCCTGCTCTCGAAGTGCTGGTCGAATTTCCCGCCACGCCAGCCTTAACGATATCATTCGCCGGGCTTTTACCAGCGCCAATGTTCCAGCTATTCTCGAACCGAATGGTCTGATGCGTGACGATGGTAAAAGACCTGACGGCATGACTCTGGTTCCGTGGAAGTTAGGACGGCCCTTAGTGTGGGACGCTACGTGCGTGGACACTTTAGCGCCGTCACATCTTTCTGAAACCAACGTGAGGGCTGGCGCTGCGGCTACTTCGGCGGAGCAACTCAAGCGGCGCAAATATGCTAACCTCGGTATGGGTTACATATTTGAGCCGTTTGGTGTAGAGACGTTGGGTCCGTGGGGACCGGGAGCTCATCGTATTTTCCAAAACCTATCTGAGCGCTTGGTCGATGCGACGCGTGATCAAAATGCTGGCACATATTTGGCTCAACGAATAAGCATTGCAATTCAACGGGGCAATGCTGCCAGCATGCTGGGCACGCTGCCAACTGGGAGTGGGCTGGAGCATTTGGACTGCCTATGAGTCTGCTATGACTTATAGGTGTCTAAATGCTTTTATTGTAGTAGCTGTAGTGTTGTATATAGTTCATAGTATTTTGTTTAATAAAGGCATACCGCCGGTAAAAAAAAAAAAGAAAAGTATGAACTACGACCGATCATAATAGGTATATTTATCGTTATTAATCCTACACAATACAAGTGTTACTGTGCGCAAAATTTATGAATAATAATAGTTGAAGTATTGTGATGTATAAAGTGAAGTTTTAAATATACCCTTTATATTATACAACCCAAATGAAGTTGGGGAATTTGTAATGCAACGGGGCAATGCTACCAGTATGCTGGGCACGCTGCCAACCAGCAGTGGGAGCATTTCGACTGCCTGATAGCCTTCAATGGCCTGTAGTTATCTAAATGCTTTCATTGGAGTAGCTTTATTTCGTTCTATGATACCTAGTGTTTAAAAAAAAACAATGATGCTCAATGTTCTCATGATTTAGTATCATGCTCTGAACCTAAGTAAAGTATATTAAAATTTTGAGAGGCGTTGTGTACAATGTCGTAAGCTCTATACATGTGAAGCTAGAGTTGAGTATAAATTTACAAATTATTGGAATACAAAATGTTTTGCCCCGGGCGGGAATTGAACCCGCGTCCTTCCGATTTCGCGCCGGATGCTTTATCTACTAAGCTACCGGGGGTACTACCGCTTAGTACGCGGTAGTGCTTGTAATCATAATATATAGAAATACTAGAGTTGAGTAGTTGCGGAGTGCTGGTGGTGGAGTTGAAGACCTGAGGAAGATGGAGTCAAACACCGCGTTCACCGTTGTTTTTAATTATTGGTTAGTAAGCAGTTAAATTGCATTAAAACTTTAGGTAATTCACATTCGGTGCGCGTGTGTATAGTTCTTATCATAATATTTTACCGATCGAAGTATAAATGCAATGTCCGCTGTATATAAATGCAACGTAGATTGTGTCACAGTTAATTTACTGGTAAGAAATGTACGTTAGATCGTACACGTTGAAAATAACTATTTAAGTTGTCGCATTATTGCTATAGATAGAACTAAATTCAGCAATATTTTCATCAAGATTATAACTGTCTCTGACAGGTTACTCAGTAACCCTTAGTTTAATCCTATACAAGAATTTGGCTCGATGCCAAACGATCCGATACTATAAAATCGTCTGTGTGTTTTGCTAACAAGATCCCTGTCTTTGCCATGTCATGATTAAAGGGTACTCTATAGGGAAACCCTTGAGTTGTTCTACTTATGAGGACCTTTGAAGTGTTCTTATAATTGGACATTTTGACGGCAAGGGATTGATAGGGACGTAAAAAAATCTAACACATTATTTGGGGAAAACTGGACACAATATTGAAACCCATTATTAGTAGGTACGTTAATGGAGTACCTATATATTTCTATATACCTTGGTAGGTACTTTATATAGGTATACTAGCGGCCCGCCCCGGCTTCGCACGGGTAATTACGACTATAAAATGAGACATAAGCTATCCTATCTTTCAGTTTGGATCAAATTGCACACGGCGTGCAAATCAAATTTTAATCGGTTCAGTAGTTTAGGGGTCCATCGCATAAACAAGGTGACACGTAATCAGTACTCAGTACTTTAATATAATAAATGCGAAAGTAACTCTGTCTGTATGTCTGTTACGCTTTCACGCCAAAACTACTGGACCGATTTAAATGAAATTTGGTATGGAAATAGTTTGAGACCCAGGAAAAACATAGGATAGCATACAATATAAAACTAACAATATAATAACATAAGATAACATTTGCGCGTATGTCGGTTATTGCGCAAAAACATTAACCTCTTTTTGCGCAGTTGGATAAAAACTATCCTATGTTTTTCCCGGGTCTCAAACTATTTCCTAATATTAGTACTGATTATTACCTATCTCTTTAACTAACAAAACCATGTTTTGGCCAAGATTTAAGGGAAGAAAAAAAGATTTAAGTGTCTTCAAAGCACTTATCATACATAGTTTCGTCATGTTTAAAATACCAACTTGTCACACTCGGTGATATTTCACCGAGTGTGACAAGTTGGTATTCACGCTTGCTCTTGAGACTTCAAAAAGAGGCTCCATTGGACTGTATTTTTTTTTTTCGTGTTTGTTACCTCCTAAGTTACTTTGCAGAGTGTACCGAACAAAAGCTGGTGCTTATCATGTAGTCCCATTTATATTTGAGTGAGAACTGACGAGTAGTATTTGAGTTATCCCTAATTGTTTATTTAATGCACGCCGTGGGATGCCGGGTTACAATTGCACCTCCCCATATCATCCCGTGGTTGTCGTAAGAGGCGACTAAGGAAAAAATACTGGAAGGTGGGCAGCAGCGCCTTCTAAAGAACTGCCAACTTACACTGCGATCCCCAAGACGTCTGCCAAGCGTGGGGATAGTGGCAAATACCCACTTAATAGGGGAGGCTGTGTTCAGCAGTGGACGATCCTGCTGTTACAGTACAGTACAGTATAGTACAGTACAGTATTTAATTAGCTTTGTAATTTAGAATCATTTCAGTCTGAATTAAGCTGTATGAGTAATTATTTATAAGGAGATAAATAATTACTCATACAGCTTAGTTAGTTCGTTAGTATGGGAAACCAATTCGATTTTTGCGGGCTAAAAATGTCACAATTCATTGTTTAAAAATGTATAACCTCTTAAATTTTTGACACAACGTTTATACGTATATATGAATTATTTAGGATTGATCATCTCAATGGATGATATATACAGGGTTATTGGTAAAATGCTAACAACCTCTTAGGTTTGACTTCTGCTAGTCCTAACAAATATTTTGAGATGAATTCAATTGTTTAAAAAAAATATTTAAATATTTGTTTTTTGCCTATAATGTATTATTTCATATATTTTATTACTTTGCTCAATGTAAATATTCAAAACTCTATTCAAAGGGAGCACGGCGAGGTCCAGTGTTGCCGCGGCGGGCGCTCTTGGCTCAGAGTAGGAATTAAAAGACAAAAACAATAATATTTTATTAAATATATTTTTTAATTAAAAATATTTTTATTCTTTTTAAATAAAAAAAAAATTCTTTGGTAATAAAAGAAGTCTTTTTGAAGGAAACATACTTAATACAACAATCAGTCAGTATTACAAATCTGCGGGTGCATCTGTAATCTAAAAATTATAATGCTCTGTATCATAATGTTTTATCTCCGTATCATATCATTCTGGAACATCCTGCATATTATTGCTGTTAAATATAACCCTTTCATAATATCTCTTGTACTACTATTCTCACGTCTTCGTCCCCCTTTTGGAGTCTAACGCCCGGTTTCTCGACGGCTATTCAAATCTATGATCAACTAACAATGCTGCTAAGTTAACAGCACTGTCAAATCAAATTGGGTTGCTGAAAGGGCGATTAGGATAAAATTAACTAATTAGAAATCAATGTTAACTGATCAGAGAAAGTAAATTTTGTATATGGCAACCTCCCTTTTTCCCTTCAATATGATTTATCGTTCATTCACTTTCGTGTCATGTTGACAAATTAAAAGGCGGCAATTGGGTGAATTTTTCAAAAACTGATCCTAAGCGAGTGCAATTTATTTGATATTGTTTAATTTTTAAATTCTATTGTAATGGCTACTTCAAGGAGAAAAAATTACTCGGAACGCGAGAAATGCTCGCTGTTGAGTATAATAGCCTGTACCTGGCCCTGAACTCCTCGTCACTATAATGTTCCATGGGATACATTATTTGGCGATAAACTCTAGACCTGGTTGCTCATCTTCACTGCTACTAGTCAATGACAAAAATGAAAGAGAGGATTCAATCACCTACACTATAAAGAGCAATCCAAGTATAGTTTTATTTGTTTCTGTATTGTGCACAGAAATCTTTTTGGCTGATATGTTTTCACGGTTCCGTTTTAATCACTTTGCAGGAATGTCAAAATAGTCCGCTAATAGTAACAGAAGTGGATATTTATATAAAGTTCTGAGAAAACAGCAAAATAGGGAGCAAAGTTGGTAATTTACACGTTAATCGTCCGATCTCGGTAGATTAGCTAACAAATGATTTGACAGCGGGTTGACATGACATTTCAGCTTGATTGCTCGTTCAGAAACCCAACTTACGATTTAACTAGAGATTAGTGTTCAAATTTGACTGCTGTGTTAACTGATCAGAGATTACAATCAAAGTACTTGATCAGTATTCCTGCAACCCGAACTCGACTTAACAAGAGATTTGACACATGATTACTTAATTTGTTATTTGAATAGCCATCGAGAAACCGGGCGTTATAGTTCAACATCTTCTCCGAGCGATATGCTCATAAACTAATATAAAGGTATTTTACTAAATATTTTATATTGAACTTCCTAAAGAGTTCGAACAATTGAGGTTAAACCATACTAAAGTTATCATCAATCTTAAATTCAAAGATACTCCCTGCTTTAGCCTCTAAAACAAACCGTTGACATTCAACAGAAACCTTGGCAATGCTCTTTTGATGTATCTACTTGCGGCTTAACAGATAACTGTAATTACTAATACTTAAATACTTTTAAAAGTATCCTAAAAAATAAACATTAAATAATATTTAAATAAAACACTTAAAAAAGCATAAAATTATATATCTAGTGACAATTCCGCCTAATTTTCCTGTTACCTACGTGACGTCACAAACATCACGCAGCCTAACCGGAAGAATACCCGACTAGTTTCGCTTCTAAACGAAGCATTCAGGAGGTGTTGACTCACCGAGCGCACGATCGAGATTTATTATTCAATATGGATTTCCGCAAAGTAACGCCTGAATCTATTCATTACCTAACTGTAATTACATAACTGAAGAAAAAAGTTTATTCCATATTTCTTGCAAAGCTGCACTATATTCCAGCCATGCACCGAAACTCGCAGAGAAATAGTTTTACCGGATAAACAAAGCCCAGCCCAGCCCGCGTAGGCCGCAGAGACATTTCAAAGAGCCTGTATGAAATATCGCCGCGGGCAGTCTTACTCCTACGTTTGCGAAGCGACGCTTGCAAGCAGGGATTTTCAAGGTTTATTATGTGTACTGTAAAAGTTTCACATGCACTTTCCACGCCAAACTACTAGACACAATTTGTTTTTAATATCGCTCTCTCCCCAGGTTTCTAAACCATGTCAAAGCCTTGATGAGTTGTCAGAGTGAATACTGTACAGTCATTGGCCAATGGTTTCTATGACGCGATACGTGACCAATGAGCGTACGGTATTCAGTCTGTTAACTAGTCAAAATGTTAAAAAAACGTATTAGGAACTGGGGATTACTTGTTAAAAATAACATATCAGCGGGTCTGTGTATATCAAGAACAAGTATACATTATTTCACCCTATAAGAGTAAGGGGCGGTATCTTGTCTTCTATTGGTCATAGTTCCATATACAGAATGCAGTTGAAATTTTTTTGTAGAAAATATCTAATTAATTTCTGATCCAGGAATCAAACCCGATGTTTTAAGTTCAAAGCTACGTTTTATATCAACCAACAAGGTCTCAAAAAATATTACGTATTGAAATTACGTGTTTTCATATATCAACACTCTAATAGGCGAGAACGTAGCGAATTATGGCACGGTTGGCTCTCAGTTTGGACAAACGTGTTTGGTTCTCGAAGGGTTGCTTTCATATTCATAGTACTCGTCCGTAGTACGGACTATTTCTTTTCACTTTTCCCATCAACTGGAAACAGTTTGAGACTCCCATTAATTGCTACATTGAAAAAATCTTTGTCGTATAAACAATTTTTATAATATATACATAGTATTATAGAGTAGGTATACTATATAGAGATTTGTTTCAATAACAAAACTTTTGCGATACATTTATTACATACGTTTTGTTATTGAAACCTGCCATTACAAGTTTTCAGCATTAATATCACCAGAACAATTTTCTATCACTCAGCTAAACACCCCTCACAGGGTCTATTACTTGATTGACATGGGTACAATCACAAGCTTAGTGGTGACTCTCACTTTTGTTGCCACGGGGTGAGTTCTATGACATGAGGGATGTACGGAAATGCGAAAGATAGTTTTGTGACGTATTTTAAGGGTGTTCATGTACATGTCAATTTATGATAAGTGATCGGATCTTGGCATGATTCAAAAGTTGTTGGTTATTCCAATCTGCTCTTGTTGAATTTCTAAATTCAATAATATACTTAATGATGACTCTTTGTAATATGTGAATGAAAATATTTTTAGACCTTACAACTCATGGCTAATCACAGTTATTGACAACCTATTATTTTACATAAGTATTTATCTTACAATATTTTTTCTAATATGAGTACATGACAGAAAGTGACATTATCTTGATGAAAAAATAATAGGCAACTAAAGGGATTCGAACCCGCGGCTCCAGGTACCAGGCCCCATGAAACATACGTGTTTATTACAACGTTTTGTTTTTCCCCTGTCCGAAAAACGGCAATTTTATAGATTAAGACCTGTCGCTAAATATAAATTCAAATAACTTTTAACAAAAACCAGTCAAGTGCAAGCAGTCCATTAGGTACGCGTAAGATCCCAAACGAAATAAAATGAACTGACTTTAAATATATAGTGTACGAAACACTTGTAAAAGTTCATCTCTCATTTGTTTTTCTAAAACGCTTTCTTATGTCAACCCAAACGACCTGTTCCAATGGATTTATGAATCTATATAAGTTGCATCCAAGGAATAAAACTAAAACCTAATAAGTTACCCAACTTAGCTTTTGTCGAATTCTACCAAATACAAAAGAAAAAAAGATATAGGACTACTAGTTTGTAGACTGTTTGAAATCAAATCAATTGAGGTAAGTGGCTAAGTTACAAGCAAAATAATATTCTGAAAATTCTGAGAAAAGCAATTCGAGTTTTAATCGTTACTTACAAACACTCTGTAGGCTAATGAACATTCTTTTGAAGCTACTTGACATTTAAGATTCACTACACGGTTTAATTAAAAGATGAAACAATGACTATGAAAAAGATCTTATAAAACTTGCGGGCAAAATTTAATCATGAAAATTAATACTGTTTATTTTGGTAACAAGGATATCGCAAATGTTCGGTCGATGACAGCTTGCCGATTGATCTCCCAAAGGCTTTCGAGGATTAAGGCATCGGGGTGGGTTTACGTATTGATGAAATGGATGTTAACGTGCTGGCCCCGCCGGTTTTGTTAACAATTGCGTTTGAAGGGAGCTATTAGATTTTATTATTTTCAAGTAAAAATAAATCCTTTTTCTTATTAATTATTTCTATAAAACATGACTCAAAATGCAGGAGAAAATATAGGAGAGTTTCATAAAATATTGCTGTTGTAAATAAGAAGCTGGTCTTGCCATATAGTTAAACTTCATAAATGTCACAAACTTTATAATATAATTATTCTTCTGCAAATAGTAGAAAATATCGATGAAGATGTTTAGGAGAGTCGACCCGTCGACCGATAATTAAAAATAGACCTAGGCTTGGAATAAGAAAACTAGCAAAAATATATGTACCAGCATGTATCAATAAAAAAGAGTGTAAAAAGCACAACCAACATTCATTATTTTCAGTTAATAAAGATCTCACTGTATCCACAGCTTAAAACAGTTGTAAACGAAAAAACCTGCACCACTTTCTTGTTGAATTTACTGTTCCTAATGCATTCGCTTTATTTCCATCTTCCCCGCTTTTTAAAGTAATGAGTGGAATGGAATGTCTATTATGCCTTTTGAACGTACCTACATGTGCTTTTGCTGGTAAAATATAGGTCAGAACCTCTGCCTCTTTTCAGCATTTGTGCCTTGACTTTTAAGCTTTGATGTTTTGATCTGCATTTTGTTATTTGTACACAGTGAGTATCCAAATATATAATAAAATTTAAATTCTCTAGTGATACTAGAGATTCGAAAAAGTGTCACTTTATATTATTAACAAGTTGCGCGCGAAGCCGTTTGCCGCCAAAACATGTTAAATTGGCATTTGTATATAATATCTATATTTACGAGGAATTAGAATCAAATTTGACACAAAGGAGAAACTGTGACAAATCAGTTAGTTATTTTACAACTCACCAATCTAACGGTTTTTTGTACATCATAAACTTAATAAATACCATCATAAAATAAATGTGTAAATATATAAGCTAACTTACGGTATATTCTAGGTTAGCCTGTACAACATCTTCGACCACATCATCACTTACCATCAGGTGAGATAGTGGTCAAAGGCTAACCTACCAGGCATAAAAAAAAAAAAATTTTGGAATATTGAAAGAAAATGCATAGGTACTCAGCTATCTAGCTACGAGATATATATCTGATGTTTAATTCAAATATTATGCGATTTACATGTATGCGAATGCGTATGAGAATAGGATTCACAATGTAAAGTCTTGTTTGTAGTACAACGTAAATTGAACTGTAGATGTCTAGAAAGCTGTTGAAAAGGTTCAAGAGAGACTAAGCTGTCAATACTGTATCATTACCAAAAATCCACACCGTCACCTTAGTCTTCAGTCCAAGCCGCTCGCAGTGACTGATTCATTCTCCTTGATTTATTCCGGTGTATTAGAGAGGCCATTCGAAGTTATCCCGTTATCCCGGCATTCCCGGAATGTCCGCTGAGTTACTGCCCAGTCCGGGATTAGATGAATGCAAACTGGAAGCGGAAATACTATTTCATTTAGCACCTGAACGAGACGGCGGGAGATTTCAGAGCTAGATTGCGCAAGAAACTGCTCAATTAGTTTGGTGATAGTTTCTATGAGAGGAATGCTTTGTTGTAGATTACCAGCTGAGTACCTACAATATTGTTTTAAACCATTTTTAACCGACTTCCAAAAAAGGAGGAGGTTTTCAATTCGTCTGTTTTTTTTTATTTTTGTTACCTCAGATCTCTTGACTGGGTGAACCGATTTTAAAAATTATTTTTTTGTTTGAAAGCTGATGCTTGTCGTTTGGTCCCATTTTAAATTTCATCAAAATCAGTCAAGCTGATTTTGAGTCCCACTCCAATAACTGAAAAATATGTAGGTACCTATCTTGATGATATAGTCGTTGAGAATGAATGACAATCAATCCCGTAAGCAGCAGCAAGGGTCACTAAAAATATTGAACAAAAAATAGAAATGGGTCACTAAAAAGATTGAACAAAAAATCGGTACCATGCGCACAATATTGTGATAATAGGTACTTTGAACCATCATGGTACCGACTTCAACAAGTTATTTCACACTTTTGGGTGTTGAAGTCGGTTCCATTTTTTGTTAAAAAAATATTTTATATCACGGGTGCTCTCGAATACATGTCTTCATGAATATATTAATTCTTATAAACAATATATAAATAGCCTTTTTATATCGCAAAAATGGCACGTGTTCAAAAAAAATACGAAATTAAACAAAACTAATATATTTTCAAAAAAACTGTAAAAAGAATAATTCAAATATTATTATTGGACGATTTTTTATTGATGGTTCAACCAGCCCATTTACAGTTTTAACTAAATTTTCCTGAGGCAGAGTATTTCTACGATAGCACCACTACTAGAGGCGAGAAAGTTTTACCTGTAAAACGTTACTAGGTATAAATAGTTCTTAACCTACTAAGTAACCTACCTTCCTAGTCTTTAAACACTTCCTCAATGGTAAGTTGTGATGTTATGATATTCGAGAATGGTATACAACAAATTAATAGTGTGATCCAGCAGTTTTTGGAAGTATTCGTCTTTCATCACCATTCTGGGTTTAGCCTGAACAACATCTCTGACTAAATCAAACAACATCGATTAGATGAAGTCTGGTAGACCTCCGCGCACCGTCCCCTGTGATGGTTAAAGTAATACAATTCGAGCACAAGGCTTGAAAGAGTGTGTATAGGTGGCCGAGTGGATTATGCATCTAGCGCGAAATCGGATGACGCTGGTTCGATATAAAATTTTCGCCCAAGACATAAAATTTTGTGCTCCAATAATTTGTATGATAAGTTAAAATAGATCAAACTAGCCCAAGAGCAATGACTAAAATGGAAATTGGCGTTTACGTAATGAGAAATTAATCGCACTATGCTCTTTACTTCCTATTTGTCAGTTGTTTCTAGCTAATGTTAGACCAGTACCAAGTTATAGCTAACCCGGTTCAAATCTGCCTCGCTTCTGCCTTTTCTTATAATGATTGTGGCTATTGTTGTGATGTATTTTGACGTCACATAACATCCGTCGTGTCGTATTCGTGTCCGTCTCGACTGATGTGGGTCTGACCGGAGACAGACCGCAATGACATGTTAGTGGCAACCTACATTACATTGTTGTTTACCTATACATAACTACACGTAGGTACCTATTATATATATAAATATATATATATACGTTTATATGTAGTAGTAGTGTTATGCTTTAATACGACGAACGATCATTGCATAACATTGTCATCTTCCTACTCTAATCCCATCTCATGTGGAATCAGTACAATAGGTGTTCTCTAAAAACACTAAGGACAACATCTTAAGTTCCTATCCAGCTAATATTTTCATGCCTGTTAAGTTCTGATGACAGTAACTTCTCAGTGATTTTCGGTAGATTTATGGTGTTTGGACTCATTTTTATCAGTATATAGTTCTAATAGCGTATTTCTTACAGATTGCATAGGAAAAATATTTTCCAAATTATATTATTTTGTCATTTATTCGAAATCATTCCACAATATCATAGTATTCGCGAGTTTAATATCATATGGCTCGTATTGTAACGTGCCTGCAAATTATTTGTATTATTTTTACCCTTAACAGTATTGGGCACACCAACGCACATGATTCCATAATTTACCTCTTAAACTCGTTCCTTTGCCAGTGGTACCATTAGACAGTTCCTTTGATGGTACCACGGCAAATTTATTATAACGTGGTACCATTGACTCTATGGTACTACGAAAATGCTGATTTCTATTAACCGTGGTACTAATGAATCGTTAGACTGAAAATACCATTGACCTTGCTTAATTCAACGAAAAACAAAATTTATACTGTAATATATTTATTTGCGTTTACCCATAACGAATGTAAAAAAAAACAATAAATACTGTAAGAATGTAATATTACACCCTAACAACCTATTTATTGTTTCCTATTAATTATTTTGGAATTCAACAATTTGCTACTGAGTGAAAAGATTGATTCTAGACAAGCGTGTTCCACTCTCGTCGGCATCATCGCTTTCCACCTGATAAGACTGCTGTTAAATGCTTGCGTAACTACAACAAAAAAAAAACAAAAAATGGAACCGAATTCAACACCCAAAAGTGTGAAATAACTTGTTGAAGTCCTGTGTCTGGTAAAAGGGTCCATTGTCGGGTAAAAAATTTTTTTTTGATATTGGTTAAAATACTTCTTCTAATTTCTCATTTTTTACTCCAACAAAAGAGAAAAAATAGTCGGTTTAAAGTAATGTTGGCAGCAGCACCTCTAAATGCGCGGATGTTGAACGGCCACTTCCAATAATCGAATACCATTTCAGATATTGGATCTGATTGCCAAGCCCATTGGTCTTATTAAATAGAAAATGCGATATCGAAGCGCATTGCGAAATTCAATTAAGTATATATTAACTGGCTGCGCACCGCGGTTTCAACTGCATACACAACGATAAGTGTTGAAAATTATAACGAAAATTATCTAATTTGTTAATATAGGACCTAAACTATTTATTTTCCAATTGCCATCTACTCGTAAATCGGTTAAGCCGTTTGTTTTTGTTTTTATGTGTATCATGAATACATATTAAATAAATTATTATTTTATTACCATCATCGTATTATAAATATACAAGATATTAAGATCTTGATAATTATCGCGATAATTATGTCTTGATTGTTATCATGATAATTGTATATTGATATAATGACCGGATAGACAATGTATGAAAAATCATTCACTTCCTCCTCAACTCTATTGACGGGATGGGAATTGTTTGTCTCTGAAAAATCCAAAACCAATAAGTAATTCTAGGCTAGCCTGAAAAACATCTATAACCCATATCATCACTTACCATCAGATGAGATAGTGGTCAAAGGGTAGCCTATCAGCTATATAAAAAAGCGCCACGAAAGCTCGACTTTTGGAATTACAGTAATTTATAAAAAAAAAATCTTGACAATTTGAAGAGATACAAATTAAATTTTATCAATTATATTTATCAAAGATCAACCTTTTTTATCGTGATTACTAAAGATAATTATTGTTCAAAAGTCCGTGTTAATTTCGCTGTGTTACAATAATTTCAGTAACTGGCATAAAAGTTTTTATAATAACATATATGTACTCTTAGTAAGACAAATTAATAAGGCTATATAAAGTCCGCAAACTACTGTAACATCTGACAATGACGTATGGTAACTTCGTAATATATTCATGGCGTAACTTTGGACGATCTGACCCTAAACTAATAGGTGGGACGGCTGTTGCATACAGGAACCGAGGACGAGATGTCTTATGTTGCCAATTCTAAGCAAGGCTAATGATTCAATATTCTTGGGCACCGAATTCAAATTCAAATGCTAAATCATTTATTTAGGCGTCTACTTATGAAGGTCAATTACAAATTTTAATATTAAAATATTCTACATAGTACTGCCACGTTCAGCAAAAAATGTATAGAGCCACTGCGAGAAGAACGGGCAAGAAACTCAGGGCCATTTTTTAAACTTCTTTTAACAATGTGTTACATAAAATATAATGAAGTTATTACAATATTCGTATAAATTACGACAGGCGATACGAGCTTGGCAGAGGCGGAATTGTCTAAGCATTTATGTCGCTTAAGTAATCACAAACCGTACCGTTAAACTGGAGTAAATATCTCCTAATATCTGTGTCGAAAGTTTTTACTACTGAATCAATTCATTCCATTGTAAAGGACACCTTTGACCCAAAAGCACACACGCTTTTTATCAAAAGTTTTGTGAGGTTATGTTTATGGCCGGAAATTCAGTTTTATATATTCTTTTTGTGGTTATGTTGCTCGTTTGTCTTATTGTACTGAATCACGTAAAACGCGAGGTTTGGAGAAGATTATTTGTGGCATCTGATAATACGTATTGAATAAATTATATTAGTTACGGATAAAAGTAATTTTTAATATTATTACGGTTATAGAGGTAAATCATGAATTTGTGTACATTGATGTTCAATAATTTTATCAGTGCTAAGCGAAACGTCAACGCGAGGCGTCCCGAGCTCTCCTTGAAAAAGACCACCGAATATGGTTGAAACTATAGTCGGAGCTATCTGACTGATTCACCTGAGTTATCCCGTATTATTTACTAAAATAATGTTCAATAACTTATCACAACATTATGGTACAAGTGCATAATGTTGGTAATTACCGCTGAGGAGCCATCGAGACCCGAGCCATAAGGTGAGGGTTTTAAGAGAGCCGAGGACGGTAATCATCAATAGACACAAGTATCGTAAGACGTTTATCAACACACTTGTAGCGAAAATAATACTAAAAAATAATTGAATTTCAACAGTGTATGATATGTTTGCATTATTACCCTAAAGGGCAATAGATCCTGTTAACTTTGAAAATAAGTCTATCTGATACTTACATAATATTTTGCAAGTCGATAATGTCCATAACCGGGATAAAATTCCGGGAAGTGCGTAGAAACCAAAGAAAAGACCTATTTTTGTTTTGTTTTTGTACCGTTATCGTAAATAGTCTATCACATAATCAAATTCAACTTAACCATCCCATATGCAACGTGAGCCTTTCCGTAGGTAGATTGTCAAAATAAAGTTTTGAGTTTTCTACTATGGAAACGAGCAAAACTCTTTCTTGAATAAATATTTTTGTATAAAATGTGTTTTTAGAGGAACGATGTCTTTAATAAAGTTACTCGAACGTAGCATCACGTCCTGAATTCTTCAAAGCAGCATGTGTACACTTTTAAACCTGGATCACGTACTTCCAACAAAATTTAGTTTCGTACTTCATCATATCGCGCGACACGGGAAAGCTTTAGTATATTCTTGAGTTTCTTAGAAAATTTTGCTTCGACTTCAACAAAATACGGTAAGAGGCACTTCGCTGAATTCCTTTCTGATATGTTGAAAGTTCAAGGAACTTCGTTTTGAACGTCAAAAATGAGGTACCTGCTATTTACGTAGTTAAATATTTTATTACATATTCTCTAGTTATGTGGTATTAACGACTCGTTATGTGTTTACAGTGCATAGCTACTAGCACTTTACAGCTACACTGGGTTTGTGCACATTGATAGCTATATTGTTATAGTTAATATAATCGATTCGATTTAGCTGATAATGATTTTTAATATTTGAAACTTTCTAGGTTTCACGGTTTTGTTTATGATGTGAAAGAAGCAAATTCATAAATAAGAGAAGGATTCATCGTCGTAGTACTATGGCAAAACTACGTAGGTGGGTATACCTACTTCTGAATATGATTACAAGCACTATCGTGTGTTAAGCGAAATATCATTTTTACCGATTCCACACTTTTAATTCTGGGATACAACTGCCGATTCCTTAGCCGGAATTCGCTTAATCAAGAACCTAGTAAAAATTATTTCAGAGCGTATTACATACTGCCATAAGAGTTAGCTTTTGCTCCATAACTCAAAAGATTTTCAATAAAAGTTACATCAGCAAGTTTGGAGTGAAAATAATTCATTAAATGTATAACAAAGGGTCTAGTATTATATTATACCTATACGTTTTATGATATTGTGACCGAACAAGCTCGAGGCCCGCCTGATGTTAGGCGTACTAAACTCTTCCTTTAACGATTGAATTTCCTCACAAGTTTACGCTGCAAATAACTTAAAAAATACTTCAAATAGGTCTTAGGTGTGAAATCTGTCAAAAAGACATCCGGCGTCTGGCCTTCGCGAAGACCATCATCAAATCACAGGGCCAGTCGATGGAAGATTGCGAAATAACTTGTACTTTCCAAGTTCCGCGCATGTACCTGCAGTAAAATTGTTAGTCACATGTTTCCGAGTCGGGAAGCCAACGTCTTTGTTTATTTACGCGTTGAAAAACGTTGTTTATCAGAAACCTTTACATTTAGTTTTAAATGCAATTATCTTTCATGTAAATAAAAGAGATGTTACCATTATAACCCAATCGTAGTGTAAGCAGTTCTTCAGAAGGCGCTACTCGTACTAGAAAAAATCACTTATAAGGTATAATTTTTAAATACACTTTATAAGGTATATTTCTCTTCGTCGCCTCTTACACCTCCCAGAGAAAGATATGGAGGGGTGCAATTTTCCTTCTCTTTTAATAATACATTCTGAAACCCGTGAAATACTAAATTTGTTCCCAAAATGTTACTACTACACCGGTAAGGTGAGATACCTTTAGATTTTTTTATAGCACAGTAAGGAATAGTAGACAGGAGCGTTTCTACAATTGTTCACCTTAATGAGAATTGTTTTTGATTGGTGTAGTTCGCTTTCTCCACCTACTTACTTACCTACTTAATTATCTGTAATTGAATAAAATAGGTTCCCTTAATATTTACCCAGTGTTGTCAATATGTCTGAATTGTGCATTGTAAACATATATTTGTGTCCTTTAAAGATGTCTATTTCACACTCTCCAAAGATTATTACGAATGAGAAAGAAAGAGTTTATCTTAAGTCCAAAATCACCTTATATTATTTCACCATCCATGAAACCACGCATGAAAAACTGAGTGTGTACTTAATTCTCTTGTTTATTTATTCACTAAGCATATAGCACATATTCCAGTTGTATAAACATTGTATGATATGATCTATAAATGCTATGTCAAGGAAACTAGTTTCGGGATGTTGTTTAGTTTTTTTTTTCGATTTTTGACTTTTCAATGGGGCAACGCTGCCTGCTAGCTGTAGTTTGTAGTTTTTGTTATAAAAGGGCATATCGCTGGTAAAAAAAGTTATTTTTTAATATGTGTTAAATCACACGTACTTCCCTTATTTTGTGCTAAAAACTTTTTCCGGGGAAAAGTTTAAAAAAAAAATGTTTTGCCGATGGTCAAAAGTCATATTATAAAAGACATGAGTAATTGCGTTAAATTTTATCCCGTATAATGAATCGTGTATTCGATACGGCATTGTTTTAAATGGTGCAGGTACGTAAATAATATCTTCGTGTAAAATGTACAGAATTTTACGTATCGCGTTGTATCAATGTCGCATTTTAATAGCATATCACGTCTGATTTCGTGTAATTTATTCCGAAAAAGTAAAATCACGTTCATAATTGATTTATTTAATCCTACCTTGGCGACTTTATGTCTTGTAATATTATGATTTACTAGGAACAGTTAGTAATTGCTGGCTGTGTTCCTCAGTGGACAATCCGGCTGATACGGTAGGTATACCGTATATTATAAAACTAGCTTTCTAGGCGCGCAAAAACATTAACCTCTTTTTGTGCAGTTGGATTAAAACTATCCTATGTTTTTTCCCGGGTCTCAAACTATTTCCATACCAAATTCCATTCAAATCGGTCCAGTAGTATTGGCGTGAAAGCGTAACAGTCAGACATACAGACAAACAGACAAACAGAGTTATTTTCGCGTTTATAATATTAGTACTGATTGGTGTCAATTTAAAAAAACAATAACAATATGTTTGGGACCATCCTCCTCTGCCAAGCCATCGTCATTCACCTATGTATTAAGTATCGTAATCTATATACATGTATATAAATGGAAGTGACATTTTCGGTCACTTACTGACTAAACACGAAATCTCATAAACTATAAGGAAGCAAAAATATCGCATTAGGTAGTTTATAATAGGCATACTAACTGATTTTGTGACAGGGACGAATTAAGAGCAAATTGGGGTATCAAATTAGGGCTCAAAATTTGTATGAAAGTCATTCATATGTTTTTGAAGTTAGGATGATGAAATTCGGTTTATAGGTGGAAAACTTCAGATAAGGTAATAAATACTTTTAAAAGTATCCTAAAACATTAAATAATATTTAGGTCTTGACTCACCGAGCGCTCGATCGTGCGCTCGGTGAGTCAAGACCTCCTGAAGATGCTTCGTTTAGAAGCGAAACTAGTCGGGTATTCTTCCGGTTAGGCTGCGTGATGTTTGTGACGTCACGTAGATGACAGGAAAATTAGGCGGAATTGTTACTAGATATATAATTTTATGCTTTTTTAAGTGTTTTATTTAAATACTAGCTTTCCGGGCGCGGCTCCGCCCGCGCGTATGTCGGTTATCGCGCGAAAACATTAACCTCTTTTTGCGCAGTCGGATAAAAACTATCCTATGTGTTTTCCCGGGTCTCAAACTATCTCCATAACAAATTTCATTCAAATCGGTCCAGTAGTTATGGCGTGAAAGCGTAACAGACAGACAGACAGACAGACAGACAGACAGACAGACAGAGTTACTTTCGCATTTATAATATTAGTACTGATTATTTAATGTTTTTTAGGATACTTTTAAAAGTATTTGTTATTAAATATGGATTTCCGCAAAGTAACGCCTGAATCTATTCATTACCTTCAGATAAGGTTTTGTCATGTGAGAACTATCGCCCAATAGCGCTAATACCTATCATATCAAAAATATACGAAAAAATAATATATAAGAGACTCATCAAATATCTTGAAAAATATAATATTTTAACTAATGTACAATACGGATTCAGAAAAAATAGATGTACAACGCAAGCTGTTTACGAAATGATGAAGACAGTAAGCGAATGTCTTAATAGTAGAATACCGGTAACATCAATATTCATGGATATGTCAAAAGCGTTTGATTTCGTAAATCATAAAAAGCTGCTAGTAAAGCTAGAATCATACGGAATAAGAAGTATAGCGTATAATCTACTGGAATCATAGGCAACCGTCAACAATATGCTGAAATAACCCAGATACACGAGAACGTGGAAGTAACATTTAAATCCAGATTAAGGCGGATAGAGGATGGTGTTCCTCAAGGAAGCATCTTGGGACCATTACTTTTCCTCGTTTACATTAATGACTTACCAAACACTGTAAATCACCAAATGGTTCTTTTTGCGGATGATTCCACCTGACCTTATAGTTAAAGGTATAAATACATCAGAATATGAAAAAACTATAAACGAAGCACGTGAAAATATTATGAATTGGTTTGACAATAATAATCTACTCGTAAATCTAGAAAAAACCAAGGCAATACAATTTTATTTTCCACAGTCAAATCCAAAAAATATTACAATAAAACACCACCAAAATACAATTATAGAACAGGTAAAAGAGATAAGGTTTCTAGGATTAATGGTTGACTGTCACGGAAATTGGAAGAGTCACACTGATTACATACGCAAAAAAATTAGTAGATTTGTTTATGCATTAAAGAGACTAACTAAAGTAGCATCACAGAGAGCAGCAATTTGTGCTTATCATGGAAATGTATCTTCCAATTTGCGTTACGGATTATTACTTTGGGGAAACTCTGTGAACGCTGGAAAAGTATTTGTAATGCAAAAAAAATGTTTAGCAATAACTGGAGCCAGACAAAGACAAAGTTGTGTTCCAATATTTAAAAGCCTTAAATTACTTCCCTTAGCATCATTGTATATTCTAGAGGCTTGCCTATTTGTTAAACAAAATTTAAATAGCTTTGACGTAAAAATTACACGTAAACCACGAAAAACTCGTAATAACTACTATGTGTTACCTCCTCAGGGCTCTAAAACAATTTTTTTTTGCAAAAGTATTTACGTAATGTGCACTAAATTATACAACCATTTAACAGATACAATGAAAGCTATGACATTTATCAAATTTAAAAATAATCTAATGAAACTATTACTGAACAAATGCTATTATACAATTGACAAATTCTTAAATGATAAAAATCTTGACATTTTACCTAAATAATAATTATTGCATGACGTAATGTTACTCCTAATTAGAATATAATTTATTGTATCATATTGATCTATATAATATTGTACGCCTGAAAAGGTAGCTGTCGATACTTTCACCATTTTGACCAACATGTTGCACACCAACACACAGCTGACAATAAACAATTTTGAATTTTGAATTTGAATTTTGAATTTCAAAAGTGCTAAATAATAGGCCTCAGAGTCTGGGTGGTAGAAGTTTATTTAAATTACTTTGTTTATAAATTTAATAGTGAGTTTCGTGACATAAAATAAAATAGTATTTTACTAACATTTTTAAGATAGGGACGAATTAGGAGATACAAATTGTATTTGTTTAATTTTATAACTATCGACAATATTTATGGATAATATACAAAGATTGACAATATGCAGCTCACATTTCATGGTCCGCTTTTGATTAAAGTCAATATAATTAACATAAAAAAACCTGTTTTCGATGATGATGTTACTTTATTTTATACATAGCGTCCGCATTCGGGTAACCTTATTCTAAATGTAGATATACGTGGTGGTGGGGCTTTTTGCCCCTATTTATGCGATTGGTCATAAAGGTTAATTTTTCAGTTGAATGGAATCCTGAAACTGTTTTCTGTCAAACAATGTTCGCATATCCAATAAATGATGTTACGAACTCAAAAGACCATTAAGAAATAACAGCTGGTAGTCATCCGTCTCCATACCACTAATATTCCTTCGACGAAAATTCCAGAGAAAAGCCTTGAATAAAGTTGTTGAACAAAAATCGATAAGTTATCGGTTAAATATGTGCTGAATATGATAATTTATTACTCTCTTTCCCCCTTCTACGTGGAAAGGAAAGGGAAAGTGCTTTCATAGGGATTTTATTTTGGAGTGTGAATGTCACGTATATTTACGACTTAACGAGCTGTATGTGTGTCTTTGTTATTACGACCACTTAGAAGGCTATTAAACGCAGATTTTTATAGGCATAGGTGTTAAAATCGACGGTAAAAATAGTTTGAGGCGATGATATACTCTGCAGTGAATTAGTGATAAATTAAAATTTTGCCACGGGTTGGCTTCATCTCAAGGTGATAAGGAATGTCACGAATGCACAGCTAGCTAGGTACTCCTGGCTAGTTCCAACCTCTAGCATAAATTTAATGTAAAACCTGATATATAATAAAATAATATTAGCATAACCTAACAACATTTTGAATATAATATAAAAAAGTCTGTAGTGCGTAGTTTAATTATAAAAAAAACCTCTAACATAAAATCAATCGCCAAATAGAAATTGGTGTGTTCTGGTAGCTGTCCTTAATAGCCGCAGTGTAGGTTTAGTCTGGTTTGCATTTTCGATCGATCACTTATCAATTATTGGTCAAACTGTGAGACCGTGTTCATGGCTAGCCTATTAGCAATACAATAATCTAATTGATTGAACCTTCAAAGTACCGCGGGGTGCCGGGTCAGAATCGCTCCTCCCCATATCAACCCATGGGTGTCGTAAGAGGTGACTAAGGGAAAAATACTGGATGGTGGGCAGCAGCGCCTTCTAAAGAAGTGCCAACTTACACGGCGATCCCCAAGATGCCTGCCAAGCGTGGGGATTATGGCAAATACCCCATTACTAAGGGAGGCTATGTTCAGCAGTGGATGATCCGGCTGTTACAGAACCTTCAGCGTAGGTCCTAATAGTACCTGGTAAAGGTCAGATGTGAAGTCAGGTTTTCAACATAAGAAAATTAATCAAGCCTGTTAAGCGTGGGGATTATGGCATATTCCCCCTTAATGGGAGAGGTTGTGATCAACAGTGTCCGATGAGGCTGATACAGTACAGTATATAGACGCAGATACCTGGTGCGTAAAACGCGGGTTTGATTCCCACTCTAGGTAAACAATATAGTACTCTCTTTTTCAATCATACAACTCGATTTTGCTTCGCGGGGAGATTGTAAGGCTGCTGTACATTCAGTTCGCACATTTCTTGGCCAAAATTGTGGAGAGGTATTTTTGGAGGTAGATGTACGCAGACAGACGCACACAACCTTTCGAGTGAAGTGAAAAATAAAATTTCAGAATTATACCCTTTTCCTTCGCAACGGCAAACCGACAAAAATAACATAATATTATTTATATAATCTCATTCGGTAATATTCTAATTATGAAATGCATGAAACACAGACTCTTATTGGCATATTTTATTTACATTCTTCTTAAAGAAAATTAAAAAAATAAATTAAAGCATTATTCTCCTAACAAAACAATGCTTTAAAACAATTTTTTTAATTATTAAAGTACAATGTGTCCCTACCAAGGAAATTTCAATTCAATTTAAGTACACATTATCTATGGTGAGCGCGCTGCGCGCGCAACGCGCTGGTTTTTATATTGTATTTTATTTAATGTAGCTATGTACCTATAGCCATGATATTAAATAAAGTAGTGTATGCAACTGCATATAATCAGGTATTAAAACACTCGTGTAATCTTATTTTGAAACTCGCCTGCGGCTTGTTTCTAAAAACTACACTCATGTTTTAATACCCTCTATAATATGACAGTTGCATAAACTTCTATTTCCGTAGGATATCAACAGGGTGATCCTTTGGGTTCAGCTATATTAGTTCAGCTATAGTAGATGACTAGGCTACACCCTAGTCATCTACTCAATTATTCAGTCTCCAGTCAAAACTTAATGTTTGATATTTTGATCATGGAACCTTGGGAGGCGATGCGAATACTTATTGAATGACTTACGTGTACTTATTGTCGATTTTCGTCTAATTGGCCTTGAACATCTTTTTGTTTGCGTACGCGTTCGGATCAACTTTTGATTACTGAAAAATTTAACTCACTTACGCCTAATATAAAATTAGTAGAAAAAAGTTCGAAGTGTGTTTTGGGTTCTTGGAATCTTCATCACTATTGGTCGAAGAACAAATTCTTAAGTTTCAATGTGTCCATGTGGCTTTGGCTGTTATTAAATATTGCTCCCACATTTAAGGTAATTAATGAGGTACAATAAAATAAGGTCTTTGGCACAGGTGATGCCTTCTTCCAAAACTGGTAGCCACAAAGATCCATCCGCTTTTTGGCTCATTTTCCCGCCACGCCAGCCTTAACAATATAATCGGCCGGGCTTTTATTAGCGCCAGTGTTGTAGCTATTCTCGAACTCAATGGTTTTATGCGTAACGATGGTAAAAGACCTGACGACATGACTGGGCTAGCTGGATTGTCAATAACGCTGCAATGGCTTATAGGTTCTCTAAATGTTTTCGCTATAGTAGCTACAGTGTTGTGTATAATTCGTAATGTTTTGTCATAAAGGGATATCGCCGGTAAAAAAAAAAACTTTACATTGCTATAGTTATGTTAGTTATATCTCCTGGTATGGTCATAACATGGCAATCTGCTTTCTTCCAAGCTTCTTATGTTTAATAATTATAGTTCCTAAAATTACGCATTTTATATTGCTGCCTTGATGTGGGATCGAAGCAAGATGGGAACAATTTTTTGATTTTTTTCACTACTACATAACTTCAACCTGTTTTGTGACCTGATTTGATACTACCCCGATGTAATGGTTTCAAAACGAGTACAAATGTCACTACCAGACCATCCTATGATCATTAAACCAAAAGCGAGGAGTGCATCAAGACTGCCAAATTGGACCGCTGTATACCGAACCAAAGGGAACCAAATATTCATTTGATATTCCATTTTATGGGGCCGAAGCTTCGTAAACAGGAGGTTGTGGTTGTTTAGAGTACTGGAAATCGTAACACAAAGGTATACTTTGAACTGGATAGTTCCAAGTTTAATTTGGATGAATATTTGATTTATGTACGAGTTTAACCTGATCAAAAACATAGTATCACCATTCCGTTTGTTCTAATATAATTATAATTCTGTCTGTTAAAATATGGCCAATTTTGGTGGAATGCCAACTCCAAAGTTGTCGCAGGAGAAATTAGTTAATTGTTTTCTGCATAGTGACTATGGTTGAATTACTTATGCACGTTTGTTTGTCTGTAACAGAATACAGAACGTAAAATTGAACTAGTTTAGGATGAGATAACTAGTAAAAGAAAGCCGTGGTCAGGTCACATGTCAGTACAATTAAAACAAGCCCAAAATAATAAGGAATACGTCAATGTGTTACTGAGTTCCATCCCAGAGATATGGCGGTGAAAATTCACTGGAACAGTCCGATCAAGGCACCATATTGCCTAAATTCATGATGTTGATCAACGTTTAGAATTGTTTGGAATTCATTTCCTTCACTTTAAACCCTGTGATGTTGATTTGATGTTATGAAGTTCATAGTGAGCGAAGTTACTCCACTGTTCATATTATGTATTTGCTGTGATCGTGGTCACAGGGTGACTGTGCAAAGTGTTTGAAACGTCGGGACAACATAATGATAAATAAACGCGATTTAAACCGTTTAAAGTTGTTTAATTACTATGTGTAACAATAGCGAAAACCTAAGACAACATCATATTATGTATTTTCATTTAGCAGATCCTATTATTGTATCAAATCTACATGCCAGTTCAATATTTAAAAGAAACTGAAGGAAATAAACCTTAACAATTTATTTTGGTCTGGGTGAACTGCAACTATTATAAGTGGACACGATGCTTATCGTTATACACGTTCATTTTGGCATAGGATATTACACTGCAATGGTTTTGGCCCATATCGTCAGAAACAAAATTACCACCAGATTTTTTCACAAACGGTCGGTTAAGCAATTTACATTAGAACATCTGTCAAATTAATAAACCTTTTTTAATTTTACTCGTCTTATAAAAAAAACATATTTTTTTCGTATCAGTATACTATAAAAGAAACCACTATATCCACGTATATAATTATGATGTTATACGGTAATATTTATGGCAATGATTGGAGTAATTTTAACTAGTCCACAAATATAAGTAAATATTTTTTATACCATATCGATTTTATATAACGTGAATTGTTTGTGAAAATGTACATGACTAAAAACTGCAGGCGTCTTAACAAAACCACTAACCTCAAAGAAGCAAATCTAAATATTCAAGAAAACTTGCACCAATGTCGTTGGTGACAAACGAACCAGCAGAAAACTTATTGGCGCACCGCCAAAGGCCATGGTTAATATGATATGAAATAATACGACGCCTTTACGGCTGACACAAATAATTTTATGAAACAGGAAGAGCATTCCCTTGTTTTCTGAAAAGGTTTGGCTAATGTGTACAATTTAAGCATACAAGCGATCGTGCCCCGTTGAGAATAACGACGTATGTTAAAAAGTTATTATATTTCACAGTCGCAAAGTTTCTCTTGATGCGGCATGTATGGAGAGTTATTAAATCATTACATACAAAGGGCTTAAGGGTTTTATGTAGCGTAATTTTGATCATAATAATTATTTATAGAATACTTGTACTGTATTAGCCGGATCGCCCACTGCTGAACACAGCCTCCCTTATTAAGGAGGTATTTGTCATACTCCCCACGCTTGGCAGGCGGCTTGGGGATAGTAGTGTAAGATAGTAGTTCTTTAAGGCGCTGCTGCCCACCGTCCAGTATAATTATTCCCTTTTACGACAACCACGGGATGATATGGGGAGGTGCAATTGTAACCCGGCACCCCACGTGGTGGTATAGAATACGTAATCGATTTTTATTGTTTAAAAATACTCCACACCAACCTGACCTAAAGTTATTAAGTTCCGATTTTGGTTTAATACAACACTTTTTTTCTATTAAAGTCTAAAACAAAGTTTTGGATTTGATGTATTAAGTTCATTAATTATTCATATAGTTTTTAGTAGCTGATAGATAACTATCTCACCTATTACAAAATTACGAGAGAAAAAATTATAGTCATGTGCGGGATTCCAACCCGCGTCCATCCACCCCTTTAGCCGGGGTATGTTTTAACCAATTGAGCTAACATGACACAATGACTCATAACTTTAATTCTTGTATTCGTTCTTCAACCATCGTATCGGGATGGACTGTATTTTTTTTAATGACTATCATTTTTTCTCTCGTAAATTTGTAATTTTGTAATTTAATTCGCCTAGTCATTGCAAACTTAACAATATTCAAATATCTCAACTATTAGTTAGTGATGATGTGGTCAGATATAAGGTGTTGAGTGACAGATTTTCTGCTTTAGGGTTGTAATCAGCCAGGCGAGCATTCGCAAAATGCTCTGCGGGCATATGCTGAATCTCATTTCCCCTGAGTAGCATTCCATAGCTACTTGCTAATGCTTCAGAAAAGTTGTAATATTCCTTTATTTTATGTTATGAAGACATGAGACAGATCAGTCACGCGCCTGATTGTAAGAGCGCCTGTTAATTTCAGTTGCAGTGTCCTCATCCTGATTCTGCTAGACACTTCACTGCCCTCTTCACTCCGAAATTTTGGTTGTTTTTTCTCGTTTGCCAAGTACTTTCACAATACAGAACACATTTTAAAATGTATTGTGTGATGCTTTTTCTTGTGTTGACTGATGAGATGGACTAGTCACACAACTGTAAGCGTAACGCCTGTCGATTAAAGTTGCGGTGTCACCGTTCTTGTACAACCTGCCACTGTACTGCACTTAATCCGTTAGTTCCTATAAGTCATGTTCGCCTAGTAATTTCGATAGCTACAGGGCACCTCACGTCTCTCCAAATAGTTTACAGGCAGAATATTTGACACAGCGGTGGTACCTACCAATACGGACTTTTACTAAAGAAACCTACAACTTGTACCAAAAACCTTTAATCAGTGGAGCAAAGCTTCATTAACAGTAATAGAAAAGATATCTTTCCTCGTACGTATCAAACAGAATGCGTACATCAGATCGGATAAGCCATCCAACCTAAAATTTAATAATCTGTTTTTTAATTATCCTGAATCTATTTCTCATGTTTTTGTTTTTAACTCGATATACAATCCGTCTACGTTCTGCTCGTTAACTTGGATTTCACCTAAAATTAATAGAAATAACGATGCCTTTATTATTAAAATTCGGACTTGCCCCTAAATTGCTACACTTCACAAAAAGAGTTCTAGTCCTGATGGCATAACACGATTATTTTTATACGTACATTATGAGACAATAAGTAAACCACTTTATCCTTTACTTAATATCTTCTTCTCGGAAGGTACCTATATTTCATCAAAGTCCGAGTCAAAATCGTTTGTTAAATTTTAGCGTATACGTTGCTCTTATGCATTAGTTCAATTACAAAATGTTACTTTAAAAATATTCTTCTTCCGCGTTCAGCAAAAATAGTATGTAACCACTTCGAGAAGAAAGGCCCAAGATGATGCATGAAACTACGCTTAGGTGACACCGTCCTGTTCACACAGGAGGTAAAAAAAGTGACAGTCCAATTTCCCTCCTGCCCACTTTGTCCAAGTTTTTGAAAAGCTTTTTCATACGCAATATACCCTGTGATTCACTGTACTACGTGTAAAAGAGCAATACAGTTTGGTCAAACGCCGTTCAACAGCAACTGTTTTTATTTTTTGCAGTCACCGTTTTGAAAAGGTTGACGCTGGGTAACAACTAGACGCCGCATACAGAGATTTTCAGAAAGCCTTTGATAAAGTTGCGTTCAATGGTATTAGGGTAACTTACTCCGCTGGCTTACGTCGTATAACACTAATCGCACTCATCTCAATCTTGTTCTATATGTATAGTTATAGCTCAAAGGTTATTTCTGTTACAACAACCCAAGAGTTGAATATAGCCCCATTTGTTTGTATACATTTATCATAATTTTCCTACTTTTATCATACTCGAGGAATTCGGTACAACATGTAATAACTCATATAATAATTCTAACAATATAAAGGGACGCCACAAGAAATACTTATAGTACTTACTAGTGTATTAACCGAACTCCAAGCTCCAAGGATGTACCGCCCAGTGGACATTAGGTTATATCGAACAGACCCGGCGATTTGAAACCCCCGCCTACACGGGTGAAGTTCAAGTAAACTGATCAGTGGTCGAAGCGTTGCCCACTGGGGTTATCACTGCTGCAATCACGGACTTTTACTTCTTAATTTTTTCTTTGTGGCATTGGTCTGTTGGGTTTGGCATCTTTTTACCAATTTTCAAAAACAGGAGGATGTTCTCACTTTGACTGGATGTTTCTTTGTTACGCCTTTTTACGCTATCACGTTATAGTTATAGCCTTTTTACGCACTCAACGTAATAGTTGATGCCATATACATTTCATTGATATAGGAATTCATCAGCCTTGCTGCACATATAATATGCGGTGTCTGATGAATTGTTTTAGGTTTCTGATATGAAGGCCTCTGGCTACGGTGACTAATCTGGATGACCTACTGCTTCTTTTTAATAGTAGTAAAAGTAAAGATGTAATACACCGCCGTCTCCGCGTATATGAACCTTGATATTATGTAGGCCTTATAGAATTATAGGGTTATGGTAGCCGCGAGCTAAATAACAGCTTATGTTTCGTGACAGCTGTGTTTGCTGATGGTGTTGATGATACACTGTTTGAAGTTGAGACGTCTATCAACGGCGATGTTTGAGAATATCCCTGTAGGTTGTCATGTGATTTCTTGCCCATTAGCAAACTAAAAAAAATTGGCTTAATCATCCATTTATATAACCAGCCAGCCCATTGTACCAAATAGTACAGGTCTCTTCAGCAAGTCAGTCCAGCAATTGATGCGTTTTATTTCCATTTGAAATTCAGTCACTGATTACCTTCAAATATCCATTTCCGCACAAAATAAGCTTTAAGATATTTATAGTAAACCTCAAAGCTCCATTTTCCAAACTCAATCTATTTCAACCTTCATTAAAGTTAAATGGGAAAGTTATGCCAACTAATTAGCCCATAACCACCATTTACATCCGAAATATGCTTGTTAATTTGTTGTTAGTCCTCCATGCAGCACCAGAGTAAGATATAATAGATTTTTTGGTTGAAAATAAAATTAGGAAAAAATTACCTACTATATACCGATTAAGTAAGATAAGTTTTTGCCCAAGGACTGCAAGACCGTCATCATCATCCACAAAAGTCATGTCTGTACTATTGGAAATAGATCTTCGTAGTGGATCTATCCTAGTCGCCGCTCAATTAGGTTTAGTTGTGCCCTCAACTACTTGGATGGGTAACCACTAGTGGTATATAATATTGAATGCATCCTTGCTTTGGCACGTTAAACCGTCGTCTCGGTTGCTGTCTTAGGATAGTATTTGTCAGGCTATGCCAGAGGCTTTCGAGCAGACTTTACCTGTATAACTTAAAAATGCTTTTGACTGTTATAACTTTAAATTAAACTAGTTAAATTGCCATAAATTAGTCAATTACCAATCATGTAGTGAAATCTTGATTTGTCCGCCTTGACGTGGCTTTGGCTACTTTTGTTTTAGCTCAAATTCATTATTTTCAGAGCCAGCAATTATAGGTTAGCCGGGACTTCGATTACATCATCACTAACCATCAAGTAAGATAGTAGAGAAAGGTTAGTCAATAAAAAAAAAAATTGTTGACACAAATTGTGGTATCGTTAGTGGCCATTTATTTATTAATTATGGTAAAATTTCATCTTCCTTTAAATGGTATTAAACATTTTGTGTAGTGGTGAAAGGAAATTTTACTGCATTTATGGTGTAGACTATTAATAAATTTCCCAATTTTGCAAGTTTACGTTAACACTCTGAAAATAATTGATTTTTAAAGATTATTTAGGCCGATTTAACTTACGGTTTGTTAACGTCGAGAAGACGTAGGTAAGACTCTGAAAATGCAGAAAATTATACAATGATTCACATATAAACATTTAATAGTTTAAATTCTTGCATTCTTCGTATCATCATCGGGCATCGAAGTACCTATATACTCGTACAACCATTAATACAAGTAATAAAAGTTAGGATAAAATACTTGAGTAATGTGAATATGGATTATTTATTAGGTTATAAACAAAGGAAGATCTTTATGTATAACCTTATAAATAATCAATATTGTTGTATATTTATTAGGTTATAAACAAAGAAAGCTCTTTATATACAACCTTATAAATAATCTATATTCAGATAACTCAACTAGGTAGTTTTATCCTAACTTTTATTATTTGTAATGGTTGTATATACGAGTATGTACATTGATTCTCCTGACATAAAAAAAATTGAAAGAGCAAGAATATTCATGCGTTTAATTTTCTACTGCTTTAAAACACATTTTTTTCTTTAATGTGATTGTGGCGGGACAAGCATGAGGCCCACCTGATGTTAAGCTGTGACCCTTGTCTATAACTGCGCCCGTCACCCTGAGACATGCAGTTGTTAAGTCTCATATACGCCTGTAATTTTACTGGCTCTCAAGGGCTGCTGCGGAACACACTGTTAGATGCTTGGCGACAGTTTTTCTACTTGATGGATGGCGGTAGCTAGACAGGCGAGCATTCGCAAAATGCTCTTCTGCCATGCGGTGAAGCTCAAGTCCAGTCATTATTAACTAGGTACATAAATTTTGAAATTAAAAAAAAAAAAAGATTATAATGAATATATGTAAACTCAATTTCTAATATTATTATGGTATCTTGAAAGGTCGTGACTACGCGGAACTGGTGAAAAAGTTGCTCCAAGATTAAGGTGACCGAACTCTTAAATGAACAAAACCGTCCGTAAAGCATCGATGATAGCTCCGATCGAACTTTGATCGTTTCATAGCCGTTACCGGAACGAACATCTCATTCGCCCCAAACTGCAGTTGGGAACTCTGAAAGTTGGTAATACTCATATTTCCATACAAATAGATGGACGAGATACTTTCTCCCGGCTCAATACAAGTCGCGTCAATGCAGTAAAGTTACTTTTATGAGCGAACTTACGCCTGTTGTCGTTTTTTTTTTTTTTTTTTATTTTTTTTTTTTAGGGAGGACATAGATGCTGGCTACCGCCTGTGCGGTCGTCCAGCTCCACCGGGTTTTGGGCGAGGGCCTGGCCCTACAATAGCCCGGGAGGGAGAAGTGCCGAAGGCACTTCTCCCGAGACGGGCGTAGAAGGCGAAAAGCGCTTTCTACCTCCGTCTCCTGCGGACGCCGAAAACGTACCGCTATTATAGGAGGGGTTGACAGCGAGCTCAAGGGCACCACTGTGGTTCGGACCTCGGCTTGTCTCGCTGTCGAGAGACATGGGGGGGATCGGAGCAAAATGCCTCTGTGTAACTGCAGTGTTGCACAATTGGGCCCTACTGAATAATACTCTTTGACTATTTGGAGAGCAATTTATCGTGACCTTGTTTTTGCCTCGAGCTCGCCGGCGAGCTCGGTGTTTGATTGTGTGACCTCTAATTACCTCACACCTGGGGATTTTACCTCGACGACTTGCGGATAACGCTAAAGCAGCCAATGTAATGACTGCGATGGGGTCATCCGGGTCGTCTAATACCTGCCGTGGTCGGCGACGGGGGGGTTTGAAAAATGGGATAGAAGAGGCGGTCGAGTAGTTCGATGCCTGGACAACCAGAGGGTTCGAGTGGTGGGGCGCTCGATCAAAGTATCGGCGGGCGCAGTCCTTATTGAACTGCGCTAAAGAGGGAAGGTTTAGGTCGCAATGCAACTCGGTGTTCCGGATATACCACGGAGCGCCGGTTGCACTACGAAGAAAACGGTTTTGAATGACTTGAAGCTTATGGAGATGGGCCTCACTAGCATGACTAAACACTACTGATGCGTAAGTCATGATGGGGCGGATGCAGGCAGTGTAAAGTGTCTTCTTATTTCTAAGAGACATTTTACTCTCTTTGCGAATCAGGGGACCAAGGCGACCCATTACAAAGGCCGCTCTGTTACGGACGGTTGTTATATGATCGCTAAAGGTGAGATTCCGATCAAGGGTGACTCCGAGATATTTTGTTTTACTAACCCAGGGGATGGGTTGGTCGAACAAAGTTATAGGTTGCGGGTAACGGGGGCGGCCCTTCTCAGTAAAGTACATAGCTGCACTTTTAACTGGGTTGACCGCGATGCGCCATTTACGGAACCAGTCACCGATCTCGGTGATGGCCCGTTGGAGGGCGGGAATGGACTTTCTACTGATATGCCACCCAGTGGTATAAATAGCGGTATCATCCGCGTATTGGGCTAATAGGACGTTAGGCTGAGAGCGTGGGATGTCGCTGGTATACAGCGCGAAAAGAATGGGTGATAGCACGGAGCCCTGAGGGACTCCGGCTCTGACTGGGTGGGGGGAGGAGAGGGTGCCTTCCACGCGATAGCGAAAGCTTCTGGCTTTAAGGAAGTCTTGTAGGATGAGCACAAGACGTTCTGGCACGCCAAATTGGTATAGCTTGTAAATCAAGCCATTGTGCCAGACTTTGTCAAAAGCTTTCGCTACGTCGAGGAAGACTGCTAGCGTTGTCTGGGGTTTGGGGTACTTGTTAAAGCCCTCAATGATGTGCTCCGTGAGGCGGTGCACCTGTTGGACGCATGAGTGTCCGGGCCTGAAGCCAAACTGCTCATCTGGGATAAGGTGGTGTTCCTTAGCATGGGACTGGAGACGGTTTGCAAGTAACCGCTCGTAAAGTTTGCCTAAGGCACTGAGGAGGCTGATGGGGCGGTAACTGGTGGGGTCAGATGAGCTTTTGCCTGGTTTGTGAATGCCAATGACATTTGCACATTTCCAGGTGTCTGGGAATAAGCAGTGGCTCATAGCAGCATTGAAGATGCTGACTAGGAGATGGATGAGAGGAGGAGAGAGGGTTTTAAGAACCCTGTTGGAGATGCCATCGGCACCGGGGGATTTGCGCGGTCGGAGGGCCTTGATCAGTCTCGCCACCTCAGCGTAAGTCGCTAAGGTGATTGGTGGGAGTTCAGAGGTGACCACAGAGCTTTTACGTTCGACTTCAGCATCCACCGAATCGAGGTGAGCTTGGTCAACGTGATCTACGTTAGGGGAACACTGAGCCTCTAGGCTATCAGCTAGGCACTCAGCTTTGTCTTCGTCAAAGAACGCTGGGACTAGTGGGACTGGTCTGTATAAGGGAGGCATGTCGTTGTAGTTACTTCCTTTCATACCTCGCGCCAAGTCCCAATAAGCCTGGTGGCTTGGCACGAGGTTTGAAAGTTTGTCACCCCATTGTTGATCACGCAACTCAGACATGCGACTTTGAACCATGCGTTCAAAGTGGCGTTTCCTAGTTTTGTTCTCTTTACTGGGGTAAGAGTCGTAATGTCGGGTCACTGCTTTACTTTCCGTCACTAATCGTCTCACATCCGCTGGAATGACAAGGCGCCGGTCGTCCGGCACCATGACCTCCTTTGCGGATGCACCTACTACGGTGGAGAGGTGATTAGTGAACGAATCGATCGCAAGGGTTACGTCATCTTTAGTCAGGATGTCGTCAGGGATCTTGTCAAGGTCCGGTGAACTGATAGCCTTTAGGGCAACGCCTAATTGCTTCCAGTTCACTATCGTCTTAGTGGGGCGGGGGAGGTCTGTTGTTGGGTCGGGACCTAGTCGCAGTATAATGGGTCGGTGATCAGAGTGAAGCTCGTGAACCACTTCTATGGAGCGTAACTGGAGTGTTACGCCTCTGAGTAGTGCCATGTCAAGCAAGTCAGGTCGAAAGTCTTCCGTGTGAGGGTAGTGAGTGGGCTCAGTGGGCGCAATTATGTCAAAATTAAGTTCTGCGACTAGTTTTTCAAGTGCAATGCCTCTGGGATTGTTGACGTTACAATTCCATAGGATGTGCTTACTATTGAAGTCGCCAATCAGAAGGACGGCGCTTCCTAATGAGAACAATGCTTCTAAGTCAGCTCGGACGATCGGCTTTTGACAAGCTTGGTAACAGGACGCTATGACTATAGGTTGATGACCAGTCATAGCTAGAAGGCAACAAGATGCTTCCATATTAACAAGAGTCGGGGTAGGTAAGGGGATGCAGTGCAGGGACCTTTTGTAATAGATAAGAGTGCCTCCCCCACGGGAGTTCACTCTATCATCACGTACCGTTCTGTAATTGGCAAACCTAGGGTTCGCCTTCCCCGGTTTTAGAAGGGTTTCCTGCACGCATATAATGTCGATAAGGTGGGTGCAACAAAAGTCGTGGACAAGGTCACGTTGTCTAAAGAAACCGTTAGCGTTGAATGACGCTAACGAAACTGAGCGCGGTTTCGTGCGTGCGGTTGTACTACCCATAGTGGTTGTACTGGGGAGGGGCCTGGGGAACGAAGCGCTTAAGGGCGCTTAGTAAGTTCGCGTGTTCCAATGTGTATTGGATCACGTCCGCTGGGGATTGAGCGTATTGCATCTTGTGGAATAGCTCTTGTACCTCATTGATGTCAACCGACATAGCCAGATCGCTGACTAGGTTGATTGCCTCTTGAAGAGGGGCAACCATCAATGGCATAGGTGGAGCTTGAGGCCGGGAAGCGGCGCGGGGAGGCGCGCGAATGGTGTTGGCGACGGGTGCCGGGAGCGCGGGGCGAGCCGGGGCCGGTGCGCGGGCAGGGGCCGCGGCGCGGGCGGGTGCGGGTGCGGGCGCGGGTGCGGGCGCGCGGGCCGGGGCGCGGGCGGTAGCGACGGTCTTAACCATACTGGGTGGTTTAGACCATGCGTTACGGGCTGGGAGCGGCGCGGGTATTACCTGTGAGGCAGGTACTACCGTTAGTTTAGGGCTTACCCGTTGGTAACGGTCGTAAGAGGGACGGGTCGGCCTATGCCTTGCCACCCTGTGGTTCACTCGTGGTGCTTTAGGGCAGCCACGGTAATTCGCGGTATGCCCTTGAGCACCGCATAAAACACAGCTGGGTGGGTCCGGCGAATCCCGGGTGCGAGTGCACGCTGCTGTCGCGTGATCGCCTAGGCACTTAACGCACCTAGCGCGAGCGAAGCAGAAACGGGAGGCGTGCCCGTATAGTTGGCAGTTATGGCACTGCGAGGGACTCCCATTCTTGTATGGGGCTTGGACATCGAGTCCTGAGAGGCCACAGACCTTTTTTAAATTAAAAATGGCCTTGCCTTCAGGAGTACGATCTAGTACTACGAGTACTAGATCGTAGGGGCTGCGGTCCTTCCCGCTGTACATGCGGTGAACTGCATGTACGGGGAAGTCTTGTGCCTTCAGGTCGGCACATACCGAATCGGTATGTACCTCCTTGGGCACACCGCGGATGACCACTCGGAGGACTTTCTCCTCTTCGAGCGCATAAGTGTGAAAACTTATGCTCTCGTGGCGGAGGAGTTTAGTTAGCGCTCTGTGGTCGCTAATGGTGGAAACTTGGACTTTAATGCCCTGCTGCGTGGAGCGGGCATTAGTATAGTGGATCCCACGATCCGAAACTAAACGGGACAGCATGTCCCATTTGGTTTTGTCCTGAATGAACAGGGGCGGAGGCGGTTTTTCGCGGCGCGCGCTCGCGTCCTGAGGGGACGCGGCAGTGGTGGCCGGAGCGGAGGGAGGAGACGCAGGGCGCGGGGCGGGGGTCGGCTTCTTGCCGGAGGCGGGGGCCTTAGCGGGTGCCTTGGCGGGAGGGGCGGAAGTTGCGCAACTAGCGGCTTTAGGAGCACGCTTGCGTTTTCTGTCTACGACGGTATAGCCGTCGTTATCGGAGTCCGAGTCAGTGCGTAAGGCACGACTCGGATCTACATCCATCTCCGCTTCGGAGTCCGAAGTGGGCTCGACAACGGCGATGGAGGGACGGGTGCTCGCTGGCCTCCCGATCGGTGAGCGCGAGCGAGACCTCTCACGGGGAGGGGCTGCCACCGTGCGTCTGTTGTCAGGGCCCGGAGCGGGCGAAGTCGGGCTGTCCTCTGAGAAGGACCGGGTCAGAGGAGGGACGATGGCCTCCGGAATTGGAGTTCCGGAGGGAGCGATGAGAGTGTCCGTGAGGCGGGCACTCTCTGCATCGTTAAGTGATTGCTGATGATCAGCGTAGAGTTCGGGGTAGCGGAGGGCGAAGGTCTGAAGGACCTCCACCTCACCGTTAGAGGGACGTTGCATCCTGAGGGGAATACTCAGGATGGCCTAACGGGTTCTGTCTCCCTCTCGCAACTCGTGAGCTCACTTGTGTGAGAGGGAGTGAGTACCTATGGTGTGCCCTAGTTGTGTACCCTCTCCGAGCTTTTTTCTCGGCGGAGAGGGGTGCTCCTAAGCGCTACTCCGGGGTTGACTAGGGGTGACCCCAAGGCCAGTAATCCCGGAGCCCAGCTTGCTTCGGCTGACCCGTGAAGCGGGAAAGGCCACGGTGCAAGGTTAAACCAAAACAACAACAGTGGCCGTTGTCACCGTAGGGTGTCACACTGCGACCGCAGCAAATGGCGGATTTGATCGTTCAGACGGGTTTGGCTGACGCTACCCCACGCCTGAACGACGTCGCTTAACAGCACAAAGTGTGTTGTTACGCGACTGTTACTATGTTGTGTCGGGTAGTAAAGTGGTGAAATGCGCACCGAAAAGTGCGGTCAAAACAAGACCACCAGCCCGATATGATGTTGTTCGTCCGAAACAAGGGACTTGGGTAGGTGGTAATGCCTGACGTCTTAGAGCGCCTCTGCGCGACGGCACGGCGAGCTCGTAGCTCGCGTTGCTCGGCGTTCGGCGGCTGCTCAGCTTCTGCACACAAAACAAAGACTTCGTCAGGACTGCGTATTCCAAGGCACTGGTCTGCAACTAGCGTCGGAACGATGACCCGAGTGAGACGGCAATAGTGCGGGGACTATTGCGGTCTCACTGGGAGATACTGGCGGAGCTGTAGACAGGTGTGCACGGCGTGGCGGCACAGGTCGGAATGCCTGTTGTCGGACTTCTCGCTTCTAATTCATATAAGTTTATGGTCGCAACTTGACTGCTACTGTTTTGCACAACGGTCTTTGCTGCACCTATTACGTTATAAAGTTTTATATTTTAATTTGCACTAACTTACGAGACGCGAGAAGAGTTGCAACACAAGTCAAACAATTAATTTGTTTTAACTTTGTTTAGTATTTCACGAAATTATACTTTGCAATCAATGTTCCGTATGTGTCATATCGAAATGAATCAAAACAGGTAACATTTTTAATGCCCTTAAGTGTAAGAGTGGTTTTTCTTTAAATGACATAGCCTGTTCATAACTCCTGACATTTGCAAAACAATCTCTCTAGCTTATACTCCATCTTTTTTTATTTGTTACTGCCCTCGGACTGCAAGTCTCTTCGTTGTATATTTCTTTCTGGATATAAATCCAAAGAACCTATGTAACTATATACATATGCTACTGAAAAATATATACAACTCTTTCTTTGATCTTAAGCGTTTTAAGGTTTGGAATGATTGGTCTGGAATTTTGTCCTAAGTGTCTCAGGAGGCAACTCTAGCAATACATGTCAAGTGCAATGAATTGTGGGTGATCTTACAATCTCAACCACCATGTTTCAGACACCGTGCCGTAGAGAAAATTTGGGGACACAAAACAAGGAATTTTATGTGACGAATCTTCATATTTTTCTTTATTCTCTTCTCCTTCCATATATTTTCTAAGCTCTGAATACCATTGTTTTGATGGCTCTGCGTCAAGTAATCTCGTTTCCGCAAAGTCTTGTTCCTGATAGTAAAACCCATGTACTACTAGAAAGTTTTACTACACGTGATAACTCATTTGTGCTTGGTTCAGCCCGGTCTTCTATAATCATTTTAGGTTTACGCCTCCATTTTGCATTCACTATAAAGTTAACTTCTAAATTGGAAAGAGCACTTTACGTGAATTATAACTCGCAACTACTCGAGAACTGTAACGCAATTAAATGTTTGTTGCACTATCCATTTATTTACTATGTGTGCATTGCTAGTCCAAAATAAAGTATTATATTTTTTGGTTTTAGCTGAAATTTGAAAAGAAAGATTATACTAAGCCCTTACAATATGTACAGTATATTTGTATAGACCGAAAGTTTTATCAATTTTAAAAGTGTCATCGTCACTTTCTCTTTCCATTTTGTGTTTATCAGAGAAAATGACGTGATTGTAATTATAGCTATAGTGTAATCTTATCGTCAAATATCAAATTAGCAGTTACTTCTTTTATTAAGTATGTACTAATGTGGGAATTATATATTATGTACTATTAATTAATCTGTGTTCACAACAATACATTTTTCTTGTGATTTTACTATGGGATTTTATCCAGGGACCAAAAAAGTGTAGTAACAAATTATCTGTACGAAAAAAGAGAATAAAACTCTTTACAAGTTAGAAGCATGATTCCGTAGAACTCCTCTGTTTGCTGGTTTATTTTGAAATTATCGTTTACAATCATATACAACGTAATTATCTATACTTACCACGAGATAGAAAAAAATAAACCTTTTTCCTCGTAACAATGTATATAAAGAGGATATTAATATACCAATTACTATACTGCAGTGGTGGTGGAGGAAGATATTTAGCATATGTTATTTTTATTATATTTATTTTTGTCTTATCATCGCGGCAGCTACTAAAACATGTCCTAGAAGGAATCATTCAGTGCAAGTGATATTATGAGACGGTTGTATGGATTGGTTTTGGTTAGTACGGGAAAAAGTAGGGTAGCAGTGCCTCGGACGGTAAGAAATATATAAATGCTTAGACAAATATCATAAGGGGTCATGCGAAGAGCATTCTTATGACACATGTCAAAAATTAAAATCACGCATGCAAGATGGCCACGTCTCCACTGAAGCTCGGCGTAATCCATTCTGCATTGTCTCAAACGTCTTTCACCTTCATTACGTTGGCTAAAGCATGATATTGAGTTTTAATAAACATAACAACTATAACACAAAATTCAATTCAATATAATGTATTATATTTTCCTTGTAGGTATAGTACAGGTATGGTATAGTATAGAGCATTAGCTCGCTGCGTACCTAAATCGCTGTGTGCCTAATTGCGTTATTATTATTAGGAAGAGAGAGCGATTCCCAACTCGTGTATATAAAGGAACTCTTTGAACGCTTGTGGTCTCTTTCTCTCCTGGGTGAACAAAGTACTTCTTTAATAGTATAATAGAACTTTGTAGTTGACAGCTGATATTCAAAGTCTGAATTCGTTGCAAAGCAAATTTGAAATTCACCCTTTCAATTAGCTCGATTCATGTCACTGGGCATTCTGAAGGTCAACCGTGCGGTCAGCGCCGCGGTATATAGGTCAAGGTATGGAAGAGCGCTCATAACCTTGCTGAGAGATCTGGTCACTAGATATTTTTGTTATCATCTAAGGTAAATGAAATGATTGACAATTCACTTTTTAACAACTTTATTTCTGTGATAGTGACGGAACAAGCTGTAGCCCACCTGATGTTTACTCTGCCTATAAAATTAATTTTGTCCTTACAAATTGCACTGTGCCAGTCACCCTGAGACATACAGTTGTTTAGTCTCATGTGCCTGTAATTTTACTAGCTCTCAAGGTCTGCTGCCGGAACACACTGTCTGATGGTTGGCGTCGGATTCTCTATTTGAGGGTGGTAGATAGGTAGGCAAAATGCACTTCCACCAAGCGGTGAAACTCAAGCCGGCGATGGGGATCGAACCCCGGACCTGAGCTCGGCAGTCCATTACTATTATATACTCGGTAAAGCTATAACTTTCTCGGAAAGCTTATTCATAAAGTGATTAAACGAGCCGTTGCCTCACTAAATGCTATTCAGATATCCTTTTCACATTTATAATATGAAAATTCTAATATCTATTGTTTTAATAGTTGTGAGCTGATCTACGAAGTCTGAATTAGATGGAAACTTGTTTTGAAAATCTTCCATTCCATGAGCTCTATAGTATATATATATATATATATATATATATAGTACCTTTGCAGTCAGAGCTCCTGTAAGGTTATTGGAAAAATGCTAATAGTCATTTAAGGTTGACTTCAGCTCATTCTTACAATATTTTTTTAGGTTTATGTCTTCATTCAGTTTAAATATTACTATTTTTCCATTCAAATCATATAGGCAGCGGGCGGCACGCACCGCTCCTTACGACCCGAAGTCTCTGCTACGTGTTTCTACGCCACGTGCGTTACTAAGTTCGCGGGAGGCATCGTTGCATTTTTTTTCATTCCAAACAGAGTTCGCTTTTATTTTAAATACCAGTGTTATTTATTATTATTAATATAGGCTTATACATTGCCCCTTTTCGGTTCAAAATTGTGTTTTAAAAAATATTTGTGATCGTTTTTAACAGGAGCTCTTATTTTCACATTTAAAGATGAAATAAAAAACTGGCAAACCAGACCGAAGGACGAACATGCAAATTTTCACCGAGTATGAACTCTTTATGATACAACGAAACTACATTTATATTTTATTAAGTTGTATGTAACAAGTTGATTATTTTGTCACCTGCAAGGTTTTGCCTGAAAATCAGCGTCAGTTGCTTGCAAGCATCTGACATTTGTGCTGTGGTAGGGCCTATTTGGCTCAATGCTGCTCGTAGCTGTCTTTTTTCATTGTAACTTTTTATGTTTGTGCCAAAAAAAAATTCTCATTTGTATAGAAACTGATAAATTTGTAGCTAACTTTAAAACGAGACAAAAAACTAAAAAGTGTGAGACAATAAGTACCAAAAAAACTTTATTTGACAAATGTTTTAGGTTTGTAAACTCGTGAAACTAAAGTTGTTTGTTATTTAAACAAAAGTGGCTGTTAAGGGAAGTGTATTTCATTATGCTTTCCATAGAAAACGTAGCTGTGTCATATTTTCAATGTCCAAATGAATGCTCGAGGACATGCGTGCGAAAATTTGATCGAGTTTACTCACTTAGTATTTAAAATATACTTAAACTACGTTTGTATGGAAAGCGCAGTGAAAACATTTCCTATTAATGATAATGAATAATCTTGGGCAAGGAATGAAATATCCCATTATCGTGCATAATTATGTAAGTACTAGAAAGGTTCTTAATTTTTTCTAATAAAATTGACAGAATTTTTAAAATTATATTCATGTTATTAATTTATACACGGCTTAGGCCTAGGTTCACCATACTCTGTTATTTATTTGACGCCTTGTTAATCCTTTTAACGGACTGTTAACTGAACCGAGTGTCACACCAACTGTTAATGGATGATTAATTCAGTTAACTTCATAGAACGTAAACTGATTTAACAGCTCTGTTATTTTTAAAGACCCATTAGCTAATGCCTGATTTAGCGTAAACAAACATGGTATGGTGAAATTAGGCCTTAGTAACATTAAAATTCTTTGGTTAACATAAAATCGTGTTTCAAGTTAATCACTTCATTACAATAGGTGCTATTCAGCCTTACAAAATTACAAAAAAATCGGCCGAGTCCGACTCGCACTTGGCCAATTTTTTGTATTTGTTGTTATAGCGGCAACAAAAATACATCATCTGTGAAAATTTCAACTGTCTAGCTACCACCGTGCTTGAGATACAGCCTGGTGACCGACGGACGGACGGACAGCGAAGTCTCAGTAATAGGGTCCCGTTTTTACTCTTCGGGTACAGAACCCTAAAAAGGAAAAAAATACTACGACGGTATTTGAACACACAGACTAGCGGTTCCTTATAATGGTTTCTAAAATATTAAATTTAAAAATTCTTGCATAAAAGTCTGCTAATTGTAATTTTGTAGGCTTATGAAGATTTATTTATTATTACGACTGAAATCATTTTTTGTTAAGTTAGTTTATATATAGATTTTAATTTCGCTTATAAGAAAAATGTGTAAAATTGAGACCAAAACAAGAGCCCGAATTCAAAACCAACTACTAGTGTTATTCATTGGTTAAAATGTTAATCTCTTTAATGGTACATACGTATTAATGCAACAACAAGCTCTTAGTGGAATTATTAATGTTCGTCCTCCATACGTACGTCCTGTGATGAATTAAGCAAGAACGGACCCGTGTAACCGCCAGAAATACAACAAAAACATGACAAGACAACATCTGGTGGCTGTCCACCGAAACAAAGAGAAAAATCGTCCGACAGCTGAACCGACCATATCGGCCGAGGGGAGAATAATGGCAAACAAAAAGTGCTGCGACGAGATATTTTGGAAGTTTTACGTCTAAATAAATCAAAGAGGATTAGGACTTCAAATGGTTTATGTATGCTTGATATCGGATGTGGTTATCTTGTGATTCATTGTGTTGCGTGTAACTGGAAAGGCTTGAAAGGAACAAACGCGATGTTTGACGATGTTTTACTAAGAATTATACGTGATATTAAGACATTATATATATATTTTTCATAATACTTTCGCGTTTGATCACACTCTGCCTGATGTTAAGCATTGATGTATTCTTACCGAGAAGAAACCTATTCACTCTCGATTTGAAGACACCCATGCTGGAAAGAGGTGATGATAGAACAGTACTGTACTGTACTGTTACAGCCGGATCGTCCACTGCTGAACACAGCCTCCACTATTAAGGGAGTATTTGCCATAATCCCCACGCTTGGTAGGCGTCTTGGGAATCGCAGTGTAAGTTGGCCGTTGTTTATAAGGCGCTGCTGCCCACTTCCCAGTTTTTTTCCCGTAGTCGCCTCTTACGATATCCCCCGGGGGATAGAAAAGGAGAAGGGTAGAATTGGACTACTACTTAAGGAAGTAATACTAAAAGTAGTCCATACTTACAAAGGATTGCGTGACTCCCTATTATCCTCATCAGCGTGCTATTATACGAAATATTGTTGCCAGCATTAATATTACTAGCCTGTACCTAGTAAACATCGAGGCGGTCTGTGTGATTGTTCATCGTAGTATTTTATTTAGCTTTGTTCGTTTTCAACGAACGCAAACAATCTTTGTCAAACAAAACATTCAATCAAAACAAGGGGCTATATATATATATATATATATATTTAGAATCAAGCAGTTACGAAAAACCTTGAGCACGGATTACAAAACATATTTTTATTGAATCCAACAATGACCTTCTCAAAATTAGTTCTTCTAAAATTTAAAATCAGGTAAAAGGAATCTAAAGCACATGAATAAAGAACCATATATTCATTTGTCTAAAGTGCCGCTGTTTTTAAATTATTTATTGGACCTCTTCAACGATAGGGAGCTTTCACATCTAACTTTAAAATATGACCAATGATACTCTTAACAAATATATCATAATATAATTAAGAGAACAATACATTGCACATAGATGTTCTCAATACTTTTCGCGCAAATATTTCAGACAAACAAAAGGTAGACGTCGCCATGTGCAGCGCCTCTTGAAATTGAACTTCTTAATAAGAATATCATTCTATTTTGTTTTATTTTCCATTCCAAGCTCCGAATTGATCTGTATCGCCATAACCAACAATGACGATTGAAATGAATATACTCAAGTACATGAGTATTAACCACAAAAAGATTTACGTCCCAATTTCATGTGCCAAAATGGTCCCACGCAGAAATACCTGGTGTTATTGGTGGAACTGCGAGCCGAAGCGCAACTATGCAAATTGCGGATTCCTCGACCGAAGGGGACGGCTGGCTCGAAATAATTCAATTTTAGGGTCGATCATACGGACTGGAAGCCCCAATTTGTTCATAAATAAAACGCGCACGCTTGGCAGGTGACGGCTGTTTGGGGCGAAGCTGTTTTTTTGCTGTTGTGATTATGGCTGGAATTGTTAATTGTTTGTTTTGGCTTTAAAATGTCTACTGCCGCCGGTACATTATGATTTTTGTATGATATTTACGTATTTTATTCGACCAGTGTAGCGCATATTAATGCTGTTTTTTACAAACAATATGTTATTAGATTAAAATTAAAAAATTTGCGTCGCAACGCTTGCTTTGGATTTGGTTATATCACAATCCCTTGGGAGACTTAACGAGACGAGAGTTAAAATTTAATTAAAACAGTGCATTTAGTCTGAGATTGAAATTTATTCGTTGTAATGATTTGGGAACACAAAAAAAATTATTCGATTAAAGAAATATGGTCGTTAGGTACAGCTGGCACGTTTGAGATATATATTTTTGTAAATATCAAAACAAATACTTATGAAAAGATATGAACTGGTTATTTGGCTGATGTGACTAAATTCGTAGAAAATATGTTGTGTAAAGTGTGAATCTAAAAACAAGACGATTGCCTCTAATATTGACAACTGTCAAAGTTGTCAAAATATTCAAATCTTTTAATATTTTTATTTTATTTTTTTATTGGTGATAGGTTAGCCTTTGACCACAATCTCACGTGATGGTAAGTGATGATGTGGTCGAAGGTGTTAACCAGCTCAACCTAGAATGCAAAATAATAAACATTGCTACATTGACATCCGTAAAAATAAGAAATAAAAATTGAAAGTGTATATGCAATAGGTGTTTATCAATAAATTTTGCTATTCATATCTGTTTACTTAATAAAGTCGGGTTATACGGCCAAAGTTATGCTGGTTAAAATTAATCTTCCGCTGTACCATCAAAAGAACTGCCAAGGGTACAGTGGAAAAAGTCCGTGTTTCTTGTGCACCTGTATGAAAACATTAACATCAAGTGCGACAATGCAAAAACGCATTCGTTTTTAGGGTCAGAACGTAAAAACATAAACTTTTTGCCAAACTTACTATGTATTCGGTTCTTTTTATATCTCTTGAACCGTTAAACCGTAGTCAATAAAAAAATTTACATAATGTATGTTACAATGGCGGATTCCTTAAGCTCTAATACATATTTAAACTCGCTGTGATTGTAAAACAAACTAAGTATATAGTGCAAATCAGAATCTCGCCAAGACTTCCGAAGATGAAAAAATAATCTACACCTATCGGAAGGGTTTTATTTCTCACTAGCTTTCCGGGCGCGGCTTCGCCCGCGCGTATGTCTGCTATCGCGCAAAAACAATAACCTCTTTTTGCGCAGTTTGATAAAAACTATCCTATGTTTTTTCCCGGATCTTAAACTATTTCCATACCAAATTTCATTCAAATCGGTCCAGTAGTTTTGGCGTGAAAGCGTAACAGACAGACAGACAGAGTTATTTTCGCATTTATAATATTAGTACTGATTCGAAATGTGCGCGCAAACTAGTTATTTTACCTACTAGAGTGGAAAATGTATTTAAAATTCCAACATATAAAACAGTTCAATGAATGAAAAATGGCTATAGCAAATAATGCTACGTCTCCTAATTGAGTCTCACTGGTGTGTATGTGCGTTTACTGCGTGGTTGTCTTCCTGTCTTTGTCATTCAATAAAATGTATGATTTGGAAGTCTAGCTGTAGTGTGCATTATACCTATGCTTGTGTAAAATTTTCTCTTTGTGATATTGGAGCGAACCTTGTTTTCCTTTTTTAGGGTTCCGTACCCAAAGGGTAAAAACGGGACCCTATTACTAAGACTTCGCTGTCAGTTCGTCCTTCTGCCACCAGGCTGTATCTCAAGAACGGTGATAGCTAGACAGTTGAAATTTTCATAGATGATGTATTTCTATTGCCGCTATAATAAAAAATACTAAAAATCAAATAAAATAAATATTTAAGGGGGGTAAAAAATCAAGTTTGTTGTATGGGAGATACAACAAACTTGATTTTTTTTACCGTTTCTTGCTCGATACTAATAATGGTGACAGGTATACGCTTTTACTATTCACAGGATATTTAGTTTTATATTCTCTTTAATTATAAATAATTAAAACAAATAATTAAGGGGCTCCGATACAATAAAAGAGGATTTCACCGTTTATTAGACCATTACAGATAATGGAACGGAACCCTTCGTGCGCGAATCCCACTCGCACTTGGCCGGTTTTTTATTTCAATCGATACGTTCGATTCATTTGTTTCATGTAAGTAGTATTATGATTAAGCTTGACGTGCGATTGGCTGTCGTAATAAATTAAAAGGAAAAATATACTAAATGTTTATAGATTAATGTAAACAGATTAGTTACCTTTTGCCACGTTCTAGTTGCCAGTGTTATTTACCAGGTAGGCTCCGTTCTCTAGATAAAAACATTGTTCCAATTCAAGTGGCACAAACACATTTATATCAACTATATCGTCGATTACATAAAGTAGGTAAGGCCCGTCGCCGAAAGAAACATCTTAAATGCACATCTACTTTTTGCACGTAAATATTCCAAGGCAAAGTTTCGCCGCAACGTTAAAAATGCAAAAAAATGGAGCAATTTGAATTCCGGTGTCCGTGTTTCACTTTGGTTTTACTTGACCAAGACGTGAGCCAGTTGTTATTCGTGTGCGGGGGTGATTGTCAAACTAATGTTTAATGCAAGTGAAGAACTTCATCTTATATTCATTTCATTTCAGTAACAGTATAACTCTTCTGGGGTAGTTGTACCACCATACCTATTTCTACAACCAGGCAGTAGTGTTAATATTAGGTACCCACTGTAGTCCAGTTTGAAGAGTGCTGTGCCGGTGCAATCACAGGCACATGAGACTTAAACTTTTGTCCCAGGATGAGGGGCGCAGTGCAGTTCGCCACTTGTGACGTTGTTAATGACATTGTTATAGGCAGAGATTACCGCTTAACAACAGGTGGGTTCCGTGCTTGTTCACTCACGATAGCACAAAAAAAGACTGTTTAGAATACACTTTCGTTTTGAAGAAACCTGTAATGTCGACAGTCTCTGAAGATATCGTAGCATGCGGAGTAGCCTATTCATCTATTCACACTCCATTCATGAAGAAAATGTTGATGTGATTGATAATGAGATCAGAATATTATGTATTAGGATAATGAAATGTCTTAATTCTCTATTATATGGCCTTTGAAGATCTTCCACAATCAAAATATAGCAGTACCTAATACATAAGTAACCATCATAACTTACAGAATAGGTGACGCAGTTCGTAGAATGCAACGAGCAAAATTTTTAATTTTTGTGCGCATTTTTGTTTGCGGATTATTTAGGTTTAAAAATTTAAGAAAACACTACTTATATGTCTGAATTTTCTGGTTTCATTAAATTTTGTCCGTTTATCTATAAAACAAAGCATTGACGCCCTCTTTATTCGAATATTTAGGCTGAGCTTCTGTGGCGACAAAGCACTTTTGAAAGGATTCAGAAGTACGAACATGCTAACACATCATTTAAGAAGAAAATGCCCAATAAAAGCTGTCTCACATAGTGTATCAATCAGAGAACGACCGAAAGCCGAACGAAACCTTTCGTTCTGAAGTAGAAAACTTCAAATGAATCATTAAAATAATTCAATAGCTTTGTCATGTTAAATGTGCCAAGGTCATAAGGATTATTCTCAGTAGGCCTTCTCTTAAACTGATTACTACTAGCAAACCCTACTATCTTTATAAAAAATATGTATATAAATATACCACACTTTATTACCATTAATGCTTACACTTTGTATGAGGATCGTCTTGATTCCATCATCTTGGATTTTTGACATCTGTCATATAACTTTGTCTTTACCCATAAACAAAAGTAAGACCTAGCATTCCCGGCACCGTGCGGGTGCCGGGTCCATAGCTTTGCAGAGGAAGGTGCATCAACGCCCCCCTTCTCGCTCGAACTTCCTCCCCTACCTAACAATTTTTTTTAAGATCCTGCTAACGCCGCCTTAGATACACGTTCTAGGATGGAAGTTACGGTTGTTCTTTGCAGGCCAAGGTCTTTAAGTAGGTTATTCTATTTTTTTTATATAGGGTATATTATAGGTATATTATTAGGGTAGGTTATTATATAGGGATTTCGCTGGTATACTCCTTGCTCCACACTTCTACAGCATATAAATTAACCACATAACCGTTTGTGGTAAATTAATTTGTTAGGTCATAATATTTGTATGTTTTCAATGTGTGGTCTTTAGGTATGTTTTTCCACAACACAGTGAGTTCTATGAGTACGAGTACTATGAGTACGAGTACTATGCGTTTTAGATTTTTTTGGGTATAGAAAATATGTCTGGTCTGGCAGACGAAACACCAACTTCCTCAGAATTTGTAGTGATTTTCATACTTGTGCGTCAAAAGAGTCCAATCGGGAGCTGCGCCTAAGATGGAGAAAGGCTTGGATTTAGATTTTGTAGGTGACCCTTCTTTTACAACACCGACGTGTCGTTTATTCGTGGTTTTGAGAGACTCGCTGCTTCTCGTATGATTTCGAGGACTCATGGCGACGTGAATAATAACACCTGTCATCCTACCAATAAGTGACTTGCTGTACCTATCGCCTCCCGACAAATACCGCAAGACTTTTTGGTGGATTCCCCCATCTTACAAAGTTACTTTGGTCTGGGAGGGACAACTGAAAGGCGTTTAGATTAAATTTTAATAAGGCAGGTGACCAATCGTATATGAAGGTACGCCACTTTAACGCCAGAGGGATACAAAATTCACCTATGGTTAGCCATTCGCTTTGCATTTCTAAGCGCATTGCATGTACTTTATAGCTATAATTTTCGTCTTGTTGCAGAAAAGATTTTACAATGTCTTTATCCTCAACTTTCTTTTTTGACCCAAAACCTGCTTTGCTACACTGTGCACCTATCATAAATATGCAAATACAATAATTATGTATTATCTTAGTGACATAATAGCTGACGAGTAAAAGACTAGCGTGGTATAGACGTTTTAGTAAATAATACGGGATAACTTACGTGAATCAGTCAGATAGCTCCGACTATAGTTTCAACCACATTCGGTGGTCTTTTTCAAGGAGAGCTCGGGACGCCCGCGTTGACTTCTCGCTTAGCACTGCGGGCGGCAGCTCGTAGCCCGCGTGACGTCATCGGTTGGTGCGAGGGGTGGGTCGCAGTTGGTTGTGTCGTCGAGTTCTGATGCGAGTCCTCTTCGTCGTTGGTGATGCTGGCTGGCATGGGGAACGTCCCAGCAAAAGGAGCTCACTATATCTCCACTAGACCCGTTCTTATCATACAAATCAGTTGCATGAAGACACGGCTTCCAAGTAGGTGACAAGAAGGAGCTATCTGACTGATTCACATGAGTTATGCCGTATTATTTACTAAAATTAGTGAAAACCACGTTAGTTGGTATAGACGTGTTCTGATAAAGGATGAAAAACATAATTTCATACATATTAATATATGATAATAATATACTATAAAAGTGTAAAGTATCTATCTAAAGTTTCCTCAGGTTAGGTTTGTTATGTCTCTTCAGCAGTAGTCAAGTTTGGTTGGTACCATCGTCTGGCGCTTAGATCAGAATCTCTTTGGACGCGGCACGCACTGTAGACTAATCCCGAGAAATAATACGAATACTTTGATGAACCTGTAGCTTTGTACCTACGAGTGAGCCAGGCCTTCCTAATTTGTCACTCTTCACGGCACTTTGTATTTCTTTCTACTGCAGGCGTGGTTATGCAGTAGAAAAAAATACGCCTTGTAGTGAATATAAATATAAGGTACTCCTTGCTCTGCGAGCTAAACTGATCTTTATTACTTCTTTGCTAGAGTCGCTTATTTATTATAATGGCTTTGCGGAGTGATCCCTCTGGTCCTTTTTATCATGTGGTTTTGGTGTAGGGCAGTGAACTCTATAGCCAGTGAAGTTACTGGGCCAACAAGACATAATATAACCAACGTCTCGGAGTGCTTAGCTCAGTGTAGTGTCAAGCAGATCGAGGATATTGACGCTGCCTATGTAATTGACAGACGTGACCGCTTACGATTAGGCGGGTGACTTAACCGTATCATTACATCATAACATAAAAAAAATGCTAGGGAATAGCAGAGATCAGAAAGCCAAATAACATATGGAAGAACAGTCTGCATGAAGAAAAAATATATGAGCCGTGATATAACGAGGAACAGAAAAAAAATGCAGAAAATATATGCAGTAATTGTCCCAACCCTATAGGTTAGGATAAGGACAGGAACAAGAAGAACTGGAATAATGGAACTGTTTACTCAGAGATGTATTATGTCATGAAATCAATTACTTTTCTGTGTGCAAATATAATATCTGCGCAATATTTACTCACATTATGGGACCTCGGTAAACACATACGTCGTCGAGATAAGCGAATGACTACGAAATTGAGTGCGGAATGCCTAAATACACAGATAAAAGAATATATCTCCAAATAAGATGTATGTTAATGATTAATGTGTTATTTTTATGGCATATTTATGACATAATGTGCAGATTTTATGTTATGAATACCTTTAATGTCAACATCGATTAACTGTCAGTCGGTTTTGAACCAGGTTATTTTGATCAGTCATTCTTTTTTTATTACTGATAGGTAAGCCTTTGACCACAATATCACCTGATGGTAAGTGATGATGTGGTCGAAGGTGTTAACAGGCTTAGCCTAGAATTACTGGCTCTCAAGGACAGCTGCTGGAACACACCGTTAGGTGCTTGACGACAGATTTTCTACTTGAGGGGTGTCGCTCGCCAGGCGGGCATTCACAAAATGCCCTTCCACCATGCGGTGAACCTCAATCCCGCGGCCGGATTCTAACCATGGAGTTCCTGCGCTGGCAGTCCATAGCCAATGCCAATGAGCCATCGCTGCTTCAAAAAAGCCATCATTGTCAAATGACCTCCGGCCGAACATCATAAAGGATTGTTTTTGAGTGGAGTATATAGCAGTAGAACTAACTCTTTGTGCGTGTTCATCCGAGGAATACTACCACCATGCCATTTTCTACCGCCAAGCAGTTATGTTGGCATTACTGCGTTCCAGTTTGAAGGGTGTGAGTGCCGGTAAGTTATAGGCACATGAGACTTTACGAGTTTATGACTGAGGGTGATGGGCGTAGTTATTACGAAGTTCATCACGAATGTTATGAAATGGTCCGTGAAAATATAGCCATAATTTTTCGTAAATTTTGAAATAAATAATTTGTTGCGACTAAGTCAAGCATTAATGCGTGATTCTTTGGCGTTCGAATGGTCTGTGGTCATGAGTAAATTTTACTGTACTATATATTTCTGGCGTTTTACTAAAAAAACACTAAGTGAGAGCAGGACTCGCGCAATGAGGACTCTTTGGAACAATTTGTGTTATTTGTGGTTTTATTATTTGTTGTTAAATACAGTGTGTAATATTTAATACGAATTATACAGAACTTTGTATTTTTTTTACTTTTTTTTTATGAACCTCGTAACAAATGTGGCTTAATACTGACAACACCCTATTATCATTCTACTAACGCAACGAGTAAACTATGAAATGCTGCTTAGTTTCTACCCTTGCCTATTACCTTAAGTCTGTATATGAAGCTGTCCAGCTGGCAAATTATGTAATTTGTAAATCTGATTGTAATGAGAACTATTAGCTTGTATTAACTGAAGGCCATCAGTAACTGCCACTTTTAGTTATTAATATATGTAAATACATAAACGCGAAACTGTCATGTTTCTGTGATTGCAATCAGATTTTGTTTGTAATAAATTTTAAAGTTGGGTAACTTATTCATATATCGTAAACTGTTCGATATGTCATTAAAATAAATAAAAAACTGGATAAGTGCGAGTTGGATTTGCACACCGAGGGTTTCGTACCAATTTTAGATCCTAATCGAGAGTCCGACCTGCACTTGGCTTTTATAATTTTTTGCTATACCTACAATAAAAAAATAACTGTTATCATAACACGCTTGTGTGTAAAACATTTTTAAAGAACAAAGGAAAAAAAGTAAAATGGTTGTTTGTCAATTCGCTATACCAACACATATACCGTGAGAATATAAATTGGCCTCCTATTTCGGTTTCAAAGATACAAAGGGCTATTTTCTGTCAATCTTATCAGTAGCCATTTGAATTTTTTCAGAATGACCGCTACGTCTCTATTTATTCGTTGGCTATGTCGCAATCATTAGTCGCAATGTTGGTGAGGATAGAACCTCTACAGCATTTAAACCTAATAAAGAACTTGTGTTTGTCTATCTGTGCTGACTACGTTTAGTTGGAACGGAACGTACCGTGACCGTGAATAGATACGCTCCGCATTTCTTCTTTTTAAAAAATTGGAAAATCAAAAGATTTATGTCTGTATTTGTAACAGTTAGTAGTTAAACTCTTCATGCATATAGTGATATAATAGTTACACTCAATTATTAAAAGCTTGTGACATAAAAGTGTTTAAAATATAATCTACGAACCGTTACGAGCGACGCGGATAGGCGGCCATTGATCCCGCCAGCTGATCGAAATCAACAAACAACAATACACCTTATTACATCGAGCTAAGAGTAACGGAGCAACGAAACGAAGCTACAAATCACTATTCAAGAAATAGATAAGTATTGACCATACTAAAATAAAAGGATAATTTAGACAACAATGAACTGCCACGCTTGTAACATACGTATTGAATACGAAACAGAAATTCTGAAGTGCACATCTTGTTTAATGAAGTACCATTATGCATGCCTAAATATAACTTCTGCCTTTTATTTAAATAATATCTCCGAACTCAAAAAAACATGGCAGTGTCCAGATTGTCAAAACGTTACCAGTAGACGTAACCGGAATGATAATACGCCTGTCAGAAGCCAAATCCAAGCTCCAAATGATACCACGACGTGGGTCGATGAATCATTATCAGAAAGTCTAAACAATCAGGATATGTCTATAATTAGCACAAATAGTCCTTCTAACCCAAAACATACAACTTTCGATGAATCTTCAATGCTCGAAAAAATAGGCCTTTTATTAGACAAAAAGCTGGACGATAATAAAAAGTCAATCTTAAGCGAGATTAAAAATACAATTGATATAAAAATAGGATTAATGACTGAAAGAATACAACGAGATTTAACAAAGAAGACAGATATTTTAACAAATGACCAGAATACCATAAAAAAACAAATTTGTACCATGACCAAAAAAATCGAAAAACTCGAATCAGAAAATATAAAACTCAAAGAAGAAATAAGACAGTTAAATCCGAATTCCACGGATATTACTCAAAAACATTATTTAGATAATTCAAAAAAACTCGTACTATATGGACTCACTGAATACGACTATGAATCAGAAATGCAACTTCAACAACGAATTATATACATCTTTCAAGATTTACTAAATGTTAACCTGACCGGCTACATCGAAGAAATAATCAGAATCGGTAGAAAATCTTCCGATCGTCGACCTATAGTAATAGAGTTATTGAGCAAAAAGATGACTAAATACTTACTACAAAATGGACGTGTCTTTAAAAATACGGGACTATCTATTAATGAATACCTGGACGAAAAAGCCTTACAACATAGAAGAGAACTTCAAAATCAACTTCGCGCTGCACGTCTCGATGGCCATTATGCTGTCATAAGAAACAATAAACTTATCATAAATGGAAACGCAAGTACATACCCTCATACATTGAATAGATTGACCCGGCAGAGCGAGTCATTGCCTGCGCCGCATACCTCCACTCTCACCGAGTCACAATTGTCACAAATATCACAACAACCACTGAATATAACACCACCATATAACCATAATTTTCGCTAACACAGGTGACTTTCAGTTTGTATTGCAGAACATGCAAAGCATCTTTGGCAAACGAGACACTATCCGAGCCTACCTACAAGAAAAGTATGCACATACACATGCATTATGCGTGACAGAGACTTGGCTCTCGGAAGCCAAACTAAAACTAATTACCTGCAACGGATTTAACATCGCCGCTTCGTTTTGTAGACAGGATCATCGAGGAGGGGGAACCTTAATATTACTTCGCGACGACTTTGAATATACTGAGTGTAAAGATATAGCAGAACTATCTGTCGAATATTCTATTGAAATGTGCGCCGTACTCATTCATAAAATAAACGTTCTTTTAATTATAATCTATTGGAACGGCAAACGGAATGATTTATTTATTAAACAATTAAATTCGTTGCTACTAATAATAAAAAATAAATATAGTAGGCTTGACGTTGTCATTGGCGGTGATTTTAATTTAAATATATTAGAAATAACAACAAAATCTACTGAATTTATGAACTTAATGCTTGAGAATAATTTTCACCAATATGTTAATAAACCAACTCGTACAACGAGTACAACAGCTACTTGTTTGGACCTCGTCTTTGCCAACTGTAATACAAATAAGTTAAGTGTATATGTAAAAAATCTTGGTTTTTCTGACCATTCAGGAATAATAATAACTATGAAGAACGTACTAAATAGTATAAATAAACCAATAATATGGAAAATAAAAAAAAGGTTATTTAATAAAAAAAATATAGATTATTTCAAAAAAGAATTAAAAAATATAAATTGGACAGAAATTCTTAATATGGATTCAAGTAAAACTATTAATGAAAACTACACTATATTTCATGATACACTTTTAGAAATTTTAAACCGATGCATTCCCAGGAAATTAATAAAACTTAAAAATAATAAAAAATATACGTGGTTAACAAAAGGTATTAAAATTTCTTGTAAAAATAAACGTCTGCTAAAACCTTTTGTGAACCACTATAAAAACACAACCCTTCAAAAATTCTATAAATTGTACACAAAAATATTAAAAAAAACTATCAATAAATCGAAAAAATACCAATCTATACGCGAAATGTCAAACTCAGAAAATAAAAGTAAATCGATGTGGAAAATAATAAACGAACGTACAAATAAGTATTTAAAAAAATCTAAAACTAACATTGCGCTAAAAATAAACAATAGTATCATATCTGATCCTTGCCGTGTTGCTAATACTTTTAATACATACTTCGCATCAGTCGGGGCATGCGACGACGGGGAGGGCGAGCCAGCGTGTTGCCGGCCGCCGCCGCCATCGCTCAACCGTAATAGTAACACACTATTCCTAAGCCCGGCTAGTCCACAGGAAATAAATCGAATATTGAAAAATATGAAAAGTAAATATAGCTACGGCGTTGACGAAATACCCCCAATATTAGTGAAAAAGTGTGCAGAAGAATTAACTTTACCCTACTACCTACTTGTTAACCAATCTTTTATTGAAGGCACATTTCCAGATTTGTTAAAAACATCGGTAATAAAACCAATTCACAAAAAGTCGTCCAAACTTGACCCTGAAAATTATAGACCGATAGCACTCCTGCCTACTTCCTCAAAAATATTTGAGAAGGTCATGCAAAGGCGATTAAATTCATATTGTGAAAAATTCAAATTATTTGATGACACTCAATATGGGTTTCGTAAAAATCGATCAACTGTCTTGGCTGTCTATAAATATGTCCAACAAGCTTTAGATATATGTAATAATAAAAAATACGCAGTAGGTATTTTACTGGATATGAAAAAAGCCTATGATAAAGTTCAATATAACATATTACTACAGAAATTATACGACATTGGAATACGTGGAAAATCTCACGATTGGTTTAAATCATATTTAACAAATCGAAATAAGTATGTTGAAATAGAATATTTTGACCATGACGAAAAAACTATAAAACAAATAAAATCTACGATTACAGAAATGAACCACGCGATACCCCAAGGTAGTGTCATTGGGTGTACCATTTTTTTAATTTATATTAATGACCTTCCAAAAGTAATTGACGATTCCTGTATACTTTTTGCGGATGATATTTCGATACTGACATCATTTAAAAATAATTTGAATTTAAATAATCAATTAACTGACATTTTAAACAATGTAATAAATTGGATGACTAACCATTATCTCGACTTAAATTTATCAAAAACAAAAATAATACAATTTAGACCATATCAAAAACCCCCCCTTGACATTAATTTTACTTACAACAATAATAAATTAGCGTGTGTTGATGCAGCGACTCTTCTAGGCCTAGAACTTGATACACACTTTAACTGGAAAAAACATATAAATAAAATTAAAAACAAAATTTCTAGTTTCTCATATGCATTGAGGGAACTAAGGCGAGCCACTGACCTTAATACAGCTTTATCTGCTTACTACGGATTCGCGTTTTCGTGGCTTAGTTATGGCATCATAATGTGGGGCAATAGTGTAGACGCCAGTGACCTCTTTGTCGCTCAAAAAAAATGCATTCGGATACTTGCCAATATAAAAGCACCTAATATACATATACCAAATTTTCATAAACAATATTTTATCAAATTTAAAATTCTGTCCTTAATATCTATTTATATATTAGAAATTTGCAAATTTGTAAAAAAGTACCCATCTCTATTCCAAAAATATGCCGATCAATCACGTGATATTAGATCACAGTATAGACATAAACTTATAAAACCAAAGTCAAATCTAGAGATGTACAGATCCGGCCCTAACTCAATGGCTATAGATATATATAATAAGCTGCCAAATACGCTAAAAGATATAGAAAAGTTAGAATGCTTTATCAAAAATCTTAAATCCTTACTTGAATCTAAATGTTATTATACCATAGATGAATTTTTCAACGATAAATTTGATGACTTAGAAATAGATCGTTCCGTTCCGCCCATTGCCATACCCTTATAGGGTCATATGTAAACAAACATGTAAAATACATACATGTACAAACAAATATGTTATATAAGACCTGCATGTAACTACATATGTTGCAATAAATAATTGAGTATTGAGTATTGAGTTTTGTAATAGCGAGGAATATGACAAATAAAAAAAAATGATGGTTTTTATGAATTGACTTGATTATTTGCTATAATACACCTTCACTGAATCCATTCATAACAACTTTAAATGTCCAACAATATGGGAAAAAAATATTTAACTACTGTGTTGTAACTTAAGTTTAAAAATCTTGAGAACAGAGTGTGAACTTGTGACCTGTGCATCTGGCAACATCTGGCGGGTAACTTGTCTGTTTTAGTTACAATCTGGCAGGTCTTGTACGTCTTACTTACAATCTAGCGGGTGACTTGTCCATCTTAGTTGCAATCTGGCAGGTGAGTTGTACGACTTACTTACAATCTGTCAGGTGACTTGTCTGTATTAGTTACAATTTGGCAGGTGACTTGTCCGTGTTACTTATATTCTGACGGCTGACATATCCGCTTTAGTTACAATCTGGCGGGTGATTTGTCTGTTTTAGTTACAATCTAGCAGCTGACTGTCGTACTTACAATCTAGCGGTTGACTTGTCCGCCTTAGTTACAATATGACGGCTGACTTGACCGTTTTACTTACAATCTAGGAGGTGACTGTCGTATTTACAATCTAGCGGTTGACTTGTTCGCCTTAATTACAATATGACAGGTGACTTGACCGTTTTACTTACAATCTAGGAGGTGACTGTCGTATTTACAATCTAGCGGTTGACTTGTTCGCCTTAATTACAATATGACAGGTGACTTGACCGTTTTACTTACAATCTAGGAGGTGACTGTCGTATTTACAATCTAGCGGTTGACTTGTTCGCCTTAATTACAATATGACGGCTGACTTGACCGTTTTACTTACAATCTAGGAGGTGACTGTCGTATTTACAATCTAGCGGTTGACTTGTTCGCCTTAATTACAATATGACAGGTGACTTGACCGTTTTACTTACAATCTAGGAGGTGACTGTCGTATTTACAATCTAGCGGTTGACTTGTTCGCCTTAATTACAATATGACAGGTGACTTGACCGTTTTACTTACAATCTAGGAGGTGACTGTCGTATTTACAATCTAGCGGTTGACTTGTTCGCCTTAATTACAATATGACAGGTGACTTGACCGTTTTACTTACAATCTAGGAGGTGACTGTCGTATTTACAATCTAGCGGTTGACTTGTTCGCCTTAATTACAATATGACGGCTGACTTGACCGTTTTACTTACAATCTAGGAGGTGACTGTCGTATTTACAATCTATCGGTTGACTTGTTCGCCTTAATTACAATATGACAGGTGACTTGACCGTTTTACTTACAATGTAGCAGCTGACTGTCGTACTTACAATCTAGCGGGTGACTTGTTCGCCTTAGTTACAATATGGCGGGTGACTTGACCGTCTTACATGCAAGTTCTCGTCTTTTTTACATTCTGTCTCATAATTTAGAAATCTTCAACATCTCCAAGACTTTCTTAAACTAGAAAAAGTACGGTAAAGTTTTCAAAAAGTTTCCTACTAACTTATGCCGCTTTCATAACAGTGGAGTGTACAGTACGTAATACAGTTGACTGAAACCTTAATTCCATGCCATATTTTTGACGAAATAAAAATGTTTAAGACCTAACTCCTATTTCTCTGATGTTGGTGACACACCAAAATTCATTTACCTGTCGGGCTGACTCGACGCTCCCAAGGAAATTAGATTGAGGCAAGCCAATTAAGCGTACAGCACATCTCTAAACGCTACGTTTATTAAGTTGTAGTCTTAATTTTTTTTTTTTTTTGTTTCTTCTTTCTCATATATCGTTACAAAAACGTGATTGAAATATGCTCTTTTTTATTTTACAGCTGTAGGCTAGCCTTGACTACTACATCGCCTCATGATAAGTGATGATGCTATGGAAAATGTTGTTCAGTCTAACATAGAATTAGTGGCTCTCAAGGATGGCTGTGGAAAATGCTCTAACGACTGCTATCTAAAGACAACAACAATCTCTGATGGTTTAACGTGCTCTCAGTAAAATGCGACTAGAATCCTTTATACGGATTAGAGGAAACAATTTGTACCGACCCTACACTCTTTAAAATATGGGCTAGGTAGGTAATCATTTATTTATATAGAATATTAGTGACTATATCATTATAATTGATTTTTAAGGTACGTTACTAGCTATTTACAAATGATTTATCGGTCTCATTTTACAATCAGCAACCCATGACCATTTTACATTTTGGTTGGACATAATGCTATTAATTGGCACAATACATAACCAAAAGAAAAATATATGTTTCTCCGGTACATGTACGTAATAGCTTTTATTCTGAAACTGCTCCGATAATGCCTTCGGAATCTCTAAACAAAGGATCGAGTTTCCTCAAACAAATCCAACATTCCACCCAATTCGTTCGTTAACGACCATTAGAGCTTTGCGATACAACAAATCCTTTTCCGCTGTGATCTTGAATCGCTAATGCTGACACGAGTTGGACCCCTGTTTCGTGTGAAAAGAGCACACGCCGCATTAAAAGTCCGGCTGTTTTGAGCTGGGCCAGGCTGATGTGAAGTGAATGAAGGCGGGGGGATGCCCGCGCAGCCTCCGTTGCGCCGCCCGAGCGGCAGTCTCTAACGCGCCAAGCGGGCACCTTCACGCGCCACCCGCTGTAAACACGCTTCAAAACTAACCCTTACAGTGCTTGCTATCTTATTGTCAAACTTCAACATCGTAAGTACGAGTCATACACAGTTCAACATACGTCTTACACCGTGTTCTAGCCAGTGCGTACCGCCAGATCGACCTTAACGAAAATGCCAATCTTTTGACGCTGTCAATCAAGTTGACGAAGCTTTTTCTGTTATCAAACGGCAATTAGAGATGTCTTGTCGTCGGTGTTCTTAGCGGGGTCTTGTCTAGTCACCTGTCTAGAGGTCGGTCGTTGCTCAGCCGTTGGTTTAGTTCAAATGAATGTGCGCCAATGTCAAATCTGTAGACCGAATTATTGTCTTAGATAAGTAATATTTAAACTGAACTTTATCTGTTTTTATTACGCATTATTATGCTTATAACATATTACTTACATTTTATCTACTTGAGTATCATGTAGAACTACTTATCGTGTAATGTAACAAAGGCTCGAGTTCACCCCTCGACGACACACTTGTAGCTTCTTTAGAAAGATTTCACGCCTCACTATTTCCTTACTTTTATATTCCGCTCTAGCATTCAATACAATATCCTACGTTTATAACAACCCCACCATTACAAACACAAATAAAACCAGGTTAATATTAAAGCTACATAAGCAAATACGATAGCGTTTCACCGATGAATGATTCCCCTTCGTAACTAATACGTAGCATGAAGATAAATTGTTCATCAATCACAGAAATAGATTGATATTCCAATCATTATTGAGTTGATAAAGCTATTAATGAAAGATGATATGTAATACAAAGTTTGGAATCTGATCGGATATGGAACTAGAATAGATTCCGCTTGGCAGCTATAACTCTGATAGTTGGCATGGTTCTGACATTGGATTGTTCTCTGTACGCGGTATAGGTATATGTATCACTAGGTTCGTACGTAAATCCCTGCTAACTGGTGTAATCCCTTTGCGAAACCAACTGGCAGTTTATCTGTGGATTTAGCGTAAGTTAATTAAAGAAACGTTCTTTTGTGATCGTAAACGAAATGTTTTTAACCTTTAATAGTTAACATAATAATATAGACAGACTTATTAATATAGAATTAAAACATCATATGATCCTAAATTTGTTGAGTTATAATGTCCGTGGTGTAATGACAGTGGCAATGGCTATAGGCTGCCGCGCAGTAGGTCCATGGTTCGATTATCGCCGCGGACTTGAGTTTCTTCGTATGGTGGTAGGCTATTTTGCGAGTGACCGCCATACTAGCTACACCTAGGCATGTTGACACTTTGAACCCCATCATCACCTATCATCAGATGAGATTGTGGCCAAAGGCTAAAACTATGAACAGTAAAATATAAATTTAAAAAATACGAATAAATCTTCTATAATCGATGGAGAATTATTTATGTTTTGTAATAACTCTTTGCTCTTTGGATGTGAAAAAAAAAATACCACGCATACATATGAAATCGTAAAACATATCACCGCGCCCGTATATTCTTGAAGAGGAGACATATAAGTTAAGATAAACATTATTTCTTAACTTTTGATCAAGATCAAAATATCCATGTGTTCGACAAATACTGTATCAAAATGAGTGAAACAAAATTAACGTTTATTTAGGTTTCCGAGTTTTAACTTTAGGCATATACAGGAGCCAAAATCGAATCAGAGCTGTTTTCAAAAGTGATCTACTTTCACAGAATGTAAAAACATGTGGAAAATATGCATTGCAGCATCCGATTCTTGACTAAACTTTCAATGTATATTTTATCTGTAACGCCAAAACTTTACAATATTAAAATATGTTTGGGCAAAGAAGTTTCGTTTGCTTCAAAATTTGTATATTCTCCTAAACGACATAGACGATTTTCTAAAAACCGTTTCAATCGAAAATACGTTTAATCTTTACATAAGATTTTGAAATCGAAGAACGGCGTCCATGTAATAGTTTCTAAAAGTTCTTCCATTTCAGAATTTGTGATAAATGTAACTTTCACGTTACAGCGCGTGCTAATATGAGACTTATTTCTAGAAGAGTTTGATTGATTTTCTAGAAGATTCTAGAAGTGTTTGATAGTAGATACTGGCTGGCAACGAGCTGCTAATTTGAATCTTATGGCCCTATACATCAAATACTTGGAAACTTAATTGATCTATTGAAATAAATCCTACGTTGGATAACCTCCTTCCAACTCTCATAAAATTAAAACAGTAATTCTTAATTCCGTTGTCCTGAATAAGTTTGATTAAAACTTGGTGCGTCTCGAAATTCTAAATTAAAATTCTCCGACGAAACCTAATTTGCTCTCAAATGTATAACCTCATTACTCTACCCTCTTCACGGTGGCTTTACTTGATATGTACCCAGAGGCAGAAGTAGTCTTAGTGACCTGTATTTAGAGATATTTCCGTAAGATCCAGTTTCAACTATATGTATTTAACATGGCATAAAGTATTCTAAATCAATCTTAAATCTCTCATTTCGTAGAAGCATTCAATAAGTTGTAGGTCAAAAAAATCACAGTAAAAACGTCAATGTAACATAAAGCAGCTCTAAAGGAACGTTGAAAAGCTTAATTATAATCTTTTAATAAGTCTTATTGCAAAAATTGTTTAAATATTCTTATTTTCGTAATGTAGCATGCTCAGCGGGTTCGAAAATTACTAGAGAAAAAAAATCATGTGCAGGACTTAAGTTTACATCTAAAGCTAATAGCAAAAAATGTCTCGTTTGTAGTTAGTAGTAGTTTGTAGTAGTTCAACGTAAGTTGAAATTGGGATGTCGCTCCATCCCCATACGATGGTTAAATACGAAACGACAAATTAGACTCATACGTCATATGTCATGTTGGCTTAGCGGTTAGAGCATACCCATATCATATAGGACTGGATGGCGCGGGTTCGAATTCCGTACATGATTATAATTTTTCCTCTCGTTATAATTTTTGTTATCAATCTATTTTGCTCACGCGAAGCTTTTAAAATGTTAAAAGCGTGTTATGATTTCTTGAATAGAGGTCGAGGGAAGGGAGTAATTGTAGAATACAGTGATAACTGACCCGTCCTTCGGTCGTCAGTTGCGACGGCACCCTAATTTTCTGTATTTTCATGCTAGATGTGCTCAACGTCGGACGCTTTCGAGGCTTCTACAAAATCCCTTTCTGCTAATAAAATTATTCAAACGTCACGGTCAGATTGAGGAAGCCCTCGTCGTTTGAGGATACATTTAAAGATTTTCCTGGATGCATATCTTTTTGATTTATATGGAGTCTTTTAAGTCTGTTCCTTTTTACTATGAATTTATGAACGTGCGTAACTCCTAATAAGTTCTTTGTTCACTGCTTCACTAGAATGATACTAATGAAACCTTTTGACAGTCCCTTAATCACCAATTTTATTAGCTCCATTTCTATCTATAGGTGACGTTAAAATTTTATGAGCATTGGCTCCACCTAATTTGCTGTTGACGGTCCAATGGATATCGATTTGAACGGTATAATTGTTGGTGAAAATGAAAATGGAAAACTCCGTTTTGTGAAGCTGACCTCGTCTGCATTCAGGCAAGCTGAGCGATAAGCGTTCGAGAAATTGAAAAGGATTTGGTTTGCGTGAGTGAGTCCCGTTTATTGGATTAAAACGGCTTAGTTTGCGTTTTAAGGATTGCCAGTTAAGTCTAAGGAAGTAATTCTAAGCCGCAGCTTACACAGCAGAAGCAATTAAGATGATTAAGACGCGGCTGGCTTTATTATTCGGCGGCATCTTTGTAATTCTAATTATGTATTGTTTCACATCACTGACGAAGCTAAGGATATAATCCTACGTAATCAGTATAAAGGTTTCTATGGCAACTCCTACGAAAAGCATATATTTGCATGGTGGCAGGGCATTTTGCAAATGCAGGCCTGGTTAGCTACAACCGTCAAGTAGTAAATCTGTTGCCAAAAACCTACCGGAGTGTTCTGGCAACTGTCCTTAAGAGCGAGTAATTCTAGGTTAGCTTGAACAACATGTTCGAACATATTTTAACTTACCATCAGATCTGATTTTGTCAAAGGCCTTTCAGATATATAAAGAAATTAAAAAACAAAACATTATTCGTAAGGTAACTTATGACAATAATAGTGTATGTCAATTTACTATACAAATATCCAGTTATCGAAACTTTCGTGTCAAATCAGACAAGTAACTAATAATTAATTTTTATAGAACAAACCAATTTTATTTTCTGAAGGAATAAAATATTATCGCAGCATTATAAATTTTATTGATAATTTTTGGTCACATTGCTTAATAAAATACAGCTGCGTATCGATCGCTTAATTATCTCAATTGAAAACGTTGTGTATTGAAATAAATGCATTTTATTTTGTAAACAATATCCAACAGCTATTTGTCGCGGTTATTGCTTTGACCAATATCGATTATAGCCATTTGAATGGTTGAATGGACTGATGTGCTTCTGCAATTATATATTTTATTAAATCTTCACTTTTTAATTTCAATATAGTTATTAGTTTGTAGTCAACGTACAATAAAAACAGTTTGCCAGCCTCAGCTTGTGGCATGTGACTCCTCTCTCAATTTCCATTACCTATATTATATAAGTTGACATGAAAAAATATTTTGAAGCGTCTAATGAAATTCGCCTATTCGTTCCTAACCAATCAACTAATAGGAGGTGGGGTTATGGGTTGAATGGGTGACCGATAGCGGCATATACTACTGAGCGCTTTTGTGCTTCGGCAGGATCCGGCTTGCTGTATTAGTATGGTAGTCGTTATTTCATAGTATTATTTTAATATATTCCTATGTTTCTCTCAACATAATATTGTTTTCTTTGAAGACATGCCAGGTAAAGACGACCGCCTTGTATGTAGCTTATTAAAGTGACATGTGTGTTATTATCTGCCTCCCCTAACCGCATCGTTTTTCTATCTCAAAGTACGTGAAGTCCAAGTACTTTTAGCTCGTATACAAAAGACCGTGACCCATTTTACCTCATCGCCCCATCGCCCTAAGGTATCACCCCGTTTCAATACGCCTCGGCGAGGCCCGTCCGTCGCGTCGTTTACATTGTAAACACGATGTTCCAATGTTGGCCTCTCTTCACATATTTTAAACATAATGTACCGAAATTTGGCTATTTTTGACTCGATAAAAAACATGCTATTATAATTATTTGCCTGATTTAGGACAAAAGCTCAAAGATAAACCAACGATTTCTTTATAACAATGCTTTTTTAACTTCGATAGTGTTCATTGAAACAGGATGTTTTAGTCCAGATTTTATGAAATTAATTCAACTATTCTTAAAATGTAGGTACGGAGAGCATATTTCTAAGGTAGATATATATAGTCGTAGTCTAGATATGACCACGATCATGAAAGCTAGAAATGAAGGAACAAAACTAATGTCAAATAAATGGGATTAAATCCGATGAAGTTGATAATATTATGTGTAATAATTGCAAAAATCTTAGAAACTATATTTCTAAATTCATTATGTTATATACCATGTGACAAAGCAATATGTTGAAAAAATCATTGTAAATAGAATGTTCCTATCACAAACTTCTGTAAAATGTTGGCCACTTTTTACGCACTGTTAGCATTGTAAAAATAATGTTTCAAAGTTTGTCATAAAGGTCTTTATCGTAGGTACGAGACTTTTACTGTGCCTTTTTATGAGACCCATAAAGAAAGTCACGGTATTTAAGCGAATTTTCCCGTGTCGAAAATGACACAGTCAGTATATGTAAACTCTTTTTCACCTTACTTTTAAGAATGGAGTACTACGGGTAATTTATAGATATTTAAACTTACCTTCTAATCCTCTCATTGATATACATACGTAACAACCAAACAATTGTAATAAACGTTAGGCTTTTCATAAGGTAATGAATAGATTCAGGCGTTACTTTGCGGAAATCCATACTTAATTATAACAAATATTTTAATAAAACGCTTAAAAAATATAAAAGCATATCTAGTGACAATTCCGCCTAATTTTTCTGTTAAGCCGACGTTACGTCACAAACACCACGCAACAAAACCGGAAGAATTTTCGACGCTTTCACTTCTACACGAAGCATTCTCAGGAGACCTTGACTCTACGAGCGTGCGATCGAAAGAATTCTCTCTTCTTAGGTGGAAAAGTCACTAGATATGTTTTTATATTTTTTAATTGTTTCATTAAAATATTAATTTGATGTTTTCTTAAAATATTTGTTATTACTTTCATTCAGGTCTCTTTCAAGTAAAACCAGAAGATTGAGTAACAAGCTCACACATTTTATAATGGCAGTTAGCAATCTACATTGCTTTTTACCAGTCAAGTTAACGTGTCCATGTATCAAGTTTGGATCAGATTTGGAAAACCGATAACACATAATTATTTGAGTATACGATGCGTACGAATCAGTTTATACATTATAATCTTTTGCTCTCTCCAAATCATGAATTATAAAGACCTCTCATAAATTGGCAAGGTAATCCATATATGCCAGCAAAGATCTAGTTTACCATTTTCGTTTTGGCATTGAAAATATTCAACGAAATGAAATTCCGAGTCCATCATTGAAGGATAAACAAAAACATTCCCACATCATTTCGTTCTGTGACCCAAAAATAGAGGTTTCCCTTATTGTTCTATTTCGATTTGTTGACTTAACCCTTGAGCTAAGCTGGACATATTACGATGTACCTGAAAGATTTTGTTTGGTACGAACGGCAGCAACATATTTGTTTTTTTTTTCTTTATTTTCTAATTTCAAAGCAGAAATGGAATCGTATTGTGCTAATATAATTATTTTTTTAGGAAATGTTAATCGTTTTTATATTAAGAATAATTAGATTATTAAAGGAGGCTTAATTTGTTGTCACGGTTATGTTGGTCTGCCTGTCCCTCCGTATGGTGCGGGTACTTACATCTTAGACCTATTTAGTATTTGGATATTTTATGTAGAATGCTTACGTTAAACCGAAAGGTGTAGAAAATAAGTTAAATATAACTTATTTTCTTGAATTCCTTTACATGCTGCCCATCGAATTGGAACTGATTTCACACCAAAAACAAATAAAACAGTCAAATTGTATTTCATGATTTATCGTAAACAGTTTACCAATTAGTTCTTTGGAATTCCTGTATGTTTTCTTTTTTATCTGTGCTTCTAAACTGTGACTTAACCATTTTTTATATGTACAGAAACCTAAAGAAGCGAGCCCGACTCCTAAATGGTTAGTTTTTTTTACTGTTTGGTCTATCATTTTTGAGATGACAGGAAGAATAAAGTTTAAAATTATTAACAATGATAACTTTTCCTACATTGCTAGAATAACGTTGATGGAAGTCGGTTTTGTAACCAATGTATAATTTTAGGCACAATTTATTGCCAATGTTTTTTATTTACATATAAAGTAACTTCTAATTATTTTCTTCTCCTCAGTTTTACAAATACAAGCTTAACACAGGTAATTTTGTGTTTATAACAAATACCCTACGCTTATATCAGGCTTTAGAGATGCAAAGGCACGACGTGTCTTAATTTATTTTCATTATCGCGTTTAGCTGTGCGCCCGGTGATATTTTTCAACGACCCAGATCATGCAGAAACCGTGACTAAAATTAATAATGTACATTATTTTCGGTAGACAAAAATCGAGCCCGAGCGGTTGGCTTCCAAAATTTTGATGCAAAATCCGGTCAGCTCCGAATATATACCTCATTGTGAGACAGCGGCTACGAGTTGATGACCCACTGACCCATTTCTGGACTGGTGCAGTCAATGGTCTCAGTCTTCCTATTCGTTTCAAATTCTGGCAGTGATACCTAGCTGCGTCATCCATATTCAAGCTATATTGTTGTTCTTACCAAATTTCGGGTTGAAGTGGGCTGCGCGTTGCGCTATCGACATCGACGTTTTACGTAACTTGTTATGATTGTTTTCTAAGTTACCTCCGCCCAAATCCGTTTTGTTGATGTATTAAGTTCGCCTTTGGGGAAATTAATATTAACCAAGGATTGCTCCTTGGTTAACTCCTTGGTAAGGAATTACATAATGTAATCTTGGTTAGGGTATTAAAAAAAAATATGCACGTAAGTACATAAACTTAACGATCATGCTATATTACTTCAATTAATTATTATCTCAAGAATTTTTTTTTAGTTCTTATAAATACAAATAAAACCAGTCAACGTTTTTGTGATTGGATATAATTCTTCACCCCATATCCTAATCAGACTCGTATCATTATAACATTGATATATATATTAAGTTGTGTCTTTACAATGTTATTAAACTTTGATGTTTAGCAAAAATATTTTAGAGAACAATGGTCATAAACTTATTTCAACGTTATTATGCCTTTTGCCAAAATGTGATGAGTTCATACTTGCGCCAAAATTGATGCATATTCAAATGTGAACACACACAACTCAATATCCGTGATCCAAATATGTTTCATTAAATTACATTGCCTCGCTTATGCCAATTTCAGAATTATAATTGAAGTAGTAAGAGGTAAAATCCACCAATACGATCGCTTCGTTTTTCTGACGTCACTGAGCGCAGCGATATTATTGTTCCTCGAACACCAATCATCTACCTCGCACATCTCTGGTAGATAGGCAGCTTAAACGTAAGGAGAAGTAATATTTGAATATCACGTAAAAAGAGTAGGTACGTTGAAAAAAAATACTGCTATTACATTTGGCCGGAGGGTCTATTTAATTGTAATTCTGAAATTGCCATAAGCGAGGCAATGAGATTTAATGAACCAAACTTGGGTCAAGGCCGGTAGTTAAAGAGATTGCGACACTGTGCACATTTGAATATGCAACAATTTTGGCGCAAAATAATTGCTCTGAACTCATCAACTTCTGGCAAAAGCTTTCTAAAATTTGCATATAAACGTTTCAACTAAATTTTTAGTCTTCTTAGTTAAACCGCACAGCTTTACGCGTGCTGTTGTTGAGTTTCGTTTAATTAATAGCTCGATTGGTTACCCAATACAGAAATTGGCTTTCAAGCGCGCCCTATATCCCTCTAATTTATTTCACATGCCCAGATTTGAGTTCTGAGCCAAATTGATTCGGCCTGCAGCCTACCCTCGCGTAAGCTCGCATATTATTTTTCCCCCCTATTTTCAATTAAACCTGCACTGCCAACGAATTCTTTTAGCTGCACGCCTTGAATTTTTTATGTTTACAGCCTCGCGGGAAATTAATGCTGGGTGCACTAACCTATTGTGCTTAAGATTTTTCTTCGTAGCTAGAGCTCAGCGGTTCGTTAAAATTTCAAAGATACGCTTTTTATACTTAGCAGGGCATTAAGTGAGAAATCCATGAAGCTTTTATTTAAAAATGTATTGTTGTTTCATGTGACACTCAGTTTTATTTACCTCAAAGCGTATTGTTTTGGATTCACAAGCCCAAATCGAATGAATCCAACAATCGACGAAAAATAGGTTAGTCATTGTTTGGAATAGCGTCAACTCAGAAAGTTCAATCAGGCCGGGAATTGGATTCGTCAGGTATATGGGACCTTGAGTTACTTAGGTCTAAACTGCGGCTTACCGCAACTGAATCAAGGGCCCGGGGGACTCCTGCTACCCCGTCCTATTATTCCACTATCTCGGCTCCCCCTTTCTTCAGATCCTTATTTATTGACCGTACCTGATGTAACAACACACTTCGTGCGCGAACAACGTGCTGAACAATCTTTTTCTCACAGTGATGAATTTTTAAACATGACGTGAGCCCATTGAATATTTAAGGGCGTGAAGGTATGTCGTAAAGTACACGTTTTGTAGTTCAGATTTCGGAGCCAGTTTTATTGCGAGAACGTTAGGTTTATACAGTGCAATAAGGAATCACGCCCCGGGCTAATAATGTTCGAGCATGAGTTTTATTTTAGCCGTTCAACGATGTTGAGTTACAAAATGTCGCCAGATTTTTCCTTTTAAGTTGTGCAGCCTTTCAGAATTTTGTTTCAAGAAAGCTGCAAAAATACTTAATTTTACCGAAAATCATTGTGTTTTCACATCGTGGCTTGGGTGGTTTCTCAGAGAGTTCGTTAGCCAACTAAAATGATGTAGTAGTAACACGCAGTATCTAGTAACCAATTGCATGACTTGTAGTTATATGTGCTAGTAGAAGTTAAAAATAACATGGATATCTTTCAACGCTGTGGAGTAGTAAATTTGTATCATTATTTGGTTCGTCTTCGACGGAGTTTTGCGATTACTGTCTAGGGACCATCAGTTCGAATTTCCACTTGTACCTACTGATAAAGAGAGTGAGAAACAAATTACATTTTCATTCTATTCGAAACACGGTAATTGGTTCTTCAATATATACGTGAAATATAGGTCTTCCCTACGTGATACTTTCAAGATTACATTTCTTTTATAGGCAGTGATGTGTTTTGAATAAAGAACTTGAATATTGTCTCTGTGTTTCTTACAACCAAATAGATTGTAAGAAAATATTGCATGTTAAATGACACGTTACTTGCCGGTTAGTAGGGCAAGCGGGCTACCTATATAAATGAAAAACAGCCGAACTAACCTCTCGTTTTTTTCATAAAGATGAAAAATAGAGTGCTTCACTCGGTCGCGAATATATTTTTCCTCGGCTGACGTAAAGAATATATTATTATAAAATCTTTCACTTAAGATTCTACTTAAGAAAATGTTGCCACACTGGTATCAATATATTATGCAAAATATTATTATTATTTATAGCAAATAGGTAAGTCTTTGACCACAATCTCCCCTGATGGAAAGTGAAGATGTGGTGTTAACGAAGGTGTTAACAGGCTTACTGGCACTCAAGGACTGCTGCCGGAACACACCGTTAGGTGCTTGGTGACAGATTTTCTACTTGATAGTGGTCGCTAGCCAGGCGGGCATTCGGAAAATGCCCTTCCACCATGCGGTGAAGCTCAATGGTGAGCTTCTTTGTGAGCTTCTTTATGATACTACTTTATGTCCTTACCATACTATTGAATTTTTTCTAACAAAATATTTTATAGCTCAAGTCATCAAAATACATTTAAGCTGTGACTTTCTTATGTATGACTATCTCCACAGAAAACGTCAAGACTGATGAACATAGTTTTACGTGTTAATAATACGTAGCTTTTCTTATATAAAACTATAAAGGAAACATGCTTGGCAACACTCGTTCGTATACCAACTCTCCGCCTAAATTCTCATTCTGTACTCCAGTAGCTTTTTAATGTTTTATTTTATGAACACCTGTGTGTAGCATATAAATAATTGTGAATGGCTTGCCGCCACCTTTCTAAATATATTCTTCTTTATAACCTAAATGTTATCTATTTAGTGTTAATGATTATGTTTTGCTGCAGAGCTAATTTGTAGCACAAGTTTGTTATTTAGTTACAAGTTTCACGGTATACGGCGCTTAGCAGTTACAAGTTCTTGTTGAACTTGCGACGGAGCTCTCTGATATTGAATCCGAATGCGGTCGTCCATTCCAAAAGAGAACTTACGTTCACCGCAGAATTCTGTGTGCTGCCGCCGAATGGGAACAAGACCCCACTTACTTCCTTTATGAAAAGACAAACTTGAGCCATTGTGAACATTACAGAATGCGGTATTACCCGTAGCGCAATTTGGTAACTGCATGTCCTTTGTGCGCGCTCTCATATCTGTTTAAATTTCTATTTGATTAGTGTGACTTACGGCAAAGTTTTCGCGAAGGTCGATCGGGTTGGAGTCTCAAGAAAGTGATGGGATCTGTGTGTTACAAGCACACTAGATGCAAGTTTAGTCCAAGTACCTATCAATAAAGCTAGTTGAAAAGTGTGTTTAAGCACATGGAGTGAAGGAAAGGAAATTGTTATCCGTGTGTGGATGTGAGGATGCGCGGTGAGTCGCGCGGCGGCTAGCGCGGAGTGCGGTGCTCGCGGGAAGGGTGTCGGGCCGCGAGCCGGAGTGGTGCCCGCACGACGCGCGGCGGCACGCGCTGACGTGCGCGCGGCGCTGCGCGTGCTGCGGCGCAGCGCGATGCGCCCCCGGCCCTGATATGGAGGAGGGCGGGTACTGGCGGCCGTCGTGCTCGACGCTCTCGCTGGCTGAGCACCATGGCAGCACGCCGCACCTGTGCGCGCGCCACCGCCCCCCGCCCCTCCGCCACGCGCCCCACGCGCCCCACGTGCACGCGCATCAGCACGCCCACCAGCATGCGCACGCGCACCACGTGCCGGCGCACGCTGCGCACGCCGCCTCCTGCCCCGTGCATAGTCCCTTTCGACAACCCACGCCGGACTACTGTGCAGCACATTCACAGGTACATTTATTTTCTTGGGTTAACTACAACCGGTTATTATACTACCCAGAACTTACTTATTAAATAAACACTATCTTTGCGTTTCATAGTAATCGATTTAGCCTACAGATTACCCCCTCGAGGGGATAATCTGTAATCCTATCCATCGGTTAAAACTTGAAACGCGCTGCATGTTAACTCACATTTTTATCATTTAGTTATTTTATGTGGTGGTTAGGAACCCGGACCTTTATTAGGACATTCTGAAACAGAGACCCTAATTCTTCTAATATAATAAAGGCGTAAGTTTTTGTAGCATGTATGTTTGTTCTTTATTCGCACTCAAACGGCAGGTCCAATTTTGATCAAATTTGGTATGGACGTAGATGAGGCGCTGGATTAAGACGGAGGATACTTTTAATCGTCATCATCCATCTTCACGCGGGCGTAACCGCGGGGCGCAGCTAGTCACAAAAAGATATATTTAGGTACACGCTTTCAGCAATTTATTTATTTATTTAATTTCAGGGAACACTAACAGCTGAAGTACATATATGATACTAAGAGTAACAGAAATATAATTATAAGTTTTCACGCGCAGTGAAAAAAAAAGTGTAAACTATAACAATATCGCTTTACAGAACACATTTATGTGAAAAAGTAAAATATACTAAATACCTTGAAGAAATAGTACATTACTGCAGAATCCAGTAAGTAAGCCTTCCTGGCCAAGTATGAGTTAACCGGACCGAACCCCAGGTGAGGTCCGGTTATATACGAGGCCAGGATGGTTGAGGCTTGTATAATGCTTTTCTCAAAAATGAAAGAAAGTTTGACAACAAAACACAATTGTCGCATGAATGTGAAATCTCGCCAGTCGTTGTTTTTTTTACTCAATGTGTGCGTTTAGTTTGTGCGGTTATTTTTACAATACATGATTGTTTTGGTAATTTTTTTTTTTTTAAACTCGATGTTAATTTTAGAATGGAAAGTTTTAATCCAACATGATTTATAAACTGAAATTACTAAATACAAAAATGAAAATTACAAAATAAATAAAATAATATTGGGATATTATTTTATTTATTTTTTAATTTTTATTATATACAGTAATTTACTATACTTCTTCAATATTACTAAGTACAAAACGAAAAGTGCATACTTTTTCTGCGATGCGTTTATTGTCACAGACTATAGAAGGGCTGTTTAAGGCCTTCAAAAATATATCTATCTCATAAAATGTCATACCAAAAAGAGAGATAGATATATAAGCTAAACTCTAATCTGTATCTGCATAAGACGTCCGAGTCCAAATCCCGACACAGGGAAAAAAAATTATATCTGTGTCTATTACTACTTTTTTTTTTCTAAGTAGATCTAAAGTGGATGACCTACTGTCCAGTCAGTAAATTACATACTTACTTACTGGACAGTAGGCGATGCCAAATTTAAAATCTAGCTTCTTATTGGACAGTTGTAAATAAGTCTCCGGTAGAGTTCTCTTTCTGGATACTCCTTGGAGATGTTAAGGCCACATTACATGCCGATTTTGAGAAATTACAATTTACTGATAATATCAAAATTAACATATCACCAGTAAAGAAATTACAGTACCTACTCAAACGTTGTCTGGCTGAGTTTACGCTCGTACAAAATAGATCTAGATCAATATGCCTGCAGATTTTATTGAATTGGTTGCTAGCTCGACATAGAAATGAATTTTGTCGGTAGTTTGTTCCTACAGTGGGAGTACAAATAGTAGGGTTACATCGAGTGCTTTGAAGGGTGCGTTCGAAATTTTACTTAGCAGCTAAGAACAATCAATTTGTTTGTAGCTATTTTCAGCAGAAAAGATCGGCAATTTTACGTTCATTGAACAGTGCAAGAAAGTGAAACTTATTGAAAAATTCATCATAATTGAAAGACATTCATGACATGGAGATAGGATAGATACACATAAATTCAAATGCATGAGGGTGGCTAAAGCCCAATACTTTAGATTCTACCGTCTGGCTCAAACATAAAGTTAATCGGTTTTCGGCAACATAAATTTAACTCTAGTCTAGTAACTCTTGGTTTTTACAATCTTCAACTCTGGTCCAATCACCAAAACCTTTCTTTAGATACGATGGTCATAAAAATACGAAATCAAGGCGATACAGAACAGTTACAGCACCTTGGATTCCCTCAACAATAATCCAAAGTTTTCTGATTCCTCTCTGAAAGCTAGCAGTGCTAACTCCATTATTGACAATATCGGGTCGTAAAGAACTACGTGACAACGCTCCCTGGAAACCAACCAGGCGCCTGTGGTGCCACCTGCACGTAATTTATCACGCCTTTCTCTTCAGAAAGGTCTCCAAGCACATTTTCAATGTAAGATATTTGCATTTATACGTCTCAGATCTCGAAGGTGCAAGATTGAGTATGAAAGTGATATAGAATTCATAAGAATTTATTTACGCCTTCTTCGTCGCAAGGACATGTTGACTTGGTGATTTATTAAATATTCCCTTCTTATATTGCGTCGTTATAATTCATCCTAGAACACACTACTGTGTCGGTTATCTTATTAAAATAGGACAGATTTTTCAAAATCAAATAGCATTTTGGGTGTGTTTAAAGTAAAAAAAAACGAAAAAGAAGCGCTCGTAGCCAAGTTTGCTTAGCCATTCTGAATCGATCAGCAAAGTTAAGCAACGTCCGCCGCGGTCATGACTTGGATGGGTGACCGCTGGTTGGTCATTACTACTGAGCGCTTCCGTGCTTCGGAGGGCACGTTAAGCCGTCGGTCCCAGTTGTTGTCTTAGGATAGCAGTCGTTACAGCATGGTGGTAGGGCACTTTGCAAATGCCTGCCTGGCTAGCTACCACCCTCAAGTTGAAAATCTGTCGCCAAGCAGCTAACGGTGTGTTCCGGCAGCTGTCCTTGAGAGCCAGTAACTCTAGGTTAGTCTGTACAACATCCTCGACCACATCATCACTTACCATCAGGTGAGATTGTGGTCAAAGGAGCTAACATAACAATGGCTCATAACTCTAAAATTTAATCCGCAAAGCATGCGTTATTGCAAAAATAAAACTATTAAATCTAATTATAACACTTTATAATGTATAAAAACACATTGGCAGTCGTTAATCTTTGAATTATATGCAAACTAGCTTTCCGGGCGCGGCTCCGCCCGCGCGTATGTCGGTTATCGCGCAAAAACATTAACCTTTTTGCGCAGTTGGATTAAAAACTATCCTATGTTTTTTCCCAGATCTTTAACTGTTTCCATACCAAATTTCATTCAAATCGGACAGACAGACAGACAGAGTTACTTTCGCATTTATAATATTAGTACTTATGATTATTTTGTATATTACCCATTTTATACACCTAAATAAACAAAATTTGTTCAATAGATACTTTCTATGGCTAAAACCTAGAGACGTACATTTCAAACCCATGTTGCTTGGTGTTGAATTCTTCGTATCCTGAGACACAAGTTAACTCTTAGTATGGGGACGGAAATCTTGACCAGGTGATATGGTTTTGGATCGCACCAGATTTACTAGATGGCCCGTGGGGTGCCGGGTTAGAATTGCACCTCCCCATATCATCCCGTGGGTGTCGTAAGAGGCGACTAAGGGAAAATACTGTAAGGTGGGCAACAGCGCCTTCTAAAGAGCTGCCAACCTACACTACGATCCCCAAGACGACTGCCAAGCGTTGGGATTATGGCAAATTTTTGCGATGCGTAAAAAACAGGTTACAGCCAAAAGTTTTAAGAGTGTTACAAGTAAACTTTATAGTTAAATAACATGTTACCTAATAGGTATCTAAATCACAAGCTACACCTAGCTGAACTAAATTGTACACAAACAATACAGACGAATTGACAACCTCCTCCTTATTTTGAAGTTGGTTAAAAGAGGCTACTGCTATGTTAAACTGCCATCCCCAAAATGCCTGGCTATCCCCCCAAATGGGGAAAGCCCGTGTTCAGCGATGGACGTTATTAGAGTTGATATGTTTAATAAATGCGCTTACGCTAATATGCGAGGCAGGTATGTTTATATGGGGCCCGGAAAAAATAAAGAAAAACAGTCGACTTACACGAATTATTTTAATTCTCTAGCTTCTATCTATTATAGAATCTAGAAGAGCTTGTCAATGTCACATCTTCCTTTACTTTTTTATCCATTAATAAACTTTGAGCTCCCCTATACATTTATGCATCTCGAAGGAAAACGCTTTACATTTTACTTTCGGCCTCGTACCCGCTATCTCGTATATTAAATGGTTTGGTTTGGTAGCATATATTTATGTGGAACTGCAATAAGACTTGTTTTACCTACTTTCTAAATCTTCAGATAAAATAAGGAATGGGCAACTCCACTAGATCTATAAAAGAAAACAATCCATCCATGCAGATGAAATGACTTCCCCTCATCAATCTTGCGCGATTACGTTACATTATGGACTGGGATCCATCAATCAGGCGCATCTGGTATGTGGCGACGGCAACGCATTAACACGGTTATAGTGGATAACTGGAACTGTCATAGGTATTAGCTAGCTTAGTTTCATTATTTTGTTTTATTAAATTAAGGTATACTAACACCAAAAGCACACCCAAAGAGTGTTTGTTGACTTCAGGCAGGCGGATGGCTTTAAAACGAAAGTCAAAACTTATTACAATACATTCTTGTGTCGTCGAATATTCTATATTATTCTCTTTGCTCCTCTTTGTAAATTTGTTTCAGCCAAAACTCATATTACTGATTTGAAGCAATACTGGATTGCAGGCAATGGCTATAGACTGTCGCGGAGGGATTTAATATATACTTCAATGCACGGTGGTAGGAAATTTTGCAGATACTCGCCTGGCTAAAGCTATAGCTTCAAGTAAATAATCTGTCACTTATCTAACGGTATGTTTTGGGTACTTGGGTTCTTGAGAGCTAGTTAAATCTAGGTTTAGACTATTCTAGTTTTACATCTTCGACTACTTAATCAATTAACAACTGATAAGATTGTAGTCAAAAGGTAACCCAGCAGCAAATAACAACAATTCTTTTTATATCACAGCTAAATGCCTGCCCTAAATAAGGCGAAATACCTTCTCGTTTCCCCGATTTTAGCGTTCCCGAATCTTCGTTATCCGTGAAACCGAAATTATTTTTTAAGGAATACGCTTAAAAGAACGGAGGAAGCGAAATCACGCCGTTTCACGTAATTGAAACAATAACGAAGTGAAAATAAATGTTAAATTAGATCATAGATTGTGTAGATTTTCTTGAACTTAATCTAGGTTCTTTTAGTGTTGATAGCGGAACTTGTCTAATGCTCTAACCGATCAAAATTAGGCAACGTTCTCGGCGGTAACTACCTACTTGGATAGGTGCGACTGCTAGTGGCATATACAGCGGAATGCTTCCGAGGGCACGTAACCATTGGGCCCGGTTGTGGTCTATGAATGTGCTTATATTTTTTATGTCACATATGTAATATATGGCTCAATAAGAGAGTAAATTTGTCATTAAAAAGACCTCATATTGACTGACAAACTGGTGGATGTATGTAGTAAGCGCTAACACCACAATTGTTATAGAGGTTAGTGAACTGCAAACAATATATATCGAGATATCTAACGCCTTGCTGTCTGCATTATAATTTTTCAATCATTACCTGTTTTTGAGGGTGGTAAAACCTTCGCAATATCCTTCACTACGGGATGGATGTGTGGGACTGGAACCTACTAAACCCTTTCCATGGGCAGTCTTCTGCCGAGGTCAGGCAGGATTGGGTCGCGTTAGCATTCACCGTCTAGCGCCGATGGAAGGCTCAGATTTAACCGGACCTCTGCACCTGTAGAAAGACGACCTGCTCACTAAGGCCGCTCCCAAGTCGTGTGAAGCCATGCTAACCAGTGGAGAATCGCCCGAATCTCCACTAAGGACTCCACTACAGAGAAAAGATGAGGTGTGTAAACCACCGCCTCCTCGGGCCCATTCGTCTGCGCTGGAGCGAGGCAGTTATGAGACAGTGATAGCCGAGCGGTAATAGACTGTCGTGCCGCAGGTCCTTGTTTCGATGCCCACCGCCGGCTTTAGCTGCACCGCATAGTGGTTAGGTATTTTGAGAATCCTCGCTTGGCTAGAAAATTAGTCGCCAACTGTGTGTACCGGCAGCAGACTTTAAGAGCCAGTAAGTAACCATGAAATTACAGATACATGAGGCTTAACATCTTTAAGTCACCTGGCGCGGTGCATCTGTTAGAAGAGGTTAATTTTAACATCATTTGGGCCAAAATATTAGATGAACTAACGGTAGTAAATGCAAGTGTTTTTCTTAGTATACATGCAAAAGAATATGGGTAGCGTCAATTAAACTCGACCAACATTAATCGTAAACTCTATATTACTAAGTAGCACACACAAACTGGCAAAGTCCAAAATGTTCCGGTAATTTTGCAACTGTCGACCCGTAACATGGCAACGTAGGGTTGCCAGTACCCTAACGACGATTAAACATATTAAAATAAGAGGAAATGTGGCGAACAGTGGCGACAGCGGGAGGATTTTTAATTTCCCTCGAGGGTACATAGGAACATTAAATTTTCACCTTTCTACACGCGTTTTGGGAACCACACAACCCGTGGACGGAATGCGCGATCATGTTTGAGACGACAATATCTCGTATATCAACCATCCTGGGACTCATTTCATATATTTACGAGGTTAAAGTATTATCCAATTTAATATTTCAAATAGAGACAGAAATTCCTATCATGAATGTGTCAACTTCATTTAGAGATTTTTTAAATAATTTTATCATGTCGCTTGTTTACAAGAGCCATTTTTTTCTTGAATGGGGTAGCCCACTGTCACGATAGTACACCTAGTTGCGTTAAGATGGTGATGTTTGTAGTATAGAACATACCAATTTGTATCTTTTTATGTTACTAAATTTCATAAAATAAGGGTTGCTGTTGTCACACAATGAGAAACAAGAGATAACGAGTTCCTGAGTAATCCTAAAAGAGGAAGAGGCTAAAAGGATTGTGAACGATATATAAAACGTATTTAATTAAATTTTATCGAATGAAATTGTAGAGATTTTCCTTCGTTTTATAGTTATCTGTGGGATTCCAATGTGCAAAAATCATCGTTTTAAAGTCTGACATGTTGAGGTCGATTATCTATCGCTACAATAATGTACATAAATCACTTTAAAGTCAATGAAAATGAGTAAAAATATTTCAATATTTCAACAAATTCATAGGTCTCCATCCCAGAAGGTGAGAACCTCTTTTTTTAACTCCTCGTTTAGTTAATGAAATGTTAGATATTGACAACAACACCGGAGAACTAACAATATTTATTTAAAATCAATGGGCTAGTGAAATAAAATAAGTAAACCAGATTAGCTTGTAACCTTTGCCACGTAACAAATACAGCGCCATGATCTGCGATATAGTTGTCAGTTATCAACTCCATTTAACAACCCTGTTCTTGATTCTAATTTTTATGGGAAATACCTCTCTATTGGTATGAGCTATAACAGCCGAGAATAAGAGGTATATTAAAGTGCAAGTATCATGCTGTATCATGGTGTGGATGATACACATAATATAACACGCATTAATTTCTTCAACTTGAAAAAGTAACGGGCAATAGTTTGTTTATTTAATCAAAACTGAATTTTTGAAAGAAAAAGTACGGGATAACATATGTAGATAAGCCAGATAAATATGACTATAGTTTTGGCATATTCGCGGTAACGTCTCGCTTGGGGAGACTGGGAGTGTCCCCTAAAATAAAAAATACCGGAACTGTGGTTCGAACTATAGCTGCTTATCAACATAAGTATTAGTAAAGTCATTTTGTTATACAATTAAAGTGGGTTTAACGAAAATGTGGCATAACATCTTGAAACCAATTAAATACCTAAGTATGTTGATAATGACCATGCTGATAATTGACCTTGAGATACTGAACGTAGTCACCTGAATCCTCTTATTAAAGCAGCTAAAAAGTGTTTTTTTTTTCATTGTGTGTGTTAACCACTTACCTCCAAAATGGCTACAGTGATTTCAATGAAATGATAAGAGAATATTTCAAATGGCACACAATTAATAAAATATTATACCCATAAATAGAAAAAAAATTGTTTTAGGTATTCATGCCTAACTATTGGAATATTACATACTAAGAATGTTTGTTTTTTGCCTTCGTTAACAACACACTACAAACCAAATACAACGTAAGCCTTTAGGCAACCTAAAGCCCAATACAGGCCACACACACTGTTTTTATTCAGACTATTATTTTACTTGATATTATCAATTTTTAATATTTTTGTATGTTCGATTATTGAGTAAATCCCAAGGTAAGCGATGTAATCAATTTCACGTGGATTATACACAGGCACCTAAATTTTTTTGATTTTTCGAAACTCTAATTACGAACCCTCAAAGTTAATTTAAAGATTACAGACGTCGGTACCGGAATTTAATATCAAGATGCCACCCTATAATCCTTTGAGTCCTTTAAATTTTCGTGAGAGACAGGACGATTCCCGATTAATGTTTTCGAAGTGGTTTGTTTCTGCTCGCAAAGTATTTTTAGAAATGCTTTAATTTAAAAACTATAACGAATTGGATCAACTACTATCAATAAGATGATATGCTATAGATCCTCCTATTTTATGGTCGTTTAGCCAATTTTTTGTAGCTAGAATGCGACCAGTTTTACGCTCATTTGAATCGATTGGTTAAACACACTGTCTTAGCAACATATAAGGTGTTATTAGACATTTTTTCTGTAAAATATGCCTTTATTTCCAGAAACAATATGTGTTTTGGAATATTATGGTGCAATTATTTTACACCCATTTTTAATACTGTGGACATTACCATAAAAAATACATACTTTACCATATAGCTATCGTTGCTGGATATGTAAAAATATATGCTATAAGGAAAGCTGTTTGTTCTATTTTAGCACTTAGAACACGTTTCTTCTAAAGTTCTTTAGTTCGTAGTCTTTTCACATCGATAACATTTTAGTGATGGACGATAGGATATGGTCAAAGCAAGTAAGGTCAGTGTGAATGGAAATAAACTGGAAGAACTTTGAAGTACCTCTTTTGTCCTGTTTGGAGACGTGCTGGAAAGGGCTATTAATATCCTTAACAGACGTTTATGATGAATAAACATATTATAGTATGAATGAAGGAAGCAAGAGAAATATGCCACGATCAATTCGTATGAAATGGAAATCCTTTGTATCTGCCTCCACCTAAAAGAAACTGTCATAGTTGCCATGCATATTGAGAGCTTTTTATATTGTTTTGAAAAGTCTGTAATACAAAAAAATCTGTAAAATAAGTCAATGAACTCGTTTTGTAGTCTGTTGATCTATGAGTATCCTATATAATGTAAAGGTCTATTGACCTAGGGCATAACTGTAGAATGACATTGCGAAACATCTTCTAGGGCAATCGGATAATGATACTGGCTCTTAAATAGATTCGGACTGAATGGACAAATAAAAAAGTTTGAGAATAAACTATTATAGACTAGCTGTCTTCGTCCGCATGAAATTAGATTATCTGTGATGAGTTTCTTCGAAGAATGAAAATCGGTATGAAAAGTATTCTGGATTGCTGATGATCTACCAGCGGAAAATCTTGTATAATCAATAGTATCACCGAATTTGTATTTTACGAAGACGATTGAGCCGTGCATCCACTACAAAAACGTTTTATAAAATATGTAAAATACTTGTAGCATGAACAAAATTTTTAAATCGTGAGTAAGTAGGTATATTGAAATTGTTTTACCAATGGAACACTGCAATAGTCTACGAGATATTCTACAAGTCCGGATAAGTACCTACCGAAAATATCTAGCAGTAATTATCGCTTTTGTAGTTTTGTTTTAGTGCTTAAATATACTTCATAGTTTAGATCCGAACAGCTGGTTCTTGGTTGTTGGAGCAGAAAGATTATCATTTTAATAGATTTCGGACCTTGAAGGGTTGTGAAACTGTCGTGCCTAACTTAGAGTAAGTAATTCAGCTTTTGAATGAAGCACTGTCTCGGGTGCGGAATACTTAATAGTACCACGCAGATTACTAAAGGTCTAAGTGGTTTCTACTTGCTGTGATTTGCTATAAATATGAGTAATATAGACCGTCACCAAGATTCCTTATGTATACTTACGGCCACTTGGTAAATCAAATACCAAGAGAAAAGCAAATACTTTTTATTAAGGTACTGTATTTATCGTATGAATATCGCTATATGATATTTGATAAAGAAACGAGGCGACGATGGTGATGCTTATCATTACATCTACTTGCACACCACAGACAGTCTAGGGTGTAAAAGTGGGTAGCAATATACATTATCAGGTTTGTTCGTTAACTCTTTTACTTTAAAGTTCTTTTCCGGGGTTGAAATATATTATTTGTCAAATGTACAAAATACAATTCTAGCAAGATAATTTCCAGTAATTAGTCTCCTTGACGTACTCATTTTTCCGCCTCAGTGTGTCTGTTTCTAATACCAAGTCGTTTTCGCTCAACTGTTTAGAGAAAATAATTAAGTATTCCGTTACGAAAATCGATTTTGTTAATTGTTTCCTTAAATTAGCATTACAAATGTTATGCTCGCGCTAAACGCTAAGTTAAATATTATATCTACATAAGTATTTTCTCTATTAATTTTTTTTAGAGTAATGTTCTTACATAATGTTCCAGAAATAGTGTCGAATATGGGCAACAAACCTTATTGATTCTATTTATTGTATGACAAAGACTTTTAGCCCAATCTGAAAAATAAAACATATTATTTTGAAAGACCACCGAAGTCACAGTCAAAAGAAAAATAATATATACGATTTATGCCTCATTGATGCTCTAATGTAGGTCAACTATAATATTATACAATGAAAGATTGAATAATGTTTCAATAATTTCTCTATTGGACCTAATACCTATCTGTAGACTGTAGCAAAATGAAAATAATACGCTTGAACTAAACTACTGAGTAAACTAGTAAGCAAAGATCCAGTTCGACGAGCCAAATTTCAATACTCTTAAAACTGTAACTTTTTGCAAATTGCTTTGGGTACATATTAAGTTTTTTAATCTTGATGTGTATACGTTGATAAATGCGTCCTAAAGAAGATACAAATTCGTGGCATATCGAGCAGCGCCATCTTGATTTTTCCCAAAGTTTCCACGCTCGATGAACGACATGGGTAGAGGACACTTGTACAAACAAAAATGTTAAGAAACAGCTAGCGCCTAAAGTGAAAAAAGTGTTTCCAAAATATGTACGAGTAAAGATCGCGTTAAGAGAACGATTACAATGATTAAAATGCAGTAATTACGTATGTATCGCATTCCATTGTATTGAAACATTACTTTTACTTTGATTTAACTATTAATTACAAGTTAGTAGGTACAATTGTTTGTAAAAATCTATGTTTAATATGCAGTGCGATTTAGTAACTTATTTCTTACTTCTCTTAATTTGAAATCTACTTTTATTTAATACTATAAAAGTAAAAGTGAAATACTATAAAATATATAAAAGTAGATTTTTCATTCAGTTCTTATTGTATTATTTCCTCCTATTAAATTGTTTAATTAACCTAAGAACTATTATTTGAATACAATGGAATGCGTATACATTCGTAATTATTGCATTTTAATGATTACTTTTGTTAACATGATTACGGTGAAGAGGTCAAAATATGTTTGGGACGTTACACTTTAGGATACCATATTACGTAACATGTTTTGTTTAGATACGTGTCTTCTACCTGTAATTATATTTTCAAAGTGCGCGGAAACTATGAAAACAAAAAAAACCCGGCCAAGTGCGAGTGGGACTCGCGCAGGAAAGGTTCCGTACCATTATCTGTAAACTCCTCTCTGGCCCGCCTAAACTATTTATTTTAATTTACCTAACTGTTTATTTTTAAAGTAAATATATAATCAAATATTAGGTGAATATTTTAAGTTTCTACCTGTTTTCATTATTATTATTTTTAGCAAATAAAGGGCGATAACCTCTTTTATTGTATGGTAGCCCCCATAATTATTTTTTTTATTTTTTTTAATTATATTAAAAGAGATTATAAAACTAAATATTTTGTGAAGAGTTAAAACGTCTACCTGTCACGGTTATTAGTATCTAGCAAGAAATGTAAAAAAAATCAAGTTTGTTGTGTTGGAGGAGCCCCCCTTAAATATTTATTTTATTTTTAGTATTTGTTGTTATACCGGCAATAGAAATACATCATCTGTGAAAATTTCAACTGTCTAGCTGTCACCGTTCTTGAGATACAGCCTGGTGACAGGACAACAGGCGAAATCTTTGATTCCATACGAAAGTTTTCTAATATTAGGCATTCAAAATAATACAGCTTTGTAGTTAGAAATAGACTCATCAGTTCCAGCCCTCACCGAACCGCGTGTTTATCAGTCATCCACTTGAATAAACTTGAATGGATACCTTCTTCGAACAGTTTCGGTATAGGTACAAATACATCAACTGTCTTGAGAGCCACCGGAAGATTCGGTCACTTTCTGATAAACCTAAGAATAAGTATATAGCAAATCAAAGCTTTGTGTTTACTTCTACCACAGAAAAAGGTACTAACGTAGAAAAACGTACATAATCTAAGTTAACGTGATCTATCATTCATGATCCCATGTGCACATGTAGGAGTGAGTAAATGCCGCAACGCGTTGTATATATTTTATCATTGTTTAGATTTTGCAGTTTCTTTTTTAAAGTTTGAATTGACTGAGTAATCTGTTAGGAGGCTGAAAGTGAAGGTTTGTATGTTGATGTACAATTACTTTTGAACGGCATTTATGAGCTATGTAATATTTTGTAGGATATGTTTTAATAAAGAAAACAGCAAAATCGTTTCAGTGGTTGTTGAGCTGGTATTGTACATTTCAAAACTATTTGATTAATTCCAATTTAGTCCTCAAAAATTTTCAAAAGCCAAAGTATAGCTTTATTGCGACTGTACTGTACAAGAACACACAGCAAAACTGAAGTTCTTAAACTTAGATTACATGTGTCGCAGTATGGTAGCTTCGCGCATACCTAATATTCTTCAAAGAGCAAATACTGATTTCCAGCTAATGCCCTTGAGGAGCGCAGCTTTTTTTATTTTTTTGTATGCCTGATATGTTAGCCTTTGACCACTATCTCACCTGATGATAAGTTATTATGTGGTCGAAGATGATGTTCAGGCTAACCTAGAATTATTGGCTCTCAAGGACAGCTGCCGGAACACACCTTTAGTTACTTGGCGATAGATTTTCTACTTGAGGGTGGTAGCTAGCCAGGCAGGCATTCGCAAAATGCCCTACCACCATGCTATAACGACTGCCATCCTAAGACAATAACCGGGACCGACGGCTTCACGTGCCCTCCGAAGCACGGAAGCGCTCAGTAGTAATGTCACCAGCGGTCATTCCAACTCATGACCGCGGCGGACGTTGCTTAGCTTTCCTGATCGTTTCAGAACGGCTAAGTAAACTTCGCTACGAGCGCTTCAACAGTCAGTATACCTACAATAATTTGTGTACCAGGAATCAGTTAACTCGTATGTATAATAGTGGAAGGGTTGACACAACGTGTATTTTTCCCCTGCTCTATTATATTGGTCTTCATTTAACTATACACACCTTTCGTGCAGATAATAATAATATTTTTATTTGCAACAGGTTACATAAGACAAAAATTATGTTGTCGAGTTAGCATTATTTATATATTGTTTAACTGTAAGTACGTATAGAAATTTAATTTAAAATGAAGAAAACATGAGTGTAAAACAAAATTTCTTGCTGGATTTCACCGTGCTAAGAAATCCCGTTTTTCACCCTTTTATTTTGAATTAACATTTATAGTCTTAAGTAAATACAGGTGATAATAAGTAAAAGCAAAGTTCAAGTTAAGAAAATAATGTGAACTAAGACCCAAAATACCTAGGTACTTATATTGTTAGTGTGTGTGAGTGTATATAAAAGTATGGATGGTTTGTATAAAAGCATTGTGGAATGAATGTACTATCGGTGCAGGGAAGGTGTAATATAAACTAGTGTTTAAGTTTGTACACCTTATGGGAACAGTTTTATTGTTAAAGATATTTAATGTGTAAAATTATATTATAAGTTTTACTTTAAACAAAAGAGCAACTTTTAGGGAGAGTTACCTATATATGCGAAAGATCAGTGCAAATGTTAACCTAATTTTCGAAGTCCATCCATGTCTTTGACATTCCTTTACTTTGAAAGTCAATATAAATTTATTGAGGTAATGAAATCAGCCAGCACATATAACCTATTCTGTATAATCAACCCTTTGCGTATGTTATTTTGAGACATTGATTTTGTCTCTATCAGCCTTTAATTAAAGCGTATGTTTTGCTTTCAGCTACATCTGGTATTTGATTTGGGTTAGTGATTGCAGAAATTATTTTACGTTGCGGTAAATTAACAACCTCCCTGTTCAATGAGTTATATATAACTCACGAGACTGTATTGGGATATGTTCAGGAGTCACATGTGACTCTTACCTTCTTGTACTTTCAATCATATGTTATGAACGTGATGAGATATATTTTGTTAATGGTACGTGAACGTACAGCAATAAAGACTTACATGCAAATTTCGCGTACATGCATAATGAAATATAAATGAGCATATAAGAAAAAAAACAAGATACACAAAATACGTTGTATTGGATATGGGAAGTTGTTAATATTTCTTGTTGGATATAGTAAAAAGCGACTAAAGAAAATGATAACCCAAAAATTGGTGGCTATATTACTAATGAAATCGTCCTTAAAGATGGCTGGCGTCAGTTTGGCTCGCGCCCATCATACCTAAGCTACAGTTTTGTAGTGTCCTTAAAATAATTATATAGTTTAGAGTACACTCAAAAGAATTATTCAATTTTCTAAATGTCGCCGTCGTTGTTTGTTCGGCTACGAAAAACGCAACATTTCTAGACTTCTCCTACTCTTTTATCCTTACCTGCCCCACCTTAGATCAGGTAGATTAATTCTTACGTTCGTGTAAAATTGTAAAGGTACACGGTCACGTGTAAAGATACGTATACAGGTACTCGCACAAAAGGTCTGAATACAATCGCCATGTGTAGACAAAATTGAGGTTTCCCGGACTATGTTCCTGAACTTATATTACACAAGAACAAATTATTATTACAAAACTTGAGTTGTCAAGTCCTTTCACGTTTTTGCAGCGCTCGTAGGGTAGCTTGCTTAGTTAAAAAATCTGTGGCTAAGCACCTAAAAGTGCTTTCGGGCAGCTGTCCTTCACAGCCAGTATTTCTAAGTTAGTCTTAACAAGGTCATCACTTAACCTCGAGTAAGATAGAAAGAAGAAACCATTTTAATTTACCTTTGACCTTCTCACTGTAATAATCTGTAAATAAAAATAAGTTTTGCTATGTAAATGTTGGTACCACGTTATAGGATGACGATGATTGGAGCATAGCGCTGTATATGTGTGAGACTTGGACTACAGAGCCAGTCATTCTAGGTTAAGCCTGTTAACACCTTCGACCACATCATCACTTACCATCACGTGAGATTGTGGTCAAAGGCTAACCTACCAACAATAAAAAAAAAAAAAAAAAACTATGACACAAAGAAATAGAGAGAGATTGGAAGGTTTCGAGAAGGGGTCTTGGAGAAGGATGGAGAGAATACGATGGACAGAAATGGTGACAAACGAAGTTCGAAGGACCATTCAACAGAGAAGAGGAAAAATGATTGGCCACCATTTGCGACATGACAACTTTATTAAAAACATAATTGAAGGAAAAATAAAAGGAAAGCGAGGAAGCGGTAGGCCACGTATATAAGCAACGTGAGCCAAATAAAACAAAAGTCAATGTCATGTCGTATAAAGAAGTAAAACAGGTGACCTTAGACAGAACAAAACGAAGATCATTGCATCAGCTGCACCGACAAGAGTCTAACTCTTAAGTTATAATAATAATAATAGTTATAGGATGCTGGCCTCTCGCCATCCACTGGAATCATTACCACACTCCGTGTATTAATTGTTTGTCAGTATATTCCAATAGCTAATCGACCCGGGCGAGGAATTGTTTTAGTAAATACTAAACATATATTTTATTACTGTATTCTGTACTTTTGACACCCCTATTATACATGGCTTATTTTTCAATTTCATATCAACTCAAGAATCTGAATATTAAGGTTTTGCATTATCACCGTAGACTGAACTTTATCAAAGAACCGATCGCTACTAGATTTATGGACGTAATAATTTAATTCCTATCATATCGGTAACCTATTTCAAGGAAATATGGCGTCAGACCCTTCCCTAATAACAATAGAATTAAAATTAATGTTCCTTGAACTACTGAGCCAATAGGCCGTACCTTCAACCTTGAGGAATTCAAGGTCAAGTGCTAGGGTGTGCTGCATGTTTTGATGTACTCTCAACCTGTTTTCTTTAAGACATCTTGGGATGATTTTTTATTGTCTAAAATCTCCCGCACAATTACCGTCGTATAATTTATTTTAAACTGCCTTCTGTTCTATTTTTGAATTCGGTATAATGATTTCTACATCCTTAAGAATACTGGCAATGAGACATCTTTATACTCGCCTACAATAATGGTCACCATGGGTGATACTTTGTAATCGTTTCGTCTACTAGATACAGGTATACTAACAATTATTTTTTTCGGTAAATGTAGTTCTGTGTAGTTTTTAATAGTAATATAACTTTTGTGCGAGTTCGTCCTAGAAGTAGTGCCACCGTCTATTCTACCGCCAAGCAGTATTGTTCACACCGGTATGTATGAATTGGTGTTATTACAAGCACATGAGACATAACTACTTTATAGCTCAAGGTTATGGGCGCGTGCAGTTCGCCACTTTTGACGAACTGCATCAGTTATATGCAGAACACACCACAACACTAGGCCTTGTGCTAGTTCCATCAAAAAATCATTAAAAAAAATAACTGAATATACCGATCAAAGTTCATGAAATTGAAGTAGTAGTCTCATTTTATTTTAACATCTCTACCGATTAAAAAAAAAAAAAACATCGGATGATCCTGTAAAAAAATATGGGTGATAAAATTTTGAAATCGCATCGTCTTCAGCACAGATTTTTGTACGCAGAAGCACCATAGATACATGGAGATATTATTATGTCTATTGTGGCACAAGCCTCCGAGTGATTGCTTCGACTCCTTTTATGCTTTTCTTGGTACGCGTTTTATGGTACTACTGAATTATTTAAACCTGTAAACACGATAACATGTTTGAAAACGACTCCAACCTTTGGAAAAGCAATTCATTAAATTTTATACAAGTACTTAACAATATTTCTTCCCTCTAAAGTCTAACCATTTAACACATGTATGTATGCAGTACGAGTATACCTATGTAACACACACCTAAATAACTAAGTAACTACTCTGAAAATTCCACTTCAAAGGTAACTCTCAAACATCGATGCTCTGATGTTAAAGAGCTGACTTTTAATGAGTTTTAATTACTTTGCGCGGGCGAATGTAACTTTCTTAACCTTGTAATACAAGTTTTTATTACGGTATTTGTTGTTAAAGGAGTTGTGCGACGTTGTTGTTTTTGATTTGCTTGTTTCATTAGGCACTTTCTGAGAGAAAAAGTACGAGAAAAGTTGTTAAAGGTACATATAAATCGCTTTATTAAGTACTTACCAAATAAAAAGCAGTTTCACTTTCCTATTCTTTCTTTCAAACATTTAGTCTTCTACCACAACATGATTTTAGCATAGTAAAACCAGTGACACCTGTCAAAAATCCAAAATGGCGGATTCAAGATGGCAGCCATACAAAATTCTTCGCTTTCTCTGAAACCAAAACGACAGTTTTAGGCTATCACGCATTAAATATGACTTCTTACACTACGTTTTGGTCCAACACAACAACAATAAGTAATTTGGTTACTAGATATATTTTACTGTGAATTCTTACATTGCGACGAGCCCATAAGCACCTTACAGTGACAAGTTGCATACGTTTAAAGTCCCATTTATTCTAAGTCTACCTTATTCTTAGTTTCCTATTCAAATTAACATAATTTAGACCAATCAATATTACCTTGTATATATTTCTTACCTGAATTTCATGTGTATGTAGATGGTAGCGGTGAAAAGTTGTATTATTTACACGAAAGCTACCTTCTATAACAAGTCTACCATATTCTTAGTTTCTTATTCAAATTAACATAATTTAGACCAATCAATATTACCTTGTTTATATTTCTTACCTGAATTTCATGTTTATCTAGCTGGTAGCGGCGAAAAGTTGTATTATTTGCACGAAAGCTACCTTCTAAAACTCAGTTAGTTTATATTATATTCTACTATGCTGTTAGCTCGGACTTAAAGTCGACACTCACATCAAATACGACTTCGGTCACTTATTGAAAAATTATCCAAATTTCACATTAATTTCATTATTCAGTGACGTAGGAAGCAACGCCTTATTAAGCATTGAGTACAGCATCAGTGTGGCAAAATAAAAACAAATTGGGCGATACACTTAAATATAATCTCATATACTCAAAACTCAACAAATTAATCATTATCCCAGATCTACCCACAACAACCCGTCGTGACAAAATGTGTCAGTTCTGCTATCATTCGTCATCTTTTTTACAAATTGTTTCACTACATAATATATAATTCTAACAATTGTAAGAAGAAGCATGCGCTTTTGAGATTACACTGGTGTTAGTTTGCATTTTGAAGTCATTCAATTCAATGTAGATTGTCTTACCTGGCCTGAAGTCTAATAAAGCACACGCGCAGTGTTGGCATTTTGCGTGTCACTGCACTATTCTCGGCGTAGTTCGCCCTTTTGAAACAGTGATAGCCAAACGGTTAGCTATAGACTGCGGTGCGGCAAATCCATGCTTCGATCCCCACCGCTGGCTTAAGCTTCACCGCATAGTGGAGGGGCATTTTGCAATGCTCGCCTATCTGGCTACCACCTTCAAGTAAAAAATCTGTCACCAAGCACCTAACAGTGTGTTCCGGAAGCAGTTTTTGAGAGCCAGTAAGTTATGAAAAGGCACATGACACTTAGCAACTATACCTATGTTTAAGTTCGTCATTTGTGACGAAAGGCATCTGTAATAGGCAGAGGTTACCGCTTAACATCACGTAGAGATATTACACTAGTACGTGTTACGTGATAATTCAATAAAAAAAATTACACAGTAGAGTTTGCGCAGCCAAAATAACCTACACCTTTAGTCAATGGCGATTATACCTACACCACGACTTACACCATGCTGGGATCGTGCTCAAGAGATCCACCTCTCTCTGGCAAATTAATATTTTAGTTTGATTTTTAGCCTACCCGCCCGTCACGACGACAGCAGAAGGGCGATCCGTTGTCTTATTGATTAATTGCTGTGTAGACCTCAGTTAATAAATTACTGTTTGGTTCCTCGAGTTTGCGGATTACTTTTACCCTGTATCGTATCTTTCCCACACACACATATGGGATAATCTTTATTGATACTCCTTGTTTCGCTATATCTACGGTATTTATAGATTTAGCCTTATGATCACGATAACGTTAGTTGGCGCTTGGATTCAATGAGGTTGTATGATTCTGAAATTAACGCTTACTGAAACTAACTTAGAACTTGTGGTGGCTTATTGTCTAATGTGGGGCTTTATTGTCGAACAAAATGGTAATAGCGATGATCATACTTATGAGATTTTCCTTGTCTTTGAAGACGTGGGCACCGTCTTGGAGCTCGAATTTCAAAATGGAGATCATTTTCACTACAAATCGAATTAAACATTGACCTCTGAGAATGCGCAGCAGTGGACGATATCGTCAATTTATATTGTTATAAATATCCACGATGCGCATAGGTTAAAGTCCTGTTTGAAATGGTATTGTAAATTGTTGTAATTCGAATAACGCGATGGTATAATTAGACAAACTACGCTTGTGAACAGTCAAACATAATTTCAATCTCCCTTTCATTAGCTTTTCAAACATAACTGGTTCATGTTTATCTTGGACATTAAAACTTTTTGATCATCATCGTATTCATCAAAATTGCAATCAGATTTAGCATCACCACAATACCTCTATGCTGCTGAACATAGGTACATAACTTCTACCTTCAGATGCCGTTTTGCCATTTTCAACCATTATATTCTCATGGCTCTCACATGACATCAGCCCACCTTATGTATTCGTCTATCGTTTCATGGTCGCTGTATGAAAAACCAAACCTTCTTATTGACTTACTTACCATCTTTGTACGATGCGATGTGACCTGCCCAAGTATGCCTGTGCCACTTCAGCTTTAAAATTCTTAATAAGGATAACCAAAAGTATCATTTATAAATTTGGTCGTAGAAAGCAATTCTAGTTCAAATTTGTTTAAAATTCATATAAGTACAGAAAGAAAAGTTCTTTGGCACATTAAGAATAATACCTTAAAGCCTATGGTATACCAAATGGCGGCGGCACGAACAGAAAACAAACCACTTTATTATTAAGATTCTCATTTAGATTCAGATTCTTTATGGCAGCCATACAGTTATAAGGTCAATAAAATAACTTATTGAAGTATTTTTGTTTATGCGCAAACTGAGCACGGTATGCCAACAGAGAGAATATGAGAGTGGATCAAAAAATCAGTACTAATATTGTAAATGCGAAAGTAACTCTGTCTGTCTGTTACGCTTTCACGCCAAAACTACTCGACCGATTTGAATGAAATTTGGTATGGAAATAGTTTGAGACCCGGGAAAAAAACATAGAATAGTTTTTATCCAACTGCGCAAAAAGGGGTTAATGTTTTTGCGCGATAACCGACATACGCACGGGCGGAGCCGCGCCCGGAAAGCTAGTATATAATAATTTCACAATGTCTTAAAAACAAAACCGTTAGAAGCAATACTGAAATATAGGGATAAAGGAAATGAATGAAGCTATCACAAGTTACCATCGTAATTCACTTTGCTATACCAAAGGAAACCTCATTGTACGAAACTATTATTGTTAAACGAATCCCATTATACGTAATAGCCATTCAAGTTTATTCATTCATAAATTTTGGGAGATGTATAACCGTTTGACCGCAAAAAGCAGTTTCTGGTACCACATTATCATAAAAATGAACCTCGTAAAAGTATTTTCCTTGAAATTTGATGACATGCCGATTTATCGGCTTTCTTGAAAATATACCGCGGTTGATAAGAAATATTATATATAATCTAGAGAAAGTAGATTGATATTTTAATAAGTGACAGTGGCAAATGCAAAATAGTTTATATTAGTAGTCGGGACCATTAACACGATTTAGAGCATAGATTAATTGATTAACCATTACATACTGCCCACTCTCAATATTCTTTTAAATATTGCAATTATGTCATTAATATTGTCCCTTATTTAATTATTTAGCTTGTATCATGCAATAAAAAAATGAAATCAATATATCATTCAATGTAAAGTTAATCGAAATAGACCTAATAATTTACCACATTTTTTTGTACATTTAAACAATATGGCTTCAACAAATTAATCATGGAATGAAGCCATTAATTAAGTCCTTGCATTTTTTTCGTCATTTTGTATACTTAAACCCTCATATTTAAGATCTAGCTCACAAACGTCATGACCGATTTTGTTCATATATTAGAACGTAGATGTTTAAGTTTCTTACTGAAATTCTGACTTTTGAAAGTTGACGTCGGACAAGCATACATACAAATACAGAAATGATCAGGCTCCCAACTCACTTGCCGAAGAAATCTTATTGACAGAGCTCATTTAGCTCTGTCAACAAGCTATTTTGAAAAATGATGTATTTTAAACTGAAGTTTCGTCTCTTTAAATAAAAAAGAAAATCAATCACAGTTTTATATTCTTCTCACACTCTCACAGTGAGTTTCACAAGAGGCCTTGGTATCAAATCTGTTCTCATTCCCACCGCACCCAGAGTAAAGCATCGGCATGCAATGTCGTCTCACTATGTCGTAGAAATACACGACGAACATTCTCTCGCAAGGGCCTTTTAAAGGGACTTGGTAACAATAGTAGGGGACATTTTTAAGGCTCGATGGAAAGGGACCGTCCACAGGACCTGAAACATTAATCGTATAAGCTATCGAAAAATCCTACGCATTCTTGATATTTGTTTTGTAATTATTATGTGTATGTTATGTCTGCTAAGAAAAAAGTCAACGATGCTCCGTTCCTTGACCTTTTTAACCGACTTCCAAAAAAGGAGGAGGTACTCAATTAGTTTTTTTTTGTGTTTGTTACCTCAGAACTTTTGACTCGGTTAACCGATTTTGAAAATTCTTTTTTTGTTTGAAAGCTGATGCTTGTTGTTTGGTACCATTTAAATTTTATCAAAATCTGTTAAGCCGATTTTGAGTTAAACTCCAATCACTGAAAAATATTATCCTATTTTGATGATATAGTCGTTGACAATGAATGATATTCGTAATCAATCTCGCACGTAGCAAGGGTCACTAAAAAGAGTGTCGATACGAGGTTAGACTTTGACCAAAATCTCACCTGATGTTAAGTGATGATGCTGTCGAAGGTGTTAACAGGCTTAACCTAGAATTACTGGCTCTCAAGAACAGCTGCCGGAACACACTGTTAAGTGTGTGTGCCGCGGGCTTGAGCTCCACCACGCGGTGAAGCTCAAGCCCGCGGCAGTATTCGAACCATGGACCTGCTGCGCGGCAGTCCATAGCCAATGCCACTGAGCCATCACTGCTTCAATTGTGATAATAGGTACTTTTGAACTATCATGGTACCGACTTCAACAAGTTATTTCACACTTTTGGGTGTTGAAGTCGGTTCCATTTTTTTAATTTTTTTTTTGTTGTACATAATTAATTACTTTTTGTTTTTATGAAAGAATTCCTCACAAAGCCAGGTACTACTTACATAGTCAGAGTTATTCTTATGAATTCTATGGTTATATTTTTTGAAGAATGAATCGAACAACTTGGTCACTACTCTGTCTGCCAGAGTATTATTTATTACTAATTACAGCCAAATAAAGTAAAATTTACGATAGTAAAAATTATAGTCATGTGCGGTATGTACAACGTAAGTTGAACTATAGATGTCGCTCCATCCCAATATGGTGGTTAAAGAACGAGAGGAACAATTAGAGTAATGAGTCATTGTCATGTTAGCTCAGTTGGTCAGAGCATACCCCGGCTATAGAGGTGGCGTCATCCAACGTTTCAGTTCGACTATAATTTTTCCTCCCGTAAATTTGTAATGTAAACCGCTAAGCATGCGTTATTGTAAAAAAATAAAATAAAAATAAAGTATAATTCCAAAACTGAGACTTTGCCTTGTGTTTGCTGTATTAAGATTCGGACTAGAATTGGATACTTAATTAACGGGTGCAAAATCACACACTTTATATTTTTTTGTCTAGAGAAAGGTACCTTAAAATTAGTCAATTTTCCTAAAATCAAATACTTTGGCACAATCTTACAATTTGAGTATGCAGCTTCAGTTTTTATTAATTCCGGAAACGAGTTTCGTCTGGGCTTTTTCGTGTAAGTTAATATTGGACCACCCACACTGACTACGATAAATGTACCTTTATATATTGAAAGCTTCAAAGCCTTGACATCTGCAACATACTCAGATCAGTGATAACCAAAATTATACTTACGTCCATCCTTGACGTAGTCGTGTAAGAAGCTTGTCGACAGTTTTGCATCTACTATTCCAATTGCGAACAGGCAACACAACGCGTACCGCACTCGCGTCATTGTATCTGATTCCAATAGTATGACCAACATAGGGATGTGATTGAACTCGGATATCGATGTAATAGCTAGTGTATACGTGGTGACTGACGTAGCTCTATGATTGCAACCGAACAATACGTTCGAGTACAATGAACTGATGCTGTGTTACGCTTCTGATATTGAAGTGAGATTAAACTCGTTGATATCATATATATGCGGACGTAGTCGTTGGTGCTTTCTTTTTGTTGTTAATAAGATATGTGTAGCAATTATTATATAGCTTAAAAACTGTCTTTTAGTCAACTTCAATTATTACATATTCAATTATGTCAATTTATTTAATTCTATCGATCGCCCGAGGCTTCTTCCGCGTGTTATTTGTATTTATATAAACTCCATCGGTTACTACTCAGTTAATTAAGATAAGTATTATTTTATGTCCTAATTTAGAACCTAAATAATAAAACTAATAATCACAATACAAAATTCGTTGTCTGTTTTATTTATAACGCTAGAATTGGAAAATGTTCGCATTCAAAATATTAGTACGATAAGTTTGAATGAAATATAATTGGCGTAGAAATAACTATTTCATTAGTATTATGGAAGGTATAGGTCATCATAACTCAATTGAATAGAATTTGTCTGCTGATTTTATCCGTTTTAGTAAAGATATACAGCAAATGAACAAAATTTCAGAAAAGAGTGTCTGATGAAACAACAAAATTATTTCAGCAAAAAAATTTAGTACTTATCTAATCGTGACAGAATTAAATTATCATATTATGAAACATTTATGGTAAGCTTGGTTGGCATTGAGCCAATCTTATTGAAAAAATCTTATCTCTTTATTACACCATGTTTAGCTAATACATATTTTGGCCAAGCGCTTCGTCTCTTTTCGCGTAGAAAAATATAAACATTATAGTTTTTCATCTCTGTCACTATCGATACTACTGCACTACTAAGACCGATTACAAAAATCATGGGATTGCATATAATGTGAGACAATCAAATTAAAAGGAGTCTGTTGTCCAAAGCAGTCAAGACAATTTTGTTAATGGAACTAAATACATAAATGGAACTTTATGGAACTGTTCCATTAACATAAGATCGATATCGATACATATAAAGAGCAACACTATTTATCCCAATCAGAAACAATCAAGCGAATCATTGATGTGACTTTTATTACAGTTGGAATTATTTTCTGTTAAAGATTGCTATTTTATTGCATTTCTGGTTAACGCGCTAGAAAAGATAGCAGAAATGTTATTTTATAACATGGGAAGCTAATGAACATTTTGTGATAAAAAAGAAGAAATACAATCATTTATTTCATATGTTTAACTCAATAATTACATAAAAGTACACACAGTTAACATATTTTTTGTGACCTAGCTATTTATTTTACATAAATATTTAGGTAACAAAAAAATTTCTGAGGTGCCATATAATTTACCGATTTTTTAAATAAATAAATCAAATAATCGTTTAACTTAATTTTTACTCAGTATATCAGATTTTAGCAAACCCCGTTAAGTATCTTGATCTCTTTTTTTTCGCCACTAAAACCTAACTTACAATTCGTTCGAAAAAAATATTTTTTGTGTTGTTGTTGGCTACTTTGATTAATAAAATATTATTGAACGAGCGAGCGCGAAGCATACCTGTTTCATCTTGGATAAAAATGCATACGTTTGTCCGGCGGATGTCCAGTTGTTCTCCTCTACAGGTCGAATTTCTCAACCGAATCTCTTCAAATTTTTCGAGCATGTTTGATAATTGTATGGTATTTTTTGTCGATACAGTTTTTGGAAATTTTTCAAAATGGGTGGCTGAGGTGAGGTATTTTAAAATGTATTAAAAAACGTATTTCAATCGCGTGGCCAGCCCACAGAGTCACTAGTTAACTTCATTTTAAGAAATTATGTCCAGCGTAACATAAAACTCCGCATTCCCGTCTTGTACAGAGGCCAGTCTCACTGAAACTTGGTTTTAATTCTGTTAAAAACTGCTTATATCATTGCTTAGCGCAAATACCCCCTTTGCCGCCTATATAAGTATCGGTATACTTGGCGTTGACATATCGATCGTCGTGTATTTTCACTGTCACTTTGAAGGAAAGGCTAATTTAGCCTCTCAGAAGCTTGGTATGCTCAAGACGGTATTTCACGTCGGCCCATGGCCTTTAACTTAATAAAGCCCAGATTCGGACTGACATAGAGTACTACTCTCACGTTTCGAAGTGGTTCCCCTGTACGAGCTCCTTCCATTTGGCTGCATTCAGAGATGTTAGCATCACTGCATCTTTTACCGAATCTAACACGGGGAATGTTCCGAGGAACTGTTCGGTTTAAAATCAGCAACTGAATTTCACCATTGGTAGTCCCGACAATGAATGCCCTTCATCAATTTCATGTCAACGTCCGGTTTGTGGACTCCAGTCCACAACCGTGCAATTCTCTATACTTATTTAATAGTAATTTGGTATCACTTTTTATAATTATAAGACTAACGCAAATGATGGCATTATATATATTATATATTTATCAAGTGAGCAATGACTGTGAGCAAGGGAGGGGACAATGGAGCCGAGACTGTAATTACCAAAACTCATAAGTGTTTTAAACACACTTTCGATGTAAAAAAATCATTAAAATTTCATAAAATATTTGTGTACAAATGACAAATATTTATGAAAAATACCGCATAGATTATTATTTTTAGCTTTCTAGAATTATTTGCATGTGTCATTGGTTGAGTTAGCTTTACGCACGTAGATGAAAAGATAGGCGCTGACATAGCCGCCAAACAGAATATTAAATATATTTGTTAAATTTTGAAACAAAATGTAAAACAAAAAGCATTAGTGCGGTAATGTAAATTAAAAAGAGAGCGTGTTTTAAAAGCTGCGTTATGAACATAAAGCGGCGCAATTACATGTAGCCATTTTACTAACAAGTGCTTTAAAAGGCATTTATTCAATGTAAACTTACAGAGCTGAATGAAACATATACTTACCCCACATATAGTCGCATTAGGATACAAAATGATTAAACATATATAACATATACTTCTTGTGGGATCCAGATCTTAGATATTTCGGCATCCTTTAATTATAATAATCACTAATAATTTACCTCTGTAACATAATCGAGGTACATAAAGCATGATACATTAGATCAAAGGCCTAATTAGGAGCTTATGAGCTAATTGCTGTTATATCCTACATATTCTCTCGCACCTGTGAGCTTGGATTGCTATTAAGATAATACTAACACCGACAAAGGACTCGTACTAGATAGGGTCGGAATTGGTATGTAAGTATACTACTTAGATTAGACAAAGAACGTTACGTATTAAGAGATTCTTATATAGGGTTATTGGTAAAATGATAACAACCTCTTAGGTGACTTCGCCTAGACCTAACAAACATTTTGAGATGATATTTATTCTGATTAAAAAAAAAAAAACTGTTTTTAAGTCTACTCTAAGAAAACCCTAAGAGGTTGTTAGCATTTTTCCAATAACCCTGCATAGATTTTTATACATTAATACCCTACTGACTTACTATATAGTAGATGAGACGTGGAAAGTCGACCTTCTCCTGTCTGGTAACTTTATGAGACATATTTTTTATCAAATATAATTTATTAACAAACATGACTATGAAAACTTGCCTATCGAAAAGTTTTCATAGCTATTTTTGATAGAATTAATTTTAATCAAGGTTTCTTTCATCACCTTCACTCTTTTCATAACCAAATGAATTTCATCTCAACTGATAGTTTTTAGCACACAGAAAATGCCTAGGTAGGCTTATTTCAGTGCATGGCTACCTTATAAACAGATGTGAACAGGTAAGTCAATATAGGTACACAAAAAAAAGGTATTAAAGAAAAATTATATTTTAATTACAAAACCAAGCGTATAGGCTTGCTTGCAAAAAAACTTACATTAAATAAAATTTATTCACACACACAGTCATCATTTTATTGATCACTTTTTATTTAAATATAAAACACATAATCAGGTTATAAAAATGGCAGAACAATTGTTTAAATAGGTATGTAAAATAATGGTAGGTTGTCGCGCGTTGTTTGTACATGTAAGCAAATAGTGCAAAGTATCCGGAGAGAGGAAACCGACGCAATTTGATTCCTGTGTCACTGAAGCTTACAAGCAGACCTTGCAAATATTATTTTGAGGTTCTTAATGAACTTCATGTTTGACGTGTGCGGTTTAATCTGCCGAAGTTGGGCTGTGTCAGTCCTGAAATCTAGACAAACTATATCTCTTTTGTTAAGTATGCGACAGGATATTTTGCATAATAATATATTGTGTAATATACCTACAGTGGCAAACGCTGTTCAATTTAATCCACTATTTAATACAATATTAAATTGATTAATTAAATACAAAATAAACCACTCTCTGAGAGATAGGTATGCGTTGTCTATTGTTTGTTAAAATCACATTGCAAACGGGAATCCACTTTAAACAAGATATTATAACTAAATACATTGGATGGTATCTCAGTTATGAATAAGTAAATATGTATTTTAAAAACATCCAAAATCTTATAGTCGTAAAAGGGTATTTTTATATCGACGACGGTAAGAGAATCTTATTAAATCAGGATATTTGAAGCTTTTGTCTGTCTTTATCTCTCTTTGTGTTATTCTGGTATCTAAGCCCCCAAACGGATAAACCCATATCGACGCTGTTTATGTTACTGCAGAGAAAAATAGTAATTATTTGAGAAAAATTTAATCAGCTGTTTGCAACATACTCCGGATCTTATCTTATGGATACTTGGATATCTTTGTACATCATAGCCACAAACGACAACTTTCGAGGCAGTGATGGCTTTGTGGCATTGGCTATGGGCCTGCCGTGCAGCAGGTCCATGGTTCGATTCCAGCCGCGGGCTTGAGCTTCACCGCAGGATGGAAGTGCATTTTGTGAATGCCTGCCTGGCTAGCGACCACCCTCAAGTAGAAAATCTGTCGCAGAAAATCTGTCGCCAAGCACCTTGTGTGTTCCAGCAGCAGTCCTTGAGAGCCAGTAATTCTAGGTTAACACCTTCGACCACATCATCACTTACCATCAGGTGAGATTGCGGTCAAAGGTTTACCTAACAGCAACAAAAATTAAAACTTGTGCACACAATGAGTTCGGGAAACTCCAATTGACGAGTCGAAGAATTTTGTTTCAACCTTAAACTGAAATATTTGTAAGGACAAGGCAATATGGGCTTCTTTTATATGGTTGGTAATTTTTTATTTCTTAATCTCTCATAATCAAAATAAACTCGACTTTTTGTACTGATTCCAAATTTAAAACTACACGGTTATTCTATTCCCTAGTTTCTGTTACAAAGCCTGGTTTTGTGAAAATCTCTTGTTTAATTTATACAAACCGACCGGCACAAAGAGCTTTTAAAATTGTAAACAAAGTACGAGCATGGGCGGGCCATCACCACCGAGCCTAAGTAAATGAATCTCGCTGGTACATCCACACAAAGGGCAAATTTACATTTCCCTTGATTAATATTATTTTCAGAGCCAAATTAACCGACGTAAAAGAATTTTTAGCTTACGTTGTGTGACAACATGGTCGACAGTTTTATGTGCCCGATTAAATTTGGTACATTGAAACAGGCCTTTGTTTGACTTCCAACTAGTACTTACTTTTTGTACGTTCTAAAACTACGTCACATTCAGGTGGAAACATCTATCTTGCAGATGGATGGAGATAAAAGAGAATATAGATATACCTAAAGCGCTCGTAGCGTAGCTTGCTTAGTCGTTTTTAATCGATCAACTAAGATAAGCTGCTGTCGTGACTTGGATGGGTGACCGCTAGTGTCATTACTGCTGAGCGCTTCCTTGCTTCAAAGCCAGATTGTTGTCTTAGGATGGCAGTTGTAATCGCATGGTGGTAGTGAATTTTGCAAATTCCCCCATATCTAGCAACCTGCTTTAAGTATAAGAAATATGTCGTCAAGCACCTTGAATATGTTCCGGCATCTGTTTGAGAACTAGGTTAGCCTGAACAAAATCGTCGACCACATTATCACTTAAACTCAGGTAAATAGAGGACAAAAACTAGTCTATCAGCTATAAATAATTAAAGCCTTATTGAATGCAATGCAATACTTTTTTCATATAAATTTCACGAATTTTAATTACTTTCAAACTAATGCTACCATTTCTTCATAACGAAATATCATACAAACTTTTTCCAATTGTAACTTATGTGTGGGTACTAAAGGTTTCAACGAATGCCGGTACTCTGTGTTTGCTCTGCACTTTCATTATTCTACAGACAAAATGTCTCTAAATCGCGAAGTGTTACAATCTTCGATATCACACGGTTGGAACTAGACGGTGCGGTGTTCAAATATTGAGTTTATCTAATGGAATCTGTCTCACTACTTGCGCCGCTCTTCCGGCGTTGTCATAGCTGTTTCTAGAATAGGGTTGTCGGAAATTCGATACACTATCGTTGATATAACTAAGGTACTGCCACGAAAACTGAATCGAAGACAGGCATTGTGTTACCAACATTCGCACGCACAATAGAAATCAAGTTTATTAATACAAAGAAATAAAATATACCGTCGTGAGAGAACTGCGTCTATGTTTCTTTTTATTATATGTATCGGCTTCCGTACAACGAAGCATCGAAACACCATACCGACAATAACGATTATTTCTGTTTTAATATTTCGGCCAATGTTTTTCCAAATGTTAAAGATACTTAATCAAACATAATAATATCAAATTATCATATTTATCAGCACTATTTTTATTGCTGGTAAGCTAGCCTTTGACCACCCTCGCAAGTTATGGTAAGTGACGATGTAGTCGAATATATTGTAGTGAATTTACTGATTCTCAAGGACAGCTGTTAAAACAAACTGTTCGGTGCTTGGCGACATATTTTCTACTAGGGTGGAAGATTCCACCTAGATGCCAGGCATGGATAAATGACATGAATAAAAATTCCTGACCAGGAATTTTTAAAATTCCTGACAAGGAATTTTTAAGTTCAGATGAAATAAAGAAATTAAAAGAAGTAAGGATCATTGTAGTTTATTAAAGTTTATATTATGATATTTTTAGTGCATAATGTTGTTGTGATTTTGGATTTGAATGAAACAAAATTAAGGGTAATTTATTTATGTTAGATCAAATATACATAACATCGCCAATAAGTATTATTATTGTAAAACAGGCTAGTAGGATAAAGTTATTTTAATTAATATAGCACTAAAACCACAAGAACTCATTAAAGCTCTCCGTGAAAGGGAAAACGTATAAAAACGTGAAGATATTTCTGACATGCGGTTGCTAATCTCAAGTTCGTATGAAAATTTCAATAGCGACGAGAGTGGTGTAAACTTTTCCTTTTTAGCTGAAAATTCTGAAAATGTACGTGATACCCACGCAGAGTTATTATTACTTTTTTTATTGCAGCGGACTTGCCACCGTCTCACCTATTTATAAGTGATGATGTAGTCAATGATGCTTTCGTTGTAGCAGCTGTAATGTTGTATATAATTTAACGTGTTTTTTTAATAAAGGTATACCGCTAGAAAAAGAACATAAAAAGACGAAGATTATGTTTGGGTTGAGCCTAGAATAGGTCTGAAGGTAATCATCACTGTTGAGTGCTTAGTGTTGGCAGAAAATCAGGTGTTCATTCACAAATGGGTAGGGGCAGGGTAAAGGCCAACATGAACTCGAGCAGTCTTTCTTAGGTAATTGTGTGCGATTTTATAATACAATTCCTAAATATATTACTGTCCTCACAGAAGGAAAATTCGAGCTGCATGTAAAAAAGAAATGAATTGCAAAAGTATATTATACAATTGGTTATTATATAGAAGACAAAAATGCTTGGATATTCCATCTCCGCGAAACCACTGCCAATCACCTAGTCATAATTATTTAAATAATTTTATAATATACTGACAAATAGTAAAAACATATAAAAAAGAATGGCCCCGAGTTTCTTGCCCATTGTTTTAGAAGTGGCTCTATACCATTTTTGCTAGACGGGGCAGTAGAATATTTTAATGGTAAATTATGTAATTGACGTTCATAAGGGCATCGTAGACGCCAAATAAATTATTTCGCCTTAAAGACCCCAATAGACTCAGCCCTGGGTCACATGTAGGACGTGACATGTTTAAATTTTAATTTTAAAGAAAAGCTATTCCAGATTAGTTTATTGAAATACTTTTATAGAAAATCGAGCTATCATTCTCCTGAATCCACAATACAATGTGTCATATACTGCAAAATATGCATATTCTTGATTTTACTCTCCTGTGAAATTTACGTGCGGTTATTCAAAACCTTGCCCGGTCTACTTCTGACCTAACTTCGTGGTAGGAAAGGTTGCCATATGAAAACCGCAACAATTTTCTTTGGTGAGATTAGATAAGAACCTCAGACAAAATTCTATCTCGACACAGTGTACAGATTTACGCAAATGTTTCTATCGAATACAACGGAGCATACCTCCTTCTTTGTTTTTCATTTATTACTTGTAAATATATATTTAATATAACATTGGTCCTTTGACCTTTGAAAAAATTACGTTTGAAGATGGCCAAAACTCTTGAAAGAAGTGTTAATAGTTATCGAAGTTAACACGTAAAGTAATATTAAAAACTTCACGATAAGCGCGTGCCATTATTCTACATAATATTATATATCTTTACTGATATATGATTGTATGTTGGATTGCAAAATATTATTATACTATTATCTTTACTAATTAAATTGTGCCTTTTTAGGTACAATATCCTGCAGTATACGAGTTGGTTTCAACGTCCGACTCTAACAAGAACTGAAACTCAATTATTTATATTTTTCCTCTCTCTTAGTTCGGATATTTTTGAGAGCAATAATTTGTTGATAAGTGTGCCGATGCTGTCACTTGTAGCTTTTTTTTGCGTGTCTCGAGGTTTACAGAAATTAGTGCTTGGTTATTTAACAAGGTTAAAAAAAAGTTACTTTAAATTAGTAAGTAATAAAATATTTGACGTTGAATAAGTAGTAGGACCAAGTTTTAATCTTTTTATATTTCATTTACTTTATTTAATTTGGACATGGCATTATTTTTGTGTTTGTTTTATGTAAAACAATCATCAAACTGTTTTTATGAATTCAGTTGTATAGAGTAATAGTAATAGATGTCAGTTTTCAATGCTTATAGGTATGAGAAAAAGTGGTAACACTTTCGGTGACCTAGTTCTTCCCTCATTAACGTGCCGCCACGATGCACCGGACACCACAAGGCATGCGCCTTTATTTATTCAGGACCTGCTGAGCTTTTCGGAAACAATGAAAGCTTAAAAAACACAAAAATATAAAATCGGATTTGTTTCGCTTTACTCTTTTATAGGGGAAAATGACATAGTAGTAGTTAAGTTAGTTAATAAATCGCGATAATAATTTTACTTTCAATAATTACAGCTTTACGTACACATACTTTTTTTTATTCGCGTTTGACCACACCTTGTTTGATGTTAAGCGTTGATGTGGTTTTAGATGAAGCACGCTTACTTAGAAGAAACCTATTTGCTCTCAAATTGAAGACACCCATCATGTATCCATCGGGAAAAACTGACAACGGTAAGAAATTCCACTCTTTCTTTTTTGTTTTTCGTTTCACATTGAAATGCTTTGAGTCAATATACGATTATCAATCGTTGATTTTATTATTATAAGTGTAAAGAACAGAACAGCCCTTCGACTCACATGTTTCCAGCCTGGTGGTCGTCTCAAGAATTTCCCGCCCTTCACTTCCTGTCCACAGTCAACACTCGTTTTACCGGGAAATCACCCAGCCAATCACAGAGTGTGTCGTTTGTTTAAACCCGTCAAAATGGTGGCGACTATTGGATCGGTGTTGCCATTACCACATCCGCTAACTGCCTAATATTAAATATTTATTGCCGTCCAATAATACCATAATACCGAATGAAAACATAACATAAGGTTTCATAATAAGCACGAGGTCCACCTATTAAGTGTTAACCTGTGCCTATAACAGACGCATTTCTTCATAAGCAACGAACTGCACTGCGCCATATCCTTGAGATATAAGTTTATCAAGTCTTACGTATCTGATTTCTACCGCCACATATACTTCAAACCGGTACAGAGTAATGCGAACATTATTGTTTAAATGTTAGCTATGGTGGCAGTAGTTCCTAGATGAACTCATTTACAAAGAGTTCTACAGCAACTTCGCAAAAGGAGGAGTTTCTCAAGCCGTGTGTATTTTAATTGTTTGATTTGTTTTTCTAATCTGGATTATCTAATTTACTTCAAAGATGTTCCATTTGAATTTCATCAATTTTGGTCAAGAAGTTTTTTAATAATATACTCGTAGGTACTCAACTATTTTGCCATCAAGACTATTTTATTAGAATTAAAGTCTACGTCATCGGCGTTATTTTTGGCAAATAATAAAGCCAATTCTGTTCCCAGTATACATCACCCAACCAAATGAGTGAAAATATAAACCTCATGGCGAAATTATATAATCACAGCAAAAAAACAAATTTAAGCTATAAACGGGATAAAATTGAAAGAACTCATGTTTAACTTTATTTCCTTACAATAAAGTTGTGCTGAGTCTCCTCAACGTATTAGCTACCCAAACTCGACTACTGTAAGATGAATACTGTGAGTCTCAAAAGGGCAAATTTTTTACACTTTTTTCGAGCCTTCCTTATATGAATAAAATATATTTTATTCTAGAGGATGCTACAAATACTATTCCTGATCCGAAAATACTATTCCATATATTTAGCTCCATAGAAAAAAAACACTAATACAGCTCTAAAATTTCGACTTCTCAAGTTTTATGTCTATATAGTAAATCGTATCAATACAAACTATATTTCTAATTCATTTTTTGCTACAAACTATAAACTTAAATAATTTGTAGAAATGTGATCAAGAACCTAAATAAAAACGGCTTGAAAATATCATTCTTACATTAATTTACTTAAAAAACACGCTATTTAAATCTGCGTAGTATTGTTTCGCTCACTCGCATTCGAAACGAGATCTCTTCTTCCTATGCCCTCAGTCTGAAAGTTTTCAAAGACCAATATGGCAAATAACACCTACATATATTATGAAAAATAGTATTTCTCTTCTCACACGTATAAATACTCGTATCCGTTTTTACTAGCTCGGCAAATGACTGAAACACGAGAAATTTCCAAGAGATCGATAAGTGAAATACTTGAGTTTTAGGCTTCCTTCACTTTGAAAACGCTCTGAAACTCGTGCTTGTCGCTTCGCGCAATCATGAATCCCAGACGAAGGACTTTAAAACAGTCCTAACTTTTCGGAATCTTTCCGGTAAATATAACGCGACTCCTAGCCGGTTCCTAATAAGTTTTAGGATTCCACATAAACAAAGTATACGTAAACTCATCACTGTAGACAAATAACTAAGTCCATGTTACTGTGGTATCTTGTAACAAAACTGCGATACCATCTCGGTGTCATATTCTCAAAACGAGAGCTATAACTTACACACAAAAACACCACCCGGAAATAGCACTTTTAACGCGCACAAATAAAACCAACCGCAATACGGCAGAGCAACTGGCACTAGCTCGTATAAAATTATGGCGATAACTCCCAGACAAAGGAGAAAAAGAGACAAAATACTGGATGTAGAGTTACATTGCTCTAGGCATCCTTTTTAACTAACAATAGTCAAAGACTCAATTCTTTCTTTTTATCGAGGGGCAAGCATCCAGAAGGCCGCAACAATTCAAACGTTTTTAATTTTGAGTGATTTTAGAAACTGAGTGAGCCCAAAAGGGAATCGAGGACGAAGTAGAATTTAAATCTTCTAATTCAAATAATATTTTATGACAATTTCTTTTTTTTCTCCAGTTTCTGGAAGGTTTTTCAAAGTCTTGGTTAGTTAACAGACGAAATACTGAAAATCTTTATGTAGTTTGGTCAACTATCGCGTCATAGAATACTATTAACCAATCGGCGTACAGTTTTAAGGCTTTGACAAATGTTTCATAAACTGGGGGTTATTTTCATTGAATGACATTTAAACGTTAGGTACTGCATATTCTTATAAGGTTTTTGTTAAAGTATTACCATATAAAATATACTAAATAATAGCTATATCCATGCCCTTTTATCTTATGTCTCTCAATGTTTTGGTAATTTGAGAGTATAAAGTTCGACCAACCTTTAAACTTTGAAATTATTATTGTGAAGTCAATTCGTAAAACCATACATTTGTGGTTTCTACAAATTTATATTTTTTCGTACTGTTGTGTGGACCTATTCAGTTGTCTTAAAAAAAACAACTTGTGGCCACACACACATTTATTTTATTTGAAAAATAAAATTATTAATTTACAGTTGACTTAAAAGTTCCCGCAACTCACTTTTGGTACTAATTTGGGCAGAGGTTCCACCTGAAGGGTATACTGGTACTGAGTCTGGTGACTCCTGGAGTTATCACAATAAATCTGAGCACTTAATTTTGGAAGCCACCGTTTATATAGTGAAAAATACTGCTGACAACGCGTAAATAGGTTTGTGAGGGATTTGGGCCTAGGTCAGCAATATATTATGTGTAACAGTACGCCTTCACGTATTCAATTGTAATTTATGAATACGATGATGACTACGCGTTTCATAGAATTCCTTTCGAATACCCTTCATTAGCTATGTAATTAAGAGGAAATTTCAAAAACATTGTAGAATCAAGGTAAAAAAAATCTATTTGCAAGAATATACATAGTGACCAGAGAAGGAAGATAAATTTATGAATACGATGATGACTACGGGTTTCATAGAATTCCTTTCGAATGTCCTTCATTAGCTATCTAATTAAGAGGAAATTTCAAAAACATTGTAGAATCAAGGTAAAGAAAATCTTTTTGCAAGAATATACATAGTGACCAGAGAAGGAAGATCAATGGCGACGCGATCGCCGGCAACGTTTTGTCAGTTTATTTGTGGCTCTGTTGTAACCTTTGACAAAGCTATTCTAGACAGCTGCGGGGAAAAATATAACTAGAGCTACTTACTTTTAGACATCTGGTGGATTCCCCCTTGTAAACACCAACCGTTCTCTTATAATATTAAGCACTTCCCACATGATTTATGACACTAGCATGTACAGACATTGGTAGAATTGCGACAATACACCACAGAAGACATAAATGCAAGAAGCCAAGTCAAGTTTAGAATTGTCATTTTAGCCAACATTGTAAATATATACAGTATTAAGTTTAAAATTCGCGATGTCATACCTTCCGATATGATAACTTTGAAATATTTTTTGTGTGTGTACCTAACTGCAGCTGTCTGACTTGTAACTTGAGGCTGTGTATTCGAAAACAGGCTTTATAGGATTGTTCTTAGCTATGTTTGACGAAAATTGGATAAGCTGGTTGCAAGATCTTCAGGTAAACCGCACACAGCTCCTTCAACAGTGTAGCTCTGGATCTGGATAGTAATTATAGTTATAAAATTATGATTTAAGACGAAATATTTATTAGGCTAAGGCATTCAAAGTTCTAACATAATAGGTTTAATTTTTCTGACGGTTCAGATACATCAGCGGTTTTAATGGAACATATAACTATACTCATTAGAAAAAGTCAATTAAATACATACACCTCTTTAGGAACGTAAACACCTTTTTATGGAAACTCGCCTACCGCAAAGTACCGAGTAAATAACGAAAAATCTAGCCAAATAAAATCACATCGCGGCCTGGCCTAGGGCCGCGGGGCCGCCATTTCCTTCATCTCTGACCCATATACACTTCATTGTTCATCTGGACTGCGTACTATTATGCTTTATGTTATTGCGGCCTTCATAGTACAGGCGTCCCAAACTCTTTAACTTTAGCTACTTTTACTCTAAATTAAGAGTTGAACATTTGCGAATTTAATTTATGTTATTGGTCACAATATCTTGATTCAATATCTTCCGTCCCTCAGTCCTGGACATGCTGTGCCCTCTGCTCATAGATCTGTCGTGGTGCTCATAGATTAGTCGTAGCTAAAATGTATCCTTCCATTCCTATTGTTTAACCATTTAAAGGGAAAAATACCTATCTATAAATATTGTATCCATTATAGTGGTGGGACATTTTGCCTCGATAGCTACCACCCTTAAGTCGAAAATCTGTCGCCAAGCACCTAACGGTGAGTTCTTGCAGATGTCCTTGAGAGCCAGTAATTTTAGGTTAGCCTGAACAACATCTACGACCACATCATCACTTACCATCAGGTGAGATAGTGTTTAGCTTTATCAGTTTAAAAAAAACTTCTTACTTCAAAATATAACGTTTATTCGGTTACTGAGGTTAAACGAATATTTTTCGACGTTATATTTTAGAGAGTAGCGTTGATCGTAGTCACGTGGCACAGTAACAATGGTGTCAGCATCGTAAACTGCGGATGTAGGTTTTTTAATCTACCCTCAAATTAAAGAAATATACAAATTAAATCTGTCACAGTCCTTACGCTCAACGCTGACAATATAGCAGATATACTTTACCTCCATGTATCATTTGAAACTCATTTGCGTAGATGGGTCCAGATTATCCATGTCCTAGAACACCGGAATAGATCAGTGTATATAATTATCTATTGCAAAAACATATGCGTGATCAGACCAAACAATTATCGCAATTATCTAAACCTAAGGTAAGTCTCACACTTTTTAATACGTGATACGAACTTATTTAACTGTTGTCCCTATTATTGTGCAATGAAAAGCTTAAAGCGTAGTACGAGTATCTTCCAAACATTTTCTCGTCCATCTGCTCTTGTGACTTCTGCACCTGATTAACAATACATTTAATTAGGTCGTAATGACTTATGATATGACCCACGTGCGACGAAGTGTACTCAGAAAAGATATCGTTGAACTATAGAACCACCCACTCAGTCTTTTATTCAAATAGTATCGATACCAAAATACCTACATTGTCGTGGTTGACCGTTCGCCCTTTGGCCTTTACAACCTCCTCTAGATTGTACTATGTATATACATAGTTCAAGCTATTACTACGCGAGCCTTTTACCTGTAGCTTCTCTCGAGAGAGCTAACTATACTTACTACTTCTAAAGCAGGAGTTGGAATGCTAGGTAATACCTGTAAAACTTGCGGCCTAACTTAAGCAGTAAAACTATATTCAGACTTTTGTAAAATAAATACAATAAGCTTCCCTTAAAATTTTACGAAGTAGGATTACCTACTTTGCAAGAGACTTCCAAAAAAGGTGGGTGTCAAATTGACGCGTTTATTTTTTATGTGCTAATATATTCAAGATTAATATATGAATAGTTTCATAAGCATAGAGCTAATATTCAAACCTAACGTATGACTTTTTAATTAATTTTTTTACAACCTTCAATTGACTAGTCCTATGCACCATTAATACTCAGAAAAAGATTTAGTTTGTAGAAGTAGAGATACACCTGCAAACATCTTATCATTAAAATTTACAGATCCCGCTTTTCTTTTATCGCCAATACCAGATAAGTTCGGAAAAATATCGGTTTTTATTGCACCCGCAGACCTCATCAATTTTCATGCTATGCTGGTAGACTATTTTAGTTTCCAATAAAATATTAATAGTTTTCGCAGCAGGATGTAGATTTTTGTACTAAAATGTTTATTCTGTGCTAAAACTCGATAGTCATATTTTTATTGACATATTTTCTTGGCTTTTATAATGTTAGTTTAGTCACCACCATTATTTTGATGAAGCTTGCAGCTTGCCTTAACTCACGTCCAACTGAATAGGTCTTTGTTGCACATTAGTAGCACAACAGGGCTTTTTGTAACCATAGAGAGTTTGCGTCAGGCAGACAATTTACCACAAAAAAACTAAAACTTTCTGAATATTCTTGTGTCCTCCTTATTTGGATAAAGAAACAAATTATAATTTTTTTTTATGTTTTTTTTTTTTTTTGCAAAGAGCCCTACCACCATGCTGTAACGACTACTATCATAAGACAACAACCGGGACCGACGGCTTAACGTGCCCTCCGAAGCACGGAAGCGCTCAGTAGTATTGTCACCAACGGTCACCCATCCAAGTCATGACCGCGGCGGACGTTGCTTAACTTTGCTGATCGATTCAGAATGGCTAAGCAAACTTGGCTACGAGCGCTTCAAAAATGGAAAAAGGCGCTATGTCGCCTTTTGTGATGTTGAAGAAGTCAAAGTCAAACTCATTTATTCGATTATTTTTTAACGTTCTTTGGAAGGTCAATTACAAAGTTTAATAATGAAATATTCTACATTGTACTGTCACGTTCAGCAAAAAAGTATTATAGCCACTGCAAGAAAAACGGACAAGAAATAACAGTTTGTTTCAAAGAATATTTAAAAATTATTACCATATTAGTTTTAATAACGTCTGGGACAAGTAGTAGCTTGGCATAGGAAGAATTGTTCAAGTATTTGTGTAATATATATCATCAAAAACCTTTTTAATTGTCTGTAAGAAGAGTACTTGTGAAACAAGCGCGGAAAGGTAAACGAGATGCCAATATTTCGTTTGTGACACAATTAAAAGTGAAATACAAGAAAATAAAATAGGAAAGTAATTTCTGAACTCCATAGTAATTATATGCTAATTGCCTAATTCTACAGAGCCCGGTGTATTACAAGTACTTTTATCTATATGGACTGAGAGCGTGCTGCCTCTTCTAATATTTCCACAGACGAAGAGGATAGTATTATACCACTAACAGACGGCTCACTGCCATAAAACAAAAAATAACATTATTTTGACATTAATTAGATTTTTTTATGCCTGATATTGGTGGGCTAGATGGTCTTTGACCACTATCTCACCTGATAGTTAATGATGATGTGGTCGAAGATGTTGTTCAGGCTAACCTAGAATTATCATCGCTATATTCTTTAATGTTGACATATACTTCAACTTCTTCTTCGACAGAGATGACATTTGATATTTTTTTTCTAGTAGCCAAGGAAAAGAGGTTTTCTGATTAGGTTGGTGCATGATAGTGTGCAGCACAGAATAAGCGGTAGTGCTATGTGTAGCTTCTATGGAATGGATGGACCAAATAATATAATTATTTACCTACAACGGTTTTTTTTTCTTTTGGAGGTATATATAAAACATCATCATATTGATTAGTTTATTTTTTATTACATTAGTTGATTTTTATTTCTTAACAACTTTATAAGGTTTTTTTTATGCCTGATAGGTTAGCCTTTGACCACTATCTCACCTGATGGTAAGTGATGATGTGGTCGAAGATGTTGTTCAGGCTAACCTAGAATGACTGGTTCTTCAAATACATTCAAATTTTTGAGTAAATATTAGGAATTTTAATAGGGAAAAACTACATTATTGAAAGCATCTAGTTCAAAGTAATAACAACTCGTGATTTGATACTAAAACACCTTATGGCATATTCAGTGCATAGTTTAATATATTTGAGGTAGATACAATCTATCTAGGTGTGGTCAACGAGACTTTGGCCTTGTAACCTAGCTAAACCACATAGTTCACTAACACTTTTCTCAGCCGAAAGAAATAATAAAGGATAACGTCCTTTGGAGAAGTTTTACTTAAACAGAAATTTATTTAAGTACCTATATAAGTAATTATTAGAAAACTGTTAATAAATATTATTTGTAGTTTGGTTAATGACTGGCATAACTATCATTTATCTATCATTCTCATACATAATAAATCACCATCACGGAAGTATCAACGTGTCGAAGGAACTCCTTACCTTCTACGGACCTCTTTTTAGTGCGACTGAGGTAGTTGAAACATGAATTAAAAATTTACGCAGTAAAACACGCGTTTTATTTTGTTATATCGCACAATTTCATATAGCGATAGCTTATTTTACAGTATATACGCAGACCTACACTTTTTGAGCAATAAGTGTCCTTTTTATTCTGTGAATAAGTATTGAAATATGTAGTGTGGCAACCCCACATATGTAAGATGAGGGTAGGATATGGAAATATCACTATTCAGAAAGAATGTTGATACTAACAATTGCTGTATACATATTTTTATATTCGTTCTATCCCTCGGCTCACAACCCTTAAATCATATTGATAGCAATATATCCGAACCGAGGGACGCATAAGACAATTTGGCGACTTGAATTATCTTCCGCATTTCTGTTTTCGAGAAAAAATATTTCTGTTATTGGTTTCCTTTCGTATGTCGATAATAATGTAACGATCGTTATTGCTCGTTTATAAATTTGTAAATTCAACTGGTATTGTCAATAGAATATTAGTCGTATTGTTCCCGGCTTATGAATATAACGACGGTTCTATATTCTCCCGTTTGATATTGTAAAAGGCTACTACTGGAAAATGCGCCTAATGTGCAGCATGGCATTGTGATCTTATACTATTCTGTCTCTAAACAGTACTGTTCATACTTTAAGGGCGTTTTTAGGCGTAAAGGGCACTGAAACAAGTGAAATTACCGGGCGAACTAGATATAAGAGCTACAACAACGTCTCGGAGTGATAAGCGCAGTGCATTCTCATACAGAACGAAGACGGTGATTCTGCAACTGTAATGGACAGGCGTGATGTTTATCATCATGCGGGTGACTTGGTGTGTTGCTGCACATTGCGCATACTACCTCAACGCCCTCATTACTTAAGAGGCAGTAATAAGAAGCTTCCATGGGGTTATATTATATCTTCTGAACTGAATATGGCATATGATTGTCAAAATTAAATGAGACAAAAATATTTTCAGAAACAAAACCTTGTAATATGCTATTTAATTTTATTCCTATAATTTGTAAGTTAACCTTAATCGAAGTTTTATTTGGTCGTGAAGGTTTTTTTTTAGTATAGAGAAATAGAGACAATTACAACGAAAATAATGCCATCTTTGCCCAGCTGTAAAACACTTCACATTAAATAATGGAAATGTTAACAATCTACCCAAAAATTCCAAAGTAATTGCTTCATCGATCTCCGCTTAATTTTTCTTCATTTTCTTGATTTTTTTTATGTTTAACATTTTCCTATTTTTACGACCTATTTGATCTCCTAAAAAATATTTGTTTATAGGAGATCAAATAGGAATACCTATAGAAATTATTTCTTATATTTACGACTTATTTGATCTCCTATAAAATATTTGTTTAATTTTCAAATCGCAATGTTGGTTAAGAGCAAAAATTAAAATATAGAAAAAATATACGCTGGATGTAAGAGTTGTAATTGAAAAAGGATGAAATAACATTTTCGGTAAGCCGTCTACTATAACGAAGTAAGTAATGGAAAAGAAAAAAAAGCGCATTTTCGAAATGGTTGATTTGTCGAAAAGTCAAAGAATTAATATAATAACAAACCCATGGAAATCCTTCGAACCATAGAAATCCCTGTTCCCGATTTTAATAATTAAAATATAGAAGTATAAAACACATATATGCTTATATTTTTATGTTTCCTTACAAACAAGTCACAAACTCCGAAAAAAAAATTAGTGCATTTTGGGACAGAAGCTGGCAGTATCTGATGGATTTTTTTGGCTTTGCACATTATGTTAATTCTTCGAATTTGCGTCAAAGCAACCATTTTAATACTGGAGTTTATTTTTATTTCCTGTTATTTCTTCGTTTAAGTCCCCGACTAAATAGGAATATGTCCCAAATCAAATATGTATATATTTGATTTGGGACATATTCCGCACGACGCACGAAAGTGTCGTACCTAAGTGGGAATACTACATTTTATGCATTTCTTTACTAGTACTAGTCGGTTACTATACTGTATCAGCCTGATTGTTCAAGTTTAAGATATCAGTTCCTCTGGCTGCTGCCCACCTACCAGTATTTTATCTTTAGTCGGTTATCCGTTCTCAATTCGAATAGATATATATGGAACGGACCTAATTCTAACTCCGAGAACTGCTACAGTTAGTCGCAACTAACTGTAGCAGCTTATTACAGCCATTTTCATCACTGATAAGTAAAATATTAAGGAGTAATGGTGTGCCGTAACAGTCACTTTTATTATGGTCTTTACATTCTAGGTAATAAAATCTTGATGGCATATTATACGTTCCTTTTTATAGTTAATAGAATAAGCTACTGCGTTTTCGGAATATAAAATTATATGCATTAAATATCAAATATCTGTGTAGGTTTCATAACATAAATGCCGTCACATCTGTATATCGATCCGATCAGCAAAGAGTAGTATCTAAACATCCACGTTCTCATATCCAGTTTTTTAAGTTCCATGTAGATCCAATGTGCCGTCTTCTAGGCACATTTCGTTACTCAAATTAAACGGTTCTTAAAGCCGTGCCACACAGTTGGAAACCAGCCTCCCACCATGGTCGCTAACCTTGGTTTACAACTGTGGAGATGATGGTTTGCGACCAAATTACGTTTGACCTTCCAACGCCCTTGGATTGCGAACATGCATTGTCAACCGTGGTGAGCAACCACTATTTCCCACTGTGTCGACGTCGCGCCGGTTGCAAACCACGCGAGGGCAGTATGCCGCTGCAGCCGGCGAGAGCGCACGCATGGCGGGAGCGCACGCGTAACTCGTTTCTCTCTTTGAGATACGTAGGTATAAAAGCCAAGACCAAATATATTGCATTATTTATGACATATTTTTGTGACAATTTTAATACAAAGATAGTAATTTTAAAACGTATAAATTAAGCGATATTGTGTGTAATTTAGCCTTCATTGGATGCGTGTTATCGGCGCGGGAGTTCGAAACATACTGTGGTGAGCAACTGTATAGTAGCAAATTCCGACGGTGGTGAGCAACACGCCGTTGGTCAATGCCAATGGGCGGAGCCCATAGTTTTCAACAGTGTGGCACAGCTTTTAGAACACGACATCGAACACAGTATCTCGAAATAACGAAATAGTGTTGTTCCCTAGATAGGATTCAATTAAATAAGAATGAACGACTCGGATTTTCGACTTTTCTCAAACTCGTTTTGCTGTTTTCTTGTCTTTGCTTAGGTTAATTCTGGAAGGGCAATGCCACCCTTGTTACTGCCTAATTTCAGGGTTCTGTACGGGGTACTGGGACCCTAATAATAAACCTATCCATATTCTAGTATAGACAACGATTAGAAAATTTCACAAAATGTATATGATTTATGGCAGATGTCTATAAAGCTATATTGATAAGTATTGCTATTAAAAACTTGATATGATTATGCTGGAAACTATAAAGTTAAATAACAAATAATAAAAAACTGGCCACGTATGAGTTGGGCCTCTTTTATAGTTCCACATGGCAACAATCGGTAATTGAAGAAAATGTTTGATTATTTTGATAACAACTTAAAAACTACACTCTAAATCGGTGTTATCAATGTTTGTTGTTTAAATAGGAGATATAGTAAATAACGTATCGAAATTTCAGATATCGAACTAGTTACGTTTTTAAGATAGTAAGTAATAAACGAGTTCGAAAATCTTCTGTTTCTTTTCAAAAAGTTTATTTGATCCAAGTGACATCTAGACGATGATGCATGCCGCATGCTATATTATGCTAATACTGGGGCGGCCCTGGATACTCGTAGTAATTTAATAGAAGTTTTTATCATTTACTCTTCTTTGGGTCAGGTTCCATACTAATTTATTGAATTCCAGGTTTAAATCTCATTCCGCTTATGAGTGGTGGAGACTCTTGACATACAGACGGACCCAGAGATAGAGAGATCGATGCAGATCAATGGTAAAAGATCGTGAGTCAAACTCGCGTATGGGTGTTTTTTTTGTTTGTTGCCCGTGGTTCTACCACTATTTCTCCCAATAGTATCTACCATTCTCTAATTAAGCTTAAATTTCTTTTAATCAAATGTAGGTGCTAAGACACCTCTGCCAATATATAGTATATACCTTGATTGCCTCGATAACATGTGATTTGCGCATAAATACTTTGTAATGTATACTTTGTATTTGTGTTTTTAACAAATAAATAATTCGTGTATGTCTGTTTGTTACAGGTAATGGCGCATGTAAAATCTCACCCACCTTGATTTATGTACGTATTGGTAGCTTAATTTCCTGTTGGAAGCCGCGGGATAAATATCGCGTTTGCATTGAGCATAAAGCTCAATGTTTTACTCGCTTATAGGTATGTTATATAGGCGTATTTATTATGGGCTCCCGAACTGCGAAAACGTTACTAATTAACGAAACAGGTATTCCTAAATTCATCTTGACCATTAAGTTACTCGCAAGAAAACTTTTACGTGAAGTGGTTGTACACATTAATATGACTTTCCCATTACGCTATTCATTGGGATAGCCCAAGTTGAGCCATATTAAAATCTAAAGAATATTACGTAAATTTAAATATAATCAATACTCATCGTCTATAAGATTTGTGTGTCATTATTATAATGCATTCTTATGGTTAACAAGTGTTTTATATCCAACTAGCTTTCCGGGCGCGGCTCCGCCCGCGCGTATGTCGGTTATCGCGCAAAAACATTAACCTCTTTTTGCGCAGTTGGATAAAGACTATCCTATGTTTTTTCCCGGGTCTCAAACTATTTCCATACCAAATTTCATTCAAATCGGTCCAGTAGTTTTGGCGTGAAAGCGTAACAGACAGACAGACAGACAGACAGACAGACAGACAGAGTTACTTTCACATTTATAATATTAGTACTGATATACATCGAATATACATAGAATATACTGACGTCTATGGCGGGAAGTAAAAATAATATTTTATTTTTTGTTCGTATCTAACTATTGTATTTAATCACGTAATTTTAAGATATGTATATGATTATTAATAATTCTTATTGATTTGATTTATTTTATTACGGGTTAATATATTTATCAATTCATTTGTCAGTTGAGGTTACCTATGACATTGTGTGCATTTATCATAAATCTTTTTTAAAGAATATACCGGCAATATCATTTTAAATTATTATTCCATAATCATGTAGATTGACTATCAAACTTTGTTTACATTAGCCAAAAAACTGGTAAAATTTTGATTTCCCTGTCACAGATATGAGTCCAACTTAAGATATAAAATTGCTATACACCTGAATACAATTGCTGGGAATGTTATAACACTTATTATTATAATATTATCATGAAAAAGTTAAAACTCTATTAAAAATACTTGAACATTATGGGTATTTCAAATACTTCATCAAAAATAAAAAATAAATAACAAATGAGTCTTTACACTCGTCCTTAAAACATTCCTACTCAATTAGAGTCACTTACTTGTTTACCAAAGTACAGCCAATTTATTGAGAAGCCAATAGACTTTAATAAATAAATTATTAATGTTTAATCACTTTCTGAGCTTGATTAATTGATTCTGTTCAATCTTTTGAACTTCGGATGTCGATTCAGGGTAATAAAAATTGTAACGAGTTTTCTGAGCATCTTTTAGTATAGATTTATTTCAATTCAGTTATTGGAGAACGTTCAATGGGCTTGGCATAACAATTTGAATCTTTTATTCTCCTGTTTTTTTGTAAGTACTTTCAGAACAAGCAACCCCTTTATGCAAGGAAGCCAGTTTTCAAAAAATCATGTAAATTCGGCTGATTTTACAGGATTACAAAAAAATTTAACTAGTTACGAGCGGAAACAACCTTGCGACTGTTAGTTCCTATAGCTGGGACGTGCTCTTCTCACACATCTGTCTTAGTGAGTGACTCAAAGCTCAAACTTGTCCCTTTGCTCCTATCGTTTAAACATTTAAAAGAGACGGAGTGACGTCTGCAGATTTAACTACGAGAGCTTAGCTGTAGGAGCATTCCTGGCTATAGGGACGGATAGTGCGGGTACGAACCCCGCTCCTTGTTCAAATTGTTCCTTTCATTGTAATATTGTAAGCTTATTCGTTTAGCTGTTGCTAATGCAAATACTACAATGTTAAAAATCTGCTGCGGATGTTATGAACATGATGATATGTCATCGCCATCTTTGAAGCGGTAATGGCCCAAGGGCAATTCACTATATTATATATAGTGGTAGAAATACTCGTCCAGAACCTTCAAATAAAAAAAATATATCGCCAAATACCTACCGATGTGGTCCGTCATATGTTCGTCAAAGATAGTTCCCATTGTTTAAGCTTTTTAAACATCTTTAGCCACATCATCATTTATCATCAGATGAGACTTAAGTGAAAGGCTCAACTATCGGCTGTAAAAAGACACGGAATGCTGATAACCGTATAAGAAACGTTTTCTGTTCCATGTAATATAGTATTGAAACTTGATCTGCCTATAGTATAACTAATATTAGGGAAACAATACAAATAATGCCTAAATAAAATTTTCCAAATGCGAGCTTCACACATAATATTGATCAGGCGTTTAAAGACAACAAAATGGTTTATAATACATACAAAAAATATATTGTCTTTTTCCTGTTTATTAGTTAAATATAAAACATTATTCCTATTGTCTTGATAGTAGCCCTCAGTGGGCGTCACTCACACTTTGCCTGTTCTGTTTTATTATAAGAACTAGCTTTCCGGGCGCGGCAAATAATAAAACCGACGCGTGCAAAGCCACAGACATGAAGCTATTAATTTCTAAAGCATTACCCGAATTAGCAACATTCCATGAACTTCAACAAAGGATTCAATCTGATATTCGTCCTGATCATTGAATTAAAATGTTTGAACGGCTGACTCTTTACAATGGAAATGTCATTTGATATTGTATGATATCTACTTATTTTGTTCGATAACCTCTTTAAAAATTGGGAAGCAAATCAATTACTATAAAAAAAACTACTTAAAAAAACTGACCTCAAACAGAAAATATTCTAAAACAAAATATGCACTAAGAAGTAAATACTCGTAAATTATTGCAGCAACCACGACAGGTTTGTTGAAATTAATTGAAGAGTTTCGTTGTATATCTCCGAAGAACTTCATCAGAACATCACCAAACTGGAAAGAGAAAACTAAGGTGCTTCTGAACCAACGTATACAGTGTCTTTGTTCATTTTAAATAGACAAGTGAAAAATTAAAACATCATCAATTGTGAAGCGCTCGTAGCCAAGTTTGCTTAACCATTCTGAATCGATCAGCAAAGTTAAGCAACGTCCGCCGCGGTCATGACTTGGATGGGTGACCGCTGGTGACATTACTACTGAGCGCTTCCGTGCTTCGGAGGGCACGTTAAGCCGTCGGTCCCGGTTGTTGTCTTAGGATAGCAGTCGTTACAGCATGGTGGTAGGGCACTTTGCGAATGCCCGACTGGCTAGCTACCACCCTCAAGTTGAAAATCTGTCGCCAAGCACCTAACGGTGTGTTCCGGCAGCTGTCCTTGAGAGCCAGTAACTCTAGGTTAGCCTGAACAACATCCTCGACCACATCATCACTTACCATCAGGTGAGATAGTGGTCAAAAGCTAATCTATCAGGCATAAAAAAAAAAAAAAAAAAAAAAATGTTGTCGAAGTCAAATAAAAACACATTATTGGGGACAACTCGTGCTATTCTTCAAAAGCACAAGCTTTCGAATATAAACAAAACATCTAGATCAGATGACGATGGAAAAAGCTAAGAGGTAACAAATACAAAAAAAAAATACAGGTGAATAGAAAACCTCCTTTATTTTCAAGTTAAAAACTGCACAAACTGAGTAGTAAACATTTGCAGTTAGGTACTAACTTAACTTTGTAGGGATAATTCTATTACACACTAGTGTATAATATTGTTATGCACGAGGGTGTTATAGTTCGGTTTACGGCCCTAAGAACGATATAATAAAGCTCACTTTACGAGCAAGGGTGTTGAAAATCGTATTATATAACCTGCGAGTATTGCCATTTGTCATAAAATAATGAAGTTTTTACTTAAAACGGGACACTGACTCAGTGTTCCGAAAAACGCGCGCTAAGCCCGGACGACGGCCCGAATCTCAGAAGGCCCTGACCCTTACCTAAATCTATGGATAACCTTTTATTGAAAAAATATGCAACCACGGTCATGGTCAAAATTCACATCGTATAAAATAAGTTGAGAATCTATAATATGTTGATGAATGACTAGGGATGGTCCAATTAAGTTATTTTTATGTTTTAACCGACTTCAAAAAAGGAGGAGGTTCTTAATTCGACTGTAATTAAATGATTATGCTTCCCGTGTGGTCCCATTTAAATTTATTCAAAATCGGTCAAGCCGTTTTTAATTTACATTGCAATAAAAGAAAGTGTTTTTCTATCATGATGATATAGCCATTGACAGTGAATAATAATCGATCCCTTAAGTAGCAAGAGAGAGAAAGGTGAAAAAAAATTTATACCTCAAAATGGAGCCGACTTCAACACACATTTTCTTTTGTCAAGGTTGTTAGCTTTTATCTAAAATAAAACACTACCAGTATTGGAATTACTGACGCGGTATTTGCGTATTGATTGGTATTGCATTTTTCAAATCCCCGCCTAGCTAACGCAGAATTAGTCAGTCACCAAGCACCTAACTGGAAAGACAAGTGCCGGAACACATGTTGACAGCTAGTAATTCTAGGATAGTCTGAACCACATCTTTGACTGCATCATCATTTACAATGTTAGATTAAGTAATAAAAAAAGCAATATACATATACGTCCTCTAAACTGAAAACAGTTAAGCATTTTAACGACTGTAGCAGGCCTTACGAGCTAAATTCTCATTATCACCAAAACAAGATATTACCATTCCACCTTCTCATTAATGCTATGACTGCTGCAGTGCGATAAGGCCGGGATCACTGTAGGTAATGATTATAAGCCTAGTTTGGTATCATATTTACATATTAGTAGTTCACCCCAAACCGAGCAACATGTCCTTTTCAGCATTATGAGCAAGCTCTCTGTCAAATTTAATAAAGATCGACTGTTCAGGTAAAGAAATTCCGTCATATTATTGTATGTTCTATGGTTCTGTTAAGGCGCTGACAAGTGCTTAATAGAGAGATGAATTGCTTAGCATTCAATGGATTCATCGTGCGAGCACATAAAAGAGAAAGCAATTATATATCTATGGGTGCCGTTGCAGAGGAAGAGGCTAGAGGGTCCTGGGACTTGCAACCCAGGGAGTAGGGTTAAGGGGCCCCTTTACGATGCATAATTTTTTTTACTTGAACAGATTTTTTGTAAATTTAGTTTGTAGTAAAGTAAAATGACATGCTAATCTTGATCATAATCTTTAAAGATTCAGAAACACGTTTTCTTAAAAAAAAACTCGACGGGATAAGTTGCGAAATTGACTTTAAATGACACTTACGGCGTTCATATCTTGGTTATGAGTATGTGTGTGTATAAAAATTAAATAACAAAAACTTACATAATGTAAAGAGAGAAGTTTAATTAGAGTTTCTGGACTTAAGTTACTAGTTTTGTGTTAATGTCCTTTATAGGTTTTCATCTAAACTGATCACTATTTCATCAACCACCTTAACTCTCTTTCATTCCTACGCGGTGCAATAGTGGCAGAATGTCAGCATTCGACAGAATTGTAAGACAAATTTACCGGACACATTCCACACAGAAATCTTTGCTTCGCTCGTGATTTTCATACTATATATTTCTAGGTATTAGAGGGGAAACGATTTAAAATGACGTTCACTAGTTCTGTTTATTTTCAAAAATATATATAAAAGCTTTTGTTATTTCACATATATTAATAAGCTATTTTTATGTTTCAGTTGTTTTATTTACACATTTTTGAGAAATAAATATCATCGGCGTCACGTTGTTTGTCCGCGATGGACTCCTAAACTACTGTACCGATTTGCACGCCGTGTGCAATTTGATCTATATTAAAAGATAGGATAGCTTACATCTCAATTTATAGTCGCAATTACCCGTACAAAGCCGGGGCGGGCAGCTGGTATAATTATATTATTATTATTATTCAGTTCTATAATTTCCCTGACTTCCTTTTTCCGAATACAAAAAAAAAATACGTATAAGTTTTTTATTTCGTACATTTCTTTTATCATAGCAATTACGCACACTTTTTAAAATGAACGCCTTGCTAAAAACCTGACTCACTTTAGTATGAATCCTAAGATTAGAATTTATGATTATTAGAAAAAGCTAAATAGTCGATAAATATTTTTTTCAGTTTCAATTAAACACATTAATGCATTGTCATTGGTAATAATTAAATTCAGCGTGCTTTATTAAAACATCATGTGTAGAAAACTCGTCCCACTCAGTCGGACCTCAAACTTTATCCGTAAAAGTTCGTCGACAAAAACAAATTAACATAAGCTAGGAAGTTTGCACGGCCACTATAACTGTATATCACTGAAATGGGTATGCTAAGTAAGTAGTCGATTCCGTTACTTGAGTTGGGGCTAGTACGCACAATGTGAGGCCTGAAAGTTTTAATTTATTCACGACTTTCAATGTCGTCTTTTAGCCGTGTAGGTTTCATTTCAACTTAGCCCTTGGAGTCGTATACATTTCACATCTATGTACGTTTACTTGAAAATGTTGGTCACAGAATATCATCTTTATTTTATCATTACGTGCCTCATTGCAGCATTCATTATATTTTAAAATATACAATATTGTACCCGTATGTTTTTTTGTTTTTTCCATTCGTACCTACTTAATTATTAAATCATATTATTATGTATGTATTGGTTATGATTATTATATTTATTATTATTACTTGTATAAATGTTATATTATGTATGCATTTTTACGTAGTATGTACTTACTCATTATCTAGGTCATATGTATAATTTGTGTAGCGCTTTTTTCTTAGATAATAAGCATAATGCTGAGACAAGGCTCATTCGATACCACTGCACATCTCACTACCGTAATAATTATTAAGAAAATTGTTTATTAAAACTTTCTAGGATTAAGATTAACACTTCTTTTCTCTCTTTCTTTTTTCTTTCTAATTAGTAAAAGTTAATGAAATCATCGTAAGATCATAATGAAACTGTATAGGTACTTATAATTAATTATAAATGTCTCGTACAACAAGATGAATATAGTAACCTTGCTATGCACTATCTCATCAATGCCAAAATCACATTACCAAACTAATCGACTACATAAAACAGTTCCATTAAGATAACCAGTTTAAAATAGCGAAAGTTCTAGAAAACTACCGTTGAAATTGGATAAGCAATGAGAACAATTTGCGGATAGCAAGCTCTTAGACGGTGCAGTTGTAAAACATCGCGATAACTATCTCGCTCAAGTAGTGTCTGTTTACAATGAGATTTAAATTTAACGCGGTCCCGCATTATGCATTAGACAGTGAAATAAAAACGGTAGAGCATCTCTAGCGATTTTTGATACGATAATAAATATTTAGAAATTTTAAAGGACTAAAAAGTTACTTCTATACTTACAATACAACAAAAAGGTCAAACTTTACAATGATTACTGAATACATCGTCTATATTATTATGTCAATATCTGCTACAAACAAAAAAGCTTTATTATAATTTTGATAAATGTTTCAATCTAATTTACTCATTATTTTCACAGATTGATTCTTTACATTAAAAGAACAAAATCTGAGTTTTACAATGATTACTAAAAATCGTCTGCATTATTATGTCAGTATTAGCCACAAACAAAAAAATATATAATTTTGATAACTGTTTTAATCAAATTTACGTAATACTTGTACGGATTCAATCGTCCGTACCGAATTCTCCATCAATTAGAACATTGGGACTATGATTGAGCCGTTTAGATCTCGGCTTAAGAATAGTATAATAAGGCTTCACTCTGTTCCATATGCTTGTGTTTTTTTTTTTAAGACTGAAAGGCGACTAAAGGAAAAAAAGCCTAACAAGCAGCATTTCACCCCTCCTGTGAATGCGAGTGTAGTAATGCTGTAAAGCACACAATTAGACTCTTTACCATATTCACACCCGGGTACACTACCAACGAAAGTATTCCTTAAATAGGCGGCCACAGCCAGTTGGCTTGTCCTTAAACCGTAGTGAAAACTTCACAATTTTGCCCTTGTCCTATGTATGTGTTATCAGAGAAATTATATTTATAATGTTCTTGTTTTGTCTTAGTGTTGTTAAAGAAGATTAATTATACCGATCTCACATGATTGGATGAGACAATGACACTATTAACCCTTGTGATGTAAATTTTTTAATAATGTATTGTTAAAACTGATTAATTTAAACACATGGCCAGCATTATCATGAGCAGACTATACACGAAACATTAGTATGTTTGGTGGCACAACCATTGCCTATTTACCGAGGGTGAAACCTATAAAGAGGCATTAGTGAGGGTGGTCTTAGTTATTATGAGTAGGGAGACACCTGCTTATTACTTAAATAAAAATAAACAGCTATCCTCACGACCCACGAGCATAGAATAAAGGTACCCATGAGTACGAATAATGCAGTCGTAAGGTTATTATTAACATATTAATGCGAGCAATTATTTCAAACTTACCCATACTGTTTATAATGTTTGTGGGCACTACTCTAAAACTAAAATGTGGGTGTTTTTATAGTCAATCCACTTATGCAAAGTAAATTTCGACTGCATGGCACGCAGAACTTTTTAACTTATAAAATGAAATAAAGCAATGTTAAATAATTGTGGAATATATAATATAGATAAAGAATTCAATATAAAAATGCTTCACACGAATTTATATTTTTAATATTGAACTAATTCATTTTAACCTAATATCATCATTAATGCTGTGGTTTTTCGTAGTGTTATTTTAGTCTCGTCAATCAAATTTTGCTGTCTGGAGTTTATTAATATCTGAATTTTAGTGGCGATGTTTATCGTCGAAAATACTTATTAAATTTGTATTTTTCAGTTGTTTTTGTTTTTCTACGTACAATTTTATCGCGTCTTATTATGTAATTTCGTGACGTCGCTCTAGCTGTTGAAAAAACTATATATTTGTTGGATGATTTTAGATAGACATAAGATTCTAGAAAGCTTGACCCTATAACTAATCCTATGCTTTCTGTCAGTCCGCCAGACAAGGGTTGGTCCAATCTTTGGAATCGTAATATGTGGCTGGTAGAAATTGTTACAAAATATATGTTGGTACAGCAAATTGCCTACACTAACATTAATAAAAAGTTTCAAATAAAAGGGGGTCCCCACACAAGAAACGTCTTTTTAAAGTCTTAAAAACTGAGTCACGTACAAGCGTCAAACTGGATTCGGTTATAGCCCAATATTTTACGTATCATTAACCAGAATGTCCACCGTTGAACAAGGTCTCTCGCATTGGGGGGAATTTGCCATAATCCCCACGCTTGGCAGGCGTTTTGGGGATCGCTGTAGAAGTTGTCAGTTCATCAGATGCAGAAGGCACATGGCCAGTTTTTAATATTGGGTACGATAATCTTTTAAAATAATTTGTAAAATTATAAATTTATAACTTGTTTTAAGGTTGTATAGTCATTTGGTTGAGTAGTGTTTTGCATCAGCTCGCAATCTGATATTGTTGCTAGTAAATTGCATTGGGCTCGCCTCCTTATACACGAAACAAAACATGTCTGGAGAAACTTTAGTGTATCTACAGGCTTAATAGGTATTTCTTATGAATTAATATTTTTTTTTTGCCTGATAGGTTTGCCTTTGACCGCTATCTCACCTGATGGTAAGTGACGATGTGGTCTAGATGTTGTTCAAGCTAACTTAGAATTACTTGCTCTCAACGACAGCTGCCGGAACACACCGTCATGTGTTTGGCGACAGATTTTTCTATGAGGGTGGTAGCTAGCGAGGCGGGCATTCGCAAAATGCCCTACCACCATGCTATAACGACTGCCATCCGAAGACATAAACCGGGACCGACGGCGTAACGTGTCCTCCGAAGCACGGAAGCGCTCAGTAGTAATGTCACTAGCGGCACCCATCCTAGTCATGACCGCGGGGGACGTTGCTTAACTTTGCTGATCAATTCAGAATGGCTAAGCAAACTTCACTACGATTAATATTGTAAATCAAGATGCACCAGTTGTAAGAAAAGTTTCTAAAAGAAATCTTAGACATAAACGATCAGCGTGGACGACCGCAGTTTATAAATCAGGTCTCCTTTTCAATTCTCTATGCATGTCCGTGGACAGGGGCGGTGCAGTGAGGCAGTGGATCGAGGCCGCCCCCCGAATTATTAATGAGCCGCCCCTGCACCTCGCGCTATAAAACGATACTGGCTTTTAATAAGCGTTTGAGTTACGGCTTTATAAGTTAAGGATGAGTTATACTTAACGTTGAGGTGGCTGGTTTATATCACGATCGGGGAACTTATTGTCTATGTAAATTGCTAATGAAAGACAAACATAATTTTGATATTTGAAAACGAAGCTTATTAAGGAGATAATAAGCTACGTTTTCAAATGAACATTTTAAAATGACATTCATCTTCATTGTCATTCAAATTAGAACAAAAATAACTTCAGGTTACTCTGGTTGGCTCTGATCATTTCGGTGCAAATTGTATATAACATTTTGATGATTGGTTAGTAAAAGCATGAAAGTTGGGAATTTCCTGTTAATTATTATCAAACGTTTATTTGATGTAAATATTTAAGGTTCTATAATTATAAGAAACCGGACCCCTTTTACTAATCCTCGACTGTCTGTCTGTCCGTCTATCCGATCCTTAAAGAGCTGTACGAGTATCTTTGCAACCACAAGAGATAGCCAATTTTCACAGAATATGTGTTAGTATAGTGAATTATGATATTAGTGAACCAAATTTATTAATAATAACAAAAAAATCAATACAAAAGCCGTTCCCAGACAGGAAAAGTGTTTTTAAAGGTTTTTTTAAGTTTGTTGTATTGTAAAAATGGGATTCAATAAGGAAGCGTAAAACTTGGCAGTATAACATACCAAGTTTTACGCTTGTCTATATCCAATATCGAACAAATTAAAACCACACGGGAGAAGCGCGACCAACCACAGCAATGTTATTTCAGCAGAAATTCGAGTTAACTGGAATGCTAAATTTGAAAGACAGTGATATGAGCATTGTGCTTTTATTTTTTTATAATAATATTTATTATACATAGTCATTTGATATTTATATTGTACACATCACAATATCACACCCGAAGAGAAACATGAGAATTCAAAATCGTCTCTTATGGTTCTCAAACAAATAAAGTATGCCAAATATGGTTTTTGGTTTATACGCATGAACTCTTCAATTCTTGGATGCAATAACCAAACAAAGCGGCATAGTCTTTGACACACCCTCTTACGATCCCTAACTGTATGGAAATTATATTTTGGTATTTTCTGTATTGGTACGGTCAGTGTTTGTGTCCAACTCGGAATTGGTCTACTTTATTTCTTCTTTTATTACCAATACCACCAAAATTTATATTTAGCTTTTCCTTCTTTTATATGAAACAAAATACAGATAACGAGATGAAAAGTAAAATTTTCACCTGATGGAAAATCTATTGACAATCCCGAAGTGCTTACGAATCTGTCCCAAGACTTTTCGCTCCACTGAACTTCAACCAGATTCCTTTAACGCAAAAGGAAGTGTTAAACGTCCCTTAAATTATGTTAAGCGGAAGGAAAACAATTTTTTGCTACGGCTTCATTGTTCCTGGCATTTTCATAATAATAAAACTGTTGCATCTAGAAGCGAGAACAGAAAAGTATTAAAAAAGTGTTCTACAGAGAAAACTGTTTCTGATTTTATTTCGCTTGAAATCTCATTTTGCAGCAATTGTGATGTACTCTATCGGGAATAAAGTCCGAATGCGGTGCATTTATTTTTCGCTCGTGAGTTTTTTCCTTCTTTTCTTATTGTTGTATATCCTATAAAGCGTATGCATTAGAGTTTTCATAAACTGGTAGTAGCGTTATTTATGAGGCCAAGCAATGATAAAATTAGCCTTAATTAAGTCCTTGCAATAGGAAATAGGAAAATTGACAAATAGGCCGGGGAATGGCTAATACTTTTGAACTAATATTCACATCCGCGCGCGCTGCAACTTTTTTTTATGGGTTAGGAAGGCAGACGAGCAGGTAGCTCACCTGATGGTAAGCGATGACGTTTCGGTAAGACTGAAGTACAGTAGCGAAAAGGAAAGAAAACATTCCTTGCAAAAAGATACAGAGTAAACAATACACAATCATAAATAAGGTCACAATTTGTTTTCTTGTTAGGAATCATCACTTACCATCAGGTGAGATAGTGGTCAAAGGCTAGCCTGTTAATCATAACAAAGAAAAAAATATCAGCTAAATTCAAAACAAGACCTAAAAAAGTAAGCTCAAAAATATGGGTTTACTGTAGACTATACTGATTATTTACAAAGTAAGCACATCTGAATTGTATTGAAAACGATATTGTTTTTACAAAATTTCGACATGATTCAAATAATATTATACGTCTTAAAGAATCATGTCAACATTTGACCTGTCAAACATTTTGACAGTTCGTGTCGTGTATATTGATAAAGGTTAAGTAAAAAGAATGTTTATTTTTTCGTTATTATTTATCACGAACTTAAATCAAAATCGGTAATCTGAATAAAAAGATATTGATATTTTAACTTATTACATAAATCTGTCAGTTACATCACTCAGAACGCAGCCATTACAATACAAGTTACTAACGTTTCGTTTTCTGCTACAATTAATTGGTTTTCCCATACCGAATTGATTCATTGTTTCGGAAATTACATTCACAATTATTTTACAGACTGAATTAAATATGTTTTGGTATAACTCAACTGTTAAATGGGAAGTTTCGCATAAAATTATCTCATTAGATGCTGTGTTCACGAAAAATGAAACGTTTTTTTTGTTGTATGTCAATGTCAGCCGCTGCAACTGTCAAACAAATGGCGTCCTATTTATTTTCGTTGCAATCAATAATCAAGCACATGACTGTATTTTTTCTCTCTCAAGGACGCTGCCGGAACACACTTTTAGGTGCTTCATAGATTTTCTACTTGAAGGTGTTAACTAGCCAGGGCAGCATACGCAAAATGCCCTTCCACCATGCGGTGAAGCTCAAGCCGGCCCATTCATAAAATATAAGACAAAACTTCATACAATTTATTTATTGTTAGTGTAAGCTTGTTATCTTCTGGTATTGTCAGTGAAGACATTATATTTACCTACCAACCCCGCGTAAGTGTGATGATATGCACTTAGTGACGTAAAACTTGGTTCATGCACTGTTCTTTTGTAATCTGATATTCTCAAATATTACTTGCTCAGTGATTCTAGGACCGTTTATATCATTTTGACAGTTACATAACCTCAAAACTTGTTTTCACTATAACATATTTTCTTTATTGACAAATTGAAAAATATCTACACAGGTGTTATAAGAATAACTGAAGTTTAATTTAGAACCATAAACATCATTATACAAAGCCAACATAAAAATCAGAATGACAGGTCGCGGCATGTATGGGATGTGGGCATGATTCTTTAATACGAAACACATTTAATTCAATACAAATTTTCTAATAAATGTATTAAAATAGAACACCATATCCCATAACATTCTTTCGCTTTTCAGAGTCCAAATGAAATTGAAAACGTGTAGCAATTATCTGAAACTATCACGCTGAATTTAAACTCAAGCCTCGACAAAAGCAGTTTGACTTCACTATTATTTGAAGCTATTAAATTGTACGTGAATTCCATACAAATTAGTCCTGAGAGAATTTTAACAGCGCTGAAAATGTTGACCTTTAGCTATTTGCATAAAAATAATGCCTTCAGTAACAATTAGTATTATATTACACCAACTGAAAGTAAGGTCAATAACCTAGAGTCTAACCACACATTTTAATGCATCTGCAAGCATTTTGAAGCAGTGATGGCTCAGTGGCATTGGCTATGAGCTTAAGCTTCACCGCATGGTGGAAGGGCATTTTGCGAATGCCCGCCTGGCTAGTGTTCTGTTGACCCTCAAGTAGAAAATCTGCCGCCAAGCACTTAATGGTGTGTTCCGGCAGCAGTCCTTCAGAGCTAGTGAAATTACAGGCACATGTGAGACTTAACGACTATGTCTCAAGGTGCAAGATGCAATTCGTAAATTGTGACGAAATGCATCTGTTATAGACAGAGGTTAGTCCGCTTAAAATCAGGTGGACCTCGAGCTTGTTTCGTCACAATAACATAAAAAAACTGCATATTTTGCTGACCGCTTATCTTCTGTGACCGTTACAACTTTTGTGAATAAGCAGACAAATCTGCTGCTAACTTTGATGAGTTCGACATTTTTACCTCTTAGCATCTCAAATCCAAACTATTACGCAACTGGTTATACGATGAAAACTTGGCAGTATGTGACCTCTTTCCGAACTAATTCAAATATGGGGGCGATACGACATGGCACAAAGTCGCACTATTCTCTATACACTGCTTTTAATGTCCAACACTGCAAATAATAGCCTTTAGAAGAACTTTTGTTCTGGTTTGTGCATTCCCTTGTTGCCCTGCTCGTGAGCGCATTCTAGCCATTGGAATTTTGCGGCAACGAGACCAAATTGTTTTACGACCGTTGTAGTCTCGAATTTATTTCACACTGGCTAGTCAAGAACTTACGTTTTTACATAACCAAGTGTTATGTTGGCATTCAGCCCAAGATTGTAATGTATTCCTTACTGGCTATGACAACTACAGAATTGTCCAGAATATATGGTTGTTGAAATATTCATAAAACAACTTACATTTAGATTAATACATTCACATGGACCCTAAATAGAAGCCGGTGAATTTTATTATTCGTTCTAGAACTAAATTAGATGTACCTAGACGATAACGTCGAAAACAAATTCGATATTGACCGGTTTGAAAGTATATTAGATTTTTACTGAGTATTCCCGCCATGAAACTACTTGCGCTGATTGGGCGCTGTATATTATGTAACTTTATTGGGTCTTATAAATTTAAATATTAACCCTACGGGGCTACTACTACAACTACTTACCAACTGCATTATTATTACCAATAAAATGGAGATGAATCTAAATGGACATCCTAACCAGTGTTTTCACCTTATACCAATGTATACTATGAAGTAAATTTATTATTTACAGTACTTTTATGCTAACTTACTCAATCATCGTAGATCATGAGATATAAGACAAATCACGCAGGAATGGAAAATAATGCTAGAATCAGTCCTTGATACCTTTGATCAGGTATCAAGGACGGATTCTAGCTGTAATATTTTATACCGTAGAATAGTATTTATAAAGCGGATACATTTTAATATTAGGTGAAAATTGCAGAATTTTGATGGATTGCAAGATTTGTATGCTAATTTAAAAACTAAGGACCGATTCATTGAAGGATCCCAACGGCCTTGCCAATCGAAAATATCGAATCCGACTCCCCATTTAGCGTTTCCTCTCACTTTAAACGACAATGCGGCTTTTTCATCGCCCCTTTCAATTTGGCTTACGTTTATGTGCGTCTTTTTACGTGGGATGAATCATTGAACGAAATTTTCGTGGGCGTTTGTGGAAGTCTTTTGAGGTATCGCATAATTGTTTGAAGATTAAAGCTCAAACAGGTATCTACTTCGGAAGTAGGCAGATTGACGATCACAGTATAAAGAGGCCCCTTTGTATAGATTTTTTTCGTTGAAATCGTCAATATCCTTAATTTGACTGTTAAATATTGGTTGGTTGTTGTTTCCCAGTGATCTATTAATATGTTGTAGGTACATAGCCGTTCTATTACCTAAAACAGTGTACTTTCAGAGTAAACAAGTGTTATAATACATTACTGCAGAATCCAGTAAGTAAGCCTGCCTGGCCAAGTATAATATAGATAACCAGTTATATACGAGGCCAGGATGGCTTTCTTACTGGTTGAGGCTTGTATAGGGCTTTTCTCAAAAATGAAAGAAAGTTTAACAACAAAACACATTTGTCGCAATTGAATGTGAAATCCCGCCAGTCATTGTTTTTTTTTTACTAATAAGTTTGCGTTTAGTTTGAACATTGTTCTATTTTTACACTACATCAATGTCTTAGTAAAAAAATTAAAATTGCGTTTAAATGTTAGTAAATTATTGTTTTTGAAACTCCATGTTAATTTTAACATAGAAAGTTTTGATCCAACATAGTTTATAAACTGAAACTACTAAATACAAACATAAATTCCCATACTATACTTCTACAATATTACAAAGTACAAAACACAACGTGCATACTTTTTGCGTCACTTTAAGTGTCACAGACTATAAAATGGCTGCTTAAGGCTCCAAAAATATATCTATCACATAAAATGTCATAGCAAAAAGAGAGATAGATATATATTTGGAGACTCCCTCCTATAACCATGTTATAATGTCTAAACTCTAATCTGTGTCTGCACAAGACGTGCGAGTCCAAATCACGAGACATGGAAAAAAAAATATCTGGGTCGGTAAAAAAATACAAAGTAATGTATTTAATACATAGTAAAATATATAGTAATGTATTTTTTTTTTCCAAGCAGATCTAAAGAGAATGACCTACTGTCCAGTAAGTAGATTACATACTTACTTACAGGGCAGTAGGAGATTCCAAATTTAAAATCTCGCTTCATTGGACAGTTGTGAATAAGTCTCCGGTAGAGTTCACTTTCTGGATAGTTTTTAGAGATGTTATGGCAACATTACATACCATTTTGAAGAAAATTTGCTTTTTCTACTATTACCATAGACGCAGCGAGAAGCCAGAGACAAAGGTGACTTTGTGAACTATCAACGATTGATACTCTATTTTCATGAAATTGGTGGAATCACAAAATACTGTATTGCGTTATAAAACAACATACATTATATATGCCTGCTGCTTTTTTATTATGTTGCAGAAGACAGTATAAAAAGGATACCTAGATCACAAATAGACCTTTCACATTGTAATAAGTGATATACACTTTTTGGAATATGTGATATTTTTAGTCATGTTGAGTTGAACCGACGGGTTATAAATATTATGAGTTGAAAACACTGATATAGAAAAGTGTGAACTAGTGTGACACAATTTAATAAATATACTATGGTCTTATAGATATGATATTAGAGCAACCGTTTAATGTTTTCGTTAACCGCTTGATGGGTACTACCATCAGCACAATTCGGAATTTGATTTGTAAATTTTTATACGGATCCCAAGCTCCCTATGATAAAATTCGTACCACGGTCCGAATTGCCCATGTAAAAAAATGTGTGATTCTCACTGTGGTGCGAAAAGCTCCACTAAAAGAGCCGTTGGGCAATTCAACTCGGGGTGTAACCCATGTGCGGTATGCAACGCCCCAATACCCAATTACACAAATAAATTATTATAAGTCGTTCAAGTAAATAAAACGTAAAAAAATAAGTACAGATAATTGTTCACCTGTGCGCAAAATGCAATCGAGTTCGCATCGAGCACATCTCACCTCAACCCAATTTCGACACAATCGGTGCTATCGGTCTGTCACTTGACAATAATAATAACTGCATGGCGAAAGAGTATTTTGATTTTATCTCGGATCCATTACAAACTGCAATAAAACTTTTTGATTATCTGTAAAAGTGACATGCGTCGAAAATTCTTCCGGTTCCGCCTAATATAAAATTAGGTGGAACCGGAACGGAATTGTCACTAGATACCTATATTTTTTGTATATTTTTTTTTATTAAAATATTGGTTTAATGTTTTCTAAAAATTTCTTTACATATGTATTTGTTATTATTAAATATTTCCGCAAAGTAACGCCTGCATCTATTCATTATGACAGATATAGTATTACCACAAAAATAATGACAAATAAACCCGATTTAAACCGTTTAATTTTTTTTTAATTACTATGTATAATAATTGCGAAAACCTAAGACAGAAGTGAGTATTTTGCTCAGTAATTACCCAATTTTACTTATCGGTGCTCGCGGTTTGCAAATCCGTGATACAGTCACGGATACCGTGGTACGTTTTAAAACTTTTCTTTGCGATAAATAACTTTATTAATCTAGAGATACTTTTCCGCTCATTTATTCCTCGCTTTCAGAAGGTGATGTTTATAAGCCATTTATAAAAACAAAGATTGAACGTCAAATGATTCTAATGTATGTTATTTTCTGTCATTCTTTGTATCATTAAAACATATTGCATTGACTCCACATATGCATGATAATCACAAGAAGATGATGATTGTATAATGTAGTAGTCATAGTTATATAATTAGAAAACTATTGGTACTTTTTTGAAAACCACGACAAGCGTTTCTTACAAAAGCTTGAAAGTAATGATATTGTCAAAGATTTAGTAGGCTAAAAGAGGAATTAGAATAGGAATTTTACTCAAAACTTGCTTGCGTATACACAAAATTAGGTCGTTGATTGCAACGGGAGGTTCCCAATTGACGGCTAATGGTACAGGAAGATAGAGGAATTGAGGTCGTGGACATAATGACAAATTGTGATGATGAAAGAATACAAAAACTATAAATAAGATTTGATTCTTTACTTCTTTAACTATTTAATTCACAGATAGTGAAAAAAATATACACAGTAAAGTTAGGGAGACAATGATATGCGCAAAATATATATGTTTCTGAATAGTCTCTTTGGTACTCAAAAATACGATAGAATTTGAAGCGCGGACTGCCGCTATGCAGTGGCATATACTGTCACTAGGCTATCAAAACATTAAAACATCAACAAGCTCCTTTTAGTTTCTTTCATTCAAATATTTAAACTTTTGTTTTATAAATTCCCTTGAATCCAGTATTTATAAACACTAACTTAATTTTGTTTTCTTGTCTCCTTTGTCAAAATTAAACTCAGAAACGACAAAACAAACTGTGAATTCCTTTGTGTATTTTAAATTTACAAGGGAGTATAGAGCCCTCTTCCGTTGGAAACATTTCGGTTTTAATTTTATTTTCTTGCATAACCTTTTTCACGGTTGGAACATTTCATACCGTACGTTTACAATCAGATTGTAAATCATAATCGTAACACTGTTAATACTCGGATAAGTAATTATGTTAATATAAAAAAATATAAGGTATTAGTTTACTGCTGATAGGCAAGTTTTTGATCACAATCTTGCAAAATGGTAAGTGATGATGTAGTCGACTACATTATCACTTACCATTGTTTGTAAAAAAACATAACCTAGATCAGGCCTTGGCTCTCAAAGATGTCCACTGTTAAAAAAACACAATTACATGCTTAAAAAAAGGCCTGATCAGAACTAGCAGACGATTAGATAGATATTATACACTGTATTGAAACACCTTAAAATAGTTTAAACAGAAATACAATTCAAAATAATGTAAGAATTGGCGGTCTTATCGCTGAAAGCGATCGCTTCCAGACGATCATTAGAGGAAGAGAAATAATTGAAGAGATCCAAGGGATGTCGGTGTACTAGATTATATAGTACTTATAATGAAAAATTATAACTAAACTATTACTTACGAATATAGGCACAGTACAAGTTTCTTCCATGTTCTGTGCCTCTGAGGGATTACCATCCCATGCGTTTTCTTTCGGAATGTAAATGTGCCTCACCCTCTAAACTCAGCCTCTTAAGAAACCACTTTGAATTACACTTGTCGTCATTTAAATGAAATAAAAATATAACACAGATATTATAACAATTGCCGAGTTTAAACATCTCTTTGAAAGTACAAGCCCATTGAAAACCAATTCTGTTTTACTTTATTTCAGGCGACGAAATACATTGTCTTGAATTCTTTTTAAAGTCTTTGTTATTGATCTTAACTCGTTCAAATACAAAGGCTCGTAAATAAAGCTTTTATTTTCCAAATGAATTATAGACATTAAACATTTATTTTTAATGGACTGTTGAAGATAAAAGTTGTCGCTTGAAAGTGAATGGATCTTGATACTACTCGTAGAAGAAATGCTTATAAAAACTTTTTTATTTGTAGCTATGTACAATGATGTAGTTGTGGCCCCGGGCCCGTGGGGTACCGGGTAAGAATGTCATCCCCCCCCATTTCTACCTGTAAGAGGCGACTAAAGGTAAAATACTGGAAGGTGGGAAGCAGCGCCTTTTGAGGATTCTTAAATAGGATATCTTAAACAGCGATTCCCAAGACGCTTGCTAAGTGTGGGGATTATGCCAAACCCTCTCTAAATGGGAGAGGCTCTGTTCAGCAGTGGACAATCTGGCTGATACAGACTCTGCTGTTAACCTATAATTGTTCATACGGTCAAACAGACATAATTAATAAATACATAGGGTAATTAATTTCGCATAAACATTGTTAAATTTTATTTATTTGAATAGATAACGGAATAAGCTTGATACATGGTGTCAAGTGGTAACCTCTGTCTATAAATTATAATAGACGCGTTTTGTCATGAACTGCATTGCGCCCATCACCCTCAGATCATAAGGTTGTTAAATCTCATGTGCCTGTTATTTAAAAAAAAAAACGAATCTCTAGAGGGATCCCTTGTTTCAAACTACTATATTGGATGAACGTTTCAGCGTACCGACACCTTAGTTCAAATAATTATTATAGTTTAAAGAAACTTGACTTAACCAACAAATGCGAGCTTCTTAATATTAATAATTATATTTTTGCAATAACGCATGCTCTACGGATTACATTACAAAATTACAAATTTACACCGCCCGCGACAAAAACAGTACCTTCAGGGCTTTGACTTTTTTCCATGCGTGTGTTTTTAGCATTTCCTTGTAATATGAGCGCCACCCTCTGATTCTTGTCGTTGATATTCAATGCACGAGTCTTGCGATGCCGAAACTTGGGTTGTATTGGGTTATTTCGTTTTATTCGTCTACAAGAGTACAATTTTTATGATAATACGACGAACGAAAATAAATGGCAAAGCTGGATTTGACATGTCGATGTACTATCGGTATTTGGCAATCAATCTTGCTCACACCGTAGTTAGTTTTAGCTCGGCATTCCAGGCACGCACACGCATTCCAGTGTGTCTATATGTGTTTAGAGCATTCCGGGACGGCAGAAGTACGTGTTGTCCTAAAGTTGTGTGTCTCTCTAGATTCTAGTAAATAGGGACTAAAAAGCCAAAAATTTGTCTCATACAAGGTGTCTTCGTCGTTCTACTGATGGTTGTGAAAAAAGGAGTATTACTCATTTGAGCTCTTGTTAAATGTTAAAAGTTTAAATCCAAATCATTTAACTGATTACGATGTCTATGACGATCAATTATTTCATTTATGAATTGTAATACAATCTACATATTACTGCCACGTTAATTTCGTGCAGTATAGCTATATAATATCCTACTATAACAGCCGGATCCTGCACTGCTGAACACAGCCTCCCCTATTAAGGGGGTATTTGCCATAATCCCCACGCTTGGCAGGCGTCTTGGGGATCGCAGTGTAAGTTGGCAGTTCTTTAGAAAGCGCTGCTGCCCACCTTCCAGTATTTTTCCCTTAGTCGCATCTTACGACACCCACGGGATGATATGGGGAGGTGCAATTCTAACCTGGCACCCCACGGGTATATAATATTCTACTGCACGAAAAATGGCCAAGAAACTCGAGTTAGTTCTTTTTAAACGTCTTTAATCGTATGTTTCATGAGTTTATAGTAATGGGGATAGAAACATTGTGGCATATCGACTCGCCACGTTTTTTTTTCATACTTTCCGCGCAACTCCTCACACTGAGCTGGTTTTTTTTATGTAAAACTTTTGGTCTTTTGCGAATAAAAATATTATTCTACATCAAATCAATTTGAACACTACTCAATAAAGTATACCAATTGTGTATTGTTTTTTCTGACATAAAAATTATCTATGATAAAACATTCTATTATAACTTATACCTATAAGCCATATAGTTTGTTAAAGCGAATCTTGTAGAAGCAGTAAGCAAAAAAAGGTAAGAAAGCAATAAGATATAGCTCTTATTCAAATGCATTCAAACTTATAAGTGTGGACCATGTTGCAGTTCTTAGCATCTTTCCCATACTCAAAACTTCGAAAGCACCAATTTTTCATGTTTAAGTATAAAAGTTTTCCTGGAAAATATTCTTTCAATATCTATCACGTCCGCATATTGGTTAGGTACGAACGAAAACGGGGAAAAGATAAACCAATATGTAGTACCTATGCTGGAATATTTTGCTCATGCTCTACAAGCTCATAAATGGAAATTTGAATTTCATTGCAATAACGAATAATACACATGATTAAATTTCTCTTTAAACGGTTACCAGTCGGTTTGACGAATCAGTTATACGAACTAATAGCTTTCTAATTTATTTTATATACATATCTGTGTGACCAATTGCGATCCAGAGGTTTTCTAATTAAAAAGTTAAATACATGTTCCACCCAGACTCCTTTTCTGTAATTAATGTAGAAAGTGTGAAACCTTTAACAAGTTTACAGCTAATTGCAAATCTGCTGTAAATAGCCTTCAATGTCGTGACTATTCTTAGATACATCATAATATACGAGTACATCGATATTATTTAAAAGATTGCCTGGAAGAGATCAGTATTAGTGATAAGGCCGCCCATTGTGAGACTTTATTGTAAGCTTTCTTTTTGATGTTTTTTTGTATACAATGTGGTGTAACAATAAATAATTATCTCATATCTATCTATCAATTTAGGTATCTACAATATGGGCCTAGAGCCAAGTGTGGAGCCGCAGTTTTTTTAGCTGTGGTAAATTGTTTAATTTTAGTGCTAATTAGTAATAGAACTTCTATAGTATATTTTGTTCATTCTAATGTTGGCAAATAAAAATATAATTATTTTATTATTACCTTTAATATTCTTAACGATGACCCAACCCTCTCATTTGAATATTTTTATATCATATTGAACTATATAATTATATGATGAATATTTGAATTTATTTTCTATTCGTTTTATCCTTGTTTATCTCAAATGCGTAGCTTTCGTCATATTCTTAAAAGGGGTCTCTTATTTACTTATTTTCCTTTCCTTATCGCTTGATTCACTTAGAAATTATCGTTTTAAATTCTTGACTTTACCCGTTAATAGGGTAATTTATACATTCGCAATGAGGAAATTGTAAACATTATTTTATTCTCGTTGAAATATTCGCTAAAGTCTCTATAAAAATAAAAATAAAATATGTACTGAGCTTTTGATTCTGCTCCGTATTTACCTGCTACGGAATAAATAGTTTTTTTACCAGCCATGATTGTATTAAAAGGTAAGGTAAGGTAAGTAGTATTCGAAAAAAATGGTATCCAAATTTCTTTTTATATCGTAGAACAAACACATATTTGCTGTATTATGCAGAGAGTTGGCATTGAGCCATTAAATCATTTCGTAAGAGCTTTCTAGAATAAATGATAGACATCAATTAAATTCGTAAAAGAATATACTAAAACAAAAAAAATGCTTTACTTAGCAATATAAACAAAATCGCTAGTTTATATTTATCTCAAGATAATTATTGCGCATTTGCGACTGCGTTTAACATCTACCAAAGCTTCCAAATCCTTTGCGAAATTGAGCCTAAATGAATAATTACGTCAGAAAGCTTTCCCGGAAAAGCTTCCTCTGATAACGCTAATTAGAGGAGCCGAAGTATCTAACAGACAAAGGTCTCATGGCCTTTTCTTAATGGAATCCGTGAAATGGCACGTTTTCCCACAAAATAACAGGTAGCTGTCGGTGAGAACGGTGAGTTATTTAGATGATAATTAATAAGGTAATCACGTGAAATGTTCACTAAAACATATTTTGTAATCTGCGTGTATACATAACTTATATATATTTGTACATAAAACTTTTCAGTTCTAAGCAAAAGAGTTATTCGCCATAAATATTCATCTGTTTTCACACAATATAAACCAAAAAGGTTAAGTAAAATAACAGGATTATTTATTTTCTGTATAAAAGCTACTTTCTGCGTTCGCAAAATCATCCGGCGTGGAAATAACTGGTAGCTGTTAACAAAAGCCTGAATAATATTTTATCTGGTCATCGACAATATCTTAAATTATTCAGTTATTTAAACATTTTGAATTTTTTATATTCTTTATGTTTCACAGCGAATAATTTGAACTCAAAAATTGGATAACCGAATCACACAGTAAGTAGATATGGTTTTGGACGGTTATATTCGTATCGGAAACCCCGGTTTAATGAAAACAACTGATTGTACCGGTAAGTCCGTAATTATACCTATACTAACTACGTCTGCAAAGTGGAATCTTCAGCACAAAATAATGATTTCCAAACTAGTCGGATAAGCGCTCAAGTACTAATTCATAGTTAACTAATTCACCGCAAGTCTGATACTCAAATTGCAATTTAAACTCAGATACCCGCGTTTACCGACCAGTTAATTCTCAGTTAGAAGCAGCATATGGCTCTAACGACGAAACAGATGATATAAACAGTAGTAGAACTATAATGAATACTCAAAAACGAATGTAATTATAATATTACCTATTTATTTAATGCCACAGACACGTCTGTTTGGCACTGAGAGAGTTTCTTTGCGTAGTAAAATTAAAAACTGGAAATGTTGAAAAAAAAGCGGTGATGGCCTTGTGGTTATGGCTAGGGTCTATTGCGCAGGGAGTTTATGGTCTAAACCCTTCATTTTCCTTATACTGGTGTACTGTATGTCTAGTTGTCGTCCCTAAATAGAAAATCATCAAGCACAAATATAGTGCGACAGCTGTCCTCACGACCCAATTCGTATTCTAGGCTTAGCTTAAAAGACGTCTTCGACCAAATCAAATATATATAAACGGATGAGATAGAAGTCAAACGCTATTATATCATCAATAAAGAAATAATTACCAAGATCACTGACATCTTGCATTTACATAATTAAGTTGCAATGATCAGGCAACATAACTAAGAACCGTGATAATGTAGAAGAATAGTTCTCAAACATAATTTATAAGACGCATTGTAGGTTGGGTCAAAGTCTTATTAATATCTTTTTATAGCTTATCAAAGAAATTTATAGGTATGTAAAGAATTAATTCCAATTGTGTCGATATGTTTTTATTATCTTCCTACCCTTATTTCGACGTCGGTACAACATGTTTTCTTTAACTGAACAGACAACATATGATCAAATTGTGAAATAAGTTTTCACAAGAACAAATTATTCTATTGTAATAACTGGCTGTTTTCATTTCTGTATCAACTGTAGCCCGGAACCCCATGGGACATGTTCTTACTTAAATTAGTCAAATTGACTAATTTGTAATCTTTACCCTCAGAGAACTTTGAAACTAAAATAAATAATTGTTTGTTACATTTTTTTTTATTTTTTTTTTTATACCTGATAGGTTAGCCTTTAACCACTATCTCACCTGATGGTAAGTGATGATGTGGTCGAAGATGTTGTACAGGCTAACCTAGAATTACTGGCTCTCAAGGGCAGCTGCCGGAACACACCGTTAGGTGCTTGGCGACAGATTTTCAACTTGAGGGTGGTAGCTAGCCAGGCGGGCATTCGCAAAGTGCCCTACCACCATGCTGTAACGACTGCCATCCTAAGACAACAACCAGGACTGACGGCTTAACGTGCCCTCCGAAGCAAGGAAGCGCTCAGTAGTAATGTCACCAGCGGTCACCCATCCAACTCCTGACCGCGGCGGACATTGCTTAACTTTGCTGATCGATTCAGAATGGCCAAGCAAACTTCGCTACGAGCGCTTCAAAACTTACAAAGCAAAGGATAGCAGAAGAACAATTACATTTTAAAATAAGTTTCGGTTATTGTTCTCTGATCAGCCGCTTTTCTACTGTAAATCTTATTTTGTATTCCAATAATTTGTAAATTTATGATTTTCGCTTAGTACGCGGTAGTGCTTGTAATCATAATATATAGAGATATAGAAGGGTAGCGACATCATTCCGAGAGTTAAGTGTTTGAAAAAACACTTCTTTCGGTCAGATGAAGTCTAGTAGTCTGGTTGATAGCCGCGCACCGTCCCCTATGACGGTTTAAGAAATACGATTGGAGTACAAAATTTCGGCGACACAGCCGTACCCCCGGTACCTTAATAGATAAAGCATCCGGCGCGAAATCGGAAGGACGCGGGTTCAATTCCCGCCCGGGGCAAAACATTTTGTATTCCAATAATTTGTAAATTTAAAATCTTACTTTGTATCTTTCGTTGGTAGTGCACCTGCTTCTTTTCAGCTTAATAGTGTAAGGGTGATTGAGGCTTGTCATGCTCAGTACATGTTCAGCAACATTTTTTTCGACGCATTTTTCTCCATGGGCATAGTTTATAATGATCTATTAAAAGAAAATGGAACACGCCTAAAAGAATACTGTCTTATCTTAACTGCATATCTTCTACTAAACTGCTAAGTAATTCAGCTGTTTAACTTGAAATCTATCCTCAAGGATTGATTCGGAAAGTTTGTCGTCTGCGCGAGTCAGATTCTTTGTCACTATGTGTACATTGTAGAGCTACTAGTGCTGTGCAATTTCGCATCCTGCTACCAACTTGAATGTTTACGTAAAAGACGAATTTCATTGTTGTGCAGTTGAAGTTTCCTCTGACAAAGTTTAGCTGCAAGTTTCGATGTTATAATGTACTTTTGAGAACACTTTTTGAATTTACAGAAGAACTTGAACAGATTAAATGCACAGTTTCTTTGCAAATAAAACACAGCGCTCATCAGCTTCTTACTGTTACGCATTTACATGCCCTCATATTCTGAAATAAGAGATTTCTTTTCCTTGTGTCTCAAAACCTGGACAAATTTTTACCAAGGAATAACTATATATATAATGAATTTCGGTTTTAAGACCCTGACGGGTCTTAAAACCGAAATTCATGATAAAACCAATAATAGAAGTCCTCCCCAAAACGATTCGATTTAAGCCCTTCAAAGCGCACACAGGTGGGGGCGTCGTACTAAATTATTTCCTCCTTTCCCTTATAAGAAAGTAGGTCAAGGTGTGCGGCAAATTATTCCGGGGTGTGAGTGCAAATACGCGAAGTCTTTTTCTAAACGTCACGCTTTTTACCGACTCGGCATTTCTAAGAAACGAGATTTTAATCATAAATGTCATCGCCAGCGTTTCCCTTAAATTTGAGCTAATACAAAACAACACATCATTCTGTTGTCGGTAATAGTTGTCTTAAACATAACCAGAAGTATTTATTTGAAATCCGAAGGTAGGCCTTGAATCCATAAGACCGAATTTAATATTACCTTATAATATTACACCAAAATGTAAATACTAAAAAACGCTCTTTGAGACGATCTGAAGTCAATTTAGATACTCTGCAAAAACCAAAGGCAAACAGAGTCTACAAAATGTCTACTATCTGCGAGAGCTCCTAACTCCATAAACATAAAGAGGAAACTGGTCGGATATAATGGCTACGTCCACCACATCTCTTATTTATTATAAGAATGATCCTTAAAAGGTCTCGACTCCGTGAAAATGATAATGAAAACCACGACATTCTGCGTTCACAACTGACATTAGACTAACGGCAGCGAGCCGCCTCTGTATATTTCACTCTGATTTAAGTTAAACGAAGCGGAAAGGGTGGTTGATGTGAGAAGGCGGTCTCATCTTGTTGGCTGTTTGGCTTTCTAGTGCTGGCTTAGTAACTGTTTTGTTATAAAACAGTACGCATTTTTTTTACGGTATTTACTTTGTTTTGACATCAATCTAACATACCTAAAACATTTAGTTTCTCATAGAAATACGATGACTATTTTTGAAACGCTTATAGAGGAGCTTCCATAGGCTTCTTAACCGATCAACTAGGTGAAGCAACGTTCGCTGCAGTCATCACTTCAAAGTCAAAGTCAAAATCTTTTATTCAATTTAGGCATCTACGACGCTCTTATGAAGGTCAATTACAAATTTCAATATTGAAATATCCTACATTGTACTGCCACTTTCAGCAAACAAAATTTATAGAGCCACTGCGAGAAAAACGGGCAAGAAACTCGGGGTCATTCTTTTAAACGTCTTTTTACAATGTGTTGTTATATACAATATAATACAATTATAACAATATTTAATGGTAAACTTGGATGGGTGACCGCCGCGGCATTTACTGTTGAGCGCTTCCGTGCTACGGAAGGCACGGTAAGCTATCGGTCGCGGTTGTAGTCTTAGGAGAATTGTCGTGATAGCATGGTGGTAGGGCATTTTGGCACGCCTGGCTAGCTATCTATTTCAAGTAGAGTGTTATGGCAACTGTTTTTGAGAGCCAATAATTCTAGTTTAGCCCGAACAAAATCTTTGACCGCATCATCGCTTACCGACTAGTGAGATAGTGAAATTATAAATAGAGTAACCAGATGTTTTGATAAGAAATAATAATTGCACTCTCCATTCCTCTCACCCTCTCCATGTTATAATGGTGGTAAATTATTGGGCACATCTATATTTAACAACAGTAAACATTTGATGACTCTTGAGATACTTCGAGTGCACGATTAAAAATTATTCCTGCGCGCAACACCTCCCTTATATGTAATGCGTCGAAAATCATAGCAGCAAGGTGACGTAGCGTCTGTGTCGTCAGAAATATTGCTGGAATTGTCAGAATCTTCAGAAATTAAAGGGTTTTGGTTATGAACTTATTTATCCTCATAAAAAGCAATATAATGTAGCTCATGTATATATGCTTAAATATTCCACCCATAAGAGCAACAAACTAAAATTTTATTTAACACAACAAATCGTATTTGAATTACTATAAAAGTCCACCGCTGTTAGTATACAGGATTTCAAGAAGGCGACTGCTGGGGAATTGTTATTGCACTCACGTTTATGTGCCATGAACAATGTTGCTAAATGCATTTTATAACATTGTTAACTTGCAAAAACCGGTCGTGGTTCAAATATTTCTTTTCGATGTAATTTTGTAAATTATCGGAGCACATATTGTCTCAACGAATAAGCATTGCAATCCAACAGGACTCTGCTGCCAACTAGCTGGGCACGCTGCCGATTGGTAGTGAGCTCGAGTATCGAACAGTGGCAAGGCCTGCAATGCCCTTTAGGTTGCCTAAATGCTTCCGTTGTAGTAACTGTGGTGTAAAGAGTCAATGCATGTACACTAAAAGCTGCCCTTACTTCCAGAAAACCAAAGTCATACCGTTAGGTATTTTACCATCGCATCGTCACGTTTTATATCATTCAGTTCGAGACTAGCTGTAACAATTGGAGCTGGTAAAAGCCTGGCTAATGATATGTATAATACGATCAGCACTTCGAGTACATGAGAGTGCCATGGTCAATTGTGACTGCCTTAATGCAGCGCCTCGGGTTTGTTCGCCGAGGCATCATCGGCAACTCCGTCTTATTTTGATTGCAGGTAGATTGGACTGCATATACATCACTGCTGCGATAAGAACCTACCTAATTTTAGATCTAAATAAAAAAAAAGTATGAAGTATGAGCCTTTGAAGCTTGAAATAAATGAATTTTTCTTAATTTAATCTAATCAACTGCAGTAACACACTGGCAGTGGTGGGCAACATAACACTTTGCATGGAGTGTAAGCTAAAAGGAAGATAAAAACGGATGGATCTATAAGGATTCGCTTCACGATCACTATTTTTCATTGTCAACTAGGCTCTCCGGCCATCCACGGGGTTTGTTCTGTTGGTCAAAGTTTTCAAAGATAAACATTGGAACCAAAAACGTACAGAGTTTTCTTTTACGGAGGCTTCCTCATACACATAATTTATCCTCGAGCTGTTTTTACGGCGCTGGGGCCACGGTGGAACTCGTATTCGTAAATAACCCGATATTTTAAGTTTTCCTTATTGTAAACAGAACGGTGTCAAAGAAAAATCAAATGGCGCGAAATCAAATGAATCCATAAATCGAAAACACAACAAGCAACAAACAAGCAAATTTTTAAATAAATCGGATTTTAGAACTCTTTAATTATACTCGCATTAATAAATTAAAGACCAAATATTCAAACTTATTATGACTAGTCTTGAGACACTAATATTGTATGAACTAGTGCATGTACCTACTGTTAGAAACTTAAACCGAAAAGACTTCCACGTTTTGGAAGGTATCGCTTAAAACAAGGATGATCACTTTATGTTGGTCCATGACGGGCATGCTCGTGAACGTGCTAGGTAAGTGCATATTTCAGCCAACCAACACCTACAATAAAGGTAAGATATATAAAAGTTCCTCACGTGACATTTCTCCAGCACAAAAAACGTACAAATGTAAAGTCTGGCTACATTTATCAACCCTTATCGGCCGAGGGATAAGCAGCTACGTGACGTGCAGGGTTGGCATTCCTGCTTTAATAAAAAGTGATCGAAAAACGATAGGTCTGACACCTGTCGAGTGTCAACGCGTTAACGTTCCGTGTAATTTATATTGCGGCGTTTATATGAAACTAAGTTTTTTTTAAGTATGATTTTGCAAATAATTAAACAAAAATTGTAATGCAAATAAATAAACAAAAATTATTTGCTTCCTACACATCCGTGATCATAAGTTTCATAGATCGTTAACTGAATTTCCGAGATTTACACTTGTTTTGTAATAGGTTGATTACAATACCAACTCATGGTAAATGATGATGCGGTTAATGATTGCAAATAGACTTAACCTATAATGGAAAATAGGTCATAATAACTTATCTGTAGTGTACATTACAGAGTACATAAGTTATAGAGATTGTGTATAGCCTCGATAAATCAGTTATGTCGTCGATTTAGTGTTTCATTGTGTGTGCTCCCTTGTAATTACCTAAATAGTCGGATAATAAAACATCGTAAGATGTATTAGTTAAATGGCCTATCACCGTGCTGTCAACTGAAAATCGCACCGGGTCCCGAGACATGAACCTTAAACGCGGCAGTCTACATTCATAGCCGCAGGCCATCACTGTTTCAATCTCTATAGATACAAATTACGTGTCACGTTGTTTGTCCGCGATGGACTCCTAAACTACTGAACCATTTTTTTTTTTTTTTTTTATACCTCATAGGTTAGTCTTTGAAGCCTATCTCACCTGATGTTAAGTGATGATGTGGTCGAAGATGTTGTTCAGGCTATCCTAGAATTACTGGCTCTCAAAAACAAAAACCAATTTTAAACTTGATACACACCATGTGTAATATGATCCAAATTCAAAGATAGGATAGCTAACATCTCAATTTATAGTCGTAATTACCCGTGCGAAGTCGGGGCGGGCCGATGGACATAGTATCAAATATTCGTGTTTTTGTAATCTCGGTAAATATGAATGTAAACTGGTATTTATATAACATAATAATAAAACACAGCCAAATCATCCCGACTATTTAACGATATATAGGAAAAAAATAATATAAACACCAACGCTTCGCTAGACAATTTTCTATAATCGTAAGCAACAATTTTATCAATTCACCACATGAGGTTCTCAGATAGAATGTACTATTGCATACCTATGATGCGATTCGAGAATCATCGGATCAAACTTAATGTTTTTTTAGCCTTCGGTGATGGAGTTCAACTCCCAAATGGTCGGTTTCTAATTAAAATAATACAACAGCGCAATCTAGTTAAACATAAACTGCTTGCACACGCCATCTAGACATGTCCCTTGAGAAGCTTTAATATGTCGTCGACCTAGCTGCGAGTAGCCGTCAGACTTTAAGACTCCTTAGAGCTGACAAGTCATACAAGATGTAACAAACTACCGCAAGATATGAGGTAAGCGTGGCTAGACAAAGGACCGCTTAATATAAGGACTTCGTGAAAGTAAAGATCCCATAAAAAGAGAAGGGAGTCCGTACGAGCGATGGCTAGTTAAGCTTGTATATAGACTTAAGAATGAAACACGACACACGTTATCTCAAAGAAGACTTCGGTTACCACTTGTTACTTTGTTTGCTAGGGGCTGACTCGCTGAACATCCAAAAGCTATTAGCAAAGGGCTATTAACGTTATGCTGTGAGTCTGTTGGATAATCATAATTTATTGCCCACATACTAAACTTTTGTCTTCTATACTTAAGTATAGTAACAAATATTTTTAAAATATTTTAAGAAAACATCTAATTAATATTTTAATAAAACACTAAAAAATACAAAAATATATCTAGTGACAATTACGCCTAATTTTCCTGCTAAGCCGACGTGACGTCACAAACGCCACGCAGCCAAACCGGAAGAATTTTTCGACGCGTTTCGTACCTACACGAAGCATCTTTCTCTGCGAGCGGGGAGATCTTGACTCTGCGAGCGCACGATCGAGAAAGAGTAAAATACTTGAGTACCTAATATAAACTTTCATTGTCGTTTATTTGAAAGTTCATGATCATTACTGAACACCTTTGTGGTCACAATATGAATTGTTCTGACATTATATGAGTAGCCTAAATATTTCGTAATTTTATATGTTATTGTGATGGAACAAGCACAAGGCCTACCTGATTTTAAGCGTTAACCTCTGCCTATTACAAACGCATTTCGTTGACACGTCACAAGGCAAGTGGCGGATTGCACTGCGCCCGTCGCCCTAAGACATACCGAGGTTGAGTCACATTTCACATTATAAACAAGCAACAATGACAAACAAAATAAATGCCATTTATGTTATCAAAAACATGCAGTAGGCATGTTTTGATAACATAAATGGTTAATAAAGCACGAAATGTACTTCGTACGTAATATAACATACTGTGCTCTTATTTCAAAGGAATATCAGTGAGACCAAAAATGGAATAAAGCACTCTTGCCTTCAAACTGTGGGTTGAAACTGGAATACCTCGTACATTCTTAACGAAGTAACACTAATGTAATTCAAAACAATATTTTAATCTTCAAGCTTATTAGAAAGATCCTGTTGTATTATATTTATGTTACCCGTTTTAAGATAAACAGTATCTAGTTTTTTTAACCGACTTCCAAAAAGGAGGAGGTTCTCAATTCGTCTGTATTTTTTTTTATGTTTGTTACCTCAGAACTCTTGACTGGATGAACCGATTTTCAAAATTCTTTTTTTGTTTGAAAGCTGATGTTTGTCGTTTGTTCCCATTTTAAATTTCATCAAAATCGGTCAAGCCGTTTTTGAGTTACGCTCCAATAACTGAAAAATATTCACCTATCTTGATGATATAGTCGTTGATAATGAATGAGAATCGATCCCGTAAGTAGCAAGAGTCACTAAAAAGAGAGAATTTTTTTTTTTTTACCAAAAAATGGAACCGACTTCAACACCCAAAAGTGTGAAATAACTTGTCGAAGTCGGTACCATGTGCACAGTTTTGTGATAATAGGTACTTTTGAACTATCATGGTACCGACTTCAACAAGTTATTTCACACTTTTGGGTGTTGAAGTCGGTTCCATTTTTTGGTAAAAATTCTTTTACATTTTATACTAATTATTTTCTTTTGATATTAAATACATCGCTATGAATCCGAACGACGTATGATATACGTAAAGTATATATATTTAAAATTAATGGTTACTATGCTGAAAGATGAATTTAGCTTTATATTGAAATCTACACATACATGTTATTTAACGAATAAATACATTTCATTAAAATTTAAACTAAGCTCAAAAGCTAAACTTACTGTTTCCCTTAAATTATAAAAATTATAATCATATCCATCGCATTACATAATATCACCTTTATATCCTCAGACCTAATCGACAAATAGCTCCTCTTTGTTACTTCGTGATTAGTCAAAATACTTTTTTTTATACCTTATCTAAGTATATTCGGTATATTTAATCTTGATAGATAGATAGATAAACTCTTTATTGAACACCTTAAACTATACCAAAATTAAAAATATTTAGCTTATAATAGTGAACAATAGGCGGCCTTATCGCTCAAAGCGATATCTTCCAGAAAACCTTTAGAGAGGAGCAAGTTTTGACAAGGGATGGCGCTGTACAATATCCTCAATAGTATTGATATTTATAGATATCTACAATATAAGATACAATATAGATAAGTAATGTATTCTTACATAATATATACATATACATACAAAAATACATACATATATACAAATACTTGATATTATTTTGTGAAAAGATTTGTACTGCGACAAGGATCAGAAGGAAGATTTCGTTCTCGAGGAATTAATATTAAAGGTGAACCATGGCCTATAGACATTTTTGATTTGCATATTCCTCATCATTTAGGTGATCCACCGGCAAGAAAAAGTGCCCGTGGTCCACTCAGGTGAACTAAACAGGTGGACCATGACCGAATCCCGAAAATATGTTATTTAAAAAATTAATTATTTAATAAATTATCCTACCTCCTATTTAAATAAAGGCTTAACTAGGAGGTCTTCTGTATTTGGAAATATTTATAGTAAGTACATCTTTTGCTATGCTTCTACCAGATTCCTAGTAAAGCGTCCTATTTGTTGAGCAAAATCTTCTCCGACGCGGCGTTAAAAAGCAAATTAAACACGAAAAATATTTGGTAAAATGTATCTTAATTATATAATAACGTCTTATTAGGGTTAAATATTAACTATAAATTTATCCATCAATATTATCTGTATGTCTGTACAGATTCGATATTTTGTCCAGAAAATCAGAACGAGTGAAAATGTTATACAAAAATTTCCAACTTCATGCATGTTGGAAATTCTGACATCAAACTGTTCGTGAAATGGATGTCGAATGCATAGCGCAGAATTGAAACACATTCCATCACATTGGAGCGTCAGAGAATTTAAGGGAATATATTGGCGTATTCGAAAAAGATTCCCCACCGCCGCCGGCTTGAAAGTAATGATGGAACCAGGGACTGCCGTGCCGCAGGTCCCTGGTTCGATTCCCACCGCCGGTTTGAGCTTCACTGCATGGTAGAAGGGCATTTTGGGTATGCCTGGCTAGCTACCATCCTCAAGTGTAAAATCTGTCCCAAGCACCTACAGTGTGTTTCGGCAGCATTCCTTGGGAGCCAGAAAAATTACAGGCACATATGAGACTTAACAACTGTATGTCTTAGTGTGACGGGCGCAGTACAGTTCGTCACATGACGAAATGCATTTGTTATAGGCAGAGATTAATCCGCTTAACATCAGGTGGGCCTTGTGTTTGTTCCGTCACAATCAAAAGGTTGCTTTGCCATACGTAACGAACTCTAAGAAGTTGTTTAGTAGAATAATGATAAGTGGAGTGGAGTTTTGCACGTACTCAAACTTATCTTCAATCTTCTCATTACGTAACTGTACTTTATAATCAGAGAATATTTTAATGTGGCACATTTCACTCGTCTGACCTATAAACTATCGTATTGACTTTTCATTTTTAACAAGGTATTTAAAATTTGAAAGCAATTTTGGGTCTCTTGTCACGTTTTATACAGCAGATTTGAAATAACTTTTAGAAAACCTCGAACTACGTGGACTTCGCCGACCGCAGTAAACACCTTTGCCTCGTAAAATTAAAAATAAAAGGTTTTATTCATCTGTATCTAGTATGTTCGATGAGAAAGAAAGTCAATAAGTACATATTCTAACCAAGGCTGACAACTCAATTCGTAGAACATATTCTGGCTCGGGGCACTGACCGAATAGATTTTTATTTTCGTGTTGATTATGTATTCTTAATCCCGTTGTTAAAACAAACATTAGAATATGAAAAGTAGGGAATAGTTAGTTCTCTTTCCGGATTTTATCGCGCTAAGAAACCCGAAGTAGAAGTAGCAGCGATTGTAGTTTACAATACCTTATACACCAACAACTAATTCAGCTGTTTTTGCTTTGAAAATATTATGCAACAAAGTTATTTACCTTCTGCTTAAAGAAATATGATTGCAGTATTCGCATTACCTACTATTATAGCCGTTAAGTCAGTTCAATTATGGCGTTTAATTTTATTGCGGGATTAACGGGATTAATCGGTTTTTATGTGACATTTCGAAAACAGGTGTTAAAATAGAATTAGCTTTATAAACTTCATTTCTGTGATAAAAATAATATATTGCGAAGCAATTTTGCAGTTGTTGATTTGCGTTGCATAGTCGCTTGGTAGGTTTATTTGTAGACCTAACAACTTTTATCTTTTCGATTTGTATTTTCCCTATTCGTCATATATTCCCCCCGGTACCAGTAGTAGTTCGGTTATTAAGTCTGGTCCTGGACTTTTCAGTTCAATAGTTCAGTGATACAATACAACTGAACTACTGAGCCTGATAGTTCGGTATTGAGAATACAAAATATTAGTTTCATTGTTTTTTAATACATCGCGTAAAGTATAATAGGATTAATTATATAGGATATTTCTTTAAGCAGTCGGTAAATAATTTTATAACATTTCGTCGGTCGTAATATTTCTTTGTTTAAAATGTATAATTGGGCTTTTGAGTTCAATTGAGATAGGAATAGTCGGTGTATTCAAACGTACTCGTAGGAAATAGCACCATATACCCCATCAAGCTCTTCCTGGCCTAGTTTCAGTCGAACACACTCCAATTTCCTTGCCTTGATTGGGTCGGCAGTGTATAATCAATGTCAGCTATGGACAACTTATGTAATACTGCGTTTAGAGGGTGAATGTACAATGCCTTCGTACTAAAAAACCTACCAAGTGCGAGTTACACTTGCACTCCGAGACTCCAGTACCATTAAAAATATATTAAGTATTACGTATTTTCTTCCTAATCCATCGTTATTGAATTCATCAGTTTGGGATTCTTCACGTATATCCGATGCGCATTTGGCCGGTTTTTATTATTTTCAGGGTTCGGTACTTACTTCAAAAGGAAAAAGGAACCCATATAAGATCACTCTGTCGACACGCCTGCCAATCTGACGATAAAAAGGCCTTGACAGACGCCTTTTATCTCAGGACCGCGTCTCAGAATTGATGTTGTAAAGTAAAATTGAAATTTATATCAAATACACGGGATTACGGTGTCTGTCATATATGAAAACATCAACTTGTAAGTGAACGCGATTAAAAGACATGACCATTGATGACGCATATTTTTGCAATTTTATTAGGGAATCAAGACCTACAGAGAGTAAATTTCACCGACAATCGTATTATTTTTCTTTTTGTTCTATTGTTAAAACTGTAACGTATAAGCATAAAACTTAGTACGATTACAGTTTCTTGAGAAACACGTCATAGATCCGTTAAAGCTGCAGAGTGATCCAACATCTCTACGTAGTACCAAAGGGTCGAGGCGATCGAAGTGAGCTTGATCGATGGCGATTTAAGCTTTTTTACGTTGAACACAGTCAAATGGAGTGAACTGGTACTGAGGAGCCTCGCTCAGAAGTGCAAGCAGTGCGCCATGTGAGGCCAAACCTGAGCTTTATAATATTGTGGGCTATATGACAACGTAACGATTACACCAAGCTTCTAAGAAGCTAACTCTCTTCGCCTTCCAAGTGACAGTGGAACTGACGATGCTCGATATGTCAACGCCGTACTCCGATAGTGGTTGAGGCAGCAAAGGCGGTGTCTTCAAAACGGAAGTATATGTCAGAGGTGGATAGTTTAGGCTTGTGAATCACAGCGCACGCACCGTCCCCTATGTAGTTAAAGAAGTTAGATCTTTTTATTCTGTGGTAAGAGCCGGCTCAAACGAACTTCCGCCCAGGACAAAAATTTGGGCCTTATAATTTGTAAATATTATTTTGGCTTAGCACGCGATAGTGCTTATAATCGTATGTAGAAATATTGATTAGTTCAGCTTTAACACTCCCCTCTGAAAGGCAAGCGTGAAATTATGTAGGTAATTAAGGCGACCCACACTATAACTCCCTTTGCAAACAGACTACCTAATGCACCTCGCTATTAGCCAACGCTCTCCTTCACTTAAATATAAAATAATATATTAATGTAGCGTCATAGTTTTAAAGCTGCCAATACCTGTCAGCGGAACCTTAGCGAGCTCCCCGTCGACTTGCTCATTACATTTTTAATAAGTCTTTTGCTTTTGTTTAAAAGATAGTTTCTGTGATAAAACGGAACAACCTAGGTGATTGTAATCGAACAAGCATTTTTGCTTTCACCAACAGTTGTGATGCGGAACCCTTAAAGGGCGAGGCCCGACTCGCACTTGGCCAATTATTTATTGCTACTATGCGAGTGACTAAAATAGCACCAGATAATGAATGCTGTTAAGATCTACCCGTAGGTATACCCATAGACGGTTTCAAAGTATCTGGTTAAAGTCAAATAATTTATTAAGTCATTTTTTTTTTGGTTGGAATAAGGTTTAATTTAGACGATTTTTACATATATATCGATATTAAAATTTTATTTTGATTGAATTTAGAACCTCTTTCACATTGTCAAATTTGATACAATATAGCTTTAACTGCAATAAAAAAAATATGTAGCTATATAATTGATTTTGTCTTCGGTTTGTTCAGTCAATATCACCTGATAATGCCTCGTTTAGAAAATTGGTCTGGCCGGATTACGTGGCGTGTTGGCATTACGTCGTTCCTAATTTTGAATTTCTTGCGGAATGATCACTTGTTTTTATTTTTCATTTGTTAAATGTTGTGTATTAAATTACCAACTAATTCAATCAATTTTAACACGCTGAGTTATTGATATTTGTTCTTGGAAAAATGTTAACAACCCCTTATACAGACTCCACTTTATTTTAATGAAGATTATAGCAATAAGGTGAGTGGTAATACAAATATTACTGTCGAATTATACAAATTCGTCATACGAAATTAAAACGTAAGAAAATATTTTATTAAAAATAATCCTTCGTTGTAATTTTTAACCTTAGTTGGCGTTAATGCAATCGTAGCAACGTTAGAAAATAAATTGATATATATATATTAATATTTTGGAGCAATAATATATAAAGAAACTATTTGAAGATGGCCGAGCGGTAATTATTTGCGGCAGGTCACTAAATTCACATGGTCCGATCCCCACCATGGTTCATTTAGCAAAAGATTGCCTGGCTACCACCACCCTCAAGAGAAAATCTCTACGGCTCGAGTGCATTATAGTAAATTAAAGCCTTCTACGGATAAAGTATAAAATCCTTTAAAACCCTCGCTGACTCACGGCTCGATCATAATTTTTTTGTAATCTACGCTCAACGTCGTAAGCTCAATCGAATTAATTTAATTTTCTAAAAGTAACAGTGACAGTAGTAAAACTGATACTTATTCTTGATGGATCAATTCACATATCAATGAAATTAATGCCTTTCTAGGTTAAAAGTTTGAAGGCCGTTCGGACCGAGGATTATCTTCGTCAGTATCTCGATCACCTTGAATTCTTTGCGGTGTTTTTAACACTGTATTTTTTGGGAATTGATTCTCCATAAGTCTCTTGTTATAACTGATTAAGTCTTTTCTAAGATATCGATTGACTAGTGTCGTACACTAGACAATCAAATATACATTATTACGTATCAATCGTACGTTATTTTGTAAGGAACTGTAAATATAACATAGGGGATAAAATAATGGATTAAATTGTTGAACAAATGTTTGCTCAACAATTTAATCCGTTGTAAAAATTGCGATGGCTATCGAGGTTCGCTTATTTAGCCGGTAATTAGTAACAAAATATTTAAATTGCGCTCATTTCAGGTATAGCAACTACGAGTTACTCTGAGGAGTCCTGGGTTAGTCTTTCTGAGTGGTTGTTGAGAAGAGATGTCTCTTCTCATATTCCTGTTGGAATCGTAAGAGGTGACGAAAGGAAGTATACCATATTATTATAAGGTGGACAGTAGCATCTTCTGTAGAACGGCTATCCCCAAGACGGCTGCCATTCATGGGGATTTATGTTGCAAACCTCAAGCAAGCCCGCCTAATAAAATATACATTGTTCAATAGTGCACGTTATGACCGATGATAATTAACTATGAGAAACGGACAGAAAAGACATTAAACATTATTTTATATAATTTGATTGACAACGAACTTGATAAATTACAACATAAATAACTCGGTATAATTTTGACTGACAAAAATTGTTTTTAATAAATCGAACCCGACAGCGAAATTTTGGCTTGATTAATAATAAGGGTATAGTCTTTTCTTACTCTAATCTATATATCTACATTTGAACTTGAACACAAAAACATTTTCCATATTTTTTTCTAATCACTTCATAATTATGTGCACTCTCGACATAGTTCCTGTATTTCCTCTCCATCCAAAAGTTGCCTGGAAGAGATCTCTATTAGATCGGCCGCTTATTGTGCCAGTTTATTCAATGTTTTTGTAAGAATCAAATTTGCATCTTAGTGGTGTAACAATAAAGAAGCATCTATCTATCTATAGACAGTTTTCCGCTTTCTAACAATGTTGTAAAAACCTTAACAATTATTATATAGGTATAAAAGCATCAAAAAGACAAAGAAGCTTATTTCTAAAGGTACCTACAATTTAAACACAAGGTTGTACGAACACTTTCACTCTAGCATTACTTATGCGTACGACGCGTGTTCTTGTACGTGACAAGAAAATCTAAAATTTGTTGAACTTTAAACTATAGCAAAATATATACTTCATCTTCTAAATCCTCCGAATCCCTGTTTCCTAATACAAACATTCTAAGTTATTATATTCGTGTCCTTAATACGATGCTACTGGTGTGTTTGTTGTAATTAAAAACAGTATTATAAATCTATATGCATAGTGAGAACGCTTAGCTTGAACTATCTCTTATTATAAAAGTCTATGTCTGTTACTTTTTCACGTCTTTACTACCTGACAAGATTCATCAAAATTTGGCATAAGAATATCCTTTAGCCCAAAAATGGATAAGTAAAATAGATTTTTTCCCGATTTGGTCCTCAAATTATCAAGATATTGTTAATATGTGGAGTGCCAGTAGGACCATTGACCCTCTCCCTCACCACTTGATTTTGTAGTGGTTATAGTTTGGGTAAAGTTTGCGCTTGTACCCTTGAAATATTAACTAGTTCCAGCCCGTGGTTTTGCTTTTGTTGAAAAAGGTTATATCGCATATCGATTCATTCCAAGATCCGGACAGTCTGTATACGAATTTAAATCTAGATTAATTTAGAGACCAACATATACTTAGACACAAACTATCGCAATTTTAATATTACTAATTATCGTCTGTTTATCGGGTGGTAGGTCTCTTTAGCAAGAGTTCCAAGGATACCACCGCAGTGTACGATTTTTTTTTCAAGATTCTGCGTCTAAGTAGAAATAGTGTGCAAACACTACTGTGCTTACTGCACTGTGGCAAGTGAAATTACTGAGCAAACGAGACTTGTGAACTGGGTAACATCTCGGATTTAAGAGTGCAGTACAGTAACAAACAGAACGAGAACGGTGACACTGCGACTGTAATGGATAGGCGTAAAGCTTGCCAGCAGGTGAGGTGTTGGTCCGTCTCGTCACCTTATATCATAAAAAGTTAGCTTAGCCGTTCTTAACCGATCAGCTAAGTTAAGCAACGTCCGCCGCGGTCTTGATTTGGGTGACCGCTAGTGACATTACTACTGAACGCTCTATCTAGGTTAGCCGGAACAACGTCTTCGACCATCTCATCTCTTAACTACAGGTGAGATAGAAGTCAAAAGCTAGCCTATTAATTGCGTATGGTATGATAAGTTGAAAATTCAGTAATATAAAAAAAAAATTGCATGTGAAGTTGGAATTGCGTAGGAAGTAGTACAATATTATAAACGCATATTGTATATAATATTGTTCTATTAGGAGGTCAGAGAGTTTTATACCCTATTCAATATTTTTGCATGTCTTGTCTTGTCATTATGCGCTATCTTCAAGCTATGTAAAATATCGTCTCGGCCTTTAACAATCAAGTTCACAAACAACTTTGTCCTCTGCAGTTAAAAAGTTGGAGCACAACCAACTTCAAATCAAATTAAGGTCACTGCGGTAGTTATGGCCCCGAATAAATGTGCAGGCTGTGGTGCAAGAGACCACTTTAAGAAAGCAAAATGCAGTCGCAAAAAGTCTTTAATGAACGAAAAACCTCTTTTTGTCCTTAATCGTTATAGTTTCTTTAAATTGGTCTTTTAAATGTATACCTGCTTGAGAAACTTATTTGTGGTAGTATTTCGTAACGTTTTTTTAATCATAATGTTTCCATTTTTAATACAAATCTTTCACGTTCTTCGATGCCCCTTTTCTCCGTCAACCAAAATCCATACAAAAGAACAAAACCATATAATTTTATATTATTGTAGACTCTATAACATTTTTTAATTAAGATTAGACAAATTGGTAAATCATTATGAAAGCAAACTCCTACTCGCTCATTATTCAAATTTCTGCCAACTTAAACCTTCGTGCTTTATTACGCTATTATGTGTATTTAATTACCAGCATATCCCCTAAGTACCGATCGTTTAATGTGCTTGAAGTCTTCCATTAATTAATGCTGTTTGCCGACTTATAACGTACATTGTGTATATTCGTTGTATGGAAGTCTGACCTTAGTAGTTATTGAAATATTGTATAAAACAGAAAAAATACCCATTTAAAAAAAAATATCATGGCGAGTGCCATGCCCAACGTTGACATTCAAACGATATTTATATTATAAAAAATAAAATAATTTGTTGAAGTCTGTACCTACCATGGCAATTCACTATTTACAGTGAGGCATCCTGCGCACAGGATCGATCATGTCACCTGCCCACGATAATGGTCATGAAACTTGAAATTTTATTGGAACCATCTTCGAGGTAAACCTATCGCAAAAAGAAGAAATATTGGATGATACAGTAAAAAAAAATCATCGTTAAGAGCCATTATCCATCGTGAAACAAACTCCTAAGGGTATCCCATAATTTTCGCCCTTGACAGGCGTCTTGCGGATCGGGGAGTCAGCCGGCAGTTCTTCAGGAGGCGCTGCTGCCCATTTTCTGGTATTTTTGATTCTAAATATTTTTATCACTTACGGGAACCGTGGCAAATTTTATTTTTGAGCTCTCGATATTTCGACGCAGTTACATGCATCATGATCGCGGGGTGACTGGAGAGACGAGCGGTTGACACAAATCACGAGCAGACGAAACGGTCTACCCTCTTTCTTAGTCTTTTGCTACGCGTACCACTGGACTCGAATTCGACTGAAAGTTTCGATAAAATACACTCACAGTATCACTGCACATGATATTGGAGTCAATTTCATTCACGCGAACGTGTAACTTTTTTGCGAAACTCCTAATATTTATGTACAAAACTGTGATAGTCTAAAAAAAATTTTGATTCTGTCACCTTTTACGACTCCTACAGACTAATATGGGGTGCAATTCGAGCCCGCATGACGCATGATTCTATTTCTGCACTTCACGAGTTGCAAAACCATTATGCATTGTCAGATAAAATATATATATGTTGACGTGAAAACTTTCCTTCATGTTAATATTTCTTTAAAAATGAACTTTATGTTTTTACTTATAAATTAAAAACAAATTGTATATGTACTTAGTCTTAGGTGAGATTTCATTAAACATATTCCTTTGTATTCTGATGACTGAACCTCATAGCATCAGTTTCTCGGCAGACCATATTCTATTCCCAAATATAATATCAGTGGCCGAAGATCGATAGCCTCAGGGAAATGTCTTGCTTCCAGTTGATTGCTGGGTGGCTGCCAAATATTGGTAGTAAATTATGTACAGACTCTCTCACTATTCATATGGAAGTTATAGGGTAGGATGTCCATATCGGCCAGAGAACTGTTAACAAGATCATGGATGTCTTGGCCTCACAGAAATCTTAACGAATTCAAACAAACAAAGATATCAACTTTTGACGTCCATCGTACTATTTTTCTTATTCAGATCAGTCACGAGGAAGTACGAGTAAGTCGTATTGGGCACTCATTGAAATTATCTCAAGTCTGGTAGATTAAATTTATCTTAATTCATGCAAGTTCAACACAATATCAGTGTTGATGTTTTTGTGTTTTTATGATGTATTGTATCACCTTAACAGACTCAATAAAAAGTTTTTATTATCAATTCTGTTTTTGAATACTGTAAGATTGTACTTTGTTATACAGAATTCTCTCCATTAACTCGTTAATTTCATACTTTTTATTAAAATGATAAGCCGCCTGCCAAGCGTGGGGATTATGGCAACCCCTCCCTCCCCCCATGAATAGAGTAAACTGTGTTCGGCAGTGGACGATCTAGCTGAGATATAGCTTATAATAAAATTCAGAAAGTGACGAGTTCAGACCTAGCTTTCAATTCTTAAATCCTGTTAATAAGATTTCATGTCAACTACAATGTCAATTAGTCATGATTGCAGTAGTATTTTAATATTCATTATAGTCATTGAAACTGAACGTTCGTTAAAAATCATATTAAAAAAAAACTAAACTATAGGAACTTGCAGTGGAATAAAATTAATCAGGGGCCGCCCCAAAGAATAAACACTTGGTTTTCGTAGGCCGTATTACGTAGCCCGTAGCTCGCATTTACGTAGTTGTCTACACTGTAGCACTTAAGTCTACAGTTCGATTTAAAAAAGGAATAATGCAGATGTATGTACATTATATGAATTTTTCTTTTTGAAAAAACAGTAGGTTATTAAAAGTTTTTGATAACATACTGTTTTTTCTGTCTATCATTGTAAAAGCTGTACTGTTGTTTATAGTTTGTAGTTGTTTTATTAGTAAAGGCATAAAATATAAACTGTCTACTAAAATCTTAAATCTGTATATGTATATGAATGTAGGTCTAACAACCCCTTATCAAAGAACCTCCGGTCGATAAAACTTATACACAAACTTTATAAAATGAATTTATCTCTACCACACTGCATAAAAATCAGATTAAACATTTTAGAGTTATTTTTCGTTAAATATATGCTTATGGCCTGCGGCGTGCTATACTTCTCTTAAAAGATAGCTTTGACAAAAACACTTATACTAGAAACTGCAACCAATGTAGATCAAACATACTTTGAACTAAAATACTCGTCCCTTACTTTCAAATCACGTGCATGTCTGAGACAGAATTTCAATATTGTCTGCACAAATATTAGATTCTATACAAATATCCGAATCTGGCGAGCATTGTGTTCGCAAATTCGTGTAACTACATGCACGTTTCACATACCAAATTTCATATGTTACATTCAATTTTCAACTGTATTATTATACAAATAAGATTCGTACAAATGCTTTCATTGCGAATTGTTGAGGAGAGGAATGAATTTACATATTGCATTCTAAACACGGCCTTTCGAGGATATGACGTTCTCCTAGTATTGTTATTATGCAAGTGTGATTAAATTATTAGCTGTTGTTAGAAAATAGATTATCCTACAACTATTGTTCATGAGTATGTCTTTTAATTAGCGATAATTTGAAAATAAATGACGTGGAACTACGTTGCTTACAAGGTTACTTGAACTTAAAAAGGATTCCTTAAAGCTAGGCTAGTACGCATTTCTAAAGTGATTATAAGAAACAAATTGAACAGCGGTGGTATATGTGATATAACCTATAGAATGTTGTTGGTTGTCCTAATGCTTTCATTGTAGTAGCTGTAGTGTTGTATATAACTCGTAGTGAAAGAAAAAGCAGAACCTATAGAATGATGATTCGTATAATATATGTTACCTAAGTTTGGCATAAAATTTTATGGGCCGCCAAATTAAGAGGGAGCCGTTTTTATCAAATGTTAGTCATTTTCGACGAAACCCAATATATACATAGTTACCAAATTCCCTGCTAAATGAAGCAACGAAAACAGCCACTAAAATAGAAATATATACATAAAACAGCCTTGTGTGTAACAATTTATTATGAAAAAGAAATGCTCACCACATCAAATAACATATAAGATTGATGATTGTTTCACGTGAACAGCAGGAAGACCAAGAGTTCATAATAAAATACTTTGACGAGCAAGCAGGGACAGGAAAGGTTAAGGGCGCACTCGTATTGTTGGGCAACTTTATAAGGGTCAAATTTACGTTAATAGTTAACGCCCCCAGAAAACAAGGATGTTGTGAATGGTAGGATTTGCAATGTCTCGTGACCTCTATAAAGTGTTAGGGTGTTTTTTTTACCGTGATCTTAAATTTTTAATGTTGGTAGTGGGGCGCTAGTTTTATAGCCTGAGGTTTTTGAAATTGCTTGCGAGTTTGCGTTTTATGTAGCAGTTTATAAATTTTACCTAAAATGTTTATATTTGGGTTTTTAAATTTATTACTCTGCTTTTTATTATTTTGTTGAATTCAGTATTTCGTAAATTATTAAGTGTTTTAAAAACATTTGAATCTTTCAACGTGCCAATTGTACATTTTAATGTTATTTGCCGTATAATATTAGATCCACCATCTCGTTAAATAACTTAAAGTATTTTTCAGTTTATAAGTAATGTAACTATAACAGTAAATATATTGCCCACGTTATGAATTTGTAACAATAGTGTAGTCATAGATAAATGAAAAGGACTATTCCTCTATGGTGTAGTATAATATTAAGAAGCAAAACTAAACTTTTAATGTTATTTAATAAACGCATGAAGTTGTTTTCAAGAAAACTGAGTGCCACGCGGCAATTAGTTTTGAGTTTTGACACATTTTTCTCTGGCTACAGACGTGATAATTGATAATTCCCAGCCAAATTTTATTTAAAGTTCCAGCAGCACTTTTTGTAGCCTAATAAGAATGCGGCACATAGTTTGTTTATTCAACAAAATTCTTCATTTTATCACTTGAATCGTATTAGCTCTACGATAAGAAATAAATGATTACCATACAATGTTGAAATGCCCAATTTCAACATTGTATGTTGGATGCGGCCGTAAAATTTTAATTTCCTTAAATTATGAGCATTATAGGTGATTCAATTGAGTAAGTAATTTTTAATATATCTAAAGATTCAGTTTCTAAAACATATACCTGTAATACTTAACAAGTGAATAACTAGAAGCGTTACCTACATTACGATACATACTACCCAGACTATCTGCACAAACATACAATTTAAATACGAGGAGACAACCCGTGACGCAAATGAAGCTTTTACATTATCATTATTTGAATTGGAAGCGTAACCAAAAGCTCTTGTCGTAGTAATTCGAATTTTGCGAAACACGACACAAATCTAGGTAAGCTTTGAATTTCCAACGAGAGTATAATTTCTGTACATTTTTTAACATCTGAACTCTCGATACAAAACCAAATTCCTGGAGTCAAGGTGTTTTTTATGTTATTTTGACGGAACAAACACAAGGCCCATCTGATGGTAAGCGGACTAACCTCTGTCTATAACATATGTATTTCGTCACTAGTGACGAATTTCACTACGCCCGTCACCCTATGACATACAGTTGTTAAGTTTCATGTGTCTGTAATTTTACTAGCACTCAAGGACTGCTGCCGGAATACACTGTTAGATGCTTGGCGGCAGATTTGCTACATGAGGGTGGTAGCTAGCCAGGCGAGCATTTGCAAAATACCCATTCACCATGCGGTGAAGATGAAATTGGCGGTTAGGATCGAACCCTGGACTTGTGGCTATGCTGTCTATAGATATTACCACTTGACCATCATTGCTTCAAATCAAATTAATGTGCCAAGGATTCTTGGCACAGGTTGGCTGTTGGGGCGCAATGGCGTCCGGAAATTAGGGGCAGATTTTTTTTAGTTTCAATATTTCCTTGTCATGATCCTCATGTTTGTCAAACGGAAATAGCCTCCCACTTACGACTCCCACAGAAAAGATTGCAAGAGAGTTCCCACAAAAAAGTTCTAGTCCGGCATTCCACGGGCTAAGGCTAATGTTTACTCTTTGAAACATTTTATTACGAGTATATGACGGAACCAACATGACAAAAGATTTTATATAAATAATTCTGTAAAGAGTTCGCATTTAAACCTGAATTATCTATCTCAGATTGATGACGCAACGATTGATATCCTTCGTCTTATAACAAAGAAGTAGAATTTAATAACTGTATTTTATTACACATGGCACAAAAGCAACAATTTTGCCGTTTACAATTCAGTCATCGCAGTAAGGTGTTTTATTAAATTGCGGAACACATGTCAAGCCGTTTAAGGATTCCTAAATCCATTTCGTGACACTCGTATGCTCTTCGTGATTAGGTAATTTATCTTTTTAGCTTTGCGTTGAGAATTTTCTATTTATACGTCTATCCCTTACATTTACAGCAAAATTGACGAAATATGCGACATTCGAGATAAACGAGTAAAATAATGTAAAACTGTAATAACAAAATACTTATGCACACACACATGACGACATAGAGAAATAGCTGAAATTTGACACTTAACATCTATAATTCATATATCAATAATTATAACAATTTTGGGTACTTGTATAGAAATTCACTCTCACACACCCCACACAAGACACTTTGATATGACCATACCTTATACTCACTGTTATGTACACCTTAAACACCACTATTCACTGCATACTTACAAATCTATTCACATATTACAAATCTATCATTCACTCACACCATACACTCTCTCATACACGATTACACACACGTTGTTTCAATTCTCTCTCTATCATTAAATTATTAGATTATTATTCTCATAACCAATCACGCTCAATCTATGAACCGCACCATAAATGTATTGAGACTATTTAAACGCAACCATCGCGGGTGCTGCGATACAAGGACTAGTGCAGAACTCTCGAGCACTCTGTTAACATTCCTAAATAGGTATTTTTAAGACTTTTGTTACACTATGTTTGGGTTATTTATTAGGGTGAAGTTTGTATTATTTTTGATAATAAACCATTACTATTTTTTTCATATTTTATTGTTTATATCAATTTTGACAACATTTCTGTTGATTAAAATATATGGGTCATATTATCAGATTTTCGAAGGATTTCGGTGTGTGTGAGTACATTTATGCATATTGTGTATTGAAAGTAGATATAATCCTCATAGGTTTAAAAGCTTGAGACATTAGGGATGAATTCAAATCCAATACAAAGCAAAATCGTCGTGTAGAGAGTTCATATTATTCAAGTTATCATCTTTGAATACTATCTCACCTCTTTGTGATAAGGGTTTAGTAGAGTTACTAGTAAAATGTAGAATAACAGACCCTGTATGGCAGTTGCCGGTACAGACTGTCAGTTTTACTGATAAAGATTCTACTTGAAAGTGATACCATAGAAGCTATATCACCATATTAAAAGATAAAGCTCAATCCCTTGGTAGGATTCGAACCATAGACAGTTTGGCAGTCCTTAACCCTTGCCACTAAACCATTATTGCTTCATTCATTGGACAATTAAATGTCTTTTGAACTAATCAGATTTAACTAGTAGTATTTTAATCATGGTTTAACTAAAGTATTACTTGAAACTAATAACCAGAATAAATACATTATACAAAGTTTAGATGATGAGAAACATAAAGATGTTTTTCGTTCTGCCTTTGCCTCGGGCTAAATGGGGTCGGAACAAGTTTTTTCTTTCACTTTGTTATAACAGCCGCCAGCTCAATAATACACAATACGCACATTTATTCTTCATTGCGCAGTCTATTCATACCTCTGTGCCTGTCGAAGTCAAAATCAAAATAATTTATTCAATTTAGGCGTCTACGATACCTACGATACGCTCACATGATACCTGTGCCTTTTCATTTCTTCTCATAACACACTTGACTAGTCTATTATTCTTTATTTTTTTATTACTGGTGCTTCCTTCACGCTCTCTGTGATATAATATGTCCATTATAATTACATTACACATAGTTATATTTTTACATGCATTTTAATTTAATTCGTCACATATATACGTGTTTCAATCAAACAGTCTCCAATTTTTCCAGCGGAGTAATACGCTTGTGTTTCTTCAACATTTTTTTTTTACCAATATATGTGATACTGACTTCAACACTCAAAACTGTGAAATAACTTGTTGTAGTCGGTACCATGATAGTTCAAAAGTACCTATTATCACAATATTCTGCACATGGTACCGACTTCGACAAGTTATTACACACTTCTGAGTGTTTTCACTCTTTTTAGTGACCCTTGCTACTTACGGGATCGATTGTCTTTCAATGTCATCGACTATATCAACAAGATAGGAAAATATTTTTAGTTATTGTAGTGTAACTCAAAAACGGCTTGAACGATTTTGATGAAATTTAAATGGTACCAAACAACAAGCATCAGCTTTTAAATAAAATAATAATTATCGAAATCGGTTCACCCAGTCAAAAGTTAGGTAACATTGAAAAAAAATACAGACCAATTGAGAACCTCATCCTTTTTTTGAAGGCGGTTATGTCATCATGTATGTGCAATGTCAGTGTATAATTCTGAAGTGCTTTATTAAAATTAAAATAATATATAAGTTAAGATTAACATAAAAGGGGCCCCATAATTTTGAGCGAAAATTGACCTGAGCGTAGAGGTTAACAACACTAAAGTATTGCTAGTTAAAAGCTGGACGAATGGACTTTGACAACATTGGGAATAGCATGGCCGATAATTCTATTTATTTAATTACAATGTAATTGAATTAAAGTTCACATAATTTTTTCGTTTAATTATTGGAGATCCTTTACTAAATCCCATAAGCCACAACTAAAACCGTATTTTAAATAATTCTTTAATCACGGTCTACTTTTTCTGAGAAAGAACAGCTTCAACACAGACTTTGATACGAGAACTCAAACAAACGGAAATAATATATTAGACACGAAATCCGCGAGATAAAAGCTTAACATAATATGTGATGAGAACACAAATTTCAAACCTAACAAGGATCTTAGATTCCCACCAATCTCATTATGTTGCTTAGGATAGCATGATGTGTGTAATCCCTCAATGATGAGATACCTATTCTTGGGATCAGGCACCTAATAGAGGTCGTGCTAATGTAGGTAGTAATATATAGCATTACATGTGAGACGCCTTACAAGTGCCATACAATGATCACAGTATAATTTCATCAACAGTATATAAACTCTGAACATACCAACTGTATCCCGCGCATGACTATAATTGTTTCTCTCGTAAATTTATAATTTTGTAATGTAATTCGCCTAGCAGGCGTTATTGCATACTAAACAATATTAAAATTATAAGGTTGCGTCATAATTTACTAGTTTAAAACCAATTGCAAAATTGTTCTTGTTTGTAGTGCAACGCAAGTTGAACTATATGTGTCGCTCCATCCCGATACGATGGTTGAAGAACGAGAGAAAGAATTAAAGTTATGAGTCATTGTGTCATGTTAGCTCAATTGGTAAGAGCATACCCCGGCTTAAGGGGTGGATGGACGCGGGTTCGAATCCCGCACATGACTATATATTTTTTTCTCGTATTTTTTTTAATTTTGCAATGTAATTCGCCTAGCAGGCGTTATTGCAAACTTAACAATATTTAAAAAATATATTACCAAAGGTTGCCTGAAAGAGATTACTTTCAGTAATTAGGCTGCTCATCATAACACTATCACTGTAAATTTTAATATATTACATTTTACCTATTTATTGTCGTGTGTGGTGTTACAATAAAGTGTTATCTATATATCTATCTATATTACCAGGTGGTAAGTCTCTTCAGGAAGGGTCAGTCTAGGGGGCATCATCGCTTTATCAGATCTTCTGACTTGAAGCAGTAGTGTGCATACGTATTACCGTGTTTAGACATGAAAAGTATTGCAGCTATTAAAATTACTGTAACTAAGAACTAACATCTCGAAATAACGAGCCCAGTGCAGTGTCAATAGAATGAGGACAGTGACATTGCAACTGTAATGGACAGGCGTCAGCAACAGCTTAGCTTCAGGTGGGCGAATGGCCCGTCTCAATACTACATGACAAAGAAACAATTAGCCACTTCGAATTTGCATGAATATAAAGAAAATAAATCGCCATGCCGGTATTCTCTTGCTTGGTCTATAAAAGTGCCTAAACACCCACTAACATTTTCTTGTATATGGTTTTCATTTGACGCTTTAGCCACTAGTTTTCAAAATAATGTTTTCTCAAACATGCTTAGAAATGTGAGCATTATTTTGACACCTTCTTCGAGATAAATCAAAATTGCTGTACTGGCCAAATACATGCGCCCTGCGCGCAAAAAATGTATGAAAATCTATATCTGTCGTGTCTAGCGGCCAAATAAATTGCATAGTAAACTCATATCTGTCGTGTAATTTAAAAATGGAACGATCTTTTACTTCGAAGCATGGCAACCAAGGAGGTATCTTATCAAAGATTTTATTTAAATTTCGAACTGGCTTGCAAATAGAACGCTGTTTATTGAAAAAAAGAACAAATGAACACTTTAACGCGAGCAATTTTATTATTGTTTGTTGATAGTCATTGATTTTGAAAAGTAATTGTTTCGACAAAATGAGTTCAAGTGAAGAAATCGAAAAAAAAAAAAAGACAATGAGTGTGTTGAACTTAATTCAACGCCACCTGAAATTCTTCACCTCTTTTTTCACCTCTTTAGAATTAAAAATCAGAAATTGTAAATTTAACAACTGTATCTTCAAATAAAAAATTCTGCCTACTACTTTGTTTTAATTTCCGCGCATTATTTGAAAAAAAAAGCACTATACAAGCATTGGCCACAACTAGGCATTGATGGACTTACGTATACACGTTCGTCCATCAATGCCTCCTTTGCTGGCCGCTGCAGTAATGTACTATTTCATAGCCGTGTAAAACAGTTTTTATGCTAACTAAGAACTTATTTGAACCAATAACATATTTTGTGTTGGAGTGGCCATAGAAAAAAAAAAAATTTTTATTAACCGACCCCGATATAATAATCGTTGACATGCTGATTCAAAACATTAACCTTACATTTTCATGGTCCGTCTCCACAACTTATTTCATTCTTTTCAGAGAAAGAAGTCAGATAAGGTTATTTGAAAAAAAAAAACTCTCTTTTAATTGACTTAAGTACGCTCACAAGATCATTGTCACTCACCTGTACATCATCGAAAAGAGTTGTAATTACCATAAAATCATCCAGGAATGGAAATACTTTTTTCAGTTAATTGATTGTACTTAAAAACTACACTACCAATGTTAAATTTACATGGGACTAATTTGGAGGTATACACCAAACAATAATTTAAAAATCATCTAAATCAATTCATATTTGGTGGAGTAATCGCGTAACAAACATAAAAAAGCATACAGTTGAATTTATAATAGTAGTTTATGCAACTGTCATATAATAGAAGGTATTAAAACATGAGTGTACTTTCAAAATAAAATTACACGAGTGTTTTAATACCTAATTATATGAAGTTGCATACACTACTTTATTTAATCTCATGGCTTATGTAGCTACATTAAATAAAATGCAATATAAAAACCAGCGCGTTACGCGCGCAGCGCGCTCACCACAGATAACGTGTACTTAAGTTGAATTGAAACCTCCTTGGTCGGGTCACATTGTACTTTAATAATTAAAAAAATGTTTTAAAGCATTGTTTTTTAGGAAAATAATGCTTTAATTTAATTTTTTAATTTTCTTAAAGGAGTATGTAAATAAAATATGCCAATAAAAGTCTGTATTTCATTGCATAGTTAGAATATTACCGAATGAGATTATATGAAAAACATTATGATATAAGATATAAGATTCTCAGGTTTTCGGTGACTCCGCAAATATTTATGTCACAGTGTTATAATGTAGCTAGAAATGAATATTTGAGCTTTACGCCACATTTATTCCGCTCGCTATTGCTCACGTTTGTGGTGGACATTTCTAAGCGTGGGATTCTCGAATGTGCAGGTTCTTAGCGTTTAAGTACTACCTACACACAAAGGCACGTACGTGGTCACATAGTGAGGCAAATCACGAGATGTGCGGTTGTCGATGCGTATTATTCCCATGTTAGAAATGAGCTTTGCTGAGATGTATAGCAAATTTATCGACGATTTCAATTATTTCATCAATCTTAATATACTATGTACCTATACGTATACGTTTGTGATGTAGAACTTAACCCAAAATCATATATAAACCTTCAGTGTTTTTACACTGGAATTCTGAATTAAAGAAATCCACCTATATTATATTTTATAGCTACAGCTGAATGTACTAAATTTAAAGTCTTTGAATTTATTTGGACTACCATTTACGGCCTTGTTCCTGAGGCTCTAGGGAATACTTGTCTGTTTGATTAAAACATCTGACTCGTAATTAAACTACAATTCTAGTTTGTTCGAAACAAAAGCAAACTATGAACGAGAATTAATGCCCTGCCCATGGGGCAGTACGAGTCGTAGTTCAGGTACGAGTATATTCGCATTTAAACAAAATTGTTGCACCTAAAGTTAACGAGAGTGATATCGTTAAGTTTAAGTGAGTGTTTTAAAGTGAACATGGCGTCTTTGGTGGAAAATTCAATGTTTTATTATTGTTGTTGTTCTGTTAATAATAGATCATCTAATAATTGGACTTGACCATACGCAGGACATCAATTTGAAGAGCAGTTTTTACAATATATTACACATTTTTTATACTATAGAATGTTATATATTACGGGTAAACGGTTATTTATTATATTTTTTAACGGTTATTTATGTAATTTATTGAACAATATGCATTGTTATCCAGCCGTTCAATATAATACGAGCAATATAATTTTAAATTCTACCGCAATCTTGTAGAATGATTAAGAAACCTAACTAAGGGGGTAAAAACATTTGAATTTTCCGCCGCAGATATCAGTTTCCACCTCCAAAGTTTTTGTATAACCATGTTAAAAAAATACTGTGTATAAACCTCTAAAGAAAAAGCTCTCCACATCACCGACAACCTTGAATTGTCTCATGAGGCTACCACCATGTGGGATGATGACCGTGATTATTGTTGAAATAATCGTTTTGGAAAACGGCGTTATTGTGACCAACACCTCAAAAGGCTCTTGCTAGACGATTTGATCGAGAGTCACGAACACATGACAATACTCTTCGAAATGACATCCGTCGTCAGTAGGTTTCTATCTCAGCAGCACTGAACACTGATACCTTAAAGAACTGATTTAGGTTTTTACACGAAATGTATTGAATTCTAGACCTATAAATTCTATAACCATCGAACTAATTAATTACTCGAAAAACATATAAATTATGCTGCCAGTTTGAGTGAAAACTAATTACTCAAACTATGTATATAATGAAATGTCACAAAATCGATTTTAAAAATGCGGATCACCTTGTCTCATTTCTACTCGAATAGCACCTAAATAAATAATTGTGCCAATAATAATACGTATCATAATGCGTAGTCAATATTAGTATCTCTATTAGGTACAATCGTAATATTAGTTATCCACAAAGGAATTCGTTTGTATTTTCGTGTACATTTATCAAATAGCATATAAGCAGATACGTAGAGCGCCTGTTATAATAATTTTTGTATGTATACCTATGTATCTTTATTCAAATAAAATTATCCAGTGGTAGTAATTATTAAACATTTTTATTGTGCAATAAAGAATAACTTTCTACTGCAGTGTACTACGTACGGCTTTCACCCAATCGTTACCAGTAAATTTTCTATAACCTAACGACTTGTATATTGTATGTACGTTTTATATATTAATTAATTTTAAAGCAAACCAGAAGCATAAAAATAAGGCTTAAAGACATGTGTGCGAAATTGAACCGAATGTTCAATCACTTGTTATTATAAATATGACAAATTTCGTTTGTATGAAAACTGTTATGAATACAATTCCCTTAAGAATAATTTTATACGATAATGTACTAAGGAGGCGCTTCTACTGGCATTTTGAAACAGCAAGACTCACAATGCTTTTGATAATTAAGAGATTCAGGCGTTACTTTGTAACTTTGTAAAAAAACATTTAATGAATAATTTAATAAAACACAACACAAAAAATATAAAAATATATATTATGACAACTTCGCCTATCGCACGATCGAGAGATTCTCGATTCTCGATCGTGCGCTCGTAGAGTCAAGACATCCTGAGGGTGCTTCGTGTTGATTCGAAACGCGTCGAAAATTCTTCCTATTTGGCTGCGTGGTGCTTGTGACGTCACGTCGGCTTAACAGGAAAATTAGGCGGAATTGTCACTAGATATATCTTTATATTTTTTAAGTGTTTTATTAATATATTAATCTAAGGTGTCGTTAAAATATTTTTAAAGTATTTGTAATTATCAAAGGCCGACAACTACTAATTACGAAAGGTGCTGACGTAGAATGTATTCCATTAAAATTTGAAGAAATCCCGTAGAAATCCATTGAAACACATGCCTGGTTAAAGTTATATTTCATTTTTGCATGCTCACCGAAATCAGGGAAGAAGTGGTGAATATATTAGTCACTTGTTTGTAAAAAGATTCTTCACACATACTATTCCTATATCGGTCACGTGCAAAGCCGAGGGTAAAGACAATCAATACTGTAACCACAGGGGGAGTTGGTAAATTACTATTTAGCATAAGTTTATTTCGGGTCGCTGAGATAAACTTAGGCAATAGTCAGATAATTGTTGAGCCAAACGCGTCCGTATAATTAAAAGGGGCCTAGGATGGATCCCTGTGGGAGGCAGAATTACAAAGGTGCTTGCATTGCTGATGAGACCGCGACGGTAAGCGTTACATATGGTGATTACAAATGAGTCAGCTTTCACGTTTGCGAAGTTTACGTGACCTGGGTAGGATCATTGCCAATGTACAACGTAGACGTTTTTGAAAATCGGATCTCTCTTGACTTCGGACTCAGTATAGCCGGTTTAAAAATGTTCTTGAAAAGAAAACGTTTTGGATTCGGCTCATTTCTTTTAGATTTGATCATAATAGTATAATATTTAGCTATACCTAAATTGTATTCCGAGATTTTTATGAGTGTTTGTTGATGTCGTGATAAACATAAACGAAATAAAATAAATGAGTACATGTCACACGAAAGCTATAAGAAATTGTAGCACGTGAAATGTTAGAGGGTATTTTTTTGTTTTTTTTTTATGCTTGATATGTTAGCCTTTGACCACTGTCTCACCTGATGGTAAGTGATGATGTGGTCGAAGATGTTGTAAATATAAAGTTATAATTAATTGAGAAAACCATTGTTTACGTTACGTGATACATAGACAGTTTTGGCGTACAGTTTTTAGTATATTTGCTCGTTTTTGCATAATGTACGTTTGTTAAATATTTTTGAAACCATCCTTTCTTCATCCAATTCTTCATCAAGAAGAATAAATACATAGGTACCATCACACGTATTTATGCTCAGCAAATATATAAACAGTTATACTTTGCCAGTTAAGTTTTAAAAAACATTAACTAGTACACAAGCCTATTGCCATCAGTTTTCAGTAGCTTATTGATCAATTACAACCATTAAAGCTAAGTATGACTTGTGGAGATTTAATCATGAAAAAGGGAAGAGTTCACGAAAGCTCAGAGGGTTTTGAATAAGCATAATACAAACAACAACGAGTTGTTTAATACTTTTCAGTGCTAAAAGTTGGCTCCGTTCTTTATTATTAACACTAAGAAAAATCTTACCAACTGTAACTCGCCGTATACTACATGACTTATAGTCTGCAAGTCTATGCTTAGAAACTTTTCAAACGTAGTTATATAGATAATCGCATCTCCGAGTCCCTTGCCAATGGATTTAAGTCTCAGTGCTACTTTGCGCTGAGACAGTTTAGTATCTAAACTTCCATTGAATTCATGTAAACCACTAAATTGTTACCCTTTCTTAGAAATACATTGTGTTGCGAGAACACTAAATGTAACGTTCTCACTATTGTCCTATTTTCGCTCCAGTCCGTTCAAGTATACTAGGGGAAAACACTCATTTCCGATTTTCCGGCTTCACCCGAAAGGTAGTTTATTGAACATAATTATATTGTTTATTGAATATATAGTTTATTAGAATATCAATTATATGTTTATATTTAGGGTTCCGTATTAGAAATTGGGCTTCTATTACTTAGCTCTCGCTGTCCATCTACCCGTCAGACCTATTTTTTGGATCGAAAGAGGTAGCAATTGGTTTTTTGTTTTCACAGAATTTAGTGTGGTGGATTGCATTAAATACAAAACTAATGAATGATAAAACAAGTCCACGCACAAGAAACGTGTTTATTAACTTTTTGCACTATTATAAAAACGGTAACGAAAATCAAGTTATACAAGTATTTCGCTTGGTGCGATTAAAGTCCAAACCCATATTTTTTTACATGATGAAAATGCATTTACGCATACACACCCGCAGGGGAGCGGGTGGTAATGTCGGGCCCAGGTTCAATAATAACCCCACCACCGACTTCAAACTTGGTGAACTTGAACTCAAACTTGAACCCTAGGTGTGCCAGCCCAACTCGCACTTTATTGAGTTAAATCGGTTATGTTGTCGAGGAAATCAGTATTACAATCGAGAGGTGTAACAGACACCTCTCGATTGTATCTGTGTGTGTTCAGTGGTGGGCAACCACTAGTACTATCCTAATAGTATTTTTGCTATGCAGTCTGATCGTAAAGCAATTATTTGGCTCATAACCAAATATTTAGGAGCAAATTTCAACATAAATGATCTGGTCAATATATTCCCAGTCCTTTATTCAGTTTGTAGTTCGACGAGACATACCTTAATACGAACATTCCCCTAAAGCTTTGCATTATTCTACGCAACTTTACCGCTTTAGCGAAGTTCACACTAAATACAAGTTGAATGTTTCAAAGGCTGTTCCATTTGGACTATTATTATTTATTTAGTCATATTCTGCGCTCATTCCATGGCGCCGTGGTATGGTTTCATTGATGTTAAGCAGCGGTTAGTACGTTTTACATTTGCTCATTTAGTAAAAGCTTTAGTTATATATGTAACACTTTATAATTTAAAAGATAAACCTCTCAGTTTGTTATTATTGTAGTGGCAAAAAACTGTCTAAAACAGACTACTATCACAGCCACCCTTTTATTTATGTTAATATTTTTTTTTCCAATGGAGTAAAGAGAGTTTTTCTTTGAATCCAGAGCGTAACGAAGGGTTTTAGAGTAGAATCACGATCGCACCGAAGGATTCTAAAGTAGCATCCTGAGTGCAGCTAGGGATTCAAAGTTACTCGTGTTGTCGGCTCCTGAGGTGTTCATTCTACAATTTATCACCCTCTATAAGTAAATAAGTAAGTGCAACCTATAAGTATAAAAATATCCACATTCTAAATTCAAATCACTTTTAGTCCCTCAGGAATTAAAAGACTATTTTTGTCCCTTTTTACAAAGAATAAACTCTTTTCGAATAGATGTGATAAAAATATATTAACACAAATTTGTGCTCTATTTGTGTAATGTAAGAAACACATTACACAAATAAAGAAAAAAAAAATAAGTCTGAGACGATGACACACGATATGCTAGGATGCAACACATATTTTTGTTGCTTCCTCCTCGTGTCAGAAAAAAAAAAGAATAGAGCCGTCCAGAAAAATTCATTAATATAATTTCTACTTCCATATGTATTTTTGTGTAAAATATTAATAAATATTAGTAATTATACATTTTTTGCATCACACTCAACTTCCACAGTTGATGTGGTGGTCTAGACTAAACTATCAATCGCAAGCAAGTAAGAACCTTTTTTTTCTAAGTCGAAATCATCCTCCGAAATACTAATCCAGAGGGAAACAGTTCTATTTGGTTTGTACGAAATAAATTCAGCAATATTTCGTCGATTCAAGACGATTTCTAATGGGGAAGCCCACTGTCAAATTAGTTCCACTCAGGTGGTGTTAAGTGTTTGTGGCATAGAAAAGGCCTATTTGTACGGAAATATTCGTTTTAAAGTTGTTGAGAAATAGTATTTAATAATATAATAAATAGGTGATACATTTCTGAGAAGAGAAAGTGGACAAAATCCTTATAAAGATTTATAATAAAAAACTTATCTAATTATTTTTATCGAAGTTAAATATTGTGAGAATTTTCATTCTTATAATACTGTGTGATCCCACCCAATCTACAATGAAAATTTAAGAGTCTGACCTTTTCTCTTCTCGTTGAGGTTGCATATGTTACTTTATAAATATCTAGGTAGTTAGCCAAAAAGATACAACTAGTTTAACCTAATTTGATTTATGGCTACAGTAACGAACAATATTTATTCATATGCAATTAAGAACTAAATGTACTTAAACTATGAATAAAGTGTAGCTTTTCAGCTAGATTAGCTAGTTTTTTTAAATCCTTGTTTATTCTGTGACATGTCAAGTAATTATTGCATTACAGAACTAAGAAACTGTCATTGAAAGCCAAAGAGCTAGCAAGACTAATTTTAAGCTTGATTTCTGCCAGGTAATAAATACACAGCGGCATCTGTGAAATAGTTTTCAGTAATCCACCCCATTAGTTACGCCATAACCATTTAATTCCATTACTGTAGTAATGGAACATAACTAATGTGAAAATATAATCGATATCCATATCACCAACATGATTTTTTTAAATTATCTATGAACAGGTGGTGGATATATATAACGAATAACATCTTGAGCGCTGAGTGTGAATAATATTTATGCTTGGCTGTAAATAGGTAGAAAGAAGAAACTACTTTCAATGTGGAACATTACACGATTGCCAAAAGTACATAACATTACCTAACGCCAGCTAATTACAACATCAAAATAATTTTTCACTTACCATCATGTGAGCCGCCTGATCGTTTGCCCTCTCGTTATAAATTCCGCAGAGCAGGCATTATTGCAAAAATAAAAATATAAAAATCGAAATTAATTTCTTATTACGAGCTGGTGTATGGAATTATTAGCAAAATCTTTATGATACTTTCGATTTATTAATGAGGCTTTTCAGGATTTTACCATAAAAATGTTATTGACTCTAAAGGACATTGCCATAATGCACTGATTTTAGTCTCTTTATAAACGAAAAAGTAACAACACATAATACAAGTTTATAGACCTCGTTTCTAAAGCAAAACAGAACTACACGATATTGAAATAATTTGAGGGCATATTTTTTTATATAAATTCATATAAAAGTGAGCTTTTTAAAAACAGAAATATCTTTTCCATACTTATCACATGGTTACTACATAATAATAAGACATAAAATGTGTATTGATACAATTAACTTTATAGACAAAAAACTTGATTAAGCAAACATTTTCGGCTGTATTCATGATTTTTTTTCCATGGAGATATTTATATGGAATTGTGTTATCGTTTAGTGGCAAAGGCTATGGATGACAGTTTATTATTTGAATCCCGCGCAGTGAGAGGGCATATTCGATTACCCGCCTAGCTAGCCGGTAGGTGGCTCAAGTTGAAAATTGAGAGACAGTAATTCTAGGTTTAACCAATTTTCACACACGTATCCAAGGAGCATCAATTACCATGAGGTGAGAATATGGTCATAGTACCTATTACGTACCTTTCAGTAGTAAAAAATGGGATATATTTAGCCTAACACTAGGAAAAACAATATTTTTAATTCCGAAATCACTCACAAATTCAAGCATCATTGACAGGAACGTCAATTCCACTCTCGGGGTAAGGAGCTCCATGGCAACATTAACAAATGGAATAAAACAGTGCTAGTATAATTGTGCTGCCTCTACATTATATATGTGTAATCCCATAAAATTGTTTCTATTTCTAAACGCAGACTCGACTTTGTTCGAGCGTGGAAAATAAACTATGACATTATTATTTGTAATTCTAGAAAATCCAAGGCAATGTAATTTTATTTTCTATAGTCAAATGTAAAATATATTAAATATCCGAATATAATTTAAGAACAGATATGTTTTCTAGGATTAATGGTTTACTGTCACGGAAATTTAAAGTACCACACTGACTCTACGAATAATTTATTCGTAGCACTGACTACATATGCAAAAAAGCAGATTCATCTACACATTAAAAAGGTTAACTAAATAAACATCCACATTTACTTTTCACGAAAATGTATTTTTCAATTAACATATATCTTACAATTTATTGTACTAACTGGTTACCGTATAAAAATTACAATGTATTTTACAACCAACTTAGCGACCATGCGGAAACGGTGCACATCCCTGGTGCGCAGGGTCCAGGCCAGCCCTAGTGGCCTTCTGAAGGCATTTGCAGAAAGATTTGACTGTCAGTACCTGAATCATTGTTTTATGATCCATGTACTGACTAATGGTTAGTACACGTGGATGACATTTAATAATTGAATTTTACTAAATATAATTTACTATTAATTTTATTGATTATTACTAATGTTGATTTAATTATAATTACATTTTAGTTTTGATACTACATTTTAATGAATTGTAATAATTTTGACATTCAATTATTAATTTGTCTGAATAAAACCATATTAGTAATATAATTATAAATATTGTAACATGATCCTTGTTGGTTGAAAATAAAATAAATACATAAACTAAAAGCCGCTCACAAGGAACAAAAACGATTCTCTCCATTACTCAGAACTCACTGATAAACAAACGGGTTAAGAACACAAGAGCTCGAACAGATCTCGGCGAAAAACCATGTGTAAAATAAACTCAAAGGAACGGACTACGTCTCACTTTTAAAATCCGTACGAATTGCGATTCTTTCCACTTTAATTTGAAACTTTTTCAAGGAGATGTGGAATAGTGGAAACTGGGATGTGAAAATAAAATGTTGAGAATCCTGCAATGAAAGTCAAATAATAAATCTTGTTTTTGGTTGCCCTCAGCGGGATAAGATTCGCCTAATACCTAACATTGAATTTTACAATAAGTTATATATATAAACTTGTTTCTTACAGCAGCTTTGCCCGCGTGTAATTTTGTTATATAGCGAATTAGGATAATAATTACAATATCTCCATTTCAACAAGCTTTTTTTGTGACAAAATTAATCAAATTAAATTCAATGTTTGAGTCGTGAAGAATTAAAATAAATTACATAGAAGTGACTTACTTTTGCCGTCGTAATTAGAGGTACTATAAAATTTGTAAAAATATACGAAATAGCTATCTTATTATACTTTCAAAAGAGCTGATTACTTTGAAAATTAACTTTCATTGATAATCAGAAGTTTTAATCTCGGTCTTCTTTAGCTTAAAGCTGTTTCATGGTTTACTATAAGAGATTCATCCCTTGCCAAAGGACGTGCAAATCTGATATGGCGAGATTCTTTCTAATGGGTTGCTCCTTAAAAACACCTCTAATTGCAGCAAAACATAAAAGTTTTATCATCTTTCGTAGTGCTTGTCAGTACTGTCATAATAACATAATAAAAGTACCAAATGGTTTTCAACCTATTTTACCCTCCCAAATAGACACTGCCTGTGGGGTGCCGGACTAGAATGTCACTCTCACATTTCTGCCCTTGGGTGTCCTAAGAGGCGACTAAGTTTAACACGCCAGAAGGTGGGCAGCAGCACTTACTGAGCAACTGATATACCACACTGCGATCCCCAAGACGCCTGCCAAGCATGGCGATTATGGCAAACCTCTTCTCCCATATTAGGGGAGGCTGTGATCAGCAGTTGACTATCCGGCTGATTCAGCACAGTAAATAGACACTAGTGCTTTTATGACTAAAAATCTCTAGATAAAAGAAGGGACTACATTAACATACAAAAAGTATTCGTATATAAATCTTGTTGAGTATCTGACTATTTTCCAGCACTTACCTTACGAATAAATACAACAATTTGTTTTCGGGTGGGGCCAAGGAAAACATCCCACGGGCGCGCGTGACGACTGCTGAGTGCTTTGACAAAATAAAATAATACTACGATTACTGTACCAAATATATACTATATTAATAATATAATATCCTAAAATCTACTGTAGAAATGAAGCAAATATAGTATTTATTTGTCAAGTGTTAAAAAAAATGCAACGAATGTAATATTAATGTCTTGTACTATGTCGTGCTGTGCAATCGGATACGCAGCTTTTGATATTATTATATTACACGCTTTGTTTGGTTGCGGATTTAGCTTTGCTATTTTCGCGATGTATGGGGTGTGATACACTAAGGTGTATTTACAAAAATACACCATAAGTGATAATATCAATATACTTTCTGCTTATAATATTTTAGAAAGTATTGCACAGATCAAACAAACGGGAAACGACCAAGGATCGCGGCCCGCGTTTATTAATGCGAGGAAACACCGAACATTTTTGAAAATGAAATTATTATTATCAGAAATCAAGAACTTTTTAATTAAATTAACTATACCAAATATATTTATGCTGAATAATAAACAGGATAAAAACAAAATTAATTTATAAATTATGTATCTGTGTCGATATCCTTTCTCTTATCTTAAATATATTAAGGGCCCGTTTCAGAATGTCCTCATAAAGTTTCGGGTTGCTATGCAACACATAAAATCACTGAATTATAAAAATGACAGTTAACATGCAGCGCGTTTCAAGCTTTAACCGATGGATAGGCTAAATCGATGACTGTGAAACGAAAAGATAGTGTTTTATTTATTAAATATGTTCTGGGTAGTAAAACCGGAACTTACTCGAACATTCTGAAACAGGCCTTAAGTGCTTTTAACTAGATTAGATAAGCATCGTTAAACTAGACTACATTAAAATTAACTACATTAAGGTATGATAAAAGTGCGGTAAACTCAATTTAGAAACCGGACAATCGTAGCAAAAAAAAACGAAAAAAAATGTTTCATAGTACCATTCGCCTTGCATTTATTCGATCTGATTTAAGCGACTTTAGTTCGTGGATAATTTATATTGAAAGTTTCATCACTTTTTTTTATTCTAAATAGGTTCGCGTTTGACCACACCTTGCCCGATGTTAAGCATTGATGTGGTCTAAGATGGAGCACGCTTACCTATAAGAAACCTATTTACTCTCGATTTGAAGACACCCATGTTGTATTCATCGGGAAAAACAGACCATGGTAAGTAGTTCCACTCTTTCGCAGTACGCACGAGAAATGTGGAAGCAAAGCGTTTCGTACTAGTCCTGGGAATATCAACCATGTACGGATGGCGCCTCTCCGTTTGTCTGGACGTCCGATGGAAGAAGGGGGAGGGCGGAACTAAGTCGTGCATCACTGGTCTCATACTTATCATAGAAAACTATAGCATTTCGTAAATGCTGATTACCATAATTGCACACCTTTTTACAGGTATGCGGTGTTTAAATATTAGCCAGGTATCTTAGTGCAGGTTTCCCCGCGTTTCATTCAAAGGCAAGGTAAAATTTGTAATTTATTTGAATATAAATCTAAATTTTGAATTTCAAATTTATTTTCAGAAGGTTAATTTCTAGCCTTGCTAGTTTAATATTGGTGATAGGTAAGCCTTTGACCACAATCTCACGTGATGGTAAGTGATGATGTGGTCGAAGTTGTTAACAGGCTTAACCTAGAATGACTGGCTCTCAAGGACAGCTGCCGGAACACACCGTTAGGTGCTTGGCGACAGATTTTCAACTTGAGGGTGGTCGCTAGCCAGGTGGGCATTCGCAAAAATGCCCTTCCACCATGCGGTGAAGCTCAAGCCCTCGGCGGGATTCCAACCATGGACCTGCTGCGCGGCAGTCCATAGCCAAAGCCACTGAGCTATCACTGCTTCAAACAGTTCTCAACAACACTGTTCAAAAGTTCTGTAAACTACAGTTGCAAGAAATCGTCCAAATAAATAAACCTCATGAAAACTTAACTACCAATAGAGCCTTACTTAAACTATACAAATACTGTTTCAGAAATGGCCAACGTTATTCAGTATTTATTTAGGCCGCTTTTACACGTATTGTAGAGATTACGGTACGACCATAAATAATTCTGCTTGACGTCATTCTTTGGGGTAAGTGATGCGTATATAGAGTGCTGAGACTATGATTTGTTCTATTTATTAATTATCTATTCCCATGAAAGATTTCTAAAAAATATAGGTCAGCCTTTGGATATTAATCTGACCTCATTATAACTGATAATGTGATCGAAGACGGTAGTATATTATATTTATTTAATTTTTAATTAAGATTGTTTAAAATTGTGACAAGATACGTACAATTACTTCGTAAATTATGCCCATAGTGAATATAATATAACTAAATTTATAGATGCGAGCATTTGTCTCAAATAAATTTTGTTTTTAATGCCATCCTAAAAGAACAAGCACGGGGCTCATCTGGTTTTAAGCTTTTTCCTCTGCCTATAACAGATGCCGTTTGCCACAAGTGCTAAACTGCACTGCGCTCTTAGGCCATAAAATTGTTTAGTCTCATCTGCCTGTGATTTCACCGACATCCATACCCTTCAAACCGGAACACAGTAAAGCGTACATTTCTGCTTGGCGGTAGAAGTAGATATAGTGGCAGTATTTCCCCAGACGAACTCGCACAAAGAGTTCTACTAAAACTTGTTAAATATAAGTAATACAAATAATGGCAGAAGTATGAATATCAACTGAATACCTTCTGAGAATCTCATTCACTCCTACGTTAAAATAGCAATCAAAATAGTTTATATACTTTGCCTTTTTGCGATCATTTGAAAGAATGAAGCTTCACTTCTTCTTGAAGCGCTCGTAGCGAAGTTTGCTTAGCTGTTCTTAATCGATCAGCAAAGTTAAGCAACTTCCGCCGCGGTCATGAGTTGGATGGGTGACCGCTATTAACATTACTACTATGTCAAATGTATGGTAAAGTGCTATGTGAGCCGTAAATGAAAGAAGAGATTCTTCAAGGTTCCATCGTGTATTGAGACTCCCTTTACTTACATTAGTGATCCGTTACGTACCACAACACGCTGTACTTATCGTAGGAAGAATGTGTTTAATACAAGGAAGATAAACAATCAATAGAAATGTATTGGTATTTAACTACATAACATTATTCATCATTATCTAACTGCGATCAAATTTCTCGCATCCAATAGTATAGCATTAGAAACAATCAAATGAAGCAGCTTCCAAATAGCAAACATTGTTATAGAAACGCAAATATAAACAGACCCCTGTGACAATAAATGTCCGAAATACAGCACAACCAATAATCGATGAAACGCTACTACTTGACCCTTCCGTAGCCGTAGACAAGAGCCGTATTTGCGCCCATGAAGTTAACGTTACGTGTTACTTTTCCGTTTTTATTGTATTAAGAGGCTCTATAGAGAAGTTGGCTTGAATGGTTCGCATTAGTTCCATATTAAGAGGAAACATAGTTCCATATTAAGGGACCAGAATAGTTTTCCTCGAGAGACGCTTCGGGTAATATAGTAATCGATGAACTGTTATTCAATCTGTGTCCGAGGTATATTAAGCTTTATTAATTTTATCGATTATAAGATTTTTCCAATGACATAATGAAAATGTTCGGAATTCGTGTCATTCCTTTGTTTTCCATTCATGGGTTTTACGTTGAGTTGTTTTGAATAATGGCAAACAATATAATATATTTAGGGACTGTTTCAGAATTTTCGAGTAAGTTCCGGCTATACTACCTAGAACATATTTATTAAACAAAACACTATCTTTGCGTTTCACAGTCATCGATTTAGCCTATCCTTCGGTTAAAACCTGAAACGCGCTACATATTAACTGTCATTTTTATCATTCAGTTATTTTATATAATAGTTAACAACCCGAATCTTATTAAGACATTCTGTAACGGACCCTTAATTTAAAACAATAGATTTAATATTTTTCTGTTTTCAATGTTTAAAATAATTCACGAAAATCTTAATATCACACAAACGCTCCATTCGATAAAAAAAAATTACGTTGTTTAACGATTAAGTTCATCAGGGGTTCATGAAAATAAAACTATTCATATTGATATCGTTACCTTAAAAGCGTAAATTTGCATAAATTTATCTGAACATAACATTATTACACGGTAAGTACTTGATCTTCTTCAAAGTATAAGTTGTTTCTTGTCGATATTGTAAGATGTCAGCCATTTTAAAGCGCTCGTAGCGAAGTTTGCTTAGCCATTCTGAAACGATCAGCAAAGTTAAGCAACGTCCGCCGCGGTGAGGAGTTGGATGGGTGACCGCTGGTGACATTACACTGAGCGCTTCCGTGCTTCGGGGGGTACGTTAAGCCGTCGGTCTCGGTTGTTGTCTTATGATGGCAGTCGTTATAGCATGGTGGTAGGGCATTTTGCGAATGCCCGCCTGGCTAGCTACCACCCTCAAGTAGAAAATCTGTCGCCAACCACCTAACGGTGTGTTCCGGCAGCTGTCCTTGAGAGTCAGTAATTCTAGGTTAGCCTGAACAACATCTTTGACCACATCATCACTAACCATCAGGTGAGATAGTGGTCAAAGGCTAACCTATCAGGCATAAAAAAAATGCAGATTACAATTCGCTGAAAAGTTCCCGTCATATTTCGTAGCGGAGAAACTTGCTGCATCCTCTTTTTCTTTTGCATCCAAACTGTGATAAATTTTTCTCGGTCCGGTCGAGAGTGCTGTGAGTGATTTTCTAACTTAGCGTCGACAAGGTAATCGATTTTAAAGTTAAATCTATTCCGTCAAAGGAAGCTATTATTTCCGTCTCAAGTTCATTTATAACCCCGATAGAGTACAGTTTTGAATAATTCTCTCTTCATCGTTGCACTTTTTTTCCTTTCAAGAAAAAATAGTGTCGAATTTCTATCATCATAGTCAATTTGGTTTTTCAAGCAAATTGAACAAGTGTTAGCATACCACGTTATGTGAATTATAAAACTCGTGTTTAAGCTTATGTTCCGAGTTCGATGTCAAGGCGCTCAGTAAAATAACAAAACTTACTTGATATATGTATTAAATAGAAATATTGTGGACTCGGAAAAGTAAACTTTAAATTGAATTATAAAATGACTACTATATTACACGAAATTTAATCAATTTCTTGTTAAAACAAGCGCTTATCCTGTTTTTTACATCTCAATTTCCCATTCGGACGCTTAAGTAGTTCACGCCATCCATTTATCGTTTATATCCACTTAAATACATACAATTTTGTTAGAAGGACGGCAATGAACTTTTTTCCACCCTCTGATTTTATTAATTAGACCCCGGCTACCTTTTTAAGTCCATTCTGTCAACAAAAGATTGTATTAATATGTAAATTTCTTACTACATCTTTCTAAAAGTAAAACGGTTTCATCCTCTATATTTTACCTTTTTTACCGGCTATATTTTACCTGTTTTACCTGATATCATTTTGTCTTCACGGACATTAATTAAGTCTGTCCGTCTTAAGACAATTACTGAATAAAGTGATATGATTATTTTTTTTGTTACAAGGTTTAACATTTGGTGACTTTTTTAAAGGACTTTTTTAAAGCGCGTTAACCGACATAAGCGCGGGTGGAGCCACGCCCGGAAAGCTAGTATTCAATATAACAAGAAAGTGTATTTATGAATTATTATTAAAAAAATAATATAAAATATGTTAATCTGAATATAGGAATATTGTTTTTTCACTATTTAATCTTGGAAATATTAAATTTCAATACAAAGAGTGTTTTGTGAAACATGAAAAACAAAATCTTGCATGCAGCACGTTTTATTCCAACCACCAGGAATTTTAGAGTTGGCCAAAAATACAAACACAAAACAGCCTTTTATATTATTAAAAACATTACAGTGATATGGCGCCATCTTAAACTACGATATCCAAGATGCCAACGCCTGCCAAGCGTGAGTATGATGGAAAACACTCAGCCGAGGACATAGATGTGATGTGTCATTTTATTTTATTTTATATATGTATTAATTCCTAGTGCTTTAATTTTGCTACTTTTCATAATTTGTTCAACATTCTCGTAAACTAATATCGTTAAAAAATAAGCAAGTGTCTCTCACGCACTGAAACAAGTTAGAAACCTTGTTTCCATGTTTTCCTTTTTTTGAAAAGAAGTAGAAGGTAACCGCTTAACAACAGGCTCGTGCTTCTCCATCAGAATCACATAATTCTGATGGAGAAGCATGAGCCTGGTGTCAAGCGGTTACCTTCTTCTAGGCAATTATAGCCGTTCGGTAATATGCATGGACTGCAGTGCCGCAAGTCCATAGCTCGATCCCCACCGCGCCGGCTCGCCTGGTTAGCTACCTTCAAGTAGAAAATCTATCCCCAAGCACCGAGTACTGTGTTTCGCCAGCAGTTCTCGAGCTGTAATGCTGACAACATATATAAAACTAGCTTTCCGGGCGCGGCACCGCCCGCGCGTATATCGGTTATCGCGCAAAAACATTAACCTCTTTTTGCGCAGTTGGATAAAAACTATCCTATGTTTTTCCCGAGTCTCAAACTATTTCCATACCAAATTTCATTCAAATCGGTCCAGTAGTTTTGGCGTGAAAGCGTAACAGACAGACAGACAGAGTTACTTTCGCATTTATAATATTAGTACTGATAATTAAATTGGGATGTCCTTAAAGTTACTTAGGAATCTAATAATTATATATTTTACAACTTACTTAATCCATCAGAAGTCTAATATATCTGTTCTGATTGGTTCTAGTCACGAATGTGGATCAACGGTGGATAAACTCAAACAGACAGTGTTACTTTCGCATTTATAATATTAGTTTTGATTGAAAATTTTAATTGACCTGACTCAGATCTTTATAAATTGTACCTGATAATATACAAAATAAACCATATCCGATCACTTTGGCTTTCAAACAAAATAAACCGCATCAAAATCGGTCCATGTATTAGCTACGATGCCACATACCACTATACAGACACGTCAAACTTATGGCACGCCTCTGCATTGAAGGTTAAAAATCTTTGCGGTAGAGATAGGTGTGGTGATAAACCAGATAATATTTTCCTATTACAAAATTACAAATTTACGAGAGAAAAAATATATAGTCATGTACGGGATTCGAACACGCGTCCATCCTACCCTTTAGCCGGGCCATGCTCTAACCAATTGAGCTAACATGACACAATGACTCATAACTTTAATTCTTGCACTTGTTCTTCAACCATCGTACGGGATTTTTTTTCACTCGTAAATTTGTAATGTTGTAATGTATTTCGTCTAGCAGGCTTTATTGCAAATTTAACAATATTAAAAATATTTTCCTATACATGAAACTAAACGTTAGTTTCAACAACTAATTACACTGGTTCTAAACATACTAACAAACCCTCAAACACAACAGCTGAATGAAACCTTGAACATTCAATCGGAGTTTCACGTCGAACAGTATTGAATAAACATTTTATGACCCTGGGCTGTCACTTGACAGTTTTACCCGGTAGAAATCATATTACATCTTAATAGTCTTACCTGCATACTAAAATGTTTTGAATAACGCCGATGATATTACAGTGCAATCATGCATGATATAAGACAATATGTTCTGTATTGTATTTTATGTACAAATACAAAAAGTGTAAAGAATCAATAAATTAAGTATGGTCAATGAAGTATCGCGATTATAATTCTATTTTTCCTTATATAATATTGTAAATGCGAAACTTGCGAAAGTTTGTTTGTACCTCTGAAAGTGTTGAAATAATTTAATGATTTTTTATTGTTTTTACCAATTTGACTGATGATCTACGTTATGAACGTCCTGCAACGGCAATTACTGAAGCAAATCCTAACTGTTATTTTAGAATAAATTGGTAAAAATTTTATAACCTGGAATATTGAAAATTATTCCGGACAGTGAGTCACTTCCGCTGCGGACATGGGCTGTTTACTGATATGTGCAATAACTGACACACATATATATATTTATATTTATTTATTTCGTGACTGGTGTATATTTTATGTGTTATTTTAAATTTTAGCTATTTTCCATCAATACTTCCAAAGGAAATATTTTTTTTAATAAATAATAAATAAGTCTAATCGAAGCAAAATATTAGCATTTAGAAATCAGTGGTCTCTGACAACCCTTCCGAAAAAAGATGTAATATTGTGTGTAATATTTTAATGTATATTATTACTAACTAGCTGCGCCCCGCGGTTACACTCGCGTGGTGATGGATGATGATGATAAAATGTATCATATGTGTTAATGCATAGCCTTATACCTTATATTTTTTAAATGATTTATATATAACGCTTACGCAAATATGATCATGTCTCTGATTTTCGCAATAAGGTCTAGTGGCTCCCCATTCGTCGTCGCCGGAATGCTCATATATTATCTCTCCTTTACAGTATTCTGTTGATTCTTTTATCCCCGCGCTACCACAAGGAACAATTTAAATTTCTTCATTCTACCCATTCTCTGTCGTTACTGTCATTAGGAAACTTAACGCTATATAGCAGTTATTTATGTATACAATGATTAAGAACATAAGAAACCCCGCCCAATAAGTACTCACCATATCTATTGTTGCTGGATTGTCGGGAAGAGATCGCTCTGAGCGATTAGAACGCCCATTGATACACTCGGTTTTAATTTATGTTTTAGTAATAAGTTTATTGTTGTTATTATGGTGTTTTCAATAAAAAGTTATCTATCTCGCTATCTATCATACCCAATTTCATTAAAATCAGTTCAGTCGTTTGAGGGTGAAGAAGTAATGAACATACAAACACACTCACAAACGTTTGCTTTTATAATATTAGTTTGAAAAGGATCAATTTGTTACTACCGAATATGCATTAGAAATATTTTATAATTTTGTAGTATATATGGTTCACTATTTTGGCGATAATGGCTTACACATAAAAGATAGATATATGCTGTTCCGAGCTTTTTTGTAGGTAAATTTAAGATAAACATTTTCGTTGTACATCATGCGCGTGTGACACTTAAGGTTTTTGCAGCGCACGCTAGAATAGGTCGCATATGGCTGTTTTTTTCTTAGTTACTTGACATATATCGCTATATTTTTAACAATTTACATAATATCTTTATAAATTATAGCCTATGTGTTATTCTGATGTCTACGCTATATTACTGTGAAGTTTCGTTAAAATTCGTTCAGTGGTTTTTGCGTGAAAGAGTAACAAACATCCATACATCCATACATCCCTACATCCATACCATCTTTACATACTTTCGCTTTTATAATATTAGTAGGATTTATTATTATTTCCTTATTATTTATGAATTTTATATTTTATTGCGTTTATGGCGCCATGCCAACCCTAAATGCACGTGTTTCAATAACCTCAGCTTACCTAATAGCTATTAAGTAATCTGTGTCTCGACAGTCAGTCAATCAATTCGAGCAATAAATTGAGATCGGTGACTGTTCAAACACAAACAAAGATAACTTGATATATTGATGTAAGGCTTTTTGAACGAAATCAAATGAATCATATTTCTTTATAATCTGTTATGAATTTGCAATTCTGACAAAACAGCTTTTGTTTTTTCAGTCCATCACACCGTGAACTGACGCGTCAGGATGAGTGCGAATTTGACTTTCGCTATGACACTAGAAATTCCATGCAAATAACGTGTGACGTCATAACGTGCAGTAAACTATAACGCGTTTGATAACGTGCTAAATCTTTATATATAAAAATTACGCGTCACGTTGTTTGTCCGCAATGGAATCCTAAACTACTGTACTAATTTTAAATTTGATTTGTACACCGTGTGCAATTTAATCCAAATTGTAAGGCAGGATAGCTACATCTACATTTATAGTCGTAATTACCCATGCGAAGCCGGGGCGGGCCGCTAGTAGGCAATAAATCTCCATTAGTTTTTATAATTTTAACACGATGAACGTTTGAAAATAACTCTGTCCTTTGTATCGCAATATCTATCATCGTGAAAGTAAATACTTGAAGGTTTAGTGCGAGTATTTCAACGTGTTTGATTTCACTTCGCCATAATAAAGAAACTTTGTGTTTTACGTCTAACGTTTAGTCCATACCTCCATACCGAAGAAGTTGTCGTTATTGAGCCGCGTTATTTTGACAGTTCTAATCCCGCAGATAACGTTCTTGTAACGTGCCCTCGAAGTTAAATTGGCATGTAGAATACCATTCCCGATCTTACCATGGAGTTAGCGTAACGCGGCGCATTTCTTTTTTCAATGGTCATAGAGATAGAATGGCAGTGACAATGTATACGTGTCGTTTCAAGGACCATCCTTCTTCGTTATACGTTGACATTATCTGGCTAGATTGTAATATGATGTACTTAGTACCTACTAAGTACATCATTATGTAAAAAAATAAGTTTTATCGTCAAAACTTTTTACAACAAGCTAAAATGATAATATATTATTTTATTTTCTAACATTTTCATTACAATAAATTAGAGGGATGGATTGCCTTCATTTCTTTTTTGAATGCTAATGGTGTGCTACTTACGCAGCTATTGCAGCTAAGAAGATTAAAACTTCTTGCGAGCCCGCCCCTAATGCGAAAACGTGTTTTGTGTAACAAGTGATATTTTCACAGACAAAAAGGCTAGTTTTAAGGCCTGAGAAAGTTAGAGTAGGCCGCGTTTTTTTAATACTTTGCCTAGCAACAGCCTGTAAAAGAAAAAAACGTTTTATTTTGACCACAGCTTCAAAAGTGCACTATAAATAGCCGTATTTAGTATTCGTTGGTTAAAGATATGGTACAATATGTACTGAAATTATACAAACACAAATAAATGGTACAATACATACAATTTCTCAAGTACTTTATTTTAAGACCACGTGAACAACATGGTCATAAATTGGAAATATTAATAGATTCCAATTAAATTTCTTCTTCAGGTTAATCAAAATCCTATTTGTACTTTACTCAATAGGCTAGCTGACACACGCTACGGTGCAAAACAGTAGATTGTTATACAATTCCACTACGAGGTATTTAGACCATACTGTGTCAGCCGACTCGGCCACTGCTGATCACAGCCTCCCCTATTAAGGAGGTATTTGCCATAATCTCCAGGCAGCCGGCTTGGGGAGCGCAGTGTAAGATGGCAATTCTTTAGAAAGCGCTGCTGCCCATTTTCCAGTATTTTTCCCTTAGTCGTCTCTTACAACACCCACGGGATGATATGAGCAGGTGCAATTCTAACCCGTCACCCCACAGGGGAATTTAGCCCGTTAGGAATAGGAATAATCAAACACTCTACTTTTCGAATATAAGCAAAGTAAAAAATACTTTCATCAATTAACCATCAGAAAACTCACGTTAGGGATCGAATACGTCGCCTCGGGTTTCCAGCATATCTAATAATAAATGCTTGTGTTTATTTATAATATTTAAACAAGAGTAATAATTCTTAATTAATTTAATATGTATAACAATAACATGTGTACTAAGTTACTATTTAAAACTAATGGAGTTCGGTTTCTGAGGCAGTGATAGCGTAGTAGTAATAGTTATGCACTGAAGGTGGTTGGTGACGGATTTTTTACTTGAGGGTGGTGGCCAGACAGGCATTGTTTCCGCTACCATCTATTCAATATTCCTCTTTATTAAATCATTGCTTGCATTTTTCAATGCAATAACACCACAAATGTTTCTTAACATTTGCGTTTACTCCTGCACTTTCATCCGTATTCTTAACTGCCCTACACTTGGATTCAGTACAAACGAATAGATTTTCTCCTTGGACTTCCTGGGCATTCGCGGTCACATGTGGTTCCAGACATCTAACACCAATTCTTCCATCCTGCATTTATCATGTTCCTCACGTATCGGTCAATGTCCTCGTCGTTTCAGATTAATGGACCAAAATCGTGATAATCTTAACACGTACCGTTCAAATTCTCAAACTCCTATATACTTACTCCGTTTTAAGGCTATATGAGGAAAATAAATGTAAATACTAGTTAAGTCCGTGAACAGTGCTAAGTTTCGCTTTGTTAAAATCAATCTGACACTAAATTTAAATCTTTAATATAATTTAATTTATTATAATTTGTACTCACCAATTGAACAAGACATTTTGGGAAATGCATAGATCAAACAGATAAACAACAAAGTAAAAAAAACCGGTTGAATTTACGTGTTGTGGTGAACCTGCTTCAGTATTACAGTAATTTGGGCTTTCAGGAAATCACTATTGTCAATCTTTTAAAGCCTTTCCTGTAGACATAAAATACTATAAAACAATAGGCGTGATTTACTCCTTCATCGTGCGCAATTGACGCGCTTGGTGTGGCTTATGCTGATTACAACCTGTGTTAGAAGAGAGAACTTCTGAACCAGATAGTGGCACATGTAGTTCCTTTAGAAAATATTCGTTCAAGGCATTTTGAGTCTTATTTCTAGCGTCATTGAGCCGTGTCTTTAACATTTGAAATGTAGTGGCGTCAGCTTGTTAAAATGCGGCACGTTTATATAATACAAACAAAACAATAAAAAATGTAATTAGTGTAATTACCCGCACAGGCGTTCCAAGGCCAAAGAAAAATTGAGCTAACAAAGGAAAATAATAATGCTCCACATTACATCCTTAAGGAGTACCTACAATTATTACCACAATGGTATAGTACTAAATGCCATTATGAGCAGTAATAATTCCTTGTAATAGAAATGTGGAGTATTTAGAAGCGCTCGTAGCGAAGTTCGCTTAGCCGTTCTCAATCGATCAGCTAAGTTAAGCAACGTCCACCGCGGTAAGGAGTTGGATGGGTGACCAGTTAGTGATATTACTATTGAGCGCTTCCACGCTTCGGAGGGCACGTCAAGCCGTCGGTCCCGGTTCTTATCCTACGATGGGAGTCATTACAGCATAGTGGTAGGGCATTTTGCAACAAACCATGTATGACGAGATTGTCTACTGGATGTTGATTTTGAAAGAACTAGAAGCCATTTTCCCATAACGTAATAAATTCTAAATGTGAAAGTGGCAGTGATCCTTATATTTTATCTTATAGTATTTTGCATGTTTTGTTAATTTTAGTTCTTTCTAGGAAGAGCAAGCCCTTTTACTTCTATGAATATAAATTACTTGATCACGGGCTCTTTAGCAAGTCAGGGTTTAGATATTTTATCATTAGATTGAAGGTCTGCCTTATCTACTTCATTCTTTATTCGAAAAATCAGTACTTCAGTACTAATATTATAAATGCAAAAGTAACTCTGTCTGTCTGTTACGCTTTCACGCCAAAACTACTGGACCGATTGGAATGAAATTTGGTATAGAAATAGTTTGAGACCCGGGAAAAAACATAGGACAGTTTTTATCCAACTGCACAAAAAGAGGTTATTGTTTTTGCGCGATAACCGAAATACGCGCGGGCGGTGCCGGGCCTACCCGGAAAGCTAGTAATATTATAAATGCGAAAGTAACTCTGTCTGTCTATTACGCTTTCACGCCAAAACTACTTTACCGATTTGAATGAAATTTAGTATGGAAATAGTTTCAGACCCGGGAAAAAACAAAGGACAGTTTTTATCCAACTGCGCAAAAAGAGGTTAATGTTTTTGCGCGATAACCGACATACGCGCGGGCGGAGCCGCGTCCGGAAAGCCAGTAAACTATAAATTCGAGCCACAAATAAAACGAATTGGACATTGTTTTAACAACAAAAGTCTCCTGGCACTGGAATTCAGTCCATTTATATCTATTAAAACAAATATTCATGTTGAGATCTCACGCTTTCAACCTAACAGTTAATATTTATTTGTATTGAATTAATATAAAACGGGAGAAACACCACCCGTACCTCGAACATAGCAATGTCAAATCAGGCGACGTTTCCTGATTGAGTCTCAGTTGTGTGCGTAAGTGCAACTATACAGCATGCTTGTCTTCCTGAAAAATAACGTATCATACATCATGTAAGTGTAGCTGTGTGCACGTTATATGCTTGGGTTTAATTTTCTCGACATTATATTGTCGTAATATTAGAGTGTGCATTGTATTAGTTCTTTCTACTAGGGCGGATTTTTAATTCAGGAAGCAACAAGGGATTCTAAAGTATAAAGAATCCTGAGCGTAGCGGAGAATTAAATATACGCCACCAGAGAAGCCAAATATTTTGACATCGAGTGACACACACTATTTTTCATCACTACCTGTTAGAGATAGAAAATACTCGATACTCGATACTCGATAGACAATATTTTGAATAAATAATAACAATCGAGAAACGACGATCGTGCGCTTGGAGAGTCAAGACCTCCTGCTGATGCTTAGTGTAGAAGAGAAAACTGTCAAAAATTCGTCCTGTTGGCCATTATCTTAGCAAAAATATTAGGTAGAAGTGTCATTTCATATATTTTAAATAATTAAATAATATTATTATGATATAAATTAATTTTTTATAATTAAATTGGGATGTCCTTAAAGTTACTTAGGAATCTAATAATTATATATTTTACAACTTACTTAATCCATCACAAGTCTAATATATCTGTTCTGATTGGTTCTAGTCACGAATGTGGATCAACGGTGGATACACTCAAACTCCCTAAAACAAATAACTAACGGGAATTAAATTTGAATTTTGCTCCCGCTAATCGGTAACGGCAATTAACCCTTTTCAAATAGGTGTGATAAAAACTATTTGGAAATAAACCGTGATATTTTATACATGATTAGATTGCATAGCGGCTTTGTTCCCATGTACCAAAGTAAAATGGGTAGTTAATAATTAAAACCAAATGAAATGTATTGTATTTGTTCATCCAAGACCTACAAAATCTACGTACCAAATTTTATTATTTCCGGTCATCCGTCACACAACCTTTGGCTTTTGTAATATTACTGGAATATTTTAGCACAAACCACATAAAAAAATAAACTTATTCGTATAAACCAATTCATTGACCTTATACAAATTTATGCGATCTTGAAATAATTTTCTATCTATTCTTATCATCCATCAAATTAGAATTCTCAATTGACGAAGTTAAAAGTAAGTATATATTTTACAGAATCTTTTCAATCGACATTTAATAGCTCAATAACTTTTCAAGATAGAGAATGATTAACGGATCAACAGTTCTAAAGAGACCTATCGTTTTCCAATACTATAAAATTTGAACAAACTTCAGCGCTCCGCCCACCTCATTGAATGAACTATTTGTTTTCCTTCACGTTCGCTTCGAACCACGAAATTGATTTCTTTTACCGAGTTCGGACTATTATGAAACTTGTTCGGTTATGAGATTAGCTTCAGCGGTTGTCTGTTTAGTTTTGTTGGGAAGTTCAATCACAACTTTTTAATTTCATAAGTGTCGGCTTGTTGTCTGTTTTTATTAGTGTAAACATTATACTTGTTTGAAATTGGCGTTTTTGTGATTATGTGTTATTTTTTCGTTAATTTCTTTGTATAAAAATTGTTTTTTCGTTATCTTCATGTCACGGACGATAAGTGTTCAAATTGATTATGGATGAATTTTGTTATTTTGTTACAGTTTTATAACAATGTAGATTTCGACGTATTTTGACAATAACATCATTTGTTTTGTTGTATCAATTTTCACAGGCGTAAATTTTCGTCTTCATTATTCTACAAAATATTGATAACACAAGCATGAAAAAATTTTAATAGACTCCAAACATACTTCCTACCTAGGTAATTTATAAATTCGTGAGTTATTCGAAAAGTGTTTGACAATTTCCTTGATTGATACTGCTTCGCAATATGAATTTATTTTTACGGAATGGGCATTATACGGCGATGAAGATAGCTTACGTTGTCAGACGACAACCTCGCCCACGGAGACAAAATTTACGGTGGGTCGGCTAAGTATTTAAGAAAATTAATGAGCTCAATACTATTGAAGTACCGCGAACTACTATTCTAGTTGCAGCAAATCTATTGACCTTCATCAGTTTAAGCTCCAAGCAAGGAACAAAAGCAGCTCTTTGCAAACATAAAGACGCAATCACTTGCCCTAATTCCTACAGATCAAACATCTGTTCCGAATGAAATAGTTTCAATAATGAAATTCTCCCGTCCCATTTCGTCTGACTGAAGGCGCTGGCTCTGTGCCACTGTCGTCAGAGTTGGCCCACTACTCCACCTAGAAAATTAAACTTCAAAAACAACTTGTCACGGATATGCAAGTTTTCGCACAAAAGAAACTCCTGGCAAAGGATCTGAGAGTTATAATATTTCACCCTGAATTCTATGGGGTTTGTTCTGTACATAGTTATGTGTATTATTTTTTGTTTCAAAGAATGTTAAATCTCTAGACTCTTTTGCTTATGCGGTATGGCTCAAAGGTTCTAGAAAATAATAGCTATTCGGTATACAATGCTGCAAAGCTCTTATTTGGCGTAGTTTTATTGAAGCCTGAGGAGAGGCCCTTCGTCAAGGATTTATATAGATATTTATATATTATTTTAATATATTTATATACCTGTGCGTAGCGAAGGTTTCAAAGGTACGAGTTACAATATTTTATTATAATCGTAATCGGTTATAACCTCGCTGCCGAGCAAGCTTGCGCAACACACAATTTTTCACCTCACTACAGCGCAGAAAATACTGAGTGCAAAAATAACACTTAAAAAGTGTTGCGTTTGCGTTCATTTAAAGCAATAATAAAAAAAAATAAGCAAATAAAATTGAAAGTTTAATATTTAAAGTGAATTAATTTTTAGGGTTCCGTACCCAAACGGTAAAAAACGGGACCCTATTACTGAGACTTTGCTGTCCGTCCGTCTGTCCGTCGGTCCGTCCGTCTATCCGTCCGTCTGTCACCACGCTGTATCTCAAAAACGGTGATAGCTAGACAGCTGAAATTTTCATTGATAATGTATTTCTGTTGCCGCTATAAGGGTTTGATAAACAACATCTTTCGAAGCTTGTGAGGTGAAATATATTTTTGATGTACCTAGGCGCTCACGTCTTTGTATAATTAACATTTTTACAACGACTGTGCGTCAAAATCATTATATATCGATGAACAGCGACAACGGCGAAGTGGAATTCGAGCATACTTTCCTAAAGAGTTCGTCTCTAGAAAAATAACGAGCAAATTTTTCATCCGTTGTCTTCGCTGTATTTCTTCTTATTTTCCCTTTTCGTTTCGTTGGTTTTTAATGTACCTTACAAATTATAAGTAGTAACCTGAAGACTATCGATGGAATAAATGAACTCGTATCTCCTTACAAATTACAAATTATTTAATAGAGCACGCTTTAAAGATATAGTTATTGTTTGTTTTTATTCGGTAAACAGCGATATTAATACGGACTTACCATTTATTGCATTTTCGTACCAATAGAACATGAATATGTAAAGGTAATATATAGTTAGACAAACACATTTACCCCTAGATATATTATAGTGAATGCTGGTGAACAGTTATTTTTTCTGTTATGGATATTCTGAAACTTTATTCAAAAGACTTAAAGATCTTTTTTTTATACCTGATGTGGTCGCGGATGTTGTTCAGGCTAACCTAGAGTTACTGGCTCTCAAGGACAGCTGCCGGAACGCACCGTTAGGTGCTTGGCGACAGATTTTCAACTTGAGGGTGGTAGCTAGCCAGGTGGGCATTCGCAAAGTGCCCTACTGCCATGCTATAACGACTGCTATCCTAAGACAACAACCGGGATCGACGGCTTAACGTGCCCTCCGAAGCACGGCAAAATCACTCATCACATTTATAACGCATGTAATTTAAAATTCTCACAAAACACTTTACCATGAAATAATTTAAAAGTTAAATTCGATGGACTATACAGTTCTAATTTAATCCACAATTCAATTTAAAAAATAATGGAATAAAACAAGCATATTTTATTCAGATGAACCTCTTTTTAATGTTCTAGAAAATAATAATCTCCCTGACTCCACCATTCATCAAAGTTGATTTCATCTTGTTCTCAGTTAAATTGAGTTTACGACGAAAAGTTACTCGGTTGTTGAAATAATTTGCATTTCTTTGAAATAGACAATGCTTTAATTCTTTATACCTAACTTTTTAAGTACAATTACAAGTTCATTTTTACACGAAAATACGGAAAAAATATTTTAGTATACGTACATCTCTTTCAATGAAACGGAAAACAATAAAACGTTTTAAATGGATGTTCTTTCTTTTATTTTTAGGGATCTAAAGTATAGATTCCAACATAAGTGTAATTAATTCATAATCATAGATTTTAAAGCGCTTGTAGCGTATTTTGCTTAGCCTTTATTAACCGATTAGCTAAGTTAAGCAATTTCCATAGCGATTATGACATAGATGAGCGCTTCCGTGCTTCAGAGAGCACGTTCAGCTGTCGTTCCAGTTGATGTCTTGGGATGGCAGTCATTATAGCAAAGTGATAGGGCATTTTGCGAATGCCGGCCTGGCTAGCTACCACCCTCAAGTAGAATATCTGTCCCCGAGCACCTAACGGTGCGTACCGCCAGCTGTTCTTGTGTGTCAGTAATTTTAGGTTAGCCTGAACAACATGACTGACCACATCATCACTTACCATCAGGTGAGATAGTGGTCAATAAATATCCTATCAGGTATAAAAAAACATATATACCTAACAAAAAGCACAAGTAACCAAAACACCAATTAAACATAAGATACGGTTGTAACTTGCAGCTTACTGAAATTTTATATTATTGATAGACTAATCTTTAAAGACTGCCTCATTTGTTTGTAAGTGATAACGTTGTCAAATATTCCAGAGGGCTCAGCCAATACAAATAGTATCTGGACAAACTTGCTGTCAAAGTCAATCTGCTGGAACAAACCGTTAAGAGTTGCTTTGCGATAGATTATATCACCTTTTCTTTAATTTATTCCTTTTAATTTTAACTGCCATTCGTTCAAAAACATAAAACCTACGCCAATACTGAGCCGAATCCCTCTCAATCCAATATATCAGCAATACGAGTAGTGCAACATCTGGGGCATAAATCTTTTGTTGTCAGTACATGAGTTTTCGATACAATAAAGTATAATGCATGGGATGTATTCCATACATTATAGGTACTCTCTACTCTCATTTACTCCCCGATAGTTTTGTTTAAAATGTATATAATAACTTAGCTGATAGGTTAAGTGATACCTACTTGAATACATACTTAATCTCATACTATAATAATTAATAACATAACTCATGTTTTACCCGAAAGGAGAGACAGAGGTGTATCCATATACATAGGTATATACCTAAATATCCAGGTTTTTATATGTCTACTAGCTGACCCGACAAACGTTGTTTTGCCATATATGCAAATAAAATTATTAAAAAGTTTAATATACCTATGTATTTGAAAAATTCTTTACATCCTATTCTCAGACCTACTGAATATACACACAAAAATTTGATAGGAATCGGTCAAGCTGTTTCGGAGGAGTTTTATTACATACATTGTGATACGAGAATTTTATATATTAGATCTATTACCAGACGCTATCGCCAGCACCAGGGCCACCAGCACATTATAGATAAATGGAAGTCTCGCACTACTCGATTTAATCGTCTATTTTCGCCACGTAAGTTATGGAATGCTCTTCCTAAAGATTTTCCTCAGGTCTACAATCTAAACCGCTTCAAAAGAGGCGTGTATAGTCCTTTCTCTTAATTATAGGCAACGCACCAGTAATACTATGGGTATCATACATGTATTTATTAAGCTCGTATAATACTGTATACAGTATTATACGAGTATTATAGACGACGGTAACCATATCCCATTAGGTGGAACGTCAGCTTGCTTGACACATTTTGTATAAAAAAGTAAAAGGGTTTGCCAGACTTATTGCAAAACTGGCTTCAACTGGGCACTGTTCTAGACTCTAGACTTATATTGAGAATTGTTTCGTTAGAAACATCCGATTACTGTCTAAGGCTCGATTTACTTCGAAGTGGCAGTGACCAGCAGCGAACGGCAGCGCCTTGTACGCCCAATTGTAGTACCCTGCATGGCGATAGGGCATATTGCGAATACACGCCAAGTATCCAACAATGTGTTCCGATAGATGTACTTAAGAACCAGTTACTTTAGGTTAGTCTGAACAACACCTTCGACTGCATCCCTTAGCAGTTGAGATAGGTGTCAAAAGCTAACTTATCGGCTTTAGCTATAAAAAAGCGTGTTATTAAAAAAGGCAACAGACGAAGCACAAAAATACCTCCATCTTAAAATTATGCCAATCGTATCCGGATATACTTATATTTTGTTCTCTTTATCTATATTTTGCTCCTCTGCATCGTGATTGACGTAATATGATTTTGTTTTTCTTTTAGACTTTGTTGGATTAAATAAGAATAAAATCCATTTAAATTCCAACCTGCCCTGAAATCATTTAAAAAACCTTCATTTCCTTTGCAACATGCAATGATCTATCACTGGAGGACAGCGTATCATGGGCCTAGAATTGGGCCAAGTTAAATACTCACCGCTACACATTTGGCCCAATGTTGAGTCAATAGTTTGGAGCGCAATGCGGGTGCTAGATAATGCCTTTTTGACTTTTAGCTGCCAAATTCTTCAATTGGAAAAAGTTTTGAGTGTGTTTCTAGTTGGGATCTGGGTCATGCACTTCAACGTTGAAATAATACGACTCTACTTGCAGTGAGTACACTCATATAATTTTAACATTTTAAAGCTTATTTCAATAACATATCCCACGTGGGGTTCTAGGCTATAATACGAGTAGCACCCCCCTGTCTTCCTGTGGAAGTCGTAAAAGACGACAAAAGGAAAAATATCTTAAGGTGTACAGCAGCGCCTTCTGATACTGCCATCTTATCTGAATTTATATCCCTATTCTGCGATCCACAAAACGTCTGCCAAGCATGGGGATTATGCCAAACGTCTTTTTATAACAGAGGCCTTTGTTGAAGACGAAGTGGCCTTTGAAAAATGTCAGACCGATTGCGCAGGACGGAGAGACCGCGTTTCGCATGCGAGTCAGCGAAACAGAACTATATAAAACTTAACCATAGAACATTTAATAATACTACGTCCTAAGCTTGTAAGGCTGTTCCGTAGGAGTTACAAATTAATGCTCAGTAATTCACCTTTTATGAAGAAATAAAACTTCAATCGCTCTTTAATTATACCAGAAAAAAACATTGTAGTCCCAAATAAATATATGAAATAAACTAGATAGATTGCTTACAAGATAATACATATGCAAGATGTATATATTTTAATCAATATATAAATACTTTCCTTAGTTTTGTTAACGTTATAATATGTAGCAATCACAATAATAAATTTACAAATTTATGCGCAGTAATTCAACTTTTATGAACAAACAATACTGCAATCTCCCGGAAGAAAACATTATAGTCCCAAATAAATATATTAAATGAACTAGATAAATTGCTTACAAGGTAATATGCAAGATGCATATATTTTAATCAGTACATAAGTGCGCTTTGCTGAGTTTTGTTAACGTTATATGTAGCAATTACAATAATACATTTACAAATTAATGCGCAGAAATTCAAATTTTATGAACAAATATACTGCAATCTCTCGGAAGAAAACATTATAGTCCAAAAAAAATATATTATATAAACTAGATGAATTTCTTACGAGGTAATATGCAAGTTAATTTTCTGAGTTTTGTTAACATTTTAAGTATCAATTACATTAAAACATTTAGCAGTTCACCATTTATGCTTCGAAACTGTATCGCTTGGATTGGCACCGTGATTTTAATGAAACGATTAATTTTTGTTACAACGATTCTTCACTGTAGATAAAAACTGACTATAATATATTTTCCATAAACAACACAAATCACAACTTATCAATAGAAAAAATTAAAAACATATGTATACTATGTCACCCCGTGGGGTGCCGGGTTAGAGTTGCACCTCCCCATATCATCCTGTGGGTATCGTAAGAGGCGACTAAGGGAAAAATACTGGAAGGTGAGCAGCAGCGCTTTCTAAAGAACTGCCAACATACACTGCGATCCCCAAGACGCCTGCCAAGCGTGGGGATTATGGCAATGAGGTGAGGTTGTGTTCAGCAGTGGACGATCTGGCTGTTACAGTATACTATGTTGTAAAACACTTAAAACAACACAAGTTTTTGCTTAAGTTTTACGCCCGTTCGACTGCCTGATGATAACCATTAGAATATTCTCGTAGTTAGTATACCCGGTAACTTTAGAGTGATTAGAGGGAGTTGAATAGGGAAAAAGGCAGAAATAGAGAGAGGTAGAAAGAAGCACCGACATGAGCCCTATGTGAGCAACACCTCACTCTCATATTTTCCCTATACGCCTTTTGCGCATATTTTCCGATCGACGCATTTTAAGACCTTTACAGGAGGATATAAATTAGTTCTTATATTTTTAAGCTGTTTCGTCTCGCATAAATTGTTTTTTGTTCGCCCCACGTCATATGATAACTTATTAGCTCAAAAAAAAAACAAATTGTTATTCTGTTTCTGTTATGTTTTGTATTTAGGTGAAGTGGCACCGTAGCGTGTGAATAATAATAAATCTACGCTAACTGCTTACCATCAGGCGGGCCGTACGCTTGTTTGCCACCTTAGTAGTACAAAAAAAAAAACACTGGACGTACGAGACAACAACTAACGTTTCGAATGAAGACGATGACAATGCAATAATTGTAATTGACAGTACAGGCTTACATCAGACAAGTGTCTTGTCCCTCTCGGCAGTTCATCACATAAAAATGCTGGATGGTATACGGCGAACTTTTAAATTCAAATTACATTTTATGATTAATTTTGAAAAAATGAGCCTGAGTTGATGTGTACGAAATGTGAGCACAAACCTGTAGTGTATGAAAAAAAGGCGGAAGTTATAAAAGTTGTGTTACAAACTTGTTAGCAGTTCGCAACTAAGCACATTACAAACTTGTAAGATGTTCGTGTATCATGAGGGCTAAAGAAATAGTACATTCACAATATGACCATATTACATCTTACACTGAAACCTGCAAAGTTTAATCCACGTTTACTAAATAGGAGCTGGCTGGAACCCGCGTGATATTTACAAAAGATAATCCGACCAGTTTAGGAATATGTAATGAATTCTTCGTATACACAACAATTTTTTAAGTGAAAAATATTTGAGTAGTCGTTTTGACTCCATAAAAATCCTAACCCAACGCAGTGTGCGTTGCTCAAAATAGTAATGGAGCTGGCTGCCATTATGGTAAATAATTTGTTAAAGTTTCATATGAATTCTAAGTCACCATAATTATTCATATAAGCTACCATCAGGTGAGATAGTGACTAAAGACTAACCTATCACTACTAATATTAATAAATGCGAAAGTAACTCCGTCTGTCTGTCTGTTACGCTTTCACGCCAAAACTACTGGACCGATTTGAATGAAATATGGTATGGAAATAGTTTGAAACCCGGGAAAAAACATAGGATAGTTTTTATCCAACTGCGCAAAAAGAGGTTAATGTTTTTGCGTGATAACCGAGATACGCGCGGGCGGAGCCGCGCCCGGAAAGCTAGTTAACTAAATATACTGGCTAGCAATCACGGTGTATAATCGTAATATCCGACTGGTGTTTGAGCAGAAAAGATGCGCAAGAAAGCGGATAGCTTCGTGGGCTGTTAGACGCGCTCGGATGTTAAGACTAAACTCCGGGAGTGCTAGCCGGTATATTTAGTTACCAATTTTAATTATTCATTAATCATATATTTTTTTTAAAATAACTCTTGATATTGTGGCCTAAAATATACACACATACACACATTATATAAATTACTAGCGGCCCGGCCCGGCTTCGCACGGGTAATTACGTACGACTATGATTGAGGTAAGCTATCCTATCTTTCAATTTGGATCAAATTGCACATGGTGTTTAAATCAAATTTAAAATTGTTTCAGTAGTTTAGGAGTCCATCTCGGACAAACAATGTGACACGTAATATGTATATATAAAGATATTTCAAACATAATTTCTTTCCTAATAATACTCACACGGTGGACTTGATAGGTTATTAGTTTCAAAATCAATTATATTCATGAAGACATACTTAAGGCAAAATTAATAATATACGGGACTATTCTAACATCCATTAGTTCGTAAGCATGGGTGACGTGATTTTAACGTTAATCCCGAACGGTTGGTCGAAAAATTTAGCTTTCATTTTCGGGCTCCAATCATGTCCGGTGAGCAAGTATGGAGGGCAATACGTCCATAGTAAGGCTCGGTAGCTAATTAGCGTTGTCAGAATGAGGCTTTCGATTAGAAATTGTTACGAACTAAATTACACGGTCGCAATACAGGTCGTACAGTCATTGGATTTTTCAGACAGATTAATTTTCAGTTGCAGTCCCGAACCTGTAATTGAGTCCAGAAGGAGTTAACGCGCCTCTATTGCATTACAGCAAAACACGGCTCCATCCCAATACGATGGTTAAAGAACGATAGAAAAGATTTGAGTTATGACTCATTGTCATGTAAGCTCAATTAGTCAGGATGTAAGCTCAAATGGAACATACCCCGGCTAAAGGGGTGGATGGACGCGGGTTCCAATCCAGCACGTGACTTAAATTTTTCCGCTCATAAATTTGTAATATTGTAATGTAATCCGCAGAGCATGCTTTATTGCAAACATAAAAATATTAAAAACACGGGTGCTTAGTTATTTCTGACTAACCACTTAAAAAATAATGGCGTCACGATATTTTTGTCATATCATGTTAATTCGTAGGTATTTTTATATACTCGTATAGTATTAATCTAAATCACTTAAAAGCTGCCGAGCTCTCTGCTCTCGAATGTCAACTTTAATTCATTATTTTACGATACTTATCCTCAACATATACCTATTACCTAGTACAGAAACTTCGCATAATTCGATTATTTCTTCCCTAAGGCTATATCACTCGAAACATACAATAGCTCTCGGTACCCAAGATACTCGCATTAGTAAAAGAGAACAGAACTTAATATTCATGCTAAGTAGTAGAAAATTTCCAAGCAGATCACGTATATACACGGGTAAATGTTTTTAAAAGAAAAAGCGGATCACTGAATCGTACGTGACGGCCTTGCAGTATTTTACTCATGCAACTATATTTAAAACTTTTATTAAATTGCTACCTGTAGCGAGTGTCTTAGGAACACATACAAATTCCAAGGATTTGTATACCGTTCGCCCAATAGGTATACCATTCGTTGAAATTGCAGACAGAGTTCGTCTATATCATGATTCGACCACATTAGGATTCGTCCCTGACGCTGTTTGTATGTGTGGACATTAAATGAAACAGTTCTAATCAAGCTTGAATAGTGCTCAGTGAGCGCGGCTTGGTTCATCAGAGCAAAATATAAGTTGGTTTTTCCCGTGTACAAGCACAATATTACAAAAAGAATTCACTAAATCTGCACACTATCCACGTTTTGAAAATCGAATTCAAATTTATGCACAATATGCTATTGTATTTTGCAAAGCCTTGATGGTGTGGCAATAACTACGAACTGCAAGAGATATTTCAAATCACGCCGCTGAAGCGCTAAGTTTAGCTATTCACTGAAAGGTAAAGTAGTGCATTTTACGAACGATCTTCTAGGTAGCTACCATTCTAAGTATAAAATCTGTCGCTCAGCACCAAAATGTTAGTTTGAGCCAGTTCCATTCTGGGCTAAGTCTGAACAACATCTTTAAATTAATAACGTTATTGTTTTTGTCCGAAATGTAAGAGAATCATGCTCAACATTACTAAGTACAAGAACTGCGGGATTTAAAAAATCAAGGTTTTTATATATATTGTAATTTCCTATTTTTTGGTATAAGAATATATTATAAAGCATTTTTTGTTATTTCGATAAACAAAATAGACATTAGAAAAAGTAGTTTTTAACCGTAATGTATTAAATTCAGTTCTATTGCAATTGATCTCGCATGAATTATTCTTACCTATATACATATTATTTTTGTAAATGGTGATAGAAAATGTACTTTTTTCAGAATATAAAAATACTGATTTGGCCACTCTTGGACCTTTGAAGGGACGGTTTTAGTAGTGAGAAATGCCTAAACTATAAAGGTTTCACGTGACATCGTCAATTGCCATGTCACGTTTTTTCAAGAATGATTTCTGCAGTCAACTCAACAAATACAATAGATGTCCGGTGTGGTATTATATTTTACCATTTCCTGAACCTCAGTCACCGTACTGGAACACTACAGTGGCACGACGTGTTCGCGCGACAAATAGAAATACGAGAACTCCTTTCATCCAGACATGGCATCTACTTCGCAAAACTTGGAAAGCCTCTTTGACTGTAAAATATTTCTTATTGTGCTTACGTTTTAGTCAAGCGCAAATCTGACGCGACCGTCCTTTGTGATTTTCTCAAGTCGAGCGCAAGGCAAGTGTTATTCTTGAAAAGTAAAAATGTTTATTTTTTGGCGGTGCCTTGTCATCCGTAAAGGAAGGATAATTTAGAGGCCGGAAGTCACACTTCGGTGAAGTTCGGTGGGTATAATGATGAGGAAGTAAACAGGCGAAAGTGTTTAGTTTATTATCTGGAAGTACAAAAAATATTTGCATTAATAGTAGTGTTTTAGTTTACACTCAGCAGGTCTTAAGTAATCTTTGATATTGACTAATAATTTCTTTAGGATATTTTAAATCCTTTTTTAAACTTAAGCGTTCGAAGTGGATGTTGCATATTCGTTCTTATCTTAATTAATTACTTAGTTTAGGTTAGACTATTTTATTTAGAGTATTAAGGATGCTAGCTGCCGCTGCTGGCGTTTTATAGCTCCACCAAAGTTCGGGCGAGGGGTTGCTAACCCATTATCAATAGCCACTTTAGGTTAAGGCCCTGTTCGCTGCTGTCATTATTTGGATGGGTGATACCTACTGACGTTTACTACTGCCGTACTTCGAAGGGCAGATTAAGCCATCGGTCACGATTATTGTCTTAGGATGATAAGCTGTCTTGGATGCAAAGGGCGGCCTGAAAACTCCGACACTGCATGGTTCTAGTGAGTATTACATAGTTACCACTATCAAGTTTACAAATCTGTAACTAAGCACCCAACGGTGGATTCCGGTAGCAGCTCTTGAAAGCCAGTTTCCACTCTAGGTAGAGTGCTGCCCACCTTCCGGTATTTTACCCTTAATCGCCTCTTACGACACCCTGGGGAAGAGATGGGGGGATGACATTCTAGGCAGGCACGCCTTGGGCAATAATGTTATAATGTGTTTGATTTTGTCTGAAATAAATGGATTTGAATTTGAATTCAGAATAATGAATAAATAATTATAATAAGCAGCTAATAGAAATTATGTAGTAGATAAGCTAGAGAATCTGGTTGTGCTCGGCAAAGTAGAAAGAAAAAGACCTCGTGGCCGACCACCTAGCCACCTAGCCGCTGGTCAAAGCAGGTCCCTCAGTGGAGTCTCTATTACGACTGTCCGAAAATCTAACGAAATGGAGTAGTATTGTGCATAGAGCCGTGAAGGCTGTTCAGAGAGATTAATGCCTTCAGTAATGAAGTATACGAATAAGAGATAGTTAGTAAAATTAAAATAACTGTTATAGTATATCCAAAAGCTAGTTCATTTTAGCCTTTACCAATATGTCGAGTCTAAAATAAAACCCACATTTGGTCAGTCTGTGGTTCGACACGTAGAGCTCACTCATTACGTCGCTCGGGAAGTAATAAGGGCTCTGAGCTCCCCCAGCGAACCGTTTCGACCAATAACTGTCTATTTGTGCTAGCCTCTCGGAAACAGTTCGAGCCAGAGCAGCTTTAGACAGACAACTCATTATTATCTAGAGAAGAAACTTTTCCGATATTATGAAATACTGTTTAGATTTGAGATGCTCTACTCATAAAAATATTGAGAGCTTTGTTACACGTGATGGTAGTTTAGAAGGATGGTACTTATGAATAATATTTTAGTTCACACGCCTGTATATGCGTATTTACTATCATAATTTTGATGAACTACATTTGACATTTCCGTTCGAAAATAAAACGCATTAGTGACTTAAAATTCCAAAATCAAGTTAATTTTCTAGAATATTAACCATTTAGGTCAAACAATAATGTCCCCAGGCCAACAAAAAATTACAACTGAAGCGTTTTGTATATTAGCTAAGCTAATGAAAGGATGTAGTCTTATATAGGAAGGCAAATGAATCGAATTTTTAACTAATTTTAAAAAGTGTGAATTAACTCAAACTTGTCCATAGGCATCGTCACCTTCAAAAAATATCACAATAAAATTATACGCAAACATCATATCAACATTATCTATGGGTATTTTAACATATTGCTGGGATCTTAGCTAGTAAATACTTGAGTGTTCAGTGCCTAGGCGTCGGAACATGCCTCCATTAATAAACTAAATACCTAATAACGTTGGATGCTAATTCAGTCTTCTCTAGTCACAGGTAAATGTCTATTAGTTGAAAATCTATTGGTACCCGAAATGCCTTCATTTAATTTAAGTTAAACTGTTAAACGAACAGTCTCAATTCACGAACAACTTCGACGCTCTAAAGACAGGATTATAGGAAAATACTACGCAATTGTGTTTCCGGGAAGTGCAAATTAAATTGCACAGAGAAAACGTATTGAAAGGTTCAATAAATAAGGTATCTGCATGCATGAATAAACCTCAAACGATTGCTGGGATATTTTTCAGGGCAGTGTTCAGTAGGATTAATGTATCAATGAACTCAATGCAATATATCTATAAACTAGAGCGGGCAGTTTCAATATTATTCGAACATATCCATCACGCTTTTATATCGCCGGAAGAGGCAGAGGTCTTAACACCCACGTTACGCCAGATATGTATTGATCCCATGTAGGAAATTATTCCCAGTCCCGGGAATTTTCAGTCACGTAATCGTGAATTCTTGTTACTCTCTATAGATACTCTAAGGATTATCTGTACCTGTTTCAGAATGTTCGAGTATGTTCCGGTTTTACTACCCAGAACATATTTAGTAAACAAAACCTTATCTTTGCGTTTCACAGTCATCGATTTAGCCTATCCATCGGTTAAAACTGGAAACGCGCTGCATGTTAACAGTCATTTTTATCATTCAGTTATTTTATGTGTTGCATAGCAACCCGAAACTTTATTAGGACATTCTGAAACGAGCCCTAAGTATCATAGACTGTCGATTATTACAAGTATTTTTTTAAGCAATAATTGCCGAGCGGTAATAGCTTTAGACACCCGTGCCCCAGGTTAATGTTTCGATCCCCACGGCCAGATTGAGCTTTACCACTTGGTAGATGGGCATTTTGCGTATATTTACCCTTAAGTATAAAATCTTTCGCCAAGCACCTAACGGTTTGTTCCGGCAGCATTCCTTGAGACCCAGTAAATATACAGGCACTGATACTTAATCACTGTTTGTCTCAAGGTGACGGGCGTTGGCCAATTCTGGCGCAGTGTAATGCATCTGTTATAAGCAGAGGTTAGTCTGCTTAACATCAAGTGAGCCACGTTCGTTTCGTCACAATCACATAAAAGAGACAAGCTTTTACTGAGTTCAGGACGATTTTATTTAAAATTTATTTGTACGTCACACTGTAGGGAAAGTAATTTGTTCATTATGAGTGCAAAAGGTTTCAGGTCGCCTCACATTAAAGTATTTATTCTAGTTTTCTTTTTTTATGTTACTACACTCAAATAAAAGCTAAACAGTGTTTGAATATTTTATTATTCAGTCCTCGGTTTAAGAACATTTCATATTACTTTATTGTTTCATAAATCGTCATAACGTTTCTGTCGCAAGTTAAAAACTTAAGTATTTGTATCTTTATATGTCTATAAATAATGATTTCAGTTCATAGAGATTGTTTTAAATATAAGGTTCAAAGTGTTAAAAATTGGTTATGTAGTTCACCAGGGGTATAATTGTACATATTACTGGTAACATGCTACAATTTGTAGAATATTACAAGTCGTTAGATGGGCGGCTAAAGTAAATATACCAGAAGGTGAGCAGCAAGTGCCTTCTGAAGAACTGCCATTCCACTGTGATCCCTTAGCCGCCTGCCAAGCGCGGGGATCATAGCAACAGATAATGGCTCACTGAATAGGGGAGGCTGTGACAGCAGTGCAATACTGATATAGTAAGATAGTCTCATAACCATGAGACTATCTTTCTATCTAAATTTAGTATATATACTTTTGGTATGCCATATCACAGGTCTATCCTAGTTTGGGTACCAATGTGTTTCCAATGTTTATGTAAAGATATAATACTATATTATTATTGTACTCTGATATATTTAAGTTTAATAATATTTGTTAAAACGATAAATAAATTTCATTTCATTTCATACTAATATTGTGAAGAGGAAAGATTTGTTTTATGTATATGTAACGAATAAACTTTAAAACTACTATACCGATTTGAAAAATTCTTCGCCATTAGAATTCAACACTATCCTAGTTTTTATATATTATATAAAAACTCGTTTGAAAACTTCGATAATATAACCCAACGTGTGAAAATTTCCAAAAAATTGTTATGTTGCGTACGCTGCGAAAACGTTGACAATAAATCAAAGTGATGTACTACAATTTTATAGAAGACATCAATATCTATAAAAAGTCCAGAATACTGTAAGTCTAACTATTACAGTTATGACACAATAACTACTTTTTATGTGTTTCAATTTATAAATTTTAACCGACTCCAAAAAAGGAGAAGTTTCTCAAGTAGTTAGTATTTTATTTATGTTTGTTACCTCAGAACTTTTGACTGGGTGAACCGGTTTAAATAAAAATTATATTTGAATGCTGATGCCCATTTAAACTTCATCAAAATCGGTTAAGCCATAATAAATACATTCTTGATACATTTCCAGATCATTCATTGTTGATAAACCCCTAAAACTTCAACACCCAATAGATAGATAGATAGATAGAAACACTTTATTTGCATACCATGAAAAAACATTACAGAAAATTAACACACATATTAGGTATACAATATTCTATTGTGAAATGGCTTTTTGACATAGGTTTCCCTGTGTATCGACATCGAATCGCTTATAACAATTTCACGGTTCGAAAACGATAAAGGCAGCAAAAGATCACGACAGAACCACACACAACTGGAATTAAAAGTCAACCGCGCGTTTAGAATATTGTATGACTGAGAACAACAAAATTGATTTAAATTCGTTGCCTGACCTTATTCTAAGGGCCCGTTTCAGAATGTCCTAATAAAGTTTCGGGTTGCTATGCAACACATAAAAGAATGATAAAAATGAAAGTTAACATGCAGCGCGTTTCAAGCTTTAACCGATGGATAGGCTAAATCGCTGACTGTGAAACGCAAAGATAGTGTTTTATTTATTAAACATGTTCTGGGTAGTAAAACCGGAACTTACTCGAACATTCTGAAACAGGCCCTAAATTAAATAAGGTTCCTAATCGTCGGATTTTATCAAATTTATATAAATTGCATGATTGAAGAGCATTTTGCGACTGTTCGCCTGTCTAGCAAGTGAAATCACAGGCACATGAGACTTATGTCTTAGGGCAACTGGCACAGTACAGTTAATCACTTGAGACGAAATGCATCTGTTATAGACAAAGGTTACTAATTGACGTCAGGTGAGCCTCGTACTTGTTTCGTCACAATTACATTAAAAAAAACATAATGTTCGAATATATATCTACCTTCATTCATCAGTACTAATATTATAAATGCGAAATTAACTCTGTCTGTCTGTCTGTTACGCTTTCACGCCAAAACTACTCGACCGATTTAAATGAAATTAGGTATGGAAATAGTTTGAGATCCGGGAAAAAACATAGGATAGTTTTTATCCAACTGCGCAAAAAGAGGTTAATGTTTTTGCGCCGACATACGCGCGCGCGGAGCCGCGCCCGGGGAGCTAGTATAAAATATTTCGCCCATTTGTACATGTAAAGGTTATATCAAACTAAAATATGATACGTTCTCACTAGACTTAAACATTGGAAACTTTTAAAAATTGGAAATAGTGGTCGAAAGAACGACCAAGCAAGTGACGCTACGGGCGCTTCAAATGTTAACGAACTATTTAACATTACATATGTATTAAAAAATACTTATCAAAAATGCAATCCTTATTACTAACACTTTTATTTATGATTCACTGTTCGCTGCAAAAATCGTTTTTGAACACCAAACATGTTCCGTTCCTTTCATGTCAAGTTGAAAGTGTTCAGGTTTATCAAGCAATTCATGAACCTACACTGTAACATTTCCGCCGTCCGCCCTGCGTTGCCGCCCACAGCTTGAAGTTCCAAAGCTCTATGTTCAAACTGTCTAAATATTTAAAATTTAAGTCAAGTTTATCCTCTTTATTAGTAGAATTAATAAATAATGTTCGTTCAAGGGACAGTTAAGGCAGCACAGCGATATATAGAGGCCATTAAACTTGCGCTTTTCTTGTAATTTATTATTGTTATGGTACCTCGTTATTCATCCTAAGCCTTCATTAATGCTGCAGGCTTATTGATTATGTTTTGTTTTGTTTCAGGTATGACATAAAATGAACAAGGGAAAAAATAGCTTTGGGAATGACAGGTAAGTAAGATACAAGAATGGTGCATCGTAAGCAGTCGCTACTTGGCTCATTAGAATCTGACCCAGTTTTGTTGGTTTTAACTTTTAAATAAAAATAATTGTGTCATCGCTGCGCTAGATCCCTTTTTATAATAGTGTGCTGCAACTAGAACCAACTTCAAGCATCAAATTAGGTTAAAAATGTGAGCTGGATAAGTTGAACCCGGTGGCGACTATAACCATACATAAAGTATTATTAAAAAATTACAAATTTACTAGAGGAAAACATTTCTTTTTTTAAGTAATGTGCGGGATTAAATTTTTACGACTTTAATTTTTCCTCTCGTAAAATTGTAATTTTGTAATGTAATCCGCAGAGCATGCGTTATTGCAAACATAAAAATATAAAAAAGTATTATTCATTGTTTTTACACATTAGTATTGAAATTTCATTAGTAAAGTTACTTCGCAATTATATATAACTAGCTTTCCGGGCGCGGCTCCGCCCGCGCGTATGTCGGTTATCGCGCGAAAACATTAACCTCTTTTTGCGCAGTCGGATAAATACTATCCTATGTTTTTTCCCGGGTCTCAAACTATCTCCATACCAAATTTCATTCAAATCGGTCCAGTAGTTTTGGCGTGAAAGCGTAACAGACAGACAGACAGACAGACAGACAGACAGACAGAGTTACTTTCGCATTTATAATATTAGTACTGATTATATTAGTTAAGGTCCGTCTGACACTATAGCGATTCTCTACACGTCCCATATCAACGAGCATCTGGTCAAGTGTTACGACAATTCTATTATGTATTAGTAGATTGCTTAGAGAATTCAGTTGACTTAATTCTCTAATGGAGATCGTGCCGACGATATAGGTACAACTGTACATATTCAAACCAACGTTTTCACTCTTTTAAGTAAGTACTACTGGACAATTAACGTGATTAAGTGAGGGGTACAGATAGTTCCTTATAGTTTCAACCACATCGACCTGCCTGAGATATAGATACACGTATTTATACTAAGATGATCTTGGAAATGATTTATTAGTAAATTCATTTGTTTTTATGATGTCAGTACTCAGTCATCATTTACATAATAAACTTACATAGAGAGAAAAAAGATAATGATGTTATAATATCAGTATTGTTAAGAAATTTAAAGCATTTTAAGCACTAAGCAACTGTTAAGCAATAATGATTAATCTGTTTTTTCTATGTAAGTTTATTATAAAAAGTATACATTAAGTATAAATAGACAATAATTTCAGCAGAAACATTGAAAATATTGCCTAATATCACACATATCTAAGTAGGTAGGTCTTCGTGACTAGAAATTACTTGTCGCTTTATCACCAAATCATCTCATTTCGCATCAGTTACAAATAAAGCAAAAACTGAATGCCAATGAAAACCTCTTCAAATACATATCATGACAGCTTGAAAATTTCTACGTTCTTAATGCGTCAATCTTATACAAATAGGCATATAAATATTTTCTCGAATGAAATTTCGAAATGAACCGTAAACTTTTATACGGGTACCGTATCCGGGATAAAAGGCACTTGTCGCCATTGTTTTTTAAAGTCAACTTCCGGTGAGTCCAGCAAAAATAAAACGATTTTAATACGGGTGTGCAAACTTGACGTCGTTATAAAAACGTGTAGCTTTGTTTTCGTTCAGCATTTTAATTTTGTTTCATATTGTCACCAAATTGTGTTAGGTCTCATGCGTATACTAAATCATTTCAGTGCAGTATACCAAACCTGGGTTCCATTTAGTCAGTTAAATGTCTCAAAAGAAAGAATTTTCTTGAATAGACTTTTGTATGTGCCATTGAAATGAGTGTGTCGTCTAACCGATTAAGTTTAACCTTCTTACTGCAGTAATTACTATTTGCAGACATATCTTTTGGAGGTTTCAGGCAAAACAAGTGTAAGGCAGAAAATATACTACAATAAGACAACAATAATAATTCTACTCACCCCGTGGGGTGCCGGATTAGAATTGCACCTCCCCATATCATCCTGTGGGTGTCGTAAGAGGCGACTAAGGGAAAAATACTGGAAGGTGGGCAGCAGCGCCTCCTAAATAACTGCCAACTTACACTGCGATCCCCAAGACGCCTGCCAAGCGTGGTGATTATAGCAAATCCCCCTTAATAGGGGAGGCTGATACAGTACAATTATTCTACTACATATTGTTGCCTTTCTTTTAAAGTTGAAAGGTATAATGAAACACTAAACCAAGAAGGCAGAAAATAAACTACAATAATATTTCAAAAATATACTATTGCCTTTCTTTTAGCGTTGTATTGTGGATGTTAAATAAATGTTAGAGAGTTTATTCAACAAACTTAACAGCAGATTTAAATCTTCCCAATATTTTCAAAGTTGTGAGTCTTATCGGACCTATTAAGAATGCGACAGTCATTTAACTTTTGAAAGAGCTCTATTGGGAGCTATAAGAACAGATCATTTTGGATGTAACACTCAAAGGGCCTTGATATGCTCTTCGTAGTGCTTTGTTGAATATTTGAAGATACATAAATGTTTTATATTGCATTTACATTTTGTAGCTTCTTTTCTTTTTATATATTACTCTAGAGATATTAATAAGCTACGACCATGTGAGGTCGGGGTGTTTTGTGTTGGATTCGTTTTGACTTTCTCATAAATAGTATACATTATGTTTGGCGTGCTATATGCTATATATATTATAATAAATTTAAGTTCTTTAATATATCTGAAATTTTTCAGTTTTTACAATGAATAATTTTACAGTTTTATTATTCAATATTATTAGAAATAAAATATCAGTTACACTCCCTATTATTGGCGTAGTTTGTAAGTTATAGACAAAAAAAGTCAATACTAAAAGTTATTAAAACTATAAACCTATACAATGTACCTACCTCTCATAAGCGTGTCCCTGACGATTCCTTAAAAAAAATTATATTTGCTTATATATATTTCTGACTACTAAGTCATAGCTGGCTCGCAAAAGGAAGCTAATTGTACATTTTTTAAATAGTTTTTATAAATTTAGCATGTAGGAACGTTTAAAATAACGTGCCAAAAATTGCTTTCAATAAAAATATTGAAAGAAAACATTCAATTAATATTTGAGTAAAACGCAAAAATATATAGTAACAATTCCACCTAATTCTCCTGCTAAGCCGACGTGACGTCACAAACGCCACGCAGCCAAACCGGAAGAGTTTTCGACGCGTTTCGCTTCTATACTCCTCACGAGGTCTTCACTCTTCGATCGAAAGAATCTTTCTCTCGATTAGCTCGCTTAGGCTGAATTGTCACTAGATATATTTTTAAAGTGTTTTACTAAAATACTAATCGAATGTTTAAAAAAAAATATTTGTTTTTTATTAAATATGGATTTCCAAAAAGTAACGCCTGAATATATTCAATGTTATCTATCCATCTAAATATTTCATCGTAATGATTAAAAATAAATATGTATTATTGTTTTCTATAATAAGGTTTTTTTTATACCGGTGGTATGCCTTTATTTAACAAAATACTACGAACTATATACAACACTACAGCTACTACAAGTCATACTATAAGTCATAGCAGACTCATAGGCAGTCCAAATGCTCCAGCCCACTCAACTAATAAGGTATATTAAGTTGAAATTTCAGTTTAGCTTCAAACAGAAAGAACACTGTCATAAATAAAAATTTGGTCCACAAAATCCTGATTTATCCCTTTCTCAATTTAGAATTCCACTGTGATTCCCAGCGCCGCAAGTTCTTTCACAACTGTTACCTAAGTAAAATTTATTACGTGCAGAATTTGCCAACAAGTATCTGTGTGACTGTAAGTTTATTTTGAGTTACTGAAAACTTTGAAGCAACCTATAAATATTCTTCAGAAATATTTTGGTCTATTATATTGTTTCGTTTGTAACAGATTGTCAAAATTAGTATAAGTACAATAATTTACATTTGATATCAATAATGTTGTTTTATAGTTTTTATTAGGTACAATTCGTTAAATTCCTAATAAAGAATTATTAAAAGGAACTTAATTTAAGAGAATTGTCTTCAGAGCGTTATCCAACGTAGTTTTGTCGTATATTAAAAACCAAGTGTTCAAACTCAGTGAATTTTGCATACTTGTCGTTGAGCCTGAAATAGATGCTTCTGTTTTGTCTGTAATCCTGCTATTATCTAATAAGATACTAAGCTATTTGGAAAAAACCTCTTATATGGAACTAAATAAATAATAAAACGAAAACTAGCAAATTGGATGCATAATGGCCAAGAAACATGCATCTAAATTTTCAACAAGTTTGATGATGATTTTAACTTGGGTAGGGTCTTTAGAAATAAATCTATAGATAAAACTAAGTTAGTATGGAAAGAGATACGAAGGCACTCATAACCTTTACCTTTCAAATCATTATAGTTTATGCAACTGACATATAATAGAGGGTATAAAACATGAGTGCAGTTTTTTGAAATGAGCCGCAGGCGAGTTTCAAAATAAGATTACACGAGTTTTTTAATACCTAATTATATGCAGTTGCATACACTACTTTATTTAATCTCATTTTTTTTTTTTTTTGTTTAAGGCTATAGGTAGCTACATTAAATAAAATGCAATATAAAAACCACCGCTTTAGATAATGTGTACATAAATTGAATTGAAACCTCCTTGGTCGGGACACATTGTAAGTATTATTAAAGAATAATAAAAAAATTGTTTTAAAGCATTGTTTTGTTAGGAGAATAATGCTTTAATTTATTTTTTTAATTTCCTTAAAGAATTATGTAAATAAAATATGCCAATAAAAGTCTGTATTTCAATTCATAATTAGAATATTACCGATTGAGATTATATAAATGTGTTTAAAATAGATATGTCAAAATAAGGTTTATCTCAGTTATGAAGACAATAAAGCCCCAGGATGGGAGGCCATTTTAGTGGCATATACGCCTTATTTGCTTTAAAACCAGTTTTTTATTTTATTACGTTAAATAAAACTAAGAAATCTATCTGCGTGCTATGAAAAACTGACACAAACTAAGTTTGGAATCAAAAAGAAATCATTTTTATCTAGATTTCTATGACTCACTGCTTATCGTCTTTTTAACACTGAAATTAACTTCTAAGTTTTCTGTGTAAGTTTTTTCAGCATCTTTTTAACACTGAAAATAACTTCTAAGTTTTCTGTGTAAGTTTTTTCAGCATACAACAGAAAATATACCTTGTTCTGATATTATTTAGAGACAAATATTGTTCAAAGCCAACGTGTCGCTTAAACAGACACAGGGAAAAGTGAAAACTATGTGTATAGTTAGTGGCAAAATATCGAGAATTCAAAGATTAAAACACACGGTAGATTTATATATCTCCTTTCTAATATTAAAAACATGTCACATATTGCTTCGTTAATACAAATATCGTTAATAATTCAAAGTAACACAACGCATACTAAAAGGGTTGACGACGGAAACGGATTATAATAATCCCTCTGAAATATTTAAAAACAAGCAGGATCAAACACAAAGTATTAAAACAACAAGGTGTCCGTCGAATTTTAATGTGTCGCGTGGAATGTGTTGCCTCTATAAAATTTATCAAATTTTCTCTGTACCAATTTTGACGTAAGATAAAGAAAATAAAATTAAAGCTTTAGGTGATAGGATTTCTTTATGTGATAGGAGGGCAAACAATTAGGTAACTCATCTGGCGGTAAGTAATCACCGTCGTCCAAAAAAAACCTACATTTTAAATAAATTTAAAATGTAGTATATATCACGCGTTGAGTATAAATCTACAAATACTGATCACGCCGTTTTATAATAAAGTGTGCTAGGTCTAGAATTATTGCATATTTGAATACGCGGATTTTCTGAATTGATTGATAAACCTTGTTTGAAAACGTTCAAATGGCCATAACACGGGATCCTCATAAGTATGACACATTTTTTACAAAACTGCATAAAGGTATGTAATGATTTAAGGGTTCATGTATATATGTGACATAACGATAAAATACCAGAATATGTAGTAGTAGTTGTCGAGTATCTTTAGAGTGCTGACATCATTTCAAGTGACACTGGCTAAAAATATAATGGTAGGGCTGAGGTGCTTTAATTTTTGTTATAAATTTGCGTGTTATCTATTACTCTTTTTTTATGGGATAGGAAGGCAAAGAGCAGGCGGCTCATCTGGTGATAAGTGATTACCGTCGCTTATTACAAGTTAATAAATTAAAAATGTTATGAATTCATACCTATGCTTAATTGAGGTGTAAATGAGTTAATGTAAATACAGACTGCTATTTTATTTGCTTCTATAAAATAGCATTTCTATTCAATTTCAGTCTTGTCTTATGTGAAATCACCAACAACCATAACATCCACTGATAAACAAAGGTCTCCCGATTGGGGGTTTGCCGTAATACCCACGCATGGAAGACGTCTTGGGGATGGTAGTATAAGATGACTTGCTTTGAATTCAGCAAAGCAAAAACTAGGGCAATATATTTTCTCAAGTTCTCATGTGGGCGGAATTTTCGGTAAGAATATACGCACAAAATATTTCGCTTTCACATTTATCATGCCAACAGCGAAGGATAGGAATTCCTTCAACATTCTTTTCTTGAACATAATCTAAATGTCTTCACATTGAACGAATTGTAATTTTGAGTTAGAAGCGATAAAAGCTTTTACATTGTTTATCGTACATATAACTCCGTACATTTTTATATACACTGAACTATTTTCAATATGTCTGAACATTTGTTAAATATATATGTAACAAAACCATGCAATATTATGTTTCCTTTAAAAAAAACAGCGTTACTTTACAGAAATCCATAACTAATAATATCAAATATTTGAAGAATATAAAATCTTGAAGCAGTGATAGCTCAGTGGCTTTGGCTATGGACTGCCGCGCAGCAGGTCCATGGTTCGAATCCCGCCGCTGGCTTGAGCTTCACCGCATGGTGGAAGGGCATTTTGTGAATGCCCGCCTGGCTAGCGACCACCCTCAAGTAGAAAATCTGTCGCCAAGCACCTAACGGTGTGTTCCGGCAGCTGTCCTTGAGAGCCAGAGTAATTCTAGGTTAAGCCTGTTAACACCTTCGACCACATCATCACTTACCATCATGTGAGATTGTGGTCAAAGGCTTACCTATCAGCAATAAAAAAAAAAAAAAAAACATTAAGTATATAATTAAAAACATAATCTATCAAATATTCTACTGAAAAATTCCCCTAAATTTCTTGGCTGCAGTTTACAACGCGTTCGCTCCGTAGTTACACGTAGCATCTTTTGGTTTTGCTCTCTAAAAGTTATTTATTATGTCCTATTTAATTTACTGCATCCCTATTGTGTCAGCCCTTGAACGGGTTGGATGATGATTAACATATCTGGTATAGCCCAATGGCACCACACAAACTACCACTAGCATATCGAACAAACACACACAAATTTACAAAAGATCAAAGTCCGTTGGAGTTGAACAGCTGACAGCGCCAGTTAACATTTATGTTTCGCTAAAAGAAAGTTCCAAAAGTGTCAAATTAGTCCAACAATACAAACAACAACAAGCTAATACCCACGTTAAGAGAGATTTCAATCAGTACAAACAACAAATTACGAATTATAAGCAATTCACAAGGTATATTTCAATGTTTTTTTAAATCACAATACTAAAATTAATCTATATTAACCATATAAGAAAGTACTTTAGGTCAGTGGATATAAATAATAGATAAATTATTGCAATTCAACGGGGCAATGCTGCCAACTGGTAGTGGGCTGGAGCATTTGGACTGCCTGTAAGTCTGCAAATACTTGTAGGTTGTCTGAATGTTTTTATTGTAGTAGCTGTAGTGTTGTATATAGTTCGTTGTATTTTGATAATATTAAGTCGATCAAAAAAGAAGATAAATTGCTGCTGAAGCCAATTTAAAAAGATCGAGGATATATTCAGTCAAAGCACGCCCACAATTAGAAGATAAATCAATATTTATAAAAATAAAATTCAATAATCTACTGTTTGTTTAGTAAGTGTTATAACAACAGAACGGTGTACGAAACGGCTCATGTGGAAAAGTGCAAATGTGATTGAAAATACGAATCTGAACTCTCTGTAAAACTTGGAAAGCTGACCGTAATTAATTGTTCCTGGAATTTATGCCTTTAACTTTTTATGGAGATAGTTTTATGGGCCAGCTGTTACGGCATTGAAGTTTAAAATTTTAATTAAATAGCTGGAACAGAAATAATGGTTTGTAGCTTCTTGTCGAAAGGCGGCCGAGCGGAAATGTGTTAAAACAGTTAAGTAACGAGTTTTCGTTGCGTTTTTCTTTACTAAGCTTAATTTAATGTAACTGATGTTAAGCTAGTCTACGTGTGTGCAGAAATGTATCAATTCCACATTCACAAATGATTCGAGCTCAAAGTTTTCATCTAAGGCGGGAATGGAATCCATGTATCCCGGTTTGTACCCCTTAACTCCCTTAGAGATATTGAGACTGAGGGTTAAAGATACGAATTTAGCGCTTAAATTAAGCGCTAAATTCGTATCTTTAACCCTCAAAAATTATATATATGACTGAAGTCATGCGATTGATAGATAATATTTTCAATAATAATATAACGAGAATAATACAGAAAAATGCTTTCAAAATGAATATCGTTGATTTTAAACACCGGCACAAATGGGTACTTTAATAAAAGTTCGAATGTGGACTCATTAGTGAGAGAAGAAAGCTTTATAAATTATAGATACTAGTACTGTATCAGCCAGATTGTCCATAGATGAACACAGCCTTCCCCATTATGGGGTGTTTGCCATAATCCCCACGCTTGGCAGGCATCTTGGGGATCGCAGTGTGAGATATCAGATCCTCAGAAAGAGCCTGCCCTCTTTATGGTGTGTTACACTTAGTCACCTCTTACGACACCCACGGGTAGAGATAAGGGATTGGTATCCCGTGGGATGAGAGATTCTAGTAGGAATTATATATGTGAACAAAGAGTGTACGTATTGATATGACATGAGATGATAACTTGAGATAAGGGCAGGAATATACAATATGAAATAATAAACCTGATATGTACGTGCCTGAGGGGTTAAAAGAAAATGTTCTACCATTATTTTTGACCTTGTTTGTATGTCGCAATTAACTCCAGAAAATGAGAAGCACATATTAACAGCGTTGAAACCTGAAAGCCGCACATCATCTAAGAAACTGGCTCTTTCCAAAAACAAAAGGCACATCGTATCGCTCATGTAATGAAGCCCGCGATCTCCACAATTTCTTACTTTCCTATCGTCGTGGGAATCCCCGTGTGGCCCATTTTCAATTTGTAAATGGAACCGTAGAACGGTAAATCTTCTTTCTTTTCGAGTATAATCGTTCGACCTTGCTATTGTTAGCAGTACCGCTCGCAGCAATAAATGATTGTAATTGCTCTAACATGTTCCGAATGAACTTAGGGTTTGTTGTCAAATCAAAAGGTTCAAGAACAAATGTACTAATAAAAATCATCAGTAATATATATATTTTTTATATACACTGAATTGAGATTGAATTTAAAAAAAATTCGTGGATTGAGAGACAATGTTATATAGAGAATGTAAGAATGTAGAAAGGAGAGCAAATGTTGAAAATCAAGATACTTGGTACTCCACTCTTACGTTATAATACAAATGTGATTACGACCTACGATTGGCAGTGCACAGAGAACGATCCAACATTAATGTACGTAGATGAAAGCTGGATATGGGTCGAAAGAAAGTCAAAGTCTAATAAATGCACTTGAGACTTTATGACTTTAAAAGATAGAATGAGAAACAAATGTTGAGTGAATTGAAGTTAGTTGGGAAAGGAATGAAGAGATTGTTTAGATATGTAGTAAAAAGGAGACAGACAAAGCAAGCATAGAAGACGAGTGTGGATCTAAAAGTTGAAAGGTAAAAACGTTGGCGAACATATTCTTAACACATGGAACAGATTGGTGAGGTTCTAAATAAATAAATTGAAGCAATGATGGCCGAGTGGTAATAGCTATAGACTGCCGTGCCGCAGGTCCATGGTTCGATTCTCACCGCCGTCTTGAGCTTCACCGCATCGTGGAAGGGCATTTTGCGAATGCTCGCCTGGCTTGCTCTCACCCTCAAGTAGAAAATCTGTTAAACACCTAACAGTGAGTTCTGGAAGCAGTTCTTGAGAGCCTTGAGAGCCAGTTTAATTACAGACACATGACACTTAACAACTATATGTCTCAGGGTGACGGACGCAGTGCAATTCGTCACTTGTAACGAAATGCATCTGTCATAGTTAGAGGTAATCCGCTTGATATCAGGTGGATCTCCAGCTTGTGCCGTCACAACCACATTTAAAAAAGGTTACGGCGTTTACTAATGTTACGTTTACTAAATGTTACGTACAAGCATGTATGAAGTTTATAATGAGAGTTAAAAAGCAAAAAATACCATACTTGTAATTATGTGGACTTCGTCTACTCTTCAATGGGACTGGCACATGAGACTCAACAACTATGTCTCAAGGTGACGGGCGCAGTGTAATTCGTCACTTGAACGATGAACTGCATGTGTTATAGGCAGAGGTAACCGCTTAACATCAGGTGGGCCTCGAGCTTGTTCGGTCACAATATCATAAAAAAAAAACAGGCGCACAAACATTATTATAGTTTGTATATTTGTAGAAAATCGTTCTTTATCCAAAGAATATGATTAAAAAAATACCACCCTTGAATTATTTATAACATGATCAAATGTGCCCTATAGAATATGACTACGTATCAATATCGACGTTTAAGAGGACTATTTTTATCCGAAAACGATCAGAGGAAATTGATATCGTGACATAGTATTATGGAAATATTTTTCATAAAGTCACAGGTTACCTGTCCAATGCAAGGTTAACACGACAGTGGAAACTCGTTTTGCTTCAATACTCGACTATCTTGTGGAGTTAGAATTGTTATTTCATTTCATGTTCGAAACTGTAGTCTTGTATTTTTTAAAATGTAATAAGGTATTTGATGGTAAGGACACAACGAAACTCATGTACAGTAGCCCAAGCAAGAACATTTCGATAGTCCGTAACGTAAACGTATCGAATTTACAATACGTTTACGCAGGAGGCGATGGTTGACAGCACAACGCATCGTTTGTTGGCTAACGTGAACTCGATATGATTACAAAAGTGACGTCATCCGGCGTAAATCAAATTAATTGTACCTTCTTTCTAAGAGCTTATGATTAATTTCAAAAGAGGTTTGAATTCATTTTCAGCTTAAACAACGTCGTCTATGATTGATATTTGTAAATTTTGGCGTTTTAATTCTTGGAGCTTATGTTAAAATTAGGTTCGTGCTCACGATTTCATACAAAACTTTTTACGTGACGAAACGTTCACGTTAAAATCTCAACACGTTGGATGTCAAAACCTTTCAATCTGCCAAAATGTAGTTCCTTTTACGCACTGTAGGGGCGCTGTTCAAATCCTATACAAAATGGTGACATTTCGATACGTTAACGAAACGGTTACGTTTTCGCAAGTTATTCGTGCTAGGGCTACAGATCCTTAGCTATAAAATCATTTGTACTAATTTGTTCTCCAAAACAAGTATTGTGACCGAAGCACGAATCGTTTACTTTAACAATCGAAACTCAATACAAACTATCGTCTTGTGTGTCTCGTACAAACATCGTCGTAGATAATCTAAGAGTTTGTATCAGAAATAGTATACCTACTATTTCGTCGGGTCGATATATCTCAAATTAATAGACAAAATGTCAGTGCAATTAAACACTGCACATAAAATATCCTTTATTTATAATCTCCGAATGTAACGTTGCTGATTTAGTGGTTTTAATTATCTTTAAGGAGTTTTATTAGGAGTATATTTGCGCTACGCAACAGCTTAAGACTTGAAATCAGACGTGAAATGCTTAAAGTGAATTAATGCCATTTGCGAGGCGTCGGTATCTATTTAAACGTACCTATACCTATATTTCACAAAGGTCCTTAGGACCAGCTGAGATAATTAAACACACAAAACGTCGGATTTATTTATGTAAGCTTTTATATTACCTCAAAGTGACTATGGTTGAACCAGCGAGAAATATTACACTTAGGGCCTGTTTCAGAATGTTCGAGTAAGTTCCGGTCTTACTACCCAGAACATATTTTATAAATAAAACACTATGTTTGCGTTTCACAGTCATCGGTTTAGCCTATCCATCGGTTAAAGCTTGAAACGCGCTGTATGTTAACTGTCATTTTATCATTCAGTTATTTTATGTGTTGGTTAGCAACCCGAAAATTTATTAGGACATTCTGAAACGGGCCCTTAATCTTATTTTAACGTAAATAATGACGATTAACGTAAATAAAGTAAGAAGTGTGAAGTTGTATCTTAAAGTGTAAATTAACGATTTGAAGATAAGGTTAACGCTGATCTCAATGGCGAATGGCGGAAAATTAAAATATTTTCTTGGTTTCGTTGCTAGCCCGTGTAACTGTTGTACTTTACCACTTAATAGTGAGATTCAAAGGATATATTTTTAAAATTTGTTGAATTGATTACATTTGTAACTGGTGAACGTAATTTTTAATGCTTTTCGGGTTAAGATGTAACTCATGTAATCATGTGCATTGTTAATAATATGAACTATATTATTTTTTAACTCGCGAATAAAATGATCATGTGCATTGGTTATTCGTGTTAGCTATATAATAGCGATAAAACCGTTTAAGTTTAGAATATCTCGCCACATACGTACTTTTCCACCGTAAGCGGTAAACATATGATAAATTAGCAACATGTTACCGTTGAGTACGTATATCGAATTAAAACTACTAATAAAAAAACTTAAGTTAATATCAGTGCAATCTGCAACTTGGTGGTAATGTCCATTTCCTCGTCCGAAATGCGCACAAATTATAAAAAAAAACAATACTTTTCATATGATGCTTGTAAGGTTCCAAGTTATTTTATTTAGTCGTTGTCGAGACTTAAGAGAATTTTTATGTGACAATATAACTTGTACTTTGAGATTTTTGTTTAATAAATGGAAATACATACAAGAATTATGAATAATACAATTTGTCACTATACAAATTATTAAGTCAAAGTTTTACTGTCTCTAAGGAACCCTTAAAATAAAGATAAGGCTTCGTGTAAATGTAATTAAAAGATGGAGATATATGAATCATAGCGATATAATCTAAGTCCTCACGGGCGTTGTCGCTGGTGCGCCGGTAATTTCTATGCATTTACAAATTGTTTCCATGAATAGACATAAACTGAAACTAAAAGATCTCCTAAAAATTAATATGTATAAGAAATTAACTTATCATAGTTTAATTAACATTTTAATTAGTAGGGCGTGTGTTACACTTAATAGCGATATGACTAGATCAACAACGATTCTTTATGAATTCAATTCAATCATCACAATTCACAAAACAAAAGGCTTGACATAATATCTTACAACGCGAACTGGGGACCACTTTTCCCACAATCTTTATAAATCCCTCTTCACGGTAAATCAAATACCCGAGAAAACTAACCTGCCGTAACTGCGCCGAGTAAATGGAAGTTTCGTAGTCGCCGTGTCTCTGAAAATATGATTCTCGTATTTCATATAAATTGCTCCAATACTTGAAAACAGTTCAGCGTCGGATGATCGATCTTTCTCCGTATTGAGTATCGATGACGCGGTTAAATATTGAGTTGTGCATTGCAGATAAATAAAGACATATTTCGTGGTCGTCTACAAATATGTTTACGTTATATATAGACAAGCTTAGTTAACCTGTTGTTTAATGTCTTATGAGAATTACATTTATATATTATAATATATACTCGTCGTCTATATAAATATTTGTATCAATAAAGTAAACTCTTGGTATGTACAATAGTGTTCAGTGATTACTGAGATTGGTGACCGCTATTAGCATATATTACAGAGCGCATCCTTGCATCGGATGGCACGTTCTGGCTATTGCTTTAGGACGGCAGTTGTTGCACAATGGTAGGGCGTTTGTGGCATTTTTAGAATCGGGCATTGCTACTATCCTCAAGTAGAAAATCTGTAGCCAAACAATTGTGTTAGGGCAGCTGCTTTTGAGAGCAAATTCTCTTACCTACCTAACCAAACCTATTCACCACATTTAACGCATCATCTCCTCCATCAGGTGAGATTGTGGTCAAAGGCAATAAAAAAATAGACACCATGGCATGACTATTATTATAATATTCTGATATCGTTTCCATGTATTCTTATTCGAAATTTAAACATACTGTGATATAAAAAGTTAGCGTTTGCATAGTATATATTCAAAAACTACTGGAAACTTTCCTGTTGATAAAAAATGATTTGATCGAAGACGATAACAGGTTAGACGAACATTTTCTACATACATTTTCGTATCATATATGTTGAAAAAAAAACGAAAACTTTATAGAAGATCGCGTACATGTCTGTCATTCCGTCCAATCCAATTTTCTAGGTGATAGCAGTTACAGACGCAAGCATTAGCCAAATAAAGAGATTCTCATTATTGGAGATTAGAATTAGAGTAACGCTGGAAATGCGCAGAAAGCGATAGCGGAGCGGCACGGTGAAGAGGCGTTTTTACGGTTAGAAAAACGCCCCCGCCACGGTTTTCGCAGCCGGTATTCTATACGGACTCTTCCACTAAAATTTGTATATAACAAGCGGTACAAGCGCCTATTCGAGGCACTGATTTACCACGCCACCACTGTTTGTGCTGTACTGTTTGTATAATAGATAATGTTTAGCATTAATGTCCTAAAATTCAATGTGATTTACACCAGGTTCTGGAATATTTAATTTTTATCTATACCGTTGAATATCTATAATATATCTAACTGTATTCAGCTATCTTACAACTCAACTGAAAATGACATTGAATTGATTTAATATTCGAGGTTTTTAAAATATTTCTGAGTATTCATATAAATTATCAGAATATACATTACCCCTTAAATCTTAATATATAGGTATATCATTCTAGTTATTAGAACAGGTTTTGCGATGTTATACAAAATATTATATTACACATAAAATACCATCACACATACTTTCATATAGGTGGTATACATAATCATATTTGAGACCGTCCCCTATGACGGTTAAAGAAATAGAATTGGAGCACGAAATTTCGGCAGAAATAGCCGTGCCCAGGTGTCTGAGCGGCTTAGGCATCCGGCGCTAAATCGGAAGACGCGGGTTCAATTCCCGCCCGGGGAATACAAATTTGTAAAATATGATATTTGAGACGGTTAGGCAAGATTGGCCTATGCATTGAAACACAGTTCAGTCTGAAAAATATAGGCAACTCTGACTGCATTTGCCGTCTAAAATACCTAATATTATCTGAAATAACAATAATGAATTGTAAAATTCTACGTAGGATCATGTAATTAAGTTACGAATCAACGACAAACAATTTTTCAAATATCTCGTATCAAAACCGGCTACATTTTTCATCTCGCCAAGTATCGAGTGCTGATATGCTATAAACCGCCACCGCGCCCGCGGCACAAATGGCACTAGATAAGGGTAAATAGCGCATTAAGTGCAACCGAGCTTTACTGCACTGCTCGTTTGAATTGTTAGTGAATTTTATGATAACATTATATCTGATGAGACCTTTATTTTTGATAGATCTTAAAGATGTTTTGACGAGATAATTGTTGTTCTTACTGTGAGAAAGCTATATTTTTAACGGAAAATACTTTAGAAATCCGTAAAAAAGATGCAGTATGCTAAAGTTATTATTTTCTCAATATTGAGGTATTTCACTAAGTGCAGCAATAAACTGAGCATATAAAGTGTTTGATATTAAGTAACGAACAATATTTTGAATTGGCGAGTAACATAGAATGGAAATCATATATGTAATACTTTTACTAATTTGTTTTTCATACGTCGACTTATGTCCTACCGAAAATTCCATTACATAAAAAATAAGAAATTATAAGAAAGTCCATTCTTGAATATATCGGTTTATAAAAATGTCTACTCAAGTAAAGGTCTTTTATTTTTATGTAAGGAAATGTCAACATGTTTAAAACCGAAATATCTTATAATAGGCGTCAGAAATGATCGTATCAGCTGTACGAACCAACTCTTACCTTTTCAATTATGCGTTGGCACGAGAATTTTAGTTATCACACTAATATTATAATGGCGAAAGTTTGAGTGTTAAGGTACATGTTTGTTACTTTTGCACGCTCATACTGCTGAACGGATTTGAATAAAATTTGTCATAAAGATAGTTGACAACCTGGAATAACACATAGGACACAATTTTCACGAAAAACTCGCGGGTTACACTGCGGGCGCAGCTAGTTTATATAACAGAATTCAATAACGTACTATTTTCATCAAATAATAATCAACGAGTAATAACTTGCATTATCACTATGGTGATATTTCCAACTTGGTTTGCAAATTGGATTGGAGGAACTCTTCAGGATTTCACGAACTATTGTCAACACGCAAAAAATCTTTGAACCAACTCACGATCCAATCAAATGCTTTTCAGAGACATATCTTGCCAGTGAGCTGCAATATTTCCTATAGCTTCTTTCCAGTGATATCTATGAATGAGTCGTAGGAACAAAATATTCTTCAAGTTTTCGCAGTAGTCGAAAATGTGACGGCATATGCCTGAACAAAGTAGATAGAATCGTTAGCAATACAAATTTGAACAATCGTGTTCCTCAATTTTCCTCTGAGTTTTGCTGCAGGTATTTTAATATTTTTTTCAAAGTTTCATTTGTGATCAAACCTTTTAAATAACAGTTGCTAAAAACGATATTTAAATGCCCTTAAAACAGAGCTTGTACATATTAGTAATATAGGTAGAGACATGAAATCTTACCTTCTATTGAAATATTAAGGGAAAAAAATCTCGTATTGATGCGTTGTATCATGGCTGGTGAAAGACCGATATGAGATAACGCTGGAAAAAAAGGAGCCAGTACAATTTATTATTGACAGTTTAAAATGAAAATATATAATGAGCTCTTCGGAAAGTTAATTAACTTAAAAACTTAAAATGATACATTTTTATTTTTCCTGATACCAATTGATAAGGGGACGCTATTGGTAAAAATATTTTTAAATCCCCAGCCCCTAGTATGTGGGTCACTAAGAAGAATACTTTTTTTATTTTTTTTATGCTTGATAGGTTAGCCTTTGACCACTATCTCACCTGATGGTAAGTGATGATGTGGTCGAGGATGTTGTTCAGACTAACCTAGAGTTACTGGCTCTCAAGGACAGCTTTAATTATATACCAATTGATAAGGTCCAAATCTTATCAAATACTAACAATGCAATATATTATAAGCAATATTTTTAAAGCAGTGATAGCTCAGTGGCTTTGGATATGGACTGTCGCGCAGCAGGTACATGGTTCGAATCCCGCCGCGGGCTTGAGCTTCACCGCATGGTGGAAAGGCATTTTTGCGAATGCCCGCCTGGCTAGCGACCACCCTCAAGTTGAAAATCTGTCGCCAAGCACCTAACCGCTACCGGTGTGTTCCGGCAGCTGTCCTTGAGAGCCAGTCATTCTAGGTTAAGCCTGTTAACACCTTCGACCCCATCATCACTTACCATCACGTGAGATTGTGGTCAAAGGCTTACCTATCAGCAATAAAAAAAAAATATATAAAGATTATTTAACTCACAAATTCAATATTTTGTCAAGTAGTTTCACTTTAGGTAATGAATAGATTCAGGCGTTACTTTGCGGAAATCCATGTTTAATAATAACAAATACTTTTAAGAGTATCTTAAAAAAAACATTAAATTCACCTTCGACCCCGTCATCACTTACCATCACGTGAGATTGTGGTCAAAGGCTTACCTATCAACAATAAAAAAATATATATATAAAGATTGTTTAACTTACAAATTCAATATTTTGTCAAGTAGTTTCACTTTAGGTAATGAATAGATTCAGGCGTTACTTTGCGGAAATCCATGTTTAATAATAACAAATACTTTTAAAAGTATCTTAAAAAACATTAAATAATATTCAAATAAAACACTTAAAAAAGCATAAAATTATATATCTAGTGACAAATCCGCCTAATTTTCCTGTTATCTACGTGACGTCACAAATATCACGCAGCATATTCTTCCGGTTAGGTTAGGTTATTTAATGTTTTTTTAAGATACTTTTAAAGGTATTTGTTATTATTAGTTTCACATTGTTATAAAATACTCATAAAATGCGATGGTCGTGTCCTTTCGAAGTTATACCAGTCTTTTGTGTTCACCTATTTATATTTCGAACACAAGTTCTTCCTTGTTTGAAATTCCGATATCGTTCCTTATCAGTTCGGGCGTAAGGTTCTATTGGCTATAAGAAACACGTAAATCATTCAAGTTTGAAAGATATCCTTGTCAAGACAACACACTGTCCAGTTTGTTTGGTACTTGCTTTATTTAGATCAGCATCAGCACCCTAAGTTAAATTCCAATCAGTGGAATAGAGCTAATCAGTTGTTCATCTATTGAAGCGCTCGTAGCGAAATTTGCTTAGCCATTCTACACCGATCAGCAAAGATAAGCAACGTCCGCCGCGGTCATGCGTTGGATGGGTGACCGCTGGTGACATTGCAACTGAGCGCTTCCGTGCTTCGGAGGGCACGTTTAGCCATCAGTCCCGGTTGTTGTCTTAGGATGGCACACGTTATAGCATGGTGGTAGGGTATACTTATTTTACTAATGCCCGCCTGGCTAGCTACCACCCTCAAGTAGAAAATCTGTCATCAAGCACCTAACGGTGTGTTCCGGCAGCTGTCCTTGAGCGCCAGTGATTCTAGGTTAGCCTGAACAACATCTTCGACCACATCGTCACTTACCATCAGGTGAGATAGTGGCCAAAGGCTAACCCATAAGGCATAAAAAAAAATGCCACGGCCACCGGAACATACTCGTTCGATCTGAAACTTTGTGCCCCAATCGTATTGCTTTAACTGTCATAGGCGATGTGCTTGTAATCATGTTATGAAATAATAGCTGTATCTCTTAAACCGTAAAGTAACTGATTGAAATTTTCACAGAATATTTGTTATGAAAACCACTTATTATTTATGAATACATTGGCCAAGTGCGGGTGGTCGCTCATTTAAGGTTACGAGCAACAACAACCGAAAACACACACATTCCGACCTGTGCCGCCACGCCGTGCACACCTGTCTACAGCTCCGCCAGTATCTCCCAGTGAGACCGCAATAGTCCCCGCACTATTGCCGTCTCACTCGGGTCATCGTTCCGACGCTAGTTGCAGACTAGTGCCTTGGAATACGCAGTCCTGACGAAGTTTTGTTTTGTGTGCAGAAGCTGAGCAGCCGCCGAACGCCGTGCAACGTGAGCTACGAGCTCGCCGTGCCGTCGCGCAGAGGCGCTCAAAGACGTCAGGCATTACCACCTACCCAAGTCCCTTGTTTCGGAACAACATCATATCGGGCTGGTGGTCTTGTTTTGACCGCACTTTTCGGTGCGCATTTCACAACTTTACTACTCGACACAACATTGTAACAGTGCGCGTAACAACACACTTTGTGCTGTTAAGCGACGTCATTCAGGCGTGGGGTAGCGTCAGCCAAACCCGTCTGAACGATCAAATCCGCCATTTGCTGCGGTCGCAGTGTGACACCCTACGGTGACAACGGCCACTGTTGTTGTTTTGGTTTAACCTTGCACCGTGGCCTTTCCCGCTTCACGGGTCAGCCGAAGCAAGCTGGGCTCCGGGACAACTGGCCTTGGGGTCGCCCCTAGTCAACCCCGGAGCAGCATTAGGAGCACCCCTCTCCGCCGAGAAAAAAGCTCGGAGAGGGTACACAACTAGGGCACACCATAGGTACTCACTCCCTCTCACACAAGTGAGCTCACGAGTTGCGAGAGGGAGACAGAACCCGTTAGGCCATCCTGAGTATTCCCCTCAGGATGCAACGTCCCTCTAACGGTGAGGTGGAGGTCCTTCAGACCTTCGCCCTCCGCTACCCCGAACTCTACGCTGATCATCAGCAATCACTTAACGATGCAGAGAGTGCCCGCCTCACGGACACTCTCATCGCTCCCTCCGGAACTCCAATTCCGGAGGCCATTGTCCCTCCTCTGACCCGGTCCTTCTCAGAGGACAGCCCGACTTCGCCCGCTCCGGGCCCTGACAACAGACGCACGGTGGCAGCCCCTCCCCGTGAGAGGTCTCGCTCGCGCTCACCGATCGGGAGGCCAGCGAGCACCCGTCCCTCCATCGCCGTTGTCGAGCCCACTTCGGACTCCGAAACGGAGATGGATGTAGATCCGAGTCGTGCCTTACGCACTGACTCGGACTCCGATAACGACGGCTATACCGTCGTAGACAGAAAACGCAAGCGTGCTCCTAAAGCCGCTAGTTGCGCAACTTCCGCCCCTCCCGCCAAGGCACCCGCTAAGGCCCCCGCCTCCGGCAAGAAGCCGACCCCCGCCCCGCGCCCCGCGTCTCCTCCCTCCGCTCCGGCCACCACTGCCGCGTCCCCTCAGGACGCGAGCGCGCGCCGCGAAAAACCGCCTCCGCCCCTGTTCATCCAGGACAAAACCAAATGGGACATGCTGTCCCGTTTAGTTTCGGATCGTGGGATCCACTACACTAATGCCCGCTCCACGCAGCAGGGCATTAAAGTTCAAGTGTCCACCATTAGCGACCACAGAGCGCTAACAAAGCTCCTCCGTAAAGAGAGCATAAGTTTTCACACTTATGCGCTCGAAGAGGAGAAAGTCCTCCGAGTGGTCATCCGCGGTGTGCCCAAGGAGGTACATACCGATTCGGTATGTGCCGACCTGAAGGCACAAGACTTCCCCGTACATGCAGTTCACCGCATGTACAGCGGGAAGGACCGCAGTCCCTACGATCTAGTACTCGTAGTACTAGATCGTACACCTGAAGGCAAGGCCATTTTTAATTTAAAAAAGGTCTGTGGCCTCTCAGGACTCGATGTCCAAGCCCCATACAAGAATGGGAGTCCCTCGCAGTGCCATAACTGCCAACTATACGGGCACGCCTCCCGTTTCTGCTTCGCTCGCGCTAGGTGCGTTAAGTGCCTAGGCGATCACGCGACAGCAGCGTGCACTCGCACCCGGGATTCGCCGGACCCACCCAGTTGTGTTCTATGCGGTGCTCAAGGGCATACCGCGAATTACCGTGGTTGCCCTAAAGCACCACGAGTGAACCACAGGGTGGCAAGGCATAGGCCGACCCGCCCCTCTTATGACCGTTACCAACGGGTAAGTCCCAAACTAACGGTAGTACCTGCCTCACAGGTAATACCCGCGCCGCTCCCAGCCCGTAACGCATGGTCCAAACCACCCAGTATGGTTAAGACCGTCGCTACCGCCCGCGCCCCGGCCCGTGCGCCCGCGCCCGCTCCCGCACCCGCCCGCGCCGCGGCCCCTGCCCGCGCACCGGCCCCGGCTCGCCCCGCGCTCCCGGCACCCGCTGCCAACACCGTTCGCGCCCCTCCCCGCGCCGCTTCCCGGCCACAAGCTCCCCCTATGCCATTGATGGCTGCCCCTCTTCAAGAGGCAATCAACCTAGTCAGCGATCTGGCTATGTCGGTTGACATCAATGAGGTACAAGAGCTATTCCACAAGATGCAATACGCTCAATCCCCAGCGGACGTGATCCAATACACATTGGAACACGCAAACTTACTAAGCGCCCTTAAGCGCTTCGTCCCCCAGGCCCCTCCCCAGTACAACCACTATGGGTAGTACAACCGAACGCACGAAACCGTACTCAGTTTCGTTAGCGTCATTTAACGCTGACGGCCTCTTCAAACAACGTGACCTCGTCCACGACTTTTGTTGTACCCACCTTATCGATATCTTATGCGTGCAGGAAACCTTTCTAAAACCGGGGAAGGCAAACCCTAGGTTTGCCAATTACAGAACGGTACGTAATGATAGAGTGAACTCCCGTGGGGGAGGCACTCTTATCTATTACAAAAGGTCCCTGCACTGCATTCCCCTACCTACCCCGACTCTTGTTAATATGGAAGCATCTTGTTGCCTCCTAGCTATGACTGGTCATCAACCTATAGTCATAGCGTCCTGTTACCAAGCTTGCTCCAAGCCGATCGTCCGAGCTGACTTAGAAGCCTTGTTCTCATTAGGAAGCGCCGTCCTTCTGATTGGCGACTTCAACAGTAAGCACATCCTATGGAATTGTAACGTCAACAATCCCAAAGGTATTGCACTTGAAAACCTAATCGCAGAACTTAACTTTGACATAATTGCGCCCACTGAGCCCACTCACTACCCTTATATGGAAGACCATCGATCTGACTTGCTTGACATGGCACTACTCAGAGGCGTAACACTCCGGTTACGCTCCATAGAAGTGGTTCACGAGCTTCACTCTGACCACCGACCCATTATACTGCGACTAGGTCCCGACCCAACGACTGACCTCCCCCGCCCCACTAAGACGATAGTGAACTGGAAGCAAGTAGGCGATGCCCTAAAGGCTATCAGTTCACCGGACCTTGACAAGATCCCTGACGACATCCTGACTAAAGATGACGTAACCCTTGCGATCGATTCGTTCACCAATCACCTCTCCACCGTAGTAGGTGCATCCGCAAAGGAGGTCATAGTGCCGGACGACCGGCGCCTTGTCATTCCAGCGGATGTGAGACGATTGGTGACGGAGAGTAAAGCAGTGACCCGACATTACGACTCTTACCCCAGTAAAGAGAACAAAACTAAGAAACGCCACTTCGAACGCATGGTTCAAAGTCGCATGTCTGAGTTGCGTGATCAACAATGGGGCGATAAACTTTCAAACCTCGTGCCAAGCCACCATGCTTACTGGGACTTGGCGCGAGGCTTGAAAGGAAGTAACCATAACGACATGCCTCCCTTATACAGACCAGTCCCACTAGTCCCAGCGTTCTTTGACGAAGACAAAGCTGAGTGCCTAGCTGATAGCCTAGAGGCTCAGTGTTCCCCTAACGTAGATCACGTTGACCAAGCCCACCTCGATTCGGTGGATGCTGAAGTCGAACGTAAAAGCTCTGTGGTCACCTCTGAACTCCCACCAATCACCTTAGCGACTTACGCTGAGGTGGAGAGACTGATCAAGGCCCTCCGACCGCGCAAATCCCCCGGTGCCGATGGCATCTCCAACAGGGTTCTTAAAACCCTCTCTCCTCCTCTCATCCATCTCTTAGTCAGCATCTTCAATGCTGCTATGAGCCACTGCTTATTCCCAGACACCTGGAAATGTGCAAATGTCATTGGCATTCACAAACCAGGCAAAAGCTCATCTGACCCCACCAGTTACCGCCCCATCAGCCTCCTCAGTGCCTTAGGCAAACTTTACGAGCGGTTACTTGCAAACCGTCTCCAGTCCCATGCTAAGGAACACCACCTTATCCCAGATGAGCAGTTTGGCTTCAGACCCGGACACTCATGCGTCCAACAGGTGCACCGCCTCACGGAGCACATCATTGAGGGCTTCAATAAGTACCCCAAACCCCAGACTACGCTAGCAGTCTTCCTCGACGTAGCGAAAGCTTTTGACAAAGTCTGGCACAACGGCTTGATCTACAAGCTATACCAATTTGGCGTGCCAGAACGTCTTGTGCTCATCCTACAAGACTTCCTTAAAGCCAGAAGCTTTCGCTATCGCGTGGAAGGCACCCTCTCCTCCCCCCACCCAGTCAGAGCCGGAGTCCCTCAGGGCTCCGTGCTATCACCTATTCTCTTTGCACTGTATACCAGTGACATCCCACGCTCTCAGCCCAAAGTATTCCTAGCCCAATATGCGGACGATACCGCCATTTATACCACTGGGTGGCATATCAACAGACAGTCCTATTTCGTCATTCAACGGGCCGTCACCGAGATCGGTGACTGGTTCCGAAAATGGCGCATCGCGGTCAACCCAGCTAAAAGCACAGCTATGTGCTTTACTGAGAAGACACGCTCCCCTTACCCGAAACCGCTTATTTTGTTCGACGAACCCATTCCCTGGGTTCCTAGAACAAAATACCTCGGAATCACCCTTGATCGTCATCTCACCTTTAACGATCACATAACAACCGTCCGTAACAGAGCGGCCTTCGTAATGGGTCGCCTTGGTCCCCTACTTCGCAAAGAGAGTAAAATGTCTCTTAGTAATAAGAAGACACTTTACACTGCCTGCATCCGCCCCATCATGACTTACGCATCAGTAGTGTTTAGTCATGCTAGTGAGGCCCACCTTCATAAACTTCAAGTCATCCAAAACCGTTTTCTTCGTAATGCAACCGGCGCCCCGTGGTATATCCGGAACACCGAGTTGCATTGCGACTTAAACCTTCCCTCTCTAGCGCAGTTCAATAAGGACTGCGCCCGCCGATACTTTGATCGAGCGCCCCACCACCCGAACCCATTGGTTGTCCAGGCATCGAACTACTCGACTGCCTCTTCTATCCCATTTATCGCTATAACCGCCTATAACCTATAACGCCAGGTTATCTATATCGTAGGTAAAGGCTAACCTATAGAAAAATCCAATAATTGTATTATTAAGCTTCAAAATAACAAGTTTAATTGCTTTCCGTTATTTTAACTTCAAAGACAACCGCAATTTTTCTTAAATAATTTTGTTACGCCACTCATCTCCGTTCCTCACCAAACAAAATTAAACTCTTCTTTGTGTACATGTCCTAATTAAAGTTTGTCCTTCACTAAATTTTCAAACAAGTTAAGAAACTTTCCAAAGTTCTAATTAAAACCTCTGTCGGGTTTATTCTAAGAAACTCATTGACCGTTTGCAACTTCTTCCATTAAAAAAATGTAAACAAAAATATTATTATTATTAGATGACGACACGAGCAAGTATGGAAGGCGCTTAAGTATAGTTTGCAATTGTAATTGATAACTTACGCTCGAGTTGAACACTCTACTCTTCATCATTAATGCAACGAAATACCTAAAACTCTTACCAAAGATTGCAACATCGCAATGAACATAGATTTAAACCTACAACTTTACTTTAACCATTACATATTTATTTTCTAATACAATCCGTTAATTTTTAAATGAAATAATAATGTTCAGTAATTTATAAATATTTTCTTAAGAATCATCAATTTAACATTACTTACGTAGGGTGATTTTCTATATAAGGAAATCGTATTTGCTCTGTACCATTTGAATTATACACGACTTATTTTTTGAGCACGCAGTATTGAAAAGATTATACTGTTCAATTTTAAACAACCGTTTATATAACTATACTTTTAACCTTTATAAAACGCCTGCTTTGATTAATAATTTTTTTTTGCATATGATACACGATTTGTTGCCTTATGGGAAAAGCTAAATAAAACGAGTAAGTAGGTAAATCGACCAAATAGCAGTATGTCAAGCATATTAATGCAGAGTTGCTCAAGTAGCATAATGTCGAAGACTCGAAACTAAACTCGAAACTCTACTAAGCAAACCAGCCAAGCAGCCAATTTACCTAAGTGCGTACAAGCAAAGTCATAATAAACTAATACGACGTATCTACTCGTACTTTCAAAACGTGGTCTATAAGTCAGTCACTTAGGGCAACGCCTATAGGTACAGTATAAAAACATTTTTTTAGAGAACTTACTATTCTGATATTCTACTACTTAGCCTCACAGTTATATGGAGATACGAAGATGCTGACATGCTTCTGATTGGTTTATTTGCATATTGAGTCGTTACGCTTAGCAGTCGTTCTGGTTCAGATAGCACAACGTATTTTAAAACAAAAACCATTGCAATTATCATTTTATAACCACTATCCCGTACGTGGTTCTTGTATAATAAGTATTCTCTAACAAGACAAAGGAATACACAAACACATATTTTAAAACGTTAAAGCTTTTGTTTAACACCACTTCTTGGTAATGACGCTCATAGATAGTACATACAAATATTTTCAATCGATGGGGGTTTTGCGTTGATTAGGAAACAGCTCTGTCGTGCGCATAATATACTGTAACATCCTACTAACGTCGACATGGCCACTAGCAAGCTGATTGTTCCTTTTCCTATGCCGTGTACTAACTTATTTAATAACAAAATGAGTGATGTACGAGTACCACCTACTCGAAAATGTCTCGCAAATTAGTTCAAGTGTCATGCAAACATATTCTAAAGTAAGTCATATAGCCCAATACGCTATACCTAGCAATAATGCTGATTGGATTTTATTTTCCCTATCTATAATATGATTTAAATTTGAAACCTTAGAGACTGGCAGTCTAAGTTTCTGGCATTCTACGTATCTGACGTAAAGCGTAAAACCAAAGTTCTTTACCTTATTTACCTAAAAAAAATTTGTCGAGCGACAAAAGTAATTTAAAGCAGTAGTTATTCTCAATATTCTAGTCTAAGAAAAGAAAAGTTAAAGAAAGTTAAGAAGAGTTAAGAAAAGTTAATGAACACGTACTCTACGTTCTAATTCTGCCATGAATAAGAGCTTCCAGTCTGTTTCCACTACACATTACAACATCTACAAAATCCAAGCAACCTAACCTAACTTAAAAACTAACCTGTTCCTTTATAGAAAGTGCTATTCTACAATATGCATCAAACAAGATAATTAAGGATTACATTATTGTAACTATCAAAAAAGAAACAGTAAAGCGTCTAGTGATTTTGTCTTTTCACGAACGCAATTGCAGCAACTTTTTATTTATACTAGTAAATATATACCTATAATTTACAAATCAGTAGTTTCATAAAATGCAATGAATATTTTACTAGTACTGTTGCTTTATACCTTGTCAGATTAAAACAGTATTTTGCTCGGTTATAAAGCATTTATTCCTTCAGTGAGTCTGAATCCCTCAGTTCATTCATGATTTGAGTCTCAAAATTCCCTTATTGATATTTTTCATACGAGTACCTGCGACAGGTAAATATTTACATTTGCAAAAGTTAAGTTTATGTATACTCGTATTTGTGATGAAATAACGCTGCCCTGTTTTTCCTTCGAGAAAAATCCTTTTATTTTCAAAGCAACGATTAGTCGTTGACTAATTAATTGCGTTCCACTGGCGACACCAATTCCTTATTCTATTAGCATTTTAATTCAATTTGTTAGCCACAGTTGCCTTTGGTATTTCTTCCGCGTATTCTTTTTGTATAGATCTTTGGGATTTTATTACGTTTTTTCTTGTTACGAGTATCTAAATATAAAATCAATAAGATATTATTTGCTTTTTATAATACGTCTATAGTAGTGCACAGACACATTAAGGACAAAACAAAAAGTTCCTTTTGAAAATATAATATGTTCTCTCTTGACTCTTGATAAGAACTCTGCCTTTCACAATTCATATTACGAGTATATCTATATCTATTAGGATTTCATACCTTTATATTACAAGTAGTAAGGAATCTTTTATTTATCATATCATATAAAAATACGAAAATAATAGGTGTGAAACAACTAATTAACACAAATCGATAGTGTAATTGATAATATCTATGTCATAAAAATTTATATATTATACTAGCGGCCCGCCCCGGCTTCGCATGAGTAATTAGGTACGACTATAAATTGAGATGTAAGCTATCCCATCTTTCAATTTGGATCAAATTGCACACGATGTGCAAATTGATCCAAATTGAATAAAATTGGTTTAGTAGTTTAGGAGTCCATCGCGGACAAACAACGTGACACGTAATTTTTATATAAAGATTGTTCAGTGTCGGTACCTACCGTAAAATTAAATGCTTAACTAAACGTGTTTTTCGAGATTTATTTATAAGAGTACAACTAATGCATTTCGTAAAATATGTAATATTTCAAATGATTGTGCTAGGAGGTACACAAAAACAAAAACTCACATAAGTGGTGTATAACCGAATTATATCTTGAACCATTAAAAAAATTGTCCATCACTATAAAACTAATTATTTTATTATTTTATACATATGTAGATATTTAATGTCCATAAAAATACTTAGTATAAGTTAGTTTTACTGGGCAGAGCGCTGACAATCCATATTTATGTAGTTATAGAGTTCAATGTTTATCTACTTAATAATTAACCGTTCTATCATAATTCTTCTAAGTTGCTGATTTTGACGACAATTAGAACGATATGAGATTCATAAAAGTACACGGCGCAATGTTTTGTGGGATCAAAGAAGGTAATAATGTCGACATTAAAAAAATAAAAGTTAAGTAAATGGCTATTCTTTATTGAAGCTCATATCTTGTTTAAACAGAAGCTCAACGAAACTTTACGAGAAGTCGTCACAGAAAATTCGTTACGGTGTCTTCGGCCAACAACCTCCTTATCTGGACTGTAAAGTTCATCTCATTTTTATATCTATCGTTTCTTATTTCAGGGTTTCTTTTTCTTACTACTTGCGATATATTATCTGGATCTAGATTGGTAGACTTTATTGTTAATACATTCAATTCTGTAAGTGCATTGAAGTGTACCTACTGTAAATGAATCTTTATACATTGTATAATTTTACATATTCGATTTATTCTTATTGAATGGGACGTTTTAGAATTCATTGTTAAAGACTCTTTATTGGATTGATAGATAGAAAACACTTTATTCGTACAACAACCAAAAAAATAACAAAACAATAAAAACTTATATGCGTAAGCGTAAAATGTTTTCCAGGCAACCGGGAAGTATATGTATTATTGAACTCATACTTCGTATTGGTACTATATATGGAGTCAGGTTTCTGTGTTTTTTCGGAGTCTATTAGATTTTTCCACTTTGCTTTATTTATGTACTATTTCATGACAGCATAACATGTCTATAAAACAATGAACTTATAAAGAAAATATTATATAGTAGCACATAAAACTCATATTCTGTGTTCTGTTTTTTTAAATGCCTTTATTAACAAATTACTACGAACTATATACAACACAACAGCTACTACAATGAAAGAATTTAGACAACCTACAAGTCATTGCAGACTCACAGGCTGTCCAAATGTTCTATATTGATTTTACTTTTACATTGTTTACTTTTTTCGTATAGAAAAGACATTGTAGACCTTCTTGACAAACGCAAACTCGAGGTAGATTTACCGGAACCCCCATATATCCCCTGAATCCCGGTGGTTTTGCAGAGCCACGAAACGCAACACTATTCGTAAAGTAACTCAGCTTCGTCGTCATTTCACTTTTAAAACGAAAATGCTCTGTCGTGCCCTGGGCTAAGTTTACACAATTTGAACAATATTGACCTTTAAGGGACTCACCCGCTACTGGCACTTGATGTCCTCCTTGTTTTAAGTATGATATTTTCGCTTTATAATATTTTATAACACACACGTCGCGACTAGGTATGTACCGCCGGTGCCATTTTTTCTATTCTAGCTTCTCAGCGCTCGCGCTAAGACGGGGGGCGCTCGACCGTACGCGTCGGTTGGCTGCGAAGTGTCTTCCGTGGATTTGGCGGGTAATTAGAAAACATATAGTTCAAGTTCCCTATGTGCTCCATTGCCTGTGTCAACTGTGGAAGTATTTAATAATAAACAATCCATAAATATTTAGTCAGGAAAAATTATTCGTAATGGTGAGCAAGTAAGTAATTAAAAAGAACTTTATCAGGGCTGCTCAGTTTCTGATCGACTGATCCATCCATCGTAAAAACCACCAGGAGGTTTATTTCTTTTATTAAATTTCCTAAATGTGAAACGCCGTCTTTTTGGGTAACACGGCATTGTCAGATATTCTGCTTTATGAAATATATAATGTGGAATCACTGCTGCGTTTCGGCGTTATATAGGCACCGTAGCAAATGATATATCTGGGCGAACGAGACCTAAGATCTAATTATGTTTCTCGATCGTGCGCTCGTAGAGTCAAGACCTCCTGGGGATGCTTCGTGTAGAAAATTCTTCCGGTTTGACTGCGTGGCGTACGTGACGTCACGTCGGCTTAACAGCAAAATTAGGCGGAATTGTTACTAGTTATATTGTTATATTTTTAAGTGTTTTATTAATTATTTTTTTATGCCTTATAGGTTAGCCTTTGACCACTATCTCTCCTGATGGTAAGTAATGATGTGGTCCAAGATGTTGTTCAGGCTAACCTAGAATAACTGGCTCTCAAGGACAGCTGCCGGAACACACCGTTAGGTGCTTGGCGACTGATTTTCTACTTGAGGGTGGTAGCTAGTCAGGCGGGCATTCGCAAAATGCACTAACACCATGCTATAACGACTGCCATCCTAAGACAACAACCGGGACTGACGGCTTAACGTGCCCTCTGAAGCACGGAAGCGCTCAGTAGTAATGTCACCAACGGTCACCCATCCAACTTATGACCGCGGCGGACGTTGCTTAGCTTTGCCGATCGCTTCAAAAATATAATTCTTCTATGTTTATAGTCTGATCCTTTCAATTGGGTCTGCAAAAGGCATATGTAAAATTTTTTTTTTTTTTAGGGAGGACATAGATGCTGGCTACCGCCTGTGCGGTCGTCCAGCTCCACCGGGTTTTGGGCGAGGGCCTGGCCCTACAATAGCCCGGGAGGGAGAAGTGCCGAAGGCACTTCTCCCGAGACGGGCGTAGAAGGCGAAAAGCGCTTTCTACCTCCGTCTCCTGCGGACGCCGAAAACGTACCGCTACTATAGGAGGGGTTGACAGCGAGCTCAAGGGCACCACTGTGGTTCGGACCTCGGCTTGTCTCGCTGCCGAGAGACATGGGGGGGATCGGAGCAAAATGCCTCTGTGCAACTGCAGTGTTGCACAATTGGGCCCTACTGAATAATACTCTTTGACTATTTGGAGAGCAATTTATCGTGACCTTGTTTTTGCCTCGAGCTCGCCGGCGAGCTCGGTGTTTGATTGTGTGACCTCTGATTACCTCACACCTGGGGATTTTACCTCGACGACTTGCGGATAACGCTAAAGCTGCCAACGTAATGGCTGCGATGGGGTCATCCGGGTCGTCTAATACCTGCCGTGGTCGGCGACGGGGGGGTTTGAAAAATGGGATAGAAGAGGCAGTCGAGTAGTTCGATGCCTGGACAACCAATGGGTTCGGGTGGTGGGGCGCTCGATCAAAGTATCGGCGGGCGCAGTCCTTATTGAACTGCGCTAAAGAGGGAAGGTTTAAGTCGCAATGCAACTCGGTGTTCCGGATATACCACGGGGCGCCGGTTGCATTACGAAGAAAACGGTTTTGGATGACTTGAAGTTTATGAAGGTGGGCCTCACTAGCATGACTAAACACTACTGATGCGTAAGTCATGATGGGGCGGATGCAGGCAGTGTAAAGTGTCTTCTTATTACTAAGAGACATTTTACTCTCTTTGCGAAGTAGGGGACCAAGGCGACCCATTACAAAGGCCGCTCTGTTACGGACGGTTGTTATATGATCGCTAAAGGTGAGATTCCGATCAAGGGTGACTCCGAGATATTTTGTTTTACTAACCCAGGGGATGGGTTGGTCGAACAAAGTTATAGGTTGCGGGTAACGGGGGCGGCCCTTCTCAGTAAAGTACATAGCTGCACTTTTAACTGGGTTGACCGCGATGCGCCATTTACGGAACCAGTCACCGATCTCGGTGATGGCCCGTTGGAGGGCGGGAATGGATTTTCTACTGATATGCCACCCAGTGGTATAAATAGCGGTATCATCCGCGTATTGGGCTAATAGGACGTTAGGCTGAGAGCGTGGGATGTCGCTGGTATACAGCGCGAAAAGAATGGGTGATAGCACGGAGCCCTGAGGGACTCCGGCTCTGACTGGGTGGGGGGAGGAGAGGGTGCCTTCCACGCGATAGCGAAAGCTTCTGGCTTTAAGGAAGTCTTGTAGGATGAGCACAAGACGTTCTGGCACGCCAAATTGGTATAGCTTGTAAATCAAGCCATTGTGCCAGACTTTGTCAAAAGCTTTCGCTACGTCGAGGAAGACTGCTAGCGTTGTCTGGGGTTTGGGGTACTTGTTAAAGCCCTCAATGATGTGCTCCGTGAGGCGGTGCACCTGTTGGACGCATGAGTGTCCGGGTCTGAAGCCAAACTGCTCATCTGGGATAAGGTGGTGTTCCTTAGCATGGGACTGGAGACGGTTTGCAAGTAACCGCTCGTAAAGTTTGCCTAAGGCACTGAGGAGGCTGATGGGGCGGTAACTGGTGGGGTCAGATGAGCTTTTGCCTGGTTTGTGAATGCCAATGACATTTGCACATTTCCAGGTGTCTGGGAATAAGCAGTGGCTCATAGCAGCATTGAAGATGCTGACTAGGAGATGGATGAGAGGAGGAGAGAGGGTTTTAAGAACCCTGTTGGAGATGCCATCGGCACCGGGGGATTTGCGCGGTCGGAGGGCCTTGATCAGACTCGCCACCTCAGCGTAAGTCGCTAAGGTGATTGGTGGGAGTTCAGAGGTGACCACAGAGCTTTTACGTTCGACTTCAGCATCCACCGAATCGAGGTGAGCTTGGTCAACGTGATCTACGTTAGGGGAACACTGAGCCTCTAGGCTATCAGCTAGGCACTCAGCTTTGTCTTCGTCAAAGAACGCTGGGACTAGTGGGACTGGTCTGTATAAGGGAGGCATGTCGTTGTAGTTACTTCCTTTCATACCTCGCGCCAAGTCCCAATAAGCCTGGTGGCTTGGCACGAGGTTTGAAAGTTTGTCACCCCATTGTTGATCACGCAACTCAGACATGCGACTTTGAACCATGCGTTCAAAGTGGCGTTTCTTAGTTTTGTTCTCTTTACTGGGGTAAGAGTCGTAATGTCGGGTCACTGCTTTACTTTCCGTCACTAATCGTCTCACATCCGCTGGAATGACAAGGCGCCGGTCGTCCGGCACCATGACCTCCTTTGCGGATGCACCTACTACGGTGGAGAGGTGATTAGTGAACGAATCGATCGCAAGAGTTACGTCATCTTTAGTCAGGATGTCGTCAGGGATCTTGTCAAGGTCCGGTGAACTGATAGCTTTTAGGGCAACGCCTAATTGCTTCCAGTTCACTATCGTCTTAGTGGGGCGGGGGAGGTCTGTTGTTGGGTCGGGACCTAGTCGCAGTATAATGGGTCGGTGGTCAGAGTGAAGCTCGTGAACCACTTCTATGGAGCGTAACTGGAGTGTTACGCCTCTGAGTAGTGCCATGTCAAGCAAGTCAGGTCGAAAGTCTTCCGTGTGAGGGTAGTGAGTGGGCTCAGTGGGCGCAATTATGTCAAAATTAAGTTCTGCGACTAGTTTTTCAAGTGCAATGCCTCTGGGATTGTTGACGTTACAATTCCATAGGATGTGCTTACTATTGAAGTCGCCAATCAGAAGGACGGCGCTTCTTAATGAGAACAATGCTTCTAAGTCAGCTCGGACGATCGGCTTTTGACAAGCTTGGTAACAGGACGCTATGACTATGGGTTGATGACCAGTCATAGCTAGAAGGCAACAAGATGCTTCCATATTAACAAGAGTCGGGGTAGGTAAGGGGATGCAGTGCAGGGACCTTTTGTAATAGATAAGAGTGCCTCCCCCACGGGAGTTCACTCTATCATCACGTACCGTTCTGTAATTGGCAAACCTAGGGTTCGCCTTCCCCGGTTTTAGAAGGGTTTCCTGCACGCATATAATGTCGATAAGGTGGGTGCAACAAAAGTCGTGGACAAGGTCACGTTGTCTAAAGAAACCGTTAGCGTTGAATGACGCTAACGAAACTGAGCGCGGTTTCGTGCGTGCGGTTGTACTACCCATAGTGGTTGTACTGGGGAGGGGCCTGGGGAACGAAGCGCTTAAGGGCGCTTAGTAAGTTCGCGTGTTCCAATGTGTATTGGATCACGTCCGCTGGGGATTGAGCGTATTGCATCTTGTGGAATAGCTCTTGTACCTCATTGATGTCAACCGACATAGCCAGATCGCTGACTAGGTTGATTGCCTCTTGAAGAGGGGCAGCCATCAATGGCATAGGTGGAGCTTGTGGCCGGGAAGCGGCGCGGGGAGGCGCGCGAATGGTGTTGGCGACGGGTGCCGGGAGCGCGGGGCGAGCCGGGGCCGGTGCGCGGGCAGGGGCCGCGGCGCGGGCGGGTGCGGGTGCGGGCGCGGGTGCGGGCGCGCGGGCCGGGGCGCGGGCGGTAGCGACGGTCTTAACCATACTGGGTGGTTTAGACCATGCGTTACGGGCTGGGAGCGGCGCGGGTATTACCTGTGAGGCAGGTACTACCGTTAGTTTAGGGCTTACCCGTTGGTAACGGTCGTAAGAGGGACGGGTCGGCCTATGCCTTGCCACCCTGTGGTTCACTCGTGGTGCTTTAGGGCAGCCACGGTAATTCGCGGTATGCCCTTGAGCACCGCATAAAACACAGCTGGGTGGGTCCGGCGAATCCCGGGTGCGAGTGCACGCTGCTGTCGCGTGATCGCCTAGGCACTTAACGCACCTAGCGCGAGCGAAGCAGAAACGGGAGGCGTGCCCGTATAGTTGGCAGTTATGGCACTGCGAGGGACTCCCATTCTTGTATGGGGCTTGGACATCGAGTCCTGAGAGGCCACAGACCTTTATTAAATTAAAAATGGCCTTGCCTTCAGGAGTACGATCTAGTACTACGAGTACTAGATCGTAGGGGCTGCGGTCCTTCCCGCTGTACATGCGGTGAACTGCATGTACGGGGAAGTCTTGTGCCTTCAGGTCGGCACATACCGAATCGGTATGTACCTCCTTGGGCACACCGCGGATGACCACTCGGAGGACTTTCTCCTCTTCGAGCGCATAAGTGTGAAAACTTATGCTCTCGTGGCGGAGGAGTTTAGTTAGCGCTCTGTGGTCGCTAATGGTGGAAACTTGGACTTTAATGCCCTGCTGCGTGGAGCGGGCATTAGTATAGTGGATCCCACGATCCGAAACTAAACGGGACAGCATGTCCCATTTGGTTTTGTCCTGAATGAACAGGGGCGGAGGCGGTTTTTCGCGGCGCGCGCTCGCGTCCTGAGGGGACGCGGCAGTGGTGGCCGGAGCGGAGGGAGGAGACGCGGGGCGCGGGGCGGGGGTCGGCTTCTTGCCGGAGGCGGGGGCCTTAGCGGGTGCCTTGGCGGGAGGGGCGGAAGTTGCGCAACTAGCGGCTTTAGGAGCACGCTTGCGTTTGCGGTCAACGACGGTATAGCCGTCGTTATCGGAGTCCGAGTCAGTGCGTAAGGCGCGACTCGGATCTACTTCCATCTCCGTTTCGGAGTCCGAAGTGGGCTCGACAACGGCGATGGAGGGACGGGTGCTCGCTGGCCTCCCGATCGGTGAGCGCGAGCGAGACCTCTCACGGGGAGGGGCTGCCACCGTGCGTCTATTATCCGGGCCCGGAGCGGGCGAAAGCGGGCTGTCCTCTGAGAAGGACCGGGTCAGAGGAGGGACGTTGGCCTCCGGGATTGAAGTCCCGGAGGGAGCAATAAGAGTGTCCGTGAGGCGGGCACTCGCTTCCTCTTCGAGGAGTTGCATGTGTGCAACATACAGATCGGGGTGGCGGAGGGCGAAGGTCTGAAGGACCTGCACCTCACCGTTAGAGGGACGGGACTGCATCCTGAGGGGAATACTCAGGACGCCCTATCAAGGGTTTGAATTCCCTCACACACCTTGTGAGCACACTGTGTGAGAGGGAGTGTGTACCTAAGGTGTGCCCTAGTTGTGTACCCTCTCCGAGCTTTTTTCTCGGCGGAGAGGGGTGCTCCTAAGCGCTACTCCGGGGTTGACTAGGGGTGACCCCAAGGCCAGTAATCCCGGAGCCCAGCTTGCTTCGGCTGACCCGTGAAGCGGGAAAGGCCACGGTGCAAGGTTAAACCAAAACAACAACAGTGGCCGTTGTCACCGTAGGGTGTCACACTGCGACCGCAGCAAATGGCGGATTTGATCGTTCAGACGGGTTTGGCTGACGCTACCCCACGCCTGAACGACGTCGCTTAACAGCACAAAGTGTGTTGTTACGCGACTGTTACTATGTTGTGTCGGGTAGTAAAGTGGTGAAATGCGCACCGAAAAGTGCGGTCAAAACAAGACCACCAGCCCGATATGATGTTGTTCGTCCGAAACAAGGGACTTGGGTAGGTGGTAATGCCTGACGTCTTAGAGCGCCTCTGCGCGACGGCACGGCGAGCTCGTAGCTCGCGTTGCTCGGCGTTCGGCGGCTGCTCCGCTTCTGCACACAAAACAAAAACTTCGTCAGGACTGCGTATTCCAAGGCACTGGTCTGCAACTAGCGTCGGAACGATGACCCGAGTGAGACGGCAATAGTGCGGGGACTATTGCGGTCTCACTGGGAGATACTGGCGGAGCTGTAGACAGGTGTGCACGGCGTGGCGGCACAGGTCGGGATTGTGGTGGCAATGATATGTAAAAATATTAGAGTATTGTTATTATCATATACGAGTACCGCAAAGCCACACAACATGCAATGTGCCAAATTTGGCTAGCCACAAATGGCCCATAAACATTCTAGACAATCCGCCATATGGTTGATATTCCTACCGCTACTAGTCAAAAGATCTCGTCGTTCTTCATTCACAATGTCCCGCGAATCCTATTCGCTTTTGCTATTCTGGTATAACTGATGTTAATTAAACGTTGCTTGTTTTTAAATTTCTGTATTTTTCATTTTATAAAAAGGATGTTCTGCAGATTTGAGCTTATACGAAAACATAGATATAGTATATGAAAGAGCAGCTATATTTTAATATAAAAGATATCACGTAGACATCAGAGGTAGATTTTAGATAACCATAAGATATGTAAACAGTATTTAATCCCGTGCATTGCTTTGTTTATTAATGATCTCTTCAAACCTTCGGCGGAACTTCGAGTTGCTCAAGGCTTCAATCGAAGATATGAGAGATGATTATCTTTCTTTTAGTTTATATCAAAAAGTACCTATCATCATCACATCAACTGAAACATCCACTGTTGAACAAGGCTCCACCATTTGGGGATTTGCCATAAACCCCACGTATGGCTGGCGTTTTGGGGATTTAGTACCTTTTTTATATGAAATTGTGACGGAACAAGCACGAGGCCCATTGATGTTAAGCAGACTAACCTCTGCCTACAACAGATGCATTTCTTGACTGTTGTCGGAATACACTGTTAGGTGCTTGGCGATAGATTATCTACTTAAGAGTGGAAGCTAGCCAGATGAGCTTTTATTTTTTTTATGCGGTGAACCTCAAGCCGGCGGTTGGTATCGACCCTTGGGCCTATAGTACGGCAGTCCATACCTATTACCGCTCGGCAATTACTGCTTCATAGAGTATATTAATCTCTCGAAAAGAAGTGAAGTTATTCCGTTATTTTAATTAATTTTAGGTTTTGTTTCACATACAAAGAGTCGCTAATAAAAATATTCGGAAATGTAATACACTCGCGAAAGTCATGATGCGAACAAATTCATTCAAAAAGAAGAAGAAATCTGAAACTGACCTAATCTAATAATATATTAACTTAACCTCAGTTAATATTTCAGTATAATGCGCTATAAATATGATTCTTATTACGATTATTACCTTTTATTCGTGACATTCCGTTTCTTTGCTTAGGGTAAGATCTGCAGATAATGCCTTAGCGATTGCTTATATAGATATAATAATACTGAAATGGTTTTATTTTAGCTCTCAACAACATTATGTTTATAGATGCACTTTATAATATTCTCTTTGATATTATTAATTTGCTTGTACATTGTATTTGTTTCTAGACAATCAAGAATTCAGTGTTTAGTAATCAGTATTATAAATTAATATGTACTACACTAATTACTATAGGCTGGCTGTTGACTTGTAAATGACAGAATAAAAACAAAAAGGGAAAAATGTTGAGAATTTAACTGTCTTGAAATCAAGTTGGAAACTTATACGTTGCTAAAATATGAGTATGGATTATTAAGCCATACTAAATTTATAACAAAGCAAGCGGGCGGCGCTGTAGATCAGCAACCAGCATTATTTACGTTTTTTCTACGTAACTTTCCCATCTAGTACATCATTAGCAAAATGCCCTAACACCATGGTATGGCAGTCCATACCTACTACTTTGATTCTCTTCGAGAAATAGAAAATAAACACTAAAAATATCTATTCTAAAGACACAATAGACATAACCAAGTAAATCTAAACTAGGTATAGTGATCTGAAATCTGAATGTGTTAAGTCACCAGGAAATGAAAGAAACGACAGATTTTTCACTCGGAAGTACACCGTTCATATCTGCCTCATGGCGCTATCGCTGAATATTGAATTAGGAATATTGGCGCGGAGCCAAAAGATTAATGCTTGAAAATTAAATTTCGTTTGAGAAATTTTATGAGGCCGAAGTACGACGCGATCTACTTATAAGCATAAGGATGGTGATGGGGTGATAATTATGGGAATTTAATGCCTAACTACCATGGCATTACCACTTCTTTTACTATTTTAAAGCTTACTTTTTGTCGCCTTATTTTTAAAGTCGTACTTGTTGTACAAATAATTTACTTGTAATACAAAAAATATTGTGCTTCAAATTCTGTTTATCTCATATATAATATAAATATATATATATATATATATACAATATTTTTTCCGCTAGTATAATACATATATATACATAGTATGGCAAAAGCACAAAACTACTTAAGAATGTTTATGAGACGTTATAGAACTGTTAACATTAATCATCATTGATCAAAGTAATTGTTCATAAACCATTTACCGGAGCAATGTTTTGGAACAAGTAGTTACATACGTCGCTCGAAAACCAACACAGTAACGTCTATTACCATAACCGACCAACCACGCTGTCCACCTAGTTGGACGGTTAGTATATATTTTTCTTAACCAACAAACTATCCTAGTTTGTTCGTTAGTAATCTACAATTTTAATCCTAACCGACAAGCTGTACCAACCGACAAACTACGCTGTCCACCTAGTTGGACTGATAGTAATGAATACTTTTCATAAATTACCATACCACATATCATCTAACCTACATTTCGTTTTGTTTTCGTATCAAACGATAATATTTTGCAGTCTCGTGACACAATAAGTAAAGTACGAGTAGAAAACGCAACTCCAAAATCTTGTTTTGGATGTAATGCATATAAACATTTCTCTTCTTCTTTTCTATCTCTCTGTTCCCAAATACATTGCTGCCAGCAGCTGACACACTGCTAGGCACGCTGGTCGAACGCTGCCAACTGTTAGTACGGCTGGAGCATTTGGACTACTTGTGGGCCTGCTTGGCTTTATTGGTTGCGTAAATGCTTTCGTTGTAGGTAGGTATAGTGTGGCTTATAGTTCGTAGTGTTTTGTTACTCAAAGTATACCGCTTGATCAAAAAATCAATAATTCTCCATCTAATCTTCTCATAAATGTTAGTAATTACTAGAGATCGGAATAGGTAGAATGATTTAGGGTCAATGATCTCGAATGTATATGTTAATATGGATAAGCCTCCCAGATTTCGGAATTTTAAATTCATTCTTTTTTTCCTGGAATATCAAAAATATTACGTGGAGGCGTAAGGTGAGTAACGTATCAATATGAGCATTGTTTTTCTGTATAACTTTTAAAGCTCTTTAAGCGCCATAGGTGACCGGTATTTTATAGCAAAGAAAACTGTGGTGTTCAAAATCTTTAAGTAAAAACCTAACTAAGTATAAATAGGGATCAAATTAGCTCTACATACAAAATAATTTAGGTAACTATAACTCGGTAGGTATAATCAGGACTGAGTATCTTCGATGGTTCATTTATTGTTCGTCAGAATATTGCGCGCACGTTCAAAAACCGGCACGCGACATGCAAATAAAAGTAAAAATCAAACCGATATATCTCGTTTTTTTTTGCTATCTAGCAGTCTATTTGTTTCTCTGTCTTCGTTTCTAAAGTAGTCATATCGGATGTGTAACTAAAGATTGGACAATTGCTTATATAATTATTTTTTTTGGCGGTGTTTTACAAATCACAAGTAACATTCAACTTTTTATAGTACATTGCCCGCTGGTTCAGCCAGTTGTATATCGGACTTCAGATCTGCAAGTACCGGGTTCGATTCCCGGTGGAAACACAAAGTTTCTCCACATGGAACATTTGTGTTTCTGGTTCTGGGTGTAGTTGTGTACCCGGCACCCGTGATACAAGTCTTTGAACTAAGTGCGGGGCTGTGAGAGTGAATACGTTTGTTTTGTTTCTCGTGGAAAATATTTTCTCCCATCGTAGAAAATGTCCCAAATTTGCATAAAGCAACTCACCAAAGATTCAAATCAGTCAGATAATTTTTTTGGAAACGCACATGGAGAGCAGACAAAAGCATAATGAAGTTAAAATATTAGAAAATTGATTCTGTTAATTTTCAAATAGTTACTGAAGTAGTTACTGAATCACTATTTTAATAATATTATGTAACGCAATCCCGTGAATATCGGAACTTTCCGGAAAAAATGGCATATCTATGTTATGACAACGTGATGTAAGTACGTAAAATCTTTCAGCCTATTACGATCATTGGTAATTACACAGCGAAAACGCTATCGCTTCCGGTTATCGCCTATTCTCAGTATGCAAACCTACCTTTCTTAGACTCAGCAAACATTTAACGGGTCGCCAATTTCTTTGTTTCTGTCAACGCTAACTCTCCGTTTATTTCGCTGGCCCTTTATCCTATTTATGGGCTATTTATCCCAAAACGGTCGCCGCAGCGGATACCAGACGAGTGGAGTAGTTTATGTATTGTTTTATAGGAGAAGTTTAATAGCCACATTCAGTGAAACTTATAGATGTTTTATGACGTAAAAGTGTCAGGGTCGAAGCTTTGTATTAGTTTCAACATCCAAAACGCTCACATGCGTAAGAATTATGCTTCAACAGGCATAAACCTGTTCGGTGACGGATTCATAAATATGTTAATTTATAAAAGAAACATTTTGAAGCGCTCGTAGCGAAGTTTGCTTAGCCATTCTGAATCGATCAGCAAAGTTAAGCAACGTCCGCCTCGGTCATGACTTGGATGGGTGACCGCTGGTTGGACATTACTACTGAGCGCTTCCGTGCTTCGGAGGGCACGTTAAGCCGTCGGTCCCGGTTGTTGTCAGGATGGCAGTCGTTACAGCATGGTGGTAGGGCATTTTGCGAATGCCCGCCTGGCTAGCTACCACCCTCAAGTTGAAAATCTGTCGCCAAGCATCTAACGGTGTGTTCCGGCAGCTGTCCAGCCAGTAATTCTAGGTTAGCCTGAACAACATCTTCGACCACATCATCACTTACCATCAGGTGATATAGTGGTCAAAGGCTAAACTATCAGGAAAAAAAAAAAAATGTTTCATGTCATTTGAAGAGCTGAACGGTATTACTACTTGTAACTCATATAGACTTGCAAAATGGAAATGCCAATTATGAGACAAGCCGATGACTTACTATCTGGACAGAAAGTCTTTCAACCGCATGAGACAAATTAAGTTTTCTCAAAACATAAAAGCTAAAACACAATGTCATTACCTTCCACTATTATTCCAGTGGGTATTACGATAATATGTAGGATAACATCGCAATTCATCTTAGGATAACACATCAATCTAGCGCTCTTCACTTGAAACAGTTTCGTGAACATTAACGTCCTCCACTTTTAAGCCTTGAAAAAAGTACATATAATATTGTCTTGTTGGCTGTGTGGTGTACAACGTCGCTTTGGAATCTCAATTGTTTGGTGCAATCTCCACATCGGGCAGTTATTGGGTCTTTGTAATAGTCTGATCCAATTTACCGTGGATGGCAATAGACTAGCCTCTTTTACTTGAGACATCCATATCTGGCGAAAAATGGGTTCTTTGGCACCCTTCTTATGATGAAAATAATACTATCTAATATATTGTTGACAAGTATAAGTAAATTGACAAGCCTTGTTCGGTGTCCGCCTTGTGTCAGTTGTTCGGATATTTCGGTAGGTACTACAAACAAAAACAAACAAATAATTTTTATTGACATGATATAAGAATACAGCAAATAGAATGAACCCATAGGTTCCCGAACAAGTGTTAAACTGTATTTCAGGAACCAGTGGCTTCTCCCTTAGTAATTTCAATACAAAAAATAGGCCAAGTGCGAGTCGGACTCGCGCACGTAGGGTTCCGTACCATTAGCTATACAACATCAGACTTCATATTTTAACCTTTTTTTTTGTTTTAACGTGCGCGAATCCGATTCGCACTTGGCCATTTTTTTTTGTATAGTGGCAACAGAAATACATCATCTGTGAAAATTTCAACTGTCTAACTATAACCGTTCTTGAGATACAGCCTGGTGAAAGACGGACGGACGGACAGCCAAGCCTCAGTAATAGGGTCCCGTTTTTACCCTTTGGGTACGGAACCCTAAAAACAACATTATGTCATTTAAGTGTCTGTTCGTAAATGCATTATATATAATGAATTATGATTGAAAATTGAATAAAAGTGAGTATTGTAATTGTTGTGTTTTGTGTCTTTTGAAGTGTCGTGTGTGTATAGTGTTGAAATAGTTTTCTTTAATTTTCATGAGATCTAAAATTCGAAAGCATGTTTTAAATACTATCATAATCAAACGTTTCGAGCCATGTTATTATGATCTTTTTAATTTCGTACTTGGATTTTCTTTTGAACTTAGTTATTTTATTTAATTGTTTATATACTTAAATGTGGAACTATTATTTTAAACTGATTATGTGCGAAACTACTATATATCCTGGGGAAAGGGCAATTGTCTAATCTCTTTGAAGCTGGAGATAGTGAGAGTACGGTTTCTTTATGATAACGTCGTATGCTTTCATATATAAATAGTTTTCGGACATAAAGCATTCCTGCTTGCTTATATACGTCAGTAGTAGGGTGTCGGCGTGGTTAGTACTTTACTAATATATACATATATTTGTATTGGACTAATATATCGATCAACTGATACAAGATTGTTAATTTGTACAAATTTCTTTAAAATTTCATCAACGATGCATAGCTACTTTTGAACAAATTTTGACGAGCAGATCAACTAAACCGTAACACAAACTACTATGGACTCCTCCTTTAATACTACTGAGCTGAAAACACATAATGCGTTTGTGCTGTTTTCTTAAAAAGAGTAACTCAACATCAAAAACTTGGTTGATTTAATTATCTATCACTTCCAAAAACGTCTATAGAATACCACTACACTCCTTGGAAGTTTACTCCCCAACAATACAGCGTGATTGAGAGGTCAACTAAGTAGTAGATATTCCTGACACGTACTAGTCAAAGTGCTGTCCATAACTTTGTAACAATAGAAAATATGGATAGGCTAGAGAGAAAAGTTGGAAGGGTGTGCGGAATCAGCGCTGTTTGGGCATTGCTGACATTGCATTTCCTTTTTAAGGCTTTTTATGAGCAAAGATCGTCCTCTTATAAATGAACTCGATCGACTTATCGCTTAGTATGAAATATGAAAGCCAATTTCACGATGAATAGGTCTTTTTAAGATTCCGAGATTTGCTTTTTTTAATATTCTAAAAATAATGGGTCTTTTTAAAGTAAGTACCTACCAATTTGTATTTGTCCTTTCTTTTGACCTGCATTTACGTTTATTATTTTACACTTACAACTTTTTAAGACTTAAGTGTGTTCCAAGGGAATACAAAAGGAACACTCATAAGTCATTTTGTTCTGGAGATTTCCTCCTTTAAAGTCCATAGTCGTAGTAGAATAATAATACATATATCGAGATTAAAACCTGTGTATATTTATAGTGTTCTGTTACTGCCCGCGTTTGACGTACTACATGTAGTACGTCAAACGCGGGCAGTTAGAGTAAACATCCATCATTCAAAACGATGACGCCTATCACTTCAATCAAAATGGCACCTTTATCCATGAAACTTGACCAAAGCGTTGAGGCAAATAAGAAACAAGTTTTTCACCCCGAGCTCGGAAAGGTGTTGTTTATCATTCGTAATCTGCGTGGAAAAGTGGTTTTTATTCCCGAGTGGAAAAGGTTTTTGAATTTTGAACCTCTATAAATTTTTCAGAAAAAATAATTTACTTTCACTATTACAAAGTTTAGTATTTTAAGTGTTTATTAGTAAAAAAAACTTATAGTAAAAATTGTAAGTGTTTTTCCTATAAATTAACGCAGATTTAGTACAACATTTAAGCTATTAATTTGGCTTCTAGCATTTTACGCGCTGTAATGAGGTGGAAAATTGTGTGTTTCGCTCGGCAGCAAACTTATTTTGAGCCTCGTACCTTAGCATTTTTGCTTTCTCAGGTTTCAATAAAAATACTCGCGCCAAATAACAAACTTGTAGCTGACGCCGAATAACAAATAAATACTATCACAATGAATTCCTATCAAATATTCGAGTATATAGGTGCGTGTTCAAATCGCGAAAGTCTCATAGTTACTATTAATAATAATATAGTCAAATTACAATTAAAAAGGAACTACATATATAAGCATAGGGACTAAAAATCAATCTTAATAATTTGGCAAATGACCTACCTGTTTTCAAAATCATACAAGTTCTTCGTAACTTCATCACTTCGCATTACCGTCTGAAAAGATGTTTGGTGTTGAAAGTAAACTAGTCATTTATTATATCCTTGTTACTGACAGTTCAAATACTACCGTTACATGCCTATGGACAGATTTTCCACTGGAGGTAAGTAGCTAAGCAAGATTTTGCAAAATTCCGTACCAGCAATCGTCGGAGCACAAGCCCGCTACTTCAGTATTTGAACCATTGTCCATACTCAATGCGAGTAGGCTTTCATTACTTTAGTATTAAAAGAAACCTTCGGTTTGAGTCCTAACTATAAGGCTAACAATAGCAGTTAATACCTTCATGACTTAGTCGAAATCCGCCACAAGTCTTCTTTTTAGTAAGTAGAGATGAAACACCGTAGCAAATTCTATAGGATCCCTAAAACTATACAACCGCTATCCTTAGCAAGTCTATGCCAAAACCTTATCTCAAAACCAAAATATTAAAGTCTATATGGATCATCCCTACATTGTTTAGATCTCACACTAGAGTTAGACGATAGTGAACGTGACCAAGTAGAGACACTCGCCGAGCAGTCAACGGTGCAATTTAGAACGAATCGAGAGCAATTCCGGTCTCCGGCTTGCGAGTTTGCATTTTTATTGGGCCGATAATGTAAGCCTGTGATGTTCGAAGCTGGATTTTGATTGGTTAGATTTTAGTTTATTTTGTCGGTGACTGTCAGATGTATATTTACGAAATGGGATATTGAAACAAACAGGCACTCCGTCTGATTTATTGAGTTTATCTGATTGATTGCATAGTTCAAAAAACAACGGTAGATGGTCTTACTGGTCTTACTGTACTCGGAACATGATTTCTTACAATCAAAAAATAAATAAGTTTTTACACCTTTATTTAAAATTAAAACCACTAAAGGGGTGGACAGACCAAGAGCCCAGTAACAGTTCAAAAGGTGGAATCCCTGTCGGTGACTTCTATCATAGGTGGTGATTTTTCAAAGCCTGGAGGTAAAATACCAACAGCACTCAGTTCGGTATTGAGTGCCTCGCCAGCACTCGCCAGCCCGCGGTGGAGCTGCTACAACTGACCAGTAGAAGCTAGCTTTCAGTGTTTCATAAAAAAATCTTACTGTCTGATTCACAAATATTTATGCAATAAGGCTATGATACCCATCCATTTCTCACAAGGAATATTAATATTTAGGGCCTTAGTTGAAAGCATCATATTTCTACGGTCAAAGCTAAGAATCGAGGTATAAAGTATTTCTATAGAATGTTTTGAAAATTCGATATAATTCACTAGCATATTTTAATAATAACCCATTGGGTGTAAAAATAAAAAATAAATAAATTAGGTTAAAATGTTACCACATTTTTTTTCCGTGGGTGTCGTAAAAGGTAACTAAGGGAAAAAAAATACCGGGAGCTGGGAAGCAGCGCCTTCTGCAGAATTGACAACTTCTACTGCGATCCCCAATACGCCTGACAAGCGAGGGGTTTATGGCACCACAAGCAGTGACCTACTGAGATTGTATATACTCCTCATACACTAAAAGTTAGGTCTGAAACAGCTGTGCTCTATTTGACTGAGGTGCAAAAAATGGATTGCTTAATTACCTATTTTCATCATCAGAAGAGCCTGTTATTATGGTACAAAATTTGGCCTGTGGGCAGTAAACATGTAAACAAATATGACACTTTTTTGTAGGTAATAATACCTACTGTAAGCCTACAGTAGGTAATCTCTCATTGGCTTATCATAGCATGTCCACGCATGAAATTCATAACCGTGATCTGTTTACAAAGGCATAAAAGGTGTGAATTCCGAAACCCTACATTATAAATGAGGTTTCGCAAACAATTTGTATCAAAATTATTTTTCAGAGCAGCTGACTGATAGCAGTTGATGTATTACAATACCCTTGCCGCTTCATCAATCATATTGTCACAGTGTATTAATGTGACCAGCTGCTGAACTTGGAAACTTTTCCCTAATTTCATTTCCAACCTTATGATGTTTTGACATTGTATTACAAAAACAAATTTGTATTGGGATTAAAATTATCCTCGTAATGTTATACCTTAGTATAGTGAAATGTGAAGTCGGCCCAAAATGTATTTAAGTTCTAATTATTATTATAATAAAGGCCCGTTTCAGAATGTCCTGATAAAGTTTCGGGTTGCTATGCAGCACATAAAATAACCGAATGATAAAAATGACAATACGCAGCGCATTTCAAGTTTTAACCGATGGATAGGTTAAATCGATGACTGTGAAACGCAAAGATAGTGTTTTATTTATGAAATATATTCTGGGTAGTAAAACCGGAACTTACTCGAACATTATGAAACAGGCCCTTAATGAATTATAATTGGTAATACATTTTGAGCCAATTTCCTCTTAAAATTACTAATATAATTTTGAGTATATTTATTAGTCCCGTTTAAATATGTCTCATTTTGTTATCCATTGATTGTTATCACTGTTAACGTTCTCAGCTTCAGAATCAGTACGGTCCCTTAATAGCCTCATATTTGTAGGTAACTAGAGGAAAATGAAATACTGAATGTACAACGTGATTTTGCACATTTCGCACAAAAGAGGCTTCTGTGTTTTTAGATTAGGTACTTACTGACCGATTGTTAGTGGACTTTTTTCTACCGGCGGTATGCCTTTATTAAACAAAATATTACGAACTATAAACAACACTACAGCTACTACAGTAAAAGCATTTAGATAATCTATAAGTCATAGCAGACTCATAGGCGGTCTAAATGCTCCAGCCCAGTACCAGTCGGCAGCGTGCCCAGCATGCTGGCAGCATTGCTCCGTTGAATTGAAATGCTTATTCGTTGAGCCAAATATGTGCCAGCATTTTGATCTCGCGTCACATTGACCAAGTGGAAATTAACATGAATTACGAAGTAAAATACTACTATACGTATGTCGGTTATCGCGCAAAAACATTAACCTCTTTTTGCGCAGTTAGATAAACACTATCCTATGTTTTTCCCGGGTCTCAAACTATATCCATACCAAATTTAATTCAAATCGGTCCAGTAGTTTTGGCGTGAAAGCGTAACAGACAGACAGACAGACAGACAGAGTTACTTTCGCATTTATAATATTAGTACTGATATTAAACGGATCCTAGCGAATCTCTGAGGGCCTTTTATAAAGAAATTTGTAACTACCGAGTTTGTTATGAAAATATTATGTATGCTCGTAAAAACTTGAGTAAATTTAAATTAAACAGTGACTATCAGAAAATTATATCACTAGCAATTAAGATAAAAGAGCGGTGCCAGGTTTAAGATTAGCAAAAACAAATAAAAAGTATTTCTCAGGGAATCGTAAGATCCTTAAGATACTCGTATTACAATGTTCAGAAGTTAAGAAAATTCAAGTTGTACACGAAAATCATTTTGGTTAAGAAAGCCTACTATACAATTTGTGATTATATAAACGACAAAAATTCTTAGCCGATTCCACCGCTGCCAAGCTACTTGTATCCCACGTAATTTAAATAAATAAGTATTATAGCAGTTTTATCTATTTTATTTGTGACTCATATAAAACACAGAAGTTTAAGAGGAATTGACCAAAGTTTCTAGCTCGTTCTTCCCGCAGTCATCCATGACACTGTTGCTGGACGTGGCTTATTAGAATATTTCGTCTTAAATCAGCCAAATTAGTAATTTGCATAGAATGTCCACCAGAGAGACTTATTTTTCTCTTAAGTGATAAAGCATAAGATATAGCTGGGACGAAACGGTAATTACTCTTTTCAATGCGGCTTCGTACGGGGTTTAAGAATAACTACAGCTTTTTCTAGAATTATGAGCATTTTGTAAAAAGATGTCATACCTCTGACTTTTATTATCGCGTTAAATTTAATGTTGATTCGTGTAATGCTATACTAAAGCTTATCTGTAAATTAGTCATATCTTCTATTTTATGTAATACTAACCTTTTATTTATTTTTATATATGTACAAAGCTAACGCTCATGTAATAAGTTTTTAATAGGATCTAATCCTTGTAAAACATGTACTTATTTCAAGTTTTGTATTACTAGGACTCCACTTACACTAGTATTTGTACACGCTTTTTATTTCTTACAACTTAATAAAGATATTTTAAAATTGAAAAAAAAAATTGAATTGACCGCGGTAAAAAATAAAAGTTAAGTATGTACGGGCATGCCATACATTAGGTTAATTATATTTTCTGCAATAGATGCATTTCGATGACCTACACAAGGCGCCGACTGAGCGGTAGCGATTGTCACACTAACCTAGTTTGTAATTTTCTTTATATGATCAAATATTAGTAATAATCAGTGCAATAAAAGTATTCAAACAAACCACATCCTTTCTCTTCACAAATAAGTACATTCTCCGATCAAAGTAACTACGTGCACATTGGCTTGACTGTGGTATTACCGTATATTTTTTACTAGTAGAGAGACTTATTAAGCTAACTACTATGTAAGGAGATCGACAATAAGATCTGCTTATTGACAAACTCCTTACATAGTAGTTTATCAATGTTCACAATTAAACTTTAATATTTTATTACTTTTTGTATTAAATTCCGTAATATAATTAACACACACCTGTTGATCCAAATAACAATGACGGGTAATTTAAAAGTGAAACAAGTATTAGCTTTAATAAGCATACCTAAATGGCGAAGGATTTTCCGATGCTAAAAATGCACACAAGTACCTAGTAATAATATGTTGAATAGTGGAAACCATTCCCTCACCAGTATTCAACTAGCTCTAGAAGACATTCTTAAGCATCTACATATAGATAATTCTAAAAACCTAAGCAGTTCATCATCTCCTTTAAATATATTATGACAACAGGTCACTCTGCTGTAGTTTTGTGAGCGTGGTGCCAGCTGATATCACTATTGTTTAATCTAGTAAGAATGTGTTGATTGGTTTAAATATTTTAGTGGTGTAACAATAAAGAATTATCTATCTATCTAAATAATCCAAATAATCAAAGTGGAAATAATTTAAAAGTGTTGCGATACAAAATATTTCACAAAATGTACTCAGTGTACATTTTGTGAAATATTTTGTATCGCAACACTTTTAAATTATTTCCACTTTGATTATTTGGATTATTTAGATAGATAGATAATTCTTTATTTCCACACATACTTTTCTGAATCAATAATTAAACTGTTAGTGATGTATAGAAATCATGGCAGCAAATTAGTACGCTAGGAATAATTTACCTCCTCCTATTCCTTAGGGTGGAACCTACCCCGACGAGTGTGAACATAATTATGTGGCCGGGTTGCATTGAGCTTCACTAGAAGGTCTTAGGGCATTTTGAAAATATCCTCCTAGCTAGTTTCCACTTCCTGCTGGGCAACGTTCTACACAAAATATTTGATTTCCAGATATATGACGGACGGATGGACAGTGAGATAAGGGATACTCATTAGTTAGGCTCCGTTTTGCTTTTTTGGGTACTGAACCCTAAAAAACTGTATACGTTATTGTTCGATAAGGACAGCAGCAGGTTCTACAGGTTTTGCCTTACATTTTCCATGAAATTGGGGAGATATGATTCTACGATACCAAACCTTAAGTAAATAAAATACATTCACATATTTTATTAATAACAGGTTTTGCTCCTTTTTTAATTTTTATATCCATAAAAGCAGTATTTGAACTAAAACTACAGACATCAACATTGATTGTAAATTCAAGTAAAGTTTCCAAATGTGATAAAAAAAAATATTCTTGTATGTCAATACATACCAGGATCAAAGAATTACTGCTCATTCCGCTAAAATTCCCGGCTTTTTTATATTTACAATGGATTATCACAAAGTAAAGCCTGAATAAATTGATACATTATCACTTTTCTTATTTACAAAAATCTCAACTGGATAAAATTACTTTCCAATTAGGTAAATCGCAAAGCAAAGCACTTCGTATATTACCTGAAGCCATTGTTCAGTTTTCAGTACCTATTTCAGACACAAATGACGAGCTCTATTGTAGTCGGTAGAGGCAATCCGAACTAAATACTAGGGCTTAAAGGTATAATAGTGCTTACAAAACTGCATATATGGGTTACAACTGTATGTTTACTGCTTTATTTTAATATAACATTATATGGTACTGATAATATAATTGACACTTTTTCAACGTAAATTCAGTTTGACAGTTGTATGTAAAGAATCTTCTAAGAATTTACTTAAAACGTCTTTACCTTTTTTTATGCCTGATAGGTTAGCCTTTGACCACTATCTCACCTGATGGTAAGTGATGATGTGGTCGATGGATCAGGCTAACCTAGAATTACTGAACAGCTGCCGGAACACACCTTTAGGTGCGTGGCGACAGATTTTCTACTTGAAGGTGGTAGCTAGCCAGGCAGGCCATCCAACTCATGACCGCAGCGGACGTTGCTTAACTTTGCTGATCGGTTCAGAATGGCTAAGAAACTTCACTACGAGCGCTTCAACCTGTTATCCATAGTTAACGTAAGAAACTAAATATTTGATTGATATTGGAACTGTTTCAAGTGTTATGAGTCTATGGTAAACGAAGGTCTATGCGGCCACCAACACCAAACAGCTAACAGCTAAGAAAAAACAAAACGCTCTGCTCCCTATTATGCGTTTTGTTTTCGACAAGGCAACGATGTCACTATCACTATTTATCACCATGCTATATACTTGGCATACAAAACAAACGACACTAAAAGGTAAACTTAAAAATAAACGCTAAGTAAAGATAGTACTACTACACTTCGCTCTATAGTGCAAATTACTCTGATAGGTTAAAAACTCATACCTGGACCAAAGCATTGATATAGGCTTCTATCGTTCGTTATGGCCCGAGCAAGTATTTGATAAAACTCTGGAATGTAATGCAATAAAGTTAAGAGATGGTACGTAAGTAGGTACTTGGAAAAACGGGGAATAAAAGGCTCAAAAGTGAGAGAAAACCTTTAACAAAAAACGCCGGGGTAAGAACGTTCGTAGCAATAAAGCACATCGATTTAAAATATAATTCTTCCGTTGGTATCTTATGCTTACATATAAAAATTTGCTTACACAAGTCTCGACGCAACCGCTTTAGATCTATAATGAACTATAACAATAGAAGCCTATATTCACATCACATCTTCAGAGCCAGGGTATGCCAAAATAATCTAATAATGATAGACCTTCACTAAATTATACCATGCAAAACAAGATCTTTAGTTACCCTCCTTATCCAAAATCGACTTATAAACTTCTGAGAATAAAAATGTTGCTGAAATTGCACAGATTTTTTTTTCGATAAAGCATTGCAATTCAACGGGACAATACTGCCAGCATGCTGGGCACGCTGCTAATGGGCTGGAACATTTGGACTGCCTGTGAATCTGTTATAGGTTGTATAAATGCCTTTTTGTAGCTGTAGTGTTGTATATAGTTCGTAGTATTTGTTAATAAAGGCATACCGCTGGTTTCCATAATTTTATTCGCAAGCGTTATACGAATTTAGATTTTAGTCAAAACAGAATAAGAACAACATTAATCAATAGATTTTAAGTATAGATAACTTGCATAAAAAGGACACCAAAAGCAAAACTTAACTTTTAAAAAGGTCATAATCATATTGCAGTTATTTAGATATACTCACATTCTATGTGGCACGATGTTGCTTGAAATTCTTCCTTTCATAAATTGTCAATGGCTTGAAGAGTACAGTAAATAATTATATTAGCTACATTTTATAGTTTATATAATACCATTCGATACCGTACAACCTTATATTTTCTGTTTGTCAGTGAGAGAGAAGATGTTGGGAGCTAATGAGCTTCCTTCATTTTCCCTATTGAGATTTTAATGAATCTGAAAACTTTCTTCTCGTTAATTAATACAGAAATGCAAATGAATATTTTCCTTTCTTTGAACTGTGTACGTTATCGTTACGTAAATAAGGGTTTCTTTTGGGATAGTTCCAAATTGATATTGCGATTCGCAAAGATTTATTTGTGATATGAAATGATGAGTCGGAAAAGTTCTTTGCCTGGTTTGAAGCGCCACGCCGCTTTAAAGTTTTGCAGTGATCCTGCACCGCTCTTGCATGAACAAAAGCTGCTTCTCTCCTATTTTAGTACCAGCAGCTATCACATTAGTTCTTTTGCATCAGTTTTTATGGTGACGATATGGACAAACGATTTTATAATAGTTGCTTTTTGAACCACTGTTACTTTAATTGCACCACAGAGTTGTTAGAATTAGACTTGGTCATGATTTTATTTTGGTCCGTTCAAGATACAAGAATTGGAAATATACAGTAAAAGAAAGACTTATTTACCACATTGTTACTGAAGCTATCAAGAAACCCTATTGTGGTTACCTTAACGAAGGTGGAAGACAACTTAGCGATGATGGTTTGAAATAACAGAGACTAAGAGATGGGATGTACGTTAACAAGAGATACAAACTGAACGATTATGAAACTATATGAATTAGAGTTGTGCGCACCCGCGCGGGAAGGCTGTACACGGTTTCTATGCACAATGGCTCGTGAACTGTTTGGCGCCATATACAAAGCTTGCCGGGCTAGAAAGTCAGTGTCCTTTTGCGACACCTACGTGAAGAGACGGGGACCTCTTCGCGTGGGTGTCGCTAGAGGCGACTAAGAATGAAATACCTAAAGGTGGGCAGCAGCACCTTTTGAAGAATCGCATCTTATACTGCTCTCTCCTGTCAAGCGTGGGGATTATAGCAAAACCCCTCTTGAATGGGGGAGGCTGTGTCCAGCAGTGAACATTCCGGCTGATACAGTATGTTGCTGTTTGCAGAATAAACTAGCAAGGTAGTACAAGTATTTATATATAAATTCATGATAAATTTCTTCGCGGGGTTAGTATTGTATAATAATTGAGATCAAACATATATGAAATTAGAATATCATCAGATGTTAAAATTAAATATGAAATAATAAGAATTATGTACATGTAGGTACATGTTACAATAAATCGTCCAATAAAAGCATTGATCCAATGATCGCTGCCTTAAATAAAGAGATTAATAGAAGAATAAAACTTAATCTTCCATATAGCTTATGAAACGACCTGTAGTAATTAATATCTAGATTGTTAGTGGCAGCTATTGCTTTCAACGACCCGCTAACGAAGCCTTTTGTTATCGCCAGCACAGTAATTAATTTAGATGTGAATGATGGTAATGAATCAGGCTTGAGGGTTTACTTTCAATTGGGTCTTGATGGAAATGTTGCGCGAGCGTCCGGTTAATATTAATAATACTGGCATTACTATGGCAACATTCTGCATATCCTATATTATAGATGATTGAAGTTGACAATATTGACTTTTGATTTGGAACTGACATAAAAAACCGGGTAGAGCGAGTCGGACTTGCTTACCAAGGGTTCCGTACCGACACATATTTTTTCACTGATATATCGTTTTTTTTTTCGGGGGTATCACGCGAACCTATTTAGTTCTGAATGTTTTCGTCATCGATCTTACTACTTTAGAGCTTCTGTTTAAATCTTTTTCGAAATTTGACGCCTGTTTGTAGTTTGTATTGGGGAGGGATTGTACCAAATATAATTGGTCGCGAAAACCGTCCCATGTTCAACTTTCGAAAGATTTGACATTAACCAAAAATCACAAAAAGAATGTTTATTGTATTGTAAGCTACCCGTCCAAGTTTGTTTAATTTTTTTATTTAAATATTAATATGTATACTTTGAAAATAACCATCGGTGTTATGTATAATAAAAATGTAATAAGTATTATAAACGGTTAAGTAGGTCGTAAAGATGGTCGCCATAATATCCGTAATGAGCAGCAATACCCAACTCATCGATTGGAGTGATGGTATGATGCTCGGTTGGGTTATTTTTTCCATTGTCGGCTTTGATCCAACTGGAGGATAAATACAAAACATTCCTTATTATTTATTAGCTGATAACTCAGACAAAAGCTAGAAATACTTAGGTATATAAAGAGTATTTCTTATGGACGTATAAAAAAATAGCGTAAGATTATAATAATCAACGCTATTCGTACCGAAATACCCGACGTATTTTGAGCACCAAATTCGTACTTAATGATTTCTAAGACCATTTTTATATCAAAAGGTATATTTTTATAGGAAGATTAATTAAAACGTCCAAATCTGTCAGGAAATGCCTTTCTACTAATGATCCTGTAGGGGTTCCAAGAACGGAAGTACTTGTCATCATGACTCGAGAGTTCTGACAAGTGACAGCCTCTCTTCATGTGACTGCTTGAATAACAACTACCAGAGGAAAAATAACGTAGGAAGAAAGAAATTGATATATAAGGTCTTACAGGTCGTTAAACATCTTATAAAGCCAGCCAATCGCGAGTCGTCCTGTTTATGATAAAATGAAATCAGTTCGGCATCTTTCCGACCCACACTTCGCCACTTTTTATTATTTATTTTGTTAGTAGGGAGTAGATTTAAACGTTCTGAAAAAAAGGCCAGGTCAGGATTACCCTAAACCGACGCTTATGTATGAAAGGATTGATGAGTGTAGATGAAGCGAAAGAGATTTGTAAGGATCGTAGCAAGTGGAGATCTGTGGCCTCTGGCTACCCCTACGGGAAAGAGGCGAGATTTTATGTATGTATTTAGTACCAGAGTTATATATAGGTAATCAATTAATCACACAGTGTTTGGTGCTTGCGTGTAATATCCTTTCGCTTCTTATGCTCGTAAAGTTTTTGTTAATGCCCGGTGTTAGCGGGCTAGAACTAGGCTCCAGAGCATAAAAGTCTGCTTCTTAAGCACAAGCGCATAAAAATGATTACTTTGTTTAAAATTATTGATTTAAAATAAAAATGTTCAGTTTTTTATTTAATTAAATAACTAAGTACTAAGGTATCAGTACACCCAGTAAGTGTTGTGTTGCATATATTAAGTATCCATAAAAGTTATATACATAATTTTAGTTTGTTCTTGTTTCCGCTGAAGCCGTTGTTAACAACGTATAGGGAAAAACGTTAACTTTGACGGAAACGTCACGTAAAAACGCGTAACTTTGAAAACTCGTGCTAAGGGTATAGGTGAGACAATGCTCAAAGGCTTATTTATATCAGCAATAAAAAATAATGGGGCATCTGCAAGCACCAACCATTATCGTGCAAGGTTTTCAAAAATTCTCCTTTCGCACGACTTTTACCATATATACCTATTTTTGTATGTAATTGTAAAGCAAGTACGAGACCCACCTGATGTTAAGTGGACCAAACTTAGCCTATAACAAATGCATTTCCTCACGAGTGACGAATTTCACTGCGCCCGTCACCATGAGACATACAGCTAATAAGTCTCATGCGCCTGTAATTTTTACTGGCTCTCAAGAACTGCGACCGGAATACACTGTTAAGTGCTTGGCGACGGTTTTTCTACTTGAAGGTAAAGCTCAAGCTGGTGGTGAGGATCGACCCATGAACCTGCTGCACAGCAATCCATAGCTATTGCCGCTCGGCCATCATTTCTTCAACACATGCGTCCAATCAAAACATACCTCAAAGCATATAATACGAAGCATAAAGTAATCTCTATCAATTTACCGAAGAAGATTTCTAACTTGCATTTTGATCCGTGTAAGCTCATTGTCGTTTACCTAGGAGGTATTAAATTTACCGTCCGAGAGTGAAACTCGACGAGATTAAAGACCCTGGCGCTTTTACTCGTTGGAACTTTCATATAAGCTGAGCTAACGTCGTATCTCGTGGAAGTTTAAATTATGATTTACTAGGAATTAACTTGGACAGATATTGGCAGGTATGGAGATTAGATGTAATATGGAAGTTAGTTAGTACTTATTAGTATTGTACTTAGTAGTATTAATTGAACTAATATAAGTTGTTTGTTAAAATAAGTATCAGAGAGGCCGAGCAACGCTCGGCTTCGGCTCGTCTTCCTATACTGATTTGAAATGGGTTTTCCCTATGATGAGAACCAGCCTATTGCCAACGAGGCTGGCCTGAGAATAATTATGCTCCCGTAGTTGGCCCCGATCAAAATACTTTTGTAATGAATGAACCGTTTTTGTCGAATGACCTCTTACTGAAAATGTGAGCACTGGCGTGAGCACGATTGACGTACGCACTATAATTGTAATTGACCTTCATAAGAGCGTCGTAGACGCCTAAATTGAATAAATGATTTTGAATACACGATGCCAATGATAGCCGATCGGTAACAGTTATGGACTGCTGTGCCGAAGCTCCAAAGTTCGATCCCCACATCCACCTTGAGCTTCTCCACATGGTGTCACGTTTTTCCCGCCGTGGCTGCGGTTTTTCTATAGGGTTCCAGGGGAATTACCTTGGACTCTTAAACAATAAAACAAATCGATCCGGTTCAACTATATAAGCTTTTTATTACAAAGTTAACACATAAGCTTTTTATTACAAGGTTTTATTTTAAATTTTAAATTTATAAAATTGAAACAAATCAATTGCTTCGATATAGACACAGTTTAAATTCGAAGGCGGAGGGACAAAACAGCTTGTATGGGTATGAACTTAATCATGAAGTTTTTAGAAAATTGGAAAGTAATATAGGGGTAAATTATATATCAAAACGACGGGCGAGGCCTGTACTTGAGGTTGGACAGCATGAACCTAACAGAAGAATAATGATTTCAAATATTTTTCACAAGTTGTGGTAAAACTTAATTATTGAATTTTTCCAACTAAATTTAATGAATTATATGGAGAATTATATATTAAAAGAACCGGGGTGGTCTGTATTACAATTTAAATACAAAAGAAGGGGTGAAACATAAGCAGTTTCCATGATATAACTCAAGTTATGTTGAAACTTAATTATGGATTTTTCTAAGTAAATTTTGACAAATGTTGGGAAAATCATATATCAGTAGAACCGTTAGGGGCTGTACTGCATGTCAAATATAAAAGAATTGATGAATCAACAAGAGTTTCCAAAATTTGGACTAAGTTATGGTTGAATTTTACAAGATATATTCAACAAATGTTGACAAAATGGTATATCAGCAGGACCGTTGGGGCCAATACTATCTGATTATCCATGCAAACAATATCAAATACTGGTCCCTTCCAAGATTTTACACAAGTTAGGTTAAAAAATTATTTTGTAAGTTTCACTAGAATTTAATGTGAAATGACAGAACAAACTGCTATTAGGCAGTCGAAGAAGATGAATCTACGCATGATTATGAATTAAGAACATTTCACAAGGATTTGGGTGAAAAATAGCACATGATGTTTGGAGAAAATATGCCATGAGGTCACTCACCTTTCGGGTTTATAAAATTACAATTTAATGCTGCATTTTAAGAAAGAGGCGCCATCACAATCGCCATCGGTGCAGTCTGAGGATCAGCATCTTTCCAAACCTTGCTTGGGCTTTTTCTTCAAGAAAACAAATCAGATCTCCCGGTCAGCCGAGCGTCCAGCAAGAAAGAAGAATAAAAATTCCACCAGCCAAAAGTGATGTGGTATCGAGTTGCACCAAGCAAACGAAGATCGATAATCAATACCAGTATCGATTATTTTACCAAAGTATAGCATATCTGGATTTTGCTATAGACATTTATACGTTCAAAAGCAAGTATATTAAATTGTGAAATATGGATTGTTTGGTTAAACAACTCCCATCAAAATATTCAAAAAGTTAAATTATTAAATTATTAAAGTTAACGGAATGAGATATCGATAACAACTATCGAATGACCGAATATTAAACAAAGTTCTTATTTAAGGAATTAGTATAACTGCAAGTTAATAATTATTGTATTAAATTGGTATGAATTACCATGAGAACAATAAAATTTAAGAGGGAAGTTACTATATTTAGTTACAGTTACGATTTAAAAAAAAAGGTAATATTTAGGGAATCGATTTGAATACTATGTTTAGGTGGAATATTGGCCTAAGCAACCATTATCTTTAAAATTATGTAACACAACTACGGATTCAGTGGGATTCTAACCACTGCCACAAAAATATAAGTCGATTATTCAAAATCGATTAAAGGTACGATTCAAACAAACATGGATTCTAATTAAGCGATCAATAGATTTCGCAACCACTAATTTACCATAAACAAATACAGAGTACGTAAACTACGTTTCATTCCACGAATGAGGAGAAAATGTCAATTAGCGGTAAATTTGAATTGAAATATTTAAAAATTTAATAAAAACGAAATAAATTGAAAATAAGGCGTTAAAATGGTCGAAGGGCATTTTGCGATTGCTAGCTTGATTTTTCTCAAGTAGAAAGTATGTCGCCAAGCACTTAACTGTGTGCCCCGACGGCAGTCTTTGAGAGACTTAACAACTGTATGTGTTATAGTGACGGAGGCAGTTCTTCACTAGTAACGAAATGCATCGGTTATAGGCAGAGGTTACGGCTTAACATCAGGTGGGCATGGTGTTTGATCCGTCACAATGCCATAAAAAATCGAGTCCTTAACTTTATAAGTATAAACCAAGTAATCACGTATCAAAACTCAAAGCAATGTTTTATTAATTTATTTTATTCATTTATTAAACGAAATCCACAGCCATTAATTAAATGTACATTTTTTCTTACAAATATAACTTACGGCCAATTAAAGATTTACATTATATAGGTTTTCTATTAAAAACAAACAGTCACTTGTGTGATTTCTTCAGGAGTGAAATTTGAATGAAATTAAAATATAATTAATAAGTTTAAATTTGAGTGCCTTGAAGCCAAAAAAATAAATTTAATCATGTTTTCCTTGTTACAGGTAAAATATAATCAAGTCATCTACAGTCGGTGAAACCAAGTAAATAGCTTTGAAGTGATCAAAGGTAAAGGAGAACTTAATAATGTTTTTGACGACATTTCTATGACAAAAGATCCAACACAGCAGTGAGTGTAAACGTCTCCAGGGAAATCAAATGGCTAAATATATCTGCCATTTTATTTGTTAGAGCTGAATCTCAAAGATGTGAAGAGGAAAGAGAAATCACTTGTCTCACATTCTCGTAACGAGCTAAAATTCTGTGATATTTAGGGCCCGTTTCAGAATGTCCTAATAAAGTTTCGGGTTGCTAACCAACACATACAATAACTGCAAGATAAAAATGACAGTTGACATGCAGCGCGTTTCAAGCTTTAACCGATGGATAGGCTAAATCGATGTCTGTGGAACGCAAAGATAGTGTTTTATTTATTAAATATGTTCTGGGTAGTAAAACCGGAACTTACTCGAGCATTCTGAAACAGGCCCTTACTTGATTATTTTTTGTATAGTTACAAAGGTTAAGATTTAAAAATAAGATTCATTTTACAATTACATGAGGCCTTAAATAATTCTTCAAAATGTTGGGGCTCATGGAACTCTCCCTTAGGGGAACTAAGGTTTGATATGGAATATTTTTTATAAAATTTTCAAATGCTCTTTATCTATATATCTACATGTATAATGTTAGTGATATAGAATATAGGTAAAACTGATTTTATTAGAGCTATGCTAAAGTTTTGATACCGAGGTTTTACGTTATTGAAATAAAAACATTTTGGATTTAGCCAGTACCTTCTCATTTACCACGGAAAAAAATTACAGACTAAAGACTCGCGGTAATCCAACAAACTTGCAAGGCGTCGTCAGATGTTCTAATTTGTTGGACTTTAGATTACTCCCCTCCCACGGACACCTTGCAGTACGGAAGATTAAGAAAAGGAGTAATTAGCTTAGGAAATATAAAATCAACATTGAAGCGCTCGTACCGAAGTTTGCTTAGCTGTTCTTTATAACTATTTAACATTTACTTTTTTTATTGTTCGTTATAACCGATCAGCTAAGTTAAGCAACGTCGGCTGCGGTCATAATTTTGATGGCTGACCGCTAGTGACATTACTACAGAACGCCTTCGTGCTTCGGAGGGCACGTGAAGCCGGCGGTTCCGGTTGTTGTCTTAGGATGGCAGTCGTTACAGCATGGCAAGACGTTTTGCGGATGCGCGCCTGGCTAGCTACCACCCTCAAGTAGAAAATCGGCAGCTGTCCTAGAGAGCCAGTAATCGAATCTAGGTTAGCCTCAACAACATCTAAGACGACATCACTTACTATCAGGTAAAAGGCTAGCCTATCAGCTATAAAGTCAGCATGTTTTTGAACGGATTGACGAAGATTTGCCCTAATAATGTGATTAGATGGTGGTGGATTAGAAAGGTACTGGAAAATCTACACTACCGTTGGTCGAGTGGCGTAAAGCATCATTTTGGAATTTCGTACTCCTGGGTCCTATGTATTTCTGACAAAGACAGTTCCAGGAACAGTCTGGGATCTGTAACCGATAGCGATAGGTCTTATTTCAAGGAACCAAAAGATATCCGGCGATACCTGAGAGGTTAGGATAGGGATACTTCTTCCGGTATAAGAAAATCATATTTTCTTGCTTAGAAAATCTATTGGTTGCAACCACAGTTTTTAAATTTCATGAGAGTGTCGTAGACGCTTATTGACTTTGTGAAACTAGCATAAATGTATCCATTCGTTTCATCACATACAATGTTTTGCAGCTTCAAAATAAAAAGTAACCTTATTATATCCGTAATATCATTAAAAAAAACTCGTTAAGAAATGGCCTTAAGAACGCTTCACGCACTTATAGAACCTCCTTGTCAACAAGCCCGAAAGAGATAACGCGGTAATTGCTCTCACGCCAATTTAATTAAAGGGCAGAAGGATAGCAACGGGCAACGGGCTCTTCTGCCCTACAAAGAAAAAAGAAAGCGAACTTTTTCAATCAGTTCTGAGAATCCGCAGTAAAAGTTATAGTTCAGTTGCGGCCTTGTTGAGCTCCAAATTTGTTCATTTTATTGCGTTTAATCTTTAATGAAATAGCTCGATCTTCCCTTTTGTGACGTTGCGGACGTAACTTTTTGTAAGGGTAATTTGAAGAGTTTCGTACGGAGTGTGGTGTTTTCATGAATTTTACAGTAGTTTTCTGTTTGTTCCGTACTAACTCGTTAATGAAAGGAGAGATCAGGTTAACAAATGAGTTGAGGTAAGCTTATCCCTTTAACGCACACCCTAACATTTTTTTTAATTCTCAATATTTTGTCTTACATATATATTCTTTGCCGTAAATCATAATTATATGTTTTAGACAAAAACCCTGAAAATCTTTTTTTTCCGAGAAAATCCGAAAAAGCACAATGGCCAGTTTACTGGCTTTACTTTTGGCGTCAATATCCATCACCGCAATATCACTGGCCAGTAAAATGGACACTAACAAAATCTATTTTATTATTGAGAAAGTAACATAATAAAATTAAAAAAACGGCCAATTGCGAGTCGGACTCACGCACCAAGGGTTCCGTATAAACCTGTAGGTATATAAGCAAAAGTTGTGGTATTTTTATTACTAAATGAAATTCATAACATTTTAAAATTATTTCAAATATTTTTATTTTATGATGTAACTAAAAATGTATGCTTTTGGCAATTTTTCCTTTATTTGTGCTATATGACGTTGCCTCGCACCAAATTTGAAGATTCTGAGTTCACGAAAAGTACCCTGAAGATTTTGATTCCCTTGCGAGTGTAAAAAAAATGCGGCATAAATGGCTGTATCTTTGATGGTATTGGCTTAGAAGTTTGATTTTTTCACAGCTCCAAGGAACAGTAGACTTCGGTATTTGATATGAATTTCAGCTTGATACCTCCACGTGTTCCAGAGAAAATAGGTCTTGACAGACAGACGGACAGCAAAGTGATCCTCTATGGGTTCTGTTTTTTTTCTTTCTCTCAAGAACTTGCGTCTTCGTAAGAAATTAACTCGCGATGCCTACATTGCTCTGGATCGGTGATAGGAGCGTTGATGATGGAGATGGTGGCGGCTGTAGAAATGACGATGGTGGGATAAGTGGTGGTGGCGGAAACAAATACTCCTGTGATGAAGACGATGTTCTAGAACCTGATCCTTGACTTTTACTATGTGTGCTCAAGGTACTGGTATTATTACTTTTGTCAAAACAATCATCAGCATCAGAATTACAACCTGCCTGCCTGGTCATCAGTAATACGCGTGAGGTCATTCCACTGGTCTTTATATAGTGAGTCCGATTCCCGATAAGTGTACGTGTGTCTAAAACAATGAAGAAATTAAAATAGAAAACTATTACATTACTATATTTTCATAAGTACCCCCCACACACATTTTTTTTTTTTTTTTATGCTTGATAGTTTAGCCTTTGACCACTATCTCACCTGATGGTAAGTGATGATGTGGTCGAAGATGTTGTTCAGGCTAACCTAGAATTACTGGCTCTCAAGGACAGCTGCCGGAACACACCGTTAGGTGCTTGGCGACAGATTTTCAACTTGAGGGTGGTAGCTAGCCAGGCGGGCATTCGCAAAGTGCCCTACCACCATGCTGTAACGACTGCCATCCTAAGACAACAACCGGGACCGACGGCTTAACGTGCCCTCCGAAGCACGGAAGCGCTCAGTAGTAATGTCACCAGCGGTCACCCATCCAACTCATGACCGCGGCGGACGTTGCTTAACTTTGCTGATCGATTCAGAATGGTTAAGCAAACTTCGCTACGAGCGCTTCAAATCAACATACCTGTAAAAACTGCAAAAGAAAACCAATATGTTAATAATAATAGGTAATAACTACCGAACAAGACTATTTATGGCATATTTATTATTATATAATAAGAAATACTTATATACTTGTTGTAAAACGATATATTTCATAGGTATTAATCAAAAATAAACATTCAATATAATATTTCAAAGTTAGGTAGGCAATTATTTGGTTATATTATTTCAACACACCAGTTTGTACTCAATCAATAAAAAGATATGTTTTTCTTATTATCTTTGATAAAATTTGTACATAACATCAAAGTATATAATACGAAAGAATACATTCACTTACCTTTTCGCAAGACATGGCTTTTCATTACCGTAAAACTTGTAAACACGTAACGTATATTCGCGATAACAGCAAATGTTCCCGCGCGAGTGCACGGTGGCCATTTCGCCATCTTGAAAAAAGGCGCGAATTTGAAATGTAGTGCGACGAACCTGAATGCTGGCTAGTTAACGGGCCAGAGTACTTTAACGTGACTCGTGAATGTTCATAAGGTTTAATATACAAATGAAAATCTATGAGCTAATGGCCTTAGAGTGACTGTCCAGTTTACTGGCCACTTTGTATGAGCCGTCCTATAAAGGGTTATGTTAGCCACATTTGGTTCCTAATGTAGAGTTTTCGTATATGTCTAGGTATACCTACGTTGACACGAATATATTTCTTAAGCGATAATTTTAGTTTTATCACTGCTTCTTACCTACGTTGACACGAATATATTTCTTAAGCGATAATTTTAGTTTTATCACTGCTTCTGAACACGTTGTTTCAAATTTTCTTTAGGTGTACAGTTTAACTGTTCAACAATCAGGACTGTTTCATATATTTCCTGATGTCGTAACTATGTTGTTTGAAGAAGACTACAGAAAAATGACTCCAATCGTAATAACAGCCCCTATCTATGGTATTGTACAAAAATATTACCGATCAAATTTGTGGTTGATATAATTATTTCTATTCGTAGGTGATTTCATAAGTTTCACAATGTTTCCCATCAATTTCAACTCCAAATGTGCGATAGTGTCCCCTTTTATGAAAACATGCCAAAAAAGTGCATTGCTTCCAACGTAGAAAGTTGCTATAGGTAGTCTTTCTACGGCGTCCAATGACACTTGAAATTGTCATTAATTGCGTCGTGTTTTCGTAACATGGCTACTGTAAAATGTTTTTCCTCTGTCTGTAAGTATGTGAGTACGCCAACAAAAAGATTTATCCCTGACACTTCAGGAACGTCGACAACTAAGATTACGGCTAAATTCCGCCCGCACAGTAAGAAAGACAAATAACGCCATCTGGTAGCATTTGTACGTATTTCTATACGGACAGTTTTTGTAAGCGCCCTCTGTATTCCCCAACTCATTTGTTGGTTTCTTCGCTAACACAGCGCCATCTATAAGAAACTATTGGCAACAACTTGGGGCTGTTTTAACAAGAATGTAGGGTGGTTTTAAATCAAGCCAAAGTCACCTCTGCTTGTTTCCGATAGATGGGGTAAATACTTTAAGTGATGTTTTAGGCCTTCACAGGTTTCCTTTATTTGAATTTATTGACTCCACAACAAACACAATGACGAATATACTTGCCTCAACTTTCTTCTTGTAATTTTTGCAAATAACTAGGTGATTTCAAATGTGAAAAAAAACGTACAGTCTCTACAAACCGGTCCGATAGGAAGGTACAACTTGAGAGATTTGACCTTGTAATGTTTGACATTTGAAATCTTCCAACATAAATATACAACAATACTACATATTTTATCCCAAAAGGGGTAAGTAAGAGGAATTTCAATGCCACTTATTTATGCCAGATATATGTTGGATACATGTAGTATGGGAGCCTATTGGGCCTTATCTACCGGGCATAGTTTCAGACTGAACTGCAATTGAAAATGTATTTGTCTGGAAAGCCGATTATCGGAACCGAGAATCAGAACCTTATCTCGTGTTTCTAATAGACACAAAGCTATCCCGTACCTCACTCGACCACCGAAACAATCAGTACTAATATTATAAATGCGAAAGTAACTCAGTCTGTCTGTCTGTTACGCTTTCACGCCAAAACTACTGGACCGATTTGAATGAAATTTTGTATTGAAATAGTTTGAGTCCCGGGAAAAAACATGTTTTCATTCAACATTTCAAACATCGTTTTTATCCAACTGCGCAAAAAGAGGTTAATGTTTGAAGTACGTATTTAAACAGAAATACAACCATTCAAGCTTTTATCATCAATTTCAATATATTGCAACTAACACGTTTTTTTATCAAAACCAATCATATGCAAACCACCTTTCTCACTCGCATTTCTTAGTAAACCTATTTTGTCATTCTAAAAAAAGGTAGGAGCGAAATGAAAGCGTTTACTATACTATGTCCTACAGCAAACCTACAGCCATTTAACTTAAAATATTAAATTGGAACGATCGAAAGGTTTCCGGCGCCTAATTTAACATTTCCTCCGGCCCCCAATCGGTTGTGAAGTCCCAAAGTGGTGAAATTGGTGTTTTGTGAACCATATAAAAGTTTTAGCTACCCGCAAATCGAAGCTAATCGATAATCGATATTTCTAGGTTAAGCCTGTTAACACCTTCGACCACATCATCACTTACCATCAGGTGAGATTGTAGTCAAAGGCTTACCTATCAGCAATAAAAAAATAGGTAAGCTGTATCATTAGTGTGTGTGTGAGAGAATAAAAAACAATAACACTTCTTTTAATAAAGCACACGAAAGATATCCTGGTATTTATCATATAAATTGGTTTATAATTTAGTCACTTGTTATAATCGACAGAGTCAGCGACTGGAAAATTATTGCTCTATACCCAAACCCAGCATACTTTAAAAAAATACATGTTATTTATGTTGAAGTTTTTTTCATAACTCTTTATTGTAAAAAAAGTGTACAGTAGTGGTTTCAAAATTATTTTTTGTAACTCTTACTCAAATTAAATGAATTTTCCCATGTCACTTTTGCAAAATATTATCAACTATACGAGTATCCGTAACAAATCCGTGTTGAAAATTTAAAAAATCGGACAATCACATCAAAGTGAAACGTAATATTTTCTCTAATGTTCGCGCATTTGAGACGAACAAAAACAATTTGGTTTGTTGCTGGCACGTAACGTACACGTTTTATTTACTTCTACAAGCTTCCAATTAATTCGAATTGCCCTCTTGAACGTTAACATGGCCTCTTTAATCCGTTCATGACCACGATCAATGGCAACTTGGTAAAAACGTCTAAGCAAATAATATACATTAATATACTCGTATTAATAATTGCAAAACTAAGAGTTCAAAATTATTTTTTGTAACTCTTACTCAAATTAAATGAATTTTCCCATGTCACTTTTGCAAAATATTATCAACTATACGAGTATCCGTAACAAATCCGTGTTGAAAATTTAAAAAATCGGACAATCACATCAAAGTGAAACGTAATATTTTCTCTAATGTTCGCGCATTTGAGACGAACAAAAACAATTTGGTTTGTTGCTGGCACGTAACGTACACGTTTTATTTACTTCTACAAGCTTCCAATTAATTCGAATTGCCCTCTTGAACGTTAACATGGCCTCTTTAATCCGTTCATGACCACGATCAATGGCAACTTGGTAAAAACGTCTAAGCAAATAATATACATTAATATACTCGTATTAATAATTGCAAAACTAAGAGTTCAAGTCGGGTACAACTTCTTCTTCCTAAACATAACCACTGTTTAGTAAAATGATAACAGTTTTTTTCTAAAGAGTCTGCGAAACACTATACACCCGGGTTTTGTTTATAGATACCGTCTCAGCCGAATCGTCCACTGCTGAACACATGGGGGTTGCAGTTTAAGATATCAGTTCCTCAGAAGGCGCTGCTGTCTACCTTCCACCTTAAGTCACCTCTCACGACACCCACAGGTAGAAATGAGGGCGGGTGACATACTAACCCGTCACCCCACGGGGCATTGTTACCACTTAGTTTTTTACAGATTCCAAAGTTCTCAAGGAGCAGATTGCTTACATTTGCAACATCCATGCCTCTAAACTTTAGAGCCTAAACCAAAACGTTACTCAACCCGTTACAAGGGTCCACAAAGCCACTTGTGCACGTTCCCGATATCTGCACAACTCGACAACCACTACTTTATTCTGTATCGGCCCTCGTCTATTCAATAACCCTAGAACAGGCCGCGTCATGAGATTAAGTCTCTTCAGACTGGAGGATTTGAATGCGAAAGTGGTTCCAATCTAAGTTGGTTAGGAGTTTGTAAAGAAAAAAGCTATTGCGAAAGTTTTGCTCTCGGTTGTGACGTGTGAGGCATTGGGAATATATTATATTTTATCATTTGACTACACGTTATTTAGAAGTAAATGTGTAATGCGTTATTCAAGATGATGAAAGTGCTTCACACGTATATAATACGTGTATTTAATATTTAATTTTAAATCATGTGATATATCATATATGTACGTACTATACGCCAAAAAATGTGCCTATCAATTAAAGAGATGGTAAAGTATTTTTCATACATAAATAAAGTTAACATATTTTCAGTCATTAGAGAATCATAAGCTTAGATTCCCTCCACATACTACCTCGTTTCAAGACCGTTCGTTTTCTGTGGTGACCGTCGAACTGTGGAATGCATTGCCCCTTGCACAGGTTACCTAACTGTTTTATATTTAATATGCGTATAATTAATATCCATATTATGTATAAATAACATAATTATATAATAAATAATATACAGTCAAAGCCAGATAATTAACCATTATATATTGAAGAGAGGTAAAATTTCTTACCTAACTTAACCTCTTTACTGCATGAATTATCAAGGAAGGCGGAAAAAAAATATTTTCATCATTTATCCTGTTTTATTTGGGCCGAAAATGCTTAAAGCTTCGTATGCATTAACGACTATAAATGCAAATGCCATTTTTGGTTTCCGATGCACAGAAAAAACTTAATTACGACTTGAGATAATCTTTAAAACAGTTTCTTTTTTCATTGAAACATAAAAAAACCTTACACTATTCACATTTTGGAGACGAGCGATACATACAATTGTTTTGATGGAACGTTTAACATGAATCAGAAAATGATATTTTTTTTCTAAGCGCACAGAATTCAATGGATGATGTTGAACTTTCGCTGGTGGTTTCCTACTTTTTTTATTAGTTGGTGCTGGTGAATAAAAACTACACCTTTTGCTAGTTGTAGGTGTTGTGTATTCTTCTCATTGTTGTAATGACATGTAAACATCATTCTTACGTCGCCACAATAACCAAGATTAACTGCGTTCATGTCAATAATGTGGAAAAATATAATATAAAATATAATTTTTGTACTGACGGGACCGTATTTTGATCTTGTGTAATCCAAGCAAAGAATCTAATAAATCTACTACCCATATAGGTGCACTTGTAATTTTATACTATTGTGCCAGTTGTCAAAAAAAATATTATTGACATTACGTGGAACGGTAGCTGTGAACTTGATGTTCGTTTCATCGTGTACAGGCATTTCTTCGTCGACCCAAAAATTTTCCTTTCATTTTTGTTTATATTTGTCATGTTTTTGGTTTTGGATCAATGATTTCATCTTCAGAAGTATCTATATCAGATTCGGGGATAGTAATAGGTGCGTTATGAAAGATAGACATGCGAAGGTTAGAAAGCGGAATGTTGTCATCATCAGAGTTACATGCAGAGGTATTATTGCTCATGAAACTACGAGAATCTTCAGTAATAGCATTGCTGTACTTAGATGTCCCATAAAAGCGTGAAGGAGTCATTATGAAAATACATAATAATCAGCGCTGAGTGCATGCAAAGCCATTTTTGGACTATACATTTTTGTACTGTAAATGCATACGAAGCCAAAATTGGCTTCCGCGGAAAAATAAGGAAATATATTAGAAAATACAAGATAGTACGTAAGACTATGATAAATAAAGAAAAAGGAGCAGTTTTTTTTTTTTTTTATGCCTGATAGGTTAGCCTTTGACCACTATCTCACCTGATGGTAAGTGATGATGTGGTCGAGGATGTTGTACAGACTAACCTAGAGTTACTGGCTCTCAAGGACAGCTGCCGGAACACACCGTTAGGTGCTTGGCGACAGATTTTCAACTTGAGGGTGGTAGCTAGCCAGGCGGGCATTTGCAAAGTGCCCTACCACCATGCAGTTGACAATTAGATATCATATTTTTAAATAATGATAACTTACCTTATTGACTTATTAAAATTCAATAAAGTTGCATGTTATTTCACGGTGCAGGCACTAGGAAAAGTGTGTGTATGATGACATATGACACTGAAATGAGTCAGTAAAAATACTTTTCGATACTCAGCAAGTCATAAACAATGCTAGAGTAGTTTTATAAGTTTTGAATTAATGTTAAGTAGAAAAAAAAAAGTTTATCAGCCAATTCCGGCTTCCCATGCAATACAGGGTTAGTTTGTATTCCATATTGTGTTCGTACTGTTACACCTTTTAATATTGCTGATTTACGCTATGTCAGCATTATTTTTATTCTATATAAACGGTGGCTTCCAAAATTAAGTGCTAAGAATATTTTTGATAACTCCAGGAGTCATCAGCTAGTATATCCTGCATGTGGAATCTCTGCCCAAATTACTATACGTATTCAAATGTTTTGAGAAAAAATAAGATTGAAGTTAATCACAGTTGTTCTGAGGGCCAAAATATGAAAACATTTTAGCTATGTTTTATTGATTTGACTGCAGCTTGTAAATTTAGAAGCTTAATAACGTATTTCAAGTACCTGAATTAACAATCGTACCTTATTAAGAAGTAAAAATGTATACGTAGGTACGTATTTCCATTTTACGAATTGCAGTAGGGATTCCACAAATTGATATAGAAAACATTAAAACTATTTTTCATTAGTTTATAACAAATAAATAAAATGTGAAATGTTGTTATGTAAAGAATATTGTGTACAAGTATGGTTTGGTTTAGGGAGGACATAGATGCTGGCTACCGCCTGTGCGGTCGTCCAGCTCCACCGGGTTTTGGGCGAGGGCCTGGCCCTACAATAGCCCGGGAGGGAGAAGTGCCGAAGGCACTTCTCCCGAGACGGGCGTAGAAGGCGAAAAGCGCTTTCTACCTCCGTCTCCTGCGGACGCCGAAAACGTACCGCTACTATAGGAGGGGTTGACAGCGAGCTCAAGGGCACCACTGTGGTTCGGACCTCGGCTTGTCTCGCTGTCGAGAGACATGGGGGGGATCGGAGCAAAATGCCTCTGTGCAACTGCAGTGTTGCACAATTGGGCCCTACTGAATAATACTCTTTGACTATTTGGAGAGCAATTTATCGTGACCTTGTTTTTGCCTCGAGCTCGCCGGCGAGCTCGGTGTTTGATTGTGTGACCTCTGATTACCTCACACCTGGGGATTTTACCTCGACGACTTGCGGATAACGCTAAAGCTGCCAATGTAATGGCTGCGATGGGGTCATCCGGGTCGTCTAATACCTGCCGTGGTCGGCGACGGGGGGGTTTGAAAAATGGGATAGAAGAGGCAGTCGAGTAGTTCGATGCCTGGACAACCAATGGGTTCGGGTGGTGGGGCGCTCGATCAAAGTATCGGCGGGCGCAGTCCTTATTGAACTGCGCTAGAGAGGGAAGGTTTAAGTCGCAATGCAACTCGGTGTTCCGGATATACCACGGGGCGCCGGTTGCATTACGAAGAAAACGGTTTTGGATGACTTGAAGTTTGTGAAGGTGGGCCTCACTAGCATGACTAAACACTACTGATGCGTAAGTCATGATGGGGCGGATGCAGGCAGTGTAAAGTGTCTTCTTATTACTAAGAGACATTTTACTCTCTTTGCGAAGTAGGGGACCAAGGCGACCCATTATGAAGGCCGCTCTGTTACGGACGGTTGTTATGTGATCGTTAAAGGTGAGATGACGATCAAGGGTGACTCCGAGGTATTTTGTTCTAGGAACCCAGGGAATGGGTTCGTCGAACAAAATAAGCGGTTTCGGGTAAGGGGAGCGTGTCTTCTCAGTAAAGCACATAGCTGTGCTTTTAGCTGGGTTGACCGCGATGCGCCATTTTCGGAACCAGTCACCGATCTCGGTGATGGCCCGTTGCATGACGAAATAGGACTGTCTGTTGATATGCCACCCAGTGGTGTAAATGGCGGTATCATCCGCATATTGGGCTAGGAATACTTTGGGCTGAGAGCGTGGGATGTCACTGGTATACAGTGCAAAGAGAATAGGTGATAGCACGGAGCCCTGAGGGACTCCGGCTCTGACTGGGTGGGGGGAGGAGAGGGTGCCTTCCACGCGATAGCGAAAGCTTCTGGCTTTAAGGAAGTCTTGTAGGATGAGCACAAGACGTTCTGGCACGCCAAATTGGTATAGCTTGTAGATCAAGCCGTTGTGCCAGACTTTGTCAAAAGCTTTCGCTACGTCGAGGAAGACTGCTAGCGTAGTCTGGGGTTTGGGGTACTTATTGAAGCCCTCAATGATGTGCTCCGTGAGGCGGTGCACCTGTTGGACGCATGAGTGTCCGGGTCTGAAGCCAAACTGCTCATCTGGGATAAGGTGGTGTTCCTTAGCATGGGACTGGAGACGGTTTGCAAGTAACCGCTCGTAAAGTTTGCCTAAGGCACTGAGGAGGCTGATGGGGCGGTAACTGGTGGGGTCAGATGAGCTTTTGCCTGGTTTGTGAATGCCAATGACATTTGCACATTTCCAGGTGTCTGGGAATAAGCAGTGGCTCATAGCAGCATTGAAGATGCTGACTAAGAGATGGATGAGAGGAGGAGAGAGGGTTTTAAGAACCCTGTTGGAGATGCCATCGGCACCGGGGGATTTGCGCGGTCGGAGGGCCTTGATCAGTCTCTCCACCTCAGCGTAAGTCGCTAAGGTGATTGGTGGGAGTTCAGAGGTGACCACAGAGCTTTTACGTTCGACTTCAGCATCCACCGAATCGAGGTGAGCTTGGTCAACGTGATCTACGTTAGGGGAACACTGAGCCTCTAGGCTATCAGCTAGGCACTCAGCTTTGTCTTCGTCAAAGAACGCTGGGACTAGTGGGACTGGTCTGTATAAGGGAGGCATGTCGTTATGGTTACTTCCTTTCAAGCCTCGCGCCAAGTCCCAGTAAGCATGGTGGCTTGGCACGAGGTTTGAAAGTTTATCGCCCCATTGTTGATCACGCAACTCAGACATGCGACTTTGAACCATGCGTTCAAAGTGGCGTTTCTTAGTTTTGTTCTCTTTACTGGGGTAAGAGTCGTAATGTCGGGTCACTGCTTTACTCTCCGTCACCAATCGTCTCACATCCGCTGGGATGACAAGGCGCCGGTCGTCCGGCACTATGACCTCCTTTGCGGATGCACCTACTACGGTGGAGAGGTGATTGGTGAACGAATCGATCGCAAGGGTTACGTCATCTTTTGTCAAGATGTCGTCAGGGATCTTGTCTAGGTCCGGTGAACTGATAGCCTTTAGGGCATCGCCTACTTGCTTCCAGTTCACTATCGTCTTAGTGGGGCGGGGGAGGTCAGTCGTTGGGTCGGGACCTAGTCGCAGTATAATGGGTCGGTGGTCAGAGTGAAGCTCGTGAACCACTTCTATGGAGCGTAACCGGAGTGTTACGCCTCTGAATAGTGCCATGTCAAGCAAGTCAGATCGGTGGTTTTCCATATAAGGGTAGTGAGTGGGCTCAGTGGGCGCAATTATGTCAAAGTTAAGTTCTGCGATTAGGTTTTCAAGTGCAATACCTCTGGGATTGTTGACGTTACAATTCCATAGGATGTGCTTACTGTTGAAGTCGCCAATCAGAATGACGGCGCTTCCTAATGAGAATAGGGCTTCTAAGTCAGCTCGGACGATCGGCTTTTTGCAAGCTTGGTAACAGGATGCTATGACTATAGGTTGATGACCAGTCATAGCTAGGAGGCAACAAGATGCTTCCATATTAACAAGAGTCGGGGTAGGTAGGGGAATGCAGTGCAGGGACCTTTTGTAATAGATAAGAGTGCCTCCCCCACGGGAGTTCACTCTATCATCACGTACCGTTCTGTAGTTGGCAAACCTAGGGTTCGCCTTCCCCGGTTTTAGAAAGGTTTCCTGCACGCATATGATATCGATAAGGTGGGTACAACAAAAGTCGTGGACGAGGTCACGTTGTTTGAAGAGGCCGTCAGCGTTAAATGACGCTAACGAAACTGAGTACGGTTTCGTGCGTTCGGTTGTACTACCCATAGTGGTTGTACTGGGGAGGGGCCTGGGGAACGAAGCGCTTAAGGGCGCTAAGTAAATTCGCGTGTTCCAATGTGTATTGGATCACGTCCGCTGGGGATTGAGCGTATTGCATCTTGTGGAATAGCTCTTGTACCTCATTGATGTCAACCGACATAGCCAGATCGCTGACTAGGTTGATTGCCTCTTGAAGAGGGGCAGCCATCAATGGCATAGGTGGAGCTTGTGGCCGGGAAGCGGCGCGGGGAGGCGCGCGAATGGTGTTGGCGACGGGTGCCGGGAGTGCGGGGCGAGCCGGGGCCGGTGCGCGGGCAGGGGCCGCGGCGCGGGCGGGTGCGGGTGCGGGCGCGGGTGCGGGCGCGCGGGCCGGGGCGCGGGCGGTAGCGACGGTCTTAACCATACTGGGTGGTTTAGACCATGCGTTACGGGCTGGGAGCGGCGCGGGTATTACCTGTGAGGCAGGTACTACCGTTAGTTTAGGGCTTACCCGTTGGTAACGGTCGTAAGAGGGACGGGTCGGCCTATGCCTTGCCACCCTGTGGTTCACTCGTGGTGCTTTAGGGCAACCACGGTAATTCGCGGTATGCCCTTGAGCACCGCATAAAACACAGCTGGGTGGGTCCGGTGAGTCCCGGGTGCGAGTGCACGCTGCTGTCGCGTGATCGCCTAGGCACTTAACGCACCTAGCGCGAGCGAAGCAGAAACGGGAGGCGTGCCCGTATAGTTGGCAGTTATGGCACTGCGAGGGACTCCCATTTTTGTATGGGGCTTGGACATCGAGTCCTGAGAGGCCACAGACCTTTTTTAAATTAAAAATGGCCTTGCCTTCAGGTGTACGATCTAGTACTACGAGTACTAGATCGTAGGGACTGCGGTCCTTCCCGCTGTACATGCGGTGAACTGCATGTACGGGGAATTCTTGTGCCTTCAGGTCGGCACATACCGAATCGGTATGTACCTCCTTGGGCACACCGCGGATGACCACTCGGAGGACTTTCTCCTCTTCGAGCGCATAAGTGTGAAAACTTATGCTCTCTTTACGGAGGAGCTTTGTTAGCGCTCTGTGGTCGCTAATGGTGGACACTTGAACTTTAATGCCCTGCTGCGTGGAGCGGGCATTAGTGTAGTGGATCCCACGATCCGAAACTAAACGGGACAGCATGTCCCATTTGGTTTTGTCCTGAATGAACAGGGGCGGAGGCGGTTTTTCGCGGCGCGCGCTCGCGTCCTGAGGGGACGCGGCAGTGGTGGCCGGAGCGGAGGGAGGAGACGCGGGGCGCGGGGCGGGGGTCGGCTTCTTGCCGGAGGCGGGGGCCTTAGCGGGTGCCTTGGCGGGAGGGGCGGAAGTTGCGCAACTAGCGGCTTTAGGAGCACGCTTGCGTTTTCTGTCTACGACGGTATAGCCGTCGTTATCGGAGTCCGAGTCAGTGCGTAAGGCACGACTCGGATCTACATCCATCTCCGCTTCGGAGTCCGAAGTGGGCTCGACAACGGCGATGGAGGGACGGGTGCTCGCTGGCCTCCCGATCGGTGAGCGCGAGCGAGACCTCTCACGGGGAGGGGCTGCCACCGTGCGTCTGTTGTCAGGGCCCGGAGCGGGCGAAGTCGGGCTGTCCTCTGAGAAGGACCGGGTCAGAGGAGGGACGATGGCCTCCGGAATTGGAGTTCCGGAGGGAGCGATGAGAGTGTCCGTGAGGCGGGCACTCTCTGCATCGTTAAGTGATTGCTGATGATCAGCGTAGAGTTCGGGGTAGCGGAGGGCGAAGGTCTGAAGGACCTCCACCTCACCGTTAGAGGGACGTTGCATCCTGAGGGGAATACTCAGGATGGCCTAACGGGTTCTGTCTCCCTCTCGCAACTCGTGAGCTCACTTGTGTGAGAGGGAGTGAGTACCTATGGTGTGCCCTAGTTGTGTACCCTCTCCGAGCTTTTTTCTCGGCGGAGAGGGGTGCTCCTAAGCGCTACTCCGGGGTTGACTAGGGGTGACCCCAAGGCCAGTAATCCCGGAGCCCAGCTTGCTTCGGCTGACCCGTGAAGCGGGAAAGGCCACGGTGCAAGGTTAAACCAAAACAACAACAGTGGCCGTTGTCACCGTAGGGTGTCACACTGCGACCGCAGCAAATGGCGGATTTGATCGTTCAGACGGGTTTGGCTGACGCTACCCCACGCCTGAACGACGTCGCTTAACAGCACAAAGTGTGTTGTTACGCGACTGTTACTATGTTGTGTCGGGTAGTAAAGTGGTGAAATGCGCACCGAAAAGTGCGGTCAAAACAAGACCACCAGCCCGATATGATGTTGTTCGTCCGAAACAAGGGACTTGGGTAGGTGGTAATGCCTGACGTCTTAGAGCGCCTCTGCGCGCCGGCACGGCGAGCTCGTAGCTCACGTTGCTCGGCGGTCGGTGGCTGCTCAGCTTCTGCACAGAAAACAAAACTTCGTCAGGACTGCGTATTCCAAGGCACTGGTCTGCAACTAGCGTCGGAACGATGACCCGAGTGAGACGGCAATAGTGCGGGGACTATTGCGGTCTCACTGGGAGATACTGGCGGAGCTGTAGACAGGTGTGCACGGCGTGGCGGCACAGGTCGGAATGGACAAGTATGGTGTAAATACCTGATTTTAAAACCGTGTAGCCCAAGCACGAACGTTTCGATAGTCCGTAACGTAAACGCATCGAGTTTACAGTACGTTTACGCAGGAGGCGATGGTTGACAGTACAACGCATAGTTTGTTGCCTAACGTGAACTCGATAGGAATACAAAAGTGACGTCATCCGGCGTATATCAAATTTATTTTACCTTCTTTCTAAGGCTAATGATTAATTCCAAAAGAGGTTTGAATTCTTTTCCAGCCTATACATACAAAGTCCTCTGTGATTGATATGTGTCAATTTTGGCGTTTTATTTATTCAAACTTACGTTAAAATTAGGTTCGTGCTCGTGATTTCATATGAAACTTTTTACGCGACGAAACATTCTCGTTAAAATTGTCAAAACCTTCCAATCTGCCAAAATGTAGTTCCTTTTACGCACTGTAGGAGCGCTTATCAAATCCTATACAAAATGGTGACATTTCGATACGTTAACGAAACGGATACGTTTTCGCAAGTTATTCGTGCTAGGGCTACTGGTCGCGTAAATACGCCACTTCTCTAGTCAGTACTGTCGGTACATTTTTTTATGCCTGACCACTATCTCCCTCGATGGTAAGTGATGATGTGGTTGAAGATGTTGTACAGGCTAACCTCGAATTACTAGCTCTCAAGGACAGCTGCCGGAACACACCGTTAGGTGCTTGGTGACAGATTTTCTACTTGAGGGTGGTAGCTAGCCAGGCGTGCATTCGCAAAATGCCCTACCACCATGCTATAACGACTGCCATCCTAAGACAACAACTGGGACCGAACGTGCCCTCTGAAGCACGGAAGCGCTTATTAGTAAAGTCACTATGTCACCCATTTAACTAATGACCGGCGGACGTTGCTTAACTTTGCTGATTGGTGCAGAATGGCTAAGCAAACTTCGGTACGTGCGCTTCATTATTTTATTATTATATGTACATTATGTAAATATGAGAATATGCAGGAAACTTGTTTCTTAAAGTATTAACAGGGTTCGTGTTTATTATCTTAAATCAAAGCTACAGTTCTTATTACATAGAATTTAGTTCACAAATCTCATACAATCCTACATAATTAAATGAGGTAACGTAAGTAAAACCTCCTTCGTCAAACAAAGGGAAGTGATAACAAAGCTATTTTTGTTTGAAAGAAAATGTCACCTCCACTCGCCGCCCGCTGGCATAGTCTGTCTCTACTTTGTCAATGGTATGTAGGCGTTAGATATTTTCTAAAATTAAATTGTTTAGGGTCCGTTTCAGAATGTCCTAATAAATGGGTTGCTATGCAAATCATAAAATAGCTGAATGATAAAAATTACATTCAACATGCAGCTCCTTTAAAGCTATAACCGATGGATAGGCTAAATCGATGACTGTGAAACGCAAAGATAGTGTTTTGTTTAATAAATATGTTCTGGGTAGTAAAACCGGAACTTACTCGAACATTCTGAAACAGGCCCTTAATCTCTTACCATTAAATTACTTGATACGGTTGAAACGGTGTCGTAAATTTTTTAACTCCAATGCAATAGCAAATTCAAAGCCTCAAACAATTGAATTTAATTATAATATTCTGTGTTCAGCGAAGAAACGAATAAATGGTTGAAGTAAGAATGCCTAGTTCTTGTAGGTCACAGAACCAATCGGGGTTCTGTTTCGCATCTTTGGATCCCCAGTGTGTGAAGTAAACGGACTGTCAGGAGGCGAGATTAAACATGCCTCCTTGTATGCAACATGAACGACGGGCGCTACTATGAAAATATTTTTCAGCACCGCTAGAGGTTCGACTACTGTTTGGCGGTCATTGTTAACTTTCACAGTAGGTAGATCATTATGCAAGCTCATCTGGAGAGGTAAAGATCCTCAAACTTAGTAACCAATTTGAGGATCTTTAGCTATCAATCTCCAAGCTTTTAAATGATGTAGTATGAAAGCTGCTTGCAAAAGTAACTTAGTCAAAACAATACCATGTTATATAATTTACTTAGAATGTGGATATTCATTTGTCTGAAATGCTTGTTTGATGTTTACGACAGCACCACTCTTAAATCTAGATTGTTATTTAAAAAGAGCAAAGATAATAGTTATCAAAATTGAAAGGAACTTCAAAGCTTCATATTTTTTTGCATTTGACTATGCCAAAGTGTGAAGGGAATCTGTATAACATATGTAGTAATGAAGGTATAATATTATTTATACAACTATTAGTCGTAATATCTTAAATTAATGATTCTAAACATTTACATGAGATGGGCACCAGACAATCAAAGTTTAAAACGTTTAACTATCCTTATTTTTTACCTCCTTAAAATACAGTTTCAATAAAAAATATGTATTTAAATAAACATAAAGAGTCACTGTGTTGGATTACAAAAAATGCTGATATATTTCGTGTAAATAAAATCTTGCCAACTATTTAAAAAAAATTCAACCGGTTTTGTAGAACAAAGGAACTTGAAAAGTAAAAAAATCAACCTAACTGACCATACATGTTACCGCGTTTTTATGAACTGTTATTTGTCTGTCTGTCTGTCATTGCGGGTGAAATCTTCTCTATCAAATTTCGAGCACCCCGATTTGATATCTAGCTGTAATTTTCAGGGTAGCTCACGACTTGATCAAAATTCATTAATAAGTCACTTTCTACGAGTAGTATATCTGTCTGTCTATCCGTCGTTCCGGGTGGAATCTTGCAACTCAAATTTCGAGCGTTACCCATAAAAGGGCACATATATATGCCTTTGGTTGTTGCCTGCCAACGTGGTTTTAATCCGTTTTTTAATCTAGATTAATGTTCATTCATTTATTGAATATATCAGCTGGAATGTCCACTGCTGAACACAGTCTCCTCAATGTACGGGGGGTTTGCCATAATCCCTAGGCTTGGCAGGCATCTTGGGGATCGCAGTTTAATATGTCAGTTCCTCAGAAGGCGCTGCTGCCCACCCTCAAGTATTTTACCTTTAGTCGCTTCTTACGACACCCGCGGGTAGCAATGGGGGTGACATTCTAGCCCGGTACCCCACGGGGCATTCAATTATATAGATGTTAAGAAACCTCAGTAGGTTCGTGGTAATGTATTTATTTAAATTTTATGTGTTACATTAGTATTTCTTACGTTTCGCAGTAGCACCACGAGACGCACCGAGAAACAAGGCACATTGGATACCTATCTTAGAACTCGTACGTTATTGTTGTTCTGCAGAAAACTAGAAAAGTTTCGTATTTTCCTTTCTATGTTTAGTGTCCTTTCTCAATATTGCAAACTTTCTTGAAACGTTCCATTTGTTAAAGTTACTTCACTGAAAAAATATCGTAGTTCAAATTGAGGGTTAGTTGTTAATTGCAAACACAATTTTGAATTAATGAATTATTAACAGGCTTTGTATGATGTACTCAGCTGTTTTTTGAAATCGTTTAGGCAGTTTCGATTCTACACATAGGTCTTACTTGAAAGAAAATTGTTGAAAGCCCTATCAAGTCCAAAGTTTTTTCATATTTTGATATAAATCCAAATATTGTAAGCAGTTCGTATCATAGCATTAGTTCTATTATGTAAGAAATTAATTCTTTGTTTTTTTTTTTATGGGATTATAACGAAACTTGCACGAGGACCATTTGATGTAAAGCGCTAACAGATGCATTTCGTCACAAATAACGAGCTGCACTGCGCCCATCACCCTGAGATGAACAGTTGTTAAGTCTCATGTGTCTGTAATTCAATGGTTCTCAACACAGAAAAGAGAAAGCAATTATATCTCTATGGTTCTCAAGCACCACTACAGGTCACATTTCTCACCCTATTTTCATGAAATTTTGTGAGCAGGTTCTATAATTACATGATATTTTTCGTCGATACGTTGTTAGGATTTTTTTCAAAACAGCGTAGATATGGAGTTCGTAAATGTAAAACAGAACATTCAGTTACGAAGTCTTGAGCTCTCAAAGCACCTAGTATAGAATGTATGCTGTGATTGATCGTTTTGATAAAGATCCATAATATAGTCAATGTTCTTTTACCTAAGTATCTATCATGTCCAATGTTGTTGCATTACGGCAAGTTGGAAATTTCCCAACTCTATACAAAGCCCGGTGTGAAAAGTTAGACTGTTTATCGACAAGTACAAAGTGTGATCAAGTTCTTTCCGTCCAGCTTTCGAGGCAACAGTCTCTTTTGAAACCTCGTTTTAACGAAACACATGTAAAAAGGGCTTCTTTTTTGCTACATAGTTTTTCAGAAGTTGTATTTTGGATTCTTCCTTTGTACTTTTATTCGTCATTGAACGAAAGAGAAAATGTAATAAATAAAAATTTGCAATAAAATAATGATATTCAAAATTTTCTGTATATTAAAAAAAATAAAGAATAAATAGAGACAAAATAATTAAATTGTCATTATAAATTATTTAGTACGAGATATACCAGAGTTATTGAAGGAAATGCCAAACAATTAAATCGGAAACTCGGCTGAAACGAATGTAATGTATATTTCATTAATGTTTTACTTAGTTGCAGCTGCCAGCAACCTGTAACTTACCGTCAAAGGCTGCAAGTTTAGCTTGACTGGCGTTTAGTCACTCGTGAAGTAAGATCTTACGTATGAATAATTTTGCTTTATTTTGTATCATTTCTGAAAGCAGTGGTTCTTTTTATAACATTGCTGTTTGGTGATTGAATTTATTATAAAAGTGGTGGATATCCATTCGGACGGATTCTTATAGTATGGTTTAATTGTTACGGAATTTGTGAAAAGAGAACTGTTTTTCGAGGAAAAGTCGAAAGTTGCGACAGTTTTACGATATAAGGTACATTTTGTATCCTTATAGGTTCTATATATATATATATATATATATATTTTAGTTCTTACTGTAGAAATTGCATACAATTTTAGCCTGGCAAATTATTAACTACTATGGTCGTTGAATAGCTACAGAAAAATATTTTAGTATTTACGTACTCTCAAGTTTTACTTCAACCTAGATCTTGTTATCCCGCACCAGAAGAAAGATAAAGATTTTATTGCGCTATCCTAGCTGCATTGTTTTATTGCTGTTTCCGAGGCAATGGTACATAAACACAAGTTTATGATGTGCTAGCATACAACTAGAATACAGAGCCGGAATAGTTGTGGAGATGCAATTTATCATGTTGGTAAACTTTGTCATATTTTAATCATATTTCGGACGTGAGTAATTTGGTGAATTGTTGCGAGGCAGGGTTCCGTTTTGCCGAATGCGTTTGCATGAGAACATCTATTATGACGTCGAGCTCCCTTTGTATTAAACCGGTCTGCAAGGAGTTTGTAACATGTTTGTAATATCTATGCGTGCAAGTTTACAACAGCTTTGCCAATTCTAGCTTAGTCAATTTCTGTAAAAGACATATTCAAAATGGTGTTAATTCAAAAAAAGACTAAAAGTTTAGTTTTCTTTACTAAATGTTACTGAACCAAACATTAAGCTTGGCCTAGATAAACTCACTATTGATAATGCGACAGTCTTCCTGGGAATCAAAATGGATTCAACTTTACCGTGGAATCCTCATGCACATGATCTGGCCAAATTCAAATTCAAATTCAAAATCATTTATTCAATTTAGGCGTCTACGACGCTCTTATGAAGGTCAATTACAAATTTTAATATTGAAATATTCTACATTGTACTGCCACGTTCAGCAAAAAAAAGGTTTATAGAGCCACTGCGAGAAGAACGGGCAAGAAACTCGGGGCCATTCTTTTAAACGTCTTTTTACAATGTGTTATAAACAATATAATACAATTATTACAATATTTGTTTAAATTACGTAGGAGACATGTGATGGCTTGGCAGAGGTGGAATTTTCCAAGCATTTTTGTCGTTTAAGTAATCACAAACTGTGTAGTAGGATTTCCTCATCAAAATATTTTTCACGTGCAATTTGAATTTTCCTTCTGTGAGCATTGTAATATGTTCGGGAATTTTATTATAAAACCGCACACAATTACCTAAAAAGGACCTTTTATTTGTCTTTGCTAATCTAAAACATGGTACCGTTAATTTATATTTGTTCCTAGTGTTGTAATGATGGTTGTCACTGTTTAATTTAAATTTACTCAAATTTTTCCGAACATACATAATATTTTCAAATATATACAGACTCGGTAAAGTTAATATATCAATTTCTTTAAAAAGATCCCTTAGAGATTCCCTAGGATCCATTTCATATATGGCTCGAATTGCACGCTTTTGTAAGATAAAGATTGTCTCTATCTCAGCAGCAGCTCCCCACAGCAATACACCATACGACATAATACTGTGGAAGTATGCGAAATAAACCAGCCGTGCAGTAGCTACATCTGTTAACTGTCTTATCTTACAAACTGCATATGCAGCAGAACTAAGTCTTCCGGCTAGATCATGTATATGTGGATCCCACTGTAAAGTTGAATCCATTTTGATTCCCAGAAAGACTGTCGCTTTGTCAATAGAGAGTTTATCTAGGCCAAGCTTAATGTTTGGTTCAACATAAGGAACATTTGGTAATGAAAACTTTAAACATTTGGTCTTTTTTGAATTTAACAGAAGATTATTAGCGGCGAACCATTCAGAGATCATAGGTAACACATTATTTACATGAATGAGTTCACTATCTTTCCTATCTACTTTAAAAATCAGAGAGGTATCATCCGCGAATAAAACAATATCACAGAAATCTTTGACCATGCAAGGCAGATCATTAATATACGCTAGGAACAGAAAAGGTCCCAAAATTGATCCCTGCGGTACACCTATTTTTACGAAAGACCCGGAAGAAGTATTGCCATTTATTCCAACCATCTGTAGCCTGTCAGACAGATATGACTCTATTAGATTCAAAGCTTTTCCACGAACACCATAGTGTGAAAGCTTACGAATCAGAGTGCAGTGTTCTACACAGTCGAATGCCTTGGAAAGATCACAAAATACGCCAATAGCATCATGTGAACTCTCCCAGGCTTCAAGTATATGTGACATCAATTGAACACCTGCATCTGTTGTCGATCTGCTCTTAGTGAAACCAAACTGATTCTCATTCAATATATTATGCTCATTAAAATGAGATAAAAGTTGTTTGAGCATAATTTTTTCGAATACTTTACTCAGAACGGGTAAGATGGAAATAGGTCTATAATTGCAAGGGTCAGATGCAGCCCCCGACTTCAAAATTGGAGTGATTTTACTTAGTTTCATTAAGTCGGGGAAACTTCCTCTATCAACACAAAGATTGAATATTGTTACTAAGTATGGTGCAATAATGCAAATAATAGACTCTGCCACTTTAACTGACATACCCCACAAGTCTTCAGTACTCTTTATCCGGTAATGGGACAACGTTAATTACATACCGTAACGTCAAGTGGCCAAGCCCACCCACGTGACCGTCGTTTGAGCGCGCGCGCTAAGTGTTTCGTAAGCAAAAAAAAAGTCAAATGGAAAGAAAGCATTCTAAAGTAGGCTGTGCAGCGAGGGACTAAAAATTATCGCTCGAGGAAAATAATTTTACTGGGTTTCCCACCTACCACCACCACCTACCTACTTTTCTCAGTCTTTAGTCACTTTTCATCTCCCTTTATAACTAAAAAAGACTTGTTTGTTGACGACTGATTTCGTTTGATTTGATTTTTTATTACAGCCGGCGGCGTGTCACTTATCTGACCAGCCAGTAACTTTTTTATAGAATATTTGTTCATCTCTCATTCGAAAAAGAATGTCTTGTAGAAAAGCGCGAGCAAAGTTGGCCTCTTTTTCCACTAGACTTTCACGGTAACATTATTAATGTTCCAAAGTCAAAATTTCATGACTGCCCTAGTCATGAAATTTTGACTCTGGAACATGAATAATGTTACTTGGTGCTCGACGACCAAATAGATCGGACGAAGATATTGTATGAAAAAAGCGGTAAATAAGCAGAAAGTAAACACTCGCGAATTGTGCTCCGATCATTCCTAGTGCAAAATAGTTCCTCAAATAGTATTTTACAGCAAAGTTCATCATATCTGTGACTTTACATTCGGCTGAATACAGTCTGCTTGGCTAGCGGATAGCTGCAACACCTCGCAACTCTGTTCGATTTTTGAGTACAGAATGGATTGTTGTATAATAGTAGCTAATAACTGCATGACGCGGAGCTGACGGCAGGCGGCTGCAAGTCGTATATATGTGTATATGCCATTTTAACGCACGACCCTCATTTTTAAACCCAGATTTTGGCATTATATTTATCAACGTTGATTTTAGTCATCTGTTGATGTTGCACAACTAGACGAAGTTTTGCTTTGGAATAGGTACTTTGAGATTCCTTCCATGTTTTGTTCCCAGAACACCCACACAAAAAGCAACGACGATTCCGTTGAGATGCCGCAATTTGGAACTAAATTAAACCTCACTGTAATTATATTCAGCTAAATCATTAAAGTATTTCATAAATTAAATTTATACAAAAAAATTTAGTAAATAATACTGAACTTTTTCACGTTATAAGGATACATGTGTACTTATTCTCGTGTGTTACCAGAATATTAAAATTAAAACCAGACACCAATTATTTTTACATCACAAGCTCAAAATGATTGTTTAACATTCGGAACATGCGTGCAAAAGTAATTTACATCCCATGCATAGCGTGAAAATGGATAAAATTTCTTACATTTCTATCAAAAATTAAACACAACGTTACGTCTAGAAATTTGGATCAAATTACAGCCTGTATATAAAACGAATTGTAGTAATTTAACCTATTTTATTTTTAAAATATGTGATCGCAATTCGTCACATGACGAAAAGCACCTGTTGTAGGCACAGGTGAATCCGCTTAACATCAGGTGGGCCTCGTGTTTGTTCCGTCACAACAAAAAAAAAGTGCTTTTGGAATCCATCCGCACGATATTTAGGAACCTTTCCGCACGTTGGTGATCTACCTGGACGATTTGTTTATTTACGTAGTCATGATATAGCTATCATTATGTTTAAATTTATTGTTTAACAACTTGTGGAAGTCGGAACATGAAAATATGAGCTTGAATCAGCGTCATGCCGACGTCAACAAGTTGTTCTAAATTTTCATTGTTAGAAGTCGATTCTTGTTTTTATTTTACGTCTTGAACCTGTCAAACAGTCTCTACGCTCAAGATTCTATATTGGGACCAAGATCCCTCGATTCGTCAGCTTATAATACTCACGCATAATAATATTTTTGTAGCCTTTTATAACGAACAACTATTATGACTCAATTTTTATATATCGGGCTTATACTGAAACGGAGTTCACTTCGTATTAATTAGTTTTCTAACTGCATTGCTAACGCTTCTGTGTGCCAGTTCCAATTTTGTAAACAAAGCAGAAAATTTTATTCTTTCTGTGTTCTGTACGTTTTTTGCTTATTGGCTTTCAAATGTATGTGTAAGTTTCTGGTGCATAGTTTTTAAAAAAAAAATTTCTCGTCAAATTTCTTGTTTATATATCTTTTGTGTCCGTTTTCAGTTTTGTTGCAACGTCCAATATGTGTAGATACTTACAGAATAAAAATATATCAACAAGAAAACTCGCCGAGTTTGCTATCGTAGTTGTTTTTAGTAATTAAAAGCCTTGGCCCTCATTCACTCAAAGATCGTGAAATGGTATTCTGTCATGTTCAAATTGGCGGGACTTTATTTACGAGCAAGATATCTGCATGTTTTGAACTGTCAAAATAACGTGGCTTGAAGAAGTTGTTGGTGTTGACCAACAACTTCTAAGTAAACGTAAGATATAAAAGACAAATTCCTTTATGATGAGGTGAAGGTAATCATTACACTTTCAAAATACTTGATTCCATGATATATTAAGGAAAAAAGAGATATCAGAATCTATTTATATAGTACTGTCCCTAGTTATGTTCGAATAGGTTTAAAATTTTAAATAAAATACTCAACCATAGAGATAGCTCAACCATAGATAACTACTTTGTGACTACTGCTTACAGATCGTTTGGGGATTCCTTGTCTATTTAGCACGTTATCAAACGCGTTATAGATTATTGCAGGTTATATAACGTTACGCGTTACTTGCAAATAATCTCATGTTACATGGCGAATAAGGGCTCTTGCCACGGGCTGAATAGTTTGAATAAGTTTATTAATTAACAGGAATAAGAAAAACAGTCTTATAGAACTAATATTTTGCCTACTCACTCGTAGCAGCTATTTTCTATTGCATTGTCGACATGAAACTTAACTTTATTTAGATACATGCCTCATAAACACCAAACAACAACTCGAATAAAGTTTGAAATTACGGGCAGGACATCGGTAACCGGAAGGCGGGAAAGCTCCATCCGAGGAGCTACAGTTTCAGTCGTTGCGTAGCCTCGTAGCAGGCGGCCGCGTCTCGTTAATCCGCTACAGAGCGCCAAAGTTACGGTGCACTCCGCGAAACTATAAAACAAATGCAATTTATTTGATTGCCAATAATAATTTCATACCTGATATTCTTCTTGAAGTATGTCTCGTGATAGTCATTTATTTTGAGTCACATAAATAGAACAGTTATTGCTATGGAAATTATTTCTTAAAGATATTAAGTTCACAGTGGCGCTTTAAATATCATTATAGTTTGTTTTATAACTTGTGTTTTTTGTACCGGTAAACATTGAATGTTATACAATTGTTTATAGTATTCAAAAAAAGTTTTGAGTTGTTTTATTTGTTAGAAAATCAACAACAGTTTTAATGTATTTGTTTGTTTTGATATACTTTGATGACGTTGTTTTTGGACCTATAAAGATAACAAATCGCAGAGAAGAAATGGATTATACTCGGAGATAAATAAAACTCGCAGTTATGCTTTGCTATGTAAGTATTTCGTTAGTTTATGAAGAAAATGTTCGAGTTGGTAATCTTTCAAGCACCTCATCTTCACGCCTAACGCCTAAAGAGACCAAAGGGGTAGGCCGGTAATAGGGGAGGCTCTATTCTAGAATCAGAATATAATTGGTCTATGTACAATATATTTTATTTTAATTATATAAGGCAGTCTAAGGGTAGATTCAGAACATAGAAGGCACAGGTTTTTGTTAACGTTAGAAGCATAGTTATTGATGCTAATTCTTAATTTATCAAAGGAAACTCTTCTCTAATCTAGACGCGTATTCCCAAGGGACACTCTTGTTACCTGACTTGACCTTTACATAAAAGTACATTTATAGGCTGCTAAAAATTTTATGAAACGCCTGGAAGAGCATAATTTAATAAGTGAACCCAGCTTAGATTTAGTTTTGTATAAATATGTAAGGCTTTCATCATAAACACGATGAAGATGTGGTAGGAAATGATATCTACTAAGAGTTAGAATCCCTGTGGGGTGCTGGGTAGAATTGGACCCTTTCATATCTTCCTGTAAAGAAGAAAGAGGCGTAAGAAGTCACGAAATTAAAAATACCAGCCGGTGGGGAACATCGCTTTCTGAAGAAATACCATTTAACACTGCGATCCCCATGACACCTATTAAGGGTGGGGATCATAAGCAAGCCCCCTCCCTCCCACCCCCCTTGTTCAACGGTGGACCATGGCTTTTGATGTGAGGAATTAGATTAATCTCGTTCTGTTCGTCGTGTGTGTTCAGTTAACGGCATTATCAGACCCAACAAACTTTCAAGAGCTGATACTCAAATAGTACTATTATCTGATTACATCAAAGGTTCCGTACGTGAGATTCTGACCCTATTACTAAGTCTACACGGCTCGTTCGTCTGACCTTTAATGTGCCATATAGTTTGAACCATAACAAGATACCGGTTAAAATTTACCCAGTATAGTGCGGATTATTTCAGAGAAGTGAGTTTTGAAAAGGCAAATTTTAAACATGATTTTTAGAAAGAGTGTAATCCATACAGATGTGCATAAAATATATTCGTATAATATTCTAAAGGATTACAAATACTATGCTTGATCCGAAAATGCGATTTCATATGTTTATTTTTGATGGAATTCAAAGAATCATGAATACAGCTCTACAATTTCGTTTGTCTGTGGTAAATCGCATCAATACAAATTTTATTTATAATTATTAAGTAGCAACCATGTGATTAAGTACATGTAAGTTTTTTCCGTTTTCAAAAAGCTCTCGTATGTATGATATCATTTTAAAATATCGCTCATGTATTTAGATATGACATCGTGAAAGTCGCTGGTAGCCAATGTTTACAAGCGGTTAATAGTCGTTCTTTGTGGCGCTCTATGGGAGAGGCCTTTGTTCAACAGTGGACGTCTTCCGGCTGACGATGATGATGATGATTTAGATATATGTTTTTCACTCACACGCTATCTCACCTGATGTGATGATGTGATCGGAAATGTGGTTCAGGCTAATCTAGAATTACTAGCTCAATTACAGCGACCGGAACACACAGTTAGGTGCTTGGCGACAGATTTTCTACTTGAGGATGGTAGCTAGCCAGGTGGGCATTCGCAAAATGCCCTACCACCATGCTATATCGACTGCCATCGTTTTTTTGTAAAAAAACAAGATATAAGAATATAATACGAATTCATCACATTCACCAGTTTTTTAACAACATTACCATCACCCCTGTGGTAAATTGGTTGAAGAGTCGTAGCAATGCGTGCGGAGAGATAAAATAAACAAAACAGCACTTATTCTAAAGTCAAAAGTTAAAGTAAAAATATTTCTTGTGTTGCATCGCAAGGCGCTTCCTCAATGGTTCTAGCTCTTGTCGTAGTATACATTAACATTACTCGAATGATATTAATATATTTACCATCGTACTGTGATTTACTGCATTCCGTCATATCCTGGCTGAATTTGAACCCATGCCACGACTGACCAAACAGCAGCAACTTTAATCTCTAGAACCAGTGGTTTAGCCTTTACGTTGATATTATATGTTACGACTTTTTTTTAAACCTAATAGGTTAGCTTTTAGAATAGAATAATTTATTATTAAAAACTGTAGTAATAGTACATGCAGTATAAATACACGTAGTATAAGTACATGCTTTCAATAAAATAATATAAAAAGTAACTTACGTTAACAATAAGTTCAAATAGAAACTGTGCTAGGTCGAACTAGTGTTACAGCTCTCAGCAATTTCCCACTATGAGGTGATATTCCGACGGATCCACAATTTATTTACATTCGAAAGTAAATACACAATACATCATTATTAACTAACCCCTTGATACATTCAACATCTTTTAACCACTATCTCACCTTATGTTAAGTGATGATGTGGTCAAAGATGTTGTTCAGGCTAACCAACAATAACTTGCTCTCAACGACAGCTGTCGGAACACTCCGTTAAGTCTTTGGCGACATATTTTATACTTGAGGGTGGTATCTATAGCCAGACGATTCGTAAAATTACCACAGTGCGAAATCGATTGCCATCGTAAGACAACAACCGCGACCGATGGCTTAACGTGCTCTCCAAAGCACGAAATAAATATTACTAGCTGTCACCCATCAAACACAGGACCACAACGGACGTTGTTTAGCTCAGCTAATGGGTTATGAACGGCTAAGCAAACCTCGCTACGAGCACTTCAATAGGCTTTCCTAGGTTATTCCCTCCTACTTTTACCTATATCATAACGGAAAACCTGCGTACACTCGCAAATCATATACCTTCATTAAAAAACAGTATTGATTACTTTGGGGTCCAATTTACATAACAAACATGTGATTTATAAATGTTATGAGAAGGGTATCGGTCCCACAGGTTAATTTTTTACATTTTAACTGACAATTTATATTAATAAATCGAATAAGCCCCATTTTCCCCTGCGTCAAGTAGGACAATCTGTATCTACTATCTTTTATCTCCGGTAATAACAAGATAAATTAGTAAAGAAGACGTATTACAGGCTTTCGCCTAGCGCAGACAAAGACGTCTTTCACTATGGGATTATTATTATGAAGAGGCTCTAAAATTAGGTCTTTGTAGAGAACGCAGACTAAGATTAACTATGTCTTGTGTTAGCAGCTATTTAAAATTTATATAAATGATAGCTTTTACTGTTGAATATAAACTCTTTATCATCGTCTCCGGCTTACTCTATCCCATTTATGTGTGTTTGGCACAATTTTACGCTTTCTCTGTAAGCACAAAGTACAACACAAGGCTTCATAACCTGGTGTTGTTCTTTGTTTAGTATATTACTATACTGAAACGTTTGTCTAAAATTTGATTAGTTGAGAGTCAATTCTGCAAGCTGATTGGTCAATGGTATTCTATGACGCGATCGGTGACCAATTAGCGTCCGGTATTCAGTTTGTTAACTGTTAAGACTTTGACAAACGTCCCAGAAACTACGCGTTAGGCCCTAAGATTTTTACATGTATTTAAATTCTCTGGTTAGGCCCCGTTTTTCAATCATCAGATACCTAGTAGCTATTTCTAAAAATAAAATTAAATATAAACATTATATTTTAAAGAACGAACGTTGGTTTTATGATTGTTAATTTTGGTCTGGTTGGTTTATATTTGGTCGGTTAGTATTTTATTAGTGTGATATTGTTTATGTGTTGAAATTTTCGTTTGTAGAGACATCATACGTTCTTTTTATTTTGTTATATATACAAATACAAATCATTTATTGATGACACCATTTTATGGTGTATTATATATGTATACTATATTCTGTACATATATACATTATTCATAAAAATAGTGTATCTGATATTAAAAAACTGGGCCTACATAAATGATTGATTAATTTATTTTTTATATTTTATTTAAAAAATTTGGACGCCCACCTAAAGACTAGATTTATTAGATACATAAACAAAATTCAATTTTAAAATAAATATAGATAGATAGATAACACTTTATTGTACTTTCTCATTACAATTATTAATATAACTAACAAAAATTGTTCATCTTAAGATAGAAAAGATAGTACAATCGGCGGCCTTATTGCTAGATATATAATCACAACGACAACCGTTGTCGTCTTAAAATTTTAATTATATTATGAAATCTTTCCTGTACGAACTTGGGTTGTAATTATTATGTAAGTAAGTAGATGTTTATTAAATTCAGTGTCCTGTCCTAACTCTACGGAAATTACATTTTGCTTCTACTGAAGCGACGGCGTATTAAGGTAAACAAGTTAAGCTAAATGAAAACATAGGTACCTTATACTTAGGTGAGGGTTTTATAGACAATTATTATAACCAGAACTGTTAAATAGATATAAAGTTTTTTTTTATAGCTGACAGGTTACCCTTTGACTACTCTCTCACCTGATGGTAAGTTATGATGTGGGCGAAGGTGTTATTCAGGGCAACCTAGAATTACTGGCTCTCAAGGATAGCTGCCGGAACACACCGTTAGGTGCTTGGCGACAGATTTTCTACTTGAGCTACCCAGGAATAATCGAACAATAATTATTGTGTTGCACGGGTATCGAAGCTGCCTTTAGAATTTTAATATTTTTATGTTTGCAATAACGCTTGCTCTGCGGATTACATTACAAAAGCGTGAAGCGCTCGTAGCGAAGTTTGCTTAGCCATTCTGAATCTATCAGCAAAGTTAAGCAACGTCCGCCGCGGTCATGAGTTGGATGGGTGACCGCTGGTGACATTACTACTGAGCGCTTCCGAGCTTCGGAGGGCACGTTAAGCCGTCGGTCCCGGTTGTTGTCTTAGGATGGCAGTCGTTACAGCGTGGTGGTAGGGCACTTTGCGAATGCCCGCCTGGCTAGCTACCACCCTCAAGTTCAAAATCTGTCGCCAAGCACCTAACGGTGTGTTCCGGCAGCTGTCCTTGAGAGCCAGTAATTCTAGGTTAGCCTGAACAACATCTTCGACCACATCATCACTTACCATCAGGTGAGATAGTGGTCAAAGGCTAACCTATAAAGCATAAAAAAAAAAAAAATTAAAAAAAAAAATTTAAAACGATGAGAAAAAATTCAGTTATGACTCATTGTCTTTCTTCTCTAAACAATTGTGTTAGAGCACAGAAAAGAGAGAGCAATTTTATATCCTTATGGGTTAGAGCACATCCTAGCTAAAGGGGCGGATGGAAGCACATGACTTAAATTTTTTGTCGTTTGTAATGCCTTTAGAATACCTACTCGTTGCTAACCGATCAACTAAGTTAAGCAATGTTCCCTGCGGTCACTGCTTCGATGAGTGATCGCAAGTGTAAAGCGTTTCTGTGCCTCGGTGAGCACGGTAAATCGTCGCGTCGGTCTTGGTTGTTGTCTTAGAATGGCGTCAGTCGTTAGGTATGGTTGTAGGGTATTTTGCGAATGTCCCTCCGCCTATCTTGGTAGCTATGTCTTGGATATCATCCCCCTAGTTTGTAACACGTAACTGCGTATTTCGGCATTTGTCCTTGACCTTTGACCATTCGTCCAATAGCAGTAAGTGAGCTTGTGGTCAATATATGTCATCGTCTAGATTTCATTAAGTAAAGGACCAATGCCTTTTTAATAATTATTTTTTGTAAACTCCCTATTTCATTGGAGAAACGCAAATTACTTATATCACATTAAATTAATTTCATCAGAATATAACTATGTTCTTTTGTATTTTGTGACCCATTCCGCAGTGAACAATTTCAAAAGCATTTGAAAGTTATGCAAGGGTAGAATCGCGATGTTAACAGATTCGAGAGCCACTAGTCATACTCGTATGTAGGATACAAGTCAAAATGTCATTATTATCAATATCATAATACTAAAACAGAGAAGTTCATGCAATAAGAAATAAATTAGTACATAACATAACAATACATATTTATAAAATCCTTAATACACTATGTCGCTTTTATTTTGCGGCAAAATTATTTATTTTCGTTTATTACATACGACTCGAACTTATTTTCATCACTGGTTACTCCGTATTTATCCACCTGGACTGGGATTTAATATAATGAAAAAGTGTGTTGACTTGGCTTACTTTCATTATTACTAATATAAGGTACCTTTCGTGGATAAATTAGTATTTTTTTCATCATGCTACTATATCTACTTGTTTATTTAACGTAATAATGTGGGTAGAGCTATAAACTCCTTCATTACATTCAATTGGTGATTGTAAGTGTACCTTCATTTATATATATGACTGTTGGAAAGACTGTACTGTACTGCATCAGCCAGATCGTCCACTGCTGACACAGCCTCCCCTATTAAGGGGGTATTTGCCATAATCCCCACGCTTGGCAGGCGGCTTGGGGATCGCAGTGTAAGTTGGCAGTTCTTCAGAAGGCGCTGCGCCCACCTTCCAGTATTTTTCCCTTAGTCGCTTCTTACGACACCCATGGGATGATATGGGGAGGTGCAATTCTAACCGGGCAACCTACGGTATATTGTTGGAAATGAATCAACATTATTATTATAATAAAAGCCAGAGCTCCATGGTCTTTTACTATCTATATCTTAATTTTCAATCATCATTTTTTGCATGATGGTAGAGCATTTTGCGAATGCCCGCCTGGCTAGCTACCACCATCAAGTAGAAAATCTGTCTCCATGCACCTAACGGTGTGTTCCAGCAGCTGTCCTTGAGAGCGAGTAATTCTAGGTCCGCCTGAATAACACGTTAGACTACATCATTATTTACCCTAGATTTTTTTTATTCGTCACTTATGACGAAATGCATTTGTTGAAAACTGACGTTACCGCTTAACAACAAGTGAGCCTCGTGCGACTTCCATCACAATTTCAAAAACACATTTTCTGACATATTTATAAAATTCTATTAGATATTCAAGTGGTTGGCACTTTAATAGTTACATGATTGTTATTTGTAAGGGCACATTTTCATGGCGTAGTTCCGTGTATATAACCATAACTATATTTTTTTACAACTGAAGGTATAGCTATCTCTTTTCATTGAGAATTATATACCTAACGCTATCCTTGTCTCGAATCTACTTCTTAACTACATTTAGTCAATATGCTCACATGTGAAATCCTACATCTTCAGAATTTCTGTGGGTCGAATCACGATGTTCGTTGTTTGGTTTACAAACAATATCTGCTCTTCTGAACGTTATGTACGGCGTACGTTCAAATCCAATACAAACGCTATCTCTATATGTTGAACTTGCGAATGCCCGCATTGTTCAAGGGGTCACGGAGGATCAGAAGTGTACTCTTAAACTTCCGAATCTCGGCTAAACAACGCTAGCGGTTAGTAATGGATTTAGATGGGGATTTACTATGCACGAACTATTCTAAATTTTTTGTTTATGTTTTAACTCGGATGCAATTAATGAGGATTAAAGTGGTCGATGTACGTCTATACTACGATTTCGTTGTTCGGTGATAGTCAATAGTGAATTTAATAAGTGCTTAGGGTATTCTTGCAATGAAAACATTAGTGTGAAAGTAAAAAAACTTTTTTTTTAAATAGGGAACACTGACCCCATTTTTTGATGTCCCGACTTCCACAAGTAAGTTCATACTTTTCATTATTAGAAGTCGGTTCCCTTATTTAAATGTCATGCTTATTTTTGATGTGGATATACTGATTACCAGATTTTCGCCTAAAATAGTTTTCGCCATCGACTAGGGTTGCGATTACCATTAAACCACTACTTCTTACGAACTACTGAATCGATTTTGATTAAATTTAAATGGATATACTCTACTCAACAAAAAAAACATCAAACAAAAGTGGCAGAGTAATCGCGTAACCAACATACAGTTGAATTAAGAATCTCTTCCTTTTTTGAAAGTTAAACGAAAAATACAACCTTACATTCGTGCTGGTTTAATCGTTGTTTTTACACGAATGAGGTTCTCATATTACAAAATTTGTGATTATTATTTAATTATTTAGTGTTCTTTTTTTTATGCCTGATAGGTTAGCGTTTGACCACTATCTCACCTGATAATAAGTGATGATGTGGTCGAAGATGTTGTTCAGGCTAACCTATTTTTTTTTTATTTAATCGTATGACTACAGGTAACATTACTACATCAAAAATACAATAAAATATAAAAATGTCAATAAAATTAAATTAAAATAAATTAGAATTATATAATAAATTAAATGTCAATTTTCAGGTTCTCCAGCCAAGTAATAAATTCAGGAGGTAGATCCACAATATCACATAGTTGCTTGGCGACAGATTTTCTACTTGAGGGTGGTAGCTAGCCAGGCAGGCATTCGCAAAATGCCCTACCACCATGCTATAACGACTGCCATCCAAAATAAACAACCGGGACCGATGGCTTAACGTGCCCTCCGAAGCACGGAAGCGCTCAGTAGTAATGTCACCAGCGGTCACCCATCCAACTCCTGACTGAGGCGGACGTTGCTTAACTTTGCTGATCGTTTCAGAATGGCTAAGTAAACTTTGCTACGAGCGCTTCAAATAACTTAGTGTTTCGGAGTTTATCGTCGTTGAAAAATATACAAACGCTATAATACTCATCTCAGCTTTCTTTCATCAGCCAGTTTAATATTTTAAGTGCTTCTCAAACCATATTTAAGGAACTGTCCTTATTAGTATATTAGCGCAAAATAATCTAGAAAAGAACAAAACTTGATGCATATGTTTTCAAGAAAACTGGGGCCCACATCTATCCCAGGACCCAGGAGCCAACTCAAGAATTCAGATCTACGATATCGTATCGTCAAGAATGCAATTAATTACTTGTATGAATGCACACACAACATTTATCAGGTCAAGTTGGTCAAAAATAACGCTGTTGTGTCGGAATAATGTTCTACCGGAGTTTTATTTGAGTCGAGCGTTTATATCAATGTCAAAACAATGATGATACTTTTAGTCGTCTTCCACAATGATGGACAGTGTGGAAGACGATTAATAGTATATTTACTTTTAAAAAAATCAGTCGAAGCGAGCATTGACGGTGTGTAAGTTGTAGAACTGTCCGCTCGCTGCGTGTAATATAGTGAAGAATATGGAACGCAGTACTCTAGACCGTCTGCAGAGAGATTGGCGCCGTAAGGGTGCACCGAGCTTTTAAGGAGCGCCGCGTATGTGTGCGTAAGTAAGTCATGCCAACAGCATCCGTCCCGTCCGACGACCGTAGAATTACTTAAGCGGATAGGGACAAAGCATCGCGGCTCTGACTAAAATGGGCAGAACATGCGTGAATTTGAGTATTTCCTTCGTATAATAAAAACAAATACCTATTGAAAAAATTTAATGTGTATACGTTATAGAAAACCTGTTGTTTTTTTATTATTCAAACACGGATGACTCTCCGTTAAGTAACTACGCCGTACTAAGGGTTTATTTCGTTTTTTAGATGTAACTTTGGGTTTTTTCCATCGAGAAAATTTTATGTAATCGTGTTTCCAAAGTGTATGATTTATAGAATGAATCCTTAAATATAATATATATTAATAACATAACTTAAAATTAAAAAATTAAGATACAGCAAGGGATCAAACGAACCACAATCACGTATTGCTACCTCGGTGCAGGCTTAATGTTATATTTCGGGAAGAATTTTAAATTCTATATTAGAATGTATATATTTTTGGTATAGTATTTTTTTCAAATAGATTTGTTAATAAATATATTTGCTGTTTATCAAGTATATTATTACTATACCAATTGAATAAAATATTCACAACCAAGTCCAACTCAATAACAAGTCATCAAGGTGTAATTAAACTAGGGGATTTCGAAGAAAACTACAAGTTACATTTCTTCATATTTTTCTGTTTGCTTACACCCATGCACGTTTTTATACACTATGGTTAATATTCTGTCAATATTCACAGAGATACAAATAAACACAATAATTTAGAAAAATGCATAAAATCAAAAATGTCACATCCCAAATATCACTCCGAAACCATTTACAAAAGTTGAAAGCAAAAAAAACCTGTAAAATCTTGACACTGTTAAATACACCTTTTGATTACTAGAGATACAAGGAAACCCCCACGCCTCCTGACGGAAAATCGGATGTTTCCAACCATTTTCCAAGCTATGCTAATCCGTCCCTTGCGGTCCAAATTTATTGTTTCATCACGGCCCGCATTCTCTAGGTATGGATAAGGTTTTTTTATGTAAGTAATAGCTTTGTATATACTCCTTACTGCACTATACATTATGTATTAGCGTAACATATTAGATTAAATTACGGTAGTATAATATAAATGTGATCTATAAAATAAACTCTTTCAGGATTATATTTCACATATTATAATTGTTTTTTTTTTGTTATTGTGACGGAACAAGCACGATGCCCACCTGATGTTAAGCGGTATTCTCTGCCTATATCAGATACATAACACATGAGCCCGTCACCGTCACCCTGAGACATTCAGCTATTAAGTCTCATCATGTGCCTGTAATTTAACTGGCTCTTAAATACTGCTGCCGCAACACACTGTTAGGTGCTTGGCGACCGACTTTCTACTTGAGATTGTACCATTTTGTTTTATCACACGATCTAAATCAAGGTAAAATGTTCAGTGCTCGCAACTGACAACATTATACGGCCGCGAATTTTAAAAGTATCTTTTTGAAAGGTGTATTGTTAGAATTCTTTTATACATGAGATTGTAAGCTTTGAAGCCAATCTTCGAGTACTTCAAACCTTCGTCGAGAACTCAGTGCCTGAAAGGTTGAGTACGTGGCTCCGGATGACAAATGGTGTTGTTTCCTGTTGTTCGGATACGGTGATATTGGTTTTTCTGTCGTTGTTTTAAGCTTTCTTCAGGCAGGTAACCTAACACCTACGTTTTGTTTAGTAAGTATGTGTTCTTGGACATGTTTCAGTCCCAAGTAATGGTTCCCATAAATAATATACAGGTAGCCTAAATGCCCCAGCCCACTACACATATTTTAATAGGTATACCACCTTTTACATATTGTTACTTTATGTCTTGCTAAGAACGGAGGGCGTTTTTGTCTGTACTACAGTTTTAATACTACAACAGGCATCAACGACACGGTAATATAATTTATAATTAAATCTTCTAAAGTTCTACTTCAGTAGGTAAAAAACTCTTTGGGTTGTTTTTATATGAAAAATGAACTAAACAAACTAGGTACAATTGAGAAGTGTGGAAACGTTGTTTTTGTTTTCTATGTAAAACACTAGTGCGGTAAAGAAAACAAAAAGCACGAGTGCGTAATAGACTATATTATGACACTAAAATCGGTGCATTTAAAGGCCCGTTACGAGCGAGTGTTAAAGATTATTATTATTATTATTCATATATTGCCATCTACTGGCACAGTTCTAGACTCCCTACTGCTAATGAATGATCTTTGCCAAACCCTCAATAATTATATGCGACTCTGTGATCGAACCCAAGATCTTAAAATTTCAAAGCGAACGTCCTTTCACAAGTTAAATAGATCTTGTTGAATAGACTGAAAGGTGCAGCGTCAAATGTTGTCGAACCAAATTATTATAAGACGCAACAATAGTATGATTTCACATGGAGTGGCATTAAGATCAAGAATTTCTTCTTAGTGTGGTATAACGATATTATTACCTATTTATTCTCTTCAGCAACTAATTATAATTGTATTAACTAGAATACTGAATTGTTATTTACCGCCAGGCAAACACTGTATTGACGTGCGCGCCCACACGGCATAGAAAATTCAAAGTCACTGGATATAGCACAGTTCAGTCCATCAAAGTGAGCGTTTGGTTCACGAAATCTTGTACGTAGTACATATAAATTGATGATTGTTTAAAATATATGTAGCGAGAATGTTGCCTTAGATAAACTTTAGTTTTTGAAGTGTAAGGCACTGTCACGTTTAAAAAGTTTATCTAAACTTACTATGTAACTAGTAGGTATAGTATAGATATATAAAGTATTATTGCATATAAAGGCTTATTGCATTCATGGGTACATAAGGTGACACAAACATTATAAGAGCATACTTGGAACCCATTTAGGTACATTGGCCTATATATACTAGACGCGACATCTCAAACAAAGATAGTCGACCGGTGCAAATATGCTGGCGGGCATACTCTCCCCCACACGTAGCTGGGTACTCGTAAAAATTACACGCGCTTTACGTTCGAATATTGTGTATTATCAATTGTGTATTTTGAATACACAATTTTCGAACGTAAAGCGCGTGTAATCTCTACGAGTGCCCAACTACGTGTGGGGGAGAGTTTTTTTTTCAGGGAGGACATAGATGCTGGCTACCGCCTGTGCGGTCGTCCAGCTCCACCGGATTTTGGGCGAGGGCAGAGCCTACAATAGCCTCCCGGGCCTTCTCCTAGAGGGAGAAGTGCCGAAGGCGCTTCTCCCGAGATAAAGAAGGCGAAAAGCGCCTTCTACCTCCGTCTTCTGCGGACGCCGAAAACGTGCCTACTATAGGATATGGGGGAGAGTATGCCGGCCAGCATACTTGCACCGGTCGACTATCCTCGTTTGAGATGTCGCGTCTAATGTTTGGGTATAGCAATATTACCATGAGCAACATGGTATCATTGATAGGTACATATTTTATCAAGCGTGTTACAGACATTGATTTTTAGACAGTGATGATGGAAAAATATTGTTATTATATAATTGTATATTATACCATTATTATTGTCAGGAAGTACTAGAATAAAACCTAATTAATTTTCATGTCAATTTAAAATTCAAAATTCAATCATTAAAATATTCATCCAAATTATAATAACATTCACACATATATTCATATTTTCTTCACTTCGAATATCATTTGGTAAATGATTATATACTCGTACTTTAATTGTAGAGACTTTTAATTTTAAGCGACTTTTTATGCTCATTATATTTTTTGTTAACATGCTTTTTTTGCTTACAGGTAAGTCTTTGATCACAATCTCACCTGATAAGGTAAGTGATGATGTGGTCGAATGTGTTTTATCCCAAAATTACTGGGTCTCAAAGACAGCTGCCAGAACATACCGTTAGGTGCTTGGCGACAGATTTTCTACTTGAAGGTGGAATTCACAAAATGCCCTTCCACCATGTGGTGAAGCTCAAGCCCGCGGCGGGATTCTAACCATGGACCCGCTGCGCTGCAGTCCTCAGCCAATGCCACTGAGCCATCGATTTCCTTTTGCTGATATCATATTTTAGTATCAAATATAAGATATTTACCTCCAATAAAGGCTTCATTTAAATAAATACGTCATTTACTCAACTTCCATCGTTAATTTGATCCATCAACTACAGTCGAGCAGATTTTGGCACACTTCCTGACTTAATTAGAGCTTTGTCAACTTCCCCAAATCGAATACCAGGATCAAACTTAGGACTTCAAAGTGAAGGCGGAAGTTGGAGTAATTTAGTTTCGATTATACTAAACGGGTGCAAAATCTAGCCTACAATAAAATGAAATGGTATTTTGGAATAAAGCGTGTCTACTATTTCGGTAATGATTACTTATTAAGTACCTATATTTAATATCTTCTACTTACCTTAAAGTGGCTGAGCTTTTGTATTATTTTTAGAATTGTAACGCAATCGGTAACAGTAACACATGTTCTATCTGAAAATTTAAACCAATTATCTAACACGGTTAAATATATACTGATTATTGCAACTGATCTTATAAGTCCATTTTCTTTTTATCTTTACTATGCTCTAAAACTATTTTTTTTATAATTTTTAGTTCATCGGAGTTTGGAGTTTTCCGGCAGAATTCGTGGTGACTTTCCTATAATATACCGTAACCAGAAAACCTAAGATCCTTGGTAATTTCAAAACAGAGACGTACGTAGGACGAGCTTTGGCCGGTCGGACAACGTGGGATCTTTTGTTTATGCAAAGAATCCCAAAACACAAATATATCGCTAGCCAAGCGATTATGACAGCTTTAAATCCTAAACACTTCACAAATCTGTTTTTGGTCATACTGTGTTGTTATTCTGTGTCATGCCAGTTTTGGATCCTTGTGGACTCCAAGGATTTAAGTCTTTGACGTAATCCAACTTCCATCTGGTTGAGTTCGAATAACGGGTACTAAGTTTAAAGTTAGTTTTTTTTAAGTTAATTGCTTTTGCGTCCCTCACGACTTTATCAGTTAAAATTAATTGTTCAAGTTTTTATCTGAAATCTTTTGAAGTTTAACACAGTTTTAAATGAAAATAGTCTATTTTTTGTTGGAAAATGCGGAAAAGGATTTGTTTTTCGTTATAGAATTGTTTGAAAAGTACTTCTAATGGTTTTAGTAGGTAGGTACCTATTCGATTTTGTGTTTTGCTTTGTCAATGTGACAACAAATTGTACAAAATATTGACTGCTGAATAACGTCATATTGTTTTCTTACAAAAGGTGAAACTAGTAATCTAAAGGACGTATTTACAGCCGCAGAGAAAATATATTTCGTTTGCTTCTAAGAGTGCTTTTTCATTATCAGTTTTTGACTGAATGATATACCTTACTTACCCTTCATCTCATTTACGTGTGGGCCGATATAGTACGTTTTCTCCAACATCACGCGACTTAATAACATACTATAAATTTTTTTCTCTAACAACACAGATAATTGCACATGAATACTTTGTAATATGTTAAGTTAATTATGCAGTTTGTCCAGTTATTAACATTATAGACGACAGCGTCCTGACGTTGACCTATCTTGGGACACACTCTACCTTATTTTTACTCTGTGGCTACACTTACCCTTTAAAGTTATAAACAAGGCATTTCGCATAACAATCAACACGTATACATAGTAAATATTTGTTCTCTAATAGCGTGTTTGCTGAGTATAATGCTTAAAACTTAACTCTGCTCCCATCTGTATAATAAAACTTTAAATGTAACGATATCTAACTTCTGTGCACAACATATAGCTATAAACAATAATCTTGGTGTTAATAAAAAGCTTATACCAAACAACGGCCATAAAATACATCAGAGCAATAAATACTGAGTGTTAGAGCTATCGGTGTACGTGCTTAAGTGGTTTTAAACAAAGGTATAACGGGACAGCATAAAATATGCTGTATGCGCTGCACCATACAGGATATTTTATGGTTTCATACGGCTATTTTGTTATTATGTGGAAACATGTCGCATAAATTGTAGTATTTAGTAGGTACGTAGGAGGAAGTGCTGAAATGTTTACAGTTTGAAATATTATACGTATCTACTACAGTCATTACTGTCATTAGTCGATATTGCCCTATTCAGTTCAGTTTACCTAGTTAAATTCGGGCTAAGTACGGAAAGTCATATATTTACACGACCGGCCGAAAAAAGAGTGTTATGTTTTTACACGACTAAACTGCCCGAAAAATGTTGTTAGGTTTTCAGGGTTTATGTATGTATGTTTGTGAGTTTTTTATTCCACCATAACTTCTAAACGGCTTAACCGATTTAAATGATGAGAGATTCGTCTTGAAAGTGAAATTAGGTACATAAAAAATAGAAAAACAACCTGGCGGATTTTAAAGTCTTAAAAGAATAACTAATATATGAAGAACACGGGTGTTTGAGCGTGAACTTACTATGAGTCGATATCGCTATCGACAATGTTTCGGCTTCTACCGGAAGCCTTTCTCAGGATTTTGAGTGTGGTACGTCCGCCGCGGTCGCGTCACGCTTCACACTGGAAAAGAATAACTTTTTCTCCCAAACCCATCGAATGGGATATCAAAATGAAGGGCTTTAAAAACGATTCCATAAATATATACTTATAACTTTAATTTCAATAGAACTATAAATTGCTTAACGAAAATAAATAATTTGCAGGTGGGTTATTATATTTTTAATCAATTTATACTTGTCATTCATTTAGACTCAACTATTACTTTATTTACAAAGAGTTTAAGATCACAAAATTTCCATTTCCTTGAACCCGCATCCGCGGTTACAAACATTAAGTGCTTTAACAGCTCGGCCATCGAAATTACTGCACGAGATGCGATTTTTTGCATTGATTATGTTATTTTAAACTACATAGAGAACGCTGCGGCCAACAAGGCTATCTGACTTATTTGGTCGAAAGAAGTGCTTTTTCATTCACTTAAGTCTCGTAACGATGTCGCTACCTTTCTACATTTCTAAATATGATCAATCGCTATCGCACGTTACAGAAAAAAACACATATACTCGTACTAACTTCTAAAATGAATTCGTCATTATTAATTTTCAAAGAAATCATACTCTGTAATACATATACATTTTGAGGGAAATCCCCAACGTAACATATCCTGCCTGTTACAATTTAAACAAACAAAAAAAAATCACTTCAGTTCCCTTACTTAATTCCATAGTGGCAATGAACTATGTTAACTAAAACTACAGCTACTAAGCTATAGTAGGATCTAAACTACATACAAAATTTGTATTGTTTTGTATGTAACTGTGTTTTATAGGTACGCTGCTAGTGGTTATACATACTGATATTTCATACGTGTACATATACTCACAGTCTATACGGTTGCCTACACATAAAATAACAGCAAATTAACAAATCTTCTAGTGACGATAGAAGCATTTTGTTAATCCTGAGAAATCCAGTTAAGTGTATGCTAATACAATCAGCTTTGCTCGCTGTTCAAACACATGGATTAAGGAGATGGATTAATATGTACTGTAAATGTTTGTGTACATATTTGTTACAAAATCTTACTGACGCTTATTTCATAGCTTTTACTAGAGATTACTCAAATTTAAGCAATCAACGAAGCATCATTTTAATAAATTATTTCACTAATTGTATCTTTTATGTCCCAAATGAAATTGACGAAATTAAAACATAATGGATCTTAATTTCGCCTTACATAAAGAGCAGGTACTTACAATTTCATTGTTCTCAAAGGAAAATATAGTTTTCAATCAGCTTTTATAGGTTTAACTTATCGTAACTTGAAGATATTTGCCGCCCTTGATTAGATTGTTGTAGTGATTCTTCAAAGCTTAGTTTAAAATTCCTAGGGATGCCTTCTAGCAAATTACTGCTAAATAATGTTAGATCTAAAGATTATTAAAATATACTACTTGTTTTACGGCCTGTTTTAGAATGTTCAAGTAAGTTCCGGTTATACTACTCAGAACATGTTTATTAAACAAAACACTATCTTTGCGTTTCACAGTCATCGATTTAGCCTAATCGTCGGTTAGAGCTTGAAACGCGCTGCACGTTCAGAATGTCCTAATAAAGTTTCGGGTTGCTATGCAACACATAAAATAACTGAATGATAAAAATGACAGTTAACTTGCAGCGCGTTTCAAGCTTTATCCAATGGATAGGCTAAATCGATGACTGTGAAACGTAAAGATAGTGTTTTATTTATTAAATATGTTCTGGGTAGTAAAACCGGAACTTACCCGAACATTCTGAAACAGGCCCTTAATCAAACAGGCTTATGACTTAGAAAATCCTCTAAATTGAACCAATCATAACCTCTTACAGACTCAACAGTTACGACAGATAGTACTGAATATATCAGATCATAGTTTGCTTTGACAGGTCGTCATAAACAGGTATGATCAACCCCCAAAACAAAATTTTGGTCATGTTTCGAGTTTCTTTTGTTGTGCTAAAATGCTGGCCTGAAAAAATGAGTTAAAGCTTTATGACTTAAAGTAAAACAAAAAAACTTTTTTAAAATCGGGCAGCATGAATTGGGATTACTGGTGTTACATATAGGCCATAATTATTTAAAAATTGAATTACATATAACTTTTCTTCCATGGCGGAAGAGGTGTGCTAAGGGGTATATAAATCCGACGGCAACCCTGAATTCGTTCAATTTGGTTTCAACTTCAACCTGGGCGCTTCTTATTTATTTTCTCCATCGTGACATTTTTGCGTTTGACCAATTGACAATTGATGTATCGGTGGGATTATATTCCCTAAATAATATAGAATAGAATAACATTTATTGCCATTAAAATACAATTTAACAGGAAAGAAATAAAAAATGGAATACAACTATCTAATTTAACTGGCAATAGGGGTAAGCTCAGCACTGTACTGCGTAAGCCAGATGGTTCACGCAGTGCTAGTTTTCAGCGGTTTTAATAGTTATATTTTCTTTGGAAACACTCAAAAATAAAACACATGCAAAACGAATCAAAATAAGTCCTAAAAAAGTTTTCTTTCATATTGTAAATTATTTAAGATTTTTATGTTTTGAAACCATGCTTGCATAATATTCTCAACAATGAGAAAAGTATTTGATGGTACAAAAATTGAAATGGCATTGATGCTGCAAAAGTACCTCTCGTAGTGTTTTGACGACGTCACTTGAGCGGACCGTCAAACATAGATAAGTAAAACAAGCAACGTTTATATCCATCGTTGTATAGTCGCTTCGAGAGTTCAAGTTACAATAAGTTCTTGGCAGATACCTACCTGATCGCCAGTTCATATGTAACAGTTTCATATAGTGATTGTAATCAGTACTCAGTACTATAATATTATACATGCGAAAGTAACTCTGTCTGTCTGTCTGTCTGTTACGCTTTCACGCCAAAACTACTGGACCGATTTGAATGAAATTGTTTGGTATAGAAATAGTTTGAGACCCGGGAAAAAATATAGGATAGTTTTAATCCAACTGCGCAAAAAGAGGTTAATGTATTTGTGCGATAACCAACATACGCGCGGGCGGAGCCGCGCCCGGAAATCTAGTAAGTAATAAGTTAAATACGCAATATTGAAACACCTACCTAGAGAAAATTCGCAGCCTTTGAAATATCTGAACGGAAACAAGATACCCAAGGCGGCTATTGGACCGGTTTTCGTCCTTGTCGGATATCCGTATGGGTATATGGATATCTGATAATGTCGACCAATTCTCAAAGAAACTTCCGACCGCTTGAAGTCTCATAGCTATAAACATAAATAATCCGAAGCCGCAAATTATCCTTAGAATAGCCACTCAAGTGCTGCAATATCTAGTAACCCAATAGCCTTTTATCTGGCGTCCATTAAATCTCGTCCATCCATCAGCGTAATGTAAAACCGCTTATAAATAAAGTCCGAAAGCCAAGGGACAAAATAAATCTGACTAGTGTTGTGCTTTTCCATTTATTATTTTGACGAATGTATTGTTTTGCTCGGTTTTATTTATGGGAAAGTATAGTAATTACATGAAATATTTTTAATCAAAACAAAGTGTTTTGTAATAATTTCGCCAACATTTTTACGCGGCTGACGGTCTCAGAGATTTTCAACGCGTGTCACTTTTACGTTTCGAGCACACTATCTAGTTATTATTAAGTAACCGGCTAGGACTTGTTTACTAGTTTTTTTTTACCGGTTACTAAATAATAATTATGGACAAAACTCGCGACAGTTTTTTAGCTCACACTATCTAGAATGGATAACGACGACGGGGCTCATCACGTACTAGCATAGCGTAGCAATACTATGTATTAACTGATGGATATCATTGTTATTATTTTTTAATAAATATTATTACCAAATATGAATTTCCGCAACCTCTCGACATGAACGACGTGTTTTTTTTCCAATAAAACATTTTAGGGTTTTATCAAATATAAGATCTGTAAGTACTGTAAGTACATATATTTCAATTCTAATAGATAAGATTGGATTTTCTTTTTTTCAGTCGTGACTTTTAAAACAGAACCAACATTATTCCAAGTCCATGCAATAAATCAAAGTGAGGTTTTTACATTTGCCCACAGAGAGTCATCCTTTTCACGTAGAGGCTTTTAGCCATTCACGCACTCCGAAAGGGATCACATTTAAATCCTTATATGAGTTTAATGTCGCATCTCCAGGCAGATCGCTTAAGGTGTGAATACGATTACCATAATATCTGTAAAGGTTTGCTTTTAGAAGAGATTATCAACTTCAAGCATAGAAAAAAAAACATATATAAAGAATCATAAATTTATATAATTATATAGAAATATATAAAATAAATGCATCTGATCGAGATTTTTATTTCTAGCACCGAAAGATAAAACTTAAGTACCTAATCAACACAATCTTCACGACAAACTTAGGTGTCCATGACGTAGTGGTCTATGAAAAAAAAATATACTCTCACTAAATTCTTATTATTATATCATACTGAAAGATTGTTTCAATAATAATGTTTTAAATTTTAAAGACAAAAAAAATACAGTAACTCAACTATCAACTTCAAATATTTGGTATCTGTTCTAATCTGAAATATACTTACTAAAGCAATGTGTCTTAGCCAACCTAAGTAAACAAAATTGCTTTGTCAAGACAATATTTACTCCTCACCAGTAATTTATTTTCTTGGTAGTATTTTAATTGTATGGAATGAATATAATTAAATAAATTTGCCATAACACTCCACATGTATATTATAGATGCGAAATATAGTTAATATGTAGGTATTTGTGTCTTATTTTTAGGGTTCCGTACCCAAAGGGTAAAAACGTGACCGTATTACTGAGACTTCGCTGTCCGTCCGTCTGTCACCAGGCTGTATCTCAAAAACGGTGATAGCTAGACAGTTGAAATTTTCACAGATGATATATTTCTATTGCCGCTATAATAACAAATACTAAAAATAAAATAAAATAATTATTTAAGGGGGGCTCCCATACAACAACTTGTTTTTTTACCGTTTCTTACTTGATACTAATAACGGTGACAGGAAGACGCCTTAACTATTCACAGAATATTTAGTTTTACGTTCTTTTTATATATAATTAATTAAAATAAATAATTAAGGGGGCTCCCATACAATAAAAGAGGTTTTCGCCGTTAATTTAGGTTACATTTAATGGTTTGAAACCCTTCGTGCGCGAGTCCCACTCGCACTTGGCCGTTTTTTTAACCATTCTCAACCGAAGACGCCGCACAGAATACCTAACATGTAAAAAAAAATGTGAATTGTATATATTTTACCTCTCACCTCCAAAACCCCTGAATACATTATATTATAAACGCAAAAATTGGTGAGAGGGTATATGTATTTGTTATCACTCGCCTCCAAATAGCTGTGCATGAATTTTAATAGAATTTGGTATATAGTCGTGTTTTTTAAATATTTTTCATTTTATATTTACCTATTTATAAGTAGTTTCCGAAAGAGGGCAATAAAGCCAAAATTGTGGTTGGAACTTAAATGTTATGGAATTTATTGTTGTATTATTGACGACTAATTTGAAAGTGATTGCACCTATCAAGGAAAGCTTATTATACGATATGGTTTTTCATTTGAATCAGTGTCATCGGCCATAATTTTAAGTATATGAGTATTATTATATATTCTATGGTATAATATCTGTACCTACCCATCGTTATAAAAAGAGATAAGACGCCAAGCACAGATACAAATGGTAACGACAGCTCATTTGCGTGAAAACGGCCATGAAGATGTGTGAAACAGTATCTCAACCCCTATTCATGGTCGGCGATCCATCACGGGCATGACAACGTACCACCCGCTTGTTTGTCGCCAGGGACGGCTCCATATAGGTGTAGTCAGGTCCGAATGGGCAGGGCGATAAGTAAAGTTTCGAGGACCAATTTGAAAGTATCTGTAGACTGCTTGTCTAAGCGGCCATGAAAGAGATGTAAAGTTAATGCTCAGCTATCCATTGCAAAGGAGGAAAATGTACAACCTACTTCGTTATCATCAGGAACAGTTCCAGGTGGAAGTAGTTAGGTTGAAACCACAACCGTAAAAGTAGGCATATATGTTAAAGAGGTAAACTGTCTGATTTTACCTGAAAGCCATTTCGCTGAACAATCACGGAAAATTTTGAACTTTTATCATATAAGATGGTATGTATAAGAAATTGGTAGATACAAAGTTAACCAATCGAAGAAATGCATCAAAAGTATGGCGTCTACTTTTCCAGTTTTAGGTTTTTGTCAGGATCTCTTCGAGGCTTCCGCCATAGGGCAAAACGGAGATCTATTAATTAAACTCTGCTATCTAGCTGTCTGTCTGTCCGTACGTCAATGATCTCTTGCTCGTAAAGGGTGAGTTACACACGGATTTTTTCGCACCCTTGCAGCTATCATCGTATCGCAGAAATAAAATAACATAACAGTATTTAAATTAAAAAAACATACTAATTAGGAATCAGAGCTTTTGATATATTATGTACGACATCTTCTATTTAGCCGGCAAATACTGAATATATCGACTTATGATATAGATTTGATACTGTAATAAAACCAACAATCTTTTTCCATTTAAGGGCAGTTACAATACTGAACTCTAAAAGAGCAAGGCCCGACTAGCACCTAGTCAGGTTTTTTATCGGCTTCCCGAAATAAACCGACAAAGTTACTTATTATTAATAATTAAATTATAAACTTTCACCGCCGAAGGCAGTTCTGAATACCTCCCTGCCTTATGGTTCTAGTGTCGACAGTAAATCACGCTCAGATGTTATCCATTATGTTGTCTCTTTCGATGAAGTTTATAAACGCCTAAGAACGACATATTTATTCTGTGGTATTATAGGCATTTGGGAGAAAATGTAGTGAAAAGCTATTTCGAGATGAAGAGTGACGTGATCGAATGGAGAAAAAGAGATTATGTTATATCTAGCTTTCTCCTGCGGATTTGCTCGAGAGTAAATTGGTTTATCGCACACCTTCCGGAATCACTCAGCAAACTAAAATCTTTGTTATCGTATGTGTTGAACCAGAACTAAGAAATATATGTACTTTCATTAAAATCCGTTCACGTTTTCAGAGGCGGAGGATATCAAGCTTAAACAACTTACAAATTTATAATATTGTATATACATGTTCAACCCTTTCAGAGGCGAGTAAACTTCACTTTCACATCCAAATACGAGTATTATCTACTAATCAGATGTGAAAGTGTGTTCGTGAATATTTATTTATTTCTTATGGTAAGGTACCATAACGTATCGACGTATTGTTTACGTAGACATCAAAAACTAATAAAACAATTCTTAAAATATTATATGTCATTACATACATTTGTAGATATTGTCATTTCATCTTAACGCCATGGCATAGTAGAAAGAGGGTCCTCACTCTTTCTACTATGGCCATGGTGACCAGTAAATTAGCAGGTATCTTACTGACAAAAGCATTCCCAAAAAGGTTCGGGGTGAGACAGATGGCTGACAATTATTATGTTCTTGCCTTGAACTTGGTTTTGTTAGCAAACACATATATTTGAATATGTTACAAAATATTTGAATGTGTTGAGAACACATATTATACCGAACGTACATGAATGGGATAAAGGTAGGAAGTTAAAGACGTTAGGTACATAGCGGTTCAGGACTTCCTACACTCAATATTCATCTTAGAAATGAGAAAATAATTACCTCTGTTCCCTGGTCGATTCTCTTATTTCCCATCGCTGTGATTTCTAATTAAGTTTATTATGATTATGATTTGATTGTTGTTTATTTTGTTATACGTGTAACGTTACTCATACCTCAACCTACTTCCAAAATAAACCGGTCAAGTGCGTTCCAAACCAACACAGAATATTTTACTAAATTTAAATACATTTCGAGGGCTTAACCGATGTCCTCCGACACATGCCCGGATTCTATTATTTGTTGTTGTACATTAAATACTGGACTATAACCCTAAGATTTGTATTTCACTCTCTGCTATAACCACACCAAATTTGACACTTTTGCGTATTACCGTTATTACGATAGAGCACAAACGAAGAAACGTTCAAAAAACACATTTCTGAACTTTTTGACGACTCCAAAATAAGGGCAAGGGTCTCAATTCGACTGTGTTTTTTGTGTGTCTTATTGTCGTTACCTCATGACTCGACAGTGTGTAATACCGATTTTGATAAATTTTTACATTTGAAAACTGGTGCTTGTCATGTGGTCCTATTTAAATTTGAGTGAGATCTGACGAGTAGTATTTTAGTTATCCTTAATAATGCGCATTTTATGTTTGAAGTCGGTTATTTTTTTGTAGAAAATTTAACGTAGTGTGTGTCTTATTGTCGTTACCTCATGACTCGACAGTGTGTAATACCGATTTTGATAAATTTTTACATTCGAAAACAGGTGCTTGTCATGTGATACCATTTAAATTTGAGTGAGATCTGACGAGTAGTATTTTAGTTATCCCTAATAATGCGCATTTTATGTTCGAAGTTGGTTATTTTTTTGTAGAAAATTTAACGTAGTGTGTGTCTTATTGTCGTTACCTCATGACTCGACAGTGTGTAATACCGATTTTGATAAATTTTTACATTCGAAAACAGGTGCTTGTCATGTGATACCATTTAAATTTGAGTGAGATCTGACGAGTAGTATTTTAGTTATCCTTAATAATGCGCATTTTATGTTTGAAGTCGGTTATTTTTTTGTAGAAAATGTAATGTATTGTGTGTCTTATTGTCGTTACCTCATGACTCGACAGAGTGTAATACCGATTTTGATAAATTTTTACATTCGAAAACTGGTGCTTGTCATGTGATACCATTTAAATTTGAGTGAGATCTGACGAGTAGTATTTTAGTTATCCCTAATAATGCGCATTTTATGTTTGAAGTCGGTTATTTTTTTGTAGAAAATGTAATGTGTCTTATTGTCGTTACCTCATGACTCGACAGTGTGTAATACCGATTTTGATAAATTTTTACATTCGAAAACTGGTGCTTGTCATGTGATACCATTTAAATTTGAGTGAGATCTGACGAGTAGTATTTGAGTTATCCCTAATAATGCGCATTTTATGTTTGAAGTCGTTTATTTTTTTGTAGAAAATGTAATGTGTCTTATTGTCGTTACCTCATGACTCGACAGTGTGTAATACCGATTTTGATAAATTTTTACATTCGAAAACTGGTGCTTGTCATGTGATACCATTTAAATTTGAGTGAGATCTGACGAGTAGTATTTGAGTTAACCCTAATAATGCGCATTTTATGTTCGAAGTCGTTTATTTTTTTGTAGAAAATGTAATGTGTCTTATTGTCGTTACCTCATGACTCGACAGTGTGTAATACCGATTTTGATAAATTTTTACATTCGAAAACTGGTGCTTGTCATGTGATACCATTTAAATTTGAGTGAGATCTGACGAGTAGTATTTGAGTTATCCCTAATAATGCGCATTTTATGTTCGAAGTCGTTTATTTTTTTGTAGAAAATGTAATGTGTCTTATTGTCGTTACCTCATGACTCGACAGTGTGTAATACCGATTTTGATAAATTTTTACATTCGAAAACTGGTGCTTGTCATGTGATACCATTTAAATTTGAGTGAGATCTGACGAGTAGTATTTTAGTTATCCCTAATAATGCGCATTTTATGTTCGAAGTCGGTTATTTTTTTGTAGAAAATTTAACGTAGTGTGTGTCTTATTGTCGTTACCTCATGACTCGACAGTGTGTAATACCGATTTTGATAAATTTTTACATTCGAAAACTGGTGCTTGTCATGTGGTCCTATTTAAATTTGATTGAGATCTGACGAGTAGTATTTTAGTCATCCCTAATAATGCGCATTTTATGTTCGAAGTCGGTTATTTTTTTGTAGAAAATTTAACGTAGTGTGTGTCTTATTGTCGTTACCTCATGACTCGACAGTGTGTAATACCGATTTTGATAAATTTTTACATTCGAAAACTGGTGCTTGTCATGTGATACCATTTAAATTTGAGCGAGATCTGACGAGTAGTATTTGAGTTATCCCTAATAATGCGCATTTTATGTTCGAAGTCGGTTATTTTTTTGTAGAAAATTTAATGCATTTTATTATCCCCTTAATGGTCGGATAGACGGACGGAGGGATTGACACCCAATTCTTAGTACTTAATAGAATCCCGTTTTCTAATAAGGGACCCTGTAAAGAAGAAAAGTTCTCAAGACGCGTATTTTGTTTGGTTTTTATATACTGTCATGCATAAGTTTTACTGGTTTATTCTATTGGATAAACATTAGTATCAGTATTCTGATGCTTCTCTTATAATGGGTAGACGATGACCTCAAAATCCCATTGAACTTCCAACTCGAACACTCAATTAACTGAAGAAAGGATTTGCTTCCATATTCCATACCTGGATGATATATTGACAAATATTGCCGATGGTGTCAGTATTTTCGGCGAGTGAAAATCGATCTAGTAAGCAGTAATCCATCACAAAACAGAGTAAAACTAAAAGAGAAACTAACTTCGAACACTGAGAAGTATTTTTAAAATTAGTTGTAGAAGTCGAATAATGAAAATTTTAGTTCAGAGCGTTTGAAGCATACGTACTTGAACAGGTTAATTCATACTTTTCAGTGATTGAAGTTGGTTCAGGTTTTTAAGAAAATAGGTGTTTTATATAAAATTGCGAGTCGGACTCGCGCACGTTAAAACAAAGAAGGTTAAAATACTTCGTTTTTGAGATACAGCCTGGTAACAGACGGACGGACGGACGGACGGACAGCGAAGTCTCAGTAATAGGGTCCCGTTTTTACCCTTTGGGTACGAAACCCTAAAATCTAAAAAGCAGACTTTTTTTTTATACTTTTGTAGATAACGTATAATTTTGTATTTAGAATATAACATAGAAAATTATATTGATTTATATATATAAAAATATTATAAACATTAGCAGACTTCATTGTCAATTTGTATACAGGGTTATTGGAAAAATGCTAACAACCTCTTAGGGTTGAGTTGTGCTAGTCCTAACAAACATTTAGAAAAGATTTTTTTTGGTTTAGAAAAATAAAAGATTGGATTTTAGATGCAAAAAATAACATCCTCTAATTGTAATGAGTGTGGCGTTATAGAAGAGGTAAAACATATTTTGATAGAATGTGTGCGGAATTACAGTTACAGAAAGTCGTTCTTGGGTCAGACCAAAGTATTTGACATTGAATTCATTAATTGTATTTTAGCCTGCCCTCTGCCAGATCCAGCCCAGGTATTGTATAATTTGGCTGAATTAGGTCTGAATAAGACCTTTATTCTCTAAGACTTAATCTTAAGTTAGTAGCACTGGTTTTATTTTCGTCTTACAGTATGATGTGGTTACTCAGCGACAAAGTCCTTTAAAATAATAAAAAAGACCATCCACATAACATACCACTATCCCATAATCAGACAATCATTTCTCGTAGAGTCATTGAAGAAAGAATAAATATAATGTAATTTACGTTTTCAAAAACATAAAACTAAGATTTGTAAACGAAAATTGTAAGAATATTAACAAAGGTAGAATGTGATATTAACTGTAAAGTAGGTATAACTATGAAATTTAAGTCAACAAAAATTGTAAATTCACGTTTTATCCTTATTTTATTGAAACTTTTAGCGTAATGTATTTATTGGACGGTGAAATAATTATTATACAAATGGGATTCGGTTTCATTCGGAAATTGGAAATTGGGGATGAATTGTTTTGCTATATTAATATATAAAAAAATGGGCTTTCATTTATCATCCTTTTATTACAGTTGAGGAGGTTCAGAAACAAAAACACTAATGGATTTTACTGATACGTATTAAAAAATAAAAAGTTGTATATGAGTCTATTCCCTGATTTTGGTCACTTTGCAGGTGAAATCCACTTTAGAATCCTAACATTATTTGGATTTAGAAAAAAAAAACGGATACGGACATTTTGGCAACAAATCCATGCTGATGATTGTATCATAACCATAACTGCTTGATTAACAAATACTTGCACTAAATAATATCTGAAGTGCAGGTAATTTAAAAAAGGTGTTTCAAAGATAATGAATTTTCACAACAAACTTTCCCCTAATGCGACCAATTATGTCAGTAACAAATTCGTATTGAAAATTTTAAAATCGGACAACCGCAACGATGTCTGATTACCAAAAGGTCGTAGCTGCCACGCGCAGCGCGCATTTGGTTTGAACCTTGTTACGATCGACGACGCTGGAATATGCTTGCCTAGAAGATCCCTATTCATAAAGCCGTCTAACCACCAAATAAAACTTGCCAACATTTGTGTTGCCAACAAATGTTGGTGACAAATGTTTTTATAAAACTATGGGTCTCCACCAAGCAAAACTTGGCTAGATACAACACAAGTTGGCCAATTTTGTTTGACGGACACGTGGCATTATTTACCTGAAGAATCCCCAGATAATTATGTAATATTAACTGGTAACAGAAACGCTGGTAGTGTATTTTATACTTCGGTTGTGCCCATAATGAAATGAAACAAAAGTGCTTAGAATTATCTAATATATGAAAAACACGGGTGTTTGAGCGTGAACTTACTATGAGTCGATATCGCTATCGACAATGTTTCGGCTTCTACCGGAAGCCTTCCTCAGGATTTTGAGTGTGGTACGTCCGCCGCGGTCGCGTCACGCTTCACACTGAAGATATCGACTCATAGTAAGTTCACACTCAAACACCCGTGTTTTTCATATATTAGATATAAATATGAGCGTAAGTTTTTATAATATGATGCTTAGAATTATTTTGGAAAAGTCTCTCAATCATGAACTTGCAAAAATACCTAAACATCGACACACATAATAAACACTATGAATTTTATTCCAAGTAGGTATGTATATAATATGCTTGACAATCTCAAAATATAAAAGCACACTTGCAGAACATTTCCGAGCAGTTGTGATTTATCACTCTTCATAGCAGGAAACATATTTTATTCTCTCGCATTCCATCTATCGTTGCTTTGAAAATGTTTCCACCTGAATGGAAACGTTAGTATCTTTTCTGTCTATGTTTTCACATGAATGAAGACCGTCTAACACGATCTTTGGTCTGAAGTAACGAAAATAACAATGATATTTTTTCTGTTATTCTCTAAATATAATATTTATTGTGTTTACGTTATTTATTGCCTATATCACCTCTAGTCCTTTTACAATACAGTTGTATTGCCACTTTCACGTAGCTTTTAATTACAATGGACACGGCCGTATTATATATTTTGTTGAGTCTTTGTACTCATAATTTCCTTCAATTACATAATGTACTTGTGCCAATTAGTTGCCTTTGTAAATTTTAATGGAACTGTATGCGTATTGCCTTATACACACACGAAGCAAATACAACTGTTTTATGATGTACGATACCAACAAGTACAATACACACAAGGAAGGAAAGCAAAATGCAGGGTTTGATGGTCAATTCATGGTATATATAATATACTAGCGGCCCGCCCCGGCTTCACTCGCGTAATTACGACTATAAATTGAAATGTTAGCTATCCTATCTTTCAATTTGGATCAAATCGCACACGGTGTGCAAATCAAATTTAAAATTGAGTCCGTAGTTTAGGAGTCTATCGCGGACAAACAACGTGACACTTAATTTTTATATATAAAGATTTTATTCATACATTTGAATTGTGCTTAATTGTCTAGAACCATTGAGTCGGAATGAGAACAAAACATTGTCGACATAGTATCGCTTGGTACGAAGCAACTAAATTTGATTACATTGAACCCTCTTCCTAAAAAAAATCTATGAGGTGTATATGTGAATAAAAATCTGTATAAACGTGAGGTGTTACTATATAGGTACATCAGTGACCACTTGTGTGCTACTTACCTAACACAATAATTTCGTAACCAAACGTTGGAGCACTTCCCCATAATCAATGAAGCGATATTTAAGTCTTGCCTAAACTTTGGCCTGTAGCAAGGCCAGTAGAGCGGACCTTCTATTACCAGGTAGTACAAATAATGCATCGTAGATCTTACTTAGGCTATGTACTCTATGAACTGTGTGGTTTGCTCGTATACCCACTAAAACTGTTTAAATTCCTACTTAATCTATGGATGAGCTTTAGCTTTGCCAATATGAATGATTATGATCAATCCGCTCGCATAATATATTAAGCTAGACCTTTTAGTTGATTGGCTAAAATGAAGTTGCTATATCCAAGTTATATAAATTTGTATTATATTGCCATCGGGAGTTATATGAGCATAATTGATTTCCTAAATGAACTGGGCAGCCAATACATTTACAGGCATTTTATTAGGTTACTAGCTGCGCCCCACGTTATTACCTGCGTATACAATGGTTATAATGTTGATGGTGAATTATCTTATGTGTTATTCCGTGGACCTTAATTATATATCAAGATCATGGAGATTCATCCAAATCGGTCATATCGTTTCAGCGTTAAAGAGTAACCAATAATAAAATTTATAAATATATATATATATATATATATATATATATATATATATATATATATATATATATATATATCTAATAATATGTTTTGATCTAGCTGCCACGCAGCCACGCAGACCGTATACTCGTATTTCTTTGATGAGGTTTATTTGAGTCGACTACCTCGCAAGAGACCCGTGGGTCTTATCTTGACGTAAGGTGCACGTCAAACTCGGAGAAATTTCGCATGCATGTCTTAAATATATACGTGCATATACTTTCCTTGCTTCAACACGTGGCAGTTGGGCAGTTTACGAATGGTTGGAAACGGGCAAGTTTACGCTGTGTGGTCCTGCTGTCAAACGGTCACTCACTGCCCATTATGATTTCAATAAGGTCTCAGGACTAACATCTCATAGCAACATAGATTGCCAGCAGGACTCCATTTTGTTGTTATACCTCAATATATTAGCGATACAAATTACATTAACATTGTGTTTCATTCTTGTCAATAATAAGAAGGAAATATAGATTGGACTTGTATTTTTAAGATTTGCGGATATGACAAAGTATGTTAATTTATAGCTACATAAAATCACATATTTTATTAGCTTTTTTAAAAATAAAATAAATAGACAGACAGTGCGCGGCGTAGGTTTAGCAATAGGTCCCTATTTATATGTATATAGCAATAGCTTATTCTCGAACGAAACCCTTAAAAAGTTTTAACAGGACTCAAGATATTCTACAAAAACATTTCTTATAATGTACTGGTATTGGAAAAAGTGTTTACCAGTAACGTTGGTAACTGTCGTATTATAATAAATTTATACAGGTTTGTTGGAAAATATCTGAATAACAGGTAACTTTCGACGCACATCATGATTCGATCTGCTTACGAATTGATGGCTGTATATATTTCCATCGTAATAATGTTGTAGCTTTATACACGTCAATTTATATTTCACACGCCACAGGATAAATTCAAACTTATACGGTGTTTGATGAATGAAGGTAATACAAATTCTGACAGTAGGTAAACATAGTTCTATATAGCTGTTTAAATAAATTGGATTTCCACGAAAAGCATACGCAGTGCGCAGTTTAATAGCGTCATTTTTCCTTTATATAAATTGACAGCAGTTGTAGAGCTCCTGGAATCCAACTCTTTTGTGTAAAGAATTACCTATAGCAATATTTACTTGAATTTTAACTGCATGACTGCCTTGTTGGTATGTAAAAGCACCGCTTTGTAATCTCGAGTTCTTTTGTTCGATCCCAGCTATTACGGAGAAACATGAAACTAAAATGTTTTACTAAATATAATTACATATTCTTATTAGGAAGGAATGATGGCTCAGCGACATTAGCTGTGGACTGTCGCGCTGTAAGTACATAGTTCAAAACCCACCGTGGGGTTCAGCTTCACCGCATGATCCTAGGGCATATTACAAATGACCACCCGGTTGCTTAACGTACACTTAAGAAGAAAATATGTTGACAAGCACGCACTGTGTCTACTACTAAGCTTTCTTTGAGAGCCAGTTTTCATTCTAGGATTAGCCGATATTTGCCAACCACGTCATCACTTACCAAACAGGTGAGATAGTGGTATGAGGTTTGACAATCAGCTTTAAAAATACACATATATTCAAAAGTAGGTCTGTACAAACAAATTAATACGGTACGGATGGATGGAAAAAAGCAAATATATGCGAAATTTCTGAAAAATAAGATGACGAGCGATAAAACAAAGTGGCGAAAAATACACGGTGTGGCAACCTATCTTAGCTTGGGATAAGGACTGAAAGATAAGAAAAGGAAGCTATATAAAAACATAATACAAATAACAAGTATATAGAATCGTCCCTTAGGAACATCTCTGGAATTAAAGGATCGAGACGAGACTAGTTAGATCATGGTAGCGATATCGATTACCATCGGGTTTGCCGCTCGACTTACTCTCATTTCGTCCTTGAGCAAGTTGCCTACTAAACCGTCAAATTGCTTGAAAAAATCATTCAACCCTTTTTCGGCAACCGATATATATTTATACAATGTATCTGTCGACAACACAACTAATCGAAATCGGATTGGAATTGCTAAAATAGTTTTTTTAGTACATTCACAGTATACACAGTATAATAAACACTTTTGCATTAATCTATTTCGAATGATAAACAAAACAAGCTTCTCTCTGTATTATTTTTTTATAAACAAGCTTTTATTATGTTCTTGTTAATACCCAACTAAAAATTTAAAAAAATATTCGCCACATCAATCCACATGAGCCCAAACTCGATGAGTTTGTTTTTTTTTCATTGCGAAGTAGTTCCTTTGGCCAACTTCCAGCTCTATCATCAGATCAGCACAATGTTATCATAATATTGCATTGTCACGCGATTTACACATGTATGCAAAATTTCAGCTCAATCGGTAATCGGGAAGTGGATCAAATTTAATTTGCAAGATTTGATAACAAACATCGGGACAGGTGAAACTAAATAAAATTGTAAAAATACCGTGCTTGTTAGGTAAAACATTTAATGACATCTAATTATTTAAACGCTAAAATATTTGAAATGGATAATATTCCGAGAAGCATGTTAACTATTATTTACGTATAATAATATTGGCCAGCCATTAATTAAAGAACTATATTATAATTACCTTTTTAAAGAATAAGAAAAAAGATCTTCTTAGTTTACGTGGGTATTGTTCAAAGCTCAGTGCAGGCGGAGTAAAAATAATTAACCAGTCTTAAATCGCCATGCGAATAAGAAAATTTATATAATTTCTTAATCTAATTAATATCATTTGATACTTCGTCCTTCATGGTTTTATAATTAACTTTGACAAGACAAGCTCTTAATTTCATAAGCTAATTAAAACAACGTGCTCTCAGAAAACTAGTGCTGATCATAGAACAGTACTGAAGATCCCACCATATCATTATGATAAATTTAAAATTTTTATCCTTATCAAACGCCCCAAAATTACCGGTAAACATAAAATGAAAACTCGGATATTACACACACATGTCGTTACTAAAAACTGTTGGTTCTTATAGTAAATAGCTCCTCTGGACAAAAAAATACATTACGTAGGTTATGTTAGGTTTAATAACTGTCAGTGGGCTACATTTTCAACCAGAACCAACGTGGTACTTGTGTATCTTACCTCTAGTAAAGTATTTAAAAGGCTGCAGGCATGCCGGGAAATAAACAGACTCCGGCCCACTAAAAAGTGCTGGCCCATGTATGAAATATAGCGGGTGCGCTGTGACAGAAATCCGAAGCCGAAGTGAAGCGAGCATGAGGCTTAATACCCACCGAAGTGCTAGTGGCCTGAAGTTTTACTTTCAAACCATTTTCGACTTTGTCGTCATCACTACAATGCTTAGCATTGCTTGAAAGACTGGCCTTAGTCTCGCCGTCAATTCTTTCATCCTATAGTATACGTTATAGAGGTAAAGAGAGAGTTGAAAATGGTTTGACAGTAAGCTGGGTGTTGCGCTGCCAGCCGCTGCCACTCAAATAGGTTATAATCTTAGGTGCGAATTGACGCTAAGTTTCAGCTCCTCCTGTGTTAAGCTTCGCCGCCGTATAGAGCAGAAGAAAGCTTACTCGGGATTATTTGACTTTGGGGAAGCGACTGTCATCCGCGGCCAAATGTGTGCCATATCAAAGAAATATTAAAGTGGAAAAATGACGATGATGATTTGGAAATACCACTTTTTTATCTATTGTCATATATGACGTATTTCGCGCTGATTTACGTACTGAATAAATTTCAGTACTGTGGCTTCATTCACAGCTCTGAGTGTAAACCTGTTAAATGATTTACTCAAAGTTTGTGAAACTGCTGGATCTGGGATGTGTCACATCTAGTCTAATTAGTTGGCTGCTTGCGAACGAGTGATAGCAACAAACTTAAGCATATCTGGCAAGTTTTGTACGCAATTATAATAATTAGGTGGCATATAAATCTGGCAAGTTTTGTACGCAATTATAATAATTAGGTGGCATATAATTAAATAGATTATCGTTATTTAGTGGTACGTCATTTTACTAAATATACTAAGCACCTAACGGTGTATTCCGGGAGCAGTCTTTGAAAGCCATTTCTCATTCTATATAGAATCAACTTGTTTATCAAGCGGGATTCAAACCCTCGACTTCGAATCTCCGGCTCTCATGTTTGGTTCGCACTTTAGGGAATATTTAACATTATCTGCTATTTTTTTATACATATACATTCTGATGAAATTGAGTACTGTCTCGCTGCCATATTTCTAAAGCTCTGGGTATAAGCGAAAAAGTTCGGTTACCTATTGCAAGATAAGGAGAAATTCCTAGTAGTTTGATATTTTTCTTATCATCCTTTCTCATGTTGTACTTGTATGGTTCAATATCATTTCATAATATGGGACGTGGTTGAGAGGAAATGAGTTGGAAAGATAATCTGGTATCAACCAGAGTGACTTCTCCGTGAGGGAGCGTACTTAAATAAAAAAACCCTCTTCCTTTGGAATAACATTTAAACCTGAACTAGCTTGGAGTTCATTCGGTAGCTAGATTTTTAGAACAGTCAAGCCACGTATGGGATAATTTCAGTTATGTATTTATATTAGTATGTTATAAATAAAGCCATAAAGCCATTTAAGTGTTCCTTTTTACACCTACGGAGAAATATTCTGTTTGATTTAGTATACCTCTTATAAATGTTGCAAAAATAATTAAAGGGTCATGGTCAAGGAAAAACAGTTACACCCTTTCTTATGATCACAATTAATGCTTAGGGTATCTCGGACATATTTTCAGACTGACTGTTTAAAGTACATCGTTTCAAGATAAATACTTTTTTTAGTTTGACAGATGTCACAAAAATATAATTGTATAATACTTCATTAATCAAAGATTTTTAGATCCCTTGCTAGGTAAGTTTTTTAGATAGACCCGTAACAAAAATGGTAAATATATTTCAGATATTTTGAAGCGCTCGTAGCCAAGTTTGCTTAGCCATTCTGAGTCGATCAGCAAAGTTAAGCAACGTCCGACGCGGTCATGACTTGGATGGGTGACCGTTGGTGACATTACTACTGAGCGCTTCCGTACTTCGGAGGGCACGTTAAGCCGTCGGTCCCGGTTGTTGTCTTAGGATAGCAGTCGTTACAGCATGGTGGTAGGGCACTTTGCAAATATCCGCCTGGCTAGCTACCACCCTCAAGTTGAAAATCTGTCGCCAAGCACCTAACGGTGTGTTCCGGCAGCTGTCCTTGAGAGCCAGTAATTCTAGGTTAGTCTGAACAACATCCTCGACAACATCATCACTTACCATCAGGTGAGATAGTGGTCAAAGGCTAACCTATCAGGCATAAAAAAAAAAAAAAAAAAGATATTAAATATATATTTGTTATGAGCTCTAGATGATAATATACCACATGCTAGGGTCGATAAAGGTTTTTTTCTTCTCATGTATTAATTAGAGCCACCCTGAAAAATTGACAACTCATCGTCCTTGCGTCAACGTTCTACGTAAAATATCAACATATCAGGGTTTCAAAACTCATTTCGTTTATGAGCTACAGATATACGGACGGATAGACAGACAGATAACCGTGTCTCATTAATAGAGCTCCATTTTGCCCTTTTCTATACGGAACCCAAAAAAAGCATTACGAAGGATGGAATGAAATTGTTCTGTTGGATGGTAGTCCTTAACTAGAACGTAAACTTAATTTAAAACTTCATTACGTATGCAGTATGTACTGTGTTCTGAACCTACGTATAATTATGTTTTTTCTCTACAACGCCAAAATGGACTGATCTAAGGACTTCTGCTGAGTCTTTGTATTAAGTAGTCAAATGTCGTAGCCGTGTTAAATAATATAAGGTTATTAAACATAAAGTTATTAATTACAAAACTAGAAATTAACGACCGGAAAAATTTAAGTCATGTGCGAGATTCGAGCCCGCGTTCATCCACCCATTTATTATTTCCAAGAACCAAACGACTTATAGGAGTCTTCAATAAGAAAACATATTCCTTCATCAAAGGCTGGGAACAAAGTCAAAATCATTTATTCAATTTAGGCGTCTACGACGCTCTTATGAAGGTCAATTACAAATTTTAATATTGAAATATACTACATTGTACTGCCACGTTCAGCAAACAAAAATTATGGAGCCACTGCGAGAAGAACGGGTAAGAAACTCGGGGCCATTCTTTTAAACGTTTTTTAACAATGTGTTAAGTACATACTATATTGTAAAATTATTACAATACCTAATTTACATTACGTAGGTGTCAGGCGCTAGCTTGGCAGAGGCGAACCAGTCCAAGCTTTTTTGTCGTTTAAGTAATCACAAACTGTGTAGTAAGATTTCTTTATCAAAATGTTCTTCACGTGCAACATGAATTTTCTTTCTGTGAGCGTTGTAATATGTTTGGGCAATTTATTATAAAACCGCACACAATTTCCTAAGAAGGACCTTTAATTTGTCTTTGCTAATCTAAAACCTGGCACCGCTATTTTATCTTTATTCCTAGTGTTATAATCGTGATAGTCACTTGAACGCATCTTCAAGATGTCTGGTGTTGGGGCAGTCCGTGGACAACGGTAATCTCTAACCACCATCTGATGCTCTTTTGTCCTCCATACTCAAAGTATAAGAATTCTATCATCTATGGTATAACTGAATCTTAAGGACAGCTGCTCTAGCATACAGTTGTGTGCTTGGTGAAATTTTTTTCCACTTGAGATAGGTACTACTAAATCTCGCCTGGCTAGCTTGTTAGCATTCGTAATACGATTTACCAAAATTGACTACCTGTTAAGCTCAAACACGTGTTGGAATTCGAATTTAGACGCTGCTTTGTGGCAGTCCAAAGCCACTGTCAAGTGTCACTAGAAGCTATCACTGCTTCTAACCCATTAGTTGAGGTGAGGGTCATATCTTATGGACTATGGACAATTGGATATCCTCATATCTTCATTGATCTTGAGCGCTCGTAGCCAAGTCTGCTTAGCCATTCTGAATCGATCAGCAAAGTTAAGCAACGTCCGCCGCGGTCATGACTTGGATGGGTGAGCGCTGGTGACATTACTACTGAGCGCTTCCATGCTTCGGAGGGCACGTTAAGCCGTCGGTCCCGGTTGTTATCTTAGGATAGCAGTCGTTACAGCATGGTGGTAGGGCACTTTGCGAATGCCCGCCTGGCTAGTTACCACCCTCAAGTTTAAAATCTGTCGCCAAGCACCTAACGGTGTGTTCCGGCAGCTGTCCTTGAGAGCCAGTAACTCTAGGTTAGCCTGAACAACATCCTCGACCACATCATCATTTACCATCAGGTGAGATAGTGGTCAAGGCTAACCTATAATGCAAAAAAAAAAAAAATGTTACACTTTTTTATTTCCAATTGTTCATCCAGAAACTTTTATATATTAAAGTAATAAATTAAATGTCAACATGTCTATTGCACGTATTCAACGAGCGAGATACATGTAGTTTACACACCGTTTGTTACCGTGCTGCATTTGTTTGTTGTGAGCCCGAAACCCCTACTGTTGATATGCAACTAGCTATCGTGTTGTTTGTTTGCTTTCCGGAAAAATGCAGCGGGATTTGAAATATTTGTTAAAAAGCGCATATGTTAAACCTTATTTGGATGTTTCTCGTGGGCTATGCATACATTTTATAATTAATAGGTACCTTATCGCTATGTTACAATAACATATAAAAAAATAAAAAAAGAATGTATTCACAGCTGTCTTTGACCAGTAATTCAAGGCTATTCCTGTTAACACCCTCGACCAGATCATTATCTACCATCCATGAGGTGAGATTGTGGTCAAAGGCTAATCCTATCAGCAATAAAAACAGAGAATTTCTTTTAGTCTAGTTCGTTAGAAAGATGAAATTTTATACCAAAGTAAAAATCGAAAAATAAACCGGTCTGAAAACTCATTTTGCACAGGAGTCACGTATCTCCGAGAATCATTGTGAAACTCGAAATATAGGATGGTGCAAACGAATATTCATTTTGGTGCCTTTTGTGCACTGCATACACATATTAACATAATATTACTAATGAATAGATTCAGGCGTTACTTTGCGGAAATCCATATTTAATAATAACAAATACTTTTAAAAGTATCCTAAAAAACATTAAATAATATTTAAATAAAACACTTAAAAAAGCATAAAATTATATATCTAGTGACAATTCCGCCTAATTTTCCTGTTATCTACGTGACGTCATAAACATCACGCAGCCTAACCGGAAGAATACCCGACTAGTTTCGCTTCTAAACGAAGCATCTTCAGGAGGTCTTGACTTACCGACGTGCGCTCGGTAAGTCAAGACCTCCTGAAGATGCTTCGTTTAGAAGCGAAACTAGTCGGGTATTCTTCCGGTTAGGCTGCGTGATGTTTATGACGTCACGTAGATAACAGGAAAATTAGGCGGAATTGTCACTAGATATATAATTTTATGCTTTTTTAAGTGTTTTATTTAAATATTATTTAATGTTTTTTAGGATACTTTTAAAAGTATTTGTTATTATTCATAATATTACTGGCGGTGTCCGTTCAAAATACGAGTGGCTTTGTGCACTGGCAGTTTGTTATCATTATTATTCCATAATATTTCCTTGGCTATGCTAAAATTAGGGTTTTTACAGCAGCCTTTGACCACCATTGCTGCTTTTGGTAAGTAATGGCGGTCATGTTTTAGATTAACAAGGACAAATAAAAGAAGCTTCTTATAGGGAATTGTGTGCGGTTTTGTTATAAAGTTCCCGAATATATTAAAATGCTCATAGAAGAAAAGTTGAAGTTGCACATGAAAAAAACATGAAATCTTACTATACAGTTTGTAATTATATAAACGATAAAATTGCTTGCACAATACTGCCTCTGCCAAGCTATTACTTGTCACCAACGTAATTTAAACAAATATTGTAATAATTTTATTATATTGTTAGAAGACGTTTATAAAGAATAGCTCCAAGTTTCTTACCCATTCTTCTCGCAGTGTATCTATTTATTTTTTCTTAACGTGATATTAAAATGTCGTATATTACAATATTAAATTATTCTGGTATATAGGTCTTCATGAGTTTAAGGACGGTTAAATTTAATAAATGATTTTGACTTTGAAATCATTCAAAGTAGGTGTATGAAGTTAAGTTTATTTAGAGCCTATTTACCACCCTCAAAGTCACCATCAGTGTTCTAGGGGGGTTAGCAGGGTCTACGTACAATTATTGGCTCTCAAGGGAACCTGTCAGAACACACCATTAGATGCATGAAGACCGATTAACTACTTGAGAGGGTCGTCCAGGCGACCGACAATTCGTGAAATGTCCTACGGCCTCCCAAGAGACATATAAATGCAAATATAGGATATATGTAAGTGCAAAAACTTTGCATATATACGGAATGTTGGGTATTCATATTTTAACTATAAAATCTTCATATAGAACTACTATAATGGTTCAATAAGTTTAAAAGAACTGATAGTTGAGTTGCTATGTCTATACCGCTCATTAGGTCGATCGTTCGAATCCCGGTGTGGAATTACAAGTAGGTACCAGCAGCACGTGGAAAATGCAGAGACACTATCAAAACGTAGATTTGTTGACAGATTGACAGTTGATTTAAATATGTATTTTTTAATTCTATTATTCTCAATATTTTAATAAGATGTGTAAGGTGTTTTTTTATAGTTAAGTGTATGAAATATATGGAATATTTGATATACTTACTAGATAAACTAGCTGATCCAACATCAACTATGTTCTGTCTGTTTTTTTTCGATAGGGTTATGTATTTATTCAAAAAAATCATCAAAATCGATCCCACTGTTTAAGAGAAGTTCAGCGATATACACAGGTAAAGATGTGTGCCTCAAAATACGTCTAACTTGATGTTTAATTAATAGATAACACTATGGATTATCCGCCATTATATTTAAATCTGAACTTAGACATTAGAAGCGCATTATTTCGTAGAATCACGTATCTTCCAGAATCTGTATAAATTTAAATTCGGTATACCCCCACCGACTGGCATACTAACATTCGTATTGTTGCCATCCTGCCGTATATCACTGCGGCATACGTCTCGGCTTAGCTCTCAGTGTTTAGTCTACTCTGCGGTTCAGCTCGACTGCCCTGACAGTTGTCTATTCAATATAAAAAATAAATAAAAACATTACAAATTCGTCATATCGACCTTCATCCTATATATCGTCCTGGATTTAATCCCCAGGTTGGATAGTTATTGGATTTTTATGACAAAAAAGTGTTAATCAGTATTCCGAAGTCTGGATCTGTACCTTTTAGATAACAATAGGCTAAACTCCTATTATTCACATTTAAACTTCGAAAGGCTATTCAGTGGAGCTGAAACAGCTGAAGGAGGCAAACAGTTCTTAAAAAGCAAGTTTTTAATGTTAATATGCATTAAGTAATCAAGTATAGAATAGAGTATTGTCCTACTTTTAAACGAAAAACGTTACTTAGCTATTTTTTCTTCTTTTCAAAACTCTTCCATGCGCCAACTCCGACTATAAGTCAACTTATGGCGCAAACATTTTACTTGAGTTTTAAAATTTTTATATGATATTGTAAACCGTGGAATTAATTTCTGTAGTGATTTTTAATTTTCGTCTTAATGATATTAAGCATTAAAATTACTCATCATTTTCTCATCTGATTGAGAAGTGGATTGTTTCGTGTCCTTATTGGATAACGTAAGAGCCAACTTAGGATAAAATGTGCTAAATTAGCAGTATGACCGTTGACATGTTGTTGCTGTACATCAAACGCACAGCACGGCACTTAACTATCATAATGTCTTTATTAAGACGATTTATGTCGATTGGTAACGAGTATACTACTAGAACTTTCCAAAAGAGGGTTAGGGGAAGGCAGGCGGCCGAACACAAAACAGAACCAAATTGAAAAACACTGTTTTTTGGTGTTGTTCTCGTACGTATTCCTAGAGAAAACATTTATTGTACTAGCGGTCCGCCCCGGCTTCGCACGGGTATTCCCACGGCAAATCAAAAAGTATAAATTTAAACACATAAAAATTAGTTATTGTGACATAACTGTAATAGTTAGACTTACAAGTATTCCGGACTTTTTTATAGGTATTGATGTCTTCTATAAAATTAGAGTACATCACTTTGCTCTATTTTAAACAATTTCCGCAGCGTACGCGATATAACTTAGACATTTTTGGTATATTTTCGCACTTTACGTTACATTATCCCCAACTTTTTGAAAATCTTCTATAGCCTATGTTCATCAGGGGTAGTGTAGAATTCTAATAGTGAAAGAATTTTCCAAATCGGTCCAGTAGTTTCAGAGCTTATTCAATGCAAACAAACAATCAATTCTTTCCTCTTTATAATATAAAAAAAAAAATTTGATTGTAACCCCACATAGAGTGGAAAAATGTGATAATTCCACCATTTTAAAAAGTTTCATATACTTAAATATATGAAAAGTAATAAATATATAAAAGATTAACGTTCGTTCTTAAATTCACCAATAAATTCGACATGAAATGTAACATTGATCGTATTTATTGCAGTTATTTCATGTCAACCGACCCACTTCACTCTAGAAAGGTTAATCACAGCAGTTCCGTAAATTCCCTGAAACCTTTGACATTTGTGTTCTGATTTGGCAATGCCTAAGACTGGCAAATTTATTGCTCTACTTGCTGTAATAGAATCCCCATTTATTTTGTTTCTTTAGCTCCTAACTCCATTTCGTTCATCGAAGTCATCAATCTCAATTGGAACTTAGTTGTTTTTATTTCAATGTTACTCGTACTTGTTTATGTTTTTACTATAAAAGTAGGTAAGATACTCTTTGAGCTTAATTTGTTTTTTAATCGATTTTCCAAAAGAAGGATTTTGGTGCAGTACGATTAGTATCGTTTATTATATACGGCTTATAGCGGGAAAATGGTATAGGTAAACGTATTTATATCACACTGATATTTTAAATGTGGAAGTGTGTGTCTTTCCAACTACGAAGGCATTACATTTTTATGTGAAATTGCAACTTTAACTGTCTACCCAACTGATATTGATTGAGCTTGTGACACTAGTACTTTATGTACATAAAAAATAAAATACAAAGTGCCTGAAAGATAAGTAGAAGCCTGAATACTGTCGAAAATAACAATTTCTTCTTAACCTATCTGGTGGTGTATCAAAATAAAGGGCTTTGAAAACCAATTCCATAATTATATATAACTTTCAGTTTTAATTTTAAGGAATTGGTTAACGTTTAACGAAAATAAATAATTTTCAATGAGGTTTTTTAGTTTTTAAATTAATTTATACTTGTTATGATTTTAATTTGTTTTTTAGGTGGCGTGATTCCACCTAACTCCATGCGGGCGTAACCATAATAAGAAATTAGTACCTTCTAATATATGACAACGTCTGAATAGATACCACCCTTGTCTATTTTTTTAGTTGCCACGAAAAAATATTGACGAAATTGCGTGCAGTTTTTTTGTTTTTGTGGCGAAACATGCACGAAGCTCTGCCTATAACAGATGTATTTCATTACTAGTGACGAACTGCACTGCGCCCGTCCTGAGACATACATTTGTCGAGTCTCATGTGCCTGTAATTTCACTGGCTCTCAAGGTTTGCTGCCGGAAGACACTGTTGACTTGACGACAGATTTTCTATTTAAAGGTAAAGCTCAAGCCGGTGCGTGGTGGGGATCGAACCATGCACCTGCGGCACGGCAATCCATCGATATAACCGCTTGGCTACCATTGCCTCGAAAATAGTTTGATTGAAGGACATTGGGTAGCCGGTGCAATTACAAGCACATGAGATGCATTCTGAACCAATTTTGTGATCGTTAAGGACAGTATCAATAACATAACACCAGGCCGAAGGATTGCTTATTCCTCACTCTATTAACATAAAAAGCTCTATGGGCCTATACTGGCAATAACATTTGCATAATTTCTTCCCCAGAGATTTTTGTGCGAGAAGAAAGTTTACTATTGCAAATTTTATAAGCTCACAATCTCTTGAGAGTACGCGTTTTTTGTGTCGCAAAAACTGGTAATTTAAGGCGAAAAGTTTTATACAGGTATGTTACTTTAACTTTGTTTTGGGACCTAGTGAAAAGTGGAGCAAGTTGGGTACTTAATATAACCTTTTGGTTGGAATTGCAACTGAGATTTATTAACTAAGTATTGAGAGTAGGAATAAGCACTTTTTGTTGTTAACTAGTTGCGGTGCCGGTGTTTCCTTTAAGCCGCTTCTCCTGCGACGTATTTTTCTATACATTAAACAAAAACTGTTTCACAAAACTTTGTTTCTCATGGTCCGCGCAAGCGACGGGTCCATACACAAAACTTTCTTCAGAAAACGTACTGTACATTTCATTCACGTACTAAAACTTGCTCAGTTGTCATATCAGTGTGTTTTCCACTAGCCACGAAACTAAGTTTTTGTTTCGCCTATAGGTGAAAGTTTCGTGTTTTTCTGTATTGTTTCCTGAAAAAACATTTGCAGATGACGTGCCTTAAAATTATATTTGCACTGTATGACGTCTCTGAATTTCATCTAGTTGTTAATTTCATATTATTAAAAAACAGATGTAATTAGATGAAATTAAATTAATGTATCAATCAAGTAATCCATTTAGTAGACTATATTATACCCATAGAACACAGTTATACGATAAGAAGAAGACAAATAGACAAAATACAACTAATAGGTACCATACAGTAGTACTTTGTTAATCTGGCAAAGCAGTATACATTGAATGTTTTATACGCCCAATGATCAATACGTTAGAGAGTTAGAGCATTTAGCGAATGCCCGCTGGCTAGCTACCACCCTCAAGTAGAAAGTCTGTCATAAGACTCCTTCAGACTTGACTTTGTATGACTTTTGACCTCTAACCGTCAACTAGACCTAGTTTTTATAAAGAAAATAGCCATTCTCTAAATTGTTTTCTTATCCTTGGAGCTTATGCAAAGTTCTGCTAACGAAACATATATTTTTCACACTGCCACATTATCTCGTTTTTTGCATAAACTTGCAACAATTTAAATTCCCCTATTTAAATTTTCACGTAGTTTAACGCAGTAAATCTTTCTCGTTGTCCTTTTATGCGTCGCCTTTGGGAATGCCTAACACAATTTACTTGAGTTTGGGAAACAAAGAAAAACAAAACCCTGAATAATATAATGCCTGCAAAACCCTTGGCCAGGTGACCTCTCTCAATTGAATTATATCTCTTTCTAAATTGCAAATTGTCTCGTTTTCTTCTTTCGCCTTTGGTTTTACTGTCTTCAATCTAGAGCTGTTGAATTTCAAATTGATTCGGAAGTCTTCATGCATACTTACAAGGAATTAGTTGAGTTTCGTTAAAGGTGATTTTATGATTTCATCAACGATTCCGCGTTCAATATTTAAAGTAATTAAAGTTTATTTGTTTTTACCGACCAGATATTCTCGATCTTCTTATGTCATAAGTATCGTAACCATTCTAATACGAAAAAATAACTGTACTGTATCAGCCAGATCGTCCACTGCTGAACACAGCCTCCTCTATTAATGGGGTATTTGCCATAAACCCCACGCTTGGCAGGCAGCTTGGAGATCGCAGTGTGAGATGGCAGTTCTTTAAAAGGCGCTTCTTTAAAAGAGAAGGTGGGCTTCCAGTATTTTTCCCTTAGTCGTCTCTTACGACACCCATGGGTATGGGTGGATGCAATCCTACTAAATCGGTATCCCATGGGGATCGAAATAATAAATTTGGTTACAATTTCTGAGCAAATCTAGGTAAAGCTTTAGCAAAAGTCTATGCTTGCAGTGACTATGGGTCATCTACTTCCCTCCAATGCGGTTGAGGAGAGTGATAGTATAGCTGTCATTTAAGTTTATTCATAAACGGATGCTGCAAGTGGGGGCAGTGGTCTGCACCAGACAGATATTGTCCTGACCTTTTTATAGATAACTAGCGGTACGAAAAGAAGCCCGATTTTTTTTCTAATTCCTTGCCTCCTATTGTTTTCAATTGTAAATTTTTACCATTTACAGAACTTCTCAAACACTAACAAAAATAGCCTTCAGTGCTCTCCATCCAAAAGTATTTATTTCAAACTCGGCGAAATTTGGTTGCTTATTCTTGAGCCTAATATACCTCGAGAGCAATGAATCCGGGTCACTTAAAGAATCCTAAAAATCTCGGAAACTAAAAATGCTAGGTTAATGCAATAAATTGTATTTAATAGACAATGTAATACTCCTTAAATGAAGGTATTAAAACTTCTTAGTTATTGTAAAGTTATATCATAAAAAAATCAAATTTGAAAAAGGGCCACTTTCGAAGATGGAACTACGAAATTACAGCATTTGGTTTTGCTTTTGTTTGTAATCTGTCATTTATGTGGGTACATAAACCATGTTGATAGTGCTCTATATTCATTATTCAAGCTGAAATTATGTCGCTTACGCCTGAAGAATGCACCAGAATACTTACAATGCTGGAAACCGGCCGGAGTCAGCGCGATACAGCCAGGACTGTCGGTGTGTCGCTGTCAACAGTACAAAGAGTTCTCCGACGTTACGAAGAAACTGGTTCTAACCTACGCAGACCAGGAACGGGCAGAACCAGGTGTACCACAGCACGAGAAGACCGATACTTGGTGAACACCATGCTTCGAAATCGCTTTCTCACAGGAACTGAACTCACCAATCAGTTTCGACGCCTCGGAGGAAGTAACCCAAGTGCATGGACAGTAAGACGTCGGCTTGCTGAATCTAACTTAAAACCCCTTAGACCTGCAAACGGCCCTAAACTGGAGCGTGGGCATCGTATTTCGAGACTAAGATATGCCCAGAGCCACGTAAATTGGAGTATTGAAGATTGGTCAAAAGTTATGTTCTCCGACGAATCAAAATTTATGCTCTACATGCACGATGGAAGACACAGAGTGTATCGAAGACCAGGGGAAAGATTCAAGCAAGCATGCATCGAAGAAAAAGTAGCCTACGGTGGTGGGTCTGTACTTGTGTGGGCCGGAATTTCTTCTGAAAGTCGCACAGAGCTGGTGATCATAGAAAACGGCTCTTTAACTAGCGTAAGATATGTGGAAGAAATCCTCAATGATCACGTTGGCCCATTTATGGTCAATTTAGGTGAGGATGCTATATTTATGCATGACAATGCCCGACCTCATACATGTAGGATTGTGAATGACTACCTTCAAGAGATGAACATTACTCGTATGGAGTGGCCAGCGCGCAGCCCGGATATCAACGCGATCGAGCATGCTTGGGACGAGCTAGGCAGATGCGTAAAACAACGAAACCCTCCCCCAATCACGCTTCGTGAGCTCAAAATTGCTCTCACAGAGGAATGGGAGAATATTCCCCAAAATCGTATAAGGAACTTGGTGTACAGCATGCCAAACCGCGTAAACGCAGTAATGGAAGCACGAGGAGGCAATACGAAGTATTAAAATTCAAGAAAATCGTAATAAAGTTCAAAAATTTCATGTTTCCTATTTTTGTTTTAAGGAGAGATCAGCAGTTTTTTTCTTTATGTAATTTTGTGTTAATAAAATGTATGATGACTCATATTTTTTTTACTTTCATTTAAGGAGTGTATTACATTGTCTATTAAATACAATTTATTGCATTAACCTATCATTTTTAGTTTCCGAGATTTTTAACATTCTTTAAGTGACCCGGATTCATTGCTCTCGAGTGTAAAATATGCTTCGAGTTTGCCAGTTTTTCCGTTGTTTAATTATTTGTTTATCTCTAAATGTTACAATAACAATTCCCATAACATATGCCGAATAATTTTGAAAATGCATAATTTTACGGAAAGGAGGTAAACAAGAAGAACAGATTTAAATATTTTAAATTAAACCGGCAAAAGCACTCACGGTGGGGATCGAATACGGCGACCTGGGTTTCGAGCATATCAGATGCTCATCATCAAGGCACTCGCGGTGGGAATCGAAAACGTCGACCCGGGTTTCGAGGATATCAGATGCCCATCATCACGGCACTCGCGGTGGGGATCGAATACTTCGACCCGGGTTTCGAGGATATCAGATGCTCATCATCAGGGCACTCGTGGTGGGGATCGAATACGTCGACCCGGGTTTCGAGGTATCAGATGCTCATCATCAGGGCACTCGCGGTGGGGATCGAATACGTCGACCCGGGTTTCGAGCATATCAGATGCACTCGCGGTTTTGTCGGTTAAATATGTGTGAATATATATTGGGCTCTAGGACACGCACTAAAGTTTTACTGAGTTTTGAACACTGGATATAAAAAAATAATGACAAGACTATATGTTTGTGTAAAAAGCGCTACGAAGGAGTTTATGGACATAACACGTACAGAAAAATGATTTTTATAAATATTACAATGCCAATATACATATAATAAGTTCCGTTACGATTTGTCAATCAATGATTCCAACTCTTCGATTTTAAATATTATAATTTAATTATTCTTCCACGCAGAGCCTATTAAATTGTCATGAAACTACGACAAAATCCAATAAGATAACCGTTTTGTTAAGTTTTTCCGAATAACCTTTATTCTCAAACCCTACCACAGCTAAATACTCCACACTCCAACGATTACAACAGTTTGCTTCTACTCCGTTGAATGTAACACATTAAATCGCATATAAACAAGCTTTGCACTCTCGGTTTTGCATTATTTAATGTTTATGCCCTAGCAGAGTTCTGCGAGGCTGCTTCGTATTAGCTTGGCTGGCTTCCAAATCTCGGTGCGCCCTATTTTAGCGTATTTATGGCCCCGAACGCATATGGGAGAAGATTTTTGATTGATTATTGGTTATTAGGGATAAATACACTGATACATGGTACTTAGGGAAGGTAAAGATATGGATACCGGTCAAATTAAAACCACACAAGACTTAACGAACTTATGTTTCAGGGTGATAGGAGCAGTGTCGTTTGTCGCTTGTGACGTTATGCTTCTGATATAGGCAGAGGCTATCGCTTAACATCAGGTGGGCCTCGTGCTTGTTTTGTTGCAATCTCATGAAAACACCCCCTTTTCTTGCTTGACGCATTGGATTATTTGATGCCTTAGCGTATTGAGTAGTTGCTGTGGCTATGAAGTGAAACAGATCTTGCGACTGTAATTAAGTATTTATTTCTCAAATTATATTTTAACATTATACTATTGCGTATGAAAAACGAGTAACATTATTTATGTATTTAAGTAGTGAGTGAGTATGAAAATATAGGTATAAATAGAAAAGGATTACGACGTATTGCGCAGAAAACCATGTTCGGGAAAAAGATTAAATATAATACTTCAGTACGCGTGCATGTCACATTACTCCTCCTAAAAGGCTGGATCGGCCGCGCAGGTTTAGATTCACATTGGACCCAAATGAGTGCTTTCTGCAAGATAACATCTTTCATAATTTTGATATAAAGGCGTTTTAACATGTCAATGATAAAAATAAATTGAATATATTCTTCAAATATGTAAATCTAGTCAGTACCTAATTTTACCACAACGTTGTACAGCAACAGCATAATACGATGTCAGTGGTGTATTCAAAGTGTAATTTGGGCCATTCTCAGGCGGTGGCATGGCAATATCAAAAGATTAATGACAGCAGAATGGCTCTTGACAACGAAACTAGTGTTTCACTGCACGGCATAATGAATATTCTCCCAATTTGTAACGGTTTAACGATACGCGACAAACTGCTATTCTTCTTTTAAATCTGTAAGTACCCTATTTAGTCTCTATGTGTGTCTTAAAATGCGATAAATATGCATTTTCATGTCTTAGTATTTCGCGATTGTTACACATAGTAATTAAACAACGCTAAACGGTTTAAGTCGCGTCTAATCATTATTTTTGTCCTGACGTTTCAAACACTTTGCAGTAATCGTGATCACCCCTCTCGCAAATCAAATACTACTGTAACAGAAGATAGTGACATATAAACCATTATACGTAAAATATCTGTGATATTCCGCAAAATTACAAGCCATATAAACCGGGATACCTCCCTAAAGCTTTGAGGGGTTTGATGATTTGTTCGGATAGATTTTATACTTCTCGCAGTCGTGACCAATAAACTTTTAATCGAATTTTCAAGTCACTCGAGGGTTGAAAATAAGAAAGAGAAATGGAAAAAATAATCAGCGTAAATGACCTGATTCACTTAATATAGAATTTCTTTATGTAGTGCGCCAACGTGACTGAACGTAAAGACGATATTGAATCTGACACTGAACCTTATATCATGAAAAAATTCAAAACCAATCAGTTATTAATACCAGTTTTCATGAAAATTATGTTAAATTATAGGTAAATTTATTTTATAGGTTATTTAATGCCTACAATATTAATTTTGAAAAAATGGTTAAGCTTTTTATCACTGATACTTATTTTCTTTGTTATGTGCAACTCACATTTTGAAATATAAATATGATTTGTAAGTTACCACAAATTGACAAAAACAGCTTTGCCCGAGTAGCGGCGATGAGGTAGGGCAACGTGCCCACCCACAAAATTAAAATAAGTACATACCAAAACAATTTAAAGTAAACGTTTATTGTCGATATTTTTTATAGAATGGTTAACATTTTGTTCTTTCTTATAACCTCTTTAATTACAATCAAGTCTTACATGTAATTTAAGAACCTCGTTTGATCCCGCTCGGTTTTTGAATTACCTCTTTAGTTATTTTAATCGTGACGACTGACAACTGCATAGTATTTCTCGTGTAGTTGTAAACCATTAAAAAAAAGGTTATATATAATAATTCTTACTAAAGTTGTATTTTGACTAAGGTTCAGTTGGCCGTTTTCTTCAAGCCACTTTGCCTTTTTCGACTAGTTTGTTTAAATAATGAACTGATTTCATTGTGTTTTTATACTTTGCTTCGCAAATATAATAAACAAACAACGCCAAACGCCGACTAACAATAAACGCGTAGTAAAGTATTGAAATTTATAGAGGTTTGTACAAAATACCATGCATTTATTTTACATAACAGAGGAAAAAATAGTCTTTACAGCCACGTGTTCGTACTCACCGCCACTGAAAAACCGATCAGTGTGCGACGGTAGGTTTGCCAACATAATGGCAACACCAATCTATCATTTCAAATACGCTTTGCCTTTTATTACTGCCCCTAGCTGTACACCTTCAGTGTTGAATCGATTCCGTTACTATTTCACTCTTTTTAGGGTTCCGCACTCAAGGGGTAAAAACGGAACCCTACTGCTGAGACTTCGATGTCCGTCCGTCCGTCCGTCTATCACCAGACTGTATCTCAAGAACAGTGATAGCTAGACAGCTGAAACATAGATGATGTATTTCTGTTGCCGCTTTAACAACAAATACAACAAGTTGGCCAAGTGCGAGTCGGACTCGCGCACGTTAAAACAAGAAAAAGTTAAAATATGAAGTCTATTGTTGTTAGCTAATGGTACGGAACCTTTCGTGCGTGAGTCCGAATTGCACTTAGCCGATTTTTTGTTATGTACACTGCTTAAAGATCAATTTTGTTACTCAGACACAAAACGGATCACTAGCGGCAAGGGTTGCGTTTTAATCTTTTATGTGTGACATAAAAACTACTCGAATGAAGCAAATGAGATCTAAACTTGATGGAATATTCTGCCAAACCAATAAGATCATCAAGATTGTAGTAGAAGTAATGCTTAGTCATATTTAGAGGTGGAACAACGGTCACATACAAATAGTTTTGATGTTTTTCGTGACAAATCGATTCGTTACTTAAAAAGACGGTAAATATTGTTTTATTTGGAAGATACTACTTTAGAATATTTGAAAATTAAAAATAAAAACATAATGTTGTATGTAATTATGATTTAAAAAAAATACATTGAAATTACTTTTTTCCTCTACATTGATTTTACTTCTAATTAAAATGAACTGTTCAGGAACTACTAAGTAAAACTTACATTGTACTTTGTAAATCGAGATTAAAAAGTTACTTACGAGTATTATGTAAAAATGTGTACATTAATTACCTTATATTTAATTTTGTTAATTAGATTTCTTTCTAAATGCAAAACATCACATCGTTGATCTGTTACATCCATTGTTATGTGAAAGAACGAAAAACCAACAAACTTAATCTTGTACCAAAAATATCATGTCTTTGCAGACCATTAAACAATTAAGTGGCACACCCCTTAGCGGACGCTTCCAAAATTTTGCTCTAAAAGTTTGTCCTCTACATTAGTTCTTTAACAGTTTTAAGTGCCCCACATACAGGCCAAACAATGTTCAGTCCGCGCTTTGAAGCGAGCTTAGCGCATGCCTAAAGTGCTACCATTGTGAGAGAAACCTTTGCAAGGCCGTGGAAAGTGGGAAAACAAATGTGGACGTATACTGAAGTAGCTATAAGCCCGAAGATGCTTGGGTCCCGTAGGGAAAACATGTTTTGGTTGTTTAAGCACGCTATTTGGTTAGGTGGTGTTTTACTACCACATTGACTTTAGAAACAGTTTCTGTTTCGGTAACGAGTGATCTTGACCTTTGGGTCTAACTTTCAAGTTAGTAAGTACTTATTTATGGTACGCAACAAACTTACGTTACTATTGTATTATATACACTATGTAGGCAAAATGTGCACTGTTAAATATGTTGCTCCATACGTTGTGTACTTTCTCGACTATTTCATTCGAAAATACAGGTACTACGAATAGTCGTAATTATCGTAAGTTTGTACCTACCCTAGTTCTTTTTTAATTCTTAGACTTCGTTTAGAGAATCATATTTCCATTATCAATACTTTTAAATGTACTAAAGATTTCAAAACTATGGCACTGGCCCAGGATCGAAACGAATCACACGTCGAAACTTTAAAAAATGTAATATGTACGATTCAAACGAATGCCTCCAAAAATAACAGTCTAGTGTCTGGAAACTAATGAAACTATATAGAAAGTTCTGACAGCGTCATCTACATCGGGTTCACGATTTGCATGAGTTATGGCCAGTCTTGATCTTCCGTACCAAAAGTTTTAGGACCAACTCGACCGATCTTCTTTATTTATATACTTGTGGAATTCGCTTAGGTTTTCGCGTAAGATGAACGTGACTTGCGTGTTATTTGTTATTCTTTGTAGCGTGTAAAAGTTTAGTACTGCGCTGTATCGGGAAATCTAATTTGCTCGAAACGAATTCAATGTTTGTGTTATATATTTTTCTCGAACTGAAAGTGGTGCAAATTATATGTGCATATTACCTATTCAGGGACAAAGCCAATAATTACATTGATGAATGAACAGTAATTTAAAGTAAGATGTTGTTTGATACTTTTTGGACAAGTATTAACAAAGATTTTAATATTTATATTTTTGCAATAACGCATGCTCTGCAGATTACATTACAAAATAACATATTTACGACAGTAACATTATAGTCCCGCACATGACTATTTTGGGGCGTGGGGTGCCGGGTCAGAATTGCACCTCCCCATATCATCCCATGGGTGTCGTAAGAGGCGACTAAGGGCAAAATACTGGAAGGTGGGCAGCAGCGCCTTCTATAGAACTGCGATCCCCAAGACGCCTGCCAAGCGTGGGGATTATGGAAAATGCCCCCTTAATAGGGGAGGTTGTGTTCAGTAGTGGACGATCCGGGTGTTACAGTAACAGTACAGTACAGTAACATGACTATAATTTTCCTGTCGTAATTTTGTAATTTTAACAAAGATGGTTTAAAGTGGTTCTGAACTGTGAGCCACTACTGCGAACAGCAACTTTTTAGTTTGTGAATCATCTTATCATCCAATGTTAATTTCACGAAGTAAAATATATTTAAACAGATAGGTATCTTATTCACAGCATCTTAGGTACTCATTTCTATAGGCGTGTGACAGTTCCAGTGGCTACTTGAAACTTCTAACAGCCCGCGTCCGCAAACGTCTGGTAATGATCTGAGAAAACCTCTTCAAAGACAATTCCGACGTTATTTATTGAACTAAAAACTGAACGGAACTCTAACGCTCTAGTTTCTAACGTTATAGTTGGAAAGGAAATTGGCGTAAGTAAAGTTTGCATTTAGTATTGTATTGGAGAAGTATTGTTAACCTGGTAGGTAAATCATTATGCAAAAGGGTAAAGCTATATTATTTATATCGTTTATTGTGTGGTAACATTTATATATATACATTTTATAGCTTCATTGGTCAATAAAACTATTAAATGTAGCTAGATTATACTTAGGCAAAACTGATACTCGTAGATACCTATACGAAGTATAATTTATATTATTTATTGATATTCCAGTAGTTGACGCGGTTTTCAGTGATATTGTTAGCTGTCAAACGTGGCGATTTTTTCTTCAATTGATTAGATATACAATACAAAAATTTATTAAGTTCATACTATGGTTGATTCTGTGATTAGTACGTATGAGTTACATATAAAAAAATAGCAGGCAGTTTGTTAAATACAATTATAACGTCGTCGTTTTTATAATATTCCAAATATTTTCAAATATTTGAAGCAGTGATAGCTCAGTGGCTTTAGCTATGGACTGCCACGCAGCAGGTTCATGGTTCGAATCCCGCCGCGGGCTTGAGCTTCACCGAATGGTGGAAGGACATTTTTGCGATTGCCCGCCTGGCTAGCGACCCTCAAGTAGAAAATCTGTCGCCAAGCCCCTAACAGTGTGTTCCGGCAGCTGTCCTTGAGAGCCAGTTGTTCTAGGTTAAGCCTGTTAAAACCTTCGACCACATCATCACTTACCAGCAGGTGAGATTGTGGTCACAGACTTACTTATTAACAATAAAAAAAAAACTGAAATACAAATAAAATATCGCAAACCTTTCTAGTTATACTTGGAAGCACCTAAGTGGGTTTTCCTAAAGCCACCCTCCTGTGAACATTATCCTAACAGCTTTAAGGGCTATGGAATTACCAAAATAAATTGTAACTCGTCGTCTTGTTTAGGTGATGTTTTAAGGAAATGCCACCCTTGATAAAGTTTGTTAGAATGAGATAAAACACGTATCATATTACACACAATACTTTCCTGTCCCACTTTGCGAAATAGGACTTTTATGAATTAATTTTGTATTGCTGGCAAGCTGTGTGATATGCCATGGTTTAAACTTCTGTGCCCAAGATTGAATCAAGTTTGATTGAAGAATTTTAATCGTTATCACCTACGAAATCTTGTCTTAAGTTTTATTTTCGAACCAACCTTTTAAAATATCTGCGATGTAATAATATATAATAAGTTGAGTTTGAGTCAGCCTGAATAGATAATAACTTAACATTTCTCTAGCCAATTTATTATTGTATTCTCCTATCAAATTTAAATTTAGTTAGACAAAGTAATGTTAGTATATTATGAGCGTACCTCCATCTGATCTGAAGGCCAGAATGCTATAAACTTGTGTATCTATGTCCAGCATTGACCCATTATGGGACCTATAATTTTGAGTAATCATACAAGTGCTCATATTTTAGGAGTTCGGATATTTCAGCAGTGAACTGAGATTGCAATAACGATCAAGATGATAATTACAGATAACCTAGATTAGTAAATATGTGTGCCATTTATGTCTCTTTCATTTTAAAATAGTCAATATATACATATAACACTGTTTTGTTTATTGCTAGAAATTTGAATTGCTTTCTAATTCGAATATTAAAGATCAAGAAAAGTCAATGCTAATGACTTTTTTTGACTGATGGAAAAATTAATGGTCAAATGGCGGCAAAAACAAAAACGAACCCAACGTGTATATGCAAACTAATTAAGTTACAGTAATACTATACAAAGTATAATATGGTCGTAAGATACACATGTGAAAATCAATAAAATAGAAATTTTAGTGGTATCAATTTGAATTATTTGGACCAAATCGTTTACGTAGAACTGTGATGATAAACATACTCGCCTCGCATGATGCATAGCACTTACACATAGGGTTGGTTATTGTTCTAAACAGTATATATGGACCTCGTTGAGGTTTCTTTATCCTACCTTTGGCTGATTTATTGTCAGCTATAAATAGTTGTGACCCTTTTGCATGGCCCTTCAAAGGGATACCGTGTGGTTTTATATCCTCTGCCGTTAAAACTTTGTTTTTCGCTTGTTATTTATGTTTTCGTATCAAACAACATGAAAGCCTTTGTCACGGTTCGCAAACACATTAATAAATCTCTAGAACTGCCTCGTTGGCTCCTAACATTCACTCTGTTAATTCGTTTTACTGTCCTCTTTTTCTGCGTGTACCAATTCGATCAAGGTTGCATTGATTAAATCTCAACTAATCCAAAGCTTTACTGAATTTCACTACTTAATTGGTATTCAAAAGACGAACGCTTTAAATTGCGAGTGCCGAAAAGTTTTAATATATTTTAAGACCCTCTCAAAAGTGAGGTTCATTTTTGAGATTGCCATCTTCAAGGTAATTTATAGCCGTTATAAAAGTAATAAAATGATTTTTAGTTGAAGTATCTTTAATTAATTAGATAATATTCACATTATGTATAAAATAAAATCGATTTTATACGTGCATCACTCACGTACTTATTTTGTCAAGTCAAGTATTACCCAATATTATGTCAGGTCCTCTTTGGGATCGCTTGATTTTCAAGTTTTTGTTAAAAAATATCTCTTTGATAAACATTTTCAAATACATACATAAAAAGTTATCAACGTACGTAATCACGTTTATGTATGTATCTGATACTTATCTGGAGTTTATTCACAATTTATGGTAACATTTCCACGAAACTCACCCATACTAAAACGCGGGTTCCTCTTCCTCCCGCTTTCGTGTTGTTCGCACTGTAAATTGCCGAATTACGGTACGGCACGCACGGTGGGGTGCACGTAAAATTTACCTCGGGTAAACGTTTAACAATTACCCTTTTCTATTGTATCGAGTAGGATACAAATGGGCGTAGTAATTAGATAGCTAACAGTTACGCTGGCAACATGGCGAGGCTTTCCATTTGGATTGTCACATATTTTCTCCGAAATGGTGTTTAATCAAAATGGACTCGTATATGTGTAATTTATATTGTGTAATTTACATTCCATTATATTCGAAATGAAAAATAAATAAATCAGTATTATTATCTTTCTATACCCTTATTTCGCCCCCAAGAAAATATCGATACAATTTGCTTTTGATATAATGAAACGGCTCCGGTTTCATTGCCGGCCCATTTCCTGACTCCAATTCACCTTTGGAGTACTCTCGTTGGTGGTAGACCTTTTGATAATAAAGATAGTAAGGCCTGTGCCCTTCATAAGCAGCCACTCCCTTCTCACATCAACGCGAGTGACGGCCACGGCATAACGCTAATTTGTTTTTTTTTCTGTTAATCTCCTCTTGCGACCTTCCAACCAGAGAATATAAAACAGTGTTCAAATTTAAATCTCGAAAAAAAATTAAGTATAATACGTATAACAACGAAAATTTCAATACACACCTACATAAAAAAGGGTGATAGCAGGCACTTAAGTGCCATTTGCTCTTGATGTATATGTTAGTATGGAATATACTTTGTCATAATATTTTTTCCGTAACGAAATTTCGCTACATCTGTTGGCTTCTTGCGTATATGTGGCGAATTGATACGATTAACACTGAGTGGTTCAACGCAATAATGTTGAGTACGTATGTTTTATTCGAAACCACTGCTAGATAGCCAAACATATTTACTATGATATTTTTATGCATACTCGTACATACTTAATAAGCTTTTGCCCTACTTTGGTCGCCTGAAATGCGGTTATAATATCGCCTTTCCTTCAAAAACTCCTTAGTAAATTGGGATAAAGTATATTTTGTCTCTGTCCGGCTTTTTATAAACCTGTACAAAATTGCGTCACTTTTTTAATGTTTTGAAGAAATGAGCCATACATGTCACCTGCATACGGATAAGAGTCACGCTTGTCCATAATAGTTGCAGTGTTTTTGTGCTTGCGCTCATCACTCTGATACCTTGGTTTTTATGTCTCCTACACATAGTAATTTCCATTGCCCGTCAAGTGTAAAGACGTTAGTGCTAGCATACTGCTTCAAGGCTCAGACGGACTCTTACTTAAGAGACCTTCCACCTGGTAAAACGAGGCTCCGTTTCGTGAAGTATCAGACGATATATTGGTGGGGTTTGTACGGACACTGCATATTTGTGTTTGCCAATCTTCAGAATTGCCCACAAAATATGTTTTTAAGTCTTACCAATTGTACACACCATGAGGTTAAATATAAGTGTGTACAAAATTCACATCTCATAGCACCTGTCGTCTCTGTAGCCGAGTGGTTAGAGCACTCCGTGTGACTGGAGGATGTGGGTTCGATTCCAGCCACAGATGACGATGTTGTGCGCTATGAATATGTAAATATTAGTATCTGTTATATGTCAAGCTCTTAATTAAGGTTAAAACATATATCTGGCTATAAATTGTAATCAACTATTGTAGAAACACTTTGTATAAAGCTCAATCGGCTGTTTCAGTTGAATTGGTACATTACAGTCAGTTTTGCACTGTCCCACTCGTTGCACGAGCCTTGTTGAAGCCACGTAACTGCCACAATTTATTGCCAAGTTGTTTACTCATCGTATAAACCTGGTTCTGATGTTTACAGATATTCTTTTTATCCCTTTGTTCCATCCGTACGTTCAAAACAACTTCATATATTATTCCTGAAAGATAAACGACGACCTTGAGCTGAATATGCCGTTTTATGAACCCCAAGTCGCTATGTTGTCAAATACGTGAGTGAAAAAAGTACCCGGAGAAAAAGACAAGTAGCTTTATGAAAATCTTTTCGAGAGGTTGAAAGCTGAGGCAAGAATGCTCCACGGATAACTAGTAATATGAGAAAAACGGTGAATAAGTTTTCACATTTACTGGCTGTACTATAAGTATTATCAGAATCTTCTTTCTGAACTACATACCTACATATTCTCTTAGCATAACCATATACCTAACTGAATCTAGAGGCTATGAGAGTTTAATATGTACTTATATAGGTGCTTATATTATCAAAAATTGTGTTTATGCGAATATATTCAGTTTGCCGGCTTGCTGTTAACCAATCTTCAACGTTCGTTCTCAACAAGCACTACAGGGAGGGGCGACCGCTAGTGGCATTGACTCCTTAACACTTCCGTGCTGTGGAGGCAAGCTATGAGGTCCTAATTCCGGGTGGCAGTTGTTGGGCTACGTTGAGGCTTTCGTACGGTATGAAATCTCGGACACTTCACAGTAGAACGCCATTTTGCGAATGAAATCATAATCAAGAAAAAATCTGCTACCAAAGACCAGGGTCCTTATGAGCTAGTTCCCATCCCAGCCTGTAAATTTTCTTCAACCGCATCATCGCACAACTTGTGGTCAAAGGCTAGCTTTTTTGAAGTATAAAAAAAGGTTACAGCGCAATTTTATTCCACTCAGCTAAAACCAAATCTAGAAATCTAAACGAAAGAAATCTACCTCAAATGAGCTTTAGCATCATTAACACTTTCACAAGAAAACTTGAGAAGGTAAACACTTGTTAAAAACTTTCTTTCATTTCAAATTCTTTTACTGTCGGTGGCGTGTTGAGGTTCCGCTGTAGACGACGGTGCTTCTGAATCTCTATTCAGAAGCGCCGTAGTCTACAGCGGTACAATTATTTTTTACAAAAAAATTAAACCATCTTCAACACTCAAAAGTATGAAATAACTTGTTGAAGTCGGTAATATGCGCACAATATTGTTATAATAGGTACTTTTGAACTATCATGGTAAAAAAAAGTTTCACTCTTTTAGTGAACCTTACTTCTTACGGGATCGAATATCATTCACTGTCAATAACTATATCAAGATAGAAAACACTATACAGTTATTAGAGTGTAACTCAAAAACGTCATATACAAAATATAAGTCTTCCGCACATGACTTAAAGTAAAAAAAAAACCTCACTTCAATTTGTAGTTTTGTAATGTAATCCGCAGAGCATGCGTTATTACAAACATAAACATATTAAAAGTACCTTCTCCTTTATTGGAAGTCGATTAAAATGAAGGACGTTATTATTTCAACATAAATATTGTATGCTAACTTGTATTCACGAAGCGGTATTGCGCTGTCACCAGCTGTCACAACACTGTGGGCTGCATCGTCCACTTTAATATCCTTAGATTTATTGCTCAAGAGACTTTCTGCTTGTTTATTATTTTATAGCAATGGCATTTCAAATACAGTTGCCTCGTTTACAGGACTTTGTTGTATATTTTTATATCGGTATAAATTTTGATTTCGTTGTCTTTTATATTTCGTAATTTGCACTAGCATTGTATTGTTTTTAGAATGTTAGTTGAACCAATTAGCCAACTATTCGTTCATTGAAAGCATAACATCAGTCTAGAATTTCGTTGCACAATATCATACAAAATGTGCTTACTTCATATCCTATATTATGTTCATTAATGCATACCCGTTTCAAAATGATATTATTCGTAAAGTGCTATAAAATTAAGGTATTTCGATGTTAAAATTCTTCAACCTAAGTGCAAACATAAAATATCCAAAGTGGCCCCTTTGGCAAACAGGATAAGGGCTGTAACCGCAAGGTGGCTTGAGGTTATTTATCTATAATGTTTCAAGTCCCGTACCAAACTTTCCCTTGGCTCAGCGATAGATAGAAATCTCTAATTCTAACCAAACGTATTTCTTAATCCCATGGATTTGTTGGGAGTTGTGGTCAGGATACGTCTTTACGCAATGTCAAACATTATCTAGGTTAACATTTAGTAAAGTTCTTCTTGCTTGGCTTTATGAAGATATTCCAATTTTATTCTGTTTAGTTTTCATTCAATTATGGTCTTTATTACTACTATATTATACATGATACGATTATAAAATGGATCGTAAAGAACCATTAGCAGAATAATTTAATGAAAGATCTTAAACTCTAATACCTAGTTATTTCGGACCAAAATGTTTTAAAAATCGTAACGCCAGAAGGCACGGAAATATAACTAGAGAAAGAAAAGTTATTTCCCATTTCTCCGCATAAAAATAGCATTTCTATTTAAATTACGGCAAATGCAAATGCATTTTCCAAAGACGATAACTTGAGATAATGAATAGATTCAGGCGCTACTTTGCGGAAACCGGAAGAATTTTCGACGCGTTTGCATTCTACATGACGTATCCTCAGGTGGTCTTGAATCTACGAGCGCACGATCGAGCAAAATTTTATGTTTTCTTTAAATATTTTTAAAATATTTGTTATTACGATAACTTGACTTTTTGGCTTTAATATTTTGTGAACATATTGTTTATAATACGAATATTATGACTGTAGTTGTTTTCTTCGAATGTAGCCGATTAACACTTACGAGTAGATATTGCGCTACTTAGATAATTGCGAGCAGATACCCTGATGAATTTTAGAATTTGACTTGCCGTAGAATTCTCTTTACCTGCATATTCCGGTTTTTTATATAAGTAGGTAGATTAATGATAATCACATCCTTGTCTAAATTTTGTGCAGAAGACTAAACGGACTGTATAGATTTTTTAAATAAAATATGTGTTCATATAATTAAATTCTAGTTACAACTTAAATTCGACAAAAAAATGCAAAAACTACTTTTCTTCATTTTACTAATTGTATTTGAAGAATAACGTTTTATTTATATTTCAACCTGCTTGCCTTCAACAACTTGTGAGCAACGTTTTAGTTTGAGTTTTCTTATGCAAATTAAAGCAACATTCTCAAGATTCTGTCAAGAGTTTTCATTCAACGCCAAAGCAGTGTTTTCCTGAGTAAAAAGTGCCTCTCTTTTGAATTATTTTATGTGATCACTGCTGTAATTTTGAAAGCTAATAAAGTTAGTTCGTAAGGCGCGCACTAATTGAGAAGTAGAGAGTTGAAAACTCTTCCGTCTTAGTACCTACTCATTTTCCTTTACGGCTAAACCTGAAAAGTGCCTGAAGTAAATCCGATCAAACGATGTCAAAGTTTATTTGTCGCTCATAAATATAAAATATTATTATCAACTTCTCAGACGGCTTTTGATCTGAGTCATGTCTTGTCCTTCTCGTTTAATTCTTTCGCGATAAAGTGGCGAAATTAGTATGTCGTAACGTCTTTGAATCGACCTTGAAAATATTAATATCATCTCAAGGCTTTGTGAAATACAAAGATTTGAATTCATTCAAAATCATGAGTGTTTTGAAATTTTCATTTGCTCAGTTATCTTAGCCTACATACTTAAGAGTCGTGTACGATGTGATTCGCTCATCAAACTGCATGATAAAGCAGCAGCAAAGACAACACAAGAACTTATTAAAACACGTCTCCTGCCAGACTTTTTAACGAAACATTACATAAAATACGAACACGTTGTCTATAATCGAAACAAAAACTTGGGGCACTATCAGTTGAACCATCACTGAACATCTAGTACGATATTATATTCCTGAGAGAATACTGTGGTATTGTTACTTAATTTAGTTCGTATTATACGTGAACCTATCAAAAGAACTATTTCGGACACAAAGTTTAGTGTGCGAGTTTTTCTACTGTACTTGGAAAAGCAATGGCAGGAGACGCGCCTCCTAAAATTATGTTTTAACTGACAACATTTATAGAATGGGCTTCAGTTTTATGATCCCCTGCTTGACTCTACCATTCCTTTGGAATACTGTCAACATGAATTTTGGTACGCAAATTTTACTCACTACATTTCGACTCGATGACCTATTAGTTTTTTCCATGTTTAATCAAGTTTTGTTTGTAGTAGTTGTTTTATTTATATCTAGTAACTTAGAAAATTGGGTTACGAAAGTAGGTAGCCTGTGTTAGGTCAGGAGCTGGAGTTTCTGCCAATCCAAACACGTGTTTCGGAGATGACATACTTGTCATCAGTAGCAAATACTAACTAAACTAACAAATACCTACACCTCGCACACAGACCAGAGACTTTGGCATAACTATAATACTTTGTATGATATGATACTTACTTATTTTTTTTATCACATGAAATTTTCAATAGATTAGCAACCCTGTTGAAATGTTAATCCGATTAAGCCTAAACAGTGGACAGTGTCAAACGACGCCACTTGATAAACCGAAACGTGCAACGTCTGCAGAGCGCAGATAATATGAGCATGTCATGTGGAATTAAATTAGATCTGAGCAGCTTTGTACAGTAAAATGTAGGCTTTTTAGCTTGCACAAACTCAGCTAGTGGTAAATATCGATGTGGTCGAAGGTGGTGAACAGGTTTTATCTAGAATCGGAACTGGCTCTTAAGTACAGATGCCAGAATACACCGTTCAATATTTGGCACTATATTTACTTCTTAAGGGTAGTTAGGGCATTTGCAACAGACCGAAGTCCCCTTTATATTTCTTTAAGGGGAATTTGGGACTTTCAGAAGCACAATCCCGTCTAATCAGCAACTAATACCACAAAAGGGATAACAGCACTAAGAGGTGCAAAAATTTCCTTAATTTGGGAAATCATGTCAAGGACGCGACTGTAAAAGGATTTTCTCAAGTTCGATAGGAAGCTGCATGAACCATAGAGAGGCGAAATCAAGGTAGATTTATAAGTGGCAACATTGATAGTTGATACTGTATTTTTGTTTTAACTTCCTATTCGGGTTACAATCGACCCCCAAAATAGGTCTTATATTTGACAGCTGTCATAGTTTGACAGACGATGTCGCATTTTTTGATTTTTTGGTCTACTTCTTAAGATGTGACAGCTGTCAGAATTATACTGAATTACGTACTTGTATATATTTGTTTTTAATTTAAATTACAGGTGTCAAGGTAAAACGAAATAATTTGTTGGAACCTTTAAATCCTAGGTTATCTATTAGACCTAGACCTACCTAGATTATTCACAAAAATGATATAATGTCATGAAGATCTACATATCGGATGACAGATGTCCAACTAAAAGAGTTAAAACAAACAACGATAAAAAAATTATTATAGAAACATTAAACATTCAATAAAATGTCAAAATTTAAAATAAATGTCGATTTAAAAATACAATGTCAACTGAAATAATATTCAAATTTTGATTCAAAATAATAGTTATAACAATTTAAAATACGAGTAAAAGACACAATACTTCAATCGTTTCCGTGATAAATCTTTATTAAGATTGACAGCTGTCATCTGAAAAGAAGATTTTAATAAGTTCTTAATAGGAAATGGTGGTCTAAGATCAATAGTTTCCGAATAAAAATTATTTCAGTTTGGCAGCTGTCATCTGAAAATAAAATCAAATAAAACTGTCACATATAAATCAGGCTTTAATTTCGCCTTTTTATTGTACTTGCAGTTTCCTATCCAACTCGCGAAATTCCTGTGTAAGGCTGTTGTCTCACCGGAAACGATGAACGAGTAACAAGTAGAGCTAGAATTAGAAACGAGTTGGCGAGCTGCGGGAAGCGAGTGCGTAGTTCCTATAGTTGTGTAGCTCGGCTACGACAAACTAGTGAAGCGAGTGCTTGCCGGCAGTGTGAACAGTCAGCGATCAACTATTTGTATATGCATCTCTCTTATTTACACGGAATGTATATCTATTGTACGTTTCTTGAGCGAGAAAATAGTCGATAGTTACTCGTTTTCTCGTCGGCGCGGCGTTGGGACAAGTGCCTAAAAGCACATTTAAGACATCGTTTTCCAAATTGTAAGAATTTTGGAACTACTTAGTGTTAATATCTCCTTTGATCAGCAATTAATGCCCTAAAGGGGATATTTCTCCCTAAAGTACCAAAGTCCCTTTTAAAAGAGAAAGTTAAAGGGAATTCCGAGACTAAGTATTCACAAAATGTCCTACCACAATGCAACAAGGACTTTGAAAAAGAACCAAGGCCGACTAAGTAAATGCCACTAGTGGTCACCCATCCAAGTAGTGACAGCAGCAAACATAACTTGACCTAATCAAATAATGAAGAGAAAAATTATTGAGTCCCTTTTGTATAATTAAAATGGGTTGTTCATAAACTTATTTTGGGAATATTTATAGTTATTTAAAGTAAAAGCTGAATGTTGCTCCGATTATTTAGAACTCAGAAGAGCCTTGCCTACCATAATCCACACTTGCCACGAGCATCGACAAGTAGCTAAAGGTAAAAAATATGAAATCATAATCATAAAAATACGAAATCTCGAGTATATCTCTCGAATGATAAGATATTTCTAATCAAACGCAATATTATTACCTGAGAGTTTTCAACTGCTCTCAAGAACTGCCTGTAAAAGTAATCTGATATCGTTCGATACAAATCTTTTTCCTATTCCGATATCGAAAGAGGCACATTTTGAGTGTTGACTGTTTGTATTGGAAATTCTTCATATTGGTTGGGTTTAGTCGGGCATGACGTTAATCTGAAGTTTGCATCTGAACTAGAGCATAATATTCGAGCTGAAACGTCGGCCTAACTTCGTGATTGCGCGGTTCGTGTACTCCGTGTATTCGCAATATTGAACATTGAACTATGTGGGTTGTGAGCCTGCACGGATTATTTTTTGACGATGTACGTTATTGGTAGCAAAATGAAACAACATCAACGGGATGTTAGATACGATCCGGATCACTATTGCGTATAGTTTTATTGGATTGAAGAAGTTGATGATTTAGCTGTATACATTTTATAGCTTTTGAAAATGCTATCATTTGTAACATAAATTGTATATGAATTGAAAAATACTTGGTTTTAGATTATTATAATGACAAGTTGATTAGTCTGGATATAAAGCAGATTAAAGTGTTTATAACCAATTTACAAATGCAGACGTTTCCTGAGTCTGAGGGCATGTCAGGCATGTCATAACTTAATGCTGTCAAGTTCTAGTACCTATGTTTTAAGTCAAGTGCGGCCTGAGCCTACTCTAATTCGTCAATGTTTCAAACTTCGGGTCCGAAAGAAAGATATCCAAGAAACACATTTTGTCACACTTTTTGTTTAACTTTGTTCATAGCATAGACTAGCAATCATTTGCCTGTATAGATTCCGAATAAATATATTTTTAAATCGGATTCGTATAGTTTGTACATTTTCCAAATGTTAAATAATAATTTATTGGTTTGTATATAAGTAGTCAAATGCGAGTTCTAAATTTTTTTTTTTTTTATACCTAATAGGTTAGCCTTTGACCACTATCTCACCTGATGGTAAGTGATGATGTGGTCGAGGATGTTGTTCAGGCTAACCTAGAATTACTGGCTCTCAAGGACAGCTGCCGGAACACACCGTTAGGTGCTTGGCGACAGATTTTCAACTTGAGGGTGGTAGCTAGCCAGGCGGGCATTCGCAAAGTGCCCTACCACCATGCTGTAACGACTGCTATCCTAAGACAACAACCGGGACCGACGGCTTAACGTGCCCTCCGAAGCACGGAAGCGCTCAGTAGTAATGTCACGAGCGGTCACCCATCCAAGTCATGACCGCGGCGGACGTTGCTTAACTTTGCTGATCGATTCAGAATGGCTAAGCAAACTTGGCTACGAGCGCTTCAGAAAATTCTAAATATGCAGAAATAAAGTCAACGTCATTATTTAGTGTTATGTTGACTATGGCTACATTAGTTAATCTTGATAGGGAGTTTAGGCGAGACCTTGAAATGCATGGTACAAATATTCTTTCTTGTTTCATGACGAAAAGTACTGATAACATTAAACATAATATGATTGCCCACTGTGTATCAATCCGTTATATGGAAAAAAAGAATTCTAGTATATTATGTGGTTGCCAGATACATTTACACTCTTTATGACTGATGAGGTATGCGATCCGACCATAGACTAAATCAAACAACGAATTTCGTAACCCAAACTCAATATTTGTTGTCTCAAGTGTCACTCAAAACATGAAAAACTAAACTTTGGTAAATTGTAGTAGTGGCCCTGACTCTTGGAAGCCAAAGTTTGTTTCGACACAATAATACTTACTACAAGCAAATTATTTTTAGATATTTATTTCATGATATATATTTCAGTATTCCGTGGGCTGATCACGTAGCTTTTACTACGTTAGGTAGCGATCTGAAGCCTGATGTTTAGTATGAAGTAAAATATATATTCTATATTAAAACCTAAAGTTTTACCTAGTTATGGAAATACAATTTCATCAAGTACCTACTCTCACTGAACTGAAGTCTGAATCCCTCCCTATACAAAAACAATACAAAAACAATCGAATTCATATGATAATGCGTGAACAGTGCAATGCCATTGTTTCGCAATCCTACATGTTACAGCTTACAGCCGCGGCGCTGTGTATTAAAACGTATTTATTTGGCACTTCTTGTTGTAAGTTTCGTTAAGTACATCTTTACGAAGAGCAAAATTATTTGCGTCCAAGTCTAACATTAGTACTCGAAGGCAATATGTATAATCTGTGGCAATACAGAGCAGCGGTTTTCTTTCTCCTTCTTTATAGTAAAAGTCAGGACACTTTGCTTTTATCAGGTTGTGTGAGCTATTATATAGATAAGACAACTGTTAGCAAAAAAAACTAACAAAAGTATTGAGAACCTCCTCCTTTGTGAAAGTTGTTAAAATAATTAAAAACAAGACATCGAACAAAGAATTAAAACAACCGTCCTATATGACCCACTAATAGCTTAGAAAAATTGTAATGCCCGTTCCGTAGGCGGGCTTTCGTAAATTCGTACCAATGCAGTTGAATACAATATTGCTCAACTTTTAAAGCAATGTCTGGGATTTCAAGACCTTGGCAACGCTAATTAGAGGAAAACATGGCTAATCCACGACGAGCAAGTTGTGGTAGTACGAGACCTGTGGCAACGTCGCCAAGAGCTTTAGCGTAAACTCAGATAATGTATTACCGAACTTTACGAAGAGTTTCGTTAATTCGTATAGCGGTGCATTTAACGTTCATCTTCATCAACCTGTAATTTTTAATTTAGGTATAACGTTTCTACATACCAATGACTATAATTAAAAAAATAAACTGTCCGGTGGTACCTTCGAATAGTTTAAAGTGAATTATGTTATGTTATAAGTAAATATGACAGTAAATTCTATTTTGTGTATGTCTTGCTATTATTGTTCTTAATTTTCCACTCTTTCTCTTCCTTAAGTTTTAGACAATTATCTCATATAAAGGTATTCAACAGATGATGTTTTTTTATCTTGTTTGAAAAGTGCAATTTTCCTTATAATATTAATATGATACATGAAAATATTATATGTTTTCAACTTTAGGCAAAACAAGTCCATTTCCAAATTTTGCGAATTTTCCTAATTGCTCTAACTATGGGTCATTAAATAGCAATGAACCAATCTGTAGGTACTACGTGCTCTGTGGGTAATATTAAACGTTGTTATTGTTGACTGACATATTCAATTGTGTATCTGATAGGAATATACACAAAGTATATTCTGGCTGGTATCTATTAAGGTTAAAAAAATAACTAAGGTTGGTGTTTAGTAGTTCTTTCCATACAAACGTAGTTTAGTGATATTTTAAAGCCCCCTAGAAGAAGAAGAGAAGTACCAATTCAAACTCAGTGTCAATTTGCTTACATGCATGTTTTTGAGCCTAATATCTGTGCTACTGGTTACCCAGTTTTTTGTTTTAGTAATTATTTTATCCCTAAATGTGAAAATAAGAAAGGTCATAAGAAGCTACTCGTATTTTTCCGAATAATTTTATTTACCTACATAGTTTTACGAAAGACTGGCAAACCAGACTAATATGAGTAGCAGATATAAAGCTGAAAGAAGTGCGTGCAAAATATCAACGATTTGAAGACGTTTCACGAAGTAGTTTCATCATAATTTAGATAGCAAACTATCTAAATTATGATGAAACTACTTCTGTATGGAAATCTCTATGAATACACTTCCTTTCAAGAACTATTTTTAAGTCTTCTATTTTAGTATATGTAACGTATGAATTGAATTTATGCAGATCAGAAACAGGTCAATGATTCTTTATGAAGTGTATGAAGAACTTTATGAGAATTCTTTATGATCATAAAAACAAAGAATTCTATCATTTCATATACTTAATTTAAACCACTGTGGTTTAAATTAAGTATATAAAAGTAATTTAAACCACTGTGGTTTAAATTAAGTATATGAAATGATAGAATTCTTTGTTTTTATAATCATAAAGAATTCTCATTTTCGGAAAGTATATGAAATATGGAATGATACTTTCTACCTTTGTCACGAGGACCTGCTCCACCCATCATCCACTGTATGTATATGCTCAAAGGTTTTTAAGACCGCATAATATGTGTCAAACCATTCACTTCCTCATCACGACAAAACATTGTTTTTTATTTTAGCTAGAATGTTAGGTAGTAACAAAATCAAACTCTAAGGGCCTGTTTCAGAATGTTCGAGTAAGTTCCGGTTTTACTACCCAGAAAATATTTAATAAATAAAACACTATCTTTGCGTTTCACAGTCTTCGGTTTAGCCTATCCATCGGTTAAAGCTTCAAACGCGCTGCATGTCAACTGTCATTTTTATCATTCAGTTATTTTATGTGTTGCATAGCAACCCGAAATTTTATTAGGACATTCTGAAACGGGCCCTAAGCCTCATGAAATCGATAGACGCTCGGAAGCGGTCAAACGTTTTGATGTTCATTGTCTTTTTTACACGCCAAACAATCGCTATTTGATCTCCAGTTTTTATTTCGGAAAGTTTGTTAGACCATTGGTTTTCTGGCGCTTTTCGATTATTTTAATAGCTCGTCTCATGCTTGAAATTATTGTTATAAACAATAAATATAAAAATTAAAGCTAATGGAATGAGAATTTAATGCATTTAAGGTCAAATATATGTTGTAAGTTTATTTATCGAAAAATGTCAACAGATATTTATCAATGCTTATTGCTTGAAAAATGTCCTTAGTAGATCTGTGTTCATACTTAGTTAAAGTAAGCTATCGCCAAAGAAACCTTGCGATATTACAAAATAAAACGCACTAGTGTGTTTATATTTTTTTAATTCATAGCCAAATACCTAGCTACGAAAAAACGCACTAAAAAAATATACGCGCAAGGAACTGTTCGATTTGGCTATACTTCCATGGTCACGACTTATTTTGTATAAAAATTACAGGTGAATGATAGTATATATTACTCTCCGATTCCAGTATTATTCTTGTCCAATGATTATATATTTTTGGACCCATTCCACATACATCCGTATTAAAACCTGCTGTTCTATGTGAGGGTATCTTTATTTTATTTTTGTGTCTCTCTTTTCTTGAACTCAATTAAATTCAAATTATTTCTAACGAAAAGTGCTATCTCAAAAATTTATATACATGAAATTGACAGTTTTTTTTAATTATTAATTAATTGGTTTACAAGAATCTGTAGACTTCAGATGACACACAGATGTTAAACATTTCTTTTGTGCCTTGAACAGAGTTTCAAGTTCTGTACAATTCCCTCAAAATATTATACCATAATGTAGGAAAGATGTGACATATGCATGTGATGCATGCCTGCATGTTAGCTTAGCACAAAATCTTATATTGGAAAAGTTGTGGTCTTCAGTCTACGGTCAATGCAACTTGATCGAAACGTCGAGGTTAGTCAAAATATGTTTATTTTGATATGCATTCGTGCGTGAATAGACCCGGTAACGATTAATAAATATGAGTTTAGTTCACGAAAGTTTAAAGAAAAGTTGTTGTTTCTTCTCTACGCATCCAAAGCACAGAAATATTGCTTTGACAAAGTTCCATATCTCTCTATTCCATCTCTATGTGTGTTCAGTGATGTGTAGCGTACCGTCTGTGGGCGTACTTATTTACCAACTTAGATTATTTTGGTATTGCAATGATTAATTTCACTCACTCTATTGTCTTAGGTAGCTGTATTATTTGACAAAGCATGACGTACACGGTACAGGCAAAACTTTTGATTGTTTATGGATCGGTTGACATGAGACAACGATACCACAAATTGATCGAACGCATTTTTTTAATAATTAGTAAAAAAGGTTTGGCTTGGTAGTTTTTTTATTTTGTCGCCATACCGTAAGACTATATCTGAGAAGTGATCCAACCTAGAATTATTGGTTTTTACCACAGCCTAACAACTAAATTGTAAATCAGATTTGGTAGTATTTTTTGGTAAAATGCGTGAATTTTAGGTTTGCTAGTAACTTGTTCCCCGTGTGGTGCCGGGTTAGCCCATAACAATCATCTCAAATTGACAACTTTGCAGGGCTCCGTTTTTTTTTAAAGTATAAAATTAAATATCAATATTATCAACTCATTGATTTTTTGACAATGACACACATGCTAGGATGTAAATAATAATATATTTTCGCTTACTTACACATACTCGATAATTTAATTGAATTTTTTGCCAATATTTGTTTTTGAGGCCATACAATATTCTACCCAATAAATCTAAAGTTTAAGTGTGTAACTCATCCCGTTTATGAGCAAGTCCCGTGACATACTTACTAAAGAACAACATATAGACATAGAAGTCTCCAGTCGAAAGAAAACCTAAAAATGATATTGACAGGAAGAAACTTGAATCACGAGCGCGGGATATTATCATAGTAGAATGGTATAATGATTATTTCAATACATTCATCCAGAACCTACCTATTTCATTAGCTCCGCGTATTAATCCAATCGGACATGGACTCATGGCACTTCAGTAATCCCGATTGAAAATCTGAGGGCACTATTTGCGGTCACCAGTACATTTCGGTCACCCGTACATTCAGAGGATATGGGTGGATTACTGAAATCGCCGTTCTGAGCGCATTTGTGCGCCTGTTTGGACATTCCGCTTTCAGTTCCCGGATGTACACCGGAAGCATTGAGACGTGAAATTAAAGGGGTCGAATCTGGATTCGGTAAAAAATATTTTTTTAATCAACTCTCAAAGTGTTCACGATCAGTTAATTGAATTCGTTGATGGGTTCGGGTTAAGAGTTTTGGTTCGTTTGTTTAGGGACATACAAATTTATGTTTGAAAAAGGGTTTATAGTCATAGTTCTATATTGCAATTATTTGCAGACTTATTATGTAAAATTTTTTGGTTTTGTTCTTAGGTCTAATGTACCTATTTGCGAAATTTGTACAGTATTCTTTACATTACGTAATTATTGTTTTTATAATTATGCAACCGATTACATTAATATTTGTTACTCATCAACGTTTTTTTTTTACTTTTAGATTGTTACATTGGTAACTTTGTGTCATTAATGTTATAGACTTTCAAGATCAGGAGCAATATTGTCGCGAATTCCATGACGAGTTAGAGAAAATAGCATAAACGAAAAACCGTTTAAATTAAGAATTTTCTACCTTAGATCTTAAGGAATAATATATCTACTTTACTGTCTCTTGCAATATCTCTTGCGTCATCCACCTTCGAAAAGAAATTTGAAACTGGTTTCATTTCCAAAAGAGTAAAGCTTAGAACACCTTCTTGTCTACCTTTTGAAATTGTCTTTGTTTTGTTACAGGCCTTACTCCAGGCACACGATGTGGTTGCCCGGGAGGTGTACGGTGAGGAGTCCCTCCGGGCGTCGCCCCCACCAGTCAATGGACGCTCCACCGCACCACCGCCGGAAGACGAAGATGACACCGAGCCGGAGTTCGAAAACGTGACCAGGGTTCGTCTGGTTCAGTTCCAGAAGAATACTGATGAGCCAATGGTAAGTAACAACAGTATTTTATTACTGATACGCAAGACTTTGACCTCTGTTCTCCTTTGAATCCTTGGAGCAAAACTAATACGTCTTATCTATCTACGGTGAAGATATAGACGTCCTCATAGGGTAGTTATACCATACATTGGATCTGTAAATACATTTGCCAGGAAAAGGTTTCTTTCCTAAGTAAGTTTCATCCTGTCGATGTAATGGAATAATTTTCAATAACAATTATGGAAAAAATAAATAAATTGATCCGAAGAATTCACAAAAGAATCAGCCGTTGTAAGCTGTCCAAAATTGACAATTAATATCGTATTTAATTCATTTTCAAAATTTGGGGTTAAATGTATTATATCATGTTTTATCACAATTTATTACCATCAAAGTATTCTACATATAATGTTTTCGTATTAAACATATATTTTTTTAACTTTCGTTTTCTTTTCAACGATACATTCAAATCCATAGAAAAATATCCCTCAATGATGACAATTAATTTACTACAGCATTGGGGTTTATGTTTAAATAGCATGTATTATCGTATTTTTTTTACCTTAAAGTATTCTACACATTTTTTCTCGTATTGGACATATATTTTACGCACTTTCATATTTATTTTAAATATTCAGGAAAGAAATTTTCGCTAGCAGAGAAAATATTGTAATAGGTATTTAATTACATTTTGTTAAGTATTTTACATTCTTTTGCACTGGATTGGTCCTAGTATGGCTTTTTTATTCATTTGACTTTTTGTACTGACGCTTAATTACATGATCATTAATTCTGGTCAGTAAAGACCCATTAGCTGTAAGTATCCATTCATAAACATATTTTTGTCATAGACATGTTTTATGTACCAACTCCTAGCTTATTGTAATTGTTGAATTAAGTCATTTGGGCAACGCTAGTCAAATAATAATAAATGTAGTATATTACTCTAATAGTGACTACGGTGTAATCTGTGTTACGGTAGGTTTTGTAAGCCTAAGCTACGTGGAGGCTTACAAGACTTTTATACCCTATCCGTGGATGAAGACTTAAAATGCTTATATAAAGCCGATATTGGAATAATATACCTACGTATACGGAGTATTATACGACTGCTTTCAATACATACTATAAGTAACAATAATATAAAATGTTTATCACCATGACTCCTTAAACTATAGTCTATTTTTTTTAACAGACGAGTACCGAAAAATTTACTGCGTTGCTATTGGCCCACGTAATCAACATAAAGCTCATTCCACAGGAACTCTGTAGTTACATGTAGGTGCTTGTAACGAATCAATACTTAAGTTGCAACTTTTGAATTAGGGTACGCAAAACAAAGATTGTTTTGAAAAAAATGTTGTTGCTATAGGATACATGGCAGTACAGGTATGAAATATAAAAAACAAAGTTAAAGTTACCCAACATTACATTTACTTATTTATACTAATATGTATGTGATAAACATTACAGTAATAAATTACAAGCACTTTTAAGCTACCTTTATAAATGATACTGTAATACATATATGTCTATTATATTTATCACAAAGATTTCGGTAATATATTGTCAAAGTCAAAGTCAAAATAATTTATTCAATTTAGGCGTCTACGACGCTCTTATGAAGGTCAATTACAAATTTTAATATTGAAATATACTACATTGAACTGCCACGTTCAGCAAACAAAAATTAAAGTATAATATTGTTAAGATATAATATGTAAGTATCAGAAATGTGGCACACAAAACAAACACAAGCAATACATGCATGTTTTAGGATAGGTAGGTCTAATATAAATCTCTAAATATACGAAAATCTATGTACCTATAATCGATCAATAAAGTTAAGCAACGTCCGCCGCGGTCATAAGTTGGGTGGGTGTCGCTGGTGACATTACTACTGAGCGCTTCCGTGCTTCGGAGTTCACGTTAAGCCGTTCGTACCGGTTGTTGTCTTAGGATGGCAGTCGTTATAGCATGGTGGTCGGGCATTTTGCGAATGCCCGCCTGGCTAGCTACCACCCTCTAGTAGAAAATCTGTCGCCAAGCATCTAATGGTGTGTTCCAGCAGCTGTGATAGCCAGTAATACTAGGTAAGCCTGAACAACATCTTCGATCACATAATCACTTACCATCAGGTAAGATAGTGGTCAAAGGCTACCATGTATTAAAATATATATATACCTATATTTATTTTGAAAAATATATGACATAATCTATTTCTTTCAGTAGGTAGATACTTGATCATTTGTGGCTAATTAATTAATTTCTCTAAGTTAGCAGATCATTTAAAGTACCAACCCACCTATCTTTTTACATAGGCTTATGTAATGTGATTTTACATACCTTGCCACGGAGTTTCTTTCAATGCAACCTAAGTACTATGATATAATTTATAGTTAGCTTTTGCAATATAATGACGATATCTTTTTTTAAACACATATCGCGGACTATATATTATTACATTGAACTTGCAGATATTTGTATGTACTCGTATTTTGCTACCACCGCGGGTCCTGCGATACAGGTTCGCCTAGTGCAGGACTCTCCAGCATTGTGTTAACCTTCCTAAATAGGTATTTTTAAGACTTCTATTACACTTTATTTGGTTTACATATAAAAGTTAAATTTGAATTATTTTTCGTAATAAAACTATTTCTATTTATAAGCCTTTATGTAACTATAAATAATGTAGCAGTCAGCTAGTATTGTAACTAACTTGTTGTTTACTTATTGGAGACATTGAAAAAGTACCCTCCTTGCATTACGCGTTAGCATGTATGATAGTATCCTTTCGAGCATATCAAAAACGCATGACAAGAACTATAATAACTTCAAAACTTGGTCGCTTCGTTCTCACATTCGAGACACAGATCACAGAGATTCGTGACGCACGGAACAGAACATCGTAGCACGTAAGGGATCAAACTGCCTTAATTAACGCTAGTAATCACGTATTCTTTAAATTGTAATTGTTACAAGTCACAGAGTACGGGCACTGCCAAAACTGTAATTAATTTGGTAAACCGTACAATCACAGCTGACCGCGATAAGCTAATGTTGGCCAATAGCCGTTCGTTACTGTCATCGCTACAATAGCGCTTTGGGCCAACTATTCGATACTGTTAACGGTTTATATTAATGGTCCTGTATTTTACGGCAGGCTTAGATTTAATGTTAGGTCAAATGGAATCGACTATCGTGATTGTTTACGATACCTTAAGAATAATTTATCACCAAACTTTTAAGTTTAATCACAGGCTTAGGATATAATTGGTCTATTTTGTATGCTGATGGTAGACCTGACTAAAATTAAGAGGCTTATACCTTGTTATGTGTGAGGAGTTAAACATACATATATGTACATATCGTGCGCTCGTTGAGTCAAGACCTGAAGATGCTTTGTTTAGAAGCGAAACTATAGTCGAATATTCTTCTGGTTAGGCTGCGTGGAGTTTATGACGTCACGTAGGCTTTACAGGAAAATTAGGCGGAATTGTCACTAGATATATATTTTTATACTTTTTTAAGTGTTTTATTAAAATATGTTTTATTAAGATATATATTATAGGGACCAGAGCTACTCTCTTCCGTAGGACACGTACACTAGAAGTCTCGCCAACTGAGAGAAAGTCGAGTGGTGCCACATTGATAGCCACGCCGAGTAATGATTGACGGTCAATTTGCCTATCCCCACGAGCAATCGTGATTGACTCGAAATCCAGTAGTACCCTCAAAATAACTCAACGGCTATTCAAAACTACTTAGCTTAACCATCCTAAGAGAACTCTAATAATGCACCTAGATACAATTTCTGTGATTTCGGACGACTTACACTGACACTCGCCGTCTATTTGATACCTGGGTCATCATCATCAACCGAAACATAAACTGTTAAAAAAGGTCCCCTCCACTGGAGGAATTCACCGTAATCCCCATGCTTGGCAGACCTCTCGGGAATTTTCAAATTCCCGTAATATAATACTACCATGTAATTTTTTTGGTTAACGGTTGCGCATTATTTTCATGCATGCTGCATGCAATATTGTACAAGTAGCGCTTTCCTTATCAAAACTTGTGTAATACATAATGTTAAATAAAGTTACAAGACAATGTTACCCAATCATACAAAACAATTCAATGTGTACACGCAATTTATAGCCGGCAAAGAACGCTTTCAAAACAGGTAGAACGACTAAAAAAACATTTTGTAATCGAAATGTTTTATGTTGTTTCAGTCCTCGCCTATTCCCTACTTCCTATAAAATTACGAGATCACTTTACAGAAAGTTCACTCAGTCGTTTAACACCGATCGCTTTAACTTAAGCGATCCATTATTGCTAAAGAACCGTATCAAAACCTCCGTAAATCAATATTTCTTGAGCGAACTTGTATCAAAGGGGTTTAGTTCCATTGTGCGTGCGAGAAATCGTTACAGATCAATGGCCAGTACAAATTCAATTGCCGACGTGTTGAAGCTTAGTGCCCGTGTTGCTCGTAGCGTGTTGAACTCAGACCCTTTATCTAACGCTATGTGGGTTCTGATTTATTTACAGGTTCGGCTAGGTATTTGGTTGTGTGCCTCAGTGTCTAGCTAAGGTGGTTTTACGCTGCATCAGGAATGTTTTTGGTCACTCTCGTTCGTTTGTTTGGTAGTTTGCAGCAAATACACTGCGTTCTATTCACACACATAAGTGAGTAGTGATGCTGCTAATGCAATCACTTCTCAAAATCACTAATGAATGTATGGGTTAGCATACGAATACGATTAAGAGCTGCGACAGTTTTTAACTTTTCAATCAATTTCTAATCTATTAAGTTATAAATACCTGTTATTTCACTTTCTTACGATTTAAAACACATCTATATGACTTAAACGATTGAATGCATTCTTCAACGAAGAAGGGAATGTTAGTGATATGTACTAAAATAAGAGCAGATAACGATCTCTAGGAACGTTCCTATTGCATTGTATTAGATATTATTAGATGTTCAAATATGACGGTCTGTGAAGACTGTTCATAATGTATCTTTGTTAAAAATTCTTAACGAAATCTTTTTTTTGGTATTTGATATAATACTATAAAACACAATAACATCTCAATACAACATGTGTTTGACACGAGTACCAAAGCCACCTTGGCTTTGGTACTAGTACCCTAGTCTCAGTGTCAAAAAACATTTCAATCTCTCTGGAATATTCCCAACCAGCCATGTTTTGTTCAAAACTAATATTGTTAGCATGTTGCAAAAATCTCAGGTTCCAAACTTTACTTCCAGGGCATCACTCTCAAGCTGGCAGACGACGGCCGCTGCATCGTGGCCCGCATCATGCACGGCGGGATGATACATCGCCAGGCAACACTACATGTCGGCGACGAGATCAAAGAGATAAACGGGACGCCTGTCGCTAACCAATCAGTCGCGCAGCTGCAGAGAATGCTGGTAGGGCTTATTTGACGTTTAAACCTCGTATATTTTGTTTCGGTACTACGTGTTATTTAATGTCACGACTTGCTTAAGTCTATATAGCTGATGATTTGATTTGTTATGATACAGATCAAATTTTGAAACACATGGTGTAAATGTTGACAGCGGAATTTTAATTAAAAGTCTTTTGCGGTTATGATTCAGCGCTGGGTACGGTGTTCAAGTTATGATCTAAATATATATACCTCAAAGGTGACTGACTGACTAACATAGTGATCTATCAACGCACAGCCCAAACCGCTGGACGGATCGGGCTGAAATTTGGCATGCATGTGTTATGACGTAGGTATCCGCTAAGAAAGGATTTTGATTAATTCTACCCCCAAAGGGATAAAATAGGAGATGTAGGAAAGTTTGTATGAAACTTTGTAAATTTTAAACCGATCGGGTTGAGACTCTGCATGCATAAAGCTACTATGATGTAAGCATCCCCTAAGAAAGGATTTTGAGATGCAGGCTATATAAGATTAATAACATTTCAGTTTAAAATATACGAATTTCTGTATGCTAGCGCCATCTACATTGAGTTATTTTGGAGAGAACTTTGAATTAACCATTTTTGTGCATAAAAACTAAATCAACTAATTAAGTAAGTAGGTACATCTAATCACCTTGAAATATAAGCAGCTCTGATAATATCTTACATTTACTGAAATGCTTAATTACCAGGTTCTTATTAAGATTAATATTTTACGAAAATGTGTTACTTGCTAGGTATTTGGATGACATTACTTTCAAACCATTATTTGATATTTTTAAGAGTATATATCTATATATACCTATAAAATAGTGCCTAGTTTAGACTTGGAGAACAGAGTTTGTTTTCAAAAAAGCATATTGTGTCAGATGATCTATGTGATCAGGAGTTCAGTTGCACGTCAAATTGTAAACGTTGTAGTTGTATGTACAACGTGGTACGTTTAACATTTATCCCCATGATAATAATGACACAGCAAATTTTGATTTTGAATCGTGTGATTATTTGTGTTTTGAAGAATTTGACAGTTTTCCAAGCAAGGATGTTTTTGATGTGTGTAATGGTATTAAAAATAAATTATGGCCTTAGCGTGTAACGAAAATAGAGTCACCTACTTATTTGTGCTGCAATATAAATTTGTAACAAATTACAGCGCGAGGCCAGAGGATCCGTGACATTCAAGATAGTACCATCGTATCGATCAGCTCCACCGCCGTGCGAGGTAATATTTTACTATTTTACTACCCCATATATCGTAATCGTATACACATGAATGAAGTCGCACTTGAAATACAGACTCCAAATTTTTATAACTTGTTTCAAAGTAGTGGTAGATTGTCAAATTAACGCTTATGGGTAATGTTGATAAACACTTAACATTACTAACAAATCAATAAAGTAGAATAGATGATTTTGTCCTAATCAATTTTTTAATAAACATTAGCTATTAGTGTGGTATAACGCTTGTTCTTACGCACATCGAAAATAAGAAAGTCGACAAGCGCACACAAATACACACAGCTCACACAATAATGCTTGTCCTTAAAGCAAAATTCAATTGGTGTTTAAAAAGAGAACTAAAATTTTGTATTTTTGTTCTAACTAGCTTTTCCGGATAAAGCCTTCGCCCGTGCTAGTAAGTAGCGAAACCAGACCCTTGGCTACTTTATGTTATATGTTGTATTATGTTTATGTTGTCTTTGTTTGTATATATGTCACCTGGGCATGGCTACGCGTCCCTACAAACCCCTCCGTTTCTGTGCGCTTGTTGTTCTTTTATCATTGCTTCACAACATCCCAATCCACTATCATACACTTTGCCACTTTTATTTTATTTTACCAAATCAAAATTAAAAGCATCAAAATTATTGCTTATTTATTTATGACAAAACTTTACTTGCCTCATTCAAGACATCAAAATTAAAACATAAGAACCATAAAGTTTCATTTTCACACTTTGAAATTTCTTCAAATACTACATACATTGATTTATTTACTCATACAATTCATATTATTTCACACTTACATCCCTCTTTTGCGTATGTTCGTCAATTTCAGAATTGGACGATTTATCAACCCTGATATAGTATCAGTATCCTTGTTGAATTTTGCAAGAAAAAATGTATATGATACTAATATTTTACAGATATTCGTGCGAGCGCAATTTGATTACGATCCTTTGGAAGATGAGTTGATTCCATGTGCTCAAGCTGGTATTGCTTTCAATATCGGAGATATATTACAGGTAAATATATTTTAGTGGCATTACCAATCATAACTTGTACTTTTTGGAATTGATCATTTATTTTGTGATCTTCGGGTGGAAATATATGAATAAGTATGTTTGCAATGGCATCTCAAATTTTCTAATTGTCTCCTTCAGATCATAAGCAAAGACGATTCTCACTGGTGGCAAGCTCGAAAAGACGCCTCCGGTGGTTCAGCTGGTCTTATACCTAGCCCTGAATTACAGGAGTGGCGTGCAGCATGCGCGGCTGCTGAACGATCTAACACTGATCAAGGTAAAGCAAAAATCAAATTACTGCTTGTGAAAAAATAATAATTGTAATGTGCTCATTTAGTTGCGTCAGTCATGAGCGCTGTTATTGCGTCCATGATTATTATATCGATTCAGAATCATAATATGAAATCAGGTGCTTTATTAAGTACTAAATTATTTGATTTTGAAACTTTTTAACTAACAGCGTTCATATTCAATGTATAACTTTATGCTGTGAATTTATTTCCTGAGTTACAGTTCAGTTTCCTGTTGAATTTTATGAAACATGTCTTGTTGGTGTTGTCTCATCTTAGTAAAATTGTCGTTGGATGAATAATTATCTTCATTAAATTTAATGGCCATTTACATAGGTGCTTATGTATTGTTTCTTGAAAATACGTACTAATTCTTATAATTAGTTATAGGTACTATTGTGTTGTCCGTCATCATATTTACCAGCATTGTTATCTGTAGTTTTATAATTTACATTAACATTATTGTTTTTTTTTTTCAAACATAACCATTTTGGGATGCAGCTGTTGGTATGTAAACTTTATGTCTTGAGTAATACAAGCTCCCTTGTAATTCATAACTCTCCTGTGTCCCCAGTAAAGTGTTTCATAATGTTGTTGAGAAATAACTTCTAAATTTGCACGGTAACTTCCCAAAATGTCTATCGTCTATATATTTTAATGTACCCATATAATACTCTAGAAAAAGTCAATATGCTAGTCTCACAGTACCAGTAGGTACCTAATGAAAATGATATGCTACTAGAAAATGTAAGGGAGTTTGTGTAACCCCTTGAGTATACAGTTTGTTTGTTATGGGATATATTTGTTCAAATTACAATTCAGAGAAACCATTTTATTCACATACTCGTATAATATGAAGCAGGAAAAAAGTGGAAGAAAGCACCGGCCCCTGGGGAACTTTGGCCTACTTGAACCAATCGTTTATCCAAGAAGTCTGATATCGAAGGGCATAGTTCAATGGAAAACTGTATTAAAGTTGCTTGCTAATAAGGCTGTCATATTTATCTGTATCAAAAGCTTTCGAGATCGCCAAAGGCAGGCGGAGCGCTTTTTAGTTTCTTTTTTGTATCCTATTAGTTATCACTGATAGGCTTCTTCTTCTTCCCTTTAACCGTTATTTCACCTCCATCATTCTGAATGGCCTTAGTTCAGATGTGCGTGCATACACAAAAAGATACCCCAGTGATCGATCGGTTTCGCTGCAATCTTTACTGCCGATCACTCAGGAGCTCGTTTGTTTCAAGATGTGTCAAGCAAGGACATCTTTGCATTTTATTTTTTCTCCTGATCGAATTCATAGATGCAAACATTTACTTGCTATAAAATCAGTTTTAGTTATGACAGCACTGAGGATAAATTTAATTTGAGAGTAATTCATTTTCTTACCAATATTTGAACAAACATTTCCCATGAAACCCATACATGTAGGTAGTAATCCAAACCTGATGCATGAAACATGTTGTAACGTTGTTGTGCCGCTGGACAGAGGGATGCGTGTCGCACACGGATGGTTGTGAGAATACAGGTATTTACATCATTTGTGGCTTAGTTTTATTCGTCAATAGTTGCCTTGTCTATGTATGAAATCTTACGCCTTAGTGTATATACTTATATAGTGTGTTTGTGTAGTGACCATTTGATGTGATATAACTGGTACATACTCTTATATTATATAAGTGTGTATAACAATTATTATGAATAACATTTTCTATTATTTACCTACATGGATGGTAAACTAGTATCTAGATACTAGTCTATACATATCTCTAGGGGCTTATGTCCTTTGAGGGGCTGGAAAGTGAAATCAATTGGTCAATAAGTGCAAGCTTGATAATTTCGAGTGTATTATTTAGTCTATATAGTAAGCGAATTTGTTGGTAATAGAAATTTTAAATGCACTTGGATACTAAGTATTTTTTACTTATTAAGTAGAAAATGTATATTTTTTTATCAAGCTGTTTAGCTGCGTTATATATTTGAGGCAAATCGTTGCGTTTGACTAGAACTTACCTATCTCAAGCAATGAAAATTGAAGCAATATTAATTTATACTTTTTTTAATTTAGTTTTTATTGCCGAAATAAATTCAATTTTACTTGTGAAATCTAAGGTGTATATGTATCCATATATCTATATAAATATATATGAAATTATATTCAATAAAACTATTTAATATGACATATACAATAAGAATACAATAATTAAACAAACAGTATTTAAAAAACCGTCTCAGCATTATAATAGCTCAACTATATTTACAATAACCAAATAAAGACAAATGATTACAAAAGTGAAAATATAAATATAATATATGACTTATCACAATTTGAAACTAGGTACTAATAGACGACAGTGTAGGTACATTGAGCTCCATTAAGCTCCTAATTACTACTTTCTAAAATAAATGCTTGTATATTTTTTTATCTAACCAACATAATATTGTAGGTTGATGCAAATTTCTTAGTATTTTTATTCTGGTTTTTATTGTCGTTTTAATTTTTATGACTAGCGATTTGCTTCGTTTTGAACTATAATGCAAAACAGAAATGCACTGCGCTGAAAAAATAGCACGTATAAGTACTCGAGTTAAAAGTGCATGAATTTATTTGTTTAACACTGAGAAAATTAATATGAACATCTAAATTGTAAACAACTATTAGTAACTAGTTTAAAACCAACAGAATCAAATTCAAATTAACTAGACGGCAGCGCAGTGCTGACTAGTAAATTAGTATTAGATGTTATAAATAGCTAATCATCAGATGAATTTTGTTCCAGTGAACTGCTCAATCTTCGGACGTAAGAAAAAACAATCGAAAGACAAATATTTAGCTAAACACAACGCTGTTTTCGACCAACTTGATGTCGTCACCTATGAAGAAGTCGTCAAACTTCCATGTAAGATGATTTTTATAACCCTCATAGACTAAAACAAACCCTGTCAATTGCCCATGCAAGTCAAGCCAATTTTTTCTGCATATTTCCTTTTATTGAAAAGAACCACAGTATAAATTATATTAACAATTTTTACATATTAGACGATTTGAAAATTACAGATAATATTACAAAATTTCAAATTTTACGAGAGGATAAATTAAAGTCTTGTGCGGGATTCGAACCCGGGTCAATCGGTCCGTCGCGTTGTAAACGTAAGTTGAACTATAGGTGTCGCTCAATCCCAATACGATGGCATAGAACATATAATAATACTACGACGATGGTTAAAGAACGATAGGAAATTTATAATGTAATATATAATAATAAGGAAATAATTTTAAAAAATAGAGTTAGGACTCATTGTTATTTTAGCTCAGTCGGTCAGAGCATACCACAGCTAAAGGGGTGAATGGACGCGGGTTCGAATCGCGCACATTACTTTAATTTTATTTAAATTTGTATTTTGTAATGTAGTCCGCAGTTCATGCGTTATAGCAACAATAAAAATATTAAAATTTCAAATAAGATATTAAATATTAAAATTACAAATAAGATATTAAAAATTCACCATTATTTTTAGTGGTACTTATGATTAAAATAAATTAATATACTTCAGTGATAAATAATATTATCCTTGGATTTAAGAACGTGTATATATTTCCAGCGTTCCAACGCAAAACTCTCGTTTTGTTGGGTGCCCATGGAGTCGGTCGTCGCCACATAAAGAACAGCTTAATCTCCCGTCACCCAGATCAATACGCCTATCCTATTCCACGTAAGTTGCTATATATAGCTAATAACGCCATAACGCCAAGATACAAAGACATTGTTGAAAGATGGTAAGTGATGATGTATTCGAAGGTGTTAACAGGCTTGATCTAGAATTACTGGAACAAGACCGCTGCCGGAACACCGTTAGATGCTTGGCGACAGATTTTCTACTTGAGGGTGGTCGCTAGCCAGGCGGGCATTCAAAAAATCCCTACCACCATCCAGTGAAGCTCAAGCCCGTGGCGGGATTCGAACCACTGACCAGCCGCGCGGTAGTCTATAGCCAATGGCACGGAGCTTCAAAACACTGGATGGTATATCTTACCAGAGAGATTATTGCATGTGGAAAACATATTCTACCTATCATGTACCTACAGTGTATAAGTAGTTGTACGCTCATACCAAAAAAGGCAAGTTTCGGTGGATCAGCCCACTTTTGAAATGCTACGATAGACACTTCACAAAATTTACCAATTTGCCCAAATGGCATTTTTTTTTCATAATTGCCATCTGTACCCCTCCTGACCAATTATGATTTTATCTGATACTGTATCTTAATATTAAGCTACTTTCACACACATGTAAGCCATACTTTTCCTTTCTAAGTAAATGTGTAATAATTAGTAAGATAAGAAGATAATAATAACTGAGATAAGACAGAGAGAAGCGATAATCTTAACACTAATTTCAGACACGACACGACAGCAGCGAGCTGACGAAGAAAGTGGAAGAAGCTATTACTTCGTAACTCATGAAGAAATGATGGCAGATATCAATGCTAATGAATACTTGGAGTACGGTAAGTAGCTTTCTTTCTAAATCTATTGTAATGAATATTCAGTATATTGCTTTATCTGTTGAAATTGGGTCTGAAGAAATCATTTTTTTTCACATTATAATACCCCATATTTATTGCGATATCTGCGAAAAACAGTAATTGTTAGTATAGAACTAACAATTACTGTTTTTCTACATTTATAAAGTTAAAACTTTTGAAATCACGGCGCTCTTTATCGGCCTCAATCTTCTCGCTCTCGGCCAAATTCAAACTTCAAATTGGCAATGCTTCCAATTATTACAATTTAAATATTTTTGTTTCCATGATTCCTAAAGGTAAAAATATATATTCTTGTAAGGGTAATATATATATCTTACGGGCGATACGGCACATATGAGAGTATACTCGTAAGTGTAAACATTTTAAATGCCTATTATACTAATCCTCAAACTATTTTGATAACGTTTACTTACTTACTAAAATTTATAAGGAACAAAATAAGTTAATTCAACTCAATTATATAAGAATGCTACATGAATCCTTATTCTTAAGCATTTTTGATTAATGATATACTTACTTAAATAAAAAAATACCTGTTATGTATGAGACATGTATGATCCATCACAATTCCAAAACACGGAAATAAAATTAAGAAACACTTCTAAATAATTAGTACATATACGCTAAAAAATATTCTTCCAGCTAGATTTGTACTGGAATTCCAGAAAATTCGACTGTCCAGCACGTGTTTTTGTAACAAAAATTGGTAATGCGACAGAAAGGTATTCTGGGCTTACGGGTGCGCTTACAGCTGAAAAATCATCCTTATTCTATCCACAATTTTTCTATGATTTCCCTTAGAATACGTCAATGCTCTTCTATATAATACTATGATCGTATAATATATTATTTTCAGGAACTCACGAAGATGCTATGTACGGGACTAAATTAGACACCATTCGTCGCATCCACTCTGAGCGTCGCATTGCCATCCTTGACGTGGAACCTTCTGCCTTGAAGATACTCCGCACTGCTGAATTTGCTCCCTATGTCGTGTTCATCGGTGCTCCTCCGCTGAATAATGTTGCTGATGTGAGTATTGTTAAGTTTTTATCATGGTCTACGAATTAAAATGTGAAGAAGTGTGACTCTCATACCGCTTTGATTTCGCATCAAGTTCACAATTAACAAAACGCACAATTTTCCAAATTCAATAAGATTGGTGAATTCATTAGGCGCTTAACGTTGTTGCGCCTCACGGTATACTTTTAAACCACGTCCGCCGCGGTAAGGTTTGCGTTCTGCTGTTTTTGAGGTTGACTTACATTTCTGTGCATATTTATTCGTAGATTATGATTTAATCAGCAGGTTTCCCGTCTGTTAATAAAATTCGAGCCCTGCTCATAACAAATAAGTAAGTACATGCATCCAGAAAACCTGAGAGGTGCATCATTGCGTTTGCCCTCCCAGATAATTTTCTATTAGCTCGCAGTTTTTCCTCAATATTTTACTTGCATAGGCAGTTGATAAGTCATGATGTTTTTTAAGATATTAAAGTGGTTAAATGAAGAATGGGAGCTGGCTCTAGAGAAGAGCTGCCGGAAAACACCGTTCAGTGCTTGGTATCACAATTTCTACTGAAGTTTGATGGCATAACAACAGCAAAATTGACTAATTTTATTTTAAATATTAAACCCAGGATTTCTTTGTCTTCTGTGTACGTTGGCAGAATTATGATAAAGCAAGACCTCAGAGGTCATAAGGAAGAAATATGAATTTAAATTTCTGCCATGATCTCTGAGGTCTCATTCATTCGTTTGTTCGTTCGTTCAAACCGACTAATTAAGTATACCTTCTATAAAACCGCCATAACGTCCACCATTGAACGAAAGTCTCCTCCATTATGGGGTGCTTACCATAATCCCCACACAGCTTGAGGACCGTAGCGTAAGATTGCAGTGCACAAGAAGGTGGGCAGAAGGCGCTTCTGCCCACCTTCTTGTATTTTACCCCTCATACGACTCTAGAAAGATTTGGAGACGAATAATTCTAGCCCTTTCAATATCTATGTACCATCAAGTATTGATGACGTACCATTATTTTAAATTGATACCATTTATATCCCACATATGACCTTAATTTTGCCTCTCTTTATACGATACAAAATACAAATATCTTTATTTGACTTATCAATATGTTACAGTTATATTGTGAATCCATTGGCCCCAAACTAGTGTGAACTGTGTTTCAGAGCCAAAGGCTTCTCCCATAGAAATTATAAATATCATAAATATGCCAAAACCTAGAATGTGGAGAATAATTTATATAATCTATATAGTTTTTTCTGATAGGCAAGCCTTTTACCGCAATCTCACCTGAAGTAAGTGATGATGTGGTCGAAGGTGTTAACAGGCTTAACCTACAATTACTGGCTCTCAAGGACAGCTGCCGGAACACACTTTTAGGTGCTTGGCGACAGATTTTCTACTTGAGGATGGTCGCTAGCCAGGCAGACATTTTCAAAATGCCCTTCCACCATGCGGTGAAGCTCAAGCCACGGCGGGATTTGAACCATGGACCTGCTGCACGGCAGTCAGGGCAATGCCACTGGCATCCATTGGCTCCAAACTAGTGTGAACTATATTTCAGAGCCAAAGGAAATAGAAATTATAAATATCATAAATATGCCAAAAACTAGAATATAGAGTATAATTTATATAAAATATAATTTTGTAATGATACCCATCTATTATTTGTTTACAGTATGATGGATCTCTGGAAGTGCTGGTCCGTGAATCGGAACAACTCCGTCGTACTTACGGCCACTACTTCGACCTTGTTATTGTCAACAACGATATTGACGACACGCTGGCCCAGCTAGAGGCGGCACTCGCAAGACTTCGCTCCACTCCGCAATGGGTCCCCGTCTCTTGGGTCTATTGACTAGACTCATACTATCTGTAAACGGTTACTGAAATGGACTTTACGGTTTCGATTTAAAGTTTATTTTTACCATTTTTTCATATATCTCAGCAATCTCAAAGATAACTTGGCATAAAACGAAGAAGTCTTTGTTTAGTCTTAGTTTTTATTCGAATCAAAAACACTCTTGATGATGAAATGAAAAAGTTTTTACGGCGCAGACACCTACATACATCACAATGTTTTTCGTTTATTTTTATAAAATTCAAAATATAATATGAACTCATTATATTGGCGTATAAGTAAGTACTTAACCGCATTTAGTCAATAGATTCCACTGCTTATGTCGTGATGAAAATTTAGGATTACTTTTCATCGCATATTGTCCATTACTAAAATTGGGAAAACCGGAACAAGATACAGTGTATTAGAATGGGATATTACCATTTGCAGCTTTTTGCTATTATATTAAACGTCGGCAACCTTCCTCTTAGGAACGCTATAAGCGCCTGCACTTAGTTCCTATGTACTTCTAATTTCATGTTGAGACTTGTGGCCATCACATAATGTCCAACAAAAACACATATACGGTCAATATTATATTAAGATGGATAAATATCATTCCCAATTTCTTGCTGCTCCTTTCAACGTTTCCGGAACCTTCCTGATAGGCACGTAAAAGTGTATCTACATAGGTATAATAAGCGCCTGCTACCAGTTGGATCCTATATTATAAATAGCATACCTATGTACCTGAAATTCGTGGCATAATGTTTGTGTTTATGGAGTGACTCCTGAGTACCAGGATCCAACCCGGCCTGAGCGAGGGCCAAAGTAGCCATCATCAGTCACCATGTCGAATAACAACATATTCTTTCTACCCTTTTACAATATTCACACACATATAAATCATTTGTTTTAGGGCTCATGATGCATTTAACTTTGATGTGTATAAGAATAATCTTTAAAATTAGTTAGGTATAATAAATTGTTTGTAAACCGTAAAGTCTATTTAAGTGACAACTTAATATGGAAAACACAAAAGGTAGATACGTATGTTGATACCGAGAAACAGGTTTGAGCTTTCAAAAAAGTTTCTTGCATGATTTAACATTATATCGTGACTAGTCAGTTGCCACTCTCTTGCACTTTTTAGGAGAGTGAGCTCGGGACTAAAATGCACTAGTAATTCTTAGATTCTTCATAAATATCAATATTATCGATATTTGCGAGCATTCCACTTGAACCCCTAAGGGGAACACGTATAGTCACTATTCCCCTGGAATTTTTCTAGGATAGTGATGATTAAATTAATATGGACACGATTTTAAGCAAAATATATTGCAATCTACAATTTTAGTACAGAAGCTGGTACTTTTCTTAACTATTCAATTTCATCCACCGAGATGTTTGCGTCATCTGGTCTATACGGGGTCGAATGGTGTTTTTTTTATTAAAACATTGACTTCTGTCGTACCTATCTGATGGTCAGAACTATTATCTATAGTTTCGTGCTCCCACTCTGGTTTAGTTTAAAATTGTGAAAGGCAGGATGACTAGACGATATAAATTGTAGGTAGGTAGATATTGCCTACAGCCGCTGTACGCGATCAGATGAAAAATTTGTTGGTCGGCCCCATAATATCGAAGCAAAGCCTCTTGGGAGAATAAAAACACAGTTACTCAAATACCAAAACATACATATACATTAGTAACTATAACGATATACCTATATAATCTAAAATGTGTGGAAATTATTGATGTTTGATATAATAATGATGTGTTCAAACGCCCGTTTGTAATACCTTGAAATGCATCAAAGACGTAAGTATTATTTAAGTACCTTATTTGTTCGTTGGCTTGTGGCATAATCAAGTTTTGTTTTATAGAATTTAACTGCGTTAAAATAGTACAACTTTTAAAAGACGAAAGTTTAATTGTTACTTAATTTAAACCAAGTATTTTAAAATTGTGATAATTAATTACCCTATACATATTTATTTATAATAAATGTTGTTATGAAGAATGATGTTAATTTATACGTGTAACGAAAAGTCTAAAATAGCTTGCATATTTTTTTTTATTGTATGCATTGAAGCTCAATTTCACTTTGTGCCAAAATGTGCGACTACCCTTTTTTAAAATTATTGACATCATTTGCACATTACACTATCACAAGAGTTTTGGAACAATGTACATAATTATATAAGTAAATAATAATTTATAAACTATTCCTTAGTGATGTACCGTAGCTCAAAAATTTACTATTTCTATTCTAAGATCTATTCTATTATCGTAATTAAATCTTGTAGTTATCCAATTAAATAATTATAAAACAATAAAATAGTTGATTAACCTTAAAAAGGATGCTTACCTATTATCTTATCCAGTAATCTGGTATGAAATATAACAACAGCAATGTAATTTTGGCTAGAACAGGTTAGTGCCAGTTGATGGAATATATAATTGAATAGGATATAATCTAGTCAAAACACATTGTCAATTTTATTGACAAGTTACCGTGGAAGAAAGTAAGTAAGAAAAAGCTTGCTTAGAACACTTAAAACAGTATTTTATTGCGGATAATTAAAAAACAAACGGACACAAAGTCTATACATCCGGTCCAAATATAGATACTATATTACGAGTTCCTATATTTGGGCCGGATGATTACTTTACAAAAAAACTCAACGGAATTAAACGAATGTATTCACTAAAAATAGACACAATTTAATATTTTCATTCCATTAATGTATGAGTACTTTATTTATCTTGTACTATTATAGTACCTATATTTGGACCGGATATATTGAATTTTACTCCGACTTACAAAGCGACGAAATAATTCGTGGAACGAAATGCAGCTCAAGTGTCTATGTCTTGAATCTGATGCAAATTTAACTTGTAAAATGTACCTATGCCATTTTGATGTAGGGTAGATGTACAAACTGAAAAATCAATTCACAAAACTAAAACAGAAATTGTTTACATTGGCTTGCCAAGGAGTTTGGATCTTCTATGTATCGAAGATCCAAACTCTTTGGCCAGCCATCGTAGAAAGACGAGCTCGCCTTTATTCGCATTTACCAACGGTTCAGTCTTTCGACGACAGTGTGTGTTAAACGGAAATAACAGTTACATCTTTTACCGAGGTCTATTTCTTCACTTGTTATAAGAAAATAAAATGTATTAAACTGTTAGAACACAAATAATGAAAAAAGAGCACCGCTCTGACGGTTTCCTTTCTTTAATCATTTTTTTTATGTATTAAAGATACACACTTTCAAAAAACCTTATGCCATTTCGCTCTGAAAACTCGAAATAAAACAAACAACTCGAGTAAGTTTTAGTAAAATTGTGGTCATCATTGCGCTTTCCAAAAAGAAATACGTAAGAATAAAAACAATTATTTAATTGGAAAACTGTCTATTGACTATATCACAGGATTAGAAATCACAGGGTTGCAAGTTTAGTACTTCTTTGAATTCTGTTTGAGTTAACATTATTTTTACAACTTTAAATATCTTCAACTACCCTCTATACGTTGTATTAAGTTTGTATATCATTGTTAATAAATCCAGCCCTTGCACGGCAAGACGCTAGATGTTATAACTTAGGTATATTATAAGCAAAGATTATGGCATGTTGGCATATACACCTAAAAATAAATGCATTTTCTCCTAGTCTTTTAATATTCTTGATCACGATAGGAATTATCGAAAATGGAGAAAAGATTAAAGATATTTAAATATTATAAATTATTCCGCAAAACACGTCAGTGATCGTGCGCGCCGGGAGCTCACAGAAGCAGCTTCGCTTTCGCCCTGATGGTGAGCTTCTGATATGCTCGAAACAGGTATTCGTCGACGTATTCGAACGATAGTTTGTGCCAGTTAATTAATAATATTTAAATATATGAAACTCACTAGAATTCGATGAGGGGTCAGTCGTCTCAGGGCGTAAGTAGTACTGAGGTGACGAGAAGTTAGTAAGTAGATGTGTAGTACCTACTTCATAAACCTTTAAAAAAGTTGCCTACTTAAGTACTGTAAAAGTAGCGCAAAGACGTCACGAAGTGTCACGTCTCGCCAAATAAATATTTGAAATCTAAGAGATGAGTTATATTTAGCAATGCGTACAAGGGCTGGTATTAGGTAACACTGGATTTAGTACTTATCTGTAATTCTTAAATGGCGCCCAAAATCATTTCAGTACCTAGGTTATTTTTTCATCGTTAAAGGTTTTTTTAGTACTTACATACCTACGATCATATATATTTATTATACAAGTACTTATACTTCTCTGTGAAGTGACTTCAGGCGTCATATCAACTAAAGTTTCATTAAGTACTTACGTATACCTTTCTTATTGTAGGTACTATTTCAATCAACGATGTTTTATTACCCAGAAGATCGACGATTTTAATATGTAACTATATGTACGGACATATGCTTACTTTTGTTAGGTTTATTGTTCTCATTTATTATATTTACCTAAATACAATATTTGGATAATTGTGGTAGGCATGTGTAAGTACTTACTTTATTTTTCAACTTTTTAGTCACGCCTGCACTATTACCTACTGTTACATTCCTGTATATATTAAGGTTATAATATTATACGAGTAGTGTTTACTACGTAATATAACTCTCACGGTTTCACTAATTATAAATTAAATATAAAATTTAGGGTAAGTAGAATTTGTAGGTAGATAATGGTTGATGAATTTTCTCTTCTAATTCGGATATGATATATTTTCACTCATTCATAAAATGCTCATCATAAAAATACTTACTACTCCAGTACTTAGTTTTAGTATTTATATGGATTATATTTATTAATTACCTTACATTAAATTATGACGTAAAATGAAATAATAAACTATGGCATGTTGGCCCACTGTCGCCATAAGTCATAACATTTTTCAACGTTGATTACCTACTGCGAGTGCAAAGGAAACTATGACTTAGTCTTTGGAAACAAGGTTAGCTGTAGGGGTAAGTGCGGTAGGTACCTATATAATTAGTTAAAGTTACAAACATCATTAAACAAGGTCTGGTTTATTTACTTCTGTCATTTATTAGAAATACCACGTTCTGTTAGTATAAGATAATCATAGTAAAACATCTTTTATTTCCATACTTGGTTCCGCCTTTTCCCGAATAGGGCAGTATGGCATCCCTGCCTTTTTAGTTTACCTACTTACTGCTTTAAGACTTACTGAATGTGAAAATTTTATTTCAACCATTTTTTATTTCAGTTAGAAAAAGTGAGCTTAAAACTTAAGTTGTAAGCGCTGCTTAACTGTTTATGTATGTAGCAGTAAAACTCCCTTCTTGTTTGTTCTTGCCACACTTTTCCAAACCCATATTTTTTTAAAGTATAACTTTCTTACCGGTTATTTGGGTAAGCCTGTTTCAACTTAAGAATAGGTTACCGGTTGTTTAAGCTTCTTTCAAATTTTTAGCTATAAATTAAATATTAAAACGAAGTATTTTCTCACAGCAATACAAGTACCTACCTACATAAGTATTTTCCTTAAAAACACTGGATTTTTAAATACTGCAACGTAAACTGCTCACGAGTCTGAATTCGATTTTAACTCTGACTTGTCTTGTTAAATAAACGTACATCGATGTAAGGCCATCTATCAAATTTGTCTCAGTACTGAACTTAGTTCTGAAATCTTTAGTTATTAGATGGCAGTTACATGTGCCTCAGTTATCGAGAATATCTGTGGGTAATTCGGGTAACCGCACTTACCTCGTTGTCTACCTTTCACTACAACTTAAATTACTTTGTCTAAATACGTCAAAAAAGCTATCGTTGAGATAGAGCTGACTTTGTTTCGTGCATAATATGTTTAATGTATTTTTTATGTGATTTGAAGTGACTTCTTTCATTGTTGTACTTACCTACAATATAATGTTTTACCTAAAATAATCATCCATTCAATAAATCTATGATTAATGCGGTAGATAAATTTAAAATAATCAAATTTAGTAAGGGGATCGAAAAAATGTGCGAGTAGCACTGTTATTTAGTTAAATATTGCCAGATACAGATTTATCGAAATACATTATGTTGCTATATAATATAATTATTAAATTTTATTGTGTTGGAAATTTACTTAAAATGTTGTATACTTAATTTTAAGAGTTATTGTTAAGTCTTACTTAAAGTAGGAAAATATACTTATTAAATTCAAGTTAAATATTTATTGCTGTTGTATTATACATAACAATAAAACATTGTAACAGCTACGCTTTGGAAAGTGTAAACTGTTGCACTTGTCCATGGGATTTAGTTAACATTTTATTTTATAGTGCTGCCTTTTAATTATTGTACATGCATTATTATTAAATGCTTAAATTTTTTTTCATTCATTGCTATTTGTTTGTAACCAGTGAGAAACTACATTGGTATAAATATTTTTTAAATGTTAGTTATTCGAAACCGATTTGTAATATTAAGCTTAAGTGATTTACTTAATTATTTAGCAATATTAACATTGACTTTAATTATGTCTTCTTTTTATGATGAATGTTTCAAAATAGGTACCTAATCTTAGAGAATATAATTTGTAAAAACACTACTTTATTTTTAAAACATGAGTATTTTTAAAGTTGTAAGCATCACGGTTTCAAGGTGACTCGTTACATTCCATTAATTCATATTGTTACATTTTATTTATTTATGTATTTAAACTTCAGTCCCTTTATCTATGTTAGGTAATTCAAAAGTGAAACTAATGTCTTGTTCTTTGAAATAAGTGATTTATGCTTGCTCTAAGTTATTTTTTGATCTTCTTCAATCTTGAGAGAGCGTACCTAACATCTTGTTTTTATATTATATTACTAAAAATATTGTTACTTTCTGTGCAAAACAATTTGATGATAGTTATATGTAAGTAGTAGAAAAATGTTTTATAAGTTATCTAAGCATCACTCAGAAATATATAAAATTGAAGTTAAACACATTAAATCACAATAAATATAAATATGCTAAAACGGTATTTGTACATCTTCACTTACTTGGATGCATAATGCATATATATGATTAATAAGTACTCGGATTTAAACATAATGAAATAACAAGAAATTGTTAAACCAATTTTATGAACAAGTAAATGAATGGATGTTTAGATAAACCTATCTTCTTCAATAGCTAAATCATAATGGAAAATGGTTTTATCATTAACAACTAAAGATGACTGAAGTAAAAACTATAAAATATACTTAACTGTTAAAAATTTATTAAACCGCACAAAATAACTACCTTGTGTTTTATTTTATTGAGACACGCAAGTTTTTTTTTTATCTGTCACTGTACCTATTACTGACTCTCGATAAATATTTTCAGTAAGTAATAAGAAAAACATTTTTTTTTTAACTTTCCTTAAATTCGACATGAAAAGTAGAGTGCTACACGGGTGAAAGTCATCAATCCGAATAACAATCTGCTACATAATTAATCGGTAGAGACTTATCAAAACTCTCCTGGACTTGCAAATTATTAGGCACTGTGGGAGGAATATTCGAATAATCGTTTACTTCTTCTTGTGTCTGCCTAAAGAGGCCATGACCAGGTCGATTTTCAATAAGATATTATTTTGAAGTCTCTATGTTAAAATATTTCAGGCATGAAATTTCATTATTGAACAGCCGCTTGCCAGCGGGATAAAGTTGGATACAATAAAGTCCAATACATAACTAATACCCGGCTGAGCTCTTAGGTCTTATTATATTATATACTTATTAGGCACTGCCTAACAAGTTTCGGTTACGCAATGTACCATTTGCGAATACCTTATTTTCCGCATCCTTCTTAGGTATATTCTCCGCATGGTGGAAAACTTGGCTAGCTACCACACTCAAGTTGAAAATCTGTCGCCAAGCACCTAACGGTGTGTTCCGGCAGCAGTCCTTGAGAGCCAGTTAAATGACAGGCACATGAGACTTTATCTCAGGGTGACGAGCGCAGTGCGATTCGTGACTTGTGACAAAATGCATTCTGGCAGAGATTAGTCCGCTTTACATCAGGTGGTCCTCAAGCTTTTTCAGTCATAATAACATAAAAAAATGACATTTAATGGAGTAGGTACGCACATAGGTACTTACCTATAATTTGTTGGCCTGGGATGCTCTGTTCTGTATAACTGTGTGTGCTACGAATAAATACTTATATAAAGAAATGTAAGCCAAGCTCAAAAACAGCAGAATATAAACCATACCACGGCGAGCGTGGTTTAAAAAGTGTACCGTGTGGAACAACAACATTACCTTGACGCGACTGAATTCGGAACATTGTGTGTTTTGTTAATTGTGAACTTGATGAGTCCGAAATCAAAGCGATAGGTAACTGTATGAGAGTTACACTTCTTTATATATTTATTCGTAGGGTGTGCGCTTGTTATAAATGTATCCGTGAATAATGTGAATATTATGCCATCGGTAATAAATACAATAATATAAATCATCGACGTCGATAAAAAGGTATGATTTGAAAAGAGCAACTCATAGGAGGATTATATAGCGCGTACTTCTCCATACAAAAAGAAAACCTCTTTTCTACCTCTTAATATTGCCCGATTTATTAGGAGTTATTAAGAGTATGGAGAATTTTGTATGGAGAAGTACGCGCTATATAATTCAAATCGCAGCCATTTAAAGTCGCCACTTTCATGTTCTAGGTATACATACACGTTTATTTTATATTTTTTTTTTTTTAGGGAGGACAGAGATGCTGGCTACCGCCTGTGCGGTCGTCCAGCTCCACCGGGTTTTGGGCGAGGGCCTGGCCCTACAATAGCCCGGGTTTATTTTATAGGCATGTCTAGTCCATATATATACGGCGAAGAAGATGAAGCCAACGATGTAATGATTTCTTGATAAAAGTGTGCGTGTAACGAAACGTTATATGTATTGTATGCGTGAACGGAACGTAGTGGACGTGCCTCTGTACTGTCCTCAGTTCTTTTTCCATCCATGCTGGGGTGCGTTCTTATATGTCGTCCGACGACGGATGATCGCTCCAAGCAGAGCGACGCTCGTCGTCCGCCTTTTAAGAACGGCTCTGTATCATATCTGTATCAAGAACACTACTTAAAATGTTTCACTGACTCGGAAGAAATGTATTTACAATTATGTACTTTTCCACGACACACAACTAAAACAAACATACAAAATATAACAATAATAATAATACAATTTTGTAAACGGAAGTCTACGTCAACAAAAGTAACATATAAAACAAAGAAAAATCAAGTCCCAACTGTCAAATGAAACGTCAGGGCGATATTTATCCACCGATTTCGTGGGGCGACCGGTGCGTCGTCGAGCGATATATAAGAACGCTCCGGAAGATCGTCGGACGATCGCTCCGGGCATATAAAAACGCTCGGGGCGTCGTCCGACGACGGATGATCGCTCCAAGCAGAGCGACGCTCGTCATCCGCCTTTTAAGAACGGCTCTGAATCATATCTGTATCAAGAACTCTACTTTAAATGTTTCACTGACCCAGAAGAAATGTATTTACAATTATGTACTTTTCCACGACACACAACTAAAACAAACATACATAATATAACAATAATAATAATACAATTTTGTAAACAGAAGTCTACGTAAACAAAAAGTAACTTAAAACAAAGAAAAATCAAGTCCCAACTGTCAAATGAAACGTCAGGGCGATATTTATCCACCGATTTCGTGGGGCGACCGGTGCGTCGTCGAGCGATATATAAGAACGATCCGGAAGATCATCGGACGATCGCTCCGGGCATATAAAAACGCTCGGGGCGTCGTCGGACGTCGTCGGACGACAAATAAGAACGCACCCCTGCATGCTTTCTTTGAAGTATTATATGATCTATGGAAGTATTATTATATTGTATCCATCATTCGTAGGAATGAGATAGAGATAGACAAACACGTATTACAATGTGAAAACAATCTTTCTACAATTACTACCCGGACAAATGAAATGACATGTCACGAATCTAGGAGTCAATTTAAATTCCATTGTATAGTTACTCATTCTAGCTCGCTGTGTGACATAGACAGAGTTCAAAATTAAGTAACAAAACCCAACTATAATAGCTAGGTAACTTCACTCACAACGTCACAACTTGTAAAAGCTGACAACGCGGGATTTTTTATTGCTTGGTTATTATGTTGTTACTATGTACTACTTCCGCCACCACTTCTATTAAGAATCAGTATCCTACCGCTGAGAGTAATTAATTTAATGCTTACTTACCTACTTAATTATAACAAATATTTTTTTTTTTGCTGAACGTTCTCTTATTTTAGTTGTCTTCTTTATAGCTAGCTACATACTCGTAGGTATGATTAATCTGTGATTTGGGCTTCTTTATAGTTTACGTCGCTCAAAGTTATATGTAGCTTATAGGACATCAGCAACAGAGGTTTTTACTAAAACAAGAAACAGTAAGCGGCGATCAATGGTAGCCGGGTGGAATGATCGAGTCAAAGATAAATACAAGAAGTCGAGACAAACATTTATTCGGTGTGTGTAGTAATGTGCAGAATCAAACACATTTGCCAGATGTGCAGGACGAGGATATTGAAATATTACATGAAGAAATTAAAACTGCCTTGAACAGGCTGGGGGCCGGTAAATCACCAGGTCACGATTCGCTTTCCTTGGAACATGTCAAGAACGCAGGATGGATATTACCGCTACTATTGGCTAATCTCTTTACAGCTTTGATTAAATTTAACTATCTACCACCAGAATTTACGAAGACTATCATAGTTCCTATTCTAAAGAGTAGACAACTGGATGCATCAGTAAGCACGAACTATAGGCCGATATCTCTTGCGACGATTTGTTCAAGAATTTTCGAGAAGGTCATACTCTTAAAGTACATCGACAAATTAAAAGTGTCTGACTCGCAAGTTGGTTTTAAGGCTGGAGGTTCTACAGACATAGGCATATTTACCTTGAAGCAAACTGTGAGTTATTATACCCGACGCAAAACTAATGTTTACACCTGCTACCTCGACCTATCTAAAGCATTCGATAGAGTCGTGCATGATAAACTTGGGCAGAAATTGCGCGAAAGACGGATGCCTAGACAGGTAGTCAACATTCTTGAAAAATGGCACGTAGAACAATAAAATTCTGTCAGGTGGAACCATGTTCTATCTGATTCAGCTCCATTACGTTGCGGAGTGAGGCAAGGAGGATCTTCCTCTCCAGTATTCTTTAACGTATACATGGATGAACTCAGTAGATTGCTGAATGATACTGGAGTAGGATGTCATATCGCAGGCACGTGTGTCAACCATATATCATATGCGGATGACATGGTACTTTTGTCGCCAACAGTCTCAGCTCTACGTCGATTGGTAGCTGCTGCTGTGAGAACTACGCGAAATAACATGGTCTAGTCTATAATGCTGAAAAATCTAAGGCCATGTTGTTTAAAGCTAAATATAAACCAAAGACAATTCCTCCAGTTACACTTGACGGCAAAGTACTTCAATGGGTGAATGAGTACAAATACTTAGGCCACATAGTTGCCAGTAATCTATCGGACTCGCAAGACATTGACAGACCGAGACGCGCCTAAAGTGTTCGCTCGAATATGCTTGCACGAAGATTTGAAAAATGCAGTGAAGAAGTTAAAATCCTTCTATTCCAGGCATATTGCACAAACATGTACACTTTGTGAACTATGGAGTAATCACACAAAAGAGGTTTATAACAGCTTAAGAGTACAATATAACAATGCCCTACGAATAATATTCAGACTACCTAAGTTTTGCAGTGCCTCTAATATGTTGTAATATGTTTGTGATAAGACATCTTCCCGGCTTCACGGCACTGATGCGCCGGAGAGCGGCCAATACACGCGAAAGATTTTACCGGAGTGACAATTCCATACTCGCAATGCTCATGACTACAGGGGGGCCGATTTTAAAGCGATGGATTGAACTTCATCAAGTAATTAATAGTTAGTAGTTAAAAATGTAATAGTTTTGAATTTCCTTATATTTATATCGTTAGTTTAACTTATATTTAGTATATGGACGCAATTCTGGATTAAATGATTATTATTATTATTATTCACGTCATTTATTTTATAACATAATTTTATTTTTTTTACAATATATATAAAAAAAGAAACAAATATTATAAAAAACTTAAAATTAGGATGCCGCCGGCAGCGGGGCAGGGCCCAAGCTACCAGCGATTAGGGCTGCAGAGAGTGGAATCTTCGGACAATGCGTGTCGTGTCGAGTATCACTGCCTTCTGCATCTGACCCTTGATCCAACCGTCTAGTGAGAGCCTCTTGAGGTGTTGGTCGAGGCTTTTCGCTATTAGGCCGTTCGCTGAAACGACTATCGAGACAATGATCGTCGAGTCAACATCCCACATGGCGGTTACCTCGTGAGCCAAGTCAAGGTATTTGCTGACTTTGTCCTTCTCGGCCTTCACGAGGTTCTCGTCATGCGGGATGGTAATGTCGACGAGCACTGCCCGGCGCTGGGATCGGTCGACCACCACGATATCAGGCTTATTGCAAATAATAGTCCTGTCCGTGATGATAGAGCGGTCCCAGTAGAGCAATGCACGACCATTCTCGAGAACTGGCACCGGTGCGTACTGGTAGTACGGCACCTCTGACTCAATAAGGCCGTATTGAAGAGCAAGTTGCTGGTGGATGATCCTGGCCACTTGGTTGTGCCTGTGTAAATACTTACCGTTAGCAAGATGCGAACAACCGGAAATGATATGCCTGAGTGACTCTCCTTGACGGCGGCATGCTCGACGAATGTCGACCGTACCCTCCTTCAGGATATATTTCCGATAGTTGTTCGTCATCATTACTTCGTCTGCAATTGCACAAGCAAAACCCTCGGTTTCTCCAAAGAGGTCTCCGAAGCGTAACCAGTTCACCGAAGCGAGTAAGTCCACATCAGGCCCTGTTAGGGCCCGGAAGAACCTCCCATGCAGCTCCTTGCCTTTCCATACTGCCTTGCGGTCTTCGGTGCGCAGCACCGTTGGTTTGCGCCAGTTATCGTTCGCCAAGGAGAGCGGTGTGAAGCCTTTGTCAACCATAGCGTGTATAAGATGACATACGTATGTCAACTTAGACTGGGATATGTCGTCTTACACACGTCGACTTACGTATGGTTTTTATTTTTCTATTTTTAGGGTTCCGTTGTCCTGACTAGGAACCCTTATAGTTTCGTCATGTCCGTCTGTCTGTCCGTCTGTCCGAGGTTTCGCTAAGAGACCGTTAGTGCTAGAAAACTGAAATTTTGTACGTGTACGTAAATCAACCACGCCGACAAAGTGAAAAAATAAAATTTTGAAAAATATTTTTTTTAGGGTAGCTCCCATACATGTGATGTGGAGATGAAATTTTTTTATGACTAATATAAAGTAGTTGGTTGTTTTTCAAGGGTAAATACTCGCATTGAAATTGATATTTTAAATAAAAAAAACTTAATACAATAAGTATTTGGACCTCATACTGGCCGTACCGTACACAAGAAGTATTTTCTGGTCCCACGAACACAAGACTGGAAGCCATATAATATGTGTAACTGCTAACCTAGTCTAGTCCTAGTCCGGCCATTAGTTAAAAATAAATGTAAAACTAACTTATAAGTTACAAATGAAAATTCAATTTTTTTATGATGTTATGTAATATTACTAAAACTGACATGTACATATTCATTCAAGTCTCAGCAAAAAATATAAGCAATATTCTATTCGAAACGGCCACCTTTACGTGTCTGGCCATAAATCTATGGGTTAACGCACTGTTTCCATGGGACTTTTCGCCAGTGCTTGCTTCGGAGATTTTATAAGAGAATCAATGTCAGCGTGTCATTTAGAGTAAAACATGTACTCTAAAACTGGCTTTAATTTGTACACTTGTGGGTGGGCTTTTGTGGGTTGTAGACTAGGCTAGATGAGGGCCAGGATGTAGCTTTGTGACGCCTTGGTAAGACACGCCCCACCAAATGTTCACTGACGCAGGATTGCGACCACGTTGTACCTGTTCAACCACTTGAGCAGCTTCTTTAGAACTGTGAGCGTACAATTTATCATTTTGCTGATTGTAGGGCTCTTCAATGGGTTTTTCATCGGTGAAAATAATTGAGTGAGTTGTCATAATATTTTTGCTTCCTAATGGGATTTTGACCAATTCTGGCTTTAACAGCATTAACAGCCTTTGTAGTTCTGTTCAAATGCACGCGGGTGCCCTGATCTTTTGACAGGGGAAGTGTTGTTATATCTGTTGATATTACGATAAACGAACATACGGCTGATACCAAGCTTTTGAATTGTCTGGAATATGACCGACGGCTTCATACCCACTTTGTGCAAGGCGATCAATGCTGTATGTAATTTGATAACGGACACGAAAAATATGCGAGTGGCGCGAAATAGAAAGAACTTTTTAAAATAATAAACGCTTTCCTAATTCAAAATAATTGTTTGTGATTAAATGAAAAAAAAGGAAAGTTTTTATATTGCAGTATATATGGCCAGACTAGGTACATATATAGTAAATTTTTTTTTTACTTAATTTGTGGTCAATGGAGTTGTTCTCACAATAATTACTATCAATATGAATACTTATCAGGTCCATGGTTCGAATCCTGCCGCGGGCTTGAGCTTCATCGCATGGTGGAAGGGCATTTTGCGAATGCCCGCCTGGCTAGCAACCACCTTCAAGTAGAAAATCTGTCACCAAGCACCTAACGGTGTGTTCCGGCAGCAGTCCTTGAGAGCCAGTATAATTACAGACACATGAAACTTAATAACAATTTCTCAAAGCGACGGGCGCATTATATTCTTCGTGAAACACGTGGAGGAGAATAAAGAACTACAGAATCAGTACTCACAGTACTAATATTATAAATGCAAAAGTGACTCTGTCTGTCTGTCTGTCACGCTTTCATGCCAAAACTACTGGACCGATTTGAATGAAATTTGGTATGGAAATAGTTTGAGACCCGGGAAAAAACATAGGATAGTTTTTATCCAACTGCGCAAAGAGTGGTTAATGTTTTTGCGTGATAACCCACATACGCGCGGGCGGAGCCGCGCCCAGAAAGCTAGTCATTCTATATTACGATAACGGGCTACTACGGAACCCTACATTGTGCGTGGCTCGACACGCATTTGACCGTTTATTTATTTTAGTAGCATAATGTCGAGGACTTGATTTGATTTCATTATATAATAAATCTGTAAAATTATACCTTTGACTTTAAGTTCATACAACTTCAAATAAATCAAATATTTATCTTAGAAGGAAAAGTATGTCATCTGAAGCACAACTCCGCTATAATAAGAGTCAGTCTTGACTCACTTACTGACAGACAACGCACAGCTTAAACCGCTGGTCGCAGAAACTTGAAGTTTGGAGAGTGTGTTCGTCTGATATGAAAGTCCTTTGCTATTTTTACGTACAAAGCCTCCTCCGACCGGTTGCCCAGTCAGGGTAGTGGTTATACCGCCACTTACTCGGTCGCCAGTTCGCTGTCTAGCCAAGAGCACCACGGAACCCAATTGGTCGCCGTCACCATCCGGCGCGTACAGGTGGAGTTGACATTTGGGTCGGTTAAAATGTTACTACCGTTTTGCTTTTACCGGGAGACCTTTTATATTTTAAGTAGGTACATCCACATTATACATTATCCTATTATTCACAATATACATTGATAATAACTAATTCCGTCTCCATCCTTATTCTCTTCCATAATAATATTTTATCAATATTTAAACCTTCATAATTTCCTATTTTAAATATACCTACCTAATCCAAATTCCGATAAAATAATAATTCAAAATAATAGAATAACAATACCATTCTCTCTTTTTTTGTGTAAACTGAACAAAGTTTTAAAATACCTTACAAACAAAAGTTGTAACTTTAAGGATAGGTATTCAAGAAAACTGAAAGTTAAAACATGAAAATGGCACAATACGCAAACCGCGTCATGGCCAAGAACCAAGAGGTCGTTCCAAACTCTTGGTCAGAGTGCAGTCGGAGTCCAACTTTTCACTATAACGTCGTCGTCCACAACCTTTGAGTAGAGCGCAATTTGTTAACAAAAGCAGTCGTTAAATCGTTTACTGGCATGACCTTGATATTTCTTGATGAAAAAATTATAGGTACTCTTTTGTATTTTGCAGATAACGGTAGCAATTTAGGTATTAGGTATAGGTTACTGGCTCACAAGGACAGCTGCCGGAACACGCCGTTAGGTGCTTGGTGACAGATTTTCAACTTGAGGGTGGTAGCTAGCCAAGCGGGCATTTGCAAAGTGCCCTACCACCATGCTGTAACGACTGCTATCCTAGAACAACAACCGGGACCGACGGCTTAACGTGCCCTCCGAAGCACGGAAGCGCTCAGTAGTAATGCCCAACCAGCGGTTACCCATCCAAGTCATGACCGCGGCGGACGTTGCTTAACTTTGCTGATCGATTCAGAATGGCTAAGCAAACTTGGCTACGAGCGCTTCCTCTTTTAGTGGCTAGTGGATTTTCTTAGTGGTTTAGTAGAATCCATTTCAACACTGGAAATAAGCCACTTACAAGTTATTACCCGCGTTACCGTTGATAATAGCAGTAGTACCACGGGAAAGTATCGGTTTTTTAATACATTATTTCTACTTCAATTTCAGGAGTTTTGTTTTTACTATGTAGGCAGCACCGATCCGACCGAATGACATGACATCAACAAACTATCCTAATACTTTTGCCACTGTCTAAATTCATTGAGTGTGAAGACAAAAATACAAGAAAAAAGAAACTATCCCGTACGATAATCCAGTACAATATGCGGTGATTCCCGTAGATTCTAGTAGTACTTAGAAGTTACTATAAAACAAATCGGTACTAAAGAATCGTATCAATATGAAACCACCGATAATAACAGAAACAAAAATAATTCAGCTGAAGAAGACGAATTAATCTAGATGGAGTAATGAAATTGTAGTGTATTTAAGCTTGTTAATGTAATAATTCGGTGATTTACATATCGTTAATATTTTATCACATAATAATAAAAGACACGGAATATAATTATACCTAAATACTGTGATATACATCATACATATATAAATATATTATACAGTTTCTTTCTAAAAAAATACTTAGTAGAAAATTTAGTGATTGGAGAATAGAGCCGGGCCGCGTTCCAAAAGTCAGAGTGTAGTTGTTTGGTTGCTTTAACTTACTCGAAGGTTCCAAACGACTCGGTTGTTATATAACCTCAAACATCGTTTTTTGCGGGGAGTTTTGCAAAATTTATAGACTTTTTATGATGTTTGAAAAGCAATAACTACCGTTACCTGCAAAATAAAAAACAAGTGCCAATAATTATCTCATCAAGAAATGTCAAGGTCATGTCAGTTAAAGATTCAACATTTTAACGACAGCTTTTGATAGTTAAAAAGTTGCGGTCTACCCGAAGGTTGTGAACGACGTTAGAGTGAAAAGTTGCGCTCCGAGTGCGCTCTAACCGAGGTTGGGAACTCGCTCCCGTTTATAGTTAGTGGTTTTCCGGTGGTGTTTGAAGTTGAATCTGGTGGAGATCCAGCTAAACTGATAGCAGCACTTTAGTAGGACTTTGTAATCATTGTTATCTGTGACTTTAGTATATGCAGCACGGCTGAAAATCGGTTTTATATTGGCTGGGATGGCTGGGACAATACAAAAATGAAGAAGAGGAACAGTGTAATCACATTGTTATTACGACGGAATAAGGTTCATTATGAGATGACAAAGAACTCCAAACTATGAACGTTTTAGTGTAAATGTTCATTCACATGCTTAGTTAGTTAGAGGTAGGTAAACGGTATCGAATAGGAAGTATCGATACTGTACTCATGAGTGGTACAAAATAAAAAAAATATGGTAGTCATAAAGCTTAACACACACAGGTGGAAGCCGCAGTAAAGCGATCCGGCGCGAAGCAGTCGCGGTCCGGACCATGCCCCACAGGGCTGCCACCCACAGTCCGCAGCGGGAGGCGGCCGGTGTGACACGAAAAGCGGTCAAATTGACTTTATATTATATATTAGACTTTGATTTAGTGCCTTTGATATATTTTCCCAAAGAATGAGGAATAGAGGATGCTGTTGATTTTCTCTACAGAATGTTAGACGTCCTAAAAAATAAATTTATTCCAACTCAGACTGCTAGATGTAAATTATTTTTTATCTAAAATGGTATACGCCAGCACTTAAAAAGGCACTAAAAGAAAAATATAAATATATTAAAAAGTACAGAATATATGAGAATAAGTCTTATCATCAAAATTACATAATACTTCGAGAAAGAATTAAATCAATTGAAAAAAATGCTACTCCAAGTATATAACAAATATAGAAAACCTAATCGAAAAAAAGCCTCAACACTTCTGGTCATATATAAATTCAAAGTCAAAATCAAAGGGCATTACCACCTCACTTAAATACGAAAATAACATAGCTACTACAGGTACGGATATATGCAACCTTTTTTCGGACTATTTTAAATCAAACATTCTCTTACATACTAGCAGTGGCTCCTTGTCGAGTATAAGGGAGTCTCCTTCAAGTATTTCCCAACTGGCGGATATATCGCGAGTACATATAAATACAAAACTGGTGTTGAAATTACTACTTAAACTTGATCCATCTAAATCGGCTGGACCTGATAAAATTAGCTCTTATTTTCTTGTTAAGTGTGCGGAAAGCCTCGCACTCCCTTTAACGCTTCTTTTTAATAAATCTATATCTGAATGCCAATTTCCTCAAATTTGGAAATCTGCTTTTATTACTCCTGTACATAAGAGAGGATCCAGGACTGATGTCGAGAACTATAGACCAATATCAAAACTGTGCATTTTAGCCAAGGTCTTCGAAAGGGTGGTCTATGATCAGGTATATACAGCTTTTAAGAATACTTTCAAAAACACACAGCACGGCTTCGTCCGAGGTCGTTCTACAGTGACTAATTTAGTTATTTTAAGCCACTATATTACTGAAGCTATGGAAGGTGGTTGTCAGGTAGACGTAGTCGAGCAATGTGGCCCGCCCATTGCCACTTCAACTGCAAATTCTGAAAGCGATGTCGGTGATTTTGGTTCTTTGGCTTATCTACGTTCCGGATTTTATCGCGCAAAGAAACTCCGAGCATAGCTCTCTCCATGGCTCGTTCAGTGACTCTGAGCTTGTCCATAAGGGTCACAGTTAAGGACCATGTCTCGGTGCCATATGTCACTGGGAATACGCACTGGTTGAAGCTTTGGTCTTCAGGCTCTGCGAGATCTTTGACGAGAAAATGTCGCGTAACTTCCCAAACGCTGCCCTCTGTCCAGTGTCGTTCCTTGCAGGTTGTGCACTGTCACAGCCAAACATAATATAGCACGTGCCGCTGGACTTTACCTTGACCCCGTGACGCGTCAAATTCGACAGTGCTAGGCTCAATTTTGACTATGTTACCCAAACTGACTGTGTTGCCACGTATCATTTTGTCATTGAACTCACCGAAGACGGCTTGCGGTAACTCTCCCGATTACGACGTAGCGCTGGCCATGCGAATTTTTGGATGACCCCCATAGCGCCATTTACCAAGCCATGTTCAAAGTTAATATTTTTCCGCTATATTAATCTAGAACCAATTTTAAGGATGGAACAAAATCTCCTCATTTATTGGGGTCAGAAATTATAAATTCGGGTTTTGGCCAATGTCCGTAGGTTTTGGCTTCTACATATGTATCTGATGATACCACGTCACATATCCGCAAATTTTTGCGAGTTCGGTGGTCATCGTTTGATTGTAGTCATCCACCTGTCTTATCGTGGGAAATTTTCGCACACACTCGCCATCTGGTCCAGTAAGTAGTACTCTACGATGATCCAGGATTCAAGTTGCTGCATGGTGAGTTGACCAACCCGTAATCTATTCAAAATATCGGCAAATGTGGTGTCGTATGCTTGCATCATATTCTGTGGCCGTTTGCAGAAGCTATATAACGCCCATTAATCCACTTCAGCACTTAAATGTGGCGGTTGTTTAAAGCAGTAGTATGCAGTAAATGATTCTGATTCTGATTCAGTATGCCCCGCTGACAGATTTAGATACTAGTGAAAGCTGCATCAAGTCACTTAACAGTAAAATGTTTAACACCGCCAAAATAATCATTTCTTGTAGTTGTGTATGAAATTCCTTTATCTCTGAAGGCGTTCTCTGGTCAAAAAACGCATGGTCTCTGTCCTGCCGCATGCCGGTGATATATTTATTAGTATTACTTGTGTCTACAAGAAACGGATAAGACAATATTTATTACTTTGATATTAATGAACCAATGTATATTGAATACTACTGTTATATATTTTTGTTATGTACTAAGCAAGTTCTAGACGGTGATAGTAAAATTTGTAAAATTTTCACGATTATTTTTTGGTTTTCTTTTAAGTTCATGAACTATGCCCCCCCTCTTTAAATTTTTTTAAACATTCACTAGCCTATGTTACCCGGAATAACTCAACGCTTCTAATGATATCACAAACATCAAAATCGGTTAAGCCGTTACGGAATTATGGTGGAATAAAGAAACTCACAAACATACATACATACATGAACCCTAAAAACATAACTCTCCTCTTTTTGGGCAGTCGTGTAAAAAGTACACATAAATATAACATGCATACAAATACCAATACAATCACAACTCTAAAACAACCTTCACCAATCCGCATACTACACATAGGTACACTCTCCACACACAAATAATCTATCTCTCTGGCTTCCTAACTACTTACTTCATCAAATGAAGCTTAAATATAGACATTGAGAGTACAACATAATGCTAATTATTAACTTAGAACTAAATTAAATAAGAAATTTACTACTCGTAATTGTATAAATAAGAGGATATAAAATTTATAATACAGATTTATCAAGGGTTACCAAGATACAGGCTGCGCCTAGTTTGGAACCCATTGCCTAAACATGCATGAATATACTATATGTTTATTAGGAATGTTTAGATTAGAAACTAGGAATATTATAATTATGTATTCAAGGTTAAGCCTGTTAACACCTTTGACCACATCATCACTTAACATCAGGTGAGATTGTGGTCAAAGGCTAACCTACCAGCAACAAAAAAAATGTATTTGTTAACACTTGTATGAATAATTAATATACAATTAAATTAAACAATCTCCAAACAGCAAAATGTTGACACTGCCAAAATAAGCATCGACTACTTTCATTTGTTGTAGCTGGAGGTGAATGTTTCTCATAGTTATGTATGGCGCCATAGTAATCTCATCAATAATAAGCCATTTTATACTACTCCACTTTTGCCTTTCTCTCTGAAGACGTTCTCCGGTCAAGAGACGCATGGTCTCTGTCCTGCTGCATAACGGTGTTGTATTTATTTGTATTACTTATTTGTCTACAAGAAGCAAGCGTAGAAACGGATAAGACAATATTTATTTATTTTGTTATTAGTGAACGAATGCATATTGAACACTACTGTTATATTTATTGTTATGTATTAAGCAAGTTCTAGACGGTGTTAGTATACGTTGTAAAATTTTCACGAAAGAAATTTTTTTTCCGATAATTTCATGAACCATGGCTCCCACTTTGAGTTTTTTTAAACGTTCACTATCTTATGTTACCCGGAATAACTCAACGTTTCTAATGATATCTCATACATCAAAATTGGTTAAGCCGTTACGAAGTTATGGTGGAATAAAGAAACTCACAAACATACATACATACATGAACCCTGAAAACATAACTCTCCTTTTTTTGGGCAGTCGTGTAAAAAGCCCGCGACAGCAAATATCTATATTTTATGTGTAAGCCATTATCACCAAAATAATGAACCATATATCCTATAAAAAAATATTATCATTTCTAATGCATATTCAGTAGTAAAAAATTGATCCTTTTCAAACTAATATTACAAAGGCGAACGTTTGTTCAAATGGCTGGACTGATTTTGAGGAAATTGAGTATGATACATAGATAGATAGATAACTCTTTATTGAAAACATCATAATAACAACAATTGGTTGTTGTTATTTAACGCTACAACAAAGGTTGTTGTAGCGTTAAGTTTTCTAATGATCGTAACGACCGAGAATGGGTAGAATGAAGAAATTTAAATTGTTCCTTGAGGTAGCTCGGGGATAAAGGATTGAGAGGTAATATAGAACGTGGATATTAATTCATCAACAATACTGCGGGGGATGGTGTAGAATCGATCACTGATTGTGATCCACTCATGTTTAATTTTCACATAAACAAAATCAATACTAACTATTGCCTAAGCTGTGGCGCTTTGACTTTGAGAATGATAGCGATGACCACACTCGCGGACGCCGTGGGCTCCACTCACACATACACACACACATTCTAATGCTATGCGAGGGCAATGAACTCGGTATAACTCAGCTGTTTCTTGTTTGACGGACGCAGAAGCGGTAGCAATGACGAGGCGGTGCGGGCCAAGTAGGTATTAGTTGGTAAGTAATAAGATGACTGATTAAAGAGGCGATTTTCAACTGGCTCTCAATATCCGCTACCAGAGTTCACTTTTATCAGATAGATAGTTAGGTACATCTCAAAATAGTGTTCACGACAAAGATGAAAAATTTTAAAGTATTAAACTTACCCATTAAATCAAATAAATCAAGATGTACCGTTTGTGCATCAAAACACTTCACAGGAGGTAGGTAAACATCGTGTAGGTACAAGCTGTGTGGTAGATATTCACTTGTAAATAGGTAATTTACTTTCACAATCGATTTTATTAAACGAATGTTAAGTTTGTGGTAGAATGAAAACATAAAATTACATCCATTTAGCGTGTTTAAAAGTCAATCAATCCTATTTACAACAATCACTTAGTACCTACACAATTATTCACATGGCTATTTACACATGAGTCTGGACATATCCACCGTTCCTCTCGACGCACACAGTTGTTCTTCGAAGGAAGTTCCCTCGCACTCTTTCGCAACTTAACTGCCGAAAGGCGGCAACAATTTTGTCCTCTAATTCACCCTCGGAACTAAGATTATAACTGTTCTGTCCGTACACAAGGTCTTTAATACAGCCCCAGACAAAAAAATCTAGTCTGAGAGCTCATAACATATCACCATCTCCATGTAGGTAGGCACTCTTGATTTGAATAGCCGTACGGCGGCATTTTTAAAAGTGCGCACGGCAGCGTTCACTTACAGTTTTCACGACGCGTGCTACGAACTAACTAAATAGTAAATACATTTTTATTTGAATAATTTGTTGCGGGGCGCGGAGGAGTGTAGGGCGACGCGGGGCGCAAAAACACACCGCGCGCCGGGTAAATCTTTGGCGGCTTGCGACAAAAGAACCGCGCGACTCGGTAGCGACTTAAAATAATACGACATCCCTAGATATCATACGAAGTCTACCTACCTCCTGTGAAGTGTTTTGATGCACAAACGGTCACAAGCACAATCTTGATTTATTGGATTTAATGGGTAAGTTTAGTACTTTAAAAATTTTCATCTTTGTCGTAAACACTATTTTAAGATGTACCTAACTATCTATCTGATAAAAGTGAACTCTGGTAGCGGATATTGAGAGCCAGTTGAAAATCGCCTCTTTGATCAATCATCTTATTACTTATCAACAAATACCTACTTGGCCCGCACCGCCTCGTCATTGTTACCGCTTCTGCGTCCGTCAAACAAGAAACAGCTGAGTTATACCGAGTTCATTGCCCTCGCATAGCGTTAGAACGTGTGTGTATGTGTGAGTGGAGTCGACGGCATGGCGGCGCGCGGCGGGCGCGAGTGTGTCGTCGCTATCATTCTCATAGTCAAAGCGCCACAGCTTAGGCAATAGTTAGTATTGATTTTGTTTATGTGAAAATTAAACATGAGTGGATCACATTCAGTTATCGATTCTACACCATCCCCCGCAGTATTGTTGATGAATTAATTTCCACGTTATATAGAGCATTGCGGCGATGACGAATAGGTACTTGAGCTTATTGCCAAAATCAGAGACATGATCATATTTAAATCTAAATCTTATACAAAAAAATGTATGGCATGGGATAAGGCACTGGATTAATACATATCATAATGTTTATCATCATCATCCATCACCATTAGAAGGTTCAGAATGAGTTATGAACTAGATAACAATGCCATAAACATAAGCCGCAAACGCAAGTTTTAAATAAGTATTTTCTAAGATAACGTAATAGAACTTAATTTCTTTTTCGAAACGATACCTGCCAAAATGTACTCATTGAGTAGAAGTATCCAGTACAAAAGTATCGGTATCGAATGGAAGTGTACTCGATAACACAAAGTATTCATATTTTTTTCGTGTCTAGTTCGAGGCTCGTTCGTTCACACACACGTTTTGCCTGTATCTTGGATTTGTTTGTTTTGTTTTTTCCAAAATTTCAATCACTTTGAAAGTCCTTAAGCTTTTTGTGATTCAGTTATTCGTCCTGATAAATAATTGATTGTTAAAATAAAATCAGTGATCTCGGCACATTTTCATTCGAGTGCACGTGATATTCTCTGAGAAGAATGTTTGGATTGTTTAAGTTGAAAAATTATTGGAAGCTATTGAAATGTATATATATATAATATATATATATATATATTGTATATAATATAATTGTGTATATGTTGTATTTATTTTCACAATAAAAACAAAGCATAAAATTCTTGATTTTTCATTATCATCCACCTATATTATGTACCTACATTTTATTATTTACATTTAAGCCTATAAGAGTGTGTAGGTATTTTTTCGTCTTTTATGTCAATGTCAAACATGATATTGTACGGTTCTTTGTTCATTGTATATGGCCCCGCCATTTCTTTGTGTGAATTTTATCTAAGAGGAATATAATAGGTAATCTGTGGTTGTGGTCTGCAGGAGCGCGTTCCGAGCCTCGGTTAAGCTGTGTGCACACCAGACGCGGGGCGTGCGCGGTAGGCGGCGCGTGGCGGTCCCGCGCTGTCTGAAATGTATGGGGTTGTATGGAGGCGTTCACACCGAGCACCCGCGCGGGACCTGCGCCGCGCGCCGCCCGCGCACGCCTCCAGCGCTGCCAACATCACCGCAACTGCGCTCCTCGGTGTTACTAGTTTTGTTGATGGTTCCGATGTTTTCATTAGGATAAAATCAAAGAACTACTATTTAATGACGAAGTTGCTTTTTCGAAGCTCTGCTCTGTATAAATTTGTATGCGTGTGGTTGTGGTTTAAAAATGTAAAATTGGTAATCGGTTTTTAAATCTAATTCATCACAGCGTGTAGTAAAGACTGAAATGCTTAAGCTAAGGCTTATTACTTTTAAAAAGTTGTGTAGAAGTATCGATTCTGATTTCAGGTTCGATATGTCTATTGAATTTTTTTGAAGATTCAGTTTTTTGAAACTTTACAAAACGATAGTTATATGGGGTCCTAAAACTTTAAAATGGTCTTATATCTGCCATATAAAAAAATAATTGACAAAAGTGTTGATTAATTATTGTGTCTATTTTAAGAATATTTCGGAGCAGGTTACACTTGGATTTTAACTACTTACCAACTTTGGCTTTTCTTTATGCACTACGTTTCATACTGATTGGAATATTGATGTATGGATTTTATTGACTTTGATTTTACCTACTGTTTGGAATAGGTATTATGGAACAGAGAATTGATAAGGAAATGAGTGCCGGACCAAACAAATTGAGATTATTACCAAGTGAGCACGAAGCGTCTCCGTTTCAGCTTGGACAAAAATGTTTTTCTATCTGTCCAGGTATTCTCCCCTACAAGTCGCAGCTCGCAACTGAATCTCGTGCAAAATTGTAAGTAGGTTAGATAATTACATAAAAAATTAGTTGAATCAGTTTTTAGATTTTATTACCAAAACGGAGGTGATTCAATCGTAAGAAAAATATGGCTACATACGAGTCGGACTTGTGCACGAAAGGTTCGGTGTCATTATCAATACAACATTAGACACTGTGTATATGCAACCTTTTTTAACCGACTTTAAAAAAGTAGAAGGCACTCAGCATGTCTTTTTTTTTTGTTTGATACCGCAGAACTTTTGACTGGGTGTACTGATTTTGAAGATTAATTTTATCTGAAAGTTGATGCTTCCCGTGTGATCCCATTTAAATTTCATCAAAATCGATCTAGGTATTTTTGATTAGTTGTATGACCCGTAAGTAGTGTCACAAAAAAATAATGAACCTGAAAATTAACCGGATTGCACACTTAAAATTGTGAAATAACTTGTAGAAGTCGGTACCATGATAGTTCAAAAGTACATTTTATCACAATATTGTGCGCATGGTATCGACTTCAACAAGTTATTTCACACTTTTGAGTATTGTAGTCGGTTCCATTTCCGGAGTAATGAAGAAATGCAAATTGCTACCCATTTCCCCAAGAAGAATTGATCTAAGCGTGAGTCTTGTCGCATCTATATGAAATATTGATAGATAGGTTAGTGACGTAGCGTTATAGTTGCTGATCAAGGCGATGAAGCGAAGCACGAAGGAGTGTGGTAGGCGTGACGTGAGGTAGGTATAAATAAAAAAAATATCAAGAATGCGTACGTGTGGCGTGTCTTGCAGTGCAGGGCGCAGTGGGCTATGTCGCCAAAAGAGCAAAAGTTATCTATCTACTAGGTCAAAAATCGATAATTTATATATACAATACTCTAATTTGGATGGGTCACTATTAGTGGGATTTAGAATTACGCTCCTATATGCCTAGAAGTGCACGTTAAGCCGTTGCGTCGTCGATCGATCCAGGTTGTTGTCATAGGATGGCAGTCGTTATAGGATTGAGGTAGGTTATTTTATTAATGAACGCCTGGCCAGATACCACACTATACTAGCAAATCTATCTATCACTAATCACCTAACTATGTGTTACTATACATATCCATCAATGTTTCTTATAAATGCGACATGGCTTGATAAGATATTGCTGACAACATTTAATAATAATACAATACAATATTAGTTTATTTCAGAAGTCATAAGCACTATAATTACCTATTATTAGTATGAGTAGATTATTTATTTTGATATGTTTTTAAGCAGATTGCTGCAATTAGGTCACTAGAATGTGAAAATTCTTAAAATTTGTAGCTAATGGTAATCTGTATCGCACATCGAAAATCATTATAAATTAGGAGAAATCTGTATATATGGCAACGCTGGCGGCGGGCACGCGCCCACACGCGCCGCCATTTTGAATTTGGTGTGAACGCCTACCGCGCGGCAACTGCCCCGCGCCCGCCAGCCCCGCTACCGCCAGGCGCTTGGTGTATTTACTCCTTTAGAGCGCACTCGGAGTGCAACTTTTCACTCTAACGTCGTTCACGACCTTCGAGTAGAGCGCAACTTTTTAACTATAAAAAGAGGTCGTTAAAATCTTGATTCTTGAATCTTTAACTGACATGAAATTGACATTTCTTCATGAGAGAATTAAAGGCACTTTTTTATATTTTGCAGGTAACAGTAATTATTGCTTTTCAAACATCATAAAAAGTCCAAAACTCCCTGCCAAAAACGATATTTGAGGTTATAAAACAACCGGTCGTTCGGAACCTTCGAGTAAGTAAGTTAGAGCAACCAAACAACGCACTCTGACCCTCGGAACGCGCTCCAGTGCAGGGGTGCGTTCTTATATGTCGTCCGACGACGGATGATCGCTCCAAGCAGAGCGACGCTCTTCGTCCGCCTTTTAAGAACGGCTCTGTATCATATCTGTATCAAGAACACTACTTAAAATGTTTCACTGACTCAGAAGAAATGTATTTACAATTATGTACTTTTCCAGAATACATAACTAAAACAAACATACATAATATAACAATAATAATAATAAAATTTTGTAAACATAAGTCTACGTAAACAAAAAGTAACTTAAAACAAAGAAAAATCAAGTCCCAACTGTCAAATGAAACGTCAGGGCGATATTTATCCACCGATTTCGTGGGGCGACCGGTGCGTCGTCGAGCGATATATAAGAACGCTCCGGATGATCATCGGACGAACACAATCAAACACCGAGCTCGCCGGCGAGCTCGAGGCAAAAACAAGGTCACGATAAATTGCTCTCCAAATAGTCAAAGAGTATTATTCAGTAGGGCCCAATTGTGCAACACTGCAGTTGCACAGAGGCATTTTGCTCCGATCCCCCCCATGTCTCTCGACATCGAGACAAGCCGAGGTCCGAACCACAGTGGTGCCCTTGAGCTCGCTGTCAACCCCTCCTATAATAGCGGTACGTTTTCGGCGTCCGCAGGAGACGGAGGTAGAAAGCGCTTTTCGCCTTCTACGCCCGTCTCGGGAGAAGTGCCTTCGGCACTTCTCCCTCCCGGGCTATTGTAGGGCCAGGCCCTCGCCCAAAACCCGGTGGAGCTGGACGACCGCACAGGCGGTAGCCAGCATCTATGTCCTCCCTAAATAAAAAAAATAAAATCATCGGACGATCGCCCCGGGCATATAAAAACGCTCGGGGCGTCGTCGGACGTCGTCGGACGACAAATAAGAACGCACCCCAGTCGAATCTATTTACATATGATTAATCTGTGCCTGTCGTCGAATCGTAAATAAGTCACTCCAAAGTGAATACATAAAGTATTTTTAAATATATATATTTACATAAAAAGGCTGTCTTGAGTTACATTACTTGGAATAAAATAATACCTACGAATTTAGCAACAACAATGTCACAAAGGGAGCGTCGTGCTAACGCCGGTAATCGTATGGCGAAATTGCTCGACGAAGAAGAGGAAGACGATTTTTATAAAACCACCTATGGTGGATTTCAAGAGACCGAGGAGGATAATGATTATGTGTAAGTTTTATCAATCTGTTCGCAAGCATTTAGATAATAAATAATAGAGCCATGAGCTGAAAAAGGCAGAGCGAATAATAAAATACATATCATCGCTGTCTCGGGCTATCGAATGCAGTTAGGGACCCTCAAGGTATGATCTGAAATGTGGTGGTTGCCATAAAGAGTTTATGTCGCTGACATATCTGTTGCAGTGTCTGTGCCTGGTGGTGGTGGTGGTGATGATCTTGTTTGTGAGATTATTAATTCATAGTCTTTTCACATAATTGTGTGTATGCTTAGGTCTCAATATGATTTGTTAAGTTTAACAACCGCTTAACTAACTTGAGGCAGATAATAGTGGATGTATCATGATTGAATTTGATTTGTACAGCATGAGCATGTTGTTTAATATGGTACCTAATTGGCGATAATCTGTTGTCAGACAGTGAATAGTTACAGCACAAAAAAAGAGAAATTGAACAATAAATATATGAACCATTTTTAAGACTTCATTTTGTTTTTAACAAACATTTCGTCTTCTTACATTTGGAATCATTTACAATTAGGTTGGAAACCATTGTTTTATCTACCATAGCTTTATCACTCATGTTGTTACTCTCAGTAAACATTTTGGTATTCACAATAGTAGCTTGACAGGGTTGATGAAAAACTTGATATTTTTACTACTGACAGACCAATAAATAATTCAATCAGATATTTAGGAATGTGGCTTGATAAGACTTTGTTGTGGAATCGCCATATTAATGAGATACATGACAAAACAATGAAAAGTGTGTTTAGAAGTATTATCTCAGTTTGACGAGTCTGTTGTAAATACATTACTTGATAATTCTGATGTGTCAAATACCGGCTCACAAATGAATATTAGTGCGGTTGAGGTTTTATCACTTTTTGTAGGGAGTACACTCACTAAAACTCAATATATGTTGATTAAAAAATTCATTAATAGTAAAAACGGCTGTAATATTTTACCATCATACCAAAATTTATTAAAGGCTAAGAATAAATGCTATCCGAATAATAGTTCAGTATCTGATTCAAAAGCAGAAGTCGATCTGCAAAGTTTATTAGACCACACAGTTTCACGGATCCTTGAGTCTGTTTTCAGAAAAAGAGCCTATTTTCAGGTCAGGTTTTGGATTTACTTATTGTTTAGGTCAATTTAGTTTAATGAAAATATAGTTTTTATATATTTTTGAAGGTAGATTATATTATTATTGCATTATAATATTAGATCTAGTTTGTTGGTTAATTTTATTTTTTAAGACTTTGTATAGCTAGTTATTTCTGTTATATTTAGTTTTATTATGAGAAATTTCATGTTAGAGTTAGATTTAAGTGTAATAAAAAAACTAGTATTTTTTGTAATATTTTGTTTTTGTTAATAGCATGCTTAAAACATAATATACAAATGAGTATTTAATAAATTATGATTTTTCGATTAAATTGTGTTATTATTTATGATTTAAAGTAATATTTACACAATGTATAACCGCTAATTAGGATTTAAGTAATTTTGTCCACCGTTCTTAGGATGCGGTAACACCGTGCTCTGGAATCAGAGGTGCATCGATAGCTTATGCCAATTTAGGGAAAATTCTCAACATAAATGCTAATTACAGGTCTCTGAGATTGCAATAGATTCCCTCTCATGTGGGTATCCATGGAAATGAGGAGGTGGACAAGTTGGCTAGGGAGTCAGTCACTGTGGGGTCGGAAGTATTCCGAATCCCAGAGTACACAGATATACTTCCTAAACACATGAAAGAAATTCATAATAACTGGAATAGCTATTTTTGTAACACATCACAAGATAAAGGTATCTGGTATAGAACTCTGCATAGTGAACCTCCTCAATTGCCTTGGTTCCTTATGACAAATCTAAGTTCAAAATTCAAATTCAAAATCATTTATTCAATTTAGGCGTCTACGACGCTCTTATGAAGGTTAATTACAAATTTTAATATTGAAATGTTTTACATTGTACTGCCTACAGAAAAATAATATTAACTAAGCAGAAAAATGATTGTGATGGCCTGTAGACTACGCTCCGGGCACATTCCATTAAACAAATTTAAACATCTGATGAGATTAGTTCATTCACCTAACTGTAACATGTGTGGTGTTGTAGAAGACTTATACCACTTGTTGATGGAGTGTCCCCAGGTCAACCTATCCGATGTAAGTTAAGAGGCCTGGGCCTTAATTATTTCGATGTTGGTTTAGTCCAGAGTGTACTGGCAGTACCATCATCTGACACTGCCAGGACACTATTTAGGTTATGTTTTAAAATTTGTAATTGCTGATGTTGTATTAAATTACTGTTCTCATGGGGCTGGCATGGCTGTGTCCAATGCAGCTAAAATCTCCAAAAATTTAAATAGAATAAAAAAAAATATTACTGACAGACCTTGACTTGATTTATTTAAAAAAAAACAAATTATTTATTATCTTTATTGAGAGATTCTTCTCAGTCGTTACGCTTTTGACAGAGCGGTCGTGGTCGTCATGTAGTTGTAGTGGGGGCAGATGTAATGCGCCTCACAATGTCACGCCATCGCCCTCTATTTACGGTCATCCTGGTGCACTCATGCAAAAGACCGCTCACCGCAGATTTGATTTGGTCAGTTCATCGCATGAGTGACCTCCCGCGCGGTCTCGTGCCTTCTACCTTGCCCTGAACGACAAGACGGTCAATGGACTGACTACCTCGCCTCAAAACATGTTCAAAGAATGCTAGGATCTGGGATTGCACTGTAGCTGAAAGACGCTGCTTAATGTCGAGTTCTTGGAGTATCGAGACGTATGTGCGAAACTCGGTCCACGACACCCCAAGCATTCTTCTCCAGCACCACATCTCAAGAGCATCTATTTTCTTCTTTTCGATCTCCCGCAGGGTCCACGTCTCTGCGGCGTAAAGAAATATGGGGAAAATAAGAGTTCGCACTAGTCGGATCTTTATGGCTTTGGTGATATTTCTGTTCTTCCTTACTTTCCTCATTTTGTCCATTGAGGTCCTGGTGATCGCCATACGTCGTTTTACCTCGTCGGTGCATCCGCCGTTATTCGAGATTAAAGATACGAGATAAACGTAAGAGTGGACAACTTCGCAGTTCGCAATCTTAGTCACTTCCGGCGAGTTATTATTAGCGCGGTCCAATCATGACCTTGGTTTTGTCGCTCCATTTTCAAAAGTATTTCCTCCATATGGCGTTCATCAGTCGCAAACAGAGTAGTATCGTCCGCGTAGCGCAGGTTCGCTATCTTATAACCGCCAACTTTAACACAATCTGTCCAACCTTCCAGGGTGATACGCATTATAAGCTCGGTGTATGCGTTAAATAAGAGCGGTGATATAGTGCATCCCTGGCGAACACCAGAACTAGGGTGAAATTTACTCGACAGAATTTCATCTGTTCGTACTGAAGCTGTGCCCTTTTCATAAAGTTGCCTAGTACGAGATGTTTTGGCGTGCCCATATCCAGTAGCGTCCTCCAAAAGACTGGCCATTTTTCTGTTTCAAATGCTTTTAAGAAATCAACAAAGCAATTATATTCTTGAATTCACGAGCTTTCTTAATAATCTGGCGAACGATAAGGATTTGTTCCCGAGTGCCCTTTCCTTTCACAAATCCAGCTTGCTTAGGTGCAATCCCCTTTGACAAGTAAGCCTTCAGTCACTCATTAAGAATATGTAACAATATTTTGCTAGCATGTGATATTAGAGCAATGAGGCGAAAGTAGATTGAGAGATTATTCAGAGGCAAATTACTTGACATTCCATGGATGTCACGCGGGTGTCAGGTCCGTAGCTTTGCAGAGGAAGAGGCCTAAGTTGCAGGTGTCTGGGACTTGAAACCCAGGGATTAGGGTTAAGTAACAAGAGCCCCTTACCTTGTTATGATTTTTTTGTCTGTAAACAATACTTTTGACATTTAATATGCAATCATGACTTTTGCCTAATGGACAGTATTTGAAAGCTAGCCCTGCCTAGCATACATTACAGTTAAATCAAAGTGTGCCAAATGTTCCTCATACCACTCAATAAATGATAGAAACCCACACAAAAAAGAATGGAGAAAATCTGCCTGCCATCTTAGTTAAATCATGGTTCATATTTTACAAATTATTGGAGTACAAAATCGGGCCTCGGGCGGGAATTGAACCCGCTTCCTCCGATTTCGCACCGGATGCCTAAACCGCTTGGCCACCGGGAGGTCGGCTATTTCTGCTGAAATTTCGTGCTACAATTGTATTTCTCTCAAGTTGAAGATAACCTAAACATTAATAAAAAAAAATTAAGTTTGTTCAATTTCATTCTTACAATAATATTCCGCCTGAAATTGCCATTTAATACAATGACTAGAAAAACTTGGTTGAATATCATAAGGTTGAATATTTTAATTTTTTAGAAATTTATATCGACCAACACCTCAATTGGAAAATGCATATTAGTCTTTTGTGTCAAAAACTAGAGCATTATGTGTTTACACTAAAAAAACTGTAGCGTCTCTGCTTATCTATGGATTAATACATGGGGAAACTCCGTGGACATGGAGAGAGTTTTCAGGGTCCAGAAACTTTGTGTTCACAGTAACCTCCACTAACACCACGTAACCTCCTTTCTTCAAGAGTAATGAGACGCAGGATTTCCATTATCTGCTCTTATGATAGTTCACATATATGCTACATAATGTTAAAGATTTTCAAAAGAAGTTTCACATAAGACAACTTTCTTAATCACATGTGACTTGGCCTTTTATAGTATACAACATTCCTAAACCCATTTAACAAAACTAGATGTAAATGTCATAAATACGGTAAAGTCATGGTTAGGACTCGTACTTTCGGCAAATCTCGTTCGTGTAATTTTTTTGCTAATAAATACCCAAAAGAGTGGTTAATTGCTTAGTTTTGTTAGATTAGATCATTGTTACAATGCTGAACACGCATAAAAGCGTAAAAAAAGCTGAACACTAAAAGAGCGCCGCAGCAGAACTGGCTATTGACGAGTTTTTTTATATATTTATTACTGTGTATCTTTACCTTACACCCATTGCTATTACTGGAGTAATAGTCTCATGTGCCACTGTGCACAATTTTATTCACCACCGTTATTAACGAAACAATTGATCTAGGTGTGAATAGTAATGAAAGTAACATTTTCCTTCAGTGAAGTTAATCAGTATCTAACTGCTGTTGCTGTTGACATTTCAGTGAAGAAAGAGAAGTTGAAGACCATGTTGATTCAGATTTTGATATTGACGAGAATGATGACCCAACATCAGATCAAGAAGTGGACGAGAAATCTAAAAGGAAAGTCGGGACAAAGGCATATAAGGTAAGATTTGACAAAATATTATATATGGTTGATCACATGAATGCATTTGCCTAAATATATTTTTTTATAGCTAATAGCCTAGCCTTTAACCATTATCTCACCAGATGATGTGGCTGAAGAACTTGTTCAGGCTACACTGACTCTTAAGGACAGCTGCTGGAACACACCGTTAGGTACTTGGCGACAGCTTTTCTACTTGATGCTTGATGGTAGCTAGCCAGGTAGTCGCAAAATGTCATTCCATCAAGAAAAATGTTGTTTACCTATTGTGACTATATCACTGGTTAGAAAGTTTTGTCATGACACACGCTCTGCGGATTACATTACAAAATTAAGAGAGAAAAAATTTCATTCTCATTGTGATTTTGTAGAACAATGTTTCTCTTTTACATTGATATGTCCCAGTACTCGCAGGGCCCAGGCTCAGATATGTAGTAAAGGTCTGAGGTATATTAAATAAAAATAATAGCCTGTTAATTAACCTTCTCTGAAATGACTTGGGTTTTACTCTACCACTACACGAGAAAATAGAGTAAGTATGAAGGTATGTCTTTAAGGTGTTTATAAACATTTTGTAAATGCCAATAGGTTAGCCTTTAACTACAGTCTCATCTGATGGTAAGTGATAATGTGGTCGAAAGTGGTAGTTAGGCTTAACCTGAAATTGGAACTGGCTCTCAAAGACACACACGCTGGTACACAATGTTAGGTGTTTGGCGACAGAATTTCTACTTGGCTAGCTATAAAGGCGGACATTTGCAAAATGCTATACCACTCCGCCATCATAACCATCTCAGAAAACTACCGGGTCCAACGACGGCTTAAAAGGTCCTCCGAAGCACGGAAGTTCTGTAGTAATTGCCACTAGTAGTCACCCATCTAAGTAATGACCGCAACAAACACTACTTGACCTTAGTTATAAACCACGAGGCAACCTCTGCAAACAAGCTCTTTAGACGAGACAATACATGTGAATTGTTGATAAAAAAATATTTGAAACTTTTTTGCGATCCAGCAGGTTTACTGGGCCTTGAACTGAAACATACAATATTATTCCGAGTTTTTAAGAGGTAGAGGAATCATGATAAAATTCCAACATTATTCTTTGTAATTATTTATTAACTCATAATTTTTGTCTCTCTAGGATCCTAATAAGAAGAAAAAACCACCTGGTCAAGAGGAAAAATCTAAAAAATCAGCTGTTAAAAAACCTAAGGAACCCAAGGTCAAAACAGACAGCAATGAAAAAGCGGAAAAGTTAGACAAGTCTCTTATGGAAACATCTATGGGTATGTAGAATTCTTTTATATTATACATGCATATTATATAAAATTCTAGCCCGTGGGGTGCTGGGATCTCACACTGCATTCCCCAAGACGCCAGCCAAGCGTGGGCATTATGGCTAACCCCCCATAATGGGGGAGGCTGTGTTGAGAAGTGGACAGTGTAGCTGATACAGTATGTATATACCACCGGCTGGGGTGATGGGTTATAATTGCACTTCCCCATTCCCATTTTATTACATTTTATGTAAGAGGGGACAGAAGGGAAATTAGCAGCGCTATATGTAGACCTGCCAGTAATGGCCATACCCAAGGCGCTTGCCAGTAATGGCGTTTATGGCAAATCTCCTCCAATGGGCGAGATGATTATTCAATGATGGACATACCGCTTGATGATGTGGTGGTGGATACATGTACAGATTGATGACTAGAATGGTGATCATATTATTGAAAAACCCTTCAGAGGATCAGGATATGTTCTTTTGTGTTGGATATTTGTGGTGGGTATTTTATAGTCTTTGAAATGGGCAAAAGTTATCTCACCTGTTGGTAAGTGATGATCTCGTTGAGGGTTGTAAACGGGATTTCCTTAAAACTACTAGCTATCAAGTACAGCTGGACTATGGTCTAGGTACTCTCAACTAAAAATGTTCGTAAGATGCTCTGCAATACAGCTCAAGCTCACCATAAGATTCAAACTACGGACATATTTTGAGACTGGGCCACCAATACTTCATTGTATTGTTGTTTGCCTGTCATCATTTATGTGTTAAATTACACATAAATTCTTGTTGTTGCTTAAAGTGAGTTGTGAAAAATCATTGCCGCTGGTTGGGCATTACTACTGAGCGCTTCCGTGCTTCGGAGGGCACGTTAAGCCGTCGGTCCCGGTTGTTGTCTGAGGATAGCAGTCGTTACAGCATGGTGGTAGGGCACTTTGCAAATGCCCGCCTGGCTAGCTACCACCCTCAAGTTGAAAATCTGTCGCCAAGCACCTAACGGTGTGTTCCGGCAGCTGTCCTTGAGAGCCAGTAACTCTAGGTTAGTCTGATCAACATCCTCGACCACATCATCACTTACCATCAGGTGAGATAGTGGTCAAAGGCTAACCTATCAAGCATAAAAAAAAAAAAAAAACTGTGTAAGTAATTAAAGTGCATAATTTTTTTGTTCTGGATTTTCTGGTTCCGGTTTAATTTGTAAATATGATTTTCGCTCAGCAAGCGATAGTGCTTGTACTCATATTTAGAAATAAAGTGAATTTACTTAATTTGTTCTGTCAAAAAAAAATTTATAAAGAATCTTTTCTCATGTATACACCTAATATGTTTCGCATACACTGATGGCATCGTCTCAACCTAAGCCATTCTTTGTAGGAACTCCATACTATATACAGGGCACACTAATCGACCCTGTCTCAGCATCCCATTGACTCGGGTCAAGCCCGACTACTTGTGGGCTGGAAGGATGAAGTTAGGTGTTGTTGAATTGGTATCAGTTGTCAATACTTCAATCTGCCAACATGACTTTAATAGAGTTTTTTAATTATATTTCAGAACGCAACAAAAGACAAACAACAGCAGTAAAGTCATTGGAGACACAGCAGAGGATTAAAATAAGATCGGAACTTAAAAAGAAAAAACCTAAGAAAGTTGAAGAAAAAATGCCAACACAGGAGGAGCTACTTGCTGAAGCTGTTATAACAGAAGAGGAGAATCTCAAGAGTTTAGGTATGCTATTGATCACTGAGAAAATCATCTTATTTGTGCTCTTGACTCATAAAAACAAAAAGATTTATGTACAATGTACCCACATTGTACATCAATCTTTTTGTTTTCTCTAACAACTCGAAAACGTTATTTGAAAAAGTTTTGGATTGCCTTTATGGCTTGTCTGATGGCAACCCTTATTGATAATATCATTCTAGATAAGTAATTCGATGAATGATAGTGAAAAGATCAGATTAGGTGCACTGTTTGCAGTGCGAGTAACACTCCAATCGCGTCGACCTAACTTATTCAATGGTAGTTTCGAGATTTTGTGTTTAGTCAGTAAGTGACCGAAAAAGCCTCCTTTCAATATTGATAATACAAGGGTGAAGTGTTACTATTAATAATTAGGTTTTAATATTTTCATTTGCAGAAAAATTTGAACAAATCGAGTTGGAAAGGAAAAAGATTAGACCCATAAAGAAAACGATTACTGGCCCTATTATAAGGTATGTGAATGCCGCCCGCCCCGTTGAAATCGGGTTTATCGCACTCCCTCGAGAACTACATACTTACTGAGTGAATGAATTCGATAAGGTGTGGCTTTATTGTCAATCACCTCTGAAACGGTATTTTTTGTTTTATTGCTGAAAGAGGCTGGCCTTGATCACTATCTCATGCTAATAAGTGATAATGCGGTCGAAGCGTTAGCTTTCAGTTAACTTAGAATTGGCTCTCAAGGACAGCTGCCGGAACACAGCAGTAAGTGCTTGGTGACAGATTGTATACAGGAGGATGGTAGCGAGCCAGGCTGACATTTGGAAAATCAACCATAATAATATCTTTCTGCAAAACATAATCATATTTTTGATTTAGCCGGACACTACGTAGGACTTTATGCGTGGCGTGATTACATTCATAACGTCACGGTCTCAAAAACAAATGGAAAAATTTGGCAAACTACCCGTTTACTCATTATCTATAGAAATTGCGGTTGTCACATATTTTCATTCGTAACCCGCCCTGTCTTCGCACGAGTGCAATGCTGATACTAAATAATATAATATATTAGAAATTTTAGAAATTATTCATTTAAATAACATGTTGTAGAGCCATATTGTTCTATATTAAATGAACAATATATTTTAGGTTGTATTTAAAGTTTAAGGTTGTTATTGGACAAGAATTAGTTCTGTATTGCTTAAAATCGCTTATTAAATTAGCCTTTATTTCTCGTAAACATTAAAGGATCAAAAAATGCTTATTGTGGGTTATTCCTAAGAGATAGACATATACCGTCGCGGACTTTGTAGCCCTTTTCAAGGTGTCAATACTGTAGTACATTATTTTTATCTATCTCGTAGGGTTCAGCCAGCATTTGTAATATAAGCGCAAATGTGTTTATTTACAACAACACATTAGAAACCTCTCAAATTTTCAGTGTATCTCTATTATCTTATGCATGTATTATACATATTAACTTTCCTCTTGAATAACTCGTATCTATTAAAAAAACCGCATCAAAATCCGTTTAGTAGTTTTAAAGATTTAATCATACATAGGGACAGACAGACAGTGGGAAGTAACTTTGTTGTGTACTATGTAGTGATACTATTGCAACAGAGTACATAAACTTCTGTGTAAATTTCAGATATCACTCCTTTGCCGTTCCACTTGAACCAAAAGAGACGCAAGAACAGGGTGATGAAAAAGACAGTATATCACCTCTTCCGGAACTTAATTTAAGCGATCTAATTAAAAGTGAAGAAGAGGGTAAGAACATTTGAATGTGTTTATATTAATTTTTATGGTAGGTATTGCGATATTGATAGTTGACGTATCAATATCGCAATACCGCTGAAATTCCATCAAACTGCGTACGAGTGGTAAATTTGTGATCAGTTTTGGTGATGGATGAAAGAATGCTTATTCACTTAAACTAAAGACTTACGTTGAACTATAGATGTAGCCCATCCCGATCGAAGGATAAGAACGAGATGACAAATTAGAGTTATGATGTCATGTTGGCTTAGCGTACCTCGGCTAGAGGGGTGGAGGGCGCGGGTTCGAATCAAAGCGCACTGTTATATACCTATTTAGTTAGCCTTAGTGCTGTCCTGGCAGCCTATCTAGCTTGCTCAGCGGTACTGAGGTCGAGACCCTACTCTTAGTACTACTTTTAAATCAGTCTTCTTCCATCCTTCAAAAAGAGCGGTTGCCTAAAGATACGTTTCAAAAATATATACTTAGATTAATTTCCCTCGAAATATACTCTTAAGTCGCGAGTGGAAAATAGTTTTTTTTAAAAACCGAAATCCTATTTTCGTTATAACATTTTTGGTGGCAGCGGTGGGATCCGGAAATCCCCAGTGCCCAGGCACCGCTTCGAGAGACTCAATCCGGATCATAACAATTAAGTGTCCTAAAACTTATCTTGTGATAGTGATTAAAACACAAGTGTTAAATACTTACCGTGGTATCCTTAACGTGTCGTCATAAAACTCTGTTAGATCCTGGAAAGGATCTGCATATCCTGTAAAGAAGAAAAAACTGCAGGCTGCAATTTTTACACTGCACTGCACTGCAATCTACTTACCTTCAGCCGTGTGAGGAGTGCTCCAAACCCCGACCTGCAGAAGAAAATACTCAGAAGTGCTCACCGTGCTTCAACCCTGCTTCGTGATTGTTCATCATAGCATCCAGCACCTACAAACAAATCGAAAGTTTATCCCCTCAATTAAAATCATTAAAAATCAGCGACCGGAGAACCATAAGCCGAGACGCGCCTTATCTCATCGGGATGTACCCAGCCGCCGTCGTGTTCTTATCGGTCGCCCACGCATTGTTCATACTGTAAGTCTTTGGTCATTGTTTTGTCTAAGCTGAGATATTAGGGTTCCGTTATTTAATTATTATTTTACTCTGTGTTATTTTAATGTTTCTCTATGTTTTATTTTATTATTTGCAACTTGTTTTAATTTCATTTTGTAAGTCTAATTATGCCAAAATTGCCGAAAGTTGAAGAGGGAAAATTAACTATTGATATCCCTGGACCAGAACAGGTTGCAAGTGATACTGAAGCGAAGTCACCTGTTGGCTCTCCACGCATTACCAGGAGAACAGCCGCAGCTCTCGCAATGGCCGAACTAGAACTTAACATCTTATTCAAATTTATTAAATCATATGATGGTAGTAGGGAAACTCTCAACTCATTTCTTGTAAATTGCGATAATGCTTTCGACCTAGCAACGGAATCCCAAAAGCATATTCTATTCAAATTCATTCTTAGCCAATTAAATGGAAAAGCGGAAGTCGCCTGCTCTATTAAGGAGTTCACATCCTGGGAACAGCTCAAGGAATTCTTAAAGACACAATTTAGTGAGCGAAAACATTATTCGCATCTTCTCACGGATCTCCAAGAGAGCAGGCAAGGTCCGCAAGACAACGTGAGCCAATATGCACTACGCATGGAGACCTGCCTCTCACAATTATTGACAGAAATATCCTTATCCAATACTAAAACTAAAGAGTTACCTGGTCGTACGGCAGCTATGGAGGACCTTGCCCTACATCATTTCCTAATGGGGCTTCACCCCCGAATTTCAAATATTGTACGTTGCAAGTCTCCTAGAACATTAAATGAAGCTATTAATTTTGCTATTTCGGAAGAACGTATACAACAGACCCTGTATAAACGCCCACAAACAGATCAAAAATCTGTAACTAACAATAATAACAAGTTTAAAGCCGGGCCATCCAAACAAAATTTTAATACGTCTTTCTCGCCTCAAAAATCATTTAATTCTACGCCACAAGGGGCTCTTAACGTATTTTGCCGCTACTGCAAAACGCCTGGTCACGATATCTCTGCCTGCAGAAAACGCGAATATAATAACAGCCGTTTCAAAGTGCAACAAAATCAAACGACCAACCAAAACTCTTATAGGGCGCCCCCGCGCGTAAACTTTCTTGAACAACCCGACGAGGAGACCGGCCATGATGAAGTAGACCTCTCGTGCGATAATACTTTAAACGAATAAAAGTCTCGCCATGGTGTCGCACGAGACAAGGTACAAAAGTCGATACCATAACCAATTCTTGTAATCCTAGGTACCACATGGGTAACCAGCCCCAAATGAACGCCTATCTTTCAAATTCTAGGGACCACATGGGTAATCAGCCCCAAATAAGCGCCCATACTTCAAATCCTAGGGACCACATGGGTAACCAGCCCCAAATAAGCGCCCATCCTTCAACTTCTAGGGACCACTCGGGTAATCAGCCCCAAATAAGCGCCCATACTTCAAATCCTAGGGACCACATGGGTAACCAGCCCCAAATAAGCGCCCATCATTCAACTTCTAGGGACCACTCGGGTAAACAGCCCCAAACAAGTGCCCGACCTACTAGTTCTAGGGACCAAATAAGATCCCAATCATCACAGTCAAATAAAACCTATCGACAAGGTAATCAACCCTTACCCGAATGTCAGAAAACTACTGAATCAATTTTCGAAGATATCCAAAACCATCCAGTTCCCACTGAAACCAATAAAGAAATCTACGAAGTGAATATAGACACAACAAAAAGACTTTTACCACACGTTTTATTAGATTCGCAAGTTTCTGACACCCCACTATCACTACTAGTCGATTCAGGCTCTGCCATATGTTTACTTAAAGAATTTAGTATCCAAAAGGGTCAGAAACTAATTAAGGAATCAATCAAACTTAAGGGCATAGACCCAGGCGATGACCCTACTCAAACCGAAGGTCATTTCCAACTTAAATTAAATTTAAATGAGAAAAAACCCATACAATTCAAATTTCATGTTGTTAGAGACATTAATCTGCCGTATGATGGCATCATAGGTACGGATTTTTTAACCGCCTTTGGTTGTAAAATCGATTATTCACATGATATCCTGAAAATAGGAAAACTCGACATTCGATTGCATTTTTCCGAACCATTTTACGTTATACCACCTCGTACTGAAGCCGTTATTGAATGCTCAGTCCAAAAAACCAATCTCAAAGAAGGTATCGTTACAGATCAACATCTCTCTGATAACTTGCTGATATCCAACTGCATCGTTAGAATCAAAGACAACAACCGTATTAATTTGACTATTGCCAACACTTCAGAAACCTTTGTCAATGTCAAGACCAACTTAAACCTTAATATTGAACCCCTACATTCCACTGCGTATCCAATTAATACTAGCATCCAAACAACGTCTGAGCGAACCTACGAAGTAATCAACTCACTGAGAACTGATCACTTGAATCGGGAAGAAAGAGACGCTCTTATAGAACTCTGCTCACAATATTCAGATATTTTCCATCTACCCGATGATCAACTAACATTTACTTCCGCTCTTGAACATCAAATCAAAACGAATAGTAATGTACCTGTCCACACTAAATCATATAGATTCCCAGAATGCCATAAAAAGGAAGTGGAAACCCAAATCGGTAAAATGTTGGATCAAAACATCATAGAACCTTCATCTTCTCCTTGGAGCTCACCGATCTGGATAGTGCCCAAAAAGACAGACTCACAAGGTCAACGCAAATGGCGAATAGTAATAGATTATCGGAAACTTAACGACATAACAATTGGTGAAACATACCCTATTCCACAAATATCCGAAATTCTTGACCAACTAGGAAATAGTAAATACTTCACTACCCTAGATCTCACTTCCGGTTTTCATCAGATCCTTATTTCTCCCGAGGATTCTCTTAAAACTGCATTTTCTGTGCCTCAAGGTCATTACCAATTCAATAGAATGCCGTTTGGACTTAAAAATGCCCCATCTACCTTCCAGAAACTTATGAACAACTGTCTCTCAGGCCTTCAAGGCTTACGATGCTTTGTTTATTTGGACGATATTGTCATTTACTCGCATGACCTGACTTCACAGATTGATAATCTAAGAGCAGTTTTCAACAGAATCCGCGATTTCAACTTAAAACTTCAGCCAGAAAAATGTGAATTCCTACGTAAAGAAGTGGCCTATTTAGGACACATTATCAGCGAAAATGGCGTCAAACCAAACCCTGAAAAAACCAAAGCCGTGTCCGAGTTCCCGACTCCTCAATCTCCTAAAGATATAAAATCTTTCTTAGGTTTAGTATCATACTATAGAAGATTTATACCTGACTTCGCAAAACTGGCAAAACCTCTCACGTCTCTCCTAAAGAAGGATATCCCATTTCAATGGCAAAATGAGCAACAACTCTCTTTTGAATCGCTGAAAAACAAACTCGTTTCTGCCCCAATTCTGGCATACCCAGATTTTACTCAGCCCTTCCTTCTGACATGCGACGCTTCAAACTACGCCATATCAGCAATATTATCACAAGGACTTATAGGGCAAGATCGACCTATCGCATTCGCATCTCGCACTCTCAACAAAGCCGAGTGCAACTATAGTGTCACTGAAAAAGAGTGCCTTGCTGTAATATTCGGCACCAAAGTATTTCGGCCCTACTTGTACGGGCATCGTTTCACGGTCCTCACAGACCATAAACCTTTGGAATGGTTATTCAAGTGCAAAGATCCAGGATCACGTCTTATCCGATGGCGCTTGAAATTGGAAGAATTCGAATATGATATTAAATACAAAAAAGGGAAAATCAATACTAACGCCGATGCTTTGTCTCGTTTCCCCGTAAATCCAATTCAACCTGAAAATGACTCACCCAATTCCAACGTAGATAAAGAGCCAACTCAGGGATTAGACAAAGACCTAATGGACTTACTATTATCACCACCATCATTCAACCCAGACGAACTAAACTTACACCCTTTAGATGCTCCTGACCCTAGTGCCGACATTCTGCCATTACCTGAAATAAACTCACCATTCCCAAATCTCCTCGATCCTAGTGAAGAAATCCTGCCAGCACCTGAAATCAACTTACCTTCTAATATCCCAGATACCCTTAGAGGAGAAATCGAAAATGAAATGAATAACTTACCTGGACATGCTCCCAATCCGTCTCCAGCTCCAGACGCGCATCCTGCTGGTACCCCAACGCCATCCACGAGCGCCTTCCCAGACTTACCAGATGATGACTACCCTACCTTTCTAAAAACAAAAGCAAATGAAAATAAATCTTTCAATACGAACATTCAAGAACATAACGAAGATATCACAAAATCTAAATATAAAATTATTATCTTACCTTCTTCAATCGACCTCGATGAATCTAATCCCTATGTTCAAAATATTCTTGATAATTTACCAAGCAACTCTGATATCACAAACAAAGATAGGCCTTTATATTCCTTTATATCATTTACACATGAAGGCAAAATATATTATCTCCTCTTCTTCAAAGTATACCATTTTGACGCGTCCTCTTACGGAGACATCTATAAGAGTCTTAAATCACTCAGAGACGATCTAGTTATTAATCTTGATAAAGACATTACCCCAGATATCGCGATAACAGATTTTAAGAACCCGTTCGACACTCACCAATATGTAAAACTGTATAATATGCTTCTTTTCCTGTTCAACAATACAGGATTCAATATACACATATACAAAGGTAAAATAATATACCCATCTCTCTCTGAAATTCCGAAAATACTTAAGGAGAACCATGATATCCCAATTGCCGGACATCTCGGCAGTAGCCGTATGCTAAAACGAATCCAAGAAACCTTCTACTGGAAAAACATGCGCAGTGATATCGAATCCTTCGTAAAGAAATGCCCGCAGTGCCAGACTAATAAAGCTCTCAGGCAAATAAATCGTGCTCCCATGCAAATAACTAGCACTTCAACTGAACCTTGTCAACGAATATCCCTTGACATTGTTGGGCCACTACCCGAAGCAGGACCTGCAAAACTAAAGTATATATTAACGATACAAGACGATCTCACTAAATTCTCCTCTGCATATCCAATCCGCAGCACTACAGCCGAAGAAACGAGTGAATGCTTGATCCACTACATATCCATCTTCGGTATCCCCAAAATGATCCTAACGGACCAGGGAACAAACTTCACATCTGATCTCTTCAAGAAGACTTGTGAGTTTCTCAAAATAAAGAACCTCTGGTCTTCTCCATATCACCCTCAAACTCAGGGTGCCCTGGAACGAAGCCACTCAACTCTCAAGGAGTACCTTAGATCCTTTACTAATGAAGAACAGTCCAACTGGCCCCGCTATGTCTATACAGCTATGCTTACCTATAATACAACAGTCCATTCCACAACCCACTTCACACCTTACGAGTTAATGTTCGGAAGCAAGCCAGTTATTCCAAACTCTATCTATGAGGAATCTCCTGGAGCCACATATCCTGATTATGTCCGTATGCTCCAAAGTCGGTTGAAATATTCACGAGAAAAAGCCTTGGATTTCATAAGGAAATCTAAGGAATCTTCTAAGGCATATTATGATACTCATACTCGTCCAGCCAAATACAAGACTGGCGATTACGTTTATCTGAAAAACCATTTGAGAATGCGTAAAGCGCTTTCACCTCTATGGAAAGGACCCTATAAAATAATAAAAGTAAACGGTAATAATACACTTACCTTGCTTATTAACCGACGTCATGTTACGCATCACTTTGATCAGGTGAAGCCAGCTGACGTTGGAACAAACATGTAAATACTTAATTAAGAAACTTATCTATGTTAATTAATAAACCGATAAAATAACGTAATACTTACCTCGCACCTATACTGCAAACGCGACGATACACCTAAGTTAACCTGTAAAATAATAAATAAGATTAGTTAGGTACATAGAAAAGATAGAAATAAAGCAAAATAGATTAAGTTTTATTAAAGATAGGAATAAAATAGATAAATATACTTACCTTACCTTATCGTTAATGATAATTATTATTTGCAGTTCAGTTCGAGGTCAATCTCCTCAAGATTTCATCCAGCCAATCACCTCAAGTTCGGGACTCTATTACGATTATCTAGGGAAACTCAAAATTAATAATGTTCAATTAAAAATTGTAATACCAATAGACATTTCGCATTTTGGTCCTCACATTCAAAATATTGGAAACGCTTTAGGAATTACAAGAAATTTGTGTAATCAGACCCGAATAGTAGAAATTGATGCAGAATGTCACAACATGCTGCAACCATTATCAGCGCGGTTCCGAGACATGAGTAGAGAGTTTGCGTCCATCTCGCATTTAATAGATAGTAGAACCAAACGAAGCGCATGGATAGGAGGTATGGGAACAATCCTGAAACAGGTTTTTGGTTCCCTGGATGAGAATGACGGACTGAAATATGATGAAGCGATAAGATCTTTGGAAAATAATGATAAACAGTTGGCTTCGCTAATGAAGGAAAATATTTTAGTTACTACTTCGATATTAACATGTTATAATAACACTTTACATAAGATAAGAGAAAATGAAGCCAACCTCAATGAAGCTATCGACAAGCTCTCACTCGATGTTAAAAATATTACTGAAATAACCAATGGACTACAGTTACTTGTCAATATTAACGAAATACTCGACATTTTAGAAACGTCGATATTGACCTTGTCTTTTCAGTTAGAAGATATAACTAATGCAATTTTATTCAGTAGTCAAAATATTTTACATCCCGCGATAATAACTCCAACTCAGTTACACCAAGAGCTTGCCGATAACTACAGACATCTGCCTAGCGACCTTGAACTGCCTGTGGTTTTAGATATTAATTCTGTACATCTTATTTTAAATATCTCTAAGTTAGTATGTTATTATAGTAGTAATAAGGTCATATTTGTCTTACAAGTCCCTCTAGTAAATATCAAAGAATATGTATTGTTTCATAGTATTGCACTTCCTACTCCTTACAAACCTGAGGAACCGAACTCATTCAGCTTAATTATACCTGATAACAAATATATAGCAATGACCAAAGACAAATCATATTATTGCATATTCGACGACCTAAAAATCTGCAAAACTGTGAACTCAGGAAACTTCATCTGTGACATTGAAAATGTGTACTCCACCGAAGCAAAACCCACATGTGAAAGTGAATTATTGGCAAAAGTGATTAGTGAAAAACCATTACAATGTGAAACAAAAATTATAATAGGGAAACTAGATATCTGGAAACCGTTAATTAACAATAGGTGGATTTATATACAATCAGAACCCAATAAAATTTCTGTTGATTGTCTTAATTCAAATTTATATGAAACTAATATCTTGGGAACGGGCATACTCACTATACCTAAGGAGTGTATAGTATATTGTAAGAGCACTACACTGATACCGAGACGTAACACTATAAATATTACATCACCTATCAACCAATTCCCAAACTTTAACTTAATTAACGATACTTGTTGTAATTTAATTCAATTAAACCATGTTACAGAAAATGTGTCTCCTATTCACTTACACAACATAGACCTAGACGATTTTAATTCCGAAAATAAAATAAAACTGAAATCAATCTTAAATAATTTGAAACCCATTGAACATCCGCAAAACCCACACATCGTTGAATATGGGACACATTACTCCATTCTGATAATTATAATTTCTCTAATTATATTTCTATTTGTAACTTGTTTAATCTTTAAGAAAATTTGTAAATCTGGCAGCAACCGGCCCTTCCAGTTTAAATTGAATATAAATAAATTATCACCTAAACCGTTATCCAAAACCACGAACATGACGGACGGACAAGACCCCGAAATCGAAATGGTTAGCCCTGTAGCCCCACTGAGAACCAGAGTCTAACAGAGACTTTGGACTAACCCCAAAGTCTCCTCTAAAAGGGGGAGATGTTATATACCTATTTAGTTAGCCTTAGTGCTGTCCTGGCAGCCTATCTAGCTTGCTCAGCGGTACTGAGGTCGAGACCCTACTCTTAGTACTACTTTTAAATCAGTCTTCTTCCATCCTTCAAAAAGAGCGGTTGCCTAAAGATACGTTTCAAAAATATATACTTAGATTAATTTCCCTCGAAATATACTCTTAAGTCGCGAGTGGAAAATAGTTTTTTTTAAAAACCGAAATCCTATTTTCGTTATAACAGCACGTATCTCATACGACGTTTTATAACATATTTGCGAGGAAATAAATAAAACTCGGACTTTCTTAAACGAATGATTCAAATTAATATTTTTGTGTTTTGTTACAGATAAATGGTTGTAATTTATGGTCAAAATTAATGAAATTAAATAATTAAATCTTTATTTATTATATATTATTTCCCAAAATTAATTTTATTCATAAAATACTGATCACTTTTCTGACATAAAAACTCTTTGCTAAGATTTAAAAAAGTATCTTTCGTTTAAGACGGAGCATCTTGATGAACCGTGCGTTTTACATTACAATACCGCACAAGTGCGTAATGACATTACGATATTGAAATTAGTTAAATAGAGACCTTTTACGAGCAAATGTGTTATAAAATAAGTTGCAGTGTCAGCGGTATCGTCCACTACTGAACACAGCCTCCCCTAATAAGGAGTACATGCCATAACCCTCAGGCTTGGCAGGCGGCTTTGGGTTCGCAGTGTAAAATAGCTGTTCTTTAGAAGACGCTGCTGCGCATCTTTCAATATTTTTCCCTTAGTAGCCTCCTTTACCCTGTCATGTGCCGGGCTATTATGTCACCCCGCCATTGCTACCTGTAGGTATTGTAAGAGGCGATTAAATGTAAAATACCGGTAGATAGGCAGCAGTGCCTTCTGAGAGCGTGGGGATTATGGCAAACTCCCCTAAATGTGGGAGACTGTGTTCAGTGGACAATCTGGCTGATACAGTACAGTATAGCCTCCTACGACACCCACGGAAAGATATGGGGTGTTCAATTCAAACCCAGCACCCTAGGGGGTCCAATCTGGCATGGGGCACCAAATAAGTCAACTACCATGTTATTGTGTCATTTCAGCGTTGGCAGCAGCACCTAGCGACGTGGAGATGACTGAACCAAAACCGGAAACGACTGATGAAAAAAAAGATGACATTCCCCAGTTACAACCAGACTTCAGAGTGGGTCTCGACATCATTGACGTAGATGATGAAATACCAGTTGCGGAATCCACTGTGTGAGTAATGTTTAGTGTATTCTAGTATACCATTGAAAATCTGTCGCCAAGCACTAGTATTTTTCCGGCCGCAGTACGTGGAAGCCATTACCCATTTTATAGCTTGTGAACTTCTTCGTCCATGCAATCTCTTCTCTTCACTTATCAACAGCAGCAGGTGACGTGGTAGTCAAAAGCTATTTTTTTTTTATTGTGACAGAACAAGCACGAGGCCTCCCTGATGTTAAGTGGCTGATGTAAAGCTAACCTCTGCATATAACAGACACCTTTCGTCACAAGTGACGAATGGCACTGCGCCCGTCACCTGAGGACATATAGTTGTAAGTCTCATGTGCCTGTAATTTTACTGGCTCTCAAGGACAGCTGCCGGAACACACCGTTTGGTGCTTGGCGACAGATTTTCTAATTGAGGGTGGGTCATCGCTAGCCAGGCGGGTACTCGCAAAATGCCCTTTCACCATGCGGTGAAGCTCAAGCCCGCGGCGGGATTCGAACCATGGACCTGCTGCGCGGCAGTCTATAGCCAAAAAATATCAAAATATCATATCAGTAATAAAGAAAATGTTTGAATTAAGAATTTCTTGCTATCTGTTGCTGCTCCTACAAACTGCAGCGTTGCTGGTGAAGTGGCGAAAGCGTCTCATTGGAATTTTGACGTCTGTGTTCAATTACTGTTATGATGGTTATTGGAGTTTTCTGACGAATAATTTCTTCACAACAAGCAGTTTTACTCTCAAACCGCTTTCGACTGTCTTTATAACTACAATGTATAGTATCATCATCAGCCGGAAGACGTTCACTCTTGAACAAAAGCCTCCCCCATAGAACGCCACAAAGAGCGGCTATTAGCAGCTTATAACCATTGGCTACCCGCTACTTCAACGATGTCGTCTGTCACCTAGTGGGGGGCCTACCAACTCTACGTCTTCCGGTGTAATGTGGTAACTATTCGAGAACCTTTCTTCTCCATCGGTTATCAGTTCGTCGTGCAATGTATAGTATAGGATATATATATATTTATATAGCAGAGAAAAGAATTAACGGTGATGGGCCGCGTGGCATACGCAAGCCTTTCAAGGGATACTATGCATTGTATTGATAGAGACAAATTCGAAAATGGTTTGACAATACAACGGCCACTGCCACTTCAGTTTAGATTCAGCCTTAGCGTTTAGACAGGTTGCTATCACCTAGGGAAGTCGTGACAATATGTTTTTATGATAGAATACTTGCAGCGTGTTCGCCACAGTACTCTTACACGTGGAAATAGACTTAGGATCCGTTTCAGAATGTCCTAATAAAGTTTCGGGTTGCTAACCAACACATAAAATAACTAAATGGTAAAAATGACAGTTGACATGCAGCGCGTTTGAAGCTTTAACCGATGGATAGGCTAAATCGATGACTGTGAAACGCAAAGATAGTGTTTTGTTTAGTAAATATGTTCTGGGTAGTAAAACTGGAACTTACTTGAACATTCTGAAACAGCCCCTAAATATTATTTTTCACATGTTTTCAGCAAAGAAGACAAACCTAAAAAGAAGCATAGACCACAAAACTCGAATTTCTACGAGAGAACATTATTATCATTTGAAAATGATCTGGACGACAAGGCGTTCAACACCTGCTTCCCGCAATCCAAGCCGAAGAGAAGACGAGAAATGCTGTGCGCTGTCACAAAGTATGTCCTAGTGTCTACACATTTCTTGTATTTTTGCTCTCGCCTTCCGAATATTAGTTATAAAGGGGTTTTCAACAAGAACTTTGAAAGCGATAGCCTGATCCTTAAAGTGATTAAAAACTTTGATGAAAGAATCGGCATCTTTCAGCGTGCTCGTGGTGGACATTTGCCAGATATCGTTTTTCATTCATAATTGCCAATCTTTTCTCTTCGTAATAGAATAAAAATTTTAATCATCTTCATCTAAATTCTTTATTTTATTTTAGAAAATAAAGTTCTTGTTCAAAAACCGTTTACATTACGAAATGAAATTTATTTAAGGAAGATATAGAGCGCGCTTTTTATATACGAGGATGGATTGAAAAGTTCGCGGCCTAACACATAAATACTTGAACTATTTTAATGTAACTGACCTCATTCGATTTGCTTACTCTATCTGGGAGATTACAGACACTATTGGCATCTCGTATGAACGAACACAAAACATCATAGTCAATGAACTTGGATTTTCTAAGGTTTCTGCGCGGTGGGTACCCAGATTGCTTTCAGTTGAACAAAAACGAATACGGCTCACGATTTCTCGCGACTGTTTGGAAACGTTTGAGGCTGATCCACAAGATTTTTTGGCCAGATTTGTGACAATGGATGAAACCTGGGTACACCACTACAGCCCAGAGTCAAAACAGCAATCCAAGCAGTGGAAAATACCTGATGAACCGACTCCAAAAAAGCCAAAGCAATTTTGTCAGCTGGCAAGGTGATGGTGTCAGTTTTTTGGGATGCTAAGGGTGTCATCATGGTAGACTACCTTGCAAAAGGTGAAACTATAAACTCGGCTTATTACTGCATCCTTTTACGTCGTTTGCGTGAAACAATTAAAGCAAAAAAGCCAGGATTACTCAGCAAGAAAGTGTTGTTTCATCAGGATAATGCACGCGTTCACACGTATGTTGAATCTATGGCTCAAATTCGCGATTGTGGCTTTGAATTACTGCCGCATCCCGCCTATTCCCCTGATTTGGCACCTTCAAACTTTCATTTATTCCCAAACCTAAAAAAACACCTTGGAGGTCAAAAATTTTCATCAAATGAGGAGGTCGAAGCTGCAGTGGGTGACTTTTTTGAAGGCCTTGAAGAAACTTTTTTTATGACTGGCATACAGGCGTTGGAAACCAGATGGAAGAAGTGCATTGAGTTAAGTGGAGATTCCGTGGAAAAATAAAATTACTTTTGTTTATATTACAAATAGTTTTCTTGCTGAGGCCGCGAACTTTTCTATCCACCCTCGTATATAGTGGACAGTGGCTCCGTGGGTGCGATCCCAAGTAAAATTATTCGTTTTCATACAAATTCGGCGTATTTCTTTGAAGTAATGAACTACGCAACCACCATCTCAGTATTCAGTCATAACCTAATCTTACATTAACATTTTTATTTCGCACTGCCAAATATCATAGAAGTAAATTTACATTAGAACGTCAACGCGAGAGCGTGCCGAATTTAATCAAGTCATTTGTGCGATATTCATAGCGCTATATGAACATTATTGCACCATGTCATGACGGACATGGTACGAATCATAGTATTATTATTTTATGCTTGAATTTATGACGTTTATTTTCCATTAAAGTTTCTTAAGATTTGGGCCACTGCTCCTATATATGGCGTGTCCAAGAGTACAAGAAGTACATGAATTGGTTGTTGCCATAAAGTATTATGGTTTATTCTTGATAAAGGCGTGTCGTTTAGGTTCCGTATGCCGACTTCAAGCAAATAATTATCAATATTGAATAATTTACGATATTAGAGTAATGATTACGTCGCTGACGGAAATTTTAACTATGTTTTTTTGGTTTAAAATCTGGAGAAAGTACATTATCTAGAATATTCTGTACATTATTTATTAAGAATTTCGCATGTTAGATTTTATGCAACTGTTTGCATGAAAAAAAAACGACCATATGTATTTTGATAGTTTTGATTGTCCTTTTCACCGATCCTATTAAGTGTTAGAATACTTATAAAAATATTAAGAGCAATATCGATGTAACATATATTAATTTTAATAGTTTAATTTCCAGCAATAGAAGTGCGTATTAATTAACTTAATTAAAACAGTTCAAAGGGAGAATAGACGCGGGCTCTAAGTTCCGAAGGTTTTAAATATTGAGCAATATTTCGTACTGCCCTTTATTTATTTATGAAAGTCAGTTGTGAAGTACAGACGTAAAGTTTAAAAATGATCGATCGATTTTCCAGAAAAATGCTTTGTGAAGTATTATTAGTACGTTTTCTGAGTGGCATGTACCAATTTGGTTCAAGCGAGAAAACTTCCCAGCTAAGTCTTCGCTTCTGTTTCTGATTTGCGTCGTCACGATGCTTTTTCGCAAATATTATACACTACATACGAGCCGAGTAAACGACGAAACTTTAATGAGTATTATATATCTCAAAGGAAAACTTGGTTTCTTATTGCTCAGTTTCTTAGGGGTTCCAATATACACATATTACCCATGGATAGGTCTATAGTCACACAAGACAACCAATCACAGGTGGGCAACACTAACTTGTCACTACTAAGCATTTATGAGCGCCTGGTACCTTATAATATTTTCGATATTGAAAATTTAGTTTATATTTACGGAAGACCAACTTAGTAGCTCAAGTATTATTGATAATTATACCTTCTCTGCAATCCTGTTCTCCTGGTACTTTGAGTCGATTCAAACATGCAACGCACACCACCAATACAATCTCCGGTACAGGGTTCCTCTACCATTTCACCTACACCACGCACTAAAAGGCAGCGGCCAAACAACTCGCCCACTTCACCAATAGTTGTGTACAGTAATAAGCAAGAAGAAATGATGGCTATGTTGACTAGAGTCCTTAAAGAAGTTACAGAGGTGCAAAAAAGTAATACAGAAATTCAAAAATCTAATTCTGAAATGCAAAAGTCACTAGAGTTTCACATAAAAAATTACGAAGAAATGAATACAAGACTTATTGCCCTAGAAGACGAAAAAGTCTCACGTGATGCACACATTATTAACTTGGAAAATAAAATTGACGAGCTGGAAAGACACGCCAGAAGCACGTGCCTAGAACTAAGAGGTATCCCAGTAAAACCTAAGGAGACAAAACAAGATTTGACAGATATCGTTGAAAAGTTGCATTCTAAAACGAGGGTGATTTTAACACCTAATGGAGTTAAAGACATTTATCGAATAAAAGGGAAGCAGAATGGTGAACGGCCAATAGTAGTAGAATATTCTACCAACTTTCAAAAGGTGTCGGCCCTCCAAGCAGTCAGAAAATATAACTCGTCTAATACGACAGATAGGCTCAATACCAGTACTTTAGGTTTTGAAGGTAAAAAGACACCCGTATATGTTTCTGAGTTTCTAACACCGAAAGCCAGGAGGTTATATTTCTTAGCACGAGACTTATCGAAAACCTGTAGCTACGATTTCTGCTGGGCAGCAAATGGAAGGATTTTCCTCCGGAAAAGTGAGGGCTTACCGCCAATAGTCGTGACTAGTGAGCAGCAACTAGAAGACCTGAAGCAAAAAACTAATAACTAATTATAGTGTCTTTTATCTGTATGAACGTACTATAGCAAATACTGTAGAGATAATCATATATATATATTTATTACACTTTTCAAACTTACAAACCATATTACACTTAAACATATTCGAACATATCAACCCATTACTACACATTTCTGCAAAATACAATAATATATACCTAAAATATAGCGTTTTAGCTTTCCATACACAACATATGCCACTTATACAATTCAAAAAACTACTGAAAGATTATAAAACATTAATGAAAATTTTTTTGGTTGCTTTTCGTAGTGTTCAAATTTACAAAAATACTGACTATGGATAGTGTTCAACAAAAAAAATTGTGCAAATTCATAGACGATCTGACTATAGCTGAATCCAAGTTTTGCTTGCCGGAGACATGTAAATCGTTGATTTGTACCAATGATCAGGCCATTAATATTATACATATGAACATAAGAAGCATCAACATGAATTTTAATGGACTAGAATTGCTCTTGGCACGACTTGGATTTGAATGAGATCTAATAGTGCTGACTGAATGCTGGATTGAAAACAATAAACGTTTCCCAACTCTTGAAAACTATAATTCAGCATATTCAAAGCAGTGCATAAATCAAAATGGCGGCATCATTGTCTATTCCAAAATTTCCTTAGACCTTAAGATAGAAGAACCGAGTTTTCAAGAAAGCAATTGTCTTGTAATAAAAATAGGTCAAAGCATAGCTATTATTGCATTATACAGATCACCTTCATTTACTTCCATAGATACATTCCTACACTCATTAGACAACATATTGTCGTCTTGCAAAAAATACCATACAGTTGCAGTCATAGGTGATATTAATATCGATATTCATCCAGAAAATATGAACAAACACTCTTCCGATTATATGGAGTTAATAGCCAATCACGGTCTTCTAGCTACCCATAATATGGTGACTAGAGGTAAACGTTGCTTAGATCACATCATGCTAAAAAGTAGATATCAATGTAAAACTCTAATCTTAAATACCTTTGTAACTGATCATTGTCCTGGCCTGTTGAATATTAAGAAAAAAATCTCAAAGTACCCTGCCCCAAAACTAACTAAAATTAAAGTAGATATGAATCAAATAGCTCAACAAATAAAAATTGCAGATTTCTCCGAAGTTTTACAGTGTCTAGATGCAAATGTTGCAGCTGATCTAATTATAAATAAGTTGATGGCAATTGTTAAAGCAAATACCTGTATCTTTAAAGTTCCGCATAATCAAAGAATTATTAAACCTTGGATAACTCCAGGTATCCTTCGTTGCATTCGAACTAGAGATCGGATGCACTTACGTTTAAAAGAAACTCCCAATAATGAAATCTTAAAGACTACATATTTAAGATACAGAAACTTTTGTACAAATCTTTTAAAAAAACTTAAAATTGACTATCACAGAAAAGAATTGGAAAAAAACAAAAATAATGTTAAAAAAACTTGGCAGTCAATAAGAAATATAACATACACTTCAAAAGTAAAAGTCAGTAATGAAACTTTATTAAAAATAAAAACTAACCCCCTTGAATCCGTTAACTGGGTAAATAATTATTATGCTGAAGTGGGAAGAACTCTAGCCGGTAAAATTGAGTCAGATGGTGGGCATAATCCCTTAACTTGTTGTATTGATCCACAAACTAATTCTATGGGGTTACTCGAAACTGACGTTTTTGAAGTTAATAGTCTCATAAAGGGACTGAAAAATGACTGTGCAGTAGGTTATGATATCATTACATCTACAGTCCTTAAAGGATCGGAGACAACATTAGTACCTATTATCACTCATTTATGCAATCTATGTATCTCTACTGGAAACTTCCCAGGTGCATTCAAAACCTCCATCATTACACCAATATTTAAAAATGGCAATAGAGACAGTGTTGAAAATTACAGGCCAATATACATATTACCATCAATGTCAAAAATTTTAGAAAAGATTATTAATAAACGCCTCAAAATGTACCTGGAAAAGTATAACATTCTTTCATCATGCCAGTATGGTTTCAGAACAGGACTGTCTACCGAAAATGCAGTTTCAGACTTAACCAATTATATAGTTAGTGAGCTTGACAATAAGAAAAAAGTAATAGGGGTATTTTTAGACCTTGCTAAAGCCTTCGACACTGTCTCTATACCTAAGCTTATAAACAAGCTAGAACTGATTGGAGTTCGAGGCACAGCCCTAAAATTGATGAAAAATTACCTAAAAGGGAGAACCCAAAGAACTAGGATTGCCAGTATGATGAGTGATGAGGAATTAATGTCATTTGGGGTTCCACAGGGAAGCGTATTGGGTCCAACACTGTTCCTTATTTATATAAACGATTTGTGTAATCTAAACATAGAGCATGGAAAAATTTTCGCGTATGCTGATGACACCGCTTTAATATTTGTCGGTGATGATTGGGAAGAGGTCCGTACCCGTGCAGAGGTTGGACTAAGAGCAGTGACTCGATGGTTGAGGGACAATTTGCTTTCTCTAAATACAGAGAAAACCAAATTTGTGCCGTTTACTTATGCACGTAGAAGGACACCTTCTCTTAATATTAAAGTCCACTTCAATTGCCCAACCACAGACTGTAAATGTCCAAACTTGGAATGCGTTGAAAGCATTAAATATTTAGGAGTAAATATAGATCGACGACTAAGTTGGAAAACCCACATAGTTAACCTCAGTAGTAGAGTGAGGAAATTAATATTTGTGTTTAAACACCTACGTGAGGTTGCAGATCGAACATTAATAATAAGTGTTTACAATGTACTCTGCAAATCAATACTCACTTACTGCAATAAGTCATGGGGTGGAGCATGTCCTACTTACATGTTGGCCTTGGAACGTGCTCAAAGAGCAGTGTTAAAGGTAGCAACGCATAAACCTTACATGTTCCCCACCGTAGATTTGTACAAAGATTGTGATGTATTAACAGTTCGCCAGCTATTTGTACTAAATATTTTACTAGCTAAACAAAAGCAAACAACATTAAAAGAAAGATTGATATCTTCCAATAAGAGAAGAAAAGACATTGTTTTTCATAGACAAAAATTTAATACTCAATCAGCTAAACTTCATCAGGGTTTCCTCAGTTCATTTTTGTACAATAAAATTAGTAAATTTATTCCCAGCTTACCAACACTTAAAATACGAGAAGCCAAACGTTCAGTTGAAAAGTGGTTAAAAACGCTCAACTATGAAGATACTGAAAAGTTACTTCAAGTTATTAGGTAAAATCTTTCAAAACTTATATACCCCTTCTCATATATCCCCATTAACATACATACACACACACACACACACACACACACACACACACACACATACACACACACACACATACACACCCTCAAACATACAACACAAAGAATAGTGCACACACACAATAATATATAATAGAGATACATTTAATAGATATTAAGATTATGAAATATTTCTTTTACCAACAATAGTATAAGTTTATTTTCGAAACTAAATTTATGTCCTCGCTGTAAATTTATAATTGAGTCCTCGAAGGAAGCAGACGCTCACGATACAAGAATTATTCTTAGTGTGGGCTATGCATGACATTATAATATATAGTAAAAACCATTAAAACATCATTCTATGTACGTATTGTTTTAAAGTTTGTAAATTTCTTTAAATTGTGTTATAATGAGAAATGTACTGATGTGTGTATTTAATGAGTAATAAACAAACATTATTATTATTATTATTATTATTAAGAAAAAAAGATAAGTCACTACAGCAAATCTTTGTCTTCGAATTACCGAAATGTACGCGATTATTTGACCTACATCGCGATGACGCATATTCGCACAATCGCAATCTATCTGGCTATAGCATTCTAAACAGCCAAAAACTTGACACTCTAATGAAATCTTTGGAAAAGTAATGGCGCAGATGTGGACTGCTGTGGGGATCAATAATACGGATTCTACCGTGGGCTTAAACTTCACCGCGTGGTGGTAGGGCTTTTTGCGAGTATCAGCCAGGCTTGGTTCCACATTTAAATTGAAAATATGTCGCCTAGCACTTACAGTGAGATCCAGAACCTGCCCTTAACAGCCAGGCTTAAATAAGAAAGGAATGGCTATTAAGCTGCCCTTAATAGCCAATCCTTTCTTATTTAAGCCTGTTAACTAAACTCGACCACATCAACATCACTTACCAATAGGTATGATAGTGGCAACCTATCAGCTGTTAGAAAATACAAGTAGAAAATATGTCGCCAAGCACCTAACGGTGTGTTCCGGAAACTGTCCTTGAGTCGTACTTTCTAAAATAAGCATATTTACCATCCTCGAACACATAATCGCTTGCCAAAGAGTGACATAATGGTATCTAACATATCAGCTGTAAAAAACGTTACTTTTCTTCCATTTTCAGGAGGCCAGCACGCTACATAGACCCTGTAACAAAACTCCCGTACAGAAGCGTCGACGCGTTCCGTATCATCAGAGAAGCTTATTACCAACAATTAGAAGCGAGAGGTGACAGAAACGACCCGCAGGTCGCCGAGTGGTTGAAATGGAGGCGGGCCAACTCAACATCGTCCTATGTGCAAATACATATAAAATGAAACTTATGGTGAAGATATAATGCTCAATTTCGCAAATTGATAAATGTGAGTAACGTTGTATCGTAATGGAACAAGAAATGTAGTACTGACAATATTATGCTTCACTTGTAAGTTGATAATTGTGTAGAAAGTTTCAGATTCTTGTATTTTCAATGAATAGCTTCGACTGTTAAACAAAATTGAAGAAGTGAGATGACTTCCTCGTATTTTTGTTAGAAATAATAGTATAGATAATATTAGATAAAATGAATTGTAATGTAGACTATTAAATTATAAATACTTAGTGGGATATTTTTGCTTTTTAATACTTTTTAGTAGTTAGGGAATTGTCGTCATCTTTTAAAAATAGACGAAATGCCCTATGTCGTGTGCATAAAGTTAGGTCCGTAAATCTTTCTCAATAGCCTAGTATTAAATGATCTATGATCATATCCATAGATAGCAGAATATCTAGTTGGTTGTATGAATACAGATAAATCGAGTCATATGTGGTCATATCTAAAACGTAGTATTACTTACTCAGTGGTCATATCTACATCTCACATTATCATGTAAAGTATATTATTCAAATATATTATGATACTGTAAAACAAGCCCAATAATGTCTTGTCCGCAGTTGTGTTTTAGGGTTCTGTACTAGAAAACGGGATCTATTAACCAACCACAGCTTAAATATTCATACAGTCGTTAAAAGTAGGCGTCTAGACAGGGTAATCGTGCGGGGTGTGGAGAGACAAGACGCGGGGGCACCGTCCCAAATTTCATACACATTGGCCGCCGTATTTAATTTGTAGTCGGGGACACGCCGTATAGTTCTAACACGTATTTGTTTCAATAAATAAAATATTACTTTTATCCCGTGTGCCGTACGAGACTACAAGTCGTCGTTTCGCGCAACAAAACAACTTGGTTTACATCAGCTCTCATACACAGACAAGTAAATATAAATATTTAATGAATAATATTTTATTAATTTCATGCCAAATTACCAATGTACACAAAATAGCGGAGTCGCAGAAGCGACTGCACGTGGCAGACATTAGTACAATCTTTGTTGTATTATGTGCATAGTTTTGATTTAGCCCATGTTGGTTATTTGCCCATAGGTGATGACGTTGAAGTTGTCTAGAATTTCTTAAATAAGGTGTTATTTTTAAAGCTTCTTGGGGTGGTGAGTACGAAAACGGCATCCATTTTAAGTTTCAAGCCGGCGGAATTTATTATGAATGATAAGGTTTTTAGGGTGCTGGTCACACAGAAAGCATCTATGAGATCCAAGATGGCGCACACATTTTTCTGAATTATTTTATTCAGAAAAATGTCAATCAATCAATCAATTATTTATTTACTGAAAATGTGTACAATGTATAGGGTCTTAAATATTTCAAAGTGAACCAACATTTTCAACCGATAATAGGCATGCAAAATCAGTTTAAGACTTCAGTTTAAACTTTCATTATAAGTAATTAATTATTATTTTTTAACATTCTTAGGTCACGCTTTAATTAGTAATTTTATAATGTAACCATAAATTATAATGAATATATGTCAATAAAATTAGAATAATAATAATAATATCTATAAGTAATACATTGTAATATACACATTAAAGCTTACATAATTAAAAGATTTTTATCATTTAGGAAATCTGTAACAGTATAGTAACATTTATCAATAAGTAGTGAACGTAATTTAATTTTAAAATTGAGTAAATTAGAGCTTTTAATACATTCTGGTAGTTTATTAAATATTTTCGGAGCCATACAGAATACGCTTTTACCCATAAGAGTAGTCTTAGACTGCCTTAAACAGAGCTTTGATTTATTACGTAAATTTTTATAACTTATTACATCACTCAACGTTGGAAAATAGCTAGGATTGGTTTATACAAATATTGCAACTTCATAGATGTACATGCACGGTAATGTTAAAATTTTCATTGATATAAAATAAGATTTACAACTATCTCTCGGCTTATACGTTTCTTTTGTGCGATAAAAACATCGTTTTTATTTGTGGAATTACCTCAAAATATATCGTACCCCCGTATCGCAAAAAAGAAGCAACACTACCATGGTACGCTGTTAGCGCAGTTTCTATACTCACTACCTTAGATAGATGATACAGAGCATATGCCATACTATTTATTTTTTTCGTCAAACTTTCAATTTGTGATTTCCATGTCAGATGTCTATCTATATTTAGTCCTAAAAATTTCGTCACATGGGTTTCATCTATAATATCATTCAAACAATTTATGTCATAATTAATATTTATACTTTGTTGATAAAAATGCATTGATTTAGTCTTATTTAAATTTATGGTCAGAATATTACCTTGCAACCAGTTCATAGCATCTTTTAATGCGTCATTAATATCAGTCTTAAAATCTCTATCATTCTTATTTATTATCAAAGTAATATCGTCCGCAAAAAGTACCATCGGATGTTTTATACATTTTGGTAGATCATTGATGTAACAAAGGAATAATAGTGGTCCCAGAACGCTTCCCTGAGGAACTCCAAATGCAACATTCTCTGACTTTGACAAAAAGATTTCTCTCATGTGTCCGCTATCTTGGTCTATGGTTAGTGGTTATTGGGGTGCTGATTACAAAAATTACATCTGTTTTAAATCCAAAATGGTAAACACGTTTTCTTTAACATATTGGTCTTAATAGTATTATAAGTAAAAAATTAAACAATTCATATCAAAATTGTATATTAGTCACATCAAAAAAAATTACAACCCTAGTCGTTGTGGCCAGCATTTTGCAGCGTAGGCTTTTCTGAAAAAATCGAAGGCATTCAATCATTGTATGATTCTTACACTGTGCTAAGTCTCAGCTGTCTTTGCGCCCGTCCGCCCGATAGATCTTTAAAGGGCTGTGTCTTTGAAAGGGTAGGCAGCCGGTTAAATTATTCAAAGAATATGTGTTATTATGCCGAATTGCCTAACAAATAAAATAATAAGAAAACTTAAAACGTGTAATATTGAAATTCTCGTTAGTCCAGTTGCCAGTCTGTTCACGGGCGCAAGCAAATATGAGTAGCAAAAGTCCTTGATATATCAATAGAGTTTATTTCAGGAATAAATAGTTACAATAGAAGCTTATACCTTAAAAATAAGATTCAAAATCTGTACAAATTGTACAAGAATATATAACTAATCTTAAAATTATTATGTTTCGGAAAAAAATATATGTTCGTTTCTTAACACCTATAATAATAATAGTAGGAATAAAGGAAGTATGTCATTATGGTCAAATTATTGTTGTTCAAATTTTATAATACATCATTCATAAAACTCATGAAGGCTTTCAAAGTGGCAACCAATTCTTTTAGAGGCAATTTAATCGCAGCGGTACGCGATATTCCAATACTATAAAATGATTTAGTGCCTGAATTTGCACTAAAGAATTAACAAAAAATTCACCGAAATCTGTGCCTCATTGATACGATGAGTTGTATTTAAGATACTGTTCAATGACGAAAATCATAATATTATGATTTTCTTCATTGAACAGTGTAAATACCCAAAAGAGGCGTTTTTCATCTTCATATGAAGATGAAAACGCCTCTTTTGGGTATTTACTTATTATTATGTTAGTTTACCTACTCCAGAGTTCATTTGATCCATTCACAAAAAGTTGACCTTTGAAATAAAAAACAATCATATCACCTATATTTTAAACCCTTGAGTATTAACTAATTTAAAGGTACTAGTAAAATACTGTCATTTTTACAGTCAAAATTAAAGATCAGCCGAGAATTTAGTATTCAATCTTAAATCTGGCACGCTATTTCTCCGAACTTTCTTTTCAAGTAGTTCTTTTAACGTTATAAGTCCAGAAGCTTTAGCATCTAGACGTGAATGAAACTTGGACGGGTCGGTCGTAGGCAAGTAAGGATATTCTTTAAGATATGACTGAGCACCTCTTGTTTTAATTTCGTCGGAAAAATCGCTTAGCTGTGACGTACCCATTTCGTAAGGACTTATTTTGCCATCAGAAATGTTTTCCATGGATCGAAAAGCCTCAAGAACAGCTTTCTTATGTGGTATGCCTCTCAAACTTCCTTGTCTACTTAATCTACCCTCCATTACATCACTGAAAAGGTCATCGACATGGAATTTTTCTGATATCTTAACTAGTTTTGATGACTCCTTTTGTTCTTCTTTTTGACCTTCTTGCATTTGAGTCCAATACTTGGCCAACTCTGAAGATGGCATTGAATGTGACTTCTTCTTTTTCTTAAGCCTTTTCCGTGGCTGTTCATTTTCAAGAGATTCTGATGATTTGTTCAGAAGTAACATTTCACATTCATTTAATTTACGTGGCTTCTTATCCTCTCTTAATTCTTCCAAAGATTGGAAGAATTGTTTAGCTTCTTTGAAACGATTTTTGTAATCTATGTGTGGTTTTGCAGTTATTATAGGGGAAGATTCACTTGATTTATCAGGACTGCTTTCTACTATTTCTAATTCGATGTCAGACAGGCTAATATAGGTGGTTTTCTTATTAGAATCTCTAGTAGTAGGACCTATATCTATAGATTCGTTGTCTGTATTAACATCTACACTCTCAAAACTTGTCGATTCGGATACTTTGCTGGTTCTATGACATGGTCTTGGTGTGACTTCTGGTGTAGATGTGCTGCTGCTGTCAAGTCTTATGTGGTTTGGCGTGTCTAGATTTTTTTCAGCTCCTGCAACAGAAAACTTTCATTTATTATTTCCATCTGCAATTCTTAGTTCCTTGATTACTTTACATATAAAAACACTTTCACAGTACCTGAACTGATGGAGTGCCGACTGTGGGAGTCTTCAGAACTCGGCCTATATATCCGCTTGACTGGCTTTGGTTCTACAGAAGTTTGTGTCACATTCTCGTACAATGATATAAAACTTTTTACGTTTATTTTAGGTAATTCATCATAAGATTTGTGTTTGTCTAACCCGTCGTCCGATTCATTTGGTATTTTACTGAAAATATCCATTTCAGATTTACTGATAGATGTCTTACGTAATACATTTTCTTTTTTATACTTATCAATATGTGATGGTTTATTATTTTTATTTGATATTTTCCGAATATTCACGTCTTTCCTTTCATCAAGTTTGTTGACTTCAGTTTCATTAAAGCTTTTGTTAAAACTTGTATGTGTCATCCTAGATCTTATGTTTTCTATTGGTACGTTATCTTGAGTTATTTCCAATATGACCTTGTTCGATACAATTTTTGGTGTATTCTTATTCGTGTCAGACTCCATAGACGTGATGCCTTTCTCACTGTCTTTTCTTTGATAAATATTATGCATCGATTGACTCTTTCTCTGCATCCACGGTAAAGGTTCTGTATTAGACATATTATGGAACAAAGATATGCGACTGGAAACTAAACCGCTGTCGGTTAAACAGCTGTCGGTGCTTACTTCAACTATTTCCGTTGGGAAGTTTTCTACAATGTTGCTCGGTTTACCCGTAAATGTGTCTATTTTGTTTAAAATATGTTTTCGTGACGTTCCAAAGAATCGTTTTGGACTTGTTTCAAAAGCTTTAAAAACTTCTTCAGGTAGTTCTTGTTTGAATGGCATGGTTAATTTTGATTTAGCATCCCTTCCGTTAGTATTAGGCACTGGGAATATTTTATTACGTTGCGGTGATTTTGATGCACTTCTAGATGACCTGGACCTAAGATCATGCTCAAAATCTTCAGTTTCTGATTCCAGTTTTTCGTCCCAGTACTTTTTCAATTTTTTTACTAATTTCTCGTTATTTTTTTCTGTATCTTCATTCTTAATGGGTTCTTGAATTATAATTTCAGATTTGCTTATTCCAATTTGTTTGATAAGTTGGGCTTGCTGGCCATTGCCTGCGCTTAGAAAGTTTTTGACTATTTGCTTACCCTTTCGTTTGCTAAGAGAATCTTGTTTCAATTGCTTAGCGGATATTCGCCGTTTCTTGTGATGTTTGGTGGATTCTTCTGTCTTAGCCTCAATTTGTCGTATTTTCTCATCCCAATACATTTTTTTCTCTAGAACTATGTTGCTACTCTTATCTCCAAACTGTGTTTCGTCTTTATGTTCACTATGATATTTCAGATATGGTTCGTTTGTTGTGGCGTGAAGGATTGGACTTACTGATACTGATTCAGTGACATTTGTCTGAACCTCAGAAATCTTTCCTTCGTGATCTGGCATGTGTCTCGTCACATCTGATAACTTCTCAGATGCAGATTCGACACCACTGTCTTCAATTGTTTGTTTCACTTCGATAATTTGAAGTTGTTTTTCTTCGATAGTAGTATCGGAACTATTTTCTGAATTAGGAAAGTATTCTTGGTAGACGTCGTTAAGTTCAGCAAATGCCACTGTTACAGGATCAGTTTCGTCGTGTTTCAAAGATGTATCCCTCATGCCCGAAGATATGCTGCGGTCACTTTCTTCGATGATTGGCGTGAAAATTGGTCGTTTTACATCCCACCTGTATGATTTAGCCTCTTCCTGAACTTTATGTGTATCATTTAACTCGCCACAAGTTTGCCACAATTCTCTTTCAGCTGGTCCCATATTGCATAGCTCTGTTTCATTATTATTACTACCAGGAGAAAAGTGTTTACCAAAAGACTCTGTATTGGATGCGTTTTCATTATTATTTGCGTCTGGAGAGCTGTTGTTATCATCTATACTTACATATGCAGAGTCCCATATGTCTTTTCGAGGTGAAAAGTCGCGGTTAGTGTGAGATGTTTCGTTTCTGTAGGGCTCATATTGATTGTCACTACTAGTCGAAGCATTAGAATTGTCGATTGGGTCCGTTAGGCTAGAATCTAAACTGTGGAACGTTGAGGAGGTAATAATTTGATCTTTTGCTTTGGGTAAAATAGTATGTAAAGGTGTTGAAAACACGGAGGGTAAAATATCTTTCGGTGTTTCTCCAATTTTCGAGTTAGGTTCATCATTGTGTTTTCGTTCGTTTATAATTTCCATTGCCGGTTCAGGAGATGAAGCTTTTATTAAAGGTGGCAAAGATACCGGTGCTCCTATTATAAAATCAGTCATTGGGGGTTGATCATAATGCGTTGATTGCAGCTGATGTACAAAAAATGGATTGAGAAACTCATTACGCAATGTTTCTTCAATAATAAGTTCGTTTTTAGGATCTAAATAGGGAGAGTCAACACGATTTGCGACAGTACCAGTTATTATTTTGTAAACAGGCGTCTTTGGTCTCTCTAAATTTCTAATATCTTCTTCAAAAAATGGATTAGTAATTGAACCTGGTGGTGTGTCGTTTTCATCCACAATAATCTTTATCGAGCTGTCTCTAGTTTCTTCATTTTGAGAATTGTTCCTCTGAAATTCAGTTTTCACAAAAGTACCCAATTTCTTTTCGACTATGAAATCTTCATTAGCATCTGCCAAAAATGGATTGTTGTTACTCAGAGGAGTCATCCTGTCTACAGAAATGTTATCGATTTCAGTCTGCTCTTCTTCAGGTATTTTTTCTAAACTATCAGGGGTGCATGAACTCATAGAATTATCATATGGGTTTATAGCTCCATGCAATACTTTGGTAACTGGATTATCATCTTCAAAATATGATTTTGCCTTTTCAGTCCTTATTGATACTGATATGCTTTCCGGGACTATGTATTTGTCACGATTCTCACTCAAAATAAATGGATTTAAGTTTATGTCACTAAATGTGGAATTAACAACGTCGGGAATGTCAGTTTGATTTCTAGTGGATATAAAAGTGTTTTCTTTGATCTCTGCTTGTGGTGGATTAGTGCATTTTTTACTTTTTTTACTGATTTCGAGAAATATTTTACAGATACGATTCATTTTTATGATTCTTTGTGCCACTTTGTGGAATTTTCGAGGTTTCGTTTTTCTTTCTTTCATGGAGATATAATCTCTAACTTCAGTAACAGAAGTAGAACGTTCATTTTCTAAGTCCGTACTCATCAAAAGTTGCTTTGCTTCATCTTCACTGATTTTTTCTAAAGCCCCATTTTCTCTGAGCAGCATTTTTTCCGTAACAAAGTCGACTATTCTTAGGACCACTTTTCTGTCTGTTTTTACGTCAACTATATCAATTTCTTCTCCGTCCTCTAAACAGAAGTTCTCTTTTTCTAATATATCTACTATGTTGTAAGATGCTGTTATCATAAAAGGTGATCCAACTATATTCTGTCCTCTGCTTGTAATAGACACTTCATATTTTCCTTCCAATGGTACTGTGTAAAATATTTTTGTATGGTCTTCACGTTTCAGCTCTTCGATTTCTATGTCATAGACTGTTTTTGGAATAAAATATGTTTTGTTCATGTCGTTTTTTCCATAACTTCTCAAGTACGTTGCACCCTGAGTTATTGGCAAAGCATTTTCTGTGAATGTTTGTTTTGATTGTAAACCGAGCAACTTTTGTCTGATCTTTTGCGCTTTGCCCAATATTGGAGAAAGGACAGTCATGCCATAAATGTCTTTTGGACCTCTTATCAATATTGTAATGGCCCCTGGATCCAGAGCTTGTTGTGCGGTTGGGTAAATTTTAAATGACATTTTATGTTTGACTTGGGCAGCTGTTAGGCCTGATCCTTTCGCGACATAATCAATGATGAATTGAGTGGTTTCCGGAGAAGTTCTTTGAGACGTTGGTTTTGAAACTGGAGGCGTTATTTTTGAGAGAGCTTCACGTATGCGGTCTAAATATGTGGCTAGCTTCCATTCTTGGTGTCTGCTTAGTGAGTCGTTCGACTCCAGCTCGTGGCGGGAGAAGACCTGGAAAAATACAACAGAACTTAGAAACATGTTTGACACTCAAGAGCGTAGGCGTTTGAAGGTTTAGGATAACTGAACAAGTATGAACATGTGATAGTACAATAAGATATGTAATTTTTTTAAAGAACTTTATGTTTTTAAAGAAGGTCTCATGTCCCGTCTCGTAAAGAGTTCGAGTTCGAAACTATAGTTATAATGTTCCAACGTCTACAAGTGAGTTAATCCCGTCATACATTGTACACTTCCTTAATAATATTTAACAGTTTTTTGCCCTTACGTATGGTACGCGTTACCTAGTTTAGGGATATAGTATTTAAAAAGGCGCTGCTGTAAAGGTAGAAGATAGGTAATTCTGTACAACAAATCATTTAGTTTTAGCCGCGCGGGATGTCCAACAAAACTACATGTCAATAACACGAGTTTATTGTTGATGTACGTTAAACTTATCGACTTAAAAGTATTACAGTATTTAAATAAAAAATGTATTGTCTAAAAATTGTAGATGGCAAATCGAACAGTGACTTCTATGTGAAAAGGAAAATTTTCGTGCTTTTCAGTCAGAGCGATTGTCTGAAAGCACATTGTAGCGTGCTCCGATATAAACCTTGTTTCGACAGAAGTTTTTCTGAGTTAACTTCAATGAATACGTAAAGGCTCTTAATATTATTGTAATCGTATTATGAAAGGGAATAAATACTCACAGGCTCAACACCAAGATAATGGTCTGCTATAGCTTGCGCGTGCTTCAAGGACAGCTTGGTGGGAGGATGTCCTGCGCACGCGCCCGGCAGAGACCCATCCAGTACACTGCATAGTATCCAGCCGTGTTGCCACACTGTGTCCAAGTGTTCTATGCGTACGGGGCCTGTTTCGCAGAGCCATTGCAATACCGCTTGCTTTTGTTCCTCGCTTGAGAATATGACTGTAATAAGAGAATGGTTACGAATGAGCAATTTTTTAAAGCATTATGAGATATATCCAGTTAATTGAAATTAACTGTTATATAAAAAGTATTTATAATAGTACTAGCGGCCCGCCCCGGCTTCGCACGGGTAATTCCGACTTTAAATTGAGATGTAAGCTATCCTATCTTTCAATTTAAAATCGGTTCAGTAGTTTTTATTATTACGCGTGAAAAATATAGCTTATAGAATCATGTACTTTTCTGTACTGTAACAGCCGCATTGTCCACTGCTGAACACACCCTTCCCTATTAAGGGGGTATTTGCCATAATCCCCACGCTTGGCAGGCGTCTTGGGGATCGCAGTGTAAGTTGGCAGTTCTTTAGAAGGCACTGCTGCCCACCTTCCGGTATTTTTCCCTTAGTCGCCTCTTACGACACCTGATTACTGACACACGGGATGATATGGAGAGGCGCAATTCTAACCCGGCACCCCACGGGGCAATCATGTACCTAACTGTAATTTATCTGGCTCTGGTCGTTCACTCCGATATGCAATAACACAAATAAATCTCTTAACGGCGGATGAATAAATATTTAAATTGTCTAAAAGCCTTTACTACAATAAATCAAAAACATTTAAAGAATTAGGTAGTTAAAATACTCTTAATGCCAACAACTACCAGATACATTGATTATTTTGTTAGAAATATGTATTAATAAATTATGGGAACCAGCTTCAATTAGGTACGCTGGAAAGTACGCAACTAATTAACCAGCGAAATTACAGCGAGTATTTCAGCACCGCTACCCTTTTTGTTCTGTGGTTAGGCTACGCTTATCACATCACGTTACTAAGCAGAACATTAGACGGGATTGTCACAAGATTTATTTCGAAATGAGTTTGAAACATTTTATAAAAAAAATATATTTCGCCATCATCATAATTGTGTAACGCCTGAATCAATTAGTAGCATAGAGTATCTACTATTTTAACATTATTGAATTTCTCGTTGCTGGTTCTCATACTGAGTTTTCGAAGCAGTGGCAGTCGTGCGATAATAGCTATGGGCCGCCGAGCCGCAGGGATATGGTTCTTTCCAGCTTGAGTTTCACAGCATGGTGGAAGGGCATTTTGCAAATGCTCACCTGGTTAACAACCACCTTCGAGGAGAGAATCTGTCGCCAAACACCGAATAGTGTTTTCCGGCAGCAGTTCTCGAGACCCAGTAAATTAAGAGCGCATGACATTTGGAGACCGTATGTCTCAGGATGATGGGCGCAGTGCAGTTCGTCACATGGAATGAGAATAATAGGCAGAGGTTACCGATTGAAATCAGGTCCATTCCGTCACAAACCCGCAAAAAAAGGTACAGATGACGAAAAATCTTCTCAATGGCAACACTGAACCACTGCCGGGAAGACATGTCTTACAGGGTGCGGAGTGCGTCCGGCGCACGTTAGAATATTTGACATTTTCTTACAATATGACTAAATAACGCCGCTCTAAATAAGGAGGTAAATGAGACATAATTCTAAGAGAACACATTACATAATTATGCTTAAATTACAATTATGTACATATATGTAGGTACATGTACGTACCAATAGCGGTGAATTCGACTCCGCGCATACCACTTCTAGAAGACTACCCGTTCCGTTGTCCACTTGTTAAAAGAGATATCTATCACAATTTTATTACTTGTCCGCAATTTGACTTTTATTATACTCTTTACCTTATATAAATAAGCAGTTAAATGAAATTAAAAACCGTAAAATCTTATTTAATGTGATAAAATTTATCAGTAGAAGATTACCGTTTTAACGGTGCTTTCTTTTCTAATCTATGTCTAACCATGATCTCCGCGTGACCTTATTGGGTATCAGCCTATATGGCTTTCTTAATTGCAATAGAACAGCGTGACGGGTAAATTTTCCAAGTTACGGACTTCTCGCAGTGGCCCTCTAGAAATATGTGGCCCTCTTTCTTTAGAATCTTTTAATGGCAAAATTATGTAGTTGACCTTCCTAAGAGCCTCATAGACGCCACTTTTTGTATTGTGGGTACACCGACGTGCCCGAGGGGTGCTGGGCTGGAATATCCCCCCCATCTCTGGGGTCATAAAGGGTGACTAAGAGTAATACACCCGAAGGTGGGTAGCAGCGCTTTCTGAGAAACTGATATCTCAGACTGCGATCGCCAAGACGCCTGCCAAACGTGGGGATTATGGCAAACCCCCTAAATGGGGGAGGCTGTGTTCAGCAGTGGACAGAGCGGCTGATACAGTACACAGTACACCGACGTGACTTCAGAAAAGGCACGTAGCCCAGCTGAACAAATTTCACCGCCTTCCAGTCAAACTTCCAACCACCAAGCATATTCAGGAGATATTGACATATTCTCTGAATGGATCACCGGAGCTTGTCACTGGTTAGGCTTTCATGATTTTGCGTAGGTAGATCCATTTTATATAAAAAATGTGCTCTTAAAAGAAGTTTTAATATATTTTTATTTATAGCTGATAGGCTAGTCTTTTACCATCTCACCTGATTGTAAGTGATGATGAGGTTAAAGATAAAAGAGAATACAAGTTCAGGCTAACCTAGAATTACTGGCTCTCAAGGACAGCTGCCGCCATACGCTAGTAGGTGCTTGGCGACAGATTCTCCACTAGGGGGTGATAGCTAGCCAGGTAGGCATTCGTAAAATGCTCTAACACCATGCTATAACTTCTTCCTAAAGCTGAAACGTGCCCTCCGAAGCATGGGGGCGCTCAGTAGTAGGTAATGCCTCTAGCGGTCACCCATCCAATACATAACCGCAGCGGACGTTGCTCACTTAGTTGATCGGGTAAGAACGACTAAGTAAGCTACGCTAAGAGCGCTGCCAAACAGTTAAGTTTACCAACTTTTTTATGTCTACATTCAAAAGATTCACATCAAACCGTAGTTTAATAGTTATAGGGTGAGAATTTTTTGGGCTGATTGTATTTTATGGAACATATACAAAATATAATAGAGACAACGTAAGTAGGTAACTCACACGAAAAATAATTGTTCGATGATAACAATGGGTTATTGTTGATTCGGAGATTTTGTGTGCATATAATAGACTTTAAGTACCTAGCCGACAATCTTATTTGCACATCTTATCAAGATGTTATTCATTGTAGCTGAGCCTTGATTCTGTGATCTACTTTAGAGGTCAGAATACGAGACTATATTCTTTTTTGTGACTGAATGCTTTCACGATTAATGCAGTTTTTGGCTTTGATTTGTATTTTGCCTTTTCTCATAAGTCGCCTGTGAACCGCGTCAGATATATTTGTATTATTCACCCAAGGACATCTTGATGTATAGCTTTGTTTAGCTCTAGCCGGACAAGGGATAAAGAGATCAGTGTAAGTAGCCCCAATCTTCTCTCTATCTTATCTATGTTATCAATAGTCTCTAAAGTTGTAGTCGGTATGCAATCACCATTCAGCAACGTAAATAAGAAACTGCTGCTCTCAGAAGAGAGTTAGGGGAGCGTTTCCAACGTCCATGACCACATATATGCCTTGCGCCGCCTCCAGCTCGGGATATTCAGCTATAACTAATCATAGATACATTCTAGCTCGCAAAAACGTTGATGATATTACTTCAGCAACGAAAGTAAGAAAATCTGCTGACTCTAGAAGAACGCGGCGCCCAGGCGCCATATCAATGGTGAGTTGACAGGATTGACCCTATTTACCACCTCAGTCAGTAGCGTTAGATGCTACTTACGTCAATTTGTAGTCTGTCACTTTGGAATGTTTGGATAAAAAACGTAGTGCTTGTGTAAACTAGCTTCAAAAGGTAATTTTTTTACTTCAGTAACGTAAACAAAACCTGCTGCAACCAAAAGATATCGGTATGGGACAACATTTATATAATTTTGTCCCCTGCCGATTAATACCACTTTGAGATATGGGATAAAATTTGTATTTCCTACTTATTAGCTTTAAAAGCGTATTTCTATGAGAGAGAATATCACAAGACCATAGAGTTGTCAGGATTGCGTGGAACGCCACTGACCATATTGGGATATTTTTTGAAATTTCTTATCCATACTTACTAGCTCGAAAAATGTGTTCAATGTACTCGTACTTTCGCAACGTAAACAAGAAGTTCTCATGCCCCTAGAAGGAGTTAACAGAGCCGCAGGTGCTAGGTATTTGAGATTAGTCAAAATTGCGTCGAACGCCACTGACCATACTGAGATATTCCTTGAAATTACTTATTAATACTTACTAGCTCGAAAGGCGTTATCAATGTACTTCAGCAACGTAAACAAGAAGCTCTGCTGCCCCCAGAAGAGAGTTAGCAGCGTAGCAGGCGCCAGGTACCGCAGAGTTGTCAGGATTGCGTCCAACGCCGCTGACCACATACCGCGCTCCGCCTCCAGCTCAGGATATTCAGGGATAGGGAACAACCCTGGAACAAAAACGGAACTTATTTTAATTAGGTACTTTTTTGTCGACTGTTTTATTTGTATCTAGTTGATATTAGGTTCCTAGTCGTTGCAATCTCGAATGTTACCTATGATTTTAATGAGTATACTTTTGTAGGAGGCTGCCATATTATCATAGATAAATAAATTTGACAGCGAGCTATCTAACTTTACTCGCATTTTGGAAATAGTTAAACGTACTGCCTCTCCTCCTAAAAATACTTAGGACCTAGAATACAGTAAAACTAATTCTAAAAACGCAATGATTTTCGATATGCTACAAACATATACGACTACGTTAACTGAACCCAAATAATGACTCTTTTTTATAAATCTTTAATAAAGTCATTGAAGAAAAATGTACAATGTAACATATAATATAGTGTTACCCCGCATTACATACTTCATGTTTCAATACAATTGGGAGCAAGATATATAAATCTAAGTGAACAAAAAATTTTTGACTTGTGACCACTCGACAAATAAGTAAATTTTTTCACCTACACAACGACTTATTTGTGATGGTTAAGTTTTATACAGCGGAAAACTGCTTTGTAGGTAAATACACTCGAGAGCAATGAATCCGGGTCACTTAAAGAATGTTAAAAATCTCGGAAACTAAAAATGATAGGTTAATGCAATAAATTGTATTTAATAGACAATGTAATACTCCTTAAATGAAAGTAAAAAAAATATGAGTCACCATACATTTTATTAACACAAAATTACATAAAGAAAAAAACTGCTGATCTCTCCTTAAAACAAAAATAGGAAACATGAAATTTTTGAACTTTATTACGATTTTCTTGAATTTTAATACTTCGTATTGCCTCCTCGTGCTTCCATTACTGCGTTTACGCGGTTTGGCATGCTGTACACCAAGTTCCTTATACGATTTTGGGGAATATTCTCCCATTCCTCTGTGAGAGCAATTTTGAGCTCACGAAGCGTGATTGGGGGAGGGTTTCGTTGTTTTACGCATCTGCCTAGCTCGTCCCAAGCATGCTCGATCGGGTTGATATCCGGGCTGCGCGCTGGCCACTCCATACGAGTAATGTTCATCTCTTGAAGGTAGTCAATCACAATCCTACCTGTATGAGGTCGGGCATTGTCATGCATAAATATAGCATCCTCACCTAAATTGACCATAAATGGACCAACGTGATCATTGAGGATTTCTTCCACATATCTTACGCTAGTTAAAGAGCCGTTTTCTATGATCACCAGCTCTGTGCGACTTTCAGAAGAAATTCCGGCCCACACAAGTACAGACCCACCACCGTAGGCTACTTTTTCTTCGATGCATGCTTGCTTGAATCTTTCCCCTGGTCTTCGATACACTCTGTGTCTTCCATCGTGCTTGTAGAGCATAAATTTTGATTCGTCGGAGAACATAACTTTTGACCAATCTTCAATACTCCAATTTACGTGGCTCTGGGCATATCTTAGTCTCGAAATACGATGCCCACGCTCCAGTTTAGGGCCGTTTGCAGGTCTAAGGGGTTTTAAGTTAGATTCAGCAAGCCGACGTCTTACTGTCCATGCACTTGGGTTACTTCCTCCGAGGCGTCGAAACTGATTGGTGAGTTCAGTTCCTGTGAGAAAGCGATTTCGAAGCATGGTGTTCACCAAGTATCGGTCTTCTCGTGCTGTGGTACACCTGGTTCTGCCCGTTCCTGGTCTTCGTAGGTTAGAACCAGTTTCTTCGTAACGTCGGAGAACTCTTTGTACTGTTGACAGCGACACACCGACAGTCCTGGCTGTATCGCGCTGACTCCGGCCGGTTTCCAGCATTGTAAGTATTCTGGTGCATTCTTCAGGCGTAAGCGACATAATTTCAGCTTGAATAATGAATATAGAGCACTATCAACATGGTTTATGTACCCACATAAATGACAGATTACAATACAATACAATACAAATACAAAAATTCTTTATTGTTTACCAAAGTAGAAGTAAATAACACTTATTAAGACTTATTTTCTATGGTAGTACAATGGGCGGTCTTATCGCTATGTAGCGATTTCTTCCAGACAACCTTTGGATGGACAGAAACTAAGGAAGAGGTGGACGGTGGTGAACAATAAATTATGTTTAGATAATTACATTCAGATACATACATAAATCTAATATATGATAAATGATGATAAATATATAATATAAATATATAATATATATGCATATATATATATATATATATCTCAAATATACTTACTTATTAACGCTATAAACAAATAATTATAATGTTATATACTGGATAAGTAGTGATTTTTTAACATTACTTTAAAAATTCCAAGAGATTTAGCACGTCTAATCTCGAGTGGCAAAGCATTCCATAGTCGTGCAGCCTGTACTGTGAAGGACTTATTGTAGTACTGAGAGCTATGAGGGGTAATTTTAAGTTGGAGAGTGTTGCAAGAGCGAAGGGACAGATCATGGGTCAGATGGAGAAACACAAAACACTTTTTCAAGTATGTAGGGGTATTGGAAACGAAGAGGATATTGTATAGAAGATGTAGAATATGTGCATTCCGGCGAAGTCGTATGGGCAACCACCTACAAACAAAAGCAAAACCAAATGCTGTAATTTCGTAGTTCCATCTTCGAAAGTGGCCCTTTTTCAAATTTGATTTTTTTATGATATAACTTTACAATAACTAAGAAGTTTTAATACCTTCATTTAAGGAGTATTACATTGTCTATTAAATACAATTTATTGCATTAACCTAGCATTTTTAGTTTCCGAGATTTTTAGGATTCTTTAAGTGACCCGGATTCATTGCTCTCGAGTGTATATCGACGTATGATTGGGTAATGTTGTGCGTTGAGCGCACAAATAGTTAATTAACCTTTAAAAACTATTATGGATAACAAACGATATAATTTAAAGTCTACAATATTCATACTAAACTCACAACATGGCCGTAATAAAACCATAATGTTCATATAGTGCTAACTCTGTCGCACAAATGTCTTGCTTGTATGTGTGGAAGCCGTTGTTACGTTGAAGTTCTAATGCGAGTTTACTTGATGATATTTGGTAGTGCGAAATAAAATATAAATCAAAGCTTAAAATATGACTGAATTAAGAGGTGGTAAGATGGCCCCAGAGCTAATTAACAAAATAATAAGTAAGGTAATGAAATTATACTCGTAGATGCTCTAACATCGCTATCTTTTAACATAAACTGTGCAACACACACAACTTTAAGATTTTTAATATATACGTAAAAATATGTAAAGAAATAAATTCATTTTAGGCGAGCCTTGTTTTGTTATTATGCGATAGACAAGGCCGTTTAGTTTCAAAACATAGCGTTATCTGGAATTTCAGCGATATATTAATTCAATTGATATGAAAATTAATTGATGTCAAATTTATTTATAATATTTTTTTATCTACGATTACCCTCATTATGTATACTCGTAGGTAGCACGAGTAGTGATTGTGAATGGTTAGGATTTTTAATGCGTCATAAAGCTAATGATGTCTAAATTACTCAGTGTTTTATGTCTGTACAATGCTGATTGTAAAACTCTTGAGCTCATATTGTCATTGTCCGACTTCCACAAGTTAAACAAGTGCAACGTTTTGAATATTAAAATATTGACAGTCTTGTTTTACAGCCAGGCTAAGTAATTCTGATATGGAAAGTGTATTCATTCTAAAGCGTTTTTCATACAAACTAACTATCGTTACTTAATCAATCAATTATCAGTACAATGTTTCTCGGTGCAAATTTGTCTGCATGCCTAATACCCAGGTATCTATTCTGGCTTGCCAGTTTTTCGTCATATTATTATATATCTCAAAAAGTTAAAATGAAAATTACATACAAAATGATTATACGGATTATTTTGAAAATTAATAATTTTATGGCAAATCAGACTCAAAGACGAAACAGCCAGTTTGATCACTCGGTTTTTAAAATATGAAGAGAATAAGTTTGTGCGGAAAGCGCTTTTAATACACTTCCCATAAGGATCATATTTTCAAAGTTAAATCAAAGATTTGGAAACAGTGCGCAAGGTAGTTTTGTGTTATAATTCATATTTATCATACATAACACTGTCCACTGTTGGGAATAGGTACAATATTCCGTGATGTTATCGTATTTGTAATTTTTTTAATACCTAATTGTAAAGAGGAAAGTATCTAAAATTAAAACTAAATACTTCATAAATTCCAGAATTTCTTAACCCAATACAAAACCACCAACATTACATGTTTTTGTTATCTTTTCCGTTGTCATTTCCATAATCCCACACGATTTCTGCTCCAGCTGGGACTTGAGAACCAAAAATTATTTGTATCTAATATACGATTAATAAGCATCTTATTCTTTTTATAGCAGCAAAACTGACTTACGAGTACCTATCTCTGCATGCCCCGTTAAAAGATTTGTCTAGGTTAAGAGTTTCTTAGATGAATGGACCTTTAAAAAACAATACAAACCAATGCTTCGCGGGTGTTGATCAGCATGAACATCTTCGACGTATCGTCTCGCCAATTCTTCAATGCTATCCGACATTGTATTTAGTTTTCAGTCGCCATTATCTTTGTTCCATACACTAACTTACGGTCGGTCGTAATCACTGCAGTTAAGTTTTAATTTGCGAAAAGAAATTTGATAAGCAGATGACTTGTAACAAGCTCTTGTATATTCCCTAACATTCCAAGAAAGGAGAGCAACTTGGATTTCTAATTATCATACCAATATAATGTTTGCAAACGCAATTCTACATAGGTACTCGTATTGTAGGTAAACAAGGTAACCCTTTATTTGGTGTAGTGCGATGAATGATGCTAGAAACGGGAGTTGACTGTGGTTGAGTAGCTTCTTTAGATTTATACTCGTTTGAGTATTTTGTGAACGTATTCTAGTTACTTAACTCTGTTTTATTATTTTGTAAATTCATCTTATCTTGTTTACAGGTGTTAAAATATAGCTCCTTCAATGTAAAATTAAAAACATCGTAATAGTAGACGGTTTTGCTTTATATTGAAAAAGTGAAAACGTAAAAACACTGTTTTTGTAGCATTACCTACTAAGGTGTCATAAAATGGCTTTAATTTCTCGGATCTAGTCATTCAGTCCTAACGCAAAAAGCAATAAATAGATGGAGTGGTTTAATTAAATTTAAAAGTCATCTGCTTGTTCAGTGAGAAGTAAATTTGTAAATATGCTATTGTTTTGGTCTTTGAATGCGTCGGCGACATCGATGGTCGACACTGGCTATCACCGTTCATCATAGCTTTGTCTTTGATCAGAAGAATTAAGTAGCAACAGTTTCATCATGTTAAAGTCATAGTACCTACACATCGTTAGGTAATTGTTAGCTATTTTATTATAAATTTTCTAAAGGTTCCTAAAGATAGTTCGAACAAAAGAAAAATTCAAGCTGCATGTTAAAATATTTTATTTGTAAAAGTATTATAGTTAAATTGTTGATTAAGTATTTAGAAGGCAAAGTCTTGGGATATTCCACCTCTGCCGGTGGTTAGGCCAATTACCTATTTAATAAATATTGTAAGTAATAATTCATCATAGACTTAAAAATTGAAAATAAGCAATGAAATAAAAAGAATGGCACCGCATTTCTTGCCCGCTCTTCTTGAAGTGACTCAATACCATTTTTGATGAACGCGGCATTAGAATATTTTAATAGTAAATTATGGTAATTGGAATTCATAACAGCGTCATAGACGCCAAAATTGAATAAATGATTTTGTAATTGACTTTGATTCTGTGTCTGTCTTCATATAATTGAACGTTACACCTGATACTTAGACCCTGCTCTGCTCGTATAGAAAGTAGATAAAATCACCAAAATGCAGCCTTCAATTTAATATTCTGAATGTAATATTACTATTCTGTGAGTAAGTCCTACCAGGTCCTTTACTTTAGCACTTGTGAAAATCCTATCACCGTGCTAAATAAAAAATACGTCGCCAACTACCTAAAGATGTTTTCCGACAGATTTTCTCCCATTGTATGTCTAACTTGCTGACATCTTTGATCAAATCACCTTTATCAACAGGTTTAGATTTCACAAAAGCTGGGCTTTTTTCGCTGATATACTTCCAATACTAGTACAAAAAAGTTGAGATATATTTATGTAGAGCGCTTGCTGGAAATGAACTGATGTCATCATCTTACCTATCATACCTACTCGTATATGCCTTCCGGAGATGACGCAAACAGTGTATTGTGATACTTATAACCATACCTACTTACTAACATTAATTCTTAGTGACAATAAGGCGTTTGGATTTTATCTACTGAAGTTTTCAATGCAAACAAGAATACATTTTCGTACGTAGCCATAGTTTATTATAACTAGCTTCCGCCCGACTGAAATATTTTCTGATTTTTCACGCTAAGTAAAATGATATTTGCCAATTAAGAGTCATGTAAGAATTAGTTCGCTTGAAATCGCTCGCAGCGGTGTCCGTGGCATTTACTACGTAGCGTTTCCTGCTTCGAAGGGTACGCCCGGTTGTTGTCTTAGGATGGCAGTCGCTATAGCATGGTGGACCTATTGTAGGGCATTTTTCGATTGCCTGCCTGGTTAATTACTACCCTTAAGTAAAAAATCTGTCGCCAAGCACCTTAAAAAGTATTCTGGAAGTATTCCTCCAGAGCCTCGAGCGTCTGAGCAATATGTTAGACCGTATCGTCACTTACTATCAGGTGAGATAGTGGTCAACGGCTAGCTATAAAAAAAACCCAGTTAATTTGAAATAATATGGTGTGGGTGATATACAAAGTACCTTTTCGGGTTCATATAATATATCCTAAGTCCCCCTCACCTCCTATTTGAGATGGTATAATCACAGCAACTTTGTTTTTTTTCAAACACTCAAGTATCTACATAATAATATTCATCAAAATTAACTTTCCTTTTAGGTAGAGAATAGAGTGAACCATAATGTGTTATGTGGACCAAGACCACCAACGAGCGTATAAATTCGAACTATAAATATACTTGTAGGTTATAGACTTGATTTCTAAATTCCCTGGTCACGGCACCAAAAAATGTTAACTATTATACAGGGTTATTGGAAAAATGATAACAACCTCTTAGGGTTGACTTCTGCTAGTCCTAACAAACATTTTGAGATGATTTTTTTTTGTTATGGAAAAATATTTTTTTTAATAATGTTTTTTTATATATTTTTTGTCTTTTTTATATGTTTTTGACGAAATTAGTAGACGTGGACCACCTGATGTTAAATTATTATTTCATATTTTTTATTACTTTTCTCGATGTAAATATTCAAAACTCTATTCAAAGGCAGTACGGCGCGGTCCAGTGTTGCAGTAGGCATTAAAAAAAATTTTAAAACAAAAACAAAATTATCTTAAAATGTTTGTTAGTACTAGCAGAAGTCAACCCTAAGAGGTTGTTAGCATTTTATCAATAACGCTGTATATTAAAAGAGTATAATATAGTTAATCTTAAAATATTTATTTACTTGTAATTATTATAAGTCAGATTAGTATTATGGTATTTAAATAACTAAACTTCGAATAATCAAGATCTTTTCATAGTAGGTAAATCGTAGTGTTTCTTTTCATGTAATTCATGTGTGTTTAATATATTATTATGTACCATCAACACATAACACCACAGGTAACTAAAAAAACTGTAACGGAAATTACAAATATTCTTTATTATAAATAATATTTTTTTACCTATAAAGTTTAATGAAATCGTTTATTATGATAGGTAGAACTAATAAATTATGCAACTACTTACGGCAGTCTATAATCCTTATCAAAAAAACCGATAACTTAGCAAAACAAAACACTCCCTTTAAGTAGGTATTGTACACAAATTTCCCACTAAATAAAAACCAACGTGAAACAAGGTAACCACCCAACTATTCGTTTTTTATTAACCGTCTCTGTAAATAACGCCTTATCTTATCGCAGTGCAAACTGTGTATGATTTGACAAAGTTATATCTGCGTGTGGTGAAAACCTATGCTTGAACTTTTATAAATTTCTCCTTGGCAACTCTGAGCAGAGTATACTTTGCGGACCGCAAACGTATTATGGTTGTTATATTTTCTGACTATGTACAATTGTATGATAAAAAGTAAATCGGCTTTTCAATGACTCAGAGATAATATGGTTTATCTCAAGTCAATGATGACAGCATCGGACATACTTCTTCATACATGTTCCGCTGAAAAGGCAAGCTTATCTACATTTTCATTGACTGTACAAACATACTATAATATGATATTAATACTTTCTGATAGGTACTTATTTTTCTTGATACTTTTTTTGGATAGAATAATTTTTGTGGAGTGATGTTATTTTAAAATCATGCGTCGCTTCTGATTTATTTACAGTCAAACAGTCTATGTTATTAAAGTTTGCCAAAAAGGTTTTAGGTTTTAGTTTAATTAACTTGGAAACCGAAATATATTTGTTGCTAACGACCAAACTATATAAAAAAATTATAAAAAGCTTAGCTATTGATCGGAGTTGCACACCAAGGGTTCCGTACCAACATATTATGTTTGTATTTTTTCTTTGTTTTTGAAGTTTTTTCGGCTTTTTAATGTACGATGGATGGACTGTGAATGTTTAATAATCGGACTTTTTCTCATATATAGGTATGACTTATAAACGGAATCCAGAGTCCACATCATCAGCTGGTTAGCGTGTTTTGATGATACTTTAATCAATATAAAACAAATTAACACGCATAATAATGTACATTTATGATATAGTCTCATCCCAACTACAGCGGGATGAATTGTGCCTTATTGTAGGCCTCTTTACGGGTTACTGTAAACTGAACTACTTTCTTCACAAAACTGGAGCAACAGACAATCCTCTATGTAGAGGCTGTATGTGAGAAGAAGAGACCGTGGAGCACGTACTATTGCACTGTGAAGCCACGGAATAAATAAGAGTTGAAACGGGACTATGTGAGACATTCTCACATACGAAATCCTTACCACCACCACATACGCCACTGGAGCAGCATTGCCAGCGACCCAGGGTCTTTCTCCACTACATCAGGGTCTTGGGATGGCTTGGGTAGAAGCAGGCGGGGGAAATGCACAAAACACCCCAAGCGAGACGTCAGTGCAGGACATATCGCCCCAATTAAAATAAGTTTTTGTAGAATTTTCTAAAAACCCATTTCGTACAATTAGAAACATTCATTTTATATTGATAAAGCTCTTGTAGCATATAACTGGAGCATAATTTTGTAAATATTATATTTTGTATATTGTGTAATGTTCTTGACTTTGCATAAACATTAAAACTTATTCAGTGCGTGTCGGCTTAGATAATACGTGTTAGATAAAGTTTCCTATCTAACCGAAACTTAAAAAAGCAAAGTAATTTCCGGTCTTTTTCATGCCAACGGCCAATCCTCTGACCACAATTTCAACTCAAGTGTACCATTTTTGACCAGGTTATTACCTAAAATCAGTGATTTTATTAAGAGAGTAAACATTCTTAACCTAGAATATCTTTCTATCATCTCAGGCAGCTGCTGGGCACACCATCAGGTTTGGGTTACATTTTTCTGGTTAAGGGTGGAAGCTAGCCAGGATGGAAGGAAAACGGTCTTTATAACTGTTTATATGTTTGCTCTATCGTTAAAATTTTAATCACATACAAGCATCAAGCTTAATGTGATTGTAGAACCTACAATCCTACAAACACATGTTGAGTAAAACAATAATAAAACAAATTTGTACAGTAAATAGTAAAACCACAAACGTTTTATAGTTCGGTCTGAAAAGCTTGAACTTGTTGAAAATATAACGAATTTTAACAACGCTGGCACAGAATTACTGCTTGTACTAGCGTGTTATAGTATAGAATCCGTGGTCCAATTTGCACTTGTTCATTTTCTGACAAACAAAACAACCCATAAGGAAATGAATTAAAATTATATAAGCTGTTTTTATCTTATTTTAATTTCAACCCTATGAGAATAAAAAGATCTATTTGTTGATTAAAAAACTGGGCTTGAGGAGCATAATATATTATATTTTCTTTCCTTATCCCTCGCTATGTAGGGTCATTACAATATGAAATGTTCTTTTCCACTCCGATCTCTCAGCCGCCATTTCAGTACTAGCATTTTTACACACATATCCCTCTTCACACAATCCATCCATACCTTCTATCACCTTCCTCAACCTGTACCTCAGATCCCTTATAATATTAGATATAGCTGCTTTTGAGTACAAAACATAATGTTAACAAAACACATACATGATTCTTGAAATAGACAGGATCCCAAACTCGACTAAGTATATCTACTAAATATTAATTACAAAATATCGATTGAGGGTTGATAACTAAGTAACTGCGCTGCGTACACTTATATCAATAGTACATACTTTAAAAGATATCGCTACTTTTGAGTACCAATACATATAATGTAAACACAATTGATGATTCTTGGAATAGACAGGATTCCAAACCCAACTAGGTGTAATCTACTAAATTTTAACTAAACACTATCGATTGAAGGTTGCTAAGTAATTACTTGCGTTGCTTACACTTATAACAATACTAGATAAGCATGGATTTCTAATAATATTTACAAGTAGGTAATTATAAGTATATCTTTTTGAGAATCATATGACGACGTCTGAAAATATGCGGTATTTATTAGTAGCATATCACAATCTTAGTAAGTACATGATAGTAATCATTATTGGTTAGTAAGTTAGTAATCAATATATTTTATATATTGATTACCTACTTACCTACTATTTTTTTTGACAGTTGAAATTATATATTTAATATTTGAAAATAAGATTAAATAAACTTACTATACGTTTATTTAATAATTATAATTTAAACATTCAAGTCATTTTCAATGGTAAAATATAAATATTAAATTGTAAAATAAATTAATTGTCAAAAATACCCCCACGCAATGCACCCAGCCCACTATGGCTACAGCGTTAAACGTGCCCATTATGTCTGCAGCGTTACCGCGTTGGATACCATTTGCTGGGTTACTTACTATATTTTTACTGAATAATAATGATTAGTTTACAGAACACCAGTTTATTTTTGCTCTCTATTCTGACATACGTACAAACGTTCTTGATTATGGACTTTTAACTGAGTTGAGAGGTTTTTTTGTATGTTATTGAGTAAATATTATTTAAATTCTTTTGTTTTTGGTCTAAGGTGGATATGTACAATGTTGTTCCTTAAAATACGTTAGGGAAATTCTACCTGTTAAATTAAATAAAGTTGGTCCAATTATGAAGAAACTTTTCATGAATGTTGTAAAAATAAAAAAACTGTTATTGATTTAAAAATATTTGGATAGGCACGGAGAGAAATATTTGAAGAAGAATTGTGGAGAAATATTCAAATTTTCTTAGAGCGTTGGGTAGGAACAACTTCGTTGTCCACCCAAAGGTAAATTCTTCTTTGATGGGAGGATAGAAGTAACTTAAGTGTTCTGATAATAATATCGCTACATGTGTTTAGAGGATATAATTAACTAATAATTCAATTCAAACAGGTGCAATTATTAATAATTCAGGCTTTACATTGTGGAAATCCATAACTATTAATAATAAATAGGTTAATATAAATATATAGATTACAGAACCTTAAAAAAATATATCTAATGACAATTCTGCTGAATTGTCATTAGATCTGCTAAATTTTCTTGCAAAGCGTAAACACATGTTAGACTTATCAACGTCTGTCACTTCTACACGAAGCATCATCAAGAGGTTTTGACTCGAGCGTAGGATCGCGCGCTCTTACTCAACTAGCCAAACGAGGTTATCCGCAAAAAATGCATAAATACTTTAATACCCTAATTCTGTGAATAGGATAAAGTAGCCGCACGTATTATTAATATGTTCTATGGCCGTACTACTAGCACACAACATAATAATAGTATAGCAAAGCTGCTCTGTTGAGGCATACCTAAAAAAATAACGTAGAAGAAACATCAGATGTATCTTCTACGTTATTTACAATCGAGATATTACGTAATGCTAACAAATTTTGAATTTATAATATAATGCTTAGTGTGACTTTGTACAAGATTTCTATATCTTCATGCAGGGTTTCCCTATTTTAGACTCAAATCGAACACGTGTCATGAACTCAGTGATGTTGATTCAAACTACGGAGCGATTAATATTAACTCAAAAATCCGTACAAGCTAAAGTCGGGTAGATAGGTACTAGTTTATTATTTTCCGTATTGGAGCGAACATGATCTGATAACTCTGGGTTGTTAGCGTGGCGATAAGATAAATTGTTATTCATTAACACATTCCTGTCACACCTCAGTTTACTAACAAAAGAATATAGCATGAAAGAGGGCTTTGACCGAACTTATAATCAAGTACTGTGGACTTTTCCAGAAACTTAATTAGTTGTAATAGAAACCCACTTCATCACCCTCATCTGCTCGTTATACTGATAGTGAATCAGTGGTTCAATATTATTTCTTGTCAATATTCTGCGCAAGGACATGTTTTCAGTAAATAGATCGTTTTTATTATTAATAGATATCCTTTGATACAATCTTACTTGATAGTAAGTGCTGATGTAGTTGATTGTAGTAAAGCAGGCATAACCTGGAATGGGAGCTGCCTCTCAATTAAAACACATTGTTAGGTTTTGGCCACAGAATTTCTCATTTTTGAGGGTGGTAGCAAGCAAGGCAAACATTGGCAAAAGCCCTACCACCGTGCAAAAGGTATGCTTTTCTAGAAGTTGAATAGAATATTATTTAAGTTTCATAGTTCTAAAAATGTTTAAAATTATATACAAGAATATTTAATTGAATTTGTATCCTATTCATTATTTGATTGAGATTTCCCCCATGGGCTGCTGGGTTAGAATTTCACTCCCATATCTCTTCCCGAGGGTGTTGAAAAGGCGGCTATGGGGAAAATACCGGAAGGTGGGCAGCAGTGCCTTCTAAGGAGCTGATCTTATACTGCGGTCCTCAAGACGCCTGCCAAGCGTGGGGCTTATAGCAAACACCCCCTTAATTGGGAAGCCTGTTCAGCAGTGGACAATTCTGTTGATACAGTAATTATATAGGTAGTTATTGAAATGAATCTCTTATCATAATTCTCTATTACATATATACCTACTAGTTGGTAGGTAAATTGATACATTCTCCCATCAAAAAGTTTCGTTACTGTTGAGCTACCTTGTACCGTCACCGTCACTGTTCCGTTTGAAGGCTAAATACGGGATACAGTTAGAGATATAAAGTCAAATTTATCAAGCGTGATACGGTTACTTTGTTATTTTCTTTGTCATTTTAAGGCACTTGAAATCATAACTGATAATGTCAATGATGAATGATCTTTTCTGGCAATAAGTTCTTACATATATCACATGTAATATAAGAGACTCACATGACCTAATTTTTACATAATAAAATAACTAATGTAAAATATACTGTAATTAAACTTTTACTTAAAACAATAGGAAACTGAAATTTCGTTTGGTTTAATAACGGCTCACACAATATCATTTTTTAATTGTAATGTAACTATGTTGTTGATACCAATCATTGTAAGAAAAGGCAGTACTTTTTTTGGTACGTTACCCAAACTTAAAAGTATCTACTCAAAAAGTAAATATAGGTAGGTACCTATAGTTAGGTAGTATAGGTATACTTACTTTGTAATAGGTACCTAGTTATTAAAACAGTACCTAGCTACAAAGTATCTAAAGCATTATATACCTACTTAGTTTTTAATCGAGTGCTATGTCATAAAAACCTTCAACTGTCCAAGACTTTCCCCTGACAAAAGGGCCCAGTGTTTTATATCTTCTAGGAAAACATCCGCTTTGTCGGTCACGGAAACGTAATCTCACACACAACCTTATTAAAATTAAAATATGCTAAACACTCGACAAAATAAACGCACATTTTTACACAACCACCTCACAGCTTAAATATGCGCACGTTTTAAGATTTATGCAAATACTTTCACTATTTTTAGGAATATTTACGCGCTGCTTCCGCATTTACGCAAAGACCAAAACATCAGCACGAATTTAAGTTAGAAATTTAGTTAGATATAAGTTTTATTTTTATGTAAATATTTTTGTTACGCACGCAACACCTTTCCGCACGTGGCGAAGAGTACTGACTGATGATAGTATTTTCTAAAGTAATGATTATCAATCTTTCATATCAGCGAGGTTGTTAAAAGATTTCTGTTCCGTACTTACGTAAATTTTATATAATTTTCGTCAAGGCAGAGGCAGTATATTTGTATATCAGAGAATTTATTTTTGAACTTAAACTTGCCCTATTATTTACCCCATAATGTATTATTCCCTAAAGTATTTCATAATTGACCCTTTTAATAGGCCAGTCACCCTTTTTAGGTCTTATCACTACTTATTATCAACACATAAGTATTAGAAATTTAAGTACTATTTTTCTATACTCAGTTTAAATTTATATGAAAAAGTGACGAGACAGATAAGTCGCCCGCCTGGTAAGCGCTGTCCATTACAGTTACAGTGTAACCATACTCGTTCTGCATGACACTGCACTGCGCTGGTTCCTCCGATACGTTAGTTCTTGTCTTTTTCGCCCAGTCTTTTTTGTATGTCGAAATTTAAATAGTGGTGTGAGTGACAATGACAATAATAGTATCACCTTGCCGAAAAAACGTACTAGAAATAGGGTAGACCGGTTCGTCTGCTCTTAGTGCCTACTATCCACTCGCATAGACTTCAGTTTACTCGTGATCAGGGCGCTTGCAACAGTGCCGAAATATCGGGAGCTCAAAACTAACCAAAAACACGGTAAATATCCCGTTGGTAATAATAATTATAATTGCGGAGGTATCCACCAAGACGGACTTTTGCCAGAGGCCTACCACCTATTCTTACCAAAGCACTATTTTATTGTATCTCAATAATAAGATGGTCGTAATAGTCAACCAAAGAGGGAGAGCGCATCATATGAGCATTATGCCACTACTCTCGTCACTATGAACAGGGTGTAACTGTGCATAAGCAAGGTTCTTTAAATCTTTGATCTTTGACACCCTTATTAACCGAAAAGTGGTGGGTATAGTACTATGAGAGCATGGCGGTTTGGTGTCAAGAAGGCCATACCGCTGGTCAGAAATGTAAAGGAAAAAAAAAATTAAGAATATGTTCTTCTAATGTTGTTAGAGAATACATATTGTAATAACCCCACATGATTGGGATAGTGGTAGAAGACGGTGGAAAGCCTAATTGGGACAGTACCTACATAAACATAAGAAAATATAACATACGTCACAAATCGTGACTTCAGTAAATATGAAAGACTCGTGGTGGACGTGAAACGCTAGTAAGATAGAGAATAATTCGTACTAAATACAAGCTTAGGTCTCCTGAAAGAATGTACTAAAGTAATCATTACTGTTAAATTATCCAGTGCGAAATACTTCAAAGTCCATTATTTACGTATTATGAAAGTTCGGCCGCTTTTCTTTACCAAGAGAGAGGTTGCGCGGTAACCCACTATGATCACATGCCAACTTTCAGTCTTGCTCAATCTCTCTAGATACACAAAGTATTTAATATCAGATGCTAGATAATACTATACTGTAATTATATCACAAATTATGTGAAGCAACACTGCTGCATTATTTTGTAGGCCAGTTACTTTCGACTAACAGCCATAAGTGTCGGTAAAGTGGCGTAAAAAACAGCGATAAAATTCCATAACTGTGTAGTTATCACAAAACCTTAGCGAAGTTTATTTAGAAATTCGCCAGCAAGATGCCTTTTATTTATCGTTGTGGGTTGTTCCGTTATGTCATAAGCATAAAATATATCATAACAGTTGTGTATTGTATTGTGGTCTGTGTTGCTTTTGTTAGAATATTGACAATTACACGGCAGCAGTAAAGACCTTATGGTTGTGCGAGATGCAAATAAGCGGATAAGAAAATTGTTTATTGCCAATAAACAGAAGATTTACGACGTAATGGAGGATGTGGTAAGACTTTTACTTATGCCACTTGTTGTGAAAAGGCACTTGCCTAACAAACAGAAGCAGACTTTGCCTAGTACTTAATAAGTCAAATTTTATTTATTTATTTATTTATTTACATAATTAGTACGGCTATTGTCAATTACCTACACTAATTAGATTATTAATTACAGAATATTATTACATAATTACTAATGATAAGATTTACAAATGAATAATGAAATGTCAATATTGAAAAAAACATCATATGACAATAAAATCAGTCTATCATAATAAAAATAAATAAGGCAAATAAGTTACTGACAACAATGTTAAATATTTAAATACAACTACAAATAAAAATTAATAAATTAATAAATAAAATGACAGTTAAAATACACAGAATGTCAGGCAAAATGCTTGACATTCTGCCCTCACAAATTTTCAAATATTCAGAGATTTCAATAAGGGTTCCGGTCCTGGAGACTATTAAGTGCCTTGAGAGATCGTGGAATAGGACATTGACCATGTGCAGCAGTGTAGTGTTTGGGCTGCGCAAAGAGCACATGTCTCCTTGCACGCCGATAGTTATCAGGTCATAAAACCGTGACAACTCATTATGCAAGTCTGCAGCATCTATTTTACAATGTATAGAATTTTGCACATAGTAACCAGTTGGTCGCTTGCTCTCCTTACTGCCAGGGAATTAAAACCTAAGCAGCCGAGAAGGAACTGTGTTGGGTACATGAATGGGTAGTAGCCATAAAAACGTTTGTAAATATACCGAAGAAAGGGTTTTTATAACTTCTCCAACGTCAATGCATATGTGCTTTATTTTATAGTTCAACTATAAACGATGTCTTACATATATATAACTTCTCAATTTGCCGTAGTTCCTACCATTAATGGTACCGTCTAACGAATAGTCGTATTCGTTAGATAGCCATTAGTTAAAAATGCCATAAGGTTAAGATGTAAGGTACGTGCAAGTTCCATACCATATCAAGATTGCTTCAGGCTTAATTTCTTTTTTGTACATGTGTTGTTCCTTGTCAGGCATTATTGCTTGAAATGATATTTATAAAGAAAAGTTTGAGGTACTATCTCCATTCATCCCATATGATCTTACAGCATTTGACATTTAAGTCTTTTCTAAGCCGATGAGTCTTTTGAAGCATAAATCAAGGTTGTATTCACCATTAATAGGATGTGCTGTGGCATTATTGAACATTTTTATCTTTTCAAGACCAGTCGAGCTTCGGTAATCGGTACCAGCGCTTCACATTATCCGTTACTTACAAGCATTGTAAAACGATCTGATGGATTATTTACCTACATGTTTTTTCCAAATAAAGTAAGTATACTTACGTGTGAGTTGTAATTACATCTATATTACTCTTATGTAACAGTACCCGTGGGTACGGTACAAATCTTAACACTCCACTGAGCCTACGTAACTCTAATGGGTAGTCTGGTCCGGCCCAGTCTAGATTAAGTGCTTATGTTGGCACTGGTATAATTTGTCACGCACGAACGCGTCGTGTCGGTTTACCTGATGTAAGGCTGGCTAGCTAAATGTGTCTCGATGTTATGTGGCATGGTTTAGTTTTGACGATAAGAGGATTTACAGGATACAAGGTTTTATCTTATCACTTTTGGATGGATTCCGTTGAATTGAGGATTTCAAAAACAATACACACGTTGGAAAATATTTCTAATCTTTTAGGGTTCTTCACCAATATTATGTAAATAGTCATCTACTGGTACACTCGTATGTTTTAATTATTTTAATTATATTTTGTATCGATCAATACATGATAATATATTATCTCTAATGTGATCAAGGTAAGTGTATCTAATGGGCTTTTTTGGCTACAAGATAGATATACAAGTATATGTTCGGAACATTCTAGATCAGTTTACTACTCAGTAGGCCTCTTTTGATAGATTAAGTGGAAGAGGTATTCCATCAGTAGGATCATAATCAGTAGATTCATATAATAATGTGAAGTAGGGAATGGTAAAGTTGGAATCCAAAACATTGTCTTAATTTGTTTCAGTCTTGTTTTGTGAGAGCTGTATCAGTGACTCAGATTTGCAGTCTTATTAAAATATTGTGAAATTAACAGGAAAAAGTTATTAAATAGAAGCCGTCACAGTTTCTTTGTTATCCCAGTAACGCTAATTTTGCGAAAAAATATTGTGGATAAGACTAAGAGGCAGTATGTATGTACTTTGTGAGTTAGAACAGGCGATTTCCTTGTTTCACAATTTGATTTTATCTCAAACATTTTTCTTTTCACAATTTTAATTTGAACTCCTATTCCACAATTTAAACGTGAGAATATCGCAGTATGATACCTATGTAATCTAGCAATGTATGCCATGTTAAAAGAGCTGTCTTACCATTGCGGTTTACGTGACTTTATAAAGTAACTACATTTTACCGTTGCTATTCTAGCCAGGCGAATTTCCTTGTTTCAAGTTTTATCATTCTAGCTCGAAGGCACTGTACTTGTAATTTCATTGCTTGATAAAACTTACTGTATCAGACGGATTTTCCACTCCCGAACGTAGCCTCCCCTATTAAGGCAGTGTTTTCCATAATTCCCACGCTTGACAGGCGGCTTGGGTGTACATTAAGTTTTATACGCAATAAAATTACAAGTACAGTTTTCTCCCAGCGCTCTCAAGTCTGAGTCATAAAGGACCACGTCTCAGTTCGGTAAGTTGGCTTAATTGGCAATTCAACTGAGTGAAGACTTCAGGATCTACGTATCAAACGAAAAGATTTCCCGAAAGTTATTAAAGGTAAATATTAGCACAATATGTTTTACCAAAGCACCTGCAACTTGCTAGGACGGTTGTCAGAATACACCCCGTTTGGCTTTGGAACTTGGCGACAGATTTTCTACTTGAGAGTGGTAGCAAGCCAGGCCTTCGCAAAATGCCATAGCACTTTGCTGTTATCTGACTGTCATGTATCTAACTCGCAAGACAACAATCAAGACTGACGGCTTAACGTGCCCACTGAAGCTCAGACGCGTTCTGTAGTAATGTCACTGGAGGTCACCCATCCAAGTTATGACCGCGGCGGACGTTGCTTAACTTCGCTGATCGGTTAAGAACAGCTAAGCAAACTACGCTACGAGCACTTCGAAAAATGATGCACTGAATTCCTTAGCAGGTTGAGATATGCTCGATGTATGAATGTAATCCTAGACTCACGTACTTACCTTGATAATAATTATTGACGGAATATGGTCGATATCACCACGACAATTGCCTGTGGTACTATTGTGACTTACATATCGAACTAACCCATGAAAACTTCTTCGCAAACTTATGTCGGTACTTCTTAGCAAAGTAGTCTATTGTATTAAGCTCTTACGGTTTTATTAACTTAAAATACCATATAACCGCATATTTAATAGGATCAAACAGCGGGCGTCCGCCGTTCCGGGGCATGTTTATAACTACCCTCGACTGAAGCCAGTGTGCATCCTCTGCCGCTGACACATCAATTATCCGAGTTTCGGTACATATTTCATTGTCCTTTGTTTTGTGAATAAAGTAGTTTTCTCTTATCTGAGGATAATTGAATGTCTAGTTTAACTTTCCGCTTGTTGTCAGTATATTGTCAATATTCACAATAATGTAAATGCTTATGAGATAACGACGGATGAAAAACAAGTGAGTGTCGAGCCCCGCACCTTTAAGGTACATTGGAAAAAAACCGTAAAAATGTTCTAGTTGTTGGTTTTGATCTCAGCTTGAAAATCACATTCTACCGTCGGTATTTTCAGTAATAATATACCGAAATTTCAGAATCTTTACTAGTTTCATTATTGAGATGGAGCTCGTAATAAAAATGGTATATATCTCAAATAGCTTGTTAGGGTTCCGTACCCAAAGGGTAAAAACGGGACCCTATTACTGAGACTTCGCTGTCCGTCCGTCCGTCTGTCACCAGGCTCTATCTCAAGAACGGTGATAGCTAGACAGTTGAAATTTTTACAGATGATGTATTTCTGTTGCTGCTATAACAACAAATATAAAAAAATGGCCAAAAGCGAGTCGGACTCGCGCACGTTAAAACAAAAAAGGTTAAAATATGAAGTCTAATCTTGTATAACTAATGGTACGGAACCCTACGTGCGCTAGTCCAAATCGCACTTGGCCTTTTTTTTTTTACAAATTTGTATCTATATACTCTCTCATAGAGTTATCAAACAACCATTTTGTCACTCAACAAACTAAATTTTAAACACTCATATTTTCGCAATATTCGCATCAATGACATTTAGTTAAATGCCATTGATTTGAGAAAACTCGCTTGCAATTATAAGTCAGGTCTTTTGTTCTCAGTTTACATCCAGATTACCATTATTGACAACCATATTTTTGAAAACCAAATGACCGTCAGAAAAGCAAGTCTGAGTGTCAAAATAAGCATTTAGCAAAGAATTCAAACGAGACTAATTTTTGAATTGTTTTGAATAGAACAATTAGTAAAATAATTCTAAATAAATTTAACGGACCGTCTGCTTCGATAATTTGTAATTTATATCAGGTATTTATAGAAGAATTACCTATTCGCTTGTAATCAGCCAATGCCCGAATTTGGTTCGCAAGGGAATAGCTCCACTATAAAGACCTTATACACGGACTAACCACCCTGTGGACTGCTAACTTCAGAGCTATGTTTTCCGCAACACGTATGCTATTTGAAGCATACTTAAACGGCACGCCTACGAAAGCGTTCTCAGTTGCGACCATGCAATTGCCACGTCAACGCGTAATAAAATAAAAACAAAAAATTCCCTCCTACGCAATTTAATGGTGTGGGAAGAATTCCTCGACGTTGAGTTATAAAAAAGACAATATTACTTTAACTAGTAAGTAAATTATGAGAAGATATATCAATTTATATATAATTTTGTGCAGAATTTGTGCCGAAGGCAAGTTGGTCCTAGTTTGCGACGCGCCAATTAGTCTATTTCGTTCTAGCTCGAGTTTTTGATATAGTTTTATCTCGCTCTTGTAAATCTTAGTGATGAGGTGTACATTGGTTGCGTTAGTGGCGATTATAATAATATATGCTATCGTTTATATTGTAATATCGTTGTGGGGTTCATTTTTGGGATTATTTTACTGTACATTATTATCAACTTAATATAGTTTCCGGCAAGCTTACAATAATCGAATGCTTAAATATACAAAGCCAATAATTCTATGGGAGTGAGTTGGTATTTTACGAGATTTATTTATAATTCTTGTAGATTTATGACTATTTTGTATTTAGTACGTAAAATGTCGTGAATGCTAGGACGTTTTAGTGGTTGTTAGAACTCGCCTCCAAAATCTGTAAGTATGGGTAAATCTGTCTGTACCTGTATCGGTGGTAGGGTATTCAGCAAAATCTGACCTAGCTAGTTAGTAGCTATTAACCTAGCTAGCACCTACCACCCTAAACTAAGAACCTAATTAGAAAAAGGTATAAGCTTATTGTATTTCTATCATATGAGGTAAAAGTCATACAGGTCATACCTATATGACCCTCATACCATAAGGACGAACAAGCATTTGTTTACATTAGCGGCAAACTCGAAAGCAAATTCGCTTTTTATGCACACAGGTTTGCTGATCGAGCTCATACATCACTGAGAAAGAGTGAAGTTATCTGATTTTCTAGTTATTGATTACTTACCCATGTATGGCACATTTTTATTACACATAGTACTTACATTGGTCAAAGGGAACGCTTATTATAATTGAATGCAAGAAATTGGATGTAATATAGTTTTATATTGTAATCGTATTGCACCAAATATATAGATAATTATCGATTATTATAACTGTCAGCGTCCCATCCCTAGTAGTTCACTTGTTATGATTTATTGCTTTGTGCGGACCAATCATGAAGCATCGCTGCCCCCCGCGCGTCGCAAAAATTTCGGAACTGTTTTCACTGAGATAATTGTCCGTACGCAGTCCACAGGGTGGTTAGTCCGTGACCTTATAGCAGTCAAGACAAAGGTGAAGAAAACCTGGAAGATACCTACCTTCCAATTCTGGCTAACCTTCTCACCTACCTACGCCTAGGTCCAGCTTAAGTTAATTACTTCCACTTAAGTCTAAAACAACTAAGACAAGACTAAAAAAAATAAGCTTAGGTAAACTTTCTGTTCCGAGCAAATAATCCAATATAAATCAATATAAAATTTGAATGATGGGTCCCTCCAATCGGTTCAGTTTTAGAGCTGATTCCGTGGGAAGATTCTTCGCAAATTCTTGCTATCGTAGTTACTCGTATTTGACAATAATTATTACTTGGGTCGTTAAGTATTAACAAGCATAACAACGTTAAACATAGCACACGTGTTGAGTGGTGAAACCTGATTATGTTTATACGCTGTCTTAAAGCCAATTATGTCAGATTACTACTCAGTATTAATTAATCAACCTGCCCGATCCAATCCACGGTTATTGGTTTAAAATATTAATCCAATTCACTAATGCTTTCATAATACATGTACTGAAATTGACACACTATATTAACAAAGACAGCCAGCTTTACCAAAACTTGGATGGAAGAATGACCAGATAATTAATTATATTGAATGATGGTGCTTGATAGTGTGAGCAATGAGGTGGCTCATGATATAGCCACTTGGAAGAAGAAGATACCAACTTAGACGTAACTCCAATAAGAGCAAATAAAACGAAGAAGATAATAATATTCTACAGCCAAACTTTTTGATTTCTTTATATTTTATTTTTTTGTTTTTTTTTGTTTCTTTAGGTCAATGTGACGGAAAAAGCACAAGGCCTACCTGATAGTAAGCGGGCTAACCTCTGCCTATAACAGATTCATTTCGTCACAAGACACGAATTGACCGCCCCCGTCACCCTGAGACATAGTAGTTAGTGTCATGTGCCTGTAATTTCACTGGCTATCAAGGACTGCTGCCGGAACACACCGTTAGGTGCTTGGCGACAGATTTTCTACTTGAGGGTGGAAGCTAGCCAAGGGAGCAATTGCAAAATACCCTTCTACCGTGATGAAACATCTATTGTCTAATAGTAACTTTAAGACTTTCGCGACTTGAACACATAGTTATAAGTATTGAACGGGTCTGAATCGCGATAAAACATGTATATTTTTATTTATTTAGTTTCAGTCCGCTAGTGACCACAACCAATGCAACTTGGTCGAAACGTCGAGGTAAATAAATAAAAATGTACATGTTTTATCCCGATTAAGACCCGTTAAATACATATAACTACCTATTGTTTAAGTCGACCCGTCAGAATACTTATAACTCACAGCTTGTATTGACGTATTATGGTCCGACTTCAACAACTTATGTAATTTCAGTGTAAAACTTTGTACTTAGATACTCTTTTCCACTGAAAAGAGCACAAGCGAATTACGCAGCATGCAACACTTTGCATGCTGCGTATTTCTCTTGTGTCACTTGCCCACAATAATGTTTGCCATCGGCAGTAGTAGCAATTATTAAGTCATCCAGACAGGAGGTAAATTATTCGTTTTAACGACAGATACTTTTTCAGTTATTGGATGGAACTTGACGCTTGACTAAGTTGTGAAACTATAATGGGAACAACTTGAAGGTATACTTTACCCAATTAAAAAGATTAATTGAATTAAATTAGGTAATTAAACGTGCTGAATGTGATATTATTGATATCTATCACATATTGATGTAATTTGATCGGAACAAGTTGAGAGGCAAAGTTGTCTTACAAAGCCGGGATCGACCTACGGGTGGTTAGTGAATGCTCATTTCCTCAATCAGAGGAACTTAGAATGCTACACAAAATTATTGTGCAGTTAGCTATTAAGCGTAGACTTTCAGATGTGATGTGATCCATGAGGGTGGTATGATCATTTATGATCAAACCCTCCATAACTTGTGGTATTAAATATATACGAGTAGAAAAAGAGTTACGCGGCTCATACATAAACACAACATGAGAGTTGACATGTAAAACTTGTTTGCTGTTTTGAAAGACTAAAAAATTAAAAAGAATTAAAAACTAAAATTAATTAAAAAGAACCCATCATAAATGCAGAGTATACATAATATTGCGTAACTAATGTTACCTCGCAATGTCCAATGCTGAAACCATGAAACTTACATAACAAAATAGAAATGTAACAGCAACAGAAGCCTTACATCTGAAACGCACGTAGCGAAGTTTGTATTCGCCTAAGTCAAGCAACGTCCGCCGCGGTCACGACTTGGATGGCTTACCGCTAGTGATATTACTACTGAGCGCTTTCGTGCTTCGGAGGAATCGGTCCCGGTTGTTGTCTTAGGATGGCATTCGTTATAGCATGGTGGTAGGGTATATTGCGAATGCGCGTCTGGCTAGCTACCACTCTCAAGTAGAAAATCTGTCGCCAAGCACCTAACGGTGTGTTCCGGCAGCTATCCTTTAGAGCCAGTAATGTTATGGTAAGCCTGAACTACATTTCGATCACATCATAACCTACCTTCAGGTGAGTTAGGGGTCAAAGGCTAGCCATTCATGCAGCTACAAATAAATAAAAAATAATGGTAAGAATAATAAACCAAGCTATTTCAAGAAAAGATCCTTAGATAGTGTGTTGAATTTAGTAACTTTAATTACTTTTCAATTAAGTGTAATCTTCTATGGCTGAAAATAATAATATAATGGCCTCAGACTAAGTACTGATAATTGCCCGCAGAACAAATAAAAATACCTTTTTGTACGGATTTTCATGAAAACCCTGACTATAAAAACTAACGCCTTATCCTAACGACATAAAGTGTGTTTTCCGATGAAAACTATGTTAAGAAATCGCGTGAGGCTAAAGAACTTTGTAAAAAGTAAGATTAACATTCGGCATATTAATGTGAATGAATGTTTAATGGACCAGTTTGATTGTTTACATAATTGTGTACATTAATTTGTTGAGACGTAACACGATATGAATCATGTTACTCAATTACTGAGTAGACAGCACAGTTACTTCCTACCTATACTGTTGCATAGGTTTTTTTCGAGTAGGTATTAGATACTTTGATGAAAAGATTGAACATAAAGAACTCGAGCTGGTATTGACATATTATGCAGCTAAGGTTCTTGGGTAGTAAGTCCATCTGTACTGTGAAGGTTGAACTAGCCGGTCAGTCCTCCATACAAAAGTCATAGGGATGACACTACCTTATTTAAGATTTTAGGTCCAGAATTCAGCACAATATCGATTGATCCCGTCATTAAATAAGCTTATACAAGCCTAGATAATGACGTCGATAAGTGCCGATATTTTAAGATAATTTAGTTGAAAGTTATGAGCCTCGAAAACTATTATATGAAAATGTTTCGAGGCTCGGTTGTTCGGTTGTTGAACAAAGTAGCTACTATGGAGGGTAGCAGGAGGACTGAAACATTCATGAAGATAATATTCTTGCCAGTGTATGTTTGTAGAATATATTTTTTATAGTGATTATATGTGATCATTTAATAAAAATAGGTATAATTGAAAAATAGCGTAGCGAAGAAATAACTTGTGGATGCCGCCACCATTCTGATTGAAAACACCGCTCACATTAGTATGGTCCAACTGCCACAAGTTATTTCATACTTATCAGTATTGAATGTCAGTTCCGTTATTTGAAATAGAAAAAAATCATTTTAGACGTAAATACTGCTTACAAGATCACTCACCTAAAATAGTGTTCATCGTCGACAACAGCAAATACCATTAAATCATCCAGGTAATAGATTTAATTTTTCTGTTAATTGACTATAACTTAAAACGACATATGTAACCGATTTATATTAAATTTATCTAGATCTGAAATGAAAGTATATCCTTCCCATTAAAAAAGAATTATCAAAATCGGTCTACTTTATTTAAAGGTATGCGTGGTCATAAATAAAAAACGCGGGATTTGAGACCTCCTCAGTTTTTGAGGTGTGTTTATAAATAGCGTAGAATACAAAAAGCAAGAGAGCTACAAGTAAAGTTTGCCATTCAAACAACAACATTAGCTAGATTATTATTAGGCAGTAGGTACTGGCTTGTACAGAAATGAGTACCAATTTAGATTCGAAATTCTTAATTTTGCGTTCTTGTAATTTGTTAGAATCAGGGTGTAGCTGGCAGGTAACTTACCTATGAAATAATTATATCTAAAAAGAAATACACTCGTAGACGGTAGGTACCTAGATATATCGATGCAATCTGAATTTTGAGTAGGATTTAATTGGTTTTTAATTGCCTTAAAAAAGAAGGAGGTGCCGAATTCGTCTGTATTTTTTTGATGTTTGGTACCCAGAACTTTTGACTGGGTGAACCGATTTTGATAATTGTTTTTTATTTCAAAGCTGATGATTGTCGTTTGGTCCCAATTAAATTTCATCAAAATCGGCGCCGTTTTTGAGTTGTACACTCCAATAACTAAAAAATATTTTCCTATCTTGATGATAAAGTCGTTGACAATGAATGACAATCCGTTCCGTAAGTAGCAAGGGGTCAATAAAAAGGGTGCAATTTTTTTTACCAAAAATGGCACCGACTTCTACACTCAAAAGTGCGAAATAACTTGTCAAAGTGGGTACCATGTGCAGAATATTGTGATAATAGGCACTTTTGAAGTATGATGGTACCGACTTCAACAATTTATTTCACACTGAGTGTGGAAGTTGGTTCCATATACTGGTTATAATTTTTTTTGCCCTATCAGGAACTTTGCTTCAAATCGAAATAAAAATTGCATAGGGTCAGGTTTGCTACAACCGCATTATACCATTTTTTTTATTTTTTTTTTATTGGTGATAGGTAAGCCTTTGACCACAATCTCACGTGATGGTAAGTGATGATGTGGTCGAAGGTGTTGACAGGCTTAACCTAGAATGACTGGCTCTCAAGGACAGCTGCCGGAACACACCGTTAGGTGCTTGGCGACAGATTTTCAACTTGAGGGTGGTCGCTAGCCAGGCGGGCATTCGCAAAAATGCCCTTCCACCATGCGGTGAAGCTCAAGCCCGCGGCGGGATTCGAACCATGGACCTGCTGCGCGGCAGTACATAGCCAAAGCCACTGAGCTATCACTGCTTCAAAATAACCATATCTTTGGTATGGTACTGAGATGCTATAATGGTACAATGTACCAATATCTCTCCTGATAATGAATGTTAGTGGCTTAAGGCGTGTTATGAGCCTTATGCCGTGAGGCATCTAGTACAAAGTAGAATCTGCGTCTCAAAGTCAGCTGCCGGAACATTTCGTACGGTATTTACTGTATATAAGCTATTGAACACACGTACGGGTAAGTAAGTATCCTTTCCTGACAAACAGGTGTGACGTTGGTATGTTCGTTTTAGGTCAGATTCGCATTAAGTCAGAATCTCATTTAGTCAGAATATCTTTAAGACATATTCGCGTTATGACCGAAGTACTATGATATAAACAAAAAAAATACAGTCGTATTGTGAACCTCTATGAGAACCTCTTCCCTTTTTTGAAGTCGGTTAAAATTAGATTTAATTACTGTCTACCAACTTGGCATGCATCTAAATACAGTGTTTTTGCGGGAAGGTCAGGAACCTTCCCGCAAACACTGTATTTAGATATTTTACTGTGTCTATGGCATTTTTTTTTGTGTCTATGGCATCAACTGAGTGTCTGTTACAATGTTGGAAATCAGAACATAACATCAACTCACTATTTGTTTGCTTAAATTAAACACCATAATGATACATAATAGTTCTTAACTGACTGTACCTAATACATTATATTTTTGATTTCATTATAAAATCATTGAATTATGAGCGGAAAAAAATTTGTCATGTGCGGGATTAGAACCGCATCTGATCGCTAAGCTAACATGACATATGACTCATTATTGGATTTCTTTTATAATTTAGTATTTTTCAAAGTGCACTTAGCCCTGTACAATTACGTAATTATAAATACCTATGTAATAACGTGTACCTACCTTAAGAAATCACAATAAAAAAGCATTATATACCAATCTGTATGTAGTATCTACCAACAAACGAAACAAATAAAGTATTAAGAAAGCCCGGACATTACGAAGTATCTACTTAGGTAAGCAATTTGTCCGGTAAATCGACTAACGTTGTATTACATGAAAGGTGATGACAAAATGACAAAGTGTTTGAGTAACAATGTTATACTTACCTACCTACATGATCTTTTTAATAATATTGTCATTAAAACTTGACATTATTCAGTCCTACATAGCTATATTACGCTCTAATTTTACATTTTTTTCTTCATATTAGCTTGTATTATTAACATATACATATCATCTTTGACACAATTTATCCTTTCCCCATATTTTATGACAATAATGATCCTTTAACATTCTGTTACACATAAGTTATAGTTCTCACTGTTCTCAGCTCACCTAGCCCCGAATCCCTCACAAACCTATTTACGCGTTGTCAGCAGTATTTTTCTCTATATAAACGGTGGCTTCCAAAAATAAGTGCGCAGTATTATTGTGATAACTCCAGGAGTCACTCAACTTAGTACCAGTATACGTACACATATACCCTTCAGGTGGAACTTCTGCCCAAATTAGTAGCAAAAGTGAGTTCCGGGAACTTGTAAGTCAACGTGTAAATAGAATAATAGCGACATCATTCCGAGAGTTAAGTGTTTGAAAAAACACTTCTTTCGGTCAGATGAAGTCTAGTAGTCTGGTTGATGGCCGCGCACCGTCCCCTATGACGGTTTAAGAAATACGATTGGAGTACAAAATTTCGGCGGCGACGCAGCCGTACCCCCGGTAGCTTGGTAGATAAAGCATCCGGCTCGAAATCGGAAGGACGCGGGTTCAATTCCCGCCTGGGGCAAAACATTTTGTATTTAAATAATTTGTAAATTTAGAATAATTTTATATATAGACTAAATTGTGTGTGACTATGTAAATATGATAATTTAATTTTCAAATAAAATAAATGTGTGTGTGTCTAAAAGTTGTTTTGTTTTAAGTCAACTGAATAGGTCCACACAACAGTTCGTCACCCCCTTCATTTGCCAGTTGCTATATAGTATTGATACGCGTTTCGTCCCTTTGAATTCAATAAGGCTGTTATCTCTTAATATAACTTAGGGGAAGCCCGGGCAAGAAGCATAGTTTTGGCAAAAAGAATAACCGTTTTTTTTAAAATTTATATTAGATAGCGTTATTCTTTCTCAAACCATGCATGATCCATGCGACTGGTAACGACATGACGATTTAACCACCACAATACTTGAGTGAATTTATCGTGCAGATAGAAAAAGACGAATTTCATTGTGTTCTTACGATTTTTGTAGAGGTATATATTCGAACCACGCGCGGTATAGTCCAATATGAGCATGGAGGTTTTTATGATTTTTCTTATACATAAGAACAAATTAAAAAAAATAGACAATTGCGTTTCGAAATCTCGATAAAGACCTCGAACTCTATTTAAAAACAAACTATGTTTGTACGGAACCATCGATAAGCGACTCCAACTCGCACTTGGCCTATTTTGAAAGACTTCGTGCTAGCATTATTTCTTTCCATATTGCTCAAGTAGGCTGAGCTTTCGGACAAGTTACATGCCGTACCGTAACGTCCGTGAGCTGAAGTCATCAATCGGTCAGTGTTCCGTGATCTAGTGTATTTATTCATCTAGCCTGGGTAATCTACAGTCGACGAGCTTGTGTATGCTATTAGTATTGATGACGGTAATATTAGAAGTTGATGAATATGCCAGAAAAAAACCTTGTCTCTTTACAAAATTACAAATTTACGAGAGGATAAATTATAGTCGTGTGCGCGTTATATATTATATTTTTGGGCAAGTTGGTCAATATAAATTTAAAAATAAAATTATACTGATTTATTGCGCAATTTGCTCACACTACTTGTACTATCAACAGTAAAATTTAATACTAATTAATGACAAAATCAGCGGCATCCCGTGGGGTGCCGGGTTAGAATTGCACCTCCCCATATCATCCCGTGGGTGTCGTAAGAGGCGACTAAGGGAAAAATACTGGAAGTTGGGCAGCAGCGCCTTCTAAAGCACTGCCAACTTACACTGCGATCCCCAAGACGCCTGCAAAGCGTGGGGATTATGGCAGATACCCCCTTAATAGGGGAGGCTGTTTTCAGCAGTGGACGATCCGTCTGTTACAGTACAGTACAATGACAAAATGAAATGATTCGCATATTGAAGTAGGAAATTAAATATGCAAAACTACTATTTCTTCATGATTAGGTACTTGACTCAAAATCTTACAAAAAGGTATATCATTATTATCAAAGTTTCAACATTATTATTATCTTGGATATTTAAAGTATTTGCTATTATTTTAAATTATTAACCGCGTAATAAGTTAACATACAAAATCACAGATTCTGTTACAATTGCTTTATTTTTCCATCTAATAGGCGGCACAAAAAGGTTGAGTACACAATGTAAAATATAAAACAATAACCAGCATTGATATTCATATCGTCACCGTGCCTTTTTCTATGACCAAATAATATAACTATGATCTCAATAATATTTAATAAATTTGCTTGTGAAAAAATTTCACTATTTGCGTTTATTTATTAGAATTATGGTAAAATTGTGACATTTTTGAACTTGTTTCCACTTGTGATCAAATTTAAATGTGACCATAATACTTCAGGTGTGAAAAACATTCTCTTTATAAAAAAAAAATTCGTGTCACGTTGTTTGTCCGCGATGGACTCCTGTACTACTGAACCGATTTAAACTTGACTTGCATACCGTGTACTCTTCAATCCTAATTGATACTAATAGGTAGGATAGCTTACATCTCAATTTATAGTCACAATTACCCTTGCGAAGCCGGGGCAGGCCGCTAGTATAAGCCGTACTCATAAAAATCTGTCACCAATCACCTTATTGTGTGTCCATCTTAACTCGGGAAATGTCTTTGGGAGACATTTCCCATTCTAGGTAGTGTCTGTTTACCATACCATCCCTGTGCTTGTATTCAAATACCAGTCTAGCAGTTAAAAGAAAGTGGGTTAGCTTGTCTCATACTGAACTCTCTGGGTATTAATGGCATTTAGGTAAGTAACTTATGGTTTCGAAATCTAAGAGGGCATTAATCTTGTACTGTCAACGACAAACACTTAAAAGCGTACAGTTACCTATAAGTAACATATAGTAACGCGCCTTGAGTTGAGTAAGCTACTGTGGGATATCTTGGTGGTAGCAGCAATATCTCCTCGCATCATCCTTACGACCAGGAGCTTTGCCCAAGGCGTTATTTCGTTCTAGGTAGTGTGGAGTTCCATACAAGGATCTGAACAGCAACGGAACTTCACAATTATTTGATTCCGCCATTCTCATTCTATAATTGGACATCCAGTAATACTCAGAAGCGCCACCGTGATATGGTGGATATTCCATTTACCCGAACGAAGCGATTTGTTTCTTCGTTTAACATACGAACTGCCAGGGAATGGTACACCCTGCCTGAGTCTGTGTCTCCGGTCAAGTAAAATATGGGGGTCTTCAAAACGCGAGTGAATATGTATCATTTGGGTAAGCGCGCTCCATCATCACTTAACATCAGGTGAGATAGTGTTAAGTGTTACCCAGTTCGGTATAAAGAAAAAAAACATGATTTTTAGCGATTTGATACGGTGCCCGATAGATTAGTGAGCACTAACCATAAAGTGCCCGTGGGGTGCCGGGCTAGAATGTCACTCCCCATTGCTACCTGTAGGTGTCGTAAAAGGCGACTAAAGGTAAAATACCGGAAGGTGGGAAGCAGCGCTTTCTGAAGAATTGATACCTTAATACTGCGATTTCCAAGACGCCTGCCTTTATGGCAAATTCCCCCTTACCATTAAGGGGGAATTTGCCATAAAGGGCTGTGTTCAGCAGTGGACAATCTAGCCGATACAGTAACCATAAAGTAGGCGTAAGTAATACCCATAGAATAACAAGCAAAACAGTAAACAACTGAACGCTAGATCAATGATCGTCGACGCTCGAAACGTGATATCGACCTTTCGATCTCATTTTATGTAAATACCATTCAAAATTTTACCCTATTCTCAGCTCGCCAAGATTCAGATAACGCTGGTGTGATATCTCTATAGGATGATTTCAAGATCACGAAAAGGAGGCCGAAGTTAGCAGGTACCTATTATGGTAATTCAAAAGAGTTCTTTAAGATAGGAAATTAAACTGAAGAAGTTACAATGGTGTGCTATTAATAAGCAAACAATGCGATGCGATGCTGAACCGGTTCTCAGTGTAAGGCTTTCAAGGTCACGGTTAGTGAGGCTCCGACCTGCGGCTTATCTACTGGGAGGTTGTAGATAAAAAGTTAGAGTAATTCCTAATGTAAGTCGTGTAGAACTATGGTACTCGTATTATAAAATAAGTGATATGCTCGTGTCGGGTCACACGTAAAATAAATATGGTTCAGCAGTCATTGTAAAAACGACAACTAAGTAGATAAACGTCATTCATAGAATTATAGGACAGGATAAACTGGACTTATAGGATTGCGACATTGATCTAATATGAAATGTAAGTATTATACTCAATGGGTTGGGTTACATTTGGCATAATTAATAATTAATTTGTCAATGTAGTGTTTTTTAACTGTCTAAATTATTGAAAATATTTAAATATTATAAGTAAAATTGTACTAACACAGTATTTAAACAGTAGAACATGTAGATGTCTTGAAGCGCTCGTAGCCAAGTTTGCTTAGCCATTCTGAATCGAACAGCAAAGTTAAGCAACATCCGCCGCGGTCATGACTGACCGCTGGTTGGGCATTACTACTGAGCGCTTCCGTGCTTCGGAGGGCACGTTAAGCCGTCGGTCCCGGTTGTTATCTTAGGATAGCAGTCGTTACAGCATGGTGGTAGGGCACTTTGCAAATGCCCGCCTGGCTAGCTACCACCCTCAAGTTGAAAATCTGTCGCCAAGCTCCTAACGGTGTGTTCCGGCAGCTGTCCTTGAGAGCCAGTAAGTCTAGGTTAAGCCTGTTAACACCTTCGACCACATCATCACTTACCATCAGGTGAGATAGTGGTCAAAGGCTAACCTATCAGGCATAAATAAGAAAATAAAAATAAAAAATAAATGTCCATTATAACCACAACGTCTCAGTATACGAATATGGGGCATTTAAACTAATAATAGAATTTCCATCTTCTATTTGTATTTTGAGCGAAATATGTATCTACTTACAAATTTATTAGAAAGTTGTTCAACAAGTGTTTTGTCAATGTTGTGGAAATATGAGGATACCTAACTGCCGTTGTCCGTAGCAAATATCTACAGATATTTAAGTACCCACAAAACAGACAAAATCTACTACATTTTATCTGTGGTAAGTAGGTAGAATGGGCAATTTGGAATGGGGGCAGATTTAAATTATAAAATTTTTAGACGTAATCTTATGTCATCTGTGGCATTATTTTGTTTTTTTAATGTTGGCAGTATTCTGTTTGAGATCTATCAATTTAGTATTAAAAGTGTCAAAGTGAAAAAACCGTATTTGTTGTTTTTGAATAAAGAATCATATAATTCATGTGGTACTAGTAAAACAAAACTTTGTAAGCATCTACAATCGTTATAAGTATTAGTCCTTTCTTGTTTGCTTTATTGTTTAGTCCATGACATTGTTGTTCATTTGTTTCGTTGTTAGTTATGGCCAGTTTATTGTATTGTTGTTTTCGAAAATGATACATTTAGAAAACCTGCTGTTGGGGCAGTTTATATAGGGGTTTTTTGAATTTTTTGTTCAGTTTTGACCCTGATGCTACTAGATGATAATCTAACAACCCTTTTATAATTGTTGACGGGCTAGGTTATAATAAATATTATTTCATTGAAGTCGGGTCGGTCACTATTTTATGTTCAAAAGACATAAAATAGAGACCGATGATATAAACTAAGGACGTCTGCAGACAAATTATCTGTTTCCATAGTAGATGCGGTGGCTAAGCTTCCAACTCCTCAAGAATTTCCTTATAAATCCAGTCCAATAAGTCTGTCCAGGTTCAAATTTGATTTTAGCAAATTCAACTAAAGTTAGATATTTAGTTATATTATCTGGTTTTTGGCCTCATTTGAGTTATCAGTAGATAACAATAGTAATTTTTTGCTGATGCCTAATTCTATCGATAAAAACACATTTTAATTTCCTACATCTTGATTAGTTACTAATATTTTCTTCTTTTTTTTCACAGCTGCCGTTGCCTGTCTCAAAACTGCCCCTTGGAAAGTTTTGCCATGAATATAAGGTCTAAGTATTTTTTCAGTGTTCATTTATAGAATAGTAAAAAATCTTAGGTATATCTCATCTTGATAATGATAATGACTAACGTATAAATCTGTGTTCATTTTGATTTGTAATGCAAGTGATTTCCATTATAAAATGCCATTTCAAAATTGCCCAAGTCAGATTCAGAACTGCCCCTTGTGCATTTTAATAAAATCGCGTAATTTAAAACAAGAAGTTATGACAAACCGGTGTAAAATAATAAAAAAAAAATTTCAAAGCATCACCTTATCAAAATCGAAACAAAATACAGCTGTAAGATGCCAAAAAAAATTGTTTTTATATACAGAAAATATACTTAGTTTTATAAAGTGTTCATCATTCCTGTATTTCTGTCTCAATTCAAAATTCCTATTAATTTAGTATTACATATACTGACCAGTAATTGCAACATTTACACTGTTTTTATATACCTACCTAATCTACAACAGCAGTTCTGTTTATTTATGCGATTGTGTCGGCGGCCAGATGTTACGCAGTAACCACTGCCTATAAAAGATGAATTTCGTTACAAATGAACGAACTGCACTGCGCTCATCACCCTGAGACATACGTTGTACACACGTAGAGTCTCATTGTGCCTGTAATTTCATGGCTTTCAAAGGCTGCTGCCGGAACACACTGTTAGGTGCTTGGCGATAGGTTTTCGCAAAATGCTCTTCCATCATGCAGCGAAGCTCAAGCCAGCGGTGGTGGTCGAACCACGGACCTAAGGCACGGGAGTCGATAGCTATTACCACTCGGCTATCACTTTTTGCTGTTGAATAAGTGGAAAAGGCGGTGGGTACCATCCAGACTTAATTCTCACCAGTACTCCTACCAGCTAGTACAATTTATGGACATATCGAAGGTAAGACTATTTAATGACGAAACGAGGTCGTAAAACTCGTTATGGGTATGCGTTCCTAATCAATATAACTGTACTGCATTATTCCCACGGGAGAACGGATGAGAGGGGATCCACACAACAAAAACTAGTTTATATAGGTAGACCTACCTACATATTATCTATGTACCTTAGATGGCTCGCAAGTATCATACATTTATCATGGACAAACATGGAACCGAGAAACCAATTTCGATTAATACAAACAAATGAAGTAACATAACTATTTGATCTGTGCTATGCACCTACTTACATATTGTTTTCTTGACAGCTTCTTCAGATAAATATTATATAGCGATAACCAATCAGTATTACGTAAACATCAGGTTTTAAAACGAAAGTAAATTTATGCAGTAAATTTTAACTGCGTATTATTTAGTGAATATCTTAAGAAATCTTAAAACTTAATCATTATTGGGTCAGGTTAAAATGACTCTTAGAAAATGTGAATAAAAATATAATATAATTTATCTGACTTGGATTCTTGTTATAAACGATACGTAGTTTTAACCCAATAAATATGAACCTTTTTTTATACAGCTGCTAGGCTAGCCTTTGACCAGTAATTCACCTGATGGTAAGTGATGATGTGGTCAAAGATGTTGTTTAGGCTAGCCTAGAACTGGCTCTCAAGGACAGCTGCCGAAGCACACCGTTAGGGGACAGATTTTCTACTTGAGGTCGTAGCTAGCCAGGCGGACATTCACAATGTGCCTTACCACCATGCTGTAACGACTGTTATCCTAAGAAAACAATCAGGACCGACGGCTTAACGTGCCCTCCGAAGCACCGAAGCGCTCAGTAGTAATGTCAGTAGTTGTGGCGACCACTAGTGACATTACTACTGAGCGTTTAGGTCATGACTTGGATGCGCATCCAAGTCCTGATCGCTGCGGACGTAGCTTTAGCTGACCGGCTAAGTAAACTTCGCTACGAGCGCTTCGAGCGTTTGTGTAGTTTGGGCGTCAGTGATTATTTGTTTAATTATAATTTTAATGGGGACGATATTTCATTAAGACATTTGCCTTTGAAAATAAAGCGCAATATTGAGTTCAAATGTCACAATGAAGTTTTTACTACTGTTCTAGGACAATAAGGCCCGAAGTCCATACTGTGAGTGAGAATAGAACTTAATTACATAACTAGTGTAACCCCCGTGGAGTGCCGGGTTCGAAACTTCGAATGTCACCGCCCCATTACTTCCTGTGGATGTCGTAAGAGGCGACTAAAGGTAAAATACTGAAAGCGATGCTCAAGGAGCCTGCCAAGCGTGGGGATTAGAATAATCAGAATAATCAATTTATTGGTAAGAGTACAAGTCAATCAGTATTAAAAATGTGAGAATTATTATTATAGCTAATTATAACAATAATTGAAATTACATGTAGTTTAAATTACAATAATGTATTAAACAATGATTAATTGAAGTTAAATAAATTAGAAATAAATAAATACTTAACATATTATTCTATGTTATTTATTGCACATATTCGTCAACACTGTAGAACGCCTTCTCGACGAGCCACGATTTAAGACTGCGCTTAAATGAAGAGAGGCTAGGTGCTGTGACTATATGATTCGGTAGCTTGTTATATAACGCGGGTCCCAGCACGTGCGTTAGTCTGTCTGACTTAGCCAGTCTGTGAGATACCGTAGCTAACTTGCCAGCCCCGCGGGTATTGTAGCATCGCGTGTGGTGATCACCGCGCGTCTTGAATCGCTCCAGGTTCTGCCTAACATACATCACTACCTGGAGTATGACAATGGAAGGCAGCGTAAGGATCTGGAGCGATACAAAGAATTGTCGCGCCGGCGTGTCCCACTCTGTCCTCGCGATGGCCCTCACAGCACGTTTCTGCATGCGAAAGACGCGCTCCCGATCAGCAGCGCGTCCCCACAGCTCTGCGCCGTACTGGAGAAGCGAGTGAACGGTCGCGAAATAACAAGTGCGGACCACGTCGGCAGACACCACGCGCGATAGCCTGCGGAGATCAAAGCATGCGCTACCCAGTCTGGCACACAAGCTGTCGATATGTTTATCCCAGGTTAGGCCTCGGTCTATTTGGTATCCTAAGAACACGATCGTTGGAACTTGTTCAATGGTGTTTGTGTCAATAGTGACGGCCAAGCTCCGAACCTGACGCCCAGATATGCAAAAATGCATGAAGTGCGTTTTCTTGTGGTTCAGAGCGAGTCCATTCCAATGAAACTGTAGCGACACATTTAGCATGGCTTGCATTCCGCTGACACTACGGGAGACAATGCATGACGCAAGTGCGCTGCACCAGTCGCCACCCGCCCGGCACGATAGGCACTTGATTTATAATTGTTAAAACAATTAAAAATGTATTTTGTTAAAGGAATTAAAACCAGTGCACAAGATTACCAAATTCTTTTATTGAAGTCATCTCGGTAGGAACTGTAGCATTGGTAAAGTGGTGACCCCGCAATTTCGGGTGGTGGCTCATCTTATTTTTTTTTGTGTTTTTGCCTATCGTGCCGCGGTAAAGAATGTGCAATTAGGACAATATTTGTGAATAACTTTTGTTTTGTGGAGTTACTTGTAAGTGTTGTTACTGTGACTTTTGGACTCAGTTTGCGAGTTACATCATTATGTTGCCCGCGCATACTTCGGCTCAGGGCTCTGCGCCAGGGCCGTCGCCAGGCCCGGCGCCTGCCGCCCAGGTCAAGGAAGAGAGGCTAGCGGACATGGCAGCCATTTCAGTTACGTCGAGGGTCCCGGAGTTCTGGACGGACTACCCCAGGCTTTGGTTTCTTCAGACGGAGGCTGTACTAGCGCCACAAAAGCTTGCGGACGAGGCAAAGTACAACCTCGTCATCACCAAATTGTCAAAGCAGGCGATTCAACAAGTGACTGATATTCTTATCACTCCACCAGAACAACAAAAGTACGACACATTAAAAGGACGCCTTCTCTCAATTTATGAGGAGTCTGAAACGCGTCAAATTCAAAAATTAATTAGCGAGATGGAACTTGGAGATCAGCGGCCGTCGCAGCTTTTGCGACGAATGAGAGATTTGGCGCATTCCAAGGTACCGGATGAAACGCTCAAAATTTTGTAGCAGGGCCACCTTCCATCGGCCGTTCGTGGTATCATAGCTGTTACGGAAGAGAGTGAACTAGACGTTCTTGCTCGTATTGCCGACAAGGTCATGGAGACAGCGTCACCTTTGACTGTGGCAGAAGTGAAGATTGCTAGACCAATTTCCCCTAACAGCTCAACCGATCTTATCATAGCTGAAATCAGAAAAATAAATAAAAGGATTGATAATCTACACGGCGCGCAATCGTATAACGGTCTCCGCCCACGTCCGCGTAGCCGTAATAATAGTAGAAGTGATTCTCCGGCAAGTACTTCTAAGAAATCGAAGAGGCCGGACTGGCAATGCTTTTACCACTTCAGATACAAAGAAAAAGCGCATAAATGCATACCGCCCTGCAGTTGGAAATCGACGGTGGAGGGAAATCAGAGCGGGTACAGGCAGTGACGGGCTCCTGTACCTTTCCAGTGAACAATAACCGTCTTTGTGTTACCGATACGGCAACGGGGATGCGATTTTTAGTGGACACCGGGTCAAATATTTCGGTGCTCCCTATGCGTAACGTGCGTAAGTCTTTTAGTGATAAATGTGATAACAGTGTTAGTTATAAGCTTTATGCTGCGAACGGTACGGAAAAAGTACTTTTGGAGTGAAAACTATTGTGTTAAATTTAAAAATGCGTAGACCGTACCGTTGGACATTTGTGATAGCGGCAGTGAACCAGCCTATTTTAGGTGCTGATTTTTTAATTCACCACAAACTTTTAGTGGACTTAAGAAATCGTAGACTAGTTGATGAAGTGACTAATATAAATATTGTAGGTTCAATTGTATCGAGTAATCAACCTACCTTAAATACGTTGGACGAGGCACATCCGTATTTTTACCTTTTGTCTAGATACCCGGAGATAACGAAACCTGTCTCATTTAAGGAGATTCCTAAACACAACGTATTTCACCATATAGAGACGACTGGGCCGCCCGTGCATGCACGCGCCCGCCCATTGCCTCCTGATAGGTATAAAAAGGTCAGTGAGGAATTTCGCTTGATGCAGGAAATGGGAATCTGTCGTCCGTCGAAAAGTCCTTGGTCGAGCGCATTGCATGTTGTTCCGAAAAAGGATGGAGGAATCCGTCTTTGTGGCGACTACCGGCAACTTAACGCGGTGACTAAGCCGGACAGATACCCAATTCCCCGCTTACATGATTTTACCTATATTCTCTCTGGAAAACGTGTTTTCAGTAAAATTGACATTTGTAGAGCCTACCACTGTATTCCAGTTGCTCCTGAAGACGTTGAAAAGACTGCAATTATTAGTGGGCAATTTTTAATGGAGTATTTACGTTTACCATTCGGATTGCGTAATGCAAGTCAGACTTTTCAGCGATTCATGAACAACACTGTCTTACAGGATTTAGGAATCGAACGAGATGATGGAACTTTTGAACCTAGTTCAGAGTTCATTTTTTGCTACATCGATGATTTAATCGTGGCCAGTGAATGCAAATCTAGACACGAAAAACACTTACAGGTCTTATTCAAACGTCTTAATGATTTTGGCATAACAATAAATCTATCGAAGTGTTCGTTCGGACAGTCACACATCGAGTTCTTAGGACACGAGGTGACTATCAATGGCTTAAAGCCGTCACTGGACAAGGTCAAGGCAATTGTCGATTTTCCTAGGCCGGAAACAGTGGCGGAGCTAAGACGTTTTATAGGCATGGTGAATTTTTATCGACCACATATGCCAAATGCTATGGTGTTTCAAGCCGAGCTTAATAAACACGTAAAAGGTGCGAAGAAAAATGACAAGTCGATAGTAGTTTGGGACGATTTGGCCAATGAAGCATTTTTGAAATGTAAACAGAGTCTTCAGGATGCCGCGACATTATCTTATCCTGTACCGGACACTCCTCTAGCGTTGATGACGGATGCATCAAATACATGTGTGGGTTCCGTACTACAGCAGTTAATCGACGGTAATTGGAAGCCACTGGGTTATTTTTCGCGCAAACTAACTGACACTCAAACCAAATATAGTACTTACGACCGTGAACTTTTGGCAGTCTATTTATCAATTATTCATTTTAGGAAAATGTTCGAAGGCAGAGCGCTTACTATCTACACAGATCATAAGCCTCTTACTTTTGCTTTTTCCAGGTCGGCTAGTGATAAGGAGACGCCACGTAGAACTAGGCAGTTGATGTACATTAGCGAGTTTACGACCGATATTCGTTACATAGTAGGGAACGATAACTTAGTCGCCGATTCGCTGAGTAGAGTAGAAACGATAACGTGTGCAGGCAAGTTAGATTTCGCAGAAATCGCTGCTGCACAGTGCGCCGATGCCTACGTGACCAACTGGAAATACGACGCGAGTAGCAACGTCAACATTAAAAAGATATCTATACCTTATATTGCGACCCACATATTCTGCGATGTGTCAACTGACAATATTAGACCGTATCTACCTGTACAGTTTCGTAAATTAGCCTTTGACTCTGTACATAATCTATGTCACCCCGGAATTAATACTACTCGAAAGTTAGTAAGCCAACGATTCTTTTGGCCGGGCATGAACCAAGATGTTAATAAATGGGCTAAAACGTGCATTGAATGCCAGAGAGCGAAGGTTCAACGTCATACGGTATCATTTTTGGGTCAATTTGCACCATCTAGACGTTTTGAACATATCCACACTGACATTGTAGGTCCATTGCCGACTACATCGGACGGGTATAGATATTTACTTACCGTCATAGATCGCGCCACACATTGGCCGGAAGCATTTCCGCTTAAAAATATAACTGCAGAAGCTGTAGCCAAGGTTATCTACGACGGATGGATCACCAGATTCGGTATTTGTCAATATTTGACGTCCGATCAAGGTCGCCAATTCGAGAGTGGGCTATTTTCTGAGTTATTAAAATGTATGGGGATTCACAGGATCAGAAGTAGTCCTTATCATCCCCAGAGTAATGGAGCCATAGAACGATGGCATAGGTGCCTGAAAAATGCTCTGAAGGCTCGGTTGTATACTACGTCATGGATGGATGAGTTACCTACGGTTTTATTAGGGCTCAGAACCACATTACGTAGCGATACCAATATAAGCGCCGCGGAATTAACTTACGGATGCACATTGAGACTGCCTGGCGAATTTTTTGTGTCAGCGAAGTCCGAATCTTTGGATCCACATACCTTGGTACAAGAAGTACGCGATAGGATACGTAGGATGCGAGCGGTGCCAACCAGACAACGGGATTCACGTACTTTATTCATCCATCCGGATCTAAAGTCGTGTGAATATGTCTTTATCAGAAATGATGCGGTTCGCAAACCTTTACAAGCACCCTACGACGGTCCCTACCGCGTGCTTAGGCGAAATAACAAAATTTACAAGGTACAACTTCCTAACAGGCAGGTAAACGTGTCTATTGACCGTTTGAAACCCGCATATTTACTAAATGAAAATACGGATGGTACCTTATCCAACAGTAGTTCTTATAATCCTCGTTATGACGTAACGATCGACCACGCTCCTGCCACATCTAGTGACTCTACGTCACACAAACAGACACGGAGTGGTCGAACGATACGTCCGCCTTTACGATTTAATATTTAAGATTTTACCATTTTGTTGTTTATTAGAATTACCTTTATATTTACAAACCTTTTATATTTTGTAGATTTTAACAATTTTATAAGAATTGTAAACTCATAATGTTGTTCGGAGAGTTATTGCATAAGAAGCATTAGAATAAGATTATATGATGCGTATCTAGCTATTGATTTTAAAATGTAAAATTTAGTTATAAAGCTGATCATTTTGTATGGAATTTAAGAAAGTTAATGCTGAATTGATTTTTCTTGCTGTTCAAAGTTCGTTTTATTTTAGCTGATTATTTTAAATTTCACAACCATTATCTGGGTTAAGTTAGTTTGCCTCAAGGCATGGTTTTTGGAGATGCATTATTTAGCGATTGTTTGTGGTATAGGCACGTTCCATGATACTAGTAGATATGGGTAAAACTCAGTCAAAGGAAGAGCAGATCATTATTGCTCAAAACTCTAATGAGGTCGAGGCACACATGTCACGGCAGAGCACAATGATTATGGTGATCGTCGGAATACTTTTGTTGATCGTGCTGTGTTCTATGATCCGGAGGGTTCGTCAAGGTGTTCGGCGGCAGTTCCGTAGTCGCATGAGAGCCTGGCTCCGCGAGGAAACACGCGGGCCGGCACCACCTCTTACCAACGTGCACGTGCTCCAGCCGGAAGCAGCACCAGCAGCGGTGGTAGCGCAAGTCGCACCACATTCCGCGCCTGTTGCTACCCAATATGCGTGACGTAATGGTGTGCATAGATAACTACAATACTTACCACAATATAAATGCGTGATTCTTTTCAGCTCCAAAAATTATGTTTGGTTGTGCTATTGATTTGATATGAATTTAGTATAGTGGTATAATACTTGCTAATAATGTGTTTACTTTTTGTGTTTAGTCTAGAAAATTAAGACATAAATGCTTATATTTTTACTTTCAATTACTTTTATATATTACGTTGTTTATTTTCTTCGCAAAAGCCTCGGTAGATAATGAGTGTACCTTAGTAACGCAGCTGACGATTGTATCACGTTACAGCGCTGTCAGCAAGTTGAATCGCTCGAGCTCCGTCATTGTAATTGTTGTTGTTCAAGCTTGACTTTTGCGAATGAATTTATAATTTGTTTTTGTATGTGTATGTGTGTTTTATTTTTTATTTTTTTCAAAAAAAGGGGGTGATTGATGTAGCGACACATTTAGCATGGCTTGCATTCCGCTGACACTACGGGAGACAATGCATGACGCAAGTGCGCTGCACCAGTCGCCACCCGCCCGGCACGATAGGCACTTGATTTATAATTGTTAAAACAATTAAAAATGTATTTTGTTAAAGGAATTAAAACCAGTGCACAAGATTACCAAATTCTTTTATTGAAGTCATCTCGGTAGGAACTGTAGCATTGGTAAAAAACCATTGTGCTACCTGGCGTGCGACCGTGTTCAACCGCTGCTCGAGCTGGGTCAGTGACGGGGTGCTGACGACCACAGCCACATCGTCCGCGTACATATAGGCCTCCCCCTCAGTTACGTGTTCCGGCAGGTCATTCAGTAACAGCGAAAATAGTATGTTGGATACCGACGATCCCTGCGCTACGCCCATAACCGTCCTGAGAGGGTCTGACCTCGTCTCACCCCCGTCGGTAACCACCATCTGCGCCCTGTCGCGCAACAGGTCTGTCAGGAGCGAATGTGCTTGTCCCCGTATACCATAGTGCTTGAGTTTGGAGGCGAGGACGCTATGGTCTGCAACATCGAAAGCTTTCGATAAGTCGCAGCACAGGACTGCAACTTGCCGTCTCGCCTCACAAGCCTCTAGCACTCGCCGTAAGACCTCGCGTGTGAGCGAGGTGGTCGAGGAGCCAGTGCGGTACGCATACTGGCGCTCCGACAGCGCTCCGGTGGCCCCCAAGTACTCGGTGAGACGTGTACTTAGTCCGTTCTCGAGTATCTTCGCGACAGCAGGGATTATGGACACAGGGCGGTATCCATCAATGTCATCGCGTTTGCCCTTCCCCTTAAATAAAGGTGAGATTTTGCTGACCTTTAAGGTTTTTGGGTACTTTCCAGTTTCAATGCAGCGGTTGAACAGGCCGGCCAGACACCACGATAGAGGTTCCGCGGCTGAGGCAATGAGCTCCATAGAGATGTTGTAAATGTCTCTTGTGGGTTTCCTAGGAATCTTTGACATTATAATGTGGTAGACCTCTTCCGCAGTAAACTTGACCAACCGCAGGGAGCGGTCGCAGGCGGGCCGCGCCGCCGTGAGCGCCGCCTCAACGCACGCGAGTTGAGCGCTGGGCGCGCCGCACGCCGCCGCCGCGCCCACGAACCTCGCGTTCATCGCGTCGGCTGCAGCCTTCCGAGACTTTTGACTTTTGATTTGACCGAGATTATTGAAAACCATACAATAATAAGGAGGTTTTTGGGTTCTATTCCATAGTTGGTCTTGGAAACAGTTTGGACTTTTGGGCTGTACCTCCTAGAGAGTATTAAGCTTTCTTTCTTAGTTCAGTAATATCGATTACAACGACGTTGTACGAGTAGGTAAGTTTATCTTTGTGCCATTAAAGTTAATAAGTTGAGGAGATTGAGCGAGGAATAATAATAGACTTTAATTCTTGAATCACATTAGGTAATATTAATTCCTGAAACACTTTTTGACTTCACAGACTGACGTCTAATTAACGAATCTTTTACATCAGTTCTAAAATTATTAGACAACCGCTAACAAACTATACAAAACGAGATTGTTAATAAACTAAAAATGTTCAGCGTGCGCCACCACATCACCCCATACGAAGAAAAACAAACCAAGGGAAAAAAATAAATAAACAAAATATATATTATATCTATATTACAGATCCAAAATGTTTTTAAACAGAAGGTTGCGTGATCGAATCACGTCGGGGTCACCAGAAAATATTTTACACAAATTCTAAATATTTTAAATTGGCAACTGCTAACAAACTAAGTATACAAAACGAGATTGTTAATTAACTAAAAAGGTTTAACGTACGCCACCACAAAGTATTATATTGTTGCTACATCAGCTTCTACTCGTATTAAATCGACTACATACATATTTGCAATTTTACTGTTTTTTTTAACGACCCAATCACTATAATTCATATAATGTCTTGCTTTAACTGTAATCGTTGCAATTATGGCGGATAATAACATAAAATCGTGGTATAACTTCTCTTACTTACGAGTAACGTGCGTGAAAAAATTAAATGCACAATCTTGCAATTCTCTACCCTTATACATGTTATAATTAAACAAATATATTGTTGGGAAACAAAACTACGCCATTTCCTAGCAATAAGTTGGCGCTCAAATAAGTTATAACTAATTTGAGTGTTTGACCTCTTATAAGATTTTTCGACCAGAACGTGTTATCACTAGTTGACGTTAAGCTTCGTCAGACAGAAGTGATGCCGATATGCTACGAGTAATATAAATCTTGATTGACTAAACACAATTCTGTTAAGAAAACAATTTCCGGGAATACTCCATCGTATAATATTAGGGAGGTTAGCCTAGACATACCATTTTATGTGTCTACTATACTTATATGTCAGAATATCAGAATATAAGAAATCAAATTAGATATACTCCTATATGTATTAAATTTGTATAACAATTTTAACCCCATAATCTTATACTATTCTTTGTGATCTGTAATGACCTAATAATTACTTTGCCATTATCATGTAGTGATTTGCAGAAAATTTCTACTTCATAGCGGTGAAAAGGAATGTATTAATTTACAGGTCATTTATTATGACATGTGGGAAGGCGATAACCACAAGAACGCATTGTGTATTTAACTTTTGAATGGGTTGTGTTTCTATTGGGGAGATGCAAAAGCTTAAAATCACTCGTTCTTCAACTCTTCTACTTATTCTTCTATTCCTTTAAGCTATATCAGTAATATAAAAACATTTTCTCCAAACTCCTAACATTTCAACCAGAAAACAATACAAACATTTGCGTGTTTTGCACTTTCATTTCATATCCCGAAAATAAAACAGTATTAGAACGAGAAAGGCCGATAAAAATTTATTATTATTGTATTGTTATGTCACCCTTGAGAGCCGAACTCTACGAAATCACATTGATTTCCAATATTTATTATATTTGAGTCACGATTTCTCTGCAATACTAAAGTTAGAGTCTTAGATGCTGTATATTTTTTGCTGAGTATATGTAATATTAGATTTGAAATTATGCAATGCAATGCCATAACCTCATAGCTTATGATCGGTGAATTAGTTTCAGTTTAGTAATTCATTAAAAAGAGGTAAGAGATACTCTTGGAAATATTTGTGTGTGCATTTATATAGTGTACATTTGACAACATAAAACAGTTTCCTGTAACTATCACAGTTATAAGATTATGTTTTCTTGGGTTTGGTGGGCAAATCTAATGTTTGAGACATCTTTGATTTGGTGTTTCGTTTCCTAAAATCTGTTTCTTCAAAATTACTGACGGGTCTATCCACGCACGAATTAACATCAAAATAATATTTTGACTAACCTGGACGTTTCGATCAAGTTTTTCAAAATATTTTGGTTAATTTGGTTAATGGTTAGTCAAAATATTGTTCGTGCGTGGAGAGACCCGTCAGTAATTTAGAAACATGAGTTTAGTTCGCGAAAGTTTAAAGAAAAGTGTTTCTTTAAAGTTCAAATATTATTTATTCTTTAGAAAAAAAACATCAATTCTCAAGATATTATATTATTATAATGCAGTACCGTACAATACATGGCACAATACACTTGAGACATTATATAGTACAAAATTTGGCCAATTACAAGAAAATCGTCAATGCTCTTACTTCAAACCAAATTCGCTAGATACAGATCACAAATTTCCATATTTCTAAACATGATATTCATATTCATGAATAATAAGGTATAACAATAATATAATACCAAATGTTTATTATTAATTAACGATTAACTCTGTGTGCTAAGTTGGCGACATTTCACTGGATTTGTAATTTCTTATAATTGAAATTACATAAAATAAAGGTAGGTGCTCAAAGCCACAAGGAACATTTCTATAGGAATAATTCTAAGTGAAGCTTGTTTACCATCCTTAACCACGTCATAACTTATCAACAGTTACAGACAGTAGGCAAGGCTGCTGGTGGGTTAACTGTGAAACAAAGCTTTTCACTTCGCAAGCTCGTAAAGTTATCCCCGTTTTAACAAGCTAGCAAAAGCTAGTTGTTTTTAGCACAAGTGCATAAATAATGTGCTTTTTTAAATGTGGTTATAAGAGGTTCGGTTTGTAATACATTCAATATAAGGAATATGCCTGATTTTTTAATAATATTCACTTATGAACCCAGATATTATATTTTTCAAAACGATGACTCTCAAAATAGAACATTGCTTAAGTATCAGCTTCAATTTCAATTAAAATATATATGTACGAGTATTACATCAATATCATTCTTTAATTTCTTCGCAATTAACGTGCATAAACTCATTTTGACCTTGACCTTGTTTTGTGCACTCGTTGTACAATCTACTATTGTAAATGCACTTTGCAAGATTAACAAAGAAAACAATAAATCCGACTTCTCGCAGACAACTTTCTTAGAAAACTTTTTTACTGAACTGAACGGAAGAAAGTATAAGGGCAAGTACGGTGATTAACTTCATCAACTTGAGATCGAGTTGAAGAATGTTTGTTGATACCTGTCATTCGTTAAGGTTAAATCTATTTAATGTCACTCAATGTCAAGATTGTTGACGAGCAGTAGGAATTATGACAAACTTTGAAATTAAACTCTCAAAAACTTTTGCATTAGTACCTCACCTTGATAATCTGGGACTAAATAACACGGCTTCATTAATATTTTGATATTCGATATTTTTTTAGAATTTTATTAAATTATATTTTAGAAGTCGATATTTTTTGTGGGATAGAATTTTAAACGAACAGGTGGCTTACCTCGTGGTAGGTGATCGCTTGAGCACCGTTGCCCACAGATATCCGCAAATACACAAGTCTTGAGTATGCGTTGCCGGCCTTCGAGGAGGTATGCTCGCTTCTTTAAGGCTCCTAAGTCGAAGCGGTACGGAAATACTTCACATGGCAGCTGGTTCTGATAGTGGCCATACGAGGTAGAAAATGCTGTGAAAATCGTACGGTTGTGGATTTCCAAAATTTTTTTTTTTTTTTATGCCTGATAGTTTAGCCTTTGACCACTATCTCACCTGATGGTAAGTGATGATGTGGTCGAGGATGTTGTTCAGACTAACCTAGAATTACTGGCTCTCAAGGACAGCTGCCGGAACACACCGTTAGGTGCTTGGCGACAGATTTTCAACTTGAGGGTGGTAGCTAGCCAGGCGGGCATTTGCAAAGTGCCCTACCACCATGCTGTAACGACTGCTATCCTAAGACAACAACCGGGACCGACGGCTTAACGTGCCCTCCGAAGCACGGAAGCGCTCAGTAGTAATGCCCAACCAGCGGTCACCCATCCAAGTCATGACCGCGGCGGACGTTGCTTAACTTTGCTGATCGATTCAGAATGGCTAAGCAAACTTGGCTACGAGCGCTTCAAACGATGACATGAACGACAAATGAAGTTGACGTTGTATATAAAATATAGCCAACGTAATGTAATACCCATATGTAGTATTATTTTAAAAGCATTGACGTATGCTAAGCGAAAACATTGAGGACATAGGTAGGTACTTGAGTATGGAGTAGAGGCTGAGGTTACACAGAGCGAGGATAAGACCGACTGCAATAATGTTGCACATAGCATGTTCAAAAAGATGCTTGAGAGTTAGTAAAATTACAGGCACATGAAACTTAACAACTGTATGTCTCAGGGTGACGGGTGCAGTGCAGTTCGACACTTGTGTTATAGGCAAGGGTTACCACTTAACAAGGGGGTTTAACAGGTGGGCCTCGTGTTCATCACAACTACATAAAAAAAAATTAAAAGGAATATATGGTTAGGCTCTAGCACTTAGGCTTAGTCTGAATATATTCAAAAACATCATAACTTATGTACCATTACTTGAGTCAATCACTTAAGTTAAGTAATGGCAAGACAAGGAGGTTCTCAATTCGATGCGTATTTTTTTTGTGTTACCTCAGAATTTTTGACTGGGTAAACCGATTTTGATGATTAGGACCACACTAATCATTGATAGCTGTGAGTGACAATCAAACCCGTAAGTAGTCTTCATCTCTCAAAAGTGTGGAATAACTGGTTATAATATTTTGTAAAAAAAATTATAGCCTTGATACCTTTAGATGTTTTCTGAATGTGTGTGTCGTGTCTTCTTATGATTGATTTCATGTGTTCTATCACAGATTATATATAGTAACTTCAGTTCAATCCATCAATCTTTAGCAAAATACAATACATCAACCTTTAGGGATATACTTAAGCGAAAGGAGGTTTTCAGGATAATCGATTTCAAATAAACGCCGTTATCTTTATCACTTAAATTTAGAAAATGGCTACAAAAAAGGGTGTGGGTAGATGTTTTGAAACTAGACCGAAATAGTCATTAGCAAAGTAATTGTTTCCGCAATATCTGACTCATGTATTTTTAAGTAAATAAATTGCAGTGGTAAATGTTTATATATAACAAAGATATACCTTATCAACTTAACTATGAAGTTTCACACTAATAATTTGGTAATTTAGATATTAGATTTAGATGAACATAGTTGTTTATCAAATCCACTTTTACATAAGGTTTGTGATAAATATAAAAAAATTGTATCAAGAAACTTCAATCAGGTATGAGTTCCTATCGTAGGAAAAACACTTTCAAAAATTGTTTGTGTAATGCAGTATGTCAGGTAAGTTATGGAATAAACATCATATCTTTCTAAACGACATTTACAATTTATTCCAAAATCAAGACAATTAATCAATAAACTTAAATACATAATTGACACAAACGATTCTTGTGAAATAGAACAATGGCGCCATGTCAAAATGAATTACTGTGTGAAATATTTTTGAATTTCGTACGAAGAGGTTACCGACTGCAGTAATCATCATGTTGCGCCGTTTGTGATTTTTGTATTGGCTGGCAATGAACTGCTTATATATAGTGACGAAATAAATCAAAGTAAAAGGCAGCTACAACCCAGTCCTGGGTTTTTGCCGTAACCTAATATTAAAACACCTTTAAACTGTTTTTTTTTACAGAGAAACCCTTACTGGTAGGAAGGCTTATACATAATATATATGTATATTTTTAATTATCCTACTTTCACACTATTTCAGTAGACATTAATAGGTTCCAATAACATTTATTATTAATTTATTTCAAAAGTTTAGCACGTCAAACAACAATTATACTCACAGTTTTATAGCCGTAGTAGTTTTTACATTAATTGTTATTGTCATTCTTATTATTATTGAGTAAAGTAATTTTCTACCGAATAACAACTTTTGAACAACCTTCCTTCTCAGAGAATTGGACTAAAGTTCTTAAGGGTAATCTGTGCGTATACGTAGTAGTTACATTACAAAGAATAATCTGAATGAGGTGAACGAATTCGGTTTGAGCATTTTAGGATCACTGCAACCACCTTTACATATAAAATTTTGTTACCAAGCACATAACACCGTTTCTTAAAGCTGTTCTTGTGAGAAATCTCATTCTTGGTATGGCCTGATAGTTTCAAACACATTATCACATATTTCCCGGTGAGATATTGTTCTAAGGCCTAGGACCAGCTAGAAAAAAAAATGATGCATTTCTGTTTCGTTTTATGGCTGAGAAGTTCAACAATATTATTGTTCTTAAGTGGCTTAAGTGGTATGTTAAGGGGAAATAGTAGGTAATAAGTTATCTTCTTGAAATATTTACCCTACTTCTAAACTTCAATTATGAATTTATGATGTATTTGCCAATAAGAGTCTTACCACACAAAAACTAAACTCAGTGAAATATTGTCGTTCTTGGTAACCAAATTCATACCCGTACCTCTCTCACTTTCTGATGCATTGAAGCGTTTCGCATCTCTCTGCGATGACGGAAAGTAGGTAGCACGTCTGCAATCACCCTAAATGCAGCTGGCTTAATAACGGTCGCGTCGATTGCAGTTAGTGACTTTTGTGAATAAGAAAAGGTAACTTTTCATTTATGTTTTAAGCGCAGCATTAGTATCTTTTTGGCCATAATATTAGTATCGACTTTATCCAAAGATTAACTTAATGTAATTTATTGGTTTCTTTATTTAATATTACTAGCTTCTCCCTGCTGGTTCGCCAGCTGATATTTGGTTGCATCAGGATCCCACGAATCCAACAAAGTACCCTTTCTGGGTTAAAAGTTCTATTTTGTGTTAATACAAATAAAAATACATAAAATGAAGATTTGTATGGAAATTTTATCACAATCCTTTTTCTGTTTCCGGTGGTGACTGTTAGCAAACTTATAGACTCGCTCAGTTTTGTGTTTATACTATCAGTACTCTTTGCACGCTTCAAAGATGTATAAGTTACAGCTCGTAAACAACCTATAGCCATCTCAAACTGTCTTTTATTGAGCTGCTTTGGTTATGGTCAGACCACCAAGTCAGCAACTTAGCGACATAAAAATTGTGACATAATGTTTCCAAGCGATTTATTATGTGAAGTAGGTACTGCACTTACATATTGTATAATAATAATATGATCAAATCCCCGTGGAGTGCTTGGCTAGAATTGCACCGTCCATATGTTTCTGTGGGAGTCGTAGGAGGTAACGAAGTGAAAAATACCAGAAAATCGACAGCAGCACCATCTGAAGAGCTCACTGCAACACTGCGATCACTGCGATCCCCTAGACGCCTATGGAAAATCTATCCAGATAGCGAAGCCCTTGTTCAACGGTGGACGTGACTAATTAGAAAGTAAAATAAAAACGGAATAAAACAATCACCTAGATAACCTAAACAATACCATTCATTAATGATCAATCTTAAAAAGTCGCGTCTCACTTTCAGTTGCGGCGAAGCATAGAGATACATTGAGACCAATGAATGAGTGAGCGGCGCGGTGCGGCGGCAGCGTCGGCGGTGACGTGCGGCGGCGGCGCCTGCGACGGAAAGTAGCACGTTTGTAATTGCCCTAAATGCACTCGTCATAATAACGGTTCGCCGGTATACCATCTGTAAGACCAAGTAACCGCATTTCGAAAATCCAATCGGATTGTGACCAATCGTTGGGCGATGGACGTGAGGTTAAGATTGTGCCAGTGTGAAAGTAATGAGGACCGCTAGACTCTGCTACGCCAATATATCTAGACGGAAAATTTGATATTGCAAAACAATACTATGGCATATAGTGTGAGAGTATTTTGAATTCTTGAATTAGACAATAATTTGTTACTTTTTAAATTTAATGTAGGTAGTTACTTACTGAATATTTATGGCACGAATATGGGCATAAAGTTGTGATTGATAAATATAGGGTTATATTCTTACTATATTTAGTACACTAGCAACATTAAAGTTATGTAAAAAATACTCATGTGGTCCTACTTCGGGTCGGTCAATGGTTATTAAATCATGGAACTGAAACGGATAAGTTTCCAAGCCAAAATAGGGTAAAGAATCTATGGATCAATATGATATAAGTAAGTACAAAGTCTTGTAAAACAAAATGTGAAAGATAAATAGCAAAAAGTTTAAATATCTTTTTGCTGAATAAATGAGTGAGCAAAGCGGTTATAACAGGCACAGATTAAATAACAGTAGAATACATATTGGGAAATTGTATAAATAGATAAGCAGACAATCACGTCTATCGTGATTAAGCAATTTTATCACGCGGATGGACACAGCTTATTTGAAAACTGTTTGCGAATTATTATTATAGTGATAAAGCTAGATATTACATAATGTAATAGGTACATATACATAATCGATACTTATTTAAACTTGGTAAGTGTTAGATGACATTAGATGTGCCACATTATTGCTAACTTTTCGAAAAAATCTAAAAGAAACAAATATTTTTCTATAACCGACTCAAAACTAGACTATAAATATATATATATATTTAATATATATTTTTATATAATATTTTATATTATATATTTTATATTATATAATACTATATATATTTTTCTATAACTATGACGATTTTTAACCGACTTCCAAAAAAGGAGGAGGTTCTCAGTTCGTCTGTTTTTTTTTTTTTTTATGTTTGTTACCTCAGATCTCTTGACTGGGTGAACCGATTTTGAAAATCCTTTTTTGTTTGAAAGTTGATGCTTGTCGTTTGGTCCCATTTTAAATTTCATCAAAATCGGTCAAGCCGTTTTTGAGTTACACTAAAAAGATTAAAAAAAAAATTTTAACAAAAAATGGAACCGACTTCAACACCCAAAAGTGTGAAATAACTTGTTGAAGTCGGTACCATGATTGTTCAAAAGTACCTATTATCACAATATTGTGGGCATGGTACCGACTTCGACAAGTTATTTCACACTTTTGGGTGTTGAAGTCGGTTCCATTTTTTGTTAAAATTTTTTTTTTCAACCTAGTATAACGTTTTAACCTCTCAAAGGTTTTTATTTTCATGGCTACTATATGTAATTTACATTTTTGATATAAATTTATCGAAAATAAACAACACGATTTCGTAGTAAGATCCCTTAAAGGAGTCAATTTTACCTAATATACTCGTAAGTATGAAATATGTTTTTGTAAAGTTAACAACGTGATATAAACATTTATTCTATTGTATGTATCTATTGCATTTAATCTACAACAGCGTTGTAACAGCTCTACACTAATTAAATTAATTTTTCCATCACGTTTTCGAGCAGGCTATAATCCCATCAAAGAATTTACTTCACATAATGACTTTATTGTTTATTTGAAGATACAGTAAATGAAAAAATGAACAGTACATATATGAATACAAAAATAAATAAATAATTTAACTATATCTACTTATGACCTAAAAATATTACACTTAAAAATTCTGAGCTCTGTTTTCTACCAGGAGGCAATCATAAGTAGAAAACAGAGCTCAGGTCACTGTCCACGGGTAGAGTACCTAAAAGGCTGGCAGCATTACCCCGTTGTATGGCAAGACTAATTCTCTGGCCGAGGTAAGCGCCAGCCCTTTGGTCGTTTGTCTTTTCTATCAGCCGCTTTGATAAATCTTTATATAAAATCCATGCGCTTGGACCCCACGGACCTAATGTTTCTACTCCAAAGGGCAGAAATATATAATTATCGCCGAGACTCTCGTATTTTCGCCCTTTGGAGCCTTCTGCTGCCACTGCCGCTGCTCCCGCCGTCTTGGAAGTGGATGGTAAATGAGACGCCGCAAGTGTGTCAACGCAAGTGGCATCCCAAACTAGCGGCCTTCCACGACTCCAGGGAGTTAAGGTCATTCCGTCAGGTCTCTTGCCATCGTCACGTGCGATACCGTTCGGCTCAAGAATAGCCGGCACGTTTACGGTAGCAAGAGCCCTGCGGATGACATCATTCAAAGAGGCGTGGCGAGAAAGGCGGCCAGCACTTCGACGGCAGGAGAGGCCGTGGTGTCCTTGGCGATCTACTGGAACTCCGCAGAAGCAGTTATGTGGTTCGACTGTGTTTGACCCAATTCGCAGGCTGATAGAAAGGGCAAACGACTTACTGTCTAGTAGCGTCCCAATGTTGACAGATGGTAAAGCCTGAAGCCAGAAACCTGATTCTCGCTTCGCAGAGGCAAGAAGACGAGCCCGATCTACTGGAGAAACTGTGTTATTTAAAAGGTCAGTTGAGATCTTTTTATTTATAGGCTCATCCCAATGTCTTTGCGAATGGAGTTTGTTAGGAAGGCTTTCACCTGGACAGGCTAAAGTCCAAGCATTTGTAGCATCTTGCATACAATTAATTTGTACATTTCCTAAAGAATTTTCAACAATTTTTAAAAAAAGGGCACCAGTACTATGAACTGAGGATAAAAACGCCGGGAGTGAAACACTGGAAATTTTGCGGATACCCAAACCACCAAATCTGATCGGAAGGGAGGCTTGACACCAAGAAATATCTGACATTGGACAATTTAGAATTTTGACTAAGGTATTTTTAATACAATCATCTAAAGTTGACAAAAGGTCACTAAAAATCCAAAACGGACTGCATCTTAAAACATATGTTAATTTAGGTACAAAAAGACAATAACGGATGATATGAAAAGCTATCTGTGCGTGGATGTTTGAAAGACGGTCAGAACATTCTTCAAACTTAAGTTTTTGTTCTGTAATGAACGTAGGGAATGCGTCAGTGAATATCGGAGCCCCTAATAAACGAAAAGATTGTCTGTTAAGAATTTTGATGTTAGGAGCCAAAACGTTAAATTTTTCTATTATAACATTCCTTTTAGAGGATGCGACTGAATCAGGAATAAAAAGCTCACATTTGGAAAATTTTAGTTCTAAGCCAATAAAACTAAATTTTTCAATGATAACTTTAAGGTCTTCCAAGACTGTCTCTGAGTCGCCTCCAAGAGTGCCATCGTCTAAATACCACATGTTTAATTTTGATGTGAGGGATGAAATGATCGGATGAATTGCAAGGCTGAATATAGCAGGGCCAAGAGGATCACCTTGTTGGCAACCAGTCGATGAAAGTATATGGTGACTTTTATACAGAAGTGAAGAGTCCGAGCCGTAGCATTGAAATAAATAATCAAATATTTCTGGTGTATGATTTTGAATTTCGTCAAGCAAAGCAGATCTAGAAACAGTGTTAAAAGCATTTTTAACGTCGACCTTAACAACCACCTGACCTACATCTGTTTGAAGGTAAGTTCTTAAGGCGTGTACGGCTGCTTCGCACCCGCCTTTGCTTCCGAAACCTAACTGAGTAGGTTGAAATTTTCCGGTAAGTTTATTTAAAAATTTTTTGCAGCATAGTTTGGAAGCGATTCGACGATATGTGCAGCCAACTGCGATAGGCCGAATGCCTCCATCCTTTTTATTTAAAGCACACAGATTAGCACCGTATAATATATTACAAATATCCTTGTGTACCTTACCTGCGATCATTAAATTAATCAGAGCAGTTATCTCTATCAGGAGTGCTCTGCCAGAATCTCCAGGAGCACCTATCATATCTTTAAGATGTTGTGGGCTCAAACCGTCGTGGCCACTAGCAGAGCCACTCCTAAACGACATAATCGCTGTGTACACATCGACTTCAGTGACTTCGATTGGTTGCACAGTGGGCTTTGAAGTAGACAAAAAGACTGGCAATGGTGATGGTGGATGTTTTTCTTGTAATGCTGCAAGAGTTTCCATTGTATCTGGGGCAATGGTATCGTTAGAAAACAGTAATTTACTGGCACCTTTCAAATCTCCATCGCTGACTTTAGACTCTATTTTGTTGAACAAGTTGTGTGATTTATGAAACTGAGGTGTATGCTCACATGTTTGCTGTTGATATTGCTGGTGCCCGGTATGGTTGGAATCAATACAGTTGGCTCTAATGGATGATGTAAGTGATTTTTTATTGTTTGGGTCAGCATGAAGAACTTGAAAAGGAAAGGTCAAAAGGTTTTCCCAAGTTTGTATTGAGTCAGAATCGGTAAGCACTTTTTTAATCTTTATAGACAAATCTTGAGCTACAGTTATGCGAGCACCTTTTGGTATTCTTTTGACCACCGGTACGGAAGATTTAAGTTTCGATAAGGTTTGCCAAAATGGTATTGATGATGATGGATTCGGAATGCAACATGGAGGGTCTAAAATACTAGGTGGTTTATTTTTGTTGTGGGATTTGCCAATGTGAATATTTAAACCTTTTTTACCTTTAAAAAAACGGGGCTGTGAGCACTGTTGACATTGTAAGAAATCTGAAACATCGTCTTGGTTTTGTGTGTTATGTATATTGGGCGCTGAGGGACCCGTAGACTGTGACATATTGCTTTTTAAGCGCTTGCAGTGTAAATTACCAAATAACAATAAAGAAAAACTTATAAAAAATATACACAATAAAATCATTCAGGCACACACTGACAAATGTCAAATTTATCCGATGACTGCTTCGTTGGAGACTGCGCACAGGGCTCCATGTTTCCAAAGAGAACGCCCTCGGTGCGTTGTTTCCACGGCGACTTTATTTGAGAAACATTTTTGCCTTCGGAACATAGAATCGGCGTCCGATTGCGTGCCGATGACTTAATTTAATCTCTTGAAGGCACTTTCTTATCCTTATCCAGGCGGAAGCACAGCAAAAACTGACCATGGGACTTCAGAAGTGATTAAAGATCAAAGAAACAAAATAAATGTTGTTTATTTCTATTGAGTTCCTATTACTGTAACTAATTTATTATTTTTGTGTATTATCTTCCAAATAGGAATAATTATGTGAAAATAAATTTAAATTTAAATTATTTTCAAGACTTGACTTGAGCTGTCAAATAATTAATTAAATTACTTCACATAATTACTTGTCAAGACAATTCAAGTCAAAAGCAACTTATGTGTAAATAGTTAATAAGCGGTTACATAAATGGTGAAAAAAAAATATGGGCAAAAAACCTCGCGTGCGGTTCGATGTTTGTAAAGTGGCTAGCTGTAAGGCCAAAACCTACCGAGTAACAATGCAATATACGGTTACAATTTTTTTGAGCAAAGTCATGTGTTGATGTGACATTTGCTAAGCATGCCATAGTGCTTGAAATTAATAGTATATGTAGTAACAATATTCAAAATGTAAAAAAAATAACTGGCTTACTTGTGAAAATAAAGCCTCATTTTCTACCTAGTCTTCGTGGACATCCTAGGTTGAACATCTCTAGCATTTTTTATGACTAAGTAGATTTCTTTATAGCTCTATCGAGCAATGCAGCAGAAGTAAATCTAGACTAAAGAATAATTTTCTTACATACATTCTATGTAATTTTACAAGAGGTAAAATATGTAAGTATTAGATCTGCATAAACTTAACTACGTCATGACATTACATTACGCAATAACTATATTACCTAATATAAAATAGACGTTTATTTCAACGAAGTCCTATCGCTCTGAATTCTTCGGTAATATAGAATAGGTACCTGTATCAACGAATGGGCCGTATAGGTACCTATATGGCCCATTCGTGATCTTTTTTGGAATAAAACTATCTAGCTACCCCATTGGATTCAGAAAATAGAAAATATTGTTGTAATTGCCACAAATTATCTGGAGCGATGTCGTTTCAGTTTTCTCTTGATATTTTTAAATAGTTTCCACAAGTCTTGCTCAAAACCATAATTTGTACGACTTTTCTGCATTCTTAGCTTGTGTTTTTCGACGTCTTACTTCTAGAAGAAGAGATCCATACTAGTTGTCCTAGATGGTAGTTCATCCGACAGTCAATACCAGGGTCGCTTCTATCTTATGTAGTTTGTGTTCTATTTGCTGCATATTTTTTTTAATCCTACTCTTACTTAACTCTAACATTGTGACTATTCCGGTAATCAACCTCGAGCTGCTGGAAGTAATACCAAACTCACATTTGGGTTATTTGGATCCAGGGCTAAATTAGTAACAAGTCATGGAGTAATTTGGAAATTGCGGACGTTTTTCAAATTGGGACTGATTATCAACTAGGTTTCTGTCTAACTACTAAAATCTAGTCTAGTCGTGTATCGATTACTACAGCTTTCTTTATGATGGTTTAGTTAGGAAAAAAACCAGCTAGTAACCTTGAGTGCCATTGAGAATCGAGCAAAGAATGTCATTAGCGATGGGATAGTGGAGGCTAGATCCCGAAACCTCAAACATAAACACAATGTTGCTGGCTTATGGGTATTTTAAAGGCTTCATTCCGGTGAACATGCAATCGATAGATATTTCAAAATTACCCACAAAAAGTTATGTTCTACCTTCGTTTTACGTACGATTGAAGTACGGAACACTCCTACCGGAGCGTTCTGTTTCTCTAAAGATATTTATAATCGATGAGTTTTCTCAGTAGTTGAGACTGCAGTGAAATTATTGCTTATTATATATTACCTGTCGCCTACTCTCCTTTTTCACTGTAAGTACATTCGCTACTCAGGCTTATGAGGGTACAAAATATGGTTATTGAACTCGGTGCTGCAATACCTCACTGACACGTTAGGTAACTTGTTAATGTGCTGCAGCCCCAGTGGAACATTATTTCCCATTGGTCAGATTTTGGCAATTTTAATAATATTAATTTGCAAAATCTGACTAGCATTAGAAATTACCACTTTTGCGCCAAAACTCGAAACCAGAAGTATAAATTCTATTAGGACTTAGTACTTAGTTTCACAGCTAATTTCACCTTTAGCTCTGTTGACATGTTACGTGTGTATCACATAGCCCGGTAGGTTTAGGCCCGCATTGGCTAAATCAGTGAAACTTGAACTTAAAAGTGAAACAGTTTTTTACACTTGTAATCTGGGACAGTTTATAAAAACGCGTAATGTCTGAATTAATTTCTATGGAAGTATAACAAGTGTTGAAATATAGGTAGGTACTTACGAGTAAGAGCTTCGATTAGAATATCTAAGAAGCCATAGCTTGAAGGAGGATAAAAACTTATTTCTATTAAAATAAGTACAACCCGTACTATTTTTCAGTTCCTTATTTATTATTTTATATTGCAGTATATATGTATAAATTTTTCCATTTCATACATGAACTATCAGTCTTCATAATTATTAGAACCAACCTACACTATAATTATTTATCAAGTGATACTTTGAACAGGGATTGTCATTGGGTTGTCCGTAGATTGCTATAAAAATAAATTAGGATTTAAAAAATTAGGAATCATAGTACACCAAAGCCACACCTAATTAAAAAGAAAATAAAACTCAGACCTCATTATTACGTAAGATAATACAGTTCATAATTAAAAAATAAATATGTAGATATGTGAGGACATATTAACAGCAACAGATATAATGTTAATATTCATAAAACTTCTAGTATTTCTAAAATAATGACAAAAATAAATCCACCTCATTATTCAATTCTAAAACTCCTCAGATTGATTACCAAGCATGGCCTCTACAACACTTTTTGAATACAAAACAAAAACACCCATTAATAAGAAACAAAAAGCATCTTAACTTACCTTTTACGCTAATGACACTCCATTTTCTCTAACCGCCAGAAATTCCTCTCACAGTCACAAACGAGTATAAAAACAAATCCCTTATCATCAAAACTCAAACTTGCGCGTTAACTTTTACGCCGGAACAAAATGCAGCGGTATTTTTACACCAAACAACATTTACTATAGACGCGTTCGCGCGCATTTATGTTTTAAGAGTACTGACACGGGCGAGCTAGCACCATGTAAGAACGCAAATGACTGGCCATCGAAGCAGTACAACTGTACAACGTAGCGACGACGTCACAGTAAATGGAATTAAAAAATTGCGAAGAAGCTTCAGAGAATCTATAGAAATGTTATTGGTAATATGCGCCGGTAAATAAGAGAAAGTAACTTAGCTATCTAGTCGATTCGAAAGTGTAAGCACTAGCACTGTTTGGAAAATGCTCAGTAAATGAAGCTTCAAAATAGGAGAAAATGATGATGATTATTTTATAGATTGGATTATTTGGTGGAAATGCTGATGTACTAAATAGTTACGAATTACCTTTTTAATAGATTATTATTAGGTTTGATTCATGGTTTTACAATAAATGCTAGGTGTAGAAGGCTAAGTAGTAAATCAGCCGGTAAGCACCTAACGGTGTTCTGGCAGCTGTCCTTGGGAGCCAGCGATTCTTTGTTAACCTGAAAATCATCAGTATTTCAACTTAATAGAAACGGACGAAACGCGAGTTATACCTACGCGCCTCGATCTCGGCCCGCGCTCAGTACGCAGACAGTCGCGACTATGCGACAAACGCGCGATATGTTGTCTAAAAATAAGTTTATGTACATATTTAATATGACGAGTACTATTGTGTTTTTTGTTTGAATTCGTCAAAAACGCATCCAGAGATAACTTTTTTTAGATAACCTCGAAACTGACTACATAGTTGACGGTACATAATGTGTATCTCTTTAATGGTTAAGTATTTCCTTTAATCCCCCGAAAAAAAATGTCTCGACTAATAAATAAGTGAATAGACTAAAGGAAAGTGATTGATACGAGTGAAATAGGTAGTTTAAAGCGATATATTAGAATGCGGATATTTTTATTTTAAAATGTAATAATAGAGCATTTCGTACGTCTCACAAATATTATCGGTCGCAAATTTTTAAGAATGATTTTTTATTCAAATATAAACATGGTTTTTTAATTAAATCTACCTGCTAGTCAAAAAACAACACGTATTTTTAGTGAACACTTCCTGTTCATTTCACAAAGAATTTTATTTGTTTATTTAAAAAAGTAAGTACATTTACAATCACAAAACTAAATGGAAACAAAAAGTAGGCAAATATAAAAAAATGCTGGAGGCGGGTAGCCCTATCGCATGTTTACGTACAGCGCGGCTGTAGGTAGTTATTTCAACGACAGAGCTGAGTTAATATACTGTATAACCGTAGCCCGAGAGTATGTTTAAGCCCGACGCGCAGCGGAGGGAGGAAACTCGATAACAGAAATAGAACTTTCTCCCGAGTGATACATAGTGCTTTATACTGCACCTACGATGAAAATAAAATCTGTAGGTACCTATTACTTTTTTCGTATTATCCTGAGACTTCCCAGGAAGTAAGTTCTTTATGACTTCATGAGCTGTATTTTTTATTAATGGTGGCGCCGCCACCGGTGACTATAAAATCACTGTGAAAGTGACGATTTTTTATCAGATGACGTTTTGGAAAATATTTAGAATATTTAAAAGCGTACCGTTAAATGATCAATTTAGTAAAAAACAAAATTTGACGGTACAAATAAATTTCCGCGCTTTTTTTTCGTAGTGCAGAGAAATGTTGCTAACCTCCTTTCATTGAAAATCAAGTACAAAAAAATACTTGAAATTGTAGTAGATTTAACTAAATTAAACTTATAAGTAATCAACATTATAAGTCGGTAATTTACCGAAGTAATAGCTATCGGGGGTCCTTGTCTGTTACTTTTACGTTGTGGACGTAGGAATTATTACAAGGTAGGTAAGTACGTTTATTTGTATTACGATGTCCTAATTAACCAATTTCCTAAACATATGAGAAAGTACTTACCTAAAGTTAATGGGTTTATTTTGAATAATTATATTTATATACCTAGCTCTTCATTCGATAATGTGATTGTTTTACAGATTAGAGCATATTTCCAAATTGCTACCGTATCAATATCACCAATTGCGGTTGCAAAATTTTAAGGTTAAATTCAATGAACTGAAATAAGTATTTGCTACGCTTGTGTCTAGATGACCTGTCACCTGATAACTGCAACTATTGCGGATGGCCAACATTATTGAGAAATAATTGACAAAATTGATTCTGTACGCAGTATGCATCACTGAAAAGAGTGTTTTTGTTGATTGAGTGTTGGTAATTTAAAAAACTCTAAGCACACTTGTGTTTAGAGTTTTTAAATCAACATGGTCTTCAAAACGTTATTCTACATTTGCAGTCTAAGAATTCGATTCTGTTAAATAAACAGAAGAAGGACATTCTATGTATTCTGTATTAACTCTACGCTGAAATTGCGTCACAAACTTCTTACATAACTATTGAACTATTTACCATGAACTAGGTAAATACAACATGTGAACTTGTTTTCATTGTTTAATATTCATGTTAGATAGTAAAGTGTTAATACACGTGAATCTTTGATGCCATTTGAACTGTTTTTGCTACATTCGTATTGTTCTGTTAGCGTAGATAATGTAATAGTTATCCGTCGTTAGGTTGTTTTTGCTGTAGCTAAAAAGGCTTGAACAAAATAACGACTTTTTGTCGTATAAGATACTTAAACGATGTTTAGAACATTAACATTGGCAATGCAAGTTTGAAATACATAAAAGATTATTTGGGCAGAAACTCGTACTATAAATCTTCGGTTTCAAAATACTGTGTTATTTTATAAGTTTACATCTTTGAATATTGGATTTTACTATTCGTATTATTCCATTCTTATCTACATTATACTTTTGAATTCACCATAGTTAATAATCTTAACAATAAAAGTGCAGAACATTTGAAAACAAGCGGTAAGTCTGTAATGTAAATTGATTATTTTCATACCAGAAGAGAAAAATAGGAGCAGAGTTAGATTGCAAGGCTCGTCAGTTGAGGAATTAGTTCCACAGTAAAATGCTTTCTTATAAATTAATAAATGCGATCAAAGTCCACACTCAAAATAAAATAGCACACAATATATAAGTATGAACATGTAAAAGAATTAGGAAATAGTTTTTGGCAGATGTTTGAAATAAAGAACATGCACGAGGTCCACCTAAGCGGTTTGTGCCCTAAAAATTTGTAAATGTGATTTGCACTTAGCAAACGATATGTAATCATATTTAAAAATATAAACTTGGTAAGTCTGATGTGCTTGTAATTTTATCGGTACCCATACCTTTCATAACAGAACACAGTAATGCGGGCATAACTGTTTGGCGGTAGAAGTAGGCGTGATGCCAGACGAACTCTTCACAAAGAGTACTGCAACAAAGATTATTTTTGAACTTGGTGTGGAATTATAAAAGAAGTGTGATTGAGCTCATTTATGAAGTTTAGGGAAAAAACAATTGATAATGATACGTGGTTATGAAGTAAATATATGCTGAAGATTGTTGTAAAGAAAAATCAGAACAATTTTTAGGATTGAGAAAATGTTGATCATAGTTGAAGATATAAATATTTTAAAAATATTTCTAAACAGCTGTTATGTGAGTTAATTGTTATAAACAACTTTTAGGACCTTATACAGGGGAAACGTTGGTGATATAACTATTTTTAAATAATAATCCATTGTTTTCATACAGACGGAAAAAAAAACTTTACTTTTAGGTTTCTTGCTGTCGTTGTGTTCGTATGTTTATAATTCCTGTATGTATTGCCATTTTTTCTGCAAAATATTTCAAAGTAATTGTTAATTTGTACTAAATTTAAATTTGCCTGAAAAATACTGTAGGTATTATCAATAATAAATACACTTCAAACTGGATAGACGCCTTCTCCATATTGGCATTTTCACAATTATATTAATTGTTTTAGCAGAGTATGTCTGATTGATAAATTAATTTCAATAGTCAAGTAGGAAAATTGTCATTTTGCTAATGGATTTTTTGGCTACCTTCAGTCCTGCCTGAACCATTTATGCTTGCAAAGAGACTTCACCAGATTAAAGCTAATTTGGATCATCTTTAATCACCTTACAAGAGGACACATTATGATCTCATTTAACAATTAATATGGTTTAATTTGATAAAAAATTGAGGTAGAAAAAACATTACCTTTCATTGTATCCATATGAATAGTATTACATAGATACTCTAATATTCGTAAATCTAAGACAAGGAAATTCACGTTACCCCACCTTGTAGCGCGTTGATATGAACAGTTCAGAAGTAGTTTGTTTAATTTTCGTACTCAACCGCAACGAGCTGTTAATATTGCCTGTTTCCCCCTTAGCAAGTTTGAAACAGAATTATGTACGTATTTCAGTTATTGAAGTGTAACTCAAAAAACGGACAGATGAATTGGAAACCTCCTCTTTCGCAATCGAAGTCGTTGCAAGGGGAGGTCATTTTCGATATTAAAATTATTTTTAAGGCGATCACCGTAGTGAAACGCGCACTTTTGGAATCTTCTTGTACTGAAACTATGAGTTCAAAATGTGCGAAAAAAATATATCATATTCTTTAATTCTTTATTGAGTGAATTAGTTGATTAGTTTTTATTAAAACTTATTAGTTCTTCTGTAATAAATTGTAATCGGCGACCCTTTTTAGATTGTTTTTTATTAATTTAAGAGGCATAGTTGAATTAAATGCAATGATTCTTTTTTTAAAAAATAGCTAATACTATACTCTAATGAACTACTTACTAACTTGTGTTGAAAACATTTTTATGAATTTTTGCCACAAAATTCTCTGATCGCGAGAAGAAATCGCAACGAAAATCAGTCTGCCCGCAGCGCTCGGGCCGTTTGGACGTGGGATCTGTGCCGTTCGTTACGCCATCATTATTGTGCATTTATTTTACGAAATATTACAATATTTTTTTACCATACGTTAATTTGGAAGTCATAAATTATTGAAACTCAAGTAAAACATTTATTGGGGAAGTACTTTTGTTTATATTGATTTATAAAATCTTTATAATAACTTTTTTGAGCGAGTTGATTAAAGTTCAGACATGGCATTGTTAATTCCTATTTTAGTAGGTATCTAGACTTTTAACCCTTGGTAAAATATTTCATTTTGTTATTATTAGGTTACTGTACAATTAAATGAGAACCTATTCCCAATACCCTTAACACACTTTCCGAGACGACCAACTACTTTCTAGGTATTTATATATCCAATCATTCAAATAAAGGGAACTTACCTATATCTCTTTTATCTCTTTGACTTTAAAAGTTAAATACTTAGTATGTAGTTAGTCGGATTGAAATGTGTGTTACATCTGTATGACTCCGTTGTTCTTTCGTACTACCTCTAAAAGCATGTACCCGTAACTTTTGAACCGTTACTTCTGTAGATAGTTTCAATTTTCATAGCAAAAGTGATAATGTGTACTATTATTATAATTTTATTTTATATATTTTAATTAGTGGGGTTCCTTAGGAAAAGTGACCCGGTACAATTCTTCTCATACAACTTTTAATGGCAGCAGTCGAATGAGACTTGACAAAAACCAAAATGACATATTCAAGATGGCAGGTAAAATTCAAGTTGCTCCGATCCGTCTGAAAATCAATATCTGGGTGGTTTTAGGCGTCGTTATTCCGAATTTAGAAATTATTTTTCGATGACATCATTTTTTAAGATGGCCGCCATACATAGATGTTTTGAAACCATTGACTTAAATTGTTCTATGGGAAGGAGTCACGGGGAAAGAAAGTATTCTAAACTGAAAATAACGAAGTGGTTTTCGTGATATGATAATAATGGGAAATCATAAAAATGACGCCTGCCAAGTGAATATATATAACGTATCTGGTAAACGGTTACAGATAAGTAAAGGAGTTTTGAACAAATGACATAGGGAATCGAGAGAGCAGTCAAATGACATGCAAAAAAATCCAAAATAGCAGAATTCAAGATGGCTGCCATAAAAAATGCTGAAGTGCGATCCTCCTGAAGTAAAGCTGAGCTTCAGTGTGATCGGAGTACTTTGTATGGTGGCTATCTTGAATTCCATCATTCTGGATTTGCCCTACGAGCTCTTCTTCTTCATCATACTACATTTAGAGCATGGATAGTGCGTGAGTTCCATGGGCGAGTGCAAGGCGAGACTGCAGTCCGATTCGTGTGAGTGACTTGCGAGGCCGAAGGCTGATGTCTGACTTGGGAGTATTTTCCATATCTTCAACTGGTCTCCATGATGAATGAAGCACCTACGAGTGGGGTTCTTTAACCAATGTGACTCAGAAACTTGGTACGATTCTGCCTGTACCACTTTTAGTAGCAGTAGGGTGAATCTTATATGGTAGTTTCATTACAGTTATCTTTTATTATTTTTATTATCTTTCATTTTATTACTGAGCATTGCATTGGGATTATACTTCTATTAAAATTTTGAACTTTCATTTTATTATTATTTGTATTTATTATGTTATCTCATAAATAAACTCTAAAATTGCAAAATGACTTTCTATAACTGAAATTATACCTATGCATAATATTTATTTATCTATAGATATATAGAAATATGATCAAGAGTAAAATTGCAAGTTTCTGTTTTAGAGTTGGTAAGTATATGACAGTAACCCAGTTGTTTGGTGCGGATAACGTTCTATAAGTTCAAGTAAATATTTAATATAACGAGTAGGATATGTTGTGCTGTTTTTGGTTGCATGAATTCGTCCAAACTAAACATATTAATTGTAAAATAGCTGCAGGTATTATAGATACCTGTAAAAGATATTCCCTGTTCTCCACCTTATCCATGTTTGCCAAAACAATTTTTGATTAAGCTTTATACTTTAAAATTCAATAATAAAGCATTTCATACGATTCAGTCGAGATGCAAATATTTATTACAACCAATTAAAAACAACACGCATTTTTACACACTTCCTATTCAATTTACAAAGTATTTTATCTAAACTAATAGAGGAAAAGTTTGATTGTGCATTTGTTTGTTTGCATTGAACAGGCTCTGAAACTAATAGACCGATTTGAAATATTCTTTCACCATGAGAATCCAACATTATCCCTGATGAACATAGGCTATAGAAGATTTTCAAAAAGTTAGGTCGTATGTAAACTTCGATAACGTAACATAAAGTGCGAAAAAATACCAAAAAAATCGTTAGGTATATCACATACGCTACGGAAATCATTGAAAATAGAGCCAAGTGATATACTACAATTTTATAGAAGACATCTATAAAAAAGTCCGCAGTACTATAAGTCTAACTATTACAGTTATGTCACAATAACTGTCTTTTTATATGTTGAATTTATAAGTTTTGATTTTTTTTGTTAAATACTCGTGTGAAGCCGGGGCGAATCACTAGTTTGCTTATATAAAAAAAATGCATATTTACAATCACAAAACAAAATGGAAACACAAAGTAGGAAAATGTAATTAAAATGCTGGAGGCGAGCAGCCCTATCGCATGTTTACGTACCGCGCGGCTGTAGGTAGTTATTTCGAGGACAGGGCCGAGTTAAAATACTGTATAGATAATATTACCGTGTTTCGTACCGCTTCATGAAGTCAAAGTACTTTTTTGAGCACAATATTGAGATAATACTTTTGAATTTTAAATATAACCTCGTTTTATGGACCTTATAATCTCAGCAAACCACAAACCAATTAAGCTCCTACAGGTTCTTACTTGCAAATTCTGTTGATATGCATAATAGGCACCTTTCTACCAAATTTCAAGAAGATCGACTAAGGCAATCGAGATTCATTGACGGGGAAATATACAGTGCTCAGACCTCAACAAAGACCTCGCTTCGCTTAGTCTATTAAAAAATATCTGAGCGCTTGGTCGATGCGACGCGTGATCAAAATGCTGGCACATATTTGGCTCAACGAATAAGCATTGCAATTCAACGGGGCAATGCTGCCAGCATGCTGGGCACGCTGCCAACTGGGAGTGGGCTGGAGCATTTGGACTGCCTATGAGTCTGCTATGACTTATAGGTGTCTAAATGCTTTTATTGTAGTAGCTGTAGTGTTGTATATAGTTCATAGTATTTTGTTTAATAAAGGCATATTAAAAAAATATCATTACATACAAGTGATAATATTTTTTAACCTTAGAGGTTTGCAGTAACTGCAGATAAAAATGTTGTTATCTACACTTCTGTTCTGCCGCTTCTAATAGCGCACGAAACTCTACAATTTTAGCGACGCTATCCGTGGTACGGTGACTAGTGCCGCCGTGCGACTGAATATTTTTATGAGTTAAAAGTTAACGCCCATTTCTATTAGCTCCGCCCGAATTAGAAATTATTTTGACTACGGTCTTGCCCTTAATGTCTTCTTTTATTAAAATACCATAAAACAATCGAGGTCATAATTTCGTTATACCCATAAAAATTGCATATTAACACGGCTCTCTGTTTACATTGACGAAAACAATGATTCCAGGATTTAAGTGTTGGAAACTATATACTCATGAATGTCATCTAAGCTAATGACATACATACTAAAAATATTAATACTATCCATAGAAAAGCCAATGACTGTAATGTGCCCGTATTTTTCCAACGCCCGTATTTTTAAAACTTACTACTTATTAATTATGAACTACTTATTAATGTTGAAAAGGTATTGGACGAACGGACAAACCGACCACAGCGTAACCGTAATAAAAAGGTCCCGTGTCCTAATGTCTTTAATAACCGCCTTTCATCGGGTCGCTCCATTTTAATCGGTGAAATAAATGCAGATCCTGTATAATGTGATCCTAGTGGAGGTTTTTCCTTGCTGACCTCTCTGCTTCCTTGCTCAACTCTTGGTGTAAATGCACACTAACCACCAGAATAGTTCTACTTGAAATATGTAACTGTGAATGTAAATGACTGTATTATCTGGCTCACTTGACGTACTAATTGCTATACGCAGAATAATGTCAGTGTAAAGCAACGCTCCTACTATGTAATCTCGAACGAATGACATGTAAGTCGTACACTGGGGATATGGTTTCATCGTATTCTCTCAAGTTAATCGGGATACCAGATACATATTATTCTGTCTCTTTATTTATTTATTTAAGCCACATGATACTTTTGTATTGCTGGTGGTCTTCACACTAGACGTTTAAGTCTGTATCGTGAAGACCCTAGCAACTTAGTCTCTGTCATAAATGTAAGCCACTCATTACCAAATTATTTACGTAAGTAAACTTTGCCTAGCTTTTGTATTTTGTATTGATACTTAATAAAAAGAAAAAGTTGTTGGCAAAGTCATCATAGACACTTTATAAAATGTACGGTTATATTTTATAAAGTGCCTATGATTATTTTAATGAATTAATTACATAAGTCTTTAACAAATACATTTTAGAGTTAGTACTGTTTAATTGGCGTGCAACAAATCTGCTGCAGTCTTAATTCATAATATAGGTGAAGGAATTAAGACAGCCGCTTAGAATGTTAAGAACTTTGTATAAGACACCTCCCTTACAAACTTACATATGATTTATGATGTAATAGATAAAGAAGATTGGCTACCACAAGTAGGAGACAAACAAATTATTACTTACAAGTTATCTATAGCTCTCTTGCGAAAAAAACACATTGTTTCCACTTTTCCCGTCAGGTTGCAATTAGACTTTAATTGCAACTAATCGCTCGTGTCGGAACAATGTGAGCTCACGCGATGGTATATGCAAAACGCGATCGAGATGTTTTCGTGAACGGGAGCAATAGAGATCTTAGTAGGGCTGTTGCTCTCTTGTCATATATTTTTAGTACAGAATATTATTGAGTTGTTCCCATTGGTAAACGTGGACACAGCAGAGATAAAATTATCAAAAGTTATATTATTTCAATTCCAAATTCTTAACAACACTTTAACATTATCTTAGGTGATTATGAACCGTTTAGACTATGTTACGGTTTATTATTTATACTGATAATAATAATTTGTTCATTGACATATGACTTATAAAACGACAAGTATACAACACAGTTGCAAGAAGTACCAACAAATTTTTGGTTAAATTTTAATCTATTATCTTATTTTGACTTTTGTTTAGACATTTTAAAACTATACAATTATTGTCTTATATATACAATTATAGTTTCAAAATATCTTATGAAAAGTAAAAATTGGTACTATATTATCATTAAGCACTTTTTTGTCACTTTGATAACCCTATTCGTTTTGAGTGTCAAACGACCATTCTTTTAGGCTCAGTAGGCACAGCCATTTATACTAAGCGAGGGCTATTTGTATCCTTGGATGTGTTAGCAATTTTCGGATTCCAAGGTTTTTGGCGGAGTTTTCGTCGACTTTGCAGAAATGTTGCTGAATACGGAGCTTCCGCTTTAAGTTGGGTTAATAGTAAGTTCATTTATATATGGGTACCTATTCATAGGAATTGACCTTTTAATGTTTTGCTTTCGTGAAGATAAAAAGCCAACACTACGGCTAGGTATAAAATTGGCTGAATCAAGTGAAACACTAAGTTGAAAATGTAGTTTATTTTTGTTCGATCTTTTGATATAAATATATTTAGGAATATAATAAATGTACTCGATAAAAGGAATATTACGACAAAAAATATTCAAATCGTTATAAAAGGGCAAATTTACCAGCTTGATATAACATAAGAATAATGTTAAATTAACTAATGTTTCTGTTCGAAGATACGCAGGTTTGGTCTCACCAGGCCAGTGGTGTACTTATAACTTTAAAATTAAAATGTCAATAAATTCAATGATCTGAAATTATATATTATAGTGATTAATAAATGTAATTAACCTAATTAGTAGCTCCTCGCAACATTATCCTAACAATTAGTTAAGAAAAATAATATAACCTTTTGTTTTCTTTTATTCAGATTTGAGACTTCTTTAACATTAGAAAAACAAAAGTGAAGGGTTTTCACTTTCATTTTATTTAAATTGTGTTCGCGTTAATATACAATATTCAAAATAATTCTAATGAGAAGAAAACATAACTTACGTAGTGACTGTAACCCGAGATTGTGAGAGTTTTCTATAAACGTTAATTTAATTTAACACAGACTTAAACTTAGCATGCATTTAGACTGAAGCTGTCTACGAAATGTTATTCACAAAATTCTGTTGAAAAATTCTAGTAATGATAATTAGGGTCAATACAATGTATTGACTAATATTAAGAATATTTGTAGTACAAAATATATTTATGTTAGGTACCCGAATAATAAAAATTGTTTTGGTATTAAAGAAATTTAGGTTTATCATAACTTATAAGTAAAGTACTCTTAGTATATTTAACATCTATTTATGGTCCATTTAGAACCCTATCATTAATATCTATAACACTTTTTTCAGCTCAAAATGTTGCCTCCGTTTGGATACTTATTTCAGCGATTGGTAAGTTCTAGGTACAACTTGCATTTTAATCGCTTCATCGACTATGAAAACAGTTGTAATTGACTTGTTCCTAATATAATAGTGGGATTACATTATCAGCTTTAATGAATGTATGTTTGTAATTATCAGTACTATATTATATTATCAGTACTAATATTATAAATGCGAAAGTAACTCTGTCTGTCTGTCTGTCTGTTACGCTTTCACGCCAAAACTACTGAACTGATTTGAATGAAATTTGATATGGAAATAGTTTGAGACCCGGGAAAAACATAGGATAGTTTTTATCTAACTGCGCAAAAAGACGTTAATGTTTTTGCACGATAACCGACTTAGGTGCGGACGGAGCCGCGCCCGGAAAGCACGTTAATAATTAGGTACAGATAATGATGTATTTGAAATTGCTGCACAACATTACTCTAGAGATATTACTGTCAGTTAAGTACCTGACAGCAACAGCAAAAGCAAGGGCATGCAAATCGTTTTATTAGAAATTGAGCTGATATAAAAAGTGGTTCCAGGCTTTGGGTGTGTAAATTTTGTACAACGCTTTATTTTAAAAACTGATCTCTTACCGCTCGGTCATCGAGGCAGGCCGAACAGACGTGAATTTTGTTCTCTAAAATTTATAAGAATGGTGTTTGCTAAGCATGCGATAGTCCTTAAAATAATAATTAGAAACTCTAGGCTTAGTTTAATTTTATTTTTTTTAAATTATTAAATATTAAACAAAATTATATTATTTTTTGTTATATTAGCGCTATTCATACATAATCTAGCTGTTATGTAATTTTAATAAGTACCTACCATAAATATATTGAGTGCAGTCCTATTTTAGAATTTGGTGATGTGATAAAATGGTTGGCCTTCTCTTGCAAAGTTTTAGTACACCATAATAAATATTTCATTTTATCCTATTATTTGGCCGGTAAAGAGTACTTGAAAGGTTTACTACTAACTCTTAGTTCACCTATGCTCTAGTCCCGTTATGCTTGACTCTAAATATACCTACTAAAAAGTTTCGTTGTGCACGCAATTCTTCAATCCTTCGTAAAATTACCGGACATTCTGTATACCTAACCCTCAAATCCTATGCCTATATTAATTCTTAAAATATTCTACAATCATCTAAGTAATATAAATTGTTTGTTTGTTCTTCAATAAAACCTCACCTAAGTATTACAAAAAGTACATCTTTGCTTTTCAATAGATATGGTTGAATCAAAAGTTATTTGTTGAAAAGTATGCTTTTTGCCGATATCATTGACGACCCATTGTCTATGAAAAAAAATACAGACGAATTGAGAACCCCCTCCTTTTTGGAAGTCGGTTAATAAAACAGCTATTTAGGTCGAATAAACCCCCTAAGTAAAAATACATAATTTTAAACACACCAATATGTATTACACCTTACCACATTATCTGCATACTCACAAGTCCGTTGGCGTCGATTGTCATTTTAATAACGATGATGCTGCATCTGCAACCTCATCGCGACTCATCGATCATTGTACTGAACTTTCGTGATTTCACTCACAACGGAGCTTGTGACATTGATGGCTTTCAAATAGATTTGGCTTTCTATCAGTTGGTTAAATAGTGAGCAGTTTCTACTAAACAGTATAAACAGGAACAGTAACTCGTATATTAGTTTTTACTTCGGCTAGAGGGATAAATAAAGAGGAATATACAGAGAGGTGCGCTTTGAGATAGTGTTACAAAACAGTTCCCAGCTTAAGATTTTTCCATATAAACATAGTTTATCCTTATTTTAAAGTGTTTAAAGTCGTAAAATTTTTGAATGTATGACCTGGAGTTGTATATGCAAGTAGGTACGCTTCTGGTTTGCCAGTTTTTCGTGATAAAAGACATTTTATCAGTAAAAGTAAAAATTAGAAGTCCCATAAAAAGCGATTTCATCAAATAAATTTCAACATTAGACTTTGTTGAAACGCGACAAACCGAAAGCATAGATTTTGTGGTGGTTGAGGATATTAATGCAAAATTTTACCAAGTTTGAACGCTTGGTTTTTATGGCTCGAGTGCTCTCCTTGTTTGGAGCGCTTTCCATACAAACGTAGTTTTGTCATCAGTACTAATATTATAAATGCGAAAGTAACTCTGTCTGTCTGTCTGTCTGTCTGTCTGTCTGTCTGTCTGTCTGTCTGTTACGCTTTCACGCCAAAACTACTGGACCGATTTGAATGAAATTTGGTATGGAGATAGTTTGAGACCCGGGAAAAAACATAGGATAGTTTTTATCTGACTGCGCAAAAAGAGGTTAATGTTTTCGCGCGATAACCGACATACGCGCGGGCGGAGCCGCGCCCAGAAAGCTAGTACTTTATATACTAATGGTTCAAACTCGGTGAAACTTTGCATGTATGTTTTTGAGCCTAATATATAAGTTTGCTTCTCTTCTTTTTTTTATGCTTGATAGTTTAGCCTTTGACCACTATCTCACCTGATGGTAAGTGATAATGTGGTCAAAGATGTTGTTCAGGCTAACCTAGAATTCTTATCATACTTCTTTGTCTGTGCCACTTCCCATTTTAGATGGGGTCGACCCTCCTAATTTTACGGTGCTAAGTCTCTATCTTGGGTTGTCGGATCTTGAAGGTTTTCCTATTTTAGTAGCCGGGTCATGCTGGGACACCATGAGGCCTGCACCTCTTTTGCCTTCGGGGAGGCTTAGGGCTTTTTTGACCTCATACTCCTCTCGTCTTCGCATTATGTGGCCGAACCACCAAAGACGGCTTTCAGATAGTTTGTCTGGTGTAGGGACGACGATCCCAAAGCTGCCGAGGACATACTCATTCCGGATTCTATCAAGCCTGGTTACTCCGCCCGACCATCTCAACATCTTCATTCCGTCGTGTGCATTTTTGTACATGCGTCTCCTTTGCCTTTTCCACCGTACATCAATATATAAGTATGCTTCTCTGGTTTGCCAAATTTCCGTAAAATTAAAAAATAATTTGTCAAATCGTTTTCACCATTTGGATAAAATGGGAATTGTTATTTTTCCCTTTAGGGAATAAATAATTAATAAATTGAACATCTGGCAAACGAGAATCGTACATTAGGCTCAGCAATATGCATACAAAATTTCAAAAATATGACAAAACTACGTTTGTTTGGAAAGTGCCATGTTCTCATTGGACTATTATAAAAGGTTACGAAGGTAAAGGGTACTCCGATCACAATCTTACCTGTTGGTCAAGGATGATGCGGTCGAAGATTTTGTTTATGCATTATATTTAAAGGAAAGTTACGCTCCCGCGCCTTACCTAAGTAATTCACACGTTCGGACTCTCCAAACAAAAAGACTTTCGGCGGTGTTTTATTCACAAAACACCTTCCGAAATCGCCCCTCAATGTGAGGTGAGAAGACAGCCGCCACAACGAAGTTCAAAGGGTTAGCCCCGGCTATCCCTTTGCGGAGTCGCGTGTGCGAGGAACGTCCACATTGACGGTGCAACGATGCAGACACCAGACAACCCCACGAAGAAGCCTGACGCTGAACGGACTCCACCTGGAGCCCCGAGGCAGAGCAGCCGCTCTCTCGGTCCCTCCATACGTGACAGATCACTGTCACGGATAAGGAACAAGATCGACCCCGCCGACGTAGAACGCTTCCAAGCGCAGATTAAGAAGCTATACCTACAGCGCACAGCCGAAGCCAAACGAAGAGAGGAGAAAAAGAAACTGAAATCCGCTGAGGGGAACATAAGGAGTGAAGCGGGCCCTAGTAATCCTCCCGCTATCGCGTGTCCAGTACAGGCCCACTCCCCCCCTGCCCCCCCCAGCAGCCAGACAAGCCAACAGAAAACCCAAGCCCTGCTGAAATCGCCCCGTGCCTGTTTAGAGTACGAAGCAACGGTACTGAACAGTATAATAAACTCCGGTATCGCAACCCCAGCCCTCGAGAAGACCTTGGTGGAATATGTGGCCAACAAATCCGCATCCATGACCGAGGAAGAACTCAATGCTGACAGCCCTGACATAGCCGCTGCCAGACAGACAGCCCTGAATACCCTACAGTCCATGGAGATAAACATGGAACCAACGACCAACCAAACCATGGCGATGAACCTCCGCCGCAAGCGCACCAACGACGACGCAGTCCCCGAAGACAGCAAGCGCGTATGCACCCCAAAACCGGGGCGCGACCCGCAGCCGCAACGAGAACAGCGCCGCTCGAAGCTCCCTACACCGGCCCCCCCCCCCCGGCACAAACCGCCAGCACCTCTACCAGCAGCAGCTTAACATCTGCCCCACGCCCTGAGCCCAAGAAAACCCAAACAAGTACACCAGCGGGCCAACAACCACGCCGCCCCGACCCACCACAGCTCAGCAGATCCTACGCGGCAGTAACAACCGCCGGCCCCACCATGCCGGCCGCATCTGCCCCTAGGGCCAGCACCTCCCGTGTGACCGCAGCTGAGACCTTCATCAAGGAAACATCTGCGCAAACCACAGCACCAAAACCAAAACAAGGAAGAGACATGCCAGACCTGGACGCCCCATCAATACCCATTATTGATATCACCGATGACAGCCAACCACCGACAACAGCCGCACCTCAAGCACCAAATGATGACCTGACGACCACCACTAAGAAGAACCGGTACCCCCCAATAGTGATCGAAGAGATCCCGAACTGGACCTCTCACCTGCGCCAGCTAAGGGACAAACTGGGACGCGTACCCAATGCCAGACCCTTCGGCAAGGGAATCCGTTTCTCCCCGGCCGACGGAGAGGAGTACAGGCTGGTTCAAAGATACCTCAACGACCTAGAAGCCACAACGCCAGTCAAGTGGTTCTCGTACTCGCTGCCGGAGGAGAGGGGCATCAAGGTGGCGATACGAGGACTACCAGTGGACACACCACCCCAAGAAATTGAAAAAGAACTCAAAGACCTCGGATTTCAACCAGAAAACGTGAAGAGGATCCAAGCCAGGCAAGGCAGACCCGGCTGTATCTTCTTCGCACTGCTGAAGAACACCCCAGAAACCATCCCAGGCATATACGGAATAACCGAGCTACTCTGCATGCCTGGGATCACCATCGAAAGCTGGCGCGGAAGAAAGGGACCCGCACAATGCCATCGGTGCCAGGGCTTCCGCCACGCCTCAACGAACTGCCACCGCACCCAAGCCTGCGTACGATGTGGTGGGGAACATTTCGCGGCGGACTGCCCACGCCCCCGCGACGAACCCCCCACTTGTGTCAACTGTGGGGAGGCCCACACGGCAAATAACCCACGCTGCCCAGTTATGAAGAAAGAACTTCGCAACAGGACAGCCGGACCCACCGCTAGCACCACCACCAACCAAATAATACCACCACAAATGACCATCCAAGAAAGGCCAACACCAGAAGAACCACTGGCCACAGGATCTTCTTTAATGGCCCCGGCAAACAACCCCACAGCGAGAGCCCCGGCCGCAAACAAGGACAAGAAAAAGAAGAAAAAGAAGGGCAAAAAACAACCCTCAGCCGACCCAACAACGGCTGAGGAGGAAGCCGCTACCCCGGTCCCTCGGGACATACAACCTGTGGAACAGTCGCATGTGAACGCAATGCCACCGCCAGCTGCTCCACAAAGACACAGACCTGCCCCCTCTATCCAAGAAGCGAAACACACACTAACAGAAGACCAACTGCGGAAGCTGGCGGAAGTGGACGCGGCCATCTCCGCCTTACAGGAGGTGCGGTCAGCCCTGTTGGAGGGCAGGGACCCCGTCGCCGCCCTGCTGACCAGATTGGCCAGCGTCCTGAGAAACTGAACGACACAGCCCCCGTCACAGACAACCTATCACCCCCGCTCCGAGTGATATTCTGGAATGCAGAAGGGATACGGAGCAAGAATCGATACTTCAGAGCCATCCTGAAAAAAGAAAACGCAGACATTGCCCTGCTCTGTGAAACACATCTAACGCCAGACATAACACAGAAATTCCCAGGCTACTACGCCTACCGCCTTTTTTTTTTTTTTTTTTTTTTTTTTTTTTTTTTTTTTTTTTTTTTTTTCACCCGGGAAAATCCTTTATGGATACCACCCGCCCCGGGGAGGGCGGAGTGGTTATGTGGGAGTCCTCGCCTGAAGGGCCTTACTACCCCCACGGGGGGGTAGTAAGTGAGGTTACCCACTAAAAACCCGGGATGAGCAGTCTGCCGCCTAGTAGGGCGAAATGGGGTAGCGTTAGCAGTCACCATCTCGCCCCAGCGGCCGGCCCGTCACCGATGACGGGCCCCGGCCAATGGAGGGATGACCCGGCTCATTGGGGCCATCCCCCAGACGTGTGGGATCGTGCAAGCCAGTGGAGAATCCCCCGACTCTCCACCGATGATCCGCACAGCACTAGGAAAGAGCGAGAAGGCGCCCGAACCGCCTTCTCCTCCCCCCAGTTCGTCTACGCCGGAGCGGGTCCGCGAGGACGTCGTCCTCCCTCGCCCGCTCCGCGGCCTCTTTCTGCGCCATCACCGCTTCGCAGAAAGAGACCACCGCCTGCCACGATCCGTCGCTGCCGAGCATAGCGTTAACCACGCTCGGCAGCGACAGATCTGCGCCTATGACCGCTGTGAGGGTGTGCCGCATGGGACTCCACGCGGCGCACTCCTCCAGCGTGTGGAGCGCCGTGTCTTCTGGCGCTCCACACTCGTGACAGGCGGGGGTCGCCTCCCGTCTAGCGATATGATGCAGGTACCTTCCGAAACATCCGTGTCCGGAAAGCACCTGCACCAATCGGAAGGTCAGCGACCCGAATCGCCGCCCTACCCACCTCCGGAGGACCGGGCGAATGGCATCCACCGTCCTCTGTCCAGGGACCGGTGGAGCCAGGTCCTCCGTCCACCGCCTCAACAGGGCGGCCCGCGCCCGCCGTCGCATGCGCGTGACCTCCTCCCACGCTGGAGGCTCCCCGCGGGATCTCCTCGCCGCCACGAAGTGGTACACTTCGGCGAGGATCTCCGCTTGGAGCTCCCAGGGGGGATCACCGGCCAACACGCATCCCGCCGTCCAGGACACCGTCCGGTACCCGCGTATCGCCCTCGTCGCGATGACCCGCTGCGGACGTCGCAGCAGGGCCTTATTGGCGCGACCGAGGGCGTCCACCCAGACAGGTGCCCCGTACAAGGCCATACTCCGGATCACTCCGGAGTACAGGCGACGACATGTGGCGTTCGGGCCGCCCACGTTGGGCAGCAGCCTCCCAAGGGCGGCAGCGGCGCCTATGACTTTTGGGGCCAGTTGAGTGAAGTGGGCCCCAAAAGTCCACCGCCCGTCCAGGATGAGACCCAGGTACCTCATCTGGGTCCCAACCCGGACCAGGACCCCGTCCAGGTCTATCCGCGTTCCTGGAGGGGGTCCCCCCCGAGGCCCATGGAACATTAGGGCCTCGGTCTTGGAGAGGGCGACCTCCAGCCCCAGGGCACGTATGCGGCCGACCACGAGTGTCGTGGCCACCGTGGCCCGCCGCACCGCCTCCCCGAGGTCCCTCCCCTTGACTACGACTAGGGTGTCATCCGCGTAGCACGCAACCCGCATACTTGCGGGAAACGTGCCGCGGAGCACCCAGTCGTAGCCAATGTTCCACAGGAGCGGTCCCAACACCGACCCCTGTGGAACCCCGCAGGACACGCGACGTCGCCTCAGACCGTCGCGTCCCTCCACCAGGACCTCGCGGTCCTGGAGGTAGTCAGCCAACAGCCTACGCAGATACAGGGGCACTCCGTGATAGTGGAGCGCCTCCCGTATTGTTCCGTGCGGTAGGCTGTTGAAGGCGTTGGCAATGTCCAGCGAGACAGCCAACGCCTTTTCCCCCCCACTGACCGCGTCCTGCGTCCACCCCTTGATCCAGAGCAGGGCGTCTATCGTCGATCGCCCTGCTCTGAATCCGAACTGGGCCTCTGAAAGTCCAGGCCCAGTTCCCCCCAGGTGCCGGATGACACGGGAAGCTACTATTCTTTCCAGCAGCTTCGCCGTGTCATCCAGCAGCACGATTGGCCTGTATGCGGCGGGCGAGTCGGCGTCTCGCCCTTCCTTCCGCAACAGGCACAATCGCCCGTCCTTCCAGAGCTTCGGGAACTGACCCGACGTGAGGCACGCGTCGAACAGTTCCCGAAGCTGACCGCCCATCTCCCTAAGGGCGATCCTGAGGACCCGCCCGGGAATCCCGTCTGGTCCCGGGGCAGTCTTCTTGCCACTCAGGCGAGAGACTGCTACCTCCATCTCCACCTCTGAAATAGGCGGAATGGAGGCCGGGTCCTCCTCCTCCTGGAAGGACGGTGTGGCCATCGGTGGAGGGGTGAAGTGGGGGTCGCTGTCGGGGAATAGCCCCCCCAGCACCCTCTCCAGGAGCTCTGGCTCCAGGGACTCGGCGACAGGGGGCGCTCTGCCTCGGAACTTATTCCGGGCAGATTTATACGGGCGCCCCCATGGATCCCTGTCGAGGCCCTCCAGCTCCTCATGCCAGCCGAGGGCCTTAGCCCGGCCGATGGCCAGCTTCAGCTCCTGTTTGGCTATCTTCACATCACCATACAGGAGCTGCTCGGCCGCCAGCTGCTCCGCCGGCAGCTGGTCGTCCGTCCGGCCGTGACGCCGCCTCCTGCAGTGGTAGTAGAGGCGGCGCGTCTCCGAGCATCGCGCTCGGAGATCCTCTATCTCCGAGCACCACCAGTAAACTTGGCGGCGCTCGGGGCGGCGTCGGGACCTCGGCATGGCGGCGTCGCAGACGGCCGTCACCGCCTCCCGGAAGTGGCCCGCCGCGATGGCCACCTCCGGGTGCACCGGGGTGGCCAGCCACGACTGGACGATAGCCGCCTCTTCAGCCAACTCGGCATCGAGGCGACCAATCGCCCAGCGCGCGAAGGACTCCCTCTCCACGCGCCGAGTCCCTCCTTGGTGGGAGGTGGCGATCTCGAACCGGATGTAGTTGTGGTCCGAGAGAGTCGCCACCTCCGCCTCCACTCTCCAGGCCTGGACACGTGCTGCGACCATCGGGGTGGCGAACGAAAGGTCCACCACGGACCCCCCGTTGTGTCGCACGCACGTGTGGACCGACCCTCTGTTGAGGAGGGTCAGCCCTGTGGCAACCGCCCACTCCCTGACAGTCTCCCCGCGAGTGTCAGTGGAGGGGTTGCCCCAGGCCTGGGCCTTGGCGTTAAGGTCCCCCATGAGGAGGACCTCCCGTGGTGCCTGCCTTCTCACCGCCGCGGCCAGGAGGTCTAAATAAGCCTCCAGCTCCGCGACGGTTCGAACTACGCCTACCGCCTAGACCAACCCACGCAGACCCGAGCCTACAGGGGTCTTATCGTACTGGTCCGCAGACGGATCATCCACCAAGCGCTACCGGACATCTCCAGCAACCTTAACTCATTACAGGCCCTGGGTGTGGAAGTAGAAGTAGGCGGCAGCCCCCTGCACCTTTATGCAGTCTACAAACCACCAACAGAGCTGCTAGATCTCCAAGACGTAAACAGCCTAATCCATCCCTCCATCACCACCATTCTGGCAGGCGACTGGAACTGCAAAAATACCGCCTGGAACTCTACCGCTACCAATAATAACGGCCGCAGACTGCTCAAAGACGCTGATGCCAAGGGATACACAGTGTCGGGCCCAGAAATGCCAACACATTACCCCCACCAAACAAGCCACTTACCTGACGTGATAGACATTGTGGTCCATAAAGGCCACACAAATCCACACCTAACGGTCCTGGACGAAGAGACTGGCTCGGACCACCAGCCAATCCTGATGACACTGGACCGAGAGATCACGAAAACCCCATACCTGCCCAGGAAACCCAAAACGGACTGGCCGAAATTCCAAAAGGCCGTCTGGGAGACAACCCCCACCAGGCCCCTGATATCCCCTGCAGACGTAGAGGACCACACAGAGGAACTCATACACTGCCTGCAGGCAGCCTTGACTGCCGCTACATCAGCCAACAACAAAGATGAATACGGTAGACAACAAAGCCTCCCGCACCATATCCAGTCCCTCATTACAGAAAAGAGACTCACCCGGAAACTCTGGCAACAAACCAGGGACCCTAAGGTGAAGAAGAAATTGAACCACCTAAAGGAGAAACTAACAAGTGAGCTGGAAGACCAAGACGTAACGGGCTGGGAGCGAAGGATAGAGGATGCAGCGGGGGATTGGGCATCCCTCCATAAACTCTGTCGCCAACTACGCAAACACCCAGATCCCGTACGGCCACTGTTCCATGAAGATGGGAACCTTAGATACCGAGCCGAGGACAGAGCCGAGATCTTCGCCCATTCGATGGAACAACAGTTCAAGGAGAACCCCACAGAAAACCCAGAACACGCAACCTCAATTAACAACCACTTGAGGCAATATTTCCACCAACCATTAGACCCCTATGAAGAACCGATGGTCTTCACCCCCCGCCAAGTGCAAAGGACACTACAGACAGCCAAACCAAGAAAAGCGCCCGGAGCGGATGGAATAGGCAACGCAGCCCTGCGCCACCTACCATACAAAGCAGTCGCTGCAATCACCCGTCTGTTCAATGGGATCCTCCGCACCGGGCATTTCCCAACCAACTGGAAGACCGGCCACGTCATAATGTTCCCCAAGCAAGGGAAAGACATAAGAAGACCAGAAAGCTACCGCCCTATCACGCTGCTGCCAAGTCTCTCGAAGATCTTTGAAAGACTATTTCTGCGGCTCCTGTCACCATACCTCAAGCCACGCCCGGAACAGTTCGGATTCCGGTCAGAGCACTCCACTACTCTTCAGCTGTCCAGGGTACTGCACCTCATGGCCGAAAACTCAAATAAAAAGGAGCACACGGTTGCAGTATTCCTGGACATGGAGAAAGCCTTTGACCGGGTCTGGCACAACGGCCTACTATTCAAGCTGACTCTCACAGGAGCCCCACGACGAGCAGTTATAACCATTCAATCATTCCTGAGAGACAGAAGATTCAGGGTGAGGGTAGATGGGAAGCTGTCGTCGGAACGCCACATAGAAGCGGGCGTACCACAGGGGAGCTGCCTCTCCCCTGCCTGCTACTCCGTCTTCACCGATGACCTGCCAACTGAAGCCGGAACCACCTTAGCGCTCTATGCAGATGACGCAGCGCTGCTGACTTCCTCCTTTAAAAGTATGCATGCAAGGACCAAGATGCAGCGTGCCCTGGACCTGCTACCAGAGTGGCTTGCGAAGTGGAAGATGAAGGTGAATGTCACAAAGACGCAAGCCATGATGGTAACCAAGCAGCGGACCTCATCACTGCCACCACCACTCCAACTGCTAGACACACCGATCCCCTGGCAGAAGACGGCCAAATATCTAGGGGTCACCATCGATCGATTGTTGACCATGACCCAGCAAGTCAACCACGCAATAAACTCCGCTAGAACAGCAAGAGCACTACTAAACCCAGTGATTACATCCAGATTACCACTACGAATCAAGAGGGCAATATACTTAACATATATTCGCCCTCATCTGACATATGCAGCCCCGGCATGGTTCGCCCTCGTCGCTGAAACACACCGTAAACGCATGAGGGCGCAGCAAAATCTCAGCCTTCGCCAAATCACAGATGCACCTCGTTACGTACGCAACACCACTCTGCACAGAGATCTCAAAGTGGAGGACCTGGACACCCACATCAGGTCATTGGCTGAGAAGATGTTCAAGAAAGCCGACACATCCACGAATACTCACCTTCAGGGATTGGCCCCACGTCAGACTAAATCTCCAGGAGCAAAACCGCAACCACGTGACATACTAAACGCAGAAGAGGAAGAAGAACTTATACCCACCACCATTACCAAACCACAAACACAAAGGGCAGCCCCAGCAGGGGCAATGCCCCGTGTGGACTAAGTAGGGACACAGAGCCCGACCCAATGACCAATCCGCACGATTGCGGATTGCGAGTGACACCGCGGGAAGGGGCACAAAATGCCCGAAACCGCATCCGCTAAATCCATGATGGAAAAAGCGAAGAAGACCCAGGCATTTTGTTTATGCTTACCCTAGAATTGGCACTGGCTCTGCAGAAAAACTGTCGGAACACCTCGACGGTGGTAGCAATTCAGGTCAACATTTGCAAAATGCCCTGCCATGCGATGAAGCTCAACTCAGGATTAGAATCATGGAAATCGTGTGCGGCAGTCCATAGCCATTGCCACTAAGCCAACATTGCTTTTAGACTGCCTTATATACGGCGCACACCAGAGCGTCCTCGCTAGCTTGAAGGTGTACCTACTACTACCACCAACATAGGAGGGTAGTTGGCGTCCAGCAGGAAAGTCATAGTCGACCCATCTAATGTATCTACCTACTATTATAATTAAACACATGGGTTAGTATGAAGGATTCTGTAACTTTATATAGTGAACAAACGAGAAAGTTGCTACCTCATTTGTTTTGAGTCAATGTGCGGCAGTAAGACTTAACTTAAAACCGGTCAATACTGGCGTCCGCAAGACTGTGTGCTATCTCTGACTCTATTTTTCTTGCACATCAATGACATGCTGCAGCTCAACGATATTCATTGCTATATGGAATGACAATACCGCAGATGCCTCATACACCGGCCGTGTTAAAATGTCTCGGGAAAACGTCGAGAGTCGGAAAAAACTTGTGTCTGAAGTCGAGATCATGTTGTTAAATGTCTCGATGTGGGGCCGACTGAACTTAGTCACATTTTACCCCAAGAAGACACAAGTTGGTCAAACTATCCCCCTTTGTCATATCCCTCAGTTTTGAAGACACTCCCCTTGCCAATTCGACTAGCATCGGAGTACTTGGATTCGACATATCGAGCATAAACTCTTTAAGCTCATATGACAGATGCTGGAAGTCGATGAAGCAAGTCAGCAAGAGCCTTGCCTATTTCAGTCTCAAGAAATCAAGTTAAAATGTGTAAATAGGTCAGTAGGTACGTGACTTTGAAAATATTTCCTACAGAAACGTAAAGCTATAAAATGGCGACCGGCGTTAATAAAGGAATTATCATGTTGGCCTATGTAAATGTTTGTGATTGTGAATTCAATAAAATTGTACCATTAGCATAGTCAATGAAGCGATTCAAATGCCGTTGTTTTTTCGCTTTTCTCCGGTTATGGCAGTGAAATGGAAATTGTATGTTTTTATCGTTCAATATAATAGTAATTACAGTAATTATTGTCAAGGAATAATGTTTAATCACTAATTAGAATAAGCAATCACAGTGCGTCATCAATATGATACATTGGTATCTAATTGCTGTTAGTTCTAATCTGACATTGAGTTTTTTGCATAACTGTATTAGCCGGATTGTCCACTGCTGAACACAGCCTCCCCTATTATGGGGGGGGGGGAGGGTTTGCTTTAGTCCCCAGCAGTGTGAGATATCAGTTCCCCAGAAAGCGCTACTAACGACCTTCAGGTTTTTTACCCTTAATCATCACTTACGTCACCCCTGGGGTAGAGATGGGGAGGTGACATTCTGGCCCGGCACCCCAGGGATTTTTGCATAAACGTGAAGTATAGTAATCGAAAAAGCTTACAATATCATTGAGGAGTTCGAAAGACCATTTGAAAACTACTGCATTTAATTTTTTTTACCTACTAATCTAGCATTAATGAAAAAAGACAAAAGCATCGATTTATTGCTAAAACGTCTGTTTATACTATATATTTTTACTGATTCGATCAATGATCCTCTGAAGAGGAGTACACCTTGAACCTTAAACCAAACAGTGACCAAAATAAGAGAATCGTATCACAACTTAACCTAGTTCTAGATCAGAAGTACGATTGGGCAAACTGCGTTACAAGCTTTTCAAATTTAGCACGAAGTTTAGAATCCTATAGCTGAGTAAGAGATGATGATTATGCCTTACTTAAAACATATATGCACATCTTTGTTTTATACTTTACGATCATCACAATTCCCAATGAAAATTATCAACATTGATATATTACCATTTTAATACAGGAAGGTAAATCTACTCTAGCGTGTGATTATTAATACATCATTAATCATTATTAATTTTCAAATTCAATGTATAATCATATTCTTCACAGATATTGAGATGGTTAGAATTAACATTTTTAAACCTGGCTTATTAATATTAATAAATCTTGATTGATTAAGAAAGGTGTTATGCATTAAATAATGTTATGCATGTTCGTGCATTAAAGAGACGCGTCTTTGTCTGTTTCGACTAATTGAATGAATGATGTATTATAGCTTCAAAATGTGACTTGACATTATTTCACATTGCCTATGTCACACGATTAATATTTAATGCGTTTGTAAGAGCTTGATTCGTATTGGGCTCTCTTTTAAAGTCATTTAAAACCGTTCTCCTTGGACAGAATGTATTATAAAAATGTGGAAGTCAGAGTTTTGACTATATTTTTAAACGTATACTTTGTCTGTAATGCCATAGCTTCCGGTCTAAAAATTTGCGATTACAATAAACACAGACTGCTCCGAAACAAAAACCGATAAATCCACTTTATGTCCGTTTTTTTATGTTTTTCTATTAGTCATAGTACTCATACATAATGCACATCACACAGGTCGCAGCATATCTCGTTAAAAACGTACTAAATAAGGCTCTAAAGATGGGCATCCGGAACTATAGACGACAAATACACGTATTTTTAAGTTATTTTGAATTTCCGGAACTATTACCGATAAATCCTATACAAATTCTTAAAGATTTTTTTCTGTTCGGACCATTTACTGACAAATGTGTTTTTTTCTCTTTTTGTGGAATGAAAACAATAGTTTTGTGCTAGCAATAGTTTATCGAAGGGTAGCAACACTTGAATGACTCTTCAACTGCAGGACATCCATGGTCATGAAACTAAAATAAATAAATTTAAAAAAAGTTATGCATATAGCAACAATCTGATGATAAAGAAATTTCTTGCGACTGTAATGAGGAAGAATCAAGCAATGTTTTAGTATAAGAATTTGTAATTTTCTATAGTAAAACTACATTATAATGATTAAAAAAATTGGCCAAGTGTTGGCTTCGCGCACGAAGGCACTTTTTACTATTTCTACTTTAACCGATAAATACCATCAACGTTACCCTCTAATTTTATGCTCGATAGGATTTTCCATCAGCAAGATACCGGAAAAAGTTTTCTCAAATATCCCCAGATTTTGGGTATTCTACTGTCTACCCACACCTCAATAAATTTTAATTAAATAAATTTCAAAACATCTCTCACCCTAGACTTTTATTTCTAAATATCATAAGATTAATTAGGTATAAAAAAACATTTTTCAGTTAGCAGTTATGATCAACGTGCGGCCATGTCTTGGGACTGATACTGGCATTTACTACTGAGTGCTTCTGTGTTTCGGAGGACAAAGACCCGATGATGGCGGTCCTTCCAGCATGGTGTTAGGGCATTATACAAATGCTTACCTGGTTAGCTACCACGCTCAAGTATAAATTCTGCCATCAAGAACCTACCCGTTTTGTTTCGGCAAATGTTCTAGAATGCCAGAAATTCTAGGTAAGCCTGTATAAAATCTGCGACCGCATGGTAATGCACTTGAATATTCTTGCTAAAACAAATTTACTAGACTATAATTTACCTACGTAATATACGTATAAGTAAATTGAACTATAGCTGTCGCTGCAATCCCCGTACGATGGTTAAGAACAAAAGGATAAATTAAAGTCATACGTCATATTCCGTATTGGTTTATATGAGGGGTGGATGGTGTGGGTTCGAATGTTGGACATGACAATGATTTTTCCTCCCGTTGTAATTTAGTAATATTACCCATTGCTCGATGAACTGATAACCGATGGGGAAGAAAGGTTCTCGAGTGGGTACCACGTTACACCGGAAGGCGTAGAGTTGGTAGGCCCCCCACTAGATGGATTGACGACATCGTAATAGACGCGGGTACCTAATGGTTACAGGCAGCTAATAGCCGTTTTTTGCGACGTTCTTTGGGGGAGGCCTTTGTTGAGCTGTGGACGTCTTCCGGCTGATGGTGATGATGATGATGAATATTATCCATTGCTTATACTTCATGGCAAAAATGAAGCATGGTCCAATTATGAAGCAGTTAAGGCTCAGTGGCATTGGCTATGGACTGCCGCGCAGCAGGTCCATGATTTGAATCCGCGGGCTTGACCTTCGCCGCATGGTGGAAGAGCATTTATCGAATGCCCACCTGGCTAGCGACCACCAAGTACAAAATCTGTCGTCAAGCCCCTAACAGTGTGATCTGGCAGCAGTCTTTGAGTGCCAGTGAAATTACAGGCACATGAGCCTTAACAACTATGTCCCAAGGTGACGGGTGCAGTGCAATTCGTGACTTGTGACGAAATGCATCTGTTATAGGCAGAGGTTAGTCCGCTTAGCATCAGGTGGGCTTCGAGCTTAATTCGTCACAATAACATATTTTTTTTTATTAAATTATAATGATTTATTTCTTAAAGCTATTAGGTACTATGATTAACTTACTTTTTGAAAACACCAAACTAAACGAGCCCGCTAAAATCCAAATTTTATTTAAGAGATTCTTCACGCTTTTTAATTGTTTAAAATAATAAAATGAATTGAGCCACACAAGCGGAGAACTGTAAGATTAAAAAATAATACAGTTCTCGGCTTTTAAAATGCTTTTAATCGTGATTCGTGACCGATGATCACAGAAGGCTGGTAATATTCCGTTGCGATACGGAATCCTTATAGATCATAGCTTGGTTCGCGTAAGGCCTTATTTTAATAATAAATAAAGTATTAATTACCCTTTTCCCTAATTTCAATTCCCAAATTATTGGAACTTTTTTGGTATCAGTACCTTCTTTTCAGGTAATTAGAACCAAATAGTACCTACTAAATTTAGTTTAAAAATACGATTCAGAACTCTGTCTTGATATTGACGCAAGATTTCCAAAACAGAATAGTAGAACTAGTCCTAAACTAAGTTCAGTATAACTAAAACGACGTTATTTGTGTCAAACTGTTATTTCGTTTCATTCGTAGTTGCCGGAACAGGATAATTGTTTTGACAGTATTAGAACCTAAATTTTAGTCTAGTTTAACCAGTTTTGCAGGAAACAAAATTGCCATCATTGACAGTGAATTCAAACTTCGATAAACATTTCATTCTAGTTACGACAAGGCATTCAGTAGCGCTTTTGAAGCGCTCGTAGCGAAGTTTGCTTAGCCGTTCTGAATCGACCAGCAAAGTTAAGCAACGTCCACCTCGGTCATGATTTAGATGGGTGACTGTTGGTAACATTACTACTGAGCGCTTCCGTGCTTCGGAAAGGACGTTGAGCCGTCGGTCCTGGTTGTTGTGTTAGGATGGCAGTCGTTATAGCGTGGTGATAGGGCATTTTGCGACCGCCTGGCTAGCTACCTCAAGTAGAAAATCAGTCGCCAAGCTCCTAACGGTGTGTTCCGGCAGCTGTCCTTGAGAGCCAGTAATTCTAGGTAGCCTGAACAACATCTTCGACCACATCATCACTTACCATCAGGTGAGACAGTGGTCAAACGCTAACCTACCAGGCATAATAAAAGTTGAATTATTTTAATGCGGCATTACGGGTTGTCATTGTTTGTTGGGAGAGCGGGAAAAAAATCTCTTTGGAACTTCGATTTCTCGATATGGGGTGCGCGGCTAATATTGCACCGCTCCCCATTTCTTCCTCAGGGAAACGTAACTGGCACCGAAAGGAAAATACCTGAAGGTGTTCAGCAGGGTCTTCTGAAAAAATATCTATAATCTATCTTAAAATATCTTATCATAGTAGTTTATCATACCTAGGGTATAAGAGATATTCTTCTCAAAAGCAAGTAATTGCGCTGTGGCTTGAGAAGCTCTGTTAACTGGTGGTAGGTCTCTTTAGCACGAGCCCGTCTTGGTGGTCGTCGTTATAGTTGCAGTGTAAATCACGGCAACACTCTACTATAGTGGACCGAGGCGTGACACCTACCATCAGGTGGATGAAATGCTCAGCTCTTCATATCATGCTAAAAAAGCATATGAGACAAACCTCAACCTCAAGACTCGTAGAAAAGATTGTTAACTCTATATACTTTCAAAGTTACAATAAAAATACTATTTAATATATTTTATTTTAAAAATTTCTACGAATAAATTTTTTCCAAATTTTTTTATTACAATTACAAATTTTTTTTTCAGAGTGGACCAATTTATAAATAAACATTTAGCGTAATAAGGTACCTAACGGTACTAATAATTAAATATGATAGAAGACATAGGGTGTTTCGTCGGTTAGTAAGTTATGATGCAGTTGAAGATTCTAAACAAATTTAATATAGAAGAAAATAATCAGGTCTTTATATAATGTAGGCGAATGGAGCTAACTGCAAACTTCTAGGCTTTCCCAGTAGCTTAGGTAATGACGTACGTAATGCAATTACGGGATTGCAGAATGTCTGCTATAATATGCATTTGGATGCCTTATAAGTGAGTTTCTGAAGCCATTTCCATAATTTCTTGATGGAATAGTCAAAGTTACCTAGTTTTCTGACCTATATTGTAGATGAATGCCTAAAAAGAGAAGTGTTATTGGATTGGTGAGGTGTGGAATGTAGTATTTCCCAATCAGGCCAAGGCTGGTCACTGTAATGCGTAACCAAAATGCTGGCATTGATTTGGTTCTATGAAACTAGCATTGCAACCCAATGGGACACTGCCACCGTACTAGGCTCGCTGCCAAATCGTAGTAGGCTGAATAGTGCTAAAAAATAGGCTATGTAGGTAAGGTGACTAATATGCAAGCTTTTGCTGCAGTAGCTGAAGTATTATAAAAGTTTCTAGTGTATTTTTCAATACAAAAAAACCACTAAGAAATCTCATGTGCTATGTTGATTCACTATATTGAACATGCAGAAAGTATTAGATATTTATCTTTATCGCGAAATATTTTTTATCTATATCACTTTAACTAAAATATTTTGAATAATTGGAAATGTTAGGTATCTTATTTTATTCATGGCAAGAAAAATCAACGATACTAAGAAAACTCATGTGCTATGTTGATTCACTATATTGAACATGCAGAAAGTATTAGATATTTATATTTATCGCGAAATATATATCACTTTAACAAAAATATTTTGAATAATTGGAAATGTTAGGTATCTTATTTTATTCATGGCAAGAAAAATCAACGATACTAAGAAAACCCATGTGCTATGCTGATTCACTATATTGAACATGCAGAAAGTATTAGATACTTATATTTATCGCGAAATATATATCACTTTAACTAAAATATTTTGAATAATTGGAAATGTTAGGTATCTTATTTTATTCATGGCAAGAAAAATCAACGATACTAAGAAAACTCATGTGCTATGCTGATTCACTATATTGAACATGCAGAAAGTATTAGATACTTATATTTATCGCGAAATAGATATCGCTTTAACAAAAATATTTTGAATAATTGGAAATGTTTGGTACCTAGGTTACCCCTACCTGCTTACTTATCATAAATGTTTCAATCGAATTCTTTGTAAAATATATATAATTGGGAGCAAAGCCCAATTCTTTTGAAAACTAAAAATGCTTAGGAAGTTTCCTAACTGCATATATGTTCAAGATAAATTGATAACGATATGATACCTATATGATGGTTACTCTCAGAGTTTGTTTATTAAATAGAGAATATGGCACACCATACCTATATCAAAATTATAGATTACTAACTTTTTTAATTTTGAGATTGACCACAAAAAAATAACGGTTTTAAAATCGATATTTTTTACACATTTCTATTTACGTATTACTAGAGTAAAAAAAATACGAAAAGGTGTTTCACGTTTTACACCAAATATAAAAAAATAAGGTTGTGACTCATTTCTAATTTAAGTGACTCGTGCCATACGTCCGTATGGCACCATAAACCACGAGCTGGATTCATACCTATAACTAAAATGTACGTCACTCAGGCAGCTGATGGTAGTTTTTTTATGTTTGGTGTAATTTCGTAGTACTGTAATTAAATACTACACTGTATGTAATTTCGGTACTGTATGAAATCAAATAACTGACGAGTAGAGTACACAACTGCTACTTATATACAAAATTTCTTATCCTAAGAATCTCGTATTAGTAAAAGAAAAGGAATTCGTGTGTACAAAAATAATTGTTCGAACTGTTTACTTTATTCAATGAGCGCCATTTGTGTCAATAAAATACATTAGTTTTCGTCTTCTACCGTTACCATTGTATGACAAGCTCAGCAATTCCAATAGAGTGCTTTGTTTTTTCGTAAGTATGTACAGCTGAGGTGTCCGAGTGGTTAAGGAGTTGGACTTGAAATCCAATGGGTTCTACCCGCGCAGGTTCGAATCCTGTCCTCAGCGAAATTTTTGGCCAAGTTTACATAAACCATTCAAACAATTAGTTAGAATGTGACTATTACGTTTAGTCAGTTTTGCCATGAGTTTGCACAGCTGAGGTGTCCGAGTGGTTAAGGAGTTGGACTTGAAATCCAATGGGTTTTACCCGCGCAGGTTCGAATCCTGTCCTCAGCGAAATTTTTGTTTAGATTTACATTAACCATTCAAATATGTAGTTAGAAAGAGACCATTACGTTTTGTCGGTTTTGCCCTGAGTTTGCACAGCTGAGGTGTCCGAGTGGTTAAGGAGTTGGACTTGAAATCCAATGGGTTTTACCCGCGCAGGTTCGAATCCTGTCCTCAGCGAGCTTTTTGCTCTTTATCCGATTAAATAGATATAGAGATAGCATTGTGTTTTATTAGGTTTTGTTAAGAGTATGCAGAGCTGAGATGTCTGAGCAGTTAAGGAGTTGAACTTGAAATCCAATGGGTACTACCCCACAGGTTAAATTTTTGTCCTAATTGTTTATAGTTATTATTACTTTTTCCCTGAAAAAGCTGAGAAAATGCGAATACCTAGTAACAACAGGAATTGAAATCCTAGAAAAAACGCAACATTGGTTGTTATGATACCTCTACCTATATATTCGGGGTTTAAGGACAGTATGTCCGTTCAAACGCAGTTGCTACAATAGAAAAAGACAAACGACCAAAGGGCTGGCGCTTACCTCGGCCAGAGAATTAGTCTTGCCATACAACGGGGTAATGCTGCCAGCCTTTTAGGTACTCTACCCGTGGACAGTGACCTGAGCTACTTTCAACTTATGATTGCCTCCTGCTAGAAAACAGCTCACAATTTTTAAGTGTAACATTTTTAGGTCATAAGTAGATATAGTAAAATTATTTATTTATTTTTGTGTTCGTATAACTGTTCATTTTATAATAACTTCCTAAGCATAATAAATAGCAAAAATTTAATTTTAAAGATGATCATTTGTGTGCATCTACCTTTTTTTTATTGCATAAACTAGCCTTTGACGACTCATCGTACATACTTGATGCTAAGTAATGATGTAATTGAATATAATGTTCAGGATAACCTTGATTTACTGGCACTCAAGGACTACAGCTGGAACACAGCGTTGTGTTTTGCGAAAGTTTTTTTTTTTTTTTTTTTTTTTATGCGTGGTAATTTAGCCTTTGACCACTATCTCACCTGATGGTAAGTGATGATGTGGTCGAGGATGTTGTTCAGACTAACCTAGAGTTTCTACTTGAGGGCGGTAACTACACAAGCGGGTATTTGCTAAATGACCTATCATTATGATATATCGCCTGCCACCTTAAAACCGTGGAGGATCATCTGTGAATATATTCATAAATAATATATACAACGCATCTGTTATAGGCAGAGGTTACCACTTAACAAGATGGGCCTCGAGCTTGTTCTGTAAAAAAAAATTATGACTTATGTAAGGAAACTATCTATACATTATATAATATACATAGCTAATTAGGGTCAAATTGTGCCTCGAGCTGAAAGTCGCAATATTTCTGCTATGGTCTTAAGCTATTTACCAAATTCTGTCTACTAAGTTGTGTAATTAAGCTTACAAATCTTCTGACTTTTGGCTTTATATGCCAGATGTAGATTTATCTACCAAATGAAAGTAAGCCGAAACATCTGCAGTTAAGGTTTAAATTAAAACAGAGAAATAAAATTTGGAGTGTAAGAAAAATCCAAATAACTTTCCTAATTAAATTTTCACCGTCCACTGTCGGCACTGACGGCACAAAACAAAAAAGATTTTTTCCAGACTGGCAATGGAGTTAATTCCCACAAGCTGAAAAGATACTTTTTTGATGCAATGAGAGTTTTGTTGATTTTCTCACCGTAATTACAGTCCTAGGTATTTTAATTTTGTTTTGTGTCTGGGTTATCTCGTACGGCTGTTAGTTGGGATAGTACGTAAATAACTAATTATGTACGTCAAACTTGACATGAATATCGGCTTCATTGAAACAGGCCTCGCTTATTTATTGGTTCCGCATCCGAAATCAAATATGAAAGAAAAAATAATCTTTTCTCTGAGAGCCGTTATTTACCATCCCTATCCCTATAGGCTTTTAAAATCCGAAACTTTACAATAGTTTTAGAATGGTAAATTGACTTTTAATATTACGAATTTTATTTTTATTTTTGAATATTAATTTACACTGCACATTGAACTGAACTCTGTTTTCTACATATTACCTCCTGGTAGGGAATGGACATTTTTTTTTCTCTGTAATTTATAGCAACGGTCAGTCAGGATTCTACATTTGAACCACTCGTATAATCATTCGCCTCTTTATGTTTAAATAAAAGTCATCCCGCCAAATAAGGAGCCTTGCATAACAAACAAAAACTATTGTTTATTGTGATCATAATTAAAAATTTAGATTATAAATTCACATATTTAGTATTTTATATTAAATGAGAGTATATATGAGTATACTCGTTAATTTTTTTTTATGCCTGATAGGTTAGCCTTTGACCACTATCTCACCTGATGGTAAGGGATGGTGTGGTCGAGGATGTTGTTGAGGCTAATCTAGAATAACTGGCTCTCAAGGACAGCTGGCGGAACACACCGTTGCTTGGCGACAGATTTTCTACTTGAGGGTGGTAGCTAGCCAGCCGGGCATTGGCTAAATGCCCTACCACCACACTATAACGACTGCAATCCTAAGACAACAACCGGGACCGACGGCTTAACGTGCACTCCGAAGCACGGAAGCGGTCAGTAGTAATATCACCAGCGGTCACCCATCCAACTCATGACCCCGGCCGTTGCTTAACTTTGTTGATCGGTTCAGAATGGCTAAGCAAACTTCAAACATTTTTCAACGAGCGCTTCAAATATTTTTTTCTATTTTTTATAATAAAAGACTACATATTTTTATTATAAATAAAAGGATCATAATTTTTAATTTTGTGATTTAATTAAAATTTTGTCGAGCATCAAAGTGTAGTTTCAAAAACAGGGCTTTGTTTTCCGGGTGCGGAACGTTAAAAAGGGTCCCTTACATGGTCCCAGTGTTCCATGACTATTTTATTTATTTATTTATTTACCATAACATCAAAAACTTACAGTCTACGACCAAAACGTTTTGAGCCAAACATAGTAATAGTATATAATAATATAGTATTAGTATACATAGTCAAATGAAGAAAAGAAAAACATAAGAGATAAACTTAACTATAACAACAAAAATTTGGTAAATATCTAACACAATTTTGCAATACTGCATTAATATCAGACAAGAATAAATCAATTTCCGGTTGACAAACTATTAAGTTGTTTAGCAGCATGAGTGCGTGGTGTGTCGGCGCGTATCGCGCGGTGTTTGAGCGCGGTGGTACTAGCGCCGCGAAGAGGGGCACACTGCGGTCGCGCATCTGCGCACGCGCTCGCGACTCGCGTGCGCCGATATATAGTGCACACTGAGATAACGCACTGGGATTATCTATTCCATTGTTAAGCAGCAGATAATAATGAACAACGATTGCACACTTTCGTCTCAGCTCCAACGTGTTCATTCCCACCATACCGCCAACAAATAAAGAAGGATATGCCCAAGTGGGGTAGTATCCATACAGTTTCCTATACATAAACCGAGCAAACTTTCTTTGTATCCGTTCGACTAATAGCGTATACTTCTTTTCGTGAGGGTCCCAGATCAATGCATTAAATTCTAATTTACTGCGGACTAAAGCATTAAAGAGAGACAGTAAAGCATGTTTATCATTAAATCTAGCTGATTGCCTCATCACAAAACCTAAGGATTTATAAGCTCTCTTACATATCTCTGTGATATGGGTGTTAAACGTGAGCTGCGAATCAAGCGTGAGACCTAGGTCCTGCATTTTTGTGACGCGCTCCAGCGGTACTTCAGACATAGTGTAGTTGTGAACATGAGGTGAGCGGGATCTTGTAAAAGTAATTATTTTACATTTGGACACGTTGAATTCTAACTTGTTCCTCTGACTCCACTCGATAACACTATCAATATCACGCTGCAGCGCCTCGCAGTCAGCTTGGTCATCTATACCCAAAAATAACTTCAGATCGTCTGCAAACATGAGGCATTTGGCCGTTCGGACAACATTCGGCAGATCATTTATCATGATCGTGAACTGAGTCGGTGCCAATATACTTCCTTGACTCACTCCAGATAGTGTGGTATATGGATCAGATCGGTATCCATTATGATGTACAAATTGGATCCGGTTGGTAAAGTAATTACTAAACAGTTTTAGCAAGTTAGGACAAAACCCGATTTCAGCAAATTTCTTTAAGAGAATGTCATTATGCACTCGATCAAATGCCTTTTTGAAATCGAAGTACGCCGCATCTACTTGCCTATTTCGATCCATGCCAGTCGTCGTGTAGTCCACAAAGTTGATTAGGTTGGTGGTTGTAGACTTTCCAGCACGAAAACCATGTTGGTTTTCGTTTAGTAAGGGCCGAACTTGCAAAGAAATGCTACGATTCAATATTGACTCGAAGACCTTGCCAAATGCTGAGAGAACGGCTATAGGCCTATAGTTCTCGACTTTCGATCTGACGTCATTCTTAGGTATAGGGGTGACTCGGGAAATTTTCCATACTGAAGGATAGACAGCGGTGCTTAGCGATAAATTAAATATGTGAAGAAGCGGTATTTCAAAAGCGTATCTACAATCTTTTATAATAAATGATGGTATACCATCCGGACCGGTAGAAGAGTGCGCCTTAAGGCGCCGAACTGCAAAATTGAGGTCTAATAAGCTAATGTGGTCGATTGCTATCCGCGCCGAGCAGAGCGCGCCCGCGCCGCTGCTGGCGTCCCGCTCGGCGGCTTCCACAGACAAGGTAGGAGCTTCGCTCAAAAATACTGATTCAAAATACTTCGCAAATGCATTAGCGGCGTCCTTTCCGGTAACTAGCTGACCTTTAAACTCAAATTCGTCACAAGGGTTCCTACTGACCTGTTGTTCCCTTACATATTTCCAAAAACTCTTCGGATCTTTGCTAATGCTATGCTCAGTTTTGCGAATGTATGATTCGTACGCTTCCCTTATAAGTAGTTTCGAATGTTGTCTATAATACTTAAACATTTCGGAGTTAAATTCGTATCCAAGTTCCCGGAACTTTTTCAAATGAAAATATTTATTTTTTATTTTTTTTATAATATCTGTAGTGAACCATGTTGGGTACTGAAGATGTAAGCTACCAGCAGGCCTTTTTTTTAGAGGGACACAGTTAACCAGTGATGCTTTAATTTTTTCATAAAATAGATCTACTGCTATATTAACATTGTAAATCGAGGTAATTTCTTCCCAATCGATACATTGAAATGAGTCATATAAAGCGTGGAAATCAGCCTTACGGAAATTCCACTCCGGCACCGTATCGGGGGGTGGGTGCTGCAAAGGGCGCGAGCGCGAGCGCGGCCGCGGGATGCGGAGGCGCACCTCGAGCGCGGGATGATACGCGTCCTCTGGCTCCACGATCTTTATGTCACCAAGCACACTCACACATTCCTCACCGAGACTACACATCACCAAATCCAGTATCGTATTGAACTTATTAGGAATATTATTATATTGTTTCAGTGTACAATACGCTAGGAGAGAATTAAACTGTAAACTAATATTTAAGCTACAAGAGTTTAGGTTAAAGTCTCCCAACAATAGAACATCTAATTTTGAGTACTTTACTACAACATTTTCTAACACCAAGAACGCTTTCATATATGTCAGATCATCTGAATTCGGGGGAATGTATACTACGCAACACAAAATATCTCGATATTTTAGAGTCACAATAGCCATTACAATTTCAATATCAGGAGAGTCGCCGTCTATATTTAGCACCTGGCGTACTCTGTAGTGGTCCCTGATCCCAAGAAGGACACCTCCCCACCCTACGTCACCGGTCCTGTCGCGGCGCACGACCTTGTATCCCGCAGGAATAAATTCAACATCACTTACGCTACTCGTCAAAAAAGTTTCGGTGAACGCGAACATGTCAGGTGATTCATTCAATAATGCCAATTTACATCTATCTAATTTTGTGCGTAATCCTCGAACATTTTGATAAGCAACCCTAAATGTTTTGTGTTTAGTTTTCGCCTCCTGGTTTCTGGACTGATCTGCGAAACCCACTACGCCAAGGTTTTATATAAACATCAGCGGCCCAGTAGTGGGGTGACAGATATTTATCGACATTTTTCGTAGGCACAGATAATTTGAAGGATGCATAGTCGCCCCTGGATTTCAAGGCTTCAACTGCACACTTATCTTCAGGGCAGATAGTACTCAGATGAACGGACACTTGTTCAGCAGTCGTACCTAACTTCACATAATAGAGATGAAGATAGGATTTACGATCAGCAGCCTGCAGCGCAGTCGTACCCGGGGCGGCCGTACCGCATGTGGCGTTCGTTATCGGCCGGCGAGCCTTACGCGCCTTCACCTCGGTCCATTCGGAAGCGTTATCATCTATTACGGCATTGTTGGAATTCGCTTCAACATCAACATTGTTATTTTCTGGTGTAGTAGGCGTAACAGGTACTCTCTGTACCGGAGCTGACACGAGGCTCGATGACGCAGATGTAGTAGCGGTGGAAGGGGTGGATCGGCCGGTTACGAGAGAGAGCGGCGATATTGCCTTTCTTACTTTGGCTGGTTGCGCTAGTCCGTTGATCGTCGACTTCGCACGAACACTCGCTTCGCGGACGGGCCGCTGCTGGGACGATGGCGCTGTGATTGGAGTTTGCTTACCCTCAACTATTGGTTTTGTGTTTCCTACCAATTTCTTTATTAGATCATTTTGATCAACTATGAGCTTCTTCAGTGACCTCACTTCATCTTGCAGTGCAATCACAGTTTTGGTAAACTCGCGGAGCACATTATCGGAACTTTCTGAAGACATTACTAATTATTTTAAGTGTAAGTACACGGAGCTAAACAAATTGCGACTGACTACGTTGACTACTAATGGCAGAATTGAGTGTAATGTATCTGATTCTACTTTGGTACGATAACGATTTTCTATGTAAGTAATGCGATTTTAATAGATGTTTAATCAACTGTAAAACCAAACTAATAAATAACTTCTGGATGGTATTTAGTTACTTACTTAAAATTTTATTGAGCATCAAATCGCCCGTTAAATTTTTGTAACGAAACTAGCATTAATTTAAATTGAATTAGCATTTTCAGTTTAAATTATTTATTAATTTTAATTTATTATTTTCAGTTTTAATACCGAGCGCACGATCGAGACAAGTCTGACCTCCTGATGATGCTTCGTTCAGAACCGAAACTAGTCGGATATTCTTCCGGTAAGGCTGCGTGATGTTTGTGACGTCATGTAGATAACAGGAAAATTAGGCGGAATTGTCACTAGATATATATTTTTATACTTTTTTAAGTGCTTTATTTTAATATTAAGTATTTAATGTTTTTTTAAGATACTTTTAAAAATATATGTTATTATTGAATATGGATGTCCGCAAAGTAACGCCTGAATCTATTCATTATTATTTTCAGTTTTAATATTTAAATTTTTATTATTAAGTTTTGAGAAAAAATCTATTGATAAACAGCACAAGGTTTTATTAGATATTAGGTTACCTACTTAGTTTTGATAGTTTTCTTTTTTAATCTTTACTGAAATATTTTTTATTTATGATATTATATAGTATTCATAGTTTTAACCATAATGTGAATATAATTTTAATGTCAATAATTAGTTATTTAGTCTGATTGTCATTATAAAAATTTCCTTGCAGCTTAACTGCTGTTCGCAACTTCAAAGTATAAGAACTGTTCCATATCCCCCTGTTGTAGAGAAAGGGAAGTAATGTGCATAATGAGCAGCATGCCACTACTTAAAGGGAAAACAGTGGTTAAATCACCGGCTCCTTGTCGGTGAGCTTGAAAACTAAAGTGAGATTCTTATCGGCGCGCTTTGCAACGTGCCTATGACGTCAATTTCATTGTCCAATATACGGAAAAATATAAAAAAACCTACATTTCTGTAGATGAAAAAAGAAACAAAGGGAGCAATACAAATTCACAAAATAAAGGTCACAATTTGTTTTCGTGTTATGTTTCAAATATTTTATAAATTACTTTTTCAGTAAATTTTAATTTGATCTGAAAATAGATTTTTTGAGATTTTTTTTACAATAATTGGGAATTTATACAAGAATAATGTACATTTATACAAAAAATAACAGTAGGATTTGTAAGCGACGAAAGCAGAAGTACCTAATTTAATTTTTTTACCATCACTGAATAACCATGAATTTGTCAACAAAATCACCTAAACCTAACGAATTTACTATTGTTTCCCACTGAAGTCGATATGAATAGAGGTCTTGCTGCATATTAGGAGAACAACAAATACCCCCATTAGGCGTACCTATGTATAGTGAATATATTATTACCAGTAAGATTATTCCCAAGTAGACAATCCGGATTCTCGGCAGGCAGGTTGTGGTCACAAAACTGAAGCTAAAACTTTCTGTATGTTTTAAAAAATACTATGTGGTGTTAGAAAATCATTTGCGTGGAGGAGGTTAGAAAGGTTCACCAGGCCGCAACATTTTTTGATACCTGATATACCTTTATACCTAGCCTTTGGCCACTATCTCACTTGATGGTAAAGGGTGATATGGTTGAAGATCTTGTTCAGGCTAACCTAGATTTACTGGCCTTTAAGGACAGCTGCCGGAACACACCGTTAGGTGCTTGGCCATAGATTTTCTAATTGAGGGTGGCAGCTAGCCAGGCGATCATTCGTAAAATGTCCTACCACCATGCTATAATCCTGAGATAACAATTGGGACCGGTGACTTAACGTGCCCTCCGAAGCACGGAAACGCTCAGTAGTATTCTGTGGTGTGTGTCTCTAGTGGTCAGGTCACCCATCCACGTCATGACCTTGGCGGACGTTGCTTAACTGTGTTAGCAGTCAAAAGGACAGCTAATCAGCACTACGTTACGAGAGCTTCAACTTGGTGATTTCATCTTGACTAATTCTGTCTATTTTTAACCTTAGACTAAATATTATTTCGTTACCAAATAACATGTTAAATTTAGTACTTCAACGTGAAAGCGGGTTACACGCATTAGATCAAGTCCTTTGAGCGGAGAGAGCGCTTTATGTACAGCTACATTAATGTTTTATGCCGGGTATGAATCTTACTATTAATATTTTAAGCTTGAATTAATGATGCTTATTTTCAATAGTTTTTTAAAGGATGGGAGTTGGGCACCTGGGCTGAAAAGTAGAAACTCGAGTAATAGTACTTCGTTTATTTTTTTATTATATTCATTTATTTTTGCCCAAATGTACATTTATCCAGTCTGGAGAGACTTGTTGTGGGGGGCGTTGTTGCCGATATTTTCATGGAGGACTTCGGGGAGAGAGCTCTTTCCACGGCTGTGGCTATGCCGAAGATCTACAAACGGTACGTAGATGATACTTTTACCATCCTCTTTCGGTCGGACTTAATTATAAATATATATGTATATACGAGTATATAAGTAAGTAGTAAGTGATTAATTTGTGACACCCTTACAGGGTAAATGTACTCGTACTTAAGGTAAGTACTAAAGTAAGAGAGCCCATTAGCTACACCATCAATCTGTATGTAGAACTTATTTTCCCAGAATAGATAGCCAGATGTTAGGCAATGTTCCAGTAATTTTGCATATTCCATGGGACGGTCCTGTTCACCAAGTCTTTTCTGGCCACAGTTGAGCGACAACCTGCCATCTTACCTCGCATCAAGGGTGTCACAGACAAAATTGGTAATATCTTAAGACGAGCTTCAATAAAAACTTCCTTCAAGCCGCACAAGAAGATCAACCAATTTTTAAGACCCGTTAAGTGCAATATTCCCCTACAAGATGCAGGTGTTTACAAACTTGATTGTGAATGTGGGCTGACATACATTGGGCAAACAAAGACGAACGTTGGTATCCGGGTAAAAGAACACATTGCTGACATGAAAAACAGACGCTCGACCAAGTCTGCGGTTTGTGAACATGCTCAGGACAAACCCAACCACTACATTCGGCTCGACAACCCACAAATCCTCGCCAGAGAGACCCGGTTTATGCCAAGAATGTTACGCGAGGCTATTGAAATCAAAAAGTACCCAAATTTCAATAGAGATAATGGTTGGCAAGTATCACCTGCTTGGGATCCTGTTATCAAATTAATGAAATCTCATGGCCATGAGATTTCATTATTCACACCTCTGGACACAGTGAGTGAATACTGCGTGAATAGGGAACGTTATGATTAATATAAAAAATTCTGACGGTAGACCAAATAATCAATTAATAACTTATGTGACAAATAAAACCAATTAGTCACCCCGTGATCACGATCAGTGCAAAGTGTTTGAAACGTCGTCGGGACAATAATAATGATAAATATACGCGACTTAAACCGTTTAAAGTTGGTTAATTATTATGTGTAACAATCCCGAAAACCTAAGACAACATTAACCAAAAATATATTACATATTCCAAAATATATTACAACGCTCACAGAAAGAAATTTCAAGTTGCACGTGAAAAACATTTAGATTAAGAAATCCTACTACATATGTTGAGACTACTTAAATCCCGTTTTCTCGCACTGGCTTCAATAAATTTTTTTTGCTGATCGTTTCAGTATGAAGTGTTTTGCAATATTAATCAATATATGTAATTGACCTACATACGAGCGTCGTAGAAGTCTATATTCAGTAAATGACTTTGACTTTATGGAACGCTCCTAAAAGTGAGTCCGACACGCACTTGATTAAAATTCGCATGTTTTTTTTTAATTAAAACGTTTCACTAGCTTATTACGTTCCTTATACGTAATATAGCTAGTAGTTAATCATTAGGAACAACATCCGTATTTAATTTAGATTTTCATTAAGATAAACAGTCTTACTTGCAGATAGTTACTTTTATAAATTATAACCATATTTTGCTACTTGATTTGAGATAAAATTTCGCTTCGATTATCTTAAGGTGAAATGTAATAATTTATTACAGGTTTAGAAACTTTGTAATAAGGTTATGTAATCGATACAGGGCATGATTTTGATAAATTTATATATTTCTGGTAACTCACTCTCCTTAACTATAGTTAATATTAGTATTTGAAGTATTTCATAAGCTTATATGACTAGAAGTTTCTTATTATTAAACAGATTATAGTTTTTTCAACACAATTGCTCATAAAGTGGCTCTAATTTCACCGCAATTAGACACATAATGACACCTTTAATCAAACTGTGACTTTTTCTTTGCTTTTATCTTGGATGTAAACTTTTTAGTCTAGATCTTAGGCTTTAATTCACAAGTGAGTTTTTTTTCATATAATTGGTTGAGTTTTTTTCTTTCAGTTTCGATACAAAAAAGAACGTTCAATAGTACAAATAAATTAATGTACATGTACAATGTACTATATAATTTGCTCATTTTATACAACTTCAGATTTAAATAGATAATTTTAACTTGTTTAATAAATAAAACCTTTACTCAAATAGAAATTTTATTTTTACTGTAATTAAGAAAAGTTTCCCCATTTTATACGTGGCTAAAACGAAATCCGCGAAAAACCAACAAAAGCAGAAACCTCATTTTTTAGTCTACGGCCGCCATGCGCGCGCATAGGAAAATTCTCCCTTAATCCAAGAAGATCTTAAGGTCGGGGCACAACGCTGGCCAATCCAAACGAAGAATACCTCATGCATATAAGCATATAGGTCGCCAGAAAAGTAGGCCCGAGCCATATCGTAAATAATATCCGCAACTCACTTTTGGTACTAATTTGGGCAGAGGTTCTACCTGACGGGTATACTGGTACTGAGTCTGGTGACTCCTGGAGTTATCACAATAAATCTGAGCACTTAGTTTTGGAAGCCACCGTTTATATAGAGAAAAATACTGCTGACAACGCGTAAATAGGTTTGTGAGGGATCCTAGGTCAGCAATATATTAAGTGTAACAGATAGTAACATTTTACACCTAACTGTCGCTACAATATGCCCAATTAGGTTCACCCTAAACACATATGTTAAAAAAAGGGCTGTTGCATCCATGTTGAATCAAGAGTATTATTTTCTCTCACGTCTTTATTGAACTGAATGGGCTCCTTCCTGCCAAGAGATACTTAGTTTATAAACTGTGACTTAATAACTACTTTGCCTATTAATTGTTTATAGACCAGTCTTTGACCACTATCACCCGACGGTAAGCGATTATGCCGTTGAAGATAATGCCAACCTAGAATTACTGGCTCTCGAAGATAGTCTGAACACACCTTTAGGTCCTCCACGACAGATTTTCTCCTTGAGTGTAATAGCTATAGCCAGTCCGGAATTCGCAAAATGCACCACCACTGTGCTTAACGGCTGCCATCCTAAGACCAGAACTCTTCCGTCGAGTCACGGAAGTACTTATTAGTAAATGCCATGAGCAGTCACCCATCCAGGTCATGACCCTAGGAAAACTCCGCTATGAACGCTTCATTTTGAACTCACTCTCAATTTGATTCACAACATACCTGTACAATTTACACACATCTCCTATTTGATTAGACAAGCTCTAAAAATAGCTTAATGAATTTGATCTATCGCATCTCTTCCCACTTTGGGTGATCTGTGTCTTATTGTGGGCTAAAGTGTCACAATCATCAGTTAATTTTATTTGCACCAATCTGCGTTGACATTGAAATCTGTAGCAGAACAAACGTCTTTCAAATGCCTCCTAACATTTTACAATAACGTTTTATCTTAATCTTTTGAGTACACCGCTAGACTAAGTAGAATCCACAAAAGTACAGCTAGATCCTACATTTGAATAAACGTCTAAATTCCTTTGCAAATTACTAGCTTATCTTTAGCTTAGAGATAAGCCTGTGACTCCAGTCGCATAATCGTCTAAATATCCATACACATTTACAATTAGACGAAATTTATTCAGTCGCGTACCTCCAGTGTATGCTTCATTTGCATAACAAGTGTCGGAGATAACTACGGTGGTATGATAAGGAGAAAAAAGTGGATTATAATGCGACGTGACGCGTTCTATGAAGAATATTGTGAATGTGATACATATTATGTAAACTGGATATACATTTTTATGCATAGTATAACCACAGTGTAAAAAACATACAGTGGTTAATCGACTCTGATGTTTGCGTTAAAACTGACGCCGCAAGATGCTGACCACAGCTCCTAAGGTTGTCGCTATATTGTAATGTGAATTATATACAATTTTTATATTAAGTGTTTGATATTTTACTTATAATATGGTATTTAGGCGGTGTTATAGTCCAAAACAGTATTAATAACCGTGAAATAGGCCGAATGTAGAATAACGCCAAATTAAATCAAATGCTAGTCATGTTGGTGTGATTACAGTGCAAGTTTTCTAGCCCTCTACCAGTTGGCAGCGTAGGCCTGCAAATCCTTTAGGTTGTCTAAAATCTTTCGTTGTAGCGGTTGTGGTATTGTATATTGTTTGAAGGGTATTGTGAATAAAGCCCGCCGTTTAAAAAATTCATGCCTACAGTTCATGTCTTGTCGTCTTCTCGACGGAGTGGAAGTCCGTCTCGCAGTTGACCTTGTTTTCAGTAAGTGCTTGATACTTATATATTTTTCTGCTGTGGCATTTCATCTAGCTTACTACAAACGCTGCAAGAAAAGCCGCACTTATACAAAGTCGTAGCATATATTTCTTAGGTAAAGTACCTAATAGAAAAGTTAATAAAGCTGATTTGTAGGTAGTTGTCGCATACGTTCTGGATGTAATTGCTATATACATGTTTTTTTAGTTTTGTTTAGACAACCTAAAAGATACTATTTAGTGGTCACTCAAAAAATACTTTTATTTAACTCATTACTCAGAATCGTCAACTACACTGTCGTAACCAATAGTATTTTGTGCACTATTCAAATAGGTTTTATTATTTCAGAAAAGTAAAATTCACAGTACTTATACATATAAACTCTGTAACTGGGTTATTCTCACTTATTTTTGTAAAATAAACGTTAAACAAAACAAAAGGGGACACCGAAAAAGAATGTCGTCTCATTTAGAATTCCCTGGGGTATTGTGCAAAATAAACTAAGAGTTTAGCTGCAGTGGATCCGTCTGGGGACTATGGAATATTTTGTTGGAATTTTCGTGCTGGCGGTTAACTAACAATGGTTATACCTAATGCTTATAAATTTAACGTAAAATAGTTAAGTTTTATGAATAGCGTTCTTATAAATTTAGATATATCTTTCGGCACGAATTTTGTTGGTTTTTGGCGTTTCTAAAATTAAACTACTTTTATATGAACTAAACACATTTCTCGTCAGTAAATAATTTTTTGTATACTTGGTATACACGTATAAAAAAAGCCTTATTATAATCTTTGAAAAAATCGTAATTATATTATCTTATTTTCATTTTGATGGGTGTCAAAAAATATTGTTGAAATTATGTGTATGCCTCTGTAATTATTATTATAATTTATTTAAGTACATCATTGACAATGGCGGAAGACCTAAAATGACAAGCTCACGATACTGAACAACTGTATGTCTCAGGGTGATGGGCGCAGTGCAGTTCGTCACTTGTGACGAAATGCATCTGTAAGCAGAGGTTACCGCTTAACATCAGGTGGGCCTCGTGCTTGTTCCGTCACAAGAGCCTGAAATTCATTGCACTACCTATTACGACGACAGTACTCTGTACGTGCGGATTTTTCCTCTGATTTGATATTTAAAAATATAACCTTATTTTGTCTGCGTCGGAATAACATATATGAAATTATAGGATGCCGGCAGCCTGCATACGGGCAAGACCCGCACGCGGGTGACTATCCGCGAGACAGGAAAAGCAGCTTTAATACCCAATTTCATTAACGAAATAAGAATAGAATCGCGTAATTAAATGAAATATTCAAAGAAATACTAGAAATACGGTGCACCTGTCAAGTAGCAGTTGACAAATTTAGTAACTAACCAGACTTTTGTACTTTGCTTGATGTGATTTAAGACCTGAATCGAATATTAGGGCACGCAGGCGTTACTTGGCTATTTCTATGATTCAGTATTCTGAGAGTAAAATGTCTCACTAGATTTATAGCTCCAAACTGGTGTTACCTAATTCACAGTTAGTCAAATGTAAACAAAAAAATTAGTTTCGTATGGATTTAGATGCTGTTTGCTATTGCGACAATACAACTCCACCGGTCTTTGGGCAACAAAAGTTTACCCCTTATAACTTTCGAGATTGAAGCGATTTCGAACCGCTCGTACCGAAGATTGCTTATCCGTTCTTAACCGATCAGCTAACTTAAACAACGTCCGCCGCGGTCACGACTTGGATTAGTGACTGCTTTACTACTGAGCGCTACCGTGCTTTGGAGGGCAAGTTAAGCCGTCGGTCCCGGTTGTTGTCTAAGGATGGCAGTCGTTATAGCGTGGTTTTAAGGCATTTTGGAATGCCCGCCTGGCTAGCTACTACCCTCTGGTAGAGAATCTGTAACCAAGCACCTAGTGCTGTGTTCCAGCAATTTGTTCTAGGTTAGCCTGAACAACATCTTCGACATTTGATTAAAACTTTCGTAAGTGATAAACAATTTTGATACCGATTTCACTTACTTTAAATCAGCGGTGTAGTACGATCTCGACCGGTTTCACGACTTTCAGCGCTTCATCATGGAGTACGTCCGCTGCCGACCACAGTGCATGCGGTGACCTCATCACTTACCATCAGGTAAGATAGTGGTCACAAAGGCTAGCCTATCATGAATAAAAACAGTGCAATACCTAAGGCACCGCACACTAAACAAAAGCTATGCCTCAACCTGATATATTATTTTTATTTATACCCCGTGAAGTGCAACGGGTTAGAATTGCACCCACATAACTTTCTGTGGCAATTGTGGTTGTAGAAGCGACTAAAGGATGAGTATCAGAAAGTGAACAGTGAACAGTAGTGCTTTTTAAAGAACGGCCGTCTTACACTGCGATCCCCAAGGCGCCTCTCAAGCGTGGGGATTATGGCGAACCCTCCAAATGGGAGGCCTTTGTTCAACAGTGGATATTATGGCTGATGATGTATGCATGATATGAAAACATCATTTATAGTATTGTAAGGGTTCCGTATGAGCCTATTAATAAGCATACTCTGTTCGTCCGCCCATCCATCCGTTTGTTTTATATCTAGATACCAAAAGTAAAAACCGTAGTAGCTCTGCTGGTTGTTTACAATGCAAATTCCTCTTGAAAAGAGTATACTGAACTGAATAAAAAATACAAGCAAGTAAGCACCTTACGGTGTGTTCCTGCAGCTGTCCTTGAGAGCCAGTAATTCTTGGTTAAGTCTGTTAACACCTTCGACCACATCACATACCATCAGGTGAGATTGTGGTCAAAGGTGAGGGTTACTTTGTTTTTTTTTTATTTCTGATAAGTAACATCAATAAAAAAACGAAGTAACCCTTTTTTTATGATGAAATACATCCAAGATACATTGTGTGTTGGAACGACTTTGTAATGAAATCTAATCGAGTATGTCGTGTAACGATAATTTATTATTTGAATCAATTTTCCTGATAAAATCGAATCATTTGGTTGAGACAGATCAAGCGTAATTCTCAGTACCTACGCTCATCAGTGATAGCGTGCGCGCATGTAATAAATACACGAAAGTGCCACAAAAAGTATTAAGACTAATGGATTTTTAATTGTATAAAGCATTAAACTCGATAATTGCGGTAGCGATGTGATAATGATTAATCATTTATCTGATTATTGAGTGGCATTGGATGGAACATACAAAAACATACAAAAAGGTAAAATTCAAGTGGAGATATAAAACGTGTAGGAAAAGTTCAAGTTATCTATCTGTATTTTTTTTTTTTTAATATTGTTAAGTTTGCAATGACGCCTGCTTGGCGAATTACATTACAAAATTACAAATTTATCTGATCCATCCCAATACGATGGTTGCATGAAGAACGAGAGCAAGAATTACAGTTATGAGTCATTATGTCATGTTAGCTCAATTGGTTAGAGCATACCCCGGCTAAAGGGGTGGATGGACGCGGGTTCGAATCCCGCACATGACTATAATTTTTTCTCTCGTAAATTTGTAATTTTGTAATTATCTATCTGTATATAGCGTATCTAGGTATTTTGGCACCTGTACCGGTTCTACATGGGCACTGGTTTCAGATAGGTATGGTGACTTGACTTGGTTGATACTTGCTAGGTGGAGTATCGGTACCCGGTACTCCACCTAGCAAGTATTTGGTAGAGTAATTCTAGGTTAAGCCTGCTACCCCATCATCACTTACCATCAGGTAAGATTGTGGTCAAAGACTTATCTGTCAGCAAAAAAATAAAAACCATGTACCCGATGACGCCTAAATTGAGTAATTAATTTGACTCTTATGCGTATTCTGTTGGATTTTTTGCAGTTATTACATCGCTCGCTCAATTTCAAGTAAGCCTCAGTGCCAAAAAATGACTTTAGTATGAAATGGCAGTAAAAAAACGCTCATAATAAAGGTCAGTTACAAAATGTAATGTAATGAAATATTCTAAATGTCTTTCAGCCATGTGTGACAATAATATTAAATATAAATATATATTTTGTAATTGCATAAGTGGCAGGTGGAAGTTTTGCAGGGCCAAAATTATTTTAAAAAAATCAGTCACGACTGTATACCATCTTAATGCCCTGCCAGGGTCTCGTACATAAGTTCTTGTTTTTTATGTAGCTAGCGTAGACATTATTAGTTTATAATCTTGAGTATTATAATCTTGAGTTATTAGTATTATAATCTTGAGTTTCGTCCAGTGTGTTAGAGAAAATATATTGTATGACCCTGAAACTGTGCCCGGTGAATGGCAATAGGCTCGCTAAAACCCAACTGGCGAAACGAGGGAGCTTACACACCTCTGCCTACCCCTTCGTGGAATACTGGCGTGATTATATGTATGTAAAGAAGTAGAAACCAAAACGTATATCCATGGTATATGAATTTTAAAAATATGGCCAATGGGTTAAAAAACTTAAAATAACCTGCTGAAGAGGAATATAATTATATGTAATTGTTGAATGAATGTCTGTACGTATACACATTAAATTACCAAACCGATTTTGATACAATTTGATAAACGCATAGATTGTTGTCCAAGTATGATAACAAAATACTTAATATAAGGTTCCTTTTATCAAAAGGGGAGATAAAAGTCAAAGGCTAGTCAAACAGCAATAAAAAATACGATATGGCTGATTTGCAGGCTAAGCCTTGGGTTTAAGTCAGTGCAGAATAATATCGGGCTTACAATATAAAATACCAATAATAAGTACAATTACTAATGCTTTACAACACTCCCAAAAATAATTTATTGTTTATACCTAAGCACAGGTTAGAAGCAAACAAACCTACTACGAAAAGTTATCGATATATAAAACTTATTCTATTGATTTTGTAACAAATCCGGCTACAACGAAAAGTGCTCATAATAAACAACTAATTTTATTGATTCTTTAACATATTCATCTACCACGAAATATGATCAAAATATAAATCTTATAATATTGATTCTGTACCAAACAAGCCACAATTATTGTACATATATCTCTCTATAGATTTATATATATGAAAAAGCCTTTTGCTGAGAAAAGCGTCACAGCGTTCAACACAAAACGTCTCGTCCCACACCAATTTAATTGGGCCACAAAGGGTTGCCCACGCAATATGCGAGTATCGATGTAATAGTTAAACGCAAAACTAAGATGAAAGTCTTTTTCGTGTTGTATTATCTAATATTTATGTGGCAGTAAAAAAATTATGTGAAAATGTTTAGTAGGAAATAGGTTTCAACTACGAAAACAGTGTTTTATTTTTTTCAGTTTTATTTCTATTATTTTAAGTTATAAAATCATGATTTTAAAATAAATGGCAGATGCATTATGTAATGAACTATATAAAAAAATAAGTAATAACATAATTTTTTTTCCAAAAATTTTTCTTACCATAACGGATATAATGGTTTTAAAAATGCCTAATTCACATATTATATCATTTGTCATGTTTGAAGAGGTCATTTTATTTTTAAATTTCGATGAGTATTTATACATGCATATATGACGTTAAAAATTTTGATTGAAAGTAACGTAATGATTATTTTGAGCCGATTTCACTTACGGTTGTATTACGTCGAGAAGGCGTCTCGACCGGTTAAGAAAGAGTTTGTATATATTTTATATCAATCTTTTTATTCGGTTAAATTTCTTTCTCTACCTCTTGTCAACTTTGTTATTTGAATATATCTGTCATGTGAAACGAAAAATTATATATCTTAATTATTTTTATCTTGAAGTTTCTTAATTACTCTTTACCGACATGCCTGCTTTTTCCACCCTATCATACTGAGAATAGGATTGCGCTATGATGTTAATTAACCTGTATAAATATCAGGTTATGTGCCTTCAGCAGTAAGCAGCATGTTAAAGAGTATTGTGAACATCAACGAAAATTCGGAAGAAGCTAGCCACCATATTTTACAGAGAAGTTCAATGATGGCACAGGAATCGGGAAGTAGTGTTTTACCTTCTATGGATAAATTAGACAGTAACAGTAACTATGCGACATGGAAGTTCCTGATGGAGCTGCATCTTCTTCATGACGATTTGTGGGAGTACACGAGTGTCACACCTGCAACTACGGATGTTCAAGGTAGGAGAAAAGACCAAAAAGCCAGAGCAAAGATATGTTTAATGATAAAACCTCATTGTTTAGTTCACGTACGCAGAGCAGAAACAGCAAAAGATGCCTAGGAAGCATTACGGAATGCGTTCGAAGATAAAGGGCTTAACAATCGTTGCAGACTACTTTCAAAACTAGTGAGCATGAAACTGGAGCAATTTCCAATGGTCAGGGAATATGTGACGTCTGTCATGGTGGTATCGCAGGAACTACAAGACTTGGGAAAGGAGGTAGATGATGAGTTATTAGCCGCTTTGATTCTTCAAGGTCTTACTCAGGAGTTCCAACCAATGAGGTTAGCTATAGAAAATAGTAATATTGTTCTTACTACTGACTATGTTAAGACAAAGCTCTTTCAAATGGAAGACAACTATTTAGCAAGCACGAGTGCAAGCCAACATACGTCAGCACTATTGTCGAATAAACATAAGGGCAAAAGCGGGCTCAAGAAGTTTAAGCCAAAGATAAAATATTTTATTTGTGATGGACCGCATAAAGCGCAAGAGTGTCCAGACAATCCGAAGGGAAAGAGAGAAGCTCTACATGCCTATGCACTGGGCATCACATCAATGGCGGAAGCAAGTGACTGGATCATCGATTCTGGTGCATCAACTCACATGACGAACTGTAAGGCGTGGTTCAGAGATTTAAATGATACTCCTAAACCCTTAAAAGTGACGTGTGCAGACGGGAACGAGGTTCTTGGTGCAGGTATAGGTACAGTTGTGTGTAAGTCAGGGTTGTCAATAGAAAATGTGACGTATGTACCTAAGTTAGCTTCAAATTTGTTAAGTGTGAATGCGATTGCAAAAAAGGGACATGTGATTGTATTTACTCATCAAGGATGTGATATCTATAAAACAAACGAGTGTGAGATACGAGGTAAGGCTGTTGTGAAAGGTGTAGAAGAAAGGGGCATTTATAAACTTAAGTGCTGTTTACAGGATTCTGCTTTAGCAACAGCAGAGAGCAACCAGCAACAGATATTATGGCACCGGAGAATGGGACATCTCGGTATGCACAACCTCAAACTTCTCAGAGATAAGATGGCGATTGGGGTGAGTTTTCCTACTGATAATTTTAAGCTGGAGTGCGTACCTTGTCTGATGGGAAAACAAACGAAACAGCCGTTTCGTAAAACTATTGCAACGAGAGCTAAGGAAGCATTAGGTTTGATACATTCAGACGTATGTGGACCAATGAGTATTGCGTCTGTTAGCGGGTTCAAATATTTTTTGACATTTATTGACGATTTTACGCGTAAAACGTTTGTATATTTTTTGAAACAAAAAAATGAAGTTTTTGAGAAATTTAAGGAGTTTAAGGCGTTTTCTGAAAACCAATGTGGCAAACAAATAAAAGTTATCCGCACTGATAACGGGACTGAATTTGTCAATAAACGGATGGATTATTTCTTGAAGGAATGTGGAATTCAGCATCAACTCACAGTAGAATATACATCGGAGCAAAATGGCGTAGCTGAACGGGCCAATCGCACAATCTGTGAAAAAGCAAGAAGCATGCTTGAAGAATCTGGATTGGAAAAACGTTTTTGGGCAGAAGCTGTCCATCATGCTGTATTCTTAAAGAATAAATCACCAACAATTGCAGTGAAGGATATGACTCCGGATGAGAAATGGTCAGGGAGGAAATGTGACCTAAGTATGATTAAGGTGTTTGGATGCAAAGCCTTCATGCACATTCCAGAGCAGAAAAGGACCAAGTGGGATGCAAGAAGCAAGGAGCTTGTTCACGTTGGATTTTGTGATAATGCTAAAGCATACCGTCTTGTGGATCCTACTACCGGAAGAGTATTTAAAGCAAAAAATGTTGTGTTTTTTGAAACCCAAATACACAAACAGAAGGAAACCTTAGATGATGATACAAATGTTATCATTTTCGAAGAAGAACCAAGTGTGGTCGTAACCAATACAGAACAAACGGAGGTTCTACAGTCACTTTCACAAGATAATGAAAATATAGATGTTAGTAGAGGGGAACAGATACATGAAAGTTCTGAAGCAATTGATGATTCGATTGAACCTGAAGAATTAGTTCAGGAAGAGGAAGAGTTTGAAGACTGTGAGTCTAACATAATTGTTGAAGACGAACCTCGAGAGTAAAGGAGATATCCACTGAGAGTACGAAAACCAAAACATTTTTCGGATTTTGTTCTCTATCAAGCAGAAGCAACAGATCAGGATCCTACTACTAGCCTAGATGCATTATTGAGGCCTGACAGCAGAGAATGGAAAGCTGCAATTCAGGAGGAGCTTGATGTTTTAAAGAAAAACGGGACTTGGATATTAGTAAATGCTAAACAAGCGAGCAATATTGTAGATTCGAAATGGTTATTTCGAATCAAAATTGAGGGGGGTAATAAGCGGAGATACAAAACTCGTATGGTTGCCGATGCACTGACGAAATCTTTGTCCAAACATAAGTTTCACCACTCAAACTTATGCACATAACCTGAAGGCACATACTCTTTCATTCAACAGTTACTAAAATGATAGTGAAGATAACCTTCATTTTGACATTTGAGAACTTGCTTTATTTTTAAGGGAAAATGTGAAATAGACGTTCATCTCCATTACTATAAAGCCCTATGAAAAAGCGCACGCTGCTTGCTTTTATTTGTAAAAAATTGCCACAAATCACAATGAAATAAATTGACGTTATCCAGACGTCTTTTATTGGTGGTGGTTAAGCTGGCATTGACGTATATACGTCCATTATGTGTTTATTTTTTCGCATGTGAGTAATTCATTCGTGGCACAGTGTGTGTGCACCGATGATTCTGATTCTGATTCTGATTCCAACTTACACGCCAAGACTCAGAATTTGGCACCCTAGTTGTCGAAAATATTTTTTAAATTTGTAAATTGTCTTCATAGCCACTGAGGCTCTGACAAAGCACTATTCAATCTGGGGAGATGTCATATGTTAATGTTCCACCAAATTGAGGTAAGTATCGTAATTCTCCTCTTATAACATGATTTTGGTTCTAACATTGTTTTTTATTTGGATTTTAGGCTTGTTTATTGGTATTCGTTAACGTAAAAATTTGCATAAAACTCTTTTTCACGTATTTAAGATGTGGTCGATTTAACGTCTACATATAGTATACGTTGTATGGACGTCGTTTACTTACGTCATAGGACCGTGATCTTTGGAAGACTTTTCGCACATCGCATTGGCTTCAGTTACGACGTCAGAGTTCTTCTCGACGATACCCGCGATACGACAACAAATTGCTACTACGAATGGGTAGGTACTTAAATAAACTTGTTACCGTGTGAAGGGCAATGCATTAACGAATAAATTGTGTCGAGGTTTCAAATCTCTCTCAAATTCGCCCTACATGGCATATTTTCCTCGTATCATAACGACCCGTGTAAAATCACAGAAGTCACGTATGTCAGAAAATGAACGGAATTTAATACATATTAGACACGGTCTCGCATGGTTTGTGAACAATTTAATGAATTTGTAACGTCGTCGTCGCTTGGCATGGTTTGATAATAGATATTAGCTATACCATGAATTTCCCTTAAGTTGGGTATATAGGGAAATATATCCTACTCATACTACTTACCTGTTATCTAGGAAAGTTTGTGTATATATAACTTCTCACATGCGTAACGGGTTAAACGGAATTTATCAAATTTACAAATGGCCTAGGTAGTTCCAAAAATGGTTAGCCACAGAATAGTTCATAGTCATAGTTCATAGTCATTTATTCATATATCAATACACGTCAATAATACATTTTTGTACAAAAAGAACATTTTCAGCTTGTATAGCTTCAAATAAATATAAAAAAAATACAATAAAAGAAATAATAATAATAATAAAATGAAATAATATTAAATAATAATATTACAAAAATCATACGTCATGTACAATCAATATTGTAGGTATGTCATTGGTATATCATTAAATTAATTGTTTATAATGTCAATAGTTTATAAGTAAAAAGCATAAAAATAAAATATTAAACATTAGAATTATTGTTTTTAAATGTCAAGAATTCATCATAGCTATAGAATGATTGACTAAGTAGCCAGCGTTTGAGCCTCGTTTTGAACACATTCAAACTTACTGCTAATAAGTAAATAATAATTCGCATAGGCTAGGGTATTTTGTGAAAGCCCGCCTCAAGTACCAACCTACCACCCTCAAGTGGAAAATCAGACGTCAAACACCTAACGGTGTGTTCCGGCAGCTATGCTTGAGACCCAGTAATTCTAGTTTAGCCTGAACATCATCTTCGACCACATCATCAGTAGTGTTGGAATTGTATAGGATAACAACATAAATTTTACAAAAAAAAAGTAGAAGAAATACTTTGCTTTACACTCAGATATACACTCGAGAGCAATGAATCCGGGTCACTTAAAGAATCCTAAAAATCTCGGAAACTAAAAATGCTAGGTTAATGCAATAAATTGTATTTAATAGACAATGTAATACTCCTTAAATAAAGGTATTAAAACTTCTTAGTTATTGTAAAGTTATATCATTAAAAAATCAAATTTGAAAAAGGGCCACTTTCGAAGATGGAACTACGAAATTACAGCATTTGGTTTTGCTTTTGTTTGTAATCTGTCATTTATGTGGGTACATAAACCATGTTGATAGTGCTCTATATTCATTATTCAAGCTGAAATTATGTCGCTTACGCCTGAAGAATGCACCAGAATACTTACAATGCTGGAAACCGGCCGGAGTCAGCGCGATACAGCCAGGACTGTCGGTGTGTCGCTGTCAACAGTACAAAGAGTTCTCCGACGTTACGAAGAAACTGGTTCTAACCTACGCAGACCAGGAACGGGCAGAACCAGGTGTACCACAGCACGAGAATACCGATACTTGGTGAACACCATGCTTCGAAATCGCTTTCTCACAGGAACTGAACTCACCAATCAGTTTCGACGCCTCGGAGGAAGTAACCCAAGTGCATGGACAGTAAGACGTCGGCTTGCTGAATCTAACTTAAAACCCCTTAGACCTGCAAACGGCCCTAAACTGGAGCGTGGGCATCGTATTTCGAGACTAAGATATGCCCAGAGCCACGTAAATTGGAGTATTGAAGATTGGTCAAAAGTTATGTTCTCCGACGAATCAAAATTTATGCTCTACAAGCACGATGGAAGACACAGAGTGTATCGAAGACCAGGAGAAAGATTCAAGCAAGCATGCATCGAAAAAGTAGCCTACGGTGGTGGGTCTGTACTTGTGTGGGCCGGAATTTCTTCTGAAAGTCGCACAGAGCTGGTGATCATAGAAAACGGCTCTTTAACTAGCGTAAGATATGTGGAAGAAATCCTCAATGATCACGTTGGTCCATTTATGGTCAATTTAGGTGAGGATGCTATATTTATGCATGACAATGCCCGACCTCATACAGGTAGGATTGTGAATGACTACCTTCAAGAGATGAACATTACTCGTATGGAGTGGCCAGCGCGCAGCCCGGATATCAACCCGATCGAGCATGCTTGGGACGAGCTAGGCAGATGCGTAAAACAACGAAACCCTCCCCCAATCACGCTTCGTGAGCTCAAAATTGCTCTCACAGAGGAATGGGAGAATATTCCCCAAAATCGTATAAGGAACTTGGTGTACAGCATGCCAAACCGCGTAAACGCAGTAATGGAAGCACGAGGAGGCAATACGAAGTATTAAAATTCAAGAAAATCGTAATAAAGTTCAAAAATTTCATGTTTCCTATTTTTGTTTTAAGGAGAGATCAGCAGTTTTTTTCTTTATGTAATTTTGTGTTAATAAAATGTATGGTGACTCATATTTTTTTTACTTTCATTTAAGGAGTATTACATTGTCTATTAAATACAATTTATTGCATTAACCTATCATTTTTAGTTTCCGAGATTTTTAACATTCTTTAAGTGACCCGGATTCATTGCTCTCGAGTGTATATAGAAGTATATCTAAGGCTTTATATTATTTCCTGGTGTATTTCATTTTAGTATATGTAATAGTAAAATTTACCAGAAATGAAGTAACAATTAACGGCTACCCACAATTATGCTCGTAGTGCGAATATTACAATAAGCATATCAACGGACAAGCAAAATGCACCTTTATGCCATCAACTATTATAATGATCACGTACGTTCTTAGTTTCAGTTGAAAGTTTTTGTTGGTATCTAAAATGTTTTATTCAGTTGAGATAACATGAATTGAACTGTATTTCAGACGGTTAAAGGTCATGGAGAACGCAAGGTTAAATTGGTGACGTCCTCTGGCTGGTTTAAACCTCAAACCACAGACACCTGCTCAAAGTCTGACACACACGTCCTTTAGTTAAATGAGAAATTGTTACGCGAGATTTTGTACTCCAACAGCTGTTGTTTTAATAACAATTTATTAGGTAGGTATCTTTATTAACGCTTTATATAATAGTTTGTCTTTTGTATCTAATATTGCAATTGTAAATTTCTTGAGCGTCGGAAAATAAACATAGTAATGTGGAATCTATGTACTACTACTATTACCGGAGATATGTACAATCGCCTGCAATAAGAAGTATACACTTCGTAATTTTCAAAATTGTTCCAATAACTTCTGTTTCTCTTAATGTACACAGAATTATGTTAAAATTAGAGAATAAATTGATTATTTTTATTCATGTTTATATTGACTTCAATAATTATTAAACTTAGCGACATCGCATTATTTTGAACATTACGAAGTATATACTTCTTATTGCTGGCGACTGTACAGCTTCATAACTTAATTAATTTAGAGGTAGAAATGAGAATGTTATACGCAATTTCCTGCCGTAACTCATTTTGTTGGCAAAGCGTACTGAGAGCGCGCGGGTTATAATTGTCACAAACCAATATATGATATACTAGCGACCCGCCCCGGCTTCGCACGGGTATTTAACAAATAATAAAAAAAGATTTTTTAAATATTCTATCGCCTTTGTTTATCAGGGATAATGTAGGATCCCAGTGGTGAAAGAATTTTCAAATCGATCCAGTAAAATTACTGGATCGATATTCGACAGAGCCTATTTAATGCAAAAAAACAATCAAATCTTTCCTCTTTATATAAGCATAGTTTAGATTATTCATTTGTTTGTTGAGATTAAATGTCACTATAATCTTAAACCAAACCTTTAATCCGCTAAGAGGAGTTACGCCTTGAACTATTAGATACGATCAAAACTTCAAAACGAAATTTGTAATCAGACATTTCAGTCTTTTGCATTGATTACTTAGAGAATATGGAAAATTTCATATCAAACCTTTAAATTTCTAACTTGTTGAGTTTTGAAATAATACAAATGATATCAGTATGACGGGATCCAACTTTTTAGATATAACCAATACGACGAAAAACCAAATACGAGATCTAGACAAATGATACCCCACATGCGAGGGTGCTTATTTTGGCAGCCACTTTCTCATATTATAGAAATCTGCTGGAAATGTATTTTGTCTGCAATGTACCTACATGTTACTAAATAATTAACGGGTCTATTAACGCACGAATTAACATCAAAATAATAATATATTGACTAACCTCGACGTTTCGATCAAGTTGCATTGACCGTGGTCACGAGTAAACTGAAGAAGCGGGTTCATCGTCTTGAGAAGCGGCGGGAGCGATTTAAGTCTACCCCCGTTAGGTTTTCGATAATGTTTTTATCACTGTCACCTCGACACACTACAACTAACAGTATCGGAATTTTCACTTATTACAGGATTCCACGATGTAGACAATTTAAATCCTACCTCCCGATTGAAATTTTTCTACTTCTTTATTTCAACCGCTTCACGTACAATCCTTGAGTAGTAATGCCGTTCAGTGGAAATAATGTTTGGGTCATATAGCTCGATCCAGTGGTTAGGTCCTGACTCAAGTAAGTGCTCAGCTATCTGCAACGTACATATTAATTGTAATTATTATAATTGTAATCCAATAGTTATTACTTATTATTATGTCAGCATTTTTCACAAAGTTTATAAAATTTTGGATGAGCAACTGTACTGTGCTGTACTGTAACAGCCGGATCGTCCGCTGCTCTTGGGGATCGCAGTGGAAGTTGGCAGTTCCTTAGAAGGTACTGCTGGCCACCTTCCAGTATTTTTCTCTTAGTCGCCTCTTACGACACCCACGGGATGATATGGTGAGGTGCAATTCTAACCCGGCACCCCACGGGGCATGATGAGTAACGCATAACATTAAGGGTATATTTTAGACGAACGCTCTCATACAAAACGCAGCTCCGATCTCATTTTAATAATAGCGAATAAAACTCAATGATTTTTTACCTACGTAATCACTACCCTAATATCTAGGTTTGTGGTGCATCAGATTTTCATTAAATTATACAGTTTTGAAATTACACTAGCTCAAAAACTCGTAATTTTAGATAAAAGAAAGACCCAACTTTAAGCATCTCTTTCAAGAAAAATAAGCATGTTTTTAATATTTCTATTACACCACAAACATGGGGAAGATAATGAACTTTCTATAATGGGAAGTTATTTATACATGTGTACTAGGTATACTTTTTAAATAAATCTGGAGCTACGAATAACGGGCTCAGACTCCTAAAAACGAGTGCTATATACTAAATGCTAAATAATTAAAAAAAAATTTTTAGTTCAAAAGAAAAAGGATTTAAGCCAGAAACGATAGGTTTAATAATACACTATATTTACATGCGAGTTTTTTTTTAATAACAAGTTGAGTTTATATAAAAGTTCACGCTTTGGCTGGCGGGTATATGTCCTTAAATCCCGTGACATATAGACATTCAGACAACGCAGTCTTATTAATAGGGCTTCATTTTGCCCTTTGAATATGGTACCCTAAAAACCAACCCAGTGGAGTCAGGCCATCCTCTATTAATGTTTAGCGCCCCTGTATATATTTGTTTGGTTGATCACAGATATTTTTTTAACACCGCGTAACAAATAGGTATTTATATAAAATATTTACTACTAATAAAAAGGTGCTATGATGCATAATGTACAAAAGCCTAGACTCTCTCTAGTAATTTTATTAAAGTAACCTTTTTTCTACCCATTATCAACAGTAACATCCACCTTTGAACAAAGGTCTTTCACATTGTGCTGCCCATTGTGGAGGATTTGCCATACTCCCGATCCTGGGCAAGCATTCGGGGGATCGTAGCACAAAGTGACAGTTCATCAGAAGCCGCCGCTGCCCACCTCATACTATTGTTCCTTTCGTCGCCTTTTACGACTTCCACAGGATGATGTGAGAGGGTGAAATTTCATCCTATTTTTTTTTAATTTTATTAAGTCTAATATTTTATATTGGAAAAATGCCACCCATTATATCATTTACGTTGCTGAAACTTGTTTCGGACAGCTCTCCGCTCTGTCCTAATAAAAACAAAAATTTATATGTGAATAATTATATTCGATAAAACATAGTATATTTCGTCGAAATATTTTTTCAAGGAGACATTACATTACAAAATTACAAATTTACGAGAGAAAAAATTATAGTCATGTGCGGGATTCGAACCCGCGTCCATCCACCCCTTTAGCCGGGGTATGCTCTAACCAATTGAGCTAACATGATACAATGACTCACGTATACGATTAGCGGCGATGTATTCACCGGATGCTTGGAAGTGCTAGACTGGTAGTGACTCGGGTAATTACCCTGAATTCATCTAGTAAATATGGAGACACATCTACAGGTAAAAAAATCTTAGGGTGCAACGGCGAGTGAAGCGAGTAGGAGTGTTAGGTTACTTGTGACCACAACAACCGCACAAAAAGCGCCAGCAGAATTATAATTACGAATATCATTTTATCACAAAATATGTCAAACATTTCCTATCTATTTTAGGAATTGTACAAATTTCCTAGTAATTGTATACAATGACGGATTACACACTTTTCCGTTAACATAGATAAAAAACAACTTGTCTTCAACGGGATTATTGTTTTATACTTTTTTCTTATAAAAACAGACCAAAGAGTTGTTTCCCACAGCTCCCTTATCGCGCTCGCCTAGCCTCATGTGTAATGATCAACATCTCACACTTGTAACATAATGTACTATTTCTTGTCATAAATTATAAATGTTCGATACTACCAACTACCTTGATATTTCAAAGCTACCACTAACAGATTAACATTCCAGACTAGTCTAAAAATGCCATTAAAACTCTCGTTTAACTTCGAGTTTCTGTGATATCTATAGCGACAGTCGACAGGCTAATGTGCCTTACTGAAAACTCTCGCATATTCGAAATTTTACAACTTTAGTCAACGTGGACTGACGGATAGGTCATACTTTGCATAACTTCAGAATAAACTTTTTGAATAGAGACTTTTGGGTGCTTTTAGTTTCTGATATTCCATCCTTTATAAGCAATATTATTGTGATTACGTGTTCAAAAACAACTTTTGATAAAATGTATAGTAGGGTAAGAAGTTTTATTATGAAATAATCTTACCTAAGGGTTTTCAAGTTTTTCACTCCTGAGGTTTTTCAGTTGGTTTTCACCGAACCAAGTTATGATATATATATATATATATATATATATATATATATATATATCCCTTTTAAGGACATGCGCCAGTTAAACATAAAATTATTGATGAAACTGGATTGTTATTGATATTTCGAAAATATTATTTTCAGAAGTTTAAACAAATTTTAAATTTATTATTTCGCCTCATCACTACCTACTGGTTACATCGACTAAAATTTTAATACAAAATTTGGGCTAAGCTGCCTCGTACTCATTTCATATGAACACTCATGGGTGGGCACGCTGCCAACTGGGAGTGGGCTGGAGCATTTGGACTGCCTATGAGTCTGCTATGACTTATAGGTTGTCTAAATGCTTTATTGTAGTAGCTATAGTGTTGTATATAGTTAATAGTATTTTGTTTAATAAAGGCATACAGCCGGAAAAAAAAAATATGAACACTTACAATTTTAATATAAAAAAGAGACAAATTACTTAGCATTCCATGGATTAAACGTGCGGGTGCCGGGTCCATAGCGTTGCAGAGGGAGAGGCTAGAGGGGCTTGGGACTTGCAACCCAGTGCGGGCTCTTTACGATATATCAATGCTCCTCTTCACCGCTCGAGCTTCCTCCCCTACCTAACCAAATTTGGTAAGATTCTACTAATGCCGCCTTAGATACACGTTCTAGGATAGAAGTAACGGTTGTTCTTGGCAGGCCAAAGTTTTTAATTAGGTTATATAGGGATTTCGCTGGTATACCCCTTGCTCCAAATTCTACAGCATATATATTAACCATATAACCGTTTACATAATATCTTTAATTCTTCGAAAACATTTTAAAAAATACAATTTTTTTGCTAAAATGATAATGTTTGTAGGTTTACTATATCTGACCTGAAGGTATACCTATCATCTGTAGGTATAGTGACGTCGCATCTCCTTATAAAAAGATTTGTAATGGTACTGGCTAATGGTGGCTAATGTACTGGCTTTGGAAGGTATATATTACAGGAAATCTCGCTGAAAAGTCTTCTTGTGTTTCACGAAACATTATCAACTGTTGAATGACATAATGCCGTTTGTTTATTAAATTCCATTTTAATTTAATATGCTTTTCAAAAACCTAGTGTTACAAGTGTTAGGTACCTAATGTCACAACCATATAGCTAGAGAAAATTACACACCAAGCACCAACCAAGGACCGGTATATTCTGGCAGCAGCTGGAAGCCAAGTTTTTATATTAGGCCTAATTACTACCCTTACAACATCTCTCACCATCAGGTGTCAAAATACCTTTCTACTATAAGAAACATTTAAAGTAGGTAAGTTTTAAACACTTCAAACTTGCTAAAACTGATCAAAGTCCGTGAGTAAAATTTCTGACTTCTTATAGGCCCAAGAAAGCGTTATCAAGGCAATTCCCCGGCCCTATTTACAACACCAAATGCAACTAAAATTCACACCCGCACCCTGTTACCCTAACAAAGGTGGGGTCATAAATCCTGGGGTAATTCCTGCCGATAGTGGCAATACGTTTGAAGAAGCGGGTGTGTCGATGGCCCTCCACAGATTTATGTCAAATTACCTATCCCATGGCACCGGCGGCGGCGTTGCCCATTGACCTCGTTTGGGGGCAGAACACAAAGTTCAAGTTCTAATACTTATTTTTGTTGAATGTAATTGAGGGTCTTTGCTCTAAATTACAACATAAATGAAAAAAAAAAAATATACTTAGTAAAGGTTTTTGGGAAACTAATGTGGTAATATAATAATAATAATATACACTAATATTATAAAGAGGAAAAAATTGTTCTTTTGTATTCTATGCGAATAAACTTAAAAAAACTACTCGATCGATATGGATGAAATGTGGTATGGACATAGTTTGAGACCCGGGGAAGGACATAGGATAATTTTTATCCAACTGCGCAAAAAGAGGTTAATGTTGCGCGATAACCAACCTACGCGCGGGCAGAGGCGCGGCCGGAAAGCTAGTTTTAGTAAATAATTAACATACTAGTTTCGAACACATCCGATGGTTTTTTTCAAGAACTCGGGACTCCCTCTTTTACTGTTCGCTCCGCACAAATGCAGAACTACAGTTGGAGCTAAGGGTAGGCTTATTATTGTAGGTACCCAGGTGAATAATGTATAAAAAATAAATACAAAATAATGTATATTTAAGAATAATATAGGGAAAAAAGTAGCGGGAGCAAAATCGTGTGTCAGCAAAAAAAATTGGTGGAAAGCATGCCAAGATGATTACATGCCGTAAACGCTGCAAGGAGAGGTCATACGTGGCTTACATTTAATTATTTTTTTTATAAAAAATATTTTTCTGATAAATATCTATCAAATACTCGTTATTTCAATTTTATTTTAATATATTTTTTTATTAAATATGGATTTCCGCAAATCAGCGCCTGCATCTATTGACTACTACATCATACCCATAAAAATGACCAATTTAACACGGTTCTCTGTTAACTATTGACTAAAACACCGATTCCAGGGTGACAAAACCTATATTCTCATTGATAGTATGAAATTTCGAGTCATCTAAGCTAAATGACATGCTATAAATATTAATATTATCTATAGGAAAGCCTTTTTCAAAGGAGAGTTACCAAAAATCTAAAAATTTAGCCACTATCTGTAAGGTGCCTAATGTTTTTCAAAAGAGTGTATAATAAATGAGTTTGATTTTGACAGCATGTCTTGGGATTATTCTATCCTTTTTCCTTTCGTTATATTTTTTTAAGTTTATTCGCTTAACATTAAAGGTTTTACTACAAAAATTGTAATGTAAGAAACTACAATTATCTCACTAAAGACTAGTTTTTTAATTTTCAAATAAAAAAAACAGAGTGATAAAATGCCAACCATCCAAATTTGAAACAAGTGAACTTTTCTATTAAACAACCAACTTGTTGTGATTGATTTATTAAGGAATCGTAATTATTTGATGATAGAAAAATTGAGCCCAGGATGATAGATGACTTTTTTTTTTCAAAATTAGAAAGTTATCAAACTCCAATCATAAATAATCATTAAGTTTTGTGAAAAGGAAACGATCTAAAAACCTAACTTTATTCTGTTGCATAATTTCAGCAATTCTTTCTCAAGCACAATCACCAATTCCCATTACGTTCAGTAGACACTTATTATGAAAACTTATTTCCACATATTCCGTAAAACAACGCCTGGAGGTGGGTACAAGCAATTTGCTATAAATCTACCGCGGGGGAACGTTCCAGGCGTTTTTGCATGCCGTTGTTATGTGGACGTAGTAAGAAGTTTGTATCGGGGGAGGAAATGAATCCTGATCACATACTTATTTTTGAGTTATAGCAGTTCTCTGTTAATCTACCCCAGCGTTGATGAAAATGGTAAAACTTGGATAAACTTGCTAATAACATATACGAACCAACGCAACGGTGATTAAATTTAAATAGCTTTTCTCGTTTTATTCCTAATATAAATTATAATAAATTAATATAAATAATCAATTCAAAAACTGATATCGATTTTAATAATTCTAATATAGTAGTTTATGAAACTGTCGCTTAGTGAGGATTACAAGATTTACTCGTGTCTTTCGGGTGCGTTTAAATTAAAAACCAAAACATACGCGAGGTTTTTAATTGTATCTACCACACGAGTGTTTCAATATCTTGTTATGTGCACATACTTTCACACACTACTTTATGTACTTTCATAAATAGAGATCGAACCTACAAAATATAATAAATTCAGTACAGTATAACGTTTGAATGGCGCCAAAACCCAGCGCATCACCGGGCTTGCGCTAAAAGGACCCTGCCACCACAAGTAAAAATTGGTATCAAAACTTTTTTGTTATGCTATAAAAATTGTAAGCCTGCGTTCATTAGAAAAAATAACGGTGGAAACTCCTTGATGACATTAACTTTGATTTCACTTCGCTCTGTATCTTATATGCGAACCCTGAATGGGAGTTAATTTCTCGATGCCTGTAACGTATTGGTTATGATTAATTATATCCTAATTTTGTTAGATGTGGGAGTATATCTATTATTGACAAGGCTATGTAACATTTCCGGATCAATAATCTATTAAAATTTTATCCTTCTTTCGTCTCTGTTTTGTTATTTCGCAGATATTCGGGATACGGTTGCGTTATCTAATTTCCTTTTTTGTGTAATATGCAAATCAGGAAACATTTGAACGATATATTTATGCATTTTCTATTGGGGAGATGCCATAGGAGTTAGAGATTACTGGATTTGGAGATTCTGGAGAGAGTTATTTGTCGCTTATTTATGCGTGGTTGGTATTAAATAAGTATCGTTACATAAAACTTATGTAAAAACGAGTTGGTTGGGTATATCCATCCGTGTTTCCTACTAATTTTTTCTTAGTAAAACGTAGAAGAGATTGTTAGCATTTTTCTAATAAACCTGTATGCCTACAATTTGCTCGATTACTTCATGAATTATTTAGTTCAAATTAATTTAAAGTGCAAATTAAGTGGGTACCAAATGTCTTGGTATTTCTGCGTGTGAAATACCTCTCAATATTTTACTAGTAGGTACGTAAGTTTTGAGTAAAGTCACGAGCCAAACATTTCGAGTTTAGATGGGGACAAAAAGTCAGTGAAGTCTCTGTTTGGTTATAGGTAATTATTCTTGTACGTAGTTTTGAAAATTGTCGATGTGCTACAAACTTTCCCGGAGAACCTATAAGGGGACGCGTTTTTAAGTCCGCGGAATGGTCCCCAAGAAACGCGGAGGGAAAATGTGTGAAAAAAAAATAACCTGCAAGATGAATACATTTTATGATCCATTGATACATTTATTTATACCTTCACAAGAAAATATTTTCTCTGTGATGGAAAATGCGAGGAAACTGCTTCTTTAACTCCTTCATAGATGGAAAATTTCTTTCCACGACCACATTCAGAGACAGTTTTGGGCTATAGCATGGGAGATTTAAAATATCGATGCCCACATTGTGCGTATATATATTTAAAATGTAGTAAAACATTTACTAATAATATTAAATTTATATTTATATTTTTGCAATAACGCATGCTTTGCAGATTATAATATAAAATTACAAGAGGAAAAGTTACAGACATGAACGGGATTCAAACCCGTGCCATACACCCCTATAGTCGGGATATATATATATATAATCTAATTTTTCTCTCGTAATTTTGTAATAATATTAATAATCTGGTCGGTCGCAAAACCATTTCCCGGGTCTCAAAATATTTCCATACCAGATTTCATCCAATATATAGTTTTTAAGTTGATTCGTTGCATACAAAAATACAAATATTTCCTTTGTATAATATTAGTGTAGATGTAGATGTATATGTTTAAATATTGTAATTGATTCCTAACAACTATATATTTACGCTAAGAGGGTTTTCCTCATTATTACGGTAATTGTTGTAACATAAGGTAGATAGCACTTTATAAAAACATAAAAAATGTTCTTATGATTATTAAATGGGATATTAGGTAGGGACTATTTGATCACAAATTGCGATATCCTATTCAAACTTAAATTTTAATGAATTCATTACTTATTTATACATCTTAGAGTTCCTAGTTTCGGATTTCAATTAAATCCTGCGCATTGATTTAAAGATAAATTTGTGCGATCCAAAATCATCATAAATACCCATAAGGTAACACGGGAGTCAACACTCCCGATTTGTCAGTCAACACTCCCGTGACTACTGTGCAAAGGCAAAACACTGTAGGTCAAGTTGCAGTGTTTTGGTTTAATAGGACACAATCGTATTCTTTTAATGTGTTCTATGTTTCTATACATCAAAATTTTCTATTCCTATATAACTTACTCAAATAAACATTATGTAGTCCAGTAATCGTCCTCATAATGGCCCATAATATACATATGTATATTCAGCTCATTAAACATCTTTAATTTGTGAACATGTACAACTCTGTGTGATAAAAATCTACTTGAAACGTCCCCAAGGGTGCCCAAGATACAGGCTTTTCCTAGTTTGGGACCCACTGCAAACGCTTGACATACATGATTGACTTTTAATTGTAAGCATTTCGTAATTTCGTGTAACTGTCATTACTTGTGTTTTTGATAATAAACTATGCTTATTATTCAATTATTCATTACCTTTACTGATATAATACAATTTATAAAACACTGTATTCAACAAAGCTTTACGGTCTGAAATTCTAATTCAAAATCATTTATTCAATTTTGACGCTCTTATGAAGGTCAATTACAAATTTTAATATTGAAATATTCTACACTAGCTTTCCGGGCGCGGCTCCGCCCGCGCGTATGTCGGTTATCGCGCGAAAACATTAACCTCTTTTTGCGCAGTCGGATAAAAACTATCCTATGTTTTTTCCCGGGTCTCAAACTATCTCCATACCAAATTTCATTCAAATCGGTCCGGTAGTTTTAGCGTGAAAGCGTAACAGACAGACAGACAGACAGAGTTACTCTCGCATTTATAATGTTAGTACTGAATAGTACTGATTGTAAAACTCCAAATCACGGCAATACCGTGTTATATATATATCACATTACATAAGTGCGATTGTAAAATAAGATCCTAGTTACTTCGTTGCTGATTTGTTAATAACGCAAAATTAAACTTATCGTGATGAAGATTTATGTATGAATTGGTAATAAAATAAAAATAGTTAGATAAAGCTGCAAGCAAGCTAAAATAAACTTTGCGCAGGGCTCAGAATGAATAAAAGTACCACACCGTTTACACCCGTAAATAACAAGGGTTTCGGTGTCGTCGCAAAGATTTAGAGCAGAGACTATGATACAGTTTCAACGTCAAGGTGCGGCTTCAATGTAAGCGGCATAAGCTAGAAACATTTGACATGTTCACATGTTATGTGACTTCAAAAAAAGCGGAGTTTCTCTATTTCTCCGTTCTTTTATATTTGTTACCAGATTTTGATGTTTCTTTTTTCATTTGAAAGCTAATGCTTGTTGTGTAGTCTCATTTAAATTTCATTAAAATCGGTCAAGCCGTTTTTGAATTACACTCCAATAACTGAAAAGTTTTTTCTAACTTAATGATATAGTCATTGCCATGAATGACAATCGATCCCGTTAGTAGCAAGAGACACTAAAACGGGTGTCTTTTTATACTTTAATATGAAACCGACACTCAAGAGTGTGAAATAAATTGTCGAAGTCAGTACCAAGCACACAGTATTGCCATAATAGGTGCTTGTGTACTATCATGGTGCCTCTTCAACAAGTTACTTCACAATTGTTTTAGCAAACACTTTATCAATTTTTTTTAAGGTTGTTTACTAAACGACTGCAAACTTTAACTGCAGGCTGCAAATACCACGCGCACTTGCGCTGTGCATGTGCGCTCGCAACTGGAATAGCAGCGGCCGCAGTAGCAAACAGAAGTAGTTTCATAAAATTTCATATAAACCGTTAGTGTCACTGCGATCAACTGCACGCAGCCACGGCACTTGCAGTCTGTATTTGCAGACAGCAGCGTCTTTTGTAATAGAATAAGCTAGTAGACAACAGAAACGGGGAACCAACAAAACCTCGTTTAGTTAAAAAAGCCGTCGTGTTGAAAAATTACTTTGGTTGGCGAAATTTAAAATAACATTTGAAACAATATTTTTTTAATTCAAAACTCGCGACTTGCTTTTGACCGTGACCTTTTTGATTTTCACCAGTATCTGTGGCAACCTCCTACTTCTTTTTTTCTAATTAATTTTATGTATATGTTTTTAGAATTACACGAATATATGTTTTGGTTGTAAGTGGTTGGCTGCTTACATGTAAATGTCAGATTGAATATTATAATGAATGCGGAATAAAGCAAAACGCGTTCTACGTGACTACACGGAATCTTTTCTTCAAGTGGCAGCAGAAGGATCCACTATCCTACTTTGTAGGGCAATTAATTCCCTTTGTAAGTAATTATTGCTGTAATGCCCTGACCCTGGCACCTGTGAATAATGGATGAACGGTCCCATTCCATTTATTCTCTTAGAATTTAGTCTAATGTGCTACGAGTAGGCTCGCTACTAAACACGTCTCAGGATGTCTATGGAAAAGCGAAGTAGATTTTCATTTATGTTAGAATATAAACTGTGTTTTCCTGATTATCATAAAAACAATTTTATAACCAAATCAGGCTACCAACTCATATAGTACTAGCTTTCCGGCCGCGGCTCTGCCCGCTAGTATGTCGGTTATCGCGCAAAACCATTTACCTCTTTTTGTGCGGTTAGATAAAACCTATCCTTGTCCTTTCCCGCATCTTAAACTATTTGCATACCAAATTTCATCCAAATCGGTCTAGTGGTTTTGGCGTGAAAGCGAGACAGAAAGACATATAACTGACAGATTTATTTTCTCATTTATAATATTAGTATAGATAGTATAGTATGGATAGATTTCTATGTAGCCTAATTATCACAAAAAAAACAATAATCTTCAAAACAGATCCGTGGTCTAGTCGATGTATATCTCTTAAATAACTTATAAATTTTCTAATTTTTACTATCAGGTGATGATTACTAATTTGTTACTGTAAACTAGCTAGTATAAGGATCTTGTTTCATACTACGGGCTTTTCAAATATCCACGAAGTACTTTGAAACCTATCCGAGGGGTGCCAGGGCCCGTAGGGTGCCGGGCTAGAATGTCACCCCCTATATATATCACCATCATTAATTTTGTTTTCTACCATTTTAATAGTAGCTGAATCGAAATTATTTGCTTTTGTATTCCGCCGCAGTGGCGGAATTATTAAAGTTGATCCAAAAGATTGCTCTTCCTGTGCCCTGTATTTCACGCAGTTTTCCTTTACTCTAGTAGTAAGTGATTTTTTGTTATAAGGATCAAAATTTATGTGAAATACGTGGTACATGAATGCTTGAAGATGCTCCCAGGCTTGCGTAGCATTAGTAGCCAATACATTTTTAATGGAGCAAGTTAAAGATTGGGCAACAGAAAATATCTTACCCCGAGGTATGCGTTTTAATACTAAAAAAGGAATAATATTTTTGTTCAAGCTTAAATCCTCCCAAAAACGTTTGGGAGGCGTAGCAGGGCTTGCAACAAAGCTACTACTTAAGATTTGATGATTAATTGGTGCGAAAAATAAAAAAAATTGGTGCGAAAAATAACGAGCCTGGAGGCACTGCGGTCACAACATCTGGCTGTATGGGATACAAAGATCCCCGCTACTGCATTCATTGGTTGGGTACAAAGCATTATTTACAAAATAAACCAAAGCTTATCTTAGAATCTCTAGTGTGACGTCTCAACCCGGAGTAAGGTTCGCGTCAACAACGTAGTGTAGCGCGCGCGCCGGTATCGCTGGCAGCGTTGCCATGGAAACAAAAAATAACTGATTAGAAATTAGCTCGACAAGAAATGACAAAAAGCAATCTTATAAATAAGCTAATGAAACTAACAACAGGGGCACAATCGAGCACCACAAAAAATACTCGCAAAACTCCACTAGGAGAAATGCGGTTGATGGGGAGAAAATGCCCATCTAGTATCTGAAAATGAAATTAATTATTTTTTGAAAATAAATCAGAAATTTACTGACCTATCACATTGATTGTTCTATTAAATTAAGTGCAGGCGTCCATACTCGCAACACCTTATAATGTGATTTTGAAAAATTTCCAAAAACCGAATCGACAAAAAAATTTATGGATTTATCAAACCTGCTCATAAAATTTCGTGAGAAACAATTGAGAAATGCGAACTGTAGAGGATAACAACCGGACATACGAAAGCATTTTTGTGTAGTTAAAGCAGAGACGCTTCGCTCGAACTAAGTTCTCGCTCGGTCAATTACGGCTTAGGATATAAGCGTTAAATATATGTGCCAGAAGAAAAATTATAACCTCTCATCTAAGTATACGGAGGTATAAAATATACTAGGGTAATATCGAATACGCCTACTCGGTATTCGAGAATATCTGATTATCATCACCAGAGCGAGTTGCGTCTATGAGGTCCCGGCGGGCGTATTCGATACCTAGCGTCAGTGATTTGCCACTTTAATTATAATATTAAAATGTCTGAAACTTTCGAGCATTTCGCAAAAAGATACGAATTAAGAATACTTGATTATATATATATCTACATGTCCACAGTAAGAATTTATATTACTTATTGTGATAAACCAAAGAAAAACCAATATTAAAGGATTAAGCTCTTTTTCTGCAGAATAATTTTATCAATTCCTACTCAAACACAAATACCAATTCCCATAACGACTGAAATGACATGAAGTAGACACTTATTACCAAAACTTATTTTCACATATTTCATATATAAGACAACACCTGGAGGTGAGTACAAGCAATTTGATATAATTCTACCGTGGAGGAACTTTCCAGGCGTTTTTACCTGCTGTTGTTATGTGATGTAGTCAGTACTGAAGTGTGTTATTGAAGGAGGTTAGAACCAGTTTCAATCAAATACTTGTGATTGAGTAAGTAGTTTGCTAGTATTCCACCATCGCGTTGCTAAAAACGGTAAAACTTGGATAAACCAGTCAGCAGTTATTACGAACCAAAGGTGATAAAATTTTGTGAGCAATAGTTTTATTGTTAATTTTCACTTCGTGTCCGTGAAATTTAACTAATTATTTGATGGATTTTCACGTCTGTTGCGGAAATTTCAATTTTTACAGTTTTTCGCCTTTGTAGCTAGTCATTCATTTTTTGGCGATTTTATAAAAATATTCCTCGTAATATCTTGCAAAGTTATTAAACTATTGATTCCATAAATGAACCCTAAAATTGTTCAAGACATTAATAACTTCATTTTTCCGTTCTAAATGTAATCAATTCAATAAGTTTTAAAAATATATATTATATACCGTTCAACATTCAAACAAACAAAAACATTTTTTTAGTTTCGCTTTTTCCATACAAAACGCCAATCTCATCATATAATGACTTAATATTAATTTTGATCTTCATTTCTTGTCTACTTTGTTATTTCTAAGATATTCGGGATACGTTATTGGTTACAGTTGTATTGTCTAATTTATTGTTTGTATAATACACAAACCAGGCATTATTTTAACGAGAAATGCCTTTTTTTCAGGGATTATATGCCATAAGAGTCAGAGATTACTTAGATTAGGGGGTTCTGCATTGCATTATCTTAACGATATGTATATATATATCTACATGCATATATATAGCATATGATATTATAAAATACTAAGTTTTTATCACTAAAGTTGGAATACTACACTATCACTCCCATCTTAGCACTTTCTATGCTTAAATCGGGATAAGAGTTCAGTTATCCCGAAGCTTAAGTTTTTTCAATGTGCTAATGTCGTACTGAACCAGGACTTCAATTTGGGCACGATAACAAGTCAGAACCAGCTTGCAAACCTAATCTCATCACAATGGGTTCAGTATAGTAGTCGCATCCTGTCCGTCAGCTTTTGGTCCTCACGGTATCAAAATCGAGTTAGGACAATATTGAAATATGTAGTTGGTCATCATAGCCTTTACAACTATGAAATCAAAATGTTTATAAAATTATGAACGGGCAGACGACTTATTATCTATCGGAAACTGAAAAAAAAGCTACGTCAGAAATCAGGTCTATTTACGTTGTGGCCTGGTAAATTGTAGCCTGAACTTTGGGTAAAATTATGACCATCTTGTTATTATTTTTTATTTTTTTTATGCTTGATAGGTTACCCTTTGACCACTATCTCACCTGATGGTAAGTGATGATGTGGTCGAAGATGTTGCTCAGGCTAACCGAGAATTACTGGCTCTCAAGGACAGCAGCCGGAACACACCGTTAGGTGCTTGGCGACAGATTTTCAACTTGAGGGTGGTAGCTAGCCAGGCGGGCATTCGCAAAGTGCCCTACCACCATGCTGTAACGACTGCCATCCTAAGACAACAACCGGGACCGACGGCTTAACGTGCCCTCCGAAGCACGGAAGCGCTCAGTAGTAATGTCACCAGCGGTCACCCATCCAACTCATGACCGAGGCGGACGTTGCTTTACTTTGCTGATCGATTCAGAATGGCTAAGCAAACTTCGCTACGAGCGCTCCAAAAAAATTTTTAAACTTCATGACATTCAGAAGTACTATATTTTTAATTTAATACTAATAATTTATAATATAGTATTTGACGATAGCTTTACCTGCTAGAAAGCGACGAACATGAAGAAATCTTTTCACTCTATGTTTGAAAACTCCCAAATTATGTCTATTTGGAAACAGACACTGGTAGGCCGTTGGACGTGCCTAATGAACGTGGAGCAATCTTATTGGTGGGTGATTCTGGAATATCGACCATGAAGTCATGCCCATTTCTTAGGTAAATAAGACGAGAGTACTATTTATGCCAATATTACTCTAATGCAATGTTATACAATATATTAATAAATAAACGAATGGCATAGATTTGTATTCTATTTAAAGTATCGGATTAGGGACGGCCAAACCAGATCGCAAGTGATAAAAATAAGAAAAATCTATCACACGAATGTTTTCTAGCTGAAAGAAATCGTATATAGATACCTAATTAGTTCACTGACCTAGAATCATATATATCGGGTCATTTAAAGTAGAGCATTACAATAAAAGGGTGTAATTTGGCAACTTCAACGAACCCACCACAAAACAGCTGGTGTGGGCAGAAAACCGCACTTTTGGACCGTGCCTCTGCTACATAGCTCTAAAATATGTCGTCATTGATCCAGCCACTGGACAGCTTACTGGAATATCATTGTTTAAAATCAGCGGGATGTGTGTACAGACAACGAATGCGCTTATAATAAATGAATTAATTTTGATGGAACCGGAGAATGGTATGATATAACATAGACCTTTTAATTGTTACTGAAATAGCTAAAGCAGATAACATTTCACAATCTGATTCATATATTAATTTAATTTCCAAAACTCTACCCTTGATCACGATAATGGCTTGAAACTTCAAATTTTATTGAATTTGTTATTCACTATTGTATAAGGATTCTCAGATACCTACAACGAAAATAATTCCAACTTTAGTAATAAAAACTTACAGGCTGCCAGTGACTAGCTTCGTTTAAACAAGTTCAGTATTTGGAATGGACTATAATCTGCTTTGTTTAATACCGAGTGTAAATCTTAATTAATTAAGAATTAGGATTTTGAGAGGGGTAAAGTTAGACCTTTGTCATTTGTCGCCATCTTGTATCGTTGATTTGTAGATGGTTTGGGTAAATGTTTTAATATCTGTCTTTTTGTTTGATTTGGATAAAAACGTGATTGTAATGTAGGTATTGTTTTCGGTGTAAAAACAACTAGTAGTACTAAAATATTCTTTATTTGTATTCGATTTTGATAAGGGAGTATTCTTAGCTCTCTAAATCAAAGTTTTTGCTATAAGTACAACAATATTTTATATCCATAAAAATAGAAAACCTTAAAAAATATTTGAAAATGCTGCTTTAGAAATTCGTCCTGGGTTCAATCTTCGAGTCAGAAAACTTATTTGGTTTTGCTTACAAAGAATAACTCAGTAACTGTCTGGAGTCTAGAACTGAACTAGGCAAATATATCACCAAAGACTCACCCCCTATTACCCACTGTGGGTTTTTAAATACCTTTGTCTTAACATATTCCTAAAGGTCTCCCACTAACGATTGTTCCATTCACACTGGCCGTATATAGCGCGTTATTTGTCAGTCTCCTTTCGTCAATTCAATCTACATGCCTAAGCCATCTCAGGGTAACTTTCCTGTTCATCAAGATAAGGTGAAGAAAAGTGTGATAATATACATATCATCACTGTAATCCTCATTGAAAAAATCCTGAAGAAAAGTAAGGTGAAGAAAATTGTGATAATATGTATATTATCACACTTTTCTTCACCTTATCTTTCGAACCCGTATTTTACATAAGTAGCGATATGTATAAGAATGCCTTAATACTTCTGCCTGAAATTTCATGTAGGTATATCTATCGTATATACTGACTAATCTTAATGCGTACCTTCTTTACCAGACGCATGACTATTGTTCTCTACAACAGTTTGTTATTACCAGCATCGCCATTCACTGATGTTCTGTCATGGCAACTACTTGCAGTGACAAAGACTACCGATAACATCATTGTGCATACACAAGTGACATCAGTTTTTACATCCATGTACGAAAAAACTGAGCGTATTAAATGTCCACATCCATTGCGGGTACAACGTACCTTAGTGTACAAAAACAATTAAGTGAAGCGACGATGTATGTTTCTATGAGCAATATCTTCGAAAACAGCAACTGGTAAGTATCGTATTACCAGAGGTATAGATGGCGTCAGATAGAAAAGCTTAGGGTGCATATTTGATCGTTTCTGATGAAAGTGATTTTGCCCCCGGGGCGTCCAAAGCCCCTATTGTGGGGTGCTTTGATGCCTTTTCGGAATTTAAACAGGAAATTGATTTTATCACTGTGTGACATAATTCCCGAAACGAGATAAAACATATTTTTTTGTTAATAGCAACATAGCGATGGGTGATGGTTGATTAATACATGAATATGTGCCATCCAATGTTAATATGTTTATTGGAACAGCTCCAGCTTCATTATAAAAGTGTTTAATATACTTCAATTGGATTTTGTAAGTGTTGACTGGAAATTATTATGCTGAACGGACAGCGTGCAACTAGTCACGTCCGTGCCATGCAATATTTGTATATATGAATGGGTTATTTTGTTACTCTCCTCCAAAACCGTAACGGATTGAAATTTTTACCAGAATTTTCACATACATGAATAATTTAATAAGCATCTAAGTAAATACGTAAAATTAATCCATACTTACTAATATTAGAAACAGAAACAGACAGTATTAATATTGAGCCTAAACGTACTTATATACGGACCGCTGTGACGCACCTACACGTACTTATTGATATTATTTTTATTTAATTGCCATGTTGCTTTGTAAATAAAGCAACAGTAACCTTTTTTTATTGCTGATATGTAAGCCTTTCACCACAATCTTATTAGATGTTAAGTGGTGTTGTGGTCGAAGGTGTTAACAGGCTTAACTTAGAATTACTTGGTGCTTCGCGACAGATTTTCTACTTGAGGGAGGTCGCTAGTCAGGCGAGCATTCCCAAAATACCCTTCCACAAAGCGGTGAAGCTCAAGCCCGCGGAGGGATTGGACCTTGGGAACAATGGACCTGCTGCGCGGCAGTCCATAGCCAATGCCACTCGGTCATAACTGCTTCACAGACCTATTTGTAATGAAAGTACTTATCTCTATATATGTTTGTATCCATTATGAAAGAAGAATTAAAAAAAAATAGGTAAATGAAGCAAGCTGTAATAAACTTTGCTTGGGGTGTTACACGGGTGTACATAAAAATAGGGTTCGTTGTCGTTGCAAAGATTTAGAGCAGGAACCATGCCATAGATACAACGATACGGTGCAGCTCCAACGCAGCATTTGTTTAAAGTTAACACCTTACAATTGCTTGTAAAATTTTTGTATCTAGCAGTGGTATGTCTAGCCAGACGAGCATTCGTAAAATGCCCTTCAACCATGCGGTGACAGAGGGGATCAAACTATGGCATGAATACCGCTCGGCTATCACTTCAGTTGTATCAGGGATCTGACTAGTGCAAACTTACTCGCTTATATATCTACACGGTGCTTTGGCATCGAGCGCCTAAAACATCAGTTTGGTTGTCACACGATCACTTGGAAGGACATTCGCGCCCGTGCACAGGCACTTGAAAATATAATCGACTCATCAGTTATTGTTTCTGGTTGTTTATGGCAATCAATAGATTTGACGAACGCAGTGTTTTGACGTGATCAAAAAATAACTTTGATTAAAAAAATATTATTATTCAGTTTACCTTAGGACGAGGATAGGTATTTTGTTGTTAAATTCTGTAGTATTTGTACCTGCATTCGTACTTCTTAGATACTACTTTAATGTAATATACGAATAAGTACATTGAAGTTACTACTGTCCTATGTTTAAGGAATAAAACACACAAATGTAATTCATAAATATAATAGGTATTTTTTGTTTCAAAAACACAATAAGGATTTTACATGGTCTAGTAACTGGTAGCAGGTCTCTTTCTCTTGTATGACTTGATCGCTGGTACACTGCGAATTTTCAAGTACAGCTGTTAAAGTGTCGGATATTGCTTCTGGAGTAGGCTCTTGTTCAATACCACCTCAATGAACTCCATGATGCCCACAAAGTAGAAGTCAACCCAAGACATTTTCTGGAAATAAAAACAATGTTTAGTCTAGTGGTAAAATAAATATGCGATAGGCAGGATTACAAATACGAGTACATCAGTACTCGTATTTGTAATCTTGCCTAAAAAATTATAAGCAAGTATAAGTACATACAAATTAAAACACATTACAGTAATATGGTTACAAGCGGTCAATAGACGTTCTTTGTGGCGTTCTATGGGGGAGGTATTTGTTCAATAGTGGACGTTTTACAGTTGATGATGATGATTGTTATATGCATAGTACAAGCAGTACCTTTCATACATACTGTTTTGCGTTCGCATCAAATTTTTTATGTACCTGTTACTCTCAGCTGTTTTCAGTACCTTATCCTTTAATCCAGGATCAGAATACATGACATCAATCAGAACACTCTCGGCTAAATGATTTGCCAGTTGCTACATATCTAAGTGTTTGAGTTATACTTTGGGTATGGATAAAATAATTTCGATGACAAATGAATTGAAATGAACTGAAAGGACTACCTTCTGTCGGTCAATAAGTTGTATGAATACGTTCTTATCCCGATTCAACTTTATATAGTGGATAAGAATTGTGGATTCTGGCGATATGTATACCCGTATTTTAAACGCACGAGGTCTGTCGGGTCATCTCGTATTATCAATAAAAAATATTATGATATATATATATTAATATCAGCTTAGGAAGGTTATAAATAGGTACGCCTATATTCTTTAGTATAAGAGGTCAGTCTGCACATAGACCGATAATATCGAATGGAATTTAAATTGATGTTCAAAATAAAACAAAGCTGTTTTCTAGCACTAATATATTTTGCATTTATTTGTTAAATTCGTTATTTTTACAATAATAGACCATAGTCTTTTGTAGCTGTTTTATTAATATATCTTAACCACAAAAATTCAAACTTCTTTGTCCTTTTTCTGCAAGAAAGCATTTGCAACATGGCAGGGCAACAATCACAAGGCAAAAAATTGCCAAAAATTATCATATGATTCGTGTTTATCATTGTCAGATATAGTGGTAAATTAAAATCAATTAGTATTTTCGACTAATCCCGAATAATAGACCCAAAAGTGTTTTTGTGTTTATTATGTTTATTGTGTAAATATGAACTTAATACACATTAAGAACATTATTATAATAATAAAATCATTATATATGAAGATTTCAACATATCATGTAGATATCAAAAAGCACTTGAACCAGTGTATAATTTAAAGGATGCAGAACTTGACGACTATTAACTATGGACATGCACTGGGATCACAAACAGATCTCGAAGTACTATTTTGTTCTGTATGTATTCTAGAACTGCTCTATTCAGAAAAACTAAGAATAAGTTTCAAATAACTCGGCCAAAGCCGCAATTTGTAACCAATTTTTCAATCCAAAATCAAGTGTTACTTGTCTCCTTACGTCTAGCTAGAGTGTATTTAATTTATTGCTGGCCGAGGGAATGGCCATTTATTCCAGCCACTGTAACAAATTGCTGACCCATGGGTGAGCTTTACTTGCTACGACAGGACCACATGGAAGCGAGCATAAATGCCATCACTTTCGATATATTAATATTCATTTATTTTGTCCAAATGTTCATTTCATGTAATATAAAGGCCTTATAGTAGTATTAGTAAGTACATTTACGCTGTAAGTGTGTCACAAATTAATCACTTACTAACTAACAGGTAATTAATAAAAGTATAGTATTTATATATGATGTCGTAAACGTAAATAATTTATCTTCAATTTAACAATCCATAATTAATTACTAACAATCAAATCTCAAAATAAATGAATAAATTAATAATCGAATAAACAATCCATAATCATTAATACATAAATTATAATTCATTCAAAATTAATATTAATTTTTTTACGTCAAGGTAATTAACTATGTGTATAAAATTGTAAAAATTTTATAGTTTTGACGTCTTTTTCAAAATCTTTTCAGAATAAAACGCCTTTTCTATTAACGATTTAATTTTTTCTGAAATATGTGGATCTTCTTCTTCTTTAATAACACGGACTAACCAGTGGTTAGTCTGTGTTTAATAATTTTCGGTATTCTATTATAAATATCTAATGACCTACAATACGGATATGAGTCCTTAGTCTTAGCGGCTCAGACAGCAGCCGCTGCGGCAAGCAGAAGTATCAGCTTTGTCTGTGTAAACCGTACCAGCTGAGACTGGAAGCCAAAGCCGCCGAGGTAAAGATAGACATCAGTCTATCTTGTCTATTTGTTGCTACTATGCAGCTATAGGGTACTTGGTATCTAATGTTTAAAAAAATGGAGATCCCTGGCTTCAACACTTTTAACTAACCCCAGTTTCGGAGTCTGTAGTGTACTGTAACAGCCGGATCGTTCACTGCTGAACACAACCTCCCCTATTAAGGGGGTATTTGCCATGATCCCCACGCTTGGCAGGCATCTTGGTGATCGCAGAGTAAGTTGGCAGGTTTTTAGAAGGCGCTGCTACCCACCTTCCAGTATTTTTCCCTTAGTCGCCTCTTACGACACCCACCGGATGATATGGGGAGGTGCAATTCTAACCCGGCACCCCACAGAGCAGTTTCAGAGTCATTTGGAGGGAATAAATAGATTCGGTTCTAAGAAATCCAGAGTGCATAACATTGCAATGCAATACTTTTACCGCCGGGTCAGCTTGTGCTTTTCAAGGCACAAGTACATGGCCACGTCGAATACTATCGTGAACTATCGCGAAACCTGCTAATCTTAAGTACACTGTGGAATGTCTATGTGTGATAATTAATTTAGATATCATTTTATTAATTGAAAACTGAGGGCAACATCGTCATGAGGGTAGGGAAAAAAATGACAATGAAAATAAGTTGGTTACGGTGATGATAGGAAGAAAGCGAAGCGACGTTTACGGATCTCGGCGAGTGCTTTGTAGCCTACTGTTAAGGGACAGAATTCTAAAACCAGATGTTAGATTTTGTCCCCACTTCTCCTCGCGTGTTTACTTCGCGGTGTACATGGCGCCACGTCCGTAAGTCAACGGTAATATTTTATTTGATTAAAAATTTAGAGCGCTCTCTAGTAGAACTAGTAGAAACTATCTTGTCACACACGAATGTGATGTGTGCTGAAGCGCCATCTAGTACGCATACATGATACCAACCATTAGTTGATTGTATGCTGTAAATATCATAGTGTGACAGAGTTAATAAATTTACCATACCTACAGTAGAACAAGTTTAGTCTTGATTATTACCAACTTGTTTGATTTTTGCAGTTTTTGTGTATGTTCATTTTTAATGAACATGAACTATGGTTTTGATGAACATGAACTATGTATCTACTTTGATGCAAGGCGTAAGCTGTTACACAAAAGATGGTTTATTTATTACAAAAACAAGTATATTGTGTAAAATTTACACAGAACATCATAAATTTTTTTTTTTACCCCTGATCAAAATACAAATAGCGGGTTATACTATTGGGTATTTTTAACTGACTTCAAAAAAAGGAGGAGTATCTTAATTCGTGTGTTTTTTCTTATATGTTTGTTACCTCAGAACATTTGACTGGGTGAATCGATTTAAAAAAATCTTTTATTGTTTGAAAGCTGATACTTGTTGTTTGGTTCCAGTTAAATTTCATCAAAATCGGTCAAGCCGTTTTTGACATACACTCCAATAACTGAAAAATATTTACTTATCTTGATGATATAGTCGTTGACAATGAATGAAAATCGATCCCGTAAGTAGCAAGGGTCATAAAAGAAGTGTTTTTTTTTTTTAAATAAAAATGGAAATGACTTCATCACCAAAAAGTGTGAATTAACTTGTCCAAGTCCAACACTAGTACCACGTGCACAATATTGTGATAATAGGTACTTTTGAACTATCCTGGTACCGACTTGAACAAGTTATTTCACACTTTTGGGTGTTGGAGTCGGTTCCAATTTTTGTTTTTTTTATCAAGTAGCGTAGTTCATTCAGATCCTGGCTTTGTTTCCGCTAACAATCAAGGGTACCTGCTCGTGTCATTACTACAAGTCATATTAAGATTTCACTAACAAAAAATCACATGGAGAATGTAGTAGGTAGGTACAGTTATTGTTTCAATTTGTTAATAATAATAAATACATCTCGTGGATGCTATTGTGTAGATGGGTGGAACAACAAAACTTCTAACAAAATAATACCATTATTGAAATCACCCAAGGAGAAAGATAAGTATTTTGTTTGAAAATTTATTACTTTGTATTACTATTCATACGTAATACCACAATATTACATATCGATTATAAAACCGTGGTATTACTGTTATTAACTGTATTAGTCAAAGATTACGAAAGATACGTTTATGTTTGTAAACGACACCCGTGCCGTCACTTGATGTATGTACTTGTATAGGTAGATTATGTTGCGAAGATGCACCGGAGTGCGACATAAAATCGGACATTCTATGAGAGTAGGGCTGCCATCCGTCCGGGTTTCCCTGGATTTAGCATTTTACCAATAACCCTGCATATTAATCAAAAAAATAATCGAAAGGTGAATGTTTCGAGATTTGTCTTAATAGACTCTTTGTGTAATAGTGTATATCAACAATGCGTCGTTCTTCTCCTCCATTTTCTATACTAGAAAAATAACAAACTTTTATTGATTTTCAAATAATATTTTTGGTGTCCGATATTAATCGCCGGTTTTCGGTACGCGTATCAAAATTCAATTCATCTGACAAGCCATCACAATTAACAATCCGCTAACTTTCAACGGGTTTCTGGAACGCATATTAATGAAAAATTACAGAACACCTGATTAAAATGCTTGTTTATCTATGATAACATGAAATTTGAAAATGTCGTTCAAATTCATTCATTCTCTAGTGTTCTGTCTTTTTTTAACACATAGCGTTGTCTCTTCTGTTTTGACATGAAATTAATCCCAAATCATTTTTGGCATCACCACCGTTACTATGGTTACCAATTAAATATGACGGATGATCGTAAACGTAAAACAACAAGAGAGAGGAGTTCGAAGCGTTCCTATTTGTCAAAATACAAGCCCATTTGGGCATTCACATCCAACAATACTATTTGCGCTCGAATTTCTAATTGACAGAGTCCAGTCGTGCGAGTGTACGCTCTAATCCTTAAAATGTCAACATTGATGGGTTATCGCTAGTGGAATTATCAAATTTCATTATTTTTTATGAATCCAGCAGTGATAGCTCAGTGGCTTTGGCTATGGACTGCCGCGCAGCAGGTCCATGGTTCGAATCCCGCCGCGGGCTTGAGCTTCACCGCATGGTGGAAGGGCATTTTGTGAATGCCCGCCTGGCTAGCGACCACCCTCAAGTAGAAAATCTGTCGCCAAGCACCTAACGGTGTGTTCCGGCAGCTGTCCTTGATAGCCAGAGTAATTCTAGGTTAAGCCTGTTAACACCTTCGACCACATCATCACTTACCATCACGTGAGATTGTGGTCAAAGGCTTACCTATCAGCTACAAAAAAAAAAAAAACCCTTTATCCTCAATACCATCACGATGATTATAATACTCTTTAATTTTATAGTTATTATGTCAGTAATAGTTTATTGATAGTGAAAGTCACTAGCGTACGTGAAAATGTGCGTGTTTGTCTCCCCTTACTTGTTGCTTTATATCGTAAAAATCGATTAAAATAAAAAAATGATGAGTGGCATTTTTTATTGCTGCTAGGCTACGCTTTGACTATAATCTCACCTGATGGTAAGTGATTGACGTCTGATGATGATGAAGTCAGTAGAGAAGAATAGGCAAGAACAGCCGTCGTAACATACCATTAGATGCTTGGTAATATATTTTCTACTTGAAGGCCAACAACTATCAAGCCTATCAATGATTCTAAAAACTCCCGCCCTCGCATCATGCGGTGAGATTCTAACTATGGACCTCCTGCGCATCAATACAAAATAATACCACTTCTAACATCAACGTGAATATGTTGTAGCCGCACATCAGAGCTTTAAACCATATCTTAACGCCCTTAGCCGAAAGGTGTTTTCTCAAAGAGGGTTGGGGTTTGGAAGGTCCATAACCTACTTATCTTGGAAATGCTTTTGTTGGTATTACAATCTACCCAGCTGCGGTTTGTTTAATGGCTGCTATGGTTATTTTATAGCACCCTATTGAGTAACAAATGAGCAGCAACACTATAATCACGTAGTCTTTAGTAATATATTTACGTAGTTCTATAATCGGACTCTTGTTCTAAAGTCAAAGTCAAAGTCAAAATCATTTATTCAATTTAGGCGTCTACGACGCTCTTATGAAGGTCAATTACAAATTTTAATAATGAAATATACTACATTGTACTGCCACGTTCAGCCAACAAAAATTATAGAGCCACTGCTAGAAGAACGGGCAAGAAACTTGGGGCCATTCTTTTAAACGTTTTTTAACAATGTGTTAAGTACATACTATATAGTAAAATTATTACAATACTTTATTTACATTACGTAGGTGACAGGCGCTAACTTGGCAGAGGCGAACCAGTCCAAGCATTTTTGTCGTTTAAGTAATCACAAACTGTGTAGTAAGATTTCTTTATCAAAATATTCTTCACATGCAACTTGAATTTTCTTTCTATGAGCATTGTAATATGTTTGGGCAATTTATTATAAAACCGCTATTTTATCTTTATTCCTAGTGTTATAATCGTGATTGTCACTGTTTGATTTAAATTTGCTCAGATTTTTACGAACATACATAATATTTTCAAATATATACAGACTTGGTAAAGTTAAAATATCAATTTCTTTACAAAGATCTCTCAGGGATTCCCTAGGATCCATTTCATATATGGCTCGAATTGCACGCTTTTGTAAGATAAAGATTGTCTCTATCTCAGCAGCAGCTCCCCACAGCAATACACCATAAGACATAATACTGTGGAAGTACGCGAAATAAACGAGCCTAGCAGTAGCTACGTCTGTTAGCTGTCTTATCTTACGAACTGCATATGCAGCAGAACTAAGTCTTCCGGATAGATCATGTATATGTGGATTCCACTGTAAAGTTGAATCCATTTTAATTCCCAGGAAGACTGTCGCATTGTCAAAAGAGAGTTTTTCTAGGCCAAGCTTAATGTTTGGTTCAACATAAGTAACATTTGGTAAAGAAAACTTTAAACATTTGGTCTTTTTTGAATTTAAGAGAAGATTATTAGCCGCGAACCACTTAGAGATCATAGATAACACATTATTGACTTGAATAAGTTCACTATCCCTCCTATCTACTTTAAAAATCAGGGAGGTATCATCTGCGAATAAAACTATATCGCAGAAATTTTTAACCATGCAAGGCAGATCATTTATATATGTTAGAAACAGAAAAGGTCCTAAAATTGATCCTTGCGGTACTCCTATTCTTATCAAAGACCCGGAAGAAGTATTGCCATTTATTCTAACCTCTATACTCGCTCATCATACACACCGCTAGGGAATGGAACACTCTGCCTGAGTCTGTGTTTCTGGTTAATTACGTGAATAGGTATCTTCAGGGTAAGCGAGCTGCATCATCGATGGCATCGTCACTTAACATCAGGTGAGATAGTGGTGAAGTGCTACCCAGTACCTTCGGTATGAAAAATAGCAATATGTGTTTTTAGAGTAATCATACTTGATATAATTCTGTTCTTGTTCTATCTTATCAGTTATTAGAGTAAACGTTGTAGGTAGGAATGCTTAAAACTATTTTTATATATTTTTACGATATCAAGACGTTAATCTTAGAATAATTGGTCGATTTTGGGCAATTAGAATTAGTCAGTTTGACAAACCGTTAACGTACCGAAAAGCTTTTCAGAAACCCAAAATTGAAATAATTGTCGATTAATTGGAGATTTGACATTAGTGTTGACAAACAGTCACATGAAGTTTTTAGCAACCCAATCTGCGTATGACAATGGATTAACAAGCATTTAAAATAATTTGTCGCTGATTTGCGTTTCAGAAACCGGGGGTAAGAATTTTATTGGTAAGTAAGTTATGGGATAGTATCAATAACCAAGAAGCATCCTCCTATCCTACAATATATGGGGTTCTTTATATGGCTACCATATGTTGTTTATACAACACAGAAGATGTAACATTTAAAAACATAATGGCTATAATGTGTATAATTTTAACTTTTGTTGAATTACCGGCCGCCCCTTAACACCAAAACGTCCTGGGGAATACTCTCTTTGGTAGTATATCCGCTACACTTTGGTTATTAAGGGCGTTATAGTTAAGTCCCCTATAATGCACCTTACTCGATGTTCTTACGTAAGTATTGGTATGGTGCTAATTATTTCATTTTCTTTTAGTCAGTTCTTAATTATTATGCTATTCAAGAAAACCATGGAAAGTCTCATTCTAAAGCAGAAGCTTAGGCTTCTTCTTTTTGTATTAAGTTTTCATTTCAGAATTTCATTATCTCTATCGCATCAAACGTTTACGGCCATCTTTTTACTACTAATTTATATGTACTAATATATTACGTACTCGATAATACCATGAATATTTCAATAACTTTCCATGTATGAAAGTTTGTGTTTTCTATAGTAGTGGACAGAAGGACGGTGTTTACTCAACATAGCTTTGTTACTATGTAGTAAATTAAAATATAATGTTGTTCTACTGTAACTATTACGCTGTGGCAACTCGTGTCCATCCAAGACATACTTTTTCGAGATCTATGAAAAAAACGTGTTCAGGTAGCTAGATTAGGTAGTACCTATTTAATGTTCACGTTCATTAGATATACTAAACTCTCTAATTATATGAAAACATGGAAACTCGAGATACCTAATAAATTTGCAAGCATTGTAATCGTAAATTGAATACGCGTCAGAAAACTTAATTATACGTAAAAATAATACGTATCAAATAAAAAGTAATACAAATAAAAAAGTCACCAAAAAGAATCTAGGTATGTGAGATTCGATCCACGGTACTCGATCTTCTGATTCGACTTCTGAAGTTACACACTATACAATCATTGACCAAGGTGTCGATAATTACACACATATCGTTTATGCCTTACTGTCAGACACATTATATTGGTCCACGTACATACGTAAAATTATTATTGTATTATTAAGAATTATGTCGTAAAATTAAAATTTGACCAAAAAGAATCTCTTTACGCTGGATTCGATCCACGTGCCTCTCAATTGCGAAGCGATGTCACTTACTATGCGCTATTTGAACGACGATTGATTAGTCGAAAATTATGTACATAACCTTTGTGCCTTATTGTCAGAAACTGTATAAATTAATCATGATCCATCTAAAATAATTCATTTTTCATTCATTACGAAAAATTCTGTATATTGCTTATAATAATTATTTTAGGTAGCTAAAGTTGTACCTACGTCTTGTAAAATGTTTGAAGTGTTTATTTTATTGCGTTAGGGTTCACAATCATATGATAATTTCATTAATATAAGAGATATATACATAGGTACATGGAGAAAGGAAGCCATAGATGCATACCTTATTATGTCCATCATGCGTTTTTGACGATTTTTATACATCTTTTTTGCACTCCCAAAGCGTTTATTTATAATTTTACCCATGTTTTATTTTAATTGAGATCGCCGAGAAAAGTGACGCAGGTCCGACGCACGACGCGGCTGACCGCGATATGAGCGAGGATGATAGCAATATACGTAGATCGCTGGAGTAAATAGTGCGACATGATGTTAACGCTTCTCGGAATGAAAGGGCGTATGTGACATTTTGTAAACAGGCTCAGTACGCATTAACTGTGCTTTTTTTGGATTAAAATAATCAATGAAATTTATTGTACTTAAAAAATCAATATTTTAGAAAAAAAAAACAAATTTTACAACACTAAAATCTGGCGGAAAAAGTAGGAATCCTCTATTTTCAGAGGTGTTTTTGAGATTTTTTTCTATCGAGCCAATTATTAGGAAACATGTTTTGAAATCGATGAAAGTATTACTTATATCCTTGAGTATCGTGTATTTAAATTGCAGTACCATCCGGTACCTGGTTTATGAGATTTCCCATATCATGTTGGCCCTATTTCGTAATTTCCGAGCCTTAAGGTCAATAGAGAAATTAGGTACCGAGACGAACGAGTATGTATAAGAAAAACAAATTTAATACGGTTACTGATTTCTGTTGTTTGTATTCAACAAAAAATATAATCTCTTATTCAGTTTGGAACCTTTATCGCAATAATTATGTATATATTTACATATATAATATATTTTACTTACTGTATCAGCCGGATCGTCTACTGCTGAATACAACCTGCCCTATGTAGGGAGTATTTGCCATAATATTTTTATATTTTTTACAAATTACACAAATTTTTATGTCCCGGGCGGGAATCGAACTGGCATCTTTCGATTTCGCCCCCGATTCCTAAACCACTCGGCATAAAATTTAGTGCACCAATAATTTGTAAAATATGTTTGATTACATCAAGTTTGATGCTCCCTGATACGTTTACTAAGGTCCGCCCTTTCGTGTTAGCACAAAATTCTGTCTTCATATCAACTACCCTGTTGAGGTAGAACGGAAGGATGCACAGAGCGTAACGCTTAGAGTTATAGTTAGCTGGGTCCAATTCTCTCGTCCGAAATAAGTCAATGCTTCTGTTTTCAAAATTGTTATTCTTGCTATAACGCATGCTCTGCGGATTACGATTCATTAAAGTTATTATGATTGAGAGAAATATATCTATATTCTAGTTATGCTTCACATAATATATAATATTTTGTACTCACTGAATAGAGAGACAAATTTGCGTTTGAGTCTAATGCATGTAGCATTAGACGTTGGACGTATCAACAAAAAAGCTTTTGGATTGCCGAGATTTTATTAAATTACTCTCTGCCTATCTCTCTGTCATTCCAAATAAAATTTTGCAACTTAAATTTTGAGCATTTACCTGTTAGTTTTAGTCTTTTTAAAACGCAAAAAAATGCGGTTTATAGATTTATTTTTTAATCAGCATGTATTCCTGTTTAACAATCGACTTTTGAGTCAAATTAATGTATAATTTTTGTAAAGCTACGAATGAAACAATTAAAATAAAACATATGTGTATATTTCATAAATAATGATTTGTCATTTATTTCACAAACACGACAGGGTCATCTTCTAGTACTTGTATGCTGGCCTCTTGCTGATGTATGTTTTGATCGCTGGCACACTGCGGATTTCCAAGTACATTTGGTAGAGTGCCGGGTACTGTTTCTGGAGCAGGCTCTTGTTCAATACCAGTTCAATGAACTCCATGATGCCAACGAAGTAGAAGTCGACCCAGGACATTTTCTGGAAATGAAGGATATTCAGTCAAGTGGTACCAACTTTTCCGTGATATGAGGCTGCCTGCCCCTCCCCTACTTTAAGTAAGTTCATAGTGTTTAAAATAGGCAGGTAGGTACATACCAATACAACGATACATACATGTATTGTTGTAAATGTATTGTTTTGAAGACGGTTTTGTTTCATGATTATTAAGTTAGCAATAGAAGTTCTCCTTACCTTTCCACCGAAGAAGCTTCCCTTTTTCTTGAGGAAAACTTCAAAGTCTGCAAAGTATTTGGGAATGTAGACTTCTTCCAATTCTTGCCACATGAAGGTCTTGAACTCCTCTTCGGTTTCGAGGTGCCACTTCAGGAATTCTGTCAGAGATAACAAATATTGTATCGACAAGTGGTAATTTGCATGCACAAGTTATTTAACACCATAGATTTCATTCCGTTCAGACGTTTTACATCTAACACAGTTTGCGTTTTAGGTTGAATGAAGCGCTTAGGCGTTTTACCACAAATGTATAGAACGTTTTAGACATCGTAGTAAAAACCAGTTTTTTTTTTTACATTAAACTATTTAATGGAGTTATTTAATATTTATTTTATGTTCCAGCAGATAGCTCTAAAGACAATTCTTGTCCTAGGTTAGAGCTCCACATAATAGTTGTAATATTGACCTTTTCTGTGAATGCCATACTGGCTAAATATTAAATTCAAGTATAAAAGCAGTTACAAAACACCTTACAGTGTGTTTCAGCAGTTTTCCTATTGAGCCAGTAGGATACTTATTCTATGTCTAGCCTGCTAACGTCTTTGAAGTCATCATCACTTACCAACACGTGAAGATATTGATCAATGTTTAGCCTATAAAGCACCTATTTAAGCCAATAGTTTAGTTTTGTAAATACAAAAATAGGCAAATTACGAGTTTTCAGGTTCTTAGTTCTTGTTGAAGCTAACATTTTGGTAAACACTTACTGTAACCCAATTCATAGATGGTCTCCGCAATGGCGTTCTGTTCGGCGACCTCAAATTCATCCGACGACCAGAGTCCCACCAACTTCCCGAGGTACTGGCTGATAGCAAAAGAGTTGAAGAGCATCTTGTTGTCTACCTCCAGGACCGGCAGTCGGCCGAATGGCACCACTATAGAAAATAGAATTTTACATTTTATATTGCTATGTGTTGATCTTAAGTAGAAGTAAAGTGATTTTCAGAATCAGGAATAACGAAATTCACATGGAATTATTTTCGATGCGTTTAAATTTTGTGGATTTACTGGTTCATACAATTATCAATCACGTCACAAAGTACGTAATGGTATGGTCTAGCAGTTGTCACCGAGAGCCAGTCATTTAAGGTTAGCCTAAACAATATCTTTGGCTTGATCATCACTTACCATCAGGAAAGATAGTGGTTAAACTAGGCTAGCCTATCAGCAATAAATAAAAGCTGCTTATGCAAGTACGAGAAAGACGATGTTTTTTTTATTTATTTTTGGTATATACCAAAAATAAAAAAAACAATGTAGTAAAAGTAATGCATGTGAATAAATTTATTCATAACAGTAAAACTGAAAAAATACATTTAAGTGTTTGTAAACTTAATATCTTTAGAAGTATGTTTATATCAACGAAATTTTCACAAAGAGGTTTTTAAAAATATTAGAATATTATTTGAACTCACCTTTCTGCGCTTTGATCCATTCAGCATCAGAGATGACAACGTTTTCGTACTGAATATTTCCGTAAGCAAAAAAGTACCTAATGGGCTCAACCAGACCCATGTAGTTGAAGTACTTAAATTTGTAAACATGTGCCATTTTAGTAGTCATCAAGCAGTCGGTTCGCAATGTAACATGTTCAGGCATATTCCTCTGTATTTATACTAAAATTTATCTATTTGACCCTAAAATCTAGAGATTAAAGATGTATTGGTGAAATTGAGAGAACCAAAAATAAAAACAATGTTGTTATCCAGTGAAATGTACATACCTTTTCAATGTCAAGCATAGATTCTTTTAACGTGAGCTTTATTTTGATCAAAGTAAGAGTCATTAAATTTATTTTAGTTTTAAAAACATTACTAGTTTCAAGTATTTTTTTTTCATTCTTATCTTTATTTTGAACACACGATTAAGACGTGTGCATTTTGTCACTTCAATGTCACAAGTTGATAAAGAGGCATCTTAGGTGCACTTATTTATCCATCTAAGTTTATAACTATTCTCGGGATAAACACGCTCAAGATCACAACTCAGAATATAAATAGAACTAGAAATAAACATAAAACTAAGAAAGTTAGGACTTGTATTAAATATATTGAAATGGAGTTGTCCATGACACAAATCCATAAAAAAAATAGCATGGTTGTTTTTGATGTAAGGTTCTTAATCCATCCAGACTTTGGCTTAGTTTAGAGATAATCAACACAACCAACTAGATAATGCAATATGAGATATTAAATTTAGCTTGCATAATTTAAACGAATTATTTGGGTACCTACATGAGTAGGTATGAGTAGAATCTACATAACATCATCATCAACATCCAGAGGACGTGATTCGTTGAACAACTTGGCAGGCCTCTTGGGGATTGCAGTGTAAGATGGAAGTTCAAGTAAGTAGTTTTGTAAATGTGTAATCATATCTATGCTTGTATTTATATTATGTTACGTATCATTAGTGTAATTCGTGTAAGTATAAGCGGTACTAACTGAATTAATTCAGAAGGCGCTGCTGCCTTCCTTTCGGTTGGAGTATAGGAAACAGAGCACTATGGAATTGGGACTTAGAAAATTTTTGATTAAATAATTTAGGTACGATTAACCCCCCCATTTTTTATATAAACAGATGGGAGCCAGGGGGAGTTAACGTTAGTATAGGCCATTTTTGCCTCGGGCCCACCTCTGTTAGGTTAGAGGATGGAAACTTTCTATATAAGAAAAGCTTCTATAAAAAACTACAGAATCAAAGTCAAAGTCAAAGTCAAAATCATTTATTCAATTTAGGCGTCTACGACGCTCTTATGAAGGTCAATTACAAATTTTAATATTGAAATATACTACATTGTACTGCCACGTTCAGCAAACAAAAATTATAGAGCCACTGCGAGAAGAACGGGCTAGAAACTCGGGGCCATTCTTTTAAACGTTTTTTTAACAATGTGTTAAGTACATACTATATAGAAAAATTATTACAATACTTAATTTACATTACGTAGGTGACAGGCGCTAGCTTGGCAGAGGCGAACCAGTCCAAGCATTTTTGTCGTTTAAAGAAATCTTAGTAGTAAGATTTCTTTATCAAAATATTCTTCACATGCAACTTGAATTTTCTTTCTGTGAGCGTTGTAATATGTTTGGGCAATTTATTATAAAACCGCACACAATTGCCTAAGAAGGACCTTTTATTTGTATTTGCTAATCTAAAGCCTGGCACCGCTATTTTATCTTTATTCCTAGTGTTATAATCATGATTGTCACTGTTTGATTTAATTTGCTCAAATTTTTACGAACATACATAATATTTTCAAATATATACAGACTTGGTAAAGTTAAAATATCAATTTCTTTAAAAAGATCTCTCAGGGATTCCCTAGGATCCATTTCATATATGGCTCGAATTGCACGCTTTTGTAAGATAAAGATTGTCTCTATCTCAGCAGCAGCTCCCCACAGCAATATACCATAAGACATAGTATTCAACAAAAAATATAATCTCTTATTCAGTTTGGAACCTTTATCGCAATAATTATGTATATATTTACATATATAATATATTTTACTTACTGTATCAGCCGGATCGTCTACTGCTGAATACAGCCTGCCCTATGTAGGGAGTATTTGCCATAATATTTTTATATTTTTTACAAATTACACAAAATTTTATGTCCCGGGCGGGAATCGAACTGGCATCTTTCGATTTCGCCCCTGATTCCTAAACCACTCGGCATAAAAGTTAGTGCACCAATAATTTGTAAAATATGTTTGATTACATCAAGTTTGTTGCTCCCTGATACGTTTACTAAGGTCCGCCCTTTCGTGTTAGCACAAAATTCTGTCTTCATATCAACTACCCTGTTGAGGTAGAACGGAAGGATGCACAGAGCGTAACGCTTAGAGTTATAGTTAGCTGGGTCCAATTCTCTCGTCCGAAATAAGTCAATGCTTCTGTTTTCAAAATTGTTATTCTTGCTATAACGCATGCTCTGCGGATTACGATTCATTAAAGTTATTATGATTGAGAGAAATATATCTATATTCTAGTTATGCTTCACATAATATATAATATTTTGTACTCACTGAATAGAGAGACAAATTTGCGTTTGAGTCTAATGCATGTAGCATTAGACGTTGGACGTATCAACAAAAAAGCTTTTGGATTGCCGAGATTTTATTAAATTACTCTCTGCCTATCTCTCTGTCATTCCAAATAAAATTTTGCAACTTAAATTTTGAGCATTTACCTGTTAGTTTTAGTCTTTTTAAAACGCAAAAAAATGCGGTTTATAGATTTATTTTTTAATCAGCATGTATTCCTGTTTAACAATCGACTTTTGAGTCAAATTAATGTATAATTTTTGTAAAGCTACGAATGAAACAATTAAAATAAAACATATGTGTATATTTCATAAATAATGATTTGTCATTTATTTCACAAACACGACAGGGTCATCTTCTAGTACTTGTATGCTGGCCTCTTGCTGATGTATGTTTTGATCGCTGGCACACTGCGGATTTCCAAGTACATTTGGTAGAGTGCCGGGTACTGTTTCTGGAGCAGGCTCTTGTTCAATACCAGTTCAATGAACTCCATGATGCCAACGAAGTAGAAGTCGACCCAGGACATTTTCTGGAAATGAAGGATATTCAGTCAAGTGGTACCAACTTTTCCGTGATATGAGGCTGCCTGCCCCTCCCCTACTTTAAGTAAGTTCATAGTGTTTAAAATAGGCAGGTAGGTACATACCAATACAACGATACATACATGTATTGTTGTAAATGTATTGTTTTGAAGACGGTTTTGTTTCATGATTATTAAGTTAGCAATAAAAGTTCTCCTTACCTTTCCACCGAAGAAGCTTCCCTTTTTCTTGAGGAAAACTTCAAAGTCTGCAAAGTATTTGGGAATGTAGACTTCTTCCAATTCTTGCCACATGAAGGTCTTGAACTCCTCTTCGGTTTCGAGGTGCCACTTCAGGAATTCTGTCAGAGATAACAAATATTGTATCGACAAGTGGTAATTTGCATGCACAAGTTATTTAACACCATAGATTTCATTCCGTTCAGACGTTTTACATCTAACACAGTTTGCGTTTTAGGTTGAATGAAGCGCTTAGGCGTTTTACCACAAATGTATAGAACGTTTTAGACATCGTAGTAAAAACCAGTTTTTTTTTTACATTAAACTATTTAATGGAGTTATTTAATATTTATTTTATGTTCCAGCAGATAGCTCTAAAGACAATTCTTGTCCTAGGTTAGAGCTCCACATAATAGTTGTAATATTGACCTTTTCTGTGAATGCCATACTGGCTAAATATTAAATTCAAGTATAAAAGCAGTTACAAAACACCTTACAGTGTGTTTCAGCAGTTTTCCTATTGAGCCAGTAGGATACTTATTCTATGTCTAGCCTGCTAACGTCTTCGAAGTCATCATCACTTACCAACACGTGAAGATATTGATCAATGTTTAGCCTATAAAGCACCTATTTAAGCCAATAGTTTAGTTTTGTAAATACAAAAATAGGCAAATTACGAGTTTTCAGGTTCTTAGTTCTTGTTGAAGCTAACATTTTGGTAAACACTTACTGTAACCCAATTCATAGATGGTCTCCGCAATGGCGTTCTGTTCGGCGACCTCAAATTCATCCGACGACCAGAGTCCCACCAACTTCCCGAGGTACTGGCTGATAGCAAAAGAGTTGAAGAGCATCTTGTTGTCTACCTCCAGGACCGGCAGTCGGCCGAATGGCACCACTATAGAAAATAGAATTTCGTATTAACACATTTTATATTGCTATGTGTTGATCTTAAGTAGAAGTAAAGTGATTTTCAGAATCAGGAATAACGAAATTCACATGGAATTATTTTCGATGCGTTTAAATTTTGTGGATTTACTGGTTCATACAATTATCAATCACGTCACAAAGTACGTAATGGTATGGTCTAGCAGTTGTCACCGAGAGCCAGTCATTTAAGGTTAGCCTAAACAATATCTTTGGCTTGATCATCACTTACCATCAGGAAAGATAGTGGTTAAACTAGGCTAGCCTATCAGCAATAAATAAAAGCTGCTTATGCAAGTACGAGAAAGACGATGTTTTTTTTATTTATTTTTGGTATATACCAAAAATAAAAAAAAAAACAATGTAGTAAAAGTAATGCATGTGAATAAATTTATTCATAACAGTAAAACTGAAAAAATACATTTAAGTGTTTGTAAACTTAATATCTTTAGAAGTATGTTTATATCAACGAAATTTTCACAAAGAGGTTTTTAAAAATATTAGAATATTATTTGAACTCACCTTTCTGCGCTTTGATCCATTCAGCATCAGAGATGACAACGTTTTCGTACTGAATATTTCCGTAAGCAAAAAAGTACCTAATGGGCTCAACCAGACCCATGTAGTTGAAGTACTTAAATTTGTAAACATGTGCCATTTTAGTAGTCATCAAGCAGTCGGTTCGCAATGTAACATGTTCAGGCATATTCCTCTGTATTTATACTAAAATTTATCTATTTGACCCTAAAATCTAGAGATTAAAGATGTATTGGTGAAATTGAGAGAACCAAAAATAAAAACAATGTTGTTATCCAGTGAAATGTACATACCTTTTCAATGTCAAGCATAGATTCTTTTAACGTGAGCTTTATTTTGATCAAAGTAAGAGTCATTAAATTTATTTTAGTTTTAAAAACATTACTAGTTTCAAGTCATTTTTTTTTCATTCTTATCTTTATTTTGAACACACGATTAAGACGTGTGCATTTTGTCACTTCAATGTCACAAGTTGATAAAGAGGCATCTTAGGTGCACTTATTTATCCATCTAAGTTTATAACTATTCTCGGGATAAACACGCTCAAGATCACAACTCAGAATATAAATAGAACTAGAAATAAACATAAAACTAAGAAAGTTAGGACTTGTATTAAATATATTGAAATGGAGTTGTCCATGACACAAATCCATAAAAAAAATAGCATGGTTGTTTTTGATGTAAGGTTCTTAATCCATCCAGACTTTGGCTTAGTTTAGAGATAATCAACACAACCAACTAGATAATGCAATATGAGATATTAAATTTAGCTTGCATAATTTAAACGAATTATTTGGGTACCTACATGAGTAGGTATGAGTAGAATCTACATAACATCATCATCAACATCCAGAGGACGTGATTCGTTGAACAACTTGGCAGGCCTCTTGGGGATTGCAGTGTAAGATGGAAGTTCAAGTAAGTAGTTTTGTAAATGTGTAATCATATCTATGCTTGTATTTATATTATGTTACGTATCATTAGTGTAATTCGTGTAAGTATAAGCGGTACTAACTGAATTAATTCAGAAGGCGCTGCTGCCTTCCTTTCGGTTGGAGTATAGGAAACAGAGCACTATGGAATTGGGACTTAGAAAATTTTTGATTAAATAATTTAGGTACGATTAACCCCCCCATTTTTTATATAAACAGATGGGAGCCAGGGGGAGTTAACGTTAGTATAGGCCATTTTTGCCTCGGGCCCACCTCTGTTAGGTTAGAGGATGGAAACTTTCTATATAAGAAAAGCTTCTATAAAAAACTACAGAATCAAAGTCAAAGTCAAAGTCAAAATCATTTATTCAATTTAGGCGTCTACGACGCTCTTATGAAGGTCAATTACAAATTTTAATATTGAAATATACTACATTGTACTGCCACGTTAAGCAAACAAAAATTATAGAGCCACTGCGAGAAGAACGGGCTAGAAACTCGGGGCCATTCTTTTAAACGTTTTTTTAACAATGTGTTAAGTACATACTATATAGAAAAATTATTACAATACTTAATTTACATTACGTAGGTGACAGGCGCTAGCTTGGCAGAGGGGAACCAGTCCAAGCATTTTTGTCGTTTAAAGAAATCTTACTACACAGTTTGTGATTACTCACAAACTGTGTAGTAAGATTTCTTTATCAAAATATTCTTCACATGCAACTTGAATTTTCTTTCTGTGAGCGTTGTAATATGTTTGGGCAATTTATTATAAAACCGCACACAATTGCCTAAGAAGGACCTTTTATTTGTATTTGCTAATCTAAAGCCTGGCACCGCTATTTTATCTTTATTCCTAGTGTTATAATCATGATTGTCACTGTTTGATTTAATTTGCTCAAATTTTTACGAACATACATAATATTTTCAAATATATACAGACTTGGTAAAGTTAAAATATCAATTTCTTTAAAAAGATCTCTCAGGGATTCCCTAGGATCCATTTCATATATGGCTCGAATTGCACGCTTTTGTAAGATAAAGATTGTCTCTATCTCAGCAGCAGCTCCCCACAGCAATATACCATAAGACATAATACCGTGGAAGTACGCGAAATAAACGAGCCTAGCAGTAGCTACGTCTGTTAGCTGTCTTATCTTACGAACAGCATATGCAGCAGAACTAAGTCTTCCAGATAGATCATGTATATGTGTATTCCACTGTAAAGTTGAATCCATTTTAATTCCAAGGAAGACTGTCGCATTGTCAAAAGAGAGTTTTTCTAGGCCAAGCTTAATGTTTGGTTTAACATAAGTAACATTTGGTAAAGAAAACTTTAAAAATTTGGTCTTTTTTGAATTTAACTGAAGATTATTAGCCGCGAACCACTTAGAGATCATAGATAACACATTATTTACATGAATAAGTTCACTATCCCTCCTATCTACTTTAAAAATTAGGGAGGTATCATCTGCGAATAAAACTATATCGCAGAAATTTTTAACCATGCAAGGCAGATCATTTATATATGCTAGAAACAGAAAAGGTCCTAAAATTGATCCTTGCGGTACTCCTATTCTTACCAAGAACCCGGTTGAAGTATTGCCATTTGTTTTTACCTTCTGTAGCCTGTTTGACAGATATGACTTTATAAGATCCAGAGCTTTTCCACGAATACCATAATGTGAAAGTTTTCGAATCAGAGTGCGGTGCTCTACACAGTCAAATGCCTTAGAAAGGTCACAGAATACGGCAATAGCATCCTGTGAACTCTCCCAGGCTTCAAGTATATGTGACATCAATTGAGCACCTGCATCAGTCCCCGACTCCACCTGATACTTGTCTGCCCATCCTAGAGTATTATTGTAAGCAGGAGGTGTGGAAGGAGAATGATACTATTAACTCTTTCTTAAATGATAAACAACACATAGTAGTTGTATTTAAAGATATCAGTAAGGCATTCGATACACTACAGCACGACTTGCTTATAAACAAGTTGGACAGTACAGGCGTAAGAGGAACTTTATTAAATTGGTGCAAAATTTATCTCATTAACCGAAGCTTCCAAGTTAGAATCGGTGATGCCAGTGACAGTATTTTTGTCACTGAAGGAACAACACAGAGCTCCGTACTGGGCCCCTTGCAGTGCTTCGCGTACGAAAACGATCTCAATAATATTATTGAACACTGTACAACCTATCAATTTGCCGACGACACGTGTCGTATTGCTGCTAGTAAAGACATATCCGTCGCGCAAAATCATATCTAAATGGACTTTAACGCCAAATGTAAATGGGTTCACGATGCAGGCCTTAGTAATAACTAAATTTAGTCATGTTCACTCTTGCCATAACCCCTTACCCTTAAATCAACATATTGAAATAGTAGCTCATAGCCACAATGGCCTGCACAATGGCTCCTGTACAAATTCTTGCACAGGCATTAAACAAATTAGCGAGCATACTTACCTCAGCGTCGTGATTGATGATAGATTTAATTCGAAAAAGTATATTCATTATACTTGCACCAGATCACGGGCGATTATGGCTAAATTCTATATTATCAAAAGAAGAGTTCCTTATGACATACTAATTTGTAAAGCTCTCGTTGAAAGTATTATATCGCAGGGGCTCAATTGCTACGGATGTACGTTTAAATCATACCTTGATGAAATTTACAATATTCAACTTTGTTATAGATTACTTAAACTAATAGTGCCCCTTAAAATTAAAAATAAATATAGGAATGATGACTTGGGACTATTACAACAATGTTAAGTCATCCCTGTTCATAAAAAAGTTAAATTAAACCTACACATTGAACAATTTTTCGAAGCGAAATTCCAACTTCTACTCGTATTAATCACTCAATAGTCACCAGAAGCATAACTCATAAAAAGCTAATTACACCTAAATACAATCACTTTTACGACAAAAGAACAACTAATTATATGACCCCTCGCCTTATAAATAATTTACGAGTACCTAAGGAAATAAAAAATAAAATTAACGAAAAAAAAAATACATATTCTAAAAAAATATTTTTTACTAGAAAACAATATAGCGAAACTAGAGCAGTGAGCACCCTTTGCAATGCGTAAACGCACACAACTGTAATACACTGACGTTACGCACCTCACGTATATCGAACTGGTTTTGTTGCTTCCTGCTGCAGTGCCGGCCGCTAATAAATAAAAATAAATAAAATAAGTATTTTGTAAGCAAAGAGTTAGTATTTCAAATACTTGAGACTTCAAAATACATATTAAACAATAAAATTCATATAACCTTCATTTAGCGGATCGTGAGGGTGAGTGCCGCGAAACCGCCGAGGTAATGATAGATGTCAGCACTTTTCTGTTTGTTGCTACTCTGTGGCTTTAGGGTATTCCTTCTCTGGCAAACTAAGAAGGAAAGACAGAGTCCGGTACAACATAAAACTGAAGCCACCATTTTATATATGTGTGCAATGGAAGTGATGCCATATATCCATAGTGATATATATATAAAATTGTGGGATTTATGGCAGATTTGTGATGATATAAATAAACAGAATATAATTAAAGCAAAATCAGTTCGTTAGAGTACAATCATAATGCACAATCATCACGATTATTATCGTTTAATTTTTCGTAACTTTTTAAATTTATTACATCTAAATCTGTTTATAGATAACTTTACAATATTATTGCACAATCCTCATGATTTACACATTACACAATTTTTTTATAAAATTCTTAAGTGACGCTCTCTAGGACAATAAATAATTGACCTAGGGCGTGTTAGATCACATATATGGTTGGGTTGCGACACAGGTGCCGTAGTTGGAAATAAAACTACATGGCACTTATTAACAGACTTAAAAAATGGAGATAATCAATTTGACCTAAGTGTATGCAATATTGTCAGAACTGCACAGTTTTTGTTGTTAGTATGTATGTTTGAGTGTTAGTATGTCTATCCACGAGTTACGTATAAACTTGAAATTGCATTCTACAAATGTTTGTTTTCGTGAATAAAGTACCTCTCAAATTTGGAGTTTGTGTAACTTTAACCCTTATACGCTTTTTTTAGTTTCAAACATAAGGTGTAAATAATTTTAATAATGCATTAATAAAAGTAATTTAAAGAAATTAACCGACTTTAAAATAATTTAATTCATAAGTTATAAATAACACGAAAACCATCAAACTGGGCATCTTACTGAAGTAGGTAGGTATGTAAACTAATTAATTTTGAGGTCTGTAATAGATGATATTTTAGGCACAATAGACATATATACAGTAGTTCGACTCCGCGGTATCCTGGAATTCAATGACAAATGACGATCAGAGCTCTAGGGTTACTACTATCGAAATATTAGAAAATCTATCTATAAAATTATCAATTAAGTCATAATTTTTTTATTAAAATGATGAAAAGATTACAACCTCTATAGTGTCAATCTGCTGACAGCTTATTAATACTAAACTGTAAGTAAACACCGCAGTAAAGCATGTGAACATCAGTCTACTTGTATCTTTTTGTACCTCCTCGATGTAGGGAAGGCCGCACGGTTGATCACGTGACTAAATTCGGGTAATTTCTTCGTAGTTAAACTACTGCTTAAATGTATCTATTGTGGTTTAAGCCTTTAAGTAAGTACACACTTAGGTAGACGACCAGTTTTTTTTAAATTAAAAAAAATCTTTACTGTTTCCGATAATATGATAAAATAGCCCCTTGGATTTCCCTAATTAACATTTGCTTGTTTAATTTAAGTACCTGAAAAGTTGGTGTACTACGTACACCAACTTTTTAATATTGCACAGTTTTGGAAACAACCTAAAATGTATGTCTGGCAACACTTTTGTTTACATTTTTATTCGAAATTATTACCTAAATTGGGTAGTATAATATTAAAGAAAATACATTATATTCAATATTTACGTGTGTTTTAACACTAAAGTCGGTTTTTAATTTATTTATTCCGTTATTTGTGACGTGCATAATGTGCAAAGGTCTGTCACGAATGAAGACAAAATTGGCAGAATTTGTAGATCCCTGGCGGCAACATTTTAATCAGGTCCAGAATCCCTTGGAGGCAATAAAAAAAACTTCCTTCTAATAAGCTCAGAATTCAGAAAATAGAGCACAGCAATGCTTCAAGACTCAACACCAACCACTTAACAGTTATGCGTCTACTTTAATTGATACATGACTGGGTATAGAAGACTATGATAGTTGGCGTGTAAGCCACGCTTTAGGATTACCGAGATTTAAATTAAATTACTTTCTTGCTTGTCAATTTCTTTGTCGTTTCAAGTAAAATTTTGCAACTCAAATTTCGAGCACTTCCCAAATATTTATATTATGAAAAAGACGCACGAAAACGCGACTTTTTAGGTTACTTTTGTAATCAACTTGAATTCTTTATAATCAATTACTTTTAAGTAAATTTGAAATATGAGTTTTGTATAACCATACAAATCAAACAATTAGAATAACACATAAGTATATATTTGATAAATAAATAAGTATGTTTTATTTCAACACTATTGGGGCATCTAGTACTTGTATGCTGGCCGCTTGCTGATGTATGTTTTGATCGCTGGCACACTGCGGATTTCCAAGTACATTTGGTAGAGTGCCGGGTACTGTTTCTGGAGCAGGCTCTTGTTCAATACCAGTTCAATGAACTCCATGATGCCAACGAAATAGAAGTCGACCCAGGACATTTTCTGGAAATTAAAAGAATATTCAGTCAAGTGGGAAAACCCAATAAGTGATATTGGGATGTCTGCCGGACCCCTGTCTTAAGTATTTATATAATGTTTCAAATAGACAGAGGTACATACATAGTCTTTGTGTCAAGCCTGCACGGAGGCAGCGAAACGTAATTGTGGTTCGTTGGATCCCTTGCTGTATCTTTATTTCTTAATTTGAGTTATGTAATTAATATATATCATATTTAAGGATTCATTCTATAACGCATACACTTTGGAAACACGATTACTTAAATTTTTCTCGATCGAAAAAAAATCCAAAGTTACATCTAAAAAACGAAATAAACCCTTAGTGCGGCGTAAATACTTAACGGAGAGTCATCCGTATTTGAAAAATATAAAAAACAACATGTTTTCTATAACGTATTCACATTACTGAAGCGCTCGTAGCGAAGTTTGCTTAACCATTCTGAATCGATCAGCAAAGTTAAGCAACGTCCGCCGCGGTCATGAGTTGGATGGGTGACCGCTGGTGACATTACAACTGAGCGCTTCCGTGCTTCGGAGGGCACGTTAAGCCGTCGGTCCCGGTTGTTGTCTTAGGATGGCAGTCGTTGCAGCATGGTGGTAGGGCACTTTGAGAATGCCCGCCTGGCTAGCTACCACCCTCAAGTCGAAAATCTGTCGCCAAGCGTCTAACGGTGTGTTCCGGCAGCTGTCCTTGAGAGCCAGTAATTCTAGGTTAGCCTGAACAACATCTTCGACCACATCACCACTTACCATCAGGTGAGATAGTGGTCAAAGGCTAACCTATCAAGCATAAATAATATATAATCAATAATATATACTAATATTTGTAACAAGTCATGGTAAAGTAGGTCCGTTAGTGCTTAGTGTTTGAATGCATAATTGTGAATGACTGTTTTTACCTGAATAAATATATAAAAAAAAAAAATATTACATTTTTGAAATAGGTATTTGTTTTTATTATACGAAGGAAATACTCAAATTCACGAATGTTCCACCCATTTTAGTCAGAGCCACGATGCTTTGTCCCTATCCGCTTTTGTAATTCTTCTGCCGTCGAACGGGGACGGATGCTGTTGACATGCCTTACTTACGCACACATACGCGGGGAGCCCAAAAAGCTCGGTGCGCCCTTAATTACTGTTCTGTTACAATATATTTGTGATGTTATATGAAGATTTTCACTGCTTCTTTCTAAACCAGCATATGTTCTTACCTAATTAAGAATTCTGATGAACTGCTGCTGCTGCTGTGTTTATGAAAGTGCTAACAATAGAAGCTCTCCTTACCTTTCCACCGAAGAAGCTCCCCTTTTTCTTGAGGAAAACTTCAAAGTCTGCAAAGTATTTGGGAATGTAGACTTCTTCCAATTCTTGCCACATGAAGGTCTTGAACTCCTCTTGGGTTTCAAGGTGCCACTTCAGGAATTCTGTCAAGGGTTATGGTCATATTACAAATATCGTATCGGCAAGTGACGGTTTCCACGTACAAGTTATTTTACACCATAGATGTCAATCCATGTAGACGTATTGCTTCTAAAACGGTTGCCTTTTTTATGTGTTTAAAACGCCTGGCATTAGGCGTTTGGGCGTTTACTACATAGGTATTTTGAGTTTCAGACATCGCGGTATAAACAATTAACTTTTGTAACTTTAAATTATTATATGGAACTTATAATTTAATTTTTGTGTTCTTGCAGATAGCTCAATAGACAATTCCTTTTCTTTGGAGGTTAGAGCTTCACAGCATACTTTTATACTGTATAATTTCTAATATTTAAAATACTCATTCTAGGTCTAGCCTTCTAACGTTTTCGACGACATCAATTATCAAAAAGTGTGATAATGGTCAAAGGTTAGCCTATAATGCACTTATATAAGCGAAAAAGTTTAGTGCGTAAATACCAACATAGTGCAATTTAGTAGCAGTTGACAATGTAGGCATATAGTGGTTGTATTCGAATTCTAAATTATTGTTGAAACAAAAAATTGTAGTAAATACTTACTGTAGCCCAATTCATAGATGGTCTCCGCAATGGCGTTCAGTTCAGCGACCTCGAATTCATCCGACGACCAGAGTCCCACCAGCTTCCCGAGGTACTGGCTGATAGCAAAAGAGTTAAAGAGCATCTTGTTGTCTACCTCCAGGACCGGCAGTTGGCCGAATGGCACCACTTTAGAAAAAAAAGATCGGATTAATGTTAACACCTATGTTATTGCTGTGTGGCGATCTTTAGTAGAAGTAAAGTGATTTTTATATAACATTAAAAGTATATTTTAATAACTATATATGAAAACCTAACTTCTTGGAAATAGGCTTATTTCAACTAAAATTGTACAAAGAGATATATAATTTGAACTTACTTTTTTGTGCCTTGATCCATTCAGCATCAGAGATGACTACGTTTTCATACTGAATATTTCCGTAAGCAAAGAAGTACCTAATGGGCTCAACCAGACCCATGTAGTTGAAGTACTTGAATTTGTAAACTGGTGCCATTTTGGTAGTAATCAAGTCGTCGGTTCGCAATGTGAGATGTTCAGGTATATTCCTCTGTATATATACTAAATTTAATCTATTTGACCCTAAGATCTAGAGATCAAAGATGTATTGGTGAAATTGAGAGAAAACAAATTAAAAACAATGTTGCTATCGATTGGAAAGGACATACCTTTTCAATGTCAAGCATAGATGCATTTATCGTGAGCTTTATTTTGATTGAAGTAAGAGTCATTATATTAAATAAAATTTGAATTGTATCTGCATTAATATGACATTCATGTCTTGTTATCTTTTTTTTCTTTCTTATCTTTGTTTGTTACACACGGTAAAGTAAGTGTGCATTTTCTGTTTCAATGTCACTAGTTGATAATGAGGTACCTCACGTGGAATAGTTTATCTGTCTAGATGTATACCTTTTCTCGCGTTATGCACGCTCGAGTGGTGTGTTTGTTATAACTGGAGCACTCATTGCACCCATACTCAGAAAAAAAATAGAACCCGAAATGAACGTAAAGTAAGGAAATGACGTATCGAATTATAAAAATAAGACAATGGAGTTTATAGAATAATTCCATAAAAAAAACTTTCATAACATGGTAGGTTTTGATATAAGCTTCTAAAACAGAGATGATCAACACTCGCGTGTATTTATGATAGATATATATATATATATATATATATATATATATATATCCTTTGAAGGGGTATTCTAAATAATGCAATATGAATAATGGATGTAGTCTAACTTAAATAATTTGATCGAATTATTTGGGTACAGAGTGCATGAGTACGTATTATAAGTACACACTTATATCATCATCAACATCTGGAGGACGTGATCCGTTGAACAACACAAAAAGAGGGAGGTTCAATTTTCGCCTCGGCGCCCTACGGGCACCTAAAATATATTCGTCAAAGATTGAGAATAGGAGTAGCATCTCTATATAATGAAAATATATCATATATACAAAGTCTAAAAAGAAACATAGTGTATAATTTATAGATACAAACATCATCCTTCAGTACTTATTGTGTATCAATCAAGGTATTGGTTGTAGTAATATATTGTGTATATGTAGGTGTATTGTGTATATAACTAATATTGTATTATGAAACGTGCATGTTTTGCCATCATCATATTAAACAGCCTTAAGACTTTCCTCACAAATATAAGTCTTCCCCAACACACGCCACTATGAACAGCTTATTCTCATAGAATTTGGCTCCACGGGCATCTACGGTGTAGTCGGTCCCTTTAGGCTAGAAGTCTTTAGCACTTCGAGTTCTGGTTTGCTGTCGCTACTATTTATTTCCCATATGATCTCGGTTTGTTGATACATCCATCAAGCAACAGGTCACATCTGGTCCGTTTTCATAGTCTCTTCAATTCAAAAATTCTGAATTATTTTAACAGAGACTTCTTGTGAATATTCTCGTTTTGGATTTTGTCGCGCAAAGAAATACAAAGTGTAGGCTCTTTGGGCGACTATAAGCTTATTCCATAGAGTTACAGTTGAAAAAAATACTTTACAAGATTTTGATGAATTTTACCGCTAACAGTTTCGGGTACCTAAAGACGATCAGAAAGCTCTCAGCTCTGAGAAAACGAGTATTGCATCGATCGTTTAAGTACTGTACTGTTGAGAACCACAAATATAAACACAATAAATATTTGTACTTATTACGAGTAAAAACAGTTTCAGCATATTTATGACTTACATATACAGGCGTTTGAGCCTAAAATCGATCTAGAAAGGTTTGTGAGAAAACTAGATTGTCTGTCGTTCAGGTACTGTAAAGTTAATTAAGTAATAACGCACCTTTTGTTTTATAAAACAAGAGGTGTCTAATTGTAACCACGCAAAATTTATCATATGTTTAGATTTATTTATTTGATATTTTCATAATTAAGATTACCTACCTACTGTGTGATTTGACCAATTGTATTTAATTAGCTGCATATCAATTCTTAGGTATCTCTTTTTTAATATTGTTAAGTTTGCAATGACGCCTGCTAGGCAAATTACACTACAAATTTACGAGAGAAAAAATTATAGTCATGTGCGGGATTCGAACCCGCGTCCATCCACCCCTTTAGCCGGGGTATGCTCTAATCAATTGAGCTAACATGACACAATTCTCTCGTAAATTTGTAATTTTGTAGTGTAATTTGCCTAGCAGGGGTCATTGCAAACTTAAAAATATTAAAATTATAAGGTTGCGTCATCATTTACAACTTTAAAACCAATTGCAAAATTGGTCTTGTTTGTAGTACAACGCAAGTTGAACTATAGGTGTCGCTCCATCCAAATACGATGGTTGCATGAAGAACGAGAGCAAGAATTATAGTTATGAGTCATTGTGTCATGTTAGCTAGCGCGGGGTTTATGGCTTTTGTTCAAAGGATGGCTTTAATAGCTGTCGATAAAGATGAGATTTTTGATTTACAATTTTATTAAATATTTATTATTATTTTATCCATACCTGCTATAAACCAATAAAGATTCATACTGTAAATAACTACGAAAAGCAACAGTTTTTGACAACAATCTGAGATAAAAAATATAGCACCTTTCCTTTTCCCCAGGTCAACCAACCTTTTGGTCAATTGCCTGTATTGGAGGATGGAGGTCGGGTCCTCTACCATTATTTAGCTATTGCCAGATATGTTGCGGCCAACACCGAACTTCTACCTTCAGAAACTTGGCAACAAGCTATTTTAGACGCTATTGTTCAAACTATATATGACTTCGATAAGTGTAAGTATAAATGTAGGTAGGCATGTACATTTTCTACAGGCTTTGCTCAACCGTGGACTTCATGGCTGTTGATGAATTTCTATCTAGGACTATATATTAATAACCCACTGGCGAAACCTCGTCCTGGCCAGTTTAATTATTGTTTTATTCATAAAAAAATATTTTCTTTTACACCAGCTCAGCTTACAAAGTAACACCGAAAGGAATAATTTAAACCTTAAATAGAGTTTAAAACTACGACCAATCTGAGAAATACTCTATAATTGTGTACGATATTACTCAATTGTAATACTCAAGTGTAGCTTCAGGGCACTTCCTTCTACACTTGAAGCCAATTATAGTATAAGATGCATATAGTTGAAAAAAATCATGAAAATATTCGTTTTGCAGCAGTTATAGCTTTCATCCATGCAACTCCAGAAGAAAAAGACAAGGCGCGTAAGAAAATTTACAACGAAACCTTAGATTTATATTTTTCGAGATTTGAGAAGCATTTAAGAGAATATAATGAGCATTTTGGTGGCAAGGTAAATACTCTTTTATACTTCTCGTCGCGATTTTTAGAAGGGTTTAATTTACCTATTTTATATATTAAAAGTCAAAGAATAAATCTACTTAATTTTTACACGACTGCCCTAAAACGGAGCCTAATATATTTTCAGGGTTCATGTATGTATTTATGTTAATTCCACCATAACTCCTAAACGGCGTAACTGATTTTGATGTATGATATATCATTAGATTCATCTTGATAACCCAAGTAACACTAAGTATATTAAAATTGTAAAAATCGGCCAAGTGCGAGTCGGATTCGCGCACGAAGGGTTCCGTACTATTAGCTATACAACATATTTTAACCTTTTTTTGTTTAAACGTGCGCGAGTCCGACTCGTACTTGCCGAACTTTTTGTATTTGTTGTAATAGCAGCAACAGAAATACATCATGTGTGAAAATTTCAACTGTCTAGCTATCACCGTTCTTGAGATACAGCCTGGAGCAGACGGACGGACGGACAGCGAAGTCTCAGTAATTCTCCGTTTTTACCCATTGGGTACGGAACCCTAAAACACATACTGGCGGATTTTAGACACCATATTGCGAATTTTTTTATTTCCAAATCCTACAAGTTGGGTATCAAAATGAAGGTCTTTAAAAAGCGATTACATTAATATTAATATGTTACAGTTATAATTTCAAAGAAACATTAGAACGCTTAACAAAAATAATGAAATTGCAGTCGCCTTTTTTAGTTTTTTAAATTAATTTATATCTTGTAATAAAACCTGTTGAAGCGACTGATGCAAACTGGTAAAATGAAAGCACCATTTTGTTTCCAAAAAATCGTTTTATATACAAAACTGACTGGAATATTGATTTTTAAATGAATTAATGGTAAAACGTACATATATTTAGTGATATATATAAAGTAATCGTAAATGTCCAAGTCAAAAAATATGAACTAGTTCTATTAAAAAATGTGAGGCGAAGTTGAAAACATCAATAAAAACGTATACCATTTGCTTTGGATCTTGGAAGGATAAAGAGTAGTAGTAAATTATAAGATATTAGTAAACAATATTTTAATGATAGTAATACTTTAATAGCCTGTGAAATGTCGGGTTAGAAAAGCATCCCCCATTTCCCCCTCTGGATAAAAATCAACTTCAAATTCAAAATTCAAATTTTCAAAATCTTCTAATGATATATATAAAAATCACCCGTCATAGGAAGTGACGAACGGAAAAATACCAGAAGGAGGGCTGCAGCGCATTATTAAGAACGGTCATAATATACTGCGATCCACGAACGCCTGCCAAGCGTGGGGAATATGGCAAATAGTGGACGATCCGACTCAAACAGTGATACTTTAATATGAAATATGAAGTTTTAGGCATCGTTAGTTGTACGACCATCTGGTGTTTGTAATTAAACACATTAAAGTAATAATACATTCTGCTCACACGTGGATGTTGTTTAATTAGTTTTGATCCGCAAATTACTGTACGCGTCCTAGTAAAGTCTGATGGGGACCTGAGCATGAGCCCATTTTCTCTGCAGCATCTCAAGACAAAACTACCCATGAATTTTACTCCTCTATGCAAACAACTCTATTAAGATGCTCTGCGCCTTCTATTTTTGCACACTTGTGTGCTTTAATCAAAAATCTTTTGTCACCTTGCTTCGACCGCTTCACTTGCTTTTTCAAGTTGACGCCATAATCAGCTTCCTGCGGATTGGCCGCCAAAAAACCTTGCTTCTAGCTCTGGCCTGAAATACAATGATGCGAATTCTTAAAAGTGTTTGTGCGGTCCAGTGTTCACGGCAATAAATGTCTCTCTTATCCTTATGGACAACAAACTCCACCACATAGTTCTCTGAACTGAACATTTTGTTCCTAATATAGGTTTATTCTAGCTCTGGTAGCAATGATGAGCAATATGTACCTACTGCGAACCGATCGATGCTCTGTTGGTCTTCGAGCACAGCTGTCGTCATCACACAAAGGATGCATATATCAATCTTGTTTTTTTTTTGGTTTGCAAATCCCCAACAAATTACTGCTATCAACTAAAAGTTATCACGATTATTCTATATACTTGTATAATGCGTATAATATACAAAACTATGAACTCGTGACTTTGTCCATCCACAATATTTTAACCTTTCTTTGTCGCTTTTATTTCGAAAATTATAACTCATCTGTTGTATTTACCATCCTATCTTAGGCAAGTATTTAGTTCTAATCCGAATTTTATTTATTTTGTACTTTTATTTTTTACTAGCTTTCCGGGCGCGGCTCCGCCCGCGCGTATGTTGGTTATCGCGCGAAAACATTAACCTCTTTTTGCGCAGTCGGATAAAACTATCCTATGTTTTTCCCGGGTCTCAAACTATCTCCATACCAAATTTCATTCAAATCGGTCCAGTAGTTTTGGCGTGAAAGCGTAACAGACAGACAGACAGACAGACAGACAGACAGACAGAGTTACTTTCGCATTTATAATATTAGTACTTACCAAATTTCATTCAAATCGGTCCAGTAGTTTTGGCGTGAAAGCGTAACAGACAGACAGACAGACAGACAGACAGACAGACAGACAGAGTTACTTTCGCATTTATAATATTAGTACTGATTGATGTTATATTTCAGCTAAACTGGGCAGACTTCATCTTTGTGGGAATAATCGAATGTTCAAACCTGTTTCTTGAAGACGAGATCCAGAAGAATTACCCCACGATTTCTGATCTGGTAAAGAAGATACAGTCACTGCCAAAAGTCAAGGAATACATCGCAAGGAGAAAACCTTATGTACCCACAATATAATGAAAGAGCTGCTTTGTGTTTGTTGTCTTCTGATTGGATCATTACACAAATCTAAAATTAGCTGTAACTTTGAAATATTTTCTCAAACTGATGTATTGCCATTATGATGCATCATACGTAAACCAAGGAGCAGGATCCTCAGAATCTCCAATCAGACAAGTGACAAGCTATAAATAATTTAGTGCGGATAGTCTATTTCCGCATTTAATGAACGAAAATTATATAAGGCTGATGCTTAATTATTAGCACACATTAAACAAATAACTAAGCCGTTAGTTTGGCTATCATAACTATTACATCGCTGTACGTGAAAACATCATATTATGGTGACAGACTCGTTTTGTGACCAAGAATGTGTTGACTTTGAAGGGTTATATCTTACTAATGTTATCATCAAGTAATGTCAATTTACTAATATGGAATGTGCTGTAATCAGAAAAATAAATAATTAATAAATAAATTACTTTAGGTTCTTATTAAAACAATATCGTCTATATTCGATTTTTATGTTACACCATAAAACAATACGTGTTTTAAGAACACCTATTTTAAATATGATCGTCGAGTAAAATATAAGTGATCAATAGAGATAACAGGTGAGGGATAAATACATTATTTTTTGGACGGCAAAAAAAGGAGAGCAAAAAACAAATAAGACTTAGGAGCTGGTAGAGGATTGGTACGGAACGAGGTACGAAACTCAACAAAACACCGACGAAATAAGGCTCATTGCTTCACGCTGCAACATGGCGTTCTCTGTTTTGGAATAGATCTATTCCAGCTCAGTTTGAATTGAAATAAAATAAGTATAAAAATAAATTTGAAAAAAAAATCAATAAAATGAATTTGGTAAAAATTAGAATAAATAACTTATAAAATGTTGATTTGTGTATATTTTCAAATTAAGGGGGCAAATAACGAGTAACAATACTCGTTTCATATGAGAAGCGCAAAAATAAGGGAAACAAAAGTCTTCAAATGTACGCAATTGGTACGATTTTAAATCCGTAAAGTTAAAACATATCCTGACATATGTTCACTTAAACAAAATGAGTACTAGGTACTTAAGTGCTAGTCTTGACCTCTATCTCACATGTTTGTCAGTGATGATGTGGTAGAAAATGTAAGTTTTCAAACCTTAAATGGATTGGCTTTAATCAACATTTACCACGAAACAGTACAATAAGGTTCTAGGTAATCGATTATCTACATGTGGGTGGTGACAGGCTATCAAGCCAGCCGGACGAGCTTTCTAATAATTATTTCTTGGTTAACTTTTGAGGTCCTATGAGTACGATCCCCAGATCAGACAGTTATTGGATTTTTCTGACCAAAAAACCTCGCTAGCAGTCCAGGGTCTAGTAATTTATCCGGAGACGGCGGCGATAAGCTCGCCATATTTTGTTGATAAAAAACAGCGGCACCAAAATCTTCTTGGAAATATTGTTGCAGTTGTGAAGGTGCCGTTATATTAATTAATTCGGATTAATGATTAAACGCAGTGTTCAAATCGAGTGTAAGGAATTAATCACATCCATGAACTACAAGCATGTTCAAGTGTCTCGACTGTAATTGATAATTTAACACCCTTGTTATTAGTATGCTTAAGGGGCGATTGCTTTGGGTGACCTCAGAGGTTTAGACACCCTTTACCGCGCTACTCCGCATAATGTACAAAATTGGGTCCTGTCCGTAACAACAGTGAACGGCGTGCGGCAGCGTCGTTAGCGTGTGCCAGCACGACAGGATGCGATATTTACGAGAGTTAAGTATTTCCTAGCCAATGTATGTACGAAGATCTGACCCTACATCATCAGATATAAACAAAATTTTGTCTATGCTACTCTGGGAGGAAAAAAGGTAACATAATATTGTCGACGTTTTTCGATATATGTGTACCTACTATCTTTGACCACATCATCAAATAATGGACAAAAGTCTAGCCTGGCCTTTAAAGACTCGTCAATGTGCAAAAGGTTCATAACTTTTTAAGTGACTAACAACTGCACTTCGCTGGTCACCTGAGACATAGTTGTAAAGTCTCAGGTTATGTGATTTTACTGGCTCTCAAGGACTGCTGCTGAAACACACTGTTGGGTGCTTGGTGAGTGATATTCTACGTGAGAGTAGTAGCTAGCCTAGCATTCGTAAAATGCCTTTCCACCATGCGGTGAAGTTCAAGTCAACGGTAGGGTTCGAACCGTGGCCCTGCGGTGCGGCAGTTCATAGCTATTAGCACTTGCTAACCATTGCTACAAAAGCTCCAAATTCATTATAAAATGTCGTCTTACATACCGTAGATTTTTTGAAGTTATTGTGACGGAATAAGCCCGAGGCCCACCTGATGATAAGCGGACTAACCTCTGCCTATAACAGATGTATCTCGTCAAAAGCCACGAAACTCTCAAGGACTGCAGCTGTTTGGCGGCAGATTTTCTACTTGAGGGTGCCCGCTAGCCAAGCGGGCATCTGCAAAATGCCCTTCCACCATGTGGCAATGTGAAGTGTGAAGCTCAAGACCGCGGTGGGATTCGAACCGTGACCTGCCGCGCGGCAACGTGTGTTGCCAGTGATGACTTATAGCACTGAAGTAATTCACTGTGGCCCTTATGGACAAGCTCAGAGTCGTTCAATAAACAAGGAACCGAAATGAAATAGACAGTGGGCAGGTCACATTGAATGACCAATCTATAAACGATGGGGAAGGAAGATTATTGAGTGGTGACTAGTGACCGGAAAACGTGGAGTTGGTAGGTCTCTCACTAGGTGGACTGACGACATCGCGAGAGTCGTGGGGAGTCGATGGATACAAATAACTTATAACCGTTCACTGAGTTTTTTTTGTTCAACAGTTTGTTTTGATGAGGACTAGGTAATCTGTAGTTTTGATGATGATATTTTGAAAATAGAAACTGTCAATATTTTATAAGTGTTCCCATTCGCCAATTATTAATTAAATGATAAATATCAAATAGTTTTATCAAACGTTGACTGTTTAGACTTGTTAAAATATTTATACCTCGTTATCTTTATTATGTTATGTTCTTAAAAATATTTACTTGTTATGACCAGATGCATTGAATTACTTTTTAAATTGACTTGATAAGCCTTATCGTGTAACTTCAAAACATATTATTGAATTGAAGCGATTTGAGTAGCGAGTAGTAAAATTTATTTTGACACAGATTACTTACAGATAGTGTGTCCGATTATATGCATTTATTAGGAATACTGTGTGTTCTGAAAATCTATTACTTCAAATAAACGCACTATAACTTCCAGAAAACATTTGAATAGAGAGGAAATACATTATAAACTTGTAATGAAAACGAATTTTTTGAATGTGAAATTATACAAAACATAATTATACACAATACACATACTTATATATCATGACAACGATATGTTTTTGGCTTTAATCAAAATTTCAGGCAATTTCAGTGCATTTTGGTTAATAAGAGGATATGGTACATATTTTACTGTTCTGCATTAGCCGTATTGTTCACTGCTAAACATAGCCTCCTACGTCCTTTATGGGGGGAATTGCTGTAATCCCCACGCTTTGCAGGCACCTTGGGGATTGCGGAGTATGATAGCAGTTCCTCAGAAGGCCCTGCTGCCTACCTTCTGGTATTTTACTCTTAGTCGCCTCTTACGACACCTGTGGGTACAGACGGAGTGAAATTTTAGCCCGGGGGTCCGGGACTATGGTACATAATATACCTAAATTTGAGATTTCTAACAAGTTTGGTTTTTGAGATAGACCTGTAACAAAAGTGGTCTAAAATTTACTGTTTGGTCAGTATTTATTTCAGCCCATATATACAGGATAATTGGTAAAATGCTAACAATCTCTTAGGGTTGACTTCTACTAGCCCTAACAAATATTATGAGTTTTTATTTTTTTTTTGGGTTTTTTTTTGTGATTTTTTGACTGAATAAGTACGACGACCACCTGATGTTAAAAGGGTCTTGTGCCTGTAATGTATTATTTCATATATTTTATTAATTTGCTCGATGTAAATATTCAAAACTATATTCAAATATAGCACGGCGCGGCCCAGAATTGCCGCGGCGGGCGCTCTTGGCTCAGAGTAGGCATTAAAACACGAAAAAAAGTTTATTTTTCATAAATTAAAAAAAAAACAAAATGTTTGTTACGACTAGCAGAAGTCAACCCTTAGAGGTTATTAGCATTTTTCCAATAACTCTATATATTTCATTAGATAAACATGTAATAGGTCTTACTCCTACTCAACTAGCTCTGGGCGATGTCAGGCATGCTGAGGTGCAAAAATTTTTTTTTTGGTTACCTTCTTATGTATTTGACACCTAATTTATTTAATTTTTAGCCCAACTGTTGTCTTTGGTTCAATGTTTAATACCTAATATCTAAATGTCAGGTTTGTAACTCATTCCTTTCAACCAGAGATCCATGACATACAGATGGTTCGAACAACTGTCTGTTTGTCCGTAGCGAAGTCTCACCATTTTGTCCTTGAGGTATGGAATACGAAACACTGCACAGATAAATAGTTACGATATTTAAGTAACTACATAACACAAAACACTCTCATACGAAACACTCCACAGATAAATATTTACGATATTTAAGTAACTACACAACACAAAACACTCTCATACAAAACACTCCGTAGATCAATAGTTACGATATTTAAGTAACTACACAACAAAAAACACTCTCATACAAAAAAACCTATCATACAAAACACTCCACAGATAAATAGTTACGATATTTAAGTAACTACACAACACAAAACACTCTCATACAAAACACTCCATAGATAAATAGTTACGATATTTAAGTAACTACACAACAAAAAACACTCTCATACAAAACACCTATCATACAAAACACTCCACAGATAAATAGTTACGATATTTGAGTACCTTTTTATCGGTGAAGTGTTTTGTATTCCGTACCTAAAGGACAAAATGGTGAGACTTTGCTACGGACAAACAGACAGTTGTCTGAAAATGAAAGGAATGAGACTGAAAGGCTTCTAACAATCGTTAAAAGCCTTTCAGTTTCATAACTAATTATGTCAATTAACTTTATTTCTCGACAATACAAGATAATCAGTCTTGTCATAGCGAGATTTTTCAGTAGGTATATATTCGACCGTGGCAGCACGAGCTCTGGCACTGGAATATAATCTATGTTATCTATACTTATAATAAAACTGTAACAGTCTATAATATAACCGAGACTCTGGAATAAGGTAATTAAGCCCACAAAACTTTACTAATACCTTAGTCGTACACATCGAATCAAAGAAATATACCTTGGGGAAGTAAATAAAACAAAACTAATTTTGATGCTCCTTTCTCTTTTAAAGGTAAATATTGGTTGCTAAGGCAAACATAATTTACATACGAACATATTAAATACGTGAATATATACTTTTCAACGCACTTGTTCGTAAAGTTAAAAGGAAATCTTCAAAGCACAGTATTTTGGTTCATAATGCAGCATATAAAATACTTGTGGGTTTTGTTACGTTACCGCACTAGAGCATACTTTTACGTTTGGGTGTTAATCTCAAAAGGAAATGTTCAAAAACGCCGTTTCGAAAAGTCATCCAGTGCACCCTTAACCGTCAAAAACCAGTAAAGGCAGCCATCATCGTCTTCGGCAACAATGTGGAGGTTGTACACGATCCCCAATTGGTGACGGAGACGGAGGCAGCTGTTCTTATATTGGCAGGCCGCCTGAAGTTGGGGGTGGTATCCATCTACCTTGAGGGCAAAGACGACATCGAGCCATACTTGGATCGCATAACAGTAGCATGCGGGAAATTACCGACCGATAACATCCTGGTCGGTGGAGACGCAAACGCATGGAGTCATTGGTGGGGCAGTAAAACGGAAAACGCCAGAGGAGAATCCTACAACACCTTCCTTAACGAGATGGAACTGCAGATTCTCAATACAGGAGACATTCCTACTTTTGAAGAAGACAGGGCAGGGAAACTCTACACGAGCTGTGTAGACGTTACCGCCTGTAGTTTGTCGCTGCTAGGAAGGGTCGAAAACTGGAAGGTGAATCGAGGCATAACCACGTCAGACCACAACGCCATCACCTTCGACGTACGTCTGGAAGGGCGCTTTCAAGCGCTCAAGCCGATCACTACGCGAAGGTATAACACCAAAAAGGCAAAGTGGAATGACTTCGATTCGCTTTTCAGGACACTCCTAGCAGAACAAAATATAACACCACTCAAAGTAGCGAATGTAACAACCAAAGAGAATCTGGAAGCCATCATCGAAGCCTACATGGAAACCATCCACAAGACCTGCGATGTGTTAATTCCGAAAGTAGGCACATGGGAAGGTAACCCACTACCTAAGTGGTGGAATAAGGATCTCCAAAACTTACAACAAGATGTCATCCGTAAGAAAAGGCGAATCCGGAATGCTGCTCCATCAAGGCTAAATGCGGTTCTCCAGGAATATCAAGACGCGCGAGCAGCCTACGCCGAAAGAGCAAGTGAAGCTGAAACTAAGAGTTGGAAGGAGTTCTGCACTACCCAAGAGAAGGAGAGTATGTGGGATGGAATATACAGAGTAATCAGAAGAACGTCCAGGAAGCAGGAAGACATGCTGTTGAGGGGAGCAGATGGCCAGACATTGACCCCCGCCCAGTCGGCTGACCTTCTTGCGGAAACTTTCTATCCTGATGACTCTGCATCTACAGATAACCCGTACCACATGCATATACGAAGACTGACACAAGACAAGCCACTTGAGGAGATCGAAGGCTTATCAGAGAATGACCCACCGTTCAAATGGCCTGAAGTGGAAATGGTGCTCCGAGCACTAAATCCAAAGAAGGCCCCAGGACCGGATGGGTTGACCTCTGACATCTGCACGAAAGCCATCCAGAGTGAAAGGGAGGTGTTTATAGCGATAGCTAATAAATGCTTGTCGCTGGCGCACTTCCCTAAACGATGGAAAATAGCACACGTAGTGATCCTCAGGATCCGGGAAAAGAAGACTACACCCATCCAAAGTCCTACCGGCCGATCGGCTTGTTGTCAGTTATGGGTAAGATCGTAGAAAAACTCGTCATATGCAGACTCCAATGGCACATCTTACCAACTCTCAGTTCCAAACAATACGGCTTCATGCCACAGCGCGGAACCGAGGATGCCCTGTATGACCTAATGAGACACATACGCTCTGAGATGAGCATGAAGAAGATCGTCATCATTGTCTCACTGGACATAGAGGGAGCATTCGATAACGCGTGGTGGCCGGCTCTAAAACACCAGTTGATAACCCGAAAGTGTCCAAAGAACCTTTACGCAATAGTTAACTCATACCTCAGTGACCGGAAGATCGTGGTCAACTATGCCAGAACAACAAGCGAGAGATGTACCACGAAGGGATGTGTCCAAGGTTCCATTGGTGGACCGACCTTCTGGAACATCATTCTGGATCCGCTGTTGCAGAAATTGTCTGGCGAGGGAGTTTATTGCCAAGCGTTCGCGGACGACGCGGTTATTGTATTTTCCGGACACTCGGTCAGCGCCATGGAGGATTCGGCAAATGCAGTGCTCGACAAAGTGGTTGAATGGGGAGGAAATAATAAGTTAAACTTCGCAGCACACAAAACCAACGTGATGCTGCTAACGAAGAAACTTAAATATGATCCCCCAAACATCTACATGTCGGGTTGCAAGCTGAACCTAGTAGACGAGATCAAACTACTAGGCCTCATAATCGACCGAAAATTGAACTTCCTTCCACACATCAACGCAACTTGCAGGAAGGTAACCGGAATCTACAAGCAACTGGCATGTGCAGCAAAGGTCGCATGGGGCTTAAACACCGAGATAATCAGAACCATCTACGTAGCAGTCGTTGAGCCGATCGTGATGTACGCCTCTTGTGCATGGTACCAGGCGACGGAGCTTCAGATGATCAGAGATCGTCTGAATGCACTTCAAAGGGGCTTTGCACAAAAGATCTGTAAGGCGTACCGCACGGTCTCGCTCACTTCTGCACTAGCACTATCAGGAACTCTGCCTTTGGATCTGAGAATCCAGGAAGCCGCAAGTCTATACATGGCAAAAAAAGGCCTGTCTCTAGACTACATACCACCTGGAAGGAATTTGGAGCGGAGGGTGTGCTACCAACATCAACCACACCCCTCCACATTTGAGGTAACTCATTACACGCTCCTGGAGGACACGAATTCGGAAACCCTAGACTGCCACCAAATTGCCGGTCCACACATCTACACGGACGGCAGTAAAATTAAGGAAAAGTTGGCGCAGCCCTCACATGGTGGGAGGAAGGAAAGGAATTGTGTTTCTCCACCTTCAGTCTAGACTCCTCCTGCACAGTATTTCAATCGGAGCTCTATGCACTCTTCAGGGCGGTTCAGTCAGCCAAATCCAGCGGGAAAAAAGTGGTCAACATCTTGAGCGACTCAAGATCCTCGCTCGACCTGCTGGAAAATCACAGGCTGACACACCCCCTCACGCAACAAATTAAAGAGTGCATACGAGAGCTAAGTGCGGAAGGAAGACAGGTGCGGCTTTTCTGGTTAAGAGCGCATGTAGGGACCGCTGGGAACGAGCGAGCCGATGAGCTGGCAAAGTCCGCGGCCTTACAAGCAAAACCAGATCCAGACTACGCAGAAGTTCCGTTGTCCTACGTCAAGAGAAAGATCAGGGAAGAGACAGTCCAAAAATGGCAGGACAGATACATGTCTTCCAGCACAGGCGGTGTCACTAAATGGTTCCTACCGGATGTCGATAAAGCATATCGAATGGTACGAGCCATAAAGCTGACACCGTTACAAGTGCAACTCTTGACGGGACATGGAGGTATTGCCGAATATCTCCATCGGTTCAGATTATTGGAAAGCCCAGGCTGCGATTGCGATCCCAACATCAACGAATCTGTTTGGCACATAGTCCTAGAATGTCCGCGCTTTCTTGCTCTCAGACAAGACCTGGAAATACAGATCAACACCAGGCTTACCAGAGAAAATCTGCGCACTATTTTGGCCAATTCTGAGAGCAGGAAGTATTTCCTGGACTATGGTGAAAAAATCTTCAAAGTAGCGGTAAGGCGACACAGCAGCAGAACACCAGCAGATCCCATAATCATCCCATCACAACCGGTACCCACACTAACCACAGGCGCCACAATCCCGGGTCCTGACATCAGGCAGACCTCTCATAGTAGAACTGGGTTAAACCAGATTCTGGAATGCGGAGAGAGAGGCGAGCCTGGGATAAGGATAAGGGGGGTGGCGCTCTTCATGGACAACAATAACGAACGACTCGGCATAAGCTATTGCAACGCGCAAGCAAAAAACCGCGTTGCAATATCACCCGGACTGGCATCTCTAATTAATGGAAGCACTACAAAGACCACCATAAAGCGGAAAAAGTACAACGAGCTTTCAGAGACGAGGATAGCCGGCTGCCGGTGTCGACTGGTGCGATCGCGCAACAAAACGGTCATACTAGTCGACTGGGGCAGTCAGACGCCCTTTTCTCTCGCAAACGTAGTGCTCACAAAGCTCGGAGAGGCGGAAGAAGGCGCAACACCTCGCATTATCAGCGTAGATGCGATGGTGATAGAGTACTCGAGAGGTGAAGTTGCGGACCACATTGGGTGTATTAAAGCTTCAGCGCGCCACAACATAGTGGCGTACGAGGACAGAGGAGAAGATCTAAGCTACCTAAAAGCACCCACCGTATCCGCAACCAAAAACATCACAAGCCTCCAACCATATTCAAGCACGCAGACAGGAGCTCAGCGCCTTCAAGAAAAGATCGACGCCAAAAAATCCGAATCCAGTCCAGAAAAAAGCAAAAGCCGAGTCGGACACAAAAAACACTTCGTAGACGTTGTCAGCTCAGCACTGCATGGCATAAGGGATAGGATATCCAGAACGGCAGAACGACAATCAGCTGCCGTTCAGGAATTCCTAAAGCCACCCCCGAAACATCCCGACCTCCCGCAGACTAAACGGACCAGAGCCGACAAGGGGCAAGTTAACCCGCCAAACTTCATTCAAGTAACAAAGCCAACAGACCTCGCATTCAACGCATTCATCGAATTCCTAGCGATAGAGAAGGCAACGAGAGATGTCAACCTTACCACTTGCAAGAACATCATGCAAGCCTATCTCTGGGAGAACGAGGGGTTGTTGAATGTGAGACTCACGGAAGCGGAAGCAGCCATATACGATAACAGTAGATCCCGAGTCATCAAGGGAACTATGACGGGTCGCTATATGGCTGCATTCAGCTCCACAGAGGGCTTCGTTACTTTGAATGAACATGAGACAGAACGAACTGGCAAACTCACATTTTTCACACCACCAGAAAATCCCCTTGTGGTCACAGCCCGGTGCACGAAAATCATGCTGCAGGAGAAGATCATCGAGATGGCCAAAACCATCTCGGATGACTCCAACCCAACGGCAGCGTGGGACTACTGGACAATGCCACGAATAACATGGATAAACGGAGTTCCCGGTTGCGGCAAAACAACTTGGATAGTTGCAAACTTCGATGCTGACAGAGATATCATAGTCACCACCACAACCGAAGCAGCCAAAGATCTGAGAGACAAGGTAGCGCACCGCATAGGCGACGGAGTAAAATCCAAAGTGCGCACCTTGGCCTCCGTATTGGCCAATGGGTTCATGGAGCGTAGAGAAAGACGTCTACTCGTGGACGAAGCTCACATGAACCACTTCGGGGCCATCATAATGGCTGCGCGGTTGCTGGGGGCTGAGGATCTCGTCATCATCGGGGATGTAAACCAGTTGCCTTATATTGAGAGAGAAAACCTTTTCAATATAAGGTACAGCAATCCAAATGTACTGGCGTCCATCGGCCAAGAGTTGTTCTGTACGCACCGAAATCCTATGGACGTGGCATATGTCCTGAGAGAGGTGTACCCGGGCTTCTACTCGTCAAGATCTCGTGTGCACTCCCTGAGACTCCAACGGTATACAGATGCAGTAATACCAAAAGACCTCCCAAACACCTTATACCTGACGCTGACCCAGGAGGAGAAATCCACCCTGGTAGGCAGAGGGTATGGGAGTGGCCAAGGGTCTTGCATTCTGACCGTGCACGAGGCTCAGGGACTGACATACGGGATCGTCATTATCATCCAGATGAGGGAAAAGGTGACCAGGCTCAGGGACAGCGTTCCGCATGCGGTTGTGGCAGTGTCGCGTCACAAAGAGAGCTGCACTTACTACACAGACGACAGCTCTGATACCATCGGTGGGTTTGTGCGGCGGGCAGAAAAAGCGACGGAACAGGAGATCATCAATCACAATCTGAAGATGGCACTCAAAGACCGTAACGAAAAAGTCGTGGAGCAGATGTTAAAACGGACCCCGGGGTCAGTGGCGGGTCCATCGGGCACTTAATATAGAGAAACACAAAAATGTCAATGTAAATGTTATTATAAATGTATAGGATAAGCGTAATAAGTAGTAAGCATGCTAATATAATATACTTTATAAAACACCATAGTAATTATAAAACAAATGTTATAGGATAAGATAAGTAAGAAAAAAAAAAAAAAAAAAAAAAAAAACAGTATATAATAATAATGTATAATAATAAAAAAAAAAAAAAAAAAAAAAAAAAAAAATATGGACTCACTTTAGTTTATAAGATACAACAAATAACACCATAGTTGTAAATTCAAATGTGATGAATGGAGTATGTTTTATCAAAGAAAATGTAATCAAATAAAAATAACTGTAATCTAAAAAGGGCACGGACCCTGGAGTCTGTGGAGTAATGTTGTTTTATTAAAAAAAAAAAAAAAAAACGCCGTTTATATTTGGGCGAACATTGGTCTTTTATAGAGTTCCCCAACATACCTCACGTCTATCCCACTCTCCTAATAAATAATAATAAGCAACTAAATAGAAGATTGTATTTGCTCATAGCGTTGGGTTTGTTTTTCAAAGCTGAAATTTTAACATTACCTATGACTAAAAAAACATTGTACTTATACACCTAATAATCTTTTGATACTTTTATTAGTCGTATTCGATTTCGTAAATTATGCATATACCTGCGCTAAAACATTTACAAGCACAACAATCCAACTTGATTAGGTACATAATCACGTAGGACGTAGGAATACAGGAAACAGTACTTGACATTTTACTCCATTACTTAATATAATATGATATGTACCTACACCATACAAAATGTATCATTGCACGTTTACATTTTATACAAGTAATGATAATAATTACAGTCACAATAATAATTTATTTTCTTCTCGTTTAATAAACAATCACGAAATCTGTCGCGTGTCAACCAAGGCTATTAGCAAATCCACCAACAAGCGACATGACTGCATGAGGAGCATTCGAGGAAAGAAACGTGAACCTATGCTGCCTAACCTATACCTACCGGTGAACGCAGGTACATAATAACCTACAAATACACGATCATTCAATTGTAGAACCTCCTTCTTTTTGAAGTCGGCTAAAACTTGCAGAGTACCGACTATGGTTTCATTAGTAAAGAAAAACTATTTCCATTTACTTGTTTCGCTGCGAATCCTTCGTTTGTCCATCCACTGACAAGCGTGCGAGCGAAACAGTTGCGAAAATTTATGCAAACTAAAATCTTCTAAAACAATTATTATTTGAATAGCGGTTTGAAAAAAATACTAAGATAAAGCACTTGCAAATCTGCTAATCTATATGCATCGAAACTTGTAGTGTGATACAAATCTTACAACTTATTTTATCGGTGATTGCGTTCGTACTGCAATAAAACTGGTTGAAGAAAATTCTTATAAGGATTTTAGTAGGTATATACCTGATAAGTATAGATAATGTTTACCTCAACAAGTTATGTGACATTGCGTAATGTCACATAACTTGTTATATAATATAGTTAGATAATCAATTTAATGCGAACGCGGTGTATGTGTAAATTGCGCAGAATTCTAAGTATTTAGCCAAAATGTAGATTAAACCTTTAGAACAAAATACGTTTTTTAAATATTTTTTTAATATATTACATTACAAAAAATAACGTGCCGTAAAGTAATTTTGTACTGTAAATAACCGATTTTTATAAGGTACCCACTGTACAACTGAAGAACAGAAAATAGGTAGGTATAGTATAGGTTACAAAGAATGACACACCTCGTATGATAAAATAAAATAAGGTCGTAACCATGGTAACCTTCTTCGTCACTTCGTCGTCATGTACGTGTGGCGCGTCCCCTGCTCAAGTAAGCTCAGCGACAGCTCAGAATCGGTGGCGGGGTGAGGAAGGCTGGATTGGGTGGGGGAAGAAGAGTGACCATTCTATACGTAGTATTATTATATGTTCTATGATATAACTTTAAACATAACAAATCGTTCTAACTTTTCAATTAATTTTAAATAGGTAGCTACTGCTGAATTCATGTTGTTATTCTTAATAAATGTTTTAGACAGACAATATCTTTTTACTTTTCTTATATTCAAAATGAAAAGTAGAGTGTTCAACACGGTTGAAGGTCATCAACTCCTACTCAGACTATAGCGAAATACCTCGTATGTGAATTGATTACATTCGACCTTTGCATATTTACATTGTATATAATCTACCATTGCATGGACCACAGTTATTCGTAAACACCTTCCTCGAATTGGCACGTCCCCTCTAGGATTCCCAAGACTGATGTGCAGATTGGCTGTTTGCTGATGTAGTAAGTAACGAGTGATTTGAGAATACCCAGGCATCCTTAAAAATGATATTATTCTACAATTAGCGACATTACATTTCCTGATTTTTTTGAAATTAGCTTTCCTATTTATAGGAAAACAAAATTCTTCTTTCATTTAACTCATTTTATTAGTAAGTAGTTCCAAAAATATCAAAACTGCAAAATACACTAATCTCGCCTTTTGTTGGCACACCTGTTGATAATCACAGCGTGAGACTGAAATATTGCTTCCTTCCAAGACCACCTTATTTTAATAACGGTCATGTCTTAAGGGTAAGCCTCTAACATTAGTAAATGCTCAACACAAAATAATTACATTATTATCTTAAGCTATTGAAAACTGATTTATGTTATTTAACTTAAAGAGTACTTAAACTCCCGCTCTATCCCTTTTGTTATCAAAATCTCCAAGGACATTTTTTATCTTCTTTTCCTTAGCCTTTGTGTTTATCTGAAACTCAATAACCAAGAGAAAGGAGCGGCTTTAGCAACTCCGAGAATACCTAAGATAACAAATTGAGCCGCGTCTCCTTAACAGGGAGCTTATTAAAACAGTCATCTCACGGAGAAATTGTTTTCATAAAACGGGAGTAAAGCAGCTCTTTTTATGTCGAAGCCAAACTAAATCTACAGCGGTTTTGTGAGAAAAGTTCCCTGGGAATTTTGTAAGGCATTCATTTGTTTTTTGCTATCACACTTCTTTTTAAATTACGTTTCTACATTTCTGGTATCATTATTATTATATCATTATTTGCTTCAACTGTTTCCATTTAGGTAGTATTTCATGTCCCTAATATAATGCTGATGAGGGTAAGGTAACTCGTATCTCTAAACTGGGAAAAAAGATTGATAGTACCACTCTTACTGGTAATACCTGAAAACATGAACCTGCTAATCTATGTTTCGAAACTTGTCGTGTGATACAATTATTACAACTTTTGTCGATGATTGCGTTCATACTGCAAGATAACTGGTTGAAGTAAGTTCTTATACAGATTTGTAGTATACACTTGATTAGTATATAAAAGTTTCCTCTCAACAAGTTACCTGACAATGCGTAATGTTACATAATATAATAGTTGAAAACTCAATAAGTTTTCAATTTAATGCGAACGCGGTGTTTGTGTTAATTGCGCGGAAAAGCTGTGCCACACAGTTGGAAACCATGGGTTCCGCCTATTGGCCTTGGCCAGCGGCTTGTTGCTCACCACCGTCGGAATTTGCTACTATACAGTTGCTCACCAATCTCACCACAGTATGTTTCTGCCGCCTTAGACACACTTTCTAGGATAGAAGTTACGGTTGTTCTTGGCAGGTTTCTGGGTTCAGGGTCTTTAAGTAGGTTATATAGGGATTTTCCTGGTATACCCCTTGCTCCAACTTCTATACCATATAAATTAACCACATAACCATTTTTGGTTTATTCATTTGTTAGGTCATAATATCTGTTTGTTTTTATTGTGTATGTTTGTTTCCCACGGTACAGTAAGTTCTATAACTATGTGTTTTAGATTTTTTGAGTGTAGAAATATTTCTGGTCTGGATGACAAAACACCAACGGGGCGGGCGATACTTACGTTTATAGAAAAAAAATTATGAACGTTAGTATCGCCAGCCCCTTTCATTTGTATCATACTAATAAAAAAGGACTACAACTTTTTAAAGAAGTTAGTTGTATGACATTTTAAAATCATCAGGGAATATGGCCTATTAATTATATAACGAATTACACCAATTATAATATAGTTTAAATACAGTTGGGTATTCTCATCAATTATCTGAAAACTATTTTTTGAATAAAACAGTTATATAACCTTTTTATCACACAAAATCTCTTATTCTATCGCTGGTCAAAAAATAAGTTTAAAATTAAAGTATGTTAATGCTGAGCTCGTGGACTAGTTGTGAACTTTGGAACGGTTTACACGAGGAGTTCATTAAGAACCACCCTACTTTAACGTATGGTACAGGTTAAAGTTACAAACTTGTTGTGATAGTAACTACGGTATTTTACAGGGGATTAAGATGGTTATTTTTTATGGTGATCAAAATAAGATAAGTAAACATTGATTATTTTACTTGTATATTTTGGTGAACATATTTAAGGGCGAGCTATCATTTACCTCCTTGTATTTACGTTAATATCACCGTGCTGGTGATAAACGCACGTGACAAGCTTTCGACGGTTCTATACGGGGTGTAGGACTGAAGATTGCTGCAAGAAATAGCTCTAGACGTCTCAATTACTCTTGCAGCCAATAGGGACTGCTATTGTACGACTTTGACACAGAATGTAACAAAAAAAAATCTCGACTTGATGCTGCAGAAAAACTTTACAATGGGCTCATTAATTCTAGAACAAAACATATTCAGTTATCTTCAGTTATAGTATAGTCTTAGAATTTTCTATATAATTCAATGTTTTTGTCCACCATCTCTCCCAATGGTAGGTAATGATGCGGTTGAAGATGTTCTGGCTAAACTAGAACTAATGGCTCACAAAGACAACTGCGGGCACTTACCGTTAGGTGCCTGGCGACAGATATCAACTTCATGCTGGAAGATATCAAAAATATGCCCTACCATCTTGCCATGCTATCTGTCATCCAAAAATCATAACCAAAAACTATAAAAAAAGAAACATGGAAGGTAAATTTAATAAGTATAGAGTTATTAAATAAAAACAATATTATAAATAATCTTACCACTGTAATAAGCAACCGATATAATAATTAATTGAAGTCGTTGTCGTACACTTTCAAATCATTAGAAGTGCAGTAAACATTATATCCCCCGTGGGGTGTTAGGCTGAATATCACTTCCCCATTGCGTCCTGTGGGTGCCGTAAGAGGCGACTAAAAGTAAATTACCGGAAGGTAGGCAGCAGCACTTTCTGAGGAACTGATTTCTTGTACTGAGATCCCAAGACGTCTGTCAAGCGTGGGGATTATGGCAAATCTCTCCTTTATGCTGTCCTTATTTAGGCTGTCTTCGGCAGTAAACTTCGTTACAGTAATGTTATTGCTCCAGATTTCAGTAAATAGTTTTCGACGCTGTTTAGAGTATCAATTTGGTGCAAATATTGTTTATTTTATTTTCAGTTTAGATTGGTGCTTATACAAAAGTGTAGAATTTAAGAAGTCTGTACTTCTAGTTTTGACACAAAACAATTTAGTAATATTTATTGTACTTAATTTATATTTTTCAAGCCGGTATTTGTACGAAGTAAGCAAAAAAGGTGTTAGTTCTTATTGTTTCTTTTGTTAGTTCGTATTGTTTGATTTGCACCGGAAAGAATGCTCACGTTATGTTTATATAAACTGTTACATAGACGCGAGGACCTTTAATTGGCTGAATGGTGCTTATTTTTAAGATACTATACTGTAAACGAAGCTGAAGGTCTTCCTATAAATAAATAAATAAATAAACTGAAAAAAAAAGGAGGAAGCATGATCAACCAATACATCAACATGTCGCTCTTCTCTTCCATTTACACCGCGCTAAAAACAAAGAAGGAATACTTCACTTTCTATAAGTAAGGAAATGAAGTTTCACCCACTCGGGAGTCGTTTAGACTTGCCAGTAATTGAACTCGACTTGGCATTGTTTGATGCCATTATTGCAACGGCCTCGCGATGGGACAGTTTTCTTGCGACTGATTTATTCGAGTTCTAAATAGGTCCTATCCAATGAGGTTTTATTTACTTTAAATCTTTGGGGTAAACTTTTTGTAGTATAGTTGATGAGTGGGAAAATTTAAACTTTTCTTTTAAATTTTTGTCTTAAAATGAAAAAAGCAGCAGAAACAAAAATATTTAAAACAAAATGTAGTAGTATTTTAGACGCAAATGTTACAACATAAATGGTTAATTTAGTTCGTATTAATGCCGTATTTTGAGCGCCAGCAAATTTGACGGTGAGATTATAAATTTGTTCCACAATTAGTTTCCTATCTCTTGTTACAAGTGTCTAGTTAATTTCCAATCATAAATACATGATTAATTCAATTAACCAATCTTGTGAAATTATGTTTCATTAACAGCAGTCAATTTAATTGCATTTCACTAAAATCTTTTGGAACAAGATGTCACATTCGGAAAAACTGAATTTAAATCTCTTGAAATATGTATTATTGATGTGTGTTATTGAAGGTATAGATTTTTTTCAATTACTAGCCTATAAAATGTTTTTTTTTTATATATCACGCTTTTATTGTGTACACGTTCAAGTATATGTTTGTATAAATTCTTAGATATATAACTTCTTGTTTCTGTACCACATTGTACTTGCTTACTTATTTTATAATTATTGTGTGTTGTTTTGACAACAATACCATAGTATGTTAATATATGACATAATAATGAAAATAATATACAATAAATCTAGCGATGAAACAGGTACACACAGAACAAAGTAAATAACCTAACAGTTGCTTCTCAAAATTTTTTCAACCATGGCAATAAATCTGTTTTTTTTCTTAAACCAAGATTTTTGAAGATTTTACTCAACAAATTTAAATTAAGAATCAATATTATGATGTAAGTGGTACAGTGCGGCTAGCCCTTATGATTTCTATACTGTTGTGATTGAAATATTATAAAGCCTGGATATAAGATTCCCAGTTGCATGGATTTATAACTGATTTATTTTTGTTTCTAGGCGTATACAAACCAAATCAAATATCAGCTAGTGCTGAGGATATTGCAATGGATTATTTTTGGGGACCCTCACTAAGATCTGTGAAGCTTACCTGCGCAGATGAAACTATTCAAATTATCTGTTACGAGAAATGTGGCTCCGATTTTGATTGTATTGAAGGGACCTGTTATTGCAGTGAAAAGAAACGGCTTCCTTTGAGTTAGTATAACGAAAACTATATGAAATTTTTTTTTTATCTAAAAATTGAACTTCAATACGGAAAAGTGTGAAGTAATTTGTTAGAGTCGGTACCATGATAGTTCAAAAGTACCTATTATCACAATATTGTGCGCATGGTACTGACTTCGACAAGTTATTTCACATTTTTGCGTTTTAAAGTCGGTTCCTTTTTAGTGACCTTTGCTACTTACGGGATCGATTGTCATTCATTTTAAACGACTATATCATCAAGACAGGAAAATATTTTTCAGTTATTGGAGTGTAACTCAAAGAGGGCTTGACCGATTTTGATCTAATTAAAATAGGACCAAACGACATGCTTCAGCTTTCAAATAAAAAAGAATTATCAAAATCTATTCAAAAAGTCAAAAGTAAAGAGGTAACATATATTAAAAAAACCGACATATTGAGAACCTCCTCCTTTTTTGGAAGTCGGTTAAAAATTTAACCAAGGTATGTATCGGAAAGTTACATAAATACTATGTATGCCTGTTGCTAAGTGATCATTTAGTCGCGAATGGTGTCAAGCATGACCTAGGAGGGGGATTAGATTTCAAAGACAGCTACCGCAACACACCGTTATGTGCTTTCAGACAGATTTTTTAATTTCTGCGTAATAGTTAGGCAGGCGAGCATTTGCGAAATGCCCTACTATTATACAGTGAAGCTCAATTCCTTGTCGGTAAGAAACTATGGAACCACAGCCTATTGCAATAGCCACCTGTTTCCACAAGTATTATCATGGTTTTTGTATTTATTGTCACTGCAGCTGCCTTAAATTCCACCGTTGGACATGTGGGAGAGCCTAATTGCGGGGCCTTTGCCAGAATGTCCGTACTTAGCAGATGTCTTGTGGATCGCATTGTTGAGACAGTTTTTCAGAAGGTGGTGCTGCCCACCTTCTGTTATTTTTTCCTACGTCATCTTTTACCACTCCCACGAAGATACAGGGTTATCATTCTAGCCTAGCACTCCACGGACACTTTTGTAGTATTTTATAGAAAAAAAATTATTCCTTATATTTCATAAAAAAATTTAGATTTAATATATTTACAGATATCATAGAAGCCTCCTGGGACGATATTGAAAATCTTCTAGGGACTTACGTAAATCATAAAATTATTGAATCTTTTGCAGTGGACGATGAATGTAAGCTGTTTTAATTATACAGGGTACTTACTTTGTCTTTTTCAGTCATAGTCATATATTTAACTAGGTAATTCATTTTTTAATATTAACTATATTTCAATAAAAGATAAGATAGAAAGTTGACCTTAAAACCATTCGAATTAAACTTTCCAAACAGCATTAACTATTTTTTTTTTCAATGTAATATGTAATGTATGTTAATATTCAATATCAGTTATGGGACTGGTTGATAAAGTTAAAAAAAAAAATTATACTGACCCGTTATTAGTAGGAAAACTGACAAAAAACAATGATGATCACGACAAAATTTGAAAAAATGATTTTCTCTTAAAAAAATATTACACATCAAATTTTTTTACGCATTTTGATACTGACACTTTAAATCTTTAATCCTCTTAGATCCATTACTTCGAACAACAGATGAAGATAATATACCAGAAGAAGTACTAACGGAGCATCCAACATTACGTCATCATATTGCTCATTTTTGTCCAAATCTTGAAGATGCTAGAAAGTGCATTAGAACTTGCATGAAGGTTGGAAAGCCGGCATTTTGCGGGAAGGACCATGTTTGCTATTGTGGGCATAGATATACCTCGCATGACCAAGAGCAGCCAATAAACATTGATGATACATATGCGAAGTTCAGAGATCTCTACGAGAAATATTTTGGACCTCAAGAAAATGGTCAAAAAGTATGAAACATGTGGTTTAATGTAGATTTTTTTACAAAGAACTTAGAGCAGTAAATTGATTTACAGACGGTTAATCCAAAAAAATCTAAAAAGTTAATACATTTTTGAATATATTGATTGGTTTATGTAATTTGGAAACAAACCATTAAATAGTAAATTAATAGTTATTCTTTCAGCTTAAATCAAGATGAATATGGTAAAAATGATTAAGAATATATGGTAAAATTAAAAAGTAGTATATGGTTAAACCCACAATGTGGTTACATGTTATTCAAATATGTAATGTATTTTGAGAAACATTGGTTTCTCAAAATGCATTAGTAATCTGATTTTTTATTAGCTATCTGATTTTTACCTTATCATAGAATATTTGCTTCTTGGTCATTATGATAAACTCGATCGATTTTTTTCTTTAAACATTGGTGCTTGGCCAGAGGGGTCTCCACAAAAAAAGAGGTATTCTTTGCCATGAACTTCTTCTTCAAGAAACGACTATCCATTATGTGGACGTGGATAAGCCCTAATGCTTTAAGAAAAAATTTGATCGACTTTATCATAATGACCAAGAAACATATATTCAATGATGTCTTTGTGATCCATATGGTAAAAATCAGTAGCGATTACCGTATTAGTCGAGGTACATTGAATATCAATGTCAAGCTCGAGAGGTCAAATCTGATAAACTGCACGATCCGTAAATGCAAGCTTATAATAGCGTCAAAGAATAGCGTGCTGCTGTCTTTCGTACTTTGTAGTCTTGGATGACAGTAACGTTTTAAAAATTCTAGGTTAGCCTGAACAACATCTTCGACCACATCATTACTTACCATCAGGTGAGATGGTGGTCAAGGGCTAACCTATCGGGCATAAAAAAACTTTTGCTTACTGCTTATTACTAGCCTACAATACTGGTCACTATCTAAATAGTCGATAGCTACTTGCTTTCTCACCGAGAGACTCACTTGGTAGATTACTATTACGTATACAACGACAAAACTATGTAGTAGAACTTCTAATCGGTTCTCGATGATCGCCAACTCATTTTTTGTTTCTAGCTTTAGTCTCTTATCGCTCATCGCCAACGGTGATACAAGTGCCTATATGAACTGATGGTGGGACAATGTCCAAAAACTAGGGACGTTACATTCTTTAATAACATTATTATCTGACTGATACACGCATCAGCCCTTGTTTTAATGTATCAACTGCGCTAGGTCAGGATACCCTTAAACTTTTATTCCTGTTTAAACATACAAGCAATGTGTATTGACTCTCTACAATCGTTAACTTACCTATTTATTGCTTCAGACTGATTTAACTCTTAACTTGTGTAACATCCTAATGATATTAGTAACTTATTGTGTTGTAACAGGGTTATTGGAAAAATGCTAACAACCTCTTAAGGTTGTCTCCTTATTTTGTGTTCTTCTTTCTTTTGTGCCTACTCCGAGCCAAGAGCGCCCACCGCGGCAACACTGGACCGCGTCGTGCTCCCTTTGAATAGAATTTTGAATGTTTACATCGAGCAAAGTAATAAAAAATATGAAATAATACATTACAGGCACAAGAAACTTTTAACATCAGGTGGTCCTCATATTTATTCCATCAAAAACACAAAAAAAATATCAAAACAAAAATAAAAATTACAAAATGTTTGTTAGGACTAGCAGAAGTCAACCCTAAGAGGTTGTTAGCATTTTTCCAATAACCCTGTAAATTTTTTACATATTATAGTATAAGCATCAAAACACCTAAGGTTTACTTAGGTATTGTATATTTTATAAATATCTGTCTCTAGAATAACGTAACCCTTCCAGTTCTATCTAATACGAGGAAAATCGCGAAGGGATGACCTGGTAAGTACTGATTTATATGCCACCCACACAGCCGCAACCCAACTGAATTTTAATTACATACAACCCCTTAAAAGTTTTTGATATAAGGGCTAAAGATTCTGGAAGAGACTAAGCAAAAAAAAGTCTCCTATAAATTAAAAATGATAATGACAATAATTATTTTTTTTACGCATATAACATTTAAACAATCTTATTAAGAAACCTGTTCCAACTGAACTTATATTGCCCTGCTTCATTCGTTTCATAACAAAAATTCAATAATTATAAATAATTTTGGGATAATTGGCTATTATTGCCAGCATGCTGGACACGCTGCCGACAGGTAGTGGGTTGGAGCATTTGGACTGTCTGTGCGTCTGCAATGGCTTGTAGGTTGTCTAAATGCTTTCATTGTAGTAGCAGTATATTGCAGTATTTTGTTAATAAAGGCATACCGCCGGTTTAAAAAATTATAACTACACATATTATATACACCCTACGTAACACATACTATATAGTTATATAAAAATAATATTTTGTCAATAGATCCTTTACAGCCCTATCAGATGCTGCTTGAGGTCCTTCACTATGCAAGTGGTCACAGAACACACGACAGTAGATGTGCTAAATTTTGCTCAGGGCACCACACTCGCATTCTATATTTTAAAAAATTATAATTTGGCCAGACCACTTATAGGGGTTGCTTTACTTTCCCTCGTACCACTTCACTGGCTAGCAATGTCCGTGTATCTCACAACAGCACTACCGTCCACTCTCGCCCATGGCTCTCGTGACAGTGCCGTTTGCTAACCAACACAGGGACACACGAGACAGCGTATGTATGCTAAAGCGCATACACTACACCCCTCCCTTATTTAAATTTGAAATGGACAAATGGAAAATATTTATTCTACACAGTTATTATTTACCATTAAATTCTTGATCAGCATTTTTAGGTATTTAGGATTATTCAATCAAGATTTTGATTTATTTTTACTACCTTTGCCTTCACATTAGCTTCTTTTCACGTAAGTAAGTACTGTTTTCAAGTTGTCGTTCTATTTTTTTTTCAGGTGAACAATATTTAGTTTTAGTTGACCTGTTTGGTCTTGAATGTCTCTTCATTGGTATTCGGTATACTATACTATATACTGTTGGGTGTTGGGTTGTGTCATATTAGCTCAATTGGTTAGAGCATACCCCGGCTAAAGGGGTGGATGGACGCGGCTTCGAATCCCGCACATGACTATAATTTTTTCTCTCGTAACAAATTTACGAGAGAAAAAATTATAGTCATATAATGTTGGGTTATAGTTTGAGCTGAGCTATTCATATCATGGACACAAGCTTTATCTCCGTCATTCAGGGTCGATTGAATTGTTCTTCTTCTTCTATATCCATACTCGTCCCCCTTTTCCTTTTGGATTTGGTCACGATCTCGGACATCAAGATCAACCTATGTGCCTTCTAGTATATCAATTGACGGAATTTTGTCTCTGTTCTCCCTTCTGTAGAATAATTCCGATGGCGTTTTGTTGGTTGTGCTGTTGTACATGCTAAGGTACCTATACCGTAAGGCCCTCCTTCATGTATTTTATCTCAAAATGACTAACTTTGAGGCGTTTCAGTCTCCAGTTGTTGGCGGTAGTAGAGATCGGGTTACCAAGTCTGCTAAGAATTTCCTTAAGTAGTTTTATAATCTGGCAGCTAGTTATTATTTTTGTTATTTTGACTTCTTTGTAGTGACTATAGTAGTCAACCATTACGAGCAGGTAGTCGATGTTAGGTTAAGGGCCCAGCAGATCTAATGAGACATTTACCCAAGAAGCTTTAGAGAGTTCACGTCCCTTCATAGGCATTGGGGATTAGGCAGTCCCGCTTAAGCCCTTTGTAGGATTTTACTAGGCTTGCTGCATCTTTGTAAGTCTTCTCCCATAAACATTGCTCTTACATGTTTGCATAGACGTCATAAAGGATCAGTGATGTTTACCTTTCCTGGCTTGTAGATCAAATGGTAATTGTATACGTGCATAGGGCTTAGATTTTTGTATTGATAGAGGTTTCTATCAGCACATTTTTAATTTTGGGCAACAGGCTGTCTTCTTTGTTATTTATATCCACTCCTATTTTCAAAATGCCTAAAAGAGTAGCATATTCTTTCTCCATTAGGTTTCTTGTACCTCCAGTAACAACGAAAACAGTTTTCGTGTATCTTTATCTCGTTCATTTATTTCCTATTTTAGTTTCTATCGATCCTTTGATGTTTAGCGGAGTACTACTTCCATATGTCGGTAAAGTCATGTTTGGTTTGGGTAGTAAAGTCATGTTTGGTTTGGGTAGTAAAGTCATGTTTGGTTTGGGTATCTGGTTTATAATAATGCCTCCTTTATTTTTCAAGGTCTCGGCTGATATACCTACATTTCTCTGTGATATGGTCAATCAAGTGGTCTTCTCCTTTATCGAAATTGCATTTTTCTGATTGTATCCGTAGTCGTACTAAGCTTTCAATCTTTCCGTTATTTTCTTGCATTGACCGATCTAAACACGTGACGTTAAAAACACGGTTTTGTTTCGGAAGGAAATATTCGTTTTTTTTTATAGCAAACTCAAAAACATCAACTCCTTTGGTGACTTGAAAATTAGCGCCAGGTAAGTTATAAAATATATCTTGCAAGTTTGACCCTCCGAAATGCAACAATGTAGCTCGTTTTTTCTGCGAAGACACAATTTCAGTCGCGTCAAGATACGTGACTTGTCTGTTCTTATCCATTTGGTTCCTGAGCCATGTTTCCTAGTCCCTTGGGGCAACTAAGAAAGTTTATTCAAATAGTAGCCAATAAACTACCAGTCCAAACAACAAAAATGGAGGTATTCATTTGAACTAAAATACAGTTTCCCATTTAGTGGAGGTATTCACTGTAAATACCAGCCTAATCGACGTTCATTTGAAAAGAAGTTAAATCACTTTTACAGTGTTAGGTATTATAATATATAAAAATAGTCTCGCTAGGGCGCGCTTGACGCATACAAGTATTAACTATGCAAATACAGGTAGGTATATTGTAAAAATAGTCGCAAACATTAGGAAATAAACATATTTTTATCATCTAAGAATTCATTAATTTTATAGTAGGCCTTGAAAACCAGAAAGTCATGTAGCTTTTTTTTTTGAAAATTATTACATCACGTATACCGTTGGGAATTTTATTATTATTATTTTATTACCCATACAGTTTCTAATTTAATGGAGGCGTCCATTTGGACCACCACACAGTTCCTAATTTAATGGAGGCGTTCATTTGAACCACCAGACAGTTCCCACTTTAATGGAGGCGTTCATTTGAACCACCAGACAGTTCCCAATTTAATGGAGGTGCTGTCAACCAATTTCAATTTAATGAAGGCGTTCATTTGAACAACCAGACAGTTCCCCATTTAATGGATGTGCTGTCAACCAATTCCAATTTAATGGAGGCGTTCATTTGAACCACCAGACAGTTTCCAATTTAATGGAGGTGCTGTCAACCAATTCCAATTTAATGAAGGCGTTCATTTGAACAACCAGACAGTTCCCAATTTAATGGATGTGCTGTCAACCAATTCCAATTTAATGGAGGCGTTCATTTGAACCACCAGACAGTTTCTAATTTAATGGAGGTGCTGTCAACCAATTCCAATTTAATGGAGGCGTTCATTAGAACAACCAGACAGTTCCCAGTTTAATGGAGGTTCTGCCGACCATCCCTAAGCAATAGATTAATTTACTACAATTACCAGGCAATGGCAGCAATTCTGTTGTACACTCACTAACTATACTAACTGATATCTAATTTTAGTTTTACGAATCCTAAAAGTTATTTTGCTGTGACATCGCACTAAATTTAAAATAGTAAAATATCAATCCTGAATTGAATTCACTTTGCCGCTACTTAACGCTAGATAGTGCACCATTCAAATTGTTTTATACGACTTTTTCGTCTGTGGTACTTTGGTTAAATCACGGCATTACTACAGCCTGATTATGTTCCTTACGTTTTGATATAATTATCGACATAAACCCATATCCAGGGTCAATGCAAACTGAAGTCTGGCACTATGCTTGCTAGATGACAATAAGCTCATCCCCTATTTAGACACACCTTCCACCTCTCCGAGTAGGTAATACAGGCGTCACATGATATTGTAAATCCAAGTTTGTAGTTACTTGCCTACAAAGCTTTTTCTCTAGAAATGCTTTAAAATTACCGAAAAATACAATCCTTTACGAAGATCCCGCATGTTTATCAAACTCATAGCCGCATACTTCATAATTCAAATAACTGAGAGGAGCCGTAATTAAGATAAAACAGCCAAAATAAAATAATTGCAGAACTTTACAGCTAAGCTTATAATCAACACTAATTTCGATAGTGATTAATTTTAGGTTCAATCGTCTATGATTCCACCTAATCTGACTAAACTGTGGTACAACAGAACAGAATAGAACAACTGCACATTTTACTAAGTTTAGTAACTTTAATAATTTTAGAGCTAATTAACTATACCTACTATGGCGCCGACATAATAAGGAATGTTCATTTGACATTTTTAAATCTAATTTTACTAAACTTTAGTTAGTTTGTTGTACAAAAGAATTGCGACCAATGTCTATCAATAGTGAAGATAAGTTAATTACAATTTTACTAAATATATTAAACAACCATATTGTAAAATAAATATCACAACTAAAATCAAGATAATTTGAAAGAGTTTTTCGAAGTACCTACCTTTAATAAAATAATAAATAGACGCTAAAAACTACCTTTATCGCAAGGGTCAGGTTGGGAAAAGGGTTAGGTTCGGCACAAATATAGTTTTATTTTTCAAGTTCCTAACCTAACCCCCGACGGGGTTAGGATTTTGGGTCAGGTTAGGAATAAACCGGAAAAATAATAAATTCTACATCAACTTTTAATTAATTGATGAAAATTACTTATGTGCATATGTAAAATATTTTAAATAAAGCGTACGAGAATTTTTGCGAAAAATACACAAGCTGTCATTACGCAAATCGTAAAACTAAATTGGCATAGATCGTTTGCAATATAACAACCGTATAAGTTGACATCTTACTCTTTTTTGGAAGCCTTTTAATATAATCTGGATTTCAATTCAAAATATACGGCTTTAATTAATTTATTTACTTTATAAATTTATTTAAACACAGTCAATGTGGCTCACAGATTAAATCCGAAATACCATCATGTCAATTATCAATATATATAAAAGAAGGAATAATATATAAAAGAAGTAATTAAAAATTCATAGTATGACGAATAAATACAAGTGCAGATAAGTTAGACCAAACTAAATTACATTATAATAATAGAAATAGAAAATAAAATTCAAATAACGTAAATACAAAATGAAATCACAATGTCAGTAATTATAAATTTTGAAATCATCAAACTACATATTTAGATTGCCCATTTGTTATTTTCGCTTTGGATTCTTTTTCTTTGATTGCGGCTTCCAGGCAGAATTATCTCTGTAGAGAAACTTGGAAAGTGGAAGTGTTGTACGGGATACTTATTGATTGCGTAACAAAGTACTTAAATGAGTGTTGTAAACTTTATTTACGCGAATTAGTATTAGAGAGAAAAATATTAGATTTTTAATACATTTATTGTTAGATTTACTTATGTATTAAATTTCTGTTGACTATTTTTATATATTTTTGTTACTATTTGATAGAGAGATGAGAATCATGCATGATGGTACGGAATTTTGCGAATGCTCGCCTGGCTAGCTACCACCCTCAAGTATAAAATGTGTCGCCAAGCACCTATCAGTATGTTCCAGCAGCTGCCCTTAATAGACAGTAATTTCTTGGTTAGCCTGAACAATATATATCTTCGACCATATCATCACTTACCATCAGGTTAGATAGAGATCAAAGGCTAGCTAATAAAATAAATAAAGGAATGTGTCACCCAACCACAACTTATATATTTAGTTTTTAATGTACGAGTATGCATTATAATTTCAACCTAAGAATGGAATTAGAGTCAAGGTGATAATAATATATAAAATTGAGTATTTTATTCTCCTTGTTGAATTTCATCACATTTTTTACATTATCGTGATGGAATATCATACGAGGCCCATCTGGTGTAAAGCGGTAACCTCTGCCTGAAACAAATGCAGTTCGTCACAAATGGCGAACTGCACTGCGCCCATCACGCTGAGATATAAAGATTTAAAGTCTCATATGCCTGTACTTTTACCGGCATCTATACCCATAAATTGGAACACGGTATTACTGCTAAGTGATAGAAATAAGTACTCTGGCAGTACCCCGGACCATCTCGCATAACGAAGTCTTCTTATAGTATTTTTTAAATGTCCTTCCTATACCTGCATAATGTGGAAATTCCTCCCATGTTAATTCGGAGCAGCTACAACATAGTTACAGTAGGCAGCGTAGGTGTGATGCCCCGGGCACGGTAATTTTATATATACAGTATTTCAACTTCATAGAAACGGACGAAACGCGAATTATACCTACGCGCCTCGATCTCGGCCGCGTTCAGTACGCAGACAGTCGCGTCTGTGCCGCAGTGACGAATGGACGGTGTGTTATTTTTTTAACAATAAACGCGCGATATTTGCACTAAAAATAAGTTTATGTACATATTACATATATAATATGACGAGTAGGATATATTGTGCTGTTTTTGGTTGCATGAATTCGTCAAAAACGCATCAGAGCTAACTTTTTTTAGATAACCTGACACTGAAAGGTAATACTTTATAGTAAGTAACTTATTAGTAAGTAAAATTATATTATAGTCTACATAGTTGACGGTACAAAATGTCTGTCTTTTTAATGGACAAGTATTTCCTTTAATCCCCGAAAAAAAATGTCTCGATAGATAAAAAAGTGAATAGAGGAAAGGAAAGTGATTGACACGAGTGAAATAGGACTAAGCTATATATTAGAATGCAGATTTTTTATACCTTAAAATTTAAAATAAGCATTTCGTACGTCTCACAAATATTTTTGGGTTGCAGACTGATTTTTTATACAAATATAAACATGTTTTTTTAATTAAATCTACCTACTAGTCAATAAACAACAAGCATTTTGAGTGAACACTTCCTGTTCATTTCACTAAAAATTTTATTTGTATATATAAAAAAAGTATATTTACAATCACAAAACTAAATGGAAACTTAAAGTAGGCAAATGTAATTAAAATGCTGGAGGCGGGTAGCCCTATCGCATGTCTACGTACCGCGCGGCTGTAGGTACTTATTTCAACGACAGAGCTGAGTTAAGATACTGTATAGATAACATTACCGTGCCCCGGGTGTTACTTCATAGACGACGGTGATCGTTTTCCATCAGGCGCCTAATTTGCTTTTTTACGTATTTTGTTTACCATGTTATTGTCGTCATTTTGATAGCTTTACATGATTGGTTAACTTTCATAACAGAGAAAAAGCTATCAAAAAATGCTCTTAAAAACAGAGATTTGCACTTTACAGGGAGTCTAGATCGATTTAAGCCTCTTAAATATGGTACTACAATGTGGTAATTTGGTTTTTTAAAATTTGCTATAGTTTTTATTTTAATCTATAATTACTGTTGAGGCGCATACGGCCTTTTAGCACAAGCTATGTCACGTGCGAATTACTACGTGATCTTTCGTCACTACGAATAGTATGTGGGCGGTACCCGATTTGAGATTAAGGCGCTGTAATTAGACAAATTGTGCATTTTTGAAAGTAAGAAATAAGTACTTTAGAACAATTTATGACATCCATTATTTTATATATGTTTCTTCGATTCTTCCTTCAGATTAATGGCAAAGCAAAACACAATAGCTTAAAATTTTCTCGATACAATATTTAATTTAAAACTGTACCTTTTTGAACTTTACATGGATATATTTGGATAACTACTGTGCATATCAAAATGGGACTTACACAATATGGTAGGGAATGAAATTTGCTAAATATTTGGCAAAGATTTTCTTGATACGACTCATAAATATAATATAAGACCCATTATATAATAATCCAGGGATCAGACTAAATGTCAGCGTACGCGTCGGCCGCTAATCAGTACTATCGTGACCACTGTCAACGTAGGACGCGTGTTTGACTTTCTCAGCAGAGATTCGTATAAATATCAGTTATTTTTTTATCAAAGTACTATTATTATAATAATAAAACTGTTTTATTGTGTTATTCAAGTCAAATAGGTTACTACCATGGGTAACCACAGTAAAAAAGTTGTGAAAAAGAGAGAATGGATACGAGACTTCAAGTTCAAAGAGAAAAACTGAAAAAATAAGGGAACAAATCCGGTAAGTACACACACACCTTCATAATCTTCATTATCGCGGAACAAGTGGACCTATTTTGTGGTGATCTGAGCGAATTTACAAAAGTCGCATTACATGTTAGTAGGGGAGAATTGGGGGTTCTGCATCTGCATCGCTCTCGCTTCGCTCGAGCTCGCGATGCATGACCCCCAATTCTCTCCGTTATATAGATCACAACTGGCATTCTTCTTGATATCAATGGGCTAAGTTCGGATCGAGCTGTTTGCACAATCGTCCATCCTTATTGTAACTTTACAAGATTTAAGGATTCTAAGAGTGCTTATGCATTAGGCACCCCTAGTTATTTTTAATCCGAACGGTTATTTTTTAAAATTAAATAGGATAGGATTTTATTAAAAAGATAGGTAATTTTAAAAACATTTATTTTCTACATTCCATTTCTGAAGACAAATTACATTTCTTAGAGCACAGTATGAAGTATGATATACACAACAATAAACATCGGAACATGAAATATACTTTCTATACAAACTTAGTAAACTAGGGCAACCATAATCCTCTAGATCGAAAATACACTTACTAATTCCGTCATACATTATATTATCTTGTTCTAATATTTTCCTTAGCCATCTAACTTTTTCTGAACCTTTGACATATATTTTACAGTTCCTTAAAATTTCTGCAATATAAATCTTATGATAATTATACGGTATAAGTCCTTCTTTCCAATAAATGTGTCTATTTCTTTCAATCCAGCATACTTGTCTTTTTTCTGTTTTTGTTAAGTCATAAAACGGGAAGGGTGGCTTAAATACAAGATTTATTATTTGTTTATCAAATTGTAGTGCTATTTCTTTTACAATGAATTCATTAGAATCAGTTTTGAAACCTTGTACGTCTACAATTGCATTCATGTTAGTTTACGTACAATATTACTTAGTGGTTTGTATTCAACAAGCCGGTCGTTCACAATAAGGCAATAGGCTGCTGTATTATTTGGAATTTCTTGGGCACTTTCAATTTCTAAACGTACATCCACTGGTCCTGATTTTAAATTTTCATTTTGTCGTGAACAGTCTATTATAAACAAAGGAGCTTTCTCTTTAAATTCGTTAATGTTTAACAACGGATCAGCTGGGAGGTTGTAATAAGACTGACGGAATTTGGCATATAATTCGTATAATATATTATACTTATTTTCATCGAACTTTATGTTTAGTGAATCATAAGGATAATATTGGGAATTTAAAAATAATGTAACGTTAGTCAAATTACAGTGATCAAATGTAGAACTATCTTTAGTTTTGTTATTTTTTCTACTAGTTTGTAAACCAAATATAACATATCGAGGCTTTTCTAATTGAGAAGCCGTTTTTACAGACCATGAATGCTTTGTGGTTCTTGGCAACAAAGGATATTCATATAAGTCCCAATTTCTAAAAGCCATTTGTATAGGTTTATCTTTTTCTAGAAATTTAAGTAATGAAAGCCTTTCTCGGTCAGAAACTTTCACATGTGGTACGCGCCATTGAACTCTCAGTATATCTATTTCAATACTGTCATCTTTATCAATAATAACACTGTTATAGTTAGTGCTGCTTCTATTAAGTACCAGTTCATGTTTGCAGTTTAAAATTATTCTATTATAATCTTCAGCAAACCCTAACATTTTATTAAGTGGTATAACAACACTAAAGAAATCATCTTTGGAATTTTGACCATTTATATTCCAACCCCATACAGCAGCAACTTTGCTCTCACCGTAATTCATAGAAATATATGATTTTATAGTAGAAGAAATTCCAGAGTTCCTGATACGATCTATTTCTACGCCATTTATTTCATATCGAATGTCTTGAAACAGATATGATATTGGATTATTAGTAAAATTGACAGGTTTTTTAGTAGGATGGCCTGCAGCATCTTTTCCAGTTACCGTAGCACGTCCTTCGATGTAAATAGAGCTGGCAGATGGTAGTACATATATGTCTTGTTGTTGGATAGATATGCGTATTTCATCATTGGCTTTAAAACTGTTATTGTATGGATTATATGTATGTATTTCGTAACTCTCAATAGAGTTGTCGAAATGTGGTGAATTATCAATATCGAGAATATTCATATTTTGAAACCCAGAGCTCGTAAAAAATCTTTATTCTTTTTTGTTATTTTTTTTACTTTGGGATTTCTGATACGTCTATGCCTTTTGAAAGCATAGCTGATAATACCGTTTTTTAATTTTGGTTTTGGTGATATAATATTATATTTTTTTGTGTTTTGACCAAATACAATCATTTCTGCTTGCGTAGATGAAGGCTCATCTGAATTTCTTCTGCACCGAAATCAATGAGATTGCCTTCTTGATCAACAACTTTTACTGTAATTGATGATATGTTGTTGTCTTTTACGGGAAAATATATAATATTTTTAGGTTTTTCAATAAACCGAAAGCTTGGAGGAACGTTTGGTACAAATTCATAAATAATGTGGGAAGATAAACCATTAATGTACGAGCCGTGTATTAAATCACATTCGATCCTTATGACTGTTGTTGGAAGAATGTTCACTGGATTCTCTGATACATGCCATTTATTAGCTTCTAGTATTTCTTTTCGAAAACCTAACATGTTTCCCATACTATTTATTACTTGGAAATTAACAGGTTTTGTGCAAAAAAGAGAACATTTTGCAGTATTTGAATTGGATTCAATATTGAGTTCACAGTCATCCAATTTGCTATTTAAATAGTCGGCAATGTCTTGTAAATCATAATTTCCATTTGGAATTTTTAATCTTTTATTTTTTTCACCGTAACTAAATATATTGTTAACATCTGATATATTTGGTATAACATTGAAAACAGAGAAATATAATAATCCGCACTCATAGCTATGATTTAAAGATAGAGGTGGATGAAAAGTGGTTTCTAATATAGATTTCTTTCCAGAAAAACTTAATGAGATAGACATAGTCGTAGACTGTTCTACAATTTATACTAAACTGGAGAAAACATAAAACACATCCACTATTTATTTGTTTGTATTACACCAAAACTGTTCTAAAAATTTAAGGCATAAATGACCGCAGTTATACGTATTATTTTTTTGATGATTATTATAGTTATATAGAATGTTTCCCTTCATCATATATTTTATAAATTCCTTAGGCGGCCTCAAGTTCCCATAGCTATCAAAATATTCAATGTAATCGTCAATTTTCACATAGGCTACCCAATGAGTTCCAGGATTTATTGAGCTATCTAAATTGACGACACCACACTCAATAGGATATGGTCTTTTAGGTAAATTATCTCTCATAAAAACACCTCTAAAGTAAGGAATATTATTACAATATTTCAATAAATCTATATTTGTAAGAGCCCGACTAGGCAACCGTTGATTTAGTTTTTTTTTTTTTTAGATAAGTATAATCCAAAACCTTTTTTATATGGTTTAATGCATAGCCCTTTGCCTATAGTTAAACCTTCCAATTTATCATGATGTCTCTTTAACTCCGAAAGACGTTTTTTTGCAGCTTTGTATTCGTTGTACGTTTTAAGGATTCCGGATACTCCACCAGCCAGACTTCCAGCAGCTGATAATCCCGCAAAAATAGGTATTAAAGGAAGAACACCTCCTGATTTTGGTAAAGGAATAATTCGTGGTAGTTTAATAGGTAAATCTTTCGTTAAATCTTTTGCTGCAGCAAATGCCAGTTCTATTGCCATTTTTTTACATTTTGGTTTCATTTTACGAATCTGCTTTTTAGTGTGAGATACAATGCTTTTAAAATTCTTTTTCATTCCAGAACCAGAAGCAACTTTGGCCAACATTGCTTTATTAACCAATGAAGCTGCTATTTTTTCTCCGGGACTAGCATTAGCAGAAGTAGTCCGTGTCTTCGCCATTTTTAGTAAAATTATATCTGCCTTACGCCGTTTATGTAAATTAGATGAATTATTGTAGGCTATATCGTGTTGTTTGCAATATTCGTCCAGCTGATTGATGCCTTTATCCCCACGAGCCAGTCTTTCTTTTAAGCGAGTTCCTGGTCCACAGAAATTATATCCTGGTAGATGAAGTTCAAATGGCAATTTGTTGATTAATCTATTCAGAAGACTATCTTCCGTCATAACCAGATGGAGACTGAATTACAATTATGTATAATCAATCTTTATAAAACATTCGTTTTGTTAATCCAACTGTTTTCACTGGAAGGGAACCCGAGCCATTTAACGTAACACCTTTTAGCTTTTTTTTTCAAAACTTTTTCGACAAGATAAACATCAGGGTGCTGAGTTTTTTGTAGTTCTTGTATATAAAATGCACCTAGTATTGGACGATGCCTCATGTCCGCTAATAAATAAGTTATTGGGTCAGTGTTTTGCACTTTGATGATTTTGAAAATTTCTGTTGACCAATTCGGCGTATACCCTTTTTCAAATGTGCCTTTATATTTACTTATGCGCACATAATCATTGGCATTCAATTTCTTTCTATATTTTTCTTTAGGGATAGAGGTAAGATTCTTTTTGAACCTCTCCAGTAATATATCTTTATTTTTTTGTTTTACTTGTGCTGGAGACATACCAATTGTTCTATGAATGGTATTGTTGTATATGTCAATCACTTTATTAAGAACTTCGTCATACCATATATAGTTTCCTCTGAAACTGAATTCTTTGTAGAGCTTATTTTTCAATGTTCGGATTAATCTTTCTACAATAGATGCTTTTTTAGTAGAGTAAGTGGAGTAGTGATTTATTTTATAACTATCCACAATTTTTTTGAATTTGTCATTATAGAACTCATTGCCTCTGTCCGTTTGTAGGTGTTTAGGCACTCGTCCTTTATGTAATAAAGATTGAAAAGCTCGAGTGACAACTTCTTTTTTTTTACTTTTCAGTGGATATGCCCATGCGTACTTTGAAAAAGTATCGATAACGGCTAAAATAAAATTATGACCACCGTTAAATTTAGAAACAGCTTGCATATCTATTAAATCAGCTTGCCAAAGGTCATCAATATCTTTCATCACAACATGTCTTCGAGGAAAATTTACCCTTGCATATTTATGAATCTCATTTACCACACTTTTTTTGCTCATGTTTATTATAATGTTTAAATATTACTTCTAATTTATTAACTCGATTATTTAATTCAATAAGCAAGTTTGTGTTAGATGAAATTTTATTCAAAATATTAATGAGAGATTTATCAACATATTCTTTGGTTGCGCTGTCATTCAGATCAATTGGATGTTCCAAATTTTTAAGGATCTTATTTTGGGCGTTTAAATTTCCATCACTAGATTGTTTTATAGAACATTCGCTTTGGATTATATAATCTTTTTTCTGTTTTTTATATAGGTGATGGCCGAATTTGTTGACATTCATGTTTGAATGATTCTTAAAGACTAAACAAATATTCGCAACGCTTAGTCATTTTATTCTTTAATTATACCAGCTTCTTTTAACTCTTCTATGATTGAAATAATTTCATTGTCATGATTACTGTTACCAGCATCTCTAGATGCCACCAAAAGCATAAGTCTTTCAATTAATTCATTAGGATCGTCCCAATAAATAAAATCTGTATTTGATTTATAGGTTTTTTTAAAACTTGGGGATTTAACTCCAGTTCCACGCTTGATAGCTTTGTTTTCCACTTCATCTCGATCAAAAAATAAGGGTTTTATAATTTGGCAGTACTTCATGCTTTTGTCTCCTCTTATTTGGCCTAAACGATTAAAATCTCTTTTGTGAGCATTAGTATTGTGTAACATATCTTTATAAACTATTTTATCTCTCTCTGTTACCAAATTTAAATCCGGCTTTTTTTTAAATAAAAGTTCCTTAATACCAGGTGTCATTTCGTAGTTTATATTTCCAAGGGTCATTAAAGAAATTTCATTGTCGCTAGAAGTTTTACCAAAAACCTTAAAAGAGATTGGTATGTTTCCCATGAATAATTGCTTGTTTTCATCCCGTACTCCAAATGGTACATTTAATGTATTATTTTCATCAAGCAAATTTTGTTTTTCTAATATTGATAGAAGGGGAGTGTCTAAATTGGTTACTTTTTTTTCATTTTTAAATGGCGTTGAATGTATTTGTTTTTCTGATTCACTATCGGTTAATGTATTTTCACTTTTAGCAGAGTTATAGCTTTGAAATTTGTCGTCGGGTGAACCGTTGGAATAATTACACAGTGATGAATCATTTGTATCAAAAGTGCATTTAATATCACTTTTATATGAATTAGATTCAGCCATTTTATTAAGAGGATCAGTGAGAGGTTTAAATATTTTATTTAAATTTAAGTTTGTGTTGTCTTCTTCATCCTTTATTTGTTTTATTTTGTTTTTAATTGTTTTAACTGAGGCGAGTATTTGGTGTTTCCATTTTTTTTCCATGTTTTATAACGATGTTACCACATCCATTAAATTATAAGAAATGATGACTTTAGTAGTTATGACTTGTATTTAAATGAAATCAATCGAACTTAATAAATGTATCAAATCCACTTCTGTATCTACCATTATTTAATTCACTATATTTATCTATAATTAAGAATGAGTGCGGATAAGTCCATGTTTTTAAACATATGTTTTTAAATTTGGACCAATCAATGTCTGAATTAACATGTTCATTATAAATATGTTTTAAATTTATATCATCCTGTTTAAAAATTATTAAAAAGTTTGCATTATCTCGTATTAATTGTTTTGGTATTTTCGAATAAGTTTGGGACAAGTAAAAGCAATCTATATTTTTATGCCGTCCCATTGAAAAATAGTTACGTATATTTGTCTGATTCTCGCATGCCACATCGTCAAAAATAAAAACAGAATTTGGTAAAGCAATATCCGGGTCAATAACGTCTTTGTTATCATTAAATATGTTAAATTTTATATCTGGAATTTGATTCAAGATTTCATTTAAAAAGCAGTATTTTGGTTGAAATGTGGTTTTTGAATACAGATAAACATTCTTAAATTTTAAGCCGTTTTTATGTAATAATAAGCCTATCATTACATTGGTCTTTCCACAATTAGATGGACCGCAAATTAGACAGCGAATCGTATTGGGAAGTAATACGCTATGTCTGTTAATTCCGGAATGTGATTTTACTTCTATGTTGTTAATTTCTAAAGTTGTGGGTTGCTTTATCAACCTCATAATGATATCTGACAATACTGTATAGGGTATTTATATTAAATAGATAAATCATTACAATGTCCATTTCTATTGATCGAATGTTAGCGGTTCTAATGTTTGCTTTCCAAGAAATTTAGCTTTTAAAAACAACCTTTGTCCACGTGATCTATTACCAAAAAAGGTAAGTACCTAGTTATATTTTAGTTATTATTTTTGTAATACTTATTAATTCATTGTTGCACCAGCTCCACTGTATAGCAGACAAATTTGCATTGCACTGTTGGTTTACATATATCCTGATTTTGGTAAGTGTTTATTTTAACTTTTTACTAATAATATCAGTTAAAACTAATTGGTAGTTCATATGAAGGTTAATTTAATAAGTATTATTTTATTTTGTTACAGAAACAATGACAAGCATAGTTTTTGCTGACGCTGATCCTTTCTATCTACAAGAGGCTCAAGACATGAATTTAATCTGGAACAGTCATGAACACGATAGAGATATTGTTCGAGAAAATAAAGAAACCAATACAAAAAATAAATCATTCAAAACAATTCATAAGAAAGGAAAGTTAAGTTTTAAGAAAAAAATATCACCAGATTCATCATTCGTTGTCAGAAAAATACCAGGAAAAGGACATCACTTAATAAAAATTGAAATCAGTGAAATTAACACCCTAGCAAGTGATGATTGTTGTGTAAGTGTGCAGTATGTAGTTGAGGATAAATATGATAACATTTTAGACGCAACGCAAGATTTAATAAGTAAGATGACAAAAAAGTTATGTGTCCCAGAACCTTTATAAATCTATCTAATTGTATTTATTGATATTTTATTTTATTGTAATATTATTGAATATATAACCTAATAAACATAGTTACGAGTCACGTACTTGTTTTATTTATCTTGCTTACGCAGGGTTTACCTACACATTATTTCGGTGACCGATGTAAATCTGGATTCGGTCGAACACTAACAATAATCTTATAAAATCAGACAGGAATTAGGATAGGTTAAGAAAAATGCAAGGAATGATATTTTATGCGATTTCAATTTATTTCATATATATTTCACATATATTATATATAGCAAATTATAACTTTTACCAGTAAATCAAGACTTACAGACTATATAACTTTACAAATGTATTACTTATAAATATATATATATAGTTATTATGTTAGGAATTATAGTAAACATTTACCAAAATAAAACGGTTTTCAGTTGACAAGATATATAATTTTGTCATTATTTACAGTTCAATGTTGCTTTTAAATGTCACTTTTATTATTATGATATATTTCTAATATAATACAATATTATTATAATATATTGCTGTAATGTCCCCAAGGTACAGTTTTTACTATATCTTTCGTGATCTGTCTCTTATCATCTGATTTATTTAAAATCAATTTATTCAACCTCTGAGTAAATATTTTATGATTAATTGATTTAATAATGTACATACTATCTCTAAAATCAATATTCCTAAACAAACATCGTTTATATTTTGCCATGTCAAGTTTCCTCGTTACACATTTTTTTGTGCCTTTGGCTTTCTTAAGTGAAGATGTTTCAGTATTTATGCAATAAAGTTTTGCGCGAAGTCCTGTGAATTCTGTAATTAACTCACCAGCCATTTCATCTTTAAAATATCCAGGTTGTTTAATATTAACATGAGGTATACCATATACATTATCTTCTTTAAAATTACTAGTGTCAAAGTATTGTAGGTTAAGTTTCATATCCTTGTAGAAATCATCAGTCCTTATCAAATATAAAAGACTATCAGTATCTGTGTAGCAAAGGCATATATTTTCTCCATACATTTTTTTCATAATCGCATAATGGAATCTATATAAATGTCTCTTCGCGAGTTCTAGAACAGTAAAGCCAATATATATTGGTCGGTCTAGATTGATTTGTGTTGGCTGCATTTGAATAGCTACCAAATTTTCTGTAAAAATCGAGAGATTCATAAAATTTGGCGCACTTATATATTTTTCAGCGCCGCAAATTTTATTAGTTCTGTTAGAACAATCTTTCCATACATTAACTAGTTTTACATCAACTTGATTTCTTTTGTTTTCTATCGTTTTACCAAATATAGAGTTATTCTGTTTTTTAAAAAAATCCCTTTCAAATTCGGAAGTTGCATTTTGTCGCAACAATGTGTTTAATTCAATGTAAGGTTTTAGAAATTGTTTCTGATCGAAAGCCAATACTCTGTGTATTTTTAATAGTACAAGTCCGTTTCTCAAACATTCTTTTAAATGAGTATAATGTATGACATATTTATATTTATTATGTAGGTTTGCTATTAGCTTTTGAGATTTTCCATTAGGCGGAATACATTTTTCTGGCGCGAATGGTAAATCAGAATGATGATCATGTATTTGTGGAGGATATTCAAGGTCCACTTCAAGTATGTATCCGCGATTGTTACTATCTGGTATCGATTCAATGTTGTTAAGGGTTTTAATTTCGTCTTCATTTAGAAAGGAAAAATTATTGGTAGGAAGACATTTCATCATCGTATATCCATAAAGATTTACACAATCGAGGTACATTAGATAAGAATTGGGCTCGTATTTATTGTAATTAGACAAATATTTATTATTTGCTTTAGCATTTCTGAGAGAACATTGTGCTAAACCTCCTCTAATGCCTTTTTCAAGCATTTGATACATTTCAACATCGGAAATTAAATCAAGCTCAACTTTTGTAAACAATAACATGGCATCCCAACTTAATGAAGGTGATGATACATAATGACAAGGATCTAAGTTGTAGTAAGTCAAGCTCATTGTTCTGAATTTTTCAAAAACGTCACATAATAATAATACATCGCATTTTAAATATAAATCGGTGTATTCCCCTAAATCTTTTATGTTAAATTCATTCCAAATAGTTTGCGCATGTTCGTAATCTTTATCTGATATATCTTCAGAAGAAAGCCTATTAAAAAAACTACTCTTGTCAGGAAGATTTGGTTCATTATAGCGTTCCATCGAATTCAAATAATCATAGCAATATACTCCTTTTTGACACAATAAATCAAACGATTTACTATCAGGATAATATTTTTTTAAATTTTTAAAGTCACTTTTCTGCAGTGTTTTTACTAACTTATCCAAGCCGCAACTAAGAAAATTGAACGAATCAATAAATTTCAACTGAGCGGCATTGTTGGAATCAATTGGTATAAACTTTGTGATTGATATGTATTTTTCCTTTGTTTTTGAAATAAGATTAATACGTCCTATGATCGCAGATAGCTCGGTAATAAATAAATGACAGTCATATCCGGAAAGATTGTGGAATATGATTGGAATAAATTTACATGTCCTAGCATTCAAATTACATCCCACGTGACTCGGACCTAAATAAGCTGAATCAAAATGATCGTGGTCTGCGCATTTTACGTCATCAGCTACAAATTCCTTTTTACACAAGTGACAGATGGTAGCATGTTTAAACGATGCCAGCTCATTTTCAGTTAGCGGCATCATTTCATGTTTAATTGATATAATTTGATATAATTCCATTACATCATTAGTTAGAGCTTCAATAAATTTTTTTACACAATTTGGGCCCCGATAAGACACAAATTTGTTTAGACTCGGTTTAGACTCACAGCATATGTAATAAGCAAAGCAAGTCGCTTGATGTATTTGCACGTTCTCAACATGTTGTGATTTGCTTTTATCCGAATATTCTTTAAGCAAACTTTCAAAATCACCATATATTACGAAAGGAATTCTACGAGTTCGTTCAACATGCGAAAATAATAACTTACTACCTGGTTGAGGCAGAATTGTTTTTACTCTAGCGCAATCGTGATTTACCAGTTTTTCTTGCGATGGAAAATAAATAAAACATTCGTCACACAAAAAAATTCTGCATTTATGTTGTGTAAGTTGTCTATGTACAAGCTTTCCGAAATCTTTTATCAAACAGAAATGGTTTTTCCCGTTTATCTCAATGAGGAGCAGGCTAATATGCGTCAACTTACGATGTTTTGTTTTGTAGAGGGGACCAGATACTATATTGTTTTTATCCAAACCGTACACATTTACCGAAATTAAAGGATTTATCTTTTCGAATATTTTAATATCATTTAAACTCAAAGGAAAAGTCATTCCTGAAGTGTTCAGAATATGTTTATAATGTGGATATGACGACACTCTATTTGGATTATTTTTTGCTGGATACATATGCGCAATTATGCTCCATAAGAAACATCGATCATCTTTGTTTTGAATGTTTAAACATGATTTGGTGTTTTGAATTTCTCGCGGCAATTTCACGTATGAGCCCGCCCGTAATGGATTGTATTGATTAATATTTAATTCTAAATGACTGATAGAATTTAGTGTCCAACCACTCCCCGACATTTCGAATTCTGAACATTTCGTTATCAGCTTTTGGACACATGTTTTATAAAACGATATCAAATCAGAGTTGTAAAAAATCTTTACAAATGGCACATTAAATGACTTAAGGGCTTTTTCATCATTTTTAGGTAAATAATATGACACAAAAAATTCCATGTTGACTTTTAATGCATTGTGTTGGATCAATGATTTTTTTATTAATTGTAAAACTGAAGTAGAGGCTTTATTCAAAAATTCCTCAGGCAGCATATTATTCGAAATAGGGTTTATTTTATAACTTACAATTCTAGATTTAAATGCACTAGCTATAATCTGCACATCTGGGAACTCAGAGTTGATCAAACAGTTTGATTTATGAATACTACTTTTATAATGCGACGAGATACGAGACACCTCAATATTACACTCTCTACAATATACCATTTTGCCTCACTTGTTCCTTAGTAGGTATACTTGATAACAAACTTGAACTGATAAAAAATATTAAAAAATATAGGTAAATATTTGAGGTATTTACTTAATATAATAGTTGCATGAATTGATATGAAGCGATTAACCTGCCTAGATGTCGGTAATAATATAAATGCATAGTTTCGTAATCTGAGATTTAATTTTACTGTTTGCAATTAGTTTTCAGTAGTATATTTCAGTATTTCAGTTTCTATATTTAAATTTTTCAATATTCCAATATTTCAATATTCCAATATTTCTCATTTATAGTTTTGCTGTAAATAAAACAATCATTAGACATAACATAATAATAACCAGTTAAAATTTTATTCATGAAAATAAAACTTACATTTGTTGATTAAAAAGTATTGTAAATGCTTTCCTATTATAAGGTATAAATAAAATAAAGATAACAGTTAAGTAAAGATAGCTAGATAAAAGTGAAATAATTGAATATTATTGCGTCAGTATGTTAGAACATATTGTTCATTGCGGTATCATGGGATACTTAAATGTATAGTTTGGTAATCCTAGTTTGCAATTTACTGTGTAGATATTATTATAATGTTTGCAATTAGTATTTCAGTTTCTATATTTCAATTTTTCAATATTTCAATTTTCAATATTTCAATATTTCAATATTTCTCATTTTTAGTTTTGCTGTAAATAAAACAATTATTAGACACAAAATAAGAATAACCATTTCAAATTTTATTCATAAAATCTAAAACTAACATTAACTAATTCAAAAGTAGTATATATGCAAGTAATTACCTATTATAAGGTAGAAATAAAAATATCAAGGTAATATAATAAAGTAAAGACAAAATGAAACAATTGCGATTGTACCAATCTGTTAAAACATACTGTTCAATGTAATTTCATGGGATACATTATTGGCTGTATAGCCTTGAATTCATTTTTCCCGGCTTCTACAAGTGTTGACAATGCGCGCCATACAGGTGTTTGGGTGTCAGTACACAATTTTAAAGTAACCAGGGCTCTTTTCCAACGTTCTTCGCTAGGCTGACATTCAGCTTCTCGGGAATTATAGACCCTTAACTCGACGTAATACTCCCCGCCACGTGTGAGATCTCGTTGTGTTGTATACCCGCTCGTTCCGCGCTGTGAAAAGAAGCTCCGCAATGTAGCCGCACGCGCTGGTTTCACCTTGCTGCTTTCTCCGATCTCCTGAAAAAAAATCAAACAAATAATAAGTGACCTTCATACGTAACAGTTTATTGATATAACTGCTGTAACAAAAGTAAGTTACATAAATGTTTACAAAAATAATCTAGCCTGCATTAAACAACGCTTATCCACCATCGTAACTAAAAAAATACCCTGCCTAAGAGGGCCATGGTGCCGTAAACAATCATCACACACACACACACTGAGTATCACACCCATAAAAATAAGTAAACGAGCGAATAATATTTTTTCATTACCTGTGTAATCGAGGGCTGCGCCAGAGGTAATTCTACGTCATCCGTGTCCGAGCCAAAGAAATGGGATGTCGTCAACAGTTCTGTTGACACCGCCGCTGGCAGTTTTTTCTTTCTCGATGAAGACCCAGCGCCGCTGCTAGCCGTCCGTTTCTTTGATGCGCCTCCGTCTTTCTTCTTTTCTTGAGCCACCTTTTTTGCAGGAGGTTGTGGTGTAGGTGGAGGTGCTACAGGCTCGGACCCCGCCGGTGTTTCGTCGTCCGATACATCAATCTCATCGGCCCAGAAAGGATTTTGCGACCAGCCCGGCCTGAAAGCAATAATTTAAAATAATTATAATAGAAGATAACTTCGCAACGAGTTAACACAACATTGTTTCTGAACATTGTTTTAGCCTAGCATAGCAAAATGCTTTATAAATAAAAAATCCATGAGTTAACACAAGTTAGTTTGCCGATCAACACAGGTACCTAAGTCACATTACACTTTATACGTTTACATCCTCACACTCACAGTCCACACTTAGTTCAATGACTTGTATAGCGGGTGCCAGAAACATTCACTTCACTCATAATCTCACCTTGAACCAGAAATACAAATTTCCCTTGGGGAAGTAAATTGAGCTTCTGTCAGGAATCGAACCCGAAACTCCCGGTGTAGAAGGCAATTACTTAACAACTACGCCAGCATGGCATCTAATTTTTTTCACCGAAGTTATAAGGCAATTTGCACTCACTAATAATTCATTCATACTAACAATAAATACTTTAAGGTCACTTACTTACATAGTTAGGTTCCTTGAAGTTCCGAATATGTAAATAACTGCACTTTTTTTGGATGCTGGAGCGTCGTCGCCCACCACTGAATATCCGCTTTTAAATGTAGATGCACCAAATCAGTCCTATTTATAATCTCATTTTATAAAGATGCATTCACAAGTCGAATCTTGACTAAAACGTACAAAAATAAAAAAACAGAAAGGTTAAAGTTTTAACGATTGTATACCTTAACGATCTTGTAAACAAAGTTCATTTCATCTTGTCAACCGATAAACAAATCTGAATGAGACTTTATGCTGTCGTCAAGGGATGTAAAGCGATGACTGCTGCACATTCTCGAGCAACTGGAGACAAAAATCCTATAAGGAAGTGGCAGGTACTTATACCAATTACGAGTCTTTTAAATTACAGATCTCACTTAACTGGTAAACAACATATTTCAATTGATCACCAGTAATGAGAGAACCTCTCGAATAAAACAATGCTTTTTATGAAAATCCTTATAACTAAATCTTTTAGATATTAGTAGCGAAACAAACATCAATAAGTCGATTTGTATTTTTTGACGATACTAAAAATGTATTGCTACTTAAGTAAATATTTAAAAATCACATAATGTTCTGATCACTACTGTTACCTATTTAGTATTTTTATTAGACATTAATATGTAGGTACCTACGTTAAATTTTAACCAAAACGTATATTATAATTTTAATTATGTAAAATCATGAAACGAAGGTTGTATCTTTGAACCATAGGCCGTCATTTATTTATTTATTCATTATAATCAATCTCTTTTTTAACTTTTTTTATTTTCTATACAAGATGATTACTACAAAACATCAAAAGAACCAAAAGCCCGTAAAGTAACCTATGGATAGTGACAATGGAGTCTTATCGCTAAGAGAAATTCTTTTCAGAAATATTTGTATCGATATAATCACAGTAATATTGTTGTTTGCTAAGAAGCTATTTAATAGTATAGATAGTGAAAAGTATAGATATCTTAGAAAATACTAAAAACAAAAACTTTTAAACTCATAGCCCACACTAAATTCATAGACTTGTATCTTAGGTGCTAGAAACATTCACTTCTTCACACACACACACACAATGACACCCAGAACCAGAAGTGCATATTTTCCTTGATGAGGAGATTTATGCTACTGTCGGGAATCAAACCTAGTACCCGCAACATAGAAGACAAGAACTTACCAACTACGTCAACATGACAGTCTGACTAATCGTATCTTTGATAAAAAAATATGACGAAAAAAATATCGTTGAATCACGTACGCTAGAAAATCCAAATATAGGCTGACTTGATAGCCTAGGTACATAGGACTGCACATATCATTGACATGAGTACAAAATAATAAAATGTAATAATCATAAAAAGTCCCCACTTTATACGTACTCGTACGTACTCTAGGTAACATACCACGGCTGTATAACCCACACTTAAATCGGGATACTATATACCTATGCCTTATAAATGTGTCGGTCGCATCTGTTTCACTAGACAGACAAAGTATTATGTTCTGAACTGATCTGTCTTGAACGGTCTAAAATAAAATGAACTGCTCAGATAAACAAATGCAGACTGACCAGATAAAACGATAGCGGTTTATAAGCTAGAGGGAACCTCGCTTTTTTTAATTCAGTGCGACGAATATAGTGAGCGAACATAATACATGTTGTAAAATGCGCTAACGAGACGATTATAGAGAATAAAAACATCTGACACATGATCCGTGCGCAAACAAGTTGTCGGTTCCCTTGTAATTACAATACTACTTATTAATCGTATGTTTGATGTGGATTGGATAGCAGATAATCGAGAGAATTGGGGGTCATGCATCGCGAGCTCGAGCGTAGCGAGAGCGATGCAGATGCAGAACCCCCAATTCTCCCCTACTCATGTTCTGTGTAACAGGAATTAAGAATTAGATACCAAAAAAAAATTATATATATATATATATATTAAATGTGTATAAGTAGCTACTCTATTGTATTGGGTGTGTACCTGTAAAGATAGATGTATGTATGGAAATAAATAAATAAAATAAAATTACCTAACTAGGTTACTATTTGGTTTTTTTTTATATAAATTCTAATCTCGAAAAAGGTCTTGCGAGTTGTTGCCAGTGCTTATGAAATTATTGTATGGTCTTATGATGGAGGTAATTATATTTCAGTGTACTCTGTATTTTGGTGGACATTTTTATTTATTTATATCTAGATATCTACCTACAACAATTCGATAAGGCTGAGCTATACATTTCTTACCGGTAAGAATCTGCTTTGAAGATTTGAGAAAACTAAACTGGTGTAAATATACCATATATACCCACTTACTTTCATGACAAACCATAAATATATTCATAATACACCTGAGCGAACTAATGTTTGCCGAGTAGATACCGACCTATTCGCTGAATCAAAATAATTATGCCCGCATTGTTGGCAATGCTACTTATAGAATTGTAATGTTTATAACTTAACAGAACTTTGCTTTTTTTTTACTATTCTAATATGCATTGGCATCTTTCGATCAAGCCCTCGCAGAGCCATAATAAGCCACTGTGTACAAGTGCACTAATTACCTCTTTTGTTGATGATCCGCGTGCTAAGTTACATATCAAAGATTGTTCCTGTGTTACGTACCTAGCGTTTTTGACGTTTTGCTCGTCGTCACGACGATATACATACCTAATTTCCTAAATTCAAAAAATCTAGTGGGCACGGTCAATAATATACTTTCCATTTGTAATTTACTTATTAACCTGATTACATTTTATTATTATTTCTTATTTTTTACTTATTTTAATAATACTATTTATTATTTTTCAGATTTAATGCTTCTAGGGACGACAGGTCTGGGGCATCAACATCACTGACTACTCCAACAGCAGTTCACGTCTCAATGCCTGATGAAGCTACTCAGCTACCAAGTTATCTATTATTTGTGTTTATCTAGGGATTGTGAAATTTCGGGATTTACAAGAAAACCGGGATTGCTATAATAGTCCCGGGATTTTTGATAATTATTATAAAATGTGATAACTTTTCTGACTGTTTACACTACTATAAAACGAATGAAATGATGTTTGTTTGTTTTGATCTAATGAAAGAGGTTTATAAACGCCTTTGATAAATTGTTAGGCTTAGACTGGAAATAGGACAAATAGTACGATGTATCATGGTTGTATCCAGGTATCACATAGGTGTAGTGATGCTAGTTGTATTATGCTATAAATATCTTTGTGATGATTACTTGAACTATAAATTAAGCAATTTTTTTTCAGTTGTTCAATACAAAGTACCGTACAATGTCAAGAAGTCATATATATGTCTAAGTGAGTAATCGTGTTTATTATTATTTTGTAAAAATGTATTTCGGTGAAGCAACTATGTTTTTTTCCAGTGAAGCAAGCAAAAATAATACACAATATCGAATGGAATATCAAGAAGATATTAACGTACCAATGTAAGCACGTTTTATCTGAGTTTCAAGAAGTGCTATGTTTTTCACTCGTATCTTGTACACTGAGAAAAAAAATAGGTAACGCAACCCTAATATTTAACCTAATATTAGGGTTTGGTCGGACAACGTAACGTGTCTAGTATCTACAACCGAGTGCGCTAGGTACTACGTGTTCTTTGTTTTACTTACTTACTGGGTAAATATTAACGTTACTCTCTAAGGTAACGTTTACCTATTAATAGGGTGTCCGACCATTAACGTAACGTTAGGTTAAATATATAATACCGAATAATTAGGTATGAATAGAATACCTACTAAAGTTTACCGATACCTTACGACTAACGTTAAAAATACGTACCAAAACGTCAAACGTTACCATTGATAGCAGATTAAATTCATATAATTTATAGGTCAGAATTACTGAATGTATTTTGTATCACTGACCGAGTATGATGAATTAAAAATACCTGTTGTGTGTTATCAAATAGTTTAATGTAACCTATACTGTTACGCAATAATACGTAATTCTAACCATATCGATTAGGCTGCGGTTAATTTGGTAATACGTAATTGCACCATGGATTCGGCTAGATCGACCTAGCTAATAGATTGTAGTAAAGTAGTGTGTTTGTAATTATTACCTAATAAATGCTTTTAAAAAAACCCACTCGACAGGTCTGAATGCAATTAGCCGTATCAAAAGGTTAAGTATACGCGAAATAGTTGGTAGGAGTTACTTTTTTATTATGATACAACAATATTATTAATGAGTAATTGTAAACAAATTACATACGCAAGAAATACGTAGTTGTGCGTATATGATACCCACTTAAACGGTCTCAAGTACCTTAACATATGTGTTGTTCTAATCTAATTGGAATGCTTTTAGTTAAGCGCTAACCAGTTCTTAGGTTATTGTGACCAAGGCAATGGGGCTCTGCAATATTCTGTATACGTTTTGGTTACCTAATAAAATGTTTCAACGACGTCGTGTCTGTGTCGGCGTTGGTGTCTGTGCTGGCATCGGTGTCTGTGCTGGCGTCGGTGTCTGTGTCGGCGTCGATGTCTGTGTCAGCGTCGGTGTCTGTGTCGGCGTCGGTGTCTGTGTCGGCGTTTGTGACTGTGCCGGCGTCGGTGTCTGTGCCGGCGTCGGTGTCTGTGTCGGCGTCGGTGTCTGTGTCGGCGTCGGTGTTTGTGTCGGCGTCGGTGACTGTTTCAGTGTCTGTGCCGGCGTCGGTGTCTGTGTCGGCGTCGGTGTCTGTGTCGGAGTCGGTGTCTGTGCCAGCGTCGGTGTCTGTGCCGGCGTCAGTGTCTGTGCCGGCGTCGGTGTCTGTGTCGGCGTCGGTGTCTGTGTCGGCGTCGGTGTCTGTGTCGGCGTCAGTGTCTGTGTCAGCGTCGGTGTCTGTGCCGGCGTCGGTGTCTGTGCCGGCGTCGGTGTCTGTGTCGGCGTCGGTGTCTGTGTCGGCGTCAGTGTCTGTGTCGGCGTCGGTGTCTGTGTCGGCGTCAGTGTCTGTGCCGGCGTCGGTGTCTGTGTCGGCGTCGGTGTCTGTGTCAGCGTCGGTGTTTGTGTCGGCGTCGGTGTCTGTGTCGGCGTCGGTGTCTGTGTCGGCGTCGGTGTCTGTGTCAGCGTCGGTGACTGTGCCGGCGTCGGTGTCTGTGCCGGCGTCGGTGTCTGTGTCGGCGTCGGTGTCTGTGCTGGCGTCGGTGTCTGTGCCGGCGTCGGTGTCTGTGTCGGCGTCGGTGTTTGTGTCGGCGTTAGTGTCTGTGCCTGCGTCGGTGTCTGTGCCGGCATCGGTGTCTGTGCCGGCGTCGGTGTCTGTGTCGGCGTCGGTGTCTGTGTCAGCGTCGGTGTCTGTGTCGGCGTCGGTGTCTGTGCCGGCGTCGGTGTCTGTGTCGGCGTCGGTGTCTGTGCCGGCGTCGGTGTCTGTGCCGGCGTCAGTGTCTGTGCTGGCGTCGGTGTCTGTGCCGGCGTCGGTGTCTGTGTCGGCGTCGGTGTTTGTGTCGGCGTCGGTGACTGTTTCAGTGTCTGTGCCGGCGTCGGTGTCTGTGTCGGCTTCGGTGTCTGTGTCGGAGTCGGTGTCTGTGCCGGCGTCGGTGTCTGTGCCGGCGTCGGTGTCTGTGCTGGCGTCGGTGTCTGTGTTGGCGTCAGTGTCTGTGTCGGCGTCGGTGTCTGTGCCGGCGTCGGTGTCTGTGTCAGCGTCGGTGTCTGTGTCAGCGTCGGTGACTGTTTCGGCGTCGGTGTCTGTGCCGGCGTCGGTGTCTGTGTCGGCGTCGGTGTCTGTGTCGGCGTCAGTGTCTGTGCCGGCGTCGGTGTCTGTGCCGGCGTCGGTGTCTGTGTCGGCGTCGGTGTCTGTGTCAGCGTCGGTGTCTGTGTCGGCGTCGGTGTCTGTGTTGGCGTCGGTGTCTGTGCCGGCGTCGGTGTCTGTGTCAGCGTCGGTGACTGTGCCGGCGTCGGTGTCTGTGTCGGCGTCGGTGTCTGTGTCAGCGTCGGTGACTGTTTCAGTGTCTGTGCCGGCGTCGGTGTCTGTGTCGGCGTCGGTGTCTGTGTCGGAGTCGGTGTCTGTGCCGGCGTCGGTGTCTGTGCCGGCGTCGGTGTCTGTGCCGGCGTCGGTGTCTGTGTCGGCGTCGGTGTCTGTGCCGGCGTCGGTGTCTGTGTCGGCGTCGGTGTCTGTGTCGGAGTCGGTGTCTGTGCCGGCGTCGGTGTCTGTGCCGGCGTCGGTGTCTGTGCCGGCGTCGGTGACTGTTTCGGCGTCGGTGTCTGTGCCGGCGTCGGTGTCTGTGTCGGCGTCGGTGTCTGTGTCGGCGTCAGTGTCTGTGCCGGCGTCGGTGTCTGTGCCGGCGTCGGTGTCTGTGTCGGCGTCGGTGTCTGTGTCAGCGTCGGTGTCTGTGTCGGCGTCGGTGTCTGTGTTGGCGTTGGTGTCTGTGCCGGCGTCGGTGTCTGTGTCAGCGTCGGTGACTGTGCCGGCGTCGGTGTCTGTGCCGGCGTCGGTGTCTGTGTCGGCGTCGGTGTCTGTGTCAGCGTCGGTGACTGTTTCAGTGTCTGTGCCGGCGTCGGTGTCTGTGTCGGCGTCGGTGTCTGTGTCGGAGTCGGTGTCTGTGCCGGCGTCGGTGTCTGTGCCGGCGTCGGTGTCTGTGCCGGCGTCGGCGTCGGTGTCTGTGCCGGCGTCGGTGTCTGTGTCGGCGTCGGTGTCTGTTTTTTTTTTTTTTTTTTTTTTATTGCTGATAGCCTTTGACCACAATGTCACCTGATGGTAAGTGACGATTTGGTCGAAGGTGTTTACAGGCTTAACCTAGACTTACTGGCTCTCAAGGACAGCTGCCGGAACTTACCGTTAGGTGCTTGGTGACAGATTTTCCACTTGAGGGTTGTCGCTAGCCAGGCGGGCATTCGCAAAATTGCCCTTCCACCATGCGGTGAAGCTCAAGCCAGCGGCGGGATTCGAACCATGGACCTGCTGCGCGGCAGTCCATAGCCAAAGCCACTGAGCTATCACTGCTTCAAAACGTGCCGGCGTCGGTGTCTGTGTCAGCGTCGGTGTCTGTGTCGGCGTTGGTGTCTGTGCCGGCGTCGGTGTCTGTATCGGCGTCGGTGTCTTGTCAGCGTCGGTGTCTGTGCCGGCGTCGGTGTCTGTGTCGGCGTCGGTGTCTGTGTCAGCGTTAGTGTCTGTGTCGGCGTCGGTGTCTGTGCCGGCGTCGGTGTCTGTGTCAGCGTCGATGTCTGTGTCGGCGTCGGTGTCTGTGCCGGCGTCGGTGTCTGTGTCAGCGTCGGTGACTGTTTCAGTGTCTGTGCCGGCGTCGGTGTCTGTGTCGGCGTCGGTGTCTGTGCCGGCGTCGGTGTCTGTGCCGGCGTCAGTGTCTGTGCCGGCGTCGGTGTCTGTGCCGGCGTCGGTGTCTGTGTCGGCGTTGGTGTCTGTGTTGGCGTCGGTGTCTGTGCCGGCGTCGGTGTCTGTGTCGGCATCGGTGTCTGTGCCGGCGTCGGTGTCTGTGTCGGCGTCGGTGTCTGTGTCGGCGTCGGTGTCTGTGTCGGCGTCGGTGTCTGTGTCGGCGTCGGTGTCTGTGCCGGCGTCGGTGTCTGTGTCGGCGTCGGTGTCTGTGTCGGCGTCGGTGTCTGTGCCGGCGTCGGTGTCTGTGCCGGCGTCGGTGTCTGTGCCGGCGTCGGTGTCTGTGTCAGCGTCGGTGACTGTTTCGGCGTCGGTGTCTGTGCCGGCGTCGGTGTCTGTGTCGGCGTCGGTGTCTGTGCCGGCGTCGGTGTCTGTGTCGGCGTCGGTGTCTGTTTTTTTTTTTTTTTTTTTTTTATTGCTGATAGCCTTTGACCACAATGTCACCTGATGGTAAGTGACGATGTGGTCGAAGGTGTTTACAGGCTTAACCTAGACTTACTGGCTCTCAAGGACAGCTGCCGGAACACACCGTTAAGTGCTTGGTGACAGATTTTCCACTTGAGGGTGGTCGCTAGCCAGGCGGGCATTCGCAAAATTGCCCTTCTACCATGCGGTGAAGCTCAAGCCAGCGGCGGGATTCGAACCATGGACCTGCTGCGCGGCAGTCCATAGCCAAAGCCACTGAGCTATCACTGTTTTAAAACGTGCCGGCGTCGGTGTCTGTGTCAGCGTCGGTGACTGTTTCGGCGTCGGTGTCTGTGCCGGCGTCGGTGTCTGTGTCGGCGTCGGTGTCTGTGCTGGCGTCGGTGTCTGTGCCGGCGTCGGTGTCTGTGCCGGCGTCAGTGTCTGTGTCGGCGTCGGTGTCTGTGTCGGCGTCAGTGTCTGTGTCGGCGTCGGTGTCTGTGCCGGCGTCGGTGTCTGTGTTAGCGTCGGTGTCTGTGTCGGCGTCGGTGTCTGTGTCGGCGTCGGTGTCTGTGCCGGCGTCGGTGTCTGTGTCAGCGTCGGTGTCTGTGTCGGCGTTGGTGTCTGTGTCGGAGTCGGTGTCTGTGTCAGCGTCGGTGTCTGTGTCGGCGTCGGTGTCTGTGTCGGCGTCGGTGTCTGTGCCGGCGTCGGTGTCTGTGTCAGCGTCGGTGATTGTTTTGGCGTCGGTGTCTGTGCCGGCGTCGGTGTCTGTGTCGGCGTCGGTGTCTGTGCCGGCGTCGGTGTCTGTGTCGGCGTCGGTGTCTGTGTCGGCGTCGGTGTCTGTGTCGGCGTCGGTGTCTGTGTCGGCGTCGGTGTCTGTGCCGGCGTCGGTGTCTGTGTCGGCGTCGGTGTCTGTGTCGGCGTCGGTATCTGTGCCGGCAATAAGATAATATTGGCTTTCAAATTGTTTAAAGCAACTGAATATGTTCGTTTGATTGTACCTCATTATTATGTTACATAGCATCAACCTAATATTAGGTGTTTTTAACCTTCAACCTCCGTCATTTAGAGAGAGCACTTTCTACTTTCACTCAGATTCAAAATGGCAAAAACGTAATCACTTCGTAAAATGCGAATAATTTGAACAGTAGCTATTCTATTTACGTGAAATAAAAAGTATTATAAAGAAAAAACTATGTTTTATTTGATTACTTAGCAATATAAGTATATTCTTCTAAAATACTATATTTTTTTCAGGTGCTAACTTATCATTGTGAAAACGTACTCCATGAAGATAAGATAAGGTCACTATATAAGTTCTTTGGCTCTAATTGTATGGAGTGAGTTCTCTATATAGGAACACTGATATACTCTTCGTTTCCTTGCATACCTTTAGTCTGTGCGTTCTTTCGATTTTGAATAATAAGTAATCGAATAATTTGGCAAATGTTGCTCAGAGATGCTTTAGGTACATTTGGTAATTCGATTTTATGTATAATCTATGAGGAGTTTGTAAATAAAATTGCAGTGTAGTCTTGGAAATATGCTTTATTTTTACTTTTTAGCCCTAAAACCATAAAATACCTCAACCATATTGTTAAAAATTGAAGAACAGAAAATATGTAAAAAAGCACAAAAATTTTATGGCGCATGTATATTTCAGCGTTTGTTTCCATAAAAAACCATCAAATATTATCAACATGCTTTTATTATACCATAACCCTATACATATTCAATTTTATTACATAAAACAATAAAATAATAACCTAAAACAATCACGTTAGTACATACCAGTAATTAGGGATGTGCACATGCAATACATTGAATCGATTTAAAAAATCTGGGTGAGGGAGATTATCGATGAAAGGCATGCTGCGCTGCTTAATTTATTTGAAATAATATCTAGCACAATAAGCAAATCAACATATTGATATAACGGCGCTTGTGTTGGTAGTTTCAAGATGAGGTCGTTCATTTCCATAAATAATTCTTATTTTATTAATGACGGTTTATTGACATGTAGCCAATGTACATAAAGGGTTATTTCATAAAATGTTTTATTTTTAATGACCAGCCACTATATTATGGACTGTAAAATTGATATAAAATATATATAAATTTAACAGTTTATCTATGATATTATATTATATAATTGAAGTCAACATGTATTAAAAGCATACATTTTTAATGTACTCTTTGAAATTAACAGCGAAGCTTGCCTTCTCGTATTGAAGTACAATCATATATATTTATATATATATCAAAACCACACAAAAACCGCATACTTACATGAAATTCATGAGCTCGAAGCCTGCAATTACAAGAAGTTTTACTTAACACTTATTCTCCTTAAATCTAATTTCTATAAACGCGGCATAAAAGAGTCAGAATCAAAATAATAGAAAGCGCCATCTAATAGAAATAGGTATAAAGAATGACAAGCACCAGGAACAAATAAAGTCAATCAAATCAGAGCTTTTCGAACTAATAAGTTCTTCGTCTGGGTGTCACGATTGAGCACAGATTCGAGCGCGGGCCTCAGCACGTAACTGGCTAATGTCAAAGATATGCTCCAGATGGCACTAATTTTGATAGTTAACTGACATTCAATTCCTATGAATTATTTCTGAACTTTCTTCTATTTTAGTCTCCATTACATGTATATTTTAGTTTAATTTTGAGTAAATATTAAAAAATATATACCGTTTTTTTCTATATAAGAAGGTAGGTAAGTAGGGGGAGTGGTATCCCTACTTTATTATAGTTACTAAAAATGACAAAATTTTAAATTAAATTAACAAGCAAAATGTTAATTAATTTTCAGCTATTAAACCTATTGACGTGAAACTAATGTAGAACGGTCCACTATCGGTGGCCGCAATTTAACGAACCTAAAAATCGCACACATTTCGAAAACAAAGAAAGAAAACACAAAAATCTTAATATACCTAATGTTAAAAAAAAATGCTTCTCTAAGATTCCAATTTTTGTGACCAAGATATTCTTATGCCGCCTCTTCCATTGCCTAACCAAATTTGGTAAGATCCTACTAATGCTGCCTTAGATACACGTTCTATGATGAAAGTTACAGTTATTCTTGATAGGCCAAGGTCTTTAAGTAGGTTATATAGGGATTTCGCTAGTATACTGGTATACCCATTGCACCGACTTCTACAGCACATAAATTAACCACATAACCGTTTTAATTAATTTGTTAAGTCATAATATTTGTTAGTTTTTTTGTGAGGTATGTTTGTTTCCCACAGTACAGTACATTATAGGTTTACATTTTTTGAGTATAGAAATATATCTGGTCTGGATGACGAAACACCAAATGTGTTCAAAAGGACTGGGAGAATTTACAAAGAAAATTACTGTTGATTGTTACGATTCTAAATAAGAGAGTGCGTCGAGAGAAAAGGTTTGAATGGAACTGAAACAGGATTTGCAAAATTAAATGATATTGAAATTGATAAGGGGCACAAAAATTATCTGTTGTAAACAACAATTCTGCCGAATCAGACCGGAAAGACATAAAGCATAGGTACAGATACATAGAAAAGTTCGGAATTGAGTGTCTCAAGTGGATAATAAGATAAACGAATAAGAAAAGTGGAAATAACTCGATTACCTAAAAGTAGTATATTGATTTTAGGGTTTGTATTATATTGGTGTTAGTGCATTTCTTCGTTCCGGATTTTATCGCGCAAAGAAACTCCGACCGTAGCTCAAGATGCAATAATTGTTATGGACTAGACAATAGCCTAACATTAGACGAGTGCCATATTATGATGAAGATGCAATACCTGTTATGGACTAGGCAATAACCTAACATTAGACGAGTGCGATATGATGAAGATGCAACACTTGTTATAGACTAGGCAATAACCTAACATTAGACGAGTGCGATATGATGAAGATGCAACACTTGTTATGGACTAGGCAATAACCTAATATAAGACGAGTGCCATATGATGAAGATGCAATACTTGTTATGGACTAGACAATAGCCTAACATTAGACGAGTGCCATATAATGATGAAGATGCAATACCTGTTATGGACTAGGCAATAACCTAACATTAGACGAGTGCGATATGATGAAGATGCAACACTTGTTATGGACTAGCCAATAACCTAACATTAGACGAGTGCGATATGATGAAGATGCAACACTTGTTATGGACTAGGCAATAACCTAATATAAGACGAGTGCCATATGATGAAGATGCAATACTTGTTATGGACTAGACAATTACCTAACATTAGACAAGTGCGATATGATGAAGATGCAACATTTGTTATGGACTAGGCAATAACCTAACATAAGATGAGTGCCATATGATGAAGATGCAATACTTGTTATGGACAAGGCAATAACTTAACATAAGGCGGATCCTACTTCGCGAAAATAGACTATGGCACCGTGTGGTATTCCTCAAAACACAGTCTATCTAGACAAAGCGGCACTTGACATTTGGGACACTCGTAGACTGTCTTATAGGTGCGACCGTGCTTAGTGCACCACACACATTGCCGGCGTCCCAAATTTGATTTATATTTCACCTTCTCACGCATCTCGTCCGTGATGACTATTCGGCGTATAAAGTGGCGCTCTTTAAGGCGAGACAAAGGTAAATTTGGCGTCCTTTGTCTCGCAGAAGCATTAGCTTCATTACCTTCCACATGCTTATTTATTATTAATTGAGCTAGGGTCAGCCTATGCGCTAACGAGTCAACTTTGGCGTTGTGGGATTTTTCTAATAAAACCCGAGCATTTTGTATGCTGATGTTTAACAACCTCTTAAACATTTTTTTTGTCCACTTGAGGCACTGCTTCCTCTCAACCAAATAAGGCTCTAGCATTTGGTCGAGGCGATCAACACCTCCCATCCCATGGTTGTAGTCGTCAATTAAAGCCAACCGGTGCTGACTGGGGCGTCCGGTCCTGGCCTCCGTCTCAATTTGGGACAGGTCATGGTACGTGGACAGGCAGGTGACTCTCTTTCGGTCTTGCAGTGATACAACCATCACGTCACCTGCCTGACGTGCTATCAACTGCCCCTCTGCTAGCTGGCACCTTTGTACTACTGCTGGGACGTTTTTTCGGTTGGAACGTAGAGTTCCAACGCAGTCCGTTTTGTTCCTTTTCAGGTACCTAGCTAGCAACGGGGAGTTGAAAAAATTGTCCATGTATAGGACATGTCCCAAATTGAGAAGTGGACGGACTAATCTCAGTACTGTGGCGACGCTACAAGGTTGGGAGGTGGTGTTGGTGCCTCGACCAACATAAATAAAAAACGACCAAAGATACCCCGACGCACTCTCACAAAGCTGGTAAGTTTTAATCCCAAATCTGGCGCTTTTTGTTTTAATATACTGCTTAAAACTGAGTGGGCCTTTCCATAAGGTCAGTGATTCGTCGATGCAAATGTCCTGGCCCAATGTGTACAGAGATTTGAACCTCTCATTGAGATGGTTCAAAATCGGACCCATTGGATCCAGAACATTTGGGGGCGAAGATGTACCACTGGCCAAATGGAAAGCCCTATTCAAATCCCAGTATCTTTGTTCCACAAATAAGTACCTAAATATTTCCGTCCGCAAAATGGGAATCTTAGAGAAGCATGACTTAATGCTTGGCATTTTGATGACGCCAAGCATCATCCAAAACGCAAAGAGTTTCAGGATTTCGTCAACGTTGGTTGGTACCCAACGTTGACGAAAACTGGCACTCTCTATATTTTCGGCGTATCGATTCGTTTCGTCAGCTATATGGGATAATATATCATCATCCCATATAGCACGAAACGAATCGTACGCATTTTCAAAGCTTTGGTTCGGGCCAGGGTTTTCGACCTGGAAGGTCTCTTTCTGCCCGACCCAATGCTCCATGGGAGCCCACGCGAAGTCTTGTGCGTCCATGAACTCGTCGATACCTTGAATGAACAAAATTTTAAACTGTATTTTTTTTTATACTACTAAGGTGGCAAACAAGCATACCGCCCGCCTGATGGTAAGCAGTTACCGTAGCCTATGGACGCTTGCAACACCAGGGGTATCACTCGCGCGTTTGCGACCCAGAAGAAATCTCTTCACGCCCTTTTTGAAGAACCCAAAAAAGTGTACCTACATGAAACAGTATCAATTAGACTTTGTAAAGAAGTATTTTGCATGTGACGTGCCACCAGATTGTCTACTGCTGAACACAGCCCTTCCCCATTAAGAGGGGTAGGCCATAATTCCCACGCTTCACAGGCGCCTTAGGGAAAGCAGTTCTTCAGAAGCCACTGCTACCCATCTTCCGGTATTTTACCCTTAGTCGCCTCTTACGACGCCCGCAGGTAGCAACGGGGTAAGCATGTTATCAATAGAATATTTTATTTCCAGATCCGCTATGTAGTTACCAAAAACAATTAAGGCGCGCGCAAACCCACGTTTTAAGGTTCTTACGTTAAATTGTTATGAAAAAACTTTATTTATTTTTATTTACCATCTTCATCGTCGTCTCTTTCTTCGACGTGGCGGTTGTTGCGGTGCGCACGTTGGGTTCGGCCAGCAAGTAGTCGGCGGATGTCGGCTTGGACGCTTTCGGGCAGCTCATCGTCGGAAATGTACATTTCGACGTAAGGCTGCCCGCGCGTCCAATTGCCCTGCCTACTACCGCGCTGGCCACGACCTCGACCTCTACGTGACGCACCGCCACGGACAGCTCCTTGAATGCGAGAGCCCTCCACCTCAATCCTAAATCGAGGCGGAGGGTTGACTGACGCTGAGCTGCTGGGATCGAAAGTGGGCTCGGCATTGAATGATCTGTTGGTGAAAGTATTCATAAAAACATATTACGGATAAACTGTGTAACTTTTACAAAATTTGTTTTTATTATATATCAATACAGATGTATATGATATTTTTATTAGCAGACCTACATGCGCGAACAATCATGTACTAAATCTATCATCTACTAAAAGGATAAAAATATGTGACGTAATACCAGTTTTATTACGCAAACAAAGGAGATTTGCCTTCAGTCCGTGTTTAATCACATAAAAAAGTCGCCACGTCTTTTCCACCCATTTCACCGTCACATCAATAAAAACAATAATATTGGCATACATACACACAGTTTGCCACGCACGCCAATATTTCCGCTGCAAACTAATACACCTACTAATCGTACACATGCAAAAATGGGTTGCACTTCAGCTTGTATCTACGGTCACTAATTACACTCACAGACACAGTACACACTATTAAAATACTGATCCATTGCGTCATCGGAAGAACTGATCCGTTTGTTGATTTGTACTAAGCGCGCAATGTTTTTCTTACACACAAGCCTGATTGATTTAGGCCAGTTGCGTTCGCACGTGCCACGCCTCCATTACTAGGTTAGGTTAGGTAGCCGTAGACGGGCCTTCCGTTAATTGCCCCATTATACCGCGCTTTGTCACGGGCACCCACGTCGAGGCCACTTGAGACCGCACGCCGAGTATTTATGTAAACAAACATTTTTACGACTTGGGTTATCTAAATGAGTGGTCGTTGGTTAAGGGTTTCAAAAAAAGCCGTGGAACAGATTTTTTTACAACGTTTGTTTGAATGGCATGAAAGTACCTGTCACTAAAGACTGATACTCAAATAGACTGAGTATTCTGGACCTTATTTTATTTTAAATCTATCATAACTTAAAAAGTAAAGCGATGACATATAGAGTGTAGTCTGAGAGTGTGTGTCTGTGAGTGTAATTAGAACATGAATATACATTTTGATTTGACCACACTTAGCGTAGGATAAGGGTAGAATATGAAATATTAATTAAAATAAATCTGACATACTCACATTGGACTCATGGTATCATATACTCTTTGCCGTGCCCGCTCCACTTCCGAATCCTCGTCGTCACTGAAACAATCACCAATATTTACAACTTTTTCTTTTTCTTCATCCGCATCATCACTTAGCAACAGATAAGACAGTAGTCCAAGACTAGCAGCTATAAAAAAGTTATACTTACGAGTTCGGATCTCTACTGGGCTCTTCTAAGAGAGATTCCAACGGTGCGAGGCTCCCGTCTTCTGCCGACACATATATTGGTAAATCCTGCAAAAATACAAGGGTGAATTGAAGTCGGTTCTATTTTTTATTTAAAAACATTTTTCATTCTTTTTAGTGACCCTTGCTACTTACGGGATCGATTGTCATTCACTGTCAACGACTTTATTACTTGAACATCGGCTTGACCGATTTTGATAAAATTTAAATGGGACCAAACGACAAGCAACAGCTCTCAAATCAAAATGATTTCATTCAAAATCGGTTCACCCAGTCAAAAGTTCTGAGGTAACAAACATAAAAAGGACCCAGTTGAGGTCCTCCTCCTTTTTTGGAAGTCGGTTAAAATATTTATATAAATTAATAATAATAATGTTCATATTATACCTCTTCACCCTCTTCTTCGTCATCATCACCAACTGCAGGGGGTGGAGATGGCGTTGACAGGCGGCGGGTTGCACCTGCATTGCTTGGACCCGGGATCGATTCCTCGACATCACTTTCATCACTGGCGTCGTTATAAAGGATGTCGAGGAATTCCTGCGGCACCGCATCAAATCCGTTCCAAGATCTACAAACGTCAAAAGAAAATGAATAAACCCACAATACTATTTTTTTCATTATGTCACAATATCATAAAGAACGAATAAGCGGCACATTTTCATTTGGGCGCGGTGAATACAATTCAGTGGGGCGTGCAACCGCAACCACAGTTGTATGATACGAAAACAGTGAGTGCGGCGTTCAACTATGGTTGCACGACAGTCGGCTTTACTTTCATTGGTTACTAATACTATAACGAATGTAAAATAATACTGGAGACTTGATATAAATCAGTTGAACACAATACGGACGGATAATCGATAAAAATCGGATAATCGATAAAAAAAATACGATAATTATATTGGTGCAACACTACCCCATCACTAAGCAACAATCAAAATGGCGATTGATTCCTTACGAAATCAATTCATTGAGATATAAATTGCTTCAAATCACAATATTTTATGTATTACGACAAAAATATTATTGTAACTGCGTAAATTATGATAATATGATATAGAAGGACATTGTGTGTGATAGCTCAAGTCTGACTTCAATACAAAAATCTTATGTTTATGTTACGTGTTGAAAGGTTAGGCAATTTGATATCTGATAACTTTATAATAACTAGTATATTTATATATCTGAATACTGTATATAAATAGTAACAACACATTACTTACCTTCGCATAGTATTTTCTTTGAGGAATTCCTTCCAAACCACTTTTTTAGATTTTTTTAGCTTAGGCACAGTCTCGACTATCACCAAAAAATACGATCACTTTGAAAGCAACATATCTTTTTTTTTTCACGTTCCATGTTTGGTATTTGGGATTTAGAGCATGAAAATATATCCATCTCTATTTGTCTCATACATTATACAGATGAAAAATATGAAATAACGCTAAAATCATGCAAAATGTAAGAACTTGAACGCGAGGACAGATTTGTTCGGATAATGAGTTTACGTGCATCACGTGATCGAGGACTTATTAGTCCTCTTAGTGAGTGCAATGGTTAAGTCATGTATATTTTCTGAGTGTAAAATTTACCAAATTTGATTAGTTTAACGTACTTTTACGATTAGGTTAGCAATTAGGCTCATTAACTTAGCGATTAGGTAAAAAAAAAAGGTATGTGTGACCTAAAGTAGGTGAAATACACCTGGTATTTGTTCCTACCTAACGCTGCGCGTGGTGCTTACCTATCGCCAGGTAAATATATTACCTTTTGCTACGTTCAGACAAACTAAGTTAGTTAAAATCAAACAATTTTTTGCATTACCTACAGAATTAGGTTTTGAGTTACCTAATTTTTTTCTCAGTGTATGTGTGTTTGCTTGTACATTTCTTTATCACACCGTATCTTCCAAATGGTTGGATGGATTTCTACAGTTAAAAGTGAAAAGGGAGTGTAGTGGCGAAAAGGAACGACTCAAAACTGAGATCGTAGAAAAAAATTACCTGTTTTGGGAACAAAAATGAAAGATTTTTTTTACAATTTTACATGGTACGGCTTTTACCGGAAATAGTTGACTCTCGTAAAACTCGCGGTATGCCCCTGAGAGAAATATTCCCTTAGCTCATCCTCCTAACCCTATTTACAATTTATCTGAATATGACGAATCGTCAATTGGCATAGAAGATGAAACATAAATTGAACCGAGACGACTTAATTTTAAAGATTGTCAATTATTAATATTTGGATTTCAGTATGCCTGTTTTATGTTTTAATAAGAAATAACTAATTGATAATTATATGTTATATAATAAGAAATAATTGAAATTGAAAATCATATGTATTTAAGGTGCAATGTAGGTATTAGGTTTTTACGTAATAAAAACTTGAATCCCGGGATCCCGGTATTTAAATTATGAATGAAATCTGAGAAAAATATCCACTCTATTCTATTTTAGATACTTATACTACCTACTTAAATGTTTTTCAACCATTAAAGATGTTTTATCGAGTGTGTAGGAGAAGTAAGACCTCTTTCATCGTCACAGTTTATAACTAGGATTTTTTGACTATTTACACTGTAAACGGTTCTCGCTTTGCACTGCGAAGCGCGTACATTTCCAAACACTCCTTGAATTTTTTAACAAAATTAAGAACTGTCTTCTACACTGGAAAGTGTGCAATAATTTTTTGGTGTCGGTACAATGCTGGTTCAAAAGTACCTATTATCTCAATATTGTGCTCACGGTACCGACTTTGACAAGTTATTTCACACTTTACAGTGTTGAAGTCGGTTCCATTTTTTCACCCATTTTCTACTTATGGTATTTATTGTCATTTACCGTCAACTATGAAATCATCAAGATATTGTAACACTTTACAGTTATTTGACTGTAATTCAAAAACCACTTGACCAATGTTGATGAAATTGTAATGGGAGCACCTTTAAAGTATACCCTACTGAGTAAAAAAGAATCATCACGATTGGAGGATTTAATAAAAGTAATGCATATAGTCTATAATTGGAAACACAAACCAATAATATTAAAAAAATATAATTGAAAAATAATAAAATTACAATTCTTAATGATTTTAACAAAATATCGGTAACACGAGTATGCAACGTTCGTCTATCCCTGGAGCCACGATCAAAATGAGCGAGTCGATGGGCTCGCCGCGCCAGCTGCCCCTCCACGCTGGGTTGCCACCACTCTGAAGTAGCTGCGACGTGAAGTCAGCTAGCCACACCCCATTCTTAAGTTTTCTATCCTAAGACGGCCTCTCCTGACGGCGGCGCGTCCTCGCCCGTACTTTGGTCAGAGTGGGACAGTGCGTGCGGTTGAAGTTCTTCAAAAGCTGGACCTTCTTCTACTAATTCACCAGTTGGACGCTCGTCACTGCACAATGAGCTCTGCATAGCGTCATCTGTATCATCATCGTCACCTGAAAGTCGTAGTTTTGATTAGTTCAGCGACCAAATAAATAATAGCTGAATGTAAGAGCGACTCGATTACTTTCAGAACATTCGGACAGAGCCCTCGGGAATATCCAAGACGAGAAGATTTTCACCTTCGTGAGCGTGGCAGAGCCCTCAGGATGCCCATTGTGCATTGCCCTCGGGATACACAGAGGAGTACTGATCAAGTACCCCACTCGTACTGGTGCAGAGCGCTCACTATACACCGTACCTCAGTAAAGGCTTACCATTTAGGATGGCCTTTACACTCGCAACATCGAACAGAGCCGGATTCTTCGATGTCTTCGTGAAGTAGTGTCTGTAGAGCAGAGCCCTCGGGATGCTCGCTGTAAGAGTGCAGTGGATACACAGATACATTACAACACTACTCACCCAGTGACTGTAGAGCAGAGCCCTCGGGATGCTCGCTGTATGAGTGCAGAGCCCTCGGGTTGCACAAATACATTACATCACTGAACCAATACAATTAGTAAAAAAATATAAGTGACTGTAGAGCAGAGCCCACGGGATGCTCGCTGTACGAGTGCAGAGCACAAATACATTACATCACTAAGAACAAACACCATAGAAACACTCACTCAGCAACTGTAGAGCAGAGCCCTCGGGATGCTCGCTGTATGAGTGCAGAGCACAAATACATTACATCACTAAGAACCAACACTACTATGGAAACGGACAATATGATACAAGAGGAGTGCCCTCAGGATACTTATTGGATTAGTGCAGAGCCCGCAGGGTACACATACATAACGACACTGTTTAACAGACCAAGAATCTTATGATCGTGCTCATACTCACCTTCAAAAAATGCAGTGCATACATCGGGCGTCCATTCCCCGTGCCAGAGTGTGATGTACTCAGCCGCAGCTTGTGTAATTTTGCCATAAGAGCCAGCTATAAGTTTGAGCTCATACCGACCATGTGGCAGCGCTTGCGTGACCGTATATGGACCACGCATACCAGAGTCCAACTTGCCCGTAGCTTGGCTCGTCTTACGCACGAACACCAGATCTCCTTTTTGGAAGGAGCGCGCCATCTTGCGCCGCTCGTTAACAGAAGCATCTTGGCGAGTGCGGTTTCGGTCCAGTGACGCTGAAGCTTGTTGTCGGGCAAGCTCACGTAATGCTTCGCGATTGGGACTCGACGCCTCCAGAGCCACATCGCGTAACAGGGATCTTATAACGGGCGTTGCATCATCTAACAAATACAAATTAACAAATACAAAGGTGAACATCTGAAAGATTTTTGCAGTTGTATTCAAGGTTAGCTTTAACTTCCATAAAATGTCAGGGCAACGTTCTTCTCTAAGGTTAAGCTCAACACGAATCATATTCCTTACAGTACGACAGTACCGCTCAACTTTTGCGTTTCTTTGTCAGCGTCTTGAACTATCCTGCATGACCTAAAAACTTAGCTTAACTAGAGCTTTGCCATATGCTTGCTCGGTCTAACCTGACCATTACTATCCAACAGTTCTTTAATAATTACTCTTACACGATGCTTTTCATCATGGGATAAGATATAAGGTCGATACACTATTGGGGTTTTGATCACATAAAATAGAAGACACAAAGAAATTTTCTGCTCAGTAATCGCAGCTGTACCTATCAAGAGACCTGCAACTACCTTCCAAAGTGTTTAAACGATCTAAAATAGTTTGAAGTTGTTGCTCCAATGCGGGGATAGGCGTACGATCACGTTTGCGACTCTTACGTTTACTTTTATCGGACATGTTAGCAAAATCAAACCACGAGCACTTTTGAATCTAGAATAGCCAGAGCAGATAGCGGGATAGGAATCCCACTTCTGAAATTGGAAACACAAACCAATAATATTAAAAAAATATAATTGAAAAATAATAAAATTACAATTCTTAATGATTTTAACAAAATATCGGTAACACGAGTATGCAACGTTCGTCTATCCCTGCCTATCGCCGCGCCAGCTGCCCCTCCACGCTGGGTTGCCACCACTCTGAAGTAGCTGCGACGTGAAGTCAGCTAGCCACACCCCATTCTTAAGTTTTCTATCCTAAGACTATAGATATAGTCGAAACTGTCATTGGAATAATCAAACTTTTATATTTGAGTAAAAAACACGTTAGTTTTTAGTGTACGAGTGTTGAGATTATTATAGTTATACTATTCATAAAAAATATTTCAGACTTACCTTCCACATAATTCATAATAAAATTTTGAGATGCAAAAAATTCTGGCAAATTTTATAGAAGAAAAAAAGCATTACTATAGAGTTATGCTTTGTTCTATATAATTTGGTACTACGTAAGTTCTCAGATAGATACTTGGGTTTCCAACAAGTATGTGAAGTGAAATTGAAATAACTTGTCGAAGTCGTTACCACCAGCACATTATTGATGTCATATTTTTGAACAGAAGCGAGGTTTCGACATCAACAAGTTATTGCACTATGTTCAAATTAAAAAAAAATCGTTTTAGAAAAAATATGGAGGGTAAAAAATGGATATCAGTAATGAGTAAGAACCACTCATTTATGTAACGGTTGGAAGAATATTGGTGAAAAAAAAAGATAACCGAGGTCCTGGAATAAAAGAAGCGCTCCCTCAGTAAATTCTCATATGTTCCTGAGAGAGCAAGCATAATTCGAATTCTAGGGTTGAATTCCGGGTTCTCGGGTGAAGTCGCGAGCAGAAGCTTGTAAGCTTACATAATAAAAAATCACATTTCAAACAGCAGAATTAAAAACTTATAATTCCGCACATATCAGTTTTTACCCGCGCAGCAGCAGAATAGCGGCCCGATTCAACAATCAAACTACGCTACGCGACGCCACAACGGCATTTTTCGACAACTCTCCACAGCGTTTTTACCTATTATTTGGGAACTCGGAGGGTCTTAATTGTTTATCACTGCGTCGTCTTGAATTGGGGTAAATTGGGATATTAAGTGATGACTCATAAATTATAAAGTAGAATTAATTTTATTCTACTAAACCCAAATAAATATACTGTCGAAAGTTCTTATTTTTGTAAAAGTACAATTACGGCCATGTCTGTGGATGATATGCTGAAAAAATGAATATCTATTATTATGACACCTTAAAATACTTTTATATAATCTCATTCTATAATTTTCTAATTATGAAATGATATACAGACTTTTATTGGCATATTTTATTTACATATACTTCTTTAAGAAAATTAAGAAATTTACTAAAAGCATTATTCTCCTAACAAAACAATGCTTTAAAACATTTTTTTAATTATTAAAGTACAATGTGTCCCGACTAAGAAGGTTTCAATTCAATTTAAGTACACATTATCTGTGGTGAGCGCGCTGCGGTGGTTTTTATATTGCACTATTTAATGTAGCTATCAGCTATAGCCATGAAATTGAATAAAGGAGTGTATGCAACTGCCCAGAATTGGGTAGTAAAACACTCGTGAAATCTTGTTTTGAAACTCGTCTGCGGCTGGTTTCAAAAAACTACACTCATGTTTAAATACCCTCTATTATATGACAGTTGCATAAACTACGAGTACATAAGAATAATACTTCTAAACAGTAATGTGTGGCAACTGATGAGATACTAAAATTGGTAAGATTGCAAGACATAAATATCTTTCCTTCATATGTTGGATATATGCCTGCTGCGTAAAACATGCATAACAAATGTAGAGCTATTACGCATATCTCTTTAATTCGTTTCGATGAATTATACGAGCCCATCAGTTTTACTCTCAACTTAGGACTTGTTCGAGAGATCCTATAAAATGATAGCAAGTTATATCGTTTCAGTTGAGACGCAATCTGTATGCGTAATAGAATTATTTTTAAGATTTATTGCCCTAAAATTGTATAATTCCTATAGTAATTTTCAATATAGAATAGGTTTGTAAGTAAATACAAACTATTTGCCGGCTATATTAGGCGAACCAAAGTCTACCAGCATTTTTGGTTAATAGCTTTTGAAATTATTTTAATTGGTTACAGTATTATATAGTTAGGTATTTATTATTTTGAAGGTTTCTATTTCCTATGTGATTTAGCAGTATTCATCCAAAACTACAAGCCAGTATTTTGTCAACTATGCTAGAGGTAAATATTGCTAATTTGAAAACAGGTGCATATCATACAGAACATTGGCCGTAATTATTGTTAATGGTTTTGCTTGTGAGTTTTATTCGACTTATTTCTTCGCCTTACTCTTACCCGCGGGCGAACAAATAATCAGTACTAATATTATAAATGCGAAAGTAACTCTGTATGTCTGTCTGTCTGTTACGCTTTCACGCCAAAACTACTGGACCGATTTGAATGAAATTTGGTATGGAAATAGTTTGAGACCCGGGAAAAAACAAAGGTTAGTTTTTATCCAACTGCGCAAAAAGAGGTTAATGTTTTTGTGCGATAACCGACATTCGCGCGGGCGGAGCCGCGCCCGGAAAGCTAGTACTATATATATTATAATATAGTATACTAGAAATAATACGAAGTTATACTATGGTTCCATTACAACGCTCAGGATCTCATTATCAGTACCCTAGTTTACATTTATTGTGAATTATTTACAAAGGATAAATAGAAAAAGCAATGAGAAACTACAACATTCAAACATTATACACCATTATCAAATGCTGAACTCTAGGGTACGGTCGCTGAGTAATCTTAATCACCTTGCAGATGAATTGAATAAGCCCTAACGTTTTTCATCTTTTATCGTATGGATTTGACAGTTTTCCTTATTGTTCATGAAAAACTGATCGTACGCTTTATTTATTATTCATTTCGGAAAATCTTGAAAATATGCATCTAGAGATAAAATAAATTAGACTGCCTCGCGTAAACAGCGTCTGTATATCAACGATTTTTAGTATAACTGTGTTCTATTATATATAGGTCTGAATTTTAACACAACTACTTTTAGTGTTAATTTCACAATTCTAGAACCCTCAAAATATATCAAGATTCTAGGTACAGCAGCTGGGCAGTATTTTTCTATTAGTGCAGTCATTCAGGACAAAACTCAGTATGTTTGATACAGTAAAAAATACCTAGTATTATTAAATACACACACACAACAAACAAGGTTTCAAACTTATCCTGGCCTAGAACACTTCCAGGTTTTTAATTTTCCAGCAAGAGAAACTTCTAACTTGCTTCAAACTTTAACTCTTTAGTTCTTGAACGTTATAAAAGCATCAACAAACTCTAGTTTTATGCGTCCATGTACATGAAACTCTTATACTAGATATAGTTACTAGAAGTAAGACTTCTCTGGTAACCTATCTTCGCTCATTATTCAGCGTTAACCAGCAGTCTACCCAATCCATCTTACTGGCAGGTATTTTATCTAGGTAATCCTCCATAAACTGAATGATGTATCTTTTTGCACACGTTGCGCTTCATTCATAACAGTATTGTACATGCCTTAAGATATATGCAATATCATAAGTGTGTGCTTTAATGTTGTCTTAGGTTTTCGAGATTGTTACACATAGTAATTAAATAACTTTAAACGGTTTAAATCGCGTATAGTTATTTACGATTATTTAGACCCGACGTTTCAAACACTTTGCAGTGATCGTAGTCACGGGGTGTCTAATTGGTTTTATTTGTCACATGAGTTATTAAGAAATTATTTGGTCTATTATCAGAATGTTTTACATTAATCATAACGTTCCCTATTCATGCAGTATTCGCTCACAGCGTCCAGAGGTCTTGCTGATTTGTGTCGGCCAGGGAATTTAATTAATTTAATAACAAGATCCCAAGCTGGTGGTACTTGCCAACCATCATCTCTATTGAAATTTGGGTACTTTTCGATTTCAATAGCCTCGCGTAACATTCTTGGCATAAACCGGGTCTATCTGGCGAGGATTTGTGGCTTGTCGAACCAAATGTAGTGGTTGGGTTTGTCCTGGGCATGTTCACAAACCAGCAGACTTGGTCGAGCGTCTGTTCTTCCTGTCAGCAATGTGTTCTTTTACCCGGATACCAACACTCCTTTTTGTTTGCCCCATGTATGACAGCCCACATTCACAATCAAGTTTGTAAACACCAGCGTGTTTTACATACTGTTCGTGGGAGCTTGTGATTATTGCTTCGCAGTACTTGTTTTACATAGTGAAGCTCCTCCTTGAGATGGTCAGTGTCGCAGATGCCATTTGCTCTCTGTAACAAAGATTTGCATACGGTAGCCAACAGACATGGATGGTGATGGGTGCTACCATTGAGATATTAAATCTGTATGGGTGGGTTTCCTATACACTGTATGACTAAGGGAGTTGTCAGGATTTCTGATGACTAAAACATCAAGAAAAGCTAAGCATTTATTGATCTCAGGCTCCAATATAAATTTAATTTTATTATGTAATGAGTTTAGATGGTCTAGAAATGCAGAAACTTTATTACTGGGAAGGATGGTAAGATGGTTTGACAAACGTGAACCTAATTCTCTTGAATGAAATGTCTTGAAACAAAATCACTTACGCAAGTGATTTTGCTCCCTTTGATATTATTTGACATATGATTTTTCTTACAGGTAATGAATGTTATCTATACATTAAGTGTATAAAAAATCAGCAGTGTTACAAAATTCCGTACTACTTATGTATTGGAACTTAGGTAAATATAAATAGTAAAAAAAAAAAAAAAAAAAAATTATTCTAGAATACCGTCTTTCCCATGGGAGGATCTCCCATATCTGCCCATGGGCAAAGTAAGAGACGATGAAGGGAAAAATACCAGAGGTGGACAGCAGCGCTTCCTGAATAACTGCTTTCTTAAGCTACGATCCCCAAGCCGCCTTCCAAGTGTGGGGATTGACTGATTATCCGAATTGCAGCATGTCTTATACATACTGCATTATCCTGGTGTATGTTAACATCGACCAAGCTAACTAGTGAATGTTATATATCCGTTTCATGATGATATTGGTCATATAAACACCCATACATCCGAAATGCACATATTCTGCATCCCAAATGCACGATACATGAAAAATCTGTTGTGTTTATGCAAGTCTGAGCTTATTTAAAAGCTTCTGTGAAAAGTCATCAGACTGGAAAGCTAGCATTTAAATTCAATAGTTGTACCCACAAACGAAACCTCTCCTCATATTAGCATTAACATTGTGTTCCAGCTTGAGTGGCCTATTGTTCCACAATTCACATATACAAATATTATTCAACAACGTTCCTAACCCTTATTCCAAAGTAAACAAAGCCTGTTATTGTACGATTCTAAAGGTTGGTTAAAGTGGTAGAGTTGGAGAGCACAAAAGCGAGTTGATTTGATTACATTCCGTTTCTACTTTGAAAATGTATTGTTCTTTTAATTCACGAAATGGTGTATTAATATTCAAAGCATGTGTAGTGCGTGGATATTAATGTTTCAGCCTATGACGTAGATTGCATAAATACCGAAGATTTAAAAGGTCTCATGAATAAAAGAGCTTGTTAGTATTTTCACTAATATATCGTTGTGGAATACATAAACAGTTTTGACGTACTCTATGTCTAGTATTAATATGGTATTATTGTCCATGCTTAGTTTTGGTGCATAATTGTAAACTATAGGATATTTTTTTCCCAGGAGCAAGTGGGTAGAATTTCATTGATAACTAATGGGTCTTAAAGGATTTCATTTAGATGACATTATTAAAGTGCATGTGACAAGAGCGCAGACTGACTACATAACTAAGAATATACTTTATGAGGCTAGTTTCAGACATAGTGCTGCAGGCTTTACAGGCTCAGGTTGAAAATACCTGGCTGAAGGTATTATTTCAAAATTATTTCACCACATACGATGTTTTTTTTGTTCTCTAAGGGCGTACAGAGTGACTTATTCCCTCATCTGTTACAAGTTGTGATACATGTCAAAATTGTAGATATAACACTCTAAAGGTATGAACTACTCAGGGGATTTTGGGAATTCAGCGTGTTGAAACCGAATCCTTGACAACATAAAAGAAGCGTACCGCAAAAACCTGATATGTCAGTGACGTACCCTCTAATTCCATCTTCAAACCAAAAGGGGCTGTCAGTTGTCAGTGCACTAATAAGCTTTGCACGCGGAGAATGAATAGATGTTTTCAGTTGCAGGCTGTCAGTTCACGTTTTGGGGTGGTTTTGTGATGAGTCATTTTAGTGAGCTGCCGTAGGGGTGGGAAATGTATTTTGATTATCTCTCTCTGCATTTGTGAAAAATTTACGTATATAGAGGGTGGAGAGTAATGGTCCGTGTATAACTTATGTGAAAACTACGTGCACGTCGTCGCATCGATTTGTTGTTTACGAGTTTAGCTCAATATCAGAATTTGAGTCAATTTCTTTGTTACCGTTGCCGAATGATAAGAGTTTTGTAGTAGAATTTTCAATTCTCTCTGTTTTCTGGCTATTCGGATGTCCTTGAAGCAACCTGATGAGGTGTTTAAGAACTCCTGTCATACGAAGAACTGTTCACAAACGCTTCAGGTTGAAGAAATCAAAAGACTTACTGTAATCGATGAGACAAATCATGAAATGTGGTATATTGCATTTTCAGCCTTTAAAACATTCAACATTTGTTTGAGCGTACACCTAAAGTTGATAAGATCCGCCGTCTCGGATGGGAACTGCCAATCTATATAGTGTCTGATTCACGAATTAATTATGTGGAGCTGAATCTTGCTGACATGAGATGGAAGAACCAGAGTCCAGTTATTGTAACTTTAGTGGAGCTTTTCCTGTGTAGTGGCAGAATGATTGATTTAGTCCAGTTATGGGGCCATTTATCCTTTCACCATGTAGAATTGCAAATGTCGTGTAGTATATTAATTCCAGCATCCCCAAGAGCTCTCAAAATTGCTGCTGTTATTTCATCTAAACCTGGAGCTTTTTTTGTTTTTTAGGGCAGAAATGGCACAAATGTTCTCAGACCAAAGTAAAAATAGTTAATTTGTTAATTCAAATTACATCACATTTGCTTATAAACAAATAATTGGTATCAATTCTCTCACTCATCACCTGCAAGCAGTGTGTCATACAAAGGAGTGAAGTTCTGATTTATTAGAATTAAATTAAAATATTATATGAATCTGTAAATAAATTAATGATTGTAATACAATTATAACTGAATTCAATAGAGTAGTTTTTCTTAATATATAACTTAATTTTCTTTTCTTGATATACATGAAGAAGTAAACCTTTGCAGCAAAAATATCCTGTCAAGAATAGTTGATATTGTACGAATCGATTATTCGGGTTGGAATCAACAACCAGACATGAAATTAAAACTTTGCAAAAACAGACCTGTCTGTACTATTATAAAATTGTCTTAAACATTGTCCCAAAATTATGTAAAAACTTAAAATAACAACATATAAATCTGATTTTATCCAGAACATAAAGATATAACCAAGAAAGCCATTTAATGTAAAGAAAAGTCAAACATTATTTAAATGACTTGAGCTTGCATAAAACACTCCTGAAAAACAACATCCCCAATTTGCATCAAAGCTTCCGCTTATGAAAATTAGCCTTAACATAATTAACATGTCCGAATTTAGACCGGAATGAATTACCTGAAAAGCGAAGTTAAGTCAATTAGTAAAATAAACATAATTCACTTTGAAAATTTCACGATAAAACTCTGCCCTATACCGTTGGCCCTCTTTTTATGACGTATTTCATTCTAAAGTTTATTGCATTTTCTGCTCCAATAAAATACAACGAGATTATGTTGTTGTTTCATTTATTTATATATTTTGATACGCTACTGTTCATAAAAAAATATTTATAAAAAAAATTTATCAATCTATAAGAAACTACTTATATTTCGTTACCATTTTGTATACTATACTGCTAGATGTAAAATTCAATACACGTAACTATGATAATTTCTAAAAGTGAAGTGAAAAAGTGAATGAGTTTGTTTAAATTGTTTCATCCTTGATTTTAATTTCTCGCCACATACATATCTTTTTTTGTATAAAAAGATATTTATTAAATAATATACATTAATAAATAAATTCTTCAGAACATCACTATAGCAGAAGAAAACAGAACCCGTGTAACATTTTATCATCAGTACTAATATTATAAATGCGAAAGTAACACTGTCTGTCTGTTACGCTTTCACGCCAAAACTATTGGACCGATTTGAATGAAATTTGGTATGGAAATAGTTTGAGACCCGGGAAAAAACAAAGGTTAGTTTTTATCCAACTGCGCAAAAAGAGGCTAATGTTTTTGCGCGATAACCGACAAACGCGTGGGCGGAGCCGCGCCCGGAAAGATAGTATTATTATAAAATTAGCACATATATGTTATTATTTGTGAAACAGTTGCTAAGAAATTGAGTCTAAGGACTGTTCTATATTATCCTGTTGGATATTGTAAAAGGCAACTGAGGCCACTAAACTCTTCAACGTGAGTAGGGTATTGTTGTACATTAGGTGCACATAAGGTTTTTATCATTTTAACAATCTTATCAACTGAAAGTATACTGGTATAGCACCAACAAGAACATTTCAAAGTAGGTTTGCTTGATGACTTAGTGAAAACTTTCTATAATAATGTTATTGTGTCAACATTGATGTTGTTAGAGAGGACATTGTACCGACCTCGCAATTGTGGGGTAAGGGAAGATGGTGGTTATATTTTTGTTGACAGAATAATATTAAACTGAAGGTTAGGAGTTTGCATAGTAAAATAATGATCACTACTATCTTGAAAACAGGATAATCTTCATGACGAAGGCAAGAAAAAATCTGAAGCCACTTAATCCAATCCATCGTGAAATTATCTCAAAAATCCGGTGGAGCATTCTCTCCTCCGCGCAGCCTCACTTCGATTGGCTACGGGCTACGATCCCCGCGTAGCTCGTAGCAACGTGGCTCTGTCGTACGGGAGTCCCGTGACGGAGCGGACGTCTACGCCGTAGCGCATCCAACGGGACCTTGACACGATTGTCACACCCCGATTCACTGAATCACGTTTCGGCGTAACCGAAATTTTCAAAATTCGAACTGAATTCAAAACTTTCAACTATTATTCTGAAACAGAACTCGCATTTTAACTTTTTGTGCGTTTGTTCAGTGTTAGTGGACAGTTTGTTCACGTGAAGCGGTATTGCTGGTGAGTGTTTATTTTTTTCATTTGTTTAAAAATTGCAGTTTGGGGCTTGTGTCGTTCAACAGTTGTTAGTTGAACTACTGGAGCCTAAACCTACACGTGTTACTTTCATCGGGACGTCACTCCATCAATGTTATTGTAGGCCTCCACATAATATTTGTGTTTGATTTGAAGAGAAAACGTTGTGAGATTGCTTTTGTTACGTAAAATATACTATGATGTGCTATGGATAGACTTGTGTGAATATAACACGTTACTTAAAACTTTAGACCTTCATTTATATATTATATTTTTGAAACCTAAATTAGCTTCCATAATTTACGGTGCCTGATTTAAATTTTCAATCTTTTGTTATAATCATCAAAGAAATTGTGGAGATTTTGTACAAATGCTTTGTTTAAATAAGAAGTTATATGTGGTGTGTTAAATATTGATACAGTTACTTTATTCGACAAAAGCCGCATAAAACAAGATAAACCTAAACAAACAAATATTATAACGTTTTAAGCAAATTATGTCGTTAAATTTAACGTTATGTTTGTATACACCGTTTGTCAAAATGTAACGGCTTCTAACCAAAACACGGCAATCTATGAATGAAATTGCCATTTCATTTTTATTATTTGTAAAAACATTTGCATTCTTAATATAGGCTTTTTGTATGAGGTAGTTTAATATGGACAAAAAAGTGAAGTTTTTTATTTTCCTTTTTACATTTGATGATATGTTTGTATTCCTATAAAAAGCAGAGCTGTTTAAATACCCACATTTTGCCATTTTTATATTTTTAGGGTACAAGCGAGTTGTTAGTTGCCATCTCCAGCAGTTTTAAAGTGCAACTAATTTTTTTGGTTTTATTTAGAAAACCCAATAATACTTACGGAACCGTGGATTGAAGAAGGACATCAAGATTTAAAAGCGTGGTTGAAACATAAAAACCTGTCGTCTTAATGAGAATATTATACTCTTTTTTAAATTGAAAATGCAGAATGTGCATATATGATTTTACCTCTAAAACGGCTTTGTTGATATTTGGTTTTTGTGAGCCAATGATATATTCTACTGTACTGTTTACTTAGATTTAAGGAGGCAGTATGTATAATCCGATTTCTTGCAGGCGAACCCGCAGCAGAAGCCAATCGTTAGTTTATAAAATAATAAAAGTAAAAACTTGAAACACGATTGGTAATAGAACCCAGTACCACCCGTCCCTAGAGCCGGATCATACTCTCATGTAGTCTTTAGTTATTAAATACAGTTTTACAACAATTATTCGGGGCAATTAATGATGAAAATAATTATTAATTCCATTTAAATATAGCTAAGTGCATGTAAACAATCTATTTAATACTTGGGTGATCAGTAGACTGACACAAAAATATATTGAAAAAAAAAATCGAACCCAGTAAGCAGTACCTAGGCAATCTCAGAGCCGTTGCTTACTGTGCCCAAAAGTTGCAATTCGCCTTTACATGAATTAAAGCTGCTAGTACTCCAGAGACCATTTCCGCATGGTAGTACGAGTAATTTAGACGGTAGGTATAATTTAAAACAAATAGTATATTTGTACATAAAGGCTAGGTCTATAAAAGAGAATTCAAAACACCTTAAGAGACATTTTTAAATATTCCTAAATAACCTGCACTCGCGTTAGGGATCGATTAAGTTAAACCGGGTTTCAAGCATTTCAGCTGCTCATCATTTGGGCAAGTGCGCAGCAGCGTCTACAAGTTCTGGAGTAGACTGACTATAATAATAGATGAATTATAAATATTTTTTTTATATTCATATACATTAAAAACCGATAGAATAAATGTATTCTTTATTTTTGTGTTATTATTTTTCTATTACCTGCCAACTTGATTAGAAAACCTTAAACATGACATTATATGACTGTTATCTAATGCAAATAAAATAAATATTAAATCTGCAATACAATAGCCGATATACCATAGAAACTTAATAAAGGGACTACATTGACAAAATTAACATCTTCGATAAATTGTATGTCGGGTAAACTACCCTAATCTTGACACCCCGCCAATTATTGACACTTCAACAGATAAATTAAAATTATAAGATTCACGTTCAACTCATAGCAAAATTGTTAAAAGTGAACGCATCTGTATTTTTATTATTTGATATGGCAACACAGTTTGAATTCTTTTACAAATATGGCTGAACAAAACTAGTCGATTTACCAAACCGTCTCAGTGTTTTTGAAAAAAGTCGCCATTTTGTTGGTAAATTAGAAAGGTAAGTGCATACAATGTATAATAGTTTTTCGCCTTTAATATTTACATGTATGCTGATGTTTATGTTTTTATAATTATTGACAAATCAGTGAACATTTCTATAATCTCACTTTTTCACGTATTCAAAAGTAGATAATTTTAAATATGGGTGTCAATAATTGATATATAAAAAGATCACACTATTTATTATTGACATAGTATGTCAATATTTGGATGAATATAATTATTCATTATGATGGGAATTTTAAACAAAAAATATTGGTTTTAACGACAAGGATCATTTTGAGTATAAATGTAAAGACGTCTGGCTTATTTTTTCAATTTTTGACATGGTGTCAATAACTTTAATTTCAATTATTGACAGCATGTCCATGATTGGTAATGAGTATGTCAATAATAATTTGTTTTATTATAATTTATAACGATTTATTTCAATCAATTATTTTACATAATAACTGAAAACATTTAATACCTACCTCATATAAAAAAAAAACTTATTCTTATTCCGTTATTTACAGTATAGCCAAAGACAAAGCAAATCCTGGTTTAAATAAAGAGCAGAGGTTCTTTCAATAAGATAAAAAAACGATAAAATCTCCAAAAAAAAGAAAGCAATACTCCAAAATATCAAATTAGCATAAGAAGCAATAAATAAAGGAATGTCCAAGAAATTGGCATTGATTATTTGATATTTTACAGGGACGAGGAGAAATATGTTACCAATTTTTACGCAGCTGTTTGTTTATGTTTCTAAACTACTGATTATTATAATATTTATTCGTTGATACTCATATAGTAATTAAGAAGAGAAAATGTTACCTATGTTTGATGCAACTGTTGTGATTTCTAAGCTAGGTATTGATTATTGTAATGTTGATAAGTGTTAACTAATCAACATTACAATAATCTATACCTTATAGTAGTTATGAGGAGAAAAATGTTATTTTTAATGTAAGAAACTGTTTTTTTAGATTTCTATTACACATTTATAAACTACTGAGTTATTTTATTTAATGTTTTCACAATAAATTGTCTAAAAATTAATGATCAACAAATATTAAAACAGGTGTCAATATTTAGATACTGTAGTGTCATAAATAGAAAATTGTATGTCAATAATAGGGAGTTAGAGGGATTTTCAGAATAACAGTTTTTTTACATGTATAATATTTACAAATTGCACAATATTGCCAATTATTAAAATAATGATAATTACTGAATAATAAGAACTAAACATAAGTTACAGGAATTGATTGTTTACGTATTTTTTGCTCAAGGCTTTGTGACGAACACCTTAAAGTGTCCATAATTGGGTAGTTTACCCTCTATGTAGTTGAATATTTCCCAGAAGACTATCTCTAAGCTTGCTTAAATCAAGATTTCAATTTCACAAACAAGTTATTATTGGTGGTGCGGTAGAGTTGGCCTGGAATTGAGAAAGGCCATGAAAATTTCTTAACCAAAAGAAAAATTACAAACTACTATGCGTGTGAAATGAGATTCCAAATCCAAAGCGTTAAGCTACGTATCCACTTGAGCACGCCTATTCGAATAAGCGGCTCGAGAGACGCCTGAGCGCGCTTGGTCTGAGCAAGTCCTAGCACGCTCAGGGTGAGGGTGTACCTTGTCAGTTTTTCTCCGCGCTTAAAGGTGCTCCGTATTTGTTCGGTGCTCAGTCTGGATGGTTGACGTTTATTTTTAAATGTTTGTTATAGAACGAATCAAGTTTATACACGCTCTAAAACCAACGATGATGCGGTAGAGTTAGGCTGGGATTGAGAAAAAAATGGATAAAGATGGCAATTTCTTTAACAAAAGAAAAATTAAAAACTATTATGTGTGCGATATGAGATTCAAAATGCAAAGCGTTAAACAATGTATCCACTTGAGCACGCTTATTCGAATGAGCGGTTTGTTTGGATGAACCGCTCAAATAGAGACGCCTGTGGTTAATGTTTGTTATAGAGCGAATAGAGTTTATACACGCTCTAAAACCAACGATAACCGTCTACACTGAGCTTTGAGCAAATTTTTAGTAAAACATGTCACTTGGGGAACCCCCGAATTCGACACGTTTTATTTATTAATAAAACCGTCCCCCGAGTGACATGTTTTACGAAAAATTTGCTCATCCATTAAGGTATTCCTCATATGAACTATGCAGTAACACCCTCTTTGATTCCTACGCATCAATTAGTGTTAAATATGTTTCGCTATCTCTCAAGCATCTTATTTTATAATAAACAAACGAAATCACCAAAGCGAAATATAAAGAATAGGTTGATTTATAATTTACCTTTTGTTTTATTTAATCTTTATCCTAACGCATACTCATCTAGGTATCTTAGACACAAGTGGCATTGGCTGCAACGCAGCAGGCCCATGGTTTGAATCCCACCGTGGCGCGTGGGCTTGAGCCCGCATTATGGAAGGGCATTTTGCAAATGCCCGCCTGGCTAGCGACCACCCTCAAGTAGAAAATCTGTCCCAAAACACCTAACAGTGTGTTCCGGCATGCAGCAGTCTTTGAGAGCCAGAGAAATTACAGGCACATGAGACTTAACAGCTATGTCTCAAGGTGACGGGCACAGTGCAATTCGTGACGAAATGCATCTGTTATAGGCAGAGGTTAGTCCGCTTCCACTTAACAACAAGGGCGGCTCAGGCCTGTTCCGTAATAATTACAAATAAAAAAAACGAGTTATTAAGTCTTTGCAATCTCACGACAACCCTATTTATTAATGTCCATCGATGTTCAACTTCGTGATTAACAGCAATCTATTTATCAGTTATTTAATTGAACACTTTTCATGCCGTTAGAAGATGTTTCTTTTAAGAGCATTTTATAAAACTGATATTGAAACTTATTTAATAGAGCGAGTTTTTACTTCCGTAGCGTGGTTTTTCACAACCCTGAAAACAAAAGCCGATATTTTAGATTGTGGTGGGCAAGGCACTTGTGAGACACACTGATAAGCGAATTTAGCCACAGATTTTTGAAACCATACTTTGAGTGAAATTTAGTCACAGGCTAAATTTAATGTAACCAAATATTGAAATTATTCGCGAGTAACTTATTTTTTCAACAAAAACCTTCCTTTGTAAACATATACATTAATGATATGAAACAGTAAGACATTTCAGTACTCAAACCATTTATTTATCATTACGTTAAAGTAACAAAGGATTAAGTAAATATAACGGACGTATTATTCTTCGGAAGAACAGATGTTACAGAAAAAGAGGTCATAGAGAGAACAAAAAGAAAATTGTTTTTGTTGTCTCAGCTAGATCTGTTACGGATGAAAGAAATATATCATAATTTATCTAGTCAAAATATGTTCTTCTTCATATCCAAACGGTTTATCTAAACAAATCGTAAATTGAGACGATATGAAATTTTAATATTATGAAATTATATAACCTGTCTGTTACTATGGTTGCGTGTCTTAGTTGCAAAAATGCATCAAACGTATCTTGATAAGTCTAAAGAGACTGTGCTAAAAGAAGTCATGTTTTCCATTTAATCAAAACAATATTAAAAACAAACATAAACAGTAAAATCAATTTTCAGAATGTAATATAATCTGCGTCGTGTTGTTTGGTGGGGACCAAACAAAAATTCGCAGCTTTTGTGTTCTCAACACGATATGTAACAAAAGTTGCCAACTTATGTTTATCGAATGATAATGAATCGATCTTATTAACACACTTAGTGAATGAATATGAAACAAAAAGAATGTTGGAATTTCAAAATTAATACGTCTCCTGCTGGATGGCATTGACAACCCTTTTATTTTTTGGGTTTTTGGTGGTTTACAAAACTTTGCCAGCAGTAGGTGCTTTCCATCGATTTATTTCTTGAATCGATGGTGATTTCTGCCTGTCCCAATACTATTACGGACCTTTCAGACGGTCATCAGTACCTTTATCGATAGCAATTTTTTGATGGCGTAAAGAAACTAAGTACGAAGTTTGATAAAACATTCACATCAGTAAATTAAATTACGTATAGGAATATATATACATATATATACACATAGGAATATTTTTTTCATTAACAATTTACGTTGTTTATGAATGCTCAGTCATGTGAGCTTGGTGTGAACCCAATGTTTGAACGTGAAAACTATAATAATACATAATTTAACCCGTTTAAAAATGTAATAATTACCATAAATATGTATGTAATAATTACCATAATATATCATTTTGATCTTAAACACTATCTTCAAAGGTAAACCAATTACACCTGGCAACATCGTTCATGAGGGCATACTTAATCTAATTCTCAAGCCATATGTTAAAAAAGCAGTTTGGGACTTTGTTCCACTCTGTGTGACTTGCGTACTGGCCTCCCTTACCCACGTGATAAAATGGCCTTATAATAATCCTTCTACCCATAACGCACGTATATGTTTTCTCAATAAAAAGTACGATACATAAATATATTTACAAGTTTTTTGCTTCGATTTTATGGCTAGCCGCCTCTGTAACACCAATCTATTTGGAAATGCTCTAATTCTTTCTTTTTTATTGCCGATAGCTTAGCCTTTGTCCAAAATCTCACTAAATGGCTTACCGTTCATCTCTTATAATGAATATGGTCAAAGATAATAAACAGGCTTTAAGTGGAAACACACGTCTGCAGCGGTGGCTTCAAAATTACAAGAGTTGTATGCGTTTGTAGGTATAAGTTTAGTAACAATTCTAGATACATGATGATGGATATCACGAGATTTGCTCGAGATTTCTTGAAAAGTATTTCAATGACAATTTACACGTTCCATAAGTTACCCCAAAAATATAACAATATGTTTACTCACAACTAATGTAATACCTACATTCAATGTCTTGAAAAATGTATAACTATCGTTCGAAAAATTTACCGCCAAACACGTCGAGTTTTTCCTAAGCTAAAATAAGAACTATTTACTAACTTGTTTTGGGTGGTAGGTGCGATAGATTGTTTACTTTAAACTTTATGTTGCTATGGTAGTAAATTAATTCGGAAAATGTCTTACCACAATGCGCTCTTGTTCCAGTAGTACTTTTTTACTTTATCTGACTGAGGATATGTCAACAGTCATAATATCCTAAAGCTAGACACTGTTAGTTATTATGGCTACACTTTTATTCACATGTACATTATACAAGCGTAGGACGAGAAAGACTAAATTTATGATGATTTTTAAACGGTATGATAAGAAACAAAACAGTCTTTCCAAAAAATAGATCTTTAATCCTCCAAAAATAGCTTACTAAGAACTCCTTAAAACCTTTAACGTGATATAAAATACGATAAGAAAGAAAAATAGCCGATAAACCTCTTACGGGTAAAAAGGTCTATAAAGTAAAATATGAAACTTATAGACGAAAAATAATTCCATACTTATAACAAAGGGCCGTAATTACCACGCCGTCTTGTCGTGAAAGAGATCTACAGCTCAGTTAAGACTACCATGATTAATGAAAGACGGAAAATCAATTAATCTTATGTGATTGTTGGCCATCGTTCTGCTGTAATCTTATGTAGCAGCTCCATACTTAGACATGATTGATCGTTTTGTCAAAGGGTGTTTTGTGGGGCCTGAAGACTTATTACTAACTGTTTAATGTTCTTTACAGTACTTAATGACTGAATATAATTGATAATTTTATTGCTGATAGACTTAAGATAGAGTTTTTGCTGTCTTTCTTATGTAGCGCGTAATTCTGTGCTCTCCTTTATATTTTTAATTAAAACAAGATGTTGAAAATTGTATCAAAAGTTCAATAAAATTAGAAGCTTATACAGTTTTCCTTATAAGCCAATCTGCTTAAGGAAAATTAACTGAACGTACAACCGATGTCTCAGAATACTTCTGGTTTTCAATTCAATACAATTATGGCTGCCATATTCCTGGTATGTTAAAAGAATTCAATACAGCAATCATGAGGAGCCAAAGGGACCATGAGAGGCCTATTAAGTTTATTGAATATGACCAAGCAGTTTTGAAAAAAAGCAAAGCTATGTCGGTGAGGGTTGACTATTGATGGTCGTGGCTTCGTATCCTACCACAAGTTTGAGATTCATGTAACGTTAGAACGAGTAGCAAATTTTTTGCTCACCTAGCAAGTTAGCATCGTCAATAGGAAAAGCCTAAAACTAATCCCCGTTTTAGTGCACATTTACTTGAGAGCCATTTTTCATTTTAAGCCTACCTTATTCTAATTAATTCTATTATTATTAATTTATTATTAAAAATAACAACAAAATACCACGTGTTTGACCCGAGCCTCATTTATTTAACTGGATAGATAGAAATGTTATTAGGATTACCTACCTGAAAGTCGAGGCTAAGACAGCTCATCAAAAACATTTTGATATTATAGTCTGCAAATGGTTGTCTGGAAGAAATTGCCTATAAACATCTTTTACCGCATCTATCACGAGGAGTGTTGTGAGTAACTGTTCTGAGATCTCGGGTGCTGCGGGGATGTTTGTGAGCGATGGTGATCAACTTACCATCAGGTGAGCTACAAACTCGTTTGTCCTCCTATCCCATAAAAAAAAACAAGATAAAATAAAGTAAAAAGCGGATCGAGCCTTATTTATTGTTATTACTTGAGCTGTAGTACAAAACTAACTATGCAGAATGAAAGCTCTCTAGACAGGTTTAATGCAAGTTTTTCGGTCAAAATTGTAGATCGACTTTGATCAGCCATATTTCAATAACTATAAAAAAAGAACACTAGCCCAAAATCTAAAATTATTCTTCAAATTAAAACAAGTAATATGAGTAAAGTGGAACCCAAGCGACATTCAATCGAAAAATACCACATGTGACTTATAATTTAATAATGTTATAATACCTTTATATGAACCTATATGCGATGTAAAGAAACGTATTTAAACGATTGAAATTTTGTTTTTTTTGTACAACATTTATATTTTGAAGCGCTCGTAGCCAAGTTTGCATAGCCATTCTGATTCGATCAGCAAAGTTAAGCAACGTCCGCCGCGGTCATGACTTGGATGGGTGACCGCTGGTGACATTACTACTGAGCGCTTCCGAGCTTCGGAGGGCACGTTAAGCCGTCGGTCCCGGTTGTTGTCTTAGGATAGCAGTCGTTACAGCATGGTGATAGGGCACTTTGCAAATGCCCGCCTGGCTAGCTAACACCCTCAAGTTGAAAATCTGTCGCCAAGCACCTAATGGTGTGTTCCAGCAGCTGTCCTTGAGAGCCAGTAACTCTAGGTTAGTCTGAACAACATCCTCGACCACATCATCACTTACCATCAGGTGAGATAGTGTCAAAGGCTAACCTATCAGGCATAAAAAAAAAAAAAAAACCCAACATTTCAAACACTTTTCCAGTGACAACACAAAAAGCTTACGTCAAAAGTAACCTAAAATGAAATCCTATTATTATAAGCGAGAAATATTCGCGGAAGCCCTATAAACAACGTATTTTATTTTGTAACATGGCTACTTTTCGTACCTATATAGTGGAGGAAATTTAACGCTATGCCTGAAAAACACCAAACATCGTGCACGTAACTCGAACCATAAAACAGTGTCAAATTAAGAGCATTCTGACAAAAAAGTGCAATAAAACTCCAATGTGAGGCCGTTGAATTGAGTTCATGTAAAAAAGAAAGCTCATAGCTCGTACGAAGCTTAATTACTTTGGAATGGCCAACTTTATCGCATCCCTTACGTATATAAAAATATCAAATATTTCGTTGCAACTTTTGCTAAAGTGAACGTATTATACGATATATAATAAACGTTTGAAAAATCACGACTACAAATTGATAGCTATTATATATAAAACTGAATTGCTTATAGCAGAGCTTGTCTAGGCGTTCTTAACCGATCAACTAGGTAAAGTTACCTACTCTATGTGAACACTACTTGGATGGGTGACCGGTTGCATCGTGGTCATGACATCTTAACTGTAGTTTTAACATCATAAGCTAATAACTATACATCTCTTTCTTTCTAGAAGAAGGCCCGTGTTTTAGCAGTAGGAAAATGATGGAATATAACCAAAACTTATTTATATTCTAAATTATTATAATTAAACCCTTAATTAGTCCATGTGAAAATATTATTTCCAATTACGTTCTATCTTTAATTTGTTCAAAATACATAAATAGAATTAAACTACAAAAGAGAGCGACAAATATTGGAGGTTTCCTTTATTATAACGGGACTGAAGAGAACGATGGCATCTATGATTTCCAAAAAAAAAAACCGAACACATTAAAATCTTAACGCACCTTTCATGACTAACAAAATCATCGTTTTGTTACGAACACGACCGCTACAGGAACAGCTTTTCTGGCGAAAGATAGAGTTCAGTTATACTATAAAACACTCCAAACAAACAGAACGTTAACGGAGACCGGCATTCTATTTAAAAGAATAATAATACTAAGAGACTGCTATTGATCGTCAAAAGAGGCACGAACAAAGGTTTCATCGGTAAAATTATTATACCAATTCCTGCTATCAGAAACCATTCAACCATTGTGTTTTCTAAAGCAACACCTCAATTTTGAGGAAATAGCTTCCTCAAGGATCTTTCTGCGGAAGAATAATATACTTTGCTCTTGCAGCTGAACTGAAAATTGTTTTAACACTTGTTATGTTTGTAAACAGTCCTTAATTAAAATATAAAAAGAGGAAAAGCCCAGCAACCCTGGTGTTTTGGTTAAATAAATTTGACTTAAGATTCTTTCTTTTTATAATTTTTTTTTTTTTGTGACAATGAGATTTTATTTTTAATTAAAATGATTAAAGCTATATTCTGTTGAAGCTATTATAAACACTTTTACACGTTTTTATTAATGCTACAGACCTCTTTTATAAGTCCGTCTTTATAAGAGTGAGGATGTGTGCGTTTTTGTATTTTTAATACCTGCTTCCAAAATAGTTGAACAGATTTTGTCACAATATCATTTTATTTTGCTTAAAAAACATTTAGGAACTAGATTGTTTAAAGAATCTAATTTTTAATACAGTTTCCTTACTTTTTTCAAGTAATATATCGAATCGATTGCTTGAAATGATCGTTTAGCTTTAAAAAATAATCATCACAATCAATTATTAATTTAGTTGTGCAGACCCTATATTATACCTTATAAATTACAAATTATTACTGTATTGAGAAACAGCACGTATTCCTTATTTGTGCAATTTTATTTTTTGCCCTAAGTTTTGGATATTTGACATTTAGGCCCAGTTTATCAACTTTGAAGGTATCAATTTTTTAACAACATCCAAATTTTTCGGTAATTCGAAATTAGTTCCAACGGACATATAAAAGGAAGACAATTTTTTCGTATCCGACTAAAAGGCTATTTGTATTTTAAATGGTAAAATTGGAGTATATGACGTTAGGTTTCAATCCATCTTTTAATACTCAAATATAATAAAGAATTTTACCACGGTCATCCTTATCAACGAAATGTTTTCAGTACTATAATAAAACTAAGTTACATACGAGTATATAACAGTTACATTTCCAGCCAAAACATCATTATTCCTTATTTCGTATTTTCTGTTAACCCAAAAGCGCTTATCGTCAGTTTGATCGCATCACCACATGACGGAAACCGGGACCAACCCGTAAAAAATTCAAAGCCACCATGAATATAAACTCCAGGCATACTATAAACTGCTAGTGTCGGGTCGAAGGGCTTCTATTATGAGGACACTAGTCTAGTATACAAGAGAGAGCGATTTTTCATTATTTTATATGATTAACAACAAATAACTAAGCACCTACATAAAGTAGTACTGAAATTACCTTTATATTACAGTCCTAAAAAATTTGGCATTATTTTTGATGCAAATTTCATTTATCGGTCACTGGAATTAATAAGGTTGTGAGGTACCTTGCAGATAATTCTAGCTAGTTAGGTTAAGGGACAGAAAAGGGTGTCAAATAAAAAGGAAATGTTTTCTACCGTTGCTTATTTTACTATAGCAGGATTAAAAACTTAACTATAATTTTATGTAACGTAATTTTCATTTAAGTACAATGTTTTAATTGACACTTTATTGTTTGTCTGTGTGTGGTTCCAGGTGAAATCTTGCAACCCAAAATATATACCGATAGTTTTTCTGTTGAAACTTTCAGGGTAGCTCAGAACTAAATAACAATGCATTACAAAGATACATTATTTTTTGTCTGTCTTTAGTTCCGAGTAAAATGCTGATTATCAAATTGCAAATCAAATTTCGAGTAATTCCCGTGAGGTTTTTATAGTTTTAGGGAGCATAAAAACGTGGTTTTTAGATAACATTTTTAATCTACATTAATTCTAATTATAAATTATGTTCCTTTTATTCACACCGCAAATGATAAATTAACCATGTAGATGCAGCAATTATACGTAAACTTTATAAAATAAATACATTTAGAGAATGCTGGAATTAAAAACACCTATAACGATTACACCTATCTCGCGTCGCCTGTGACTTTTAGCTCATAATACCCTGGGGTCAAAACTACTGCGCATTCTGGGTTTAAAATCACCATCACCTCCTCTCGAGGGTTACTTTTATGTGTTTTCAATGCCATTATTACTATAGGGAAAATAAGGCAGAAGGATAAAAGACACTTTTGACGTTCATAAAATGTAATGAAAGTGTTTTTGACTCCACGAAAGTTATTTGTTTTAAGTGTTTTGGAGAGAGTTAGAAATCATTTCTATAAGTTTTATAGAAAAAATACTATTACTATCTTGCTTATGCGTACTATATAAAAGTGATAGAAATTTTACTAATACTAGGTTGTGATGAAATTGCAGCACAAGTCGTACGAGCGACTGCTAATTAGGACATAACCTATTAAAACAGCGATATTAAACCTGTCTTTTCAGCCCAATTTTGCTATAATTTTTAACCCTGTGTGATGCTTAGTATGTACTTATGATGACGTGAATAAGATGATAGCTTTAGGCTCAAAGGCCGTAACTAATGACAGAAATGGGATTTTATGCATTCATACTCAGTTTTCGTTCTCTTTCAATTAGTATATTTTGAAATACAGTTTACAGCTCACAAGTTTTGGATGGTAAAAAAAATATATTATTAATTTTTGCCGAACTATAACTTTATCCCTATTGCAGAAAAAGTAACAGGAGAGTATAATAAAAAAAAACTTGTTAGTACGAGTATCGTGAACACAAAAAACGTTATGTTTATAATATTGGTAAAATATTGTTTGTTCTTTGTGTTTATTACGGATTTTGATACTTATGATTGATAATATTTAGATTCAGACTATCCAAGATAATAATCTTATTATTGATTTTATGAGACAAATAAGATATGCGTTTAAAGTGCCACTGTTACTTCTATGAAATTATGAAGACATTTTATTAAAATAGATTTTTAAAGTAAAATTATGAACTCAATCTTTTACGGTTGAAGCAAATATGATACAGTCAGGTAAAGTCGTGGGCATTGAGCATAAAAACAGTGTGAGATCTTCACCTACAACGAAAAAAATATAGCGCAAGATTTCAAAAACACCGTGGATGTTTCTAAATCATACTTATTAAAATTGCCTTAGAGAATTTAAAAGATACTCGCACATACTAAACGTGCACGAAAAAGAGAATGGCACTTAATTAATTTTCTTTTGGGATCACACGAAAGCGAACGAAAAAGAAAATCACTCGGCCGTACACGGACATTAAACGTAAAAGCGGATTTAAACTGCTGGAAAATTATCTTTTGAGGAAACAAAGAAAAAAAATAAAGGTTATTTCCTATTTTTCCTTGTGATCTGTAAAGCTTTTTGTGACTACTTAAGTGAGGGGATAAAAGCCTGTAGAGTATGTGAGTACCCTCTCTGGTTCTGATACTCTTGATAAGAAAAATAATCAACCAAGATTCTTGAAAATAGATATTTGCAAATATATTTGGACTTGACGTAAAACCTGATACGGTCTACAACCTGCTGCTGTATTTTTATCTGTAAATACCTAATCATTATGTCCCTGATAATTATTGCTAGATAATATCTCAGGAAACAGATGTTGTGTATAGTTTTTTTTATAGTAACCACCAATTAAAACCAAAGACGCTTTCAAAACGGCTGATTTTTCCGTGCATTTAATGAAATTGGTAAATGCACTTATTCTAGTAATATCAAAGTTCAAAGCAGAGAAGTAAATGGACGAAAAATGGTGTGTGTTCGTGAGTTAACTTGCCTCCTAGAGCTTTGCATAAGTTATCCTGAAATATATCACTGAAACTCTTTGAACATTATATTAGGTTGATATTATGTTGAATATGTACTGGAGACGAAATTATCTAAATTGACTCTTTCGGGTACCTTCACAGTTAACGTAGGTATACCTTCATGGCATTTATTTCTGAAATTAAGTTGAATCAATCCGCAGATAACTATTACTAACCAAAAAAAGTATTTTTTTTTCTTTCACAGGAGCGCATTGGTTAAATATTGTTTGTTCTCAATATATTTTGCAACGCATTGCAGATACTTAACTGATCTTGGTTTTATAGATTTTTAGTCCCAACATTCTATGGTTAAATTGTATGTAAAAAAAAGAAAAAAAATAATTAAATATCAGCCGGCTGCAAGTTTTGCAGTATTTTAATTAGAAATCCTGAGATATGGCGTAACATTTGAAAGTTACGCCATTTTTCGAAGCATACAGCCGGCGGTATGCCTTTATAACAGAATACCACGAACTATATACAACACTACAGCTGCTACAATGAACCCATTTAGACAATCTGTGTAAACAAGCAATTGCAGACTATCCAAATCCTCCAGCCTACCAGTTGGCAGCGTGACCAGCACGCTGGCCGCATTGCCCCGTTGAATTGCAATGCTTATCCGTTGACCCGAATAGGTTCTTATACTGGCTTTTAATCAAAATTATTTAAACCAGCATTCTAATACCTTTAATCTTGGTAATTGTATTTAAAACAATACAACGTTCTATGATTGTGTGTATGTATGTTACAGTGTGAAAGTATTTATTGTCAGTCAGCTCTCTACCGGGTACAGCACCAACTAGACTGGTTTTGGGACTTGATCAACTCTTGAATAGAATAGAATACCTCCTGGCCAGGTTTGAGTGTTCTATTCTTATTCTCACTTATGGTTTGAACCAGGTACTGTCTAATTCCGATGGGAATGAAAAAGATGTTCATTTTAATATTAGAGCCCGATTCTAATAATGGGAGTCGTTTTCAAAGGATTATATCAAAGTTATGTTAAAATTAATTCATCACCGTTCCGGTTCTATTTACACAACCATAGTAGCCCCTGATGCTTAAAGCACAGTAGCAGTATAGCAGTATTTAATTGACGCAGAATAAAACACACTATTAGCTATTCATGGAGTTATTTTCCAATACTAAATCACAACTTTGTCCTCAAATTGAAAATATAAAACTTTTTCTCTATTCGTCCTCCGACCGAGTCCCAGGATCTCTTGCTTCTCGTATAAGAAACAAATCAAACTTTTAAAATATCCGACGACTTTGCGCAATGGAAACGTTGCCAGTTGCGATATCCACACGGCTTCATTTAAAGGTGCTTCTACGAGATATTTTCTAGATGTTTCTATTAGGAAGCGTACGTAACTTAAATTTCATTAACACTTTATACAAGACATGGTGGTAGCAAGTCATGTAGTTAAAGACAGTTCTAATATTTTTATTTCATCTTTACTATGAGGTCATCAGCGAGATGATAACATTTTAAAATTTTAATTACACAGAAGACTAAATATTTATATAGAAACTTTTGAATCGGGATCATAAAACTTTCAAGCGGGTCTTGAAGCTCAGAAGGTAAAACATAATATTTACCTGTGTCAGTGAGAAAATTTCGGGCAAGAATCACAGTAAAGGCAATATTAAACAATTTTATAATATTTAAAAATCATTACATATTTTAACCACCGAGGTTTCCAATATCGCATGCCGCTCCCACCGCATAACCAATTATTATTAGTAAGCGTGTGCTGGACAGTTGAATTTTTCCCTCAATTGATAAGTTTATGTGTGACATCTTTCCAAATTGTATAAAACTCTCTACTAAATATTCGATTAATTTGAGGATCTGACTATTTATGAAATCGCCTCTTTTACACCGATCGGTCAGTTTTATCGATTGTCATGATGTTTAGTTTAAATAATGCCGAATAAAAATAAGAACTTACTATTATTTACTTTATCTAAGTTGTAATTTAAATTTCAGAGTAGTATTTGAAACACCCAAAGTTTTGACATGAAAGCGACAAGACTTGTAAACACGCCTGATGTTTCAACAGCAATTTATATTCAACAATGTTGCAGTAGCTTTATTGTCTTTGCAATAAAACTTTATTACTTGAGAGATCTCGAAATAGGTAAACAATGTCGCGTTTTAGTGTCGAAACAAGTTAAGTTCGGGATCTGGAAATTATGAACTTCGAATTTGGTTAAATCCCCATTTATGAGAACATGATCTTATGGTAGTAATCAGTCTATAATAGAACTATTTAAACGTTCAATTGAAAGTATATACCTACAGAATATATTCTATCAGCATTATCATCTCTTCTTACCCTTATCCCACAAGTCAGGATGTTATGTCATGTGTGATAATACAAAATCCTGCCTGCTTGTCTAACAACATCATAGACAGCACAAGAACACATTTAAAATATGTTTTCACTAATAACTCTTATGTCGTATTGTTCTATACTGCAAAGATAAATTTGGTTTGATTATAAATATTAAAAATTATTGGTAAAAGTTTTGGGTAAGGTTTTCTGGCCGGCTGACTTCACCCGCCTTGGAATACTCTCGTTGGTAGTATATCCGCTCCTTTAAAGGTAATAGAGCTCCTTCAAGATTAAAAGTTCCTAAACTAAAAAAAAAGATAAAGTAATTATTTTATCCATTTAATTGTTTACACTAAACAAAAACTTACTCATGGAAATAACTCGAAATATTCAATGAAGCAATCAATTCTATATTTGGTTCTATGGTACATTATATAATAATAACACTGGAGACATTTTCAGAAAAATTGTTTAGTAGAAAAATTAAATGTAAGAAGGGTTCAAAACAATGGACAACCTCACTCTGATACTTTACAGGGTGCCACTTTCATCACTTAGTCATTATTTTCGTCTAATTTAAATTAGACTTAAAAAAATATCTTTATAGTCCCTCCCGAGTATATCAACCGCAGGTAGCTTTATACAAACTGAATATTAAATGAGTACAGTACCTACGCTAAAATGTAACGGACGTAAATAAATCAGAGCGTTTAGCCCATTTTGTAAGTGCTTAAGTAAGATCAGCCTCGTCGTGTTTAAAAGATAGACATTTAAATTTTAAGCTTCCGCGAAACATTCTGAACCCCTGTGGAACTTATAAAAATATGAACAGACACTTAAACACAGATACTAAATGATTTGTTTCAATCCGAAGCCTTACCAAGGCGTTTATGAGCGTCTCATGTTAAAGATCATTTCTATAATTAACCTAATATGTTTTAATTCAATATAATTAATTAACCTTGGAAAATACAATATTTTAATTCAATCTAGTTAACTGACTGTTGTGCTTGAGTAAAAGAAAATATATTAACGAGTAAAACGCCAACGTGAATAATGTGTGGGATTTGAAAACAAATAAATCTTTGAAATTTACCATATTTATATTTTTATATATTACTGTACCAGCCGGACAGTCCACTGCTGAACACAGCTTCCCTTAATATGCCCTCCCCCCCTCCCCGCGCTTGGCAGTTGGCTTGGGATCGCAGTGTGAGATATAAGTTCCTCAGAAATACTGCTGCCCACCTTCTGGTGTGTTAACCTTAGTCGTCTCTTAAGACACCCACGTGTAGAGATGGCGGGGAGGGAGGGAGGGGGGGGGGGGTGACATTATCTATCCAAGCGTACCATGAAAACAAAGAGCTAGATAATAAACAATTACTCCATATTCGTGGACCCCTAACCTACAGGACCGTGGCGTAATTTCTCACAATGGTGTTAGTACTTCCGGTCAGTACATTAACTGAATCCTTACATACATATTATTTTCTTTTCGAGTTTAAATTAAATATGTGAAAAAAGACCAACGTAATGGCAAAATAATAGAATTTTGTGTTTACATAAAACATGCCCGTGGGGTGCAGGGTAGCCACAAATCTCTTTCCGTGGATATCGTAATAGGTGACTATAAAATTTTGGAGGGCAGCAGTGCGGTCTGAGTAACTGCTATCTCACACTGCTATTGCCAAGACGCCTGCCAAGCAAAGGGATTATAGCAAGGAGAAGTCTGTGTTCAGCAGTGGACAACCCGGCTGAAACAGTAATAAATACCAAAGCTAAACTGAATGCGTTAAAACTGAGAAATTGACGTATTTCCCGTCATAGACGTCAATTTTGACCGAAATTTTTACCGTTTTTGTCGTTTTTGCTCTATTTTATAAATGACAGTACATACAAATGTGAATTCTAAAATACCTCAGAATTTAAAACTATATATACTATAAAAACCAGCGATCTACGGGTCAGCCTCTCGCTAAGGATCTCGAATAAAAATCATAACTTCTATAGTTTCTGTGTTTTGTACTGACCGCTCTGTATTCAAACCCAATTTGCACATGGCTATTTCTCCCATAAAAATTGCCAAGACTATCAGTACTTTATATTATAAATGCGAAAGTAACTCTGTCTGTCTGTCTGTCTGTCTGTCTGTTACGCTTTCACACCAAAACTACTGGACCGATTTGAATGAAATTTGGTATGGAGATAGTTTGAGACCCTGGAAAAAACATAGGATAGTTTTTATCCGACTGTGCAAAAAGAGGTTAATGTTTACGCGCGATAACCGACATACGCGCGGGCGGAGCCGCGCCCGGAAAGCTAGTTATTTATCATACTAAAAATAAAACATGAAAAAATATTTTTCATTTACTTTAGCTTTCGTTGTACTCGTAGTAGGTAGCTGTAGTGTTGTATAATATATAGTTTGTGTAGTTCTTCATAAAAGCAAACTGCCAGTTTTTTTTATTCGTCATAGTTTTGTTAGTTCTTTCCAAAAACCCTAATTTATTAAAATAAACGGATGAAAAATTTGCTGCATGATGTTTTATTGCACCCTCTAATTTTTAGCCTTGAACTACTTTTTTGCAAATATTATCATTTATTTAAAATAACTATTTAGTTTTCGGTAATAAATTTCACATTCTATACCTTTTATTTAAGAAAATCATATATATATATGTAATTGCAATATAGTTTTTCTTGATTAATGGTATGTAAGTATGAGTTTTTAAACGGTAACAGTCATTAACACTTAAATTATGATTACAAACGGGTAATTAACACTTAAATTATGGTAAATATCGCGTTTGTAATAATAATCATGGTAGGTAAGTAGTTTTACAATCGGATACATTTAAGGGTTCAAATTCGCATATCATTTGAGCTAAAAAATAAATTAAATAATTTTCGCATATCATGCCTGTATTATTCTTACATTCACTTGAGTATGGTATATATACATACATAACTAATTTTTATGCTTGATAGGTTTAGCCTTTGAACACTACTACTCACCTGATGGTAAGTGATGATGTGGTCGAAGATGTTGTTCAAGCTTACCTAGAATTACTGACTCTCAAGAACAGCTGCCGGAACAGACCGTTAGGTGCTTGGTGACAGATGTTCTACTTGAGGGTGGTAGCTAGCCAGGTGGGCATTCACGAAATACCCTACCACTATGCTATAACGATTATCATTATAAGACAACAACCGGGACCGACGGGTTAACGTGCCCTACGAAGCACGGAAGCGCTCAGTAGTAGCAGCGGTCACCCATCCAACTTATGACCGAGGCGGACGTTGCTTAACTTTGCGGCTCGGTTCAGAACGGCTAAGGAAACTTCGCTACGAGCGCTACGTCGCGCTTGTTTTGAAGAGGTGTAGGTAACAGTCAACGAATTTTACTTGTCCACTCTGAGCTAATCTATTTCCTTGGCTATTGCTAATTATATTTACTTTGTAAGTAGTATTTGGATACATATATGTATATATTTATAGGTATATATTTATATAAGTGTATGTATGTATGTATATAAGTATTTATTTATATTATAATGTATATAAGTTTTTTTAATTATTTATTTATTATATGTTTAATATAGGTTTTTTTTTGTAACTTAAAAAGTACTTCGCGAATAATTGTTATGTTTACCTAGTAAACTGCCAACCTGGCAAATTTTGTAAATCGTCTCTGTTCGGTTGTTTGGAAGAAATTGCTTTAAGCAATAAGACCGCCCTTTGTATACCTAATATGTGTGTTAATTTTCTGTAATGCTTTTTCATGGTATGCAAATAAAGTGTTTCTATCTATCTATCTAGATAGTAAAATATAATAATAAACTAAACCTTAGTCACTGTACAGTTCACAATATTCACACTAATATTCTCTTCTATCATACAGAGACGTGGTATGTCTGATTTCCTTTTGTTCGGATACACGGCTAATTGCATGTTTGAGTTACGGTATTGGGTTGCTGGATCTCTTGTCTTATTTTGTGTTCAGAAGAAATTACTCTTAATTGAATCTGCCGACAAAGGAGTAACCACATCTTTATTACCTGATAAAGTGAAAAGTTCATTTAAAATCTTGGGAAAGTAGACCGGTTTTCCGTTGCATATTGGTTATAAGTTCAATAAATCTATAATGTTAGATAATTTTTTTGAAGTTATACATACCTTTTACAAAGTAACGAATCACGTATATTTGGATTATTTTGTTCATTCATCAAACATTACAAAAACTCTACCGTTACGAAAATTATTCAAGCATCAGGTGTAAAGAGGTCTCACAGCAATAGGTTGGCTATGAGATTCCAGTAATGTGTGAAATCTACTAGTATGAGTTGCTATACGTGTTAACTATTGATTCTAAAATGTTATTGTATTTTAAAGCACTGCAAAAAATCAAGAAGTTTCTGACAGTTTGGTTTTTTATTAAACAATTTTATTAGCACAGAATTCCGTTATTTACTAGCCGATTTGAGAAAATCTTTTTTTTTTCTTTAAGGTATCATCAGTTTTATTTTAATTAGTTTCAAATCAAAATAACTAGAAAAATATATTCAATAAAAGAAAATGCATTATGCATACTTTCAAAATCGACCTTTACAAGTATGCAAAAAGCATTTTCTTTATTTATTTTAATAGATATTGATTTCAGTAGCCTTCGTATCTAATGTAAGCCTTGTATTCTAAGAAGTGTTTTTCCTCATAGACAAGAGTTTGTGGATAGCTGAACGAAATGGCTGGATTTATCCAAAACATGATCGAATATATTCATCAAGGATCTCGTCGTCATGTCGTCCATATATTCCTTTATTTGGCCAACCTGAGAATAAAAGAGATGATAAAGTAGGTAAACAAAGTTAGCAAATTAAAAATTACACTACTAGTAATAGAAATTACTATCAGTGTTTTATTATAAAAACTAACGGTTTTCACTCATTTTAGTAAATAATACGGGATACCTCCCGTGAATCAATCAGATAGCTCCGACTATAGTTACAACCACATTTGGTGGTCTTTTTCAAGGGTAGCTCGGGACGCCCGCGTTGACGTTTCACATAGAAATAGAGAGACAGAGTGCTAACTATAGTCGGAGCTATCTGACTGATTCACGTGAGTTATCCCTTATTATTTACTATTAGTGTTATTTACTGATATTGATATTTACTATTAGTGTTATATACAGATTCACCAGTATACTACAAGTGGTCAAACATTTCACGTTCACATTCTAATTCCAACATTAGATCTAACTCAATTACCCGTATTTTATCAGGCAAGGTGTAGACCCTATGATTGACCAAACTTTCTCCGTAAATCTCAACATCAAAGCTTTTAACCCTTTGCTCATGTTTTTATGTTCTGTGCAGCCACCTGTCACAACTAATTGGATTCTTTATATTTGTCCCGTCCCCTGCAACCAGTTTCACTTGAACCGCTCACCTTCCAAAAATTTATTACGTAAATAACGATTCAATGGTCTTCAAAGGTCAAGTGAGATTGGACGAGGACCCTTCCTCACGCCTTGATTAACCTACCTTTACGTTACCTTACCTTTGTATAGAACACAAGTTAATATGAATTAATACGTGTTTCTCTTGTTAGCCGTTACGGCGTGAGCGATAAGTTTATTTGAGTTGAAGGTAGACTGAGAAAACTAAATATATTAATTATAAGGAGAGGCAGCTCTTTGTTATGTGTTAACGACAAAAACATTTTCATGTATGTTGTTTATATGGCTATTATGTTACAGTATGCGCAGCCCAACTGAAAACATAGAACCGGAGAACTTCCAACGTCTTCGATACAGTTGTTAATATTATATATCGATGGCATAACACACAGCAGCTTGAAAGTAAATTATATGAATTTAATAAATTTATTTTTACCATGACGCATGCTCTGCGTATTACTATACAAAATAACTATATAATATTTGCTTAGAGGTAAAAGCACACTAATAGGAGTGGATGGTGCGAGTTCGAATCCCGCACATGACACACAAATTTTCCTCTCGTTGTAATTTTGTAATGCAATCCGCAAAGCATGCGTCATAATAAAAGTACATAATAAAACTATTAAAATTATAGGGTTGCGTCAACGTTAACAAGTTTACAGGTAATTGCAAAAAATAGTCTTGTTTGTAGAACAACGTAAGTTGAACTATAGGTGTCGCTCCATCCTCATACGAAATGACTATACTTTTCCTCTCGATGTAATTTTTTTAATATATGAAGTTAATCCTGAAATAATATGTACTATGCAGAAGGATCTACCCAAAATAACGCCTAACACCTAATCGCTTAATTTTCGCCACTTTTTTATCGTATTAAATATATATCATTTATAATCCCTTCCATTCCAAGCAAACAGAAGATCACATCGATCAAAATAATGCTGTATATATAAAGGTAAAAACTTCGTAACATAAATCATTATTTTTTGGTTTAGGCATATCTGTTGTTTTTATGTTAATCTTTATTTACGTGCAATGACCGACATGGATTATCCAATGGGCCGTGATGGTCTCTCATAGGATTATGTTTTAATTAAATCACGAATGTTTTTTTAGGCTAGACATAAATCGCTTTGGCTTTTACGAAACCTTTGCCGCATATAATTAATTTACGTTGAAAAATATTGAAGGGTTTTTTATATCTAGTTCTTTTTTTCTAACTCATGTGTATGAAATCTATGCATCTGTTGGTTATTCATGTTGTGGTCGAGGACGGTACATGAACAGCCTTAACCAGTTTTACTAACTCTCAAACACGAAAGATTTTCTACTTACGCTTGACTTCTGCTAGTCCTGACAAACATTTGGTTTTTTTTTTGTTTTGATTTTTTTTTAATTTTTGAAATATTTTTTTGTGCTTTTCATGTGTTTTTGACGGAATAAGTATGAGGACCACCTTATGTGTAAAGTCTCTTGTTCCTGTGATGTATTATTTCATATTTTTTTATTACTTTGCTCGATGTAAATATTCAAAATTCTATTCAAAGGGCGCTTTTGGCTCGGTGTAGGCATTAAATGAAATTTTTTTTTTTTCAAAACAATATAGAAATCGTCTCAAAATGCTTGTTAGGACTAGCAGAGGTCAAGCCTTAGAGGTTGTTAGCATTTCACCAATAACCCTGTATACAGTGATTGCCTATTGGCAATCACTGATTTAAAGTTAGGTGGTGCAAGATAGTTTAAATGATTTTTTTGGACACAGAAAAAAAAAGCACCATTCCCTATAACGATTCAATTAATGAAATTAAAGCGCAAATTTTCAGCTCAGTGTATCTGTATACTGCAGTATATAAATTTATTCAGTTCCAACAGCCTAATAGTAACTAACCTAGGGCGTAAAATTGGGGATGCGGGTTCGATTTCCACTTGAGTTAAAACATTTTGTGATCTAAAAAATTTGAATGTGATTTTCACTTAGCAGGCGGCAATGTTTGTAATCATTTTTATGAAATATATGTCAAACTTCTTTAATTGTTATTATTATTTTCTTAACTAACACTCATTATGCTTGTATCTTAATGATTCGTGTCGTATCACCTTTAGGTCCACAAGCTCCAAAAATTAGGTGTTTTTACCGTCTTCAAACCATAGTATTCGAATATATTTACAAAATTATGCGTGTATTGTTAAATGGGTCAGAGACTTATGTACATCTGCGTCTTAATATGGTAAAAATACTTTCGTAACCCAAATACGTACAAAAAAGAGATTTGTAAACGTTTTTTTTATTATACTATCGCTGATATCAGCAGCTTAGTTGGGAATTAATTTACTTAAATGTTTTAAGTATTGTTTTACGATGTCATAAGTATTCATATATCTTTTGCTTCTAATTAACTCTTTTTACAACAAGAAACTACAAAAAGCTTCAAAAACAAAGCCGTCCAAAGCACAAGGCCCAAGCTGATGTTGAACCACACAAAACAGTGTCTCACAATGTTTCTGCAGAAATGGGTCAAGCCACGACAAGCCCTGTCGTTTGTGCATAAATTATGCTGTACCAAACTTTATTTTATTTTGATGTTCGCTGGGAACTCTTTGGCTCCGTAGCGTAATCATAAGATTTCTTACAAAATTATTGGGTTATCATTATGCCCTATGTAATTTCAGTGTTTTTTGCCCTTAGAATATCACCGGCTTTTCCAATAGCTTAGATAATAAACAAAAAATATTTACAGATAATATAATAGTTGACATTGATTTCATAATAAGGTACATTTGAATTAAATTTTCATGCCGTTCCCGAGTTTCTCTAATGGTAGTAATTGCCATAGCTCTGACCTTATTTCTAAAAGCAGCAGTTTATTTTCTTGATTTAACAGTTAAATTTGGTAACCTTTTTTATTTCAACCAGTAAAGTTTGTACATGTATCCTTCAAGTATGTTATATAAGTTAAATTTCAATAGTAAAATGTAATCACAAAGAGAAGCGGTGATGGCCCATCTACGGACTGTTGGACTGAGAATCCATAATTTGAATCTTTCCATGGGATTTGGTTCACTCTATACTCGTTTGTCTACCTACCACCCTGAAATGGAAATGTTGCCCCCAAAACATCTAATGGCATGTTTTGGTAGCTGTCGTTGGTACTTCATAAGTTAAGGGGGCAATTCAGAAGCATTAATTGTAATGGATAATAAAACAAAACATGCAATAAATAAGGCTTGATCTCAATATGCACCGCACGTGGCCGCTACGACCTTTCTTTTTTTATTAAGTTTAATTAATAATTAATAATCAAGCAGTGACAAAAAAAAAAGAGTAGATTTGTTACCTAAACGTGCGCATTTACTCAACGTCCATTCTCGCCCACATCATTATTAACCAGGCGTGATATTTGTTATGGGCTAACAAGCAATAGCTTGTTATATAACTAATATAACTAATAAGTTACACAAGAGAAATCAAATACCTTGTAAAACATCTATCAATAGAAAAGAGCGTTTAGAGAAACCTAATTGTGATCTAGAATTCTTCCAACAAAGCAGTTACTTTATTTACAGAAACAATTAATTTTTTTTTTAAACAAGTTTCAAACACAATCGTGTAGAAAAAAAAAACTAAAACAATACTTATGCAAAATTATTTAGATCACAAAATACACACATTCAAGAATTGTTCGTGTATAAAACAGTGATATTTGAGTCTTAAATATATCTAGTTAAAATTTTAAATATCGCCTACATTAATTTACTATCAAAATTCATTTAGGGCCCCTAGGACACAAATCAGCAGCTCGTTGCCAGCCAGCACGAAAATCAATCGAATATACGTTGAAATAAGGCTCATATCACAACGTGACAGTTCCAGTAATCGATCCGTCTGAATACAGGAAAATATAAAAAATAATATTTACATGGACGTCATTCTTCGATTTCAATATCTCTTGGGTAAAGATTAAAGATATTAAGTTTATCTGTCGATTATGAAAAAATACTCGCCAATTTTTTTCGGAGGAGATATGATTTTTTTCCGTAACTTCATTCATTTCAAAATCATTCAAATAAAGATATAACTTATAATTTTTTGTAGCTACAGACAAAATATATTTGTTGTAAATGTAGTCAATGATTCTAAGAGTATTCAAATACTTCATATTATTTTGAAACCTAACTTGAACTTGAGTTCAAGTTAGGTTTGATTTGAATATTGGCCTTAAAAAGAAACGCTTCGTGGCCAGAGTCTATTTAAAAGAATTCCATCAAACAGACAGACGTTTAAGTTTTTCTGTTATGGAGTTCAACTACCTTCTAGTTTCATCATGCAATTAGTACAATGGTACCATAATATCATCAAATTATCATCACAACTGCACACACGCCAAGTTGAATTATATTTATTATTGTAATGATTAGAAGTTAGTGGAATTTCGTTTTTTAGATTAAGTAACATGCAAACAGTGAATATTATTAGAGTATGTTAAAAACTTTTCTAACGGGAGAGATCTTTTAGGTTCTTAGAAATTGTTCTCTCCAAGTATTCTATTTGGATTCATTATTCTATTTCTCCCAGTCTCTATACGATGATTTTATTCAAAGAAAAAACTTAAATCCGTGACTATTAAATTCCTTTTGCCGTTGCTTGTCGGGCTGAAAAATGGTACTTCGCCCCACGCTTCTTCAGTGATCATTTGCATATCATTTGGAGTATTTGCGTACTATAAAAGTAGGGACACAGTAAGGGAACTTTTAGAATTTTAATAAATTTATGAATAAATAATTGGACCGTGAACTTTTTTGAGATTCTCTTAGAGGCATAAATAGCTAGTAGCAGAAGAACTCTTTGTGAATGAGTTCGTGAGGGATGTACTACCACAATACCTATATATTTCTACCGCTAAGCAGTACCTAATGTTCGTATTACTGTGTTCCAGTTTAAAGGGTATGGATTCCGGTGAAATGACAGGCACATGAGACTTCACAACTTCATGTCTCAGAGCTAAGTGCAGTTTGTCACTTTTGACGAAATGCATCTGTTATAGGCAGGGGTTATCATTTAAGACCAGGTGGGTGCTCGAATTTGTTTCGGCTCAATCCCACAAAAAGCCAATACTGTTACTTCGACAACTTATCCATGCATCATATTTTCTTTAACCCATGTAACATATCATCACATCTTTCCATAGCCGAAAGGATCAGCAAAGGTCTCTGAACACCCACGTGTAGCCAAGTATATGTTTAGTTCTATGTAATAGGGGGCGATCATATTGCCTTCTAATTGTTATAGTTCTAGACTCCAAACCAATAGTACCTCTCGGCTTGGATACCTGAGATTTTATTTGGTAGAAAAATAATGGATATTCTTACTCTTGCACATTTTGAAAGTGTTAACACAGACCACGTCTTATAATCATTTCATCTTGGCATGTTTCATGCTATTTGTGCTAAGATTTTCTACTGGTAGGTCTGTCCTGAATTATTTTCATCTAGCGCTGATATTCTTGATAACGACTTCTTCCCTTTTTCAGATTGTGAAGCATTGTATTTTTTTTAAGTCTTAAGGGAAATGCTTTTCATTCAAACGAAGTTTTCGTCATATTTTAAATACCATGAGTTTAAACTCTGTATTATTTTACATGGTGGCCAGTCTTTGGTTTAATTTTTATTGTATGTCTTAATGTGAAATAAGAAATTCCTATGCAACGCAAATTTTCCGAATATATTTTTACATAGATACCTAATTATACGGAAAACTGACATACCTAAAACATAGATTGGCATAAGGACATGTGTGTAATATATATTTCAGAGTTTGTACACTTTATACATACTATAAAATGCCACAAACCCATATTTGTATGAAAAGCGCTATCTATGAAAATACTTCTCTTAATACGACCTACGTCGCTTAGTATGTTTGCTAAAAAAAAATACAAAATTATATCAACAGTATATTATGTTTTACTAAAACATTAATATCATTTATTGGTAACAGGTAACTTACTAAATCAAATTACTTTGTCGGTACCATCTTATGAATAAACACATTATTTGAAATTATTCTCATGATAAGACACACAAGAGGTACAAATAAGCCCCAAAAGATAAATGCTTATTATCTTTTTGAAATGCCAAGTAACGTAACGTAATTAGGTTCCGTCCTCTGACACTTTGAATGGCTCTTCCGTTAATCCAATATCCACCATGACGCTGGATATGGTGCTACACTGAGTAATAAAATGCGTGTTCACGTAATAAATTATTTTATTACAATCGGCCACTACACCAAAATGTGCTCGGACCAGCATTAATAATTGAATTGTTCTCGGATTATTTGCTATAACAGGATCGTATCAATTATGTACGGGGACCTGCATCTATTTACTAAAATACTCGTCCGGCGTAAATGGGGTTAAAATAATGGAGCGGATGGGTGAGGACGGCTGTAGGTTAAGGGTCAACTGCGTTTGTTTATTACTGAGGTAAATAAAATGAAACCTTTTTTGAGCTGTAGGCCAAAATAGAAGCATGCGTAAAACTTGCTAGCCGTTTTAATCAATCAACTAGGTTCAACATTGTTCTCTACGGTTATTATAATACTTGGTTGGATGCCCGCTTGTGCCACAGTTTTTACTGAGAGCTCTCGTGCTTCGTAGGGCACAGTAAGCCTTTGGTTTCGGAAGTTGTATTAAGATTGCAGCAGTTATTAGGCTATGTCTTCAATAATGACATCGCAAATATTAAAATAAAACTTCAGATTTTCACATCACTGTCGCTGTTATTGGTATATTGTTTATTTTATTTTATTTTTGTAATTTTGTAACAAAAACATTTAACAAATTAAAGTAACTTATATATAAAAACTTGGATTTAAAACGAACAAGGTAAATTTGTTAAACTAAATATATTTAATACCTATTTCTTCTAAGTATTTGTTATCATATGTAGGACATTTATGAAATCAAACCTGAAAATAACGACGTAAACTTTTTCTTTGTCTGTAACACCTAAAACCCATTATTTCTAGGTTACTTTTATGTCATATGTAGTACATATATGAAATAAAAACGGAAAAATAGACGTCCACTGTCACTTTTATAGCTGTCACACCTACGGTTAATCTAGGTATTTTGAGGTCATTAGATTTTTGTCATTAAAAAAAATATTTTAAATAAAATTAACTAATATTTAGTCTTATAAGTATTGCAAGGCTACATTTTACTATCAGTACATCTTGGTATGCTTAAGCTGGAGCTATTTGTGCTAAGATTTCCTACTGGTAGATCTGTCCTGTATTATTTTTATATAGCGCTGATTTTTTTTGATATTGGCTTCTTTCCTTTTGACATTGTGAAGCATTGCATTTTTTTTATTTTCTTTTAGGAAGTATTTTCCATTGAAACCAAGTTTTTGTCTCATATTTTAATTTCACACGGTACCAGTAGCTTAGCCTTTGACCACTATCTCACCTGAAGATAAGTGATGATGTGGCCGAAGATGTTGTTCAGGCTAACCTAGAATTACTGGTTCTCAAGGACAGCTGCCGGAACACACCGTTAGGTGCTTGGCGATAGATTTTCTACTTGAGGGTGGTAGCTAGCCAGGCGGCATTCGCAAAATGCCCTACTACCATGCTATTACGATTGTCATTCTAAGACAGCAACCGGGACCGATGGCTTAACGTGCCCTCCGAAGCACGAAAGCGCTCAGTAGTAATGTCACCTGAAGTCACCCATCCAACTCATGACCGCGGCGGACGTTGCTTAACTTTGCTGATCGGTTCAGAACGGCTAAGCAAACTTCGCTACGAACGCTTCAACATATAATATCTTTGTTTAATTTTTATTGTATGTCTTAATGCGAACATAGGAAATTCCTTTGTAAATATTTAGTCTTACAAGTATTATTAGACCTAACCAATCGGAATAGCCCTTTATCCTTAACTAAGCTAAGGAAATATTTTATAGTTTAAAGCTGTATACAGCTTATACATCATATTGATAATATAAAATATCAAAAAGTACATGAGGAATGTTATTCTAAGGATCATATACACGGATAAATAACTGAGTATGTCAACCTACACAATTTCATTCCTGATGTTACCTCAAGTTTCAGTTTCAACAGAATAAATATGAGTAAGTACCATACCGTAGGTTACGTATCAACTGTTATCTCATCTGTACCGGAGGTCGAAATTTCAATTTCCGTCCGGAAGAGATAAATTTTCTTGTCGTCTGACGCTCCCTCACAGACCGGTCGATTGATTGCTTGCTTTGCGCTTGATAAATAAAATATTGCATTTCGTCGAAGATCAATACGAGATCGCAAACGCTATAATATGAAAGCTACCTTAGAGCTGTCTTGTATATATTATTCATTTATTATCTTGCAGTTTTTTTTTGCACTCACTACAGCGCTTGGATATCTTGTAATGTACTTATATTCGTAATTTCTCCTGTAGCGACATTCAACGGTAAATATATCAAAAATAAATTATTTATTAAACACTAGCTTTCCGGACGCGGCACCGCCCGCGCATATGTCGGTTATCGCGCAAAAACATTAACCTCTTTTTGCGCAGTTGGATAAAAACTACCCTTTGTTTTTTCTCGGGTCTCAAACTATTTTCATACCAAATTTCATTCAAATCGGTCCAGTAGGTTTGGCGTGAATGCGTAACAGACAGAAGAGTTACTTTCGCATTTATAATAGTAGTACTGATTATCTAATAAGCATCATAATTTATTATTTTCAGTAACAATCATATTCATACCCTTTTAAATAAAGCAATAATATTTTTGACATTACGATACGATACGATAACTCTTTATTGACACCAAAAACAGGACATTACAAAGAAATAATAACAATATATAGGCACAAAGGGCGGTCTTATCGCTAAAAGCGATCTCTTCCAGACAACCTTTGGATGGATAGAGAATAAATTTTTTGAACAGGTAGGGTGGTGCAAATCTGTAATAATATAAATTACGAATTACGATATAAATAAACTACGTATATTACTTACAAAAATATCAAATTAAAATATGATAATATATATATACATATATATATATATATATTATAATATATACTCACATAAGTACACAATAAACATATACTCATTTAAATAAATAAAAATAAAAATTATATATATATATAAAGTGAGAAAATACATATGTCAGAGAGCATTATTAACGGTAGAGAGGTAGTAATTATTGACCTGCGTTCTAAAAATTATCATTTCTCTAATATACTTTGACATAATTTCGTGAATGTATTCCGTATTTTATAGAAAATCTGATATCTGAAAATCTGAAAACCAATAAAAATATTGCACCGGCGTAAAACCGATGCTTATAAGTAAAAACATTTATAGTTTTATTTACGAGTGTATTTTTATGATTTTTTTGATAAATAATTTTATTCAATAAAAGTTTAGTATTTTCTTTATGCCTTTAATTTTTACATTTACAAGTCCCAAAATATAATATCCCAATAATCAAACCAACACCGTTTCTTTATTTATATATAAGTCTATTTTGAAGCGCTCGTAGCGCGTAGTTTGCTTAGCTGTTCTTAACCAAAGTAGCAAAGTTAAGGCTCGGAAATTACGAAATAGTGCCAACATGATATGGAAAATCTCATAAACCAGGTACCGGATGGTACTGCAATTTAAATACACGATACTCAAGGATATAAGTAATACTTTCATCGATTTCAAAACATGTTTCCTAATAATTGGCTCGATAGAAAAAAATCTCAAAAACACCTCTGAAAATAGAGGATTCCTCCTTTTTCCGCCAGATTTTAGTGTATTAAAAATTGGATTTTTTTTCTAAAATATTGATTTTTAAGTACAATAAATTTCATTGATTATTTTAATCCAAAAAAAGCACAGTTAATGCGTACTGAGCCTGTTTCCAAAATGTCACATACGCCCTTTCATTCCGAGAAGCGTTAACATCATGTCGCACTATTTACTCCAGCGATCTACGTATATTGCTATCATCCTCGCTCATATCGCGGTCAGCCGCGTCATGCGTCGGACCTGTGTCACTTTTCTCGGCGATCTCAATTAAAATAAAACATGGGTAAAATTATAAATAAACGCTTTGGGAATGCAAAAAATCGTCAAAAACGCATGATGGACATAATAAGGTAAGCATCTATGGCTTCCTTTCTCCATGTACCTATGTATATATCTCTTATATTAATGAAATTATGATATGATTGTGAACCCTAACGCAATATAAAAAACACTTCAAACATTTTACAAGACATAGGTACAACTTTAGCTACCTAAAATAATTATTATAAGCAATATTCAGAATTTTTCGTAATGAATGTGTTGTAATTATTTTAGATGGATCATGATTAATTTATACAGTTTCTGACAATAAGGCACACAGGTTATGTACATAATTTTCGACAAATCAATCGTCGTTCAAATAGCGCATAGTAAGTGACATCGCTTCGCAATTGAGAGGCACGTGGATCGAATCCAGCGTAAAGAGATTCTTTTTGGTCTAATTTTAATTTTACGACATAATTCTTAATAATATAATAATACAATAATAATTTTACGTATGTACGTGGACCAATATAATGTGTCTGACAGTAAGGCATAAACGATATGTGTGTAATTTTCGACACCTTGGTCAATGATTGTATAGTGTGTAACTACTGAAGTCGAATCAGAAGATCGAGTACCATGGATCGAATCTCACATACCTAGATTCTTTTTGGTGACTTTTTTATTTGTATTACTTTTTATTTGATACGTATTATATTTACGTATAATTAAGTTTTCTGACGCGTATTCAATTTACGATTACAATGCTTGCAAATTTATTAGGTATCTCGAGTTTCCATGTTTTCATATAATTAGAGTTTAGTATATCTAATGAACGTGAACATTAAATAGGTACTACCTAATCTAGCTACCTGAACACGTTTTTTCATAGATCTCGAAAAAGTATGTCTTGGATGGACACGAGTTGCCACAGCGTAATAGTTACAGTAGAACAACATTTTCAATTTACTACAAAGCTATGTTGAGTAAACACCGTCCTTCTGTCCACTACTATAGAAAACACAAACTTTCATACATGGAAAGTTATTGAAATATTCATGGTATTATCGAGTACGTAATATATTAGTACATATAAATTAGTAGTAAAAAGATGGCCGTAAACGTTTGATGCGATAGAGATAATGAAATTCTGAAATGAAAACTTAATACAAAAAGATGAAGCCTAAGCTTCTGCTTTAGAATGAGACTTTCCATGGTTTTCTTGAATAGCATAAGAATTAAGAACTGACTAAAAGAAAATGAAATAATTAGCACCATACCAATACATACGTAAGAACATCGAGTAAGGTGCATTATAGAGGACTTAACTATAACGCCCTTAATAACCAAAGTGTAGCGGATATACTACCAAAGAGAGTATTCCCCAGGACGTTTTGGTGTTAAGGGGCGGCCGGTAATTCAACAAAAGTTAAAATTATACACATTATAGCCATTATGTTTTTAAATGTTACATCTTCTGTGTTGTATAAACAACATATGGTAGCCATATAAACAACCCCATATATTGGATAGGAGGATGCTTCTTGGTTATTGATACTATCCCATAACTTACTTCCCAATAAAATTCTTACCCCCGGTTTCTGAAACGCAAATCAGCGACAAATTATTTTAAATACTTGTTAATCCATTGTCATACGCAGATTGGGTTTCTAAAAACTTCATGTGACTGTTTGTCAACACTAATGTCAAATCTCCAATTAATCGACAATTATTTCAATTTTGGGTTTCTGAAAAGCTTTTCGGTACGTTAACGGTTTGTTAAACTGACTAATTCTAATTGCCCAAAATCGACCAATTATTCTAAGATTAACGTGTTGATATCGTAAAAATATATAAAAATAGTTTTAAGCATTCCTACCTACAACGTTTACTCTAATAACTGATAAGATAGAACAAGAACAGAATTATATCAAGTATGATTACTCTAAAAACACATATTGCTATTTTTCATACCGAAGGTACTGGGTAGCACTTCACCACTATCTCGCCTGATGTTAAGTGACGATGCCATCGATGATGCAGCTCGCTTACCCTGAAGATACCTATTCACTCCTGTTTAGAAAACCCCCCCGTAATTAACCAGAAACACAGACTCAGGCAGAGTGTTCCATTCCCTAGCGGTGTGTATGATGAGCGAGTATAGAACAAGAGTCCGATTATAGAACTACGTAAATATATTACTAAAGACTACGTGATTATAGTGTTGCTGCTCATTTGTTACTCAATAGGGTGCTATAACATAACCATAGCAGCCATTAAACAAACCGCAGCTGGGTAGATTGTAATACCAACAAAAGCATTTCCAAGATAAGTAGGTTATGGACCTTCCAAACCCCAACCCTCTTTGAGAAAACACCTTTCGGCTGAGGGCGTTAAGATATGGTTTAAAGCTCTGTTTAGCGCCTGATGTGCGGCTACAACATATTCACGTTGATGTTAGAAGTGGTATTATTTTGTATTGATGCGCAGGAGGTCCATAGTTAGAATCTCGCCGCGGTCTTCCACTTCACCGCATGATGCGAGGGCGGGAGTTTTTAGAATCATTGATAGGCTTGATAGTTGTTGGCCTTCAAGTAGAAAATATATTACCAAGGATCTAATGGTATGTTACGACGGCTGTTCTTGCCTATTCTTCTCTACTGACTTCATCATCATCAGACGTCAATCACTTACCATCAGGTGAGATTATAGTCAAAGCGTAGCCTAGCAGCAATAAAAAATGCCACTCATGATTTTTTTATTTTAATCGATTTTTACGATATAAAGCAACAAGTAAGGGAAGACAAACACGCACATTTTCACGTACGCTAGTGACTTTCACTATCAATAAACTATTACTGACATAATAACTATAAAATTAAAGAGTATTTATAATCATCATGATGGTATTGAGGATAAAGGGATTTTTTTTAATTTAATTTTTTATAGCTGATAGGTAAGCCTTTGACCACAATCTCACGTGATGGTAAGTGATGATGTGGTCGAAGGTGTTAACAGGCTTAACCTAGAATTACTCTGGCTATCAAGGACAGCTGCCGGAACACACCGTTAGGTGCTTGGCGACAGATTTTCTACTTGAGGGTGGTCGCTAGCCAGGCGGGCATTCACAAAATGCCCTTCCACCATGCGGTGAAGCTCAAGCCCGCGGCGGGATTCGAACCATGGACCTGCTGCGCGGCAGTCCATAGCCAAAGCCACTGAGCTATCACTGCTGGATTCATAAAAATTAATGAAATTTGATAATTCCACTAGCGATAACCCATCAATGTTGACATTTTAGGTATTAGAGCGTACACTCGCACGACTGGACTCTGTCAGTTAGAAATCCGAGCGCAAATAGTATTGTTGGATGTGAATGCCCAAATCTGCTTGTATTTTGAAAAATAGGAACGCTTCGAACTCCTCTCTCTTGTTGTTTTACGTTTACGATCATCCGTCATATTTAATTGGTAACCATAGTAACGGTGGTGATGCCAAAAATGATTTGGGATTAATTTCATGTCAAAACAGAAGAGACAACGCTATGTGTTAAAAAAAGACAGAACACTAGAGAATGAATGAATTTGAACGACATTTTCAAATTTCATGTTATCATAGATAAACAAGCATTTTAATCAGGTGTTCTGTAATTTTTCATTAATATGCGTTCCAGAAACCCGTTGAAAGTTAGCGGATTGTTAATTGTGATGGCTTGTTAGATGAATTGAATTTTGACACGCGTACCGAAAACCGGCGATTAATATCGGACACCAAAAATATTATTTGAAAATCAATAAAAGTTTGTTATTTTTCTAGTATAGAAAATGGAGGAGAAGAACGACGCATTGTTGATATACACTATTACACAAAGAGTATATTAAGACAAATCTCGAAACATTCACCTTTCGATTATTTTTTTATTAATATGCAGGGTTATTGGTAAAATGCTAAATCCAGGGAAACCCGGACGGATGGCAGCCCTACTCTCATAGAATGTCCGATTTTATGTCGCACTCCGGTGCATCTTCGCAACATAATCTACCTATACAAGTACATACATCAAGTGACGGCACGGGTGTCGTTTACAAACATAAACGTATCTTTCGTAATCTTTGACAAATACAGTTAATAACAGTAATACCACGGTTTTATAATCGATATGTAATATTGTGGTATTACGTATGAATAGTAATACAAAGTAATACATTTTCAAACAAAATACTTATCTTTCTCCTTGGGTGATTTCAATAATGGTATTATTTTGTTAGAAGTTTTGTTGTTCCACTCATCTACACAATAGCATCCATGAGATGTATTTATTATTATTAACAAATTGAAACAATAACTGTACCTACCTACTACATTCTCCATGTGATTTTTTGTTAGTGAAATCTTAATATGACTTGTAGTAATGACACGAGCAGGTACCCTTGATTGTTAGCGGAAACAAAGCCAGGATCTGAATGAACTACGCTACTTGATAAAAAAAAAACAAAAATTGGAACCGACTCCAACACCCAAAAGTGTGAAATAACTTGTTCAAGTCGGTACCAGTAAAGTTCAAAAGTACCTATTATCACAATATTGTGCACGTGGTACTAGTGTTGGACTTCGACAAGTTAATTCACACTTTTTGGTGATGAAGTCATTTCCATTTTTATTTAAAAAAAAAACACTTCTTTTTATGACCCTTGCTACTTACGGGATCGATCTTCATTCATTGTCAACGACTATATCATCAAGATAAGTAAATATTTTTCAGTTATTGGAGTGTATGTCAAAAACGGCTTGACCGATTTTGATGAAATTTAACTGGAACCAAACAACAAGTATCAGCTTTCAAACAATAAAAGATTTTTTTAAATCGATTCACCCAGTCAAATGTTCTGAGGTAACAAACATATAAGAAAAAAACAGACGAATTAAGAACCTCCTCCTTTTTTTGAAGTCAGTTAAAAATACCCAATAGTATAACCCGCTATTTGTATTTTGATCAGGGGTAAAAAAGTTTTTTTATGATTTTCTGTGTAAATTTTACACAATATACTTGTTTTTGTAATAAATAAACCATCTATTGTGTAACAGCTTACGCCTTGCATCAAAGTAGATACATAGTTCATGTTCATCAAAACCATAGTTCATGTTCATTAAAAATGAACATACACAAAAACTGCAAAATCAAACAAGTTGGTAATAATCAAGACTAAACTTGTTCTACTGTAGGTATGGTAAATTTAGGCTCGCGGGAACTATGATCGCAAAGGGTTAACTGTGTCACACTATGATATTTACAGCATACAATCAACTAATGGTTGGTATCATGTATGCATACTAGATGGCGCTTCAGCACACATCACATTCGTGTGTGACAAGATAGTTTCTACTAGTTCTACTAGAGAGCGCTCTAATTTTTAACCAAATAAAATATTACCGTTGACTTCCGGACGTGGCGCCATGTACACCGCGAAGTAAACACGCGAGGAGAAGTGGGGACAAAATCTAACATCTGGTTTTAGAATTCTGTCCCTTAAGCAACGTCCGGCGCGGTCATGAGTTGGATGGGTGACCGCTAGTGACATTACTACTGAGCGCTTCCGTGCTTCGGAGGGCACGTTAAACCGCCGGTCTCGGTTGTTGTCTTAGGATGGCAGTCAAGTAGAAAATCTGTCGCTAAGCACGTAACGGTGTGTTCCGGCAGCTCTCCATACTTTGGGATTACGACATAGTCAATTTCACGTACAAATATAGAGTGTAGCCTACCAAAATTTGCGTCTCTGGTAGCGCAAATTAACTAGACAGTATAAATAGCATCGTACTATAGTGAAATCCTACACCATACACTGCAAATACCTGTCTTTGCAAATATTTTTGTAAGAAATTACATATTTTCGTGTTGTCTTTGTTCGTTTCCTAATTGTGTGATTGTTTTTGTATTTGGTAATATGCGGCCGATGGTAGCGGACCGTCCAGCGTTGTTTTTAGGTCTTTAGTTTCAATGGTAAAAAAGTTATCACCATTTTATAGTCATATTTTTCAAAATTTCGTGTATTTTTAAATTAAATATCCGATTTCAACCTTTTCAAATAGCTCCACGCATCAAAACTCGCGGGCCGCGATTCCCGATCGTTTCCCGTTGGATTGAGCGCGATCGGAGCTATACTTTTTTAAATATAACAAAATCATACTAATATACCTAACTTTAAGCTCTGCAGTTAATTTAAAAAAAAAATAATTACACCACCAAGTGTGTTGTGCTTTAGTACTCTTCAATTCGAAACACATTTGAACAATTCACTTGTCAATACTGTATTTACAAGTATATAGGTGACCTGATAGGCTAGCAAATTTATTCATAGTCACAATCGCTGGCCACAATTTATTCGCCCGCTCAGCGGAATCCGGTCATTCGCATTACCATAACTAAGGGAGCGATACAAAAATAGTCTTTGTGTAGTTTGGATTGTTTTGAAAGGGGAAGCGGATCCAAAAAAAATATAGATATAATACTATTGACGTCGCAGCGCTGAGTAATGCGAATACATCATGTTTTTGTAGGTTGTAAAATTTGAATATATTACCCGAGAACTAATTTTGTACTTACTCTAAGTACTGCATATGCAACTACTTCATTATAAATGCAAAAGATTGTCTTTGCTCGTTACCTATTCATTTAGACTTTTTAACATTACTATGTTTAAGACGACTATATTTTATACAATAATTTTCACGATAACAAATTTAGTAAATGAGTTATAAGCCTCTAAAATTGGTGATCGATGGGCAAGTTAGACCACGGTTTTATGTACGGAGTAGCATTGCAAAGCGGTAGTTTTAAAGACCGAAGAGCCTAGTTTGTTGCTCGACAATGTCCTATGATTTTTACTCGGCTAGATATATAAGGCTTCAATTATCACTGATTGTTTAGTCGATCAGCATCAACAGACTGTGAGTAAAACCGTTGTTCTGTTACTGCGGCATAGCGACTCGAAGTCGATCATCCGCTTTAAGAAACAAGATTATTTCCTTCCAGAGCGTGATATTTGAACTATTTATTAAAAATATGTACCTAAAACGCTTATCTTTTAACACATCAATTGAAAAACTCAATAACGTACAAAATTACAAATTTACAGGAGGAAAAATTTTAGTCATGTGCGGGATTCGAACCCGCGTCCATCGTTCTTTTTAACCATCGTATTGAGATGGAGCGACATCTATAGCTCAACTTACGTTGTTAGTACATCGTAAGTTACAAGTTGTACTTACGTAGTCTCGCGAAGCTTAGGTAAGTTGTGTTTGGTTTCTAGTCATGTCATAACCATAAACACATAAGCTAGTTTTTATATATAAATTAATATAAACATTCAGTGAAAGCTTTTTTAAAATAGTACATTATCTATTTAAAGTACTAGTAAGTATCTACATTAATTAAAACCGTGTACATTAAAAGTACTTCATCACTATTTGGCAGATTGAGTACGTAATTATCAACACAAGTCACTATAAGTCCTTTTCTTGGCCTGTTTGAACAGTATAGCTTGGTTGACCTCCTTCAGGATCGAATAGAAGATTTATCGAGGTCGCCCGCCACTTTACACAAGGTTCTTGGAAACAATATATCGATATGTTTATTTGGGTGTCAAGATAATCCAAAACGACGATTTGTTTTTATTGGTGAAGTCGTTTAACTAAGGACTCGAGAGAAAAGGTTCAGCTATTTGCTGATACAGGTTTTTTATGACTTGAATTTATAGCACATATGGTTGCCGGCTTAGAACATGAGGAATGTTCCCTTTCCACCTGTTGGATGTCGTAAGAGACAACTAAGAAAAAAAATAGATCCATTGAGCAGCATGCCACTAACTATTTGAAAAAATAATAATTAAGATAAATTTTCCAAGATTTAATCCCGATAAATTTGATAAAATTACAAATTTATGATATGAAAAATTAAAGTCATGTGCGGGATACGAAACCGCGTCATCCACCCTACATGCGGGTATGCTCCGACTGACTGAGCTAACAAGACAATGACTCATAACTCAAATTTTTCCTCTCGTTCTTTAACCATCCTATGGGAATGAAGTGAATCCTATAGTTCAAATGAGGTTATACTACAAACAATACTAATTTTGATATTAAGCTTTAAACTTGTCAATGATGACGCAACCCTATAATTTTAATAACTTTTTTTTCCAATACCGCATGGTTTTTGTATTACATTACAAAATTACTAAATAAGATATATTACATATGTGCAGAACCCCGCACATGACAATAATTTTTCATCTCCTAAATATGTAATTTTGTAACAACTCGGTATTTGAGAAATCATAAACAGGTTAAAACTAGAGATTATTTGTTATAAAGCCATTGCGAATTTTTACAAGAACGTATTTTAAACTTAAAGTAATTAATAAAGGACTTAAAATATAGTCATAATGCTTTCCCGAGAAGCATGTTCCAGAACGACTTTATCTAGATGCCTAATTATTCAAACTTTGATTCACCCCAACGTTCCTACAACGGCTTGGAGCCGCTTCAGTGCCAAACTTGTACAATTTAACCCCAGGCGACTGAAACCTCAGAATTATTCATGTTTCCATTAGATGCACAATGAATATTAGGTATCATTATAAAATATAATTGAACATGAAAAACACAGTTTGTATTTCAGACAGAAGACACATGATTTTTAGAGCTGAAGTTACTATACGTTTCTATTACTGTATTAGCCGGATTGTCCACTGCTGAACACAACCTTCTCTATTTAAGGGTAGGGGGGTTTGCCATAATCCCCACGCTTGGCAGGCGTCTTGGGGATCGCAATTTAAGATATCAGTTCCTTAAAAGGCGCTGCCGCCCACCTACCTGTAGTTTACCTTTAGACACCTCTTACTACACCCACAGGTAGAAATGGGGGGTGGCAATACCCGGCCCCGTACGAGGGCACATATCTATTATCTAATCCAAAATTCGAACAAAAATTCTCGATCGTGAGCTAGAAGAGTCAACTTTGAAATTCAAGATGCTATGTGTAACGTAATACGAGTAGTTGATAAATATTACAATTGGCGTAAATAGATCGTGAAGAGAAGAGGTTTCCAATTACATACCTTTCCAGTCACGAAAGTATTCCCTTCAAAATATGAGAATGTATTAGCTACTACTATGTCTACCCAAGCAATTATATGTTATTGTGCCGTACATTGCTCCCACATAAAAGGTTGTGTGTAAACGAGGCCTAACCTTACAACAAATGCACATAAATAATTAAGCGTGCAGGGTTGTGCCTGAGAGAAAAGGTCTGTAGTTACTAGCTGTTGCCTAGGTGGGTGGGTACTCTAGATAAAAATAAGTCATAGTGTAAATCAAAAGTATGTTACATGCCCAGAATTTGATAGGTTTATGCCTACTTATTGTAATGTTGGAACACGCTTCGAGTTGTTTCCTTTTAACTTAAATATTTGATCAAGGCTTCCCTTCACTTTTGACATTAATCTCTTGTTCGGGGATTCATAGTCAGCAGAAAAAGGTTTTTCCTTTTTTTCTGTCATGTGGCATGAGTTTGTTTTTCTTGTATCCATGAGGCTCTGCCGATACGCATTTATTTATAAACAGAACGGTAAATCGATTCAGTAAAAATCAACAAAAGAATAATATACATTAACTTGCCAGCTACTATGTGACCTAGCTGTGGTAGACTGCTGAGGACTACAGAAATTGTCATAAAGTAAGTAACTAACGTAGATATGATGGCCGTGGCCAGCTCTGGACTGCCGTGCCGCAGCTCCATGTTTCGATCCCACCGACAGCTTGAGCTTCACCGCATGGTGGAAGGGTATTTTGCGATTCTGGCTTGGCTACCTACCACTCTCAAGTAGAATATCATCGAGTCGCCAAGCACCTAACAGTGTGTTCCGGCAGTAGTCTTTGAGAGCCAATAAAATTACAGGCACATTGTAAAACTTAAGTTATGTTACAAGTTTTTATTATAATGCGCGCGGAACTAGTTGGCCGCGCCTTAGGTGGCAACATGGGCGAGGGGGCGGGTTGCCTACTGCTCGCAACGTTGCCGTCGCGAAGTACGGCTCCGCACTGAGTAATGACAGCAAGCGCTCCCGCCTCTCCGTCCCACCGCTCACATATAGTGCGCACGGAACTAGTTGGCCGCTCAAGGCGCGGCCAACTAGTTCCGCGCGCACTATAGTACTCTGTTATAAAACTGTGTTACAAAAGGCACTTAATAACATATGTCTCAGGGTGACGGGCGCAGTGTATAGAAAACTATTACAGAAATGATCCCAGAACAATTTTGAACAATCGTATTTTCTTTTCCCAAGAACACTGTATATTGGTACACCACTTGTTCTGTTATTGTCAAAGTCTCAAATAAAAGTTTTCATTTGTAACAACACGAAAACGTCCTTTGTTTCGTAACAAACACCCTAGTACTCAAGCTCCCATGAAAAATTCCAGCCAATATTCGAGTGCACTTGAGACCCAGCATTGTGGAGGTAATGTAGAACACTCCGACAATAGTATGCATACGACTGTCGGTGAGATACGGCCAGTGAAGAGGATTTTATATGGAAAGCACAAAATTGTACACGTTTTTGGGAGCACATATATATTTTATCCTGTTGGGGCAACGAGCTTGAGAATAAGTTTGTGTCAATAGAGGAACAACATTTTGTTTATTAAGACGGGCAAGTTGGTTGTTTGATGAAATGACAGTATGCTTTAGATAACATTATGAAGTTTTCAGTTTCAAAAGCAAAGTTTTGCTTAACTATCTCAATCCAGGTTTATTTATGTTCCAAAGTATCTCATTATCTTTCTAATCTTATACCGCTAATGTAAGATCGATACCTATATATGATACTAACTGGGCCGACAAACTATATAAGTTATTTCTAGTGAATATTATGGCATTCAAATAAAAAATAACAAACTTATCGTAAGTGCGTTACGATAAGTTTGTTATAATATATACAACGTAATTTTGTCCTGGCAATAGCAAAGATATAATCTCCGGCAAAATGGGAATAAATAATTATAGCACTGCAAATTGATGATACATTCACTATGAGAATATACTTAATATGAGTGTTGCACTGAGAAAATAAAACCATAAATATAAGCGTGACTGCTACGATAGCCGCACAATCAATAATAAGGGCGGAAAACGTTTGAGGCCCTAAACTTTAGTAAGAGAAAGTTTATCGTGTGAGAAAGGCAGAAGACCAGCTTTGCTCTCATCCCTACTCTGTGCTGTTTAAGGGGTAAGCAGTGACATCTTAAAAGGCAAAAAAATATGAAAAGTAAGTTTAATATATTTTATGAAAAATAGTTTAAGTCCTATTCTCAGACATACTGAATATACACACAAAATTTCATAGGATTCGGTGAAGCCGTTTCGGAGGAGTTTTGTTACAGGCACAGTGATACGGGAGTTTTATATATGATATATATAAGTCTTCTCTCACAACAGAAAGGGACAACTACATTTCATGATTTTTTTACTCTGTCGAGCGTACTGGTCATCGAATATTTTAATATAAATTTAAGTGACGAAGCTCCTAACTGTGAACTGAAATGCCTCTGTAACGGTGTCGCGAGGAATTTCTATAGACATTTCACATCACATTAGGTGTTGGTAGAGGTGCCCTAGGAACTGAACCCTTTGTACGGATGTTTACATTCTGAAGTAAACATGAATATTACATACTGAGTATGTATTCTACAAGATTTAGGGCCTAGTGTCGTAGATTCATCAAATTTTAAGCACCTTGTAATTACTCCAACTCGTTTAAATTTTGCATGTCCGTTTTCCATAAATGTGTATTTCAATTATACCTAGCCTTTGGCATTGGCCTTTAAATAATAAATAAAATGTAAATACTATATAGACTGATATATCAGCAATTTCACTTTCGATCAAGACACTTTGATATATAAATAATATATACCTAATAAATACATTTATTTGTCATAAAAATATGTGTACAGAACATTAATATTTGTACCCATTGGTTCCGAGCTAGTGTAAACTGTGTTTCAGAGCCAATGGCTTCTCACATAGTAGATGAGCTTAGATTTAATATGACAAACTTAGTTACAATGTTTTCAAACATATACTTATTTATTACGTGTATATATAATTTCTAGTGTATATATCAAAGTGTCTTGTTACGAAAGTGAAATTATTGGATAGAATTACTTATTATAATTATTATAGTGAACATATTTGGAATTGTATTTGCGTCACATTAAATTAAGTGTGCATAAAATGTAATATTTTTAAGGAATAAAAGCAAAACAAACATGGAGAACATATTTTTTTATATAAATTAGGTAACTGGATGTCTCCGTGAAAGAATACGATCACAATTATTGTCATCAAGCGTCGTTCACTTGAAGAGCTAGGAAAGTATAAACAAATTATCTATCTACCCCTCATTTTTAGTAAAGTTATTTTAAGTAAAATACGCTAAAGGTATAAGAGCAAGTATTTATGCTATCACGTTCTCAACAATATTACCCATCTTATCGTAGTCTTCCTTATTGGGAAACATCTGCTTTTTCTCAGTAAACCGTACCAGAAGTCTTGTAATACTTTTGAAATTTAAACATGCTTCTTTGTTTACGTATTTTTCTGGTGGATTTATGATAGCCTATAAGGTGAAGAACACTTTACTTATATTGTTGTTTTAACAATATGAATGATTCAAAATACATAGAAGTTTTTTTTTTGTATAACTAAATCGTCTAACTAAGCTAATCTCTATATCAATAGAAGTGGTGATTGATTAGTATTCACTTTGATTTTTTTTTCTTTGGCTATGTAATGGTTTTACGTAAAAATATTCGGTTCAAAGCTTGTACGGACACGAAATCGGTTCCTACATGAAATAACAGTGTTTAATAACATATTTTATAAAATATTATCTATTCAATTCTGTTTTCCACTTCATTTGACCCCATAAATTATTATACCAGGAATCTGAGTCATAAAAATTCAAATCTCTTAAAGCCATCTCTCATAGAAGCACTACTAAAAATTCACATTCGTACGTTGCATTTGGCAAGGAATATGGGCGCATCGGCCCGGTTTACTACAAGCGTTTCAAACCTTGCAAAGAGGAAGAGAGAATGGTTTTTTAAATATTTTTTTGATACAAAACGACTCAATGAGTAGGTGTAGATTCCGTTCCGAAAAAAGAAACCTATTTATAAGCTCACACTGTTCATTCGCCTTACCAATAAAGGATCTATCCTTTAGTTTTTTGAACTGGGTAGCAGGTTAACAAATTCACAGTATGAATAAGTTTTATGATAGTTAGTGACTTTATAAATTAAATAATAACGACAAAAATATAAAATGAAGAGTCCTGATTGGAAAAACTAAAATGAACTCTAAAATGCCAAAACATGGAAGCGTTGATATGAGTATATTGAATTATACTTATGAACTATACTGCAGTAAAACAAAAAAAGAACAAAAAACTGACCTATATAGTTACGTATCTACACCATACCTATTTCTACCGCCAAACAGTAATGTTCACATTACTGTGCTAGGGTGTCGGTGAAATTACAGGCACATGAGACTTAACAAATGTATGTCTCAGAATGATGAGCACAGTGCAGTTCGCCATTTGTGACGAACTGCATCTGTTATAGGCAGAGGATCACTTTATTTAATTCGTATATAAATCCTTAAAAAAGGGCGGTCAAATTCTTTATTCCAAACTCAGTTCCTCGAAATCTGCACGCAGTGCTACGCAATACATCCAATGAGGCGACAGTATCATTCCACGCAAAATAAATAATCTACTTAAAATTATGACCGTCCTACGTGCATGAGATACTAAGGCGCCACACAAGCGTTTTCTATAGCTCTGTAAAAGCACGCTACATTAGGCTGGGTGCAGATGCGCGAACCAGAGCCACATCCCCCGAATGGCCAATTCCACGTGATAAGGGTACACTCGTAATGTAAATTTGCAAGGGTTGTGTTTAAATTTATTTGCTGCTTGTATAAATAAAAGCAAATTGTAGATTGGTAGTTTATAACAAGATTTTTATAACAAGATTATCATGAGTGTTAAACACTGACTGCTTCGTATGAAGGTGACTGTGTGAGGAAGCGCCGCTTCGGAAGCCCGATGTCCTGGGTTCGATCAAAAATTTATTCAATTTAGGCGTCTACGACACTCTTATGAAGGTCAATTGTTTATTATTGAAATATTCTAAATTCTATTTCAATGTACCATGTTTTCTAACATATAACCGAGCTGAAATGTAGCATATATAAATATGCTGAAATGTAGCATATATAAATATGCTACATTTCAGCTCGGTTATATGTTAGAAAACATGGTTATAATTTGACACTGAATATAATTTTACAGACCATTATATACATTGATTGTCATTACATAGTCACACCTAAATGCTTTACATTAGGCATTAAGGTGAAGTCAAAATAACAATAATTTTAGAACGTGTTTTTTCAAAGCGCCACACTGATATGAATATAATTCTAGAGGATATGACATATTTGTATGATCCAAAACACGATTCCATATATTTCTCTCAATTGAATAAAATCATTAATACAGCTCTAAAATCTCGCTTATTCTATTATTAGGTCTATATAGGAAGTAAATTGAATCGATACAAATAATTTCTAATTATGATGTATCACCCATGTGATACAGGACATTTTCTGTTTTTAAAAAGCTAAATGGCATAAAATGTATTTAAAAAGAATCGCACTTGATAGCATAGGTAAATATTGTGTCGTTAGATTTACGTTTTAGGCAATGTCCTTTGTTTTAATTTTAATATGTTGAATAAAATAGGACTTCAAGACTTCAAGGAACTATTAATAAGTATTTGTATCATGTTGAACCATTGTACATTTATTTAAGGTTTAAAATAAGGGTACTTGATTTGACGTTAGTCATATAAAATATATTATATTTGTTCAATACATATAATAGTATACAATCAATAATAAGATTAATGTAATAATACCTATGATAAAAATAGTTATTTATAAGCACATTCTAATCAAATAATTTAATAGTAAACCAAAATTGTAATTACCTAAAAGTATTGATATTGACTGCCGAAGTTGTTATTTGAAAGGGGCTCTGTCCAGCAAGTCAGTCGTCTTTAAGCAAGCTCAGAGTGAACAACTCAGATCTCACAGTGGTGTCTAAATATATTTTCAAACTAGTCTTTAACGACGAAGTGCTGCCCGATCAAGATTGTGTGAAAGTTAAGTAATTTATTATTCTCTTTTATGATATTACTGGACTAACCTTGTTTATATGTAATGGTTCTTAAAATGGTTTGTTAAAAGGGTTTTGACAGTTGTTATAAATTATATTGAATTATAATTATAATAATGTTAATTAATAGTTGATGAACCAGTAAAAGTGTAAATAAAATGTATTTAGAAAGTAAGTAACACATTGTTAAAAGATGTTTAAAAGAATGGCCCCGAGTTTCTTAACCGTTCTTCTCGCAGTGGCTCTATACAACTTTGTTTGCTGAACGAGGCAGTACAATTAGAATACTTCAATATTAAAATTTCATTAGAGCGTCGTAGACGCCTAAATTGAATAAATAGTTTTGACTTTGACTTTAACCTTTTATTTATTAAACTAACACACTCGTGATTTTTTATTTCGCTCACTCACATGCAAAACGTGGTCTCTCCATCCTACGACATATACTAAAAACCTGTCACAGCCGGATTGTTCACTGCTGAACACAGCCTCCCCTATTAATTATTACGCTTGGCAGGCGTTTTTAGGATCGCAGTGTAAGTTGGCAGTTCTTTAGAAGGCGCTGCTGCCCACCTTCCAATATATTTCCCTTAGTGGCCTCTTACGACACCCATGGGATGATATGAAGAGGTGCAATTCTAACCCGGCACCCCACGGGGCACAATTAATACCGCTTCGTCTTAAAGCTACTCATCTCGTACAATAGATATCATAAAATGGCCCTAATTGAGCTATCTTTTTGTACACACAAGTATCTCAATAAAACCCTTACAAAAGAAGAAAGGCTGTTACGTCTTCCCTTCCTATCTAATTGCTTCCACGTAATAAGTTTTCTCGCCACGTATTGTTCTAATGCGTCGAAATTGTATACACATTTCCTTTTATCCTCCATGTCTTTTTTATTTACGCAATGTAATAAAATAGCTCTTGCGTACCATGACGTGCGTAGGAATTCAATAACTCAATCGTAGGTTTCGCAGACGGGTAATATACAGGCTGTCTCAAACCGGTGCCTGGTAGAGGGTAAAATAATATGAAAGCTGTAAAATTTGCTTCGTTGCTCGATTGAAAATAATAAACATCACAAATCTTACTTGTTGAACCTTTGTATCGCTCCTAATTTTATTGAACACAATAAATAACGTGGCACTTAACTGTAGGCTTTTTAAACAAGCTGAAAGACTCAAAATGGCACGTTGAGCACATGCCACTTTGAGAACTATTCGCATGCTTGGATCAACAAAATCTGAATCGAGGAAATTCGCCGAAGAGTCAAACTCACACAGCTCTCAGATTTGTAATTTGAAATGGCAACATGCTGGCTACATCACTCAAGAAGTTGAAGTGGATAGATACAAATGGCTAATAGACGTTAATTATGGAGTTAAATGTGGCAGGCATTTGTTCAGTTGTGGATGTCTTCCATCAGCTTATCATGATGATGTTGAATAATTGCAAGCAGTATTTTTTTTTTTTTTTTATGCCTGATATGTTAGCATTTGACCACTATCTCACCTGATGGTAAGTGATGATGTGGTCGAGGATGTTGTTCAGACTAACCTAGAATTACTGGCTCTCAAGGACAGCTGCCGGAACACACCGTTAGGTGCTTGGCGACAGATTTTTCAACTTGAGGGTGGTAGCTAGCCAGGCGGGCATTTGCAAAGTGCCCTACCACCATGCTGTAACGACTGCTATCCTAAGACAACAACCGGGACCGACGGCTTAACGTGCCCTCCGAAGCACGGAAGCGCTCAGTAGTAATGCCCAACCAGCGGTCACCCATCCAAGTCATGACCGCGGCGGACGTTGCTTAACTTTGCTGATCGATTCAGAATGGCTAAGCAAACTTGGCTATGAGCGCTTCAAAAGTAATAGCCTAGAGGCAGTGGCTGTGGCCAATGGGTCCAAAGTTCAAGTCCTGTCTCATGCTACATACTCGCATAGTGGTAGGGGCACTTTGTGGAGTGCTTTTGCTTGGTGAGCTACCACCGTTCAGTAGAAAATATGTTGCCGATTGAGAGTAAGTATATACTCTAGTAAATTTCCAAAGCCTGTTTACCATCGTCGACTACATCATCACTTATCAACAGGTAAAATAGTGGTCAAATGTTACTGGTGAAGGCTGCGTTGTTTTTTTGATAGATATTGGGTTCATAAATTTACAAGTTATTGGAGTACAAAATGTTTTGCTCCGGGCGGGAATTGAACCCAAATGAACAATTCCCGCATGGGGCAAAAAAAAATGTACTCCAATAATTTGTCAATTTATGATTTTCACTTAGTACGCGGTAGTGCTTGTAATCATAATATTTAGGGCCTGTTTCAGAATGTTCAATAAAGTGCTGATTATCGTACCCAGAACATATTTAAGAAACAAAACACTATCTTTGTGTTTCATAGTCATCGATTTAGCCTATCCATCGGTTAAAGCTTGAAACGCGCTGCATGTTAACTGTCATTTTTGTCATTCAGTTATTTCATGTGTTAGTTAGCAACCTGAAACTTTATCAGGACATTCTGACGTTTCAGACCTTGACCCTTGACCTTGACCCTTAGAAATATATTAGGTTCGCTTATAACCTAAATTATAATTATAAATAAAGTTTTTATAACCACACAATCGACAACACAACAACTTATTGGAAAATATAAGTTTAGTGTTATTTCTGTTTATACAAACTTTGTCATCAATGTTAGTCTTACTTAGTCTTCAACCGCACCGCGTCTATCACATAAAATACCTACAATATGAAATTCAATTTCATTACTTACGATGCTGTACTCGTATGTGTTTAGGGACACTAGAAAGAATTGTTGGGTAGATGCGAGTTGAGTTAGTAGTGTTACCAATAAATTTGATTGAAATTGAAGATCCAAAAATTTTCGTATTTTTGTATGTTGGTATTTCCAGTCCACTGGCACAACATCTAACCCACAAGACCCAAGGTTCGTTAACCAGATAGAAAAAATTGATTGGAGACGGCAATAGGCTTATAAACCGTCTCATAAATATCTGAAACATCTGAAATTTTGTGGCTGCTTTTTTTTCTTTGGCAATATCTCATGGTGATGTTTAAAAGTACACTATACGAGAGACAATAGAGATTCCAATATATTATATTAGTATGTCTAGTCTCTCATCATTATTAACAGCCAAGAGACGACCACTGTTAAACATGGAAAGCCACAATAAACAGCTTGATAGCAGAGATGCCATGCCATGGAGATTCTATTGAAGCAAATTACTGATATTACGTGCGGTAAATTAAAAGTTTTGTGTAACTCTTAGATAAACTTATTTGCATGTAAACTAATATATTTATTGCTTCTCATAATATTCTCCATTATATTTTTATCTGACTTAAAAAAAAGAGGAGGTTTTTTCTTTACGTTTGTCACCTTCAGTCCTCCAATAAACTTTTGACTGGGTGAACTAATTATTTGAAAGCTGATGCTTGTCGTTTAGCCCCATTTAAATTTCATAAAAATTTGTCAAGTCGTTTTTGAGTTACACTCCAATAACTGAAAAATATTTTTTTATTTTAATGAAGTAGTCGTTGACAGTGAATCGATCCCGTAAGTTGCGAGGGTCACTAAAAAGAGTGAAGACACAAACATTTTTTTTACTAAAAAATGGAACGAACTTCAACACTCAGAAGTGTAAAATAACTAGTTGAAGTCATGGTACCGGCTTCAACAAGTTATTTCACACTTTTAAAGTGTTGAAGTCGGTTAAATTTTTTTGGTTAACAATTATTTTAAGTACTTTTCCATTGGTCTGTATTTTTTTCACGTGCATGCTGTTCCTTTTTTTTCACGTCTCGGTTGAATATCAGCCTCTTTTGGCTCAAATTATCTCCTTCCCTAAAACATCCAAAGCTAAGTCTACCTGCGAATATCATCCTATTGCAATCATCATTAAAATCCTATAGTAGAAACTTAAGAAACCTTCTAATTCTAACAAAACCAAATAATTTATTCCATGAGTACACAAACAACAGGAAATCCACATATTTTTTTAAATTACACCAATTTATATTCAATAAACGTCCGAAAGCATTTTCCAAAGCCGTGACACTCCACCACTTTTATTATTTACCTAGTTCGTATATATCCGGAATTTCCAATGGTTCTCAAACAAGGAACTTTGTCTTGCCTGATGAGAATGCTCGAATATTTTTATTGGATTTGATGGAGAGATTTTACCGTCACGTAGGATTTAGGGTTGGATTCGAGTGTTAGAAGCGTTGCTTCGGTTGGTAGCTTTTAGATACTTTAAGGTAAACTAGTTGTATAAATTCTATTTTATGAATAGATAAACTATACATAATTATTGGATTGAGAAAACGGTTAAATGTTTAGTGCCAAAACATGATTTATACGTGATATTCGAGATCTTTTATGCATTTAGAAGCGCTCGTAGCGAAGTTCACTTAGCCGTTCTTAACCGATCAGTTAAGTTAAACAACGTCCACCGCGGTCATGAATTGGATGGGTGACCGTTAGTGGCATTACTTAGCACTTCCCTGCTTCGTTAAGCCGTCGGTCCTGATTGTTGTCTTAGGATGGCAGTTGTTACAGCATGGTGGTAGGGCATTCTGGGAATGCTAGCGTCAAGTAGAAAATCTGTCGCCAAGCAACTTACGGTGCGTTCCGGCAGCTGTCATTGCAAGCCAGTCATTCTAGACTATCCTGAACAAGGCTAGCCTATCAGCAATAAAAAACTAAGAACTCTTATGCATTGTGGTAGGGCACAAGCAAATGCTCGATTGGCTATTTACCACCCTTAAATAGAAAAGTTGTCATAAATTTTTTAACGCTGTTATCAGGCAGCAGTCCTTGAAAATGGATAATTCTAGGACCCTGTTAACACCCACGACCACGTTATAGCCTCGTTATATATTCTGAATTTAATGAGGCAATTATTTTAGTATATTTTATTCATAGCATAGTGTAACTTCTTTCACGCGCAGCTTCTATTTGGTAAATCTTTCAATTCAGGACCTAGGGAATCTGCTTACAAAGCTCATTGCTATTTCGTAGTGTACAGCTGGTAGAACGAACGTATGTTACTAAGTTTCGCATATATTATAGTGTTATGCAAAGTGGGATAGGATAATTCACATATTAATATTAATGGTTGAATATTGCTTTTGAACTTTGAAACTCACTCAATGACAAACGCTATGTACGTCTGCGTGCTACCTACATATTTTGCGTTGGGTGATTTTTCATGCCAAACTCCTGTAAAAAGTATGTGGATTTTTATGCTGTTTTAAGGCTTAGGTCCCGAAGAATCATAATATTTCAACTCTTTCAGAACAGTTGCTGGCACAAGCTAATTCTAAATGTAACATGGTAATACATCTTATGCCACAATTTTATTTTGCAGTTATGTATTTAATATTAGACTTTAATAATATGTGTTAAATATCTATGTTACTGTCGTCTATGGCCTCAAGTAAATTATACAGCCTCTGGGAGAAGCTAAGGAGAGGCATGCGATACTTGACAGGCTGCTTGAAGACTGTCAATATGTATATACCTATTTATGTGATGATAATCATTTTAACAGACTTGAAAAAGTAGGAGGTTCTTTATTTGTTACGCTGCTACTAACAACCATACAGTCATATGTTTGTTACGCGAGTTGTGCCCTACAAAATTTTATTCAAATAGGTTGAGGCGTTTTTGAGTTACACTCAAAAAAACTGAAAAAAGTAAATATTTGTCAATAAGGCTGGTAATACGTCCTAGATGACATCGTAATTGTACTCAAACACTAAAATATGAAATTTTGTGGAAGTCAGACCATGAACTCTGACTGGTATTGAGTTCAACAACCTTTTTCATATTTTGCAGAGCGAGTAGTCAGATCAGAATTTTTTCATCTTAATATCACATTAAAAGCATGTTAATAATGATCTAAATGGCTGTCATGTACAAATTTTATTCGTAGCTGTCATGCTTAAAATTTGACATAGGCAACTTCATATCGTTTCAAATAACATAGAACTGAATTTCATCTCCGAAATCGTTAAATATTTAAAGGAATATATTTTATAATGAAAGTAAGGAATGAGACCCCATTGCTTAGAAAATCAAACATACATACACTGTGTACATGTCTCTGCGCGGAAATTTGTATCGTAAGTACATTTCCACCCTTCACGTTAGAGTAGCATTTAGCTAATGTTCACTAACGACTAAAACTACCTCAACTCATTATCTATGTTGAGAATTTGAATTATTTAAACGTACTTAATATGTTACTTTGAAATTTCTGGTTGCTGATATAAGTGGAACTAAAATCGTGCGTAGTTTACTCTACGTACTAGAACGTTTCCAGATGTGGTTTACTTCATATGGATTTTTATAACAGTTCTAATGTTGAATACACAATTTTGTAATAGAATATTATAGTTCTTTGGTAAGTCCCCATAATTGTCAACGTTTAGATTTGAACTAATAATCTCCACATTGTTTTTGAACCGTAAAAGCTAGCTGTTCACCATTATCTCGCCTGATGGTAAGTGATAATGTACTCGAAGATGCAGTTCAGACTAACCTTAAATTCCTGACTATCAAAGTCAGCTACAGGTGCTTGGCGATCGATTTTCTACTTGAAGGTGGAAATACACTATTAGGTGGTGAGATATTTCCTACTTGAGAATGTTAGCAAGCCAGGCAAACATCCGCAAAATGCACTTCCACCTGTGGTGAAGCTGAAGCCAGCGGTAGGGATTCAACCATGGACATGCGGCTCCGAAGTCCATAGCTTCACTCGACGATAACGCTTAAAATATTCTATAAAATAGCTATTAATTGCAAATATTTTCTATGAATAGAATAGGTTTAGTACTATTCACTCTGTAAGTAAACACAGAACGAGCTGTAGTTGGTATAATTAAGGTGTAGAGAAAATTGGCTAGAGTAAGGCAACAACGTGTAGTCCTGTCCATATGGAGCGTACTTACATAATTTATACGTTTACATTGTAAGGGTAAATTGGATAGCTTGTAACATAACCGTTATTTAGAGTTTTGATAGCGCCCTGGAGTATCAATTATCATGCGCTTTTACTCATTTTTAGGTTTCAGTATCCAAAGGACAAAACGGAGTATTTACTGTATCAGCCGGATTGTCCACTGCAGAACACGCCTCCCCCATTAAGAGGTTTTCTTTAATTTATTTATGAAAATAATTCTAGGTTAGCATGAACAACATCTTCGACCATCATCACTTACCATCTGGTGAGATAGTGGTCAAAGGCTTGCCTATCAGGAATAAAAAAACAAACAATTGTATTTCAAACATTGGTTAAAATAGAGACAATGCTATAATTATGATGATATCAGCCGGATTTTCCACTGCTAAACACAGCCTCTCCTACTGATTTGCCACAATCCCCACGCTTGGCAGGCGTCATGGAGATCGCAGTTTAAAGCACTGCTGACTACCTTCCGGTATTTTACTTTGGTCGCCTCGTACGATACCTACAGGCAGCAATGGGGGGTAACAAACTAGCCCGGCGCCCCACGGGCTATATGATTAAGTCTACATCAACTAATAATTTAAAGGTAATTTGCCATAATGTCCACGCCTGGCAGGCAATTTGGGGATCGCAGTGTTGATAGCAGTTCCTCAGAAGGCGTTGCTTTAGAAGGTGGGCACCTTCTGGTATCTTATCCTTAGTCGCCTTTACAACACACAAGGGATAAGATGGAGGAGTGATGTTCTAGCTCGGTACCCCACGGAGCAACAGAGTATTATTGTGACTGTTTTTGAAGCAGTGATAGCTCAGTGGCATTGGCTATGAACTGCCGCGCAGCAGGTCCATGGTTTGAATCCCGCCGCGGGCCTGAGCTTCACAGCATGATGGAAGGGCATTTTGCGAATTTGATGATTCTTTTTTATTCAGAAGCTGGCGCTTGTCATTTGGCCCATTTAAATTTGAGTGACATCTGAAGATTAGTTTTTGACCTATGCCTAGTAATGCGTATTATATTGCTTTTTATTTTGCCATTTTTTTCACCTTATAAAATAAACAAAAAGGAGTCAGTGAAATCCGTTTTTGTCGAGAGGTCAATTTAAGAATCTAATATTTCGATGTATTATGTGTCATATCCTCAACTTCATCAACAAAAAACGCCGATTTATATTGTTGTTTTGAAACTAAGATCAAAACATATTTTTTTCGTTTACGGTCTGTTGCAATAATGACATGCATTCGACAGATTTCTATTAGAATATTCGATTATGTACACCTAATGAAAATGTATAAAAGCTTTCTTACGGCAGTTTTGGAACCCCTCATACCACGCGTTTTAAGATGCGGTAAAAGCTAGTAATTATCTTGCATATGGCTGGTAATTTGCAATTTGTGGCTATAAATATATATTATTACAAATATTAATCAGTATTAGAAATACGATTTCAATAGTTGAGAACGCGTCAACGTAACGCCCCTGGTGTTGCAAATGTCCATAGGCGACGGTAACCGCTTACCATCAGGTGGGCCGTCTGCTTGTTTGCCACTCCATCACATAAAAAAAAAAAAAAAAATCGATCGACTACTCTCTTAGGATTCAAAACCACTTCACTGAGAAGCGACACCGGCAGCTTTGAAGGCGGCCGTTTTCTCGTGTAAATAACTAACTTACTAACTAATAACTAAATGCGTTTATTTTAAAGTAAAATGTTATTTTCAGACTCCATAGTCACAATTCATCGATATAGATTACTATCACCACAAACATTGAACAAATATATGCTTCAATCTAGGTTCGAACAGAGGTTCAACTCTACTATAATCTAACTGAGATACTGGGTCGTCATCATTATTATCATTCACACACAAGCCACAATAACATTTCCAATTAACCTTAACAGGCCAATACGAAAAAGGAGAAAATAACTTGCCCAATAAATAAATCAGGACCCAAATACGTAATTCCAGTATTACCGGTAATCTATCAAATATCCCGCCGTCGTCCGACAATAATTTTATTGGCAAGTGGAGCAGACAAGCAAATCTATCGGAAGAAATCCACCCATGGGCTGACCTGAATTCTCATTTCTATAAGACCGTCGATATAATTTCGAGAATAAAACACTAGCGTTTAGGTGATGCATGACTTTATTAGAACTGAAATCTGAAAGTGATGACATGAAATTTAATAAAATAAATAAAACAACATCCTATATATAAGGCTTATTACTCAGTAGATGGATATCTTAATGAAAATAGTAGACTTAATTTTAACATACGAGTATGAAATGATTTGGTAAAGTATTATTTAATACGCGTCTTCCTCTCTTCTCGAGTTGATGTGCCTGACAGGGTCCATATGACTTTGTACCTAGATGCTATACTTTTATAGCATCTTGTACTATACGGAAGCACAGAATAAAAAAGATCAGAAGGATCACTCCGCAAAACCATTCCAATAAATAAGCGATTCTAGCTTTGAAGAAATAAAGTGCACTTCAGCTCGCAAAGCACGGAGTACCTAATATTGCACCTACCAGGCCATCTCTCTTTCTATCCCATAGTTCTGATCTCTTCTGACGCGGTACTCACCGTAGAATAATCCCGTCCGGGTGGATACGCCAATGTACCTCAAGTGCTGAGTGAGCCTGGCTTGACTGAAGCAATAAATAATCTTTAGCCTTGACTCTTTTGCATAGCAATTAATACTATAATGTCACTTCTTTTAAATAACATTTTAACGATTTTGTTATTACGCGATTTAAACCGTTTTAAGTTGTCATAATCGCGAAACCCTATGACAATATTAAAAAAAAACTTTTAAAAATAAAATAATAGATACGAAAAATGCCAGTAGATGAGCAGCAATGCCTTCTGAAGAACTTAAAGCCTACCAAGTGTTGACATTTTGTCCGTCCTCCCCTTGATCAACGGTGGACATGTGACGGCTGTTGATGTGATGATAATGAATACAGGAGAGCCAATTGCTATAAAGGTAGAAATAGGACATAAAATTGCATAGAAAAAATAATAACCTACCTCAGAAATCCTCTTAGCTGTAAGTAGACTACCTCTAAGTCAAACAGTAAGCTGGCAATATTGGTATAAAATAACATCCCTATTCAACTAGCAAAAGGAAATCGCTTCAAACTTCTAACACAGCCCGCGCTTAGCGCACGTATTGTTTGGTAGGATACAAATCCCCATAGAGTAGGCTTACAGACACTGCATTGTGCACTCCTAGACGTCAGAGGGAGCAAATCTATTGGAACTAAGCGGTGTAGGGTTCACGCCTCGGTGGACTTACACGGTTACGAACCGGTGAATTATGTTACGAAGGATATTGAATTCAGTACGGGTGGAGGCACGTTTCTCGTGTTATTTCAATGAATTTATGATACGCTTACCATGTTTATGACAGCAGTGTATCTTTACCTTTATAAACGTAGATATCATTGTATCAAAGTATTCGATTAAAAAGCCGTCTCGATTAAAATTATTCAAATTCTTTACTTATAAGATAAGAAGAAATTTATTTTAATACGTTATGAAAACGTAACTTTTTTAAGTCTTTCAAAACAAGATTAATCTTTGATATTGCATATAAAATTATAGTACAATATTTGTTGTATATAATAAGTAGGTTTAAAACCAGCTCATGTACATCTCACTTTTCTCCCGTTGTACCTCTAGTCTCATTTGAATGTACGACTACCGCTAATGGTATTAGTGACGCTACTTTGTATCCATTATACCGTTAATGGTACTGGTGTTACTATTCTACATCGCCAGTACTACAGATAACATATCAGTTGTGCTGTAGAAACCATAGAGTCATAAGTCTTTTTCTCTTTTCTGTGGTAGACACCATGTTGTGGTGCTAGTAACTAACATAAAACATTATGAAACTTGATACAACTAAGGCCTGTAAACATGTCTAAAGTTAAATTCCGGTTAAATTAGAATCAGTGGGTGGTGCTGTTACTGGAGGTACTGTAACATTCGGATCGTCCGCTGCTGAACATAGCCTCCCCTATTAAGGGGGTATTTGCCATAATCCTCACGATTGGCAGGCGTCTTGCGGATCGCAGTGTAAGTTGGCAGTTCTTTAGAAGGTGCTGCTGCCCACATTCCAGTATTTTACCCTTAGTCGCCTCTTACGACACCCACGGGATGATATGGGGAGGTGCAATTATAACCCGGCACCCCACGGAGTGGTAACTGGGTATTATTTTGATAGCTTTTAACCCCTATTTCATCTAAGGTTAAGCAATGTTGTTTATTACGCCACGCAAGATATCATAATCCTTTTACACTTGTCCGTCTTATGTGGAATCGGTACAACATTATCTTCAGATAACATAAAAGACGTGACACAATGACATATTAAAGAATTACATATATTCTCTCACCACATAAGGTTATGATTATACAAAGTATTATATATAGAAACCTGACATGTTTACATAGTTTTAAATATAAATTTAAAAAAAATATCTACATTCATCAAAAAAGTCAGGAAACTCAAACAAATGACACAAGCGTTATTTAAAAATTATTTAAAAATATTATTTTAAAAAATTATGAAATTGTTTACCTTCTACACGAAAGCTGCTTAATGATAGATTCGTTTCTTCTATGTAATATATTGCTAATTGTTTGTTGTAAATATTGTAGTATCTAATTATATGTAACCATGCGTAACGTCACCTACCGACCTCAACGGAAGACCAACGCTGGTTTTTAACGATCAGCACTATGTTGAGTTGGGGCCGATTTGTGGCAGAGGGCCACAAGAATCATTTTATTACATCTTGTATTTATTGTTTGTATTTTTGTGTCTTGTTGTAAGAAATGTTTTTTGTATGTTTTTTGCCATAAATAAAGCTTATTCTATTCTATTCTATTCTATATACAGTTTGTATAAAGATTGGACTTTCGTTTTATCGGCCAGATGTCTAATGTAAACCCTTTTTGGGCTCTCGTTGATAGTAACCCGTTACTTTAACAGACAAGTACTAGTTATCATAGTAAAGTGTCCCGTTAGCGACTTGAGTAATGAATTGTTGTCTATTAGGCATATTATTCCTTTGGTCAGATCTTACGACATCCAAAGATGGAACAGTCTCATTCTGAAGTTACGACTGCGCGGCATCCAGAGAATTGTTATTGTTTATTTTTTCCAATCCAAGAACACTATTTAGAAACTATGAGAAAACTATCTAAGCAAACAAAGATGTGTGTATCCGGAATTGAACACAGTTGATGCAAAATTTAAGTTACCGTCAGCGAACAAAGCACAAGTGGTTGAATAAATGGTTATTAAAGATAAAATGACAATGAGAATACCATACCGATTGTTCAATAAAATACCCAATATATTTTGAAAAGGACAAAAGGTTCGAGAGGTCTCGTCCATATTTTTGTTATTAGCTCTTGAATATTGGACCACCTAAATTGGAACCATTGAGAAAATGGATCTCATAAAATGAAATATACCCTGGGGTTGGGATTGAAATTTTTATTGGTATTACGAATATAAAATTTCTTGAATTTAAATTTCGAATACATTACATCAGCACTGATGTATCATTGCTTTTTTCTATCTACATATTCATTTTGTATGAAATGTGGAGTTCTAGTTTTTTTAAGATCCTGTGACCAAATGGTGAAACGGAGCCTTTCGCATACCTATATGCCATTTGTCTGTCCGTGTGTCATGAGTTCGTCTATATGCGTAGCTGGTTAACGGCATAACCAATAGATAGTTTGTATCATAACGTCGAAGACTTAATATTCTACTCATCCGGTAAGTACATGATTTCTCTTAGTAATTTTTTACGACACCTTACGGAGGTATAGGGAAGTCCTTATACTCACAAGTACGGTATTGAAATTTAGTGCAATTTGTCGTAGAATTAATATTCCTTTCAAGTATATAGAGATTTCAATGCTTGACCATTTTCATCAGATGATAAACTTCATGTGTGAAGATCCGCCGGTTATCTTAGCAAGCACTTCCACAGTGTGGTAGATATTCTGCTTTGTATCAGTAGTATTCAAACACTGAATATATAAGAACTGAAATTAATGGGCGAACAGACAAGAACCTAGGTGTCGGATTGAAGGGCACAATATATACTTAATGTCTTAAAGAACTTTCCATTTATTTATGTATGACTCCGTAAATTTCATGGAGAGGCTTGTTCACTTAGTCACTTTATATGCCTAATAAAAATCAATGCCTTGAGCTCTACGCATCACGTGGGGGTCATGAATTAATACCATGTTTAAAATAAACCGGTAGAGATCGAGCTATTCGACTGTTTTTAACGTAAGTGAAATCGGTGACAAAATTTTTAAATATGTTTATAAAAATAATTGTATAATCTTTTGATTACAGTCTCACAAGGTGGGCGCAATGAACGCTGGGTCATGCTTGTCTAGCCTAGAAGATATTTTTTTTTAATCTGTAGGCAATAGAAATACCCTTGATTTCCCAGATTCTTTGTTCTCAGATTTTTCAGATATCTGATCCCAAACGCTTCTAACGTAACATATGTTAAATAGAGTGATCACGGTCATTCACAAGCAAATCATACATAATTAACAATAATAAAAAGAATGTCTTAGCATAACTATTCACCTTTATGTAGAATAAAGATAGCATACCAAAATAGAAGACGCCCCCACGTGTTCACCCACGTAACCGATCCCCTAGCTACATTCTTACAATTCTTAAAGCTTATAATATTATACCCGCCGCCTAATGTATTAGAATTAATAATTATATAATAAGCTATTGTTAGATCAGACACAGGTTTTTCTCAGACACATGGTGTGAAGGTGTTTACCACAACGCGGTCCTACCTACGCTTTAAATGGACCATTGTCAATATAGAATAATATGGAATCTGAAAAATGTTAAGGCAAAACCACATTTATGTGTCCCCAAATGTTGTTTTTATCGGGTGTTGGTTGCGTGGTTGCCTCACAATGTTTTTATTCGGCATTATCAAAGCTTGCATAATTTCAGCGCTTTGTTCAGGATTTAATTGGGGGTGCAGGATTTTGCACTGTTGCAATCTTTAAACCATTGAATAAGGTATAACATTGGAGAAATAATGACGATTATGACAAACTTTAAATATAATTTTCCTCTACTAGCGAAACAGAAAAAAAAAAATTTGAAATATAAACATAATTAAACCTTTTTATGCACTTTTAAATGAATCGGGAAGTACTCAAAATTTTAAAAGCAAGTTTCTAACTTGTAGATATGTCAGAGACATATAGACGTGAATGACGTAATGTAAGTATTTAAATAATTTTAACTTAATGTATTTTAGTAAAGAAAGTCCAATATTTCAACATTCCTTACGTAGTTTTACTGATCATTTTATCAAAGCATTATAGTAGAAGAGTGCTAAAATAGTGTAGCTTGACGCAATAAATAAATAATTTGTGATTAACTTTCCATAACGTATATAAAAGGAGCTCGTCAAATTGCACTCTTAAAAATCAATATGAATAATACATAAGCGTCCCATTTGCTGAATTATGGATTAGATTACAACGAGCCACCTTCCAATATCGCCGATTGTCAAAGCATCAGAAATGAAATGAATTTCTTCCAAGAGGATTAATAAATGCGATGTTATTATTTCTTATTACAAGCCAATTTATAAGACTTCGATGAATTGGTTCCGACCTTTCAAAGGTGGGGTTTTAAGCCTCTTTCGATTTCGTTTTATTTTCGATTGACCGACGCGACGCTTTTGTAGATTCCTTTTATGAACTTTATACTTCAACGTTCTTTGAATTGATTTCTTTTATTTTAGATATGTAGTATTGTTTTCAATAACTATAAATGATAACGCACTGAGGCTACTGGTTCCTAAGATGGTGCGAAATGTTTATGTGAAGGCTGTATTTTAGTGTTCTTCCAGGTAGAGAGCTGTCGCACCGCAGGACAATCGGCTTCATTTGTGGAAAAGTACATCGCTAAAAAAATAATTAAAAAATTACTGTCACGCATTTCACGACTACGCGTTACGGTGCCTAGCAACACTCTTTGGGAAATCACATGATTTTAGTTACCTGAAGGCAACGTTTTCATTATCGTAATCCGAAAATGTGTTGCACCGCATTAAATTCTGAACATTGCAACATTATGATATAATCACGTAACCCAGTGACTAAAAACTGGGAACCCTCAGGGTGACAACGACAACTTCCTAAAATGATAACTTCCGAAAAATTATAACTTTCAAAAACGACAACTTTTTAGCATGTTAACTTCCGAAAACAACATCTTTCAGAAACGACTACATCTTAATTCATAATTTTTCGAAAACGACAACAATTTAAATCTTCAACTACCTAAATTGATACCGCCAAAATTGAGATCTTTTTGAAACGACAACGCGTATTCTCGACCCTTTCTTAAAGGACTTTTGCCGCTGACTGTCATCATTCGTTTTTGTCCTTTGCTTGGTACAAGCACATAAACATGTGCCTCTCAAGTAGAGAAATAAATACCAACGAAGTCCATGATGGCGTATACATCTCTGTAGGTTCTAGGTTTTGTAATTAAAAAAATGAAAAATCTTATAGCTTACCACACCTGCACCACCGCTGTGGTAAGGCACTGAAGAGCACTGTGTGCAAATGAAATTTCTGGGCAAACGTCTGAACTGACGTCTCGGACTGCTGAGGGCTGTGCAGTGTCAATGATAGCGAGGATGCTGCCACTACATCGGGTCTCGGCAGGAGGGAGGACTTGTCCATCTATTAATAAAAAAATTTTTTTTATCAATTTTGTATATAAATAAGAATAAATTACCTAATTAAAAAGTAAAAAACACCACTGCACTATTTTCGTTAAGCGCTTTATTGTTCCAATGAAATTAAAATTGCAAGTTATATAAATTTATGATATCGCTTTTTAAAGCCCTTCTAATGGATATCACACTCGATGGGTGTGGATGATAAAATATTTTTTACGTCGAAATATAGCGTCTAAAAACTCCCTGCTTGTTTTTTATTATTTTAATGTAATTAGTGTTACTCAGATTATCAAGACGAATCTAATGACATATCATACATAAAATTCGGTTAAGCCGTCTAGAAGTTACGGTGAAATACAGAAATTCACAAACATATACATACATGAACCCTGAAAACCTAACACTTTTTTTTGGTCAGTCGTTTAAAATATGGGAGTATTTTTTTTTTGGACTCGTTAATATGTATATTCAGAACACATTACGAATACACAAGTTAAATTTGCATGAAAGTAGTAGCAGTCAAATCCCTCATTTAGAAGTGGTGTCAATAAATCCTAGTCGTATTATAGATTAGTAAGATGGTGTATATATATTATCGGGAAGAGATATCGAAGAAAGATTGGATGAGGACACGTTAAAACATCTCTTTTAATGTTGGATTAAAGCAACCTATTACTATCAACACCCAAAGGAACACATATTTGGAAAAACATTACATCAAAGATGTCACATTTCCGTTTTCCCGTTGAAACTCCATTGAATCAACTATTGTATTTGATTGTAACATTTTTTTAATTGTATGTGTCATGTAATAAAACAATGGCACTGTGGTAAGGTATTTAAATACCCGTTTAATTTAATTCGCCAGGTGGTTATCTTCCACGTAGCAAATCAAACCGCCAAGCACCTAATGGTGTGTTCCGAACGCTGTTCTTAACAGCCATTAATTCACTTACCATAAGGTATTGGTGAAAAGCTAGCATATAGGAAATCAAAATAGGAATAAAATATATGTATATACGTAATATAGCACAATAGCTTTAATACTACTTATGCGGATTATAATGATATATTTACTCTCTGACCTAATTTTTTTATATACTTCAACCGTGTGAATGCCTAACATGTTAAATAAAACATTAGGCACGAAGACATTTTAATAGAAAAACAGTGTTCGTTAAGCCCTAGAGTGAAAGGCTATAAAATATTTACAAGAACTCGCAAACCACTCTGAATTTTCGAAATCTTCACACCCAAAGCAAACGATCAAACGAATTCCTGTCACGTACACCTCACTTTTCAACAGGGCGTGTTTATATAAGCTTTGTTGCCTGGAAATAAGGTTCAGTTTCGTAGTTAGTGTGCCTTACGTCACCTTGGCTCAAACTGCTAATGAAGTTAGGGAGACTTCGACGCTTTCGCATAGATAATGCTTTGGATTTTCCGATTGTTCAGAGTTAAAATTGCGTCTGTTATCAATATACTCGTAGGTATTGTTGTAGCTAAATGCTCAAAGTTCCCATTTCTTACTTCGCGCGACGATTTATCACTTCTTTGCATGATGGTAGGGCATTTTGCAATTGCTGGCCTGGCTAGCTACCACCCTTAAGTAGAAAATCTGTTGCCAAGCACCTAACGTTGTGTTACAGCAGCAACCCTTAAGAGCCAGTAATTCTAGGTTAGCCTGAACAACATCTTCGACCATCAGGTGAGATAGTGGACAAAGGCTAACCTATCAAGCTTAAAAAAAAACTACTTTTGTATGTTTGTTAAGTACGTGTTTCTCTACCACTTATAAATTGATTTTTATGATATTTTTTTGTATAGTAGATACTGTAAAGGTGGTCTCATATGTAATATTTTATAAAATCGGTTCAGCATTTTGGTTTTTAAATCAAAATAACAGGAAAAGACAAACATTTTGTACTTGAGGGTAGTAGCTAGCCTGGCGGGCATTCGCAAAATGCCCTACCACTATGCTATAACGACTGCCATCCTAAGGCAACAACCGGAACCGATGGCTTAACGTGCCCTTTGAAGCACGGAAGCGCTCAGTAGTAAATAGTAATCTCACTTGCGGTCACCCATTCAACTCATGACCGCGTCGGGCGTTGCTTAAATTTGCTGATCGGTTAAAAACAGCTAAGCGAACTTCGCAACGATCGCTTCAAAACTTCATTCGAAGGTGATCATAGAACGGCACTGGTAGGAACATCTTTTTAATAATACAATTCTTCTAAGACAACATTATCTTCCCAATTTTGAATAATCTACGAGCAAGCCAAAAAATATGCGTAGAAAAACAATGCATAACATTTCTTGCCAAAGTCGACGGATTTCTTAAAGCTTACGTATGTAAATTATTCTGGAAGGAAATGTATTCTGACTTGAACCGACATTGCCACAATTTGAAATGAAGAAAAAAGTTACCTAAAGTTACTTACTGGAGGAATAACGCCGTCGCTTATTCTGAGCTTATCATTGTTTCAAAGAATTTATGAATGTTGAATTACTTTTCAGTTTCACCTTTTGACGTTCTCAGTTTTGATTACTGTTACAGAGCGAACCAATCGGACCACTTAACCATTATTTTTTGATCAAGAATAGCATAATATTTCCATAGAGATGTAAACGCTATTTAAATATAAACATAACAATAAGCTCGTGTTTCTAAATCATGAACAGGTCTATTCACGCACGAATTAATATCATAATAATATTTTAACTAACCTCGACGTTTCGTTCAAGTGGCATGGACCGTGGTCACGAGTAGACTGAAGAAGCGGGTGTCATCGTCTTGAGGAGCGGCGGGACCGATTTAAATCTACCCCCGTTAGGTTTTCGATAATGTCTTTATCACTGTCACCTTAACACACTACACTAACAGTATCGGAACTTGCACGCGACAGCAAACGACGACTAGAGCACTTTCTTATTATAAGATTCCACGATGTAAACAATGCAATTAGGGAGGATGGCTCCCGATTGAAATTTTTGTACTTCTCACTTAACGTGATTAACCGAGTTAAGTTCACGAAAGTTTAAAGTAAAGTATAAGAATAAGGTTTTATATTTATAAATGATGAATATTATATGTGGTGAGTTGCCTGATTCAGGTTATTTTATGTGAGATTGTGATGGAATAAGCACGAGGTCCACCCGTGTTAAGCAGTAACCTTTACCTATAACATATTCTCAATGAAAAACTACACTGCGCCCGTCACCCTGATAGGTACATACAGTTGTTGAGTCTCATGTGCCTGTACTTTTACTGGCTCTCAAGGACAACTGCCGAAATACACGTTGGTGACAGATTTTCTACTTGAGGGGCGAGAGATGAAAAGCAAGCATTCGCAAGATGGTCTCCCACCATGCTGTGAAGCTCAAGCTGGCAGTGGGTATCGAACCATGGACCTACGGCACCGCAGTCCTTAGCTATAACCACACGGCTATTATTGCTTCATAATCTTTATTCTCCGCTGCAACGCAAGAATAGACCCAGCAAACACACGTTAAATGCATGGAATGCTTTGTAAATCGTCTCTCGCAGTGCTTTCAGTTTTGGTTTTAGGATATGCTACAGCTAGAAGTCATGTCTTGTATTATAATGGCTAAGTTTACGAAACCCTTCGCAATACCTTCTTAATCTGCTAAACGCTAAACTTGTGGTAAGTATCGTCATATTTAAAATATCAAGTGTTCAACTCGGTGAAATTTTTCATGTGTGTCTTTGTGTTTAAAATGTATGCTTCTGGTTAGTTTTTCTTAAAAGCGTGTATTTCCAAAATTATTTGGAAAATTCGTTTTGTATTAGAATTATTATTTTAAAGATAAAATAATTAACAAAACGGAACACTATATATAATTAAATCTTGCTTTTCATGCTCAGAATCTGTATAAAAATATTTTACAATTAACTCTATTTGTGATGTCAAAGTGTGAATAAACGAAGAATAAATTTTCTGTAATCTAGATTTATTTTACCATGTACTTAGTTTTTATCGGTAACTGTGACTAAAATATGACTATTTTTTCACTCGTACCACGTAGAAGGGCGCCCGCAATCTTCAAAGTTCCGTTACCCTCACCACCATTGATTTATGTTCAAGCCTGACCTTCAGGAAATACTTTTCTAAGTAATATCCAAGTTTTTTATTCTTGCAACTCCTATTTTTCCTTTTCAAACGTTTTTATCGTTTTCCTCCCGTTCAACTAGAATCGTAAACAACGAATGGGTTTATGTCAAGGCACAGAATAAGTAAATGTACGAAGGTACGAAACTGGACGTAAGCAGGATCTAGGATCGTGGGGGCTAGGAAATAAAGAAAATATATTATATATCTACAGTATTCAAAAGGCTGGTTTTATTCTTTCGTTTCTGTTTTTTATTATTTTCAATTTCTTTATCTAATGTGGGACTGTAGGCCCCAAATAACTATTTCTAAATGCGACCATGGAAGTGTCATGGCAACCACCTTTCGTTAACTGGTTTTCGGGTATAACAGTAAAATAAAAGTTTGCTTTTCTGCTGGGGTGTTGTGCAAGTAAATGAATTTAGTTAGATGATTTACGGTGTGTAATTGCGTAACTTTTTACTTTCGTTCATCGTTACTGCTCAATAAATGTTTTAGTGGAGTTTGTCCTACTTTACAAAGTGCGGAAGTTGCAGTACATGAGGTTGTTGCAGGATTTAAATGTGATAGTTGTTTTCTGTTTCAATTATTTTTATTAAGGTCATTTTTGTGTCACGTTTTTATATGAATTCATTTTTATGTACTTACGCAGTAGGTAAGTATCTACTGCGTAAGTACATAAAAATGAATTCATAACGCGCTAAGAATCGTAATGTCAAATTAAGTAAAATAGCTGCTGATAATTACTCGTATTTGGGATTCCAGTATTCATGAAGATTTTATAGAATAATTCCAAGGCCCAAATTACAAATACATCATATATTCACTTATTAAATAAAATAAATAGCATGTGTAATCAACACATGCTATTTATTTTATTTAATTTTATATGCTAAAAAGTCTGAGCAAATATTGTATTTAGTTCCTAACGTCTGGATGTATTGATGGATAAGCCGCGTCAATAAAGATTTGACTATCGACTGAAAAATTTAAATTCACCGTGATATTGATACAGCTTTGAAGAGTACAAAAAAGAATACCCGGATTTCATTGTGCACTTCAACAAAGTTATTTTCTAGCCTAAAAACATTTTGCTGTTTTAAACTGAACCTTACGACGTTGCTATTACGATTTAAAGTAGTGAAAAAATTATGAACGAGTGTATGGGCAAAATTGCAGAGCCAGTATTGAAATTTATAGTATGATAGGATGATACGTTCAAGATTCGCTTCGGGAGTTCTCGTAGTCTCTTCTTTGTCTTTAATTCAATATCATAATAAATTGAAACAATTGGAATAAAAAATAAAATTGGGACATTTTTATGAATCATTTATTTGGAACTAAAAACGACAATGACAACATAAAAAACAATGGAAAAATAACATCGTGTGCTTGAAGATTCAAAACTCATGATGACGCTTCGTGTAGCAGCATGATGCTTCGTAAATTCTTTTGGTTTAACTACTTGTTCATAGCAATTATCATAGCTGATAGGCTAGGCTTTGACCACTTCCTCATCTGATGTTAAGTGATATTGTGGTTGAAAATGTTGCCCAGGCTAACCTAGAATTACTTGCTCTTAAGGACTGCTGCCGGAACACACTTTTAGGTGCTTGTTGACATATTTTCTACTTGAGGCTTGTAGCCTATCAGGCGGTAATTTGCAAAATGCCCTAGCATCATGCTATAACTATTATTTCATAATACTTCATATCGTTTATTATTTATTTAATTCACCGAAAATAGTTAAAAAAACGTCTATGTATATATATGAAAAAGGTTTTATAGGTTTTCTTGGATTTTTCGTTTGGATTCCAAATGAACCGTTTTCAGAAGGTTTTGAATGTGCGATCGCATGAAATCAGATGATAAAAGTAATGCAGTGCCTCTTAGAATTAATGTTCTATGCTGTAATGTATATATTATGAGGAATCAAAATTATTACCTACAAAAGGGTACGTTGCCCCAACAAAAAGATTTTTGCTCTAACGAACATTGTTACTTGTTAGCGCGGAAATATAATTTGCATACTAATGAGATTCTAGTCAGGATAGGAAAGTTACATTTATTAGTATTAATTACAATGTGCTTCTAACTTGAAATTTCAGTGTAATTATGGGGTAGTAAATCTGTCATTATTTTCCGCTACCCAATTACAACCTTGGTATGAAAATGAATGAAATAAATGTTGCCGTTAATTAAGTTAGTTGAGGTCTTGTAATTATGATAATTTTTGTATTACTTTGGCTGGTAGAAGGTCTTAAAGCCCACAAAATTGCAATCTCACAAAATACTGGTGGCGATAAGATGCCATTTTTAAATTCTAATTTATTACAAATTGAGTCTTTAAGGTAATGGTGCAAGTTCACGATAATAGAAATGTTGTACACGATTGAAATAAAAGGTTCTATATACCGAAATTCAAATTTTCCTCTCACTTTTCTATTTACAAAGACCCGTAGATATGGTTAACTCTCTATGGACAACTGCAGCAACGAACCATTAGGTGCTTGGCGACAGGTTTTCTATATTTGAAAGCTACTCAGTAGAGATTCAAACCATTGTTGAGTTTCAGTGCGGTAGTCTGTTGCCATTAGGCAGTCGCAGCTAGTAATTGCTTTTTTTTTAGTAATGAAATTTTAGTAATTAATATTTTTAATATTGTTTTAGAGAAATGGAATGATATATTGCAGGGTGCTATTTTTGAATGACATCAATGATTTTGAAATCACCGGTGGCTAAAATATCAACGAATCGACAATGGTATTCAATGGTCGTATGATACACAATTTACGAGTATATTCAATACTGTCGTATTTTTTAATGTTATAATGTGTCTACCAAACTGCGAAAATTTCACAGCTGTTTTAATAGACAAACCTAGAATTTGGATACAGAGTTATACAATTTGTCTATAATTGGGTTCCATTTTACGCAGCCTACGTTTTTTGGGAAACTACCGTTTTCACTACTATTACTAAATATTTAATGCACTCAAAGACGCCTTGAACACTAACTAGTTAGTACTATAAAATACAGTATGAAAAGAACGATTTAATCCTGGTTAAAACAATTGACGACTGAGTGCAACAGTTATAAATTATTATTAGAATTATCTGTTACAGAAATTCGAAACGTAAACTGAAACTACAATATGTTCTATGTTGAGTATAGATGGAGTTAATTCACAACTCATATTAATTATAATAACAAAGTACATTTACTAAAGCTGACTTATCTACGACGGTTGATAAACTACGTTCAGTATTAAACGTGGGTATACAACGTAGTGGTATCAAGGACTATACTATCCTACTTCATATCTTAATTTTTTTTACATAAAAATTATAATCCCCAGGGGGAGGGGCTTAGAATTGCACCTCCTCATTTCTTTCCGTGGGTGTCGTAAACGGCGACTAAGGGAAACAATCTAGAAGGTGGGTAGCAGCACCTTCTAAAGAACTGCTATTCTTATACACACTCTGCGATCTCCAAGCTGCCTGCCAAGCGTGGAGATTATGGCAAATAACCGCTACATAATGGAGGCTGAGTTAAGCAGTGGACGATCCAGCTGATACAGTAATTAAAATAACAAAGTACATTTACACATTTGATAAATGTGTTTACCTTTACACAAAATAAATTGAGCTCTATTAGTAGAGATTCCAAATATATCTGAGTATTACTTAGCATATGAATTCTATGGCAGCATCGTTTCAATTTTCAACGTTGACATTCACAAAATCCCTAAAAGTAAGAAAGCATATATCAATATTTTATAAGTTTACTCATATTCAAATATGATAAATGATACTTATGTACTGTTTGATAAACGGCTAAAACAAAATACTCACCAAAAATTAAATTTACGAGTGGGTAGCTCATAATTGATACGTGGAATTTTAGTCACAAGTTAGTCTCGATAATATAATTTATTGGAAATCGGTAACTAGGTATTCATCACTTTGATGATTTTTAGTCACTATGTTATCATAAAAGACATGGTATAACGGTAGGAAAATGATGAATTTTCCACAGTTAATTATTAAACAATTCCTAAGATATATATGCAATCACAGACTTGACTATCTACAAAGCATTCTGTGTCACAGATCAATTCACGAGGGTCTTTATAGAGAAAGTTACGAAACCAGAGTTGTCTCTGAATAAAGAACTTCAGATTTATCGGATGAATGAACACAATAAAATTGTTTTTGTTTTGATCAGTGGCACAGAATATAAAAGAAAATGTCAGTGGCGTGGTATAATACGTATGGGAATACCTTTTGTTCAAGGTGCATGAATAAGTGAATACACTTACCGGTATTCGCGCATCCGTAAAACATAATATTGAGTTCAGAACGAAGAATTAAAAAAAAATGCCTCGATTTTTTTTATGTTTATTCCCCGATCACTCGGATACGCCCGGATCGATTCCAGAAATACTTTTTTCATTTAAGTGGTCCCATTGGCACCCAGTCTGCGGAGCGAATGTCATAGACAGCACAAGTTGTGTTTGTCTTTGGCACAGGACTGTCAGTGTCAACGTCATATCTGTCAGTGCGTTCGATCAAGGTTAACTAACTTCGCTTGCGTTCGAGACAGCGCTTGCGCCGGGTGTTCGCACCGACTTGTAGTTTTCACAACATGGCGGACACCGACAATGAACACGTGGACTAATCCATCTGAATCCCCAACATAATATAAGTACACAGTGGCAGAACACGTACGAATCCTACCTGATGGTATGCGGTAACCTTTGCCTATAATGTTTGTTGCATTTCGACACTAGATACTAACTGCACTGCGCCCATCACATACAGTTGTCATGTGCCTGAATTTTTACTGGCTGTTAAGGATTACTGCCGGAACACATTATTAGGTGCTTGTATCAGATTTTTTTACTCAAAAATTCATTGCATATAATTTATTAAAATTAGTCCGAAACCTCGGCCGCCGTTTAAGAGAGAGAGGGCGGGACCCCCGATCTGGTTGGTTCTTGACCCAACAGATCTCCTTGGCGATACAACGGGGTAATGCGGCGAGTGTGCTGGGTACATTGGGACCAGGTGCCAAGTGCGGGACTTATTTAGAAGTAGAATAGAAGTAGAAATTTGACTCACGGTGTTATATCCGAATGTATATCAATTTGTTGTAATATTATATCATCAAGAATATATTATATATACAATATTATAAATGAATACTAAAATGTGAATAAAATCATATTTTAAACAATCTTACTGATTTCCAGCTTGGTGGGAATTTATATTTATATATATTACATCGATATGAATATAAAACAGCTGGTTTAGCGAAATCTTATCGCTTGAGTAGTTTTAGAGCTTGTTTGTTGACTTTGATTTAATGCGAGAATTGAGAGCTATGACGTGAATTTCCATATAAATTGAGTACCTAACTGCTGAACACTGAAATTACAAACTATAATGGCCACTCGCTATGTAGTTATAAACCCCATCACCGAGCCAGTGAACCAATGATTGCGAGTGCATTATTTAAGCAAGTGCCGAGGTAAATCGTTGTTAACAGGTCTGATTGCATGGTTGTTATCATAAAAGCGTACATATATATTATTATAATGTTAATTCATGCTCTTTTATGCTAGCGTTATAATATATATAAAAGTATTATCATATGTATACCTACTTCCATGCAAAAATGTGTTTGTTAGTGTATTAGTTTTAACACTGTTTTGTGAAGCTATACTTGGCAAATATATTTCATTTAAAATTTCGCCGAATATCTCTGTCTGTCTGTTGGTCTATACGTCATGGCTAATTAATTCTATTATTTTAATATTGATAAGCTAACATTTTGTTTGTAACCGAGAATTACAATCATTTATTACCTCTTTTATATAGGGTAAGGCCCCTATAAAACTGGGGAATAAAAAGAGTGTTCACCTATCCCATCAATGATTTCATTGAAAAAGGAATTTTAAATTGAGTGTTTAATAAGTATAGTTTTTCAAATTCACATATCATGTTTGAAATATTTCAAGTATTATGCGACCATTCTATTTAATTTATTTTTGATACTGAATTCAAGAATACTATGCATGAATTTAATGCCTATTATACAATAGGCATTTCAACATTTGGGATATAATTACTAATTAGAGCCAAGTAGAATTTTGTGATTGTCTATACAAAATCAATGTGAGCAAGTTTCAACTTGGGGATATCTGTCAGCTACAAAACTCTTCAATGATAATGGTTCTACACAATTTTAATCACTTTTGTTGCTTGAAAGAAGCAACAGTGTAGTAATAGCAAATACTTTAAAAAGTATCTTAAAAAAACCTCAAATAATATTTAAATAAAACACTTAATAAACATAAAGTTATATATCTAGTGACAATTCCGCCTAATTTTCCTGTTATCTACGTGACGCACGATCGTACGCTCGGTGAGTCAAGACCTCCTGAAGATGCTTCGTTTAGAAGCGAAACTAGTCGGGTATTCTTCCGGTTAGGCTGCGTGATGTTTGTGAAGTCACTTAGATAACATGAAAATTAGGCGGAATTGTCACTAGATATATAATTTTATGCTTTTTAAGTGTTTTATTTAAAATTGTTTAATGTTTTTTTAAGATACTTTTATAAGTATTTGTTATTATTAAATATGAATTTCCGCAAAGTAACGCCTGAAACAATTAATAACCTTAAGTAACAGTGTATTTTTCATTCCAATTCGCTCAACATATTCCTGAAGAAAAACTTTTTGGATGTATTTGCATTACTTTGTAATCAGATGTTAAAAGAACACCAATTATTACATCTTTTTCTATGTATTTGTGAACAATACGAGGAGAAAGCACGAGTCCCGCCTGATGTTAAGCGGAATAACCTCTGCTTATAACAGATACATTTCGTCATGTGACGAACTGCACTGCGCCCGTCACACTGAGATAACAATTGTTAAGTCTCATGTTTTTGTCTCAACTTTTAACTTTTTTAGTTAACTAATGGTATTGAATGCAATCTTTATTTTATGTAACACTTCTTATCAAAGTATCACGTATATAAGTTACTAGCTTTCCGAGCGCGGCTCCGCCCGCGCGTATGTCGGTCATCGCGCAAAAACATTAACCTATTTTTCGCAGTTGGATAAAAACTATCCTATGTTTTTTCCCTGGTCTCAAACTATTTTCATACCAAATTTCATGCAAATCGGTCCAGTAGTTTTGGCGTGAAAGCGTAACAGACAGACAGACAGATAGACAGACAGACAGAGTTACTTTCGCATTTATAATATTATTACTGATAAAACAACGTTTACAATTCGCTGCTAACCTGTAAAAATAGTAATAAAACTGGCCATGTCAGCTGGAACAGACCACAAAAGATATTATATATAATATTTGTTGGTTTTCATCACACCTTCAACGTTATATTATAAACCTGCATATTTATTATTTGAATACAGAGTATATCAGTACTAATATTATAAATGCGAAAGTAACTCTGTCTGTCTGTCTGCCTGTAACGCTTTCACGCCAAAACTACTGGACCGATTTGAATGAAATTTGGTGTGGAGATAGTTTGAGACCCGGTAAAAAACAAAGGATAGTTTTTATCCAAAAAGAGGTTGATGTTTTTTCACAAAAACATCAACCTCTTTTTGCGCAGACAAATATATATTATATTATTTAGACATATATATATATCTCTAAATAATGTATATATATATATGTATATATATATATATATATATATATATATATATACATATATATATATATATACATATATATACATATATATATATACATAATATACCGAAACTTTAGATCCATAAGCAGTTTAGGTTCTGATAATTCAACCGTAACAAATATGTTCTAAAATTGTCATTGTTGACAACCATTTATTTATTTATATAAATTAAAATATAAATTCTGTCCGTCTATTCAATGAGCTCTAGACAATGACGCCCTACATGTTTGAATGCAGTTTTTTACAGATAGCTTCTGATCATTGGAGCCCCTGCATAATAATTTAATTGAATTTTAAAGCCAATATTCATCTTTGATTTAACATTTTACGCCGAATAACAAAATATCAGGTTTGTAACTCATTCTCACAACGAGCTAGAGACCCATGATATACGGATGGATGGTTAGACAGACAAACAGACTGACTGCGAAGTCTCATTAATAGTTTTCTGTATTGCCTATTGACGGAACCCAAAAAAGTAGCAGTGGGCAAGATAACGACGGTATTTAAAAATATCACACATATGTCATTATTATTCTTCACGTATGTGTCTAGTTTTAAAACTTTCGTTAAAATACAAACGGATGTTGCAATATATTGTGAAACTTGTACTTCGCATTTCAAACCTTATCTTCATTTCAGGTAAGTTCCAGACGGATTCTATGAAGAATTCTCTTTACCAGCGCTCAAGTTCCGTAAGTCCAATTTCGTTTTCATTTCGTTATTAAATTGTATGCAGCCGTATACATTTCCCTCGTATATTTACCGATATTACTCTACTTTAGCATATTACCTCTGCGTTTTGAAAATACTGCTGGCCACGGCGCGGTATACATTTGAATATTTCATTTCTCTTAAAAGCTTGTCTGCTTATTCAGTGAAAGAAATTGTCGATTCAGCATTTCTGTAAGGTAACATTGATGTTGTTTTTATTTTATTAAACTGTATAATGTAGCATGTAGTTCGGGGATAGTTAAATTAGTTACATAATATAAATATAACCAGCCGGCTAACCCTTGCACGTAGAATTCGTACCTGAAATTATTTGACATATCTGCGATTCCTCTACGCGCGAGTAGCGCTCCAGACACAAAAGCGCGCCCTCTTTATTTTTTGGATGTAGTTGCAACTGCAGTTTAAAGTTATCATACTAAACTTTGTATTGTTTAACTGTATGTACCATTATCATTTACACCCACACTAAGACGAATAGTCTACTAACGAAACGTAACCGTGCAAATGAGCATCAATAATTTACTTTGACGAGGCGCACCGTCATGACTGGTCAATGGTCACGTGACTGGCAACAGGTCTGTTATGGGGCGGGAGCCCACGTAATTTAATATGTGACTTTGAGCACTTCAGTTTAATAAAATCTTTTTCGTATGATATTTTAGAGGACAAGTAGATAGAACATAGAAATTAAATAATAAATATATTTATTAATCAACTGTACTATATCAGCCGGATTGTCCACTGCTGAACACAGCCTCCCCATTCAGAGTGTGTCGTAATCCTCACGCTTGGCAGAAGTTTTATTGATTTACTTCTACTACTACTACTATTAGGTACTGCACACCTTTCGGTATTTTACCCTTAGTTGCATCTGGGGACTAACATTATTATTATATATAAATATATGTTTAGCAAAAACTCTGTAGCATCTATACCATAATCCACTCTCCAATATTAGGAATTAATTTCTACGTCCATCCTTACTTCCTCAATTTTATGATCTCACATAACATAAAGCAATAACAATGAATATCAACAAAAGTGACATATTTGTCGGCCAGCAGTGTACCATAACGTACTCAGCGGGCAGTCCGCCAAATAGATACAAAGTTAGTAATTGCTTAGGAACTACTTTATACGAAGCAGTAGCATCACATATGATAATTTAGCCATTCAAATGAACATTCCCAAACCAGCGAGTAAATTATACGTATACTGAAAGTTATTAATGATATAATAAAATACATATCTACACAATTGTTGGCTCACTTCGTTCGTTTGTTTTTGTTTTGGACCAAGATAGGGGTCTCGGTATAAATCATTAAACAGAAACATTAATATAATCTGTCAACCTGGATTAGTTCAACTTCGTTCTTCGTTCCAAATTTGCGTCCAATAACGGCTATACAAATTTTTGGTTTTAGGACGGGCAAGATGCTAGTTTTCACTTTATTGAATGCACTCAATAACCCTAGGAGGCTAGTGATTATAATACTCTGATTTTAATAGCAGTAGGTGTATCAAATAGGCGGAATTCAAGCGTTGAAAATGCACAAACGTACTAGAGTAAAATTATAAACCCGCGGTTATAAATCTAAATGACTGCGTGCTATATAGATTTTTGAGAGTTAAGCGTTGTATAGATAAATAAAACAGCAGAACACTTTATAGTATACGTTATGGCGCACAAAGCTCTCACGGATATTACCTTCTATTTAAATATTGATACTTCAAACTACACGTCATAAGCCTTTATGTGTAACAACGTTTTTATGAGAAGAAAGGCCCTTTTATCATTCTCTTGCGTAATACGTTCATAAATCCTGCTGGAGTTTATCAAGGTACGTAAGATATTTGTACTTTATGTATTGGTACTATGTTATTTATATTGTATATAAATATAGCATTTTGCGGCAATTTTGAAGCGCTCGTAGCGAAGTTTGCTTAGCCATTCTGAATCGATCAGCATAGTTAAGCAACGTCCGCCTCGGTCATGAGTTGGATGGGTGACCGCTGGTGACATTACTACTGAGTGCTGTCGTGCTTCGGAGGGCACGTTAAGCCGTCGGTCCCGGTTGTTGTCTTAGGATGGCAGTCGTTATAGCATGGTGGTAGGGCATTTTGCAAAAGCCCGTCTGGCTAGCTACCACGCTCAAGTAGAAAATCAGTTGCCAAGCACCTAACGGTGTGTTCCGACATCTGTCTTTGAGAGCCAGTAATTCTAGGTTAGACTGAACAACATCTTCGACCACATCATCACTTACCATCAATTGAGATAGTGGTTGAACATTACCAATTTTAGCAAGTTAATTATTCTACGTATTTCCGTGGTCAAATTAATGCAGGCACCTATTTGGCTCGACGAATAAGCATTGCAATTCAACGGGGCAACGCTTCAAGCATGCTGAGTACGTTGCCTACTGGCAGTGGACTAGAGTATACGCACTGCCTGTAACTCTGCAATGACTTGTAGGTTGTCTTAATGCTTTCATTGCAGTAGCTGTAGTGTTGTATATATTTCTTCGTTTTTATATACTTATGTAATGCATTATTAGCTGATTGAAGAAGGTTATGATTCCCACTAAAATTGCTAACACTGATAGTATAGGTATATTTTGAAATAAAGTTTGTTATCCTTTCGATATACTTTATCTACTGGCACAACTCTAGGTTAGTCTGAACAACATCCTCGACCACATCATCACTTACCATCAGGTGAGATAGTGGTCAAAGGCTAACCTATCAGGCATAAAAAAAAAACTATATTTTACAAACACATTTATGAAATGATGTGAAATATAGTGATGATTTTATTTTCATGAAAGTTAGGTCTGCATGCGGTTAAAGCGCGGAGAAAAATCTTTTGGCGTATAAAAAAACAATATAGTATATTAGAATAGACTGCAAAACGTAGATGATTCGTAATGTTATTAAATAACTATAAAGCCATCCACACCATATAACGGATTACAAATATCGTTTGTTTTCTTTCAATTGTAAGTATACTGCATAGTAATCAGCAATTGTAAGGAATATCATACTCAAATCATTCCATAAATAATAGGCAAATCACCAGTTAGTAGGTGCAAAGTCAAGTACCTTAGGATGATAACTAAAATAATCTTCAATTCTCCTTCGGAAGTGTTTAAAATCGTTAATTTACCTAAACGTTTTATCACGTCCCAGTAGGGTTGCCACCTTTTTTTTAGGGTAAATAGAGTATTTTTGAATTTTGGTAGAAAAAAAATAAAGTACACAGCATGAAAAAAGAGTAGGTATTTATTAATATTAGTTCTTATAGACAAGTTTTGGTTGCTCTTTGCAAAATTTAACAAATATTTAACTTTCTAGCCAGCCTCAGCCTCCTTGCAATTAAAAAATTATTCAAAATTCTCCAACACCTCTCCAACTAGCATAAAACTTTGTCAAGAAATAATGTAATTTTTTTACAAATCCTGTCTTAATAATAATAAATTTATCCATAAGAATCAATTGTCACCCTGACTCAGAACGTTTTTGTTTCACATCCAAAGAAGCAATCTTCTTTTTTTTGGTTAATTCTTTTTTGAGCATACCCATTATATTGTAAACATCCAATGTTGTTAGGTATAGGCATTTGATAGTTTTGTTAAACAAATTTAATAGGTATATGGCTGCTACTAACAATCAGTATTACGTAAATAGAGTATTTTAGCGTACTCTATAGGTGTCGTAGATTATTAAGTAGGCCTAAATGAAAAAGAGGACAATACTCTATTTTAGAGTACGGTTGGTAACCCTACGTCCCAGTAACAAATTCAAGAGCGGCGCCACTTCAATTTTTACATTTTATACAACGCGAACATAGAAATAATTCCGATGGCATTTCAGTGTCTTGGACTGCAACACAGATTATGTAGTAGCGTAGGTAATTATTACGTCAAATGGAAAACAGGCAAAATGCGATTTTGCTGCGAGATTTAGCCAAAATGATTTGAATTTATATTAACATAACTACCATGAAAACTAAATAACAAAAGCTTGAAAATGCATATAACTTGTCCATATTTTGAACTAATTCTATAATATTATAAGGAAATATGTATTAGAAATATTCGATCACAAAGTCAGGCGAGTAGTTATTCAAAAAATGTCCTTACACAATGCCATGAAGCTCAAAACGGAATCGGCGAAGGGGAATGAACTATGGTCCAGAGGCACGGCAGTCCATAAACACTACCGCTCTGCTATAATTGCTTAATTAACTTCAATATCGCTTCAACAAATTTATATTATGACCCTATACTATCACCGCTTTTTTCAAGCAAATAGGACAATTGATTTTTTGAAAACCTAATCCTCATTTTCATATTTTATTTATTCAGTGTTTATACTCACATCTGCCATAGAACCGAAACGAAAAACTCAAATAATTTTCATTAATGTCGATCACATTGAATTATTTCATTCAGATGTCAAATTACATAATGTTGTTTTCGTATGACAGCTGACAAAATTAAAATGGTATCTTGGAAAATATTGAGCCGAGAGTGTCTCAACAAAAGTCATAGATCTTATCAAGTCTAATCTCTTCTAATCGGATGACAGCTAAACTCACAATGGCTACATCTCGAAAACTATAGCTCCAAGGCTAGAAGTTTCAGTACAAATGTATAACTGTATTTTTTCTATCTTTATTTTGTATGACAGCTGTCAATATCGTATCATATATCTCGCCTGCGTTAGTGCAGATCAGATTAGATAAGGATATAACTTGGGAATTAGGGTAAACCACTATTCTTACTACGAAAATAATGAAAAAAAAACTAAATAATACTTAGACACAACTTTAGTAGTTCTATAAATTCAAAATAGTTTAGACGTGTCTGCTGTGCATATTCTTTAAACTATAGATATAAAATAAAATATTAATCATCTAAGACTGCGAAAAAATCCAAAACGATACGTTAGTAATACCTACCTATTTAACCGCTGACGAGCAGCACTGCGCCCGTCACCCTGAGACATACAGTTGTTAAGTCTCACGTGCTTGTAATTTTAGTGGCTCTCAAGGCCTGCTGCCGAAACACTGTTCAGTGCTTTGCGACAGATTTTCTTCTTGGTGGTAGTAGCTAGCTAGGCGATCATTCACAAAATGCTCTTCTACAATGCAGTGAAGCTCATGCGGGCATAGTGCCGATCGTCCTATAGACTTACTTCATGGCAGTCCATAGCAATTTTAACGCCCGGCTGTCATTGTTATAGAACAGCTTCAATTTGAAGCCAGCATTGTACTGCTATTAAGTAATTAAAGTTAGCTGGCTTTTTATTTGTCACATACGTACTTCTTTGCTCAGTAGGTATAGTAAATTAAGAATATGTGACACTTTGTAGCTTGCACTCGTACTCCTACCAGTAGAGCTCGAAAAAGTTCCTATTTTTACGCAATAACATCTTCATCAGTAACTTATGTAGGTTTGGTTTCAAAGACATGCCTTACAAGCAAGCTTATGGAATTTGTATGTCATATTTACATTGACTATTATTTACTATTTCAACTGAATAACTTATTTTTTTAACCTGTTGTATGCCTTATCCACGTAACTCTAGAAATTTTAAACAATACTACAGCCACAACATCTTAAGCATTAAAAAAATCTAATGGCCATTACGGGCTTGCAAAGACAGTCAAAGTGCTGCAGCCCACTACCAGTTAGCAGCGTCTTATTGGATTATTCGCAGAGCCAAAGAAGTGCCAAGGTCGAGTGAGTATTCTAGCTAAATATTCATAGTATTTTATAAATAAGTTTTAGCTTCAATTGTAACTTATTGTTTATTTGATTTTTTACTATTATATAACTATTGGGTTGACATAGTGTAATACAACATTGAGAGGTTTAAATAGTTGAGTTCTATCAGCTTTAGTGGCTAATAAAAGTTTTGAACGGATAATATTACAAAAAATCATAAGGTCATCGTTATAGTTTAATTAACATATATTATAAAAATAAAATCTTTATTTAGGTGTAATTTTGTAAAAATATAAATTTTGTAATAAAAATTATTCAAAAAATACTTTAAGGATATATACTTGGTGAAAGATTAAATTAAAATATTTTAAATTTTTACAATATTTATTCTTGTAATTTTATTAGCATTTAGCTATTTAGTTCGAGGATCTTGCCATGCAAATGTAAACTAAATTTAATTTGTTTTTTTCTTTTCTCAAAAGTACATAAGATAGAACTCTATCAAGGGTAGGTATAGTATTTTGAATTTGACAAATTTGTAACATATTAATTTATTTCATTACCAGTATCGTTTTATTATTATCTATCTCATATGTATTCGGTTCATCTTGATAAAATATCTCTCATAAACGTATTGGTATAATCAAAGGCAGCGTTACATTTTGTAAATGGCGACCGAGCCAAATTTAAATTCACTAATGAAAGTCCAAAAACCTTTTGAATGAAAGACCAATCCTGACCTTCATCACATATCAGACATTCAACTAAACACTCATTAACATGATCCTTCCATTATATAAAAGAAAAAACCAGACCAATTGAAAGCTATTTTGGTTTGGGTATTAACCACCCATGACAATGAAATGTCCAGAGATATTAATTATTATTCATATGTAAATTACTTGATATTGAACTTACGAATGGCGAGCCAAATATTGACTTTTAACGAAGCTTATTTTTACTAAATATAAAAGAGCTTTGACATCAAGAGTTTATACTTCGCGTTATTGTAGTATTTGATTGTTTTGGAGTTTCGATAATTCAGCACTGTTGCAAGCGCGATTACCGCAATGAATGATGAAATATATGGATCAACCGTGGGGTGCCGGACTAGAATGTCACCCTCCCATTGCTACCCGTGGGTGTCGTAAGAGGGTAACAATCCAAAAGGTGCGCAGCAGTACTTTATGAGGAAGTGCGAGTTGGTCTTGCGCACGTTAAAACTATAATAAAGGTTATGAGTCCGACTCCCACTTTACCGATTTTATATATATACTTTTTTGTTCCTGATAGGTTAGCCTTTGACCACTATCTCTCCTGATGGTAAGTGATAATATTGTCGAAAATGTTGTTCAGGTTAACCTGGAATGACTGGCTCTCAAGTACAGCTGCCGGAACACACCGTCAGGTGCTTGGCGACAGATTTTCTACTTGAGGGTGGTAGTTAGTCAGGCGGGCATTTGGATGCCCTACCAGCAGGACAACAACTGGGACCGACTCCTTAACGTGCAATCTGAAGCACGGAAGCGCTCAGTATTAAAGTCACTAGTGGTCACCCATCCAAATAAAAACAAAATATAGTAGGTAGTATTTGCACTACTGCTTCGAAGCACAATATCTGATACTCCGGTGGCAGTTGCCAATCTACAGCAAAAATTACAAACCATTAGAATAGGTACGTAAGTAGAACGTACTAAACAGAATAGGTGTCATTATGTATTATGTAGTCACCAAATAAGTGTCTACATAATACATAATAATATACAGGGTTCTTGGTAAATTGGTAAATGGGTAACAACCTCTTAGGGTTGACTTCTGCTAGTCCTAACAAACATTTTGACGTTATTTTTTTTTGTTTCGAAAAAAATATTTATTTTTCTTAAAACAAGAAAAATAAATATTTAAGTGATTGTTAGCCATCTACCAATAACCCTGTATATAGTTCATAACGCTCTCATTTACGCTTTATAAAACAATTGCTACTTAAACAAAGCAATTTCCATCGGAGAAGAAAAAACCTTTTAGCAAACCATAAAAATAATAACTTATTCAAGACGTGCTCCCGCAACAAATTACTTTAAAATTTAATTGAAAGACAAAAAGCACGAGGTTACTTAGGGGACGTCTCTTCAGTTTCATTAGGGGTATTAGTGTACCCCGTGTAACCCCTAAAACACTTCCGTATTTTGATTTTGTTAGGTGAATATTCCCTTTGATGTTTTAGGAACGCTTTGGATTGAAATAACAATAATTATGGACGTCGTCCTTTTTGGACCTGTTCGTTTTGTATATTTAGCTCGTGAACTGAAGCACGTGTTCGAATATACATTTTTTTTGAACTTTCATATGAAAAAATAAAGTTTGCTGTAGTTATTTCCAAAGAAGCATATTCAGTTAAGAAAGCATTCTTAACAGATCTTGCCTTATTAAGGCCTAAAGGTAGATTTTGCGACTCTGTCATGTAGAAAATCTGTCTCAAACCAACTGTGTTTCGGTAGCTGTCTTCGAGATCCAGTTCTAGGTTAAGTTTGTTTACTACTTTCGATCACATCATAACTTAGTAACCAGTGCGACAGTATTTAAAATCTAAGCCTTTATATTACTTACAACTTTTTCATTACTTAAAATAGATTCTCTATCTACCTAGTGTCCTCCAATTTTGCGCTGGATGCCTATTTCGCTCGGCCACCAGAATCTTACTCTTTCGAGCCGAAACTTTGCGGTACGGTTATATTATTTTAACCGTCATAAGGGACGGTGCGCGAATATGCATCGGGCGCGAAATTGGAGGACGCGGGTTCAATTCCCGTCCAGAACAAAAATTGTTGTGCCCCAATAATTTTAGCAAAGATAAGATATTTAGCTCAGCATGTTATAGTGCTTGTAATTATATTTAGAAATATCTAATAGGTTAGGTTAACGTTTCCTGCAGTCTTTATTTGGACAGGTAATTGCTAAGGCATTTACATTTGAGCCTTCCGTGCTATGGAGGGCTCGTTAAGCCGTCGGTTCCGGTTGTTATTTTAGAATGGCAGTCGTTAGACTATGTTGGAAGCATCCGGGCAGTCTGAATACTCTAACACTGTCTGGCCATAATTAGCCTATCTGCAAACCGCGTTGATTATATTGCGCGCGGAACTAGTTGGCCGCGCCTTAGGTATATGAGCGGTGAGACGGAGAGGCGGGGGCGCTTCTCAGTGAACGTATATTACTTCAGTGTGTGTACTCAGCAGTAGGCAGTCCGCCCCCTCACCCCTGTCGCCACCTAAGGCGCGGCCAACTAGTTTCGCGCTCCTACTTTGTGCACACTCACTGATAAGAACGCCCGATTACGTTACATGTTATCCCGCTACTGGCGGGAAAAAGTGTTAATATAATATGCGTAAGGTAAATTTTTTGAAGCAGTGATGGCTCAGTGGCATTAGCTATAGACTGCCACGCAGCAGGTCCATGCTTCGAATCCCACCGCGGGCTTGACCTTCACCGCATGGTAGGAGGGCATTTTGCGAATGCCCGCCTGGCTAGCGACCATCGTCATGTAGAAAATCTGTCTCCAAGCACCTGTGTGTTCTGGCAGCTGTCCTTAAGAGAGAGTTATTCTAGTTTAAGCCTGTTAACACCTTCTACCACATCATAACTTACCATCAGGTGAGATTGTGGTCAAAGGCTTACCTATCAGCAATAAAAAAAACCGTTTTATTTCTTTTTGGTATGTATAGTACTTATAATATTTATTAAAATTTGTATGTAGGTATTATTTTTTTCAAAAGCTTTTGGTCTCAATAATAGAATTATATCTTTCCAGTAAACATTACGCGTGTCCTACTCGGTTTCTTATAAGTCAATCTCAATCATATCTTCTCTACTGTGTAAGGTGGATTCTCTACTGCTGAAAATGGACTCCCCCCTAAAGGGAGTATAATCCCCACGCCTAGCAGGTGTCTTGGAGATCGCAGTGTAAAGTAGCAGCTCCTCAGAAGGCTATGTTGCCCACGTTCCGGTATTTAACCCATAGTTGCCTCCTACGACACCCATGGGACCCACACCATGGTTGGGTGACATTAGAATGTATATACCTTGCACACTATGGGGTCCACCAATAACAATTTCGCCATCTCATAATTAATTTATATTACAGGGTTATTGGCAATATGCTTACAACCTCTTATTGTTGACATCTGCTAGTCCTAAGAAACATTTAGAGATATTTTTTTTTGTTTTGAAAAAAATATTTTCTTTTTGCTTTTTTTGCGGTTTTGTGTTTTTGACGGAATAATTACGAGGCCCATCTAATATTAAAAGTAACTTATTACTTTGCTCGACGTGAATGTTCAAAACTAAAAAAAAAAAACAAAATTGTAACGACTAGCAGATGTCAACCCTAAGAGGTTGGTAGCATATTACCAATAACCCTGTATATTTTATAACAAAATAATTTTCCTGTGACCACAAAAACGAATACATTCTCGATTGCCTTTACTGATAACTTTTTGTCTTCTATTCATTCAATGTCGATGCATTATCAATTACGCCCCGTTGATCTTTTTGTTCATGTTTAACACGACCTAACTCACGTTATAAAATATGGTTTCGGCTTCAATATTTTTCGAATAAAATATTTATCTTTAAAGAATGCCTTAGTGCTGAAAAATGCACTGAAAGCTTAAAATTACCAACGCTATCGCGTTTGAGAGCCATCCTCTCTAACATTGAAAATCTGAAAATAGTTTTTGCATGTCCGAACTAGTCTTATGGTATTATTTTTTGATAATATGATTCAAGCACAATCGTACAGCATACTAAGCGAGTATTAAATTTGTCAGAATATAAAGCACGAAATTTTTATTTCTGGTTTGAGTCGAACTCTCGTTTAGGTACTTAATGTGAAGACATTTTATCTACCCTTGGTAACCGACATAGTTGGACTGATATTATGTACTTTATTTTTTTTACCGTCAAGTGTGTGCATCCGTCAACTTATATTTTTTTTTTGTGTGGATAAAACCTAACCCATTTGAATGCACTGCCAGCAGCTAGCAAGTAATGGAATAAACATTTTATACAGATTGTTTTCTTACTACGAGGCAATAGCAAGGATTCTAAAAACCAGAGCATTCCTAAAGAGAGTTGGCGTCCAGACTGTGGCACTTAAACCTTCGCCAAATCTGTTTACTGTTCTTGTGTGCGTATGTCTGTGTGTTAGCTTATGTACTTATTTAAATATGTGTGGTCTTTAGTTTTGTTACATAATGTGGTACCGTACCTACATTGAGACAAGGGGTACAAAGTTGATGACCACAGTAAAAAAGGCATATCATGTAATATATTAGTGCAAAACCATGTTCCAAAGTTATCTAGCACTTTAGGTGAAGCAGATGGGAAAAGTTTGTATATCTCGCTCTCTCCTGATTAGATGCCATTTAAAGTACCTATGGTTACAAAATATCTCGAAAATATTTTATTGAATAATCGTTTACATTGTTTGACTGTTTTTTTAATTGCCTGATATGTTAGCCTTTGACCACTATCTCACCTGATGGTAATGATGTGGTCGAAGAGTTGGTCAGGCTTACTTAGAATTACTGGCTCTCAAAAAAAAATTGTATAGATCTCTCAAAAAAAAAGTGTATTTGCAAAGAGTCTTGTATATATTATATCATAAATAATTCTGATATACGGCAATGCATTTTTTTAAATAAATTTACCAACCTTTTGAAACTGGCTAATGTATGGATTCCTTCAAAAAGGGTGTTAAAAGAGTCTTACAGGGTTGACAACGTATTAGTAACGCCCCTGATGTTGCAAATGTCCATAGGTGACGAAAATAGCTTACCATCAGGTGTCCTTCCGCTTGCTTGCCATTACATTACATAAAAAAAATATGTCGGCTGCAAGCTGAGACTAAATTGGACACATCTCGACCTTAAGCAAAACATATTGAATCAATATACTGGCTCCTGACCCAAGTTTTTTTTTTTGTAAAAAAGTTTATTGTTGATATTTAATTGCGTTGTATGTTTATCTGTAGACCAAATGTCACATTGGCCACATATCGTTATCACGCCGGTTAGTGTAAACTAAATGTAGTAGTGTTGTTCACCGTTCCGCGAGTGATAAATATGTATGTACCGGGCTTTCGGGACAGGCGGTCACAGGCGGGTCGCCACCTGGGACAGCGTAATTGCGTCCCGTGATCCCGCCCCGAATTATACATATTTATATTCGGCTGATTTTGTTTGTGCGTCGTATTTTAGTTGGGGTTTAGTTTAGCGGTTAGTAGTTACGGTTTGCTGGGCAATAATTTATGACGTAATGTAAATGAAGCTTGATGGTAAACGATGGAAATGCTATGGTCAAGTTTATTACTTTATTGTTTTGAATTGTTAACATTATATTGTATGAGGTGATTTTTCTTTAAAGTCATACAAAATACCACCTCAAAAACCTTCAAGTGGATAGTGATGATTTGAACCAAGAATACGAACTGATTCGCACAATCAGACGCTAGATTACATCGATAGTTGCTTGGCATCAGATTTCCTTCTTGAGAGAGTTAGCCAGGGCCATCATGCAATAATATACTGTGTGATCTCAAGCCTGGGCTATGATGCAGATTTTTGGTAGGTAAATAATTCCAATGATGCATTATTAACTTTCTTTATTTACCGCTCATAGGCTAGTTTATGACCACTAGCATTCCTGATGATAAGTGGTGATGTAGTATTAAGGCGGGCATTCGCAAAATGCCCTACCACCATGCTATAACGACTGCCATCCTAACGACTCGCGTACACCGAATCCGTCATCGGCCGAAGTATGCTCGGGCGTCATCGGCCGAACTCGGCCGATCAAATCAAACGTAAGTAAATGAAAGAGAGCGCATACACTGCTACTACCGACGTCGTCCGATGAGGCCCGAAAACGGACGATCAACTGACGAGTCCGAACGTGTTTGGATTTTTTGACAGTTTTACCGGCTTCTTTCTGCTATCGACTCGTTATTTGGATCAAGACTGGATATTGAAAAATTAATTACTTGCATTAATGTAAGTGGTAAGGTGATGGAATTTGCCCAGTTGCTTCCTGTGTATAAATATTTAATTAACCCACTCACGCCGACGTCGACTTCGACGAACAAAATTGCGGTATGAATTTTCTAAAAAATACATTTCTTCGAAATCCTCCATTTTTAAAAACACGTCTGTACTCTGTAGTTGCCCAGTTCAGACTTCATAAGTTCCACCGACAACGGCCGTTATTATCTGCAGTGTATTCAGTTGAACGTCCGAGTTACTCGTCCGAGTAGTTCTGTCCGCCATCGGCCGACAAAATCGGTTTTAGTGTACGCAAGGCATTAGACAACAACCGGGACCGACGGCTTAGCGTGCCAAGCAAAATAGTAATGCCACTAACGGTCACCCATCCAAGTCATGACGGAAAATATATTTTTTCGAAGAAGTTCATCGGTTAAATACGGTCAAGTAAATTACGCGACGAGCGATAGAAAAGCTTTGCCACAAGTGGTGAATAGATCAAGAATGTTACTAATACTAATACTGATACCTGTGACTAAAATTAAAAAATATTTATCTGCTCCAGCATTTGAAGATTTTATCTTTTTTTTTCTAGTTAAAGAAAGGATGTGAGTAACGAATACAGGTCTGATCGATTCGAAACTTTATAAGAACCTATCTTGGCGGGGGTGTTATAATTGTTATTGGATACCTATTTTAAATAACTCACATTTTCTACCTTACCTATTTTAAATAACTTACATTAAATGTAGTACGGTACTGTTTTTTTCTTCAATAAGTGATGAGTCCTCTTCGTTGCCATCAACAACACATGGTATTCCAGGGCGGGCACGGTCCACGGGCCAATACGGTAATGGGTGCCGTCTGTGCACAATAACCACCTAGACTGGGAGACACTGTTTACAAAAATTGTGCAAGAATTGTGAAGCAGTGATGCCTCAGTGGCATTGGCTATGGACTGCTGCGCAGCAGTTCCAAGGCGGGATTCAAACCAGGGTGGAATCGCTTGGTGGAAGGGCATTTGCGAATGCCAAGTAGAAAATCTGCCGCCAAGCACCCACGCGGTACCTACCATACGGTAGCAGTCCTAGAGAGCCAGTGAAATTACAGGCACTAAAGGCAACGGGCGCAGTGCAATTCGTGACTTGTAACGAAACGCATCTGTTATAGGCAGATGTTAGACGGGTTAACATCAGGTGGGCCTCGAGCTTAGTCCCTTATAATAACATAAAAAAAAATAAGACACTAACATAAATAACAAATTTTAGAACTGTACTTGGATATACAAAGAGATTCGATAACGTTATCTCCATAGTTTAAAATCGTGCCGATGCTTCACGACATGTCAAATTCTAAACTTGAAATGGTGAATCAAAGTAATTTTGTTTGTTAACAAAGCACGTATGCACAGGGGCGTAACACTACCTCATAAGTATGGGATCGCACGACGTTGACACTGAGCCGGCGCGTTTAAGCAATAGGGTCGGTACTAGGTTGGTATAGTACCGTTAAAATTCTGATGCATAATAATATGTGTATTATGATTTATGACTATCTCCAATAGGTTAATTATTTTATTCACCTCACTTGATTGGTTGTGCCTTTTCTAAATGTGATAAGACAAAATTTAAAAAAATATATTTTTTATATAAAAAGAATACATTAATATATTCTTTATATAAAAAGAATAATTAAAAAAAACACGTGATACGTATGTAAAAATAGCGTAAAAACTACGTTAAATTATTTGTAATTGGTTTATAAGGACATAAGAAGGTAGTTATTAAAAGAAAATAACTAATGAAATGCAAGATTAGACAAAGTGCCGAACCATTACATCAGAGGAACTTTTAAAGTAAGACCCATACAAGAAAAATTAGCAGAATCACGTCTGCGTTGGTATGGCCATGTCATGAGAAGACCGGATGACCACATGACTAAAAAAGTCTTAAACTATGAGAAAGGACCGAAAAAGCGCTGAAGGCCCAACTGACATGGATATATGTGATTAAGAAGGACATGAAAGAGATTAATATAGACCCAATGACGACCCAGGATAGACAAAATTAGAGACGGATGATTAGGAGAGCCGACCCCAAATAAAAATGGGATGAGGCCTGGAGAAGAAGAACTAATGAAATGCAAGATATCTCATAATTTAACACTTATATTATAATATAATAACTATTTTCAAATATTTAGTTCCGTACCTCACTCTAAAAAAGGAAACACGAGTAATCGTGTCACAAAAATATGGGTGGTGCATTATAGTAGTGTCTGCAACTGTCATATAATAGAGGGTGTTTTAAATATGAGTGTAGTTTTTTGAAACGAGCCGCAGGCGAGTTTCAAAATAAGATTACACGAATGTTTAATACCTAATTATATGCAGTTGCATACACTACTTTATTTAATCTCATGGCTATAGGTTATATTATATTATATTATACATTAAATAAAATGCAATATAAAAACCAATTCACCACAGATAATGTGTACTTAAATTGAATTGAAACCTCCTTGGTCGGGACCGATTGTTCTTTAATAATTACAAAAATGTTTTAAGGCATTGTTTTGTTAGGAGAATAATGCTTTAATTAATTTTTCTTTATTTTCTTAATTTCTAATTGGCATATTTTATTTACATACTTCTGTGTGTAAATAAAATATGCCAATAAAAGTATGTATTTCATTTCACAATTAGAATATTACCGAATGAGATTATATTAAATATATGTTGTCTCCTGTTGTCTAAGCCTAACATATTTTAAACCATTTTGCGCGGATCCAAAAATTTCAGTATGATATTAATTTAAAGGCACAATACCAAATTACTTAAATATTTATCCAATTATTATATCTTATTGTTTGTGCACATAGTTTACAATATTTTACAGGTTTAAAGAAAATTGTATGTAGTTAAGATTTAAGATTATAATACGATTCTCTGCGTGACAACGTATATAAAAAAAAGGTACGTATCGTTACGAAAGCACCTAACTGCGACCAATAAGAGTCACATTAGATTAGCAATATGTTACTCGTACCTACTTACTACAGTAACATTGTATGGGCAATATTCATGTTACAGTCAGCACTTCAAGTGAACTATTTCTCCCATGGGTCCCAATCTAAGACGCAAGCCGAATAAGCAGAATTTTCTCCAATATCGGGTCTGTCATATTTATTGACCAGTCCAATATTCGTCGGGTTAACGAGGATTCCCAGAAAACTACATTCGACTGTAATTCACGAAAATGTTATCGGAAATATTTTATTGGAATTCATATGACAGATATTTTATCACGTGTTTATATATTGAAATATATAGCCTTTTAAGCATTTTTTTTATACATATCTTGAGTTCGTTATATGTATATCTCCAGGTAAAAATAAGTGATTTGTCAATAGTAAGTCTATTATTATATTTATGGTTGGTAGGTAGGTACTGGCATTGTTTCACGCCGCTAGGTACTTTCTTGATATTTATATTTTTTATCTACTTGCTATGAACACCGATAACACTTATATCATGCCATCAATGCAAAAATTACAATGTTAGTAATAGATTTTTCTTCTGGTTTTTGTCACTGGTGATACTATTTTTTTATGAACTGAGAAGACTACCGGTTCTTCTGGCTGATGGTAAACATCACTCTTGTATTACAGTTGCAGTGTCACCATTATCGTTCTGCATAACTGTACTGCGCTAATCACTCCGAGACATCAGTTCTTGTCTTGTTTCCCTAGTAACACGCTTAAACACAGTAATGCTTGCACACTACTTTGAGGCAGTTTACTACTTCTTGAGATCATCAATTTTTGAAATGAAATTCTCGTGAGTTTCACACATATTTAAATATTTTAAATAAAACCGGCAAAAATTCATCAATTTCTGTCTTAAATCGCCGCTTTTGGAGTCTTATTATAATATATTCATACATCGTAACGGTCTTATATTTTTTTTCCGCGTTTGTTTTCCTTAACGATTATTATGTTTAATTGATTATTATGAAAAACCGTGCTTCGGATGCACATTGTTCCGGATTTTATTATCACTGCTAACCTTTTCACCTTAAGCTTTATTCAGAACAATTTCCTTCATAATTCAGAAAAGGCTTTGCCATATTTTCTACATAGCCAGACGCCTTACAGAATGAATTCGGTCCAATTTTTCGGTCTGTCATATTTATTGGTCCGTCCGCAATATCCGAGCAGAATAGTCCAGAATATGAAAGGTGAATGAAAACTAACCTCAGCTATTTGCACGGATGATGGGTAGAAAAAGGTCTTTTTAACCTTAATTTATGGAGGAGGCTTTGTATGTTTGTGTCTTCGCAAGTTGTAAGCTGACTTTCGAGTGTCTGTCCAGTGTAGTCCTAATGTTTTTAATATTTAACCCTCTTTGTAAAGAAATCTCCCAATGTGAGCAATTATCCAAAAAATACATATATGTTTTGTAGGTTGGTTTAGTAGGTACATATACCTACTTAAACTAAACATGCCTACTCTAAAAAGCATCAGAATTAACTGTTGAAAGTAAATTTGGAAAATAATATTACTGAAGGTATCTCTTCGATATTTTTTATAATATCTTACCTTAAAACCCTACCTACGCATTTGTATTAAAATTTTATATTTACAAAGATAAATTTCAATATCTAATAAGCTTTAACTAAAATCATCTACTCATGCGAAACGGTCTTCCACATAGTGCTTAGAATACCTGGAATAGAACAAAGGTGGAATATTAGGTTAAAAATGTATACTTTATTTTTTTTTTTATGGAATAGGCTTTGCTTCAGACGTAAAGAAGCTTTTTGGATATCTTGAATCTGCCATTTTGTATTTTTGCCAAGTGTCATTAAACTACTCGTTCGATCCCCTATGACCCCTATGCTATTCTTTGAATCGTCTTACTTACAGAAATTAGACATATTTTTCAACCTAGCTCATTTTCACCTCATTGATTTACTGGTATAAAAGCATTGTAATCCCAAGGAGTGGCCCATCCACATTCCGACCTGTGCCGCCACGCCGTGCACACCTGTCTACAGCTCCGCCAGTATCTCCCAGTGAGACCGCAATAGTCCCCGCACTATTGCCGTCTCACTCGGGTTATCGTTCCGACGCTAGTTGCAGACCAGTGCCTTGGAATACGCAGTCCTGACGAAGTTTTTGTTTTGTGTGCAGAAGCTGAGCAGCCGCCGAACGCCGAGCAACGCGAGCTACGAGCTCGCCGTGCCGTCGCGCAGAGGCGCTCTAAGACGTCAGGCATTACCACCTACCCAAGTCCCTTGTTTCGGACGAACAACATCATATCGGGCTGGTGGTCTTGTTTTGACCGCACTTTTCGGTGCGCATTTCACCACTTTACTACCCGACACAACATAGTAACAGTCGCGTAACAACACACTTTGTGCTGTTAAGCGACGTCGTTCAGGCGTGGGGTAGCGTCAGCCAAACCCGTCTGAACGATCAAATCCGCCATTTGCTGCGGTCGCAGTGTGACACCCTACGGTGACAACGGCCACTGTTGTTGTTTTGGTTTAACCTTGCACCGTGGCCTTTCCCGCTTCACGGGTCAGCCGAAGCAAGCTGGGCTCCGGGATTACTGGCCTTGGGGTCGCCCCTAGTCAACCCCGGAGTAGCGCTTAGGAGCACCCCTCTCCGCCGAGAAAAAAGCTCGGAGAGGGTACACAACTAGGGCACACCCTAGGTACACACTCCCTCTCACACAGTGAGCTCACAAGGTGTGTGAGGGAATTCAAACCCTTGATAGGGCGTCCTGAGTATTCCCCTCAGGATGCAGTCCCGTCCCTCTAACGGTGAGGTGCAGGTCCTTCAGACCTTCGCCCTCCGCCACCCCGATCTGTATGTTGCTCATATGCAACTCCTAGAAGAGGAAGCGAGTGCCCGCCTCACGGACACTCTTATTGCTCCCTCCGGGACTTCAATCCCGGAGGCCAACGTCCCTCCTCTGACCCGGTCCTTCTCAGAGGACAGCCCGCTTTCGCCCGCCCCGGGCCCGGACAATAGACGCACGGTGGCAGCCCCTCCCCGTGAGAGGTCTCGCTCGCGCTCACCGATCGGGAGGCCAGCGAGCACCCGTCCCTCCATCGCCGTTGTCGAGCCCACTTCGGACTCCGAAACGGAGATGGAAGTAGATCCGAGTCGCGCCTTACGCACTGACTCGGACTCCGACAACGACGGCTATACCGTCGTTGACCGCAAACGCAAGCGTGCTCCTAAAGCCGCTAGTTGCGCAACTTCCGCCCCTCCCGCCAAGGCACCCGCTAAGGCCCCCGCCTCCGGCAAGAAGCCGACCCCCGCCCCGCGCCCCGCGTCTCCTCCCTCCGCTCCGGCCACTACTGCCGCGTCCCCTCAGGACGCGAGCGCGCGCCGCGAAAAACCGCCTCCACCCCTGTTCATTCAGGACAAAACCAAATGGGACATGCTGTCCCGTTTAGTTTCGGATCGTGGGATCCATTACACTAATGCCCGCTCCACGCAGCAGGGCATTAAAGTCCAAGTGCCCACCAGTAGCGACCACAGAGCGCTAACAAAGCTCCTCCGTAAAGAGAGCATAAGTTTTCATACTTATGCGCTCGAAGAGGAGAAAGTCCTTCGCGTTGTGATTCGCGGTGTGCCTAAGGAGATACATACCGATGCGGTATGTGACGACCTTAAAGCACAAGACTTCCCTGTGCATGCGGTTCACCGCATGTACAGCGGGAAGGACCGCAGTCCATATGACCTAGTACTCGTAGTACTAGACCGTACACCAGAGGGCAAGGCCATTTTTAATTTAAAAAAGGTCTGTGGCCTCTCAGGACTCGATGTCCAAGCCCCATACAAAAATGGAAGTCCCTCGCAGTGCCATAACTGCCAACTATACGGGCACGCCTCCCGTTTCTGCTTCGCTCGCGCTAGGTGCGTTAAGTGCCTAGGCGATCACGCGACAGCAGCGTGCACTCGCACCCGGGATTCGCCGGACCCACCCAGTTGTGTTCTATGCGGTGCTCAAGGGCATACCGCGAATTACCGTGGTTGCCCTAAAGCACCACGAGTGAACCACAGGGTGGCAAGGCATAGGCCGACCCGTCCCTCTTACGACCGTTACCAACGGGTAAGCCCTAAACTAACGGTAGTACCTGCCTCACAGGTAATACCCGCGCCGCTCCCAGCCCGTAACGCATGGTCTAAACCACCCAGTATGGTTAAGACCGTCGCTACCGCCCGCGCCCCGGCCCGCGCGCCCGCACCCGCGCCCGCACCCGCACCCGCCCGCGCCGCGGCCCCTGCCCGCGCACCGGCCCCGGCTCGCCCCGCGCTCCCGGCACCCGTCGCCAACACCATTCGCGCGCCTCCCCGCGCCGCTTCCCGGCCACAAGCTCCACCTATGCCATTGATGGCTGCCCCTCTTCAAGAGGCAATCAACCTAGTCAGCGATCTGGCTATGTCGGTTGACATCAATGAGGTACAAGAGCTATTCCACAAGATGCAATACGCTCAATCCCCAGCGGACGTGATCCAATACACATTGGAACACGCGAATTTACTTAGCGCCCTTAAGCGCTTCGTTCCCCAGGCCCCTCCCCAGTACAACCACTATGGGTAGTACAACCGAACGCACGAAACCGTACTCAGTTTCGTTAGCGTCATTTAACGCTGACGGCCTCTTCAGACAACGTGACCTCGTCCACGACTTTTGTTGTACCCACCTTATCGATATCATATGCGTGCAGGAAACCTTTCTAAAACCGGGGAAGGCGAACCCTAGGTTTGCCAATTACAGAACGGTACGTGATGATAGAGTGAACTCCCGTGGGGGAGGCACTCTTATCTATTACAAAAGGTCCCTGCACTGCATTCCCCTACCTACCCCGACTCTTGTTAATATGGAAGCATCTTGTTGCCTCCTAGCTATGACTGGTCATCAACCTATAGTCATAGCATCCTGTTACCAAGCTTGCAAAAAGCCGATCGTCCGAGCTGACTTAGAAGCCCTATTCTCATTAGGAAGCGCCGTCATTCTGATTGGCGACTTCAACAGTAAGCACATCCTATGGAATTGTGACGTCAACAATCCCAGAGGTATTGCACTTGAAAACCTAATCGCAGAACTTAACTTTGACATAATTGCGCCCACTGAGCCCACTCACTACCCTTATATGGAAGACCACCGATCTGACTTGCTTGACATGGCACTATTCAGAGGCGTAACACTCCGGGTACGCTCCATAGAAGTGGTTCACGAGCTTCACTCTGACCACCGACCCATTATACTGCGACTAGGTCCCGACCCAACGACTGACCTCCCCCGCCCCACTAAGACGATAGTGAACTGGAAGCAAGTAGGCGATGCCCTAAAGGCTATCAGTTCACCTGACCTAGACAAGATCCCTGACGACATCCTGACAAAAGATGACATAACCCTTGCGATCGATTCGTTCACCAATCACCTCTCCACCGTAGTAGGTGCATCCGCAAAGGAGGTCATAGTGCCGGACGACCGGCGCCTTGTCATTCCAGCGGATGTGAGACGATTGGTGACGGAGAGTAAAGCAGTGACCCGACATTACGACTCTTACCCCAGTAAAGAGAACAAAACTAAGAAACGCCACTTTGAACGCATGGTTCAAAGTCGCATGTCTGAGTTGCGTGATCAACAATGGGGCGATAAACTTTCAAACCTCGTGCCAAGCCACCATGCTTACTGGGACTTGGCGCGAGGCTTGAAAGGAAGTAACCATAACGACATGCCTCCCTTATACAGACCAGTCCCACTAGTCCCAGCGTTCTTTGACGAAGACAAAGCTGAGTGCCTAGCTGATAGCCTAGAGGCTCAGTGTTCCCCTAACGTAGATCACGTTGACCAAGCTCACCTCGATTCGGTGGATGCTGAAGTCGAACGTAAAAGCTCTGTGGTCACCTCTGAACTCCCACCAATCACCTTAGCGACTTACGCTGAGGTGGAGAGACTGATCAAGGCCCTCCGACCGCGCAAATCCCCCGGTGCCGATGGCATCTCCAACAGGGTTCTTAAAACCCTCTCTCCTCCTCTCATCCATCTCTTAGTCAGCATCTTCAATGCTGCTATGAGCCACTGCTTATTCCCAGACACCTGGAAATGTGCAAATGTCATTGGCATTCACAAACCAGGCAAAAGCTCATCTGACCCCACCAGTTACCGCCCCATCAGCCTCCTCAGTGCCTTAGGCAAACTTTACGAGCGGTTACTTGCAAACCGTCTCCAGTCCCATGCTAAGGAACACCACCTTATCCCAGATGAGCAGTTTGGCTTCAGACCCGGACACTCATGCGTCCAACAGGTGCACCGCCTCACGGAGCACATCATTGAGGGCTTCAATAAGTACCCCAAACCCCAGACTACGCTAGCAGTCTTCCTCGACGTAGCGAAAGCTTTTGACAAAGTCTGGCACAACGGCTTGATCTACAAGCTATACCAATTTGGCGTGCCAGAACGTCTTGTGCTCATCCTACAAGACTTCCTTAAAGCCAGAAGCTTTCGCTATCGCGTGGAAGGCACCTTCTCCTCCCCCCACCCAGTCAGAGCCGGAGTCCCTCAGGGCTCCGTGCTATCACCTATTCTCTTTGCACTGTATACCAGTGACATCCCACGCTCTCAGCCCAAAGTATTCCTAGCCCAATATGCGGATGATACCGCCATTTACACCACTGGGTGGCATATCAACAGACAGTCCTATTTCGTCATGCAACGGGCCATCACCGAGATCGGTGACTGGTTCCGAAAGTGGCGCATCGCGGTCAACCCAGCTAAAAGCACAGCTATGTGCTTTACTGAGAAGACACGCTCCCCTTACCCGAAACCGCTTATTTTGTTCGACGAACCCATTCCCTGGGTTCCTAGAACAAAATACCTCGGAGTCACCCTTGATCGTCATCTCACCTTTAACGATCACATAACAACCGTCCGTAACAGAGCGGCCTTCATAATGGGTCGCCTTGGTCCCCTACTTCGCAAAGAGAGTAAAATGTCTCTTAGTAATAAGAAGACACTTTACACTGCCTGCATCCGCCCCATCATGACTTACGCATCAGTAGTGTTTAGTCATGCTAGTGAGGCCCACCTTCATAAACTTCAAGTCATCCAAAACCGTTTTCTTCGTAATGCAACCGGCGCCCCGTGGTATATCCGGAACACCGAGTTGCATTGCGACTTAAACCTTCCCTCTCTAGCGCAGTTCAATAAGGACTGCGCCCGCCGATACTTTGATCGAGCGCCCCACCACCCGAACCCATTGGTTGTCCAGGCATCGAACTACTCGACTGCCTCTTCTATCCCATTTTTCAAACCCCCCCGTCGCCGACCACGGCAGGTATTAGACGACCCGGATGACCCCATCGCAGCCATTACGTTGGCAGCTTTAGCGTTATCCGCAAGTCGTCGAGGTAAAATCCCCAGGTGTGAGGTAATCAGAGGTCACACAATCAAACACCGAGCTCGCCGGCGAGCTCGAGGCAAAAACAAGGTCACGATAAATTGCTCTCCAAATAGTCAAAGAGTATTATTCAGTAGGGCCCAATTGTGCAACACTGCAGTTGCACAGAGGCATTTTGCTCCGATCCCCCCCATGTCTCTCGACAGCGAGACAAGCCGAGGTCCGAACCACAGTGGTGCCCTTGAGCTCGCTGTCAACCCCTCCTATAGTAGCGGTACGTTTTCGGCGTCCGCAGGAGACGGAGGTAGAAAGCGCTTTTCGCCTTCTACGCCCGTCTCGGGAGAAGTGCCTTCGGCACTTCTCCCTCCCGGGCTATTGTAGGGCCAGGCCCTCGCCCAAAACCCGGTGGAGCTGGACGACCGCACAGGCGGTAGCCAGCATCTATGTCCTCCCTAAATATTAAATATAGGAGTGGCCACAGTTAGAGAAAAGTGTATAATTTTTTGGTACGGAGTCCAAAACTGATGTGACATGTAATATTACAGGGTAATTTTAATTAATATTGTAATATTCCTAATACATCGGGTCGAAATTTATAGGCAAAACGTAGTTTTTTAGAGAATTGTGTGACTCTTTCAGGGAAACAGCCGAGTGGAGGTACTCTTTTCGTTTTTATTTCAAAGCATAATTTCACAATGAAGTCGCTAAAACACATTTGATCTATCTCCAAATTTTTCATACAAAAGCTGTATAATGGTGGATAGAAAAACTCTACAAAAGCCCCCAAATGCCAAGAAGTGGAATCATTTAAATTTTTTTTGTTATGCCTGGTTAGCTTTTGACCACTATCTCACCTGATGGTAAGCGAAGATGTGGTCGAAGATGTTGTTCAGGCTAACCTAAAATTACTGGCTCTCAAGGACAGCTGTCGGAACACACCAATAGGTGCTTGGCGACAGATTTTCTACTTGAGGGTGGTAGCTAGCCAGGCGAGCATTTGCAAAATTCCCTACCACCATGCGATTATTTCTCATAAAATATGAGAAGCTCTTTAACTCGTAAACTGATACTAAATGAAAATACCTTGTGGATTAGAAACTGTTTAATTAACAGTTTAGTGATTAATGACTTTATTACAAGTTTAGTCAGACCAGGTCAGACGGTCGATCACTCTCCCAAAATATAAATATTTTCAACACATTATTTTTGATGTACTATTTTAAGTATAGGAAAAGAAAACACAGGCCACTGTGTCAGCTAAAGACCTAACAACTACATTTTTTATTTATACGTTATAACCACCATATGCGGCGTATTGAAAAAAATCTACAAACTGAATCTGCAATCAAAACCATATAATTACCGAACCAATATTACAATATTACCATTATAATTGCTCACAAAATTCTACGAGAATTGATTGAGAAATGCGACCTGTAGAAGGAAACAGACACGAAAACATTTTTACCAAAGCTAAAGCTACACTTTAATGTGCTTTTGTATATTACAAACAAGGAATTAATATTGTTACCACATGAAAACAATTTATTACACAGCATGCCTTGATTAAAGTGTATTTTTTTATGCCTGATATGTTAGCCTTTGATCACTATCTCACCTGATGGTAAGTGATGATGTGGTCTAAGATGTTGTCCCGACTAACCTAGTTTACTGGCTCTCAAGGACAGCTGCCGGAAAACACCGTTAGGTGTTTGGCGACAGATTTTTTACTTGAGGGTGGTAGCTAGCCAGGCGGGCATTCGCAAAATGCCCTACCACCTTGCTATAACGACGGCCATCCTAAGTATCTTATTGTTTAGCCTCTCGTACTTTTAAGATTCAAATATAAGGTCAAAAGTTAATTACGTCTTCGATATTCAACCTTTTGATTGTTTATTTAATATTTTCAAATTTTAGTAGAAAATAAAAAATATTATTGCGTTCGTTAATCCGAGCAAACACATCTCTATTCACAAGCATCGTCGTCTGAAGTTCTTAAGTTAGTTTAACATCGATCGATCCTAAAATAACACATTCAATTAACATTAGCTGAACAAATTGTTCCAGATAAGAGAATCAGCTAAAAATAGTTCTCGCTAGAAACAGTTTGTACGTCGAGCCTTTTGTAGGTCGAGTCAACTTAGAGAATGGTGTAGGTTACAAGGTATTCAATTATACCAAGCATTTATGCTCTGTAGTACTGCTTTACAGTATTTTATACCACTTTATTTCTTTTCATCGTTTAAATTAATACTAAGACTGTTTGAAATCTTTGTGATGAAAAGAATTGAAACACTAGATACATACGTAACTTGATAGATAGTAGTCGTGAGAGTTGCATGGTGTTAAGGAACTAAAGATTTATTCATTCTGCTTGGTGAATACTAATGGCTTAGGTTTAAGCAATCACCAGATATAATGAAATAAAACGCCCAAAAAATCCTAAGTACTTAGCAGAATTTAATCCCCATTTTAATATGAAATTATCACCAATAAACGTAAAGTCTGATATCCTAAAAAAGGCAAGTATCTTCAGAATAATTGCTTAGCTACCCAAAAAGGCCACGCATGCACCAAATATTTACCCGCATTTTATTTAAAAATTTCATCCAAATATGTTACACAATTTTATCCTAAAAAAGTAAATTAATTTACAAAAATCATTGTTTACCCAAAAAATTTAAATGAAGTTCAAAAAGTTCACCGATACTACCAAAAATGTGTACTAAAGGCTGAGCTTCTTAAAGCTTTCAATAAAATAACGGCCACAAAAAAAAAAACATTAGTTTGCATTCATTTATTAATTCTTTTCAAACTAATAAATAAAACAACATGTTTTATTTGTACTTACAAATAAACTTAAAACTTAATACAGCAGTCCTTAGTGTAATTTTAATTTGTGGCCGTTATTTTTTTTTCAATAAAATAACGGCCACAACAAAAAAAAAAATAAGTTTGCATTCATTTATTAATTCTTTTCAAACTAATAAATAAAACAACATGTTTTATTTGTACTTACAAATAAACTTAAAACTTAATACAGCAGTCCTTAGTGTAATTTTAAAATTTTAATGAAGAGTGGATCTTCAAAAAACTTAATCTTAGTGATAAATGAGTCTTCAAACAACCAACATTAAAACAGTCATTTGTATGGTCATAATTATTTAAAAATATTTATGAAGAATCAGTTTTCAAATAACATAACATCACACTCCTTTTTTTAAAATTGTAGTTCCTGTGATACCCCGTAAGGGCACTGCAACTTGCGAGAGGGTACATTCTTCTTTAAGACTATAATCTTAATAATATTAAACTATACTTAGCTATACAATATAATTTTAATCTATAATTTAACTAAAAATATGATTATATATAATTTCTATATATCACTAAGTGTTTATGCTTTAATGTAGGTTGCATGTTATTATGTTCAGTGTTTGTTGTACTACAATTTATCATTCATATACTCATAGACTGTATAGTAGCATTTTATTGCCGCGAGACTCAGCTTATTTGCCATCAATATAATATACTCGGTTATATGCATACATTTTAGGCAAATGTAGTGATATATTTGGGTAGTAATGACAAAAAACTTTGCTAGTTCAAATTTGGTGCACGCGTGGCCTTTTTGGGTCATGAAAAGTTTTTGTAGTGCAGGCATGACTTAAATAGTCCGAAAGATTTTGGTACAGGTTTCATTTATTTGTACATATATATTTTTTTTGGATGAGGCTGTTTAGGGCAATGATTGTTATTTTGGTGGTCATTCAATTTCATCCCAATACTAATTCACCAATCGGTGGGTGAATTAGTATTTACCAAGTATTTAAATATCTTAACTATTTACGTATTAATGTGTTTGAAAATATATAAATAAAACAGCAAAACCTTATCAAGAGGGACAAGAAAAGTTATATTTTCGATTTACGTTACTATTTTTTGTTATTAAGCTTACTTTCAGGTTTTACCTAAACTGATCGCGATTTAACCATGGCTGCCTCTCTTAATAATAACAATAATAATTGTTTATTTCTTGAAAAGGCGATTTAATAATATAAGTTATACATAATACAAACTCCTCATTCCTAAACTCTTTCGTCCGAGTAAAGATTTGTTGTTTACCTTTGCTGAATTCATACAAATTATATAGTACACTTTTAAGTCAAATTTATAGAAAATACAAAAATCATTTTAGAAACTTTCACTTTACAAACTAAACTCATCACTTTAGAAACTTTCTCTTACACTCATAGCAGTCCGATAGTGACAAAATTTCAGCATTTGAAAGCAACTTCATAACGTTCATTCAGCTGACGCTTTGGTACTAGCGCTTGTGATTGTCCACATATTTACATGATATACAATAAAAGTATGCAAGTTTCTTTAGACTTAGACAGGCGACGGCTTAGCTCCGAGCTATTGGCAATTATACCGGCCTATCCGCACATCAAAGAGATACCTTGACTCCGGAATGAGCCGCTTTTCACGCGATCCGAGCGATGTACGCAAACAGGTGTTAGAGGACCGGTAAGAAATGTATGAATCTGGAATATGGGTTTTATGAAGTTCATAAGAGGTTTAACGTTTTTATATACTGATCAAGTTATAATCAAGCAGTTATAACTTTTTGTTTTTTATTCCTGATAGGTTAGCCTTTGACTACTATATCACCTGATGGTAAGTGATGATGTGGTCGAAGATGTTGTTCAGGCTAACCTAGAATTAAAAACTAGTTTACCTACATTGAATGTATATGATCAGTTACTGCTTAAAAAAATATATGGTTTGTTCTTATACGCCTTATCAGATACCACTTCGATTCTGGTTCTGCTCTTTATTTTGTTATTGTTAACGTACGAATAAGTTAAAATACGGGCTCCGCGATGAATTATTTCTTTGTAAACAAGGTTATTTAATAAGTTGAAAGTAATACGTTCCAAGATAAATTAGTTTTATTAGAACGTGAAGCAACAGCAGTAAGTGTTGTCCACATATTTGGGGCGCGCATGTCAAGCAAGAATATCTCCCCCCCTCAACATCTACCTGTGGAAATCGTAAGAGGCAATAAAGCGAAAAATACCAGAAGGTCACCTTCTAGTATTTTTCGCTTTATAATATAAGTAGCACCTTCTCAAGAACTGCCATCTTATACTGTGATCCCCAAGACGCCTGCTAAGCATGGGGATTATGACTCCCTAAATGGGGGAGGATATTGTGGAACGGTAGATGTTATAGCTGTTGATGACATTACTAATATATAACTGCTAGTGATTTAACCACTATTGTGTTTCGTATATTCTGTAAATTTTATCATATAAATGCAAATGTCATATAAATCTTACGGCCTATTTTTTAACAAAAGACTTCATGAGACATTTTCAAGATAAATCTTGCATCTTATACGTAAGCTTTACTCTTTCACCCAGCGCTTTACTGTAAATAGAGTTAGTAAAATAACCCACGTTATTTACGCTTTACGTAGGTTATGTTAGGACAGACGTAGGGCATAGACGGGCACCTTTGGCGAACTCTGATATCATATTATTATTCTCCAATACACTTGATATCTAACTTGCGAAAGTTTTGTTTTCTAAAAATTTTATTTTGAAATACTAGTAAAACGGAGGTCAAAAGATTAGATATTTTATTATTTATTCATTAATATATGTAATTTAGATCTGTTGCGATATTACATATTTACGAGAAAACTAGATCTGTATGATAATACCAGATCTTATCACTATGTTGTTATATCTTATCAATATGTCGTTTTGCTACAACTACTTTAGTCTGAAGTATTACACACCGGTTAGAATTTTCACTCAATTGAGTTATAGCAGCAAAAGCAGGCAGAGTAAATTTTTAAAAGTTATAGATATACAAGAGAAATTTGACTCTGCAAGTGATTTTTGTTTGTGATACTAAAAACTACATGCTGTAATAAAACAAAAAGAGTTTTTTATACTTTAAAAAGTTTTATAGATAGATAAGTTGGTATTAGAATTCTAGGGAATTACGGATATATGACCTTGCCTCTTTAAAGAAAAAACTAAAAACATATAAATTATTTACTCTTTTTTGTACTATGAATATAAAAACATTATAATATTATATTTTTTTTATTTTAAGAACTGTTATACATTAAATACATTATTGACTTATAAAAAAAGGATTATTATCTAGATAACCTCTGCTTATAACAGATGCATTTCGACACAAGTCATGAATTGGACTGCGCCCGTCACCATGAGATATAGTCGTTAAGTGCCTGTAATTTCACTGGCTCTCAAGCGCTGCTGCCGGAACACACCGTTAGGTGATGCTTAGCGACAGATTTTCTACTTGAGAGTGGTCGCTAGCCAGGCGGGCATTTTTTCAAATGCCCTTCCACCACGCTGTGAAGCTCAAGCCCGCGGCAGGATTCGGACCAAGGACGTGCTGCGTGGCAGTCCATAGCCAATGCCACTGAGTCATCACTGCTTCAAAAATATTATTGATAGACCTTTATGATAGCTTTTGACAACTATCTCACTTCATGGTAAGTGGTGATACGGTCGAAGATGTTGGTAGAAAGAATTACTAATCTAAGGTTAGATTATTATTATTATTAAGGTTTTATGGATTTAGGGTACTAAATCCATAAAACGATAATATTTGTTGTTTGTTTGTTTGTTTGCATGGAAATGATACATTATACAAGCCCGTAGTATCCATGACATTTTAACATTGTTATACACGCTCCTGTAAACTTTGCAACTCTACAAATACGATTAACCTTGCTGAAACTCTCGTCATTCAAACTACGTTAAATCCAGATGCAAAGTAATTCCCAGTCTGTCACAGTGCAGACAGAAGTCGACCACGATACGAACTATTGGGGTAAACTTCCTGGGGTAATAAGCGCATCCTTTGAGAGTACAGTTCGCAGTTACCTCAGTAAACTTTGTACTAGTCTGATTGGTTCCCCCGAGAACCCCTCATTTGAAGTGCAGACTTGTCTTACGGGATTTGTGGATACTGTGACAGCTAAGCTTTTGCAGTTACGCTAATCTTTGTTTAATTGGGAGTGATATTAGGGATTATTTAGCATGTGGTTTCAGTTGGCTGATTTAAAGCTGTATTTGTTAGGAGAATAAAAGACAAGATGCAGGAATTTTATAAGTTACTCGATTTGTTTTAAGTAGAACACATCAAAGTATATACAACACTACAGGTAATAGAACGAAAGCATATAGTCATCCGAAAAGTTACTTTAGACCCATAGGGAATCCAGATGCTCCAGCGTACTACCAGTTGGCAGACTGCTCAGTGTGCTGGCAGCATTGACCCGATGGATTGCAATATTTACATTTTGATTAAGAAATTCTACTACACAATTGGTGATTACTTAAACGACAATAATGCTTGGACAATTCCGCCTCTGCCAAGCTATTACCTGTCACCTACGTAACTTAAACAAACATTGTAATAATTGTATTACTTATATTGTATACTAGCTGTACCTGCGACTTCGTTCGCGATTGCCCTACCTGCAAATGCATCTGTTATAGACAGAGGTTTTTGAAGCGCTCGTAGCGAAGTTTGCTTAGCCATTCTGAATCGATCAGCAAAGTTAAGTAACGTCCGCCGCGGTCAGGAGTTGGATGGGTGACCGCTGGTGACATTACTACTGAGCGCTTCCGTGCTTCGGAGGGCACGTTAAGCCGTCAGTCCCGGTTGTTGTCTTAGGACGGCGGTCGTTACAGCATGGTGGTAGGGCACTTTGCTAATGCCCGCCTGGCTAGCTACCACCCTCAAGTTGAAAATCTGTCGCCAAGCACCTAACGGTGTGTTCCGGCAGCTGTCCTTGAGAGCCAGTAATTCTAGGTTAGCCTGTACAACATCTTCGACCGCATCATCACTTACCATCAGGTGAGATAGTGGTCAAAGGCTAACCTATAAGGCATAAAAAAAAAGGTTCGTCCGCTTAACATCAGGTGGGCCTCGAGCTTGTCCCGTTACAATAACATAAAAAAATAACTCTTGAAAAAAGGCTTATGTGCCATCACGAGTGCCCTGTTGAGTTTGCAAATCGGACAATTATGGGAGAGTTTGTAAATATTATGGGAAATCAATTTTTACATTCTCGCTATCACAAAGGCACATTAGCAAGAAACAAAGGTCACGTTGAAGCTTTTTTTTGTCCAGCTATTAATACATTTTTGTACGAGATATTTTGATTGTGACAGACTCTCTCTCTGTAGTCGTCCCCTCATGAGGATCGTGGTCATCGTTAGATGGTCTGCGCTTAGATCGGATGATCTGTCTCCATCGGCTTCTGTTCATCGTATCCTGCACGATGTTGTGGAACTAGACTTGAGAAAAATATTGATGTTAAGCCGCACTGTGACAGCTATCTTAAAATATAACATAACTATCCCGAGGATATGGTGTTTGAGCACTTTGCCTAGATTAGAGCGCATCCAGCTGTTGCAAGTTGAGTTTATTTTCTACAGCTTATGGAAACACTAGTCGACCCATAGGCTACAGTTTATAAAAACAGTTCGAAGGTACTGGTACTGTACTGTAACAGCCAGGTCGTGCACTGCTGAACACAGCCTCCCCTATTAAGGGGGTATTTGCCATAATCCCCACGCTTGGCAGGCGTCTTGGGGATCGCAGTGTAAGTTGGCAGCTCTTCAGAAGGCGCTACTGCTCACCTTCCCGTATTTTCCCTTAGTCGCCTCTTACGACACCCACGGGCTGATATGGGGAGGTGCAATTCTAACCCGGCACCACAATGGAAAGCGAAGGCAACGTTAGCAATATTATACCGCTTTACCGAAATACATACGTAGTTGCAAGTCGAGTTTACAGCTTTGTTTACACGGAAATATAATATTGCTAACGTTCCATTCGCACTGTATTCATCCTATGGATCGACCAGTGATTTGACGTTAACAATATTATACCATTTTCCCACAGAATTACAATATAATAGTAGTAGGTATTTATTTACTGCCATATGCGAAGAATGGTTCGTCGTTCAACGCGTATAAAGTGGCATTAGATATTTACTATTCATAAAAATAAATAATAAAAATCAGCATAAAAAGAACGAATATGATTGTTTAAAAGAGAAACTCATATATTTTAAATTTAGTTGGTTAACATTTAATCAGTCTGAAAATACTGATGAATGAAAAAGAAAACAAAATAAAATAGAAGAATCTGCTTCCACCACTGAAAAGTATAAAATAACTTGTGGAAGTCGGTAACATGCTAATTTAAAACCACCGCCTCACATTAGCAAGGTCAGGATATCCAGTTTCATACTTTTTCAGGACAGGCAGCTGAGTAGGTTCCGGTTTTTACTTTAAAAAAAATATTGTATCTTTTTGTGATGAAGACTGCTTGCTAGATCATTCACTCACCTGAAATTGTGTTCACCATCCACAAAACCAAATACCGTTAAGTCATCCGGCAGAAACAGCTGTATCCTTTGATTACGTTGGCTTAGGAGTTTGATTTCTTTACTGCTTCAAGAGACAGTAGACCTGAGTATTCGATATGAATTTCAGCTTGATACCTCTACACGTTCTTGAAAAAAAGGGTCTTGACAGACAGACAGACGGACAACAGGCAAGTGATCCCATAAAGGTTATGTTTGAGGTATGGAACTCTAAAAATAAGCGTCGACTTAAGAACCTCCTTCTTTTTAGGAATCCTTTTAAAAATAGGGTTAAAATGAACAATATAACGCCTAGATACATAATCTCAAGCACCAATCATTGCAATTCAATAATTGCACCACTTAAGCATTGTCCATTACAATAAAGTACTAATCAATCACATGATCTGAGCAGAACTGGTAATATTTTTTGTGGGCAATGCGTTGAGTGATCTGCTAAACATATAGGCAAAGGTATAAATTTGGCATTGTTGTTTTGTTTTCAAACTCCATCCAATAAAAGTGGACGTAAATTGCATTTTTTTGTTATAGGGCATAATGTCTTCATTTACTGTCTTAAAGACCCGGTTATACAATTGATTGTTCCGTATACAGATCAACCCGGGGTTAATTGGGGTTCGTTAGGCTCTGTTTGTTTGGTGACGCCACACCGTGTTGTTTACTTAAACATGTATAGAATACGAAAATACACTGTAGGTGTTCATGTAGAAAAGAAAAAAGAATTGAAGACGACAGATAATAATAATAAAGTAGGTAACCTTATTCGCTTAGTAGGTGCTTTGTTATCGTAAAGGCTTAGCAGAATGCGTCTTACTTTATTAATTTAATTGTTTTTCCAATGACATAGCTTAATTGCTTACTTTGACTACGGTACAGTGCGCTCTAATCTAAAACAATCGGCCAAGTGCGAGTCGGACTCGCGCACGAAGGATTCCGTACCATTAGCTATACAACATTAGACTTAATATATTAACCTTTTTTTGTTTTAACGTGCGCGAGCCCGACTCGCACTTGGCCAACTTTTTGTATTTGTTATTATAGCGGCAATAAAAATACATCATCTGTGAAAATTTCAACTATCTAGCTATCACCGTTTTTGAGATACAGCCTGGTGACGGACGGACGGACAGCGATGTCTCAGTAATAAGGTTCCGCTTTTGCTCTTTGGGTACGGAACCCTAAAAAAAAGTTCGTGGAGCCTTATATCTGTGTGAAATTAGTGTCTAATCAATAGTAATTTCTATCAAAATATCTACTGGTGCTTGTGAAAAGTTCCGAAATCAATGCGCGAGATACGAGTACAAAATCGTTGAGGAAGACGAATCCAGAACATTTTATCGAATACAATTTGGATGGAACATAAGTAAGATGCAATAGACATACCTAGGTACGTACGGTTTGATATTTTCTCCGGCATATCGTAGTCCCAGAAAATCGTACTGGGTATTTTAAAGCGATTATCTTAGTATGGTATCAAGCCACAAGCTTTTTCAGCTCAGTGAGAATGCTTCAGCAGGCGTTTAAGCTAAAATTACAATCTTGGTTATATACATTTTAAATTTTTCCTGTCATTGATAAAAATGATTTGTGTAGTAATTGTATTCCGCGCAGTGTATTTATCGTTATGCAGTTTGAACTTATATCAAAACATATATTCAAAATTATCAATGCTCCATTAGAAATATGACGTCCCATACAAACTCTTAATACAATAGAAAACCATAGTGTAGCCAAAATATAAACAACGAAATGATTTTATGTGTAACAAATAAATCATTTCAAATTTTAAAACCAAATGCTTTATAGTAGCAGCCGAACAGCATAAATGAAGAGTTTAACAGAACCTTGCAATATACACAAGGCAAAGCCTATTCCAGGAATAGCTACAAGGGAATTACGACATAAAGTCTTCGTAGCTACAGTTCAAAATGGATGGATGTCGGTGGTATTAAACAACTAATATTAACCATCTCTCCAACCGGTGTAGACTGAACAAACACAAACACTGTTGTATTGAGCTAATCAAACATCGTAAGGGCTTATAAACCCCTTGTCGTTAATAGACATCTTCATAGCTCATTCGACTTTAAACTTTATTATAAAGGAATAAATATAGTAATTTAATATTTTACAAAAGAAAAGGAATGTATAACTCTGTAAGATTTAAAGCACGTCAGTGAAGATCACATGTAGAGGAGAGATACAAAACATACGAGACTACTCGGATACCGTCATACATCGTCTACATTTTAAACTGATTTTAATATTTCAATTTAACCATTAAATTCACTGAGTTTGATTTTGAAAAGCTTTTGAAATACATTAAAAGTAATACACTCTCATAGACTCGGCATATGAGTACAAACGTTTTTAAAAAGTTTCCAAAATGTTTTTCATGTTGATTTTAGTATCGAATTTTTGTGCTTGGCTAGACTGAGAAACGTAGAAATTGGTAAACAACCCAGCTTTGAATCGAATAAACCAACCAAGTGCGAGACAGATGCGTACACCATTTGAACAGTCCATATGTGAATAAATAATATTTTTTTTTGTATAGCTTGAGATGCCCTTCAAGTGTATTTTGCTGGTTTTTATACCTTAGGACATGTTTGTACTATAATTTTTACGATAAATGAATACCAAAAAAATACGTTTCTTGTATAGGAAACCAATACATAAGTCTGTAACATTTTCTGTGTAATTAAAAGGTTCATAAGATTTTTGCATTTAAAAGTTGTAGACGACATTTGGAGGTTAGTAATTTCCTGATATAAAACCATATTAAAATAATCGTATACTGATAATGGGCACACTGGACACGCTTCACTCATACGTCAAATCGTCATCACCTTCAGCCGGAAGGCTCCCCGAGACTCGCATATTTCTATAGAAGTTATTGCCTGCTACTTTTTTTTTATGCCACAAAGGTGGCAAAGAAGCGTACGACCCGCCTGATGGTAAGGAGTTAACGTAGCCTATGGACGCTTGCAACACCAGGGGTAATACTCGCGCGTTGCTGACCCTGAAGAAATCTTTTCACGCCCTTTTTAAAGAACCCCACGCTGTACTCCATCGGGAAAACCACGGCAGGGAGCTCATTCCACAATCTGAGCGTCCGCGGAAGGAAGCTCCTTTGAAGTACGAAACCGTTCTGGTTTCAATGTGTGAGGTTGGACTCCCCGTCAATGGCGATAGTTGCGATGGTGGAAGGTACCCGTGGGCATCAAGTCGAACAATTCTTTAGAACACTCTCCGTTGTACAGACGGTAGAACACACATAAGGAGGCAGTCTCTCCTCAGACTGAGGGGCTCTAAACCGCTTGTGAGCTAGGGATCGTCAACAATTGCATAGTGGTAGGGCATTTTGCGAATGCCCGTCTGGCTATCTACCACCCTTAAGTAGAAAATCTGTCGCCAAGCACCTAGCGGTGTGTTTTCGGCAGCTGTCATTGAATGCCAGTGATTCTAGGTTAGCCTGAACAACCTCTTCGACCACATCGTCACTTACCATCAGGTGTTAGTAGATAGTAGTCAAAGGATAAACTATCAGGCATAAAAAAAATACAATTCTTATGACACGTCACTGAACCGAGTCTAAAGGCCCAAGCTGGTATTCAGGTGCTCCCTTACTTCCTATAGTATACCTACGCTGTAATAAAACCTTAAACTAACAAGCTTGTATTGGGATACTACTAATAGAAGCAAGAACATAGAGATATAAATTGCTTTCTCTTTTCTGTGAGCAAGAATGTGTATTCATGTTCATAGTTTTACTCCTGTCTCACATAGTGATGGAATATTATGGCTTGGCTTATTATATATAGCTTAGTCAGATAAGACGTTGCAGTTTCATACAACGATGTCGAGCTGTAGTTTATCAATAGCTGCTTATATTGGCTTATAACAAATTTATCAGTAAGACATAGATGATACATTGTTTTTAAACCGGCACAGTGATATACTACGATATATATACTACGAACTATATTAATTAGAACACTTCAGATACTAGATTGGAAGTATTTACACAACCTACAAGTCATTGCAGATTTGCAGGCAGTCATAATTTAGTTTCAAAATCAATTATTTCCAGCCATTAACTTTACCATCATCTCGTTTATGTCAGAAATCTTAAAAGGGTCCCTTTCCCAAAAAGAAAAACTAAATTCTATTAAAGAGACTCCACTGTCTGTGGTTCTGCCTGTCCGTCTGGTTTGTTCTCTTACAGGGAAGGAGTTACAAACATGGAAATGTAATATTTTATCCTACATATAATTTATATTCTTATTATTTAACATGTGCACGAACTAAAATTAGCGGAACGTTTAACAGCATCACTATCTTCAGTGAAACATTCTCTTTTACATTATGTCATATTACTTATGCAATACATATAAAAATAGGATAGGTTGATACTTGAATAAACCAATATATAATTGCGACTCAAAGTAATCCACCAACTTTCAATCAAATCCTTGCGGTTGGAAAATCACAATTTCCTTGGAACCTTCCTAGAATGATTCAAGGAAACGACCTTCCTTGTGGACCGTGACATTCATGAGTGTGGGTATAGAATAGATACGAGTAGGTACTACTAACGGTAATAGCCAAGTTTCCGTTTTGTTGAGTGCGGGCTCCGTAACGTTGTAGTTATACTTAGTTACGATCTGGAAGTAAAAGGGTTATGTGGGGAACTTTCTAAGATGTTTTACCCAAAGTGTTTACCTCATTACCTTAAGCGCGCTACAGAAAGACCCACGAAGGACCATTGTGATTGCTGTTTGTATTGACTGAAACTAAAAGCACACAATGAGAATTTATTCAAATAAAGCGCACCAAACAACGATGAAAACTGGTATTATTTGTCAAGTAAATGAAACGTACAGCAGAAATATGCTGAACTGCAAATCAAACTATGTGTGAATTCTTAGATCCTAATACACAACACTTGACTGCTATGGATTGGGAATTTGCTTGGTCTTGGTTATTTGGAGGCGCAGGTTTGAACCATCTTAGTTGCATAATGACCTTACTCATGTACACTGGCCAAAGTGTATCTTAACTACTTTTTATAGAAGGAATATAATAATAAAATAATACTCGTAGAAGGTAGTTTTAAAGTAGAAATATAGAACAAATTCAAACTACCACTTATTGTAGGAGTCCTCGCCACGATAGCTCAATTGATAAAGCATGTCCCGGTCCAAAGGCTTGAATCCCAAATTAATGGACGTAAATTTGAATGCTGCTCGGGGCTTATATGTTTCCTTTCGTTGTGATTTTCTTATTGTTCAATTCAAGATTATACCAAGGCAGATTGAGGGTAGTGAAAACACAGAAATTATACATACGACGACATTTACCCAAACATTATATTGTTCTGTCTCTATTCATATTCCAAGCAACAAAATTAATTATAAACTAAGTTCCTGTTCTAATAACATTATACAACACGGGAAGTTGGGAAGTCTCATTCGGTATTGTCGGTAGTCAAAATGTTAATCGCTGAATGCCAAAGGTCGCTTCCTTTATGAGTGGGAATAGGCATACATTTGGTTTGGGAACAATTGAGTATAATAATATGACCTTGTTAAAGAGTTTCTTACACTGATCATTAGACTGCTGATAGCGTCTTAGTCTTAATTCAACTGTTGTATTGAGACACGACATGTGTGGGTTGACCACCGGACCTTCGCGATAAAATTCAAATACAGCACTTCTAATGGAGCTGTTTTAACTGGCAACACGCATTAGATTATTACACCAATACGTTCTAGGAAACAAGGGTTAGTTTTTGTCGTCATGGTCATATAAATTTCAAGTGTTTTGTGCCGAAAATGATAAATTAAGAAATGAAATACGGGGAGACCGATATAATATTCAACAAATCATTGTTGTTTATCGTAGCTGACATAAATGTCAGTTATGAATGTCAATGTCAGGTAAATGATTACATTTACAAAATTGCATGGTCTAAGAACACAGTATATTCTTGTATCATGCAAAATTGTATCCTGCCTTTATATATATGTTGCACTCGTTCATGTTGGCCTCTTTATATCTTTGCTAATAAACAATTTAAACTTGAGTTTGCTCTTAGGATACTCACATGGCGCTTTGATAAAGCTATCTTGACCCTGATGATATTTTGAGTCTGGTTTGGATACGATGGCATCGTTGGATGATTGACAAAACAATTTTGTTGGATGGGATTGCGAACAACCGATTTTGTCATCGAACAACATGGCGATTAGGTCGTAGCGTAACATGGTTAAGGGTAAACTGGCCGGTCGCTTTTACATACAAACGTCGAAAGATGATTCTTATTTGAGGTATTAGGTCCAGAATCTATGGTATCGATTAATATCTCATTATCTCATTACAAATTTGTCGCTTTTATCGGGACAAATGTGTAAAAAGATAATTTACTTAAAAGTTATGAGCCTCGAAACATTTTCATGTTAATATTATCTGTTAAAATCCCGATGCCAAAATTTTCTAGGATATATTATGTCGAATATAAGACTTTTTGAAATGCTATACTAATATTGTTCATGTGTCAGTCTTTATGTAGTAATTAAATACCGATTTTACCAAAACCATGCAAATAGGAATGTACTGTGTAGTGTGTAGAATGTAATGTGGGCAAGGGTTGAAAGAGGATGTAGGGATAGCCTTTGATTAAGTAATGACTTCTAATGGACTTAAATAAGGCCTTTTATATACAAATTCTAATTCCAATAGTGCTTTTGAGGGTTTTGTACCCATAGGGCCCAGCCTATTATTGAGACCCCACTTTCTGTTTGCTTGTTCGTCCGTCTCTCTGTATAACACGGGTCTCTAGTTTGAAAACGGTAAGATTCACAAACCTGAAATTTTGGAAAAAAAACATTGGAGATGAGTAATAATTTGGAAATTTAAATGAATAATTTTTGTGTGAGATATCCTTTTCTAGAGCTCATGCGTAGAGTAAAGTTTAATTTCTCATACTCGGAAAGTACCTAATGGTTGTTTGATCTGAGTAGCGGGTGGAAATGTTGCTTCCCTGTGTTTAAGGCGATTAGAGTCGCCAATGGCCTTGAGCATCTGGACCTAATCGAGCTTACTTTACTCGCGCATCGCCGCATACGTTCCGCGCTCGCTGCACAAATATAACGGTCAAAGAATATGCAGATGCGCGATGCGCTCCGGTAACATGGCACTTTATATTCCTACCGTACGATTCTAGTGAGTATCCGCAATTGCAACTGCGACTGAGATCAGTCGTCAAATGAAAATGTATAGTGTACCTACCTAGGTTGTTCTGGACGTCTTTATTCCTTTTCTTTATTTTTCAATGTCATCTGCCGAGTGAAGAAAGTTACTCAGATTTGTCTGATACTCGATATTTAGGCTGTGCTGAGAGTCATTATTCCGAATTTGGAATTATTTTTTCAATGTCATCTGCCAAGTGAAGAAAAATGCTACGGTTTGACTGAAAATTGATATCTAGGTAGACGTCATTATTCCATGTTAAGAATTTGTTTTACGTTGACGTCTGCCAAGTGAAAAATGTACTACGATTTGGCTGAAAATCGATATCTAGGTTGTTTTCAGTTCGCACACAGACTCTTTAAAAAATCTGCAAATTTTAGTAATATGCTACATAAACGAGTTTTCCAATTAAAATAACCTGTCATTCGTACAACTTTTGCAAGAAGATTTAGCCCTTTTATTAAAACATATTTATATAATCAAGTCCTGAATTTTTCAGTTTATATATCACCATATAGCATCATACATACAAACACGTAAATAACACAAATTTAGTTAAAATATAAATACCACCTGTGTGGATAATTTATAAAAAAAAATGTATGAAACTGAACAAGATGTTATTTTATGGATAATTTGTAAGTTCAATTTATGTTTATAACTATTTTGCGTGAAAAATTGTACTGAAGTCAACTGTGCACTGTACAGCTATCAATTAAGGTCTTAACGATACAAACTTCAACGTCGAAGTGTGAAGACCACCAGCAATACAAGATTTGGAAAAAGTGTTATTGGCTTAAATAAAGATTTATATTATTGTTTATATTATTATTATTATTCTGGACGTTTTTATTCCAAATTTGGAATTTATTTTTCGATGACGTCTGCCTAGTGAGAAAAGTTACTAAGATTTGGCTAAAAATCGATATCTAGGTTTTTCGGGGCGTCCTTATTCCAAATTTGGAATTTACTTTCCGATGACGTCTGCCAAGTGAAAAACTACTTCAATTTGGCTGAAAATCGATATCTAGGTTGTGCTGGGCGTCATTATTCCGAATTAAGATTTATTTTTTTACTGCGCCGATAGGGAACTGCTAATCATCCCACGGCCAGCAGGTAGGTAGGTAAACTCAGGGAGTTCGTAGGTTTGAAAAGTTTATTAGGCCAAGCCTTATCAGGTTGCACAGCCGCACAGTTCTACTGAAGTTACATAGACCGGAGGGAGACACTGGCCTGATAGTACACGTGATCCAGGTCCCAGATGTGGCGGTCTTGGCGTCAGCTGATAGTTCTGGATCTCGGTAGTGAGTGCTCGAAACACCCGTCCTCGGCTTAAATCAGTGAAGTGGAATCCTGGAAGGAAGACACCGTCTTAGTAGCTGATATTCCTCAGCCAACTGTTGCCAAGCCGCGCCGACACGATCGTGGTACTGTTACCAGCGACTCACATTTTAAAACTCACAGTCTAGCGCGGTAGGGCAGCACAGCTGTTTACGTTACATAGGTTTTAGTCAGCACTATGAAATAACAATAATAAATAAGGAACTCACCCTAGAGGGATTCACGCACTTCACAACAAGTTAATAACAATTAAGATCGATAGTACGAATAGAAAAGCGTCCAGGAAAACCAAGATAAGTATCGATTTGTAGCCAAATCAAAGTAACTTTTTCCACTTGGCCGACGTCATTGTTAAATACATTCTAGATTTGGAATTAAGACGTCTAGAACAACCTAGATCGATATCTAGGTTGTTCTAGACGATCGATCTTTTCAGCTAAATCGAAGTTACTTTATCTACTGGGCATACGTCATCGTAAACAAATTCTAAATTTGGAATACTAACGTCTAAAACAACCTAGATATCCATTTTTAGTCAATTCTGAGTATTTTTCTTCACTTGGCAGACGACATAGATAAAATTATTCCAAATTCGTAATAATGACGCACAGCACAACCTAGATATCGATTTTCAGCAAAATCGGAGGAACTTTTTCACTTGGCAGACGTCATCGGAATATAAATTCCTAATTTGGAATAAGGACGTCCAGAAAAACATAGATATTGATTTTCAGCCAATTCAAAGTAACTTACTTCCCATGGCAGACGTCATCGAAAAATAAATTCCAAATTCGGAATAAAAACGTCCAGAACTACCTAGATTTTGAATGTTAGCCAAATTGGAGTGACTTTCCTCACCTAGCAGATGTCGAAAAATGTATGCCAAATATTGAACAAAAACGTCCAGAAAAACCTAGATATCGATTTTCAGCCAAATAGGAGTAACTTTTTTCACCTGGCAGACGTCTTCAAAAAAATAATTCTTAATTCAAAATGACGATGTCCAGAACAACCTAGATTTTCAATTTCAGCTAAATCAGAGTTACTTTCTTCACTTGGCAGATGTCGTCGAAAAAATAATTTCAAATTTGGAAAAAAGACGTCCAGAAAAACCTTGATTTCGATTATTAGCCAAATCGGAGCAACTTTTTTTACTTGGCAGACGTCATCGTAAAATACATTCCAAATTCAGAATAAAGACGTCTAGAACTACCTAGATTTTGAATTTCATCCGAATTGGAGTAACTTTCCACACTTGGCAGACGTCATAGAAAAATACGTTCAAAATTCGGATTAAAGACGTCCAGAACTACTTAGAGTTTGAATTTCAGCCAAATCGGAGTAACTTTCTTCACTTGGCAGACGTCATTGAAAAATAAATACCAAATTCGGAATAAAGATGTCTAGTACTACCTAGATTTTGAATTTCAGCCAAATCGGAGTAACTTTCTTCAATTGGCAGACGTCACCGAAAAATAAATACCAAATTCGGAATAAAGACGTCTAGAACTACCTAGATTTTGAATTTCAGCCAAATCGGAGTAAATTTCTTCACTTGGCAGACGTCATAGAAAAATAAATTCCAAATTCGGAATAAAGACGTCTAGAACTACCTAGATTTTGAATTTCAGCCAAATCTAGGTAACTTTTTTCACTTGGCAGACGTCATCGGAATATACATTCCAAATTCGGAATAATGACGCACAGCACAACCTAGATATCGATTTTCAGCCATATCGGACTAACTTTTTTCACTTGGCAGACGTCATCGAAAAATAAATTCCAAATTTGGAATAAGGACGTCCAGAAAAACCTATATATCGATTTTCAGTAATGTAACTGTAACAGTCAGTTCGTCCACTGCTGAACACAGCTTCACTTTTTAAGGGGGTATTTGCCATAATCCCCACACTTGGCAGGCGTCTTGGGGATCGCAATGTAAGTTGGCAGTTCTTTAGAAGGCGCTGCTGCCCCCCTTTAAGTAGTTTTCCCTTAGACGCTTCTGACGACACCCACGGGATGATATGGGGAGGTGCAATTCTAACCCGGCACCCCACGTGGCTGCCCACCTTCCAGTAGATTTCCCTTAATCGCCTCTTACGACACCCACGGGATTATATGGGGAGGTGCAATTCTAACCCGGCAACCCACGGTGCTAATCTCCCTTACCTATCTCTCACTATTTTCGAGATACGTTATCCATCTTCACTTGGCAGATGTGTTGGCAGTTATCTTTATGTAGTATTAATTAACCTATATCAAAACACCTAATACAATTATCAAGAAAAGCTTAGAACTCCAAAAGATGTATGTAGCCCCATACAAACTCTAAATGTAGTAGAGAACCATTTTGTACCCTACAAACTACTAAAGCCGGAAACTATTTACCATAATATAAAAAAATATATTATCTATAGTTAACCAGTTATAACATGAGAGCGTTATAGACATTACTAATTAATTTTGTACATATATTATAAAACTTTTCATTGATCTTATTGATAAGGCCGCCCATTGTAATTTACCCACAACATTGTCAATTTCAAGTTTTGATTCTTTTCATATGTGAGACAATTCGAATAAAATTTGTCTACAAAATACCAATAATAAAGCGTCACCGCGCATACTTCACGTCGCAATCAAGTTGGCCCTCTGCAGCGAGCGAATCATTGCACGCACACAGCTTCGAATCTCGCGTGTCAATGCACTAATACAAAGACAAGATCGTTATCAGTCGAAAGCGCGAGCGGAGCTACGAGCGACACAGCCTCCCCGTGCCAACGCTTGCGCAACACTGCCGCCCGCGTCCGCGCAGAGCACCTCAGAACCGCAAGCGTTCTGAATCTGAATAATTCGACATTTTCTTAGGAAAATATCAATGGATTTACAAATGCTATGTTATAATTGTAGTATAACAATCTAGAAATTTAATGGTACAATTTATTTTTCAAAAATCGTAGCCGTTTAGAAGGAGTTCGCCATATAAGTCAAGAAATAGTATGTAGTTTGAATTTTTTTTAAGGCAAAAGTAATAGTAATACCGTAAAATCATATGTTGCAAATGTTGTACTTGAATTCATCTACAAAATATATTTTTTTCATGTCTTCAACTTCAGCGGTTACGGAGGAGTTCGCTTTAGAAAGTACGAATTTGACGTACCCAAGGGCCTTAAACAAAATAGGTAACATACTCTGCTGTAATAACACAAATAATAAAAATTAGGTTTGAGTTTGTGCAAATGCAAAACGAACAAATAGAACTTCCCACAGCATCAGCATAATTAATTTTATTTGTATTAGTTTGTATTTGTTTGATATGACATTTTAGTAGCAGAACAGCAACCACACCTATTTCTGCCACGAAGCAGTATTTTAAACATTATTTACTGCTTGGTGCTACTATGTTCCGCTTTAAAGGGTATGGGTAGCGGTCAATTACAGGCACATCGAGCTTTACAACTGTACGCCACTTGCGACGAAATGCATCTGTTATAGGTAGAAGTTGCCGCTTAACACCAGGTGGGCATCGTGCTTGATCCATAATGAAAGCATGCAAATAATTAAAACATTAGTAGTGGCACAATGTTAATATTCGAGAATGTAAGACTTTCAAACTGACGTCATTTAAAATAAAACCGGCCAAGTGCGCGTGGGTCTCGCGCATGAAGAGTTCCATACTATTACAAATAAACGACGAAAACCTCTTTTATTTGATGACCCCCCTTAATTATTTATTTTATTTAATTTTAATTAATTATATTTAAAGACAACATAAAACTAAACATTCTGTGAATAGTTCAAACGTTTACCTGTCACCGTTATTACTATCGAGCAAGAAACGGTAAAAAAACAAGTTTGTTGTATGGGAACCACCCTTAAATATTTATTTTATTTTACCTTTAGTATTTGTTGTTATAGCGGCAATAGACAAACATCATCTGTGAAAAATTCAACAGTCTAGCTATGACAGTTTTTGAGATATAGCCTGACGCATGGACGAAAGGACGGACGGACGGAGAGCGAAGTCTCAGTAATAGGGTCCCATTTTTAGGGTTCCGTAGTCCTGACAAGGAACCCTTATAGTTTCGTCATGTCCGTCTGTCTGTCCGTCTGTCCGAGGTTTTGCTAAGAGACCGTTAGTACTAGGAAGTTGTAATTTCGTATGGATATGTAAATCAATAACGCCGACAAAGTGGTAAAATAAAATTTTGAAAAATATTTTTTTTTAGGGTACCTCCGATACATGTGATGTGGGGATGAAATTTTTTTTCGTCGTCTATCTCTTTGTGTGTGGTATAGTTGAATAGGTCTTTTAAAATAACTTAGGGTTTCCTAACACTGTTTTTAGATTTAATGCTCCATTTACGAAATATTTAACTTTAAAGTGCAAATTTTTGTTGCAGCAGGGCGTCCCCCCCCTCTAAAAGCTAAACTACGAGCTTGAAAAATCTGAAAAAATTCAAGCTGATAGTGCATTTTATGAACTTTAAAGGAGAAGTATAGCGGTTGACATAACTTTATTAGTTTAGCAGTAATAGTCGTTGAACTTGGGTGTTGGATAATTTTGTACCAAATATAAAATCTATAGAATAAATCCTTTGAAGTGACTAAGATGAAGTAGTTGGTTGTTTATAAGGGGTAAAGACTGGCATTAAAAACTTAATCTAAAATAAAAATCTTAAAACTAAAACTATGCCCTATGTCATACCACTAGGTGGACTGACGATATCGTGAAAGTCGCGGGTAGCCAATGGCCATAAGTGGCTAATAGCCGTTCTTTGTGGCGATCTATGGGGGAGGCCTTTGTTCAGCAGTGGACATCTTCCGGCTTTTGATGATGATGTCATACATAATAGACTAGCTTTCCAGCCGCGGTACACCCGCGCATATTGCGGCTATCGCGCAAAACTATTAACATATTTTTTCGCAGTTGGATAAAAGCTATCATATGTCCTTTCCCGGGTCTCAAACTATTTTAATTGGTATAGATATAGATATGACAGTACAAAGATTCGACTTATATAGGTATAAAGTGCTTTTTGGACCTCATCTTCGCCGTACCTACACTAGAAGTGTTTGCTGTCTGTACCTGTCGTATCAAGGTCATCGATCACTTCATTTCACACATCATCAATTGGCTGATTGTACTTCAATAGTGTAATTTTTTTCATCGATAAAGAGAATATTTCTGTGCCCTTCACTTGCGTATCGCAACGGAAGGCACTCTATTTAATTTTAAAGGTTGATTTAAGGCATGTACTGTATATCGACGATAAGCACCGAGTTTCAGGTCTTGTTTCATAATACGCGACATTTTCCTAGCGGGAATTTTCATTTCTCGCAAAAAGATTATTGTTGAGTTATCATAATATTTTGACTTCCTACTTCAATAATCGACCAATTCTGGCTTTAACAGCATTAATTTGTCTTTCTAAGACACGCGGCTACCCTGATTTTTTATGGTCTTCGATAGAGGAAGTGTTGTTGTATGTGTTGATGTTACGATATACGAACATACCTACGGCTGATACCAAGCTTTTGAAGTGTCTGGAATATGACCGACGCGACGGCTCAATACCTTCTTTGCACAAGGCGAATACTACTATCCTATTTTCTTTAACACCTCATTTCATATTGTTATTTGATAATGAACACGAAATTATATATATGAAATGGCGCAAAATCGAAAGAAAATTTTAAGGTTACAAACGCTTTCCAAATTCTACATAATTCGAAAGCTGAAATGTTTTTATGTTACAGTATGTATGGCCAGACTAGTTATATCGTATAATAGCCCATTTATAAGCTTACTTGCATATATCGGCGTATACTTTTTATTTTTCTATCATATATATATATGATTTATTTTATATTAGAATAAGTTAAATAACATTCAAATTCTTATGCTCCAGCAAATAAGTTAAATAACATTCAAATTCTTACAATGTAATATTATGATAACGGGCTTCTACGGAACCCTACATTATGCGTGGCTCGACACGCATTTGACCGTTTCTTACCCTTTGGGTACGGAACCCTAAAAATGGACTAAAAAAATTGGCAAGTGCAAGTCGGGTCTCGCCCTTTGAGATTACAGCATTGCAGCAGCTCATATAAATATTTCTTGGTTGTGATCACAGCTTTCAACTGTACTATGAATAATAATTTTCAGTATTTCTTGGTTAAAAGGATAATGTACCAATATTTCAGCTCCTATTTTGGTGTTTAAGATATAATAGAACTCATATCAGAAATGGTCTAAAATTTTCAACTTTGACAGCCCGCTATACTTATTCATATATTTTTGTTACATAAATATTAAATATGTTTAACTACTTAACGAGCACTCGACGATAACATTTCAGGTGCAAAAAATGCGATTTTTCGGCTACCTTCTCACGTTCCGGAAAATAATTACATTTATTTATTACCCAATTGCATCTTTGCGTCAACGTTGAACATAAGTCTAAATTTAAGGGGTTTAATTTTATAGGGCTACATTTTACTTTTTAGATACGAAACACTCAATATTCTTAGAGTCAAATGAGTGATAAGATACTAAACATGAAACATTTTCAAAAGATTAAAAAAATAACTATATATCCTCAAATGGCTAGATAGCTGTGCAGCTTTCATGTTTAGATAACCAAAGGGGCTTAAGTAACGCAAGAGAATTAAAAAAATATTCTATACCCAAGCAAGGGGCCGAAACTGAGTGGCCACATGGGAACAAATAATTTTGTACGTGTTTTCGGTCCCCATGTAAGTAATTAAACATACAAAGGGAAAGAAACAAAAAAGGTTAAAAGGATCGGTAACTAGGCTACTAGAGGTATTCGAAGGATTAGTTAAAATTTTAGGATTGATGTGTATCGTGGTTATCCAATATACAAAACATCCAGTAAACAGTTACATGATTAAAAGCTTGCAAAAGATCTGACAATCTATGAGACTTTTGTAAAGAAATTGATATATTAACTTTCATGTCAGTTCTTCAGAAGGTGCTGCTACCCACCATCCGGTATTTTCCCCTTAGTCGCCTCTTATTTTCCCCTTGGGTGTCAACTCATGGCATCAAATGGGGCGGTGATATGCTAACCTGGCACCCTAAGAGTTTGGCGATCTTTACCATGTCTGAATTTATTTGATTTAATATAAAATATTGTGTTAGCTCGTAATGTATATAGTAGTATATTGAATAAATTTAACAGCAAAAATCATTATTATAGCAGAAAACAAATGTGGTGCGGTGCCAGGTTTCAAATCGCAAAGAGAAATAAAAAATCTTATATCAGGAAATTAAGATCGATTATTTAGTAACGTTTCTAAAGATATATCAGTTCACGGATGGAAAATTCAAGTTGCATGTGTGTGGCTTATATCACTCTCCCGATTTTCTTGTCCATTCGTCCGTTCCAGTCTCGTAGTGGCTCTATAACACTAGTTTTGCTTAACATGTCACAATAATAAAGAATATTTCAAAGTCAAAAGTCAAAGTCAAAATCATTTCAATTTAGGCGTCAAAAAAGTCAAAGTCAAAATCATTTATGAAGGTCAATTACAAATTTTAATATTGAAATATACTACATTGTACTGCCACATTCAGCAAACTAAAATTATAGAGCCACTGCGAGAAGAACGGGCAAGAAACTCGGGGCCATTCTTTTAAACGTTTTTTAACAATGTGTTAAGTACATACTATAAAGTAAAATTATTACAATACTTAATTTACATTACGTAGGTGACAGGCGCTAGCTTGGCAGAGGCGAACCAGTCCAAGCATTTTTGTCGTTTAAGTAATCACAAACTGTGTAGTAAGATTTCTTTATCAAAATATTCTTCACATGCAACTTGAATTTTCTTTCTGTGAGCGTTGTAATATGTTTGGGGTATTTATTATAAAACCGCACACAGTTGCCTAAGAAGGACCTTTTATTTGTCTTTGCTAATCTAAAACCTGGCACCGCTATTTTATCTTTATTCCTAGTGTTATAATCGTGATTGTCACTGTTTGATTTAAATTTGCTCAAATTTTTACGAACATACATAATATTTTCAAATATATACAGACTTGGTAAAGTTAAAATATCTATCAATTTCTTTAAAAAAATCTCTCAAAGATTCCCTAGGATCCATTTCATATATGGCTCGAATTGCACGCTTTTGTAAGATAAAGATTGTCTCTATCTCAGCAGCAGCTCCCCACAGCAATACACAATAAGACATAATACTGTGGAAGTACGCGAAATAAACTAGCCTAGCAGTAGCTACGTCTGTTAGCTGTCTTATCTTACGAACTGCATATGCAGCAGGACTAAGTCTTCCGGATAGATCATGTATATGTGGATTCCACTGTAATGTTGAATCTATTTTAATTCCCAGGAAGACTGTCGCATTGTCAAAAATGAGTTTTTCTAGGCCAAGCTTAATGTTTGGTTCAACATAAGTAACATTTGGTAAAGAAAACTATAAACATTTGGTCTTTTTTGAATTTAAGAGAAGATTATTAGCCGCGAACCACTTAGAGATTTGAAAGTAATGTTATTGACTTGCAGATAAGCGTCGTAGACACCTAAATTGAATAAACTATTTTGGCTTTAACTTTGCGGTAAAAGGGGCGAGAGCATTGTTAATCACCAGACACTGTGTCAGGTACACTGGACATGCTGATAACTTACAATAGATAACACTATATCCTTTTGATCGACCCAAACATCGAAATACCGTGCGGCTTGGACGTAATAACTCACCTCACTGCACAAACGAGGCAGTCAGACACAAATACTGCTCGTTTGATAGTTATATATGATATTTTTATCTCTTGGTTTGCCTTTATATTAAAATACTTGTCAAGAACCCGTCCGACTCGCTTAGAGCACAGTTCATTTCTACAAACCATTCCATACCATAGTTCTACAAGCTGATCAAAATACTACAATGAATACAGTTCAGCCCGCTATCAACCTAAAAATCTCTCATTTTTTATGTCATTGTGACGGTTAAAGCTCGAGGCCCACCTGATGTTAAGCGGACTAACCTCTGCCTATGACAGACCCATTTCGTCACGGGCGCAATGCAATTCGTGAGAATTGCATTGCGCCCGTGAGTCACATTGAGACGTTGTTGTTAAGTCTCATGTGCCTGTAACTTCACTGACTCTCAAGGACTGCTACCGGAACACACCGTTAGGTGCTTGGCAACAGATTTTCTACTTGAGGGTGGTCGCTAGCCAGGCGGGCATTCGCAAAAAGCCGTTCCACCATGCAAAAAATCTCAAATGCTGTGCATTACTAGTTGAAGCAGCGTACCCAATTTGTATCAGGATCACCCGATGAATTCATGTACACGTTTGTCTGTACTATTCTCGTATGAGTAGAATTGTAAACTACAATGTTATAATTAACAGTCAGCTTTTCTGATTGAGCTACGTAAAGCGGCGCTTTGGTCTCTGGAGGACCGGTGTTCAATCAGTTGAAGAATTTTTCTAGCACAAAATATATTCTGTAACAGTCGGATGCCTAGTAATGTGTCAGGTAATTGCAATAAGGTCACCCCTTTTATATTTTTATGCATTGTAATTTGACTTTAAAAGTATGATACACCTACGAGGTACGAGTACCTCGCAGTTGTAAAACGACTGTTGCACGGTACGCTCCTCTGTAAATCAGCAGGTATACGTGGGGAAGGCGCGCCAAGCATGTGCTCAGAAGTCGATCAGATCACTCGTTAAAAATGTAATAAAAAATATCTTGAATAGCAGTCCCTACAATTCTTCAAACTTTCGGTATAAATGGCTTCAGTTCAGACTGCAATCAGTTTCTGACAAACCTACATGACAGCAAAGTACTGAATACTTACGTATTGAAATGTGGATGTTTAAACACCTCAGACTGTTTAGGGATACAGACGAGAGATAAGGATGGTTCACTTTATCAATAAATACCTTATATACATATATATAAATACCATGATAAATACTTTACCAATAGAATTATATGAAGCGTTCGTAGCATAGCTTGCTTTTACATTTTAACCAATCAAACAGAGTTATTACTGGTATGGGTGACCGCTCGTGGCATTTACAACGGCGCGTTTCCATGCTTCGGAGGGCACGTTAAGCAATCAGTCCTGGTTGGGAAGTAGGGTCTTTGAAGCATGCAGCAACTCAATCAGCAACTCAATGATGTGTGGCTAATTTGTTTGATTCAAATCAAAACTTCCAAAATTATTTTAAAGTTTAAAAATATAATGGCATCGTATCTTAGATAGCCTGCATAGTGTGCAAACCCAGTTTGTGTCATTTTCATCCAGTGCAAACAGAAAAACCGACAGTATGTTAGAACAATGTCAAAAAAAAATTACAATTGAAATGGTAAATATCAACTTCATCGGATCACCTAAATATGGCCAATAAATAATTTTGTGCCGTTTTAGACCATGGAATATTTAGATTTTTAAAAATTTTGGTTTTTTATGCTACCAACGCTTCAAAAAAATATTTTAATCATTAGTGTTCATATATTCAATATCGTGCATGCATGGAAAATAGACACTGTACATTTTTGTCATTTCCATGCATGGCAATTAAACACCAAAAATAAACAATGTTTGCGGCTCAAGCGGGCTGATATGAAGCGGCGCGCGGCGACGCGGCGGTGCGTTTTGTAGGTACGATTACGGTAGGTACGAATAATATTCCATGGATATAAACGACACAAATTCAGAATAGGTTTAAATGCCATGGATGAATTCGACACAAAACGTTATGTACAACGTATACCAGTGACCTGAAACTAGTAACACCCATTTGACCTATTATAATATTCTTTTAAAACCGTTTAGGCATCATAGTAGGTACTGGTTAAATATCAGTATTCCCGTGGAGAGAAATGACACAAAATACATATGTACATTTAATACTACTTTATTATTATCATGAAAGACAAATTTTCAACTTGAATTTTCTTTTCGTCGGATAATGTTCGCAAAGACAAATACCTAAATTTCTACCTAAGCAAGCACCTAAGATGACACAAACTACTGTATTAGGTTTGGAAAATGGTCAGGAAACTATATTCAAAACATAAACAACTTTAATGTTTTTGAAACCTAAAAACCTAGCGCTACCGGTCTATAAATAAAATCTCTTTGGCCGCAAAATCTCTTACCATAAGATGCGATAGTGGTGCGTGGGCCGGAGCCCACGAAGCGGATGTTGCCCCCCCCAGATACGATGGGGCAGCCTCCTTCAGGAGGGTGGGATTTACCCACCTGGGGATTATTACCATTCGTTGTATTTTCCATTTTTTTATCCTTATTTAAGGGGTGAGGTCCCCTGTGGTGCCCTAGCGGCCGGGTTCCCCCCGACCATGCATCCTTTGGGCAGGCACCAAACCACAGGATTCGGAGACGCCATGAGCCCGACAGGGTGGCCGAATTGACCCTCCCTGCCGCGCCGCGGGCCTTGCAGGCCCGCCATCCTACGACCCGAAGGTCCGCTGCAGTTGTGGTTTACACAGTTACTCCAAGTTTTGCCCGACAGGGTGGCCGAGTTGACCCTCCCTGGCGCGCCGCGGGCCTTGCAGGCCCGCCATCCTGCGACTCGAAGGTCCGCTGCAGTTGTGGTTTACACAGTTACTCCAAGTTTGGCCCGACAGGGTGGCCGAGTTGACCCTCCCTGCCGCGCCACGGGCTATTCAGCCCCCTCCTCGGCAATGACTCCACCGACCTAGCCACTGCCCGCCCCATCCACTGTGTCCTATGCTACCTTCATAGGAACACGCGGAGGGACCCAACGCGTCAGGATTCTGGCCAACGGTCAACAAGATCCCATACAGAGAAGTTATTGACCGTTGTTGCCCAGGGTGCACCGGCCCAAAACACTGCTGTACCCCCCGGATAAAACGTATCCATAAGAGTCCAGCAGCATCCGGGCACACGAGGAGGTATCCTGACCTAGCACCCCAAGTTGCTAGCTAGCCTATAAGAAGTATTAGAATAGAATACAATTTTTACTACTGACCCCTTCAAAATAAATAATTTAAGACTTAGAAATACAAATCGACCACTTGAATGAACCCCATCGACATTTATTAGAGGCACTGAGATTTATATACTAGCTGTTAACCAAATCGGAATTTCCATCGAAAACAAAGCTATCAATCCGTTGTAGCTTTGACGTACGGCAGCGACTGATAACACAGTACATTTTTTATTCAGCGAATAAGCTTGTAACATTTTTTATATATTTTTCAATTTATTTCGTGAAAACCTCTAATTTTGTTAATTTTTTTTTCCTTCTAGTTTTCTATGATAAAAATAACGTTTATTGAGCATTGTGTAGTACATAGAAATATTTTCTCTTTTATGTAGTGACTAATTATGAAAATTAGCTACATAAACTTAGTCAGAGGTTTTATGTTTGTGCTGTTTGGGGTGGAGGCTTTGGTTCCGTTGGGACCTAGTGCCCATCAACTATTTCGAGACGTGTCAAAACGTTTGTGAGAGGTGACATGTGAATTGTGAACATAATGCTGGCTTACATCTGAAATATTGAAAGTATTACATACTTTCCCTTCCAGCATTCTGGGCGCTTTTCCCTCCACTAGACATTTATTTGATTTTATAGGTTACCTAGATACATATAGATTTTGTACCTCGTGATTTATATAAATTTATATTTCACTATAGTTCTTTTCAAAATCTTATATGAATAAATGTGCGTATAAGATTCCTGCCGATTCGTCTTTGGCAATTGCGGAATCGACTGTGTAAGTACATATTCAGCTGAGCATGGCTCTTGAATTATATGCGTTTGTAACACCTATCGTAAGTAAATATTTGACTTTGATTTACAAAAACCTGTGTTCTTAATTTTTTTTTTCATGTACCTTTTTTTTACCTATCTACATCATCAATGAATTTACGCATATATTATAAGAAAACAATGACAGTTACATTTCATTATATATAATGTCCCCCAGTTGCCCTAGTGTCTCACCACTATTAACCAGTTGTACCAATAATAGCATTTCCAATATTCAGTTTCATTATCCTGCTAAAATCCTTATTAGAACAATATGCCACATTACGACCAGATACACTGACATATCTTTGGCAGCAATTCACTCGCCTCCTGCCTTCTTTATAGTGGAGTCACCGCTGGAGATTCGGGGTATTCTTCACTGGCTTACACATCTGGAGATGGTTCTTGGTCACCAAGATAGTCCTTCTAGAGGCGTATAGGTATGGCCAAGTCAGGAGCTACAGCCGGGGCAAGATGGTGAATGTGACCCCATCTTGCCTCACCGTGGCGGAGAATTGCTCACTTAGATTTTAGTGGATTAAGTCTGACACATCACAAAAACGATACGTTCTAATTACAACAAAATACATTTATAAGGCGGTTAAAGGAGGTAGATTTTTTAAAAATAATCGTTGTATGTGTCCGTTTTGTTATAAACGTAGAAGCTAACGACAGTAGTATGCAGTCCGTAAGATTGAATTATCGTGATCTCGTGGTTGCTTAGCTACTGTAAATACTGTTTTGAGGCATAACCGTTGATAGCGACGGAATTTATGAGTTGATAAGGGATACCATTCGCTTAATGGATTGCTCCACATTTACGAGGACAGAAAATAAAAGAATTTGGGAAAATGTCGGTTGAGACAGGTTCATTTGGGGATTTTATCGCGGCTTATAGATAATGCGTGGATGAGGGTAGTAAATAATCATAATAACATTGAACCTCTATCAATATTTCCTACGAATCACAAAGTAGATAGTAGCTGGTATGCTTCTTAGCTTGTTCACACATCGTAAAACTATCTGCATTATGTTTATTATGTAGTACAGTCGCCTGCAATTACAGTATACACATTGTAATTTTCATCATTAAATAAATCTTGAAGGCAAAGTATCTAAATATATAAGTATAATTAGGTTTGTCTTTTCATGTTTATGTCAACATCGATAATTAAGAATTTGGAGATGTCAATTTATATTTAAAAATTACAAAGTGTATACATGCCTGTTTCACAATTTATTTTATTTATTTATTTAGTCAATTAGCACGGCTTCCACCAATTACACTAATGATATTATAGACAAAATTATCAATAACAATTATGAATGAAGTGTACAATTTAAAATTTAAATAAGATGACAATTTAAAACAATAGATAGTACATGGTCAGTAGTTGGACTTGGCCATTTATCCTTGAATTCAATGATAAATGACGGATCGAGTTCTCTATTAGGGATTTTGCATCGGCTTTGAAGAAAAATAATATTACCTAATTGTATAGATTAGTTTTCTAACCCCTTTAGCAGTATGAACTCCATAGTGCTTGCTATAAGGGGTTTTGCAACAAGGCTTACACTATTTCTTGCAATGTCTAAAAATATATTTCCTTAAACAATTTTAAAATTAAACAAATGCTGATAATAATTGATACGATCTAACATTTTTGGTAATAACGAATAAAGCAACACATTAGCATAGGCAATATTTTTACAAGCTAGGGTCGAAGCTCTACTATTACTATGAGTTTTTTTAGTTACTAATTTTACTCAGTTGCGCCATAAAGAGTATAAATTTATGCTTTACATGACAATAAGAAAACTTAATACAAAACTGAACTGATTCAAAATATGGAAACACGCTGAAATGGAAAATCATATAGATAAAAACGCAGGCATAAGACATTTTAGTTCATCTTGTTACTACTGCATGTTTATCGTATGATGTGACTTTCAATTATATCTTGTTTCTACATTTTTAAATAGATCAATAAGCTGTTTGGATTTTTTCTACTTTTTTACTCCTAATGCATAATAGCTAGAGAGCTATTACGCATTAGCATTAGGAGGGGGTTTGTCATAATCACGCTTGGCAGGCGCGTCTTGGGGATCGCAGTGTAACATGGCAGTTCTTAAGAGGGCGCTGATAGCAACTTACTGATTTTTTACCCTTTCGACTCCCATAGGAAGTCCTTACTCCGTATGAAAATATGAGAGGGGTAGCAATTCTAGCCCGATACCCCAAGGATAATCCTGTTTGATAAACTCATTAAAAAAACACGTTTCTCGAATTAGATGATTTTAAATTAAGTAAGGCAACAAGCGGAAAGCATTTTTCCCTGCAAACGAATTAACACGGAAGCAGCCACTCAGCAATAAATAATTGGAACAAATCAATAAAGCAGCCGCTCATGAACGAGTGACTCTCTCTGTATCGCTAATCGTGTTAGAACGCATCCCAAACCACCCATGTAGAGATGAGACGTTTTATCGATGTTACAATAGTAAACCGCAATTATTATATTCATATAATATACTGTGCATAAAAGGCTGGACCAGAATAGAAATTTCATCATAGGCAATGAAAACTGTCCTGGAGAATATAGCCTTTGCGTGTATTCTACCTATCTCTACCAAACTAATACTATTTACAACTACAGTGAACTCTAGTCGTAGTACAAATCGTCAGTTTGGTTCCAATCGTAGCAATAACCTACTATTTTTGGAGGAAACCAAAGGTTTATTACACTAACAGGGCATATTTATTAATATACATATCTGTGGTATTCCATGGGGTAGTAGCAAAAAAATCAGTGTACTCTGTTGTATTTTCATCGATAGAAAAGTGAATATTTAATTTTCACCTCACTATGCATGCTTCCACCCCTACATTACATCACAGGTGAGTGGTCGTAAACATGCCTCCGATAAGTAATATTAGCATCCGCTGTCAAACTCTATAGAGTTGTTATAACCGCCATTGTAATAAATATAGGTTGGTAGAGGTTTTGTGGTTTTTTGCTTTTTAAGAGACATTTATTTTACATAAATTTTAAAGTATATTGTTATTGTGCCTGGGATTTTGAGACCCACCATGATATTGTATTTCAGCTTCTAAATGCTGAGCTGGGCATTGAGCGTCTACAAATAATAGTTGTCATTAAAAGATAGAATTTTCTATCCTTATATAATATACAATCATTTCTGATTTATGCATGTTAGGGGTTAGGGCATGTTGCAAATGCATGCCTGGATGACTACCATCTTGAAGTGGAAAACTAGTCATTGAGATCTCAAATTTGTAGTTAACATAGTCAACCATTTATTCATTCGACAGAGTCGACCAGAGTCATTTAATCATAACTCTTGGTTATTTTATGTCACCAGACTGAGGTAGATGATCCTCATTTTCAACTGAATTTCCTTTCCGTATATGGTAACTTATCGGTGAGTCTAATGAGAAGACTTTTCTTACCGCCTGAAAGCAGCTCCTAATGAATTGGTCCTTAAGCGCTTTTTAAACCATTAAGTGATTGATAACGGAGGCCATAGTAGTGCACCCCTTTGATTTTCGGTATCGTCGCAGTTACTATATTACGTAATAACAAATATTTTTAAAATATTTTAAGAAAACATCAAATTAATATTTTAATAAAACACTTAATATTACAAAAATAGATCTAGTGACAATTCCGCCTAATTTTCCTGCTTACAATCTTATTACCAACTAAGACCTATTGTACCCGATTTCTTGCAAATAAATTATCATTATCATTATGTAATCAAAACGTCCTTGCAATTTTTTGAGAATTTAGAATTATGTAATATGTTACTATGTATTGGTATGAGCAAATACTCATATATTATTGGTACGGAGTCACTTATAATTTAGAATCATAAAAGGAATGGATTGAGCCATGTGTTACCTAAGTCTTCGAGCGCTATTTTTTTCCTATTCAACCTAGAATATCTTCGTAAAACTGATTAATTTACAAAATTTACCCAATCACTGTTTTATTTCTTCATAAGGAATCAACGTTATATTTTCACACATGGGATTAAACATCTATTTGTATATAAAACTATAAGTTTTATTATCTAACCATAGTAAGTGAAAGCAATAAGATAGTAAGAAATGTAAGAAAGTACATCAATAGCTAGCCTATCAGCAATAAAAACATATCTTGTATTTGGTTACCCACAAAAATGACTTATCATCTAGTATATTTCTCGACGCGATTCGCATTATTATAATTATCATATTAAAACATAAAGAAATGCAAATTTTCAAATTATAATACCAGTGAATTCATTAAAACCCCATCCCAATTCATACCACGTTGTCGTAGAGCTGTTAGCAGCGAACCTAGCAAAAATAACATCACGGAGTAACACATAAAGCTCTGAGGTTTATGCCCGTATTACTACAAACCGCAAAGTTGAGGTATATATCACAAGAGGTTAGCGATTTGATACAAGGAACTAATAAACGTACCGGCGAGACTACGCGGGGAATTTTTATACTGAGAATTTCATCAGAATTTTAGTTTTAATGCAGAGCATTTTTTGGTAATTAAGGTTCCCGTTAAGTTCAAAATGTCTTAATTAAATATTGTGGCAAAGCTAAATAATTCATTGTATATATACGTTACCAATTTCAATTTGTTAAGCACTTATTGGCAAAGCTTCAAGTATATAATTTGTTTTCCATTTGATGAGTAACACAAGTTTCAATCATTTAATTCCTTTTTAGCAGCAAGAAAAATAGAAAAATTATAAAACAGTAGAGGGTTTTTTTTTAATTGTAATAACAAATATATATATATATATATATATATATATATATAATATACTCGTATGTATGAGAAAAGAGTATCTAATTTGTTTCTAAACACTTTTGATAAACAGTTGTATATATAACTTTAGTTTCAAGCTTATCGGAAAGTGATCAAAACAGAGACCAATGAGTTTTTATTAAATAATGTCCTTACTATAGCTAGGATTCTAACGGATCCTGAGCTGTACAAAAGTTTATAACTTGGATCATTTAGAAGATAGCCCCTTCTGTAATTGGAAACATTCAGATATGCAAAGCCCAGGGTTGAGTCAGAAATGGGCCTGCTGAAAAATTTATGCGTACCCGTTTGACGTGACCCATGCCTTTAGGCAGCTATTTTTTTCCAAAATTAACGACCAACCCTGGCCAATAAAAGTTATTTTATCCATTATTTTTGTTTTATTATTAAATATACATAAATTGATACATTTAGTTGGCTAAAAGAAAACAATTGAAAGGGCAGCGGTGTACATAAAAATATGCTCGTAAATTTTAAACTCATTGTAGTAAAATATTTGACAAAATGGAGAATTGACGTATATATCGAACGGAAAAAATAACTACCCCTTCTCGATCTCTTACTTGTCCATTATAAACGACACTACATATTATATTTATTTAAGTCGAATAAAAACAATCAGGCCACGTAAAGTTTAATTCATTAAAAATTACATTATTTCCCAAAATAGTTTTAACTTAAACTTTCTCAGAAAACTTGATAAAATTTAAAACATTTTTGAAGTAACACGGTTAAGACCGTCATCCAAAATCCAAAACATCCGGTTCAAGCTCCAAACCCTAAAAGCAAGCTTGGAAGTAATCATGCATCAAACTATACGGGCCAAAGGTCGCTTATACTTAATCGGGGGTAATCCATTTGGCAGACAAGTTTTACACACCAACAAATATAATTTGAACTACCTCAGTCCTCACGACAGATGACCATCCAGGTTTGGTAGAGGAATATAAAGCTCTTCCCTGAGGTCTGAGTTGCCTGGACAAGTTATATCAGGTCGTAAATTTATCCGGTATCTGTCGAGACGTCAGCCTTCCGATGCGGTTACTGCAAAATTTTCGGAACGACATATTGTACTTTTGGCTCTGACAGTGAAGCTGACTCACTTTTACAAAGTAGATTTTATTGCATCATATAAAATAGTCTGCGCATTTTTATGATTGCTTAAATTGATTTAATTTTTACTTTGTATGCTATCTATTAATCTTTATTGAACTTAGGTACATATCAACTGCTAACGATGAATAACTTAGCAAAAAAATCAACTATCTGAACTATCAGATTTCGCAATGCAAGATTGATGTTATGTTACTGACAATTGTACTTACTATTACTAATAATTAGCTATGCATATCACATTTTGAATAAAACAAGAACCTTATTGTATGCGTAGTCAGTAGGTCAATGATCTGGCTGAAAAAATTCAGATAAAGAACAGAAATAGAGAATTTACTTCACATTATCCACGTCACCATAATCGCTCACTTAACCCTCCACAGAGCGGCGTGTATGACTGAGGCACGACTCAACGAAGTCATTTGAGGGGTTTCAAACCACACGGTGTGAAAATTAGTGTGTGTCACCGCACTAGACAAAGTCCCAAGTGGTGCTTATCTCCGCAGCGCAAGGTAAAAATTGTGTTGATATACAAAAGAATAATGCGGGCAGTTGGATTGAATTGGCCTTTGAAATGCATATGACTTTTACTTTATAGTAATAGTAGATATAGTATAAATATAACAATATATTAGGTTATGACAACTAATGATACGTTTAATCATTTATAAAGAATATTTTATTAGTATTTTCCTTCAGGTGACCAGAGAGGTACCGTGGGTGTATGCGCTCTTTGCCACTGATATCAAACTAGATGGAATTAATTACACAGGTATGTCCTTCATAATTATGCGTAGGTATATCCAGGCAGTTAGTGTAATAATTTACCAATGATTACTAATTAAGAGGAAATAATCAGGGCTATTAATGTACATACGTAGTAAAGAGAATAGTTTTGCTGCCACTTATTAAGGTAAGGGGAAACTATTTTGTTGTACTCAGGGTATGGTAGGTAATGTAAAAAGTTTTCTTCCAGTTGCGTTATCACACAAATATTGTAGATGCAACGTTGCTGGTTGCTCACCTTTGAGTATCACGTTTGGCACTTTCTTATGAGTAGCTAAGCCACCGTCTATAAATTTTATAATAGGCTTATGTTATAAATTATAAAAATGTTAGACATATGTATACAAAAAAATGGCCTAGAATTTCATGCTCGTTCTTTTGCAGTGACTTCATAGTCAAACACACTTTTATTAATAAAGCTTGTTTACACGTCGAGAATAAATTCTAGTTTAATTAAAATTTTTAAAATTTGTTTACCTCTAAAGCATATGGTATACCTACACGCAATGTTATGCTGAGTAAATATAAATTATAAAAAATATTACTTTATCAAGTAATGTCAACATAATAAATATAATATGAATCAATGAATTCAACATGTCAAAAAATTTTATTAAAAATAATGAATAATAATCGAGATTGTGATAATGTGTTCAGCTTTTTGCTAATTGTGGCAATAGAATATTTTATTAGTTAAATTTTGTAAAATACCTTCATAAAAGCGTCGTAGACGCCAAATTTACTGTACACTCTTGATTGACTTTTTAAGTTATACAACGTGTCCAATAAATGGTTTTACCTATATGTTTCTTTAATAACTGAGAAATAGACAAAAGGAGGAGCGCGAATTTAGGTGCGATGAGGCCCTGCACCGTACAATAGTTCAAGCGTGGTAGCCAAGCGCGTAATTCGTGGAGTGAAACACCGAATATACTTCCGCTATGAAAAAAATTATAAAGGTCTTCCACATGCTGTCAGAGTCCAAACATGACTATGCTATTTGATTCAGTATTTCCAGTATTTTGGTTGCGTCGCCACCTAATGCCAAAGTAAATCCGCAAATATTAGTAACACTCTGTACATGTACAGTACTCGGAACTCGTAGCTTCATATATACATCAGCTGTGTTGCTTCAAGTCTGTCAAATTAAAATTTATATTTTACGTTGCCGACACCTAAATTTTCCTTGTTTTGCCTTTATAAAATATGTGTCACACATACCCACACTAAGAGCTTTTAAGCTTCTCTCCACTAAATATTGGGTAATGACTCACTTTAGAAGTTTGAGCGGCTTAAACCGTAATACTTCACCGTATGTTTTAAGCAGGTAGTGTTAAAGTTTGAATATACCACTATGTCACGGGCGAGTTAAAAGCTGTACCGTGGTGTATAGCTGCCCTACTTTTACAGCGAAAGTAAGGCATGTAGGGTAATTGCAGAAAAAAAATGAAAACTGACTGCAAATGGGAACTGGCCAAGTCATACCTTAGGATAAAATGATAAATTTAGATGTTATAATAGTACATTGTGTGGGCGACAATGGGCGACGTTGTTTATTACAACCGAGACGGCCTGCGATCAAAGATTGAAGGCCTAAATGGAGTAGAGATTGTAATAAACAACGCGCACGAGTTTCATATGACGTTTTTCAACATACTTGCGAAGGACGAATAAGAAAATTTCGATACGAAAATGTTTTCTTGATCTTTTTGTTAGCAATAATCGTCTGAATAAGAAGGTTTATAATAAATTCTTCTAAAGTTCTACTTCAGCAGGTAAAAAAACTCTTTGGTTTGTTTTATATGAAAAACGAACGAAACAAACTACAATCTCCTTGGTGAGAATTGTGGAAACGTTGTTTTTTTTCTATTTAAAACACTTGTGCGATAAAGTAAACAAAAAGCGCGAGTGCGGAATAGACTATATTATGACACTAAAACCCAGCACTATCGCACGATAGTGCTTGTCATCATAATTATTTAGAATTAAAAAACTACACTATACATACAAACATGATCAACGTCACAGTTTTTTATGATCATTAAATTTTACCGAATTTAGTTAAATAAGTGAAAACGTGTTTGATTTCGAATTAACGGCAGAGTCACGTTACAAAACGCAAATTCGAAATACTATGTAATAGAAATGATTTTCCTGGAGAAAACTTTAGTGCCATTTACGCCGTACAGTTATTTTAATTTAAAACTAGCAGACCCGGTGAACTTCGTAACGCCATATTCATTTGTTAACATTTTTCTATATCATTTTTTTCAAACAAACCTTTTTTGAGTACATAATTGTTTTTTCATTGAAGCGCTCGTAGCGGAGTTTGCTTAGCCATTCTGAATCGATCAGCAAAATTAAGCAACGTCCGCCTCGGTCATGACTTGGTTGGGTGACCGCTGGTTAGACATTACTACTGAGCGCTTCCGTGCTTCGGAGGGCACGTTAAGCCGTTGGTCCCGGTTGTTGTCTTAGGATGACAGTCGTTACAGCATGGTGGTAGGGCATTTTGCGAATGCCCACCTGGCTAGCTACCACCCTCAAGTTGAAAATCTGTCGCCAAGCACCTAACGGTGTGTTGCGGCAGCTGTCCTTGAGAGCCAGTAATTCTAGGTTAGCCTGAACTACATCTTCGACCACATCATCACTTACCATCAGGTGAGATAGTGGTCAAAGGCAAAACTATCAGGCATAAAAAAAAACAAAAAAAAACATATAATAAAGACATATCCAGTTTAGTTTGGTCGTTTGGAAGTATATAGATGTAGTGAAGTATTGAATGTTGTAAAAGACAACAGGGGAAAAATTTCACCTAATGAGCACTCCTGATGGTATTCTGCTATATTATTACATAAAGTAAATGGGGTACTGCTGCACTTTAGTAATGGTAGTATGCCTGTTACGCTAGGTAGATAAGGAGCCTTGTTGTGCGCCTATAAACAAAAACATTCCTAAGGCACACAATCAAACACCGAGCTCGCCGGCGAGCTCGAGGCAAAAACAAGGTCACGATAAATTGCTCTCCAAATAGTCAAAGAGTATTATTCAGTAGGGCCCAATTGTGCAACACTGCAGTTGCACAGAGGCATTTTGCTCCGATCCCCCCCATGTCTCTCGACAGCGAGACAAGCCGAGGTCCGAACCACAGTGGTGCCCTTGAGCTCGCTGTCAACCCCTCCTATAATAGCGGTACGTTTTCGGCGTCCGCAGGAGACGGAGGTAGAAAGCGCTTTTCGCCTTCTACGCCCGTCTCGGGAGAAGTGCCTTCGGCACTTCTCCCTCCCGGGCTATTGTAGGGCCAGGCCCTCGCCCAAAACCCGGTGGAGCTGGACGACCGCACAGGCGGTAGCCAGCATCTATGTCCTCCCTAAAAAAAAAAAAAAAAACATTCCTAAGGAAGGTTACGGCAGTAACGGCTGCTGAAGAACTGTCGATCTATATTGCAATCCCCAAGACGCCTGCCAAGCGTGGGTATTATGGTTTACTCCCTCCTTCCCTTATTGGGAGAGGCATTTGTTCAATGGTGGAAGTAATGGCTATTAAATTAATAGGCCTGCATTGTAGCGAAAACATATATTTATCGTATAATCTTGTATTGTCCTTTATGTTAGTAGAGAGGATATATTGCACCAACAGCAATTTTGTGGGATAAGGGTAGGCAGATAAAGACTTTTAAAATGTTTAATTCTTCATAACCGCAGGTAACAAAGTTTTAATTTTATAAAAGTTACTTCAATGTTTTCACATTGTTGCCCCGTTTCTGTGGCCTCCTGAGAATTTAGGCAAGTGAAAAACTTTTCAAAAGTTTGGGGTTTACGCACGTTGTTTGTATTTGACCCTCGATTACAAAAGGTTACTTTTGATGTGTTGTTTTGTTTGTGACCATCTGTGTAAAGAATAAGCATTCTTTTTTCAAAAATGTGTCTCTGCTGATGTTAAAGTTCGGTACTACCTTCGATATTGTACGCACGCGGCATGACAATAAATCTCCTATAACCACTGTCAATCGGTTCGTCGTAGATTCAATACGTTTTAGTCATTTTATTTGCAGCATGATGTGTTTTGGTGCCAATATCTATTTTTGAAAGCCAATTTTCTTTATAAATTTAGTGAGAGTTATTAAAATAGTTCACTAGGATAGATTGGGAATAAAAGTTATATTTTTTAAACATCGGAAGATAACCCTGAATCTATTGCTAAATTGAATTTTGCTTGTCTCAGTCCTAAATTAACTTTTGTGTCATAATCCGATTCGAAATTATATACTTCCCTTGGTCAACACTCTTCGTGTGCTCACATCTTGCATTCTATAAATTAAACCCATGTTTTACCTTATACTGGCACTGTAGGGTTTTATGAAAACGAGACAAAAACATTCTACTTCATAGCTTTTAAAATCATCACCATAGTGTGCTTATACTTCTAGTTTTCCTAAAATTTGTTGGTGGTTTGCTGGATGGATAATGTAGTCAATTGTTCCATTGGCTAAGAATTCACTTTTTATCAAAACTATAGTAGGTAAATAGTTTGTGCAACGATTGATAAAAAATAAATTAGGCACACTCATATTTAGTTCGTTATGTTAATGTATTGTTTGACATTCTTGTGGTTACTATGAATCAGGAAAATAATGTAAAAGTGACATGCGTTACGTCACGCATTGGTACAGTTGGAGATCTTGAAATGATATCATTATTTAGTACATTATGCAAAGAGAGATAGTAGACTATTGTTGATAAAGGAATACTGCCGGTAAAAAATACTATAACTAGCTGGTACTGCTACTATCACTGTGGTATTTATATATTATGTTATACCTATTTGAAGTCCTCTACTTCATAATAATATGCCAGAAATGATAATATCTAATTAAACACTTTATTACATAGAAAAGTTAAAAGTTATAGATTGATCTTCAAAACAGTTGTGGTCTGTTGTTTTAAATGTTTTGCAAATATTTTAAAACTAATGAAACGTTTTACGACACTCTGGTAAAACAATGGTGAATTATTGTTAGATTTATTACATATTCGTAAACGTTTTAATACAATTTACAGTTTCGTCGACAAAACGTACTTTTGCTTATGCTTAAGCATACATATTTTCACTACAAAATTAAGTAAAAAAAAGCATAATTTATCCTTTCATCTTTCATACTCCATAGTGCATGTGCTCACATGACATTTCATCAGCCCACAATTTTGATTTACATTTATTATCAGTATTTATTATAAGTAGTAAAACAAAGTTAAACATAATCATATCGCGCCCGTATCCGTGCCTGCGTTACCTTTGCATATGGAGCAGTACCTGTTCCACGAATAGTAAAAAATTAACTACCCTCCCCTCCCTCCCATATTCGTGCCAAACGATTCAAATTTTAAACCCATAAAATGAGGAATATTTCCTCACAATTAAACATAAAAAAGTCGAAAATGGGGACTTTGCAACTTTTATTTTGAAGGGTATTGGTTGGTATTGGGAGAAAGGCCTACTACCCCATCATCTCCAAATACCCCTCTCAATAATTTATGTACTCATTTAATAATAATTACAAAAATATTACCGGTTGCGATTGACCAGGGATAAAAATATCCAATAACAGTCCGTATTGAATATATCGTCTCTATATTTCTAGATATGCGCTGTACAGTTACACTGCAGTTTCGGAACAATTTTGATAATGGAGATACCAGATTGTAAAATCATCATCAATTATTATCTACTCCATTGATGCCGAGAATTATACTGAAAATAGCGTAAGTAATCAGAGCACACATCTTAGTAAAAATGCCAACCTTATAAAAATGCAAACCGCAATCTGTGATGGCAAAAGTACCCACCCAAGCAGTTAGGGGGTGGAATGCACATTAGAGACTGGAAACAAGGCTTCGCAATTTCCAAAATGGCAAACTTGAGACCGGTTACTGAAGAGTTTATTTTATATGCGTTTACGGAGAGTAGGATATCATTTTGATGTTGCTTTTAAGGTTGTGAAATATATACGTGTAACAAAGTCTATAGTTCTCAGGATTTAAGTTCAAAGCTAAATATATAGCAAAATATAAGACCGGGACTATTAGTTGTCTATAGTATTAGTAAAAGAAATACTGGTTTATTATGTCGATATCATTTATGAAAATATTACTTACATTGATTTAATTTTAACAAAAAATGATAGAAAATTGCCAGTACACTAACCCTACCGTACACACTAAAAAAGGGTTTACATATTATTTTTATTGCTGCTTAGAATTTTTATTTTTTTTATTTTTATTTGCTTCTTTTTTTGTTAAAAATTGCAAAATCTGTTTTGACATTGACTGTATTTGACGGATATAGGTAAGTTCTTTATCTCTGTTTAATAAAAAAATTATACATTTGGTCAACAGTATAACAGATAAGAAAAAGTCGACCGTTTTTGTGGTATCTGGATACAGCGTTCAAGTAACTTGGATCCTCGAGCAAGAATCCCTCGTAATGAGAATCCAAGTTACTTTTGTAGAAATCCAAAAATAGTAGGTGAAACTTTTCCTGTTAAATTTTCTGTCGAGAACCTAAAAACATATTTTTATCAAAACAGAGGTTAGTTGAGCGTTAAAAAGTTATTAATAAATATCATGACGATCGGATAAAGTGTATAAAAATTATAAAAAATTAGGACAATCATGCGAAAAAGTACTTCAGAATTTTAGCCCAATAAATTACCTACCTGATTCTGCCAAACCAGGAGCTATATTTTCGTAGAATAACATGAATGACAACGCTGTAGCATAGGCTAAAGGCTTATTTTGGAGATAACCTTGTTAAAATATAAAAATACGATGGCTAAAATACACAGCTGCTACGAGACAAAAATATTCAGTCAAGTATCAGATCCGACTGACCAGTTTACAACTCTCCGGCATGGGAGCAACTTCGAACCAACAGATTAAATTTAGAGTTTCACTTACTATACTGCTTAATTAGAGTGATGTCTATTATCCACCGAATCAGTTGTTTAAATATTAAACAAACGGTATATTTTGTTGACATGACCTTAAATATCAACCTTGACCTTAACGTAAGCCTGTATAAAATCACATCCCTCAAAAGAGTCCCATTTTAACTTGCAAGCCACGGGTCCATTAAGTCGAGAGCACTGCCTGAGGGCCTCACGACCCCTACTAATTAATAAAAGTGTCACAAAAAGTACCGTCATTAATTTCGTAGATGTGAGCAATGTCAATTTTATGTTGCCTGCGTAGACAATTGGTGTGAATAAAGACAGAATGTGTGAAATGATAGATTTTGCAGTGGTGTCTTAGCTTAGGAAGTCTGAAATACACACATAAGGTTTTTGCCTTTATTACCAGATTTGCTAGCTATCGTGCATAATTGTAGAATAATGACCCTTGTTAACCCTAAAACTCTCCAAATTATTCAAAATAACTTATTTTTTTTTATGACTGGTGTCAAAAAAACATAGTACTCTCCGAAACTCGCTTATCTTATAGTTGAGTACAAAACAAGAATAAATATTAGCGCACACTTTAAAAAAATATGCCAAGGATAAATTATTATTTTATAAGTACTTATTTGCTTGCTAGCTAAGTACATATAATAAAGCTTTTACCAAAGCAACTATACAGTATTTCAACTTCATATTATAAACGGACGAAACGCGAGTTATACCTACGCGCCTCGATCTCGGTCTGCGCTCGGTACGCAGTCAGTCGCGACTGCGTTGCAGTGACGAATGGACGGTGTGTTATTTTTTTAACAATAACCGCGCGAAATTTTGACTAGAAATAAGTTCATGTACATATATAATATGACGAATAGGATATATTGTGCGGTTTTTGGTTGCATGAATTCGTCAATAACGCATCCAGAGATAACTTTTTTAGATTACCTGGAAACTCTGAAAAGTAAAACTATGAATTAAATTTACTTATTAGTAGGTAAGTTGCCTACATAATGGGTGTCTTTTTAATGGATAAGTATTTCCTTTTATCTCCCAAAAAAAGCTTACTGCATTAATAAAATAAGTGAATAGATTAAAGGCAATGTAATGCTATCCATACAGTATTTCAACTTCACAGAAACGGACGAAACGCGAGTTATACCTACGCGCCTCGATCTGGGCCTGCGCTCGGCACCGCAGACAGTCTTAAGTGTCGCGACTGTGCCGCAGAGACGAGCGAATGGTTGGTTTTTATTTAACAATAACCGCGCGATTTTTTCACCAAAAATAAGTTCAAGTACATATTTACATATTAAATATGACGAGCAAGATATATTGTGCAGTTTTTGGTTACATGAATTTGTCAAAAACGCATCCAGAGATAACTTTTTTTAGATAACCTGGAAACTGAAAGATAATACTGCCTACATATATGTAGTTGTTGGTACATAATGTGTGTCTTTTTAATGGACAAGTATTTCTTTTTATCCCCGAAAAAATATGTCTCAATTAAAAAAATAAAGTAAATAGATTTAAGGAAAGTGATTGACACGAGTGAAATAGGTAGTTAAATAAAAAGCTTAAGCAAGTTATATAATATTATAGGCAATTTTTAGAATGCTGATTTTTAATACTCTAAAATTTAATAATAAAACATATCGTACGTCTCACAAATATTTTTCGGTCGCAAATTTTTAAGAACGATTTTTTATTCAAACCTAAACATGGTTTTTTGATTAAATCTACCTACTAGTCAAAAAAACAACACGCATTTTTAGTGAACACTTCCTGTTCAATTCACAGAGTATTTTATTTGTTCATATAAAAAAAAGTATATTTACAATCTTGCAAATGTAATTAAAATGCTGGAGGTGGGCAGCCCTATTGCATGTTTACGTGCCCCGCAGCTGTAGGTACTTATTTCAACGACAGAGCCGAGTTGAAATACTGATAACATTACCGTGACGTGGGGCTGCCGATTTCATTACTTAGTCAAAAGCCCAAACGTCAACCTCAACCTTTCTTCCAAATAAAATAACCTACAACTCCCATTTCTACTTTCAACTTTTGACTCTGGAGTGACATCAACTGCCTAATTAATAAAGTAACAAAAGTTGTCACATAAATCCTGTAAATGTCACGGTAGGCTTACAAAACGTTTTTATGTTGCGTTAAACGTTGAAAAAGAACAGACTTTGTAGGAAGTTCTTTAAAACATATTTCCAGAAGTTATAAAAATGGTCCAAAATTGTGGAAATTAAATATGAATGTTATATAACTTTTGTTACAAGTACATACAAAGATTAAGAGAACGATTAAATGCAACATTTAAAAACCCGGCTGAATTTCTTAAGTCCTTAAAAACCTCGAAACGATATACATATCAGTTCAGATACTAAGAATCTGGAAATGATACTGGTATTAGTATATCTGGCATTCAGTTTATGCGTTAAATGCTCGTAGCAGTGCGATTCAAGGATAACTTTAACCTATATAAAAATTATAGACCTTTTTCATCCTATGGTGCTGAAAAACACTGCAACATAACTGTGGTTAAGTGGTTCGTCTAAGGAATTTACTCAGTAATATTCAATACTATAAATGTCAAATTAACGTTTACTTTTTGAAGATTTTTTAAGTAATATAAATATTAGTTTTTTAGGGTTCCGTACCCAAAGGGTAAAAACGGGACCCTATTACTGAGATTTCTCTGTCTGTCCGTCCGCCCGTCCGTCCGTCCGTCCGTCACCAGGCTGTATCTCAAGAACGGTGATAGCTAGACAGTTGAAATTTTCACAGATGATGTATTTCTGTTGCCGCTATAACAACAAATAGAAAAAGTTGGCCAGGTACGAGTAGGACTCGAGCACGTTACAACAAAAAAAGGTTAAAATATTAAGTCTAATGTTGTATAGCTATTGGTACATTTGGTACGGAACCCTTCTTGCGCGAGTCCGACTCGCACTTGGCCGTATTTTTATATATAAATATTTTATTCTTGAAGCCAATAAGAGTTGGGACCTTGAAGTTAGCAAGTCATAATATATGATTTTCCATACCTAAACAGATTTGTATTATCTTTTTTGAAGCAGTGATAGCTCAGTGGCATTGGCTATGGACTGCCGCGCAGCAGGTCCATGGTTCGAATCCCGCCGCTGGCTTGAGCTTCACCGCATGGTAGAAGGGCATTTTTGCGAATGCCTGCCTGGCTAGCGACCACCCTCAAGTGGAAAATCTGTCGCCAAGCAAATAACGGTGTGTTCCGGCAGCTGTCCTTGAGTGCCAGTAATTCTAGGTTAAGCCTGTTAACACCTTCGACCACATCGTCACTTACCATCAGGTGAGATTGTGGTCAAAGGCTTACCTAACAGCAATAAAAAAAAAATAACGTTTGTATAAATGTCTTCGTATTATCATGTAATTAATTTGCTAGTTAACATTGCAAATCTTATAGCCCATTATCGTAATGCCCGATTATTGTAACGTAATGATACTTGAAAATGATTCCCGTATACATTTGTATTGTATTATTATGTTACGACGTATTTATTACGGTGTCTATTGAATACAATAACAATCAAATGTAATGTTAATTGTGTTCCGGCAGCAGTCCTTGAAAGCCAGTGAAATTACAGGCACTGAGACTTAGTGACTATGTCTCAAGGTGACGGACGAAGTGCAATTTGTGACTTATGACGAAATGCATCTGTTATAGGCAGAGGTTAGTCTGCTTAACATCAGGTGGGCTTCGAGCTTGTTCCGTCACAATAACATAAAAGAAATATATAACAATCCATTTTGACCAAATTATCAGTAAAAGAGACCTATAGGTCTCTAAGTTCTAAGGTTTGATTTTTTTAACAATTTATATTGTATTCATATTAGATTTCAGAAGCATTGTTCCGTAGTGATCGAGTATGATGACTATTAGACACTCATGTTTACTTTCAGTAAAATTTCTTACAGTGAGTTCAACCAGAAAACTAAAATATAGAGCGTTACTGAGCCTTCCCTAAATACACCTTGGTGTATGGATGAAAAGGAATGGTTGCCCTTAGTGTATATACTTGTTTCAATTGGACCATATAAAGGCGGGATTTACTAGAGCTATCTGAATGACTAAGCAAACCTGAATAGTGAAGACGACTCGTCGAATATCTTGGATCCTTTAGGGAATGGTCATTTGTCTTGATGCTGTCAGGATTCGCATATCCCCTTATTATTATTACTAACGAGTAAACTTACTGAATAGAGTCTCGTTTTTCAAGACAGATTTTTAAGTGAATTAACGCACTATTATTTAGTGATAGTGGTCTCTCTATGTGTGGTCTCGCAATAAATTCAACTAAATAATATATACTTAGGCAAACAAAACTTTTTTTATTGTATCGTTAATGTTTATTTATTAATAAAATACTACACTTCTAAAATTAAACAACTTTAAACGGTAATAACAAATACTCTTAAAAGTATCTTAAACAAACATTAAATAATATTTAAATAAAACACTTAAAAAAGTATAAAATTATATAAAGTGACAATTCCGCCTAATTTTACTGTTATCTACGTGTATGTCTCGATCGTGCGTTTGTTGAGTCAAGGCCTCCTGAAGATGCTTCGTTTAGAAGTGAAACTAGTCGGGTATTCTTCCGGTTAGGCTGCGTGATGTTTGTGACGTCACGTAGATAACAGGAAAATTAGGCGGAATTGTTACTATATATATCATTTTAAGTGTTTTATTTAAATATTATTTAATGTTTTTTTAAGATATTTTTTAAGAGTATTTGTTATTATTAAATATGGATTTACGCAAAGTAACGCCTGACTCTATTCATTAACTTTAAACGGTTTAAATCGTGTATATTTATCATAATTTTTGTCCCGACGTTTCAAACATTTTGCAGTGATCGTGGTCACAATTAGTCACTCAATTACCAAACACTTTGCAGTGATCGTGGTTACAATTAGTGACCACGATCATTGCAAAGTGTTTGAAACGTCGAGACAAAAAAATATAAATATACGCAATTTAAACCGTTAAAAGTTTTTTAATTAATGTGTAATAATCGCGAAAACCTAAGACAACAAAACACTACAAATTATGTACACCACTAAAACGAAAGGATTTAGGCAACCTAGAAGCCATTGCAGGCCCGCAGGTAGTCCAAATGCTCCAGCCCAATACTTGTTGCGTACCCAGCATGCTGTCAGTATATCGCAGTTGGATTACAAAGCTCGTGAAAGTGCCAGCATTTTAAGCACGCGTTGCATCGACAAAACGCTGTGATGAGCAGCTTATTATATTAAATAATTAATATTTACAGAGTTCAAATAGCAATTGATATAAATTTTTGAGTAAGATATGACTATAATATTCCTAATCCATGCTCGTTGGTTTAATAAATTAGTGATTTCCTAAAGATATCCACTACTGTCAGATGTACTGTATTATATTTATATTGTAATTACTAAACCCATCAAATCCAAAGGCTCTCCACCATAATAAGCCATCTCTTATACATTGAATAATTTCTTAGCAATTCCTATATTATTTTGCATATAACACGATACATGAAAATTAGATTAATATTAAACTTTAGTAAAATTTACGTTATAAATTACGACATTTTCATTCTGAAAACTTGCGCTTTATCAAATTCGCTGAGTAATAAATTTTGCGAATCGAAATTGTTAATTACCCTTAACATTAATGAGAAGGGGGAATCCTGGTAATCAGCTTCCCGGTAATTGTTCAACCCTCCCCTTTACCCCTTAATTACCGTACTTTGCTGCATGCCTGTAATTTACACCTACAGTTTTAAACTTTATACAACTTTTATGTCTCATTTTGTGTAAATGTTTCTATTGCTTAGTCGAAGTATTATTCGAAACGCAGGTCTTTGATGATTGTGAGATCCAAAATGTAGGCAGTTAAGTACACATGCTTTATCGCTTTTGATTTGAGAATTAGTGTCAATTTTTCGTGTTTATGGAATTTATGACACCACACACAAGGACACGTATGGTTTCTTGAAATGTAATTGAACACTAATGCACGTGATAACATAAATCACCCTCACAACCGTCTAAAACAATAAAAAACACGTTTTCCCATAATACATAATAATATTATCATTTGCTTAATAATTCTAAAAAAAACCTTTAAAAGGTAGATCATGACACGTAGTTTGAAATCTCGCATCTTGAATGAACAATATTCACCTGACCTAGCTACACTTTTAAAAACATGACTACTGTTGTGGGTATCTAATATATTCATACTATTTCATGTAACTTGTGGGTAGCTATAATAAAGAGAGTTGTCAACCGGATTCCTTGTTTCATTGCACGTTACATGGTGACAGCGGTGTAAAAATATAATTCTAAGCGTTTAAAAGTATAATCCTGTCTATAATATTGTTAAGAAGTGTTACGTAGTGCGGATTTGTTGTGTTTTATAATGGAACACGCGCGACCACCGCCTGAATTGAATCTGGAAGGCAGCTCCGTCAGCCGGGCTGACGCATGGAAGCGTTGGAGAACGCAGTTCAATCTATTCTTAAAAGCATCCGGGGTGCATAAAGAAGAGGATGGAGTACAAGCTAGTCTGTTGATTAACTTAATCGGACCGGAGGGTTTCGATGTTTATCAAACATTTACATTTGAGGCCGACAGTGAGAGAGATGACGTCACGGCGGTGTTGAAAAAGTTTGATGAATACTTCGGTGTAAAAACCAATATAACACTGGCTAGATACACTTTTTTCACACGAAACCAGGATGCCGGCGAGTCTATTAACCAGTACGTCACCGCACTGAGGCTATTGACAAAAAATTGTGAGCTTAAAACTTTAGAGGAAGAACTCATTCACGATCGTATTGTTTGCGGAACGAACAGTACTGTCGTTCGAGATCCTCTGTTAAGAACGGAAGATTTAACCTTGGAAAAAGCGATGAAAATATGTCAACTAGAGGAATTATCACACGACAGTAGTCGTGTACTGGAGTCCCGCGGTACGGGTACGGGGCCATTGCACGTGGACACAGTGGGCGTTCGTGGTGGAGGCGGTGCAGCCCGGGGCCGAGGTCGGGGCCGTGGCGGCAGGCGTGGTGCTGGCGGTGCGCGGCGCCGCGACGGGGCCAGCGCCGGCCGCGGCAGCCCCGTGCTCCACGCCAATTCAAGAGCGAGGGAGCCACTCGACAACTCCTGTCAAAGGTGTGGAGGTCGATGCAGTGCTGCTACTGACTGCCCGGCTATATCTGTGCAGTGTTATGTGTGTGAAAATTATGGTCATTTTGCTAGGATGTGTAAGGTAAACAGGAGTGTGAAAAAACTGCACGACATCGGTATTTGTGAAAAACAATCGGACGAGGATGACTGTGAGTCGTTTTTTATATCTGTTTTGCATAACGTTTCTGAGGCACACTGGTCTTCAGAGGACTGGGCTGAGGTTCTACGTGGAGAGTATGGCTTTGAAAAGTTTAAATTGGACTCTGGGGCTGATATTAATGTATTGTCGTATACACGTTTTATGCAATTGGGCTATGATTCTAAAATTATTAATACGAATCATAATATAAAGCTTCAATCATACAGTGGTGATTTTATTCCGATTCGAGGTATTTGTAATTTAAAGTGGTGGTACAAAAACGTGCAGTATGATTTAAAGTTTGCCATCGCTTCTATTCAATGTCAAAGCGTGCTGGGACTTCGAACATGTTTAACTTTAGGATTAATAAGCAGAGTTCACGATTTACATTTGGCAGAAAATAAGGATTTGTTAAGTGGGCTAGGCTGTTTATCGGCGGAATATCATATTGTGGTCGACAGGAATGTGGCGCCAGTGGTATGTGCTCCGAGGAAAGTACCATTAGGGTTACGCGAACAATTACACAACGAATTAAATCGGATGATTCAATTAGAAAAGTGAATCATTTTTTTTTTTTTTATGCTTGATAGGTTAGCCTTTAACCACTGTCTCACCTGATGGTAAGTGATGATGTGGTCGAGGATGTTGTTCAGACTAACCTAGAGTTACTGGCTCTCAAGGACAGCTGCCGGAACACACCGTTAGGTGCTTGGCGACAGATTTTCAACTTGAGGTTGGTAGCTAGTAGGCGGGCATTTGCAAAGTGCCCTACCACCATGCTGTAACGACTATCATCCTACCCCGTGGGTTAATGCACTTGTCGTAGTCGCTAAGAAAAACGGTAGTTTACGTGTTTGTTTAGATCCGAGGCCCCTGAATAAGGCCATTCAACGTACACATTTTCAGTTGCCCACGATAAATGAATTAGCCACCAAACTTCATGGCGCTAAAGTATTTTCAGTTTTAGATGCAAATTCTGGGTTTTGGTCAGTCAAATTAGATAACGAGAGTGCTGATATTTATATGATGACAAAATAAAATGTGTATTAAACCAACTTAAAATGGTTATAGGTAATGTACCAATGTCGCAAAACAAACTAACTATTGTTAAGAAGGAAACTGCTAAAGACAATACATCAAATCGATTAATGTTGTATATAAATGAAGGTTGGCCGCCTAAAAATGATTTGCAAAATGATTTGAGATACTTTAGGTCGATGAGCGATGAGTTATATTGTGTAGACGCGACGGTGTGATTTTCAAAAATAAACAGGTACTAATTCCTGCTTCTTTACAAAATGATATGTTAAAAATTATTCACGACGGCCATTTAGGGATCGATCGTTGTAAAAGACGCGCACGTGAAGTGATATTTTGGCCAGGTATATCACAGGACATAGAAATGTATGTAAGAAAAATTTTAACAAAAAATGGAACCGACTTCAACACCCAAAAGTGTGAAATAACTTGTTGAAGTCGGTACCATCATGGTTCAAAAGTACCTTTTATCACAATATTGTCGGCATGGTACCGACTTCGACAAGTTATTTCACACTTTTGGGTGTTGAAGTCGGTTCCATTTTTTGTTAAATTTTTTTTTTCAATCTTTTTAGTGTAACTTAAAAACGGCTTGACCGATTTTGATGAAATTTAAAATGGGACCAAACGACAAGCATCAGCTTTCAAACAAAAAAATAATTTTCAAAATCGGTTCACCCAGTCAAGAGATCTGAGGTAACATAGATAAAAAAAAAAAAAAAATAAATACAGACGAATTGAGAACCTCCTCGTTTTTGAAAGTCGGTTAAAAATGTAAAGTGTGTCAGGAGAATTTAAACAAACCCAGTAGAGAGCCCATGATACCGGTCACTATTCCGCGGTTGCCTTGGAACAAAATTGGAACAGATATATTCGAATATAGAAAGAAAAGCTATTTGATTTTAGTGGATTATTATTCAGGTTTCATCGAGACGGGATATCTAAAAGACACTTCTTCAAATTCTGTTATTAATATTATGAAGGAAAATTTCGCTCGGTATGGTATCCCTGATACAGTGATAAGTGATAATGGTCCACAATTTTCAGGCAGTAAATTTCAGAAATTTTCGATTGAGTGGGGATTCGATCATGTAACTTCATCACCTGACTATGCCCAATCTAATGGTAAAAGCGAAAGGGCAGTGCAAACAATTAAGAGAATGTTAAAAAAATCTATTGATAGCCAAACAGATTTTTATCTAAACTTGTTAAGTTACGGAAACACTCCGCGGGAAGTTTTGAATTTTCCGGCACAGCTCTTTATGGGACGCCGATTAAAATGTAGGTTACCTGTTCATCCAGACTTATCAAAACAAAGTAGTTGTAACGATGAAATGCAACATAAAATATTGGTAAACAAACGAAACAAAAATAAAATGTATTATGATAGAGGTTGTAAACCATTGCCTGAGTTAAATGTGGGCGATGACGTAATTATGTTAGAAAATAATAATAAACGATTTCGTGGCACGGTAATAGGCAATACGTCGACTCCACGTTCTTACATTTCAAAAAATTAGAGAGGTATTTATCGCCGTAATCGCCGCCGACATTTAATCAAGATTATGTCTAATAGTGAACAGGTCAAATTGGTAAATAGGAGACAAAGTACTGACAGAAATATAAATGTTGTATCCGATGACTATGAGATCGAAACGTTTTTGTCAGGTGAGGAAGAAGAGAATATTTATGAACCAAGTAGGGAAGAGCATGATATTTCACAATATACTCCTCCTCTTACTCGTAGTAAAGTGAGAAAATAGATAATCAGGTAGGTACCTAATAATGTAAATTTCTAGGTGTTATAAACTTTGGTACTTTAGTAACCAAATATAAATATAACGTATTTTATGATTTTTACCTCCTATAAAAGATGTTTTTTTGTTTAAAGGGGGGAGATGTTGTGGGTGGTGGGTCTAATATATTCATACTATTTCATGTAACTTGTGGGTAGCTATAATAAAGATAGTTGTCAACCGGATTCCTTGTTTCATTGCACGTTACAACTACGACCTATGACTTCTTTATTTTGACAAAAACACCTTTGTTGCTACAATGATACTTATTACATTTGTCTTACAAACCTGTTGGTCTTCTTACTACTTCAACTGTTATTTTTTTAAGGTTTCTAATCTGATCAAAATACTTTTACTCTTTAAATGCCACTGTTCCATTCAAGTTCGCCTTACAACTTTGTTCCGTCGATCTTCTTTCGTCCATCTCATCTATATGTTCAGCCTTTTTTGACATACCGATTGAAGCACTACGCTCCTATAACGTAGTTTTAGAGCAAAGTTTATTTAAAAATGAAATTCACTAGGGACCCATGTTACCGATTTCCTATAAATTTGCCAAAAATCTAGGTTAGCCTGAACAACATCTTCGACCACATCATCACTTACCATCAGGTGAGATAGTGGTCAAAGGCTAACCTATCAGGCATAAAAAAACAAAAAAGAAATATGATTAAAAAGTACCAATATTTTTGTTTAGTTAATTATAATGATTAGTAAAATATTAATTATATTCCAGTTAAGTCATGTACATCAATAATAACATGTTTTATAGTATCTTTACTTTCAATAGGTAGATAAAGATTCTCTGGGAAGAATCGCTTTATAATCTATCATACATTAAACTCGATATTCATGTTTTTTAAATAATAATTTGATTTAGGAACTCTTAAACGTTTAGCTTATGCCGGTCCCATCATAGCCATATAACAATAATAAACTAGAATATATATGCCATTCAACAATAAGTTACTTATTGAAACGATATAGTGAGTGGGTAAGACAATCCAAACCAAATTATGCTATAGCACAAAACGTGCGGTGTGTTCTATACGTAACAGAGGAAAAGCTTTTAATGTCAACAACCTCAAAACACGTTTAAAACAACGTCACCCGTTCTCAAAGCCCGGAGACCACTTCAGCCTGTCACCCTAAAATATACTGACCTCATATTATTTCGTACGAGATCCGAAACGTGAGGTGCGTGCTGAACTCTACGTAAAGGAGAAAAATTCGTTGTGATACATAAAATATGGATTATAACAATTTGCGGAGGCGGGTGCTTTAAGTCGAAATTGGCAGGTTACTGGCGTTGACTCGTAAAACAAATAATCTATCTTGAACCAAGCCCACAAGGAGTCGTAAAATAGTTAAACATGACTCCTCAAGAGGAGAGTCGGCCTGCAATTCTCCATACAATATAATGTTTATAGAACTATTTTAACTAATTTCAAAAAAGGAGGAGGTTTTCAATTTTGGTGTATATTTGTGTGTTTGATGTCTTTTTTTTTATATTCGACAGCTGGTGCTTAACTTTAAATGGGACTAAGTTTCGTTTGAGTTATCCCTAAGAATGCGTGTTTTTTTTTAGTAGTCGGTAGTTTTTCCGAAATTTTTAGCAACTAATTATTACGAAACAAAATGAGACACTTAAATTAATTACGTAAGTTTTCACTACCGTGATGAGACTAGATCTAGCTCCTATTATTTTCCTTTATACTAAAATATTTTCAAATTTGTCAAGCGGTCCTCTGATTCCCAATGTTAAATAAAAGCCAGGAATTTCCAAACCCAGGTTTCAAAGATTTCGAAACCATTAAAGTTCTCATTACACCAACCAATCTTAGACTGAAATATTTCCGTTCTAGGGTTCCCAGCGGCGATATCCAGAGTCGGCGGCGATGCTTTGAAGTGAGCAATATGGCCGCCTTGGGGACGCTGCTGCTGTTGGCACAATTGGCGCTTTACGTCTCCGGGAAGTGCAATACGTAAGTGTTCATATAATCTCACTAATTATAATAACTTTATTTTTTTGTGTGTATTAAAGTCACGGCCTTAATGACTAAACGGATCTCGTTGAAATTTGGTTAGCTATAGTTTAAAGGTCCTAGAATAACATATAAGTAAAGGAATTTTAATTTTTTTTTATCATTGTCTTTTATTTCTCCATATTCGTGTGTACAATAGGTAATTAATTTAATATGGAAGTACTGACAACATGAAACGCTAGTGGGCACTGAATTTATTAGACTCTGGGTAAGACTAAAGTTTAATAGCTATTATCTTATTTAAAATTAGTTCTAAAGTGATCTAAATTAAACATATTTAGCTACTGAGTCTTATATGTAAAGAAGTCTTATAAAAAGTAGTAGACTATCGAAAAAGTTGTTTTTTTAGATTTTTCGGGATATCTTTAAAGTCACGATATGGATGCCTGACCTGCACATTTTTAAGTTTGTATTTGGTAGGGCTAGTCTTTCTTTGTGCCTTAAATTATAGGGTCTGGTGTAGCAATTTTCAACTTTATCGAGGAATTGAGGATATTTTTTGACGAACTTGCATATATCTAGAATATCTAATTATGTAAGCTATATTTGGGGGTCAATAAAGTCTCTTTAACTTTCAGTCAAGTCTATGTTATACTGGTAGCCATAAAATTCCTAACTTTTAATAATATAAAAACCAAAACATTAAGGACCTGTTTCAGAATGTCCTAATAGATTTTCGGGTTGCTATGCAACACATAAAATTACTGAATGATAAAAAGCGCGCAGCGCGTTTCAAGCTTTAACCGGTGGATTGGCTAAATCGATGACTGTGAAACGCAAAGATAGTGTTTTATTCATTAAATATGTTCTGGGTAGTATAACCGGAACTTACTCGAACATTCTGAAACAAGCTCTAAGCCAAGCAATGATGCAGAAGGAAGTGGTGGGTATTATTTTTAACGAACTCGTAGCTCAATCAACACCTACATCTTTCAAAGATGTTTGACATAGAATAATACCCTAGAGAAAAAGTTACCGAACCAAGTTATACACAGACATACTTATGTTGTTGGGGGTCAATTTTATAAGTTTGACGTGTAGGATGGTTTATTAATAAATAAAGCGCGTAGGTATGTAATTGAATTATTAAATAAAAAAATACACAAATTAAATTACTGGATATTTTCTTGACACTGTTTGATGTTTATTTGTGAAGTGTATTCGTATTTTTTTCTTCATTAAATAATTATTAATGAATAAGAACAAACTTTACAAAACTAATTGCGTTACATACAAAGGCCACTTTTATTCCAAGACTAAAAAACTGAAACAAAACTTGACCTTACCGTAGTTTGCAAAAAGTACTCAACCATGCTCGGGTGCATTATGTGACGTGAACTGAACGGGTGAAAGTGAAATAGGGGAAGCGTGTCAAGCGGGTGAAAGGGGTGCGACTAAATACAGCTAGGCGTGCTTGCAAGATTTTTCTTTTCACTTTTTCCGTTAAATTCTCGGTTTCAACTCGTTTTTAATGTATATTATGAGTTTTCATTCAATAAGACACTGCTCAAAAATTTGAAAAAAAAACGCCATCTGTGTTTGTTTTTATAATTATGTTTCTATAATTATGTTTTTCTGTGCCCAGTGCCTATGCATAAATGTTTTATTTGCATTCCGCGGTTTTACCCGCGAAGGTAATAATAATAAAAACCGGCAAAGTGCGAGTGGGACTCGCGCATGACTATCTGTAACCATAATTTTGCAAGTTACAGACACTTTTTATTGTATAGGAGCCACTTTAATTATTAATTTTATTTTATTTAATTATATTTAAAGAGAACATAAAATTAAATATTTTGTCAATAGATAAAGCGTCTATCTGTCACCGTTATTAGTATCGAGCAAGAAACGGTAAAAAAATCAAGATTGTTGTAAGGGAGCCCCCCATATTTATATAGCGTTATAGCGGCAATAGAAATACATCATCTGTGAAAATGTCAACTGTCTAGCTATCACCGTTCTTGAGATACAGCCTGGTGACTTACGGACGGACGGACGGACAGGTGGATGGTCAGCGAAGTCTCAGTAATAGGGTCCCGTTTTTACCCTTTGGGTACGGAACCCTAAAAAGTGATGATACAAAGTATTTTTTTGTAAATCAAAGACCTACTCTATCCTTATTCAAATTTTCATTTCAATCGGTTCGCAGCTATCCCAAAGTCTCCGTTACAAATATTGCATTATAAAAATAAATACCATACTAAAAGTTGTAGAAGGTAAGTAAAATTAAATTGAAAAATCATCGAAAAATATACGCATGTGTCTTTTTGAATATTTAAAAACGCATAGATTTTTTTACTTAATTAAATTACAACCGCTATTCCATGAAATCTAATGAGCCGAAAAACGTATGGACGGTAAGGATAATGTATATTGGATGTATATTGTATGTATGTATATTACTTAAATAATAGGTAAACACTTTTTTAACAACAAAACAAACTACCTTAAATAGTAAATGAAAAGCTATTTTCGCAATAAAACTTGTTTTCATTATTTAAATAATATTGTGTAGTATTGTGTAAAACTTGATCATTATCCATATAGTCTTAAGATTTTCAGTTTTGGGCTTAAACCGACACCTCACCATACTTCACTTACGACAACCTTTCTAGACAATTATCCGTGCTAGTAATAGATTTTTTTTATTATATTATGTTTTTTATTTTTTTTATTATATTTTTTTTTATTTTCATAGATACCTTTCGTTTAAATAAGGGTGCAAAAACCTAGTTGCTTCTCTAATCGTTCCTACTAACAGCTTGATGTGATAATAGGTAGGCTGCTCATTCGGCACTTTCATTATGTCCTTAGTTAGCTTTTACGATCAACTTGAATAACAAGGATCCTTCTTATTGTCATATAATTATTTTTATTAAATTCTTGAATCATGTTTTCTGTTGTTAAAGGAAATGTATTATACCAAACCCACATACGCAGTTTAAAAGTAGCAAGATGATTAGAAGGGCTTTATAACGACCGTTCAACGCTATAGTCCTGATTTATCTGTAAAGTAAGCCATAAATTTGATTTTCAGATAAACACACAGTTGTTTCACCAAACCTTAGTCATCACGTCTTAGCATATCTCTCACGCTATACTCGTATATTTCATTGCTCAAGTTTTAACAAGCTTCAACTTTTAAAGCAATTTTTGAACAAAGTTTGCTGTTCATTTTTAACAAAGTTCATTAATAGACATTGCCGAATTTAAAACTTTAGGCGTGAAATATAAATTGGCTCTAAGTATTATTTGGCCGCTGCGCTGCAAGAAACGTCTCAAGGATCTATTATGAAAATATTTCATGGAAAATTATTTTAAGTTATAAGATAAAATGTCCTTGCTTCTATGCGTATAGATAAGCAACATTCATATTCAATAAATTTTCATAAAATTACGACTACAAATGAATACAGCACAAGTTTGGGTAATTTTATTTCGACAGTTAGTAAAATTCAGATCTATCATCCTAACTCAGTTATACGAGTATCACCTTTATCAACAAAGACGTGGTTTCCGTCCAGGTTTACGTACCAGTGATAAAACTATACTGCTCGCGTCCGTAGGATTTAGCCCTTGATGTCCTACACGTGTCCCCTGGGTGGCGCCAAAAGAGCAGTACTTTTCAGGTGGTAGGCTTAGGCCGCGGCGTGTTACCACCCACCAGACAAAGCCATGCCGCCAAGCGATCGCGTTACGGCATGATGTCTGGTGAAGCCATTATGGGGAACGGGTCGGAAACAGTTGCGCTTATTACTATAGCTAGTCGTGACACATTGAAGGTCAATTTACCTGGCAGCCAATCTTGGAGAGCAGCGGGATCCGAGGCACGGTTCTCCGCTGGCCGACCGCAGATAGTTGGGGGCCCAAGTAGTGAGCCAGCCACTCATGAAAGGCTGCCCCACCATCTCGCGAAAAATCCCGGAGGTGCGCCATCGTGCTGGTTGGCGACCAGACGAGAGGACCCGATGGACACCTCTGGGGGGGCTCGGGCGTCCCCGCGGTCTCCAGGATTGGTTCCCTTTAGGTGGAAAGGCCTAATTTGTGTCACGGGTTGGTAATGTGCGCCTCGTTTCCACTTCCGTTTCCCTTTACCTATCTTCACTCCCAATTAAATGAACAAGAGAAACAGAATAAAGGTCCAACAGCGGAAGCACGTCCTCTCTCTCCAAGTGCACCTCTCAAACATTCGAGGCTTGCACTCCAATATCGACCCGGTCCACCACCATCTTGAGACCGCAAGACCGCATATTCTGTTCCTCACGGAGACGCAGATCAAATGTCCTGCTGATGCGACATACCTTGCCTACCCTGGCTATGTTCTTGAACATAGTTTCAAGGCTAAGGCGGGAGTTTGTATGTATGCTCGCGATGACATTTGCTTTCGGCGTCTCCGCAACCTTGAAGACCCCAAATTTTCAGTCATGTGGGTTCTGGTGGACAATGGCATGGAGAAAATTCTTTATGCTAGTGTCTACCGTTCGCACAGCGGAGATGAGGAGACAACCAGGCTCGCAAATTACCTTAGTGAGGCGGCCGACGTGGCCCAACAGAGGTATCCTTCTGCTCAATTAGTGCTTCTGGGGGATTTCAACGCCCACCATCAAGACTGGCTATACCCATACCAGAGCACAGACCACGCTGGTCGAGATGCGCAAGCTTGCTTTGACGCTAAACCTCACTCAGTTGGTCCAAGGAGCCACAAGGATACCGGATGTTGATGGCCACACAGCCAATTGCTTGGACCTTCTGCTGACAACAGATCCAGACCGCTACTCGGTGTCGGTTTCATCACCTTTAGGTAGCTCCGACCACTGTCTGGTGAAGTCTGTATCAGTGTACTCCCCGCCCGATCCCAGTCCAAGAGGCATCCGGCGGGTGTGGCGATACAGGTCAGCAGATTGGGATGAGATGCGTTATTTTTTCGCGTCTTACCCTTGGCGGCAGGTTTGTTTTTCTTCGAGCGATCCCTCAACTTGCGCGGATGCTGTGACTGAGGTGTTACGTCAGGGTATGGAATACTTCATACCATTTTCTGACGTCCCGATGTCCAGCAAAGCTCGCCCATGGTTTAATGCTACATGTGGAGATGCAGAAGCGTCAAAACATGAGGCCTATTTAGCCTGGGCTGATGCTCGAACCCGCAAATCTAGAGATGTACGTGAAAAGAAGAAGGCATTTAACCTAGCCGCCAAGTTCTGCAAAAAGGCTCTCAAGAAGGCTCGCTTCGACCACATACGCCGAACAGGGAACAAACTTGCTTCTTACCCCTCGGGTAGCAAAGCGTTCTGGTCCCTGGCAAAGTCGATCGAAGAGAACTTCTGCCGTCCCTCACTGCCTCCACTGCTGAAACCTGACGGCTCACTAGCGCACACTGCCGAAGAGAAAGCAAATTTATTTGCCTCTCTGTTTGCAGAGTCTTCACGTTTAGATGCTGGCAATGCTGTTCCTTCTAGCCTGCCAAACTGCGGGACGTCAATGTCAGAAATCCGCATTCGACAGTCTGAAGTACGCAAAGCGTTGCGCGATCTGGACGTGAACAAAGCTAGTGGTCCAGACGGTATACCAGCTATAGTCTTGAGGATGTGTGCGCCTGAGTTGACTCCAATATTGACTCGCCTCTTTCGCTTGTCTATGACGACTGGTCAAGTGCCTAAGTCCTGGAAGCTTGCAAACGTGCAGCCCGTGCCCAAAAAGGGTAGTCGCGCAGACCCTGCCAATTACAGGCCTATTTCAGTCACTTCCATACTCTGTAAGACGATGGAACGTGTACTGAACCACAGGCTCCTGGCATACCTAGAAGTGAATGATCTCCTTAGTGACCGACAATACGGGTTTCGCCGAAACCGGTCTACTGGGGATCTTCTAGTGTATGCCACTCACATCTGGAGTGAAGCCATCGAGAACCACGGAGAGGCGCTTGCTGTCTCTCTCGATATCTCGAAGGCTTTTGACAGGGTTTGGCACGATAGCCTTATTAGCAAGCTTCCTTCATACGGCCTTCCCACTGGTTTATGTGTTTGGATTTCAGATTTCTTGAGGGATCGGTCGATTCGAGTGGTCATCGATGGCTGTTCTTCCGACCAATTGGCTATAAACGCCGGAGTCCCTCAAGGATCAGTACTCTCTGCAACGCTTTTTCTGCTGCATATTAATGATCTGCTTAAGCCCGGTATTTTTGGGTACGCAGACGACAGCACCGTTGTGGAGAGTTATACATCTAACGCACGAACCAGTGCATTACAAATCCAGTCTCATAGGGAAGCGATGGTTCAGCGCTTGAACTTTTCTCTGAAGGCAGTCTCCGATTGGGGCGATGCCAATCTGGTTAAGTTCAATGCAGCTAAAACCCAGGCGTGTCTTTTCTCCGCCAAACGGAGCCCTTTTCAGCTGGCTCCTACTTTCAGGGATGTGTCCGTGCCGATAAGTAACCATCTCGAGCTTCTTGGCATCTCATTAACACCGACTCTCAATTTCGGCTCCTATATTGAGTCTAAAGCCCAGCTAGCCTCAAAAAAGCTTGGTGTTTTGGCTAAGGTGAGACAATACTTCACACCGGGACAGTTGCTGAATCTTTATCAAGCACAAGTCCGGTCGTGTATGGAGTACTGTTCTCACCTTTGGGATGGTTCTGCCAAATACCAGCTGGAGACACTGGAAGCTATTGAGAGGAGAGCCAAGAGACTCATTAACGACGACGAACTTGTAAGCAAGAGACTCCAAAGTCTCGAGCATCGCCGCAAAGTCGCTTGCTTATCGGTTTTTTATCGGATACATTTCGGGGAGTGTGCCACAGAACTACATGATTTGATTCCGCCATCCCCATTCTTTAACCGGACATCCAGGGATACTCCAAAGCGCCACCGCTATATGGTAGATATTCCATTTACCCGAACAAAGCGATTTGCTTCTTCGTTCATTATACGAACCGCTAGGGAATGGAATACCCTGCCTGAGTCTGTGTTTCCGGTTAAGTACAATATGGGGGTCTTCAAAACGCGAGTGAACAGGTATCTTCTGGGTAAGCGCGCTCCATCATCGACCGCATCATCACTTAACATCAGGTGAGATAGTGGTCAAGTGCTACCCAGTTCAGTATAAAAAAAAAAAAAAAAAAAAAAAAACTAAACATATAACAAGTACAAAACTATATTTACAAGTACATATATGTACGAATAACTATCATACCGTTTTATAGTGGCGCCAGTGTAGCTGAGTCATATTAGAATTCCATACCCAAAGAGCAAAACGGAGACCGTATAATGTTACTCATGTTTGTTTGTCCATCAGCGTGTCATAGGTATGTAGCTCGTATACGCAATAAGTTACAATATAATATTTTATGTAGAATTTTGAACATGATTGAATTGAACGGAGCATTCGAATAACTAATTTTCAGGGTAGAAAACATGAAATGTGTGATAAATGTACTGTAGTGAAAAAGGAATCTACCATACTTTGCATGTTAGAGAATGTAGCTTTTGACCGATTTTTATGCGAGTTTACTTTTCTCAAAAACTAAAGTAGTTATACCTGGTGTGAAATCTAAGTACCATACATAACAAATCCCCTTGGGGTGCCGGGCTTGAATGACAAATAAAATACAATACCGGAAGGTGGGTAACAGCGCCTTCTGAGAAACTGATATCATAAAGTGCGATCCACATGACGCCTGCCAAACGTGGGGATTATGGCAAAGCCATCCTTAATAGGGTAGGCTGTATTCAGCTGTAGATATTCTGGCTGATACAGTAAATATGAGTTGAACTCGTGGGACAGCTTGCGCTGAAAATCCCCAACCGAATAATTTACATTTTATAATTTGGCTAAGGACAAAATAAGAAAAATATATTGCACTTGAATATATTTCAGTCTCTCTGTGCTTAAGTCTTATTCACATTTTAATGGTTTTATGAAAGCGAAAAGCTATAGACGTGACAGACATTACGACCTCAAACTTTTTTGAGGAGACCCCAGTGGCCTCTCAAAACTTATAAAGCACGCATTTCAAGCAGCAAACTTTGTTGATAGTAATTTTTCAAAGGGGGTTGTAAAACAACTTGCGTACAATAGTCTGGACTTTAAGCATTACTAAAGTAATAATTAGGAGCATCAACTTGGATGGTAGTTAACATTCTGATAAAATCTTTGAAATTTACAGATCACGGTAAAGTTTTCAACTTAGGAGATTAAGATAAGCGGCAAGTTGCTAAGAGATAAGAAAATAGATTCTATTTTTTAGAATACATTTTAAAGAAACCCGTTTTATCTTACTTTAAGATTTATACTCAATTGAGAGGGATATCTAAGGTCTTCCAAGATTAAGTATGTTAGAGTCCGAAGACTTCGTACAATAATAAGTTAAACAGAGGAAATAGTAATAGAATGGGATTAAGCATTTAACAAATAAGGTGCAAAAATGTATGAGGTCTTTTAGTTTAGTCAGTTTTTATGTACCCGTATCCTATGTAACTAAATTTTGGCCTAAGGGTGTCAAGTTTCGGCGTTTCCTCGGTCGAACATCTGAAGCCTCGCGAATCGCGCGAGCAGAAAAAATGTGATTAATAACTTTTACATTCTTGTCAATTAAAAATTTCATTCAAATTTAAACTATTATATATGTTAATTAAGGTAAACCTTAAGGGCCTATGTTATTTATAATGCTAAGCTGCCTGAAATAAATGGTTTATTATTATTATTTTAACTCATGTAGAATACATAAGAAACTAACGTTTCAAAATGACTAGAGCAGTATAGCGTCATGCAAAACGAGGATGCAGAGACAGCAACTGTAACGGGCGCTTACCATCAAGCGGGTGACTGGTCCATGCCATAATTTCATAGAATAAATAAAAAGAAAAGTTCGGAGTTTTTTTTTATTTTTAGAGTGACAAACACGCAGAAGGCCCGTCTGATGGTAAACTGTAACCGCCGCCTATGCACATTTTCAAACACTAGCTGCGCTGCCGATGCGTTGCATGAATACACTTCTGAATCTAATCTAACATTCAAATTTTGCAGTTCTGTCATCAATAAAACAGATGAAAGGTGAATCTGTTAGAAATAGTTAATTATTGGAACAGTCCCTATATTTATAAGCTGGCAACTGTATGTTATTTTTTTATGTTATTGTGACGGAACAAGCTCGAGGCCCACATGATGTTAAGCGGACTAACCTTTCTTTTTTTTATGTTATTGTGACGGAACAAGCTCGAGGTCCACCTGATGTAAAGCGGTTACCTCTGCCTATAACAGATGCATTTCGTCAAAAGTCATGAATTGCACTGCGCCCGTCACCTTGAGTTATACACCATAGTTGTTAAGTCTCTTGTGCCTGTAATTTCACTGGCTCTCAAAGACTTCTGCCGGAACACACCGTTAGGTGCTTGGTGTCAGATTTTCTACTTGAGGGTGGTCGCTAGACAGGCGGGCATTCGCAAAATGCCCTCCCACCATGCGGTGAAGCTCAAGCCCACGGCGGGATTCGAACCATGGACCTTCTGCGGGGCAGTCCTAAGCCAATGCCACAGCCATCACTGCTTCAAATAAATAAACAAAAAAGACGTCAAGCTGAACATTAAGGTACCGACAAAAATAATGTAACATTCCGTGACAGATTCTGGAAACATCGTGAACCAATCTCCGTCTTACAATGCTGTTATCCATTATTTTCTTTTCACATAATTATTACAGCCTTCAGCGTTCCCTGACGGGCATCTTACTAATGATGGCAACGAGAGTTCTTTTCTCCTGTCAAGTCATTATGATCCCTCTATTAGGGTTGTTATTACTGATCCCTATGAATTTTCATCAGGTTTTGCGATGTCTTTTACGGATGAAAATTGACTGTGGCTTGGGACTATATTTTGTATTGAGACTCTGAAAGAAATTATATAGACAATATGGTCTACATATCATAGATAATTATCGATAATATATATATACACATTCGAAATATGGTCTGCTGAGGAGTGACTTCACGTCAATTCATTGCCACGGGCTTGAGTTTAAACGTATCGTGGTACAGCTATTTTTGTATACTGGCATAACTAGCTATATCATCAATTCCGAAATATTTTAGGCTGTCGCCAAGAATTCAACGGTGAAAACCGGCACCTGGTTTCGACCGTTAATTTCCATGTATGTATTGTGTGACTCTGAAAGACACAATAAAAAGTTGCGTGTTGTAAAAGCAATGTGAAGTATGTGGATGAATTCGTATTATATAGTGACAATAACCAAAAACAGTATGCCCAGATGGTTTAAATATGTAGGAAATGTACACGAAAACACATTGAAAAAGCTATTATACTAGTCTAGATTATATAATAGATCCACTAACACTCACCTAGTATTATTATATTTTTGAAGCATTGATTGGTCAGTGCATTGGCTATGGACTGCCGCGCAGCAGGTTCCATGATTTGAATCCCACCGCGGGCTTGAGCTTTACCGCATGATGGAAGAACATTTTACGAATTCCCACCTGGCTAGCAACCACCCTCAAGTAGAAAACCTGTTGCAAGCACCTAATGTTGTATTCCAGCAGCTGCCGTTGAGTGCCAGTTATTCTAGGTTAAGCCTGTTAACACCTTCGATCGCATCAGCTCTTACCATCAGGTGAGCAATAAAAACAATGTCAGCAATAAAATAACAACAAAAATAGTATATTTAGAGTTAGTAGACTACTAATGGGAATTCACATTCGAACGTAATTTGACCATTTTTGAGATGTTCTAAAAATGGCTAGGTCATAAGTACCTTTAACAGACAGACATGTATGAAGTTGGTGATTTAAATTAGAGAGAAGAAGTAGAGATATACCCAGATTTTCACAAGTAGAAATATGGAGTCTACTCACGGCTGGCTATTCCTTCGGAAACAGGCGTAACGGTGTGCAAAATAATGAATATAAAAATATTAATAAATTACTTTTATTGTATATATTATTATTTTTCAGTTATATATTGGTGAGATTTTTATATGGTGTCAAATTAAGATTGTAGAAATGTATTGTTAAGTCTTCTGAAATGTACTTAATTAGTAGAGAAACACATGCCATACATTTTAATTAAAATTTCTTGTAAAAGTTAATTAAAACAAAATACCAGCATCATCCTTGCTTAATAAGATGACATAAATCAAATAAAACATCTGAAACTAAATAATTCTAAAACAAAATCGAGTTCACAATCATCGTATTAAATTTAATTGAATCGAAACTTGATTTAAATTAAAACTGGGTGAATCTTTCAAAGGGGCGTTAAATTACTGTCTCTAGGGTTTGACTTTGGATACAGGGTGTTAAAATGTTTAAGATTGTAAGTGACGATTAATAAAGGTATTCGTTCCGTGACCCTTGATTTTATATTATACCAAAACACTCTCGCTTTGGTATATTATACAAAGAAGTAACATTGGACTAATGAAAAAAGTTACATGTACTGTGCCTTATTTCAAACTAGCTTTCCGGGCGCGGCTACGCCCGCGCGTATGTCGGTTATCGCGCAAAAACATTAACCTCTTTTTGCGCAGTTGGATAAAAACTATCCTATGTTTTTTCCCGGGTCTCAAACTATTTCCATACCAAATTTCATTCAAATCGGTCAAGTAGTTTTGGCGTGAAAGCGTAACAGACAGACAGAGTTACTTTCGCATTTATAATATTAGTACTGATTTTACGACATTAAAACACATCATTGAGGGAACCAAATAAATAATAAAATAATATATGTAAAAGGTAACTTATTTAATTATCATAGGTGGTCTTAACACAACAACGATCTCTTTTGTCCAAATAATAATTTAGGAGATATAATTTAAGAAATAATTGACAAAAGTTTTATTTATTCCTTATCATGAATTTAAAACAGCGTTTTATATATGTTAGTTTTGTTAGAAATTTTACTTTTATACCTAAGTTAAGTTCGTTTTAGATTATTATTAGTGTATGGACCACTTGTAGCGGTAAAAGCCTTCTGCAATTGCTTCCACTCTTTCACTTCCAATTTATTGAGATAATCCTCTATCTAATAAATCATAATTGGACTGAAATTATTTAAAGCGTTTCGGTGTTAAAAGAACATTATGTTATAATTGATAATAAATTTGTCTATAGTCTCTAATTCATTAGTCTACATAAATCTCCCTTTTTTTTAAACCGCGCGGCTCATATAACACCACTTTGAATTGCTGTTAATTAAATCTATAAAATACATACTCAATAAAAAAACATCAACCGCGACAAAAACTATTTAAATACAGGCTACAAAAGGTTGAAACATACCCATGAACATTAAATAGGTTATTGTTTTATGTAATTTTCGTATGGTATTTTTCTTAAGACGACGCAGTGGTAAACAATTAATCTCAAATTGGGTACCGCCCCACATACCATTCACTTCACGTGGGGAGGAAAAATCACGTAGTAATTCGCACGTGACATAGCTTGGGATAAAAGTCAAGTCCGTATGCGCCAAAACAGTAATTATATTTTAAAATAAAACTATAGCAAATTTTCAAAAACCAAATTACCACATTACAGTGTGTATTAAGACCTATCTATACAGATATTTAAGAGGCTTAATCGATCTAGGCTTCCTGTAATATACAAATTTCTGTTTTTAAGAGCAGTTTTTGATAGGTTTTTCTCTGTTATGAAAGTTAACCAATCATGTAAAACTATTGTCAAAATGATTCCAATAACATGGTAAACAAAATACATAAAAAATATTTCCGAATGTTTAGTAATTGCTGCGAAAAATTGAGATCTCTGACGGCAATATTTTCAATTCGTCGTCTTAAACGAAGAATGTCATGCAGATTAAATTTTACTAGCACAATATTTGTCTAATAACTAGCTAACACAAACACTAACGAAAACCTAACGACGTTATAACAAAAAAATGCCATCGTAGAATTCAATTTACCCTATAAGAATTTGTTTGTCATCAGTTACACGGAACGCCTCCGAAAAGCCAATTAATCATCCTTCCTCTTCACCGTAATAAAATGTACTACTCGACGTCACTTTGGTACGGAGAAAACTCGATTCGTTTTTGAAAGTCATCCTTTTAATTGACGAAACTTTCTAACTTATACTTAAGGCTCGCGAAACGAGTTTTGCTGTAAGCTTTTCATGCATACTGAATACTTAGTTTGTTAAAAACTTTTTCGTGCTCTGTCATTAGTAGGTGTGACATTGAAGTACAGTGATTTAACTTACTATAATCTTTAAATGAATACCACTGGTAGTGGGCTAGAATTATCCCGAGTGTACCTATGAAATAAAATTTAAAATGCGCCTTTTGCCTAGTGAAGCGATAACTTTTTTCGACTTTAAATTCAAAGCCAAAATATTCATCGTTGCTACTATTGGAAGACATCAGGAGCACAGTTAACGTCAGGCCCTTTTTACACTACAGCCCAAAAAAAGGAGGGTTATATTTTCAGGGGTCATGTATGTCTGTATGTTTGTGAGATTCTTTATTCCTTCATAACTTCTAAATGGCTAAATCGATTTTAGTGTATGAGATATTGTTAGATTTGTCTTGTTGTTAGCGCAAGTACATACCAGGTACATAAAAAAAATAATAGAAAAACAAACAGGCAGATTTTAGATGCCATATTGAGTATGCCAATAGAGATAAAAAAAAAACTTCCAAACCCATCGAGTGGGTAATCAAAATGAAGGGCTTTAAAAACAAATATTTAGATATATATATAACTTGCAATTTTTATTCCGTTGGAATGAAAAACGGTTAACGAAAGTAAATGATTTGCATTCGAGTTCTTTACTTTTTAAACAGTAATTTATTTTCGTAATAACAAAATCGTTACAATGTCAAATATCAAATACACAGACACAACAAAATATAACCTAGAGTTAATCGAATAACCCGCCCCTTAGCGTTCCAGGTGCAAAAGTGCCCATAACGATCGCTGCATTGCCGCGCTGGATAGCAATGTCCATCCTTTGCACCAGGAACCTACGCCCTAATTCGGCAACCAGTGAAGCAGTGATAGCTCAGTGGCTTTGGCTATGGACTGCCGCGCAGCAGGTCCATGGTTCGAATCCCGCCGCGGGCTTGAGCTTCACCGCTTGGTGGAAGGGCATTTTTGCGAATGCCCGCCTGGCGACAGATTTTCCACTTGAGGGTGGTCGCTAACCACCCTCAAGTGGAAAATCTGTCGCCAAGCACCTAACGGTGTGTTCCGGCAGCTGTCCTTGAGAGCCAGTGATTCTAGGTTAAGCCTGTTAACACCTTTGACCACATCGTCACTTACCATCAGGTGAGATTGTGGTCAAAGGATTACCTATCAGCAATAAAAAAAAAAAAAAAAACTAGACCATTGGCTTCCGCTCCCCAACTGCCCATGGTTTCCACAGCGCTGGGCACAAAATAGTAATGGGGTTCCAGCACTGCATATTTTAGCGGCTTTTTGGTAGCGGCATCTTCCGCTGCCGCTGCCGAAGTGTGCATGGTATGACCCAGGTGGCTGGCGGCGACAGTTAAATTCATTTATAATTGTTAAAAAAGTACTTGATTTAGTCTTAATTTAGTCTCTTTCTCCATGCCAAGAAAAATATGAAATTATTTCTACCGCCATGCAGTTTTGTTTACATGTTTACATTACATTGTTATGGATTGAAGGGTGAAATGACAGGCACATGAGACTTTAAAACAATAATTAGTCCCAGGGTGATGGATGCAGTGCAGCTCGTCACATGTGATGAAATGCATCTGGTATGAGCGGAGGTTACTGCTTAACACCAGGTGGACCCTGTCTTTGTTCGTCCACAAACCCATACCAAAAATATAAAAAAAATTGTTTGAAATATGTTATTTTAATGTTAAGAAATATATTTGATGTTATTTTTATATAATATTTCTTGCTAAATATATTGCTGCTTTTGGACAACAACGCACACTTCAGGGTGCGTTTTGGGAGCACTAGTAGTAAATAGTGGCGTTTACTACCGAGCTTTTTGTTGCTCTTGAGGAACGGTCTACGTGGATGGGTATCCATGTAGCAATCATTTCTGAACCTAGGCAAGCTCCGCTACGAGTGGTTCAAACAATCATTTACCTTACATTATGTCTTTCTCGATCGTGTGCTAGTAGAGTCAAGATCTTTTGAGGATGCTTCGTGTAGAAGCGAACGTCGAAAATTCTTCCGGTTTGACTACGTGGTGTTTGTGACGTCACGTCGGCTTAGCAGGAAAATTAGGCGGAATTGATATATTTTTAATATTTTTAAGTGTTTTATTAAATATTAGTTTAATGTTTTCTAAGAATTTAAAAAATGTTATTATTATATTATGTTTCATTGTAAATTCTAATCTAAGAATTAAGACGCAACAGTGAATTTCGTTATTTGATATAAGTTAAGAGTTAAGTGCAATACAATACATAGGTACCAAAATATCTAAATGATAATTATGCAATAATAACTTTATCACCGTTGATACTGAATATTGCACACAATACAACCGGTATTCAATAAAACATGCGAGAACAAACCTACACGGTAGAGATTGGCGACGCATTGTAGTATATCGGATACATAGATGCCGGCCCCTGGATATGGCAATGCAGAAAAAAACAAAATGAAATTGATATGAGAATATTAAGAAATTACAACGCGAGAAAAATATAGTCAATATAGGCACCTATCCTTGAGAGCCAGTAATTCTAGGTAAGTCTGTACAATATCTTCGACCACATCAGCAATACCATCAGATGATATACTTATCAAAGGCGATATATAGCTATATATGGCTATTTAGCCTATCAGCAAAGAAAAAGAAAAAAATAAAGTCAGGAGTGGGATTCGAACCCTCGCTATAAATACTATAGGTTTTTTTTATGCCTTGTAGGTTAATTTTAACCACTATCTTACCTGATGGTAAGTGATGATGTGGTATACCTATTATGTACTATAGTTAGTATTCTCTGACTAATTTTGACATTTTGTTCAACAGAATGTAATTCTATGTCCAGCAGCGGACAATCCAGCTGGTAGAGTACAGTATCATATTATAAAAACTGACGCTCATATTTATATATTAGGTACTAGCTTTCCGGGCGCGGCTCAGCCCGCGCGTATTTCGCGCAAAAAAACGTTTTGCGCGATAACCGCTCTGTTTGCGCAGTTGGATAAAAACTATCCTATGTTTTTTCCCGGGTCTCAAACTATTTGCATACCAAATTTCATTCAAATCGGTCCTGTAGTTTTGGCGTGAAAGCGTAACAGACAGACAGACAGACAGAGTTACTTTCGCATTTATAATATTATAAGTACCGATATATGAAGACACGGGTGAGTCGAAGTCGGTTTTCAGTGTGCAGCGTGACGCGACCGCGGCGGACGTACCACACTCAAAATCCTGCAAAAGGCTTCCGGTAGAAGCCAAAACATTGTCGTTAGCGATATCGACTCATAGTAAGTTCACGCTCAAACACCCGTGTCTTCATATATAATATACAGTACAGTAGTTGTAAAGATAACATATTAAAGACCAAAAGATAATACTCCGTGATCATTTGTACCTGAAAGTAAAAGGGACCAGAATAATTGCCGATGTCAAACGATGTCTATTACAGTTAACGAGCTGTGCGATAAACTTGATAATTTGGATGATTGTCATTTGACATTGGACCCATTTGTACGAGCTAACTGAGAGTAATTAGACCTGGCCTTAAACTTATACGGTTGATGGATACGTCTTAAACAGCATTAAGTTTGTCATTAAAGGGTATCATTGTTGTAAAATCATTTCTAACAGTTATTCCCTAAGTAGTTGTATTGTAAAAATTTATCACGAAATTCACCAAATTTTTATTCTGAATAAAGAAATTAAAAATGTTATTATTGAACATACCTATTTGATTTAAAACAAAAGACAAACTATAAAATAATGATTCTAAGCACTTAAAGCATGCCTTGCAAAACTGCCATTATAATTTGTTAAAGCACTAATTATTTTTTATTATGAATCTGCAAACATTTTGCATATTTTAATTATCTGAGAGAAAAAAATTGATATGTTTTGAAGCATTTACATATTGGTCCTTCAGTTTAAAAAGAATGCATACATATAATATATGTATATTTTCTTGTGATATACATAGGTATATATAATAATATGTATAGCTATCACTAATAATTTTTATTGCCAAAACTCGGAACTGGAATTGAAGTCGCTTTTCCGATTGTATGCATCGAGGGCCTCTGGGAAACCAAAAAAAATATAAAATGAGTATTTTGAGTTTTAGATTAACGAATTAATAAACGACTGTCAAAATAATTATATCTAGGAGTTTTGGTCAAATATTCTATTAAAGATAAAAGTGTGAGTATATATATTAATGTTTTAATTAACCGGCTGTACTCGCACGTACTGGTCGAGATTATCGATCTAGGTTACGGGCATTACATATCCGATGCTCTTCAGGTTAGACTTCTCACGTGAAGACATTAATATGTGGCATACTCACGCGAATTTTCAAACAAAAAATGAGTAGATACTTAAAATTTTGAATATAATTGTATAGTGCGATACGATTGCAAGTGTATGAATCCTAGCACATCCAGTGTTTTATATCATGCTGGTATTCATCGAGCTCAACTAGCCTTTGAAGCCCGTGGCCCGATGGCTTTGTTTCGAATCTGTATTCAGGTATTCGTGAATGACCATGGCACTAGCATTATATACCTTTGAATAATAGTTTCGGTGATCCCTTTAAACACCTACGCAGCTGAAATTAATAGCACTGATATTGAAACGAGCGAAGCGAAGGGCTTTGTGGAAGGTTGTTAGGGGATTATGGCGTTTGCTTGTTTAAAGGACGAGAATTTTCAAGCGATTGATCGTCAGAAATTATTCATGAACGTAGTTGAAAATATATTTGATTTTAGTAGAAAAGTGTATAAGTACTATATTCTTAATTAGTACTTTTGTAGAAGCACGAGGAAGAAAGAAATGAGCATAGCGTTAGGTACTGTTACTGACATCTGTGATTAGACGATAAGAACGCGTTACTTTGTTATTTTGAGCAAAATCTTTCCGCTCCAACTGTGGCACAGTCTTTACCAAAATGGCGAAATACTAGCCTGAAAAATTGTTCAATATAAAATATGTCAAGACTTTCGCCCCACTGAAACACTATACTTTTCAGTACTCGGTAACCCTACCTCCATGAACGGGGCGAAGGCGCCGCTTTATGAATTATTCAGAACCAAGTAATGAGCCGTGGGCAAGTATTCAGACACTGCTCGGAAAATCTAAAGGAACGCGCCCCAGCGTGGCCCAACCATAATGATTTCACGAAAAAAGTGTCGGTGAAAATTGGTCGGACGCCAGCTTCTGTTAGGTTTAATGTGTGACAAGAATTTGGAATGTACATCGGAAGAAACAAAATCCTTGCAATTGGTTCTTTGAATGTTTTTTTTTTATATAGATAAGACATCTCACTAACAAAAAAAATACCGTGGACTCATTACAATTCTTGAAATATCAAAATTTGTATCATTATTTTTTTATGCTGGTATTTTTTTAATATGGTAGCCCTTGCTGTGCGAATCCAACTCGGGTCCTCCACTTAAGTTGTTTTTTTTGCCTATAAGAGGTAGGTACTCGTAGGATTACCTTATGGCCACAATCTCACCTGATGCATGGTAAGTGATGATGTGGTCGAAGGTGTTAAACAGGTTTAACCTAAAAGTTTATTTCAAATCATCTCCATACCATACCTCATCAGCATGGATTAGGTTAAGAAAGCATGGTTGGACTTCAACATCAACAGCCGTTGTACATCCACTGTTGACCAAAGGCCTCCTATAATTATAGGGAGGTTACCATATTCCTCATGCTTGACAGGCGTCTTTGGGATCGCAGTATAATTGTCAATTTTGGCGCCTCTTACGACTCCCGTAGGTATTACAATTTTAGCCTGGAGGCACAATACGGAACAGGTTGGTTAGAGTTGCTCTCGACCAATTTTATTTCGATTCAGAGTTATACTGTTGAATAAAATATGTTTAATAGTACTTAAGCTAAAATTACATTTACTTAGGCCGGGAGACGTAAGTTCAATTCCCTCTCGTGGTGAGAAAATTTGTACTCTAAAATTTGTATATATATGTTTTATAGGTTTGATCTGAAGCTGTACCATATTATTTAATATGTATCTGTAGTTACGACGATATCTATTTTCACAGGAGCTCATATATCCATTATATCACGACACAAAGAGAAATTGGAGTCGTAACACGTGGCACGCTACCGGTTCAGTCGTTGATTGAATGCTCCAATATCTATGATTTCCCACCGAATATATTAATACTAATCACAACGTTTCTCCGGAATTGGGGTGGTAATATATCTGTGAGAAGGGATTGGTAATTGTTGAATTTATACGAGCTTGTATTAGGCTGTGTTGAATAAACTTGCGGATTGCGAGGCAGCGCTGTTTAATCTTTCTTTTAAGTATTTCTAGCATTGCATCGATGAAAAACATAAATAGAACAACTATTGAAGAGCTCTTAGTTCAGCTTGTTTAGTTGCGAAACCGATCAACTAAATTAAGAAATGTTCACTGCGGTCATAACTTGGATGGGTGACCGATAGTGAACACTTTCGTGCTTCGAAGGGCTCGGTTAGCCGGTTCTGATTGTTCTCATAGGATGGCCTCCAACATAGCCTTACATGCTATGTAGATAGATATATATACAATTATTTATTGTTACACCATTTAGTATACAAAAATAACATACAATAAAGTGTTATAATGGGCGGCCTTATCACTAATAGTGATCTCTTCCAGGCAATCCTTGTATGGAAAGGAAATACAGGAATAACAAGACGGGGTGTAGTAAAAAGATAAACGTACAATTAAATATGTACCATAAGGGGTACCAGGATACTTCAACACATTGGATGGTGGCAGAGCAGTTGCTAATGAATCTTTCAATAGTCCCCAAACGAAGCATATGTTAACAGCTATTAGGCATTTTGCATCCATTAAATACTCACAACTCTTCATGACGTCAGTACAGTAATACTTAGTAGTAACATTTTATTTTTTAATGCGCTACTTTACTACTTTATCGCGAGCATAACCCAATAATTATTCAGTCTAAAATAATAATACATTAAAAACGACGTCGTCAAGGATTACGACAAGACGTATAAGTATAAATAATCGATCCATTCTTAGAGCAATATTTACAGTCCTGAGTCTCGTGTTGAATTGGTTAACTTACAAAATAATAGGCTAAAGAAATTTTACCCCTATATTAGAATGGCAAACTGAAGCGGAAAGAGAACTTAGCCATAAACTTAAACAGGAAGGTCAGTTCTTATGAGACTTTTATACATTTTAGGGTTTATACCCAAAGGGCAAAACAGAGCACTATTAATTAATATACTATATTTCTGTTCTATCGTAGACCACGAGTCTCTAGCCAGAAACAGAATGAGTTACACAGTAGAAATTTATATATTTTGTGTGGAATATTGATAACCAAATTGATTTAACATTCTAATGTATTACTTTAAAAAGGGTTCATATTCACTCGCCCTTGGTAAGGCAGTAAAAAATTAAATTATGTTTTCCAACAAACAATGATGCTCTGGTTTTGAAGTATAGGTCCATAAAACATTTAGTTTTCTTTTGTATATTTTATTTTATATATGAAAATAGGGTTTGGGTTCGACCCCCTAAAAAGTTATTAAGAAATCTGGAATTTCAGTAAGTAACCTTTTTATTTCCGTCGGGTTTATATTTAAGGAAAAAAAATCTAAAAATGCCGATTTATAATGTAGTCTTTAAATTGTGATCAAAATTAACAAACAAACTTTTCTCTCTCGGCTTGTGCGATGTAGAATGTACCGAAACGAGACTCAACTCGCTATTGGTTGGATTTATTAAAGAATAAACTTTCATAGCATATATATAGTATATTCAAATATTTCGTCTTTATTTATTGATAATCTCTAGAGAGCTTTCACTCATAACATGCTCTACCTCGTTCATCAAATATTGACGAGAGAAAACAACACGGATACCACCGACGTCACGCACGAATAGGGAAAATAGTCGACAAACATTGAATAAGTATATTGTTTACTCGTTCTATTTCTCATATACTCGTATATCAGAGATAATACCTTTATATAAGACATTGTTTTCTTATTGTAAAACGTAACGTGGTTTCACTCATTTTAGTAAAAATACGGAATAACGCACGTGACTATCACGTGAGAAGGCAACGCGGACGTCCCGAGCTCTCCTTGAAAAAGATCACCTGATGTGGTTGAAACTATAGCCGGGGCTGACTTATTCACATTGGTTTCTGTTCATAACTGATCATTAATGTTTTTTATAGTTGATAGACTAGCCTTTGACCACTATCCCACCTGATGGTAAGTGGTGATGTGATCGAAGATGTTGTTCGGGCTAACCTAGAATTACTGGCTCTCAAGGACAGCTGCCGGAACACACCGTTAGGTTGGCGACAGATTTTCTACTTGAGGGTGGTAGCTAGCCAGGCGGGCATTCGCAAAATGCCAATAACCCGGACCAACGGCGTGCCCTCCGAAGCACGAAAGCTTCCAGTAGTAATGCTTCTAGCGGTCACCCATCGAACTCATGACCGCAGCGGACGTTGCTTAGCTTAACTGATCGGTTAAGAATGGCTAAGCAAACTTCGCTATGAGCGTTTCAAAATATAAGGTCACCTATTATTAGTTGTAGTATATTTAAGAGTCAAAAAACCTTCATAAAGTTTTTTTATGAACTTACTTTTGTTCGATAGAAAGTAAGAAAGCTGTAGGTTAAGCATGTTGGTTTTAGGTAATGCTTAAATATGCATAATATTATTTCTGACTTGTGAAGCTTTCCTTCAGTATCCAAATTAATGCTTGGTGTTCGAGCATTATGTGAAGGTCCCTCTGGCTAGCAACAACCCTCAAGCAGAAAATATATCGCCAAGTATTAGTAGCTAGTAGTGTGTTACGGCAGCTGTACTTCAGTTTCCATTTTATATACCAACAATTTCTTTCACAACATAACTTACCCAGCGTTGAGATAGTGATCAAGACTATAATAATTAAAAAGAATAAACGATTCTTGTAATATATTTTTGGAAATATAGGCAGCGGCATGTATCGAAAAAATGTATTTAAAATTTTACTTCACTGGGATCTCACATAAAAAATATCATCGAAACATTGCACATTTTTAGTTTTAAATTGGATAAGTACGGTTTACGAATTTACCAGTTATCGAGTCGGTAAAAAAATTGAACAGTTACAGTCGTGTCCAAATCGGTTTAATGTAGTGATCAAAAAGAGATATGGACGAGAACACGAAAAACAACCTTTCTTGTTACTTTGTTATTTATCTACAAAATTGTACGTTTAAAATAGATATCACTGTCATTAAAATATAGGCACCTTCTGACGCAGTCTGGAAAACAAGAATACATTAGTTAAAAGTTAGTAAAAAAATCAACCGCAAATTCTTTATTTTCAAGCGTTTTATCGTTCAATTCAAATTAAAACTGTAAATTTTACATATTTATGCAATCGTTTTTTAAAACCCTTGATTTTGATATCTCACTCTATGGGTTTGGAAGAAAATAATTGTTTTTCTCACAATATGGCGTCTAAAATCCTACAATTTGTTTTTTTTTTACTTTTTTATGTACCCAGTGTCACCTGGGCTATTAAGACGAATACTCCTTATATCCAATATCAAGCACATCTATACACTACCTGCGTCTCGCGGTTTCGCCCGAGCAGACTGAAAAGTGAAGATGACGATGATCATGTTCCTATGTATCGATCTAGGACATAAACTATTTATATTCCAGGTTTCATCCAAATCAGTTCAGCCGTTTCAACGTGAAGAAGCAAAAAATCTCACACACTCTCATCCTCACTATATAGTGAACTTCTATATAGAAGCAAGGTAAATATGTTTATATGTGATTCTTACTCCGAAGCTTGTGCTAAAGCTGTATAAAAAGAATAAATCATTGAATAAAAATACTTTTTGGATTCAAGTGTGTTCCATCTACAATAACCCATTATCCGAAAACAATATTTTATTTTTATTTGCGAGACCTTTCAGCTCGTGTCAAGTATCGGGACCCATACAATGGAGTCACGCGTTTCACCACTTTACTTCCTATTCACTTCGAAAAAATATATGGTGTTCAATGGTCCGAAGGTTTAGAAACAGTGCGTTTCGTTAACAAAAGATTTTTTACGAACCTAATCACATTGTGTATTATACAGGGTTATTGGTGAAATGCTAACAACCTCTTAGGGTTGACTTCTGCTAGTCCTTACAAACATTTTCAGATGAGTTTTTTTACAGTTTTTTTTTCCTTTTTTTGTGTTTTAATTCGTACTCCGAGCCAAGAGCGCCCGCCGTGGGAACACTGGACCGCGCCTTTCTGCCTTTGAATAGAGTTTTAAATATGTACATCAAGCAAAGTCATAAAAAAATATGAAATAATACATTAAAGGCACAGGAGACTTTTAACATCAGGTGGTCCTTGTACTTATTCCGTCAAAAACATATAAAAAACACAAAAAAAAAACATCTCAAAATGTTTGTTAGGACTAGCAGAAGTCAACCCTAAGAGGTTGTTAGCATTTTTCCAGTAACCCCGTATATTTATTTTTGTAATAGAAACATATGTACCTATACATACGTAATAATAAAATATTTTAGAGATATTTTTGTATTTCTAGCTGATATGCTAGCCTTTCACCACTTGATAGTAAGTGATGATGTGGTCGAAGATGTAGTTCAGACTAATCTAGACTTACTGGCCCTCAAATACAGCTGCCAGAACACACCGTTAGGTGTTTAACGACAGATTTTCCTGCTGGTTAAGTGATTAAGCCATTGAAGATGTTGCTCAGGCTAATCTGAAATTACTGGCTCTCCAGGAAAGCTGCTGGAACTCACCATTAGATGGTTGACGACAGATTTTCTTCTTGACTGAGCTAGCCAGGTGGGCCTCAAAATGCCCTACTACCGGGCCACTGCTATTCTAAGAGTACAACCGGAACTGCTTGCCCTCCGAAACACGGAAGCGCTCATTGCAATAGTAAATGTCATAAGTGGTCCACCATCCAAGTCACACAGTGAACAGAGCTGACGTTGCTTTACCTAGTAGATTGGTTAAGAAATACTAGGCGACCTCCACAACGATCATCTCATTTAAATCATATAGTTCATAAATAAGGCAAAAACCCACACAAAACTAATAAAACGTCAAAAGCAAAACCTCTTCGTTTACTCTATTTATCCGAAATGATAAGCACGACAAGAAATTACGACGATCTCTCATGATGGAAAGTGGCAATGTTGTCAAATATGGAGCATACTTGTCTAAGAAGTACGAACAAGACACTAGACTCCCAAGTCAAGTTTATGATAACGGCAGAGAAAAAGGATAAAAAATGTTATTGAAAAAATACCGAACAGTTGTCCAACACTTAAAATTATGATATGACTAGTTGAAGTCAGTACCGTGCTGATGCAAAACACTAACTTCACACTATCATGGTCTGACTTCCACAAGTAATTATATGTTTTCAGTACTGAAAGTCGGTTTTGATTTTTTTGAAGATTACTGCTTACATAATCAATGTGTATTTTAGGCGAGTGCGTCTAAAATACTGTTCAAGAGCTGCATTACCATTATTTCATCCAAGTACGCAAATATTTTTTTCAGTCAACTGACAGTTACTTAAAAACTACTCAGTTGATTTTCATGAAATTTAACTCTATTGCACTTTCGTTCGAAGCATTCTGGAGTATGCGTCAGAAGTATGGAATCCTTGTTACGATAAATACATCTCACGAGATGAAAGAATTCAAATCAAATTTATAAAGTTTTTATGTTTTCAATTACACATCCCATACAATTCTTATAAATACCATGACCTTTGCAAACAATTTAATATTTTACCACTGTCTATGAGACGTGACATAGCAGATATAACATTTTTACTAAAAATACTATCAAATCAAGTAGACTGTCCAGATCTCCTTAGTAGAATAAATTTAAATGTCTAAAACAAGCGCGTAAGATTCAACCCACCCCTGTCGTACCCAGTGGCTAATACTAATTATAGAAAAATACATAATATGTGCAAAGAGTGAGTAGCAAATTTAACAGTTTAAGCTACTATAATAAAAGCATTTAGACACCTATAAGTCATAGCAGACTCATAATCAGTCCAAATGCTCCAGCCCACTCCCAGTTGGCAGCGTGCCCAGCATGCTGGCAGCATTGCCCCGTTGAATTGCAATGCTTATTCATATTATTCATATTATGCTGCCAGCATGCTGGGCACGCTGCCAACTGGGAGTGGGCTGGAGCATTTGGACTGATTATGAGTCTGCTATGACTTATAGGTGTCTAAATGCTTTTATTATAGTAGCTTAAACTGTTAAATTTGCTACTCACTCTTTGCACAATAAAAGGAGGTGGTATTATTTGTATCAAAACTCCGACTTTTATGATCCGATTTTTTGGGGGATACTATTATTACATTTTTCTTTAAAATAGGTTTCGTAGTTTAGGTTTATTTATAAATAAAAAAAATTTAACCAAATAATACGGACTTTAAATACAAAATACACATTATCAGGGTTAACTCAAATACTACTTACTCTTCAGACCTCACTTAAATTTAAATGGGACTACATGGCAACAGCTTTTGAATATTAAAAAAACGTCAAAATCGGTTCAACCTCTAAAGAGTTATGAGGTAACAAACAAAAAGAAACCACCGAATTGATAAGTTGCTCCTTTTTTTGAAGTCGCCTTATCACTTATTTTTATATATTACTGATATGCTAGCCTTAAACCACTATTTCGCTTTTCAAATACTTACTTTAGTCGAGCAACGCTGTGTATTTTTTATTAATCAACAATTCGCTAATTGATATATTAAGGCGTTACTCTGCGGAACTCCATTTTTAATGAAACCGAATATTTTACATATATATATAGATAGCGAAAGCATTAAATTGATACTTAAAAAAACACAAAAAAAAATCTAGTGGTGGTATAATCCCACCTAATTTTCATGCTAAGCCGACGTGTCGTCATTTACGCCATGTAGGCAAAATGACGAATCGACGCGATTCGCTTGTACACTAAGCATCCTCAAGTCTTGACTCTTCGAGCGCATGATCAAGAATAATCATTCCATCGTGCGCTCGAAGAATCAAACAATTAGAAGTACTCTTAGCAGAGCTTGCCTGTAGTCAGTCATAACCGAGCAACTATGCTTAGCAACTTTTTTGCGGTCACTACTTGAATGGGAGCTATAGGGATACTATTTACACATCTGTGCTTCGGAGATATGAGAAGCTATCGGTGCCGTTTATCGTCAGGTGGCAGCTTAGGTTATGTAAAAGGTCTTATTAAGGTTCTGAAAACTAGACTGGCTGGCGTGCAGCTTGCTGGAAAAAAAAAACTATATTGGAATTTCATTACAGTCCACAAGATACAAAAAAATAGATTATGCTATGATTAATGGTAGGTATGGAATACCTCCATGCAACTCCCACTTCCAAACAAAAGAAGGCAGTCTTTCTCTAATCTTTATGTACCACCACCCATAATTTTGTCTTGGATCATTCGCTAGAATTACACCCACTCTCCTTGTTCCTGTGGGAGTCGTGTGAAGCGGAAAAGGGAAAAATACCAGAAAGTGGAAGTACGCTGCTGCATTTTACTTCTGAATAACTGCCATCTTACACTGCAATAGCCATGACGTCTGCCAAGCATAGGGATTATGATAAATAAATTAACTTTGAGGCATTTGCGCGCAAAAAGTGGATGGCTGGGGCAATGGTGGACGTAAAACGACTGTTCGTGTAGGTGAAGACATCTTAATTAGTCCCATTACATTATCATCAAATTCAGACATGTAGTATTTGAAAATAGATAGATAACACTTTATTGACACATAAAAATTTACAAACTTATAACATAAAACCTAATAACTAAAAGTAGGTGTGACAATGTCTTATCGCTGAAAGCGATCTCTTCCAGAGAACCCTTTACAGAAGGATTTATAAACATTTAGAACCTTATTTAGTTCGTAAACAAATTGTACATTATTTGCGAAATAAAAACTATTATTATTATTATTATTTAAACTATATAAATTAAAGCTTAAAAACTACTATGCTTCTAAATATTTTTGCATCTACCTTAATTTTTAAGTCCAGTGTTTGATGTAGGTTCCATAATTAATGATTAAAACGTCTTTAGGTTAACTTTTTTTTAACATTAGTAAGTTATACGTACGTTCTATTTCCCCAGACATATTCCTACGTTAACTTATTGGTAGGTATAACTTATTTTCATGCTGAAGTTTACAGATGGCGTTCACTTCAGCGTTACTCTTCGCATCACGTACGTGATTGGGCTTAAGTTAACAAACTAGCCTCCTGCTTCTCCTGGTACTTTTTTGTGACCTGACTGTGAAGATATATCCGACGTGATGTCTTTATCTTCACAAGATTTATTCTCCTGCGGTAACTTGTTTTTATTAGGATATAACTTTTTGCGACGCCTTTATGTTGACCATTAAATCTTTATTTTAACTGAGGTACATATGAAATTTTGTTCTTAAAGTCATTAAATGTATGATAAATTATTGTTAAAGGCAGAGAACATGTTAGCCATATTCTACAGAATGGTAATATTAACTCGTAGAACGCAATACAAGCAAGTTAATCTAAACGGGCAATGATGTCGTTGAGGCAATGTGAGATTTTCTTCTCTTATCCTTTCGCTTCATCCCCAAGTAATCCTTACACCGCCGAGCCTCAGAAGATATTGTAAAAAAATCAGATACAATCCGCACGCAGCAAAAATTACACACCCGTTCCAAGATAAGCTTTATAGACGTTAATACTTATGGTAAATACCCATAAATAAACTGAAATTCGAGGCGATTTGATGTAATACTAATAAATTATCAAACCACAGGGCGGCTTTCAATGAAAGGCAGTTACCATATTGCTTGTTGTCTTACCAAGAAATCAAAATTTCGGCACCCCTGCTGTTTCTGTGAAAAACTACATTTCGTATTTTGATTACTTTCGGGAGTTTTAGAGGACGCACCGGAAGTAAGAATGATGTTTTATAAAGAATTTCAATTCGTGGCATATATTTATCAATACGTGTCAATTGATAGATTGTCTTACGTCGGTACCGTCATAAATGAATCCACTTGCGGTAGACCTCTGAGAGTCGACCGACGCACAGATACCTACGACCAAATTCTTGTAAAGATCTATTACTAGGATTATTGAAATAACCGTTCTTGGTAGTAGAAATTTTAAGGTTCTATGAATGTTATATTTTATCATGGCGCACGGCACCTATCAAGGTTTATATGTGCGCCCTTATTTGAGGTCACTACAACATTTTTTTTTCAAGTCACAGGCAAACGATTACTTGTTGTAGAAAAGTCGTCTGACGCGACGCCATCCCTCGTTGGGAATGATCAAGTTAATATAGATTAACACATATTTGCGTGTTATTAAAAAAAAGGTACTCAAAGTGACATAGACATAAATAACTGTATCTTATATTGTGAAAAAATTGTCAGTGCCGCGACAGCAACAACCATGCACGGGTTTGTTTTTGTCAATACTTTAGGTCATACTGGCAGTTCTCTATTTCTGACATATGTAATGAAAAAATGATCATTCAAGCATGAAATAAGTAATGACCATAAAATATTGGATTTATTTTTAATTTGCGTCCAACGTTCAGAGGGTAGATATTTGTCTATTTTTGTGAAATAAATTATTGTTAAACAATACACCTGTTAATAATTTAGGCCTCATTCTACAAATATTTGCTTGACAATAATCTTTATAACCTGGCGTTCAGTTTATATTTACCACAAGCTAAAAATTAACGTAATATAATGAAGGTATGTACATTTTATAGTAACTTTGTTGGTTGCGGTGCTCGGTTTTAATTGACGCTAATTTTGAATTTACCAAAAATTTCATTTACTTATCCTTTTTTTTTTAAAGTAATTTCCATTTTAAAAGTGTTTTTGATGCCACGCGAGTTGTACGTTGTGATAAATAAGAGCACGTGTAACGCAGTGATAACATGATAAAAAGCTCTGTTGCATATTTTGGCTCAAAGGACTAGCTGAAGGCAACCCAAGAGGTTGTTAGCATTTTACCGATAACCCTGTATAGTTGGTCCAAAATATTTGCATTAAGCGAATAACTTTAAAAACTCATTTCATGGTTAGCCTAAAATAGGTGCTCTTAGTCGAATGAATACTAGTATTTTCTTAATGTTGGAACAAAAAATATTTTCTTTTTTAAACTGTATGTCTTTGCTAACAATCTAAACAGAACAAAAAGTTGAATCAAATTATTTACATTCAGCACTCGAAATACAAACTACACACGTTTCAGGTAAGCACGTTATGTTTGATAGCTATTCCCATAAATGTGTTTGTAAGTGAGACGCTTCATAGCTATCGCATCATTAAGGATTATAAATATCTCTTTTAAAGAGAAAGATCGTATTAAGACATAGAAATGAACATACAGGCGTGTAAATAATATTGTTGTCTTAAAAGAACGCACTCGCAAGATAGACACGTGTGCGACACAACCCTTGTCAACTTCCAGCGTTACGAGGCCATCTCTCTTGTAAATAGATACACTGAGAGATAACAAATCTGCCATTGTCTGATTTCATGTCTATTTGACTTTCATATTTGATGGTTGGTTTTATTTTATAATACTGTCGATGTATAACATGTATCATCATGTCTATATCCCAGAGGGGAGCACAGAAGTGTCTTAAAATGTATCGCCAGATATAGGGACCAAACCCAACGAATATTTTTTTTTTTTATTTTTTTTTTTATTGCTGATAGGTAAGCCTTTGACCACAATCTCACAAATGGTAAGTGATGATGTGGTCGAAGGTGTTAACAGGCTTAACCTAGAATGACTGGCTCTCAAGGACAGCTGCCAGATCACACCGTTAGGTGCTTGGCGACAGATTTTCAACTTGAGGGTGGTCGCTAGCCAGGCGGGCATTCGCAAAAATGCCCTTCCACCATGCAGTGAAGCTCAAGCTCGCGGCGGGATTCGAAACATGGACCTGCTGCGCGGCAGTCCATAGCCAAAGCCACTGAGCTATCACTGCTTCAAATTTGTTCGTAGGTAGATATTGTAGCAAGTGTACGTCTCGGAATCACGGGCGCATTGCAGTGTCAAGCAAAACGAGGATAGTGCTACTGTTATTAACAGTGTGACCCTCGCCAACTGGCGTGGAATTGATCCATCTCGTATCTACGTAACATAAAAAAAAACAGTCTAAAACTCTATTATTTTTTCAGAATTACCTAATATATGACCATCTTTTATAAATCATATACAATTGCCAAGTTGTATGTCGCAGTGCGGGTTAGCCTTAAAATTAACTACGAAGAGGTAATCTAGTCTATTAATTTGTTTTTACTTGGAATAAAATATGTTTTATTTATTGATTTTATATGATTAGGAAACAGTTTAGAAGGAGAAAACGAAATTTCACAAGGGCTGTTACTAAGAGCTAGAAATAAAGTTAATGAGCACCGGCAAATTAAATATACCTATAACTATCAAAGTGCAACTAATTAAAGCTCAATAAACATTTCCATATTAACCAAACCCTCATCTATTCCAACTCCTGAGCAAATAGCTTGATTAAACAGTAATGAAGACGGTTATACTAAACCGCAGTTCAAAACTAAGCAATTTGTTGACTTAAACAATCTCAGATTAATTTGTACATGGCACGCGCTTCATAAATCTAATTTTGAAGCTATGATAGTCCAGTGGCACCTAGTTTTCAGTGGACTGCAATACAGGTAGCTTAATAAATGTATCTATATTATCTAAATCTTGCCGAGGGCTTGACCTTACGCATATTTGTAAACACACACAAACTAAACTAAACAGGCATCGCTTCACATTGAAAAAAGTATATGGACAATATTTTTTTACGAATTTTACAGATCGTTGAATATATTTCAAATGTATGTTTTTATAGATAGAAGATCTAAGAGAGCCGTGCACTGCAATAATAACGAATTTATCTAAGTAACTTTGAGGGATGAAAAGAAAAGTGGTGGAGTTTTAACACCTATGGTAGCAAATGGGCGAATGGTTAAAAAATATAATTTCAGATATTTGGTGAATTACGTATAAAAAAACAGAACATATTCGTATCGTAAATTAGATTGGAAAGCCTTGTGGTTAGTTAAGGGTAGCAAGTTTTTTCCCTTTCTTTTTAAGCGCTCGTAGTGAAGGTTGCTTAGACGTTCTTAAACGATCTGCTCAGTTAAGCAACGTCCGCCGCTGTCATGACTTGGATGGTTGACCGCTAGTGACGCATGCTTCCGGGGGCACGTTAAGCCATAGGTGGCGGTTGTTGTCTTACGATGGCAGTCGATATACCATAGGTAGGGCATTTTGGTACCCTCCACATCACCACTTACAGTTAGGTAAGATAGTCGTCGAAGGCTAGCCGATCAGCTGTGAAAAAATGTTGAAGAGCGGGCTGGCATGTAATGGTGCTTTAACATTGTTGTTAAATTTTATACGAGCTCGTCTTGGCGTGTTAATGATATGTCTACAGGTGATGAATCTTGTATCTCTATAAATCCTTGCCAGTAATGAAGTGCCACTCTACGGTTTAATTTCAGTTAAAAAAACCCGTCTGCAATTTTTTTTATGCCTGATAGGTTAGCCTTTGACCACTATCTCACCTGATGGTAAGTGATGATGTGGTCGAGGGTGTTGTTCAGGCTAACCTAGAGTTACTGGCTCTATTATTTTATTATTATATATTATTATTATATTATCTTATTTATTTTTGTTAAGCGTTTTATCGTTCCATTCAAACTAAAACTGTTAATTTTATATTTTTATGGAATCGTTTCTTAAAGTTCTTCATTTTTAATACCCGACTCGATGGGATTGGAAGATTTTTTTTTTGAATTTTTTGTCATATTAGCAGTTGTTGTTGGCATAATCAAACCATTAATAGACTGTAAATTATTTTCATATATTATGGTGGAAGGGCATTTTGCGTATGCCCGCCTGGCTAGCGACCCCCTCAAGTAGACAATATGTGGCCAAGCACTTAACGGCGTGTTCCGGCAGCAGTCTTTCAGAGCCAGTGAAATTATAAGCACATGAGACTTTAGAACTATGTCTCAAGGTGACGGGCGCAGTGCAATTCGTGACTTGTGACAAAATGCATCTGTTATAGGCAAAGGTTAGTCCGCTTAACATTAGGCGACCTCGAGCTTCCGTCAAAATAATATATTGGCCTTGGCCTGCCAAGAACAACCGTAACTTCCATCCTAGAACGTATATCTAAGGCGGCATCAGTAGGATCTTACCAAATTTGGTTAGTTATGCTAAGTAATTCGTCTCTTTATACATATGTGCATATATATGTATATATATATAAATATATATAAATATTGATTATATACATATTAATAAATATTATTCATTTTAGAACTGAACATTATGAAAATCTGAGATTTTGGGAATCAACATTATTCCCATTACGCATTATCAGAATTCAACATGAATGAAAAACTGGACATGATATAAAAAAAGTTAATTTTTTTTATACAGTAGATATACAACTTAATATCATAAGGCACATATTTAATGATAATTTAAAAAATAATAATTAAGTTCGATAGAACCTTTTTTAAAGCTGGAAGAGTAACCCTTTGCTATTTTAGTTCGAACAATTCGCGATTCAATACTCTTAAGCCCAAAATTTATTAAAGCACGTTTACACCGACTTCCAACAGAGAATATCTTCCAAAAATAAGAACTCACCCCAAAATGTCCGTATTCCGGACACACGCAGGAAAATACAATAATAGAAACGTGTTCACCCGATTTGTCGCACTGCACCCGCTGTAGTCGGTTTTCAATATTCGCTGTGCTTCGCTATTTTGGCAAAGGTAAATGTTTTTCGGATGTTTGCACTTAAAATATTCACGCCAGTTACTTTGGTAATATTTACTACCTAGTTAACCAGACGATATATTATTTTATGATTAATATTTTTCCACCTCTTTTGAAGCAGTGATGGCTCAGTGGCATTGACTATGGACTGCCGCGCAGCAGGTCCATGGTTCGAATCCCGCCGCGGGCTTGAGCTTCACCGCATGGTGGAAGGGCTTTTTGCAAATGCCCACCTGGCTAGCGACCACCATCAAGTTGAAAATCTATCGCCAAGCACCTAACGGTGTGTTCCGGCAGCAGTCCTTGAGAGCCAGTGAAATTACAGGCATATGAGTCTTAACAACTATGTCTCAAGGTGACGGGCGCAGTGCAATTCGTCACTTGTCACGAAATGCATCTGTTATAGGCAGAGGTAACCGCTCAACATCAGGTGGGCCTCGAGCTTGTTCCGTGACAATCACATAAAAAAAAAACTCTTCCTTACATGAGTATATTGTCGAGATACAATAATTTTCTAATAAAAAAAAAAATTTTTTTGAAGCGCTCGTAGCCAAGTTTGCTTAGCCATTCTGAATCGATCAGCGAAGTTAAGCAACGTCCGCCACGGTCATGACTTGGATGGGTGACCGCTGGTGACATTACTAATGAGCGTTTCCGTGCTTTGGAGGGCACGTTAAGATGTCGGTCCCGGTTGTTGTCTTAGGATAGCAGTCGTTACAGAATGGTGGTAGGGCACTTTGCAAATGCCCGCCTGGCTAGCTACCACCCTCAAGTTGAAAATCTGTCGCCAAGCACCTAACGGTGTGTTCCGGCAGCTGTCCTTGACAGCCAGTAACTCTAGGTTAGTCTGAACAACATCCTCGACCACATCATCACTTACCATCAGGTGAGATAGTCGTCAAAGGCATAAAAAAAATATATATAATTGAGTCCCGCACTTAACACCTGGTCCCAATGTACTATGTTATGTTACTGTAACAGCCGGAACGTCCACTGCTGAACACAGCCTCCCCTATTAAGGGGGGTATTTGCCAAAATCCCCACGCTTGGCAGGCGTCTTGGGGATCGCAATGTAAGTTGTCATTTCTATAGAAGGTGCTGCCCACCTTCCAGTGTTTTTCCCTTAGTTGGTTCTTACGACTCCCACGGGATGATATGGGGAGGTGCAATTCTAACCCGGCACCCCACGGAGCACTGCTATGTTCCCTGTTATGTTATATGAGTTATAATTTTATCAGATGTATTTTATGCTAGCAAAAATGTATTATTCAGCTCGGTCCTTTTGAAATTTCTTACATTTTTTAAAATAACAGAAGAATATTAAATAAGTCTGTTTGTTATGTTTTCACTTTGGATAAAATAAAACAATTTCGGCGTGTTGTGAAATTGCCTGATTTTATTGACAGTCGAAAAAACATCATTAGCCTTTTTTGTTTTCTCTCGTTTATTTTACAAAAGCATTTCGATATACTTACTTCACCTGACAATTTGTAAATATATTTACTATGGTGAGACGAGTCTGATCTCAGCAAATATTAAAAAAAATGTCTATTGTTGGAAAAAATATGGTTTTTAGGGTTTTGTACCCAAAGGGTAAAAACGGGACCCTATTACTGAGACTTCGCTGTCCGTCCGTCCGTCTGTCACCAGGCTGTATCTTAAGAACGGTGATAGCTAGACAGTTGAAATTTTCACAGATGATTTATTTATGTTGCTGCTATAACAACAAATACAAAAAATTGGCCAAGTGCAAGTCGGACTCGCGCACGTTAAAACAAAAAAAAGGTTAATATATGAATTCTAATGTTGTATAGCTAATTGTACGGAACCCTTCGTGCTCGAGTCCTACTCGCACTTGGCTGATTTTTTCATTCACTGTTAGAGTAACATTGACCTTAGCAGTGATTTTCCCTAAACAATAATGAAATCATAGATGGTGTTAATAACACTTATTGTAAATTTTTTGACCATTATCGAAGTAAATCTCGTTAGTCATTTAATGTTAGTGTAGATTAGCTTACATACTTTTTTAACAACGAAAAAATTGGCATGTAGTTATTTATTGATATATATGTTTATTTGTTACAGGGGCTTCTCAGTGGTCGCGCCTGAAGTAGCGGTTCCCGGTAAGACGACAGCGGTTCTCGTCACTCTTCACGGGAGGGCCAGCGATGGACCTCTGGATCCTCTCAATGTGACCGTCAGATTAGAGACTCAGGACGCTGATAACGATGTGAAACTGCTTACAACTGCCAGCCAGATGATAACCGGTAAGTGTTCTCTTTACAACAGTTTGAGATAAACTCTTCCGAAAATTATTTTATGTACCTACTGAACAAATTGGCTTGGTTGGTCCAATAGCGTTAGTGAATATCTTTATCGGTATCAATTCTTCAGTCAAGCCTTATGTATTTGATGATCATGTTTTATTTTGTAGAGCAGTAATATCGTACCAAAAAAAGAAGTCACAAAAATAGGGATACATTTGCATAAAAGAATTGTACTATTTTTGTCACACTACGAGCACACTAAATTCTCGCTGTGGTAAGTAGAAGTGCGTTTTCTACAAATAAGGAAATAAAATGGTAATTTTATTGGCATAATATCTTTAATTTTTGTTTCTTCATAATATACAGACCTAAAACAAAATGTATAAAATGGACAGACTTAGATATTGAGATCATTGGTATGGAGCATACTATTGATATCGTATAGCTAACGTTATAGTAAAATAAAAACCGATAGTTTAACGTATAATACCAACCCTATAACTTCTAGTGCTTTCTACAGGTTTTCGATAATAAATGGCACATAAAAAACTAGGCCTTTAAATCCTTAAAGAGGTCAGCACATACGTTTTACCAGATTTGTGGAGCCTATCATCATCCACTGAGCACATTTCAAACTACGAACTGTCTTTGAAATATTCTACCACACAATGGCACCAACAATACATCGTTACTCACTTTTTGATTTGTATTTATATCTAGGTCACAAATTGGCGACGTTTGATAGCATATAGCAAATTAACAGCGCAGAAGTCCCAATGGTGTAATTAGCTATATATACTTGGCCCAGATAATACTGGAAAAATTACCCTCATAAGGCAAAATAAGAAAGTGTCGTATTGAAGATCGAAACGATCTGAACACTTGGTATGCGGTTTCGGTGGTAGGCACTTCCAGTATTTTCCATATAGGCTTAATTCAATCGGTTTCAATTTTCGTTATCTTTTACTGATCTAAATGGACGATGAAATGGCAGCTGGTCTGAGTTCATATTTAAACTAATGTCCAGTAACATAAAGGCCACATCTATAAGACCGTCATAAAACCCGAATGTTATGCAATGAAAGAAGATTGCATGTGCCACAGAGCTAGGACATGCAAAATGCCTTTCCAATATGCGATAAAATTCGGTCCAGTAGCATTCATATCTACAACTGCCCAAAAGCTGCTACACACTACCAATGTGAGTTGTCTGTGGCTAAGCTATATATATCGAAATGGTTTATATGGCTGCACGGAACCCCGGTAATTGTTGTTATTTTTCACTTATTACGACTATAATATAAAAGGGCACACACTCGTATGAACATAGTGCAGATATATAAAATACTAGCTTTCCGGGCGCGGCTCCGCCCGTGCGTATGTCGGTTATCGCGCAAAAACATTAACCTCTTTTTGCGCAGTTGGATAAAAACTATCCTATGTTTTTTCCCGAGTCTCAAACTATATCCATACCAAATTTCATTCAAATCAGTCCAGTAGTTTTGGCGTCAAAGCGTAACAGACAGACAGACAGAGTTTCGCATTTATAATATTAGTACTGATACTGATAGTTATGCACTATTCATGCACTAATTTCATACAAAGTGGATGTATTCTTTCAAAGGAATGCCTGTTTACCACCTTTGACCGAATTAAAAAAAGAAAGGCGTATTGCGCCCCTTGATCAATGGGACTTGCTCTTGTTATTAGAGCCCTTGCTTTAGGTGCAACAAGAAGCCACTTTCCGTTAGGTAACATTATCTTTTAATGTTATCAGAATTACTTTTGATTTTGTTTTGAATGATTTTAAATAAGAGGTGAAATAATCAAAAATCCTCAGAATCCGTTCCGTAGCACTGACATATATTTATATGTTTTAAACTCTATATTGCTATTTCCTATCCTTGCTTTTAAGACTTCAATAGATAAGAGCACTCCATAAAATATATCGAATTGGGTCGGCTCCGCGTAAACTTTCGTAATAAAATGGCTTATAATGTGATTTCGAGTGACTCTATAGGATCCGGCAGCTATTTAAGGGTGAAATATTTTCTTCGACAACCTACTTATGAACTTGGTAATAGAGAAATGTAATATACAGGTTCATTAGTATAAAGGTGCCATAAATTAAAATAATTTTAAAAATCTTTTTATTTACTGACAAGGATGCCATTATGCCTATATATGCAGTCATTGTACCTCCGTATATACCTTAAGGAGTATTCCTGCTTGAAACTCTCGGCCACTATAGTATTTAATTGCTTAAGTACGCTCATTGACCAATGGCTAAGAAATACATTCAGTTCATTGGTGCATTTCTAGGCACCACCATAAAATATTTTTTGTGTCTTCACATCGAGATCCTTTTTCGTTAGTCGTAAAGGGGCAATAGAGATAGCATTACCCTCATAAGAATTATATATATTATATAATTTTCTTGAGCGTTAATTTAAACATAAAGATCTTTTGGACATAGTGTAGGTTGAGGGTTAGTGATAGAGGGTTTTTATATCAAAGGGGACAGGCATAGGTTCTATTCCAAAATTTTGGCAATGTCTATGACCAAACCTTTTAGTTAAATTAATTGTATTTACGAATGCAAAAGTGCAACTTAATTTATGTAACATGTGTTTCAATCTTATGCGTTAGGTCGAACCCATTATATTTTTACAAGATATATTAAGTAAATAATTTAAAAAATATGATAGAAGACATCACGCTATACATCCACAATCTGTGTTTTGTGGAACAGAAGTCCCCTTCGAAGTTTAAATCGTTTGTGATAGCTCGTACGACTGCTTTTGATGCCGTGGTAGAGTGTTGGTGTAGTTGCAATCATTGATAAAGTCACGGGCTGTGAAGATGACGTGATTTTAGATGAAGATTAGTTACATGAGATGTATGAAAGTATGCGTTATTTTGTGTTGAAATGTATTCCGACCATCCGGCTACATTAAATGTATACTCCAACACTAAGCTCTCTATCGCGAAGCATCGTGCTCCAAATTCTATCAAGTTATTACTACCGTAGTAAAAATCTCATTTTGACCAGAACTTTCTATTGAAAACCGGCGTTATTGCCAACAGAAATAAATTGTGTTGAAAATACACTTGCGGAGAAATATTGTGTTTAGTTATTGAATGTTACTCGGTGAAGTGCTTTCAATGATATGTTGAGTGCATTTTCTGTTGAATATAAAATAACAGTTTATTTGCCGAATACAATCTTTATTATGTTTGAAAAATATAGATATCTATATAGAAATAGACAGTTTCTAACGCATATAGGAACGTACTCATATTTTACAGTTTTAATAACTCAGTACTGTGTTGTCAGGTTGAACACAGCCACTCCCATTAAGTAAGGGAGGATAAAAATATATTGAATTGAAGATGATTGAATATATGGCAATAATACGAGTATGTGATGATTGCCATATTATTGCAGTGTAATATCTGCTGCCCGTCTTCCAGTATTTTACCCTTAGTCGCGTCTTATGACGTCCCCTGGAAGAGTTGAGGGGATGTTCTAGCCCGGCACTCACGACAAATCACCTACACATATTATTTACTTTTGAATGGTATGCCACATGTCACTAGTTTTTTACCACTGGCTCATCTGGTAGTAAAAAATTATGACTTTAAAGGCTAGAACTAAAATTACTGGCTTTCAAAGACAACTGCTGAAAGACACCATTAGGATAGTGGTGACTGATTTTTAAGCTTAAAGGGTAAACAGCAGTCGTGTATTTGCAACAACGATGCAATGAAACTCAAGTCACGCAAGGGTTCGAACCATGGACAGGCATGGATGTGTATAGAGTGCACAGCAGTACGTGGTCTGGCTTGAGCTTCACCGCATGGTGGGTAGGAATTTTGCTAATGCTCACCTGACTAGCTATCATCTTTAAGTAGAAAATCTTTCGGCAATCATCTAACACTGTGTTTCTATAGCAGTCATTGAGAGCCAGTAAAATTACAGGTACATAATGATACTTAACAACTTTATGTTACAGGGTGACGGGTGATTACTATAACTTTGAGAGCCGGTCTTTATTTGACGTCTAATCTACTATCTATTTTTCATCACCATCATTACTTAACGACAAGTGAGTGCAGAATTTAGCCTATATTATTAATTGTATGACAAAAAGAAGAGTTTATTGTACCACATTACATTTCTGAATAATTGATTTTCAATACGAGTGTTCAAAGGCCCAATTATGTACCTTCTTACTAACAAAATCTGATAGAATTCATACATAAGTATAACATATTTAAAAAAGTAAAAATCCTGACTGCAGGTTATTTATTTTTGCTAAACGTTTTATCGTTCCATTGAAATTAACACTGCAATTTATATATATTTATGGAATCATTTTTAATTAATCCTCCACATTATTATACCCCACTCGAAGGGTAAGGAAGAAACTAAAAAAAACTCACAATATGGCGTCTAAATCTGCCAATTTCAGTTTTATTCTTTTATTTACTAAGTATCACTAGACGAATCTAATAGTATCTCACACAATAAAACCGTTTTAGCCGTTTAGAAGTGATGGTAAAATAAAGAAACTCACAAACACACAAACTTATGTAGGTTCATATAACAAGTTTAAGCCGTTTTAAAGTTGTATTATGGAACCAATGTGAATTACATATTAAAATTTGCTACTCGCAAAACCACATTTTTTCTATGATTTCAATCAGTTTGTTAGATACAAATAACAAAATTGTAATATAGATGAAAAACGTCCCACGCAGTACTCTTATATTAATAAAGCTTACTCAGAGTAACACAGGAACGGTACATAATACAGATATAGCCTTGTCACTTCTAAAGATAGACTTGAACTGACATGAATTATTTAGCTTTGCAATGAAAGCTTAATTCTTTGTTAATTTTAGGAAATTAACATTCACAGAGTGCATTCATAATAAAGCGCTCTTCGACAACCACCAAATTGGCATTGAGCATAAAATATTTCCTGGAAATGGGCATGATCCTGTCACCAATTTCCTTTTGGAGCAACAAATATTCTTCGAGCAGTAACGCTACGTTCTGTAAGTATTAAAGAAATCCTTTATATTGAGCTCTTTAAGCACTTCGTTCCAAAGAGATAAAAACATTTCAACACAACTGATATCAAATCATAAAATTTCCAACAACGAAAGTTAACATTCTCATACTTCAAAAGCATCCCGGAATCTTGGCATCAAACTTGACAGTACGTATATAAAACGAAAATTCTCATAATAAATTCAAAACAACCCGCAATACAGACCGACAGTAAAACGAACTTCCGTGAGGACTTGTGTGATGTGGGAAAAGAACCGCGAAATCATTGTATATGCAGTAAGGGCACATTAAGCACTGCTTTGGAATTTCCTCGGGTATGTTATAAGTTTTTTTGATAATCGAATTTCCAGTAACAGATCAGGTATGTCACGATAGATGGCGATAGGGTGGCTCCTCATTTACATTGAAACAAAAAGATATCTTGCAAATCATTGTGGTCCAACGCTACTCTATTAACTATTCTAGAATATGTATATAATAATATTTTGTTAACCACTCGTATGTATTTATATGACATGTCAATAATTTGTGAATAAATTAATTAGATAAGGTTATAAAAAGTTCCGGTTTAATGGACATTTCAAGGAAAAGCTGTTAAATATTAAGGAAACTATTAGAAAATGAACATTCATGTGCAAATATATGATGGTAAAATGAAACGAGTATTTTGTCTTATTTAAATTGGTGTAATGTAATTAAAAATTGATAAAACAAATAACCAAGGAAATCTTATAAAGTTAAGTTTTTAACATCTAAATTTAATCATCAAATTATCACAATCTTAAATTAGATCAGTTTTATGCTCCGATTAAATTATTTTTATAGTGAATTGTCTTACTGCTAAGTTATTATAAAATGATTGCAGACGTCTCTTCATAATCTTCATATTTTGAAAGCTTACTAATAAAATTTAATTCTAAATGCAAGGAACCCGACATGCATTGCTTCTCATTACCTTAAAAATAGTCACGTCTCTGGTTTTATTCGTCGAGTATCTTTAACAAAGCTTAACTTTTCCTACTTCCAATTTAGTTATAGAGGACTAGATTCTATTTGTAACTTAATTTCATAAAGGGTTTTATTTTATTGTGCATGAGATTGCAATTAATAATATGGCAATAAAAATAAGACTTTTTTGATACAGTCGTAAAGATATAAATAATGATTCTTCATCACATTACGGAGGTATATCTATGATATAATTGTATATCCACGAAGAGGATGTTGTCTAAACGCCTTTCTTTCCTACAAAGCTTTTCCTATTAAACTGCGTGGACTTTGTTTCTACAAACTGTGTGAAGGCACTTCGTACTGCTGCTCGAGAAGAAAGTTTTTTCAGTTTTTTTTTTCGATATAAAGTTATTCGTTCGAATTCGATAAAGAGAGCTGCCAGAACGCATCGTTAGTTGCTTGGCGACAGATTTTGTATATCACAGGTATGGGCCGTATGTCACGGGCTTCTAGTTCGTAATCGGAATTAGTTACAAACCTGACATTTTATATATTGTGTAACACGTTGAAACAAAGATATATGTGTGCAAAAAATCTATATTTTTCTACAATTAAGAAGATGTTCATGACTTCTCTTAAAGCTATAGTGTGACTATTAATACAACGATGCCTTCATATCCTTTAAACATTGATATAATTACGTTCAACATTCAATAAAACAGACTTCACAGTTGAACTTAATCCACAAGGAACCAGCCCTACCGTGAAATCAAACCAAGAACTTTCCGAGCTATCGCATAAAGTAGAACACCCGAGACATGAACATCCGTCTACGTCGCGATACTGTCGGAATTGCACCGTGCATCGCACTGATACCTACTGTTTTATTGTACAACACTTGAACAGATACTCGTATCAACTGCCTCACAGTTCACTGTTTTCTATTTGCTTTTAAAACTTAGTAGCTGTCGGTTCCGCCACTTCAGTTTGAGGGTACGACCTGATATTAACCGGAACTTATCATGTAGAGCTAAGCTACGTATAGGCATTGCAAGCTTTGCAATTTAATGGGGCAATGCATGCGGGGCATGCTGGTTACGATAGCGGGCTGGAGGATTAGAAATGCCTGTCGGCCAGCAATGGCCTTTAGATTACCTATATGCTTTCGTTGTAGTAGCGGTAGTGTAGTATATAGTTGGCAGAGTTTTGTTAGCATTCCGCCGGAAACATAAATAGAAATACGATATGAAACATATATATGAAAGACTGAAGAAATACATTAAAGGTACATACGAGAAATATGTATTTTAGCAGTCTTAGTTTTTGGTATACTTATCGTAAAAATGCTTATTCATAAATGTGACTTTACCATGAATATATTACCAACAATCTACACCAAAGGAAAGCGTGGCAGCGCAGCCGACGTTAGTTATATTATTCAACCATTTTCAGCTTTGTCGCTATCAAAACAATGCATAGTTTCGCTTGAAAAACTTCAAAATGCGCGATCACACGCGTCCCGTCACCGTCAACTCTTTCATCCTATACTATACATTATTCTGATAGAGACAAAGTCGGAAATGGTTCGACAAAATTTATAAACGGCCGTCGCCATTTCGGTTTGAATTGACGCTTAAACAAAACTTCAAATATTGGTATAGCTTATGATTCGCACTGAGGTTCCCGAACTGAATGAAAAATGGAATGTTTCTTTTATATATATCATAATGACGGTCACGACTTCACAAAGCTATCCAAATAACAGAATTGTCCCAGATCAATAACAAAGAATCATCGCCTTGGGGGACGGTAAATCACACTGGACTAATGGCTCAAAGCGAATGCCAATCCCACTTCAAAGACTATCTAATACCAAACCTAATGAATCATGATTGTGATTACGATAGTGATGGGTCTGTAATCGGGGATTATCGATAAGGAAACGATTACTCAGCCATTATAACAGTGACAATGTATTTGCTTGGATGTGGAATTGTCGTACTTCTATACTATATATTTAAGTTTTGTTAAGTAATTACTCAACCTTGCTTAAATAAAATTATAAAATAAAAACTTTGTGGCGTATACCTCCTTTGCAGTATGAATACGCCCATGAAAGGAAAGTAACTGAAAAACCACTGAAATTATTTTGTGTTAAAATTGAAAAAGCGACTGGGAGAAGTTGAATTAAATTATTTTTTTTACATGAATGCCTAAAAAATTAGTTTCCAGGGTTCTGTATGTATGTATGTATGTTTGTGAGTTTCTTTATTCCACCATAACTTCTAAACGGCTAAACCAATTTTAATGTATGAGATATTATCATTAGATTCATCTTTATAGCGCAAGTAAGGCTAGGTACATAAAAAAATAAACTGGAGGTAATCAGACGCCATATTGTGAGAAAAAAATCTGTTGTTAGCCCAACGAGTGCAGTATCAAAATGAAGAGTCTTAAATAACAATTTCATAAATATATATATTTAACTTGCAGGTTTAATTAAATGGAACGCTAAAACGCTTTATACTTGTTCAAAATATAGAGAATCAATTCAAAAAAAAAACAAAAAGCCCTTAAATGCCTCATGCTTTGATAATAAAAGTGAGTTTGGATATAAGATATTTAAGTTTATCGGTGGTATTTCATTGAATTGTATATAAGCAATTGGTTTAATGAGAACGTACCACAATAATTTTCTACAACCTTTCTAAATATCATTGTTAAAATGCTTCATTTTGAGAAACATTCTTTAATAAAATCATTATTCCTTGATATAGGTACAAAACAACAATACCGAAAAATAAGGTAACCGGTATTATTTCACGGTAAATTGAATTCCAGAAACTACTCAGGAATATAAAAGATACATACTAGAAAGGAAAATACAATCTTCTACTATTCCAGCCTTCTATTTCTCTGTCGTCGCACGTGCAAACATTTGTGAGCGTACACAAATTACCTACACGGTAAACATTTAGGTACGGATAAACGGGTAGCATAACTACTGAAGAAAAAAACGCTTGCTTTTCACATTACTGAGAGAACACTGTTGTTTTATACACTGTTGAATTATAGGTGCCTAATAATGTAAAGAGAACATTATAATACGTCACGCATTTCATAAGGTTTGTTAAATAGCTCTATGGCGCTGTCGCATCGCTAATTCAGATTTTTTATACTTGATATGAAGCTTATGACCTCTATCTCACCTAATGGTAAGTGATGATGTTGTTCAGGCTCACCTAGAATTATTGACCCTCAAAAACAGCTGCCAGATAGATAACAGTCACTGTTAGGTGCTTGGCGAAAGATTTTCTATTTGAGGGTGGTAGCTAGCAAGGCGGGCATTTTCAAAATGCCCTACCACCATGCAAAACATAAATATTACATAGATACGCTGTCTACAGCGATGTTTTTAAGTTCCGACATTTAATGTACGCAATTTATTGACTATCAATTTGGTAGTCAATAAATTGCGATAAGTGTGTTCAATCTGACGTATTATCCGTCTTTATAAGTGCAAATTTATAGGTAGGTTGTATTTATACGATTAAAACATGAACGACAGATATCTTAAAATTGCATAAATTATTTATCTCCCTCTGTTATTTAAAGAATATTGAAGCTTGGTAAGCAAAAATATAGATGTTATTTTGTATGAAAATTCTCTTTTCGATTCGATATATTTTCAAATATTTATCCTGGTTAAAAATGACTTCTACAAACATATTATTATACTTTATACGACCTACGTTTTGCCAGAAATGTTTTTTTTGTACCATTATCAGAGTACCAGCCTACCGCCGTCTACCAGCACAATTTCAGATTCCGAACTGCGTTAATCTATTTGTAGGAAAAATCCAATAACATGCTTGAACGGGATCGGACCCTCGTTCTTGCCGCGCGTGCCGCACAGCTTCAAACTATGACTTACGAAAAACAAGAGAAGCACTTACTGGGTGTGTATGTCATAGTTGTAAAGGATTCCGAGGTAGGGTCGACTTGTGACATCTAAAAATTAGAACAGAAAGTTTTCGTTCGAAAATGGACATTATCCGACCCAAGAATCGAACTTAGAACCTCGAGATTCCAAATCGGCGCTTTTACTCACACGCATAATGGTAGTATGAACAAGATTTAACTACTTTACTTATATTAAATGTATAGAACGATGCAGGCAGTTCATGATGGATACGAAATTGTCTCAAAAAGTACAGGACCGATTTTAAAAATTCTCTCTTCATCTGAATGCTACATTATCATTTATTAATAAAGGCTATTTAATTGCAAGAAAAAATTAAAGATCCCGACAAAAACCACAATAATGTTACCCAAGGATTTAAAAAAATGTCAATAAAATATCTTTCATCGCATGCGCTGCTAAAACTATTGATGATAGAACAAAAAATGTTAAACAATATTAAAGAAAATATAAATATCTACAAAAACTGTCGCAATAGCATGAGTCTAACTATTGTAGTTATGTCTCTATAACTTAAAATACTTATAATTTAAATTAAATTAATTCGCCGCTATGCCGCCGTCGTGACCTGTAGACTGAACAGTAACAGGTGGTAGGTATATAATGTATCTAATTATTATTAGTATACCTATACTAACAATAACAAATAATTTTAAAAGTATCTTAAAAAAACATTAAATAATATTTAAATAAAACACTTAAAAAGCATAAAATTATAATATATCTAGTGACAATTCCGCCTAATTTTCCTGCTATCTACGTGACGTCACAAACATCACGCAGCCTAACCGGAAGAATACCCGACTAGTTTCGCTTCTAAACGAAGCACCTTCAGGAGGCCTTGACTCACCGAGCGCACGATCGAGTCTCGATCGTGCACTCGGTGAGTCAAGACCTGTTTTATTTAAATATTATTTAATGTTTTTTTAAGATACTTTTCAAAGTATTTGTTATTATTAAATATGGATTTCCGCAAAGTAACGCCTGAATCTATTCATTATACCTATACTCTAAACCTCAGTGAAATATTTTTAAAAATTACCCGTTCATGTCATTTAGTCTGTTATCATTTTGTTTAAAATCATCAAGTCCCGTACCCAAATGGAGCCAGCGATACACTCTTGCCAAATACATTATTATTTAGGCTGTACGTTTAAGCCAAAATGCTTAAAAAATAAATGTCCACCCGTGCAAAGCCGGGACACCGGCTGCTAGTCTATAATAAAAGATAAAATAAAGCCTCCTGGAAATATATGTATATAGCTTTAAATTTCTCAGCTAGGAATATGCGGGATCTAATATTTTCCGTTCCAACAGAGAGACGGCAGCTGACACCGAGTGCACGGTTCGTTAGCAACTGCAGGCGAATCCGATTTCTTTGAGATCGAATTAGCAATCACTTTGCGCCATTTACACCTGACGGGTTGGCAGGGGATGATAAATTAGATTTAAAATTAGAAATCTGAATCTCAGGGTAATGAACTTAGGTAGGTTTCAGGCTCGTTCTATAAATGAGTTTCTTTTTCAACCTGCAAGTTTAAAATAAGTTGGAAGTAGTTCCAACCAAAGTACTCGTAGTTTGGCTCTGGTTCCAATTAATGATGTAATTTAATACGAAGTCTGCTGTAACAAGGGAAAACTTTTCTTAATGTAGAAACAAAAATAAGGATAGAGGTAATAAACGATAGATACGAGTAGTAGTATAATACAACCTTTTTAACAACAAGTATTATTTTATAAGAATGCATTAGTAAGTAAACATATTTTTCTCAAACATGCTTGGAAATGTGAGCATTATTTTGACAACCTTCTTCGAGATAACAGGAAATTGCTGTACTGGCCAAATACATGCACGCAGCGGCCGGAAAACAATGTATGAAAATCTATATCTGTCGTGTCTAGCGGCCAAATAAATTGCATAGTAAACTAATATCTGTTGTTTAATTTAAAAATGGAACGATCTTTTACTTCAAAGCATGGCAACCAAGAAGGTAACTTATGAAAGGTTTTATTTAAAGTTCGATCTGGCTTGCATATAGAACGCTGTTTATTGAAAAAAAAAAAAATGAACACTTTAACGCGGGCAATTTTATTGTTGTTTGTTGATAGTCAAAGATTGATTTTGAAAAGTAATTGTTTCGTCAAAATGAGTTCAAGTGAAGACAATGAGTGTGATGAACTTAATTCAACGCACCTGAAATTCTTCACCTCTTTTTTCACCTCTTTAGAATTATCCCAATCCAACATAATCCCCGGAAAGTCCACTTTAAAATGCATAAATTGTACATTTAACAACAGTATCTTCAAATAAAAAAAATCTGCCTAGGCACTATTTTGTTTTAATTTCCGCGCATTATTTGAGAAAAGCACTATACAAGCCTTGGACACAACTAGGCATTGATGGACTTACGTATGTGTACCTCGGCTTCGCCTCGGCCCACATTTACACGTACGTCCATCAATGCCTCCTTCGCTGGCCGCTGCAGTAATGTACTAATTTGTGGCGCAACATTTTATTCTCTTGTTGAAAATCTATCTCCGAGCACTTAAGGTTGTGCTCCAGCAGCCTTTCGTGTCCTTGAGAGAATAATTCTAGATTAACCTGGTCAATATCTTTCTATCGCATTACCAATTATCATCAGGTGAGATACTAGTACTTATATAGATTAGCCATCATCATTAAAAGAAAAAAGTTTTGAGTAGTCTGAGAGCAATTGCCATCGCTTAACATTAGGTTAGGCCTCGTGCTTGTTCCGTCCCAATTTTTTATAAAAAAAAACATATATACTTTGGTGAAGTACGGGCGTGTTTCGGTAAAATATATACAACTTTAGTCTTCTGCAGATATGTTTGTAAACAACGAGCTGGATTGTCCACTGCTGTACACAGCCTGTCCCATTAAAGGGGTGTTTTCCATAATCCTCAGGTTTAGCAGGCGCCTTGGGGATCGCAGTTTAAAATTCCTCAGCAGACGCTGCTGCCCTCCTTCCTTTATTTCTCCTTTAATCGCCTCTTACGACAACCACAGGTAACAATAAACACCCTCGAGAACAACTTTCTACTTACTAAATCATAATAAAAAGTATCCAATGTTATTAAAGAACTTGAAAAATCTATGTACCTATCTAATATCAAAACCCAGGCAGCGGCTATGAAGTCGCGCTCAACTCTTTAGCACCTTCGTAGCACCTTATAGTTGGATCTACATAGTAGTATTTTGTTCGCTGAATCGGAGTTGGCTGAAACTTTTATACTTTCACAACTTGGTATTTTGCAGCGTAAAGACCTTTAAAAACTATTGCATTTTTGCATAGCACGACTAAATTAAAATAATATTATTTGGCCTAAACTAATCACGTAATTTGGACTGCCTATGAGTCTGCTATGACTTATAGGTGTCTAAATGCTTTTATTGTAGTAGCTGTAGTGTTGTATATAGTTCATAGTATTTTGTTTAATAAAGGCATACCGCCGGTAAAAAAAAATCACGTAGATATGTACTTATAATCCAGCTCGCCATAGAATCGCACCATAGATTATGCTAATTACATCTATCGATAATTATATACAGTTCATGCAACTTTTAAATTACGCTGACATTAAATAAAAACAACTCTGTCAATTTGCGCGCCGCAATCATGGCGCATGGGCTGATTGACTTCAAACGCCAGGGGAGAATCTCATTAACATATAGACGGCGTCGAATAGGGACGAATCGAAAACACGAATAAATTGCTGTGCTAAATGAACTCGCCTACGAAATACAACCGCATCAATGGACACGATTTTATTATGGAAGCCATCGTCGTGCCCCTGTAAAGGGTATTGGGGTGGAATAATTTTAGCAATCATTGTTAATAATCATGTACAAGTAATTTCGTTTATATCGTTCGATTCATTATTCATATGTTTATTTTATTTAAAAAGAGTATAGGAGATGTACTTCAAATAAATATTGTCATCGTCTAGCAGCCCTCAAAGCTGGCCGCATTACTTGAGAATGAGCGTCTTTACTGCTCGAACACCGTTCGGATATTACGACTTAACATTCCATCAGTGGTAGTTGGTATATTTATAAAATAACGAATAAATAAGAAAAGAAGTGCAATTGTCATACTGTTTGTTACCGCTTTAATTTTGGACTTATCAAGTTTACAACAAAAAACGCACCATCTTCCAAATTTAGTTGGACTCGTTAATTAAAGGCACTAAGAAATAATCGCATCTGATTGGTCGCGTGAAGGTAATATTGTTGTGCTACACAATACACTTCACGCCCGCTGCGGTAAGGTTTACGTTATGCTGTTTTTGAGCTTGACTTGGAGATTCCGACCTGTGCCGCCACGCCGTGCACACCTGTCTACAGCTCCGCCAGTATCTCCCAGTGAGACCGCAATAGTCCCCGCACTATTGCCGTCTCACTCGGGTCATCGTTCCGACGCTAGTTGCAGACCAGTGCCTTGGAATACGCAGTCCTGACGAAGTTTTGTTTTGTGTGCAGAAGCTGAGCAGCCGCCGAACGCCGTGCAACGTGAGCTACGAGCTCGCCGTGCCGTCGCGCAGAGACGCTCCAAGACGTCAGGCATTACCACCTACCCAAGTCCCTTGTTTCGACACAACAACATCATATCGGGCTGGTGGTCTTGTTTTGACCGCACTTTTCGGTGCGCATTTCACAACTTTACTACTCGACACAACATTGTAACAGTGCGCGTAACAACACACTTTGTGCTGTTAAGCGACGTCGTTCAGGCGTGGGGTAGCGTCAGCCAAACCCGTCTGAACGATTAAATCCGCCATTTGCTGCGGTCGCAGTGTGACACCCTACGGTGACAACGGCCACTGTTGTTGTTTTGGTTTAACCTTGCACCGTGGCCTTTCCCGCTTCACGGGTCAGCCGAAGCAAGCTGGGCTCCGGGACAACTGGCCTTGGGGTCGCCCCTAGTCAACCCCGGAGCAGCATTAGGAGCACCCCTCTCCGCCGAGAAAAAAGCTCGGAGAGGGTACACAACTAGGGCACACCATAGGTACTCACTCCCTCTCACACAAGTGAGCTCACGAGTTGCGAGAGGGAGACAGAACCCGTTAGGCCATCCTGAGTATTCCCCTCAGGATGCAACGTCCCTCTAACGGTGAGGTGGAGGTCCTTCAGACCTTCGCCCTCCGCCACCCCGATCTGTATGTTGCTCATATGCAACTCCTCGAAGAGGAAGCGAGTGCCCGCCTCACGGACACTCTTATTGCTCCCTCCGGGACTTCAATCCCGGAGGCCAACGTCCCTCCTCCGACCCGGTCCTTCTCAGAGGACAGTCCGGCTTCACCCGCTCCGGGCCCAGACAACAGACGCACGGTGGCAGCCCCTCCCCGTGAGAGGTCTCGCTCGCGCTCACCGATCGGGAGGCCAGCGAGCACCCGTCCCTCCTTCGCCGTTGTCGAGCCCACTTCGGACTCCGAAGCGGAGATGGAGGTAGATCCGAGTCGCGCCTTACGCACCGACTCGGACTCAGACAACGACGGCTATACCGTCGTAGATAGGAAACGCAAGCGTGCTCCTAAAGCCGCTAGTTGCGCAACCTCCGCCCCTCCCGCCAAGGCACCCGCTAAGGCCCCCGCCTCCGGCAAGAAGCCGACCCCCGCCCCGCGCCCCGCGTCTCCTCCCTCCGCTCCGGCCACCACTGCCGCGTCCCCTCAGGACGCGAGCGCGCGCCGCGAAAAACCACCTCCGCCCCTGTTCATTCAGGACAAAACCAAATGGGACATGCTGTCCCGTTTAGTTTCGGATCGTGGGATCCACTATACTAATGCCCGCTCCACGCAGCAGGGCATTAAAGTTCAAGTGTCCACCATTAGCGACCACAGAGCGCTAACGAAACTCCTCCGCAATGAGAGCATAAGCTTCCACACTTATGCGCTCGAAGAGGAGAAAGTCCTCCGAGTGGTCATCCGCGGTGTGCCCAAGGAGGTACATACCGATTCGGTATGTGCCGACCTGAAGGCACAAGACTTCCCCGTACATGCAGTTCACCGCATGTACAGCGGGAAGGACCGCAGTCCCTACGATCTAGTACTCGTAGTACTAGATCGTACTCCTGAAGGCAAGGCCATTTTTAACTTAAAAAAGGTCTGTGGCCTCTCAGGACTCGATGTCCAAGCCCCATACAAGAATGGGAGTCCCTCGCAGTGCCATAACTGCCAACTATACGGGCACGCCTCCCGTTTCTGCTTCGCTCGCGCTAGGTGCGTTAAGTGCCTAGGCGATCACGCGACAGCAGCGTGCACTCGCACCCGGGACTCGCCGGACCCACCCAGTTGCGTTCTATGCGGTGCTCAAGGGCATACCGCGAATTACCGTGGTTGCCCTAAAGCACCACGAGTGAACCACAGGGTGGCAAGGCATAGGCCGACCCGTCCCTCTAATGACCGCTACCAACGGGTAAGCCCTAAACTCACGGTAGTACCTGCCTCACAGGTAATACCCGCGCCGCTCCCAGCCCGTAACGCATGGTCTAAACCACCCAGTATGGTTAAGACCGTCGCTACCGCCCGCGCCCCGGCCCGCGCGCCCGCACCCGCGCCCGCACCCGCACCCGCCCGCGCCGCGGCCCCTGCCCGCGCACCGGCCCCGGCTCGCCCCGCGCTCCCGGCACCCGCTGCCAACACCGTTCGCGCCCCTCCCCGCGCCGCTTCCCGGCCACAAGCTCCCCCTATGCCGTTGATGGCTGCCCCTCTTCAAGAGGCAATCAACCTAGTCAGCGATCTGGCTATGTCGGTTGACATCAATGAGGTACAAGAGCTATTCCACAAGATGCAATACGCTCAATCCCCAGCGGACGTGATCCAATACACATTGGAACACGCAAACTTACTAAGCGCCCTTAAGCGCTTCGTCCCCCAGGCCCCTCCCCAGTACAACCACTATGGGTAGTACAACCGAACGCACGAAACCGTACTCAGTTTCGTTAGCGTCATTTAACGCTGACGGCCTCTTCAAACAACGTGACCTCGTCCACGACTTTTGTTGTACCCACCTTATCGATATCTTATGCGTGCAGGAAACCTTTCTAAAACCGGGGAAGGCGAACCCTAGGTTTGCCAATTACAGAACGGTACGTAATGATAGAGTTAACTCCCGTGGGGGAGGCACTCTTATCTTTTACAAAAGGTCCCTGCACTGCATTCCCCTACCTACCCCGACTCTTGTTAATATGGAAGCATCTTGTTGCCTCCTAGCTATGACTGGTCATCAACCTATAGTCATAGCGTCCTGTTACCAAGCTTGCTCCAAGCCGATCGTCCGAGCTGACTTAGAAGCCTTGTTCTCATTAGGAAGCGCCGTCCTTCTGATTGGCGACTTCAACAGTAAGCACATCCTATGGAATTGTAACGTCAACAATCCCAAAGGTATTGCACTTGAAAACCTAATCGCAGAACTTAACTTTGACATAATTGCGCCCACTGAGCCCACTCACTACCCTTATATGGAAGACCATCGATCTGACTTGCTTGACATGGCACTACTCAGAGGCGTAACACTCCGGGTACGCTCCATAGAAGTGGTTCACGAGCTTCACTCTGACCACCGACCCATTATACTGCGACTAGGTCCCGACCCAACGACTGACCTCCCCCGCCCCACTAAGACGATAGTGAACTGGAAGCAAGTAGGCGATGCCCTAAAGGCTATCAGTTCACCGGACCTTGACAAGATCCCTGACGACATCCTGACAAAAGATGACGTAACCCTTGCGATCGATTCGTTCACCAATCACCTCTCCACCGTAGTAGGTGCATCCGCAAAGGAGGTCATAGTGCCGGACGACCGGCGCCTTGTCATTCCAGCGGATGTGAGACGATTGGTGACGGAGAGTAAAGCAGTGACCCGACATTACGACTCTTACCCCAGTAAAGAGAACAAAACTAAGAAACGCCACTTTGAACGCATGGTTCAAAGTCGCATGTCTGAGTTGCGTGATCAATAATGGGGCGATAAACTTTCAAACCTCGTGCCAAGCCACCATGCTTACTGGGACTTGGCGCGAGGCTTGAAAGGAAGTAACCATAACGACATGCCTCCCTTATACAGACCATAGTCCCACTAGTCCCAGCGTTCTTTGACGAAGACAAAGCTGAGTGCCTAGCTGATAGCCTAGAGGCTCAGTGTTCCCCTAACGTAGATCACGTTGACCAAGCTCACCTCGATTCGGTGGATGCTGAAGTCGAACGTAAAAGCTCTGTGGTCACCTCTGAACTCCCACCAATCACCTTAGCGACTTACGCTGAGGTGGAGAGACTGATCAAGGCCCTCCGACCGCGCAAATCCCCCGGTGCCGATGGCATCTCCAACAGGGTTCTTAAAACCCTCTCTCCTCCTCTCATCCATCTCTTAGTCAGCATCTTCAATGCTGCTATGAGCCACTGCTTATTCCCAGACACCTGGAAATGTGCAAATGTCATTGGCATTCACAAACCAGGCAAAAGCTCATCTGACCCCACCAGTTACCGCCCCATCAGCCTCCTCAGTGCCTTAGGCAAACTTTACGAGCGGTTACTTGCAAACCGTCTCCAGTCCCATGCTAAGGAACACCACCTTATCCCAGATGAGCAGTTTGGCTTCAGACCTGGACACTCATGCGTCCAACAGGTGCACCGCCTCACGGAGCACATCATTGAGGGCTTCAATAAGTACCCCAAACCCCAGACTACGCTAGCAGTCTTCCTCGACGTAGCGAAAGCTTTTGACAAAGTCTGGCACAATGGCTTGATCTACAAGCTATACCAATTTGGCGTGCCAGAACGTCTTGTGCTCATCCTACAAGACTTCCTTAAAGCCAGAAGCTTTCGCTATCGCGTGGAAGGCACCCTCTCCTCCCCCCACCCAGTCAGAGCCGGAGTCCCTCAGGGCTCCGTGCTATCACCTATTCTCTTTGCACTGTATACCAGTGACATCCCACGCTCTCAGCCCAAAGTATTCCTAGCCCAATATGCGGATGATACCGCCATTTACACCACTGGGTGGCATATCAACAGACAGTCCTATTTCGTCATGCAACGGGCCATCACCGAGATCGGTGACTGGTTCCGAAAATGGCGCATCGCGGTCAACCCAGCTAAAAGCACAGCTATGTGCTTTACTGAGAAGACACGCTCCCCTTACCCGAAACCGCTTATTTTGTTCGACGAACCCATTCCCTGGGTTCCTAGAACAAAATACCTCGGAGTCACCCTTGATCGTCATCTCACCTTTAACGATCACATAACAACCGTCCGTAACAGAGCGGCCTTCATAATGGGTCGCCTTGGTCCCCTACTTCGCAAAGAGAGTAAAATGTCTCTTAGTAATAAGAAGACACTTTACACTGCCTGCATCCGCCCCATCATGACTTACGCATCAGTAGTGTTTAGTCATGCTAGTGAGGCCCACCTTCATAAACTTCAAGTCATCCAAAACCGTTTTCTTCGTAATGCAACCGGCGCCCCGTGGTATATCCGGAACACCGAGTTGCATTGCGACTTAAACCTTCCCTCTTTAGCGCAGTTCAATAAGGACTGCGCCCGCCGATACTTTGATCGAGCGCCCCACCACCCGAACCCATTGGTTGTCCAGGCATCGAACTACTCGACTGCCTCTTCTATCCCATTTTTCAAACCCCCCCGTCGCCGACCACGGCAGGTATTAGACGACCCGGATGACCCCATCGCAGCCATTACATTGGCAGCTTTAGCGTTATCCGCAAGTCGTCGAGGTAAAATCCCCAGGTGTGAGGTAATTAGAGGTCACACAATCAAACACCGAGCCCGCCGGCGAGCTCGAGGCAAAAACAAGGTCACGATAAATTGCTCTCCAAATAGTCAAAGAGTATTATTCAGTAGGGCCCAATTGTGCAACACTGCAGTTGCACAGAGGCATTTTGCTCCGATCCCCCCCATGTCTCTCGACAGCGAGACAAGCCGAGGTCCGAACCACAGTGGTGCCCTTGAGCTCGCTGTCAACCCCTCCTATAGTAGCGGCACGTTTTCGGCGTCCGCAGGAGACGGAGGTAGAAAGCGCTTTTCGCCTTCTACGCCCGTCTCGGGAGAAGTGCCTTCGGCACTTCTCCCTCCCGGGCTATTGTAGGGCCAGGCCCTCGCCCAAAACCCGGTGGAGCTGGACGACCGCACAGGCGGTAGCCAGCATCTATGTCCTCCCTAAACAAACAAACGAGCTTGACTTACATTTCTTTACAAACCTATATTTTTATGTTTGCAATAACGCAAGTACAATTAAATTTTTCTCCCGTATATTTGTGATTTTGTAATGTAATTGCTATAACGCACCCGCAGAGCATGCGAAAATAAAAATATTCAAGTAGTGTTTCTCCCACATTTTTAAAAGCAGTGATAGCTCAGTGGCTTTGGCTATGGACTGCCGCGCAGCAGGTCCATGGTTCGAATCCCGCTGCGGGCTTGAGCTTCACCGCATGTTGGAAGGGCATTTTTGCGAATACCCGAATGGCTACCGACCACCCTCAAGAAGAAAATCTATCGCCAAGCACCTAACAGTGTGTTCCGGCAGCTGCTTGAGAGCCAGTAATTCAAGGTTAAGCCTGTGAGCACCTTCGAACACATCATCACTTACCATCAGGTGAGATTGTGGACAAAAGCTTACCTATAAGCAATAAAAAAAAATCAGAGATATTTTTACTGGATTTAATTCTATCTAGATGCTCCTGAGATAATTAATTAGGTTTAAAATTATACCAACTCTATACTTATATCTTTATCATCATATTTATATTTGCGTTCATGATTTATATTTATATATCGATTTCTAATAATTTCGATTTTGAAATTGCTTTGTGTTAACTATAAAGATCCCTCAATGTATAAAATAATTATGTTAACTTACTCAAACAAGAATAATTCAAAGGCATCTTTGAACAATTATAATTGATTTGTTATTCAATACGGCTGTTTTTTGATTGTGAACTCAGGCCACTTGCCTTACTTTTTGTTATTCGCCAATCGATTCGTTCCTTGTGTTGAGCGTTGAATGCCTTTGTAGAACTCCTTGTTTGTGAGCCGGAACAATAGCAATCTCACAGATTTCTATGCAAAATAACTCTGAACAAAACATTAATATACGCAGTTTCTTTGTGTTTATGGAAATTTCCATTACGTTCGACATTGAACGGTGAATATTAAGGAGCTAAATTTAAAATTTGCTTTTTTCAAAAGGTCACTTCAAAGGAGATTTTTTAACATTGTGTTCATTTTATTCCCAATTTGTTGCAAGTTTCTCAAGCATAAATAAATGTTAAAAGGATTTCTTTTGTACTTAAATATTATAATATTCCTTGGGATTCTTTTAATTTTCAGACCCATACCTACAAATCATACGTAACGTTTCGCTAACAGTGCAAAAATACCACGTGGTCACATTTTGAAACTGATGTCCTAGTAGCAAATTATTGAGCTTTACCGTATGGTGCATGCGGTAAGTAAAAATAAACTATCCACTTGAAATGCTCGTAGCGAAATTTGTTTTACCCGTTCTGCGCCGATCAGCAACGTCCGCCGAGGTCATGACGTGGATGGGTGACCGCTAGTAACATTACTACTGAGCGCTTTCGTGCTTCAGAGGGCACGTTAAGCCATCGATCTCGGTTGTTGTGTTAGGAGGACAGTCGTTAAAGTATAGTGGTATGGCATTTTGCGAATGCCTGCTTGGCTAACTACCACCCTCAAGTAGAAAGTCTGTCGCCAAGCACCTAACGGTGTGTTTTTTGAGAGCCAGTAATTCTAGGTCAACCTGAACAACATCTTCGAGCACATTATCACTTACCATCAGCAGAGATAGTGGTCAAAAGCTAACTTATTTGTCATAAAATAATATAAAAACATGACTCCGAGCAATGAATAACATTAAAGATTCAGAAATTAAATAACACGTACTTGATATATGTGTATAAGAATGTCGCGTCTGAATCACGAAACCTCAGGGTTGATTACCAGTTTAGTATTAAAATAGATTTCCGCAAATTTTACTCTTGTTTGTTAATTTATCATAAGAGAATTCAACACCATAAATGTTACATGTAATCTGATCTTTCAGACCCTTTGCCATCCTTACCGGATACCGTTATTAAGACAAAAACACAGCTGAAAGATATTTATTCGTTACGTTGTTTGAACGATGCCTTTTTGCGATACATTGGTATATTTTCGTGGAAATAACTTCAGTTTCATGTGCAAAATACGTACGCAAAATGGAATGAGAATAAGGAAAATATAGTTTATTATCCAGTAATATGACACAATTGGGTTTCATTATTGCTCCTCGAAATATAACGCTCCTTGGACTGAACAGTGACATAAGAGCAATAACATGATTAACGGCAAAACGCGTTAGTACTGTTTTTTACGTAAAGTGAAATAAATCTTAATATAAGGGCTAATTTATTCAAAAAGTGCATAGACTTACTTGTATATGAGAAAACTCTCAGATACCGAAGTTGGCAAAGCACGCGTTACCTTGCGTAGCCGCCTAATTTCTGCACCACTAAAGAGGGTCATATTTAGTAGTGTAATACAATATAATTCTTTAATTCTCATTATTACACCATATTTAGTGAAGATAATCAATCTTTGTATCGATATAGTAAACTTCACTGATTTAAGGTTATTAAGATAGACATGCACATAAGTAAGAAACGGATGCGCAGAAGAATTCTTTAAAAATTTACAAGCACATGAGACTTAACAACTATGTCTCAAGGTGACGGGTGCAGAGCAATTCGTGACTTGTGATGGAATGCGTCTTTCATAAGCAGAGGGCAGAGGTTAGTCCGCTTAACATCAGGTGGGCCTCGAGCTTGTTCCGTCACATATATAAAAAAAATATAATGATTGACTCCGGTAAAAAAACGTCGCGTTTCGCATCACTGAAAGAGGTTTCATTGGAAAAATATTTAGTAGTTATCACAGAGAATTTGTGAAATGTACACTCAGTATTTTGTTTGTTGTTTGGCATATTTTAACATAACATTTACTTGTATCTAGACCGTCTTTCCGCTACCAGTTTCCGCACAAATACGAGAAAATTTTACTGAATCGTCTAGTAAATAAAATTCAACAGAAAAGGTTCCAATTTTCCGGGCATAGACAGATTTGCCTTGCGCTCGTTGCAAGGGACTTGGCACGTTTCCTTTACTACATGGAGTTGTGTAAAACAGATACTTAGGTACATGCATTTTATTTGATTTTAAAATGTATGAAAAAACCTTTGGATATCATCATAAAAAATCATTGAGATTAATGACTTCAGTTTTTAAGCCAATAACAAGAGGTATTTTGGAATTGTTCCAGACCTTCCTGTTTAAAATCATTTAAAGCAACTAAGTGAAATAATGATCCCAATGAACACACTACAACTTCTCTTGTTACTAGGATTACTCACAGGGTGCTCTAAGGACTTTTTTAATATCATACCTCCCGCATTAGCTAGCTGTTCTGTCAACAAATTGGGTTTGTGGGCAGCGTCTAGCCTTAAAAAAATCTATACAATATGTTCCTGCATCGTCATTTGTGCTGTTAAGGGTGAATTAGCCGGTCACGTCTTCGTACCAACGTCGAAGAATGATCATTACCTTATTTTCATGAAAATATTTCGAGGCTGATAACACCGAAGCTAATTTTAATGTTTTAACGTGTATGTGACGGAATAAGCACGAGACCTACCTGATGTTAAGAGGACTAACCTCTGCCTATAACAGATGCATATCGTCATAAGTGACGAATTGCACTGTGCCCGTCACGCTGAGACATACACTTGTAGTCTAACGTGCTTGTAATTTTACTGGCTTTCAAGAACTGCTGCTGAAACACATTTTTAGCACCTTGGCGACAGATTTTCTACTTGAGGGTGGTAGCTAACCTGACGAGCATTCGCAAAATACCCTTCCAGCGTGAGTGAAGCTCAAGCAATATAACTGCAACTAAGCAAAGTTCTAAATAAAGCAATGCTTACAATTATCATTGTGTTTTTTTTGATACGTGATAGGTTTGACCACTATCTCACTTGATGGTAAGTGACGATGTGGTCGAAGATGTCGTTCAGGCTAACCTAGAATTACTGGCTCTCAAGGACAGCTGCTGAAACACACCGTTAGGTGCTTGGTGACAGATTTTCTACTTGAGAGTGGTAGCTAGCCAGTCGGACATTTGCAAAATGCCCTACCACCATGCTGTAACGACTGCCATCCTAAGACAACAACCGGGACCGACGGCTTAACGTGGCCTCCGAAGCACGGAAGCGCTCAGTTGTAATGTCACCAGCGCAGCGGTCACCCATCTAACTCTTGACCGAGGCGGACGTTGCTTAACTTTGCTGATCGGTTCAGAATGGCAAAGCAAACTTCGCTACGAGTGCTTCGAAATATATGGAAAATAAGTGAATTTTCAAGTTATATTTTTTGAGTTGTATTCGTGATTGAGCTCATCAGCTAATGGAAAACCATTCGTTTTGTTTATTGCAACCATGCAACGTAGCCAGTCAAACTCTCGCATTAAGTAATATGATTAGGTGAAGCATATTATGTATATCATCGCCTTGTTAAGTACATGAATCGGTCAACAGCAGATATTACATTATGTTCAACGCTTTCTGAAACATCTGCACCTGTTAGAGGTAGAAACTGGTCATTTACTCATTTCATCACACTATCTTTATCTTAAAAAAATAGCTTCGTGTGAGTCGGTCATAGTCTATCAGGGTTTCCCATCGCAAAAACCCATTAACCCGTAAAAGACCCCGTAACAAAAATGGTGTCAATTTGATAACCATGACAGCACCCATTTTTTGAAACAAATAAAAATATATTCTTCTCAATGAGCTTCAGATTATGACACATCACATGCTTAGGTCCATTATATTTTTTTACTTACTTTATAATGTATTCTCCTCGTGAAAACTAATTTCATTTAATTTCTAAGCCAATATTTGTTTTAGGAACAAAGTTTTACGCAAAATATTAAAACTATGAAATATTGCGAAGGTATTTCTGATTGAACCAAAATAGTGTAAGTTCAAAGGACGGATCGAACCTCACGCGTTATTCGATTTATTCTTTGTTGTTTTAATAGAAGTACATATAAGATTGGTATATAAAAAAAGGTGGTCCAAACATTGTTACGAGTACGTTAGAATACTAATATACTATTTAGTAACCGCCCATAATGTGTCATTGTACACTGTAAAAAGCAAACTAAGATACTGTCTACATGTGTTTCTAGAACTAGTGAGTAATACATTTCACTACTAAGATATTGCGTCACTCGTGTCAATGAAAAAGTAGGTGCACTCCACAAAAATACATAAAATTCCGGTTTCGTTTTTAACTGCGACCAAATTTTCTGAAAGTATTTGGGTTAAAAGTTTGCACTGAATTTTTCCGTAGCTCTTTTTCAATTTGGTCACTGCCAGTGAAGGAATTATTTTTAGAAAACACTGCAAATTAAGTTTATTATATTGCAAGTAGTTAAGACGACATTTAATGGTAGTTAAGTCTGTATCTCTAGGGTTCACTGAACAACATCTTTGATCACATTATCAATTACCATAGCTATGTTAAAAAATAAGGTTTAGGTGAACGTATACTGATCAGCTCGGAGACGTTCTGGAGAAAGGTTAGTTGCAGTTTAACCCAGTTTAAACAAATAAAAAAACCAATAAAATGGTTCCGCTAAATCTCACTGCCACACTTTTGCTGTATTTAATGTGTGTATAGTGCATGTGTGAAGTTGCGCAGCGCCAAATCCAGTTGCCTCTCCCGTTAGGGGGGTTCGCCATAATCTCCACGTTTGGTTGGGGATCGCAGTGTATGATTAAGCAGTTCTTTAGGAGGCGACACCTTCTAGGTACTTTTTCATGGTCCCTTTAACGAATTCTACAGGAATATATAGAGAATGTGGTGCAATTCTAGCTCGACATTCCATGCGAGCATAAATATTTACTCTATAAAAATCTATTCGTATTGTTAACGAAAAAAACTAACTTTTTTGGGTGGTCTCTGGTGTTGCGGATGTTTGTGGGCGACGGTGATCACTTACCATCAGGTGAGCCGCCTGTTCGTTTGCCCTCCTATCCCAAAAAAAAGGGAAGATCTGTAGTCTATACTTGTTATGTACATCACACCTATTTCTTGGAGGGGCAAGTATAGATATTTTTTTGGATGTTTCCATCCGGGCAACTGAGTCTAAAAATAACACATTATTTTGCAATGTTGCCGAATAAAATGTTCTATTATTGGTTCACAATCAGTTGACTACTGAGGCTGGATAGTACCAAATTAAAGTCTAGTTAAAGTGGCGAAAAACGTTCCATACTCAACCTCTCGACGGAATAATTGAATTGTCAAACGATTTGAAGTGAATAAAACCAAATTGCGTCTCTTACTGTACGACTTTTACTAGTCGTTTCTGTTGTATTTATTATCACAGAATTTCAAAAAAGGAGTAGTTTCTAAAATTGAGTGTTTGATATGCAATTATTCCGCCTATTTGGTTGGTTAATCTTCAAAAATTATCCCATATACATTTTAACAAAATCAGTACAGTAAGTGGTTTTTACATGAAGGTACTTTAAAAAATGTCATTACAATAAATCAAATCAAATTTACAATTGTGGAAGTCTGTTTTGTGTTGCATTTAATTTGTAAGTCAATTAAACAATTTTCGTATTGATAAAATAATTGATTTTTAAATTCTTTCTCCACTGTTTCATTAAAATGGCAATTGTTCAGATGGTAAAACTCCATGTCATTTCCGCACGAACATGAAGGAGATGATTGATGCTGTGGTTCGCTTTTGCAAATAACAAACATTGCAATTTGTTTCCCAATATTCCGCATCCGCAAAATATTTGCATTTTTACCGAAATTCCAAATTTTGTCTGTCATGGTCGAAATTCACTGGGTAAAACAAATGAATATAGTTAAGTTTAGTTAAGCTGCTAAATTGTTATAAGGTTCAATATAATATTGGTAATTTTTTTTTAAACCAGCGGTATGCCTTTATTTAACAAAATACTACGAATTATATACAACACTACAGCTACTACAATAAAAGCTTGAGATAACCTATAAGTCATAATGATCGTCCTTGTTATTGTAATCTATAATAACAAGGACGATCATTACACCGCATATGTTAAGAAGCAATATATTTTTGTGCGGCAACCTTGTGATGTTCTGATGCCATCCATAAAAATAATTTAATTGATTTTTTAGTTCAATGGTCTTCTTTGAGTCAACGTTTTACACATCACATCACATCAAAAGCCATAACATGCATCGTTGAAAAAAGGTCTCTCCATAAAGGAGGTCTTGCCATAATCCCTACGCATGGCAGGCTTTCTACCCAAAATAATTTCAAATTTTAGTTTTTGTTAGTTATTCCGTTTACCAACTAGAAGTTTGTGATGGTATGCAGACGGACGCGCAGACAGACAAACAGCCAGCGAAAGTCGTACCCAAAGCGAAGCCAGCCCTAAAAACGAGAGGGCTCTTTCATCAAAGATGTTTTGAGTAAGAACAAAATATTATAGTTGGTATGTATTTGAAAAAGCACTGCTTTTGATTAGATGCAGTCTAGTAGTCTGGTTGATGACCCTTGACGGTTGTTTTCAATTGGAGGACAAAGTTTCGGCTCAAAATGGTGTGTTCTGGTGGCGGAGTGGTTAAGGCATCCGGTGCAAAATCGAAGGACGTGGATTCGATTCCCGCCCAGGACAAAACGTTCTGTGCTCCAATTATTTATAAATGTAATTTTATAGTTGGTTTGTATATATATATATATATATATTGTTGACTATCATCAATAAGGCAAATTATCTACTTTAAATTTAAGACGAAGTTGTCTTTGGAAAATGTCAGACTGAAGGCGTAGGATGGAGAAACCTTGTTTCGCATACATATGAGTGAACAGAACTACGCAATATTCAAATAGCGTGAGTAAATTTTCCAAATTGATTCATATAAAAGTCAGCCATTTGAAATGAAATTCGAATTGCTCCGATTAATTTGATAAAGTGAAATTTTAGAGCTGTATTCAAAATTTTTTCTATTGAGAGAACTACAGGAAGCCGTTATTTTTTATCAAGTTTAGTTGTGTGTTCATATCTTCTAGAATATTATAAATTTTATTAATATTTGTAAGGCGTATAGTCTTTCTTAAAACAATGTTCAAAATTTAGCTTTTATGACTCCTTTCATGTGATGTTTACTCAGTCGGTCAGAGCATACCCCGGCTAAAGGGGTGGATGACGTGGGTTCGTATCCTGCGGGATACGAACCCGAGTCATCCGTCCCATGACTATATTTTTTCCTGCCGTAAATTTGTAAATATGTAACGTAATCCGCAAAGCATGCGTTATTCAAAATATAAAAATATTAAAAAACTCATTTATACCTAATTAATTATGAGAAAGATAAACGAAATCGTCCATATTTGAGTTTCATGTACGACACTTTGTATTTTCTAATGAAATTAAAACGCCGATGAGTTTCGAGCCGAATTTTGACAGATTCAATTATAGAATACAACTTTTTTAAATCTAAACCACGCTATCTCTAACGTTTTTACACAGCCCAATACGGTACGATGCTCTCGTTATCGGGTTGCTGTTTTTGCATATTTTTTTTATAAAATAAAACTTTAAACCAACCCTCTGGTAAGCTCGCAGTCCGCGCTCGTCCTGCTTTTTTTGCGAGGCTTGGCTATGAGTGCGGTCTGGAAACGCGTAATTTGTTATGCTATTTTCTCGAGCGCTCTTTTCTCGGTAAACAATGAGCTCATCACTAAGGCTAGAGTTGTTTTCTGGACGTTGAAAGTTTGTATTCAATGCTCATTTTACGTAAGTAGGTATCTGCGATCACCAGCTTTTATAACTGTTAAAAGACATGCTTAGTTTTGATTACAGTGGTCACTACTACTTATTTTGTTGTTTTTTTTATGCCTTTTAGGTTAGCCTTAGACCGCTATCTCACCTGATTATCAATTAACGTGCCCTCCGAAGCACGTGAGCGCTCAGTAGTAACGTCACCAGATGTCACCCATCCAACTCCTGACCGAGGCGGAAGTTGCTTAACTTTGCTGATCGTTTCAGAATGGCTAAGCAAACTTCGCTACAAGCGCTTCGATACTACATAATAATCATAAAATTATTATGATTATTTTTAAATAACTTGCTTTAAAAAGGACACTATAAACTGCGTTTATAGGCTTTCTTCATCCTCAGTCATCGCATAATATAAAGCAAAATATAAGGATATTTTTAAGTTCATTATTTGACGAATCTTAATGTAATTTGCTGCTGAAATTTCTTGTAGTAATTACAGGTCTTACAATTTATGACAAAAAAACTATTATTACCGATTTGAATGAAATTAAGTATTAAAATAGTATGAGACCCGGGAAAAAACATAGGATAGTTTTTATCCAACTGCGCAAAAAGAGATTATTAGGTTGTGCGCGATAACCGACATACGCGCGGGCGGAGCCGCGCCCGGAAAGATAGTCATAATATAAATAACCTCTGTTATTTATATGTAAGTTTGGCAATTGACAGGAGTTAAAGTTCGTCGCATGCAATCCGCAATGCGCTGCGGATACAACAAAACTCCTTAGTTTTATCTCTTAAACAAACCCCCAAAACAACTAACGCCCGAGGCGGCAGATAAAGTAACGTAATCATTTCCCGATTAGATATCCTCTTGAATTAAGTGTCATATATTGTTCTATAACATTTTTTTATAACTTTAGGACAATGCTGCAGTTACATATGACATACCTATATTTATATACATATATTTAGTGCCACGGAACAAGCTCGAGGCCCACCTGATGTCAAGTGGACTAACCTCTGCCTATAACAGTTAATTTCGTCACAAGTCACGAATTGCACTGCGCCCGTCACCTTGAGACATAGTTGTTAAGTCTCATGTGCCTGTAATTTCGCTGGCTCTCAAGGACTGCTGCTGGAACACACCGTTAGGTGCTTGGTGACAGAATTTCTACTTGAGGGTGGTCGCTAGCCAGGCGGGCATTCGCAAAATGCCCTACCACCATGCCGTAACGACTACCGTTGTAATACAACAACCGGCGGCTGAACGTGCCCTCCGAAGCACGGAATCGCTCAGTTTTGCTGTCACCTGTGGTCACCCATCCAAGTAATGACCGAAGCAGACGGAACAGTTAAGCAAACTTTGCTACGTACGTACTATATCCTTAAATACTTTGTTTATACCTATTCTAGTTTTCTGCAGAGGAATCGAACAATTTTAAATGGCGGCCATCTTGAATCAGCCATTTTGAATTTTTGACAGATGTCATTTCAGACTTCTTGCCCGATTCTCCACGGTATTATCTTTTACCGTTTCCGACATACACCATCTATTATTTGGCAGACATTTTGATGATTTGAGATTTTTCCATATTAATCCGAACCATATCCACACTTTTCCCATACATCAACATTCTTTCTACAATACCCCTGGAGTCGGATATATCTAAATTACAGAATTACATATGCAGGCAGAGAGGGTTTGCCATAAATTCAAAACATAATTCTCCCCTTAGGAGCACACACAACAAGAAAACTAATTTATCGCATCGATCTACGACGGTCGCAGCAAGTAACTTAAATCCGTACTAGAAAGTTTAAATTGAAACCACCTTATAAAACCGTCGATGGATACTTTTCTAATTATATTCTAGGTACGTAGGTAAGACTTTTGGTACAGATCTGATTTATTAGGTCTAATGGAGCAGTGGGTGTTGAACGCAGTGATTTACTGGAGACTGTGGAACATGCTTCGGAAATAAATTGCTTCGAGTCTTGTTCAATTTTTCATTCAGCGTATAACTGGCAACTGTGGAATATTACCCTTTTAACTTTAATTAAAGTTTTGTACGACAAGTTATTTCATTGAATAATATTTTATTAAGGCAATTTATATGAACTAGAAGATAATTAATAGATAAATGCGTTTCTTTGCTGAAATCCATAATGTATAATAACAAACAAATCAAATTTATTTTAGTCATAGATTAAAATACCTGTATACGTTAATATATCTTATGATAGTTCTGAGTTAGAGCTCTCTGAGAGAGCAAAAACGACATGACCTCTTACATGCCACGTATAAAATTTTCGAAGCGGTTTGCTTCTACACCAAGCATTATCAGGTTTTGACCGTTTAAGCGTACAGTCGAGAATGATAAAACTTTATGTTTAAAACACTAACGTAATTATCATACATTTTTCAAATATTAACTCGTGTTAGTAAAAAACATAGGTAGGGATATTCCCCCTATGATTTCAACCATATCCGGTGGTCTTTTTCAAGGAGTGCTCGTTGCAAGAGCACGAGATGTAAGCGGTAAAAACTATAGTTGAAACGATTTAACTTTATACTCGCCCGTACCACAATGGTTGCCTCGAGCTCCTTGTCAACTCCTTTTTTTAGCTTTGCTCGCAGGAGACGGAGGTAGAAGGCACTTTTTGCTTCTATGCCCGTCTTGAGAGAAGTGTATTCAGCAAGGAGACCTCCATGATTATAAGGCATTCCTTTAACCATGGAGGGGGCTCCATGGTTTACCTTTAGAAGATACAAACTAAAATACAAAAACTCATATACTGATTAATGACTCATATACATATAATTATTTTTATTTATGGCAAAGTTAGGTATGGCTCGGCAAATATCTAAAACTGAACAAAATAATCTTTCACTTCAAAACAGTTTCAAGCGTCAAACACATTTGTAACACTGCATACAATTTGTATTGCTAAAATGTGCCCACTTAATTTAGCCCAAAGTCGAGCTCTGCATTATACTAACACTATGCGATATAATTCCAGAATTGATTGGCACTGTCCACAGAGCAGCGTAGGGTTTAACTACGTGGTCACCTAAATGAAACAATTTCAATCACTAATTTGCTAATGGGATCGATTAAGCAGCTTAATCAACAAAATGAACGTAATTGTATCGGGATAGTTCGATAGTTTGTGAGTCCAAATCTTGCGATATATTGTTAATGGCAAACATTCTGCGCTGTAATCATTTGTAGATATAATTGCTGACAATGCGACAGTGCTTGTTTGAAAAACACTTATTTCGTTCAACGTCTTGTAGTGTGATAGAAAAACGTAAAGTCAATATAGTTGAATCAATTTATTCAATACAGAAATATTCAACGTTACAATGCCACGTTCAGCAAAAAAAAAAATTAAAGAAACGAGGTGATTATTTTTTTCAATCATCTTCTAAAAATATATTACAATACAATGTACGAGTAAAATTGTTACGATATATGTATGAATTTAAAAAAAAATTAGCTTTATATGGTTCAATCATTATTAATTCTAAAGCTCCCGCCTGTATATGGTAACTGTGCAGAGGCGGAATCGTCCAATCATTTTTGTCGTTAAAATAATCACAAACTGTAAGCTTTATAAAAGAAAATGTTTTTCACGTGCTTCTTGAATTTTCCATCTATGAACATTGAGCAATAGCTTTAGGAAATGCACATAATTCACTAAGAAAGACTTTTTGGTTTTTCTTTGCTAATATAAACCATTTGTCTGACCACGGTTAAAATAACATTAATTAGAGTGTTGAATTCGCACCTTTGCTACTAGTAATGGTGGCTAAGATGAAAACGCATCTGGTGCTAATTACTGGAAGAGGTGGGTTCTCTTCACGCCCGAAGCAAAAATGTTGCACTGTAATAATTTAAAGAGTTGTTAATAATGTACCGACGCGTTACAAGAAATATTGATCTGTTTAAAAAACCTTTACAAGAATTTAATTGAATATCACTTGTACGATTGTGATGGTCTCTATACCAGTTATACCTATTCACAATAATAAATCATTTGACATTATGCTGTATAACTACGTGAATTAAGTTAACCAAGCTGTATATACAGTCGTTCAGTATCGTCTCATCTTACTAATTACATATTTACATATGCAGCAAAACTAATATATTAAGACCTTATATTAAATTTGAATCCTTGGAAGATTGTTAGTTTTGATAATTGAGTACTGTACTTGGTAAAGCTTAATATTTGGTTCAACATCACTAACATTTCGTAAGAATTATTGGAATTACTTATTTGCCTCCTTGAGTTTAATGAGATAAGCATTGAATAATTAAAAAAAACATTGTGTACTTTAAAAAATATATTAATTAATATATATAGTTACTGAACTTTTTTTTTTTTACCGGCGGTATGCCTTTATTAAACAAAATACTATGAACTATATACAACACTACAGCTACTACAATAAAAGCATTTAGACACCTATAAGTCATAGCAGACTCATAGGCAATATATATATAATAATAATAATAAATATATAAATAAATAATAATAAATATATAACAATATAAATATATATACATACTGAACTTAATCTAGGTTCTCTAGCAGAAAGAAAACTGTGAGAAATTAATTAATGAACTTTTCACCCCTCATTGCGTGACAACTGCTTTGTTTTGTGGCAAAACTGTTCCCTGTGAATCACTTTTCTAATTAAATTTGATTAGAATTTCCTTAAAATACTCGAATTAAGGAAAATACTGTAAACTAGCTATGTGTACACAATGAACGACGGGTACTACAAGAACATAATGTAGAAAATGTATAAAATAACTTCAAAATGGCTGCACAGGCGAATATCACATAAGGGATAAGCCGAAATATTTGGCCACCTTAGGGCCTGTTTCAGAATGTTCGAGTAAGTTCCGGTTTTACTACCCAGAACATATTTAATAAATAAAATACTAGCGTTTTACAGTCATCGATTTAGCCTATCCATCGGTTAAAGCTTGAAGCGCGCTGCATCTTTTATCATTCAGTTATTTTATGTATTGCATAGCAACCCGAAACTTTATTAGGACATTCTGAAACGGGCCCTTAGTCTCGACAGATATGGCATGGACCTAAAGGTTTTTGTAATAAATTGACAATTCAATAAATCGTACATAGTTTGTGCTCCTACGTTTTTTACCTAATAATTTAATTCAAATTGTTTAGTTATATTATGTTACGCATATTTATCCAAATATTTACTTGTAATTTGAGTATTGAGTTCAGTGGTAATGAAATTACCTTTCATTTATTATAAATATAAATTATCATGTAGGTAGCTCGCGGCCTCGAGGGTTCTGTTATGTTAAATTAACAGAGATTACTTAATATTGAATTACGAGTTAATCCAGTTGTATTTGGCAAGGTGTATTCATTAGTACGTATGATGTTCAAATTATAATAAGCAATTACATATTAACTAATAGGTATTACGGAATAAACAATTATAGATAATGGAACAAAGTTGTCACTTAGTGCTTACGTCATTCGAAGTCTGAGCGTGTTGAAGCGCTCGTAGCGAAGTTTGCTTAACAATTCTGAATCGATCAGCAAAGTTAAGCAACGTCCGCCGCGCTCATGAGTTGGATGGGTGACCGCTGGTGACATTACTACTGAGCGCTTCCGTGTTTCGGAGGGCACGTTAAGCCGTTGGTCCCGGATGTTGTCTTAAGATGGCAGTCGTTACAGCATGGTGGTAGGGCACTTTGCGAATGCCCGCCTGGCTAGCTACCACCCTCAAGTTGAAAATCAGTCGCCAAGCACCTAACGGTGTGTTCCGGCAGCTGTCCTTGAGAGCCAGTAATTCTAGGTTAGCCTGAACAACATCTTCGACCACATCATCACTTACCATCAGGTGAGATAATGGTCTAAGGCTAACCTATCAAGCATAAAAAAAAAGAATTATAGACAAACAACTGCTCTTTATCTTGTTTTTTTGAAGTTTTAAGAAGAAATTTCCCATTAATTGTTCATCAGTCAGTAGACTGACAAACTTTATCTAAAATTTGAGGTATACATAGAAAATTATAATATACAAGTTGGAAAGTCGAGGCATTTTATGCCTATTCATCACACAAATAATAATTATTAAATCAAAAAGTTATTCACGCATTTTAACCATTAGAACTTTTATATTATAAGATATTTACTATTATATTATAATATAAGATATTTATATTATATTATAAGATATTTACTTTTATATTATAGCTGACTCTTAATACATTATACTTGAAGAATTAATGTTGTAAACTTACAAAGCCTTTACAAAAGAATGCCCACTACAACAAATCAACCTGTCCACTCGTTTCTCTCGATTGCCCAAACTATTCACAAATAAAAGAGGGTGCGAATTTATCACTATTAAATGGCTTTTAAGCAACAAGGTGTCAGCGGTCCGGGAGCACTTGATACCTCTTGGTAGTCATCAATCTAGTTGAGACAAGTAGTTGAGAGCTTGAGTTATCTTTTCTTGATTTTGGGATTTTATCAAGTTTGGAAACACGTAGATATTTCAAAGTAAAGAAGTAGCCAGTTACGCGCTTTAATACAAAGCATTTTTATTGCAGTTATCATACTCGTACTTACGGTCTATAGTTTAGTGACTATTATTGCATTTAACATACCAACGTATAGATAGAATGAAAGATACTTATGTAGTATTGAGGCAAATGTCACGCTAAGTTATATTGGCTTCCTCCCTTCCGTAGATAATCAAATACATCCCAAGCATGCACATGTACCAACTTACATATTTTTGTTTAAAAGAAAAGTTCCTTTTTATGAATTGAAATTGCGTCTATTGATCTTTAACCAGGCGCGTCTCTGGTTGCAGACTGAAAAACATGTTAGGTTATGCGTCACCTCATTAGGCGAACGGGTGCTTTACTAGACAAATTATAAAAGCTCTAAACACAGTCTTAAGCGTTTACGGTAGGTACTACCACTACTAGCAAAGAAATACATGTTGAGTATTTTAGTGTTTTCAGTATTCTCTGTCACTAGCGCTATAAATAAACTAATTCCTGTTCTTAGCCCTCACTATAATTTTATAATATCGAGAATCAAATTCTCGATATTATAAAACATTATAAACAATCAAATAATTTTTTTAAATAATTTGTTTTCAATTTAAACTATATTTAGAACACTCAAATCATAAAATGTTTTTCACATGACCTAGAACTTAGTTTTAATTCCCATGACCTAGTATTTAATTTCTTTTGGTTTCGTTTATTTTGATACACAACTCCATATGTTTGGTTAATTTTCTATATCTATTTTCTAATAATCTGCAATTTTTATCTGAAAGTAAACCATTAATTGATATAAAACAAGATTGATGTAACCTTTTGCAAATGTTGTCGATTATCTCTTCTCTTAGTGTAGTAACATATTTTAGAATTCTTCAACAGTGACCGCGGGCGATGACAGGGGGTTCAACTAAAATCAATTCTTCGAACTGAAGCTTACAAATCAACCAACTTTAGAGCTATTTACAAGGAAAGGCTCATCATTATTATTTTAAAATACAACAAAAACTTTTTTCTCTGAAGTTGCTTTGTGAGTTTTAACGAGCCAGCTCCCGCTCAGTTTGTTTTATTTCATTCGTTTTGACCAAAGTACGTTGTTATTATTTGTTATGTTCATAAAATAATAATGGCTATAACCTCGTAATGTGTGACTATCGGAAAAACTGAATCACTGGAATGACTATATGGCATGGCAATACTCACATCGATGTGAGTTGTTGCACATTAGACACAGAGCAGGGCCACTTACCTTCGAAATGCCCTGTATTGCCTAAAAGAGAAACGTAGTGAATATGAGTCGCCATCGAGTGCATTATTTCGGAGGATTCGCTTCAAAATGATCAGGATAAGATCCAGGAATAACCTAGTCAGGTTTCGTTCAGAACCTTATATAGTTTTTTGGGATTTTTTGCAGATTTGACCCTATTTTAAGGCTTAGTAGGTTTCACATAACCTGACACGTTAAGTCAGTTAATGGCAATAAACTGAAAACAGGTATATTTTTTTTTATTAGGGCACAATAAAATCTTGGGTATTTACAAAACAATCTGTTCGATACAAAAAGCAACACATTTTCGATCATTTTTTAAAATAAGGCACTGGCTGAGCAGAACACCTACACAATATTCAGGGATTTGACAACGGTATATACACAAAAACTTCGATAATATACACTCGGGAGCAATGAATCCGGGTCACTTAAAGAATCCTAAAAATCTCGGAAACTAAAAATGCTAGGTTAATGCAATAAATTGTATTTAATAGACAATGTAATACTCCTTAAATGAAGGTATTAAAACTTCTTAGTTATTGTAAAGTTATATCATAAAAAAATCAAATTTGAAAAAGGGCCACTTTCGAAGATGGAACTACGAAATTACAGCATTTGGTTTTGCTTTTGTTTGTAATCTGTCATTTATGTGGGTACATAAACCATGTTGATAGTGCTCTATATTCATTATTCAAGCTGAAATTATGTCGCTTACGCCTGAAGAATGCACCAGAATACTTACAATGCTGGAAACCGGCCGGAGTCAGCGCGATACAGCCAGGACTGTCGGTGTGTCGCTGTCAACAGTACAAAGAGTTCTCCGACGTTACGAAGAAACTGGTTCTAACCTACGCAGACCAGGAACGGGCAGAACCAGGTGTACCACAGCACGAGAAGACCGATACTTGGTGAACACCATGCTTCGAAATCGCTTTCTCACAGGAACTGAACTCACCAATCAGTTTCGACGCCTCGGAGGAAGTAACCCAAGTGCATGGACAGTAAGACGTCGGCTTGCTGAATCTAACTTAAAACCCCTTAGACCTGCAAACGGCCCTAAACTGGAGCGTGGGCATCGTATTTCGAGACTAAGATATGCCCAGAGCCACGTAAATTGGAGTATTGAAGATTGGTCAAAAGTTATGTTCTCCGACGAATCAAAATTTATGCTCTACAAGCACGATGGAAGACACAGAGTGTATCGAAGACCAGGGGAAAGATTCAAGCAAGCATGCATAGAAGAAAAAGTAGCCTACGGTGGTGGTGGGTCTGTACTTGTGTGGGCCGGAATTTCTTCTGAAAGTCGCACACAGCTGGTGATCATAGAAAACGGCTCTTTAACTAGCGTAAGATATGTGGAAGAAATCCTCAATGATCACGTTGGTCCATTTATGGTCAATTTAGGTGAGGATGCTATATTTATGCATGACAATGCCCGACCTCATACAGGTAGGATTGTGAATGACTACCTTCAAGAGATGAACATTACTCGTATGGAGTGGCCAGCGCGCAGCCCGGATATCAACCCGATCGAGCATGCTTGGGACGAGCTAGGCAGATGCGTAAAACAACGAAACCCTCCCCCAATCACGCTTCGTGAGCTCAAAATTGCTCTCACAGAGGAATGGGAGAATATTCCCCAAAATCGTATAAGGAACTTGGTGTACAGCATGCCAAACCGCGTAAACGCAGTAATGGAAGCACGAGGAGGCAATACGAAGTATTAAAATTCAAGAAAATCGTAATAAAGTTCAAAAATTTCATGTTTCCTATTTTTGTTTTAAGGAGAGATCAGCAGTTTTTTTCTTTATGTAATTTTGTGTTAATAAAATGTATGGTGACTCATATTTTTTTTACTTTCATTTAAGGAGTATTACATTGTCTATTAAATACAATTTATTGCATTAACCTATCATTTTTAGTTTCCGAGATTTTTAACATTCTTTAAGTGACCCGGATTCATTGCTCTCGAGTGTAGTTTTATGTAAGAAATGTTTGAACATACAGAAGGATAGAGACGAAAAATCTAAAGTTGTGTATGAAAAAAGAAATTCGTATCATCTTCTTCTGACTGGGTCACCAAATGTTAAATGCATACTAAGTGTATGTGGGCTATAACCGAGAGACGCAGCTTCGTTTCCTAACAGAGATGAATATATGACGCTCAAAAGTGTTTATTAGTGGTATTCGCTTAGCAAATATTGTGCTTGAGGACCACTTCCTATTCACGATAAGCCGGTTCTCCAGGTTTGACTGCATTATCACTTACCATAATATAGTGAGTTTATCGTCAAAGGCTATTCTGGCAGGAAAAAAATGCTTGGCGACTAATATTCAAAGCAGATATCTTTAATTCTAATTGTACTCAGAACATCCTGCCCTAAGTAGGCGAGTACTGTTATACACATAATTGTATTTAATCTCTTTTGGAGTGTACATACGTGCATACGTAAGAAAAGGTGTTAAAATGTAATCTATTTTAAATATTTTCTTTCTATGAGCACAAGCATTTGCAGTATTTATTAAGAACTTGAAGATAAGGAACTATTTCAAAACTTTTATGTAAAAATAATACTAATCACAACGTTGATTTTCAGAAGATTTGGTTTCATCCTTTATCCAACTCCATTTAGAAAAAAACCTCAGACAACAGATAGTTTTACATTACAAAGAAGGTGGACGAAAGTGCGTCATGGTAAAATCGGAACGTATTTGTAGCACATCCTAGCCCGTAGCACCGTAGCACATCAAGGCTAGTAGCACTTGAATTTGTCTACAGCGTAGCGCCGTATAATATGATTTTCAGAATAACTTTAACAGTTTAAATGGTTATACTCTGAAGCTAAAAACTCCTTTTATAAAATGACGATCTAATAAGTAAAAAAATCTACGTATTCAAATTGAACTTATTAAAAACATTACTTGATATTTTGGATGCCTTTGGGGATTGTGTATATATATAAGCGTAATTCTAGAGATTTTGGAGAAAGCATAAAATTATGACTAAGAGTTTAATCTTAAATAAATATCTACACATTCGCAACGTACACTAATAAATACAAAAAAATATGTCAATATTTAATCGAGTTATACGACAAGATACGAAAAGTTATAACTAAATTAAAGCAAATATGAAAAGACTTGCGAGACCTACCCAAATAAAATAATTATATAAAATAATGTCTAAGAAGAAAATATGAGCTTTGCAATGAAACTTAAAGATATTGTCATATATCAGGTGCATAACAGAATTTAAGAAACACAGTTAAAATGTTTTTAGGTAAACTTAAATGACGTAATCATGAAATTTATTGTAGTATCTACTTGTCATAGACTAAAGGTAATAATGATGATTAAAAAAAATGAATAATTTATAGATTAGTACTGATATAAAAATGTGTTTATTTATTACCATTCATATATGTAATGGCTGAACTGATTTAGATTAAATCGTATATATAGTATTTGAAAATTTTCAATAAAGTAAATATGTTTATACTATTTTTTTTATAGATTTAAAGAGCTTAAGCTCAAAAATTGTTGAGCGACCTTTGACTAACAATTGTACCTAATAATTAAGATTTACGGGTCAGATACGGTTATCTTTATTTTTTTTAATTCATATTAAATTTTTTACTTGTTCATTAACTAGTATACAAAGAGGGTTCAATATAAAACAATAAAGAGGTACACACTCTATGAAACCGGAAAAAATATTAATGGCTGTGTAGAGCTGGAATATTGATTGAAATAACATGTAGTAAAAGTTAGCAACTCACTCATTCTAATTTTTTATTGAACACCTCTTGTACCAACCAGAATATACGGCAAATTTAGTGACGTCGTTGTAATAGCAAACCATTCAAGAAGCAAGTTTCTAGTGTGGCTTTGACCGCAAAGCTGCGAACTGAATGAAACTTCATACAAGAGTCAATTTTCACCTGAAGTTGGCTTCCGAAGTCATTATCGCGGCTCTGAGAAATGGGAATGGTATTTCTTTGTAATGTTGACTTTCTATTTCGATTACAGTAGCAATATTAAAGGTTTTGATGGATTGATTCTCGGTCTATTTCAATGCTTATATTCAAAGGGTTGGGACTCAAAATCGATTGCAACATTTTATATCTGAGGAAACGCTACGTAACCAAATTCTACACTTATGATGTCGCGAGTAGGAACGGGATCAAGATTCCTCATAGTAAAAAAAATCTTCAAGCTCCTTAGATTTTTAGTTAAATTTTTAATCCCATATAGTTTGATTTATTGGCGTTCATTTAAAAGCAATTTAACATTATACAATGAAAATCTTCATGAATTTTAATATATCAATTAGTTTCTACGAGTATGCCCAAAGTTGTTTCAGGTAGCTGGGACAAAGAGTGGTTTGTCAAAACAAAACAAAATTCTTGATAAACACTTAACTTACTATCTTTAGAAGTACTTGAGCCATTTGTAGTTAACAATTATTCATCAATTGGAGATCCAGCTTAAAATATATAATTAACTGTTTCCTTTGTCTGCGTTCCTCGAAGTTATTTGTCTAAATTGGTTTCAGGGAGGGAGCATGTGACAAAATTTTGGCCGATTACACAAAGCACCAACAAATTTTTAGACCTTTGCATAATTGCATGAATTTTAGTAGAACTTATCATCTAGTTTATACTTGTAATAATTGGAATTTTACTGTTCTGCATGTACTTAAGGCCATGAAAACACCCATTTATTCATTAATTCTTAGATCAAACAGAGGTAATCAACAGTTGTCTCTCGGAAAAATATAGCAGTACTCTTGTGTATGGTTATGTTTATGTTTTTTCGGATACATACTATGTTTTAAACGTCACTTTTAAGTGACAAGCTTGTTTTTATTTTATTTAAGCAGAAAGAAAAGACATTCGAGGGCACTCTTGATATCTCATTGTCAGGAGTGAATTGTAAAGAATGAGAGAGTTATGACAGTTTATTGATTTTAGTTTGTATTTATAGTATGTCAATTGATAGGGGCTTACTCACGTTGATATATACAAATATAGATTCCATCACATTCAGTGCTCTCTTGAAGGAGTGTGCGAGATGCTCGCGTTAACGTCTCGCTTTGCAGTTTGCAGTGCAAGAATACCGCCGGATTTAGTCGAACCTATACTTAGATTTATGTGATCTATCTACGTGAGTAATCCCATATTTTTTTTACTTATGAATATGAAATTAAAACAGCATTTTCAGAAAGTCCTAGGTTACCAGTGAAGGTATATGTGCTACACGTCTAAATTCTCCTAAGGCATACAATTACCTAAAGTCAATACTCACTTAAGGTTTGCGTTTAATTTGAGGTATTCCCACTGATGAACACAGAATTCCCCAGTAAATTTGTCCAGTTTCCTACGTTAGCCATAATCCCAACGCTTGGCAGGCATCTTGGATACGCTAGAATTCCCCAGTAAATTTGTCCAGTTTCCTACGTTAGCCATAATCCCAACGCTTGGCAGGCATCTTGGATACGCTAACAGATCCTCAGAAGGTGCTGCTGCCTGACTTCTGGAATTTTACTCTTTGTCACCTCTTTTTACCCACGGTAGGAGATGGGGGGTTTACATTCTAGCCCGACACTCCACGGGCATTTGCCCCTTACAAATAAAAATAATATATATTGTAAAAAATCTTCGCCGTATATCTCGTATTGTGTTATTGAGTAAAACAGTTAGATGACCTAGCAACACAAAAAAATATACAAAACTTTGAATTTCCCGTCATAAATGTCAGCGTTTACTTGAAAATTTAATATATTTTAAAGAGATAAACGGCAACAGTATCCGGTCACAAATTTGTGACCGGACTGTGTCACATCTCTACTTCATATAATAACTCTTACCTTTTAATAGTGTCTGGTACGTTTAAGTGGTTGGCGAACGTAACTGGAATTTCTTCGACATCTTCACATTTGGACAATCTCCAAGTTTTACTGTAGGTATTGAAGGTTCTTGAGCTCGGAAGGTTTTAATGGAGTGTGTAGTTCACGTCTAATAGTGTTTTGTTGGATACAAAAAGATATAACAAGGAGTTTATGGAGTTCTTGGAACAAAGGCTGTTAATGTTCTTGGATAGTTAATGTTTTCAAGAACAAGATTGGAAATAAATAGAGCTTGCGTTAAATTTAGTTATTTGCAGTCTACCGTAACTTTATAAAAAACTTTATGATCACAACGATCAGTATTGAAAAATACCATTTTAATGACGATTATTTTTTTGAATTCTAATTACTTCAATTAGAAGTATTTTAATAAAATTAATTAACCGAGAAAAACACTCTCGTTGGGGATAGAATACGTCGTCCCGAGTTTCGAGAATAATATCGTCAGTGCCCACCGGGCTTGCAGACGCAGCTGCGTACTCGCCCTGATGATGAGCATCTAATATGTTCGAAACCCTGGTCGATGTATTCGATCCCCAACGTGAGTGTTTTTGCCGGTTAGTTTATAATATTTATATATGTGTAAAACTCACGAGAATTTTATTTCAAATTAATAATTAGGGATGTCAAATGTATAGGCAAGAAAAAGATATTTTATGATATTATTTAGCACGTCGAATACTCACATTTCGTTTAACACATTGCATTTAAAATTTTAAAAATGTAATTGATTGAAGTGCAATAATATAATACAATATGGGTACCGAATGTATACCATCGAAACGCATATTAAAATTGTGTTCATGTTTTAAATAGCTGGCTGTACTCACGTTTATTGGTCGAGATTGTCGACTCGTGAACTCACTTGATGAAGGGCATCGGATATACCCTAAACCTAGGTCAACAATCTCGACGAATACAGGCGGTTATTTAAAACATTAATATGTCTTATACTCACGGGAACTTTCAAACAGAAATATAATTGTACTAAAAAACTTAAATCGTAATATTTTTTTCGTTTGTTGCAGGTTACGGCATCATCTCACTCAAAATACCGTTATCACCGGCTACCCATTGTACACTTCACACAACAGTAGGATGCATCGGTGATGACGACTGCACGTCCAAGAGTCATAGTGTCATTCGACTTCTTGGGCCTGTGAGAGACGTAGTTGTTAGGCCTGCAAGACACCACTACAGACCTGGAGAGACAAGTAAGTACCCTGTGAACACATTTTTTTATTTAAACATCCTCCTTATGTTAAGGTTATAGCTGGTTTCACACTATATAATCTATACTCTTAACCCAATTGTTTCTGAAATTATTTTAGTCTCGAATTTTCGTAATTTTTTGATATTGTTACCTTGATATATATAGTAAACATGGAAAAATAGCATTAAAAATATACATTTCCTAAATGTGGATTGTTTTAACGATCTGTAGAAATAGGCGGGTAGGATTACGCTCATTCAAATACCAATGGTATCCTATTTGATTGGTAAAAAATAAACACAAGTTTACCCATGTTTTTATTTCATAATTGAGGGTATTTCTGATTTTTATAACGATCAGTCCCTGTAAATGGGTTAATGCGATAAGAGATGCATCGGTGAAGAATTTTGCACATCTAAGCGTTGGTACCATCCGACAGCTTATTGCCTATAAGGTAGGTGGTCGTTAAGCCTGCAAGACAACCAATATAGGAACCAATAAAAAAAGTGAGTTAATCAAATAAGAGATAAATGGACTTGAGATAAATTACTGTACATTTGATTTTGATGGAAATAATGAATACTTGGCGTTTACTCGTTAAAAATAGATTTTGAGAACACATCTTGTGATTATGGCATTTAGCACAAAAGCCACTTACAGAAGGTTTGAATTCGTTGTTAGCTAAATATATCCAGTATTTATTAATACAAAAAGTCCTAACAACCATTTAAATCTTTATAATATTGAAAAATATTAAAGGTGGGTAAAAGCCAACTAGGCTGTATTTATATGTTTGATCTACCGGTGCTAAACCAATTAAATTTCCTTTAATTTGATTTTAAATTTTTACTTAACATCCAAATTCAAACAGAAGTTTTACTGTGACGTAGGACACTGAAGCACTGATATCTTATTAGTCTTATTACGGTTCTTTGAGCAAGGAAAGTAGAAAACATTAGCTTTCATGACGGGGCTACACCCACGCGGGTGTTGGTTATTGTCAAAACTATTTACCTCTTTTTGCGCAGTTAGATTAAAACTATTCTATGTCCTTCCTCGGGTCTTAAACTATTTTCATACGAAATTTTATCCAAATTAGTCCAGCAGTTTTGAAGTTTATTCGTTTCATACAAAAATACGAATCTTTCCTCTTTAAAATATTACGATACGATACGATACGATAACTCTTTATTGCATACCAATAAAATTACAGATAAAAGCACACAAGTGCGCTAACTTAAAAATAAAAATTTAAACAATGGCAACACAATCGGCGGTCTTATCGCTAATGCAATCTCTTACAGACAACCTTTGGATGGACAGGACTAATGTGAAAGAGTGCAGACGGTGGTGTGCAAAAAAGAAAATAAATAAAAACAAAATCAAATACATATTTGCATTACAATAGATAAACATACATATACTACATAAACTATAAATTAAAGTAGTCTTACACATAATACACAATATTAAATACACAATATTAAATACATAAATCTATATTCTCACATATAATATAATACATAATATTATGATAAATATAGCAAGTACTACCATAATGAAGCAGTTTCAGCAGTTTAAGGATACGCTGGACAAGTAATGTTCTTTTAACATTTTTTTGAATATATCTAGGGATTTAGCTTGCCTAACTTGCAAAGGCAAAGCATTCCATAAACGAGTAGCTTGTACAGTAAAAGATTTTTCAGAAAACTGTTCAGACATTAACGAAAACTTCAAAATAAGGGTTTGGGTGGAGCGCATGGGTCTAGAAGAGGCATCAGCTATAAATTGAAAACGTTTTTTGAGATATAAAGGGGTGTTTGGAAAGAAAAGTATGGTGTATAATGTGGAAAGTATATGCATGTTCCGGCGAAGGCGAATAGGTAACCACTTAAGCTTATTACGGAATTCAGAGACATGGTCATACTTTCGTAACCCAAAAATGAAACGTATACAGAAGTTTTGTAAACGTTCTAATTTATTAAGCTGTACTTCGGTAAGATCCAGATAGCTAACGTCAGCATAATCGAGTATTGGGAGTAAAAGTGGTTGTACAAGCGCAGTTTTTGTGGTAATAGGAAGAAAATTACGTAATCTACGGAGGGAGCCTGCTGAGGCAAAGAGTTTTCGACTGGTTTCAGCCACTTGGGGTTCCCATGAAAGTTCTCTGTCAATCAGTATCCCCAGATTTTTAACACAATCATGAATTTTTAGGTGTACACCATTGAATAAAACTTGTGGCAGGCAGAACCAATCGATTTTGGATATCATTCGTGAGCTTCCAATAACTATGACTTGAGTCTTTGTAGGGTTTACGGTAAGTCCATAGGATTTACTCCACTCTAGAATATGATGCAAGTCTGAGTTCGTTGAATGAATCGCCTCATGTAGTTGATCAATATGTGAATGTCTGTAAATTTGAAGGTCATCTGCATATAGGTGGTAGGACGAAGTAAGGTGATCAGAAACGGAGTTTATAAAAATCGCAAATAGAAGAGGGGATAGAACGCCGCCCTGAGGAACACCAGCAGTAGTAGTCTCCCATGACGAGAAAGTATTTTCAATTCGAACACGCTGCTGGCGTCCGTACAGGTAACTATGAAACGATTCAATTACTGTAGGAGATATATTAAGAGAGTGAAGAATTCCTAGCAGCAAATCGAAGTCAACATTGTTGAAGGCATTGCTGAAGTCAAGTAGCGATAGCACAGTCACATGTCTGTCAGTCATGCTGAATCGAATGTCATCTGTTATTTTTATTAGAGCTGTTACTGTGCTGTGCCCAGGACGAAAACCAGATTGATAGGGGTTTAGAAGATTATTTTTGTTAAGAAAGGAATTAAGTTGCTGGTGTATGAGGCGCTCTAAAACTTTGGAAAGAAATGGTAAAATTGAAATTGGACGATAATCAAATAAAGAAGATGGCAGGGACTTTTTGGGCAGAGGAATAATTTCTGCCTCTCGTTGGTAGGAAAGATGCAGCTAGTGATGGACTCATTAAGGATATGTTGAATTATGGGAAGGATTTCGTCAAGTATGAGAACAATCATATTACGACTGATACTATCGCTACCAACTGCATTTGATGAAATGGATGAAATACTCTTCTTAATATCACTATGAGTAAACTGACGAAAGACAAATGATGAATAAATGGGAGTTGGAATAGCGGAGAGACGGCTCAATGTAGATGCTTTCATAACTACATCTAAAGGAGATGATTTTGAAAAATGTTGATTGAGTGAATTAATATCAATATTGTGAGGGCTAATATCTTGTTGTTGTTTTCCAACTCCCAAAGTTTTTAGAAATTTCCATACTTTAGTTGGATCTTCGTTTTCAACTGACTTTTGAATGTGCTGGCGTAGTGCGTTCCTACACGACCTATTGCAGAGATTTCGGACATTTACGTACCTTTCTTTATTGAGATCAGTAGCCCTCATTTTATATCTTGACTTAGCTAGAACCTTTTTTTGCATCAACGCTTTAATATCTTTCGTAAGCCAGGGTGCAGGAAGATGCTTGATTTTGACTGGTCGAAGGGGAGCATGGATATTATAAAGTTTTAGTAAAATATTATTAAAAATATTAACTTTGTCGTCTATCGTAGATGCGTTGACTACGTCAGACCAATCAATGTTAAGGGCATCGTTACGTAAACTATTTAGTTCAATATTACCAAAACTACGTTGTAGAAGAATTTTGGGCTTAGCTTTGGGCGGACGGATTTTGTAAGAGAGGTATAACATATCATGATAAGAAAAAGCATCCGCACTACAATGACCATGCTTGCTGACATGGTCCGAAGAAGAGACAATGATCAAGTCAAGAAGTGACGGAGTTGAATTAGGACAACAATGCGTTGCATTGGTTGGGAGAATGGTCAAATTGCTAGCCCTGATGACTGATTCTAATTTAGATGCACGAGAGTCTTTCTTAAGCAGACATGTATTAAAATCACCCATAATTATGGTGTGATCATAAGAAGGGCAGTTATCTTCAAGAAGCTTTTCAAAGGAAGCAAAGAAATCAACACGCGAAGAATAGGAATAGTAAGCTCCGAGTAGTAATTTAGAATGAGAGAGGGAAACTTCTAAGAAGAGGTACTCACCAGCATCAGTTGTGGGTGGTTGCGCTGAAATATCTACAATAGTGAAGGGAAAATGAGCACGAAGATAAATTGCCACACCACCACCCCTACTGCCAATGCGGTCGTTACGGATTAATCGGAAGCCAGGTAATGAATACGAAATTGTTGGCAGACATGGTTTTAGCCATGATTCAGACACAAGAATAGCGTGTATATTTTTATGCTCAAACGACGCTAACATATCGGAGTAATGAGCCGGAACACTTTGTGCATTTATATGTAATACGTTAAAATTGTTTGGTACTGTACTGAACAATGAGTCTATTGTAGTCGAAATATTAGGAATACTGCTAAAACTATCATCTGAAGAAGACAATGATAAGTATTCACTGTCACTATTACTAACAGACATTATTATTATATTTTTATATTTAAATTATATGATAAATATATAGAATAAACTATTAAATACACTATGCAATAAAATATATATAAGTAAGTACATAAAATAAAATAAAAACTATTATTTTACCTAAATAATAAAATAAAACTAAGATCACCAGGTGAAATATCCACCTGCCAGTTGTGCTGTGCGGTACGAATTATACACAAAAAGTGACGCATATTTAGCAAAAACGCAGTGAAACGGAAAATTAAAATCATTAATGATATCAGAGGATATGGCCTCCTTGAGAAATGAGCCAAAAAAGAACAAAAAAAAAAAAATGAAGAATATTTGTCTATGGATGTGTTGTAATCTGTACTGTGATAGAATAGAACAACACTACAAAAATTATTAATCTATGAACAAAGTACATAGACAAAACTATAAAAAAAAAAAAAATTACAATATTTATCATGTTTACATTGTTTTGTTTACAATGAAATAAAACTCGTAAAAATAATTATAGTATTTGAACGTTTAAGGCTGATTAAAAAAAGTACCTATGCTACTTCTTCAAAGTAGCTGCTCGCCGCGTCCTCGCAGTGGCTGGTTCTTTGGTGACTACTGCCGCCAAGGGAGCCTCACTTTGCTGAATTGCGTCAAGGTCTCCAAGGCAGCCCACACGGTGGCGAACTGCACTAGGTCCAAGGACGAAAACGAAGCCCTGCCGTGTCCAACACTTCGTAATACCAAAGCGTTGACGAGCCGCCATGAAGACATCGTGTCGCGCTTTTGTCAGGAACTCGGAAATGGTTATGCCACAACCCTTTAAACCAGCTTTGGCAGACCAAACCTTGTCGCGCACAGTGATGTCTTTGAATTTGCACAGGATTGGTCGCGGTTTGTCGGGAATCAGTGCGCGACCCATCCTGTGACAACGGCTAATATCACCAACTGCAAGCGGGGTCTGCTTAAGGCGCGCCGTCAAAGACTTCACTACCACTGCGGCTGTATTTTCCTGGGCGTCTTCGGGTAGACCATGTATCAGCAGAAACTTGCGCCGACTTCTCATCTCCTGCTGATCGATGCTATATGCAAGACATTGCATTTGAGTCTGAATTGCTTTCAGAGATTTCAGAATGAAAGATTTGAATGAAGCAAACTCAGCAGCCAATTCATCCTGGCTAAGAGTGGTGCTTGGAGTCTTAGCTAGCTTTCCCTCAAAACTCTCCATTCTTTGCAAAAACGTAGCAGTAAGCTCACTGAGGGATAGTTCAGTTGGCATGTTGTCCATTTTGAGGTTAAGTTAAAGTGAGCAATCAAGTTATGTTAAAGTGATGAATCCAAAGGTATTTTTGTCACTGATGAAGGAATTTCACAAACTGGCAGGTGAGGTGTCTAATTATTATACTATATCATGTTAGTGTTACTTGTAACTATTTTAAATATGAAATAAAAACTTGAGCTCTTTAAAGTTGTTGTCACTTTTTTCACACCTACCGCCCAAAAAAAGTAATATTAGTGTATATGTATATGTTTCCTTTCTCTAGCGCTGGAGTAAAACTATCTAAAATAAAAACTTAAGAAATTAAGAGTAAAACTACCTTAATAGGCTTATCACATATATACGTTTATTATTTTTTTAAAACTACTATTTTACGAGAATAAATCATCTTGCTTACATATTTCTGACACAATTGTTAGCTCTAAAAATAACACACCAAATATTTTGGCAGTTTAAAAGATAACAGCAAAGAAAATAATCCGAGTTAAGTGTTGATTCCATTAAAATTTTGTACGACTCCGCCTTTTACGGCCACTTTATGAGCTGCGAAATGTATAATAAAGCATAAAGATGTTTATGTTTTGCAGACACGAGCATTTGTTTCATTTTATCCACTTATTTCATATTTATCTTCCTAACGGTATCCATAAAATTACAACTAGCTGTTCGGGAAAAATTCTCTTGAGGCACAGATTCAGAATTCGGGTTTTAAGTAAAAATTTAAAACCAAATAAAATGAAATTTAATTTGTTTAGCACAGATAGATCAAACGTATAAATACAGCCTTGTTGGCTTATACCCCACGTTCATAAATTTTCAATATTCTAAACATTTAAAATGGTTGTTAGGACTTTTTGTAATAACAATTACTAGATGTTTTAGCTAACAACGAATTCAAACCTCCTGTGATATAAATGTTTATACAGAATGATGAATGTTTTCATAATTCTGTATATAAACATATATATCTCTAACATTAATCAAAATTTAGCAAATAGTTTACGCATAGCTAATTTGTATCAGATGCTTAACAAAATAGGTGCATGTGTTTTTGTAAAATAATTTTGTTAAAATAGTCACAGTGTCACTTTCTAACGATATCTAGACCGATTGGAAGTTATGGTGGAAACTCACAAACAAACATACATGAACCCTGAAAACATAACTCTCCTTTTTTGGGCAGTCGTGTAAAAATAAGAAGCTTTATCTTCCATCTGTGGATTACTTTGAAATGATTGTTTTCCAATCCTTATGTCATCCTTAAAGTGTATATTATTTATTTTGAGAATATTTTTAAAAATATAAGGATTAGAAAAGTAATAATAAGAAACCTCATCTTGTAAAGTTTATTAGGTGTACTTAGATTTATAGATAATTCTAGGTAAGCCTGAACAACATCTTCGACCACATCATCACTTACCATCAGGTGAGGTAGTGGTCAAAGGCTTACCTATAAGCAATAAAAAAAACTTAGAACAATCAAGCACTTAGGCGAACAAAACGGGGGTGTTATAAAGGTGGTCCTATTTTCATTCAAAACCGAGCATTTATGTGTGGTTCTTAGTATGTTTGATACAAATCTAATTAACCGTTCCAAGACATTCTACAGTATTGCGGTCGGTTATTGCGCAAAAACATTAACCTCTTTTTGCGCAGTTGGATAAAAACTATCCTATGTTTTTTCCCGGGTCTCAAACTACTTCCATACCAAATTTCATTCAAATCGGCCCAGTAGTTTTGGCGTGAAAGCGTAACAGACAGACGGACAGACAGAGTTACTTTCGCATTTATAATATTAAGTACTGATAAGTTATTCAGCCTACAGAGTTTTAGAGTTTTTCCATAATCTCCACGCTTGGTATGCGTCTTGGTCTTGGGGATCACAGTTTATGATATCAGTTCTTCAGAAGGCACTATTAGTCACCTTCCGGTATTTTACTTTTAGTCACCTCCTACAGGTTGAGAGGGTGACATTCTAACCCGGCACCCCACGGGGAATATTCGCTTAGCAGGCTTTAATGTAAAAATTAAAATGCTTATATATAATTGAGACTTCAACTGAAATACATAATTTATAAAGCTAATAATATAATGCTGAGTTTGAATTTGGATGTCCTTGCTTGTTAGCATATCTTTCATGTTTCTACACCGCAAACAATTTGCACAAAACTATTTTATATCTGTCTGAAGCTAATACCAAAAAGTACTGACATTACATTTAGAAGAAACACGTGGAAATATGAAGCATACATGAATTGTAAGTATACTGAAGGCAATAACACGTAAAGGTTTCTAGCTGACTATTTCAGAAACTAGCAGGTACCCTTATTTGCGCACGTTTGGCAAAAGTTCATTGGTGCATGCGAATTCGCTGTATCGACGCAATTCTGTGACTGTAGTGTTGTACCCCTAATAACAAATTGACTAACATACTGCTGGAAAAGACTAATAAATAATAAGTTTTCAATGGTATACATATATTAACATGTTTGTAGGCTACGTGCCTTCGCTCGCCACCTGAAAATATAAATTAGGTTAAATTTATTACAAATACTCACAAATAGTAAATAACAATGTAAACAAACAGTTGTCAGTGTGAAAACGTCGGTATTTTGATATAATATAATTATTGTACTTACATACCTGCGCTTACTAAGTAAATAAAATCACCGGCCGCGCATCTGTCAAGCTGCGATTGGTACATCAGTCGTTGCGAATACCTCCGGCACGACACACGCGCGCGCACCATTTAATTATTCAAAATATTCCAAAACTGTTATATTTTATTTCTATCGCCACATCACGCAAACCGTATCACCTACAATGTTTATCGTCAATGAAAATAAACTAAGCAAAAAGACAAAGAACAGTTTGCTATCCAGATAAGCCTCATAATTAGTAAGGAAGCTTTGAAAGCACTGGTATGTGATATGATAAAAGTATTTTTTTTAAACAGTTCTTATAAATGAAATTAACAATATAATATTTAATAGAGTACATTTCACTTTATTTTTCCCGACGTTTCAAACTCCAGCAGTGTTCGTGATCTTGGGCCTATCCATTTATATACCGAAAATATTGTAAAATAAACTCGTTTAAATACATGAAAGTTTTTTAATTTTTTAGTTAAATACCGCTCTATAATCTAGATAAGTCATAGTTCCTAAGTTTTTAAATTGTATTGTTTTAGTAACAATCAAACATGGAATGAATTTCAATAAATCATATGCATCCCGGTCTAGTAATTGGTGAAACATAAGTTTCCCCACTACATATTTAGAAGTCAAATGCAAGGAGTTGCTGTACTTCGTCAAGTTTCATTATATAAAGTAACGTGATTTCGAAATATTTTGAAAATATCTACGGGTGCCACTCAAATACAGATATTGGATTGTTTCGACCAAACTATTTCTGTATGCAGCGACACGCAATATGTATATATATATATATATATGTAGTTTATAAGAATAGGTATGTAGGCAGTTGCATATATAAGTTAAAGCCAAGTGTCACAGTAGTTATAGGTTAAGACAGCATTCAAAATATTGAAACAGTTAGTAAGAGCAACTGCCTACATACCTATTCTTATAAACTACATATTATATAAGACACTTTTATTACGACTAATGTGTTTTTTTTATTGTTTAAACTATAATGTAGTTTTTCATCAGCTATCAAAGCAAACATTGTTTTATTTAACAACTTTTTACGATGAACTCTAATTCGATTCGTCGACCTATTTGGTCGATGGGCTTAAAGAGTCGCTTTGGAATCTCGTGATTCAGGTTGCGAACCCCGGATAGGAGAGATATTGAGTTTTTCCGACTTATATAATATATATATGTATATTCATTCAGTAGCATTCCGGACACTAGAACTGTGCTTACTAGGCTTGATGGCAATAGCTCGCCTTGTATAACATAGGCCTAAAACTTTTCTGGGAAAACGTGGCGGTTTATCTTAACATAAGTAGGGGAATCTTCCCCTACTTATCTTTTATTTAATATGTAAATGCGTAATGATAGATGTTTGTACAACTAAGTCATACTCAAATGATTAAAACCTTAACCGCATCCCTATACATAAGTCCTGAGTATACGATCGACATGGAAACTAAACTGGTCCGAACACAAAACTTTCACGTTAGGCACAACTTTGAAGCCAACATAACACATACCTAACAATAATTAATTGCTGATTTTACTAAGTGCCAGCAAACTTCGTGTTGTTATACTCATAACGAGAGCTACCTATTAATTAATCTCAATATTGTGAACTTGATTCGTTTTATCGTTAAATAAAAGCGATGAATGCAAAATATCGATTCCAAGAGAGGTCAGAGAGGTGGCCGGTCCAAAACCTTTTGCAATAATTTTCTTTCGTTGTCTTGTATGTTTGTGTATTTTTTTATTTCAATCAATTGAACAAACGAGAAAAATAAACTCACTAGATCAGTGAACTGAACAGCTGAATAAGTGGGTATAGAGGGACAATACTGGATGCCACTAAGAGGCAATAATGGCCGAGCGGTTATAGGTATGGTCAGCCGTGTTGCAGGTCCCGGGTTCGATACCCACCGCCGGCTTGAGCTTCACCGCATGTTGGATGGGATTTTGCGAATGCCCGCTGAAGAGGCCATACTGGAAAACTTGGTGTATTGTAACGCACAACCTGCTAGTGTGTTTAAGTTTCAAAGTCAATATCAAAATAACGTAATATAATATAATTCAACGGGGTAATGCTGCCAGCATGCTGAGCACGCTGCCAACTGGTAGTGGGTTGGAGCATTTGGACTGCCTGTGAGTCTGTTATGACTTATAGGTTGTTCAAGTGCTTTTATTGTAGTAGCTGTAGTGTTGTATATAGTTCGTAGTATTTTGGTAAATAATGTCAAAATCATTTATTCAATGTACAAGCGTCTAAGACGCAATCGCAAATTTTAATATTGAAATATTCTTCATTGTTCTGCCACATTTAACAAAAAAGAATGTATAGAGCCACTGCGAGAAGAACGGGTAAGAAACTCGGGTTCAGTTTTAAAAATCTTTTAACAATGTGTTACACAGGTACTATATAGTAAAATTATTAAAATATTTGTCTAAATTACGTAAATGACAGGCGATAGCTTGACAGAAGCGGAATTGTCTAAGCAATTTTGTCGGTTAAGTAATCACAAACTGCGTAGTACCTCATCAAAATAAATTGATTGAACAAATTTCAAAGATATAATTTACATTTGCAATTCGCCACTTGTGGTGAAATGTATCTGTTATATGCATAGGCAGAGGTTAAAACCTTGTTCCGTCACAATCTCATCTGTAATAAGGAGAAGAAAAAAATTACGGTGCCCATACTAGGCCATGTAGCCCATACGCGAGTTACATTTAATATTTATAGCTTCATCAAAATAAATTTATTCAACAAATATCTACATGGTACATAATGCTTGCAGTACATATATGAAAACTTAATAGCAAAGTTTCGACCACCTAATTTGAACTTATGCTCACACAGAGTCAGGCTGCAATCATAAATATCAACTTTAAATGAAAAATTATTGCCACCCGTTGCCGACGGCTTACATATACAACTCGTAAAATAAATGATGGCCACAAAAGCGTTTCATATAAAAATAACGTATCGAATCTCTCTTTTATGTTTTAGTCATTAATTTTGTAACTTTGTGTTGTTTTTACGGGCGGTTTTATGTTTCTGTGACCCTAAATTTGGCTTAGATGTTTATGAAGCACCACCAAATTAATGTTCTTCGAAATTGCTTTGGCAGGAGCCGATTTTTCGTTAATTACAAGTATAATTAAAATACTGGACCTTTGTTTTTATACCATCCTTTTTTGTTCATTACTTTAGTCTTAATCAAAAGTTGTACGCCTGATATTTTATAACAAGGCTTTATTAAAAGGACGAAACTCTGTGTTTATGGTTTCAATAGTCTAACGTTTCAGTTATTTTATTTATTATTAGATATGGCGTAGAGTATCGCTGTAACATCTGAAAATCCTGGGTTCGATCTTCAGATCGGATAGTTATTGGGTTATCTGTCAAAGAAATGTGTGTTCAGTCGCATTTCTGCTATGTAGGTGGCAATATGCTTGTCCCTTCTCACATGGGCGTCATGCACAATTATCTGGTAAAGTGTTTTCATTCAACCGCATCAGCCTGTCCCATTTGGATACATGCTGGATGATATGCTTCATGGCGAACCTTGTGACAAATTTGTGGCTGATCTGATGATACGTTCCAGTTAGAAAATTACAATAATTGTCAATTTTACTAAACATACATGGTTTCTTTTTTCAAAACGATTGCAAGATGACCTTAACCCTTAAATTCATTTTCTCGATTGTGTTTTATGAAAAGCCCCCCTTTTCTTAATCTTTTAAAAACAAAGTTTAAAAGTTGCACATTTAAGAGTTCAACAATTCGATGGTCAGATTTTCACTCATATTTTTTTCATAATACTGCTGCATCAGTTGGATCGTCCACAGCTGAACACAGCCTCCTTCATTAAGGAGGGTTTTTCCATAATCAAACAAAAACACTATTTGTCTACTATACCATTTCTAATTTGTTTATTTCAGTAACTTTCTGGATTCTGGCTTTGGACCATGACTTGCGGCTTGTCCGAGGAGAACTAGCTTACGTAGCGCTTAGTGACCCGGCTGGAACTAAAGTCGCTATTTGGGAGGAGTTCTCTATGGATGAAGGTGAGTGTTTTTATGCTACTTGCTTGAGAGTCTTTTAGATAAACGTATTGTTTAGATATTTTTTACTGGCTTGTTATAACAGATTAAGATCAGGACAGCATTTGACCGCGGGCTTAACAGTTGGAATCCGACAACACGGTCAACGAAATATGCTTGCTATATAAATTACATTATATTATTTTATGTATATTATTAATCTATTCACTTTTCACAAGTACTTGATGTTTGTTTTTTTTATATAATTAGTTTTTATTACCGTTAAGTGACACAAAGTTACACTACCAGACTATCTCGTGTCTTCGTTCTGATATACAAAATCTCATTTTGGTTTATAATATCTTAGGTATAATGTGAGTATATTCATCATCATTAATATCACCGTTTGCCAATATATTCCGTTTGTGGTTACTAAGAGAACCAAAATTATAGTCAACATTAATTGAAGACTTCATTCATTCTGAATATGGTCTCGGCGAAGCGTAACCACTAAAACAGGAGTAAAGAATCACATAATGAAAAATCATCTCTGACCTAGGTTAGCACCCTGTGAACTTTGTCCTACAGCTTAGTCCAATGGATTGTCAACGGATTTTACGTTTTTCCAATTTTCATTATATTCGTTGGGCAAATGGGAATCATGTATTTTCAAAGTTCAACTCACCTCGTACTACGGTGTGATACGTGTAATCATAGTTTGACGAATGGGACTAATAATGAATGATAAAACTTAAAATCTAACAGGGATAACTTGGTCAGTACGAAGTTTAATAATCTAGTGTAGAATTATTACATACATATTACATACATATCATCATGCCTCTTTCCCGTAGGGGTAGGCAGAGACCACAGATTTCCACTTGCTACGATCCTTGCATATCTATTTCGCTTCGTAAAAATAGTACGGTATAAAAAAGTTCATAACCGCGCTGCAATGTAGTGGTTAAATCAATTACTCCGTATGAAATGTGCTATGGTTAGAGATAATAATAACTACTATTCTTATGAATGCCATCATTAAACCTTTAAACGGTATACAAATCAGTACGATTCATGAATCGATTAATATCATTAACGAAAATCATGATCAATTCACATCATCAAACTATCATGTGGATAAGTAAATGCAAACAATGTTCCCATTATATATATATATATATATATATTATTGCTGATAGGTAAGCCTTTGACCACAATTTCACCTGATGGTAAGTGATGATGTCGTCGAAGGTGTTTTTTTTTTTTTTTTAGGGAGGACAGTGATGCTGGCTACCGCCTGTGCGGTCGTCCAGCTCCACCGGGTTTTGGGCGAGGGCCTGGCCCTACAATAGCCCGGGAGGGAGAAGTGCCGAAGGCACTTCTCCTGAGACGGGCGTAGAAGGCGAAAAGCGCCTTCTACCTCCGTCTCCTGCGGACGCCGAAAACTTACCGCTACTATAGGAGGGGTTGACAGCGAGCTCAAGGGCACCACTGTGGTTCGGACCTCGGCTTGTCTCGCTGTCGAGAGACATGGGGGGGATCGGAGCAAAATGCCTCTGTGCAACTGCAGTGTTGCACAATTGGGCCTTACTGAATAATACTCTTTGACTATTTGGAGAGCAATTTATCGTGACCTTGTTTTTTCCTCGAGCTCGCCGGCGAGCTCGGTGTTTGATTGTGTGACCTCTAATTACCTCACACCTGGGGATTTTACCTCGACGACTTGCGGATAACGCTAAAGCTGCCAATGTAATGACTGCGATGGGGTCATCCGGGTCGTCTAATACCTGCCGTGGTCGGCGACGGGGGGGTTTGAAAAATGGGATAGAAGAGGCGGTCGAGTAGTTCGATGCCTGGACAACCAATGGGTTCGGGTGGTGGGGCGCTCGATCAAAGTATCGGCGGGCGCAGTCCTTATTGAACTGCGCTAAAGAGGGAAGGTTTAGGTCGCAATGCAACTCGGTGTTCCGGATATACCACGGAGCGCCGGTTGCATTACGAAGAAAACGGTTTTGAATGACTTGAAGCTTATGAAGATGGGCCTCACTAGCATGACTAAACACTACTGATGCGTAAGTCATGATGGGGCGGATGCAGGCAGTGTAAATTGTCTTCTTATTTCTAAGAGACATTTTACTCTCTTTGCGAATCAGGGGACCAAGGCGACCCATTACAAAGGCCGCTCTGTTACGGACGGTTGTTATATGATCGTTAAAGGTGAGATTCCGATCAAGGGTGACTCCGAGATATTTTGTTTTACTAACCCAGGGGATGGGTTGGTCGAACAAAGTTAGAGGTTGCGGGTAACGGGGGCGGCCCTTCGCAGTAAAGTACATAGCTGTACTTTTAACTGGGTTGACCGCGATGCGCCATTTACGGAACCAGTCACCGATCTCGGTGATGGCCCGTTGAAGGGCGAAAATGGACTTTCTACTGATATGCCACCCAGTGGTATAAATAGCGGTATCATCCGCGTATTGGGCTAGTAGGACGTTAGGCTGAGAGCGTGGGATGTCGCTGGTATACAGCGCGAAGAGAATGGGTGATAGCACGGAGCCCTGAGGGACTCCGGCTCTGACTGGGTGGGGGGAGGAGAAAGTGCCTTCCACGCGATAGCGAAAGCTTCTGGCTTTAAGGAAGTCTTGTAGGATGAGCACAAGACGTTCTGGCACGCCAAATTGGTATAGCTTGTAAATTAAGCCATTGTGCCAGACTTTGTCAAAAGCTTTCGCTACGTTGAGGAAGACTGCTAGCGTTGTCTGGGGTGTCGAAGGTGTTAACAGGCTTAACCTAGAAATACTGGCTCTCAAGGACAGCTGCCGGAACACACCGCTAGGTGCTTGGCGAAAAATTTTCTACTTGAGGGTGGTCGCTAGCCAGGCGGGTATTCGCAAAAATGCTCTTCCACCATTCGGTGAAGCTCAAGCCCGCGGCGGGATTCGAACCATGGACCTGCTGCACGGCAGTCCATAGCCAAAGCCACTGAGCTATCACTGCTTCAAAATGAAGCAATGATAACCGAGCAACTGCAGCTATAGTCTGCAATGGTGTAGGTCTATGGTTCGATCCCCACCACTGTTTGTCTCAGAGTAACGGGCGAATTGCATTTAGTCACTTGTGGTGAAATGCATCTGTTATAAGCAGTTTACCGCTTAACATCAGGTGGGCCTATCGATATTGTCGTAACTACTTGTTACGTCGCTAGCCCATAAAAAATATGTATAAAAATCTTTATTGTATTTTGTAACTCATTTTGAACTCGGAAGCTTCTGGTGCTACTTAAAAAGCGTACAAGTTTTTTTATGATCGTAAATTGTATAAAAAACTATGTTTTACAGTCAAATCTCAATATATTATTTTCCGAATAGGCTTATGTTCAACAATTCTGAAAATCCCCGTAGTTGGTATTCTGTGCTATGGGTTCTACTGGGTTCTATATCTGGGCCAGAGTTTTTTGGTTTATCCAACGGGAAATTATCAGTTACAAACCAGGCTCCAGACCCTGGTACTATATTCAGTGAATTTAAATACAATCATCCCATATTATATGTGAATGACCTAAGACATAATACGGCGAAATCTGGGTGCAATCTTATTACGTATCTTCCTTTCGTTGTCTAGACGTTTTTTAACCAGCAATATAAGGTTAACCACACAACGGAGTATGTACTTCTATATCTTAAATAAGTTTTTAAAAGACTGTGTTCCTTTTAAAATAAATAATAAATCCCACAAAAGCCTACGGGAAATCAAATTTGTCACTGTTCAAGAAAACGTTTTACCTAACAAGAAAACGCTTTTACCGGACAGCCTCACACACGTTGCTTGCAATTTTTGTCCCTAAATCGTAAGCCCTACGGACTTGGGAACAGCTTTTTCTTGACAAACTATATAGTAGTCACAATATCTGAAATAACTTACGATATTGGATTTGTATACAACTAATGATCATTATAGTTAAAATACGAAATTCGGAGTATGCCCCCCTTCTGGGGGGCTTCCTATGTTACCCAATATGCCTAAAAATCACACATGAGGATTATATACTGTTATCTATAACATTTGGTTTTGTCTCGTATTCGTTTCTTCTTACCATAAAATTGCTAATTTCTTCTAAACTTGAAGCGCTCGTAGCACAGCTTGCCTTGTCGCTATTAACTAATTAACAATGTCAAGCAATTTTCTCTGCGGGCACTACTTGTATGGGTCACCGCTAGATGCCTTTACTTTTTAACGCTTTAATGAGGACACGCTTAACTTGTCTTGGATGACAGTTGTTAGCGAATGTCGCACTTTGCATGGTGGTAGGGCACAATGCCCACGAGCGCAGTTACCACCTTCGAGTTGAAAATCGGTCGCCAAGAACTATATGGTGCGTTTTGATAGATATCATTAATTCAGTTCCCATTTTAGGTACAAACCCTGTAACCATCTGCGACCACATCATCAATAATCAGGTGAGGTTATGGTCAAATATTGAGAAAAAAAATTATATCAATTTACAATTTATTTCACGTTATTAAATTACACATCATAATATATCCAATAAACGATTGTAAGAGGATAAGATAAGCCCGTTGTTTTACTAGCGCAAACCTGCTAGTATATTGTGACGTGCAATTTTCTTGCATTTCAAAATGTCTTGCATTTTAAATAAATAGTAGAAATGCTTAGCAGGTCTCTGCCTACACATTTCAAAACTCTAAAAGTAACACGCTTTCTGTAAAAGTACCTTTATATTATTTATTAAAAATTAATTATATAATGAAGACTGTCAAAGATTGGTTCAATGCCAATGGCATCATTCTAAACGATAATAAGAGTGTGGTGCTGCATTATCAAACGCGAAAAGGCTTGGATATGAATAATAGTGTAAAAAAAAATGTGTTTTTAGGATAATACGATAGACCACACGGTCAGTCAAAAAAATAGCCAAAGCTAATTATGTGCTACTGAAATTAAAACCATTGCAGGAGAGGAAAGGACTTATATCATACTTATTATAGTATATTTCGCATACATACACACAATTGTTAGATACGCAATTACAGTTTGGGGCAATGGGGCTTACATTAAAAGGGTACTTAGATCCCAAAAACGGGCAATAATAATAATGTTTGGCCTAAGAAAACGCACATCATTCAGGCAGTACTTTAAAAATAACAGAATTATGACTGTGATATCTCTGTTTATTTACTGTCTACTTGAAATTTATGACGCAGATTTGACTAAAATCAAAGAATTGCATACGTATGATCTTCGAAACAAAGAAGATGTATTTAAACCTAGAACTAGACTGGTAAAAGTAAAAAAGCAGGGCGTTTATAATAAGATTTGCATGTTCAATAAATTACCACTTAGCATAAGAGATTTACCTGCAAATCATTTTAAGAGCAAACTTAAGCAGTTCTTTGAAATTAACCCATTTTATACATTAAACGAATTCATGAAATGCGTCTTGTAGAATCTTCATTCTAATAGCAAATTGGCGACATGATCATTTAACTGTGTAATGTGTAGAATATCTGATATTAATAATAATAATATAATACCATTAATAGAATTTTTAGTATGAATTATATTGTTGACATATGAAATAAATTAAGTTAGGTATTATTAGTTTTTGACCTATCTACCTCTGTATCAAATCATTCTGATATATAATTCGTAAAATTGTATTCTAATTATTTAATATTTTTATTATACTTTCAAAGATTCATTAAGTTGTATGTATCGTATGTATATATTAGGACCAACAAGAGTATAGCTACTACTTGTTGCTCTTAATTTTAATTGTTTTTGTGTATTGTACATTTTATTCGATTCTTATGTTAACATTAAGTTCTTTGTAAATTGACTTGCCTAGTATAGCGGCTTATGTTATAAGGCTAATGAACGATTCTATTCTATTCTATTGAATTTTGTTCTTATTATTTGTTTTGGAGTCCGCTACACTAACACTGAAAATTTCAATGGGTTACCTTTTGCTGATTCAAAGATTAACCCTTTAAAAATTGGCCACACGAATGGACGGACAGACAATGGACAGCCGATTATTAGTGATTATCCCATTTTCTTTTGCAGACCCCTATAAATGTTAAATCGTTGCAAAACATACCAGCAGTTCTTTCCTTAAAGACATTTTTTAGGTTAAAAGGTTGCACTTACTTGTATGTCCTTCTCTTCACTAGAGGAAATGAAATCTGTCACGAGACTCAAGGAGGGATCTTTGAAGCAACAAGAAAACGCTTTTACTCGTTGATCGGTCCCACTTTACACATTGTTTATGTAATGTGTCCCCTTCGAGACATTTAGTTTGAAACAAAAGTTGTAGACTTGATTGAAATATGCCAAGTTTGAGAGTAAGTGTTTAATTCTGTATATACAAAATATATACTAAAATGGGTATAACTTGATTTTATGGATTAGTTTGGTTATTTTAAAAAGAAATGGAATTTGAACTCAAGATTACTTCTGTTGCGTTCATAGTAAAGGTAATTCAGCGCTAACAACCGATATTAGTCTGATTTGGGGTCAGTTTGTGACCATAACATAACCGTACAAATTTTAACTAAAGTTTTCAGCATTGTTTGTGTTACAAAAAAATGGATTTTCTTTCTTTTATTATTTGTAACATTATCGGCGCACCATATTCTCTCTCCTGGTACATGAGCTGCCCTCTCAGAGAAAGTTCTGAGCCATAATGTACCACACGAATCCGTTGATGTCACAAATAGATCAACCGCAGGTAAGAATTTGTCTCCACGTAAACCCGTAGAACAACGGCTAGGGCCAATATTATGGAAAATGCTTATTTCGGACACCCATCCAAGTGGAGATTAAGATTGACTAAGCTAGCTTTGCTAAAGAAAGCTTTCTTTCTGATTGACTCCAAAATGAGCTCTTCGATGAAAATATTCAGGTAAGTTACGTGCAAGTATGCTAATTTGCTTTTAGAAGGCTTCATTCAATTTAATTAAGTATTTATAATTGCTGCATTACAAAAGCCAAACCAACTAAACTTTTCCAATCAAAGCTAATAAAATTGTAGATATGAAAATTCAACAAGAAGCCAAGCGATTTCTATCAAAGCTTGAACTTAATTAAAGCGAACGTTCATTAACTTTGGCTCGCCGCAAATGAGCTGGCTAAGTTAAAGTAACTATTCCAAGTAAAATAGTTCCCTGTCACGACCACCACCTACATTTGAACGTAACTTTTGGAGTGTTTTAATGAGTTGGGAAGAGGTAGCGACTTCTTTTGTGAGATATCTTTGTTAATTGAGGAGCATTCGTATGTATAAAACTTAACTCGCTTTATTTTAATTTGATACGTCCTCGTATTTCTTTTCATTTTTACATTGTTTGAATATAAATAATGTATTTTATTAGAAAATATTTTTATTGCTTTATCGTTTACTCAATTAAAGCTTCAGTTGCTTTTCTTATTCACAACACATATTAATCATTCTGTATCTTTATCACAAATAAAACCCACATTATAAATAAATTCATAAATGCTCAGACTGTGCCCGGATCTTCTCTCCGCTCATATTGCGCGCTAAGGGCAATTCCGTGATTTTAGGTGATTTTGATGGTGCTCTACTTGGTGAACTACTCTTCAGAGAATCATTGTTAGGGTTCAGAATCCTTACATAAAATTTATTTTATATCTTTGCAACAAATCCTATCGTGATAAAGTGTTTATCATATAATAGAATAATTGGTAAAAAAAAACAGAGTTACCAATTGTATCTTTTCCAAATCCGAGTTGAATACTTTAAAATCTAACCATTTCTAATAAGTTGTATCAATAAGTATTGTTTACTCTTATTTCGCATATTTCGGACAAACAAAAGGTCGTATTGCCATGTAGAGCGCGTATTGAGTTTGAACTAAATTCAATTTTTACCACAGTTATAGTTCGACGAATTAGTACGAGTAATAAAAAATTATATATGTTAATTTCCAATCATAGACTGTTTTTTTCTCGTAACACAATACATTATGTACATATGATTACTAAATATATCTTAGGCATTTTAAATTTCAGACTTATATAACTGTTTGCACTAAACTTCGACAGATCCTAAGTTCATCATCGTACATAGAGCATTAAAACGAATTGAAAAAAATAAATTGGTTGGCAAAGTTCTAAATGATTACATAATAAAATACCAATAGCATATTTCTTGACAACACTAAACCATATTCAGAACTTAGTTATGTGATGTTATTTCATTTAGGTCTTCAGAATATGGGTAACATTCTATTGGCTCATATTTTATTTTTATATCTGAAGATCTGGCGTTGTCCATCGTACCAGCTTTATTTGCTTTAACATTCGAGCAGGGTCAACAGAAAAAGGTAACCCCCGTTGCCTTACTAAAAGGACAAATTAATAGCACCATGGAAAGCACCCGATAGTTTGTTCGGAAGAAATTGATACTTAAGATCGATTTAGTATAAGAATTTTCTCGTTAAGATTCAGCTCTGCTCAATTTGTTAGATTAATTAAGGATAATTAATATAAGGAGGATGAGAGTATTGTTGAGTATATTAGTGTCGCAACAGACAATTATATTATTAACTAGCGGCCCGCCCCAGCTTCGCACGGATATTTGACAATTTTTTTTTTCATTGCTAATAGGCTATCCTTTGACCACTATCTCACCTGATGGTAAGGGATGATGTGGTCGAAGATGTTGTTCAACTAGCCGAGAATTAAAACACATAAAAAAGTAGTTACTGTGAAATAGCTTTAATGGCAGACATATGGCATTGCGGACTTTTTTGTAGATATTGATCTCCTCTATAACATTTTAGTACATCACTTTGTTCTCACGCGTTGGGTTACATTATCGATTTTTTCATACCTTATCCTTAACTTTTTTTTAAATATACTATAGCCTATGTTCATTAAGGACAGTAGGATTCTATTGGTAAAAGAATTTTTCAAATCGGTTCGTTCGTTTTTAATTTTATTCGTTAGATACAAATCTTTCCTCTTTATAATTTTATACAGTGTAGATAATTTTTTTATTATTTTTTTTAAACCTTATATGTTAGCCTTTGACCACTATCTCACCTGATGGTAAGTGATGATGTGGTCGAGGATGTTGTTCAGACTAACCTAGAGTTACTGGCTCTCAAGGACAGCTGCCGGAACACACCGTTAGGAGCTTGGCGACAGATTTTCAACTTGAGGGTGGTAGCTAGCCAGGCGGGCATTTGCAAAGTGTCCTACCACCATGCTGTAACGACTGCTATCCTAAGACAACAACCGGGACCGACGGCTTAACGTGCCCTCCGAAGCACGGAAGCGTTCAGTAGTAATGTCACCAGCGGTCACCTATCCAAGTCATGACCGCGGCGGACGTTGCTTAACTTTGCTGATCGATTCAGAATGGATAAGGAAACTTGCGCTTCAAAGTAGATGATATCAAACAATTTATAGATGAAATCAAACAATTTACAGTTTAAGAATCTGATTCTCTCGATTATTGTATGATTTGATGACCATTACCCATAACAAATGACACTCCTAAACTTCTAAAATAGCAAAATATAACGAATTTCAAACAAGCAAAGCCAATAAACTAGTGTATGCAGAATAAATGCACACTATTTAAACTATTGCTTGCCCTCGGATACTTTCAAAGTATGAAACAGTTAAAAAACTAACTTTTCCAGTGATTTTGCACGCCTGGAATCTAAAACTGAAAACAGAACGTTCCACTTCATGACCTACTTGCTTATTCGATGTGAAAAGAATTATTTACCTTGCAAGCAATTTGTTAAATGTACTTATGTAAAACTTAGCAAAAGATTCACAGATCAATCATTAAACTATTTTCCAATCTCGATTCATTTCAATGTCATTAAATTTAAACCCTGAAATAAACTTATAATATTGTTTGAAAGTTTGCACCCTAATAACAAACTAATTAAAAAAGCAGTTTTAAGGAGTAAATAATGTTTCTTCAATCTTAATTAAAATACCTCTTGAGTTTTGAGTTGATTGATTTCATCAAACTGCGAGTTGAATTTCCGAACGTTTTTTTAGAAATTGGGAGAAAATTTTGCCCGGCAATAGCACAACATAAAAGTTAAAATTACACACCAATATCGATTTGTCAATCAATTACATAACTTTTTCAGTTTATTCGTTCTATATCGTATACCATGAAAAACAAATCTGTTTTGAATTTGTTTAAATGTTTAAGATTCTTAATTTTTATCGTACGTGGGTACGATAAAAATTAAGAATCTAGATATTGCAAATTATAAATGAACAGAAGAAATATTTTACACACGAAGCTTATTTCATTTATTCCCACGTTATTCAAAGTTTTCGCAGCCAATGCAATACAAATTGCAAAACAATCAGTTTATTTCCACCAACATTATTTGACCTTTTCATCGGCAGAGTTTCTTATAACGAAGCATGTATTGGTTAGCAATAAAAGATCGAGTATTATTGGTTCTGCATAGAACCATCTAATTGCAATGTAACTTTTATTATTGTTTCTGAACGGAAGTTAAGCTGCGGAAGATATTGGAGATATTACGACTTGTCGAAGTTTTGTTCGGCGTTTGCGACAAATGTTGATAATATGTGATATTTCAGATGATGGCCTTCGATGAAAGTCTGCCCTATTTACATTTTTTGTTATTATTTTTATGCTTGATAGGTAAGCCTTTGACCACTATCTCACCTGAAGGTAAGTGATGATGTGGTCGAAGATGTTGTTCAGGCTAACTTAGAATTACTGGCTCTCAAGGACAGCTGCCGAAACACCCCGTTAGGTGCTTGGCGACAGATTTTTCACTTGAGGGTGGTATCTAGCCAGGCGGGCATTCGTAAAATGCCCAACCACCATGCTATAACGTTTGCCATCCTAAGACAACATTCCTGACCGACGGCTTAACGTGCCCTCCGAAGCACGGAAGCGCTCAGTAGTAATATCACCAGCGGTCACCCATGCAAGTCATGGCGGACGTTGCTTAACTTTGCTGATCGGTTCAGAATTGCTAAGCAAACTTCGTTACGAGCGCTTCAAAATTCAGAGTAGGCAAATTTTTTTTTTTTTTTATTCCTAGGTTACCTTATGACTACAATCTCACCTGATAGTGCTGATAGTTTAAGGGGCAATGTGTTTGAAGGTATTAACAACCTAAACCTAAAACTAATTGATGGTATCAGTTAGGCAGGCATTCTTAAAATGTTTTGCAACTTACCGTACTTAACCTTGAGATGACAATTTTAATCATAATTTCACAGTATATTTTTTGTATCTTTTAAATTATGATGGCTGACAAAACAAACAACTTTAATGATAATGTTCAATGTTTGTTTATTATTTATGTAATTGAATGCATTTAGTCCAGTGGCATAAGCGTCACGTCAAATCACTTCCATAGATAGGCTACACGTCTTTTGCCTCTTACTGATATGCCTCAGTCTAAGTCAGTTCAAATTAGTAAATATCAAAATGAAAATTGCCTTGTAAATATTAAATAAGATGAATATATTTTATTTAATATTTCATATCCAGATTCTTTTATTTCATACATATACTTAGTGCCATGCAAGTCGATATTGAAGTCACCAAAGACTATATATATACTTTCTTACCTGATCCAACTGTGACGATTAATTCATCTCATCGTCATATAACTCCAATAGTAAGCGATAGTTTATCTATATGTATCCATAAGTAGTGGTTCCCGTATTCGATAAAACCCTCTGTTATATCACATTTAAGCAATGTTCGCTCAAAGTCCGCTCATAAAACGGCCTTAGCAAAGCAAACTTTTTAAAGAGGGCGATCGAAACAAACTTATAATTTTTATTTTACTATTTCTTGCTGAAAAGATGTATAATTTATTAATAATGTCACTAGCTATTTCTAACTCCTGCATTAACCTAACAAACCGTGACTATACAAAGTTTCTCGCGCTATTCAAGAGCCTTTCCATGTCATTATGAACAGCACCCTCATCAAATCTGATATATTGGAGCTGTTCAGGAGTCAGGACATGTGATATGTGATTGACTTAGTTCTGACACATTGGCCTTGTAATAGACACATTATATAACAATTTCAAATTACTTAGATAATAACCATGATACGTGTTTATTGAAGGTTATTTGTAATAAGATATCTCGCAATATAATGGAATAGGACTAGGATAATATAATGGATTGGAGGAATAGAATTGATAGAATGGAGATACTCGTATGAGATGGACGTTTGACAAGATTTTAAGTGGAACTTGTTTGATGAAGATTTTGGACTTAATATTCAAAAGAAGCTGTCGACGGTTGATCTGTGATTCCTAACCCGTTATTGTTGTCCCACGTTCCATTTGCTACTAAAATCAATAATTTATTATGAAAGTTAGTACTACCTAAAATAGTTTTGGTGAGGCTTTAATGAGGGTATAAATATGGAAATTATAGCAGTTCTGATTTCCGTGACATTTGAATTAGCCTGTATCGATGTTTAAGCTACTAGTATACTAGTAGCTGTTGCCGTGATACGAGAAGCTATGAAAGTAACACATATATTATACAAAATACATCATAGTTTCCAAACAAATAATATTATGGTGTATATGCCAAAGACATTTGACAGTAAATATCATAACATTTTGGTCAACAAACAAAGAATACGGCATCAGAGGCAAAAGCAACAAACTAATTGAATCGTAAATATCGTAGAGAAGATAAATCACGCACATAAAATAAAGTTGAACCTGTCACTTTCTTTCTTTCACGGTTCTAAAAATATATACGCGTCGTATGAAATATTAGTAAACAATGGGATTCAATAAAGGAGCATATTAGGCCCACGCCCATTTATCATTTATATACAAAGTAGGTTGATTAATGCGACTAACTATTTAATGCAAATTTGATCTATACATATACATCCATAAAAAATATTTTATTTTAAGCAACATATAATTAACATTGCTAAACTTTAGACGACGACCTACACACCGATTGAGTTATCGCGGTAATGAGTCATAGTTCTTGCATGTCCTTTCGTTTATAGGGTTGTATTATAGAAGACGTAATCCTGTTACTAAGGCCACAGCTTTTCTATCTGTCTGTCGACCTTAAAGGGACCTGTATCTTGGACCTCTAACTGTATTAGATAGCTGGTCTATTTTTTTTACACAATTTACTAACCATGCTAACACATATATAAAATATAAAGTCCCCTTCAAATTACTTATAAATATGTATTATGCGCTTGCTGAGTCTATTATTTCCTACGGCATTACTAGCTATGGCCGAACCTTCAAAACATACCTAGACAAAATTTACAATTTACAATTAAGAATTTTAAAAAATATTTTACCTAAGAAAACCAAATACAATTTATGCTGCAACACAGAAAATATGATAGAAATATTTAAATATTGTAAAATACTACCCGTCCACACTAAATTCAAAATGTCGATCCTCACCAAACAATTTCACAACAAAGAAGTTCAAATAAAATTTAGTAACAGAAAATCCAGAGAAATTTATCGATGTAAACTTAAAATCCCTAATGCTAAAAATTATTACGGTAAACGTACAACACGATACTTAATACCTAAATTTATGAATGAGATACCTGCTAAAGTTTTATCAGAGATGACCGATACCAATTATGTCATCAAATACAAAAAATACTTTCACGATTTGCTACAAAAAAAACAACTATATGCTTAGTATTCACAATTTGATTTCAAGTATTTGGTACATCCCGTATAAAGTTCAATGTTTAAAGTAGAACTCGGTGCGTTGTATTAGCAGCGAACCGGTTTTGTAGGAGCTGGGCATCAATGCAGCAGTGTGCGTAACTGTATTGTTATTTTTTATGTTATATTTACCTTCTATTTTAGCTACCTGGCTTACCTTTAACACGGAATAGTTTATTATTATGTATACGTATATTCCTATCTTTCATTTAATTACTTGGCTTATATGTTGTTATCTTAATTATTATTTTTTACTTATGATGCTATAAGCATTCATACAAACCGATCTGCGGTTTTTTTAATGCTTTTATATTAAACAATGTAAAGAAATGTATAAGTTAAATAAATGAAATAAAATAAAATTTACTAAAATATAATAAAAACAAAAAGTCAAGGGGTCCCATACAAGAAACATGTTTATATAACGATTTTTGTTTTTGCTTCATCGTAAAACGATAGTAGTCCGTAACGTCCACCGTTGAACGAGGCCTCCCCCATTGGGGGAATTGCCCTAACCCCCACGTTTGGAAGGCGTCTTGGAGATCGCAGTAGAGAAGTTATCAGTTCTTCAGAAGGCACTGCTTCCCACTTTTGGGAATTTTTCCCTTAGTCGACTCTTACGACACCCACGAGAAGAAATGGGCGGGTGTAGCCATGGGGCCTAAGTAAAGTACCTTTAACAACAAATTACAAAATTTGGTATTATAGAGTTATGTAGGAGAGACCCGACGCAACATCGCTACTAGACTGGCCGAGCATATTAGGAGCATTAAGAATATGGACATTACTAAATCAGCACTCGCAGAACACGCTCATCTCTTGGACTCCAATCATTATATTCGTTTTGATAAAGCCTCCGTATTAGCCAGAGAAAAGTTTTATGTACGTCGTAAAATACGTGAGGCTATAGAAAACAATAGACATCCTAATTTCAATAGAAATGAGGTTTTTTTTTTTATTTCGCGAGCTATGGGACCCCTGAAGAAGACAGAGACTTTGGGTACTTTATTTCTATCTACATACATTCCATTACTAATTATAAGAGAGATGGGGGTTGGACGCTACCACCAGCCTGGATTCCTACCCTTAATGTCACCTCAACGCAGAAGATGTTAGGTTAGATTGCGACACGTTCAGTACTGTTTGTCACGGTACGTGTGCGGATGATGATGATGCGATCACCGACGACGAAGTAGGCCCACCGTCTTCCACTGGACACGCTAGGAGCTCGTCACCTAGCACCAGCAGCGCTGGGCTCGCTCCGCCCCCACCCAGCTCCCCGCTGCCACCGGCGCCGGTATCGCGCCGAGCCGTGCGGGCCGCGCTCCGCAGTGCCCGTCGGGAGCTCGCAGACGCAGCTGCGCATTCGCCCTGATGATGAGCATCTGATATGCTCGAAACCCGGGTCGACGTATTCGATCCCCAACGCGAGAGTTTTTTGCCGGTTTAATTTACAATTTTTAAAATTACAAATTCAGGTGACTCTCGCTAAGGATCTCGATCTGTATGTTTTCCAAACGTAACGTAAGAGTCGTAGGGATAAGTAGGTACGGAAAGCAGTTTGGCAGTCTTTTTTTATTACTACGAGTATGTCGTCGAAGTCGTCAGAGTGACAATGTGAATTTACCTACACAACGATAACTCCATATCCCGCCCAGAAAGACGGTTCGGTTGTGCGTTTGACTCCTTTCGTTTTTGCCGACATTATTCTAATAATATAGAGAGTACCGATGGACTTAATCTTCTGATTATTTATTACGTGTTCTTTAAGTAAATTTGCATTATTTACTCATTCATTATGTAGGTATGAGTCTAACAAGTATTTCCTTGCAAAAAAATAAGTAACTAACTTTTGATCGCTTAGCAAACAGGACCAGTGACTAAATAAACAGATGATGAACGATGTTAAGACATACTCGTATAGGCAGTATTGTATACAAGCACACAGATGGCACTGTCCGTAAATAAGTTTTAATAGTATAATTTTAATGGAGGAAAGATACATAAAATAGTAAATTATTAAGCACTTGCCTACTTAATCTTTCCTTAACCGTAACCTAAACCTACTCATATAAAAATACGTTGCCCGAAAAGTACAATATAACGAGATTTTAAAAAACGATTTGTCATATCCCGCGTAGATCCCTCTAATATTGATATCGGCTGCCTTTGTGAAGCTTGAGGGACTGAACGGAAGTCAGGTAAAGCTAACCTGATCCTTTTACGGTAAAAGAATTTTCATGTTTTACTAAGATGCGGGGCCGTGATCGAGTGCTGAGTTAGCAGAAGTATTTTCTGAAAAAATTCCAACAAATTATTTTAGTGTCCGTAAATCATATGAGTTAATATGAACTTCTTTAAACACTGATACACGTAGTATTATTATTTCTGACATTTACTGATGTGAATATGACAACAGAAAAAAAAAATTTTGCTATACTTTAGATATTAGACTATGATCATATCAAGTTCAACGCTTGCATGTACTACTGCTTTTACGATAGAACAGAAACAAAAAACATTAAATAAAATTTTTTTTTTGTGTTAGGATTTCGAATTTCCATGTAAAAATCTTATGTACAAACGTTTTTACGACAAATCACTTTTGCAAAACTATAGGAACATGTCATTTTTAATGGGCATGCTTTATTGATCCGTCTTATAGGCAGCTTCAACCGAACATACACACGCATCAACTACAAATGAAATATGCTCAAGTTGTTATGATTTTTTTTACTAATCATAAAACACCTAATCAAAAGGAGAATAATTTAAAAACAAATAAATTTAAATAAATAAAACCATTTTATAAATGCAAAGCAAAAACTCTAAAGGGAAATCTAAAAAGCTCCTAAATATGTCTGTCATAGAACAGCGTATAACCCTGTCACAGTTGAGTCGGGTCTAGGTAGATACAGTTTGATTAATTACACAGAGACCCTTTTAAAGTCACATGTCATAACTTGGAGCAAAAACTTTGGGAGCCAGTGGTAGTTATACAAAACTAACCGAGATTGTCGGAGAAGAAACTTTACTGCAGCAACTCTACAGTCGTGCTTAATAAAGTAATCGTGTTTTCTGCAAACACTTTACTTATTTATTATTGCAATTGTTGAACTGATTTCATTTACGTTAATGAGCCGAGTAGAAGATCTTAACCGGTTTATAATGATTATGACCAGATAATTATTTTGTTCTATTAAAGTAAATAGTTTTTATTTAAATTAACATTAAAATAATGTTCGACTACTCAAAATCTGATTTTCAATAGACATTTTCCATTACCGCAATAGCGAGAAATTAAACTTTAACAAACAAGATGTTCCTTGCTTTCGTAACAGGAACAAAGTGCAAGTTGCGCTTTGATAGTTTCCCCATCTATATATCACTGGCACCGGGTGTCCCAGATGTAAGCACTGTTTATATAAGTAATGGCACAGAGGAAATTAGTTTGTGGGGCTTGGGCGATAATGTTCGGAACACCGAAGTCAGATTCGCAAATACTCAGAAAAGCTAAATATCAATATCGCTAAAGGTAAGAATTGCAATATGTCAGTTTCGCAAAAATTATGACTATTTGCCAGGTTTGCAAAACATTCAATTTCATATTCTAAAATAGTTTTTTTTTCTAATGTTATTGTTACGGATCAGGCACGATCCGTAACAATCAGCTCTCAAGGACAGCTGCCAGAACACACTGTTAAGTAAGTGCTTGGCGACATATTTTATTTATTTATTTAGTTATCCATACAGCGTTACAAATAATATTACTAAATTTACTACTTACTACAATATAGCCAAAATAGGCTATATTGTAGTAAGTAGTAAATTATAGGCAATATAGCCTCTTATACTTGAGGGTGGTAGTTAGCCAGGCATGCAATCGCATAATGCCCATGCGGTGAAGCTCAAGCCGGCGGTGGGGATTGAACCAGGGACCTGGGGCTTGGCAGTCCATAGATATAGCAGCTCAGCCACCATAGCTTCAAAAAAAAAATTACTTATGATGTGAAATAATTTACTTGAACAGTGTGAAATTATTTGTAATGAACATAGATAGATTAAAGGCAGAAGGACTTTGTTAATTCTCATGGTATTAGTCATACAGGTTATGTTAGCGGAACTAAACAAATATTATCAAAGTGACAAAGATATATAGAAAATATATTTTATATTTGCCTAAATACAGGGCTAACTGAAATATGAAAGTATCGGTGCACGACATCCAATGAATAGTAAATTATGCTTTAAATTACAGCAAAATAAATTACCTTATTATATTAGTGTTAATTTAAAGTTTTTATTTTATGTGAATTTTAATAATATTATTCAGATTCAGAGAGAGAAAGAAATCATATTTTTTTAATATTTTTAGATGGTTTAATGAACTTGGGGGGTCAAAACTTATTAACAATTAATTGCAATTAGTACTGAATTTTTTAAAAATCGCACAAGTGCGAGTCGGACTCTCGCACGAAGGGTTCCGTACCATTAGCTATACAACATTAGACTTCATATTTAACAATTTTTTGTTTTAACGTGCGCGAGTCCGATTCACACTTGGCGAATTTTTTGTATTTGTTGTTATAGCGGCAACAGTAATACATCATCTCTGAAAATTTCAACTTTCTACCTATCACCGTTCTTGAGATACAGCTTGGTGACAGACGGACGGACGGACAGCGAAGTCTCAGTAAAAGGGTTACGTTTTTACCCTTAGGGTACGGAACCCTAAAAAATTTAAATTTTGTGACTACAGGTCTCCGGGTCTGTCACTTTACCCCTAAACTATAGCAGCACTCGCCAGCGAACTCGTGAGATGGACGAGTTTGCTAATGAGTAGATATCGCCCACTTTAGCAATATAGATATTAAAGAAAGGTTTTTTTTGTTCTACTGTCTCCGAGTATCTGTACCATAAATAAAATTATAAACTATACTAAATAGATAAACCATCTTTGATCACGTGCCTTACTTACTTTAAACTTACCATTATGTGAGATTGTAGTGCGAGACTAGTATGTTGGTAATAAAAATACATATGATACCGTTTCAATTGGGTAGTATGATGAGTTAAGCTCTGTTTTGACCTGTTTTTCTTTTACCTTAGGTGTTCGAAAGCTCAGTGCAGTACTTGCAAATGGCGCTCGCTCTGGAACTTGGAAGATTGAAGCCCGTTGTGGTGGAGGCTCAGCTCGAGTGGACATCACAGTTGGCACTACCCCTGGCAATACTGCCGCTGCGGCACCAGCAGCTGAACAGCATTACGTGGAGCTGAGATTTGCTGATAGCATGAGGCGGAGATATAAGCCCGGTCTGCCTTTTGTAGGAAGGGTAAGTCTTTTACTTATATTATTTCATGCTCTTAATTACACAGGTAATTCATCCGCACCTGTCAAGTTTAATGGATACTTTTATTGATATAGTTCTCTGAAAAAGGAATAATATCTGGTAGTTTACGGATAAGTTATTTGTAGATGAACTAGCGACACGCCCTGGCTTCGCACGTGTACTGATACTAAGTAATCTGTAATATCTACGAAAATATTTATATATGGGATAAAAAATGGTTATCCTTAGAGATAGATATATACCATCGCGGACTATTTGTAACCTTTTTTAAGGTGTAAAATAATGTACTTCATTATTTTGATCTTTCTCATATGGTTCAGTTAGCGTTTGCAATGTATAAGCGCAAAAAATATTTATTTACGACATCATATGAGAAATCTCTAAAATTATCAGTGTTTCTCTATTAGATTATGCATGTATTATAAACGTTCCTCTTGAACCACTCCACCACAAAAAACTGCATCTAAATCCGTTCCTTAGTTTTATATATCTAAGCATACATAGGGACAAACAGACATCGGGAAGTAACTTTGTTTTATACTATGTAGTGATTCTGCGTTGGTGGAGTGACGTACATTGTCGCTTCATATTTATGTCTTTAATTCAATCCTCAACATGTCCAAGTTATTGAGATTTCCTTAGAATTATTTTTAGTAGCAGTCCGGGGTCTAGAACTACCCTCAATATACATTAGGTTTGCACTCTATTACATGGGATCAAAATATGTTTAGTAAAGGAATTAGTATTTCAAACCATATTAAAAAGTGTCTATTTTATTCGGGTTAATAGAAATAGGTAAATTATTTTGTACTAATCCTAACGTCCTAAAATTAACAAAACACAGCCTACTCACCACACATACAACGTACAATAACTTTCCAAAAATTAATTGAAATTACATAGCTTAATTTTAAAAATTAAAACCGCGCTGCTACAATATTGATCTATTGCCACAGCTTGTAACACAAAGGTAGAATTACAGCAAAGACAATTTGAAAATTCAATAGCAAAAAACAAAGTTTCCTTTTTCTTTAAAAAGTTAACTGGCATCTGAATGCTATGCGCAGAATGAACACGGCAATGTAAGACATTTAGTTAGAACCGCTTTTACACAAAATACTTTTACACAGTTAACGAGCCTCTGCGCGCGAACTACCTTATATAAGTATAGTACAAACCTGATTTCAATATGTAAAATAAAAAAATGCCAAGTAAAGGTAAATCACCTGACCTCTTAACGAATACAAATGCTTAACAATTGTGTACGGATAATGTACGGAAAAGTGTGTCTTGGTTTCTTATATTAAACCCATCACATAATATTGAAGCGCTAAGTTTGCTTAGCCGTTCTAAATCGATCAGCAAAGTTAAGCAACGTCCGCCTCGGTCATGACTTGGATGGGTGACCGCTGGTTACATACTACTGAGCGCTTCCGTGCTTCGAAGGGCACGTTAAGCCGTCAGTCCCGGTTATTGTCTTAGGATGGCAGTCGTTATAGCATGGTGATAGGGCATTTTACGAATGCCCGCCTGGTTAGCTACCACCCTCAAGTTGAAAATCAGTCACCAAGCACCTAACGGTGTGTTCGGCAGCTGTCCTTGAGAGCCAGTAATTCTAGAATAGCCTGAACAACATCTTCGACCACATCATCACTTACCATCAGGTGAGATAGTGGTCAAAGGCTAGCATATCTGCTATAAAAAAAGTATTTACCTGATTTTTGTTATGTGATTTGCTTAAATATGCTAAATAAAGTCATGCGGTTTTTATATAAGTTAACTTACAATAGTCGTAGTTTGTTTACACTTTAATTTTAGTTTACAAAACAGCTTTGTGGATTGGTTTACCAACGTTAAAAAGGAACTGAGGTGCTGGGTTAGAATTGCACCTTTCCCCTCCCTCATATCTTTTCGAGGAAACCGTAAGAGGCAACGAAGGGAAAAAACCCTAAAAGTGTGCAGCAGCGCTCTCTAAGAATTGCCATCTTAGATGCGCGATCCCCAAAATGCCTGCTTAGAGTGGGGATTGTGGCAAATCGCCCCTCAATGGAAAAGGCTGTGTTAGTAGCAGCAGATGTTCCGGTTGATATTGTCACATTACGAATAAGTTATACTTTTTTCTTATATATTCAATTCGTGATATGTTTTTCAAAATACACTTTGGATGGTGGAAGGCCATTATGCGAATGCCCGCCTGGCTAGCTACCACCTTCAAGTAGAAAATCTGTCGCCAAGTACTTAACAGGATGTTCAGCAAAAATTCTTGAGAACCAGAAAAATTAAAGGCACATGAGACTTAACAACTGTATGTCTCATTGTGACGGGCTCAGTGCAATTCGTCACAAGACGAAATGTATCTGTTATAGGCAGAGGTTAATCCGCTTAAGATCAGGTGGGCTACGTGCTTGTTCCGATACAATCACATAAAAAAATTTAAAAAACCACTTGCAGCATTTCGAAAATGGTGGACTTATGTACTGGCTTCACAGTAGTCTAGGTATACCTTGGGGCTTTGTTCGAACTATGTCGATAGTTGTTCCACCTCTGTTCCGAACAACAAATGGTTCCTCGTTAGTTCATCGAAAGGAACTCTAGATTTTTGGGCTGAAGTAAAAGCTCTTTGAACGGAGTTTCTGAATTAATCACCTAAGTTCTGAAAATTGTTGTGGGGGCTTTAAGGCTTTGTTCTTAAAAGTAGTATAAATTGATAATGAACAAATAAATCTTACTTTGCTATCGACCCAAGATGATCTTAGAAAATAGATTTCTGGATAATCCTTAAAACTTGATGAACTATTACGGATAAATACAAATAAATACGGTAGAAAAGAATTTTTGTATATTGTATAATTTTACGGGAATAACTAATAATTCATCACACTAATCTTAAATATATATAAATATATAAAACTGGGCATCTCCAGTGTTGGCGAGTGCACCTCGAAAATGTATGAAATTTAGTACATAGGTTCCATAATTACTGGATTAGGACCAAATATATTATTATATAAATATAAAATGTTGAAGCAATGCGTCCCCACGCTGGGTATTAGTGCTTCTAAATGGATTTAAATTACTCGTAGATTGTTTCTAGATCTTCGGTAACATAACGAAATAAGCTTTAAATATTTATGGACCTCTTGAAAAATAGAAAAAAATACATCGAAATCAAATACTCCGTCCGTATTTCAAGCATCACATCCAGTTATCAGACGCCGTAATGTGTCTGAAAATGTGGAGATTCTGAAATTAAATTTAACCTTACGTTAAAATAACCAGCCGCCCGGTGGCGTGTCCTTAATTTTCTAACTCGAGTCTCCACTGTAGATAGAGCAGATTACGGAAGTAAACTAACGAAGTGCTATTATTTCTGGAACTAGTTTAGGTTCTGTGCATTTCAGTTTCAAAAACTCAACTTTGCTCAGTTCTTGGGTCTTAAAGACCCTAGAACTTGAACAAATTTGTGTTAGTTTAGCTGGCATAATTTGAATGCATAGAAATGTCAATTTAACTTTAAACACATGTCACTTACGGCTCTCCCTAATTTTTGCTTTTTGTTTTTGTTACATTTTGTTTGGATATCAGTAGAGAAAAAACCAGAAAGTGTCAACGTCAACAGAGCTGAACCACTCAAATGTACAAACAAAATATTTAATTTGACTTGATGCACCGACGACGCCGTATACTTCGTACAAGATAGAGATTTTTTTTTGTTTAAATATAGAGTCTTGTCTTACTATATACAAAAAAAAAATGCTCGTGGGCGCAAAAATATCCGAAATGGAATCACATTTCACGTGCAAGTACAACATTAGCATAGTAGTAAATATTATTGATGATGCCATTCATTGCATTTTTTACCCCGCGTTTGTAGCGTTGGTTATACTTTTAAATAGGATATTCCTCGTACCTAAATGTGTTTTTGAAACTACTTGGTAAGTAATTTTAATACCACATAATGTTGACAAGCGTCCACGAAGCAATGTCGTCATTCACAACAATAACGCATACTCATTTTCCGCTAGGTTATGGAAGCGTATTTGATGGCTTCAAATGTAGAACTGATGATGTGGCCGCCATACAGCCCATATCTCACACATTGCGACTTGTTTTTATTTCCTAAAAGACCAACTAATAAGAGGCACACGTTTTACGAGCCCTGAATCGGCGGTGTATGCATTCTACAAAGCCATTGAAAAGTAAAGAATCTTGGTCTAACTGCTTCTAAGAATGGTTCCAGCGAATGCAAAAATGTATAAATTAGGAGGGCATTTTACTTTGGAAAACAATAAAGCAAGTATCATAAATTTAATATCTGGTATTGATAATCAAAACATAATCTTAAATCAAGAAACTTTGAATATGTTTATGTAAGTAGGCACACCTAAGATACTTTCATCTGAAAAAGAAAAACCATGTTAGCAGAACACTAAAAGGGCAGGTTAACCTATTTTAAGCAATGTGAACAGATTTGGAGTCGTGCCAAGATTCTCTGGTCTAAATTTAATGGCTTGATTAGACGCTGAGTCAGCGACAATAGTTTCACCGTAACATACTGGTACTTAAATTGCATAATGAATAACGTTTCTCCTATTATGAGGCCGACCTGATGTTAAGCGGACTAACCTCTGCCTAAAGAAATCTTTTTTATGAATTTTTTATTCACCAAGCACGTGATTATGCCTCAAATCATGTTTAATATTTTTTGTTTTAATCAGCGGTTTGCCATTTTTAACAAAATAATACGAACTATGTACAATACTACAGCTACCACAATAGAAACGTTTAGACAACCTACAAGTCATTGCAGTCTGACAGGCAGTCCAAATGCTGCACTACCAATCAATTTAATTGTTGCAAATTTTGTGTGCTCTACAAGTTTAATAAATAAAGGAAATTTCATTATCAGTGAAATTCACATGTTTTTATAGTGAATGCGCATTTTGCGCAGCAAATTTATAATGACAGCTGCATTATATATGACAATTCTAAAACCTATTATCGTAGTAATGTTGCGCAGCAATAATTTCATATAATTTACGTATTGCAATTGAGTATATGGTTTTATATTACCTCCTGGCTCTATTTGCTTATATTGACGTCTAAGCAAATAGAGTGTGAATAAAATGGCGAAGATCCCGAATTCGAACCGGATCGGCCACGTGAAATTAGTTTTTCTCCTACATGGAAGTATCCTCAGTGATACTAAAAGACATTGTGAACCGAATTAAACTTACGGTATTTCTACGTCATGAAGGCGTCTCGACCGGTTTCGCGACTTTCAGAGTCGCTTCGTCACGGAGTGCGTGCGCTCACGACTGCGCCCCACTGGTGGTAGCTGGTAGCGCTGGCGGCGGCCGCAGACCGAGCCGCGCGCGCTGCTGCCCTCCTCGCGCGCTCCGACGTCACCGACGGCGCCGGCTTAGGTGCATCGTTGGTTTCTTCGTCACTGGCACTACTGTCGTTCCATACTACCAGACCGACTGTATATCGTTCCATACTACAGAAGCGACTCTGAAAGTCGCGAAACCTGTCGAGAAGCCTTCTCGACGTTTAAATACCGTAAGTTTAATTCGGTTCACAATGTCTTTTAGTATGTGTCAAACTTACGTTAGTTTTAATCAATTATCCTCAGTGATAGCTTTGAGACTTGTGAATGACAATACGCATCCTATTACTTGAGATATTAAACACATCTAGATAATAGTGGGTGATTAAACAACCCCTGCCTACATCATCGGAGTTTTTGAAGTGCTTGTTGCGGAACTTGCCTAGTTGATGTTAACAGATCAGGTATATTAAGACTTAGAGAGGTGACCGACCGCTAGTTGCATTTACAGCTTTGTGCTTTGGAGGGCCATTAAGCTATTGGTCCCAGTGCTAGTCATAGGAAGGCAATCATTATAGCATGGTGGTAGACCAACTCTTCTCAATAGAAAATCTGTCTCCAAGCACCTCACGAGTCTATGCCGGCAGCTGTTCTTGAGAGCTAGTAAATCTAGGTCAAGTCTGTTTACACCATCGACCATATCATTTCTCACTTTCTGGTAAGATTGTGTTAAAAGCAATAAAAAATGATGTAATGCCGTTACAATTTTTATTAGTCTAATATTATTTTGTTCAGTGTAAACATTTTTATACTAGACATCAATCTAAAAATTATCTCCTATGGTTGTCTGAGAATTATATTTTGGTCCGGCAGGTGGAAGCAATGAGCACAGAAAAGAAAGTTCGTGTTAGAGTGAAGCTGTACGATGACAAAACTGACATCTATAGCCAAGATATCGACATGTCCACGGGCGAAGGCGGCTTCATCGTGCCCACTGTCATGGCCGACGCACCCTTTGTCAATCTGCAGGTAAGTTTATTTTCATCAATCATAGTCCGTAAGTAGACGGTTTTAACATTTACTATGGCAGTTACCTATATTATAACAACGACTAACTGTTTTCACCAATTTGTACAAATTCAAATTAGTAGAATCGGATTCTTACTGAAAGTTCATAAAACTTCTGTAAGTTTTATACGCTATAGGCAATGCAAAGTCAAAGTGCACATCATTTAATACATTTAGGCGTCTACTACAATCATATGTTTCAATAACTAATTTAAACATTAAAATATTCTACATTCTACTCTTACTTTAAGAAAATTGTATTATAGAGCTACTGTAGGAAGAGCGGGTAAGAAACACGAAGCTTTTTTAAAACCTTTTTTTTTAATGTGTTACAGACTAGATTAACATATTTATTTAAATGACGTATATGATAGGAGGTAGTTTGGCAGAGGCCGAATCGTCCGATAATTTTGGTGGTTTAACCTTACGCTGAGGTGGTACTAGGTGGTAGTTTATCAGATGGTTGGTCTCTTTTTCAAGAGTCCGTCTTGGTGGGTACGACCACAGTGACAGATATTCTGCTTCAAATTAGAAATGTGCAAACACTACTGTGTTTAGGCGTAAAGGGCACCGTTCGTAGTGAAATTACTGGGCAAACGAGACATACAACTAACGCCTTGGAGTGAACGAGCGCAGTGCAGTGTCATGCAACTCATGCAGAACGAGGATGTTGACACTGCAACTGTAATGGACAGGCATGGCGCTCAACACTGGGCGGCCGACATGTTAGTCTCCTCACTTTATAACTTTAAAAGTATTTAGCATAGTCTACGTTATATCGCGTCGATAATGTACCTCAACTTATATAAAAGATTCTACATTTAGCTATAAATTTACAAATATATAGTAATTGAACAACTTTAAACGGTTTAAAACGCGTATATTTGTCTTTTATTTTAATGCCAAGACGCGACGCTATTGAATTCAAAAAGTACCCAAATTTCAATAGAGATGATGGTTGGCAAGTACCACCTGCTTGGGATCCTGTTAATTAATTAATTAAATCTCATGGCCGGCACAAATCTGCAAGACCTCTGCACACTGAGCGAATACTGCGTGAACAGGGAAAGTTATGATTAATATAAAAAAAATCTGACAGTAGACCAAATAATTTCTTAATAACTCATGTGACAAATAAAGCCAATTAGTCACCCCGTGACCACGATCACCGCAAAGTGTTGGAAACGTCGGGACAAAAATAGTGACAAATATACGCGATTTAAACCGTTTAAAGTTGTTTAATTACTATGTTTAACAATCGCGAAAACCTAAGACAATTTTACAAATATATTTTATACAAAACCTATATGCATATTTGTTGTAACCTGTGAAGTGTATCCATCAGCTATTGCTGAAGCTAGTGCCTAGACAATCTGAAAGGTATGCAAAGCTATGCTAATACATGTAAACACATACGTCTTGAGCGCCTCGGTCGGGCGGCGTCGAGTGATCACATTAACACTTTAGCCACTAGAGATAGGCCAATAGTGCACGGTAAACATCTCATTTACCTAGGTAACTAACACAAAGATTCTTCTTCATATAGAACCAATAGACATTAAGCATTTTTAACCAACTTCGAAAAAGGAGGAGGTTCACAATTCGTCTGTTTTTTATGTTTGTTTCCTCAGAAATTTTTGCTGGGTGAACCGATTTTGATGTTTCTTTTTTATTTGACAGCAGATGCTGTCCCATTTAAATTTCATCAAAATCGGTCAAGCATTTTTTAAGTTACACTCCGATAACTGTTTTTTTTCCTATCTTGATGTCATTGCCAGTTGAAGTAATGGCATCACCAGTTCAAGTAATGTCTTTCACGGCAATGGCCAGTGAAAGACAATCGATCCCGTAAGTACTCGTAGCAAAGGACACTAAAGAGTGTGAAAAAAAATGTTTACGTAAAAAATTTACCTACTTCAACACTCAAAAGTGAGAAATAACATTGTAATTATATATTCAAAATATTTTTCTTTGCAACAGTAGGATACATAATATATATAAAACATGTTATCTAGTTAGCATTATATAAATCTTGTATAACTATAAGTATAGAAACTTAATATAAAATGAAGAATCCCCAGCGGACGTGATCCAATATACATTGGAACACGCAAATTTACTTAGCGCCCTTAAGCGCTTCGTTCCCCAGGCCCCTCCCCAGTACAACCACTATGGGTAGTACAACCGCACGCACGAAACCGCGCTCAGTTTCGTTAGCGTCATTCAACGCTAACGGTTTCTTTAGACAACGTGACCTTGTCCACGACTTTTGTTGCACCCACCTTATCGACATTATATGCGTGCAGGAAACCCTTCTGAAACCGGGGAAGGCGAACCCTAGGTTTGCCAATTACAGAACGGTACGTGATGATAGAGTGAACTCCCGTGGGGGAGGCACTCTTATCTATTACAAAAGGTCCCTGCACTGCATCCCCCTACCTACCCCGACTCTTGTTAATATGGAAGCATCTTGTTGCCTCCTAGCTATGACTGGTCATCAACCTATAGTCATAGCGTCCTGTTACCAAGCTTGTCAAAAGCCGATCGTCCGAGCTGACTTAGAAGCATTGTTCTCATTAGGAAGCGCCGTCCTTCTGATTGGCGACTTCAATAGTAAGCACATCCTATGGAATTGTAACGTCAACAATCCCAGAGGCATTGCACTTGAAAAACTAGTCGCAGAACTTAATTTTGACATAATTGCGCCCACTGAGCCCACTCACTACCCTCATACGGAAGACTTTCGACCTGACTTGCTTGACATGGCACTACTCAGAGGCGTAACACTCCAGTTACGCTCCATAGAAGTGGTTCACGAGCTTCACTCTGACCACCGACCCATTATACTGCGACTAGGTCCCGACCCAACAACAGACCTCCCCCGCCCCGCTAAGACGATAGTGAACTGGAAGCAATTAGGCGTTGCCCTAAAGGCTATCAGTTCACCGGACCTTGACAAGATCCCTGACGACATCCTGACTAAAGATGACGTAACCCTTGCGATCGATTCGTTCACTAATCACCTCTCCACCGTAGTAGGTGCATCCGCAAAGGAGGTCATGGTGCCGGACGACCGGCGCCTTGTCATTCCAGCGGATGTGAGACGATTAGTGACGGAAAGTAAAGCAGTGACCCGACATTACGACTCTTACCCCAGTAAAGAGAACAAAACTAAGAAACGCCACTTTGAACGCATGGTTCAAAGTCGCGTGTCTGAGTTGCGTGATCAACAATGGGGTGACAAACTTTCAAGCCTCGTGCCAAGCCACCATGCTTATTGGGGCTTGGCGCGAGGTTTGAAAGGAAGTAATCATAACGACATGCCTCCCTTATACAGACCAGTCCCACTAGTCCCAGCGTTCTTTGACGAAGACAAAGCTGAGTGCCTAGCTGATAGCCTAGAGGCTCAGTGTTCCCCTAATGTAGATCACGTTGACCAAGCTCACCTCGATTCGGTGGATGCTGAAGTCGAACGTAAAAGCTCTGTGGTCACCTCTGAACTCCCACCAATCACCTTAGCGACTTACGCTGAGGTGGCGAGACTGATCAAGGCCCTCCGACCGCGCAAATCCCCCGGTGCCGATGGCATCTCCAACAGGGTTCTTAAAACCCTCTCTCCTCCTCTCATCCATCTCCTAGTCAGCATCTTCAATGCTGCTATGAGCCACTGCTTATTCCCAGACACCTGGAAATGTGCAAATGTCATTGGCATTCACAAACCAGGCAAAAGCTCATCTGACCCCACCAGTTACCGCCCCATCAGCCTCCTCAGTGCCTTAGGCAAACTTTACGAGCGGTTACTTGCAAACCGTCTCCAGTCCCATGCTAAGGAACACCACCTTATCCCAGATGAGCAGTTTGGCTTCAGACCCGGACACTCATGCGTCCAACAGGTGCACCGCCTCACGGAGCACATCATTGAGGGCTTAAACAAGTACCCCAAACCCCAGACAACGCTAGCAGTCTTCCTCGACGTAGCGAAAGCTTTTGACAAAGTCTGGCACAATGGCTTGATTTACAAGCTATACCAATTTGGCGTGCCAGAACGTCTTGTGCTCATCCTACAAGACTTCCTTAAAGCCAGAAGCTTTCGCTATCGCGTGGAAGGCACCCTCTCCTCCCCCCACCCAGTCAGAGCCGGAGTCCCTCAGGGCTCCGTGCTATCACCCATTCTTTTCGCGCTGTATACCAGCGACATCCCACGCTCTCAGCCTAACGTCCTACTAGCCCAATACGCGGATGATACCGCTATTTATACCACTGGGTGGCATATCAGTAGAAAGTCCATTCCCGCCCTCCAACGGGCCATCACCGAGATCGGTGACTGGTTCCGTAAATGGCGCATCGCGGTCAACCCAGTTAAAAGTGCAGCTATGTACTTTACTGAGAAGGGCCGCCCCCGTTACCCGCAACCTTTAACTTTGTTCGACCAACCCATCCCCTGGGTTAGTAAAACAAAATATCTCGGAGTCACCCTTGATCGGAATCTCACTTTTAGCGATCATATAACAATCGTCCGTAACAGAGCGGCCTTTGTAATGGGTCGCCTTGGTCCCCTGATTCGCAAAGAGAGTAAAATGTCTCTTAGAAATAAGAAGACACTTTACACTGCCTGCATCCGCCCCATCATGACTTACGCATCAGTAGTGTTTAGTCATGCTAGTGAGGCCCATCTCCATAAGCTTCAAGTCATTCAAAACCGTTTTCTTCGTAGTGCAACCGGCGCTCCGTGGTATATCCGGAACACCGAGTTGCATTGCGACTTAAACCTTCCCTCTTTAGCGCAGTTCAATAAGGACTGCGCCCGCCGATACTTTGATCGAGCGCCCCACCACTCGAACCCTTTGGTTGTCCAGGCATCGAACTACTCGACCGCCTCTTCTATCCCATTTTTCAAACCCCCCCGTCGCCGACCACGGCAGGTATTAGACGACCCGGATGACCCCATCGCAGTCATTACATTGGCAGCTTTAGCGTTATCCGCAAGTCGTCGAGGTAAAATCCCCAGGTGTGAGGTAATTAGAGGTCACACAATCAAACACCGAGCTCGCCGGCGAGCTCGAGGCAAAAACAAGGTCACGATAAATTGCTCTCCAAATAGTCAAAGAGTATTATTCAGTAGGGCCCAATTGTGCAACACTGCAGTTGCACAGAGGCATTTTGCTCCGATCCCCCCCATGTCTCTCGACAGCGAGACAAGCCGAGGTCCGAACCACAGTGGTGCCCTTGAGCTCGCTGTCAACCCCTCCTATAATAGCGGTACGTTTTCGGCGTCCGCAGGAGACGGAGGTAGAAAGCGCTTTTCGCCTTCTACGCCTATTGTAGGGCCAGGCCCTCGCCCAAAACCCGGTGGAGCTGGACGACCGCACAGGCGTTAGCCAGCATCTATGTCCTACCTAAAAAAAAAAAAAAAAAAAAATGAAGAAAACGTGAGTGTGAAACAAGAATTCTTACTAGGTTCCCCTAAGAAATCCCGTTTTTCTCTCTCCTATTTTGAATTAACATTTGTAGTTGACGATAAAAAGTTATTCTATATATTAAGTCAGGACCTAAACTCTCTATGAGTTTCATTCAAATTCGTTCAAATTGGTTGAGCCTACATACATCCTCACCGACTCACAATCGTTCGCATTGATAATATTTATAGAAATAACATCATAATATTCTCTACAATCATAATAATAACTATTAGTGAAAAACAAATGGAGTTTTGTTACTAGTGAATAACAAATGGGGCCAATTTAAAAGTCATGTAATAAATGACGTAAAGATTGAGATACTTAGGTATTGAAAAAGAAATATAATATGCTTCATATTCTTAATGTTAAGAAGCGAGTCTTGTTACTAGTGATTCTGCCGCGAGTTTCAGTGGGTTGAAGTTTTCTAGGATATTTCAAATGTTTTCCTGACTAATTAATCAAGTATAAAATCTACCCAATAACAGAATATTTATATTAGTAATGTTTCGTATAGGATTTAATGTACACTAGATTTGTAAACATTAGTTTTTATTTTATAATTAAATAATGAATATTAAATAAACAATATATAGTGTGATCAGAGAATAACTAATCAGCAATAAATAAGTCTATAATCTTGTTGCTCATGTATTATCTTGAAATTGACTAACTTCCCCGTTAGATCCATATTAGTATTAATATCGTAAGTTGATTATTGCACATTTCAATTATTAATTGTAACAAAACATGGATATTATACTTAATTTTATCTTGAAAGCTTACAGTAATACGTTACTTCTCTGTTAAGTCAAGTTGGAAAAGTAAATATTTGCATCCACAAATGCTATACCAACCCTGTACACGGTAAATGTTTTCTTGTAATACGAGTAGGTCATTCATAATTACATACAGTTTCGTACCCACAATATAGACTACCTCATTCATAACAAGCTCAGAAGCAAAATAAGAAAATTAGGCGCTTTTATTTCGCAGTACCTCTTTTGTTCTTAATCTGTAAGGGCTTGAGAAATTAAAATAAGAAGAGCCTACTCCGACCCGCAGATAATCTCGCCATTATTGCAAAAAATAAAATCTACCCAATAACAGAATATTTATATTAGTAATGTTTCGTATAGGATTTAATGTACACTAGATTTGTAAACATTAGTTTTTATTTTATAATTAAATAAAGAATATTAAATAAACAATATATAGTGTGATCAGAGAATAACTAATCAGCAATAAATAAGTCTATAATCTTGTTGCTCATGTATTATCTTGAAATTGACTAACTTCCCCGTTAGATCCATATTAGTATTAATATCGTAAGTTGATTATTGCACATTTCAATTATTAATTGTAACAAAACATGGATATTATACTTAATTTTATCTTGAAAACTTACAGTAATACGTTACTTCTCTGTTAAGTCAAGTTGGAAAAGTAAATATTTGCATCCACAAATGCTATACCAACCCTGTACACGGTAAATGTTTTCTTGTAATACGAGTAGGTCATTCATAATTACATACAATTTCGTACCCACAATATAGACTACCTCATTCATAACAAGCTCAGAAGCAAAATAAGAAAATTAGGCGCTTTTATTTCGCAGTACCTCTTTTGTTCTTAATCTGTAAGGGCTTGAGAAATTAAAATAAGAAGAGCCTACTCCGACCCGCAGATAATCTCGCCATTATTGCGACCTCCAAAAGAGCGAGCACTCTGCAGTGCAAAATCTCGTAATTTGTATTCAGCAACCAACCGCCATCTCGCGGGAATGGAAGTTTCGCAACTTCGGACCCAATTAATGATGCGATTAGAGGAATTAGCTTTGAGAACGTGGGCTGGATCGATTGATCGGCGGTATGAGGGATTCAGAATGATTGAGCGAGAGTCCTTGCTCGACTGAAATATATCTAATACAGTGGACTACTAAAACGCTTTTTGATACCATAAATTGAGATATCTTTTTGAATAAATCTGGTCGAATGTTAGCGGTGAGTATCTTTCCTCACCGCACCAACTTATATTTTTGTACGATTTGAACTTGCGATTGACCCCTGTATATTATTTGTTGTTTTACATAATAATTTGATCACTACAAGACTGACGCTTGAATGTGTTATAGTAATTACGATCAAAATAAAATAAAGCTAGAAAAAAAATTTGTTCCTATATTAGATACTCATATTTCGTAATCATTCATTATACTCGTATTATATTTTTAAAAATATCTGCTCTAACACACATGCGTAGTGTAATTTTTAACTAGATACCTATGACGTTTAAAAAATATGGCTCTGTAATGCTGAGCGGATGGACCAACATACACACTTGGCTTTGTATTTACTATGCCTTATTATTATTGTTTTTTTTACGTAATATTAAACTATTTTTGACGGGTACTGGACCCTAAAATATGACTACTGTGGAGCACTGTGGCAGCAACCAATTTGTCCTAGGAGACTTCCTATAAATCGAAAATTATATCTTCAAATTGGTATCCGTATATTAATTTAAATTATTTTAAAATTATTATATTAATTTGAAAATCAGCTGTCTTGCTCCGCAAAAGAGCCACAGCTAGAAACTTGGGGCAATTATTTTCACATATCTTTATGGTTTTTGAAATGTACTCGTATTATAACTAGATATTGGTCACAAATTGTAATAACACAAAAACTTACTCAATATATAACACTGTTTTGCCTAGCTCTCACAGCTCGTTTAGTCATATTAAGAGTGACTGGTGTTCAGTAAAGATAGAGTGAGTAAAGATGCACAGGCAAGCTATAATTAATGTAACCTTTTATCAGACTAATATTATGTATGCGAATTAAATGTGTGTCTGCTTTTAGACCACTCATCTATCACAAAACTGCTATATTATCGATGGTGCGCTTGAAGAGTCAAAACATCTTCATGATGTTTCGTGTAGAATCGAACGCACCAAAACTACTGTTTGGCTACATGCTGTTTATGAAGTCACGTCAGCTAATTTAGAATATTTGGGATCTTGAAGAGGGAATTTCGTGGGTCGTGAGGTTTAAAAACAATATTTTGTTAACAAATAAAACGCCATTAGAATGCGATTCAACCAGAGAGCATATATTTTTTTTTTCATAGACTGACATGTCAAAAAGGTTGCGTTCCGAATTACAATTGAACACTTCGCGTTCGTTTTAGAACAGCTAAGTTAAAAAAATACGTGGAATTGTCACATGTAACACATATATTATTGTTATACTTTTACTCTAACTTACTAAGTGGTCGTCAAAGGAGAGCGGTGTAACCCCTTTGATCTAGCGACAACTAATACATAATTTCACTCAAACTTAAGCTAAATTTATGAGAGCAGTAATTTTACTTAATGCTGTGCTGTCGCAATAAAACAAATATTGTTAATAATCCATGATTTACTAATGGAAGCATATTGGTTAAAAAATTAACGCTTGAAATGATGTGTGTTTGCCTACGTTTCTTTTACCGGCGGTATGTTTCTGTCAAATAACACAACAAAATATATACAACTCGAAATCTACTCGAACGAAAGCATTTAGGCAACCTAATTACAGGTAGCTGCAGGCTCATAAACATATTGAATGCTCCAGCGCACTACCAGTTGGCAGCTCACCCACCATTACTGGCAGCATTACCCCCATTGGATTTCAATGGTTATTCTTTGCAGATTTATTAAAAGTATGTACACTTTACAACGTCATCACTTCTGTAATTGCTTAACACATCAACAGAACCGAAGTGACTGACCCAAAACTTGTGTAGGTATCATAATTCAGGTTCAAATGGGCAATGGAAGTATGTACGAACATTATGTTCTATTCGAATTAGTAGGGTTTGCCCTAACATGTGGTGTAGTAAAATGGGATCGTTTTGGATGTTTCGAAACTTTGTGACGTGTATTTTGTTGGAAAAACTTGTGTTATGATAGGTCGTGAGTGTAATGGATCAGATGAAACTGAATCGTTTGTTCTACTCCGTTTAGTTTCTGTTAGCTACGAAATGTTTGTACATTTTTGTAGCACCCACGATGGATTTTATTTTATTTCATGTAGTTCAATAAGAAAGCAAAAATAAAGAAATTTATACGTTTAAAATTTGTTAAGAATTTTTTTGCCAGCACATATCAGGAAGAATATACAGGAAATGGATAATTTATGTACCGCTAAACAAAATTAATTAATACTATTTTGCATACAATTTTGGCCAGCTAAAAACATGTTCCTGTTGTTTGCTTTTCGTTTTCTTTCAGTGATTAATTATTTCATAAAAAATATGACCCTGATAATAAAAAAAATCTTAGATCAAACCTCCAAAAAAAAATCGAAAAGTTTTATATACATAAAAAATGTCAAAGAAATATCTAGCTCTTGTAAAAAGTTTAGAGGAGAAAACGGGAGAATACTAAACGTCGATTTCGTTATTTTTCTTCCTATTCAGGGTGAAACTCACGTATGATCGCGAAATTCTAATTTTTAAATGTTCTGTCACGCTAGTAGTTCTTGTCCCAGGTTTCGTAATAATTTTACATGATCACGGCATTCGCGAGGTTAGAAATAATATTGCACAGTTAGAGGACGCCAATGCACGAGATTCCACTAATGAATGTACTAATACCGTTGAAACTATTAATAATTACGTTTACCCGTGGCAGATAGTAAGAAGTTAATTATGTATTGATAATTTTAAAGATAAATTCAAAGACTCTTCTCCGAATCTCGTTTATATAGATCTGACTACTTAACGTAATAGACTGAACAAGAATAAAAAATATAAAAAAATATTGAATTTCCCACCAAAGACGCCAGTATCCGCCTACACCCGTTAGCATAACACGTACCCGAATTCGTGCATTTATTAATTAAATTCAATGGTTGTCATTGTCTATGATACACAAGGATTAATCGAACGATTCGTTACTTCTAACACGTAAATATTCCTTTGTCGCCCTTTCTAAAATCATACACATCACAAGCTCAAGTAACATTATTCAAGTCAATACATAAATCATTTAAAATCTCGGTAAGCAAATTCTATAATCTCCAGTAATTATTACCAATACAATAGCACCCATGGGGTACTTATTCACCGTCGTTACTTTCATTATTCCGAGCGCTACTTATGATCGTTATTACAACAATGGCCATTATTCGTTTTTCGACATAATTTATATTCCCGTATCATTTTTCCTTTTTTACGGAACCTTTTATTCCGGGCTAAGTTAAATTCACCAGATAAATTATGTCGAGATATAGGACAAATAATCCGGCACTCCATTAAATCTAAAAAGCGAACGCTTTTAAGAAATTAGGCAACTAATCTTCGGAGTCAGCTGAAAGGGGATTACGCCGAAAGGGAATTCTCACCCTGAAAACGGTATTGCGTGACCTTTGTTATTTGACGAATCTCAGTTCTCAAGATATAAAAAATAACAATGTTGACGGATTCCCGAGATGAAAAGTCCATGGCAGTGCATGGTCTTAGATGTGCACCATGACTGTATCGCATGAAGTTTAAATATTTTTTTTAATAATATTGTTACTATTTGTATACTACTAGCTTTTCGGCCGCTACTCCACCCGCGCGTTTGTTGGTTATCTTGCTTAACCATTAACCTCTTTTTGCGCAGTTGGGTTAAAACTATCCTATGTCTAATAAAATCCCGGGTCTAAAACTGTTTCCATACCAAATTTCTTCCAAATCGCTCCAGTAGTTTTTTAAGTTTATTCGTTGCATACAAAAATGCAAATCTTTCCTCTTTATAACATTCGTGTTGATGTAGATTGTGCGATCCATCTAATTTAATTACATTAGAAATAAAAATCATAAAGAGACACATATACAAGTGGACACAGAAAAACTCGACACATGACACGATGCCTGTTGGATTTTGTCATTACGAGATTTTGTCAAGCAAGTATGTTATGAATAAGTTGGAATAAATTTTACTATGCACAGTAAACGAATATAAAACACATTAATGAATAACGAATGATAAATACAAAATGTGAGTCTATTCAGAAGAAGTGTTTAATATTTACCTCCTCAGCGTAATGGGTTGTTTAAACATGTTCCAGCTCTTTTAATCACATAAAATAATTCTAATCAACGAAATCCTTTCCCAAACAGACGCTCGCAGTCAAACATTTACTAACGTCATTATTCGGATTAAAGCAAAGTGAAGCCCGCGTTTTACATTCTCAAACAGTGTAGCTTAACTAGCAGACTCTCAGTCTATCCACTTTGCAAACTGGCCGATCCGGTAATTGAGTTACTTAGACTTTTGGCAGACGATCGTCAGGTTATTGGTATTAGAGTCCGTTCAAGCTATGTTAATCCGCGTTAGGTTACGATAATATTAAGAAATAATATCAATCAATTCCTGACTGAAATGAGATGATTATTATACTGTTAGAAAGGAACTGTTTTTGTCGACTTAAAAATAATCATCTCTTTTCATGGTGAAATGATATTTGTCTTAAAAGTCTTGGAATTATTGATATTCATCTTAACATACGTTATTTTGATGAATTTAAAATTGCTATGAAAAAATTTATTCTTCTAAAATTAAAAGATTTTTTTTTACAATTTGAATAAAAACATGTGAGAATCGGTCCACAAATGGTGGAGAATAAATGAATATAATAATAATGAATCGGTGAACACATAAAAAAACATAGTTACAGTTGATCATAAAACCTTTTTTGAAAGTTGGTTAAAAAGTAATGATGTTATAATCATATATAGTTGATGACAATGCATTATGAAGTAACTTTTGTTTGTTATTCTGTCTTATCGTTCCGGGTGTAATCTTGCACCTCAAATTTCGAGCACGTCCCGATTTGTTTTATTTATGTTATGGCGTATAAAACCTGGTTTTTAGATTATTTTTTCATATTATAAAGAGGAAAGATTTGATTGTTTACATTAAATAGATTCTGAAACTAATAGACCGATTTGGAAAAAAACTCATTAGAATACTACATTATCCCTGATGAACATAGGCGATAGAATATTTTCAACAAATTGTTTTTTTCATTTGACATTTTTGTGAAATACTCGTTTGAAGCTGGGGCGGGCCGCTAGTCTACAATATTTTTTTTTGTATATTTTATTAGCATGTGATATAGTGCTACCGTGTACCGTGATTTACTGCCCATGTATGTGTAACCTCATTGACGTGTATTCTTTACTATACGATTGCCGTTTGCTTGTTGGCTACAAAACTACATTGCTCTCTATTGAAAAAGCAGCACGATAACATTTGTGTCACTGCATGCACGTTTCATGACGCCCGTCATCCTGGGGCGTGTGATACGATGGACCACATTAATCAGATTTCAACACAACTAATTTCGAAACTGTAAAATTTCTTATATGTTAAATTCCTTAAATAAAATGCGTAGAATTTAAATATACGTGGGTATATTGCCTCTGTCTTTATTAAAGCAAGATTTAAAACAATATTAAAGCAAAATTTGGGGCACGCAAATTTTGGTGGTTGTACTAACTTAAACAATAAATGTAAAAAGGAATAAAAGGTAATTAACTCTCGGAAAATCAACTTTTTAGTCATGCCAAAAATTTCCATTATCAACAATCTATAACCTATTAGAGTTTAAGATTATTGTTTCACAATAAAAAACTGTATAATTTTATTGTATTACATAGTAAAGAAAAACTAATCACACGAACATATCTTAGCACAAAGAAAATAAACCTTAGAATAAAGCATTAGTCGAAAGACTTGTAAGTACAATATACTCACCCTAAGCCTAGCAGGATAACCGTAGCGGATCAGCCGACTATCTTATGCATCTAATCAGTTGGGCCATCGACGCCGGATTTCTCCCGGATTTAAGTACGAAATTAGGGATTGATTAAGTAAAGCTCCTTGGATTAGTTAGTTCTACCATATGCTTAAAGTGGCTTCTGGTTTGGCATTATATGGAGCTGCATTATCGTGTAGAGTTCTGTAAATGTGTATTAGTTCAGTATACAGCTACTACATGCCTAATTACAAAATTAAGCATTTTATGTGATTAAAAGAGCTGGAACACGTTTAAACAACCCATTACGTTGAGGAGGTAAATATTTAACACTTCTTCTGAATAGCCTCACATTCTGTATTTATCATTCGTTACCATCATTAGTAATGTGTTTTATATTCGTTTGTTGTAGTGAAATTTATTCCAACTTATTCATAACATACTTGCTTGACAAAAATCTCGTAATGTCCAACAGGCATCGTGTCATGTGTCGTGTTTTTCTGTGTCCACTTGTATATCTCTGTTTCTATATGACTTTTATTTCGATTTAAATTTATTTAAATTAGATGAATCGCACAATTGACATCTACACTAATATTATAAAGAGGAAAAATTTGTATTTTTGTATGCAACGAATAAACTTTAAATCTACTCGACCGATTTGGATGAAATTTGATATGGAAATAGTTTGAGACCAAAGGTTGATACTTTTTATCCAACTGCGCAAAATGAGATTAATGATTTTGCGTGACAACTGAGATACGCGCGGGCGGAGCTGGAGAATGGATCTGGAAAGCTAGTCTTCTATAAAACTAACGCTCACGTATATATTTGACTGAAAAATAACTGGCGTTACAGCGTAAACAAACTACTGCGAGTGATGTCATTATTGACAATGTTTCAGCTTCTTGCAGGATGAAGGCCAGAAGCCTCCATCAGGAAGAAGCCGAATCATTGTCGATAGCGATATAAAGTTGTTCACGCTCTAACAGCCGTGATTTTCAATCTTAAAATATGTTAACATTACCACATAAGATTTAGTAAATATATAAGTATACACATATAAATTAAAATGAAATCTTTCGCAAATAATATCCACTAATAATAATATTTTTCTACGTGATTGTGATTGGTATCTTACGAGGCCCACCTGATGTTAAGCGGTAACCTCTGCAGATGCATTTCGTCACAAGTTAGCAGCAACAGTGCACCCATCATCCTGAGATATAAAGTTGTTAAGTCTCTTGTACCTGTTATTTTATTTATACTTTCTTAGCTTTCAAGGTCTACTGACGTTGAAAGCTTGAAAGGCCAGATAGTGGCAGCAGCCAGAACAGAGTGTTAGGGGCTTGGCGACAGATTTTCTATACATTCTTTTGCCTTGCGGCTAAGCTCAAAACAGCGTTGTGGATCGAACCATGGACATGCAGCACCGCAGTCTATTGCTATTACCGCTGGGCTTACACTGCTTCCAATAGTATTCTGTATGTTCCTATTCTACCTTACTATATCAAGGAACAATTGATATAGTAAGGTATTATAAAGAGTGACAAGCGATGGATCCTATAAGGATTGCAACGGAATCAAGCTGCACTCGTGTGAGTGGTGGTGCGCAAGTGGCCATCTATCAGCGCAAGCGCATCTAAGTATATCAACAAAAACTAACATAATAATAATTATGTTTGCTACCTCAGATCTCTTGACTGGGTGAACCGATTTTGAAAATTCTTTTTTTGTTTGAAAGCTGATGCTTGTCGTTTGGTCCCATTTTAAATTTCATCAAAATCGGTCAAGCTGTTTTTGAGTTACACTAAAAAGATTGAAAAAACATTTTTAACAAAAAATGGAACCGACTTCAACACCCAAAAGTGTGAAATAACTTGTCGAAGTCGGCACCATGCGCACAATATTGTGATAATAGCTACTTTTGAACCATCATGGTATTTTTGCGAATGCCCGCCTGGATAGTGATCACCCTCAAGTGGAAAATCTGTCGCCAAGCACCTAACGGTGTGTTCCGGCAACTTTCCTTGAGAGCCAGTAATTCTAGGTTAAGCCTGTTAACACCTTCGACCACATCATCACTTACCATCAGGTGAGATTGTGGTCAAAGGCTTACCTATCAGCAATAAAAAAAAAAAACATCTTTACAACAAATTATGTTTTACATGTGTTATGTAAAATATTTGCTGGACTGGGTTATATATAAAGCAATGAATACTAAGGTACGCCTTATGACCAGTGGCACCCTATCTTCGTTAAGAGAAGACATGCTCCTTGATGACATTATTTTCAGGTAGTTATGTTCCCTGAATGAAAAGTTTCAGAACAGTAGAGCTGTCTGCAGCCGTAATGACCTAGTGCAAATGGGAATGCCGAACAGAGTTTAATGGTTCAAAACTCATTGGCTTGAGGTACATCGCTTATGTTATGGCGAGCATCCTCGCCTTGAAAACTCGAGAAGTAAATATATGCAAGAACCTATTTAAGCCAGTATGCCTTTCATGACCAACATAACATAGTAACAGGGCCTTATATTTTAATTAAGATAGTAATGAAGATGAACTTCAATTTTGTAATTTTCCTTGAAAACGAAGACCATTAATGTCATTTTCATTACCATCTAGTAAGACAATATTGACCCTGTTCATATCGTGGTCAAAGGTTTTTATCAATACTCTAAAAACCCTATAATTGTTAAATTAGCTTTATACTCTGATGCATGCATTATAATGACCTTTAAGTGAACACGTGTTTTATGTTCTATCGTGCTTCCATGTTTCTCTTTGCTCCTTCGTAATGTGCAATAAAATCTACCCCATTTCCTAGAAAAGCTCCATTACCAAATTAAGATTTGAAGTTAATGTTTGTATATTTCTGATCTAATTTAGTACGGTATATGAATCCCGGTATAATTAAGGATAGAATTTTAAATGCTGCCGAAAAACATTACTACGTCTAGCACACTATTCTGTCTATAGAGTGTAAGTGATAGGTAATGATTTTCAGCGCCATTTTTGATTGTGACGGAACAAGCTCGAGGCCCAGCGGACTAACCTCTGCCTATAACAGATGCATTTCGTCACAAGTCACGAATTTCACTGCGCCCGTCACTTTCAGACATAATTGTAAGTTTCATTTGCCTGTAATTTCACTGCTATCAAGGACCGTTGTAGAGACACACCGTTAGGTGCTTGGCGACAGATTTTCTACTTGAGGGTGGTCGCTAGCCAAACGGGCATTTGCAAAATGCCCTTTCACCATGCGGTGAAGCTTAAGCCCGATTCGAGGATTCGAATCATGGACCTAATGCACGGCAGTCCATAGCCAATGCCACTAAGCCATCACTGCTTCAAAATTAAATCACGATTCGTTTCTTTATTTAATCAATTGATATCTAACGTAAGGTTTTATTGATTCAGCTGACGGATATCTCTTTATTTGCCGGAAGCTTTAATTATACACGGAAAAGCTCAGTTTCGTTTCTGAGAATATTTAAAGATAGAAAAGAGAAAAAATTTCATTCCAATATCAGTAAATATATAATAAGTTATGAACACGACGGCTTGTTTCCTCAAGGGGTACCCAACGATTCAATTCAAATCAAAATTTCAATTGACATATTATGTAGTAAGAAACGCCAGAACATATAATTTTAAAGAAAGATTGTTCTCATAATAATACACTTACCTCCAAATTAATTATTTCATTTCACATTCACTATGATGTTGTAATTTTAATATTATCTGCACCCACGTAGACGATGACTAGGTAATAACCATGAGTATCCTCTCTGTTTATCTAAGATCTAAACTATATATTATATACCAAGTTTCATCAAAATTGGCGAAGCCGTTTTAGCGTGAACGCTAAGCCAACGCACACATATCCAAACTGACCCTTTATATGAGATTGTGATTGAATCAGCACCCACCTGATGTTAAGCGGTAACCTTTGATTATAACATATGCATTTTTATCACAACTGACGAAGTGTAAGCATCCATCATAAAACATGCAGTTGTTACTTCTCATCTGCCCGATAAGTCGGAATTAGTGCAGAAAGTTCGCGCCAAGAAGTCGGCCGGCCATAAAACCAAAGCCCAAACTGTTAACAATGATTTTTTATAATGTCCTTTAAACAATGTTTTTGAAAATATGTTCTTGTGTTGTCATAAGAGAGGATCTGTATCGACCCCATATGTACGAGAAAAAGAAGAGAGAAGCGTATTTCACCATTTTAATACTTTTACAGACTTTGATTTCACATTGACGTATGTCCAAATTTTCACTTTAAACGACTTAATTCAATTGCTAATGATTACCTACCGTCTTATCCCTTTAATGTTATAGGTCATTAACTCATGTCAATATACAGTCAAACACCTCGAATTACATCAGCCCCAATCAAACACACCCCTAATAAATCCCACCTTAATTGGCACGTTCGTTAACTTCACCAAACGTTTAACAGGAAACACTGATCGAAATATCGGCAACTCGTAATTTTATAGGCGAAAGAAAGCAGTGGTTTTTATTAAATATCAACTGTAATTGATACTTAAATAATGATAATTTAGTACCAAGGAGCTCTAAGCTAACTAATTATTATAATTTTTTATTTTATATTAAAGCGGTACACGTACTGCCTGGTGTGAAGTGTTACCTTTTTTTTTTTTTTTTTATGCCTGATAGGTTAGCCTTTGACCACTATCTCACCTGATGGTAAGTGATGATGTGGTCGAGGATGTTGTTCAGGCTAACCTAGAGTTACTGGCTCTCAAGGACAGCTGCTGGAACACACCGTTAGGTGCTTGGCGACAGATTTTCAACTTGAGGGTGGTAGCTAGCCAGGCGGACATTCGCAAAGTGTCCTACCACCATGCTGTAACGACTGCTATCCTAAGACAACATACCTCTGCCTATAACAAATTCATTTTGTCACAAGTGCCCACACTGCACAACACTCTGAGACATACTGATGTAAAGTCTCATGCCCCATAAATTTATAATTACTTATTGGCTCTCAAGGACTGCTGCTGAAATACAATGTTAGGTATACTAACGACGTATATGCATTTCAAAGGCGAGGTGGCGTCAGTAAGCAGTTGGCCATAATGAGAAGTTTGTACAACGAGTGCATCAAACAAGCCATATTAGCCGAGGCGTAGGCGAGGTCTGATGTATAATTGGAAGCTCAAATCTGTTTTATGAACGAGTTAAGCACTCTGTTTTTCACTTTCATTGCGAGGATGTTATACAATGACATTTTACTGTTCTATATTGTATTTACATTTTTTGTCCAACTTTATGTCACTTCAAAAGTTTATGGTGCGCCTGATGTATGTATAGGTGTTATTAAAGACCCAGGAGAATTTCCTATATAATATATATTACATGACAAACAATGTATGCACTTGTGCTCTAAAATGCAGACTATGTACTAGAGTATAAAAAACCGTTTGTCTGCTCACACCGGGCGTAAAAAATAACTTTATGAACATGAGAAGTGAAAATAAGGTGTGTTATCTTTTGTGTTGTTAGTTGATAGCTAGAATCAAGATAACACGCTCACTCGTAAACTATAGCCAGCAATAGTGTATGAGTGAGAGGTTTAGCGGCACCATTTTCGTTTCCTCTCTTTATTAAACCGAGATATACTATATAATAGATATAATATATAATAATATATATATAATAATAATAATATATATATATATTGCATTGGTCGTGGTGACGACCGATTGGTCGATACGTCGAGGTAAATTTTTAAACATATTACATGTTTTATCGAGATGATGTTACCGTTATATACCTAGGTTTTATAATATTGGTGCGGTAGTCAAAAACATATTTCTGCATGAGAATATCTTTAAACAAGTATAAATTAATTAAAAAAGTTTATAACCCGACTGCAAATTATTTATTTTCGTTAAACGTTTTATCGCTCCAATGAAAATAAAACTGTTAGCTATATATATATATTTATGAAATTGTTTTTAAAGACCTTCGTTTGATACCCAATTTGATGGGTTTGGAAGGAAAAACAAATCTTTTTCTCATTTAAAAATATAATAAATCCATCGGTTTGTTTTTTATTTTTTTATATAGGTATCTAGTGTTACTTGCGCTATTAAGACAAATATAACGATGTCACATAGATTAAAATCGGTTAAGCCGTTCAGAAAGTAAAGTAAAATAAAAAAACTCATTAAACATACGTACATAGGTACATGAACCCTGAAAACATAACCTTCCTTTTTTGGGCAGCCGTGTAATGAAGAAGCTACAAAAGTGAAACTGCTGGAGTGTCTTTTGAACTTGGACCTTAGAACTCCAATCAGCACTAAACCAAATAAAACCGCAAGCTGGATCGAAATCCGATTCCCGACGCCGATTAATGATCTCTGTACTACCGCAAGCTGCAAACTAGCTAATGAATTGATTTTATGCTGAGTTTCCGATGAGGTACGATGGTATTGTTGGTATAGATATAGCAAATAACGAGTCAAGTTGTTATAAGACTTGGTATTGGTAACCAGATCTATCTATAAACCAGGTTTATTGGTAACCAGAGTCGCCTTATTACGAACTACCAGATATAGTTCCGTAGATCCCTGACTGGTTCTGAAAATGTCTTTATCAATAAACCTAATAAAACCGAGGATCAAACTTAGAACCTCGTAGAGAAAGCGCTGATAGCGGAACTTACCTAGTCATCTCAGTCATTGATGGTGAAGCAGTGATGGCTCAGTGGCTTTGGCTATGGACTGCCGCGCAGCAGGTCCATGTTTCGAATCCCGCCGCGGGCTTGAGCTTCACCGCATGGTGGAAGGGCATTTTTGCGAATGCCCGCCTGGCTAGCGACCACCCTCAACTTGAAAATCTGTCGCCAAGCACCTAACGGTGTGTTCCGGCAGCTGTCCTTGAGAGCCAGTAACTCTAGGTTAAGCCTGTTAACACCTTCGACCACATCATCACTTACCATCACGTGAGATTGTGGTCAAAGGCTTACCTATCAGCAATAAAAAAAAATAAAAAAAATACTGGGATGTTAAACCGCTAGTGTCATTTACGTTTAAGAGCTTTCTTGTTTTAGAGGACATGTTGAGCAGTCGGACTCGGTCGTTTTCTTAGGAAGGCAGTCGTTATCGTAGGGTGAACGGCATTCTGCCTGTCCAGTTATTTGGTATTTACCAACCTCAAGTAGAAAACGTGTAGCATCGTTAGGTGCACAGATTTTATACGTAAGTTTAACTTGACTGAGGAAGCAGTCCTTGGGAGCCAATTCTCATTCTTGGTTAAGTCTGTTTACTACCTTCGACCCCCTCATCACTTTATATAAAATGTCATTGTGGTCAAAGGCTAATCATTAGCAGAAAAAAAACCTCAAGATTCTAAGCGTCAATTAACGCAGTTCGACCAAAAACGCCGTAATCCAACCCATTCTCTCTCAGAAGTATCTGAATTACTGTTCGTTAGACTAATTGGTTTCCTTTTTATTAACTATGTTGGATGTATCTATTGTTATTTAAATATTTCACTACAAAACACGTAGTTGACACATACCATAATATGAAGGAAACGTTAACATAAAAACTTTATGAATCGTTCTATGTAGTCTACTTGTTGTCGTACAAATACTTCATCTAAATTGAGAACTATTCATAGTATGCACTAGAAACGCTGGACTCCAAGACTATTTACCAAACTTGATAGCTGTTAAAGCAGTAAAGTCAAACCCTAAATTGCTTTCAGTTTGTGCTTAGCCTGACACGTTTAGGTCATCTAAGTTTGTGTTGTCTAAGTGAAGTATAGGACAAACTTCAATTAGTGCTGGAACTTTTATACAGTACTCAACTCGTTTTGAAACTTTGGACATGAAAGTTTTCAAACGTTATCCATTAAATAAAATACTTCATTATATAAACAGGATCCTTATAACAAGTAGTTGCGAAAGGTTTCTCGGTTTTTGCTTTTAGTTTCATATTCTCGCGACTTGATAACCTTTCGGTCTTGCTTGTCTTATCTCCTAAAATAATAGGTTTAGGAATAGTATCCAATCAAAAACTTAGCAGCCATAAAGGATTAATCCTGGCCGTTTAATGTTTTTACCAAATGTTTAAACAAGCAACAAGATGAGCAAGAATATGTTATTGTGGCAATCATTGTACTCTCTGAAATTTTGTATCCAAGACAGTGTACAAAGACTAATATGTTTAGGCTTAAAGGGTACTGAAGAATGAACAAGTGAAATAAATAGGCGAATACTTAAGAATTAATGATTGAGGGTGACCGGCGCAGTTCAGTGTCTCGTAGAACACTTATGTTAAATTCTATAGGTGATGACGAGTAACTCGTCAGTCATATATCATATAAATACGGTAGAGGGTACAGAAAAGACAGGCAAAGAAAAATACGTAATTACTAAGTTATTAAATTGTAAATTAAAATAATTTTCAACACCCTTGCTCGTAAAGTGAGCTTTATTATATCGTTCTTAGGGCCATCAAACAAACTATAACACCCTCATTCTTCATAATATTATACATCATCATCATCATCATCACCCGGAAGACGTCCACTGCTGAAAAAAAAGCCTCCCCCATAGATCGCCACAAAGAACGGCTATTAGCCACTTGTAGCCATTGGCTACCCGCGACTTTCACAATATCGTCAGTCCACCTAGTAGGGGGCCTACCAACTCTACGTCTTCCGGTGTAGTGTGTATATAATATACACTAGTGCGTAATAGACTTATCCCTACAAAGTTAAGTTAGTACCTGACTGCAAATTATATCCGAGTAAACAGAGAATTTTCAATTTAAACAGGTAAAACAGATTTGAAACAACAAAGAGTTTTATATGTATTCAACCACCATATATTTACCGCGCGCAAAAAAAAAACCGCACTATTTTCCACAATTTTCGTATGTTGTTTGTATCGCATTTGTGCAATATATTTTTTGTTCCTCGCAAGGGTGTTGAAAAAGTGCGTATGAAACTCGTGAGCAACTTGCTCCTTATACACTCGGCTGATTTACGCCCTCGCCTACGGCTCGCACTGCAACCCACAGCCTCGTGTATATGAGCAACTTGTATCATAATATACTATATTGCAACTTCGTCTATACCATTTATATTATATTTCCCAAAATGTAATTAAAAGTATGAATATTGATTAATCTATTTTGGAACTATAATGCCACAAGACAAGTCCGCACGCACCAACAAATATACAGAACAATGGGTTATAATGACAACCCTTTTCTGGCATTGGGGGTAAAAAATAAGCTATCAAGATAATAGTATTTAAATTTAGAGAATATTAAACCCTAATAACTTATCTCTTCAAAAGTAAATTAGCATCTCAGACAACGTTACGAGCGATTGAAGTCATTACTAACAGCTCTTGCCAACTTTTGGGCCTGAAGTTAAGCTAACTTGACGTAAGTTCTGCTAGTTGTAAAGTGCTTACATCGATTGCTACTAATGTGTTTTAAAACTGTTATTCTAATATATCTAGTTTCACGTTCTGCGGAAATGTATATATGGAATTATTATGACTCCAAATGTTGTTCACATTGCCTATAGTTATTTCTTTAATGTGGTATATTTATCAAATCGTATATTAGTGGTACCTATGTACTGGTTTTTGTTGTTGTTTTTTACAAGATGACATGATCGCTCAGTGACAAAGTTTATAAAACAATAAACTACTTGGTTGTACTTGTACCACAGAAAAGAGAATAGTATTTTATATATCTATGGGTTGTATATTGGCTACTGACGAAACTTCAAAAATTTAACGATGGCTAGATATAAATATTATATTATCAATTAATAAAAACTTCTAGCTTCTAACTATATATACAAAACAATAGTTGGAATTGACATAAATATATATAGCTCCGAATTTTATACATTGAAACAAAAAATTTAAAATAATAAATGATTTAGATTGTCAACTATGCCGCGATATATATGTATCGGTGAAAATCATATAGATTAAAACTAGCTCAATTTAATATTATTCATACAAATACAAAACTGTTATATTATAGGTAAGGAAATACCAATCAAGATACGGGTGTTCATATACCCAGTTTGGTAGGTACAGCCTCAAATTTGAACAGTTATTTGGTATAAATAATTACGATTTTGAACTATATTTTTAATGCCTTGTCCATTATTAAACTGTCAGGAACTATCTGAAATGTTAGAACAATGTAGTCACATTGTTACGGGGTCCTGGTGGGATTGTTCGAAAAAGCGCTTTTTTCGGTCAAACAAAGTCTAGTAGTGTGGTTTATAGTCGCACCTTCCGATAGGACGGCCGGTTGCTTGAGATATCCAGCACGTTAAGCCGCGGAACAAGGGTTTTAAAGCCGATCGAGAGTAATTATGTGTGCTCCAAAAATATTTGTAAATATGATTATTATTATTCTTTTCTGCTTACATTCTGTTGAATATTTACTTTGAAAATATATCTTAGTTTTATGTTAATTGTAGCAGTTGGCATCTTAAAATATTCTACAACTTCGTGGCCAAATAAACCCAGCCAAATAAATCTACACTCCAAAGTTCAACTTGTCACTCTGACACAAAATGAATATTGAGTAGGCAAATAACTCACCAAAAACGTTTCTTCGTCGTCTCTATCAATCACTGTTCGGCAAAACACGAAGAAGTGCTTTTTTGTTTCTCTCCCATTCTTCCGTTCTGATCCATCTTGAAATATAGATTGATGATTTCCCTCACATTTCTTGGAGATGGGACTCTGTTTTTTGTTAATCGATCTTTAATTGCTTTTGGGATATGGACCCCTAATTTTTTGTCTTGGAGCCGTAACAAAGAAGGCTTTGTTTGTCGTAAAGATGAATATATTTCAGGCATTCGGGAGGATTTATTGGAAATGACAGGCCTATGTATTCTAAAGTGATGTCCTTAATTCATGAAAGAATTTTAACCGACTTTCATAAAGAAGGAGTTTTTTATGTTTGTTAACTCAAACTCTTGACTGGATGAACCGATTTTGAAAATCTTTTTTTGTTTCATAGCTGATGCTTGGCGTTTGGTCCCATTTTAAATTCCATCAAAATCGGTCAAGCCGTATTTGAGTTACATTAAAATAACTGAAAAATATTTACCTATCTTGATGATATAGTCGTTAACAATGAATGATAATCGATCCCGTAAGTAGCAAAGGTCACTAAAAAGTGTAAAAATTTTTTTTTTACCAACCATGATAGTACCTACCATGATAGTTCAAAAGTACATATTATCACGATATTGTGCGCATGGTACCGACTTCAACAAGTTATTTTACACTTTTAGGTGTTGAAATTGGTTCCATTTTAAGGTTAAAAAGTTTTTTTTGGGATTTAATTTCAATGCACTACGATTAATCTTGTTTCACTTGTAATTATTTGACGGTGTTTTGGAAATTGTTGAATTTATAGAATTAAATGATAATGTTGATAAACTAAATCACTTTTATGACAGAGAGACTTTGGGTTACTTTGATTTTAGTGATAATACTAGGCACACTCATGATTGCTGTAATTTTTTATTCACCTCTAACGCCCTTTTCTTTTCAGTTATATATTGCACCGCAACGCATCTTTAGGCCCTCGCTTTGAGTAGACAACTCTTGGGAGTTTTCTGTCAAAAAATCAGTAGGGGGAGCCCTCACATCTCCACATCATTTGGGCAGCAGCACCTTTTAAAGAACTGACACCTTAATTTGTGATCTCAAATGTGGCTTGGAGATAATGGGAACCCCTCCCCTTTAATAGGGGCAAGCATTCGTTAAAAGGTCTACGTGACTGCTGTTCAATATTAAGCCAGTAACATTTTATTTTATCGTAGGTATGCCATTATTTATAAAATATACAACACTACAGCTACTACAATAAAAGCATTTAGACAACCTATAAGTTATAGCAGACTCACAAGCAGTCCAAATGCTCCAGACCACTAACAGTTGGCAGCCCAGCATGCTGGCAACTGGTAATGATGTATACATATATATATATATATATATTGGCCCACAGATTCTGCCCCGTTCTTCTCGCAGTGGCTCTATAATTTTTGTTTGCTGAACGTGGCAGTACAATGTACCTAGTATATTTAAATATTAAAATTTGTAATTGACCTTCATAAGAGCGATGTAGACGCCTAAATTGAATAAATGATTTTGACTTTTTGATTTTGAAGCAATGATAGCTCAGTGGCTTTGGCTATGGACTGCCACGCAGCAGGTCCATGGTTCGAATCCTGCCGCGGGCTTGAGCTTCACTGCATGGTGGAAGGGCATTTTTGCGAATGCCCGCCTGGCTAGCTACCACCCTCAAGTATAAAATCTATCGCCAAGCACCTAACGGTGTGTTCCGGCAGCTGTCCTTGAGTGCCAATTATTCTAGGTTAAGACTGTTAACACCTTCGACCACATCATCACCTACCATCAGGTGAGACAGTGGTCAAAGGCTTACCTATCAGCAATAAAAGAATACTGACTATACAGTAGTAATTTTATTTGGTATATATTTTATTGCTAATGCCTGCCAAACTAATACCTCTTCTGTGTTAAATCTGAAAACTACTCGTAGCTGGCAATAACCACAAACTTACAGTTTCCAGAACTTTCCAAAGACGCTGATTAACAAGGCTTTACTACGTGAAAGCAATTAATTATCGCAAAGTCATTTGTGCGGCTTCGGTAATACCTAGTTGCAATGAATTTAATTAAGGTTCAAATGTGTTTTGAAGATTGGTTTAGCATTATTTAGGCAAGTTCAATGTTTAATATATTTTTTATTGCATCAGTTTGATGAATGCTTAAGCGGACAGTGGGAACAAAATTAAAGTTAGGAGTTTTCGCTGTTCTCATTAGTCCATCTTCACGCTATTGATAGATTTGGTTAGTTACGTAAAAAATTTTTTTGTGTTTTTTTTTTCCGGTGGTTAGCGGTTACGTAAAATATTCTAAAGAATGATGAAGTTATAATCGGTAATATTTATAATATAAGTAGTAATGAAAATTAGGTTGACTCGGGTGGTAAATATTTTTCATCTCACAAGCTCGGAAAGGTGTTTTTTATCATTTAAAAATCTGAAATATGGTGGAAAAGTGATTTTTATCCGCTAGCGTCGAAAAGGTTTTTTAAAATACGACCTGTAAAAGTTGTAGAAAAAATTATTTATTTTATATATTACTTATTTGAGTAATTTAACTTTTAAGTTTTATTACAAATTAATGTGTATTTAGTACACTATGTTTCTCTTAAGTGCAATCTGTTTTTCTTGCACTTACGAGAAGCATTTTCTTCGCGCAAGTGAGGTGAATTGTGTGTTGCGCTCGGCAGCTAAGTTATTTTGCGTCGCGTACCTTTAAAACCTTTGCTACGCTCAGGATTCTATATGTGGACCACTCGCTTCACTCATGCTTTAGTCCTAAAATCTTTCTTTCCTAAATCAATAAAAAAACAATTTTGCAATCTTGCATAACAAATAAATATTATTATCAGGCGGCGCAGGGTATATAATTCTTTGTTTCATTCTCAATTCAAAATGATATCCTCAAGGAACAAAATATTAGTTTGGCCTCTACTTTACCTACCTGATATATATAATACCTACTACTAATATATTTATTCCTCAGCCCCCAGTAACACAAGAAACCTTTTCATTCTATAAAAAATAATAGGTATTTAATTAAATCTGTATTGTGTACAATTATTGAGAATTATTGGGTTTGGTTTAATGGTGCTTTGGCAGTAGGTATACCTGTTACTTTCATAATGTATCAATAAAGTGTTATCTATCAATTTGTATGTGAATGTCGCGCGATAAATCTTACGTAGTAGGTATGTTTTTCTATCAACCATAAAATAATCTATAATGACTGGATAACATTGTCTTTTTGTCCTCCACGCCTTAGTGTACTTGAGTACATTTTTGGGGAAATCATCGTAAAATATTTTCTTTTAGAGCCCATGTCCAACACAGCATTACTTTCGAAAGTTAAACAACCTTTGTATAACTTCCATCAAAACTTGAATAAAACTACGGATTCTTATATCAATAACCTTAAATATATTGAAGACGCGCCGGTATGGAACACAGATTTCTCTCATAAAACTTGGGTTATTGTAGTTTTATGGCAACCCCGCGTATAAAAGTTCTTCGCTCAGACATGGCAAGTGCGCTGCAGTTGGCAAGCGACCCAGACAGATAAAGAAAGGGTTTAATTTCAATTCACGTCCTCCATCTAGTTATGACTTTATCATGTGTTAGTCAGAGCGTGGCTTAGGTACAACTACTAATACTTTGTGTGTGAAACTACTAATACTTTTATTATAAAAGAATAATTTATTACAAAAGTAAAAAGTCCGATTGAAAATTATTTAATTTCGTTAAGTGTTTTATCGTTGCATTGAAACGAAAACTGCAAGTTATATATATACATATTTATGAAATTGCTTTTAAGGGCCTTTCATTTTGATACCCTACTCGATGGATTTGAAAGAAAAATATTTTTTTCACAATATGACGTATAAAATCCACCAGTTTATATTTTTTTTATGTGCCTAATGTTACTTGGGTTATCAAGACGTATTTAATGAAATATCATACATTAAAATCGGCTAAGCCATTTAGAAGTTATGGTGGAATAAAGAAATTCACAAACATACATGAACATAACACTCCTTTTTTGGGCAGTCGTGTAAAAAGGAACGAAACTTTAAGTAGTACAGGGAAGGGAGGTCCTTTTTATTCTGTGGTACAGGTAGGTAAATTTAAGGAATTCCTGAAAATAGTTATCATAGATATGATGATAAATACTCCATTTCTACTTTCTCAATTAAATATACTGACTCATTACAAAAAAGTTAAATATCGTTTATCGAGTTGTTACCGCCTCTTCTGGATGGGAATACGTAAATGCATTTTTCACGAGCATAATAACACCGGCAAAGTTCGAGTTGGACTTCCACACTGAAGGTTCCGTACAAACTTTGCAAAAATACTGCGTATGGTTCCCTGAACAACCTCTAAATATTTAAAATAACTTCTTAAAAGAGAGTTACTGTTCACATGGAGATAAAAATGCGTGATTATTATACGTTTATTAACTTAATTTTATCGATACGAGATATTAAAAGAGACGTTATGATTTGTAAATGTACCTACTACGAATTATTAGACGATTAATTTCGCTTGTGTACTCTTAGCGACTTTCGGAGTGTGTGTGGGACCAGCTTTATTAAAGGGACAGATAAGGGAACAATAGAAAACAAATGAGCCGTAAGTTATTCAACGTTGCAGGGTTAAGGCTTGGTAAAAAAAGGGAGCAACCTTTATCTCAACTTATATGGACAATTTCTAACAAACGTATGTGAACTGAAGCGCGAACGTTACGGCTTTGAATGGAAGGCTGAAAATGAAACGCTTAGCTTTGTAATAGAAGCCTTTGTAAGATTCAGTTTAATTATTCTATTCACAAATTATACATATTCATACAGAGCTATAAATGAATTTATTTTGTACAGTATAAACATAATTTTGTATGATGACCATTTCAAAATATTAAAAAAACTTTCTAGGTATCTCAATAAAACATTAAATACTCTGTTCAATGTTTTTTTGGTTAAAACTTATAGACGTAGATATTCCATTTATCCGAACAAAGCAATTTGCTTCTTCGTTCATTATATGAACCGCCAGGGAATGGAATACCCTGCCTGAGTCTGTGTTTCCGGTTAAGTACAATATGTGGATCTTCAAAACGCGAGTGAACAGATATCTTCTGGGTAATCGCGCTCCATCGCCGACCGCATCATCACTTAACATCAGGTGAGATATTGATCAAGTGCTACCTAGTTTGCTATAAAATAAAAAAAAACCTATCACACACCACGAAAATAATGTTTAAACTATTCGAAGCCGAAAAATAATATCCAAACAAGATTTATGTCATGCTCATTTCCCCAAACAGCTTAACTCCAATTTCACAAAAAAGCTTCTGCTGATACAGAGCAAAGCCTTAGGCTTTGCTTGCTTTTCAACTTTATTTTGTGTTGAATATTTTATATGGTAGGACCGAAAAATTTACATACAAGGAAATATTTCATTGTATAAACATTTCACGTAACTTTTTTTATGTAGATCTAATAATTTTTTTTTAAGTCTAATAGAATTACTCTATTAATAATTATTTTTTAAGTCTAATAGAGTTACTCTATTAGACTTAAAAAATAATTATTGTTTAAACTCATGCTGAAAAGTATTAAGTTTAGTCAATAAAATATTTGCCTGTTTAACTTTTTTTATCTTGGTTTAAAATGACAAACATATATTACACAGACTTATGAAAATGTATGTACATATAAACCGATTTTTGAAATTGTATTATTGTGGGGTAGAATAACAATTATATCTTCACGTTTATCCAAATTGGTACATTTCATATAGTTTGAAATTCGATTAACGTAAAAAATATTCTCCGAGGTACCTATACAGGGCGACCCACGGCGATGCCACATGGAGGGAAAGTACCTTAAATATTGTAGATGGAGCATTTTACGGAAAGAAGACATATTTGAATTTAAAAAAACAATTTAAACTGCATTCATACATATTTAAATAAATACATGATTGAACCGGGAATCGAACCGGTTACACGAGAAAAAAATCACTCTGTAGTTTTATCATACCCATCAAAAGATTTCATCATAAGGACTATTTTTTGCTAGCCAGGCGAGCATTCGAATTGCCCTTCTACCATGCGCTGAAGAAGCCCAAGCCCGCGGCGGGATTTGAACCATGGACCTGCTGCGCGGCAGTCCATAGCCATCACTGCTTCAAGTATATAGCTTCAATATTCAATATAAACAATTAAAACAATATTTAATAAAAACCTTTCTCTAACCCTGAATAGAAAGAAATAATAACTTATATAGGTCAGACTAAAAATAGTAAGGTCAGAGCGTTTGAACCAGCAATATGCCGTCTTCTACGAGTTATTTCTTTTGCTTTAGTTTATATTAAGTTTTACATGAATTGCTATTGTGTCAAATTTTCTCAAAATTCGTTCACCGTCTGGCAGTTAGTGCCAACAAACACACGGTTTTACTTTCACATTTATAATATTAGTGTGATGAGTTGATCATGCATGAGTTGCATTTTCGTGATTATTTATTAAATTTACTGTATACAAATTTTCAATAATTAACAATAAAAGTCACACATAGCTTGCAACTACGTCAACATTAAATCTGGGCCTATATAATGTTATAAATAGCAGTATTTTAGTTTGTTTCGTTAACTCTAGCACCTCACCAACAAAGCAAAAACAAATATATTATACTTACAGACAGAAACTTACAATAACTTTTATCATAAGATGAAACACGGCTTAAGCTTGGAGGAGTTGGACAAATAAGTCAAAGTAAAACTTGTTATCGGAGTGACCATTCACTGCTCGCTGTAAGTCTGTAATACTGTCGCACTGAAATGGAGAATTTTATTTCTTGTCTTGAGATTTACAACGGCTCACTTTACTTCAGATTGCCGATAAAAGGGAAATTTATAAGAGGTATTCTTTAGCTGAGGCTGGGAATATAAAATACATAATGTTAGTCTTTGAGTTAGTAAAAGTTGTAGGCATATGGGCGAAAAACGCGGAGTGAACGCTGAACAAATCGTTTATACCTATGTATAAATTGAGTTAAAATTTACTTTTATATGTTAGTAAGGCCTTCCATAATGCAATTGTGATCCTACTCGTATTTAAAATACGAAGAAGAGATTCAAAGATTTAAAATTAGTACCAAGAAAATAATTTAGAACTGAAATTATTTTCTTGTAAGTATAGGTACTTACTCGTACCTAAGTACAAATCTATTTAGGATCTGTCTCTATTACATCATCCTGCTCCTTGCGTCGTTTCCCCAACGCTGGAGGTCGTGATCACATCATGGTTTCAACACTTTCTTCTTTATGATTTTCCTCCACTTGCTCCTACTTCAGCAACATGCTCGGCTTCTTAGGCTTTCATGTTCAGCGTAGTTTGGATTTAGTCCGCCCAGCGCATAGGGCTACCTCTGCGTCGCTTACCCTTGACTTTCCTGTGACAATCTCTTTAAAGAGATACACATTTTATTACCATTGAATCCCATATTCGTTGTTGGCAGTATTTATGAATTGTTTTCAGAAATACGTATCAATAATACTTAAAATGATCTATTCTACCAACTAAGTATTTTTTTGTAATGTCGCATACTTCGCCAATTACATTACAGCAGACCCCTTCTATAGGGGTGGATAGTACGGTTTCGAATCCCACACATGACTGTAATTATTTTTCTCGGTGTAATTTTGTAACTGGTATTTTTTATGTTCCTAACGAACAACAGTTAATTGCGAGTAACTATTTGTCTTAGTCGAAGTATCGATAAAAAACAATTCTTATATTAACAAAATATTGAATCGCATATTGTCAATCTGATGCTTATACAACATATAATATTATAGGTTGCTTTTAGTGTACTAATAACAGAAATACATTTGTATGAAATATAAACGAAATTCAATAAACAATAATAGCAATAAAACTGGCATATCAGCCGCGACCAAGACTCGTCGAGCTCCATATTTACGATATTGGCTCTCGAAAAAGGATCCATATTACTTACAAATACAGGATTTAGAAATATTTTATATGATTAGTATGTTTTATATATAAAATGTTTTTTTTGGAATAAGACTGTGTAATCAAATAAGTGTAGACATAAACTCGACAAAAAAAACGAAAACTTCTATTTCAGCCAAAACTAGCGTTATGTTTTTGTACCATATTGCAAGGGGCGATATATAAAGATAATATTTACTATCTTTTTCATATTACGTGATAATTTCTTGTGAAAATTCCTTGACTATGTATACCATAGAGATATAAAATACTGTTATGTATACGATTTTATTTTTTTCTTAACCATATTTATGAGTAACAAGATTTTAATTTAATGGATCGATTTGTTTATATTTTTAATTTTAACCCAACTTAGGTACGTGCACAGAAAAAAGGTTATTTCAAATATCGAGGTGTTGTTTTTATATTCACTACAAATGATGAAATAAAATAATTGACATGCGTTTGATAGGGATGACGCATGTGATAGCATAGGTAAATATTGTGTCGTTAGATTTACGTTTTAGGCAATGTCCTTTGTTTTAATTTTAATATGTTGAATAAAATAGGACTTACAAGGAACTATTAATAAGTATTTGTATCATGTTGAACCATTGTACATTTATTTAAGGTTTAAAATAAGGGTACTTGATTTGACGTTAGTCATATTAAATATATTATATTTGTTCAATACATATAATTGTATACAATCAATAATAAGATTAATGTAATAATACCTATGATAAAAATAGTTATTTATAAGCACATTCTAATCAAATAATTTAATAGTAAACCAAAATTGTAATTATTTAAAAGTATTGATATTGACTGCCGAAGTTTTTATTTGAAAGGGGCTCTGCTCAGCAAGTCAGTCGTCTTTAAGCAAGCTCAGAGTGAACAACTCAGATCTCACAGTGGTGTCTAAATACATTTTCAAAGTAGTCTTTAACGACGAAGTGCTGCCCGATCAAGATTGTGTGAAAGTTAAGTAATTTATTATTCTCTTTTATGATATTACTGGACTAACCTTGTTTATATGTAATGGTTCTTAAAATGGCTTGTTAAAAGGGTTTTGACAGTTGTTATAAATTATATTGAATTATAATTATAATAATGTTAATTAATAGTTGATGAACCAGTAAAAGTGTAAATAATTCAGAGCGTACATTAAAACTTTTTAAAAGAAGACAAGACCTGCAAAAAATTTCAAATAAAACTAGAGCAATAAGAAATGAAATCTCGGCGCTTTACAAGCTTATCAACCAATACATAAAACAAGACTATGCCAGCTACAGATATAATACTATTGAAAAACACCTACGCCAAACAGGAAGCACCAAAAAGACATACAAAGAGCTGAAAGCAAGTAAAACTTGGATAGAAGAGCTAAAACAAGGTGAAATAACTAAAAACAAACGCTGTGACATCATCAGCATAGCGACAGAGTTCTACAGAGATCTCTACAGCACAAAAGAGCCAGAAGACACCAGTCACGAGAACCAAAATATAACAGCAGCGATGGAAGCATACTAAAAACACCCCAAATTGAACAAGGTGGCGTCATTGAAGCATTGAACAAACTGAAACTAGATAAAAGCCCGGGCTCTGACAACCTAACAAATGAGACTCTAAAGATGGCAGCAGCAATACTAGCTACACCTTTTACGAATTTGTTCAACTCTATCCTCAAATCTGGAGAAATACCTACTCAATGGTCTGAATCTAACATAATTCTGTTATATAAAAAAGGTGACCCGAATGATATTGGGAACTACAGACCTATAAGTCTGCTGCCGACTGTTACACATTATTTTTAAAGCTTGTATACCGAATATGTAAGTTGTGTTTTAAAAATAGGGATATTTTGTATAAAACATTAATAGGAGATATAGGTACAGTTTACAAAAGATGGCTTCCGTTACTAAGAAGCAACGGAATACGGAAATCTGTTGGTACAAAATTTTGGGGATAACTGAATTGGAACTCATGGCCTGTGGTTTGGCTCAATTTAACTTCAGGTAGACTATTCCGAAAAAGGTTAAACTACATATGAATTAAATTTTGAAGGCCATCACAGCACGAGCAAACATAGCTTAGTAGATATGATGTAGGTAATCATTATCATCATTACATCAACCGGAACATCCATTGTCAAACGAGGTCTCCTACATTGGAGGTTTGCCATAATCCCCAAGCTTGGCAAGCGTCTTGGGGATCACAGTAGAGTTGTCAGTATTTCAGAATGCGCTGCTTCCCATCGTATATTTCCCTTGGTCGCCTCTTACGACATCCACGAGAAGAAAGGGGGAGGTAATATTCAAACCCTGCACTCCACGTGGCTATGATGTACTAATACAAAGATATACTGATACGGAACATACACGAGCATTCAATTTAACACTGATGTTTATTATTGCCATTATCAATTGATAAGTTACAAACACGATATTTATTCTAGGTACAGTCGCCTGCAATAATAAGTATATAGATTGTAATTTTCTAAGTTGTAACAAAGACTTATGTTTCTCACTATGTACACAGTGACATCAAAGTGTATACTTGTTATTGCAGGCGACTGTAGATGGTCAGCTATAAAAATTAAAACTTATTGTAAGAATGAAGTGTTTGTCACGTTGTCATTTATGCATTAACGCTTGCTTTATTAATAAGATTACAACGAATAGAACAAAATATTTTTCAACAGGTACGTAATTGCCATCAAAATTTAACAAAACAAGAGAGAGCTATTGATTAAAATTTTCTTTTCGTTGTAATTTTACAGATAAATTAAACCGTTTATTTTATCTAATATTCCATTGTACATTATTTCGCAATTGTATGTTGCGTTCGGCATCAAAAGTAGATATTTTATGTCTCGTAGCTTTGAAACCTTCGCAGAAAGGATATTTGAATCGGTCTTGGATTACGTTGCTTCCTCAGGTTTCAATAAAAATACTTGCACCAAATAACAACTGCAGACTTGCATATCAAATAACTATTTTTGTCTCTGGTCATGGGTAGGTACAGTTTTATCTCGCCATCACAGTGGTACAGTTTTATGCTGTCGTGTGTATTTTATATTAATACCTGTTGGTATACTTTATTTGTCTTCTCAGCGCCAACGTCATGGTATGTAAGCAACTAGCGATATTCATGCTGACTAACAGTTGTACTATAGCCGGTAATAATTACCGACGCCTCAGGCCGAAAACTATGGATGACCCGTGATATTTTCTGACGTACAATCTAATTTTTGACAACTGAGAAATTTAGCGAGGGATAGTACCTTTATTACATTTTTTAGTAGACAGTTAGAAAAGTTATATTAGTAAGTAATTAATTGAGTTGTTTCTTATTTATTATTATGAAAGCAATTTATTTATTGTCAATAATAAATTGTCCTTTTACACTACCAGATAATAAATTAACTCTTATAATCGTGACACCTAGCGGATTGTCTGTGAATTTCCACTGCCTCAGTATACGCCGCTGGTAGCTAAGTTGTTTGTTTTATTGATTAACTAAGTTGTTTGTGTTATTCCAGGGTGTTATCTACCTTCATACCAAATTTCATCCAAATAGATTCAGCCGTTTGAGCGTGAAGAAGTAACAAACATATAAACACACTCACAAACTTTCGCATTTATAATATTAGTACGAAGTTGGATAGTAGGATAAGGATTGAGCAAGTGGCGCCGCTAGCGGTAAGATGTTAAATTAAAGCTTTTTATAATATTTTAGTAATTAATTGCACCCAAGACTTTTTGCAGGGTAACCTATAATTTTCATATTATTTTTGTAATAAAGCTGCTCCGTGGATTACAAGTAAATACTTTTTTTGTGGTGTGGTATATTGATATCAAAATAATGTGACTTATTCTGATCAACTAACATAAGTATTCAACTGTGTACTTATGTATAATTTTAATTTACACTTTTAAGTAAATTGTGCTACTAATAAAATAAAAAATACTTACAGTTTTGCCTACATTATTGTGTTTATAAAACTCGAAAAAGCGACCAAGTACCTGAAAAGTATACCAGCAGAGTGTTCGATTCAAGTAAAAATAAACATGCACACATTATATTTGAAAGCTGTGTAAACTCCACAACGATAACGAATTTTCACATCATCTTTCGCTAAACTGTGAACAATTATTTTAATTATTATCTTCAACAAATCCGTGTTTAAAATTTAAATGCGGACAATCGCCTCTATGCTATCTCATATTTCGGACAATGCAAATCGGACAAAAAGTCATGGCTGCCAGCTGCAAACTTTAATTTATATAGGTTTTGTTTTATTTTACGTTACGTGCTCCTAAGTGATCTGCATCGCCTCTTAACGCGACAAGAGATATAAAAACATGAAAATCTGACGAGTACTGGCCCGTTTATCATATAAAGGTTGAGATAAAAACCTCTTTCTGTTTATAGTTGGTAATACGCTAATAGACTTTAATATACATAATGCGTTTTACACGATAAAATTGAGACAGCAATATCTGGATTTTTAACTTTTTTCTCAACAAAAACGAAACGTTTGGAAGCATTAAAGTTATTAACCACAGTTTGTACCTAATTATAATATTATGTCTTGGATAATTTAGTTAAAACATTGATTATATATTCGTTATATGCTATTTATTACTCACCAACCGCTGATACCACCTACTTTTCATTTGTATTTTACATGGTTGCTGCAATAACTAAGTGCGTCATTTTGTTTATCATCAGTTTAACAGAGCGTGCGCAAGTTTGTATAAATATTTCATCAAATTACATAACTGCTTCCTGTGTGACAGTGGACAAGATAAATAACGGGTTAGTAGAAGCTATCCAAGCGCTGAAGGACAAAGCCCTTTAAGACCCCACGTGGCAACGAACCTATGAAACTCTCAGAAGAAACCACTAGGTTGATGGAAGGCCGGAATGAGATGAGACTACAATCTTCAGCTGATATGTTAAAGTACGGCAAGCTCAAATATATATTTTAAAGGCACTGCGACATGATTTATGCGCCTTCAATGCCAATCAAGCCTAACCAAGGTTCCAACGTGTTTGCAAAAAAATCGTTTGACAAATGACAAAACTGAAGAAATGGCATCAAAACGGGAGATTATGAGAGAACTTGAGAGGTTTAATGAGCTGCTATAAACACTTTGACATGAAAACCCGTTCTATGTGCAGCTGAGGACAAGAAAGACAAAATGACTCGACTCAATACCGAAGACATCCTGGATATTGGCCTATACGAAACAAGAATGATTCACAAACTACTTAAAAGCCTGGCCTATATGAAATTAGAATGGCTATATTGAGAGCCATAGCTGTTTGCAGCCTTTATGAATGTTTGCACTTTCTTTGCTTAGTAATATACTGTTTAGTGTGACTAGTGTCCAATACTGTTTAGCTGTTGTGTTTAATAGATAAGTATTCATTATCGATCTCGCCTCCAACGTTGGACAAGCTTTTAATTTAAAACAAACGAATAATCGCGTTTTGATTTTAAAACAAATATAAACTACAACAATACCACATCGATAATAGAAGAATACTGTAATATGTTAATGTATTTCGTTACATTTTTTACATTAACTATGTGTTCAAGTCGCGAAAGTCTTAAAGTTACTACTCCTATTTCATATATATTCTGACAAATTGATAGGTTCGAACTTTACTCCCCTTAGCCATTATTTTAAATCGAGATAAGATAGTTTAAAATGGAGTAGGTATTCCATACTATCAAACAAGCATCTATCTGCGTAAGCAGTTATTGCCCGACAAAGTGGTGGGTGCTGGACAAACTGATAGTGAAGGTGAAGAAAGGACGCGTGGAACCTAGCTACTCGCAAAAAAAGAACGTGTTATTAAACTCGGTCACTAAACATAGATACTACACTACTAATACACTAATCACTAAACAGTTGCTTTACAAACGTCTTTAGTACTAAGCACTAAACAGCTGCACTAAGCACGCACACTAATATTTCTTGATTTTGTGGTCGAGTACTAGTTTGTTTAAGGGTAGCATCTAGTACAGGGTCCATACCTACATACCAAATCAACAAAAATTTTATACGACTATTGTAACAAAAAAAGGGAGGTTCTGAATTCAATTAGGAAGTGGGTTTTTTTGTATATATATATTTATGCGGTGGAAAAGTTCATAAATGGAAGTACTCTTCCATTACTGGAATGGTGAACATTTATGAACATTTGTGAATGGAAGAATACTTCCTATGAACTGAAATTATGAACATTTATGAATGGAAGAGTACTCCCATTTATGAACTTTTAAAGTTTTTTTTTTGTTGGGTTGCATAAAACGTCAAGTTGGACCCATTTAAATATTATCAAGGTTGAGTAGTTTTTAAGTTATAGATAGTCAATTAACTGAAAAATGTGCATGCGTACCTGAATGATTCAATGGTAATTGCAGCTCTTGTTGGTGAACAGTATTTTAGGTGAGTGAATAATCTACTAAGCAGTACGCATTTTTAGAAATTAAAGAAATATTTTTAAAAACGTTACCAATTGCCAACAACAAAAAGTATGAAATACTATTGTGGAAGTCGGCCTATGATAATGAAAGGTCAGTGTTTTAAAACAGAATGGTACAGACTTGTAAAGACTTTAGCAAGTTATTTCTAACTTTTAAGTATTGGTCGTATTTGTTTAAATAGTTTTTTGTAGACTATTTTTATCATTTTGTTGCCATTACAATGAATAGGCTAGTAATTGAAAGTTCTACAAATAACTTTTTGCGCCATTATTACCTACATACATAACTTTATTTTGGATGATTAGAAACTTTTGTGTAATCTATATACTCTTATCTATAGAAGATAGATATATTTATATAACCTATATTTGTTTTTGTCTGTGATCTAAATGAATCATATTTTGCTTTGTTTCCGTTCTTTCTCTGAGTTTAGTTAAATACCTTTGTGTTGTTTTGTCGTTTATCTATTTATTATCTTTTAACAGTATAAGTTAATAAATACTCGTACTTACTGATGGCTTTTCACGATAAATTATTGTGGCAAATATTGAAGGCAAAATACGTTATATGATGGACCTACAAGCCAAACAAGATCATTCACTTTTAAAAGGCATCGACGAACTCTTGTAGAAAATATTTTTGACAACTAGGCAAGGTATTTATGAATATTGTTTGTTTTGGACAAACAACGGACAAACAAAACATTTAGTATAGTCTAACAGTCGCATTCGCTAATCAATTATATTGACATTATTAGTATTATATTGATAATGTGGTTGGTAATCTTATCATTTCTTTAAAAATTAGGACAATAGGTACCCAATGATAACTCATTTTCGCAAAATCACTATTGACAGATGTATTAGTCACTACCTAGGGATTGATATAAACTGTAGTTCTATAGTACTTATATTCAATACTAAGTATATGCACCACATTCGATATCAATAGCTTGTAAATCATATTTCACATTTTCACTATTTCTCTTCAATACATTTCATATGAAGCCATATTTTAACATAAACATGCGATCCCGAATATTTGAATACCAAGTATTTGAGATTTCACAATGTAACATGAAATTGCACAATGTTTTACCATGTTGTGAAATCTGTCGCAATAGATAGGAAAATTGTGAAATAATTGTGCAATAGCCTTTATGAGCTCAAAACAATTTTCTATAAAAAAATGGCCTAGTGCGAATCGGAGTCGTCCTTGAAGGTTCCGTACCATAAATTATTATTTTTTATATACAGTTTGAGATCTTTAGCGGGAGTCCGATGTGCACTTGTTTGGTTTTTATTGTATACTGCTGTATGTTAAATATTGCACTATAATTGTACCAAGAGGAAGTTTGCATGTTTTACCGTTGTTACGATAGAGCAAACACGAAAAACTATTACTATTTTATATTTAGTTTTTTGATATTATTATTCTTTGTCATGCAGTACGCCATAGTTACACATATTCGGTGAAATTTCAACTGAATACTTCCTAGGACTTAGGTTAAAGCCCTTTATAGGTAAGACACACTGACGGACCGGGAATGTATGAACAGCAGAGGCTTAGTAATTACCCCGTTATCTAGTACGGACCCCTAAAACATCATCATACTTAGCTTATGGCACCTACATGACTATACAAACAATTTTTGAAGCTATGTGCTATTGTTCAATTACAACGAATCTCGTTCGTTGAACCTCGTAAGTTCACGGACGGTCAGCAAGAAGGCATCGCAAAAAAAGTTACTAGCTATTAGTTATAGTTATATTCTAGTCTCTATATATTTGTTACTAGTTATATTATAGCGATATATATGATGATAAGTGATAAATACTGATGGTAAGTGATGATGTGGTCGAAGATGTTGTTCAGGCTAACCTAGAATTATTGGCTCTCAAGGGCAGCTGCCGGAACACACCGTTAGGTGCTTGGCGACAGATTTCCTATATAGGGTGGTAGCTAGTCAGGCGGGCATTGGAAAAATGCCCTACCACCATGCTATTTTAAGTACATATCGTGACGCCAGTATACCTCGAAAGGGTTGAGCTGCAGAGGTGTCTAAGCACATTTCTCAAGACATGTTTAGTAGTAGTAAGTGAGCCTATTGCACACAGATTCAGACTCCAAGATTGCTACATAGTATTTTCTTTGTCAATAAATTCCAAGCTGCGATTTAAATGGTTATCATACCCTTCGATCCCAAAGCAATGCTATCGTGACTCGGACAAAAAAATCAGTCAATATATGTAAATATGGTTTTCCACACTTCAAATTCTAAGATAAAACTAATACCATACTTATTCATATATGATTACTGAGAACAACATTTCGCGTAATCGAATCTTATCATTAGAATAAACATATTGAAGCCATATAAAAAGCTAGAAGGCACACATATTATAAAATGCCTTGATATTCTTATATAAGCTTTACTGCTGAGAAATAGAGTGTATATTACCCTAAAGGTAGCGCACGCCATTATCGCCTTCTATGAAAACGTCGATGTTATTTGTATGACCTGTGAGTCATGCCGAGTGAAGGTATATAAACGCTAGCCGGCATTTTACGTCGCATAAATCGTTCCAACGCGACATCGGATCGTTGTGTGTTTACATTTCACTGTTTCTTGACAAAATGAGCGTTCATTGTGAAACAGACGTGAACCATAAAGTAGCGGCATTCACCATGTATCTAAATACCAACCCGAACGAGGTCACTGGTCAAAATTTGACAAACGAAAATCTGGAATTATTATCGAAGTTTGCGGAGTTTTTGAAAATGCAAAAGATGGAAAAGCATGGCAAGCACGGCAAGGACGGCCACAAGCACGGGAAGTTCGGTAAACATGGTCATCACGGAATGTTCGGTCATCACTTCGGCAAGCACGGCCCGTTTGGAAAACACGGCCATGGACACGGCCATGGCCATCATCACGGTCACCATGGCAAACATGCATTTGGTAAACACGATTTTGGAAAGTTTGGCCCGGAATTTCATGGTAAACATGGATGCGACTTCGGTAAGCACGGCCCTGAATTTTTCGGTAAACATGGCAAGCATCACAAAATGGGTAAACATTACTGGAAGTGGATTATGTTCCACGAGCCCTGCAAGACTAATACCAACGGCGAGTGTGTGATTGAAAGTGGACGTAATCCATCGCCGCCTGTGGAACAAAATACTTCAATGGCCACTGCAGTTGAAGGGGCTGCTCCGATAAACACCACAAACCATCACTTCGGCCGTCGTTTTTGGGGTTGCCATGGTCGGGGGCCCTCGTGCCCCTACGTACGTGAAACGACAGTTACCGCAGGATCAGTCGAAAAGGCAACTCAAATTGATACAAATATTGCTGCTCCTCAAGAAAGTCTTGCAACAATGGTGGAGAACATTTCAATTGTAAACTCTCCATCACCATCACCTCAAAATGAATAGAGGAAAATTACTCAAAGGAAAATACCTACGATTATTCGTACAAGAGAAGTTGACCAACGAAACGGTCGAGTATTCAGATATCGACCGATTTAGCTCATGTAGGTATTTTTTTATCTCTGAAAGTATGATTGATAAGATCAAAATAAATTAGCTTATTCACTTTGTAATCTGCTAATTTTTTTATTAGTAATTTTGGTGATGGATTTGTATAATCTTTTGGGTATGTATAGGGAAAATGTTGGTTTTTCCTCTAGGAAGAATTTTTATTTTAATCAGGAACTTTTGTTTCACAAACATCCTACAAATTAGGATTTGTTTACTTTGTTTAACCGTGTTTTTGTTTCTTATGTTTTAGTGATTTATGGTCTAAATGTTTTATGATATTGATGCAAAAATATTTTAAAAGGAGAACAGAAAATAAAACACAAGGAGAACCAGATGATAAAAAGGAACAAGAGAAGTTAAATAAAAACCAATTCAAAATATAGAGGTGAAAGTAAATCGAGGCATATAAGTTTATAATATCGATCATGAATTAATACAGGTAAATATAATCGTTTGTGCAATTAAAGTAAATGTCTGATAATACTGATGTTTTATTTTTAACCTGTAATTTCAGTGCCTTTTCAGGAAATATATTATGTACTTCACAAGATAATAGAATGCAAAAAATATTTAATTCACCTTAGTCTCGTTTTAGGATTCCGTACTAAAATACGGCAACCTATTACAAAGCATAATGAAATCTTATAAAAACGCTCAAAGACCGTCCATACATAGTTGCCATACTAAAAACCTGCTTGCTTGATTACTTTCTCTGATGGTAAATGTTGATGTGCTCAAAGAGTAGCAGTGTACACGTAGAATGGTAAAAGCAGTGGTCTGAAAACTCAAGTATATATGCTTGTCGATAAGTTTTTATTGAGCCCTACCATCAAATGAAATACTTTTAACGATGGATACATTATGTCACATTGTCTGTGTATTCTCGCTGGGACGCCGAGGTGACTCACCGAACGCGATTAGTTGTGAATGTTTTGGTGCTATAAGTTAGAGGTTGGCAGTTTTTTAGAAAAAAGAACGGAACCTACCTTAACAACTCATTCAACACTGGTCCGATATTCACAAGTTGTCTGTTTAATGTTAGAATTGAATTCCTTTTTTTGTAAATTTTTCTCTCTTTTCGGTGATGCTTTGCTTAAAAGATCGTTTGCACTTGCTCACATAATACCACCGACAAGGGTTATAATTACCATATCCTCCAGTTAAAGGCTAAGTGGCAAATACTTTTATCAGTTAATAGAGTTTAAAAACTAATACTGTTGATGACATTTTATGAGAACAATAAACTACACTCAACTACTAAAAATTTTGTTGCACGTTAAAAAGTTATGCGAAGTCATACATAAAATATATATGCCTATATACAGTGACTTACCTTATCCCTTTTTTTGGAACATCGTCGGTGAACCCCAATTAATATACGACCTTGGGTCCGAACCCAGAAATTCCATATCATCAGATAAAACAGGCAGAAAATCAATATAGTTATGCCTAAATACCAAATTTTTGAAGTCCGTCAGGTATGTTATACCTATTCACAAAAATAAGTAAGAATTTGTCAGCTCATCAGCATAAAATGGACCGTTGTCAGGCAGTATTACAATATTTTTGTATTAAAAATCTGGCAGATAAATCGATTTTTGTTAAGAGCGTGAAGAAAAGTGAATCGCGACAAAACAGTTACTTCTAAACTATCTAAACTGTATCTAAACTATCTAAACTGTAGCTTTACTTTGATAATTTAATTTCTGGGTAACTATAGCTTATTCCTAGATATATATTTGTAAATTAGAACGTACTAATTCATTGCCTTCAGTGTGTTTCTGTCCTGATACTTTTCTTACATGTGGAGGTCAATAATAGTATAGATGTTTTTACCTCACAAGTTTAGAAAGGTTGTTTTTGTTGTTGTTAAAATATGCGTGGAAAAATGCTTTCTATCCGCTAGCGTTGGAAAGATTTTTAAAATTTAAAACTTAATGATCTATTCAGAAAAATATATTTTCTATGTAAGTGTTACCAATCGTTCTTTAAATTACTATTGAAGCTGTTATTCTTGCACATAACAGTTTCTTCAAGGTAAAAAAAACCTAGCTTAACAACCAAATTATGTTGCGTCTCATACTTTGAAATCTGCGCTCAGAATTCCATTTTTCAATCTTAGTATTATCCTTTGCTTCTTCAGGTGTCAATTAAAGTAACTTTGCAGCCATTCATATAAAAATAACTATTCTCATGCCTTTTGAATCCTTCACTGTGCTAAGTAAGATATTATTATTGATAGAATCACTTGCTGCGTTCGTGAATCAATTCTAGACTGGGTAGGTACCAAAAAACAACTTTAGTCACTTGTTGAATTAATAACTACTATCCCATAAACTGAAAAGAAGCGCCATTTTTAACCGTTTTTAACATTTGAAACCCGGTAATCTACGAATAAATAAATAAATGTATTTATTCGTAACCTTCGTTAGCTTCGTTAACCGTTATTCTAACATTGCATTTTTTTGCATTAACGTCTGCCAAGCTAATAAGCTAACAAAATAAGAAAGCAAAAAAAAAATTTACTCGAGCTGGATTTATATCAGCAGCTACCGTTTGTATGGTTGAAAATTGAGTGCCTATTTGTAGGGTTCGGTACTTGAGAACGGGACCCTATCACTAAACCTTGCCTGTCCGTCCGTCCGACCCTTATAGGGCGGTATCTTTGGAAACGTAATAGAAAGCCGATTTAAATGTTCAAAAATGTATGTTATGGTGGTATGTCAAATTTTCCAAACTTATCTGAGTGCTTGGTCGATGCGACGCGTGATCAAAATGCTGGCACATATTCTCTCAACGATTAAGCATTGCAACGAGGCAATGCCGCCAGCATGCTGGGCACGCTTCCAACTGGTACTGGGCTGGAGCATTTAGACCGCCTATGAGTCTGCTACGACTTATAGGTTATCTAAATGTTTTTATTGTGGTAGCTGTAGTGTTGTATATAGTTCGTAGTATTTTGCTTAATTAAGGCATACCGCTGGTTAAAAAATTGCCTAACGAGTAGGTGAAATTCTAAATAAATCCTTTTCTTTTGAATTTTACCTAATTGTTAGGCAATTTGAAGAACCATACTAGAACTCCTTGAAATTTGAAGAACTCTTCCTACAAGAGGCTCTCATAGTATACAAGAAACTTGTATTTTTAGATGTTTTTTGTTTTTAATCTATCGTTACAAGGTAACCGTCAAACTTGGTATAATTTTAGTCCAATCCACTGTTTAGCACCAAATACTAAAATCTACCAACTGCGGGTCGAACTTTATCTAAGGATCTCGAACTGTTTCAAATATATAAAAATGTTTGCGACGTGAATTTTGCTACTAGAAATAATAAAAAAATATTAATATGTGATACAAACATCCTAATTGGATTGAATGTAGTGTAGTAATTAAGGTTTATTTATATGTTTACCATTTTATGTACCAATGTTCACGCAATAAATGATTTTGAATTTGGAAAACATTTTCGTGCATTCTGTGTTGGTACGGAACCCTTGATATACAAGACATCTCGCACTTGGCCATATTAAAATTTTCCATACGTTCAACGATTTCTTATTTTTCTTTAGTATTGTCTTTAATTTCCATATAAGGTTATATATAATAGTTAGTCACCTCCACGATATCATTATCAATTTATAAGTAAATATTGACCCAACTCGTAAATGTCTCACAATTCGGACGGTGAGTAGTAAATAAATACGCCTTACTTCATAACCATAGCAGAACTGTCAGAAAGAGCAATGAACTACAAGCGTTGTCTGTTGTTTGTTTAGAAATACCTGTCAATGTTTAACGGTTTCATGTATGGCTCACACCACAGAAAAGAGAAAGCAATTTATATGTCTACTAGCTATCCGGGCGCGGCTCCGCCCGCGCTTATGTCGGTTATCGCGCAAAAACATTAACCTCTTTTTGTGCAGTTGGATAAAAACTAGCCTATGTTTTTTCCCGGGTCTCAAACTATTTCCATACCAAATTTCATTCAAATCGGTCCACTAGTTTTGGCGTGAAAGCGTAACAGGCAGACAGACAGAGTTACTTTCGCATTTATAATATTAGTACTGAAGTACTGATGGCGCACACTGATCATAATCAACCCGGTACTATATCGACATCGCCAAAACTCAACCGATCAGTATTCTTTGTTTGGCACTCTATGGAGTATGCTACAACTCTACTACAATTAACGCCGTATAGGCATTGCCTGGACTCGAGACAATTAAGAAACAATTATAAATTAATTAATTAATTAAACGACACGACTGCAATTTATTTGTTTGCGTTAAATGTTTTATCGTTCCATTGAAATTAAAACTGCAAGTTATATATATTTATGAAATTTTAAAGCCCTTCATTTTGATAATACCTGAAGACCTGGGGTTTGGTTTTTTTTTTCATAGTTATGCGTCTAAAATCCGCCAGTTTGCTGTTATTTTCATTTTTATATGTAAGTCACTTGCGCTATCAAGACAAATCTAACGATATCTTATACATTGAAATCGGCTAAGCCGTTTAGAAGCTATGGTGGAATAAAGAATCTCACATACATACATAAACTCTGAAAACATAACACTCCTTTTTTTGAGCATTCATGTAACAAGAAATATTACTGTGCGATAGCGTCTATGTTTACCTTTAGTTTCAACATACAACACTTTTTTTATCTGCTATACTGCCACTATAATTAATAACAACGCTGTATGGGCATCGCCACTACACTCAACATAATTTTTTTAATGTGATTATGATGGAACAAGCACGATGCACACCTGATGATAACAGACCAAGCTCTGCCTCTAACATCTGTCAGAGGCACAGCTGCTTAACATCAGGTGTGCCATCTGTGTATCATAACAAGTGACCCTGAAACATACAGTTGCTAAGTCTCATGTGCCTGTAATTTTACTGGCTCTCAAATACTACTTTCAGAACATACTGTTGGGTGCTTGGCATGAGGGTGGTAGCTAGGCGAATATTAGCAAAATGCCCTTACACGATGTGGTGAAGCTCATTCCAGCGTTGGGACTCGAACTACGGTTCTGCGGTATGGCAGTCCACAGCTATTACCGCTCCATCATCATTGCTTCTGCAACAGCAACAAGCTCGTGATGAGTCACGAGAATGAGACGAGGAAACTTTGGTGCTGAGAATGTCGAACGTCCTTTAGTTCTACGTCCTTTACTATTTCATTTATCTAGATAGATATAAACTTCTACTCGTGTAAATAGAAAAATAATGGTTTTGTTGTCTGTCTGTTTGTTACTTGTGACCGTAACGAAATGCCTCAACTGTTTGTGTTAATATTTGGTAGTAAAGTAACGGAAAAATAAATCCAAATTTGACTATGTTTGTTCTTTATTTTTGTACTTTATTACCTCCTACATCTACATTAATATATTAATTGTATTTTAAAAATTACCCGACCGATTTGGATTAAATTTGGTGTGGAAATAGTTTGAAACTCGGGAGAGGACATACTTTTTCATCAAAGTATACATTTTTATGTAACTGCGCAAAAAGAGGTTAACCGACATACGCGCGGGCGGAGCTGCGGCCGGTAAGCTAGTAATTCCAAAAGCATGGAAACTCTGTTTTAAAATATCGAAATGAACAGTTAATTTTTAAATATATTTTTTCAATCACTATAACTTGATTAGCAATCACATCTACAAATTCAAATAAAATTCATGATTACCCACTAACATTTTCAACGCAAACTTTTCTTTTTATGTCTATGTATGGGCCCGTTTATTTTGAAATTGTATTTTTTTTAATTCGTCTTTGTCAATAATATTTATTGATATTGACGCATATAATACATTTACATTGGCTATGCCCTACAACTACTTACTTTATTATATGAAACATATTTTTTTTTAATACAGATCTAATGTATATTGTTCAACGAGGGTAATTAATTGCGAGATTATTTTATTTCGATTTCAGATATTTAGAATCATAGTTCAAGGTATAGTTGATAACTTACACCAGCGTTAAATACAATACCTTGCATTATAGATGCTAGGATTTTTTTTTACACTGTTTCATTATTATTATTTTTTTTCATGCCTGATAGGTTAGCCTTTGACCACTATCTCACCTGATGGTAAGTGATGATGTGGTCGAAGATGTTGTTCAGGCTAACCTAGAATTACTGGCTCTCAAGGACTGCTGCCGGAACACACCGTTAGGTGCTTGGCGACAGATTTTCAACTTGAGGGTGGTAGCTAGCCAGGCGGGCATTTGCAAAGTGCCCTACCACCATTTTTTTTTTATTATTTTTTTTTATTTACGTGTGAAAAATGCATTTACGCATTCCCGTCCACCTCGGGGAAAGTGGCCGGGATATGTCGGGCTCGACACCAACTACTCCCACAGCAGCAAGTGCCCCTACCGACTAAATAACACACGGTGTTCCAACTCTACCGCTTCTCGGCGGGCCGCAGGGACGCTTTAGCTCTCGACCACGAACCCGCCACGGTTGTCCGTTGCCGGACCCCTCCTGGGGTGCTACCCCTCACGACGCACCAGAACACATGGCACGTCGCTACCACCCGGGGACCAAGCCCGCAAATGGGCGTCAGACAACTCCCGCTTCTGACGCCCGAGGTCCCCCTGCGACGGGTCAGATAAGTAGCCCCGTCGCCTGCTACTTCGGCCGCAGAGGATAGGGAGAGCGGCGCCTCGCTATACCGACACTCCTCTTCCCCTGCGGCCCCTCCGCGTCCGCCATCGAACGGTGGCGGCCCCGCCGTGGCCACGGAAGGTAGGGAGAGCGGCGCACCGTAATACCGGCACTCCTCTCCCGCCGTGGCCCCTCCCCGTCAGATGCGGTGCTGTCCAGACAGCACCGCAGCCTACCCCCTCTTGCCGCTCCATACTGGACTTAGAGGCAAAGCCCAGTGGAGCGGCCCCTCCGGCCGGCCGATGTCCCAAGTCGGCACGGCCCCTGGTTCCTCTTCGCTTCACCGTGGGTGACCAAGCCACGGCTACTAAGCCCCACCGCCACGACAAGGCGGGAACCGTCGGGGGGAAGTGCCCTACCACCATGCTGTAACGACTGCCATCCTAAGACAACAACCGGGACCGACGGCTTAACGTGCCTTCCGAAGCACGGAAGCGCTCAGTAGTAATGTCACCAGCGGTCACCCATCCAAGTCATGACCTAGGCGCACGTTGCTTAACTTTGCTGATCGGATCAGAACGGCTAAGCAAACTTTGCTACGAGCGCTTCAAACAAGAATCCAATTATAGGACTCGTTTATTCTATTTGTAATTTATTCGTGTAAAACATAATGATTTAGTTCCACATTTCTTTATTATCTAAGGCGGAGCTGGTAGCAGTAGAAGGCAAAGAGATAGAAACTCACTACGTTCTTGCACGAGAGAGGATCAGGAGATGGAACTCGACATCCAAGTGTTATCTGCTGCTGGAGAATTTGCCAACACCTCTTCAGGTAAGAAATCACTATACTTATTTATCAGTATACTTTTGCGGTACCTTATTACACAATACTAAAATAAAACGCTACGCTATGGTATACAACGTCAACAGTGACTTAGAAAGTTTTACGTTACCAAACATTTTATTTTAATCATACCGACATTTTTATAAATATTTATGAATTGGTGTGATTGCGAACTAAACATTAAAATTACAGACAAACTTCTTAGATTAGGATTTCAAGTGTTTACTAAGAATAGTAACTGGTACTGATGACATATTCCCTCCTTGAGGATAGTAGCAACCTGCTAGTCAGGATATTCATCGAAATGCCGAAGCACCACATACACTTTCGGAACCGCTCGAATGCCTGAAAGAATATTGACTGCCATAAGCAAAACAAAACGGGACTAATGGCAATATAAAATCAATAAGCGAAGATCACATTTATAAATTTTTAGACCACACAATTTTGATCTAGATCGGGAATCGTACCCGCGTACTACTAGTTTTACGCACCGGGCGTCTTAACCCTTTGGCCACCAAGAAGTTTATTATATAAAGCGTCATAGGCGACTATGCGACCGTCAACATTACTTCTGGACTTCTTGTTACGAAAAGAAATGTTATTTCAAACCTCTAGAAAAATAGAATGATATAATGGTATAATGTACTTGGTGTCAATGAATTTTGACTACTGATTCATTTTAAATAATACAACTTGACATAGCATGTATAATAGTACATTATGGTACAAGTGTTTAATGTTGGCTGAGGTGCCATTGAGAGTGAGGCGAAGGTCTTAAGAGTGCCTAGGACGATAATGATCAATACACACGTGTATCATACGACGCTTTTCTTTTCTTTTTTTTTATGCCTGATAGATTAGCCTTTGACCACTATCTCACCTGATGGTAAGTGGTAATGTGGTCGAAGATGTTGTACAGGCTAACCTAGAATTACTGGCTCTCAAGGACAGCTGCTGGAACACACCGTTAGGTACTTGGCGACAGATTTTCAACTTGAGGGTGGTAGCTAGCCAGGCGGGCATTCGCAAAGTGCCCTACCACCATGCAAAAAATTTTTGGGTTCGTTTTCAACACACTTGTGAAGATAATAATACAAAAAAATATTTTTTTTCCTTGTGTTTTCATATAGCAAACTTTCCTAAAAGTCAAGGGCTTCACATTGGGCGGTGTACAACACAAATATTTTTGTTCATTCATACCTAGTACCTGTAGACATCTCAATTATAAATAGGTGTAACTATAATTTCAATTGTGAAAACGAATTGTATTTTTTTTTCTTAAGTGCGAGAACACATCATCATTTTAGGGTTCCGTACCCAGAGGGTAAAAACGGGAGCCTATTACTGAGACTTCGCTGCCCGTCCGTCCGTCCGTCAGTCACCAGGCTATATCTCATATGACGTCTTTGGGATTAGAACGGTGATTGCTAGACAGTTGAAATTTGCACATATGATGTATTTCTGTTGTCGCTATAACATCAAATACAAAAAGTTGACCAAGTGCGAGTTGGACTCGCGCACGTTAAAACAAAAAAAGGTTAAAGATGAAGTCTAATGTTGTATAGCTAATACGGTACGGAACCCTTCGTGCGCGAGTCCGACTCGCACTTGGCCGATTTTTTTCCAATGCGTCCATAGACTTGAAGAATGAGATTTCTTTTTTTTGTCATTTCGCGGATAGCGTTTTATTTTTATATTCATACAGCATATTTTTTTTCACCTTTGAAATTAGAATTATTCTTAAAGATGCTCATCTTCATAAATGAAATTAGATGCTGATTATTTATAAACTCACGTTTTACCACTCTCCGTACAGATACCTCATTGGTTCTGCTTGATAGCGGTAGATATGACGTTTTATGTAATATAACCTAAGTACCTTAGCCGTTTACAACTTGAAAGAATTATCTATCTTCTTGGCATATCCCCTTCAGTGAATGGCTGGCTAATCCCAAAGACGTCATATTTTCTCCATTATTGAGATTAGAACCCAGTAACAAGTATCATATCCGATGGTTAAAAGTACCTTAGCCCTTTACAACTTGAAATAATGATGATCTATCTTCTTGGCATATCCCCTTCAGTGAATGATTTCATTAAAATTCTGAGGTTCCAAATTCAAATCACATTATTAACCACAGGTTATAACGAATTCGAACACAATCTGGCTAATCCCAAAGACGTCATATAATCTCCATTATTGAGATTAGAACCCAGTAACAAGTATCATATCCAATGGTTAACTATTGTCCATGCTCATATATCTCTAAAAATACATTTGATTGTAAAACTATATATTTACATAGAAAAAAACCACGGTCGTCAAGAAAATAGAAACTTCGTATTTAATTTATTACCTTCTGTGAAATAAGTATCTGAAATTGTCTCCAGGCGGGTGGTATAGCGAGCGCAAGTGTCTGGTCTTCATGTGGATGTCGTCAACGGCTGCTGGCGGCTGTCACCAGTGGTGGCCGAGCTGTTCACTGGGCAGCTGTGCCTGCTCCACCAGCTAACGATTCAGACCTCTGTCGTTTTAACTATACGTAAGTACCTGACTGACTTTCCAACGATTTTCTCACCGTTGATTGCTCCTCCATCTAACGGTTTAAGGGTATATTTTAGACGAACGCCCCCATACAAAACGCAGCTCCAATCTCATTTTAATAATAGCGAATAAAACTCAATGATTTTTTATCTACGTAATCACTACCCTAATATCTAGGTTTGTGGTGCATCAGATTTTCATTAAATTATACAGTTTTGAAATAACACTAGCTCAAAAACTCGTAATTTTAGATAAACGAAAGACCCAACTTTAAGCATTTAAGCATCTCTTTCAAGAAAAATAAGCATGTTTTTAATATTTCTATTGCACCACAAACACGGGGAATATAATGAACTTTCTATAATGGGAATTTATTTATACATGTGTACTATAGTTTTTAAATAAATCTGGAGCTACGAATAACTGGCTCAAACTTCTAAAAACGAGTGCTATATACTAAACGCTATATAATAAAAAAAATAATTATTAGTCCAAAAGAAAAAGGATTTAAGCCAGAAACGATAGGTCTAATAATACACTATATTTACATGCGAGTTTTTTTTATAACAAGTTGAGTTTATATGTATGTTCACGTTTTGGCGGGTATATGTCCTTAAGCCCCTAAAACTGAAAACTAGGCTAGGCTCCGAAAGACTCTTAGGTGGTTGATGATAGATTAGATGGATTTGGAAACTAACCCGTAGCATGGATATAGCTTATTAGTTATACCAAGTGATCATCCAAAATATTTCACCACACATTGAATCTAAAGCCCGTGGCCTTTTTCGAATGATGGACCTTTTGGGAGTCCTTATTCATTGCCATTATGTCATGTTGGGGCGTTATAACTATGCGAATACGGATAATCATGCCTGATCTAAACATTGAGCGCATTTATATTAAATGCATGTTTGTAAACCCAGAATTTTCCATAGCTGTAGCTGTGATAGGAGAAGGAAGGTTCAAGTGCAAATCTAGTTCAGAGAGCCTATTTTCAGACAAAATGACTGGATTCTGAAGGACCAGCTTTCAATGGAGCTCTCCGGGTGTAAGCAAAACCCGTCTCAAAGTGTTTTGATAAGATTAAGTGGTGTTAGTGACTTCACAATATAGTACGGAGGCATGTTGTATTACTTATTATTTTGTTCTTATTGTATTTAGATTATGGTGTATTTTTAAATGTGATAGTTAAGTGATGGGGAATGTTTGAATCATCTTAGAAATTTGAATATTATTACTTGTAATAATATTATTATTATTTTTTTAAGTCTTAGTGACTTAGTTCCTAGATGGCATCGAGTTAGCATGCGTAGCCAACAGTATGAGTTACACAACTTAAATTAACATAGTTTTCAAAAACTCACACACACATATTTATACACAACTAATGAAAATACGCGAATCTACTGAGAAAATGTTAGCTTAACTGAGATATTAATTAAGAGTTGAGTTATTTTTTTATATATGTTACCTGTCCTATCAAATTAATATTTTTTAAAATTATTAAGGTGGTTGCATAAAGAGTATGTGTGCGTTTCTGAATAAAGTTTAAAGAATTTACATTAAAATAGGAGGAAGTCGACTACACATAACATTTTATTGAATCATCCAATCTAGATTTTCTATTATGTATAGGGTATACCTTCAAGTACAATGTAAATTTAATGGTAATTTTCACTTACAATCAATTAATTGAAAAAGTTAGTATCTGCCAATAAATACCTGGATGACAAAATAGTACATAATCATACATTTCACTGAATCATCCAATCTTGATTTTCTATTATGTATAGGGTATACCTCCAAGGTACATCATTACAATTAAAATTTAATGGTAATTTTCAGTTACAATCAATTAATTAAAAAAGTTAGTATTTGCTAATAAATACCTGGATTATAAAAGACATAATTGCAAATCCTGCTGCTGATGACCAATATTTTGACCATTGATCCTATAAGCATTAGAAAAAATACCTAACCAACTTGTGACATGGATTTCGGACCATGAAAATGTCAGCTCACAGAGCTTTGAATGATAAAAAAAATGATACTGACTTCAACTAATTATTTCATCATTGGAAGTCGATTCCAGCCTTTTATTTTTAATTTGTTATTAAACATTTATCAATAAATCCTTTATTGTAAACAAAATATATAACATAAATTTAAATCAGTGGTTGCTATCATGTAAGTATACATTTCATTGATCGATATAAACCAGTAGGCCCCGTGTTGTACCTGATCAGAAAGTGGGCAGCAGTGCTTTCTGCAGAACTTACACTGCGATTCCCAAGAAGCTGCTGAGATGCTGAGCGTGGGTATTATGGCAACGGCCTTACCCCGCATATGGGAGTGCCTTTGTTCAACGAGTGGACGTCATGGCTGTTGATGATGACCAGCCAATAGACAAAGACATAAAAAACAGATCGAAAAAATGTGCACCAAAGAGGCTATTTAACCACACCCTCAAAATGACAGAAGAGCTGTTAAAACCAAACATAATGACCCCCACATATTTAATTGCACAAATACTCATTTTATTTCTTTGGGTTCAATAATTACCCTCTAAAAAAACAAGAAGCCATCGGTAATTAAAAACGGGGTACCTAATAAAGTTACGCAATTAAGTACAGACATCGTTCAGCGTAATTTAAGTAGTAAGACAGCGAACGCTGTTTTATTAGCTTTGGTATTTATACGTGGTTTCCACCGACAAGTATCGTCTTTTAGTACTTATACTATTCTGTACTTATACTCAGTTTTACTAGTATTATTGATACCAGTTAATGAATAAAAAAATCACATGCTCTGCTAAGTTGCATGTATATAATACGTTGAGTTAATTATCATATTTTATTGCTGAAAGACAAGCCTTTGACAACTATCTCACCTGATTATATGGTCAATACGGTCGCAGATGCTGTTCAGAATAACCCAGAATTATTTTTCACAATTTTATTCATTACATAAAAATGTTTTTCTAATTAATTATGAATAATTTTGCGTGATATTTTTATTTAAAAATAATATTTTTTTATAACCACAATAATATGTAATGTTATTTTTAAAACATTTTATCTTTATCTCCGTATATTCCATTATTCTTTAAACGGGCTAATCATAGAATTGTTTTATTTAACATTACGGAGAAACAATATAAAATTGTTACTCAAAATAATATTGGTACCAACAAATACATGAATATTTTGAATACTTATTACTTCAATCAGCGCGGCCGTGTTTATACTGAAGCTCGAATGTAACAATTTTGAAGAATGAGTCTCGTGGGTCGTATATCAAGTAGCGACCTGCGAATGGTATGGCATTATAGCATTTAAGGCTTTTACATAAAAATTACCTGGTTGTGTTTATTCATTCAGTCATTTTATCGGTTCCTATGATACTACCATGGTGCTATAATAGGTAAGCTGTAGGCCGCGACTGGACAAATTTCTATAGATAGCTTTTCAGTATTTGCATGCTATCGCGATAAATATTTCTAATAATAAGTAGGTAATGTACATTATCATTTTGAATGTTATATCTGTGTAGTGATTTGTCTAAAGTAAGAACGTGTGTTATAAGTAGGTAGATTTCACAACTGTGCTTACATACGTATTACATTGATATATACTTAATTCGACTCGGCACACCCACCGCTCAATCCTACCCACTACTTACATTGTATTATGATATCATTGTTCTTGCCTATCTGTATTTTATAAGTAGGTACCTACCTACTTTAGTTATTGTCCTACTGCACTACGCAAACATATTATAATTGCAGGCTATTTTGTGTAAAATTGTTAGTAAATGCGAATTTTCTTTTGTATTTTATTGTAGATCTTTCACTATAAATATTATGTTATCTAGTGCCTAGTATTATTAGTATTATGTAGTGATATGTATAATTAGTTAACACCGCGGGAAGACGTCGGTATCCGGGAAACAGAATATCTTGTCCGGACACTGACACACTATTTATGTTTAAGTACTTTAAATTGAAGAAATAAATGAATTATTATTATTATAATTTCTTCAGTTTCCGGAAAGGCTGGGCTACGGATTTTCACTTACATTTCTCTCTTGATTCCTCCACTCTCTTAACGTTATTCATATATGGCCGTTCACGTTCAGTACGTAGGTATAGCCAGACTGGAGCGGCCAACAAAATGTTGCCACGTTATTTCCATAATTAATTCACTGTAACATGAACACGGTTGATTGGAAGCTTTATCATCACAATGGATTGCATATACCTACATGTAGGAGTAGTTGTGTGTGTGTTATTGGTATATACTCGATACTCGAGCGAGGTAAAGTAGATAATGATGTAATGAAATATCAATTTGTTTGAAACCTGGCACAGTATTCGTTCATGTTGATGCGTATCTATATGCGATAGTTCAAATTACATGGATGCGAAATAGAGTTAATTGAGCCTCCTTGAGGTATTTTCTTTATATTTTCTTAGGTTTGACTGGAATAATCGTCAAAAATAAATTAAACATATGATTATATTTAAATAATTATAGGTATATTGCATACTTGTAGGTGCGATAATTATTCATTGATGGTATATCCCATAAATAATGGGAATGGAATATTTTATGTTGGATAGGAAAAACTAATTCATGCACACAGTTATCACATAGTAACTGCCTAATGCCTCACTACTACACGTCGACAGGTGCACCAGCAGATAGATCGCTTTTGATTTTTTGAGATTTGAGCGTAATTTGCGATCCGTCCATACATCTGTAAATAATTCTATATTCAACTTCGAAATACGCAATTGTGCCAGTAAAGATCCGCTGCAATTTATTTATTCAGCACTACCTACGAGCTTTTAAAAAGAAACTGAGAAACCCAAGGAGGTAGATGCTGTCTATACATTGAAATAGTACTTAAGTGAAAATATAAAATATAAAATATAAATATAAAGCTGGAGCATTTGGACTGCCTATGAGTCTGCTATGACTTATAGGTGTCTAAATGCTTTTATTATAGTAGCTGTAGTGTTGTATATAGTTCATAGTATTTTGTTTAATAAAGGCATACCGCCGGAAAAAATAGTGAAAATAGATTAAAAAAAAAATTATATGTTGAGCATAATATACATACATACATAACATCACGCCTCTTTCCTGTAGGGGTAGGCACTAGGCAGTGACCACAGATTTCCACTTGCTACGATCCTTGCAAATCTCTTTCGCTTCATCTACATTCATCAATCCTTTCATACATGAGCGTCGGTTTAGGGTACTCCTGACCTGTCCTTTTTTCAAAACGTCTTCAATTTGATTTCGGAACGTTCGTCTAGTCTTCCCCTTCCAACACTTTCGTTCCTTGTCCCATGTATACCTGTTTAGTCAGTCTCATCTCATTCATTCTCTCTACATGTCCAAACCATCTTAACATACCTTTCTCAATTTTTGTCACTGCATCCTCATTAACACCACATCTTTCCCTTATCACACTATTCCTTATTCTGTCACTCCATTTGACTCCAATCATACTTCATAATGCTCTCATCTACACTGCATTTATTCTACTCTCATGCTTTTTCTGTCATACCCAACTTTCACTATCAAACATTAGTGTCGGAACCAACACTCCTCCATAAACAGCCAGACAAGCCTTCTTAGATAACTTCTGACTGTTCATAAACGCGTGCAATGCTCCGTTCACCATGTTTCCAGCATTCACTCTCCTTTCTATGTCACTTTCACACTCTCCGTCTTTTGTAAACATGGATCCCAAGTATACAAACTCTTTCACTTGTTCCACTTTTTCACCTCCAATCATAATATTTCAATCGGTCATTCTATCATCTTGTTCAAACACCATAACTTTCATAGCATAATATAATAATCGGAAAGAATGTAGGTAGTGAATGAATGATAGAAAACCATCAGTTTATGGAAGCTTACTTTCCACGCAATACTTGATGCATTGACAGATGTAGAAGTTTGCGTTTGCCCTGTCACCCCTTGATCTGTATCATCAAAAACCGACAACGAACGGATAAGAGGCAGACGTATCGGCCGACATAAAATACCTACTGTAATAAATATACCTAAATACTACACGACGTGTCGGCGGACGCATTTGCAGATGCAATCTGCTGATGTGTTTGTCGATATGTAGATGTGGCGCCCCGTGGAGTGCCGGGTCAGAATTGCACCTCCCCATATCATCCCATGGGTGTCGTAAGAGGTGACTAAGGGAACTAATACTGGAAGGTGGGCAGCAGCGCCTTCTAAAGAACTGCCAAGTTATATTGCGATCCCCAGGAGGCCTGCCAAGCGTGGGGATTATGGCAAATACCCCCTTAATAGGGCAGGCTGTGTTCAGCAGTGGACGATCCGGCTGTCACAGTTACAGAGGAGGCGAAGGTACCTAATCTGTTTTAATATTTGAAGCCACAGAAAAAAACCATTTGTATAAATTTATGAGTCTGCTACTTTTTTATGATGGATATTACCTTAGTTATTTTTTCTTTTAGAAAATGGATCTATTCTGTGGGAAACCATTTCCTTGCTCATTAATCTTTCAAAAAGTATAACAATGCCATCAGCACCACCATAAATTGGCATAAAACTCACATTATCCCAAAAATACCGCATGCCGCTTTAATAAAACCAACATAATTCAGAAGATGTGTAGAGTAGACATGCCCCAGAGGCCTATTTATCACGCCCTGTCAGGTCAGACCTGGATTATTGTTGCTTTTTGTCTGATCAAAGTTAAAAAGTCAGACAGGTTTTCTTTTTACGAGCAATGTAAAAAGTCTGCATTTATTTCTTGTCCTTTTTGAGACCTTTAGAAAGTAAAAAAAGTGTTTATCCACGTCTCTGGGCAACAATGTCGGACTCAGGGGCACTTTTTGTTAATGATGGCAATTAAATAAGTTTTTATATTCATTGCTTTTAAATAATAAACAAAACAGAAGTCGAGCTTACTACCTTGCACGCCTTTTAAATGGAAACGTGGCAACATATGGATACTGAGAAATTAAGCTTAATAATTAGCGAAAGGTCATTTACAAATTCGACCGGCTTATGGTTGATAAGCCGGTCGAATTCGTAGGCCATTCGTTTAACGAAATGCAACAGAGATTAGGTTCTACCATATTGAGTATGTTCACTCACACATAAACGGTAAAAATATTGCAGATTGGAGGGTAAGGTAAGTAAATTTAAAGATTTTGGTATTAACAATTAATGGTATCTGAATTGAGCTATTTAGGTACCTACCTCATTTTTATGAGCAAGTATGTAATTGTTTATTTATAGATTTAAATTTAGGTCGGAGACAAATCACACACAATTTAGTCAAACTAGTTAAAGGAGTTTAGTTTAAAATATGATCTTACAACGCAATTAAATATATCTCTATTTTCTGAAGACACTAGGTTTTCAAAAATTATAACTTAAAGTCACATAAGTATATCTGTAAATTCATTTTCCATAAATCAAAATGAATCACTGAAACAACCGGTAAAAATTTACCTACTTTTATATTCCTTTAAAATTGCCTTATCAAATCTCTTGCAGCTAATCAAACGCCGATAAAGGGGTCCATTGTATAGGAGTTTAAAATTAATTTAACTTGCAGTAATGGGATAAGTTCTGAGGCTTCAACGGACTCTGAATAATGTCACTGCGCTGTCACTGACGAGATTGTTTTACTTAAAATTACTCGGAATTTAATTAGCTTTACCTCAGCATAAAATATCAACTTGAAAGTACGAAACCACTTTGCATTTCAACTTGGCTTTACAAAGTAAAGTATTTCTTTGTAGTTAACAGAGTTGAGCAGAGATTTGTAGTTTTTACACTGGTTCAACGTGCCTTCATAGCTAAAACCATCCCAACAACATAACTTTGGTCATGTTCTTAATGAAATAGTATTTGTATATTCGGCTATATCAATATCTATACTAATATTATAAATAGAAAAGATTTGTATTTTTGTATGCAACGAATAAACTTAAAAACTACTGGACCGATAGGTATGAAATTTGATATATGACCGGAATTTGGTATAGAAAAAATTTGCGACCCGATTGCGATAAACGCACGGGCGGAGTCGCGGTCGGAAAGCTAGTATTATTGTAAAGTAACTTACTGTTGATTGATATTGAAATGTTGTGTAAAATTTAAATTTAATTCTTATCCTAATCATATTCTAAGTGGAATATGGAGAACTTTTGTACAATTAAGCTCTTTTTTACCACCCATGTTAACGGAAAAAATACGTTTTAATTTGAATTTTGTGATTCTATGATAAAATATGTTCGACACAAATGTAAAGTAGATACTAACTTACTGTTACAATTTAAATAATTTGCCCATATTAATCAATAACTTGATGTGAATTTATAATAACTATACATAGTTCTATTTGGTTATGGGGAATTAATCGCGATAATAACTTGTATATTTTTACCTCGACGTAACTTTACGCATGGTGACAAAAACACGTAGTTTTTAAGTATGAGATCCGCATCTCTTTGTATAAATGTAGCGACGAAGCTCTAGCTAAAAAGCGACGCGTGTTCAAAGGTTTCCAACCAGGTTTCCTAAATAATAGATTCTCCTTTTTAAGTAGAACAATTTTTTTACGCTGCATTATTGCAGTTAGTATAAAATCAATACATATAATTATACAGACGATCATATATATATTTACTATATTAATATTTGAAATAAGCGTTCATATAACATATGACTGACGATGGTTGCATGAAGAACGAGAGCAAGAATTACAGTTATGAGTCATTGTGTCATGTTAGCTCAATTGGTTAGAGCATACCCCGGCTAAAGGGGTTGATGGACGCGGGTTCGAGTCCCGCACATGACTATAATTTTTTCTCTCGTAAATTTGTAATTTTGTAATGTAATTCGCCTAGCTGGCGTCATTGCAAACTTAACAATATTAAAAATATATTTTCAATTCGTTTAATATTATTGGACCATATAATTTTATTACTTCTTAATATAAATACTACTGACCTTACATTTATGGTACCTTTTATACATATATTATGTTAAATCTTACTATAACAGTCAGGATAAATATATGGACACGTAACACGTAGTGAAACAATCAGTCCGCTGATCGTATAAGAAAGGAGCAAATCTTGAGTATTAAAACAAGACCTTTGGTTAATACGCTTTGATATTTCTGACGTTTCGCCTGCCGCAGCCGTAGCACGCTCGCTTCACTCGCTCGGCTCGCGCGTTGTCATGTCAAAACTGGCCAAGTGTTAGTTGGTCTCCTACACCGAGGGTTCCGTACTTACACGGAATGTGCCAAAAATCGTTATTTTTTTCATACAGATGGAGATCCATATCGGGAGTCCGTATTGAACTTGGCCAGTTTTTAATAAATATTGTTATACATGATATACTTAATGGAATAAAATCATACCAAGTTTGACGTTTATATTATTTAAGTTTATTTATTTTATTTTATATTCCTGTATTCCTTATCGTGTTTATTCTAGTAAGACCAGTGGTTACATATTTGAGCCGTTTGGTGTTGAGACTTTGGGTCTAAAGGGGCCGGAAGCTCATCTTATGTTCCAAAACTTGTTAGAGCGCTTGGTCAATGCGACACGTAATCAAAATTCTGACACTTACTATGCAAGTTTATTTGAAATAGTAGTCAAAGACTAGATTATTAGTTATATTGAAAAAAATACATCTAGAATCGCTTCGTTCTTTAACTTATTGGAGAATTGATTCAACTACTTTCATCCATCAGTTTTCTAAAATTTCTATACTCATGTTATTTATCATTATTGTAACATACTTTACTAATTCTTTTAAAAAAAGTATATCATCTGGCCAAAAGAACTAGTTCACAACTAATTTTTTCAATTTATTTATTTATTTAATTCACAAACTCCACAGATCTAAATTTAAAATTAACATAACCATATAGTGACATTTCTTACATCCAATGACGGATTTATTTTATATTAACAAGCTTAATTCATAGAGAGCAAAAACAAAGGTATTTATATAATAAGGTAGGTAGGTATTGTTGTTTTTTTTTTCAATTCCCTTTGTTTCTGCAAAAATGTCTCCCGCTGTCTTACTCATGTTATTATTTCATTTCAACAAGATAATCCTCACTTTTTTAATTCTTTTATCCTTCTAAAACACTAAATATTTGAAAGCATTGGTAGTAAACAATGTTTCTCTTATTGTGTTTCGTATTTTAGTATGATATAAAATAAAACGCAAACGCGCTAAAAATGAATAAAAGATTCAGTAAATTAAATTGTATATGTGCAATTTATGTCTGCAATAGCAACTTTACGTTTTGTAGATAGTGTTCACAATACTATTTTGTAGTGGATAGAATGCATCGAATATATTATACCTACTACAAGATCTTAAAATTACGAGCCTATAATATTAAGAACCATTAACAATTTCATGAGGTGCCGGGCTAGAATTGCACCTACCTATATCTTCCTTTGGGTATCGTAGAAGGCGACTAAGAGAAAAATACTGGAAGGTGGGCAGCAGTGCCTTCTAAAGAACTGCACCTATCACTGCAATCCCCTAGCCGCCTGCCGGGCGTGAGGATCATACCTTCAAGTAGAAAATCAATCCGGGCAGCACTTAACGGTGTGTTCCGGCAGGGCAAGTAATTCTAGGCTAGCCTGAACAACATCTTCGACCAACATCACTTACCATCAGGTGAGATTGTGGTCAAAGATTGGCCGATATGCCCTAAAAAAATTTTTCTTAATTCTAGTCTTATCAACCTACAAATAGGTTATATGTAGGTATGTTGTACGGAAAACCTGTCAAATCAAAAATGGAACAAAACCCTCGAGGGGTTGAAATTGTGAAAGCGGCAGTAGCAATAGATTTCTGTTGCCTTTATCAAAGCTGAATAAGTAGAAAATACTTGTGAATCATGTATAATAATATATCTATTTTAATTAAATATCGTAATATAAGAAGTTCAATTTTGAACACTTATTGCATTGGCATAACTTTTTACTGTATTTTTTATTCATAGGTTCCCGGTCACAGCAGATATGGCACCGGTGAGCTCACTCCTCGTCTACTACGTGACAGAGGCAGGTGAACCCGTGAGCGACGTGGCTAACTTCCATGTCAAACTTCTGCACAAAGAGGTGAGAGTTATACATACCTTATTTTGTGCGCGGAGGCACTTTTGATGTGACTATGTAGTTGCAACGATGAAAGTTTCCTTAGGCTACCTGCCTGTACTTCTTTATTTGGTACGCTCGGTGCCAAAATAAAGAAGATCTTATAGCTTGTGAAAATGGAGGATCAGAAACAACCAGTGTAATAGAGTGTAGGAGGAAAATGAAAACGAAGATATGATGCAGGCTGTAATGTATAATTAATAGTAACAATCGATTATAAAAAAAGTTTCACTTTAAGGTTATCAGGTTTGGCAGATATAGGTTGTAGTTATAGTATATTTAGGCCCCGTTTTTGAATGTCCTCACATAAAATAACTGTATGATAAAAATGACAGTTAACATGCAGCGCGTTTCAAGCTTTAGCCGATGTATAAGCTAAATCGATGACTGTGAAACGCAAAGATAGTGTTTTGTTTAATAAATATGTTCTGGGTAGTATAACCGGCACTTATTCGAACAATCTGAAACAGGCCCATAAAATAATAAGAAAATAAATTTATTCTGCTCGCAATGAGAGCTCTCTCAAATCAGGCAAGTGCTAGTTTTTTTTTTTCATGTTATTGTGACGGAACAATCTCGAGGCCCACCTGATGTTAAACGGACTTACCTCTGCCTATAACAGATGCATTTCGTCACAAGTCACGAATTGCACTGCACCGGTCAAATTGAGACATAGTTCTAAAGTCTCATGAGCCCGTAATTTCTTTGGCTCCCAAGGACTGCTGTCGGAACACACCGTTAGGTGCTTGGCGACCGATTTTCTACTTGAGGGTGGTCGCTAGCCAGGCAGGCATATTCAAAATGTCCTTCCACCTTGCGGTGTAGCTCAAGCCCGTGGCGGGATTCGAACCGTGCACCTGCTGCGTGGCAGTCCATAGTCAATGCCACTGAGCCATCATTGCTTCATCTAGTTACGGCGATTGTTTTGAATTTGAAAGAAGAATGGGACTATGAAAAATGTAAGAATTATAAAATGAGTTCATAATGAAATGAAGAAGGGATGACTTCGCCACATTATAAATAGGAAACGAATAGCTAAATGCGTCGCTTTAAATTTTTGGGTTCAAATCCTGGGTACGTTTATAAGAAAATATTAGGTTTATAAAAATGTTATTGTTAATAAAATGTTAGGTTTTTACAGACAAAAGTTGTTTGATATTCGCTATATTATTTTATATTATTATTCTATATTCTGCCTACCTCCACTCGGATATCCAGCTGATACAGTACAGTACAGGGTATAAAAACCCTTAGCGAAAAAAAACAGTTATAAAAGCAGAAAGCGCACTCGTTCTCAAAAATCAGATTTTCAAAGCTCTTATTTTTGAACGATTTTGAAGACCTTTTTGTATAGTCGAATATATGTTGTTGTATTTACCTTACCATTATTAAAGCATTTTTCCTAAAATAGGAAGCAAACCGAACACACAGAGTCTTGTTGGTACTGTGCGATTATGCAAATATGTATTCCTGTAGTTATGTGTAGGGGTGGCCAAAGATTGAATATTTTATTTTTACTACTCTGACATATACATGAAATAGTTTTAATCATACAAAACTTCCCATACACATATTTATTTCAGATAAATGATGTCCCACTTTGAGAACCTTTATCTCGGAAACTATCGACCTTACACCATTGGTTTCATTACAATAAATATCCACTAAAATCTAAATTTCAGATGACAGCCTTTTTTTTTATTCATGATAGTTTCGCTTTTGACCACACTCTGCCTGATGTTAAGTATTGAAGTGTTCTAAGATGGAACACGGTTACCTAGAAGAAACCCTTTATTTTGACAGCTGCCAAACTGAAAAGGGTGACGACATCTCGGTAACGATTGATACGACACCACTAGTTTTTGTGTTTATAAAAGTAATCATTCCCGTTCAGATCTAATTTTCAGATGAGAGCTTGCAAACTTAAAAGGGGTTTATCTTGGGAACTACATATTGTTCCTAGACCACAAGTTTTTACAGAAGTGGTAAATTGTGTCGAGATCTAAATTACAGATGACAGCTGTCAAAATAAAGTAAGAGATTTATCTTGAAAACTATTAATCCTAGACCACTCAATTCTTCACAAAAGTGATAGTACTTGTCGAGATTCAAATTTCAAATGACAACTGTCAAACGTAAGAGGGTTTTATATTGGAAACGAATGATCCTAGACCAAGTATTTTTTTTAAGAAGTGATATACATTGTACATACATATAGGAAATTTTTATATTTCACATCACGGTGCGAATCACGCGTGGTATAAAAAGCCCCAATACCCAATTAGAATGGGTACGCAGATGTACAAATTTGACAGAATTTTGTAATTTTCCTTTGAAAATGATGTCTGTTATGGAGTTCGAATTTCAAAATGAAGATACTTTTCATTCCCATTAGAATACGACAATAAGTCCCCTGGTTGGAACTCGAACACTACCAACTAAGCTACAGTGTCGATACAATATTTTGTGTAGGTAAGGGCCAACCTAACAGTATAGTTATAAATAGCAATAGAGTAAATTGAAATTAAACGAGCCGTATTTTTTCTTAATTTTACCTCTTTATCAACGTATTTGGTACCTCGACAATGTCAAGCTATAAACAAAATTCACGAATTTTACTAAAACATTTAACCCTAATGAAAATAAGAGTACATGAATAACTTAAAAGTTTTCCTACAAAATGTTACCGCTATTAGAAACAGCAAAATCTAAGTCTAACAATGAAATTTGACTTTACAGGCAAAATTCTATTCGAGACAAAGACAATTTTCTCCAATAGAAAGGAATTAATTGAAACACCCGAAGGCTCCAGGGATGTTTACATAACAAATGAAGTAGAAGATGGATATTGTGCAAATTTAGACAACGTTTTGTTTTTATTTCGAGTGAAATTTACAAATATTTTGATTAAAAGTAGTAACTAATGAATGTTAAGATAGTCTGTAATAAAATGTATTTTTATCACATCTATTAGATGTGATATTCTTCGTAAACACAGATTTTTGTAATTCCTGAGGGACTAAAATATATTTGAATTTAGAATATGCATATTTTTAGTAAAAAATCCAATCACCAAAGAGATCAATCACAAACATTGTATGAACAAGTTACAGGATGTTTTATTTGTTTTTAAGTTTTATTTTCAAATTGAATAATTTTATATAAATTTTTTATAATATTTTTTTTAAACTACATCCTGAGATTATGTTTTTTGAGACTATTTATATTTCTCAAGCTGTAAATAAATCAACAACTGTAACGTTTGGTAGTGGTTAAATTGTTACGATGTACTTCCATAATTGTTCGAATATAAACATTAGCCTCTAACTATTTCTATGCCTTGACTTATTTTCCTTATAATATCTAAATAAATAAACATACTATTCTTATTCACAAGTTGCACTTACTTATTTTCTCATAGAAGGTGATAAAAAGTAGAGTGCTCACCTCGGGAGCCAACAACTATTTTAAACATGAGTAACTTTTAATCACTCGCTGCACTCAGGATTATACTTTAGTATTCCTCGCTACTCTCGTGATTCTACTTTAGAATCCTTTGTGCCGCTCTGAATCCAAAGAAACACTCTCGCCTTCAAAATGGTTGTTTGCTCCCTTGGTAAACAATCTACTATTAGGCACCTGTAGATCTTGTGATTAGGGTTAGGTTTTGCAATATTAATGGATGAAACCCCAAGCTGGTTATTACTTGTTATGACCGGTTTAATATTGGCATAGAGCTGTAGAATGTTTCCATACAAATTTTAAGACTCCAAATGATATGTAAACATCATTAGTAGTTGACATAACTTTGACGTTTCAAATCTCATAATTGACCAACGGATTCCAATGAGATCCAACACAGCGTTATCAGCCCGGCTCAAACAGCCCAAGAGCTATACTTAATTTAGGTTTGAATGCCCCGTAATGGGACAGAGTGCAGGATTCAATAGCTTGCCGCCGGGGGTGCTGTGCTTGCAACCATACAAAACATGTGGAATCTCTGGCGGGGTGGTAAATCAAATATTTATCGTGCTTGCTCGTGCTTTATAATCGTGTATTCTGGGTAACCATTCTATAACACAAAGGTATGGTCGAGATTTTAAAAAAAAAAGCTCATAAATAAATGTATATACAGAACATCAAGCAAAGAAGGTCCCCTAAAACTATCAACAATATTTAAATTTACGTTTGCCGCCACATGTTCAGTCCAGGGAATAAGATATCATAAAAAAATCTTCTCCGTATCTGGCACATGCGTCATGATACCAATCGTTGGGCGAACCAACTAATTTATATTGATAATAAAATATTTTCCGGCCATGGATATCAGCATACACCATAATTCCTTCCTTCATCTCAAAATTTACACTTATGTTTAGCTATATGAATCTTTAAAACAAATATGAATGCCATTTGTTTCGAAATAACGGCCTTACTGTTCGATTTTCCTGTCGGAAAGTACCATATTGGATTTTTGTGACTTCTAAACTTTGAAAAGTAGTAGATCAGTGCTATTGGACTTCTCTCTTATTACATGAAACTAAAACACAATAAACGTGACACAATAACCTTATATGGTGATATTGATATGTCTGTAATTTTACACAGTACGTCAAAGTGCCTGACCAATTTCAACAAAACCTAGCACAGCAGGCATTATGTCCTCGTTTATCGCATAATTCTCCAGGAATCACGATATAAATAAATGTTACTCACCTACCCTTTTACTTAATATGGTTTTTTTTTTTTTACTTAAAATATAATCTTTATAGACCGCAATTTAGCACTGTGTAAGAGAATTTTGCTTTGGACAACAGTACAAAATTAATAACGTGTGCTTTTTGGATGGAGACTAGTAAACACCCCTTTTTTAATCTTATTTATTTAGGGCCTTTTTACAAAATTCATGCCAGTCTCATCGTAACTTTTTTTAGGTTATAACCTATAAATAAAATATTTACCTATATGCCAAATAACATGAACAATAGCTTTGCAGTTTCAGATACAGGTCCCGCTAAAATATGTGTGAACACTCCCACATCAAAACTATAGTTCAAAATAAGAGATCGCATTAATAACTCTCCTTGAGTTTTGTTTCGGATTCATTTCATAAGCAAATTGTGTACGTCTTCTACTGTACGACACGTCTTGCAATTAGGCGAAGATTCTTTTTTCATAAGATAGCCAAACTTCTTTGATGGAATATGTCAAGAGCGAATTCTATGCCCTAAGATAACATAACACCTACTTATTTTAGATATGACAAACCAAGGTATTCGAGGAGGCTGACATTGAATGGTTTTATACCAAATGCCTTATTCTTTACTTCTCTCATCAATGTATTCCTTAAACTTATCATGACAACAATTATATATATATATATATTATAAAGTAGTTCTGTGTTATAAGGATTAATAGAAAATTCAGTTTCCTCCTTAACTGCTAGTTTAGCCAGTCGATCAGCCTCTTCGTTGCCTCTTATACCGACATGGGATGAAACCCATTGCAATTTTAGCCCTATTTTAGTATCTATAAGAGTGTTAATCTTATATAAGATTGAGTAAGCCTCCGAAACACATCTGAAACCAGAGGAAAAATCCTAAATTCTTTAGAATATTTTCTTCTATCCAAAGTCTTAACAATTCATTCAGGCACGGAATTTTACCTTTATTGGTTAATTGTTTATACATTTATTCATTATAATATATAGTCTGATATTTCTAAACATGATTATGCACAATCGGTTGCTAAGCAAACATCATATTGACAAATTTTAAAAGCACCATTATTTTGTCTCCAAGGCCTGCTAATGATGAAAAGACCGGACCAAGGAATCATTTCAAAAATGTTTGCTTTTATACGAATAATATTAAAGAATCTTTGGAGGTAAATACCTAATTTGATAGAAGGTACCTACATCATTTTAAATAGACGAAAACTTGATCAAAACAAATGAATTATTAAATAGTCTAAGAAAAAGTAAATGTAGTGTAATTCATAATCGGGAGAGATTACCACCTTATTTTCCAACCCAAAATGGTGTCTTTTAATTTCTTACTAATTTCTGAAAATTATCTTTAGTCACCATCAAGCCTTATTAGCAGGCAATATTAATGAAATTGAAGCGAAATTTATAAGCCTCTTCAGTTTTAATTACTGTTAATAGCCTGTCTTAAGAAGACATTTAATTCCCTGGGACAAATTTTTGAGGCTTCTCATTGCTATAGCTTCCTTTGGGTGCAAAATTGGCTATTGACATAGACAAGACAATTTGATCAGAACCGGAAGGTAAATTTAATTAGTTATGTTATGATGAGTTATATTATGAATTTAATGGACCAACTGATCAAGTGCGTATCGGGCTAAGCGCTGGATTTGAGTGACAAAGTTTATTCATATAGTGAGTATTAATTTTAATAAACTCCTAGATAAGTATTTGTAGTTTATTTGTTTCTTATCATGGAGTTTGTGTGTAAAAGACTCGACTTATGTTACCTTGGTCGACTGTTCCTTTTATGTTCAAAGATAGTCGTAATACTAATATATATAATTTTATAGAGTCGTAACGCAAATTATCTAACTCTACACTGCTGCCCAAAAAAATAGTGTTATGTATTCAGAGTTTATGTGTGTATGTTTCTGAGTTTGTTTGTTCCACCGTAATTTCTAAACGACTTTACCGATTTTAATGTATGATATATCATTAGATATCTTGACAGCACCATTGACAATAGGTAAATAGAAAAAATAAAAAACTAGCGGATTTTAGGAGCCATATCGTAATAGAATGTTTTTTTATCATTCAAACCTATCTATATAGTTGGGTGTCAAAATGAAGGGTTTTTAAAAATGATTCTTAAAATATATACAACTTGTAGTTTTAATTTCAAAGGAACGATAAAGCGTTTAACTAAAGTAAATAACATGGTGTCGGGTTTTTTTACTTTTTTAATTAATTTATAGGTGTTCACTTTTTTGTTCAGGAATTCACTCCGTAAGGTACTCTTCCAATATTATTAACTCATAAAAATAACTTAATTTTTAGCCTGGATTTCAATGTATTGTTTTGAACTGCTAGAAGCACATTGAATTTAATCACGCCGTAGAATCCGTACTCCGATCTTTATAAGCCTGCGGTGCCAATGCAATGTTTTAAAATGTGTAATAACAAAAATATATTGAGACATCAACCTCAATCGCTGTTTACAGCAAGCTGAGCTTAATCAACGGTCCATAATGAAAGGCAATCAATGCTAAAGGCTGCAATTAAGAACGCCCGTGATTACTGCCATTGTTCCGATTCAATTCGGTGGTTGTGTTCTCGAGTTTTAATCAAAATGTAATGAGACCATAACCATAAACATCACGTAGCTACAAGACTGATGCCGATACAGCAAAGGGTACGTTTATATTGAGATGTAATGTATTGATGGTTAGGAAAAAACAGATGATCTTTCCTGACTTGCTCCATTATTGTTTGTATAAGAACTGTAAAATGAGCGTGCTAACTAATGAATTCTATACATCTTAATAAGTTTAAGACAAAAAATAAAAAAAATATAAATATATGTATAGAAACTGTTCTATGGATGTTTTCAAAGTTTAAAATCTCGATGTAAATATTCATTATTATTTTTATTTTGCATTAAATATTTAGTTATATAAGTTTTATTTACAGTCCCTTTGATTAGTAATGTAGGTATAGTTTAAAGGGTTAATATCTAATGCATTTTGATAAGTAATTTATTTACAGTTGTGCGTGAGCTTATGGGAGAACCTTTTCAAACCAATACTGATTTCTAAAGTACAATAAAAATAACTTTGTTTATTAAGTGCATTGGGGCAGTAATAAATAGAATAAGAATAAAAACAAGGAATCAATATTTAAGAAACACTAAAATTCCTATACTCGTAATAACCGGACCTCACCTATGTTCGGTCCGGTTAACTCGTACTTGGAAACCATGGCGGGTTCGTGGTCGAGAGCTAAAGCGACCCTGCGGCCCGCCGAGAAGCGTTAGAGTTGGAACACCGTGTGTTATTTAGTCGATAGGGGTACTAGCTGCTGTGGGAGTAGTTGGTGTCGAGCCCGACATATCCCGGCCACTTTCCCCGAGCTGGACGGGAATGCGTAAATGCATTTTTCACACGTAAATAAAAAAATAAAAAATATTACTTGGAAAGGAAGGCTTACTTACTGGATTCTGCAGTAATATACTATTACATATTATCTTTTTTTATTGCAATAATAATGTGAATAAGAAGGTTTATAAACTCACTTAAAATAAAATCTTCTAAAGTTTAACTTCAGTAGGTAAAAAACTCTTTAGTTTGTTTTTATATGAAAAACGAATGAAACAAACTATAATCTCCTTGGTGAAAAGTGTGGAAAAGTTGTTTTATTTTCCTATATATAACACAAGTGCGGTAAAGTAGAAAAAAGCAAGCCTGCGTAGTAAATTACATTATGTTATGCCACTGAAATCGGTGCATTTAAAGGCTCGTTATCAGCAAATAGGTAAATTCATATTATGCTGTTTATTAATCCGAGTCTTCAAGTGTAAGAAGTGCTTTACTTAGGTATATCTAAATTGTTTTAGAAGAGGAAATATTCGATACTTACGAACTATTATTACCTATACGCTCCTTTGCGAACCATATATATGATTTGAAAAAAAATGTTTCATTATATTATTTCGAATAGGAAAAAATCTATACCAATAACGCTCCCTTGCGAACCATATGTCAGATCCGAGTTGAGGGTACCAATACTTTATCCTTCTTGGGAGTAAGAGCCAAGTTAGTATTTTTTTTTTATTGGCTTATGGTACTTTTATTTAATGAAGCGATGACACAAACAAGTAGATCTCCTGATAGTACGCGTCTCGCTGAATTTATCTTTAAAATTTGTGTTGCTATATACATGCTATTATCAATAGGTGGCTGTAGCGGTGGAAGAAAGAAGGTGGTGGTATCCTCGAGCAGCACTCCAACTGAGAGTCTTGGCTCCTCCAGACTCTATGATGTGTCTCATCGGTGCACGCGCGCCACCTGATAATCGCTTTGATCCCCATCAGAGGTATGTCACTATTTATGTTAAAGTGCTAATGAAATTATAACAAGTATTGGCTAAGAGAAGTCTTGGTCTTGTGTAATACCAAGTATTACACACTCAGTCTTGGTATCCGTCAAGCATCAAGAGTCTCGCAAGACTTGCAATCACGCATTAACCAATTGCTATATTTAAATAGAATACTTTCTTTAAATATTTGTTGTAAAAGGATTTCCGCAAACTAAAGCTTGAGTCTATTAATTATTTTATTAATAACATTTGGAGCTTGTCGACAGAATTTCAATTTGAGATGGTAGCTAGCCAGGCGTTAATACACAAAGTTCTCTACGACCATTCGCTGACAAATAGTCAATGTCTTTCCATATTTAAAATATAATCAATAGGAAGAAACCGTCTACACCGCCGTTCGCTGGCATGACAGTGTTCCGGAAACGTCACTCAAATACCGTGACAATACCGGATGGCGCTCGAGACTCAAAGTGAAATTCATCATTTATCGTCGGGAGACGGCAAATCGCATCTTACTTTAGATTGGAAACATACGGATCATGAAAAATATGATTGGATAAGATATCATTAAGTATCTCACTTTTTATAGATAACGATAGGCAAAATTTTTCAAATGCGTGTAAACTCCTTGCTTTAACTTGCATGACATGTGTGCTGTGCTATAAATAAAAAAAAACTTATTTTATATGGGACATTACTTATTATTATTACTATAAAGGCAAACACCCCCATAATGGGGGAGGCATTACGGCCAATTTAACCTGTATGTTCAGATACTTTTTACGTAAAAGTTTGATGAAAATAATTTTGTGTTGAAATAGAATGAAATTAACATTATATGTCACGTATCAACTTAAAAACTCATTGATTGCGTGTTTTTATATGGAATGGTGACTTAAACTGAAAGAAAAAGCAAATTGACCACCATGCAACCACTGACATCGATGTGAGTAGGATGTTGTTGCGCATTGCGCCGAACACTTTTAAGGAAGGTTAGCGTCAGATAAGCTGGCTATAAAACTGAAGCTAAATCAATTTGTCTTTGTGCTCTCCTCCTATGTGTTGTTAATGGAAACATTATTTGTACTAACAATTAAATAATGAAATTGTTTAAAAGTAGGTCCACAGGCAATTTAACAAAATAAAGCAAACTCTTGGTTCCTGAACTAGGTTCTCGTGAACTCGTTAAGTATGAGAAGACCTCTCTTATCGGAGTAGATATTTATTATTTGCTAACTTTAAATTAAAATATCAATTTATTTGTCAAATATACATTATCTTGAATACCATTAAATTATGTAATACTTTATATTACAAATCAAATAAATTGATAATACAATATTAGATACATATTTATTTATTTAAAAACAAACTTTAATTCATTTTTGCTACTAATACTTACTATTAATTATAGTATTATGTTATATATAGTATACTATATATACATACGAACATTTAATTTTATACAACATTTTACCTTAATACCTAAATAGATGTATCTAAGCTCAGTCAAAATAGAAAACCTAAAATGTTCTTTTGTTCTTAATTATGTTGCTATGGAAGACATATTACACCGACCCTACAGAAGTGGGACAAGGGCAAGAAGATGATGATGAAAATACAGAGCTTGTATATAAATATTTTTTAACTTTTCCTAGCCCCAAACAAAATCAGCGCCCATATATTCTAAACTTCCGCCCTTGTCACCCATATGTCTCCCGATCTTTCCAGTCGGTTTGTCGCCAAAATGTATAGTTCCGCAGTTCACATGATGAATTCGTCTGTTTTGGGGGGGAATGTGAACCGATATGTTATTTCGCTGGGTTATTTGGCGGAATCTGCTGTCAGAGATTGAGCACACTAAACTTTTCATGTTTAGTTTTTAGCATGTTTAGGTAACTTACGTCTTTGGGGTTCTGACTATAAGTACTTATACCATTATTTTCGTGTTCAATTTGTCTGAGATCGAATATAGAATATTTCCAAAAATAAAGAAAGCTCATGGTTCCTATTAAAGTTCTCGAGAACCCGTAAAATAAATATACCAGTACCTCTTTAATCGGAGTAGAAATTTGTTTTATAAGTACTTAAATTAAAAATATGACTTGGAATTCCTTGAATATTTTAAAATTGTTTACATTTTCCACGCGTTGTTTCGTTGTCTGTTATTTAAATGGCTCTCAAGAACTGCTGCTGGTACACACTGTTAGGTGCGAGGTGGCAGAATTTCTACTTGTTTGTGGTAGCTAGCCAGAAAATCTTTCGCAAAATGGCGTTTCACCATGTGGAGATTATTATTATCGCAAGGCTATCACTGATACAATTCTTATTTTTTCCACCAGCACTGAGCATGATGAACCACCTGGCCCCGAATTCGTCTCAGCAGGAGTCTCTCTGTTTGTTGGTGGTGGTGCCTGCGGCGGTGGCGTCCTCTACAGGCAAAGAACAGCACCAGCTCCCAGATCACCAGCGCATTTGGTGCCTCCGGCTACACACGATCGGCTGTGGATGTGGAAATGCTTCAACTACACGTAAGCAACTCTTATCAAAATCTTAAAATGTACGAAAATGTATGAGTGTCCGCTGTAGTACCTTACATTTTTAATGATCAGTGATAAACTGATGGAACTATGACTGACAATGTTTTTTTTTTTATGTCTGATAGGTAAGCCTTTGACCACTATCTCGCCTGATGATAGGTGATGAAGTGGTCGAAGAGGCAAGGACAGCTGCCGGAACACGCCGTTAGGTGTTTGGCGACAGATTTTCAAATCTGTCCTAGACTATAGCTAGAAATAGTTCGTTATATATCTAACAGCTAATTATAATTTTCTTAGTCACTGAAAATTCAGGCTTCTAGATTTGTCCACGACGAAGTCATAGAGTGATCAAAAGTGCCCTGAGAGTATGGTATGGCTATGCCCTCCGTTGCGAGCGAGACTTGTCGGGAGCACTTCTGTGCCCCCAGATAAACAAACACTGAGTTTTTGACCTATGGTAGATCTAGGATGTGCTTGTTCACATTCTCATAGACAGTTGCCGAAAAAGGTTTTTTAGAGTTTATTTGCATACAAGCCTAACTGGCACTATATACTATTGTACAGCCAAATCAAGACATACCATTCTTGTACTATTATTGTAATTAAATATGAAATATTTCACTATTTATTCTAGCTCCTGAAGCTTTCTGGCTTTTGTGTTATAGAAAAAGTTAAGCAGACTACAAACGACAAAATTTACCTTAAAAGAAAAACTGAAAAGGGAAAGGTAATATAACTAAACTTAACAAAAAAGGCAATATCCGTATCATTTTCTTAGCAAAATGTTCCCAATTTTCATAAAGCCATCAACGAAAGTGTTTTTGTTAGAAAAACACCCCAAGGGTACGGGGAGTAGGACTAAGTACATAATCCTTTCAAACAAGTTTCCAAAGTCGCTGAACTCACATTAAGTGTTATGAAATTCATAGATTAAAACTTAATTTTGATTCTATCTTCATTAAAATATTGAGTAAAATTTACCAACTCCTGAATCAATTATCGAGACTTTTTGATATTGGAAAAAAAGACGACAAAATAATTACACCTATATTATTACGGGACTAGGTAATGTATACTTTTTACCCCTACGAATAAATATGAAAAGAAGTATAAATCTCATACAGGTGCCGATTTAATTTTGGAGCCATCAAGTTCATAATAAAATACCCACATTTACTGAATATGCCTACTTACTTACCATGGGAGCGAGTTATAACCATCATTCACCCGTGGCTGATGCCGGGGACGCATGCAAGTTTTGTTAATGAATAACTAATTTTACTTCAAATTATAACATATACTTAGTAATATGGAAATGTATAATTCTAATAATGCGTCCTATTACTGGAAAATAGGTCTTATTGTTCGTTCATCCATCCGTCTTCACAGTTTTTTTATTTGGCGGATTACCCAATATTTAAAAATCCTGACCCATACAAGTACGATTTTGCAAATATCTTTCTTTTGTCGTAGCAACTATAATATCGACTAGAATCGACAAAATGGGTGCGGATGACACTTATTACCTTACTATTTTACCGTATTATCTTACTATCAAAGGGATAATAAGTAACGCTGAATTAAAACAACAAAATAATAATAAAGTTTGGCTATATGTGAGTGCGAGTACGATACGCGCTTATGATCCTAAAATTAACGATATCTAATAAATACTTACAACATTTATTTATTATTAACAGTGGTTGTTGGTACGAAACTTGAAGTCAGACAATCTCACTTACTAGGCTAGTTTTTACAGTCGTAAACCTTACATAATAGGTACCAAAAATGGCATGTAACAGACCACATAGACTTAATAGCAAATTATGATAATAAAACTATTGCGCTAAATTATGCTTTCAAACATTAAAATTATATTATATTTACATTACGATGCCTAATTTATATGCAAACTAGTATGATATCTCAGCTGCGAATAAATAATGTAGTTCTCAGGGAATATTATTATTCCTCAAAACCAAAGTAAACATTGTGTTCCAGCACAGCAACTGCGTGGTTTATAGAAATATACCTATTCCTACGTTCACTTTTGCTTTACGTGTTTTAGGTATAATGAAAAACTGAAAACTAGATTTTTGGTACGCGTTACGTCAACTGTTTAATCAAGCGGTACTGGATAAGGGTAGCAAACCAAACGAGCAATATAGTTAATCTTTTTGTTACTAAGATTCCATAAGAAGTAGGATAATCCAGTGCAGGAATACCAACTATACGAAGCGAGAAAGTTAACTTATATAAATCGCAAACCCGCTGATTCATCTGTCAGCCGACGTAAGTTATGCTCAGCCCCATGACAAATTGCCTTTCCCTGATAACCAGTCCAAATCTATGTGGAACTACAACATGCGTCCCTTTCAGACATAGAATTTTAAGAATGTTAGAAAGAGCTGGCAGGAGAATGTAGAGAATCGTAGTTTATCATTCATTTATCCCTGGCTTGCAGGCTCTGTTTTTGGAAGGAAATATGAATATGAACTTCGATGTAAATCTATGTAGGGTATGTTATGGATCAGGGTAAAAAGCCCTGAAAGGATAATAGAGATATCGTTTTGTTAACGTAGTCGACTGCCTCGTTGGTGTAAGTACTAGTCAAAGCGCTGCTTTGGATTATTCATTTTGGATTCAATCCTAATCAGACAGAAACTTTCAGTTGATGTCCAGAGACGGAAGGAGGCGGAGAGGAAGAAATTATGCCCTACAGTTTTATTGTCATTAAGTGACGAGATGGCCAAGTCGCCCGTCTGTTATAGTCTATGATAGGTTCTGCGTGACACTGTACTGCGGTCGTCGCTCCGAGACGTTACTTCTTATATCTCGTTCGCCAGAAATTTCACTAGAAACAATGCCCTTCACTCCTAAATATAGAGGGAGTTTTCGACACTGCGGTGGTACCTACGAAATTAGACTCTTACTAAAGTGATCTGCCACCAATAATAGGTCGCCCCATAGAGATATACTCGTAAATTGCTTTCTCTTTTCTGTGGCTCGCCCCACGTACTTGGGACCAAAACATGTCTGGTGAAACATTAGTGTATGTTCAAGCACTTCTGTTCTTCGGGGAATACAAGATTGGCTAATGTCTATTTTTAGACCCAAAATTTTATTATAAGCTTTAGGGTATGTAAGTACGTCTATTAGGTAGTAAGTATATTAAACTTTCAAATTGCCTAAATAAAATAGGTCTAAGCACACTTGAGCATTGCGATTATATTGTACCTCAGTAAGTGAAATCTTGATCCTTGAATTCGTCTCTTATGTAACTACATATTCCTAAGTATAACACTAACAAATAATCGTGTCAAAAAATACTACATAAATATACTGATATATCCAAAGCATATTTATTTATTTTTTCTAAAATGTTTGTCTATTCATCACTTAGGCCACAATTTGTCTCTGTCTATAAACTGGTCAATATATCGCCCGGGTCGAATATCAGATGTATCATCGTATATTCATGGCGTGACAAAGTGCCAAGACTTCCGTCCGGCCGGGAGGACAGAGATAAAGTGCTTTTAGCGCGTCGAGTCAACTTAACGGCAAACTTTAGGCCTCGAATATATTGATTGTTATGAAAACTGTTGCGCAAAATAAACTCATACAACAGCATACGAATATGTGCACGTTTCTCCCTCGAAGACTAGAAGTCAAGTTAACCATCAGAGAGCTGTATATTAAAATACATTTCATGTAAGGATATTGCTACTTGCCCGTAGTTTGGATCAATCTCGGACATTCGTACCCTTGCTACCCTAGAACTAGCGTACCCTAGAACTGTGCCTGCAATAAGTTTACTTTTTACATGGGATCTACATATAAAACATATCGGAGGAAGTGTGAGATGATAGTGTGGATACGTGGAGAGATACAGGCATGGTAATATGTTATGTCCTTGGTATAGGATGGATAATGGATGGCGAGCTCGTACGTGGAAATAATGCCACCATACTATACCTCCATGCAGTAATGTTCACATTAATGTGTTCTGGTTTGAAGTGTATGGTCGCCGGTGAAATTACAGGCACAGACATAAAGATGTTTAGGCTCGTGCCTTAACATCTTTATGTCGCAGGCTGTAGGGTGCAATGCAGTTTGCCACTTGTCTTAGAAAAGGCAAATTTGACCACGTTTTTTAGAATAAGCGTACACCTGTGCCTTTATTAACAAAATAATACGAACTATATACAATACTACAGCTACTACAATAAAAGCATTTAGACAACCTGTAAGTCATTGCTGACACGCACAGGCAGTCCAAATGCTCCAGCCCACTTCCAGTTGGCAGCGTGCCCAGCAATTTTATATTATATTTATTATTATTGTTAATTTATACATAAACTATATTCTTGAGCATATGAAAAACACTATGCTAGATCCAAAAATACAATACCATTTTACTCCTTACAAGTCTAAAATTTTGATTAATAAAGTTTTGCGTCTATGAGTAGATCGTATCAATATAAATTTTATTTCTAATTACTATGTAGCAACCATAGTACGAATAAATTCATATTTATTCGTAGCAACCTCAGACCGAATAAAAACTCCAGACAGAATTTTTTGGAAAAGAGCAGTGAGGCCGGTAAAACTACGCCTCGCCGTGTACAAACACAATTACACACACACACGAACAACGAAACTACGCCTTGACTCGTCAGTCGAACTATCGCAGCGCGTGGAAACTACACGAAAAAGATTCCAATAAATTTGCTAGTCAAAATGCCGAATTGTGTTGTGAAAGCGACATTCCGACCTGTGCCGCCACGCCGTGCACACCTGTCTACAGCTCCGCCAGTATCTCCCAGTGAGACCGCAATAGTCCCCGCACTATTGCCGTCTCACTCGGGTCATCGTTCCGACGCTAGTTGCAGACCAGTGCCTTGGAATACGCAGTCCTGACGAAGTTTTGTTTTCTGTGCAGAAGCTGAGCAGCCACCGACCGCCGTGCAACGTGAGCTACGAGCTCGCCGTGCCGGCGCGCAGAGGCGCTCTAAGACGTCAGGCATTACCACCTACCCAAGTCCCTTGTTTCGGACGAACAACATCATATCGGGCTGGTGGTCTTGTTTTGACCGCACTTTTCGGTGCGCATTTCACCACTTTACTACCCGACACAACATAGTAACAGTCGCGTAACAACACACTTTGTGCTGTTAAGCGACGTCGTTCAGGCGTGGGGTAGCGTCAGCCAAACCCGTCTGAACGATCAAATCCGCCATTTGCTGCGGTCGCAGTGTGACACCCTACGGTGACAACGGCCACTGTTGTTGTTTTGGTTTAACCTTGCACCGTGGCCTTTCCCGCTTCACGGGTCAGCCGAAGCAAGCTGGGCTCCGGGATTACTGGCCTTGGGGTCGCCCCTAGTCAACCCCGGAGTAGCGCTTAGGAGCACCCCTCTCCGCCGAGAAAAAAGCTCGGAGAGGGTACACAACTAGGGCACACCCTAGGTACACACTCCCTCTCACACAGTGAGCTCACAAGGTGTGTGAGGGAATTCAAACCCTTGATAGGGCGTCCTGAGTATTCCCCTCAGGATGCAGTCCCGTCCCTCTAACGGTGAGGTGCAGGTCCTTCAGACCTTCGCCCTCCGCCACCCCGATCTGTATGTTGCACACATGCAACTCCTCGAAGAGGAAGCGAGTGCCCGCCTCACGGACACTCTTATTGCTCCCTCCGGGACTTCAATCCCGGAGGCCAACGTCCCTCCTCTGACCCGGTCCTTCTCAGAGGACAGCCCGCTTTCGCCCGCTCCGGGCCCGGATAATAGACGCACGGTGGCAGCCCTTCCCCGTGAGAGGTCTCGCTCGCGCTCACCGATCGGGAGGCCAGCGAGCACCCGTCCCTCCATCGCCGTTGTCGAGCCCACTTCGGACTCCGAAACGGAGATGGAAGAAGATCCGAGTCGCGCCTTACGCACCGACTCGGACTCAGATAACGACGGCTATACCGTCGTAGATAGAAAACGCAAGCGTGCTCCTAAAGCCGCTAGTTGCGTAACTTCCGCCCCTCCCGCCAAGGCACCCGCTAAGGCCCCCGCCTCCGGCAAGAAGCCGACCCCCGCCCCGCGCCCCGCGTCTCCTCCCTCCGCTCCGGCCACCACTGCCGCGTCCCCTCAGGACGCGAGCGCGCGCCGCGAAAAACCGCCTCCGCCCCTGTTCATTCAGGACAAAACCAAATGGGACAAGCTGTCCCGTTTAGTTTCGGATCGTGGGATCCATTACACTAATGCCCGCTCCACGCAGCAGGGCATTAAAGTCCAAGTGCCCACCAGTAGCGACCACAGAGCGCTAACAAAGCTCCTCCGTAAAGAGAGCATAAGTTTTCATACTTATGCGCTCGAAGAGGAGAAAGTCCTTCGCGTTGTGATTCGCGGTGTGCCTAAGGAGATACATACCGATGCGGTATGTGACGACCTTAAAGCACAAGACTTCCCTGTGCATGCGGTTCACCGCATGTACAGCGGGAAGGACCGCAGTCCATATGACCTAGTACTCGTAGTACTAGACCGTACACCAGAGGGCAAGGCCATTTTTAATTTAAAAAAGGTCTGTGGCCTCTCAGGACTCGATGTCCAAGCCCCATACAAAAATGGAAGTCCCTCGCAGTGCCATAACTGCCAACTATAAGGGCACGCCTCCAAGAGCTATTCCACAAGATGCAATACGCTCAATCCCCAGCGGACGTGATCCAATACACATTGGAACACGCGAACTTACTAAGCGCCCTTAAGCGCTTCGTTCCCCAGGCCCCTCCCCAGTACAACCACTATGGGTAGTACAACCGCACGCACGAAACCGCGCTCAGTTTCGTTAGCGTCATTCAACGCTAACGGTTTCTTTAGACAACGTGACCTTGTCCACGACTTTTGTTGCACCCACCTTATCGACATTATATGCGTGCAGGAAACCCTTCTAAAACCGGGGAAGGCGAACCCTAGGTTTGCCAATTACAGAACGGTACGTGATGATAGAGTGAACTCCCGTGGGGGAGGCACTCTTATCTATTACAAAAGGTCCCTGCACTGCATCCCCTTACCTACCCCGACTCTTGTTAATATGGAAGCATCTTGTTGCCTTCTAGCTATGACTGGTCATCAACCTATAGTCATAGCGTCCTGTTACCAAGCTTGTCAAAAGCCGATCGTCCGAGCTGACTTAGAAGCATTGTTCTCATTAGGAAGCGCCGTCCTTCTGATTGGCGACTTCAATAGTAAGCACATCCTATGGAATTGTAACGTCAACAATCCCAGAGGCATTGCACTTGAAAAACTAGTCGCAGAACTTAATTTTGACATAATTGCGCCCACTGAGCCCACTCACTACCCTCACACGGAAGACTTTCGACCTGACTTGCTTGACATGGCACTACTCAGAGGCGTAACACTCCAGTTACGCTCCATAGAAGTGGTTCACGAGCTTCACTCTGACCACCGACCCATTATACTGCGACTAGGTCCCGACCCAACAACAGACCTCCCCCGCCCCACTAAGACGATAGTGAACTGGAAGCAATTAGGCGTTGCCCTAAAGGCTATCAGTTCACCGGACCTTGACAAGATCCCTGACGACATCCTGACTAAAGATGACGTAACCCTTGCGATCGATTCGTTCACTAATCACCTCTCCACCGTAGTAGGTGCATCCGCAAAGGAGGTCATGGTGCCGGACGACCGGCGCCTTGTCATTCCAGCGGATGTGAGACGATTAGTGACGGAAAGTAAAGCAGTGACCCGACATTACGACTCTTACCCCAGTAAAGAGAACAAAACTAAGAAACGCCACTTTGAACGCATGGTTCAAAGTCGCATGTCTGAGTTGCGTGATCAACAATGGGGTGACAAACTTTCAAACCTCGTGCCAAGCCACCAGGCTTATTGGGACTTGGCGCGAGGTATGAAAGGAAGTAACTACAACGACATGCCTCCCTTATACAGACCAGTCCCACTAGTCCCAGCGTTCTTTGACGAAGACAAAGCTGAGTGCCTAGCTGATAGCCTAGAGGCTCAGTGTTCCCCTAACGTAGATCACGTTGACCAAGCTCACCTCGATTCGGTGGATGCTGAAGTCGAACGTAAAAGCTCTGTGGTCACCTCTGAACTCCCACCAATCACCTTAGCGACTTACGCTGAGGTGGCGAGACTGATCAAGGCCCTCCGACCGCGCAAATCCCCCGGTGCCGATGGCATCTCCAACAGGGTTCTTAAAACCCTCTCTCCTCCTCTCATCCATCTCCTAGTCAGCATCTTCAATGCTGCTATGAGCCACTGCTTATTCCCAGACACCTGGAAATGTGCAAATGTCATTGGCATTCACAAACCAGGCAAAAGCTCATCTGACCCCACCAGTTACCGCCCCATCAGCCTCCTCAGTGCCTTAGGCAAACTTTACGAGCGGTTACTTGCAAACCGTCTCCAGTCCCATGCTAAGGAACACCACCTTATCCCAGATGAGCAGTTTGGCTTCAGGCCCGGACACTCATGCGTCCAACAGGTGCACCGCCTCACGGAGCACATCATTGAGGGCTTTAACAAGTACCCCAAACCCCAGACAACGCTAGCAGTCTTCCTCGACGTAGCGAAAGTTTTTGACAAAGTCTGGCACAATGGCTTGATTTACAAGCTATGCCAATTTGGCGTGCCAGAACGTCTTGTGCTCATCCTACAAGACTTCCTTAAAGCCAGAAGCTTTCGCTATCGCGTGGAAGGCACCCTCTCCTCCCCCCACCCAGTCAGAGCCGGAGTCCCTCAGGGCTCCGTGCTATCACCCATTCTATTCGCGCTGTATACCAGCGACATCCCACGCTCTCAGCCTAACGTCCTATTAGCCCAATACGCGGATGATACCGCTATTTATACCACTGGGTGGCATATCAGTAGAAAGTCCATTCCCGCCCTCCAACGGGCCATCACCGAGATCGGTGACTGGTTCCGTAAATGGCGCATCGCGGTCAACCCAGTTAAAAGTGCAGCTATGTACTTTACTGAGAAGGGCCGCCCCCGTTACCCGCAACCTTTAACTTTGTTCGACCAACCCATCCCCTGGGTTAGTAAAACAAAATATCTCGGAGTCACCCTTGATCGGAATCTCACCTTTAGCGATCATATAACAACCGTCCGTAACAGAGCGGCCTTTGTAATGGGTCGCCTTGGTCCCCTGATTCGCAAAGAGAGTAAAATGTCTCTTAGAAATAAGAAGACACTTTACACTGCCTGCATCCGCCCCATCATGACTTACGCATCAGTAGTGTTTAGTCATGCTAGTGAGGCCCATCTCCATAAGCTTCAAGTCATTCAAAACCGTTTTCTTCGTAGTGCAACCGGCGCTCCGTGGTATATCCGGAACACCGAGTTGCATTGCGACTTAAACCTTCCCTCTCTAGCGCAGTTCAATAAGGACTGCGCCCGCCGATACTTTGATCAAGCGCCCCACCACCCGAACCCATTGGTTGTCCAGGCATCGAACTACTCGACTGCCTCTTCTATCCCATTTTTCAAACCCCCTCGTCGCCGACCACGGCAGGTATTAGACGACCCGGATGACCCCATCGCAGCCATTACGTTGGCAGCTTTAGCGTTATCCGCAAGTCGTCGAGGTAAAATCCCCAGGTGTGAGGTAATCAGAGGTCACACAATCAAACACCGAGCTCGCCGGCGAGCTCGAGGCAAAAACAAGGTCACGATAAATTGCTCTCCAAATAGTCAAAGAGTATTATTCAGTAGGGCCCAATTGTGCAACACTGCAGTTGCACAGAGGCATTTTGCTCCGATCCCCCCCATGTCTCTCGACAGCGAGACAAGCCGAGGTCCGAACCACAGTGGTGCCCTTGAGCTCGCTGTCAACCCCTCCTATAATAGCGGTACGTTTTCGGCGTCCGCAGGAGACGGAGGTAGAAAGCGCTTTTCGCCTTCTACGCCCGTCTCGGGAGAAGTGCCTTCGGCACTTCTCCCTCCCGGGCTATTGTAGGGCCAGGCCCTCGCCCAAAACCCGGTGGAGCTGGACGACCGCACAGGCGGTAGCCAGCATCTATGTCCTCCCTAAAAAAAAAAAAAAATGTTGTGAAAGGGTGTAGAAAACAAACTTCAAAACATAAAAAGCAGGATGGAATCACATTTCACATGTAAGTAACGTGGAAACCAATTTTTTAAATTAATCAAAATATAAACAGAGGCAATTGCTTGAAACATAGCAAGTGTTGCCGTTATAAAGCATATAAGGTTTACCCTATTATTGGGTAATTTTACATAACGTTATATCATTAGTTTTTTTATAATAGTTTATCCATGTGTTTTAACGGACAAGGAGTCCGAAAGGGAGAAGGTTCTGTTGGACTGTATTTTTTTTAAATATATGTAATGTTGCGACGTTATATCTTTATCAAAATCGGATCAGTGGTTTATTTGCAAATTAAAAAGATGGTACAAATTTATTGTCACTTTTCAACCGACTTCAAAAAGAACCAGGTACTCAATTCAGTTGTATCTTTTTTTTTAATTTTATAGAATTAATATGATTATATGTTTATTACCTTATATTATAAACCGGCATTTATGAACCGTTTTTTTTTTGCAAAGCGAATACCTTTAATTAATACTTATAGTAACTTCATTGCTATTGGATTTTCGGTTTCGAAGATACAGAAGCCAGTTATGATTTTTTTGTTTAAAAAAACACATTTCCATTGAAGTCTTTTGTTGATAACGTGTATAGCGTTGTTGTGTGTAAAGTTGAATTATAACCTTATTATAAACCCACTTGTTACTCGCGTTTGATATACGGATCAATGAAAAAAAATTAAACAAAATATGTGTAGTTTCAAATTTCTTTGTTTATTGTTTATGTTAGCCGTATGATACCTCTTGCGAATAGAAGTGTCTTATTGCTGGTAAGAGTTGAATATAAACAATTTTTAAGATTTGATAAACAGTGATATTTTTACATAAGTGTTTCAAGGTTAGTAAATAATATAAAATGAACTTACTTTGAGTATTTCTTGTAAAACCGTGATTATAGTCACTTTTTAAATTTCTAATTGCTTTATAAAAAGTATGTATATTTATTGATTGATTTTTTGGCATTACGTATCTTTTATTTGACGGTACAGTTGGTGTTATATTAAACAATAGTAATATAAATTACACTGTTTGGTTTGTTTTAGGTTGAAAACAAAAAAAATAGTTCGAATGAATTAGAATGAAATAGTTGAAGCGTTAGAGTGCGATAAAAATCAACCGGTGCCTGACACGATCATAATTTTTAAATTGGACTTCTTTCTTTTCTTTTGGACTTTTTTTAATTTTTAAATTTTTAATTTGGGCGGTCCCTTACTTAAAATAAAAATATTTTTACTGTATAAACGTATATTGTATTATACTACCTAACTAAACCTATAAAATTATTTGAAACAGAATAGATACATTATCATACCTTCATAGCAGTACATATTACTAGCGTTACGTATATCAAACGCCATTTTCCAGCGTTCCCGATACACTTAAATTTTTATTTGTATTTTTTCTTAATTTAAAGAGTCATAATTAGCACATACGAGTATATGGAAAATCAAGGTTATACTATGGAAAAAAGGAAATCCGTAACAACTGGGTTATTATTACAAAGGCAAATTTCCGTCGTCTTTCAACTGTTCACGCTTTACTGGAAAGTGTGTTTAATTAATATGATTCAGATTTCCGAATCGAAATCAAAAAATGAAACAAAAATGGATCGAAATCATTCGGAAAAGTAGGAAGGAACTATCATGGCAACCAACTTCCAGGAGCGTAGTTTGTTCAGCACATTTTGAAATCATTGATTTATACTACACAAAGAAAGGGTTACGTCGTGTGGAAAAACTGGATATCCAAAGGTTATTTTCTAATAATTAACATATTCGACACTTGAGTAAGGTATGTTGATGATATTCATACAAAACTGACTTGTTTTGTCCATCAGATTTTACCAAACATAACAAAAGGATTAGATAATGTGAACCTAAGCCAATCTCCAAATGTTGTAAGTTTTTACATAATACTTAAATTAAATAAGTAATTAAATACCCATTAATTTTATTTTTGAAACACTTTTTCCATTCCCTGCCACACTACTTTTACCGACCCCTTACGTCGGAACTAAGTCGTTGTTTTTATAGGGTAATAAGAATAAGCATAGCAACACAGACACCCAGACCACATGTTTGGAAAACCGGCCTCACTTCTCTGTTCACAAAATTCTGTCTAGAGTTTTTATTCGGTCTGAGGTAGCAACCATATGATAAAATTCCTGAAACATTTTTTTCTTTCTGAAAAAGTCACTGTCTTTCTTGTCAAATTTATTTTAAAAATATTCGTTCATGCTATTTATATATTGCGTAGTTCTGTTTGGCTCACTTACACGCAAAAAGAGGTCTCTCCGACCTACGCCCTCAGTCTGTAATTTTTCAAAGGTTAATACGTCGGACAAGTTCTCGCGTATTAAGTCTATTTTCAGGCAGGGCAATGTGTTTTCGTCACTAAATTTGCTTATTTTAAAGATTCAATTACTCTCGGATCGACTGAAATAAGAAGATTAAAAAATGTTAAGAATATTAAAAAAACTTTTGCCGTACATTTCCTACTAATACATCGTTGATCTGGTAACTACTCGTAAAGAGAAAAAGCATTAATAACTATACAAAACCAAACATATATAATATATTATTGAGACCTCAAAGATTTTTGAGGTCTCAATAATGAAAAATATTTTCCTATCTTGATGATATAGTCGTTGACAATGAATGACAATCGATCCCGTGAGTAGCAAGGGTCGCTAAATAGAAAGAAAAAAAAAATATTTAAAAAATTGAACCAACTTCAACACTCAAAAGTATGAAATAACTTGTCGAAGTCGGTACCAAGCGCACAATATTGTGATAATAGGTTCTTATAAACTATCATAGTACCGACTTCAACAAGTTATTTCACACTTTTGAGTGTTGAAGTCGGTTCAATTTTTTGTTAAGGGATAAGGAAAGTTTTCAGAGAAATTTCTTGTACCATCTTTTGCTCTGAAGAAGTGTTTCTGAATAAATATTTTTTCATAATGTCTGAAAGCAAGTTAAAACTGTGTCCGAAAGTTAAGGTGTTTAACACAACCACCAACGGTTAGGCTTTTGAAATCCCCTCAGCGTTAAATCTCTACCCAAGTATACATATATTATGAACCATTTTTACCAACTACTCCTCCAAAGAGAAACACCTGTTGTAAGTAAAAGTGTAGTTGGAATGATCCAATTTATATTTGTGAGTACCCGTATAAAAATACAAAATATGGTTTTACCTAAAAATGGAATTTAGATTTTTTGGTTTTCTTAACGTTCTTAACCGATTAGCTAAGTTAGTCAACGTCCACTGCGGTTATGACTTGGATGGGTTACCGCTATTAGCATTACTACTGAGCTTTTTTGTACTTCGGAGGACACGTTAGGAATAAATCCCGGTGATTATCTTAGGAGGGCAATCGTTATAGCATAGTGATAGGGCATTTTGCGATTGCTCGCCTGGCTAGCTACCACCCTCAAGTAGAAAATTTGTCGCCAAGCACCTAACGTTGTGTTCCGGTAGCTGACCGTCTTTGAGAGCCAGTAATTACATTATCATTTATCATTAGGTAAAATAGTGGTCAAAGGCATAGCAAGTTATAATAAAAAAAAACACATAAGTATGGTTTATCCATTACATCCTTATTGTCATAACATACATGTTTAAGAAAAGTAAATTTGCAGTAAAGTCACATTCAAGTCTTAGTCATATGACTAAATTCAAGTCAAATTTACTTTTCCTAAATAAATACTGAAATTTTGAAGCGCTTGTAGCGAAGTTTGCTTAGCCGTTCTGAATCGATCGGCAAAGTTAAGCAACGTCCGCCGCGGTCAGGTGTTGGATTGGTGACCGTTGATGACATTACTACTGAGCGCTTCCGTGCTTCGGAGGGCACGTTAAGCCGTTGGTCCCGGCTGTTGTCTTAGGATGGCAGTCGTTATAGCACGGTGGTAGGGCATTTTGCGAAATCCCCGCCTAGCTAGGCTAGCTACCCTAGAAAACCCACCCTCAAGTAGAACATCTGACGGTGTGTTCCGGCAGCTGTTCTTGGGAGCCAGTAATTTTAGGTAAGCCTGAACAACATCTTCGGCCACATCAACACTTACCATCAGGTGAGATAGTGGTTAAAGTCAAACCTAAAAGGCTAAAAAAAAGAACGTTACTGGACAAACGGGAAATTTAAAAACGGTACGAGCCCAATTTTGTAATAAAATATAAATGAATACTCTATCTAATGAAGCCATCAACAGTTTATAATAATTAATCGTTCGCTGCATACAAAATAACAGCACGGTTTTACCATAATTATTCCGCTTGGTGTGATTGTATGAAAGCCAAACAAAGCTTATCAATTTCGTTATACCAAAATGCATTACATATGTGTTGTTTCGCTTATGGACATATACCCGCCAGCCAAAGCGTGAACTTTTATATAAATTCATCTAGTTATTTAAAAAAAAACTCGCATGTAAATATAGTGTATTATTATATCTATCATTTCTGGCTTAAATCCTTTTTCTTTTGAACCAATTATTTTTTTATTATTATATAGCGTTTAGTATATAGGACTCGTTTTTAGGAGTTTGAGCCAGTTATTCGTAGCTCCAGATTTATTTAAAAAGTATAGTATGCATGTATAAATAACTTCCCATTATAGAAAGTTCATTATATTCCCCATGTTTGTGGTGCAATAGAAATATTAAAAACATGCTTATTTTTCTTGAAAGAGATGCTTAAAGTTGGGTCTTTCTTTTATCTAAAATTACGAGTTTTTGAGCTAGTGTAATTTCAAAACTGTATAATTTAATGACAATCTGATGCACTACAAACCTAGATATTAGGGTAGTGATTACGTAGGTAAAAAATAATTGAGTTTTATTCGCTATTATTAAAGATTGGAGCTGCGTTTTGTATGGGGGCGTTCGTCTTAAATATACCCTTAATGAGACTGTATGAAGCAGTGATGATTTTTATTATTTAACTATCCTTATCTCGCTTCGAATAACTTAGTAGGACAAATTATCTTCTAGCAGAAGACAATAATTTTGTTGTACTGACAACAAAACTCAATATGCGCAAAATTGTTGCCTCTGGATTTATAGACTATTTGGGAATACGTGATGGTAGACATACCATAATTTTTTTTTACCATTAAGCGAAAATCACTTGAAAGCAATTTCTCTAAAAATAGTAAGTCTTCTAACTTGAGGTCACTAAACCGAAACTTTTAATTTTACGAATTGAATCTACAAAAAATATTTATCTCAATAGTCTGAGCAGAAATTTGAAATTCCACGAATCGAGTGTACAAAAAATATTTACCTCAATCATTAAGAAAATTTAGCCTAAAAACAAAACTTACATCTGACGCGAGAAGGTCAAAAGTTAAAAAAGTGTAAGAAACGTAACCTTTAAACACAAGTGCCCAGTAGAGCAAAGTGCAGTGTTGTAAGTTTTTTCTTCAGCACTGACATAATATATTAGAAAATAAGTCTTCTTCTTCTTACAGTGCCTCTTCAATCAATGAAGGTTGGCTATCAGCTTTCCGTACTCGTCTCTATCCTTGGCGAGGCGAAAAAGTTCAGCGGCACTCGCAATCCCTGTCCACTCCCTGATATTTCGGAGCCATGACTTTTTCCTGCGACCAGCTCGTCTCTTTCCCGCAACTTTTCCCATCATTATTAATTGAAGAAGGCAATATCTGTCATGTCTAAGTACATGGCCCAAATATGCTACTTTTCTTTCAGAAAATAAGTCAATTTAATAAAATCACATAAATTTTTCATATTCTATACATACGTTCCGCCTCACCTACTTCATCGGATTAATTGCAAAATAGTTACTACGCTTAACTAGGTCGTCAAAACGTTATGTTCTATTATACGTACACGTAAGTAAGGTAATGTATGTTCGACCCTGTAGTTAGGAGTTCGGCCATAAAGACTTTAATGTGCCTGTATAACTTTGCTACATTACCATAAATTCAATGTAATCTTCATGACATTACTCTATGGCGATACTTTCATCGACCTCAGATCCAAATAAATAAAAACTTTAAGCCTATTTACAAGATAATGGGGTTTGTTGGTTTAATTTTACAAAACTAATGAATGATTTTTAATAAAAATATACAGTATAGTATAATAGTTCCTTGCTTGTTGCTTGTACATTATTTCGTAGAATATAATTTTTTCGCTGTACCTTTTGTCGTCGTCGTTTATCTTTAGGTAGTTTTATATAAATTGCTAAATATTCTTAAATATTTTATTAAACATGATGAAATATGAAACATTTTTGTCTTCTGTTATTGAAAATATAAGATATACCGATAATCAGTAAAATAAATACCACAGGTACTCGTACTTACTCAGTAATAAATAAAAATAAATTGCAAAAAATACTTATTACTATATACTTTATTTCTTTGATAAATAATGCAAAACAGAAGCCAACAAATCAGTCTTTTATTACCGAGTCAAAATTCCCGATTGGTGCGATATGCATATTACAAGCAAATACACGAGTATTACGAGCTACGAATCTACCCACTACCCAACGGTGTTTTTTCTGAGCCCTTCCTTAAAACCTATATAGCCCTAAAGTTTGTTATTTATATATACCTACTTTAGCAAATACTCTGTGTGAACCAGTTTGTCTGGGGAAGTAATGCCAACGTGTTTTGCGTCTATTGAATTAATTTGTGAATCCACAACTTCATTTTAACCTTACTATGATGTTATCTTGCGTCTCTAATTACGGATAGGCTAGCTTTTAATCACTTTTTCTCTTGCAGTTGTAACGATATATATAGGTATAATAGAAACAAGCAAATAATATAACAATCACAATAGGAATTTTGAAGAATATTCCTACAGATGTATTAAATATTTAATAAACAAGTATCAGTCCTTTGATTTTACCCGAGGAATATGGTGTTAGCCCGTTGTTCTACAAAATGTTTTTTCACGGTTTATTTTAACCTAGACATTTTGAGTTAATAGAAGGTCACAGCATTGTTGCAAGAAACTCCCACTGATCATATTTCAGGTTAACATATTTCTATCTATTCCAGTAACCAGCTCTCAACAGACGGCGTCACCATCTCTGCTCCATCCGAAGCTGGTCGTTGGTCGCTCTGGGCTTTATCACTCTCCAACCGAGGACTACGGTTCTCTGCTCCTCGGACAATCAACGTATTCCGCCCAATCCAGCTGGACTTCTCACTGCCGCCGGCACTGAAGGTCGGGGAAACTGTCGAGGTGGATGTGAAGATCACAAATAATATAAACAATTGTATGGATGTAAGTAATCTTTATAATAATCAAAATTATTAGTCTTTAGTTTTAGAAGAGAACTACTAGTCTGCCTATCTACTAGTCTGTTACTACAATTTAAATATTCGAACAACTCATTTCTCAATAATGAAGGACTGGGTCCAAAATTAATTTGCTAAAGCATGAATTGAACCCAAGCCCAGCGAACACCTAGATGCCTGTTTTGTATAAAAAGTACTTATAATATTTTATAAAAAATGTCACTTACCATAGTTTTGAAGATATATTTATACATACATATATATACCGCTGTTGTTGTGAGATTGAGCGATAAGATAAAATGTTCTATGGATAACTATTGGGGTTAGGCAAATGAAAACATCAGCATCAATTTTGGTACCTCTTCAGATAGTTCTAGCAGGTGATAACTTGCCACCCAATAAACTAAAGACCAATGCAACTAAGCCAGAAGGTCTGCCAGCAATGGCAACATTGAGGTCCTGCGGGCTTACTAGGATCTAACATTATGTCCTTTATTATATGACGTGCTTCGAACTTTGAAGGAAGTTACTCACTTTTGTGTCTTCACCCTCGGATCTTCCTATTGTTCCTAATATTATATTGTTACTCTTGTTAAAAAAGAAAGTGATCTGGCTTCCTATAAGAAAACGAAGAATGTAACACAATACTTTCACAAGTATTGTTATTAAATAAAACCACATAGAGCCCAGCAAATAATTTGAATTACGAGTATATTATGTGTATATTTCTGGGATTCTGAACTCTAATATATCAGAACAAGCTGACATAAACCAGCTTAATTGGGTACATTTGTACGCACATTAAAGTTTGATTTACCGAAATCAAATGTAATGGAGGTAGTTGCGTTTTATAATGATCTGAATCTGATATATCAGCATTGATAGATTAGCTGAAATTAGCTTCTGAATATCGATATGATTAGTGTTTAGAGAAGTGTATCAATGTAATAAATCATTTTCTAACAGTAATGATCTACTTGTAAAGGCAAGGGTTTTGAAATTAAAACCTAATTAATGTTTATGTTACAAACATGACTTTGAATTTTATCAATACACCAAAATGCTGTGCTTCTTATCTCGCTTTCTTATCTATCGCACTTTTTCCGGTCAGACTGACCTTGAAACTTTACGGGCACTACCGACTCTATTCCGTTAAAAATCGCACGAAAACAATATTTGGAACGACTTTTTATTTTTACGCAGTTAAATTGTCCTATTTGCTTTCAACTGCTATATTCCAAAAACAACCAACACGTTGACTGACGCCAGTTTGAAGCGGTAGGAGGCGAGTTCGCCTAATCGTCCCATTTGGCGGGATTCACGCTGGATCCCGCGATCAACCCGGGAATCCCTAATCGGGATTCGACGAGTGATACCGAACAAATTGCTCACACACGTGCGACTAGGCCAAAGCCACAGTATAAATCGAGTGTCTATTTTGCCGCGTTGAACTGGGTTGGAACGCTGAACGGGATTTTATTGAGTAACGCGTGTTTTATATGACTTGATTATATTCGGATATTATAGGAGTTTGAAAGGTATGATCGCTTACAAACGAAAAAATATGAGCAAAAGTGTGTAGTTAATCTAATCCTTTATTTTTGAGAATTATACTCGTAGTAAGTACCTTTTTTCACATCCTTTTGAAAAGAGCTGGTTGGTTCTTCGTCAACCGGGACCAAATTAGCTTTTTGATGCCAATAGGGACTAAAATTGATTGTTAGTATATATTGTAAAGTTAGCGATAAGATAAAAATAAACGCTTGCGTATTTGTTCACTCAAATTCGGATTAACACTAATACTTATATGAAAAATGAGTGTGTCTCTTTCAAGTTGTGATAATGAAAATTTTATACCAACTCCAGATAACATATATTATGCGAGATTTTTTCTTAAATATTTATTTGGAATGTGTATTACATCGGACTTATAACACGACAATGTATTTTGTAATCGTATAGATGCTACCAATGTGATACAAAGTCTGTTACCTACAAAATCCCGTGAACAATATATGAAGAGATAATATCATCCTTTACAAAAATGCAAAGCATTTTTTTTTTTTTTTCAATCAATGTGTCTTTAACCTTCTTTCAAGATTAAGCCAAATACTCATAAACAATTTTCAACTGTTTGTAGTATCTTCAACTCTTTGCAGTATATTATACTCCATGCTCGCTTACTTATTTTCTTTTAGAGGGTGAAAAAAAGTAGGTTACCATTTGATTGTAAAAATATTCTACCTACTGCACCGGTCCTTTGAATCCGCCACGTAGAGGATTCTAATATAGAATTCTTCGCTCCACTCTGTATTAAAAATGACGCCTTTACCGTAAAATTATTATTTCCTTCCTTGTGATACCATTAACTATTCGCTATTCGGTGACCTAGTTAATTAACTTACTCGTGTCACCTGTATACTTAATCTGAGCTTCCGTTTTGTGACATGTTATAATATAATAACTTTTGACATATCACACTAAAATTATAAGTACGATAGTGTGTGACTGTGTTTGTTACTTCTTCATGCGGAATCTACAGAACCGATTTGGATGAAAATTGTAATACAGTTTAGATCCTGGATAACACATAATTATATATTTTCATTGTTTTCTAGACCTGTTTAATATAATCGTGAGAGCCGATTCTGAGGCTGTTTATGTTATCATCAATCAATTTTCTGACGCCAACCTCCTCGAGAATGCTTCTGTTGGTGAACTACTAGGCTACTCTTCGGGTAATCATTAAGAAAGTGAAAGACTCTATTGTGTGACTTATGCGCTGGAATGCCCTGCATATTCAGCGCATTACTTCCCTTAGTGGCCTCGTCATATCATTTTTCGAGATGTTTACCATACCATCCCATCTTACCACACCATCCAAATCTGGAGTCGAGAAATTTACAGCTAGAATCCTATTTATTGAAAACATGTTGCAAAATCTAAACACACAGATTTTTCTGTAATGCGTATTTGGGGTATTTCTTCGTGCTTTTACTGAGTTTTCTCACTGTATCAACTGAATTGCCCACTGCTGAATACAGCCTCTCTCATTAAGTGGTAGTTTGCCTTAATCCCCACGCTTAGCAAGCGTCGTGGTAATATATTATATAGAAAGTAGCTTCTCAAAAGGTGTTGCTGCCCGACTACAAGTATTGTTATTGTGGGGGTCCTTACGCTATGGGTCAATAAAACACACGCTTCGATGTAGCTCAAATGGTGGACTGTATTTCTTTCTTCAAATTATGTTACAATTTCTTCGTATATCCTATGTAACAATTTGTTCTCGCTGGTACATGAAACAAGGAATGAAACAAAGATGTGGTTGACTCCGAGAGTCAGTTAAGAATGCATGCTATCGTAAAAAACGTGCCAATATATATAGGAAAGCGAGTTTTTGCCATGAGTAGTACAGAATATATCGTTGTCTCGCTCTACAAATATAAATATTAAAGAGGGCGCTGAGCGCATATTCTCTCAGTCTGCGGTCGGCACTGGCGCCGTCAACTAGCTAACAAGTTACACGAATGAATCACATATATCCTTATATCCCTATGTCTTAGCCTACTAATATTCTTTATTAATACACTTAACATCTAAACAACTTAATTCTACAAATAATAAAAGGCGAAATCGAATCTTATAATTAGGTATCTAGCTATTTACAGGCGGGGCAGTGAGAGGGCTCGTTTCGTCCGTAACATTCTCCCCCCGGCGTAGACCTTCGCAGCCATCATGATGAGGGAGGACGATAAGCCGTCTCACTGGCCTTCGGAAGATACCACCCCGCGTACGCACGTCTGCACTCCTTACTACGCCGTCTGGTCCCGTATGCACTTTTTCAATTAAACCGCGCGGCCACACGCCGCGTGGCAACAACCCGTCCGCAATAATAACGACGTCACCTTCTTTTACGTTCCGCGCGTCTTTCCTTATATCACCACGGGGTGTTAACGTTGGTAGGTATTCTTTTACCCACCGAGACCAAAACGCGTTCGCTATCGCTTGTGCGCCTCGCCACGTTCGTCTATCGGCGATGTCGCATTCCCCGACATACGGCATGCCTAAGGCCGTACCTAACAACAAATGATTGGGGGTTAGCGCTTCCGGATAGTCTTCACATACAGATACGTGCGTTAACGGTCGCGAGTTGACTGTGTATTCGATTTCGGTGAGCGCGGTAGCTAACACTTCTTCTTTCGGCGCGCGCTCTGTTAAAGTTACGGCTAATGACGATTTTACCGTTTTAATCATACGTTCCCACGCCCCCCCTTCGTTCGGCCCCCCGGGGTTAGTAAATAACCATTTTGCCATTTTCCCGTTCGTATAATTTTGGAGGGCGGGTAACCATTCGTCATACGCTTTTTGCATTTCGACCGAACTACCATGAAAGTTCGTCCCGTTATCACTATAAAACACGGCGGGAAAGCCTCGTCTCGCGGCCATCCGTCTAATTGCCATAATGGCGGAGTCTGTACTCAAACTACTTAGAATCTCAATGTGGATGGCGCGCGTGACTAGGCAAGTGAACAATAAACCCCATCGTTTTTCGCGCCGGCGACCTATCACAACCCACATCGGACCGAAACCATCTAGACCGCACCTAGAAAAAGGTCTGGTGTACGCGCTCAGCCTTTCACGCGGTAGGTCACCCTTTACCGGTGTCGCGGGTGTCGCTCGTTTTATACTACACCACGTACATGCGCGCGTCATTTTTCTAACGGACGGACGTAAGTGTAAAATCCAATAGCGCTGTCTAAGGTTGTTCACAACGTGTTCGCGCCCTATGTGTCCATTTTTCTCATGTTCGCGCCTAATGAGCAGCATTGTCAGCGGATGTCTTCCGTCAAGCACGGGCGGTGTCTTCATTTCCTCCGGTACTAGCGCGGCGTTAATCCTTCCACGCAAGCATATTAGCCCGTCTTCCGTGTACATAGGGTCTAATTTCGCTAAGCGGCTCGTTCGTTCGACTGTTTTTCCGGCTTCCAATCTCGCCGTCTCGTTCGTAAAACAGTCCTTCTGAGCTTGTCGTAGCAGTATTTTCTCGCTACGCCGTAGGCGGTCTACATCGGTCACGTTCTTGACCTTTCTGCATTTATCGCAGAATGCTAGTACTCGCGCTACGGTCCTTATTAAACGATCGTATGACGAAAATCGGCTGACATCAATGAGCGGGGTCGAATCCGTCGTTCGTACGGTAAGCACTTCGACCTCTTCTTCTTCTTCTTCTTTTATGCTGACCTCTTCTTGCGGCCAGTATTCCTCTGACTTTCTTAAGAATTTTGGACCGGTGAACCAACGATCGGTGTTTTTTAAGCGAGTGCTGCCCGTTCGTGTGGCGTCGTCGGCGACATTATGCGCGGTAGGCACCCATCGCCACTCGCTAACCCTAGTTAGTTCCGCAATTTCACCTAAGCGATGTGCTACGTATGACGTATAGCGCGCTGAGTCGTTACGTATCCAGTGCAAGGTTGTTTTCGAGTCACTCCAATATGTGACACGGCCTGTGAATTCATGTTCGCGGATAATTTCAGCGGCTAATCTCGCACCAATTAGGCTAGCCTGTAATTCCATGCGTGGTATACTTTGCGGTTTCATAGGCGCTACTTTCGCTTTTCCGGCGATTAAGGTCACGTGTACTCTTTGATCGTCGTACAAATACCTCCAGTAGGCTCCCGCTGCGTATGCCTGTTCACTCGCGTCTGCGAATATGTGAAGTTGTCTTTCTACGGCTAGTCTTATACTGTAGCATCGCGGAATACGCAGTTTTTCGATGTACTCCATATCGCGTATCCATTCGTTGAAGCTGGCGGCTTCTTCCGGTGGCAGGGGATCATCCCATCCCATTTTGTGTCTCCATAAGCTCTGCAGTATCATTTTTGCAGAGATGACGTAAGGGGATAGCTGACCCGATGGATCGAATATAGACATTACGGCCCCCAGTGCCTCTCTCTTAGTAGGCGTTCTAACTCCCGTTTTTACTTCGGTCGGGATACGGGGCATCTCCGTATTGAATGCTAGTTCGTCTGTAGACGCGATCCATTTTATGCCTAAGGTTTTTCCGTACTCGTTCAACCCGGTTCCTAATTCCTTGTGAGTGGTGGCGTGTTCCTCGTGCCCCACTCCCCCCAGTAATTGAGGACGGTTCGAGCTCCAGCTCGCGAGTTCGAATCCTGCCTTCTTGTGAACCTCAATTACTTCCTTTATGGTATGCGCCGCGGTTTCTTCGTCACTAAAACTTTGCACCCAATCGTCCATGTAGTGACACTTAGTTATAGCTGTGTGCGCTAGTGCGTGCGATTCTCGCATTTCGTCGGCGTTCTTATTCCGTACGCTGTGTGCTAGAAACGGTGAGCTTTTAGCGCCAAATATCATAGCTGTCATTACGTAAGTGTCGGGTGGCCGTGACCGTTCGTTTCCGCGCCATAGAAAGTGTTGTGCGATGCGATCGTCGGGTCGGATTCTTACCCTTAAGAACATCTCTCGTATATCAGCTGTTACGGCGACCGGTCGTTCACGGAAGCGGTACAATATACCGTTGAGATTTTGTAGTAAGTCCGGCCCTTCCAAGAGCGCATCGTTCATACACACGCCGTTCGATCGTGCTGCGGCGTCAAAAACCAAACGTACTTTATTTGGTTTATGCGGGTTGGTTACCGCGAAGTGAGGTAGGTACCACAGGCGAGGGTTGTTACTATGGTCACGCTCGCACCTGACTGCATATCCTTTTTCTAGCAGTTTGTTCATTTCCTTTGTATATGCCTCCTTGAACTCAGGTGACTTATCCATTTTTCTTTCTAAGCTTTTTAAGCGTCGCGTGGCCATATCGTAACTATGTGGTAGCCGTACGTCCTCCGATTTCCATGGGAGTCCTACTTCGAACTGGCCGTTCACTCGTCGTACTAATTTATTAAATATCTCTACTGCCCTTTCATCGGTTGCAACCGGTTTTGGTTTGTTAGAGATGCCGATCGAGTCCAATTCGAAGTGGGTTTTCACAAGTTCGTGTAGCTCGCAGTCTCGTTCTCCTTGCACCGTATGTATATGTAGTGTGCGTTCGTCGTGAGATACGATTGAGCTATACGGTGCGGTCCCGTGTATCACCCATCCGAGCTTGGTGAGGGATGCCGCCGGTTGTGACCTTTTTCCCGTTAGTAACTTTCTAGTTACTATTAAGTGCCAGTTGTCGGCACCTATTAATATGCGCGGTTTTCCTCCGGAGTAGCACACGTCTTCGGCGCACACACTTTGTAGGTATCGTTGGTTCATTATCTCGCTGTTCACCGACTGACTACCTAGTTCCAAGTGTTGAACTGTACGCGCCTTAATAGCGTGGTATACCGTCTGACGTCTTCCTTTTATCCCGATGTCAACGGCTTGGCTACCCGCTTCCCTTTGACTCGATGTGACCCCGTGGATGTTCAGCGGCCTCGTAGGCCCGTGCGCACCGATTAAGTCGGCTATTTCCTGGTCGATTAAACTGATTGTCGACCCTTCGTCTAACAGACCGAATGTTTCAATTTCCCCTGTCGGTCCCTTAAGTGTGATCGGACACACTTTTAACAATACTTTATTACTGCTTATTGCCTGCGCGGAGGCAGTGATAGCGGTGTCTTCCCTTTGCAGTTTTGATTCTGTTCGTTTAACCGCATGCAGTAATGCGTGATGTGGCATCCTACATTCATTGACTCCGCATTTCCTTGCTTTGCAGTTGTAGCGGCGATGTTTGCTATTCAAACATAGGAAACATGTATGCGTCTCTTTCACCCATTGCCATCTCTCTTCTACAGTCATTTCTTTGACTTTTTGGCATTGTGGGGTTGCGTGTTCGTTTCCACAACACAGACAAACGTTCTTCTGTGTCTCGTTCGTTGCATAGACGTTAGCTCGTTGATTGCGGTTATTGGGTCGGAATTGCGGCGCGTCCTTGGTCGTTTTGGTAGGCGGGTTATGCTGTGCGGACGAGTAGCAATGGCGTACTGCGCGTTCGGCTTCACGCATGAAGAAACGCGATAAAGTTACAATTTCCGCCTCTGTTTGCTGTCCTTGTTCCTCAGCATAATCGCACCAACGTGACCGTAGGTGTTCACTCATTTTATCCGTGATTTGACGCGTTAACATTGGGTTTTGCAAGTAACCGCGTTCGTCTAGACACGAGATTACTGTCACAATGTTTTGCAATTTAATTGCGAAGTTATTAAGCTCCGCTGCCGTTGACCCGATACGCGGTAGCTTTTTCAAGTCGTCTAGTGCTTGATCGATTATTATTTCCGGCTGCCCATAACGTTGTTCTAACGTTTTCATGATCACAGTCGGTTCCGTTGCGGTATATAACAGCGCGGCCACGCATTGCCGAGCTTCGCCTCGTAGACACGCTCTTAGCCTAGCGAGGTTCTCGGTTGGCGTCAGCCCGTATACCGCCTTTGCCTCTTTTGTAGCCGCTTTGAACGGTAGCCATTCCCCGGCGGCCCCACTGAATATAGGTAAGTCTGGTGCGCTTCTATGCGGTTTGTTTCGTGCCATTTTCTCTAATATTTCCGCTAGCCTTTCCATGCCCCTATCTCTGGATACAGGGCGGGCTGGTGACGGTTGGCGCCGCGACGAAGATTCAAACGTGACTTGGTTTGGTGTGGGCATAGGGTATAACTCCGTTTCCTTTGCTTGAACTACTTGGCATCGTTCTGTCTCTCTCGCACGCGTAGTATGTAGGCATCGCTCCGTCTCTTTCGCTCGTTCCATAGTTACGGCAGCATCGATGTCGACGTTTACGCTGTGCTCCCCCCGTCTCTGCGTGTGTTGAACCCAGTCTTTGACTCGCATACTGGTTTCCATAGCTTCCTGTTCGCAGAGACTCTCCTGATCTGATTCCTCCCTTATAGCCGCTATGTCGGCGACTAATTTTTTCTTGATCAGATCCGCTTCAATTTGCAATTCTTTTTTCCTTATGTCGGCTAATCGTTCTTCAGCCTCCATTTCCATTTGCCGTATTCTTGCAACGGCACTTGCGCTTGAACGTTGTGAACGAACCGATAACGCTTGCCCTTCGCGTCTCCTACCCGATACCGATCGCGGTCGCGTATTGTTTACATTCGGACACGACGCGGATTCAGTGAGCGGTTGCTCGTTAATTACGGGCGCGTGCGCGAACGCGGATGCAGACGGCGACGCGGGGTAGTCTTCGTATACGCGTAGAGTCTTCCCATCGGCGACCTGGCTCCTGGTCGTCGGCATTTTCGGCTCTTCACGCCCCTAATTCCCTACCTGCCTAACGGTCCCTAACAATTCCTTAGGAGGGCCCGGCCCTAAGGCACGAGATACGCTCCCTTGGAGATGGAAAAGGGGGATGGGTAGGGAAGGTGGGCCCTGCCCGGCAGAGGATCGCAAGCGGTGACGGAGCGCTCGACAGTCGGCTGGAATGTCCGACTGCCTTCCGCAGTGCCTACAGTCCGGCCTCCGCACCACAACTACGACCTTACCGACGTCAGGAGTGCAACTTCAGTCCGTGGGGACCGGTGACACCGCACCAAATGTCACACCGCCAGTACTGGCGTTAACCTGGCCCTCTTACCGATTTAGCACCGTGAGGGGGTTCGAGAGACCAGGCCGCGGCTAACCGCGTTAAAGTCTTCTTTTTTCGTTCTTCGTTCTGCACACCCGGGGCACCCGTTGCACGGCGCACGGCGTATGTAGCACCGTTGGGTGATCTTCCGACCCCGGTCCAAGGTCTCACGACGTCACGGCGATCGTTGCACCGTTGGGTGATCTTCAGCCCAATGGCCCGCCGCTGCCGCTCCTTGGTGACAAGTTCCACACTCGTTCTGGTGGACTTGTTTGGTTCCACACTCGTTCTGGTGGACTTGGTTGGTTCCACACTCGTTCTGGTGGACTTGGTTGGTTCCACACTCGTTCTGGTGGACCTGATGTTGTTGGCACACGTCCTACACACTGCGTGAGAGGTACAGTAAGTGTAGACGTCACAGTGCCCTGCCGACGATGATGCTGATTCTTGACTTGATGACGACGACCCAGAGTTGACCAACTGCTTCTTTGTCCAATTGAACCCGGCTTGCGAAGGACCAGAAACTGTGGGGGTCCTTACGCTATGGGTCAATAAAACACACGCTTCGATGTAGCTCAAATGGTGGACTGTATTTCTTTCTTCAAATTATGTTACAATTTCTTCGTATATCCTATGTAACAATTTGTTCTCGCTGGTACATGAAACAAGGAATGAAACAAAGATGTGGTTGACTCCGAGAGTCAGTTAAGAATGCATGCTATCGTAAAAAACGTGCCAATATATATAGGAAAGCGAGTTTTTGCCATGAGTAGTACAGAATATATCGTTGTCTCGCTCTACAAATATAAATATTAAAGAGGGCGCTGAGCGCATATCACTCACACTCTTTTTTTCACTGAGGACACTCACTCATTCCGACCTGTGCCGCCACGCCGAGCACACCTGTCTACAGCTCCGCCAGTATCTCCCAGTGAGACCGCAATAGTCCCCGCACTATTGCCGTCTCACTCGGGTCATCGTTCCGACGCTAGTTGCAGACCAGTGCCTTGGAATACGCAGTCCTGACGAAGCTTTGTTTTCTGTGCAGAAGCTGAGCAGCCACCGAACGCCGTGCAACGCGAGCTACGAGCCCGCCGTGCCGTCGCGCAGAGGCGCTCTAAGACGTCTGGCATTACCACCTACCCAGTCCCTTGTTTCGGACGAACAACATCATATCGGGCTGGTGGTCTTGCTTCGACCGCACTTTTCGGTGCGCATTTCACCACTTTACTATCCGACACAACATAGTAACAGTCGCGTAACAACACACTTTGTGCTGTTAAGCGACGTCGTTCAGGCGTGGGGTAGCGTCAGCCAAACCCGTCTGAACGATCAAATCCGCCATTTGCTGCGGTCGCAGTGTGACACCCTACGGTGACAACGGCCACTGTTGTTGTTTTGGTTTAACCTTGCACCGTGGCCTTTCCCGCTTCACGGGTCAGCCGAAGCAAGCTGGGCTCCGGAATTCTGGCCTTGGGGTCGCCCCTAGTCAAACCCGGAGTAGCGCTTAGGAGCACCCCTCTCCGCCGAGAAAAAAGCTCGGAGAGGGTACACAACTAGGGCACACCGTAGGTACACACTCCCTCTCACACAGTGAGCTCACAAGGTGTGTGAGGGAATTCAAACCCTGGATAGGGCGTCCTGAGTATTCCCCTCAGGATGCAGTCCCGTCCCTCTAACGGTGAGGTGCAGGTCCTTCAGACCTTCGCCCTCCGCCACCCCGATCTATACGTTGCACATATGCAACTCCTAGAAGAGGAAGAGAATGCCCGCTTCACGGACACTCTCATCGCTCCCTCCGGGACTTCAAACCCGGAGGCCAACGTCCCTCCTCTGACCCGGTCCTTCTCAGAGGACAGTCCGCTTTCGCCCGCTCCGGGCCCAGACAACAGACGCACGGTGGCAGCCCCTCCCCGTGAGAGGTCTCGCTCGCGCTCACCGATCGGGAGGCCAGCGAGCACCCGTCCCTCCATCGCCGTTGTAGAGCCCACTTCGGACTCCGAAGCGGAGATGGAGGTAGATCCGAGTCGCGCCTTACGCACTGACTCGGACTCAGATAACGACGGCTATACCGTCGTAGATAGAAAGCGCAAGCGTGCTCCTAAAGCCGCTAGTTGCGCAACTTCCGCCCCTCCCGCCAAGGCACCCGCTAAGGCCCCCGCCTCCGGCAAGAAGCCGACCCCCGCCCCGCGCCCCGCGTCTCCTCCCTCCGCTCCGGCCACCACTGCCGCGTCCCCTCAGGACGCGAGCGCGCGCCGCGAAAAACCGCCTCCGCCCCTGTTCATTCAGGACAAAACCAAATGGGACATGCTGTCCCGTTTAGTTTCGGATCGTGGGATCCATTATACTAATGCCCGCTCCACGCAGCAGGGCATTAAAGTCCAAGTCTCCTCCATTAGCGACCACAGAGCGCTAACAAAACTCCTCCGCAACGAGAGCATAAGTTTTCACACTTATGCGCTCGAAGAGGAGAAAGTCCTCCGAGTGGTCATCCGCGGTGTGCCCAAGGAGGTACATACCGATTCGGTATGTGCCGACCTGAAGGCACAAGACTTCCCCGTACATGCAGTTCACCGCATGTACAGCGGGAAGGACCGCAGTCCCTACGATCTAGTACTCGTAGTACTAGATCGTACTCCTGAAGGCAAGGCCATTTTTAATTTAAAAAAGGTCTGTGGCCTCTCAGGACTCGATGTCCAAGCCCCATACAAGAATGGGAGTCCCTCGCAGTGCCACAACTGCCAACTATACGGGCACGCCTCCCGATTCTGCTTCGCTCGCGCTAGGTGCGTTAAGTGCCTAGGCGATCACGCGACAGCAGCGTGCACTCGCACCCGGGATTCGCCGGACCCACCCAGCTGTGTGTTATGCGGCGCTCAAGGGCATACCGCGAATTACCGTGGTTGCCCTAAAGCACCACGAGTGAACCACAGGGTGGCAAGGCATAGGCCAACCCGTCCCTCTTACGACCGTTACCAACGGGTAAGCCCCAAACTAACGGTAGTACCTGCCTCACAGGTAATACCCGCGCCGCTCCCAGCCCGTAACGCATGGTCTAAACCACCCAGTATGGTTAAGACCGTCGCTACCGCCCGCGCCCCGGCCCGCGCGCCCGCACCCGCGCCCGCACCCGCACCCGCCCGCGCCGCGGCCCCTGCCCGCGCACCGGCCCCGGCTCGCCCCGCGCTCCCGGCACCCGTCGCCAACACCATTCGCGCGCCTCCCCGCGCCGCTTCCCGGCCACAAGCTCCACCTATGCCATTGATGGCTGCCCCTCTTCAAGAGGCAATCAACCTAGTCAGCGATCTGGCTATGTCGGTTGACATCAATGAGGTACAAGAGCTATTCCACAAGATGCAATACGCTCAATCCCCAGCGGACGTGATCCAATACACATTGGAACACGCGAATTTACTTAGCGCCCTTAAGCGCTTCGTTCCCCAGGCCCCTCCCCAGTACAACCACTATGGGTAGTACAACCGAACGCACGAAACCGTACTCAGTTTCGTTAGCGTCATTTAACGCTGACGGCCTCTTCAAACAACGCGACCTCGTCCACGACTTTTGTTGTACCCACCTTATCGATATCATATGCGTGCAGGAAACCTTTCTAAAACCGGGGAAGGCGAACCCTAGGTTTGCCAACTACAGAACGGTACGTGATGATAGAGTGAACTCCCGTGGGGGAGGCACTCTTATCTATTACAAAAGGTCCCTGCACTGCATTCCCCTACCTACCCCGACTCTTGTTAATATGGAAGCATCTTGTTGCCTCCTAGCTATGACTGGTCATCAACCTATAGTCATAGCATCCTGTTACCAAGCTTGCAAAAAGCCGATCGTCCGAGCTGACTTAGAAGCCCTATTCTCATTAGGAAGCGCCGTCATTCTGATTGGCGACTTCAACAGTAAGCACATCCTATGGAATTGTAACGTCAACAATCCCAGAGGTATTGCACTTGAAAACCTAATCGCAGAACTTAACTTTGACATAATTGCGCCCACTGAGCCCACTCACTACCCTTATATGGCAGACCACCGATCTGACTTGCTTGACATGGCACTATTCAGAGGCGTAACACTCCGGTTACGCTCCATAGAAGTGGTTCACGAGCTTCACTCTGACCACCGACCCATCATACTGCGACTAGGTCCCGACCCAACGACTGACCTCCCCCGCCCCACTAAGACGATAGTGAACTGGAAGCAAGTAGGCGATGCCCTAAAGGCTATCAGTTCACCGGACCTAGACAAGATCCCTGACGACATCCTGACAAAAGATGACGTAACCCTTGCGATCGATTCGTTCACCAATCACCTCTCCACCGTAGTAGGTGCATCCGCAAAGGAGGTCATAGTGCCGGACGACCGGCGCCTTGTCATTCCAGCGGATGTGAGACGATTGGTGACGGAGAGTAAAGCAGTGACCCGACATTACGACTCTTACCCCAGTAAAGAGAACAAAACTAAGAAACGCCACTTCGAACGCATGGTTCAAAGTCGCGTGTCTGAGTTGCGTGATCAACAATGGGGCGATAAACTTTCAAACCTCGTGCCAAGCCACCATGCTTACTGGGACTTGGCGCGAGGCTTGAAAGGAAGTAACCATAACGACATGCCTCCCTTATACAGACCAGTCCCACTAGTCCCAGCGTTCTTTGACGAAGACAAAGCTGAGTGCCTAGCTGATAGCCTAGAGGCTCAGTGTTCCCCTAACGTAGATCACGTTGACCAAGCTCACCTCGATTCGGTGGATGCTGAAGTCGAACGTAAAAGCTCTGTGGTCACCTCTGAACTCCCACCAATCACCTTAGCGACTTACGCTGAGGTGGAGAGACTGATCAAGGCCCTCCGACCGCGCAAATCCCCCGGTGCCGATGGCATCTCCAACAGGGTTCTTAAAACCCTCTCTCCTCCTCTCATCCATCTCTTAGTCAGCATCTTCAATGCTGCTATGAGCCACTGCTTATTCCCAGACACCTGGAAATGTGCAAATGTCATTGGCATTCACAAACCAGGCAAAAGCTCATCTGACCCCACCAGTTACCGCCCCATCAGCCTCCTCAGTGCCTTAGGCAAACTTTACGAGCGGTTACTTGCAAACCGTCTCCAGTCCCATGCTAAGGAACACCACCTTATCCCAGATGAGCAGTTTGGCTTCAGACCCGGACACTCATGCGTCCAACAGGTGCACCGCCTCACGGAGCACATCATTGAGGGCTTCAATAAGTACCCCAAACCCCAGACTACGCTAGCAGTCTTCCTCGACGTAGCGAAAGCCTTTGACAAAGTCTGGCACAACGGCTTGATCTACAAGCTATACCAATTTGGCGTGCCAGAACGTCTTGTGCTCATCCTACAAGACTTCCTTAAAGCCAGAAGCTTTCGCTATCGCGTGGAAGGCACCCTCTCCTCCCCCCACCCAGTCAGAGCCGGAGTCCCTCAGGGCTCCGTGCTATCACCTATTCTCTTTGCACTGTATACCAGTGACATCCCACGCTCTCAGCCCAAAGTATTCCTAGCCCAATATGCGGATGATACCGCCATTTACACCACTGGGTGGCATATCAACAGACAGTCCTATTTCGTCATGCAACGGGCCATCACCGAGATCGGTGACTGGTTCCGAAAATGGCGCATCGCGGTCAACCCAGCTAAAAGCACAGCTATGTGCTTTACTGAGAAGACACGCTCCCCTTACCCGAAACCGCTTATTTTGTTCGACGAACCCATTCCCTGGGTTCCTAGAACAAAATACCTCGGAGTCACCCTTGATCGTCATCTCACCTTTAACGATCACATAACAACCGTCCGTAACAGAGCGGCCTTCATAATGGGTCGCCTTGGTCCCCTACTTCGCAAAGAGAGTAAAATGTCTCTTAGTAATAAGAAGACACTTTACACTGCCTGCATCCGCCCCATCATGACTTACGCATCAGTAGTGTTTAGTCATGCTAGTGAGGCCCACCTTCATAAACTTCAAGTCATCCAAAACCGTTTTCTTCGTAATGCAACCGGCGCCCCGTGGTATATCCGGAACACCGAGTTGCATTGCGACTTAAACCTTCCCTCTCTAGCGCAGTTCAATAAGGACTGCGCCCGCCGATACTTTGATCGAGCGCCCCACCACCCGAACCCATTGGTTGTCCAGGCATCGAACTACTCGACTGCCTCTTCTATCCCATTTTTCAAACCCCCCCGTCGCCGACCACGGCAGGTATTAGACGACCCGGATGACCCCATCGCAGCCATTACATTGGCAGCTTTAGCGTTATCCGCAAGTCGTCGAGGTAAAATCCCCAGGTGTGAGGTAATCAGAGGTCACACAATCAAACACCGAGCTCGCCGGCGAGCTCGAGGCAAAAACAAGGTCACGATAAATTGCTCTCCAAATAGTCAAAGAGTATTATTCAGTAGGGCCCAATTGTGCAACACTGCAGTTGCACAGAGGCATTTTGCTCCGATCCCCCCCATGTCTCTCGACAGCGAGACAAGCCGAGGTCCGAACCACAGTGGTGCCCTTGAGCTCGCTGTCAACCCCTCCTATAGTAGCGGTACGTTTTCGGCGTCCGCAGGAGACGGAGGTAGAAAGCGCTTTTCGCCTTCTACGCCCGTCTCGGGAGAAGTGCCTTCGGCACTTCTCCCTCTCGGGCTATTGTAGGGCCAGGCCCTCGCCCAAAACCCGGTGGAGCTGGACGACCGCACAGGCGGTAGCCAGCATCTATGTCCTCCCTAAACAACATGAGCGCATATTCTCTCAGTCTGCGGTCGGCACTGGCGCCGTCAACTAGCTAACAAGTTACACGAATGAATCACATATATCCTTATATCCCTATGTCTTAGCCTACTAATATTCTTTATTAATACACTTAACATCTAAACAACTTAATTCTACAAATAATAAAAGGCGAAATCGAATCTTATAATTAGGTATCTAGCTATTTACAGGCGGGGCAGTGAGAGGGCTCGTTTCGTCCGTAACAGTTATATTTTCAAAAGAAGTGTTATATTTTCATGGTTCATGAACGTATGTTGGTATGTGCGTGAGTGTCTTTATTCCAGACGGCTTAACCGATTTTAATGTATGATATATCATTAGATTTCTCTTAATAGCGCAAGTGATACTAGGTACAAAAAAAAATTGAACTGACCGATTTAAGACGCCATATTGAGAGATAATTTATTTTTCTTTCAAACCCATCCAATGGAGTATCAAGATGAAGAACTTTTCAAAACGAGTCTTTTTAATTACATACGATGAAATGCTTATAAATAATTAACAGTAGGGTTTTTTACCTTTTTTAATTAATTTACCCATACTTGCACCCTGAGTTGTGTCTGACGACACTCACACAAGAGATGGGGGATGACATACTGACCGGAACCCTCGGGCACGAGGTTTTTCCTAGTGTAATTTATTCACTTGATTACTGTTTTTCAGGTAACAGCACTGCTGGCTCTCAGTGCTGGTGCAGCATTTGCCAGTACTGGAGCTCTGTATGTAACGGAGAGGCTGCGTTTGGGACCTCGCGGTGGTACACAGCTGGTGGTGAGAGTGGCTGTCAATACTCCGGGCAGGAAGAACATTACTGGTAAGAGTATGCATGTAGTAAAATATCATAAACATATTTGTGTTTCTTAAAACCATTTAATCCGAGACGCGTTACATGCTCGTCATTAGTTAGTTATTTGCAATAAACTTTTTGCAGCTATACTAGTTTTGTATATTGTTAGGTTTTATCTACAACATGTCGTTTACCTGCCGCACTATTTTCAGCCCTATACTTCACAACTGAAAGAAAACTTTTAAAAACAGTACTTTCTTCTCAAATTTTAATGTTATTCATTAGGTGCTTCGTATTTTTTGTCTGTTTATTTTTTACATTTAACGACCTAGGCAGCGATACAATATTTTTTTAAATTACGACTAGTTTTTAAAGACCGCACTGAACATAATACTTTTGTAAAAAAATAAAGAAATATGTAATAAAATAAACATTACAACTTCGTACGCAGTAAAAAATTACATAGGTATTCAAAGCATTCTTGTTAATTGTGATATAAATTTATTTAAAGGTTAACAGCGTTCATTATCATTAATTTTTGAAGTTAAATTTATTTCTAGAACTAAGTTTTGATTGAAATTTTATTTCAATAAGCAAGCAAGAAGTTGTCAAACGTCAATTAATTGCCACGTTTTAATTAAAGAAAATTCTTCTAAAAACAGCCTTCAATCTTGAAAGCTACCCGCGACGGAAAATATTTTAATGAAGTTACGAACCCAAATTCTCAACCTCAGTCACAGAATAGAAAAGGCAGTATCTACACTCAAACTCTACTCTAAATAAACAAGTATGAGACGAATTGAAAAACCAAATATTCTACGTTTAATGAACACCTCCATATTATATCTAATGGGATAGCGAATAGTTATAGACAACTTACTTCTTTGTCTAAAGCTAGTTTGATTTGATGTCCTACCATTTTTATACCTATGTCTTATAATGTTTTATCTATACGAGTACATTAATTAAGGAGTAGAAACCAAAAAGAGTAAACTTAATAAATATAGTTTGAAGACTAAAATAACCTACTGAACACGAATGTAACGTATAAATAAATATGTCTGTCTATCTGCCTATGTATTCTAGGCAGGCATCTTGGGAATCACGGTGTAATATGCAGTGCTTCAGAAGCCGCTGATGCCCATCTTCTGGTATTTTACCTTCGTAGGCTTACAGTCTTACAGGTCCCAAAGGACAATATTTAAGGGGGAGTGTGGGTGTGAATTCTAGCCCACTATGGGGGATAACTAACTGAACCTACCAAACAATATGAGTGTGTACTTAGAATATTCGATCTCAGTGTATTAGTAAAAAAGGCGCAAGGTCATAAAGGTCAAGGCACTGATTATACATACTTTTTCAAAAAGTACTGGTATTATGAAGCTGGTGTTGCGAGACTGGGCCGAAACTGTTTTTACGGTGAATCGTAAATGATAAAGCTTAACTTACTGGCCGGTTATCAATCACAGTATTTTTTTTATATGACTGGTCACAGAACAAGCGCGAGGTTCATCTGATGTTAAGCGAACCTCTGCGCCCGTCACACAGAGACATACAGTTAGGTCTCATGTGCCTTTATTTTTGCTATATTATATTGTATCGCTAATTAAGCAAGGATTGATATATACGAGAGGGCTCGTACCACCACCCAGCACATCTAGCTTCAGAACTGAGAACAGTTATTAACAGGACTTTGAAGTTTCATCGTGTGAGGTGCGTTAGACCAAAGGCATGCGGCAAACGCTGCATCTTATACCCGCCCTGCATCAGTGGGTACAGCGGCAGCATACCTACGTTTTAATAAAGGTGACATTAAAAGTCTTGGAACCTTGCACAGCCGAATATATATTACATATCATTAAGACTATTTACCGTTCGTTGATACATGGCAGCTAAAATGACAGCTGTGCTCCCTAAAAGAGAAAAAATCGTTGGGTTTCCCTATTATTTATATCATTCCCTATGACCGCGGAAAATGTTAAGACTACGGCAAAACGAGGAAGAAGATCGGCACTAGACTATTTATGAATTCTTTTGCTCCATAGTCAATATCGATAGTCCCTAACATTTCCACAGTGGTGGAACACTGTCTCTCTTCTGAAGCGCATCTCTATGTCCAATAGCGCGAGAAAGACTTTTTGTTCCAAGCAAGATCAGCGAAATTATTGAGATTAGCAAGCACCCAAACAGTAGGTTAGATATCTTTATTATCCGACCTTGTTTCAAAAACAATTTGAAACACTGTAGGGTCAAGGTCGTAGCACAGCATAATGATAAAATGTGAACCTACGTTCCTGAAACTTGGCTAAATTTGATAAAGTTTTCTAAACTATTTCCCTAAAACACCAAAAATGCTTATATATATATTTTTTAATGATACTTCATTTGTTGTATCCAACCGTTTTAGGAACGCAAAAGGTTTTTGTCCAGTATAAATAGAATAATAGATTAAAATCCGAGAAAAATTCATAGAATGAGAATTTCTTAAGTAAATTGAAGTATGGTTCTTTCATAAGAGAACATTATTTATTAACGTTCAACCTTTTTTCGTTTAATATGAGAAATACAATTTTGTTAAATAAGTTTCAAGTTTATTTTTAACCATTCCCAGTGGATTTGCTTTAATAGAGACTTGTAATTCTCTTTAAATTAGATTTATGTTAGCTTAAATTATATAACACCAAAAGTGTATGTATATATACTTATATTATTTTATATTACTGGAGAAGTTAACGAGGCACTGTTTTGGAACACGATGACTTTTGTAAACTTGGTGTTGTTGATTGGGCGATTTTTTTTGCAGTAGGTATCTAGAATAATTATTATGAACAATTCTGGAAGAAATAATTGTCATGGACGCAAATTTCATTTAAAATTGCAGTTTTGCTAGGTAACCCCTTTTGTGTATCGATACAAAATATATCCATTAACTTCGAAACAAGGGAGTATTATTTGCTTACTTAAGAATATATGAATGTCTAAGAACGTTTTATGGTTATAAGATAAAGTCGTATAAATTAAACTTTTCATTTTTGCAAAGTTCTATCAAAACATCTCGCATATTTTCTTGTAGAAAATACTCAGCAACGCTTTGTTTGCTTTGTAAACAATCTGAACATCTCAGAGTAGCGGAGTTTTCCGTTGCTCACATAAATTATAATCTTGCTTTTGATTTTGATATTTTAAGTTACCACCCTAAACGAGAAGACAGGATATTAAAAGCGTGTAAATAATAAATGGGGATGTTTGTTTAGGCAACTGAGTAAATTGTATCTTGTCTGACTTTTTTCTCTAAAGAGCAGTTAGTTTACCCAGTACATTTGCGTATTAACTGACATCCTAAAGATAAGGTATAAAATTCTCAAAACTTTACCATATTATTACGAAATGATCATATCTTCAAGCTTGTTTTCCCTAAAGTGGTAAGTGGAGGTGCACTTTCCATACACGTAACAGAGTCTCATGTTATAGGGTGCGAACCAATTGTTATACGTACTGGGCACACTATGTCCAGACATCCCTCCTGAGAATGTATTTGTCAGAGAAACCCTATAAACATTTTATTCCTTAAAAAACACTTTTCGTTTACTAATACCTCTAAAAAGGATTATATGTACAGAATCAGCGAGTGTTCATATCAAAATGCAAATAAAATAAATCTTTAATTGCACTGACATTGTATCTATAAAAATGCTGGCGATAATTTTCTTCAATGTATCGCAACACCGAATATATTTTCTGCTGTTATATTTTTTTATTATTTATTACCTGTATATTAAATCAATTTAGTAATCGTTATTGTATGCAAAAACAACAGCAAGTTTAACAGCTAAAATTTAAATACGTACAAAAAGCGGTATAAATTCCGAAATCGAAAATGTCATTATCCAACAGCAAACACTCTACGGGAGCTACCGGATTTACTCGGGAATCAGTTCTATTTAAATGTTAATTGAAACGCCGCCGTCGTCGTTACTGCAGACAATCCACTGAGGGTGGGCAAATAGAAGGATGCACGCAGTCAGATGCAGACGAGAGCTGGGATAATACTTTGTGCCGTTTTTAATCGGGATACATATGTTAATCTTGTTACTTTGTTTATTTCTCTCTTAATTATAACATGCTTTTAGTATATTTCAAAGTTATAACATTATTCAAGTGATAAATTTTAAAGTCAAAATCAAACTGTCGCGTTAAAAGTTCAGTAAAAGTTCACTTCTATGCGGTTAGGATGAAAATATAATAAGTTATATAATAGATTCATAGAAATATTACCAAACAGAGAAAAAATGTATCAGCGTCGTAGATAAAAAATACAAGACACAGATCATTGAACACAAGATCGTGCATCGTATATACATATGTATCAGAAATAACATTTTTATTTCGCTTTCGATATTCTACAAAAATATTATGTCCGAAACGGTCGGTTCTGTTTTTAACTTCCTTACATCCCCTGAAATTGGGGTTGCTTAAAACAAGGGTAAAAGTTTTAATTATCTCTCCTTACATAAGGCAACCATTAGTTTTGAGCGCGTAATTATATTTATGTTAAATTATCATACGAGTCATGATATCATCTTATTGTGTGGGTATATAATAATAATAATTTTACCAACTACAAAATAGAACGTGTGGTCAGTTATATCAGTATTTATTTTTATAATATAAGTGGTTTAATTTTGAGTGTATATTAAATTTATGTCAAAGCATAACAAGCCAAATAGGAATTACTCGTAAGTTATCAACAAAACCAAAAAAATCATAAAAATAATACTTTTTTTAACTTTTCATGCCCGTGAAATACCTATATATATGTATATAAACATTATTATTTCAAATTATTTTGACTTATATATGTATTGCAAAATATAATTGTTTTTAAAACAAATGTCTGTTAAGCTTCTCGGCTAAAGTGACACGTTGTACAGTCTGCTATTATCATGAATTATTACCAAAATATTACTGTATTAACTTGTTTCGTATGCTTAGTCCTTATTTTCATGAAGAACATAATAATAATAAATACCTTTTGTCACCAATGTCAACGAAAATATTACTGTTTAGGCTTGCTACATATACTTAGTCCTTACATTCATGAAAAACATAATTAATCCTTTAGAAAATAGCTCATCTTAGAACTAAAATACGTCTTTCACGATTATCGTCGTAAACAGACTAAGAATACGTGTAATTTTAACGACACTGCTTTTACGGTCAAAATTGGACCAACAAAACATATAAAGGCATAAAACGTACCTATGTATATAGATAATAATGCTACTCACAAATTAAGACAATGCCATATTAGGTTTGCAATAGTATATTGTACGAATTCGTCAATGACTTAACTAACTCTCTTGACTAAGTCTGTTCTTAAAGTAAAGTACAAAATTTCGTACGAGCAGTGATGTTGATCCACAAAAATCATTATTGTTTTTTCTTAATATGTAATATCATTAATGAACTGACTCATGTAATAGTAAAATGTCCGATAGCTTGCAACGTCATTGGATATATGAGTAGGTACCTACCTAGTCTATATACCATAAGGACTTCCTGAGAAACTATCATGATCACGAATAAATGAAATGAATAACGATAGTTACCATGACCGTGTACCATAGGTGCATACATTTATTAGGTAATGGTCAACAAAACCAGCAAAAATAAAAGAGACATAAACCGAATTCACGTCACTCCTGAAATGTTATGTAAGTAATTTATGAGCCGAGTAGGAGCCATAAAAATATTACTATTCATTCCATTCGAGCCAAATTTTTCGACATGAATGTGATGTGATGAATCAGCAAAATGGTACGAGGATTTTTATTTGAACAATTTAGCTTCATTTTTGTTTTTCTCTAAATATACAATAAATACTATAACCCGAGAAGAAAAACCGATTAGGAAAAAGTCTTTGCTGAATTCTATCGGATTAATATTGCAAATGCAGTAGGTAGTATGCGGGGGCAATTTTTTACACGTCTGCACAAAAAAAAGAGTGTTGTTTTTAGGGTTCATGTATGTATGTATATTTGAGAGTTTTTTTATCACCCATAACTTCTAAATAATCGATTTTAATGTATGGTATATGATTAGATTTGTCTTGATAGCGCAGGTGACACTAGGTACCTACATAAAAAAGTGAAAAACGATCAGGTGAATTTTAAACGCTATATTGTGCAAAAAGTTGTTTTTTTTTTCTTTCGGGGTTGAAGTATCGAGTGGGGTATCAAAATGAAGGGTTCAATGGAACGATAAAACGCTCAACGAAAATAAATAATTTGCAGTCAGGTTTTTGAACTTATTAATTAATCAATTTATACTTGTTTAAGAGTTAATTCTTGCGTTATTACTCTAGTTTGATCAAATATTATCATCACTGTCGGATAGTTATTTTTAATTATAGATTATATTACATTATTTATGTCAATATTCAAATACTTTGCAGTGATTGTGGTCGCGGGTAGACTCTTAGAGAAATGTGTATGATGTGAAGTAAAGGGTTAAAGTATACTAAGTATACTCTTATGATAGTTTTGAGACTTGAGAATCTGGATTTTAGTTAATTATTCGTAATAATTATTGACCTGCAAAATTGTTTATGATAAACAACCTTGTACCCGTATTCTTACAATTGAAGGGATAGGGGATGAAGGCGTGTGTGGGAAAATTTACTTCTCTATAATTAGTCTCCCTGTTATATTATTATATGTTATTATGTATCTTATTTTTTATTATTATATCGTTTGAAGCGCTCGTAGTGTAGTTAGATTAGCCGTTCTAAACCGATCAGCTAAAATTAAGTAACGTCCGTTGTGGTCATGAATTGAATGGTTGGCCGCTAGTAACGTTACTACTGAGCACTTCCATGCTTCAAAGGGCACGTTAATCTTTCGTTCCCGTTTGTAGTCTTAGAATGTTGGTAGGGCAATTTGCGAATGCACGCCTGGCTAACTACCACTTTCAAGTAGAAAATCTGCCGCCATGCTCTTAACGGTGTGTTACGGCAGCTGTCCTTGACCAGCCAGTAGTTCTAGGTATGAATGAACAATATTTTCGGCCATATCATTAGGTGAGATAGTGTCAAATACTAGTCTATCAACAATAAATAAAATCACCTCCCACCTGGACACAATCTCTGGTGGCTATCAAAAATTACAGTGATAGCTATCTTTTATACAATATAATGACTAGGTATACCTAAACGTACCTACGAATACAACTGTACCCGTGGAGTGCCGGGTTAGGAAGTCACCCCCCCAAAATACCAGAAGGTCGGAAGCAGCATGTTCTGAAGAACTGCCAACTTCCACTGCGATCTCCAAGACGCTTGCCAAGCGTTGGAATAATGGCATATTCCCCCCCAATGAGGGAGACCTTGTTCATGGTTAGCAAGTACCTGCTTGGGATCCTGTTATATTAACAGCTTCTCATTAAAAAAGCATATTATACAATTGATCTTAAAATAAAAATTACTAACTAGATCTACATTTATTATAAACATAAATTCAAATTCAATATTAATATAACGTCCTCCGCTCTTCTATGTTGCAGTGCCCGACATATGACCTTATCTATTGTATTGTAACAACTTGCATGTACTATTTATGGAAGCTATAAATGATCTGAATCTGAATCTGAACAATAAAAATACCTTTAGAACTGCAAGTCCATCCAAATCTGCAATTGCAAGTCGTTCCACAAGCCACCTGCCAAGCGTGGGGATTAAACAAACCTCCCTTAATTGGAGAGGTTTGTTTTAATCACCACGCTTGTTTTACTCGTATCATTATATGTTAACAATACATAATGATAAAATAATAATAATTAACAAAATAATAATGATAATAATGCCAACGCTGCCAACTGGTAGTGGGCTGGAACATATGGACTGCTTGTGAGTTTGCAATGACTTATAGGTTGTCTAAATACTTTTTTATAGTAGTTGTAGTGTTGTATATAGATATATAGTATTAAGTAAATAAAGGCATATCGTTGAACATGTATTTACAACGCGAGAGTTTTGACTTTGCTTACCTATTCGTGAAATACAGGTTTGAAGATCTGTATATGTTCGTAAAATACTTCGTATATATTTTTCAGTGGAAGTAACTGGCTACAGCGCTGACAATTGCTCAGTGTCCTACACATCGTTCAACAATGAGACCCTAGTAGGATCCGTCATCAGATCAGCCAGCGTGTTAGTCCTACCTGAAGGGCTTCACAGGAGCGACACACAGAGCGCTTACTTCTGTGCTAATGGTAAGTGGCTACATGACTGTGGTAATGAATTGAAACGTTTAAATGCTAAGAATAAGAAATATATAAAATTACTAGCTGACCCGGCAAACGTTGTTTTGCCATATAAATTATATCTAGTGAATATTTTGGTACTTACTAAATTATTGTAAACAAAAAATAATTAACTTATTTTATGTGGAGATGTGGTATATGAGTGAAAGAGGAATAGAGCGCTATGAGCGATAATGGGCTACAAAAATAATAAAACATTGAATATCCGTCGACATATGTGACTAAGTGTACTAAGTAAACTTTACTAAGTGAGTGAAACTTATTGTGTGAAAAAGACAAGAGACTGGCTTTGTTCTAATCCCTACTCTGTGCTGTTTACGAAGTGACACTGAGAAACGCCTGGTCAGAACAACTGATCGAGTGTTAACTGTTCAATTAAAGAGTTGAAAATAATTAAGGTACTAATATCGTTATTAAAAAATAAGGGTTGGTGTGAGAAGGGTGAACATTTAAGGTTGTATGTATATTAAATTATTATTTTAGAAAAAATAAAATAATAAATTGGGCCTGAAGAATAAAAATAAAATGTTACATAATCCTATTCATTGAGCATTTAAAGTCATTTTTATTTTTACACATTATTATTTTTAAACGATTTTTCTTTTAGCGCGTTTTGCATTTTATTTGTTGAGAACATCTGACATTAAGCGTTTCAGGCATTTTGCTACATATATTGTCTTTTATGATATAGCATAGCAGTCATGCCCGATTTAAAATTATTCTTTCTCTCCTAATCACACTTTCAATCCTTCAGAACACCTGGCGGTTTCAAGTCGTGGCTCCTGGGAATGGCAATGGGTGGCAGCTCCTCGAAACAGAGCAGGGCTTGTGTTGGAGCTGCGAGCACAAGGAGCAGCGCATGTAGCCTTGTCAAATGTTGAAGGACCTTCAGACGACATGTATCGAGTCGTCTTTGAGAGAAGCAAAGTCTGGATCGCTAAAGGGAAGCATGGTAAGAAACACTATTTATCAGTAGTGAATGTGGGTAGAGATTAGTAAGCAAATTATTTTTCAATACAGATAGTTAAGAATTAGCACCTGCAAACAATGGCTCAACCCACAAATATGGACAAGAAATCTGTTGGTCAATCTTGTAAATTGTTTATTTTTTAACTATTTTGTAAAGTAAATAATTACTCTTTGTAAAATAATATAATTAAAGCTTTCTTTTGAATAAATACCTACATAATATAATGACATTCCCGTTTTGAAAGTTTAGTAGATTAATAAATAAAACAAAATACTATGAACTATATACAACACTACAGCTACTACAATAAAAGCATTTAGACACCTATAAGTCATAGCAGACTCATAGGCAGTCCAAATGCTCCAGCCCACTCCCAGTTGGCAGCGTGCCCAGCATGCTGGCAGCATTGCCCCGTTGAATTGCAATGCTTATTCGTTGAGCCAAATATGTGCCAGCATTTTGATCACGCGTCGCATCGACCAAGCGCTCAGATAGGTTTTGGAAAATACGATGAGCTCCCGGTCCCCACGGACCCAGCGTCTCTACACCAAACGGCTCAAATATGTAACCCATACCGAGGTTAGCATATTTGCGCCGCTTGAGTTGTTCCGCCGAAGTAGCCGCAGCGCCAGCCCTCACGTTGGTTTCAGAAAGATGTGACGGCGCTAAAGTGTCCACGCACGTAGCGTCCCACACTAAGGGCCGTCCTAACTTCCACGGAACCAGAGTCATGCCGTCAGGTCTTTTACCATCGTCACGCATCAGACCATTCGGTTCGAGAATAGCTGGAACATTGGCGCTGGTAAAAGCCCGGCGAATGATATCGTTAAGGCTGGCGTGGCGGGAAATTCGACCAGCACTTCGAGAGACCGAGTTGATCAACTGCAGTACCACACTGGCAGTGATGTGCAACACAACACCTTGCACCCAAGCGTAAGCTAATAGCTAGACGAAAAGCGGATGGATCTATAAGGCTACCAGTTTTGTAAGAAGGAATGGCCTGTAACCAAAGACCGGATTCCCACACAGAAACAGCGAGAATACGAGCACGATCTGCGATGTTAGAACACGTATTTAAAAGATCTTTCCGTGTTAGCTCGCATAGGGGCCGATCCCACTGTTTCTGAGATGACAACATTTTTGGGAATTCAGTATTTGGACAAGCCAGTCTCCATGTGTTTTTGGCCTCAGCCAGATATGCTACATCGAAAGAGCCTAAAGATCGTGCAAGAATTTTTTCTACTAATTTGTGTGTACTGTGTACAGAAGACAAAAAAGCTGGTAATGCCACACTAGAAATTTTGCGTATCCCTATGACCCCCAACCTCACAGGGAGGGAAGCTTGCACCCAAGCCCTATCATCCATCTCAACATTCAAAACCGACACCGTTGTCTAAGCTTAACAAAAGCTCACTGTCTTGCCACAGCTGACAACATCTTAAATAGTATGTAAATTTAGGAACGAAAAGGCAAAATCTTATAATTGTAAAAGCCATATGGGCGTTAATTTTGGATAATCTGCTAGAAGCATTTCTAAACTTTTGAATTTGTTCTTCGACAAATGGTGATAAAGATTCGTTAAGAATCGGTGAACCCAAAAGACGAAGCGAACTTTTTTCTACTAATTTTATATTAGGCGCAAGTAAGTTGAATTTTTCAATAATCGAAACTTTATCCGGACAAGTATCACAAACAAAAAGTTCACATTTAGAAAAATTTAGTTCAAGGCCAATAACACGAAAATCGTCTATAAGTACTCGCAAGTCATCCAAAACCGTGTTCGCATCGCCTCCTAAGGTTCCGTCATCTAAATACCAAACGTTAAGTTTTGATTGGAGACGTTGAATTATTGAGTGGATTGCAAAAAATAAATTGTATTTTTATTATTCATTGATTCATCATGGAACTAAGGTTGCGCTTATTTAATTAAGTACTGTAAAAGTAAATAATATACGATAAGGTATACACTTTGAAGTATAAGTTGACTGTCATTTATATGAAAGGATTAATAATACTATCATTATGGCACTAATACGTGCTAAGCTAAAATCACATTAACCCAATTTATACAGTACATAATTACTCACCTCAAGTGAGACTCGAACCCACGTAACCCCATTTAACGCACTGGGTGCCTTAACCACTAAGCAAGTGCCTTAGTCTTGTCATTACTTTACGCGCCGTTATTATAAATGAAACTGTATCGACGGTATTCTGCAAATAGATGATTGAATATTATACAAAGATATATCTAATTTCCAGGTTACGACGTCCATCTGGCGAGCGCAGAACAGACAGAAGACGACGAAGAATGTTCCAGCTCCGAATCCTGGTGCGCTTGGTGGGTGTGGTGGGAAGGAGGCAGATTATCAGTGGGGAGAGGCGCAGCGCCTTCTGAAAGAAGACTGTTGGTCTGGCCATTAGCAAACGATATGAGAATCAAATACGTTGGGTTCAGCGCACTTTGGGGAGATAAAGCTGATTTTAGGTGAGTTGAATAGAATAAAAAGAGATCATCATTGAGTCAACCATAGAGCACTGCCTATCATAAAATGCTTCCGTAGGAGGAGTACGTTATTTTTGTAGGAGGGAACCTAGTTGTAATCGTCACGCTTTGAAAATGTCTCTAATATTGCAGCCAATATTTTATAGCTTTCCAGAAATGGTGCATTATGGTTTTCAAAATTTTGCCTGTTATTAGGAGACTTCCGAGAAGAAATATGAGAGTGCTATTATAGTTCGATTGTCCACAGGCAATATAATTAACAATTTACTTCCATTTATAGCATTTTATTATGATAGAAATTATTCTTAACACTTCAATTATGAATAATTTATATCCGTAGCACCCGACATATTTCCAATACGTTTATCATTGTGTACTGCATGAGACGTATACTAAAACCCTTTTGCGAATATAAACAAACAACTTGAGTGTGACATTTATGAAATAAAATATAAATTGAATGAACTGAAGTAGGTAATTTACTGGTACTTTACAATAGACTTAGTAGGTAGGTATATTTTAGAATGTAACCAAAAATTTGTCTGTTTATGGTTGGTAATTAAATACCAGAATTGACGAAAAAGATGTTCTGGAAAAAGGCCAGGTCAGGAGTAAACCGAGGCTTATGTATGAAAGGATTGATGAGTGTAGATGAAGCGAAGGATCGTAAGTGGAAATCTGTGGTCTCTGCCTACCCCTACGGGAAAGAGGCGTGATTGTATCTATGTATGTATGTATTGACGAAAAACAAAATTTTCAGGATATGGAACTTCAACGAAGAAGCAGGCTTTTCGCAAGTACTTGAACTCGGTCTCCCTCGAGGAGTCGTGCCGGGTTCAGCAAGCGGGACGCTTCTGGTCTCCGGTGGTCTTCACTTACCTTTGTACAATCTTCTTCCGGATTCTACTGACCAGTGGTCGGAAGTATGGAGAGATTCGCAACTATCCGCTGCTTCAGCCAGTTTGGCACCCTTGCTAGCTTTGGAACACATTCCACATTTAGTTGATGACGTTGAAAAGGAGAAGATTTTGAAGAAATTGCCAGAGCAGGTAAATTTATCACAAGATATATCATTGTAGCTGTGGCTTAAATTTAAAATCACTTCAATGGGCTACACGGTCACTGCCATTAAAATAAGCGCAGGGGTCCATTCATTCAAGTTTCAATACCATATAATGGATATCTACGTCATTTAGTAAAATTTCCAAAAACTGAATCGACAAAAACAATTATGGCCTCATCAAAACGGCTCATAAAATTTCGTGAGCATCGGTTGAGAAATGAGACCTGTAGAGGAGAACAACCGGACATACGAAAGCAATTTTGTCAAAGTTGAAGTAGACACGGTTCGCTCGAACTAAGTTTTCGCTCGGTCAGTTAACGTGTTCTTGAGAACTTATCAATTGCACATACACAACATAGAAGCTCTATGCAATATGGTACGACTTTTTGATGAAACTCTTCAAGCTAAAGGAAGTCGTCCTCTTTCATCAAATAATCACGTCATTTTATATATTGCCACTGTCCACATACATTCTTTATACTTTCATTTTTAATTCAATTTCAGAAACTGTTGTCGCTTATTGCTCTTGCTTTTTTGACGCATTTGACCCTCACATTATGATTATGTCTCAGATCTTCTGCTGTATAGTTATTATTACCTACCTAATTTCTTTAAGTTGTTACTAACGAATTGATTACGGATAACATAGGAAACAACTTGCAAAAGTTTTATTGTAGACAAATAGTTAATGATCAGTAATAATAATGATTTGACTGTAGTTGTTTGTCTTATGATTTGTTTCTTTATCTGAAGTTATCATTCATCGTTCTGGTATAACTGCTGTTTATTTTATTTTACTACTGTTCCTAGTTTGTCCGTCTTCATTTCCACGACGATTTTTTGAAGCGCTCGTAGCGAAGTTTGCTTGGCCATTCTGAATCGATCAGCAAAGTTAAGCAACATCCGCCGCGGTCAGGAGTTGGATGGGTGACCGCTGGTGACATTACTACTGAGCGCTTCCGCGCTTCGGAGGGCACGTTAAGCCGTCGGTCCCGGTTGTTGTCTTAGGATGGCAGTCGTTACAGCATGGTGGTAGGGCACTTTGCGAATGCCTGCCTGGCTAGCTACCACCCTCAAGTTGAAAATCTGTCGCCAAGCACCTAACGGTGTGTTCCGGCAGCTGTCCTTGAGAGCCAGTAATTCTAGGTTAGCCTGTACAACATCTTCGACCACATCATCACTTACCATCAGGTGAGATAGTGGTCAAAGGCTAACCTATCAGGCATAAAAAAAAAAAAAAAAAAAAAAAAGACCGCAGTTCCTGATCTATATTGTGTTTCAATCTATACATCACTATTTTGTGACACTGAGTTTATCCCCTGAGCTAGCCAGCATGGCTCGATCCCCACCGCACAGTGGAAGGGCATTTTGCGAATTCTCACCTGACTAGCTACCACCCTCAAGTGAAAAATCTGTTTCTTACTAACAGTGTGTTCCGGTAGCAGTCCTTGAGAGCCAGTAAAATTACAGACACATGAGATTTAACTACTTTGTCTCAGTAATGACGCACGCATGCAACTAGTCAATTGTGATCTGTTATAGGCAGAGGTTGGTCCGCTTTTTACATAAAGTGGGCCTCGTGCATGTTCCGTCAAAATAATATTTAAAAAAACTGTCAAAAAATGGGTGTTAATGCGTTTCGGCCTACTCTTTTAAGTATAATAACAAATACTTTTAAAAGTATCCTAAAAAATATTAAACAATATTTAAATAAAACACTTAAAAAAGCATAAAATTATAGGTTAATACTTCAGGAGGTCTTGACTTACCTCGACCGTGCGCTCGGTAAGTCAAGACCTCCTGAAGATGCTTCGTTTATAAGCGAAACTAGTCGGGTATTCTTCCGGTTAGGCTGCGTGATGTTTGTGACGTCACGTAGATAACAGGAAAATTAGGCGGAATTGTCACTAGATATATAATTTTATGCTTTTTTAAGTATTTCATTTAAATATTATTTAATATTTTTTAGGATACTTTTAAAAGTATTTGTTTTTATTAAATATGGATTTTTGCAAAGTAACGCTTGAATCAATCCATTATGTTTTAAGTATCTTTGTAGATTAGCCAGCCGTTATTGTATTTATTTCGTTGTATTACAACAAAATAATTTAATACGTTACAGGTACAAGTTCTTCTGTCTTTCCGAAAGAGTGACAATTCCTTCAGCGAACATCCAGCAATGAGCAGTCACCTCTCCACTATAAAAATCCTTGAGATTCTCTCTAAAATACAATCCTACTACCCTATTGATCCTGAACTTTTACAATCTATCAAGAAATGGATTCAAACACGACAGAACGATGATGGATCATTCACACCGCTGCCTGCTGATAAGGAAGTAGATTACTATCCAGTAGATATGAAGCAATGCAATGGTACACAACAAGATGTAGACGTGAATGAATACTATTATTACGATAAAGATGGAAATATGACTAAGGAAGAAATTGAATGGGAGAGAAGGGTCGAAGTTACAGCTGAGACATTGGTGGCTTTGCTTGAAGTTGGTGTTGAGAATAAGGTAACCACGCAATTTATTACTATTTGTACAAAATTTTGAGTTTCATGTATATAATGTCTGACATCCATTAAGAATTTTTTAAAAAATCAATTTCACTTAGAAACCAGTTTTCTTTATATGTTTAGCTTACCTAAAAAACATGTTGGATATGACTACTCAGTAATATTAGTAAAACTTGTTGTAGACTTTTTTTTAAATGTTATGATTACAAGCACTATCGCGTGCTAAGCGAAAATCATGTTGTAGACTTGTTGTATTGTTGTTGTTGTTTGTATTTTGTTACTACAAGTTTATATATTACTATTTTGGTAGAATGTATTTATAATTTAGCTATGCTACTATTGAAGCCTGCTTAGAAAATGCTTGGTTGGTATAGGGAACCTACTCACTTGATTACGTACCCTATACGTTGGACTCAAAATCCATAATACCATACGTTGGACTCATAGTAAGGTATGCTGTAGTGGCTCGATTTCGTAGTAATAATCTACAATTGTTCGCACATTCCTTTACGTTCACTTTATAATAGTTGGTCGCTGGCGGATTGTCATTTTTATTCCAGTCGTGGCCAGTGAGTCCAGTTGGTACTAAGACGTATATTGGTGAAATTCTGCACAACATTCATGGATTTAGAGGCATACATTTAGGCTTAGTTACGAGGTGGGCGTCTACTTTAGTACGCGCATTATAATTTGGTGCGGTGTACTAAGTATCTGCTGTGGTCGGTATATGCAATAGAGACTGATGTTGGAGTCCTGCATTAAATTAAAATTGATTTGACTGTGGCGGATTGAATCTAAAAGACAAGGCTTTGACATAAACGTTGGTTTTTGACTAATAACTAAGGCAAGCTGCGATTATTAATAACCTTTCTATCTACGATTGTATAATGTAGTTTGCCTTAAAGGCTAGGGCTTACAAACATGATTTCATGGTATCATTCAGCCTATAGTGTATTTATATGATGCTATTATGTTTTCAGAGGGATGCAGACGTAGCAAAAAAATCACAAGTGTACCTTGAAAAGAACCTCTACAACTTAACATCACCAGCGGCTCTTGCTGCTACCGTTTTGGCATTGGTACTGGCAAGGTACATACTAATATTTACTTCCACCAATTATTTCGTCACTCCGAATCGTTATTTCTTATGTCTCGTTCTCTCAGTAATTTCACTTGCTACAAGGAATTTAATGCTTAACCACAGCTGTATTTGCGCACCACTGCTTTGAGGCAGAATATGAAGCGCTCGTAGCGAAGTTTTCTTAACCATTCTGAATCGATCAGCAAAGTTAAGCAACGTCCGCCGCGGTCATGAGTTGGATGGGTGACCGCTCGTGACATTACTACTGAGCGCTTCCGTGCTTCGGAGGGCACGTTAAGCCGTCGGTCCCGGTTGTTGTCTTAGGATGGCAGTCGTTACAGCATGGTGGTAGGGCACTTTGCGAATGCCCGCTTGGCTAGCTACCAGCCTCAAGTTGAAAATCTGTCGCCAAGCACCTAACGGTGTGTTCCGGCAGCTGTCCTTGAGAGCCAGTAATTCTAGGTTAGCCTGAACAACATCTTCGACCACATCATCACTTACCATCCGGTGAGATAGTGGTCAAAGGCTAACCTATCAAGCATAAAAAAAAAACCGACAATGCGGTCGAAGACAGACTCTTGCTAAGAAGACTACCACTTGGAAATATACTATAACACTGGACCGGGCCGCGCTGCCTTTGAATAGAGCTTTGAATATTTAAATCGAGCAAAGTGATAAAAATATGAATTAATACATTACAGGCACAAGAAACTTTTAACATTAGGACGTAATTAGCACGAGGTGGTCCTCGTGCGTCAAAAAAAACAAGAAAAAATAATACATAAAAAAAATGTTTAAAAAAAGAAACATTAATCTCAAAATGTTTTAGAACTAGCAGAATTCAAACCTAAGAGGTTGTTAGCATTTTTCCAATAACCCTGTGTTATAAAATTAAAATAAATTAAAGTTTGTGGGTTGACTCTGTGGAACACTTAATCTCGGTACACTTGCGGTATCCGGGTGGCGCCAATCAGGTGACAAACCAGGTGGTAGGCCTCATAAGCAAGAAGACATCTTGCCGTGTACCAGCGCAGTGTCAGATATAGCAAACACTGCTGTGTCTAGGTTTGAAGGGTACTGTAGCATGTGAAATTACTTGACAATCGCGACTCAATAACGATGTCTAGAAAGGTCGAGCTCAGTGCATTATCACACACAATGATGACACTGGAACTGTAATGGACAGACTAGATAATAACAAATATTTCAAAAATATAAAAGTATTTCTGTTGACAATTCCGCCTAATTTTCCTGTTAAGCCGACGTGACGTCATAAACGCAACGCAGCCAAACGGGAAGAATTTTCGACGCATTTCGTTTCTACACGAAGCTTTCTAAGGACGTCTTGACCGTGGCGTTTGTGACGTAATGTCGGCTTAACAGGAAAATTAGGGTGAATGGTCAGTAGATATAATTTACATTTTTTTAGTGTTTTTATCAAAATATTAATTTAATCTTTGCTAAAATATTTGTTAAAATTTGGATAAAGTAACGCCTCAATCTATTCATTGACAGACTCGATCTTTACCATCAGGCACACTCCGTCTCGGTTCTTATAAAATAAAATAAAAAAAAGATTGATATCATATTTTTCTTGAGTCTTTCCAAAAAAATTAAGTATTAATTATATTATTTTTTGTTTAATTGGTTTGTAGATAGTTTTATTGTGCTGTGATGTGATTGTTTAACTGTTTAAAACCTGTAAAGTATTATTCGAAAATTTCAGAAGTCCAGTGGTACCAGATGCTTTAGTAATCTTGCGGAATGCGTCCACAACTGAAGAAGGAGAATTCGGCTGGCCAGCGCCAAGGAAAGATGCCGCTGATTGGCTGCTTGAAGAGACCTCTAGAAATATTAAAACAACTTCTTACGGTATGTACATGAAACAATATATATTTTTATGAATTTTAAACTTAAGATTTTACTGTTGAATAACTGACATTATCATCATCATCATCAACAGCGATTACGTCCACCGTTGAAAAAACTCTGTCCCTATTAGGTTTGCCATCATCATCATGACATGATTCTCTTCAGAAGACCCTGGTGCCCAGTTTCTGGTATTTTTCCCTTCGTCGCCTCTTATGACACCCACAAAAAGACGTGGAGTTGCGTGGAGGAGCCCGGCAACACATTGGGTAAAATAACGTAAAGTTTTATAAAATCACTTTAAACATAGGTAAGTATCAGCTATTAGTGTACCGTAAAGATTAAAACATAAATTAAGTAATCTTATGTGGTAAATAGCATTTTAACTGGCATAAAATATCAATTAATGTAATAACACTTCATTCGATGGGCCACGATTTATTTTGTCGCTCTATAAGTTAAATCATACTTAGATCTCTTTCCGTTAATGATTGACTGCCGTGCCGCAAGTCCCTGGTTCGGTCCCCACCGCCAGCTTGAGCCTGACTAGCTACCACCATCAAGTAGAAAATGTGTCACCAAGCAACCAGCAGTGTTCTGGCAGCAGTCCTTGAGAGCCATAAAACAGGCACATGAGGCTCAACAACTGTACTACTCACTGGAACGGGTGCAGTGCGATTCGTCATATGACGAAACACATCTACTATAGGCAGTGGTTAATCCGCTTAACCTCATATATATATCATATATAAATCAGGTGGGCCCCGTGGTTGTTCCGTCACACTCACATTATAAAAAAAACAACCACTATGCTGAGGGCTCCTCGTAGCACAAATGTAACTATATGTCTACTACTATAAATCTGTCGCCAAGCACCTAATGCTGTGTTCCGGCAGCTGTCCTTGAGAGCCAGTAATTCTAGGTTAGCCTGAACAACATTTTCGACCTCATCATCACTTACCATCAGGTGAGATAGTGGTCAAAGGTTAACCTATCAGGCATAAAAAAATGTTCACTTGATATTGTTTTCAAAATGTTTCTTTTTTATTAATGAATGTTTTTATGATTCGTAATTTTTTGTACATTTGGCGGTTGGCAAAAAAATCGTGAAATTGTAATGGACACGCATACTTGGTTGGTGTCTTGTCCGTCTGTTGACCTTTCATACGTATGTTTATAGTTCGTAATCGTCTTCTCAACAAAAGCAAACCGCTGATACTAAGTCTAAAAATAAATTTACAGAAGCAGTAACAATGGAGCAATACGTAGCTGGAGTCCGAGTACTTCTGGCTGCATGTGCGAGAGGAGCTTTAGCTGATGGAGAAGCCGCAGCCAGATTCCTTTACTACCGCGCGTCAACACTGCAAAGACATCCCAGTCTAGCATATAGTGCAACGAAAGCAGCTGCGCAGTATGCCGCCTTGGCACATGACAGGTTAGTAGAACATCGATTTACTTCACACGATCAGAGTTTACCTTCGTAGAATTTTTGTGTTTAACTTAGTTGATAGAAATAACAGAAATGCATAGAACTCGTTACGAAAGCTATAAATATTCCCACATTGTATTTTGCTAATAAGTCCTGCCAAGCGCAAAAGCTCAAAAAATAAAACGAAAGTTAAATATTTAATAACGGCGACTTAACGTAGCTCCGTAGTCCTAATATTAATATTTCTGCAAGTAATACAAATACTTAAAAAATGATTATAATTCTAATTCTATAGCTACTTGCGGTCGAAAACAATTTTTACAGTCTTGAAAATAAATAATATTATTAAAGATAATCTCAAAGTAAAGTAGGCAAACGTTTACTGGATATGAACAATTAAAGTTATATATGATTAAACTATTTCGTATGGAAAAACCTTTCACGCGCTACGCAAACACTTGAATTTATATGTAGATTAACAGTGGATCACATGTTTAGAGTCACTATATTAAAAAAAACATGTACACAAGACCTTAAAATATTTAATGTTACAATCTAGTTACATTTTATTTTTATTTTTAACCGGCGGGATGCCTTTAGTAATACTACGAACTATATACAACGCTACAGCTACTACAATAAAAGCATTTAGACAACCTATAAGCCATAGCAGGCTCACAGGCAGTCTAAATGCCCACTCCCAGTTGGCAGCATGTCCAGCATGAATTGCAAATGGAGTTACAAAATGTATTATTTTATAATCATTTAAGGAATAACTAGCTCTAACTTACGTCTGCAAACACTTATATCCAGTTACTGCGAGGATAGCGTAGTAAGTATGTAATAGTAGAGAGATACTGAAGTGGAGTGGGGTTTTAGTTGAAATTGTATGACGAAAGATTATGTGTGAGTGTGATGATCAACCAAGTACTGAGACTATTCTGAGCTCTCACAGCTTTACCACCACACTCTTTGATTATCTAGCTAGCTGATAGAGGAAAGTGGTAAAAAATACATTACATGCTGACCCTCCGTAGACAAAACTCAAAAGAGAGCTTAGAATTTATGGCATTGATTTCACGCGGGCTTGTGTGAAATGTGATTATAAGATAACTTGTTCGAAGTTTGCATAGTGGTAACCCCCTTCAGATCATACGAAATTTTGCAAGTATCTTATTTTTCTTCCTGTCATTATCCCACGCTAAGTATGGTCAGCATAACATTAAATTTAACAAAACCTAATTCATTTGATGATAGTTTTAAAGATATCAATATGAAATCACTGGCCGCATTTACAATATTAGTATCATGAGATGAAATTTAATTAACTTGCCAATCTTAATTTGAATCCCGAGCTAGTAAAGTATTTTAAAATTGAACTACGAACGTTACAAGTGCTATGATAATAAAGATATTTTTATACTAATTAACAAACAAGCCATGATTAAAAATTAATATTTAAGACGAAGCAGTCTGTGAAAAATGGCAAACTGAGGGCGTAAGGTGAAGAGACCTCGTTTCACATCAATTAGTTTTGAGCGAAACAGTACTACGCAATATTTTAATAGCGCGATTTTTTTTTTAAATAAATTTATTTAATAATGATACTTTTTATAAACGTTAAATTGTTTTACTTACTTTTTATAATTATAAATTAAATTTGTACTGATACGATTTACTTATTACAAAAAACTTGTAGAAACGAAATTTTAGGGCATTTTCATGTCTTTTTCACGCTTTACTAGTTTTGAACACCAAAACCGTCTTTTGCGTGCTGGAGAGGTATAAACATGTTTATACCCTTTCAGGCATAGAGCTCTCACGGTATCATTGGCAACGGCTGGAATGGAACTGACAGACACTCTGGAACTTAGAGCCAAGACTCCTTCTCGTCCACTGCAGCTTCCAGGTCTTCCCACTAAGGTCTTCGTTTATGCAACTGGTGCTGGCTGTGCTACAGTACAGGTGCGTAAAGTAGAATTATAGCGTATATAGTAGTATTAAGTGAGAACTAAAATTTACCTACTAGTAGAAAGTACTCTTTAGAATCATGGGAGAAGAAAGAAAAGGCACAACCAAGCAGTCCAAGGCATTGTTCTTGGGAACAGCATATTATGTGGAATTGACAGATACGCTGGAGTTTCGAGCCAAGACTCCGTTTCGTATATTGTATCTACTTAGTGTTTTCACAGAGGCCTTTGCCTATACTTCTGGTGTCTGGGTGTAGTACAATACAAGTGTGTAAAGGTAAGTCGATCAGCTCAAGCAGTGATAGTTCAGTAGCTTTGGCTATGGATTACCGCGCAGCAGGTCCATGGTTTGAATCCCGTCCGAGCCTGAGCTTCACCTCGTCGTGGAAGGGCATTTTTGCGAATGCCCGCCTATCTAGCGACCACCCTCAAGTAGAAAATCTGTTGCCAAGTATTTAACGGTGTGTTCCGGCAGCTGTCCTTGAGAGCCAGTAATTCTAGGTTAAGCCTGTTAACATCTTCGACCACATCATCGCTTACGATCAAGTGAGATTGTGGTCAAAGGCTTACCTATCAGCAATTAAAAAAAAACAGGCTGTCACTGTTTGAAATACTGCGAGCTTTGGCTTCCATTTAATGGTCGAATATATGACACAAAATCTGGCCTGACTAACCAACCAATATAGAATTCATTGCTTATATATGTAAGTAGATGGGAGCGTGGAACGTGTCGCCAGCATGCGATCAAACTGGCCCTCTATTAACGAGCAGCGGCTGTGCCGAGTGCATCGCGGCTTAGGAGGATATAAGATGCAGAGGTTTTTAAGATACTTATATATTGAATGCTTATTGTTCATTGGAAATTTGCAAAAATAGAACGATCACAGTAAACTTTATGGCCATAGGTTTTGACAATGGTATGAGCAAATTAGATGTGGGAAAAGAGGCGATACTGGAACACGGAAATTACTTAGTGATTAATTGGTGACTGCACGTGGCTGTGATATCTGTGTGCTTAACGATGTGTTTTGACAGCCAGTTCCAATTTTAACAACATCATGCTACCACCTTTGTAATACTTGTCTAGTTGTTTGATGATGGTCAAAAGCTACCTTAAGAAACTAGCTTGTTGAAATAAAGAGACAATGCTAATTTGCTTAACCTTTCAGGGTACCATCACCTATTCCACATACACTCCCAAACCAGAGAATGCACTTCTGAACGTCCAAGCGGCTATCATAGAAGAGATCCGACCTGAGAGGAGCACCATAGAAGATCTGCAAGGCAATCTTCCCACGTTGATCATCAAAACTTGTTTCAAGTACGTAACCTGCACTAATACCTGCACTGTATCATAATATTAAATTATTTCTTTACATGTTTGCATTGGAAAATTCTAAGCAATTTAACAATGTAACCTTTCAACAGAAGAGAGAATATTGATCATCGATAAATGACCATAGAATGTCAGATGTAAAATAAAATCGCTAGATAGCACTTTTTTATGTATGCCAGGTATTTGGACTCTTGCAAGTTGCAATATATGATCAGAGTCATATTTGATTTTATAATTAAACCTTTTTGAAACTATGTTACTGTTTGTTTGCATTCGTTTGGGTAGTCTTGATAACTATGAATATCACTTCCACTATTTATACCGTTAAATGTGTTTGAATTAGAGACTAAAGTTTTCACACCTACTTTTAATTATTAATATTTATTAGTATGAGTTTTCTTATACTGAACACAATAAATAAGACAAATAATGATCAAAAAAGATGGTCATATTTTTTTAATACTCACAATACAAGCTTTAACTAATAGTATAAACAAATTGTACTTGTGTGTAGGTAAATGTGTTATTTTTATTTATACGTTAATTTATTAAATCCACTCGAGAAGAACATTTTGTGCTGTAAAACGTTAGTCAATGTTATTTAACCCTGTTTCAGATGGAAAGGCAAAGAGCGCTCCGGGATCCTTCGACTCGAATCTTCACTGTTCTCTGGTTACGAGCTTCATTCAGTTAACCCAGTTGTACTAGATGGCGCCACGTTTGCAGATCTGCACTACGGATCACGTGGAGAGTCAGTTTGGTTCGTGTTTGCTAATGTAAGTGTTCTAACTATTTCTATATGTTTATATACGTACATGTACTTTCCATATGACAACTATAATATCCCACAGCACTTCAAATGCCGAAAAAGAAGTAGGTTTTCGATAAGTGTCTTAGCTGATTTATTCGTCAGGTGTGAACCAATTTGGATGTTGTTGGTTGATAGAGAGCATGCCATATTGTTTGTAGTTAAACTTCTATAAAGTGAAACTTGAGGCCAAGAAACGAATGTTTAGAGACGGCCCATCTAAAATCAAACTTTGCATACCATATTTTCTTATAATAAATTTTGACACACACGATATATTTTCTTAGAAATTTGTTATGTGATTGAGGATATTCAAAGCTGCGATAACCATGAGCAACAAAAACAAACATACCGTGATATCGTCTTTGTTTAAAAGCATTTTGGTTCTTTTAAAATATACAAAAATGCAATTGTCATATCATTAATGGTACAAAATGTTTGGAATAGTTTATGTGTTCACAAACATTCTTTATATCTTTAAAACTTTAAAATAAATAATATTCACTAACACTGTACACCAAAATATCAAAATTAATCTGTTGACTATATTACTTCCTTTTGATTTGTCAGATGTTATCTGTCAACACCTTTTCAAGTTTAATAGAATAAACATTACTTTCTTTCAGTTCATGCATTCCATTCATATCTTCTGTTTTTATATATCTTATTCTACTTTTATTTTACAGATTAGCTCTACTTGCCCAGTCTGCGTTACTTATGAAGTCAGATCAAAATTTGTCATCACCAGCCTCCGACCAGCTTTTGCCAAAATTTATCCGTCTACAAGACCAGACTTGGCCGTTGAAACTTTCTTTCATGCAAGACCAGGAAGCCCACTCCTAAGAGGTATCACTGATGACGACTTCATCACTTGGTTTGACAAAACTGAATTGGCGAGTCTTAAAACCAACGCTAACATAGATAACATTTGTGAATGTGGGAGAATTTGTAGTAGAGACTATGAATTCAGAAAACCAAATACGGAGATAGGAGACGATTCTTCAAAGCATGATAAAACAAGAACGGAATCGAAAACAGTGCCTACAAATGTTGATACAACTACGGTAACAACTTCAACAGAAAACTCTTTTATGAGTACAGAGACTTTAGTGCCGGTACTAAATTTCACAGGAAATGTTAAGCCTACTCCAGCAATATTTGAATCAATTACATTTTCAAAAAATATATCTTCCACAACTGAGAATATGCTTAATGTGGAAACAACATCTGAAACGGCACGTAGCATATCGTCTACAAAACAATTACAGCATACTGATGACCCAATAATAATACCTGCAGTTACATATACGAATAATTCTGACAACATACAAATAAGCAATAGTATTGTGCCCATACTTCCAAAGATTAATGGAGAATTAATTGTCCAGAAACCAACTTTTACTAAACAAGCTAAAAAGGAAGATATGAAAAAGAAACCTCTTGTACGAAGGAAAGGGACTCTTAAAGCTACATACGGCGATAAACATGAAAAATTCTTCATGAAAATAAAAGAAATAACTACTCCTTCTCCTTCAAATGCTGCTAATCTCCATATACAAAAAGTGATCCCTAAAAAGGCCGATGAAATATTTATTCGAAAATTTACAGTCGATAACACATCTTTGAATGATTTTCAGACTATTAACAGCACAATAAACAGTACGGAAGTGAATGTTACCAACAAAACAAAGGAAAATCTTAACAAAGTAATCGAAACAGAAATGGATCCGACAACGCTTGCACCTCACACAATGCATGCTGATACATCTACTGTCACTCATGTTATAACCGCAATCACAAAAGGTAACATCAAATCAATGCATTACAGAACAAAGAAGCCAAAAACGCTGAGTCAAATTAAAAAACCAATTTTTCATTTTAAGCAAAATGAAACACAAAACTTGAACAAAACTGAAAATACTTCAAATACTGATGAAAATGTAACCAAAATGAAAGCCACTGACAGTGATAAATATTTCGTTAAAAGTTTGAAATCTATAAATAAGGAGATTCACAAAATACCACCAACACCAATATCTGAAACGTCCAAATCTCTATTAGAAACATCCAAAAGTGATATTGCACCAGAAAACAAAGGTGGGTTTGAGATTTTAGATAAAAATAATCTCTGGGAGCTATTAAAAGAAGGTTCGAAAGCTGACGTAACAAAAATAGATGATAAACTCCAGTCCAGAATTGGTTCAATTGTGAAATTTGTATCAAACGTTACAGAACACGAAAACCGTTCATTATAAGCTTTGTTAAATATTGTGTAAGACGTAAAGACTTCGGTGAATCAGTATTTTTATATCGCTCTCACTTTAGAACCTTCAAAGAATTTGTTGTTTCTATGATCACATTCCTAAAGCACACCTTGTTGATCGTTAGATTCTGCACTAAATGTTTGTATAATTTTAACTGTAATTAAAGGTTATGATTGTGTGTGTGCTGTAAATAGTATAATAAGCTATAATTATTAATAATATAAGAACAGCGCTGTGACTTTTAAATGTATGAATGTTTTGATTGCTATGTGCTCGGAGCCCTCCTTAAATACCTAAATCATAACTTTCGAATTCTGAAATAAGACTTTATAACATTGTAGAGAATCCTTATCTTTAACTTTGAAATTGTTGTAGCTAATTAGACCTTAATAAATTAAAACATTTAGATGACAAAAAAGTGAATTATTCACAGAGTTTGTAGAAAGCTAAACGAATATTAGACGAGCTAGACATGCAGTTAGTTGCCTTTTGCACTTGATTTTTTCCGAGATTCAGTCTAATTATTATTCGCTAAAGTGTATTAAGAGTTTATAATTTTATGTTATGTAAATACCCTTGTAGACAATGAAAGTTGCCAAATTAATAATAACTCACATTAGAAATATTTCCATTGTGTTCCATAAATTAATGGTGTACTTCTTTAGTATTGATAGGATTTAGATCTTAGTAAGTAATGTAATATTTGCTATATGCCCCAGAATTTCCATCCGTCTATTATCTTCTGTATCTATTATATGTAACGTAGTCCCTTATTATGGTAGTTTTCTAGATATCCTATGTTATAAATGAAGATGTAAATCAATAACTAGTTAACACGAAAAGTAATATTAAATACTTGAAAGAAGAAAAAAGTCGTATGTCATTCTGAGGAAAAAAATGCGTCCACTCATTTTCTTAGTTTAAGTTATATTTTGTTTCTTCCTTATGTCGTTAAGTACTGTATTTTAGTATCTTTTTATTATCTCTATTTCTTTGCTGTCACTTTGTACGTCAAACACAAACAATGCAATCGATTTTGAATTAATTTCCCAATTAGCTTGAAACTTTTAAATGAAATCAGAACTGGATAGTAATGTATTTGACACACAAACTGAATTCAATAAACCATGCATGACTTATTGTTCGCTTCCGACACTTACAAATATTTTGCTCTGTTAAGATGTGAACACTTGTATATTGTCTTAACGACTACTAAAGAAATGTAGAGAGATCTACATTTCTTAATTATAAATAATTCATATTCATATGTAAGAAGAGTAACTGGTTTATTTTAATATGTTTATCATTAATTTAGATGCATGTTATTTCTATTAATTTTCTTCTACAGGTATTCATTAAAATCCAAATTCATATAACAACTTTTTCACTCAGACTTTTTCAATCATTTCAATGTCTTAGTGGTTTAAACGTAGGTAGTTATTGATTTACAAATTCAAGTCTATCGTAGTTTCTATCTTAGAAATCTATGTATGATTGAATGCTTGATCTCTGTGTATCAATTATGTAAACATTGTCTATATATACCTTTAGTTCTATTTGCAAACGCCTTTATAACTTTACCTATTGGGTCTATCTGGAAATGTATTGACAAAAAATACAATTTTATAAATTAACTTAGTATAAAATCTAAAACTAAGATGATAAAACCAAATTGCTTCATTTTATTAAAATTTACCTTCCTACTTAATGAAATCTTTACTTAAACTGAAACAAATTGATTAGGAATGAATGGATATTATAATTTTACTCTCGGTGTAAGTACTTAAATTGTAAAGATTTTAAAATATTTAAGCACAATTTAAATGTGTACTAAGATAAGGTTGTATGATACATAGGTGCTTGTGCGGAAGATACTTGTCAATTTGCAAAATGTAAAGTCTTATTAAGTTTGTTTAAATCAATTGGTTTGCTTACGTAAATTAACTAGTATTTTATTAATAAGTATAATACCTCGATGTACTGAAAAGATGATGTAATAATTAGGAAGAATTAAAAATAATACGTAATGAATATTGATTTTTACTGATTTTATTTTGTTTTGGCTACCTCGTTACTCTATCAAGAAGCAATTTGTGCTGCTTTGGAATCTCGAGGTTCTGAGTTTAGACCGGACATATAATAAGCTTAATATATTTCTTATGTATGGTTATATACATATTATAATTGTTATAAGGAATATCTTCGGTATAGTGATAGGCACCATATTGAAGATAATGTTACCACACCTTTTAATTGTACCGAGGAAACTCCGATGCAGTTAAAAATGACAGTACTACAGAAAATACTGCTGCCTTAGCTATATAGCTCTCATACAGCTGAAGATCAAGCACCGGGTAATGGTGGAATTACAAACTATGGGAAACGGGTGAAATCTACTACTACGGTCCTACAGACGAATGTTGTGCCGTTATACTTAAGAAAACAAAAATGTTACGTAATAAAATTAAAATGATAAATGAGTAATTAGGTTCCATCAGCAATACCAACAAGAGCTAAAGCTAAATAAAAAGAAGAAGGTATCGTTTGAGCCATTTTTACAATTGATTGTTTTCATGTCTCACCTCACTTGTTCCTTCTAGCTGCTTGATTAAACTGTGTTCAGAAGTGAACGATTCGACTTATACAGAACAGTTCAGTTCCTCAGTTACATTCCTTCTACTTTATTTTACTTAAATCCCTGCTATGTTGAAGAATTCCCGGTGAGTAAATGTAGTTCAGTGGTATGGAGTACAAATCAGCCACCAAGTAGCGCTTTGTCAGCTGCATTGCAATAATTTGGATTGTACATCAACTTATTGTTTTGAATCAGTGAAAAATACAATCACCCAAAGTAACACAATAGGGAATTTTGCATGACTGTTGGTTGAGCGTTTTGCAAATGCTCGCCTGGCGCTACGTATACGACCCTCAATTAGAAAATCTATCGCCAAACACTCAAAGATGTGAGCAGATGTTATTAAATGTTAGATAATCACCATTGACCGCATAATCACGTACTATCATACTCCACTCATCCAACAACTTCTCCCTTTGACACTGGAATACCTGGGATACCCTATGTCAATTTCGTAACAGTAGTATCAAAGTGAAAATAAAAACACGCCACAGCGTGCCTCCATGGCGAAAACGTAATCCCAAAGAAGGTTTTGAAATGGACGCTGCGCTGGGTGCCGGTGAGCGATGGAGGACTTACAGACGGAGTTTGCATGGTTAGAGGCCTGCCGACCGGCGTGGTAAGCCGATCTTGTTGTGTGTCTACAGCGTCAAGTGCTAGGCTTTATCTTGTTTTCGGCCGCTCTATATCAGTGCGGACGTACGCTCAGTGACAAATGAATTCCTCGGTTTTTTGTGAAAGTGTGACGTGTGGATGAGCGTTTAGCTGTTTTCTTCTGTTATAGCGTGATGGTAGATGTCGTGCGTACGAGTAGCCTAACCCTAGCCTAACTTATCGCTAATTGCTTAATAACGTATTTGAACGAATACAGTTTTTAAGTAGATGGCTATCGCTTAATTAATAATTGTTATATGGGTAATTCTCATCGAAGCTCAAATTTGGTGGTTACACAGTTATATTTCCTAAACGATATAAGGTAGGAACATAATTTTCAGATAGGAGGATAAAACATCTATTATTCCACAAAATAAATGAATCTTGTCACAATAAATGCAAATATCATACCAAAAACGGGGCCACTTTCAGTCATTATTTTGAAATTATAATAACACCGCTCCGGCTTCGCACCAAATTGCACACGGTGTGCAAATCAAATTTAAAATCGGTTATGTAGTTTAGGAGTCCATCGCAAACAAACAACGTGACACGTAATTTTTATATATAAAGATATGCGGCGGTCATACAGGTACTTTAGATTTACGTAGTATACAGCAATATAGGCTGTTCAATTCAGCATCAGTAGTGAAACACAGAGTTCGTTTAATTCGAATGCCAGTCGTATTCCGGCATGGCAGAAGTAAAATTGACGGCTCATCATACCGTGACAAAAAAAAAACTTAGGCATACCAGTCACTTGGACAAAATTTTCATGCATTGTATTTTAGCAATTAAAATAAAACCTATAGCTCATCAATACCCAAAAATGTGCGAGATATTTATGTAATATTTGATTTAAAATATCACGTCTTAACTTTCCCCCATTTTTTTTGATCATTGAAGTGATGTTGGTATGTATATACTAAATTATCCTTGAAGGGACACCGCTCACAGATTCAACACTATTTTTATACGACCATACTGCTCCTACATTTTCGTCAACTTCTTATTTATTTACTTCGGCCAGCCCATTTGTATATTATCATTTGGCATTCCGTATCATTAGCTAAAGCAGTTTTGATAATTTTCATCTCTACTCTAAAACGTATGTTTTTTTATTATAAATTAAGACTGCTCTTCTACTTCATCGAATCCTTTTCTTCTACTGCATCTGTCAATGGGACTCTCAAAAGGGCGTCTGCCGAAAATAAATATCTTCCAGGCTTGTAAATTATATTAAAATCACAATGTTGTATGCTTAACATAAAACTACGAATAAATACGTTCATATTTTTCGTAGGTACGTATGATGTACCTAACGCAACGTAGCATGATATGCTGGAGCCGCCTTCAAGACAATTCTACAGGTGGACGAGCGTGCTCCATTATAACATATAAATGATCTCGTCGTAGAACACTCATTATTGCCGATAAACCACAGTTATAACAACAGAAAAATTGTAATTGTTAATTTTATGTAACCGTTGTCACTATGTTGTGAATGAAACGCAAGTTGGACCAGAACTGATTTTATTGGAGCTACCCACAATGCATATAAATAATAATTTCATCCCACCATCTCGGAAGGAGTATTTTTAATCTTCAATATCTGAGTGGAAAAGCCGTTTTTATTCTCTAGAGGATAAAGTAAATTGAATTTAGAACATCGTGTGCACTAAGTTTGTGAATTAAAAAAAAAACATTAAACCTATTTACTGCTACCTCTATGGTGCCGAATATATCATACAACTTTTTTTTAATTTGTTAAAAACTCAGACTCGGAACCTTCTTGGTGTTCTTTTTTCAATTTGCTTTGTACGCGGTTCTTTACGCGGTTTCTTCGCTGAGGTGGTATGAAAAGTTACGTGTTGCACTCGAGTGCAAAGATTTTTCACCTTTTGATTCCCTCGCTAGCGCTCAGGATTCTAATTTTGAAAAGTTCAATTTTAGAATCCTTCGCTTGCTCTATCATCAAAATTTAACAGCGGTTAAAAAGCAACTTTGCACTCTTGTATAACAAATAACAATAATACTGGTGTGATAGAAGATAGAAGGTATATATATTTTATAATATACACGACAAATACCATCGGCGATTGCATCGTCATATAACATAAGATAGTTGTGGTAAGCATGAGAGATGATAGCAGTCAAATGTACCTAAGCGTAATTACCCTTTTGATAATTGTTTTCACATCCTCTCAAGTTTTTCTCGACTAACTAGGTTTTAGAGGAATATTCTTTACATAGTAATTAAACAACTGTAAACGGTTTAAATCGGTCACCGTGACCACGATCACTGCATAGTATTTGAAACGTCGGGACAAAAATAATGATAAATATACGCGAATTAAACCGTTTAAAGTTGTTTAATTACAATGTGTAACAATCGCGAAAACCTAAGACGACAATATTCTTTACCTTACTGTATCAGCTGCGTCGTCCACTGCTGAACACCGTCTCCCCCATTAAGGGGGGATTTGCCACAATCCCTACGCTTAGCAGGCAGCTTACAGATTATAGTGTAAGATGGCAGGATTTTTAATGGGTGCTGCTGCCCACTTTAAAGTATTTTTCCTTAGTCGCCTCTTACGACACCCACGGGAAGATATGATGTGAGTGCAATTCTAACCCAGCACCCCATAAGGAAGAAATTTTACCTAACAAAAGAAAAATAAATATATATTGAAGCGCTCGTAGCCTAGTTTGCTTAGCCATTCTGAATCGATAAGCAAAGTTAAGCAACGTCCGCCTCGGTCATGACTTGGATGGGTGACCGCTGGTTGGGCATTACTACTGAGCACTTCCGTGCTTCGAAGGGCACGTTAAGCCGTCGGTCCTGGTTGTGGTCTTAGGATAGCAGTCGTTACAGCATGGTGGTAGGGCACTTTGCAAATGCCCGCCTGGCTAGCTACCACCCTCAAGTAGAAAATCTGTCGCCAAGCACCTAACGGTATGTTCCGGCAGCTGTCCTTGAGAACCAGTAACTCTAGGTTAGTCTGAACAACATCCTCGACCACATCATCACTTACCATCAGGTGAGATAGTGGTCAAAGGCTAACCTATCAGGCATAAAAAAAAATTACTAATTAAGTATTTATAGAATTTGCGTGGTTTGATAGGGATCCATCCACGCAAATCCTGTAAAAACAATATGTGTAAAGACAATTAAATCACTAAAATAACTCGTTTCTTCCTCTTTTTCCGGCCCAGGGTTATAGATCAGAATCTTATAATATGAGCGGTCCTCCCACCACACGTATTGTTTAATGTTGCTCAATACAACACGTGTGACAAGGGTATATTAATATCAAAGATGGAAGTAATGAAACCAACGATTTATTAATTACGTTTTCTCAATGCGTGTATTTCATAACATTTAGTTGGTACAATGAAAGTGGTTCCGTACAATTATCAATTTTAAACGTTGATTAACATACACGTGAACAGTACTAATTAAATATATGGAAATAGAAGATAGTACATGTATACTGAATATTTAAATTGTGGTGAGTACGCACAGAAAATTTTAAGGGCCTAATTTATCATTGAAAAATACAAAAAACATGTGTGGCTTAGGAATGTAACAAGGTATATAAACAAATATTATGTCACCTATAAACTGAAAATGTCCAATGGTATTCGTTCGGAAAGTTTTGAACGGGCCAGAAACCAGGTCATAAGCTGATTGCATGAAAAAAGTCATCGTTCAATGATATTATTTTATTGCTTTCTTGATCAATTATCATAGTGCTATAGTTTTAATTCTTTGGGAAACCCCATTGTACTGTTTTAATACTTTAAAAACTTAACGCATTACTACGATCACTGTTTTTAATAACAATAAAAAAATATCCTAAGCGAGAACAGGTTGTTGGAATTTAAAGGTCTCGTAATAAATTATGTACTTCACAAACGATTCCATACATCATAAAAATGTTGACTTAGTTGTTTTATCTATAATCTACTCGGAAGGTCCTGTGAAAATGTACATAACACGGGTACATTTCTTAGACAAAGATGTATTTGGTTGAAAGGTATTAGTCCCATAAGTACTTAGAAGAACTTTGTCATAAATCAATTATACGCCTTATGCAGTATACATTACAATCATCTTCTGTACTTTGGTTCAAATCACTTGACACAACTGTACATTGGCATTTACAAAAAAGTTTCTTTGAAGTACCTTTTGCTGTTTATTACCTATACTACATACCATTCGCATCACTTTTTAGTAAGGAGTATAAAGTAGTGGAATGAATTTTACAGTTAGTTTCACAAAAAGGAGAATATTTTTAAACATCATATCAAGTACCTACTACAAGTTTAAGATTAACCACAAGAATTTGATAACCAAAATAAAACACATATACATATAACATTTATTTATGAGTTAAGTCTGAATTCGGTACAATAATGTAAGAACGGTAACAGTAATCACGAACATTGATAGGTAAATGATTATGGATCGGTCGATGACGTCACTCCTCATCTCCTTCTGGCGTATGTCAGCCATGCTGGTAGTTCCGGCTTCTGAAAATTGATATAAAATAGCATTTTAATTGATTGATGATGATACTATCGTCATACCTATTTACTGAAATGGGTATGACGATAGTACTGACCAAGCAGTAATGTTTGTATTACTGTTTCTGGTGAGAAGAGTATTGGATGCCATTGAAGTTACAGGCACATGAGACAAAACAATTCTATGTCTAGGGGTGATGAACGAAGTGCAAATTACTACTTGTGACTGTAACCACATTGATACTTAGTACGAAGGCAGTAAAAGGCAATGTATTAAGGAAATATATTAGCTATATAAATAATTAATAATAATGCTCATCGTATTTTCCAAAACTTATCAGAGCGCTTGGTCGATGCGAGTCTTGGTCAAAATGCTGGCATCAATTTGCAATTCAACAGGGCAGCATTGCCCTGTTGAATTGCAACACACGCTGCCAACTGGTAGTGGGCTGGAGTATTTGGACTGCCTGTGAGTCTGCAATGACTTATAGGTTGTCCAAATGCTACATTGTAGTAGCTGTAGTGTTGTTTAAAGGTATAAATTGTAAGTTTAAATATATAAGGTAAAAAAACTACTTCAATTACTGATGTATGTTCCTTGCTACTGGTATGTTTCCGACTGCGTAACAGAGTATTTGAATAAAATTTACATTTTAGAAAACTATTATAGTTTTCTACACTTAGGTTTTTATTTTTTATTCCTGATAGGTTAGCCTTTAACCACTATCTCACCTTATGGTAAATGATGATGTGGTCGTAGATGTTGTGGCAGGCTAGCCTAGAATTACTGGCTCTCAAGGACAGCTGAACACACTGTTAGGTTCGTGGCGACAGATTTTCTGCTTGAGGGTGGTAGCTAGCCAGGCGGGCATTCGCAAAATGCCCTACCACCATGCTGTAACGACCGGGACCGACGCGACGTGCCCTCCGAAGCACGGAAGCGCTCAGTAGTAATGTCACCAGCGGTCACCCATCCAAGTCATGACCGCGACAGACGTTGGTTAACTTTGCTGATCGATTCAGAATGGCTAAGCAAACTTCGCTACGAGCGCTTCAAAACACTAAAAAAGGTTTCACTAGTTGAACATTTAAAAAGAAAGTTATTTGCAGTAAACACTAAATTAAATACGGGTGGTCATAAATTCCCTTGTATTCTTGTATTTTAATTACGAATTTATTTATTTAAATAAACACTGCATTTCCAAAATGTGTCAGTTGATTGAGTTTAATTGACCGGACAATAACAGGGCGTCCGCAAATTATTTTGCCATGTGCAAATTGATAAGTACAAATTATTCGCCAAAATATAATTACAGTCGCATGTCAGCCCACCTATGGTAAATTTGTCTGTATTGTGATAAACTTAAATTCAATGTTAATTTGGAAACTGGCCAAGCTTCGGAATGACGCTGTTCCATGTTCTCCTAATATATTGAATTACATATTTTTTATTTTATTGTGACGGAACAAGTACGTGGCCTACCTGATGTTAGGCGGTAACCTTTGCCTATAACAGATGCATTTCGTCACAAGAGTGACGAACTCTTATTTCAAATAATTGGTCCGTTACAGTGAGGGTGATATACAGTTAGTTTTAAAACATATTGACTACGATCATCAGATTTTTAATGAGCCTGCCACATAAACAACAAGCGTTGCTGGGTAGTACCTACCAAGTCAACTGTAGGTAACTGTCGCGTAACGGTCTTTAGGGCAGAAAGGTATGAATAATCACGAATTGATGTCAGGTCTTAGCCAGGTTTTCTATTGAATTATATTAAAATACTGAATTTTTAGTATTAAACACAGACGTGTAAGTTCAAGCCCGCGGTTGTACAAAAAGTTTAACCAGTTATATTTGATCGTTAAATATTTAATTAAACCAGTACAAACTCTTCCAATTTCATTGACTTTTCTGCAAGCATTAATATATACTTTTACCTTGATTTCTGTTATCTTTACCGTCTTAATAGCTATGAACAACTGTAGCAGTGCAAAGTATTGCACTGCTACAGTTGTCCACGTATATAAATACTGATGTCATGAAAAGCAGATTTTAGGGCAAGCGAAGTCAGACACTTTCTTATTATTTTCTTATTTTCCTTAACATCAATTTTAGTTAGTGTCTGCAATTCATTCTGTTTAGTTTCATCTAATGAAAATGAAGTCAGTATACATTGGTAAATCTCAGACTATTTACTAAATTTTAGACCTGTCACCACGAGACATACAGTTGTTGAGTGTTATGTGCATGTAATTTAACTGGCTTTCAAGGACATCTGCCGGAACACACCGTTAGGTGCTTGGCAACAGATTTTCTACGCCCTCCCACCACGCGGTGAAGCTCAAGCCGGCGGCGGCGGTGGGGATCGAACCATTGACCTACGGCACCGCAGTCGATAGCTATGACCACTCGGCCATCTTTCTTTCAAAATTACCTAAAAAAACGAATAAAGTAGCAAGATAACATTCAAGTTTGAGTTAGTAGGGTGTTGCTGCATTTCGCCTGAGTGTGTCCTCGTTTAATACTTTTTCGCATCTTAAATATAGAACCAATTTAAATTAAATTTGGCCAGTAGCACCTGTTATGAAAAAGAGTCGATTGATACTTTTTGAACCTAGTAGGTCCCAAATAGCGAACAGAACGAGCTATTTCTGCCCAGGATGAAGTCACAAACAGACAGTTTGTAAGTCCAGTAGGCCGAGATACTTTCAATAACAACCCTTCAAAATTAAGTTAGACAGTGGAGCCCGATGTTTATTCCCAAAATATAATTACGATTACGCTTAAGTTGTTTGTATCAGATCTGTGTCGGACCTGTAAGTTTCCTTTTGATCCCGTTACTCGAAATGTACCCATAACGGAGTAAACTAATAAAATTACCTACCTGTTTGATTACCGCCCGATATAATTCTGTTAAGGTCAATTTGGAGGGTGAAACTGCTTCTTACATTTTTGGTTCAAAGTAATTTATTTTCAAAAAGATTTCGAAGTCTCTTCATATTCACACCATCATTCATAATCACCAGTTTTACAAAATTACAACTATAGAAAAAATGGAACCCGCATATTCAAGCGAATTATGATTCATATCCCATTGGAGTTTAACATTTTTCCTCTTCTTGTAATTTTGTAAGACTATATTAGTAGGCGTTGATTCAATAGTTAAAATGTACATATATAAGATTTTAATATTTTATTTCTCACCAGTATGCAACTTTATTTTATGATCAGCAGTTCAATTAAATTGTTTGTGTTAAATGTTGGTACTCTAGTAAAGACAAGGAATTAGAGTCATTCGACTCTATTTCACTGTCTTTCACTCTAATTTTTTTTTAATATTTACAGGTTTTACAGTATTTTTTGTAGACACTGCTCCCAATTTAAAAATGCCGTAAGTGTGGCTTGATAAGCGAGAAATAAATATGTTTATTAAATATGTTCTGGGTAGTAAAACCGGAACTTACTCGGACATTCTGAAACAGGCCCTTAACGTTATGCATGCAAAATATCACCTAGTTTATATTTTTTTATAGTTTGTATAGTTTATATTTTTATAAAACATTTGAAATATGAAGAAACTACGTTTGGAAGGAAATCGCTAAGGATTACATATCCTATAAGGCGTACGCTGTTGTTGACATAATAATTTTGGACTGTTCCATATCCTAACATCAAATACCTGTAAGATAGCAGCCAATACTACCAACCAGAATTGGAGAATGAAGGTTGACGTCAGAACTTTTTCAATAATAGCAGGATAAAACAAAAAGATGATCCATTCAAAGTCTTTAATGAAGGAAAAGTCTATATGTATGAACTGAAACTTTTATTATTACTTATTCAAATTTAACACGAGCATTAATTCACAGTCACTCATATTTCTTGGATATAATATCCATCCTTATATTGTCAACGTGCTTTTATAACAGCATCAAAGGATAACCCCCGCCTATATTGCATTCTCTAACGCATTCAATATCCTATGGATCATATGTTACGGCAGTTATTAAATAATAGGGGTGTCATAACAGCTGTTATGAAGCATTAAGATTGTCCCCTCTTCAAATCAAATTTATATTTTCCTCTATTTAAATCAGAATTGGATTTAAATTGATTTGACTTTCACATAATATGGAATTCAAAACATGTAAAACACGTTAAGAATCGTCAGATCTTTGACATGTTTGCTCATTCCACGCAAATCCCTAACCCCAGTCTCCGAGAAGAATAGACAGTGCTCACTACTTCACGACGGTACTCTATTCAGAGGACTTAACGAGAACCAATAAATGAACGTCTCTACAGTCCCGTCTACAGCCAAACAATGACTGGATGAGAAAAAAATAATTTAAAAATAAAACCATCTTCATAACCTACACTGATAAGTGTGAAATAACTTGTTGAAGACGGTACTATCATGACTTAGCAAACTACCTACAATTTGCAACGCCTTCATACGATCGCAATGAACTATTATAAAATAACGTTGCAACTACCAGGTAAGGAGAAAAGAGTTAGAACGTCGTAAAATCAGATAATTATGTATCCAATTTAATTGTTTGGAAGTACCAGTCCAGCAGAAACTCATAAGAGGCGAAAAATCTATGTCATATTATATTTATATTAGAGTATCGTAGTGGAAAATTTAGTGCTGTCATAGTTCTATGGAGAAATTTTAAAGGAATATTGAGTGCTGTGTGACCACCTAAGGGATTACTAGAGGGTTCTACTGGGCGGAGAGATTTTAATGGAATGAGCGAATGAGCATTTGTTAAGTTATGAATAAAATTAATGATTCGTATAAAGTTGTCGGTTTCAAAATAAACTGATCTGACCCTTTTTCAAGTTATTACTATTTTAATAGTAGTAAGCATTGAGCTAATTTGGAGACTATAAAATTATGAATTCTGAATGTGAAATATTTACCACACAAAATAATGTTATATGTTAACCCAGTAAATAGTTATTTGTGCAACAAGAGATCAAAGTCGTTTTTTGCTGCGAGTGCTGATTTTGCATCTTGAGCAAGCGAAGGATTCAATGATTGAATCACGAGCGTAGCGAGTTGAATTCTGAGTGTGGCGAGGGATTCAAAGGCACGAGATGCAAAAACTTTGCTCTCGTGTAACACACATACCTTTTCACTTCAGTAGCGAGAACATTTTAGGAGATAAAATAATTAACCGGAATAGATATAAATAACTATTAACTTACTCTACTCTTTACGCCAGCCACAAAATTTTATTCTCGCTCTTATATTTATAATAAGGCGTGTTCGGAAATAGCACCACTGATATTTTAGTATTAAAAATATATTACGTAACATTTTTGAAACTAGAATTAAATATTTACAGGTTAAATATCAATTTTATTTGCAGTAAATATTTATTTTCGTTTAAATACAACATTAAGTTAAAAATTCAATACATTTAATTAAAAAAACATAATTATCTTTTTTGCAATATTTCTTTAGTTAGTACGAAATTCCAAACGTGTATGTCTTTGAGGTCGAATTCAAAATCGGGACTTCGAAAGGGCTGGTCTGTGTGTCTCTTTCTCTCTCTCTCTCTCTCTCTCTCTCTCTTTCTAATGGCGGGAAAGAAATAAAGTGTGAATGTTTCAACTTGTAAGATTAACACAAGACTGAAAAGATATGCGCGGCTCTCTGAAAAAAAAATGTTACTTTGTCTCACTCGGTGAGCAAAATCGCATTTTGCTCACCGATTTCAGGCAGCAAAACCTTCAAGTTTGAGCTACTGAAGTGAAAATATTTGTGTATCTTTTAGTGATAATAAAAAAAATATGAAACTGGTTTAAGTCGCCTACAGTTGTATGGTAAATAAAAGGTTTCCGAATAATAAACATGGAAATATTAAGGCCAAGGAACCCGTAGCTTTTTTTACTGACAGGCCTAAGCCTTATTCATCAATCAATGTTACTTCGAAATTTAATTGGCCAATCCAAATTAAAAATGAGTTAACGTAAAATATGGTTGCTATCCGTTTAGCTTAAATAAGCGCCAATATAAATCTTCAGAATCGAAAAGGTTAGATTGCAAAACAAAATAAAATGGGTAAACATTTACCGAAATAGATAAAGGGAAGTAGGTGTCCGTCCCAAAATCAAAAAATACGAGTACATGTAATAGAAACCAATCTTTATTATTAGTTCCTTACGTATATTGAAATGAAAAACGTAAGTGACAGAAAATCATGATGGTATAATATGATAAAACAAAAATGATATGATTTAACCTAAATTACTGCAAAAATAAACAAATAGTTATAATATTGCTAAATTAACTGTCTATAGTCTGTTTTTTTAACAAGCGAGTACTGAAAATTTTACTGTGTTGCTATTGGCCTACGTAATCAACATAAAGTCCGTTCCACACGAACTCACACACACGTATTCAATATGAACGGGCCTTAACAATTTCAAAACAAGAACAAAGGCAATGATGGCAATGACCCATCTCACTCTGTCAATATCAGAAATAATGCAAGAGACATACTCACTACTTGTTTGTTAAAAAAATAGACTACTTATAGGATTATTACTTAGCATTGCTAATTCAAGTTATTTGTCCTCCCGTTTTTATCAACCGCCATAACTTACGATGAACAAAGGTCTTCCCTTGTCGTCTCGTGGGACTCGCACAGAGAGGTATGGGTGGATGCAATTCTAGCCCGACACCCCACTTTTTACATTTTCTGCACTAAAATTATAGTTGAGTTGGAATAATATAGCATACTCTCGCTATATCCTCCTCAGATAATTTTACTAAACTTAACATCCAGCAAGAGGTACGTCAACATTTACAAAATCCCAACTTTGCCACATGTTTTAAGGTACCGTGTTATCATTTTGGGAACGAGCTTATTAGCATCTGTTGAGCACAGTGACAGACTGTACAGATAGGTCGTGACTTTCATGCTGCTACCAATCTGCTAATTTACTTCAATTATTTTCCAAAATAGTAAAGAGTAATAGTAATTAAATAATTTTCATATAAACTACCTATTTGTAAAAACATGTAATAGTACACACAACTGCTTGTTAAAAACAAAACTATAACAGTCCGCCTTTCAGTAACAACGATGTCTTAAAATATTTTGAATCAAACATTTAATGGTTTTTATTTGTACTTATATAAAAAAGAATGTTTTGTAAGTGGCAGATAAATTAAACAGAATAATTTTACAATTTGTAAATTAAGTGAGTCTACATTAAAATAATCTTATAGAGTTAATTTTCGTCAACGGCGAAATGAAATTACTTAGGCCCAATTTTACTTAACTCTGTTTATATTACTCGGAAACTAACTATAATAGTATACTATTGTCCAATAAAATGTGATAGACCTATGCTAACATGGAACTTCAAACCTAGAAGCAGATTTTAAATTTGTTGGATTCTTGTCATGGAAAAAAACTCTTTGTTTGACTTTTATGACATGTGACACCAATTAAGGACATAGATATTTTATTTATTATCTGCTGTAGCAAAGTGGCTATGTTTATTTTTAGTTGATGGAGCTATACCATCAAGTTCAACGGTACTTTTTTAGAGTTCCAAACCCAAATGATAAAACACAACCCTATTACTAAGACTCCGTTGTCCGTCTGCATGTCTGTCCATCATCAGGCTGTATCTCACGAACCGTGATATCTAGACAGTTGAAATTTTCACAGATGATGTATTTCTGTTACCGCTATAACAACACGTACTGGACATTAAGTCGTGAGGAAGTCCAACTCGTTTTTTTATAAAAAACGGCCAAGTACAAATTTAAATGAGTTTAAAATACAACATCATTGGACAACCTATTTTATTACAAAAGCGCTATGATAATTTAATGGTTTTAAAGTTATCCGCATATTCTAGATTTATGAAATTGGCCAGCAATCTTTTAATTAATTGTACCGACAAAATTCGTAAAAAAATTTTGAACGTCCTGCTGGAAGTCGTCTCTTTTTGAAACAAAAATTTTTGAACTATTAATGATTTAAACGAAGAATTTCGTAGTATAGTTTATTTACGTTTTGACATAATGTATACCATACAGAGAACCTGGTACTGACAACATAAACTTACCAGACACAGACCACAGTATGGAGATGTGTCTGTAAGATGGCAAAAGATTCGTCTCGTTTCACATGAACCCTAAACATCTGATGGTGTTTTAAATACCAAAAATAGTTATTTTTGTAAGTTATTCTTTTTATAAATACATTAAGTACCTACTTGAAGAGGAATTTGCATAGTTCTGAGTACTTGGAAGCGTGACCGCTGGTCTTATTTACAATTAAAAGCTTTAATTCGAGGGTCATCTATCGATACTGACCATCGAGTGGTCTGAAAATTTGGGCATTAGTGTGAATGTTACAATATCCAGCGATATATAGCAATATCCGCAGTCCCAGTGCGGCTGTGCGGCCACTGTCTATAAGATCATGGCCATTGTCCGGTAGTATGGACGTGAAGAGCTGATACGAAAGAAAAAATCTTTAAACTAATCATATAGCATTGTATTGTATATAGACCAAACATAGAAGATAAGAACTTACTTCAAGATCCTTGGCCCAGTTCGTGAAGGCATCGGAGCGCTTGCCAAACCTGAAAGAAAATTTAAATATAGGTATTTTGTTTTACGCTGTGATTATTTATTATATCCTACCTAATCCAAATCTGTGGTTAGATCATCTACCCAGCATAAAAAGTATACAAGTACATAGTTTGTACGATACAAAAAATTTCGTCATTCTGAAGCTCCCTTACTGCGGGAATTGAGTGACATGTAATTTTAGTTGGAAAAAAACTTCGTCGCCTATCAGCGACTTTATAATATTTTAGTACACTAATGCAAAATTTTACATGAAACCTTTTTTTTTTAAATTATTGCATAACAATAATTTATGCCTTTGAGCACAGTATTACACTAGCCCTTGACTACGTTCGGTGAAGCTGAAAATGCTGACAGTAGCATACAGCCCCCTATCCTTCAAACTTAGTCTTCAAAAGTAGTGTATTTATATATGTAAATCCAATTTATTTATTTACCTGCAAGATAATGTTTAAAGCAATTACGGCCAGAATATGAATTTTAAAGAGAAATATTTACAGAAATAATAAAAATCGCTGTGAAAGAAAGAATATAAAAATATGCGCCACAGTTTTTTTTTTAATATCCATAATATAAGAACTTGCATTTTAAACAGTTTGTATCATATTTGATCTTTATAAGATTGGTGCGATATAATTTCTCTAATGGCGAGGTGTAAGATATGTCCGAGGGAAATGTGCTAAGAAAAAATCCTCCAATAGTATCGCGGCCATAAGCGAGGCTAGGAAATTGAAGCAATCCTACTGGTGCTTTTTTCCTCGCACTCGGTAGAGTCTAAGGGCTGCCCTAACTTTCATAGAACCAGTTACACCGTAAAGTATTTTACTATCGTGCACGGATTAGACCTGATAAAAGATATATTCGATTTAATTGAAACAATTGAGAATAGTCTGTGCAATTAATATCGCTATCATTAATAAAATTATAATTTAACTTCTTGAGGGCTATTCAGTTGTTTAATTTACAGCTCGTTACTAACGAAGTCGAAAATCCAACAAACTACATTTAAAATAAAAATCGTTTTAGTACGTGCTGAAGTTAAGCAGAGCGCAGCAATGGGGTTAATTTTTTTGTCCAAAGACACGAAATACACACAAAACTTAATAACACGAATTATGTATTTAAAAAGAGGCTATCTAGGCCTATATTATATTTTTTGTTTCGTATCTTTTCGAGCAAGAATTAAATTTTTGTTGTTATCACGATATCGTGAGCTAGGTAATCAAATTAGTTATTAGAAAATGTATATAAAACGTTGCTAGAATAGGTAATACGTTTTTCAGTATATGAAGTGAAATACGGATTCGGAAACTCCTTGCTGCTAGGATAAAGTCAAAACCATCATGGCTTTGCTAGCTAGCGATAGTTAAAAAATAACAAATTGTATAAAAATCAATAATCACACTGCTGGATTCTTATTGTTCAGCCGTGTATTTTGTCTTACATTATTTTTGAAGCGGTGATGGGGCAAATATTGGGCTTTGGTGTAAATCCTGCCGCAGGCTTGAACTTCAATGAATGGTATTTTGCAAATACTTGCGTGGCTTGCGCCCACCCTCAAGTAATCCAAACAATTTACACACAAGTAGATGATCATCAAAAAGTAATCTACTAGTTATAAAAAATAGTTGTTGTGAATATTTGCTTTTAATTATTTATAATTTTTAATTAATTTAGAATTCGCTCAAGAGTCATACCAATTGGTAAGTCTCTTCATCTTCAGTGATTGTTCGTCTTGGTAGGTACCACAGTGGTAGATAATATAATATAATGGCCTTTAAGCAGTAACGTGCAAACACTACTGTGTTTAGATGTGAAGGGCACTGTAGCAAGTAGAATTAATGGGAAAACGAGACATAAGAACCAGCGTCTTGGAGTTACGAACGCAGTGCAGTGTCAAGCAGAACAAGGCACTGAATCTTTAATGGACAATTTTGACTGCTTAAAATCAGGTGGATGACTCGTTTGCCTCATTATTTCAAAAAATAAAAAAAGGTAGTTAGAAAACTGTCCATAAGGTTTTTTATTGCAAAATGTAAGGTAATCGTTTTTGAGTCCGCTATTTAAAATATTTATTTTTATTTCCATTGCTTGTGAAAAATTGAACCTTAGGTTAACCACAGTAAGAGATCAAACAATCGCATTTTATAACGTTAATTTAGGACATAATAGGGTCATAAAAGAACCCAAGTAAATATTCGTAGAAAAACAAACATGCAAGACATACAAACGTACTAAGGACGTGCACCGTGCATTATCAACAAACACATTTCATTCAAGAATCCCATTCAGATAATCCCTTTCAAAATTTTGACTTCCTCCGCTGTCTCCCGCGCACTGTGTGCAACAGTATCAGTAAAATATTGTACCTTGCAAACGGCTATTTAAGTTATCTACAAACGAATGCTGCGTCTACGAATTCTACGGACTACGGAAATTCGTAGCGCGTATGTAGCATTTGTACAATCTAAATTAAATTTTCAGCGACTGTGACACTGAAATCGATATTACGAGCCATGCTATCAAATAGTTAATCAGTTACATTTAGGTGGATTATCAAAATGAAGAATATTCTTCGATTTAATATGTGTCTCCTGGTATCGTGACTATTTGTAATCAATCATGCAATACAGGGACGTGCATCGTGCGTTCGACGGGCAACACCGATCGTACCTTGGTCGCGTGTGGTAGGAGTAAATGCGGTCTAGGTTGTGAAGTTGAAGTAGCCTCAGTGCCCGATCTAACAATTCTGGATCGACGCGGTCCTCATCGCCAACATCGCGACGGTCAATCCTGCCAATATATCGATATCGATGTAGCATCTGTTGACAACACTACTTTTGGACACGACCAAGTTACGATTGGTTTAGTAGAAAGTCCAATTACCTACACTGTTATATTCAATATAAGTAGTCTATATATTCTATAGATTAATATAGTCAAACAACAATGACGGGACAATCGATACTTCCTTCTATTTATAGAAGAAATATCCCATAAACTTCACTTTCCTAAATTTAAGTGTTGATAATACATACAAATACTAATTTCTATTAATATCAGTCATGTAGTAATGTCAACACAACTTCAACGCTTATCTAATCCCACCCTTTCAAACGATTCGTGACAGATAACGTATCACGGCGTTACAACGCGTGGTAATATCGTTATAACAGCTCAATAACTCTGCTAATTAACGCAACACTCGAGCTCCTCGTTATACGGTGCACTGGACCATTGACAAGCAGGAAGATTAATTATATTAGTGGTTTATCGTTTTAGAAAATAGTGATCTGGCTGCTAATATGAAAAGCTTAACACTAATACAAAATTGTTAAGAAAATTTTAAATAGCTGCTAAAATTAATAAACATACATATTGGTACCCCAGTGGGGTGCCGGGTTAGAATGTCACTCGCCATTACTTCCCGTGGGTGTCGTAAGAGGCAACTAAGGCGAAAATACCAGAAGGTGGGAAGCAGCGCCTTAAAGTTCGAGATCGCAGTAAAGTTATCAGTTCTTCAGAAGTGAAGAACTGATAACTTTACTGCTATCTCAAGACGCCTGCCGAGCGTGGGAATTATGGCAAATAATCCAAGGGTGGAGACCTCGTTCAACCACCATTGAAGGAGGTTATTTTGATTATCTAGTTTAAACGTTAGGATTGACAAGAGGACTTATTGGTAAATCCTTTTCCCTTAATGCTAGTACTGGGCTCTATCGCAATAAATAAAGCTTTTTTATTCCTTTTTACAGTTTATATCACCTGTTAGTAAGTAGTGATGTGGTCGAGGATGGTAAACGGACTATGTCTAGGATTACTGACTCTCAAGGACTGCTGGCGGACCACACTATTGTGCTTGGCGACAGATTTACTACTTGAGGGTGGTAACTAGCCAGGCGAGCATTCGCTAAATGCGATTCCACCATGCAAAGGCTTTACTAGCTTGTGAGCTATCATTTAAATGTTAAAATTACATAAATAAATTGTATTTGTATTCAGTCAGAATTGTAATGTCTGATCTTACACATAGGTTTTGAGTATTTAGAAATATTTTTTACAAGTTTACTATGATAGATAGATGAACTCTTTATTGAAACGCTATTATTTAGACAACCATAACAATGATGATTTGTACTGCCATTTATAAGGCAAATTCATTCATATTTACTTACTTAAAAATATTATTATGGTTTATGCAACTTGTATGTGGTCTGTAAGATTTTTTTATCTGGAAAAGCGAAAACTTCTTTGAAATGCAATATTCTATGGCTTACTAGAATATTCAAATTTGTTACCAATTTTTGTCAATTGAATGCTATTTTGTGAACTGCAACTTGACTGAAAGCGGGGACAACCGTTAATAGCTGCAATAGCTCTCGCATCAATGATGCATTGAACTGCATTGTCAGTCACCACCCTGAGATAGACATAGTATAAACGTGCACTTACTGATTGACTTTACTTATGTAAATACGACAAGATTTACGGTAAATTGCGATAAATTTTGAAGTATCTTTAAGTTTATATATTATGATATGGTCACTACAGAGCTGACATGAAAATTATGTTCAATAGTCCTTAAATATTAAAGAAAAATATTATAATATTTGAAGAAACAAAACATAATGGCATAGAATAACATTACAAAAATTTTCACGAATCCAAATTACGTGATAGTTTTTTTTAATGACGTGAAACCATTCAATTTGTTTGAATAATGACGATACCATCGTATCCTTCGTGTTTTTTCTCTTTTGGATTACGTCGATTTTAAAGCAATTAAGTGCATCTTACAACTTCCTATATCTTATTTTACATTGAGGAAGTTCAAATTTCCTACCTCCTTATGTAAGTAATTAACTTTGAGTAAATACAGGATCTCGTGTTAGGATAGTGATACGGCTATTAAGCTTGAGTTTGACAATTTACTTACTATGTAGATTAAATGTTTACACAATCAAAGTTTCAGGTCAGAACGTTGATTTAAGATAGTAATTATGACACAGTAACTTTCTGTTGTTAAGCTGTTATAAAGATAGTCATAAAATCCGTAAGTGTTATACAGCTATTTAACTTCTAAGATTTCCAGTGAGTTAGGCTTCTACGATGCATGTAAGGTCTACTGTGTTTAATATGCCTCGGTGCTTACAAGGTTTCCATTTTAACGTCATTTTCATTATTTTTTATTTTTATTACTGATATTGCGTTTGACCACTATCTTGCCTGTTTGCAAATAATGTGGATGTGAAAACGGGCTGAACCTAGAATCGGAACTGACTCCCAAAGACAGTTTTTGCAATACAGGGCATAGTTCTTGGCGATAGATTTTCTAGTTAAGTTACCAGTTCTACTAACGCTAACCAAGCAAATATTTGCAGATGTGCTCAATGTGTTGATTGATGATGTTTGTAAGCAAAACGAATTAAGAACCAATGTTATCATATTTATTGAGTACGTATTTTCTCACACGACATTATCATTTAAAGGAAAGAGGTCAACCAATAGATATTTTACTATGAAACGAAAATGTAATCTTTACACAACTTTAAAACACATCAACGTGACTGGAAATAAATTACACTAAAATCACATATTTTCAGGTTTTCCTGAATTCAATTGTTTCCGAAAACCAAAAGTTTTCTGCAAAAATTATATGATTGGTGATACGTTATACGTAACAAGGAGCATATTTATTTCCATTATTTCAAAGTGCACAAATGAGTTTAATTCACTTGTCTTTGAGTAATCCATCAGCCCTCTTTTTACAGCATAGTAAAATGTTTTAAAGCCACTTACAGTTTCATACCGAATTCTTTTATCTTTGCGTAAACATTGTATCACGCAAATGTGTTGTCTTAACTTTGTAAAATTGCGTTATACGCGTCAAAATTTATAAGCCAAAACTAATAAATTTAATCAACCGATACCCATCAGGACAACTTTTGTAATGCGTAAATAATAAATTTCATTTGGACGTTAGATTGGGGGATAAAATTATTTTTGGAGGCAAAAAGCTTTTTTATGTAGTAAACAACTTATTTCAGCCTGTCAATAAGCGAACTTAAAAAAATTGTAGATAACTTTTACATGTTCATTTAAAGGACTTCTTTTTATATTTACCATCATCTTTTCAAGCTTGTCACGATCAAAAGTATGCTAAACATCGATTCCTTAACTTTATTCTTTAAATTTATTTTACCGTTAGTTTCTACTCGTCGTTTAAATCTTTTTACTACAGCATTGAGTGTAACAAAGAAATACTTTATTGTTGCGCGAGGAAGGAACCCTCAAAGGCTTTGAAATACTTGTGCATCGTTTAAATTTTGGTTGGGCCAACTTAAAAGTGACAGCGGTTTAATGCTAATATTTTAATAAATTCATAAATTAAAGCGCCAATTTTTCATATTATTTAAATAGCTCCTATTCAATTAATAAGTCCTAGCTAGTGTAAAAGTCCCAACGCGTAGATATGTTCATTCGTAAGCATTCATGTAAAATATTATGAACCAAAACTGTTGAAATCTTCGGTTTCTAGAAACAAAAGGACCATTATAAGACGATTTGGTTAAAAATACTGACGTTCTTACTATTATCTCGGTCAATAATGCTTTCACAAGCATCAGAACATAGACGTTCTACGTTTTAATTTGGTCAAATTTCAATACTCCAAACTCGCTTAAAGCGTATTGATTGCGCCACGTTTAGAAGTGTCACGTTTGAGCTACGTTTTTATAACTCTCTGCCATTAGTCGTAATATGATATGAATTCAAAGCAGTCGCATTCTCTCTTTAACAACACTGAAGAAAAAAAGAATTTTTATAAAAGTAGTTAAACTAGTTAACATTTACATGTTCCTGCCCATATCCCATTTAGGATAAGGATTGGGGCAAAAAAATTATAAACACAAAGAACAAGACACAAACAACAAAGAACGCTATTGCTCCTAGAACTTTTTTGCTGGTACGTGTTTTATAACAATGTATGTACTATATTGCATAAGTGCATAATACGCACCATTTGCCGCCAACTCCACGACTCAAGTAATATCATGCTCTTAATATGGCATTATTTTGAATATAAGACTTTAACAATTAACAAGAAATATTATAATATTTAACACGTTATTTTCCCTGGGTCAAATTGGCAAAACATAATTATGTATTCAGAACCATGCTGTAACTACATCTGCCAACCAAGGATTAACGAAAATACAAAAATGTTCATGAGGATACAACATTTAGAATTGCATATAATTCAGTTTCGTAGATTTTATTACATATACAGCATTATTGACCTACTAATAATTACATAATTATACTCATTATATACGTTCATATACCTATCAAGTTGGTATATCTTAGTAAGGATCCAAAAGTGTGTATTTACATTCTTTTGGTTGCTACCACTGCTCACTTTGACCCGGAATCTTTCAAATCACATATTATGTGGTTGAAGCCCTTTCTAAAGTTTATCAAAATAACATTAGATATTTTCCACATAGCGAAGAGATTTTAAATATTACCCTAACATTAATTTTGTTTGTTGGCGAGTCCAGGATTTTTTTTTGTATTAGCGATCAGACGGGGCTATTTAGAAGTTTGACTTTGTATAGTCGGATATTAAATTCTCAATTGATTTTGACATCTAAAAGTACTTATTTTTTATGTTATTGTGACGGGACAAGCACGAGGCCCACCTGATGTTAAGTGGTAAAGTATAACACAAATGACAGTCAGAAGTGACGAACTTCAATGCGCACGTCACCCTGAGATATACAGTTGTTGAGTCTCATGTGCCTGTAATTTTACTGACTTTCAAGGACCGCTGCCGGAACACACTGTTTGGTGCTTGGCGGCAGATTTTTTACTTGAGTGTGGTAGCTAGCTACGCAAGCATCCACAAAATGCTCTTCCAGTGAAGCTGAAGCCGATGGTGGGATCGGACCATGCACCCGCAGCCCGGCATTCCATACCTATTACCACTCCGCCATGATTGCTTCTAAACTTTCACACGTCTCCAAAGTTTTCTATCACTAACAAACACAATCGCTGATTGAATTCTCATATTATCCTTTAGGGCTACGAAGCATCAAGTTACAGAGGAACAGGAAACCAATATCTCCTTTATTAATAATAATTCCCATTCTATTTCGACTTATTACAATATAAATAGGACGAGATATGTGATCATATTTCCTCTAGCAACTAATTGACATGAAAGTTTCATTTTCATTTTGTATATTAAGATATATAATGTTCGAGCCCTCAATTCAGAATCATGTCATACGTCGGCTTTTCATAGTTTTATCTTTGATGTGGCCATATTAATACCTATTGTTGATCGTATATACGTCATATTGACTGAGATTGAGTTAATACCTATCTACGTGTAGGTATACATGAAAATATAGGTAAAAAGCAAATATAGAATATTTATCAATGAAATGTGGTCTACGGTCTTTGATATATAACAAAATAAAATTATTATCAATGTTGTCTTTCCGTCCAAAGATTGTGAGTGACTATTTTACTAGGATATATGGTATAACGAATATTTGGCCTGGAGCATTCATGTGTTGATTCATCAACAAGAAGAGAAACAAACAATGCGTAGTACCCAAAGTGTTTATAATAATAATATCGTCTGAATGTATGCATCTTTTTTATTATTTATTATTGCTGCTAGATAAGCCTTAGACCACAATCTCACCTGATGGTAAGTGATGATGTGGTCGAAGATGTTCACAGGTTTAACTTAGAATTACTGGCTCTCAAGGGCAGTTGCCGGAATACACCGTTAGGTGCTTGGCGACAGATTTTTTACTTGAGGCATGGTCGCTAGCCAGGCAGGCATTCGCGGAATGCCCTACCAACATGCGGTGAAGATCAAGCCCGCGGCGGGATTCGAACCATAGACCTGCTGCGCGGCAGTCCATAGCCAATGCCAATAAGCCATCACTCCTTCAAAATTTGATATTATAATGACGTTTTTGTTTTATGATATACCTCGTCTGTTAAAAAAAGATGAACAGGTAGGTTTCGTTTTGTTAAATTGAATATTAAACAATGAGACATGTCGCCAAGCAGTTACGTGTGTCACCTTGTCTTTATACTTATAATTCAACATGGACTGCAAGCTGAATGAAATCACATTCAAATTGTCAGATATCAAATTCAAATGTAGTTTTTTCTTGAACATGGGTGGTATAAAAGTTCTAAATTGTATAAAGTTCTCCATACCATAAAAGTGGTATGCGAAAGTAGTAAAAATTGGAGTTATTTCAGACAAATTCACATGAGACGCCTAACATCCGCAAATTTTAAAATTAATCCTAACATATCGCGTACTTAGATAGTGAACATAATTCTGACCACTTTCAAGTTCTGTGCGCGCTGTACTTATTACTTATCAGTGGTGTTATCAAGCACAATAATACTCTTATAAGTGCTTATTAGCGACACACAAAAAATGCTTACTACAAATATATTGAATTTGTTCAAGAATTACCAGGGACTACATTTTGTTTTTCAGACCACAACTTCAGGTTTTTGTGCTATACCTCTATTTAAACCTCAGTTTTCTTATCCAGTTTTCAAATAGTCCGGGACACACGGGTAAAAAAGTGAATTGTTTTCATGATCTGAAATTTCTCAACTAATAAGATATAAAAGACACAAAAACATTATTTGTAAAAATAACTCTGTTGTTGTTTTTAAAAATGATAGCAATCCTCAAAACTACTGTTTGAGAACAGCTGGCAACAAAAAAACTTGTCTGAACATGGATAAGCGATGTCTATTAACGATTTACTTCAATGTTTAAGACTTTCCTTGTTTCTTTGTTTTTACATTGTGTCGGTCGGTCGAGGCTACATTGCGTAACTTTAGCTATTCCACCGTACGACGCATCGTTAGAATAGTTTTGTAGGAGTTTACCTGTTTTGTATCCTATACATTGTAGATTGTGGTGGTACGCTAAGACTTAACTCCGACCTAAATTAGCAGCTCTCGGACAGCCAGTATGAAAATCAAACAAATACTGCTGGAATTTGGTTCATACATCCGAAAAAATATACTTTTCCCAATGCCCTACCATCATGCTATGAAACTTAAGCCTTTGGTGGGATTCGAATGATGGTTGTTAACTATTTTATAGAACAACTAATATATTTTGCAATCAAAGAAGTTCTCGACGGTTTTTTGTTTAAAAATCCGTGTTACTTTATACATCACAAAAATCGCGAGTAATAAAATAAAATTTGATTTTATTACTCTGCGATGTACATATATAATAACAGAGGAACAACAAACAATAAAATGTGTTCAAAAACCTTTCTGATACGGTTCAGGGACAATAACATTTTATAGCTTTGATTAGCATTAGAGTGCCGGTACGTATTCACTGATCCAATGGCTACATACTCGCTTCCAACCAAAACTTGTATGACTCAGAACCAAAATGAGTGTTCACATATTATCTACTTGGTGTATGACATTTCGTTCAATAAAGAAAATAAATATAAGGAAAAGTGTTAGGTACATCTGAGAACTGTTTCGGCGATACTTAAGACAATTTTTTTCATCCTTCATATAGCAGACAAAAGGCTGTATACTTACAATTGAAATGCCACAAAGGCAAAGCGAGGCGTACGACAATGGCACCGCACTGTAATTTTATTTGCCTTGTGTCCACTGCGGCATTGCAACGAGTCGTCGTTGGAGTGATGAAGGCTTTGCGAGATGATTCGAAATTGCCATTAGGAACGGTTCTTGTATTCTGTTTGGAAATAGCTATTTGCAACGTGTGATTTGTCCGGATTAGTGGTTTGCTGGACCAGTTGGTGCTGCAAATGATTGGTTTGTTACTGTTTTGACTTTACTAAAACATCAGTTACTTCATGAATTGTTTAATCGACTGTGGACTCCCGTATAAATACGAGTAAGATTTGTAATACGATAAGTAAAGTAAAACCTACAACGTATCCTATTTGGGATTTTTTGTATTTTGTTTGCTAGTAATCGCACATGTATCTATATTGCTTATAACACGTGGCATGGTATTACTTTGCCTTTATTTTACTTTTCTCATTCTTATAAATATTATAAAAGTATCACATGTCACATTTTACTAAGAACAAATCAACAAATAACAGTTGAAGGTGCTATTTTTGTACAATAATACTAGAACGGAACAATGTTAGATAAACAATGTTTCTCAAATGTTATTTCTACCGTATTTACATTATAATTGGATCATCTTCGTTTATTTTTGAAACTAGATATATCTACGATATTGTTTTCATTTGACGAAGTGTGCGAGAGCACATATTAGAGATCAGTAAAGGGAAGGCTAAGCCGAATAATAAATATGATAGTAATATTATTATATCATATTATGTATATAATAATGTAAAGAATAGCTTTAAATTGTTCGAACCTAATTATCTGGACAAGTTGCAGCTAAGAACCTTATTACAAGTAAGTACATTACAAATCAAGGGTCAAAGCACAAAACTTTATTTGAACGGTATTTCAATCATCAGATAAAAATATCAGACAGATAAACTGTTAAGACGCAGACAAATGCTGAAATTTTATTACTATGGGAGTGCGTATTAGTGACATTAAAAACTCACAAAAGTTTGATATTCCGCAGTGATTTACGATGAAACAATCAAAAAATCATATGCTCCTTTGAGCCAACAGCCTTAAAGCAAAATATAGTCCTTCAATCTCTCACCCACATACATATTATAATAAGTTAAAGGAAAAGTATTAACTGAAGGCTCTTTCTAAGTTTGCCTATAAAAATACCTTAAAACAACGATTACTTGAAGTCGCTTACGACGGAACCCGGTAATTAATAGAATTTGCAAATTAATATAATCTTGTACTCTGTCTCTCTCACGCACCATACATAACACCACGACACATATACTATCACACCTTTAAATGCTCACACATTATCCGCGACCACAAGCTCACATTTACTCACAAATAATTTACATACATTTGTTTTATGTTTCGCACTCTATTAATCTACTTTGTATCTTATAGTAATATAATTACCCTCTCTAAGAAATTAGCATATAAAATTTGATTTGTTCTAAGACACAGGCCTCGTGCTTAGTTTGGGGTTCATTGAAATCTGTTTCACTTTGTAATCCGCTTCAAATAATGTTAACTTTTTCTGCATATTTTGTTACTATGGTAATAAAGACATCTTGAATCTAGTGATGCTGAAATTGCGATAAATTGGGTTAAAAATAAAGATAGCTTATTCATTCAATACTATGTGAATATGCTTTCTTTACTTTTAATACTGTTAACTGTAATCAAAAGTATGAATAAATATGTGTCTTTTATTGCTATATTTTAATACTTTAATAATAAAATAGCAATTTCCATAATAATTAAAATACTTTTGATTATATAGAGTCTTAATTTAGAGTCAACTTGTATGTGTTGTAATTTCATTAAATCGAGAAAATTTTCAAGAAAAGTTTTTAAATTAATTTGGTTTAAGAGTATATAATCAAATACGACATATAATCATCTTACCTCTAAAAACTATATTCCACAAACCGGTACAATTAACGTTATTTAGCACTTGTCTGCGCCATAAACGACCAAATTTAGAGTAAATGAGATTTTCTTATAAACTACCAACATATTTCCTTATTATATTGGTTATGTAGGTATACATTTATATATGAATAGAACCTGTGTGATGATTGAAAAACGGGACCATAAAATAATTTTAAGAGAAAATAACGAGTAAAAACGCGAATCAACCTACGGAAGTACGTAATCTTATTCTTCGCGAAAAGTTTTTCAATCTCACTTTGACATTACAATTTGTGTTTAAAGTTCACGATATAAGATTTTTATAAAGGTTAGAGTGTGTTCTCGGTTAAAGATTGGTTCTTAAACATAAATTATAAGGTATAGATTCAGCCGTTACTTTGCAGAAATAATATATTAACAAATATTTCAAAAATATTTTAGGTAAACATAAAATATTAATAGAAATATATAAATAGATCTAGACAATTCCTCCTAATTTTCATGTTAAACGGACATGGCGTCACAAACGCCACGTAGCCAAACCTGAAGAATTTACGACGCGGTTTGATTCTACACGAAACATCCTTAGGAGGTCATGAGTAAAACACTTAAATCATCGAGCGCACCGATTCGTTCTACTCGAAGATTCAAGTGTTTTCCTAAAATATTAATTTGATGTTTTCTTAAAATATTTAAAAAATATTAATTATCAAACATAAATTATTGTTAAAAAAAAGTAGAATCATGATTGTATATCCCAAAGAAGTTGGTTATTATATTATTTTCAATTGATATGATTTGCCATGACATAAATCACTTATTATATTACTTACAAATATGAAACTTAGTTGTGTGTATCAGAAAAATATCTCAGTAATAAATCGGAAATGTATCGGACAAGAACCAAAAACAAGCTTCATCTTAGAAAATTCAGTCAACCTCTACCTAATTCTTGATTTTTTTTTATCTCAAAGTCGATATTAATATCAATAATGTATTATTCGTCGATACGAGTACATTGCTATTTCAGAACTAGCTTCTTACCTCGGTCTAGCGGCTTGAGTATAGTAGCGGTCCAGTTCTTGCAGCATGCGCAGAGCATCAGCCATGTCATGAGGCCCTTCCTCGCGAGCTTCGGCCAAACACACCAAGGCCAGCACCACAGCAATCACGATGGCAAAGTTCTTGCTCAGCATCTTGAGTTCTACACAAAAATATAGGCATATCCATATATTTATACATTCAGGTTCAAAAACTCATCTAGGATAATTTTGTCACCGACTTAAACCCCTACTACGTTATATAAAGGAGTTATTCTCGAGCACACCTGACAAATTACGTCGCCAATCATCGGTCGCTTAACATTGGTTACACGTAATTACATGTAAACATCTCATGCCGTTCATATTTAACCAAAGATAGAAGAAAAACAGACGTAATATCTGTTCCGTTTCGAAAGATAACGTATCTTAATAATAATTATACTAACATCTGACAGAAGAGATTTGTTATCCTATCAAATAATTGAAAACGTCAGATTATCTGCTTTTACATGGTGGTGGGGCATGATCGCCTAGCAACCCTCAAGTTGAAAGACTGTCGCCAAGCACCGAATAATGTATCCAGTAGTTTGATTAGGTGGATATTGTAAGATAGTCTGAACGACTTCTACGACCGCATCATCACTTACTATCAAATTTTAATTATTTATCTGTGATCAAAATCATCTAAGCAACAAAAAAATCGACATAACATCTGCTAAAATATATTTTGTCATTTTATTCACCGTTTAGATCAAGAACATATATGATAATACTATACATAGGTACGATAGGAATGTGATCGGTTAACTTCAGCGTTAAATACGCGACGAAAGATGGGCGACGACAAATTGTGACAGATATGTTCCGGCCGTATTGCTTTTTGGTCCTGGCCCTTAATATGGCTTATAAAGGTTAGCCGGTGGCAAAAATTCTCACTATCACTATTTCGATCACTTGCGTGGTGATACGGCTTTTGTCGTTGTCTGCCTGGCTACCTACTAACCGAACCCCAAGTGCCATGTGCATGATCCTGAGCTATGTGTAATTTTACCTGATTCTTATCATAGCTCTCCGAACCAAACCATAACCAAATCATTTTGCTGGAAGGCTTATCGAGCTTACTTTAACTCAGGTAAAATATTTTCATATTATAATTCAAAACTGAAAAAAATTACAACCGTCATGGATCGTTTTTAAACATTTCTGATATATTTATACGATGGGTGCGGATTTGGTGCCTTCGGTGCCAAATAACATGAAAAATATATAAAATATAACAATTACGAATGCCTCCACAAAGGTTCCAAAAATTTTAATATCTACTATTTTATGCATACTCATAACCAAAATATAGTGAAACAAAACGTATATATGGGATATTTGTTCATAAACACTTATCAAAAAGTAACACACCATTTAGGGCCCGTTTCAGAATGTACTAATAAAGTTTCGGTTTGCTATGCAACACATAAAATAACAAAATGATAAAAATGACAGTTAACATGCAGCGCGTTTCAAGCTTTAACCGATGAATACGCTAAATCGATGATTGTGAAACGCAAAGATAGTGTTTTGTTTAATAAATATGTTCTGGGTAGTAAAACCGGAACTTACTCGAACATTCTGAAACAGGCCCTTAGACTCGATAATATTATCAAAATTACAATGTTAACGCAGAAAAAAACACTACGAAATATTATTAAATTAAACGAATTTGAAATCATTGTTAGCTCTCAAATAGAAGAATTATTTGGTCTTATACAATTTAAACCGTTTAAATCGCGTATATTTATCTTAACGCTTTGTAGTGATCGAGGACACGATTTGTTGTATGGTCACGGGGTGATAATTGGTTTTATTTGTCACGTGAGTTTTATCAAGAAATTATTTGGACTACCGTCAAAGAAGATATAATAATACCTAACGTCAGAAATATTATAGTAATCATAACGTTCCCTATTCACGCAGTATTCGCTCACAGTGTTCAGAGGTCTTGCAGATTTATGTCGACCATGGGATTTACAATTAATTTGGTAACAGGATCACAAGCAGGTAATACTTGCCAACCATCATCTCTATTGAAATTTGAGTTCTTTTTGATTTCAATAGCCTCGCGTAACATTCTTGGCATAAACTGGGTGTCTCTGGCAAGGATTTGTAGATTTTCGAACCGAATGTAGATTTGTCCTGGGCATGTTCACAAACCGCAGACTTGGTCGAGCGTCTGTTCTTCTATGTGTAATAATCGCGCAAAACCTTAGACAAAATGAAGAATTATTTGTCTGCTTTTCAGATGATGTTTTACTCAAACAATATAGTATACCCAGTTTTATCCAATTGTTTTTTTATTATTTTACATTACTGTTCGCTTAAACTAGCCATCAGCAATTCTGCCGCTAAGAAGACTTTATTAAAACCACTTCAAAGTAAATTAAACTTCCTTATTTCAAAGTCTTCTTTACCTGTCGTAGAAGAATCAGATTTGATGATGTTTATACTTTTTGTACTCTGGATGTTTACAGAAACAATATTGGGTTCAAAGAAAACTGGTGGTTTTCTTTAATGAGTGTTCAAACCATGGAAGGGGATCACAGACGTTTGACGTGCAATTTTGACACATTAAAGAAAATAACTGCAAAATAATAATATCGTAACTTTATAATATTTTTGTACAAAATGTTTGATAAAAGTGATGGTAAGATATTTTGCATATTTATTTTATCTATGATATTTAAGCTTTCTGCAGTGTTTATTCGCATTTTAAATTAAAATTATGGGCTCAAAGATTATGGCGGCTTTTTCAGGTTTTCGGATCTTTCACGGAAGATTTTTATTCCAAGCTCTTAACACTGTGTTAAGTAAGCTGTTTTAAGAGCCATGACCAAATGTATGCTTATCGCTAAATCACTGCGTAACGCAAAAAGTAAATGCATACGTATAATATGATTGTAGAGGTGTTAATGTGCACTAAGCATGAGACAAGTTACAAACGTAGTCATATTAGTCTCACTAGTACGATAAATATATTATGCAAAAGATAATTCCAAAGAAACGTCGCCTATAAAAATATGCTGGCCATGAAATCCAACCAATTTCCTTTCAATATTTAAATATTTTCTGTATAATAGAAAATATCATAGTACATATGCACTACTATTATTTATTAGTTGCAAGTGCTTGTCGCTGTATATAGCAACCTATATCCAAACATAATTTCATGGTTTTAGGTACAGAGGTACTCTTCCACTATATTCTTTGCCCGTAATTCTAAATGTTGTCTTTCACACAGTTCAACCATCCAGTCTCTGGTCATCAAGTAATACCAATAATAGCGTACTAAACAGGCATTTATTTCCGCAAACTTTATTTTTGACTGAAACTAAGACAGGACACATAATCCAATAATTCCTTCAAACCAAAAGAAATGTCAACTCAAGGAGCAGAGATGGCATTAGAAGACATGGCTGAAACCCCTTGGGTAATCTTATTTTGACAGTGCAATTATTTCGCGTTATACGTATTTTTCCTCACGTAAGACCCTGCAAATTGTTTTATAGTTTCACTTCGAGACGTAAAATATTGCACCTTTTTAATATTTTATTAGGGTTGTAAAAACTTCAACACCGCTAAACTATTATAACCTCAGTGTGAACTTTAAATATATAATAATAACGGAAGAACTTTTTTTGTAAAGACCTTAGAAAAGTTCATAAATTCCCATATAATTTGTTTGAAAAAATCAGAACTGGCTGCTGACTTATTTATCTATATTACAAGCCATCAATTATTACAAGATAATAAATGCCTCTGTATTCTCGGAAAATATAAGCAAAGATATCTTAAAGACACGGTTCACCAGATATAATTTAGGGCTAGATGTGCATCCCCCCATATCTCCGTCCGGAGTCTTAAGAAACGACAACGGGAAAAAAGTTCAGAAGATTGGCAGCAGCGCATTCTATACACTACGCTATATAAGGTATGATCCCTGCATCCAGGGCTTATAATTATGTATAATGATTTTTTATTTATTAGCAATAAATTTAACACGTACAAAAAAACATAATAAATACACCAATCAAATAAGCTTCTTTAGAACTTTTGGTGTGGACTAACCTCAGTATTATGCCAATAATTTAGCAACATGCTACTAGATACGACTTGCTACGTGCGTCGTCGTGGTCAAATTGTTGCTGTAGATAGACACTATTATTCGATCAGTAAAGATTTTTAGATTGATAACATCTGTACCCCTATAATTCGGTAACTAATTCTAAACAATAGAAATGTATAGATATCCTGTGAATACATTCACACCAATTCTCAGGTGCTGGAAGATAGCAAGCAGATATACTACCGATGAGGGTACGTATCAAGGGTCAACTAGCCAACAGTAAAACTGGTCAATATTAAGTTTAATGCATGTCAAGTTACTATTTTATTTGAGACCCTTTATATTACCAGTAGAAAATATATTTTGTAAATGTTGTGCATACACTGTTTTTGAACTTTCCAGCTTTATTCAAATTAGATTTAACTTATTCGCAAAGTTTCCTTGGATATATGTAGACGAGAACTTTATGCAATATGATGTATCATAACAGGTTTCTAAGCGTAGCGCAGGTATCAGTAATGCGAAATAATGTGTCCTCTCAAAGTATTTTATATTGTTACTGAAAATTTGACTAACTGTTGATACGAAAATTGGAAGTTGTTCATTACATCAGTCCAAAATCTAAACCAGGGATTAAAGATTTTTTCTCAAAAAATAATTTGACTGAGTCATTGCTATCCCAGCTGCATTTAAGATAGTTCAAAGTTCCAAAATATTAGTTATGCGTCTTCTGGCTGGATATTATTTCTGTAGGTTTTATTTACACACACTACGTGGAAAGTACATAATTAAAAATTTTAAAAAAGTATATTAATCCACACGTCTATATATGATGCTATTACTGCAGATACTATTTATCCGTCTATCTTACTTCTACGTGTACTCTAATATTATCAAAAAGAAAGATTTTTGTATGTAACGAATAAACTTAAAAACTAACGGACCGATTTGAAAAATTCTTTCACCTTTAGGATGATAGTTCAAAATTACCTATTATCACAATAAAACTAATGAGACTCTATTTCGCTCTACAGATTACAAAGTGAAAAATTTTTTTCACTCTTTTTAGTGACCCCTGATACTTACGGGATCGATTGTCATTGTCAACGACTATATCATCAAGATAGGAAAATATTTTTCAGTTATAGGAGTGTAACTAAAAAACGGCTTCACCGATTTTGATGAAATTTAAATAGGACTAAAGTCAAGCATCAGCTTTCAAAAAAAAAGAATTATCAATATCGGTTCACCCAGTCAAAAGTTCTGAGGCAGCAAACATAAAAAAGTGATGAATTGAGAACCTCCTCCTTTTTCTGTCGTCAGTTAAAAATAAAGAAGTCACCCAACTACTTTTACGTTATCTTAAAACAGACGTGAAAGCAGCAATCTAAACCTATTATCTGTATTGAAATAAAGACGTACGTTAAGGGTATATTATTGAGATACTATTTCGAAGGCCATAACACATTAGGATTGTACGAAACAACGATGGGTAAAGTTTATTTATAAATTCTAGACAATATGCCCCTCCTACTCAGACTCATAAACGAAAAGAATCTTTTCGATACTACTCCAACACAGAATCTTTCATTTCGAGTAAAACATTTCAATTCGCAAAAGCGTCTTTATAAAAGACATGTCATGGAAAATTGAGTTACTGTGGTATTTCATATCAGGGAACATGCGAGTAATGCTTATTTGCGTCGTGACAACTCAACGCATAGTTACTCTGTAGTGGAACTGATACACTTTTTTTTAGTTAATGTAGGTATGATGAATAGTTTCAGGCGTTACAAATATTTATTATTAATTAAATTAATATTTTGATGAAACACTTATAAAATATAAAAATATATCTAGTGACATTTCCGCCTAATTTACCTGTTAAGCCGACGTGACGTCACAAATACCAGCAAATCGGAAGAATTTTCGACGCGTTTCAATTCTACAGGTAGCATCTTAAGATCTTGATTATATTAGTTCACGATCGGAAAATTAGGAAAATTAGGCAGAATTGTCACAAGATATATTTTCATAGTTCTAAGTGTATTATTAAAATATTAATTGTTTTTTTTTTTTAAATTTTTAAAATATATGTTATTATAATGTAGGTATGATTATGGTTTTTAATTCCTTGGGTGTGAAATTATTAGACCCTTTAATTATGTACTATAACCAGTCATTGATTTTATTATGAGTGCAACGCTACATTAAACCCACAGCAAACGCAAATTAAAATATTTAAAAAATATGGTTGTGTCCACTTTTCTACAATCCGAAGTGCTACTAAAATTTAACTTTGATTAAGCTTTAAAAAAATGTACTATTATTAGTCATTGGATTTTATTATCGGTGCAACACCGATCTAAACCCACAACAAACGAAACATAAATATTAAGAAATATGGTCCTATATTATAGGTGGCAAGCATTTTTCCAGCTACAGTCCACATTTCTAGAATACGGACTAGTACTGAAAATTTATATATTAGAAATATCCAATAATATGTGATCCTAATATCGAACCCGGGAGATCAATATTCCAAACGGCGCTTTAAGACACTCAACCAACGAGATAGTCCAAAGTTTTCCTTCATTAAACGTTTTGAATGAGGGGTCAATTAATTTTTTGTATATTTGCTTTTTTTATATATACTACGAAGTATATAATACTACGGCTACCACAATAAAAGCATTTAGACAACCTATAAGTCATAGCAGACTCATAAGAATAATTAATAATAGAATATATTAATAAACATAATATAATAGAAGTAATTAAAGTACTTAGGTCGCGTGTTTGCTAAGGGTCGTAATTTTTTTTCTCTTCGATCTTTTACTAATATATTTACTAATAACTATCAAAATGTAAAAAAATAACATTGAAAACTTCAATTTCTACAACGTCGTCGATCAGATTATGTTCGCCGATGTTTACTTTTAGTTGCCCCATTCACATACTTGATACTTGTAACATGGATGACTAAAAATTATAATATAAACCAAAAAGCAACTTCCGTCCACATTGACGCGTAGGAAGGTAGTACTTCTGGCTCAAACAAGACAACGTTTGATTTTATAGTTAGTAAAAAGGATTTAAAAAGTGGACAGGCAACCAATCCACATTGTCCACAAGCTGTTTGAGTTGAAGCTTCGGTAAGTTTGACTTACGATTTAAGTATCGAAGCGGTATTAATACCAGCTTTCTACTTACTTTTATTCAAAAAGTACTACTTTACTGTGTTCGCGAGTACTTGAGAACGATTCTTGTTGGCCAGCCTATACAACTGAAATGTTTTGATAAATTGTAAGTAACGTGAATACTCATGGAATCTGTATTATATATACTTATAATATATTGAAAATATACACTTTCAATGTATAAGAATATATACATAAATATTATTCATAAAAAATATTGTTTCACTTCACAAACTTGGAAAAGTGTTGTTATTCATTCAAAACCTGTGTTTATCTGCTGTTATGAAATTCGAACCTCTATGAAAATTCCAAACAAAATAATTGGATTAAATATTACCAGTTATATTAATTTTACTATACATTAACGCAAATATACATATTCATTTCACCTAGCATTTTCCTCACCGTAGTGAGGTAAAAATTTGCGTGTTGCGCTCGGCATGAAAGTCTCTTACCTAAGCTTCCGTACGCTCGGGATTCGATATTTTGAACAATTCAATCGTAGAACCCTTCGCGGCCTCATATTTCCATACTAGTTCTTGCACCAAATTACAACTTTTTATAAAAACTTTACTTACAAATTTTGCTTCTTGCAATACATTATTGCTCCTGACGTACCTACATTAGTAGGTACACGACAATTTAGAAACAGGTTTAGGAAACACAGACAAACCTACTAAGATAATTATAATTATAATAATAATATATATAATGATCCAAAAACCTTACATAGGTTTTTATGGCAATATTAAGAAACTTAAACTTATAAATAGATAGGTTACAATATTCTAGATATAATTACTATTACTTTATATTAAGCACAACTATATCTGAAAAGCTTCCATTGATTCAAAATGTCTAATTTTTTGGAAATAAATAATCATTGAAAATGAACTTTCTTATTAAATCTATATCAAAAATAGGCAATAGGTTACTATTAACAATTCCAATAAATAAAATAAATTAATGTGCACCGGACTTGATTGTACAAATCGAATTGTGGCTGAGAGATAAAATACTATATCCTGTGATATTTCCTGCCAATAAAGTGTAAAATTGGATGGCTTTCAAACATTATTATATATCTGCGGACCTCATCTTGTTGTTATAACATTGAATTAGGTACCTTTCCTTGTTTATGTATAAACGGCATCAATTCTTTATGGACCACTTCTTATTTACATCTGGTCACACAACAGAGCTATCATTGTAAAGTTATTTTAAATCTTTATACACAAGGTAAATTTTCATAAAATATATATATATATATATATATATATATAATATACAAAACTATACATTGTCTTTATCTATGCTAATATTATAAAGAGAAAGAATTTTATTATAGTATGCAACGAATAAACTCAAAAACTACTTTACAGAATTGGATGAAATTTGGTATGGTAATAGTTTCAGAACCGGGAAAGGACATAGGATAGTTTTTATCTAACTGTTCAAAAGAAGTAAATGGTTTTGTGCGATAACAAACATAAACGAGGGCGAAGCAGTGGCTGAAAGCTAGTACTTAATAAACTGCGATAATTTTCTCTTTATATATCAAAGTAAATTCTTTATATAATAGATATATATAAATATACAAAAACTTGCGATTTGTTTCACACCCATCGTGTATTTTCTGTAATTCCTGCAATGTATGCGACTATTCTGCCACGTCTAATGCGATACACTTGGTCGATAATTTAATTAAAGATTCATTATAAGTAATTTTGTATGGCGGGTTAGAATGTAACCCCACCATTTTCGTCTTCATCTTCATGTGGGAGACGTGAGAGGTGACAAAGGGAAAAAATCCTCTGACGAACTGTCGCCAAGACCTGTTACTTGAAGACGTCTGTTAAGCGTAGGGTTTACGTTACCTCCCTCCTTATGGAGAGATTTTGTTCACAGGTAGACATCATGGTTGTTGATGAGGATGTTGAAATATTTATGAGATATGCAATCTTTGTATAAAAATTAAATTTATATAGCCAGCAATTTTATACAATAGATAATAGAGATAGCAATACCCCATTTTGAAGCGCGTGTAGCGAAGTTTGCTTATCCGATTTTAACCGATCAGCTAAGTTAAGCGACATCCACCGCGGTCATGACTTGGATGGGTAGCCGCTAGTGACATTACTACTAAGCACTTCGTGCCGGGATTTGTACCTTAGACCTTCTGCGTAGCATTATATGCCTATTGTCACTACGCCATGCCTGCTTTAATACTTTGCCATGTGAGCTACCGTAGCAAAAGGTTAATTAGTTTGAATTTATCATTTCGTTTCTATAATTAAGCCGTCGTAAGGGAACAGTGATTTCAATAGTCAATGAGAATCGAAATACAAACAAGAATAATTTTGCGAAGTTATTTACCATGACACCACTCTTAACACCCAAATCTGCATCCCTTTCTACTGTAGTAATTAATACAAGAACACCCGCTAAGCTTTTAGTTGTTATGTTATTTTAGCGATTGTAAAGGTACGTTGTTTGTCACAATCAAAATTATTTATTCAATTTAAGCATCTACGACGGTCTTATGAAGGTCGACTACAAATTTTAATATTGTAATATTCCACATAGTACTGCCACGTTCAGCAAAACAAAAAGCAATTGTACCGAAAGATGTACCTATATTTATTTTTTGTTCATCTCAAATTGGCACCACTAGATTCTAAAAGACGTATGTTAACCTAGATTCAATTTGATAACCCTTACAATATTATAATAATATATATTTCGACAACCATAATGTAACCATTCTTAAAACTAATTAATGTATGTATTAATGTGTAGCAAATAAATGTATACTTAATTAAATTTATATATAGTCCCTGGTCTCCACACTAGGTTACCTTGTTTTTTTTGTCATTTTGCATATTTTTACCACCGTGCTTACATCACCAGTTTACAATGACATAAGGTTTAATAGGCCGTAGCTAAATTGACATAACTAGCTTAACATTACTAAGGAGGTCTGTTTATTTCTCAATTTTGTATCATATATAATCAACGACAAAAACACGTCTCAAAATGGAAGGTTTTACGAAGTAAAAATTAGTAAATTTGTTATTTACAACATTATTTCGGTAACAGAGATAATATTTACGAAGTACTCGATGTTAATTATTTCAAGTATGTGGAGGAAGTGAACCACAAAGGATAAGTGCTTCTTTACGTTCCTTTTCCTTGAATTTCACTTCGATGTTTAATTTATGATCTTATTTTTATCCTATTAAACCAATTGAAGCGTAGTATACAGATATGAATGAATTCTACAATAATTTATATGATTATTTTTGAAAATATTCAGTAAAACCGTTATGAAAATAGGATACATTACTTTAGCGCGGCCTTGTGAAATTTCGTAGAAACCTTTGGAATTTTGAAGAGTCTGGAAACTGATAAACTAGATCAAAGATAACAAAATCGTGTCTGAAATATCTTCCTATTACATCGATTTTGCTCTTTTGATGAGTAACCTGGGAAAATCGGGAAACGATGGAGATGTCGAACTATTTTTCAACATGATAAGTTCCTAGCTTAAGCTTTTCTTAAGTGTTTACCCTTTAACTTTTTTTATGGTATTGCGATGGATAAGTACGAGGTCAACGTAGTGTTAAGCAGAAACCTCTCTGACGAACTACACTGCACCCATCAGAAGAGACATAAAGCTGTTAAGTGCCTGTAATTTCAGCGGTACACATACCCTTTATAAATTGGAAAACAGTAATGCGTTTATTACTGCTTGGCGGTGGATAAAGGGATGGAGGCATTACTTCCACGGACTAATTCGTTCACAAAAAGTTCTATGGCTACAAATAAAATAATTGAAACCGTCTATCTGATATATTTTATTATATTATATTCACAGCCCATACTAGTATAGTAGACAACTAAACATTACATACATACCCATTGAATAAATATCCATTATTTCATCGGTAGAGACTCCAAAAGATAAATTCGTAAAAAGACTTTATATGTATCTTCATTTCTCTATATCATATTATTGAACAAATATATTGTATAACATATTTCTATCATAATACTTCCAAAGAAATTAGCAAATGGAGACCAGTTAGAGGACACATATATTTTAATATGATTTATATTTATTATATGCCTTTTCTGTTATCATAGAAGTCGTATTGGACATACCTCATATGAGTATGATATGGGTTATTAAAATTATAATGACATCAGTTGCCAAAATATCATTCAGCTACTAGACGTCGTCGTTAAATCAATTTATCTAACACTGAACTTTGGTGCAGACCGACTTTATTGGAAAACTAGATGTATATTCCCTCGAAGGCACAGAACAGAACAGATTCTTAGTTTTCAAACACTCCTCAAAGTTTTTCGCCATATTTGCAGATTGCCAAATATGCACATACTAGGATGTTGGGTAGCAAATTCTGCGTATTCAATGTAACTGCATCTAAAATGAGGAGAAGCTTATAAGTGCACAAAATCAAGCTTAAGCCATATTGACCGTGTTCAACCCCATGTATACATTTTTTTCCTTCACTATTTTACCCCATTTCTTCCCGTGAGTGACGTAAGCAAAGGGAAAAATATCAAAAGGTGGGAACCAGCGCCTTCTGAAGAACTAACAACTTATACTGCGAACTCCAAGACGTCCCCAATTAGGACGTTTCGGTTGAAATGATGATGAATAATTCTGTTATCCAAAACTAAATATTTCTTTCCCTACGATTTGAATTTTTCTTTGACAAAGTAAAAAATCTAAAGGTCTCAGATACCTACATAAATGTATCGGTCTATATTTTCTTAGATATAATAATGTACAATATAGTACCATCTACGTATTGGAAAGACTCACATTCGTTAATTTAACTCACTTTTCATTAAAAATCGCATACAAATATAGTTAATCCCTGAAATTGATGTCTATGGAAGGTTAATTAATAAATCAATTGCGCGCTTGATTTACCTGCGGAAATACCAACATAAATAATGATTTTGTACAATTAAAGAGGCGTTGAATGTGGTCGCTTCCGTTTAAGCTGTCAATCAAAAAGTAGTCACGACCCACTGTCACACTGTTGTTAATTGTGACAAAGTAATTTTTAACTTATTTTACACAAAATCTGTGCACAATATTATGAAATTCTAATTATACCTACAGCACATACTAATACTACTACCCCATGGGTATGGGTGGGGTGGGATGAACTGTCAACTTACACTGAGATCCCCAAGACGCCTGCCAAGCGTGGGGATTATGGCAAATACCCCCTTAATAGGGGAGGCTGTGTTCAGCAGTGGACGATCCGGCTGTTACAGTACAGTGCATACTAAAGTTAGTGGACTCGATCCCACTCTAAGATGGGTTGACGATGTCGAAGGAGTGACAGAGATCCAATGGGAGAAAACATGTGAATGATAAGCAAACATTATGGCATTCTGAGGGGATTTTGGTGAACAGTGGACGTCTTTAACCACATTTTCGTCAGTGATGGCAGTTGAAGGCGGACCTTCACAAATTTCACCATGGAGAGAAACATGGCTATGAGTAAAATGAGGAACTTTCCTCCAAAAAGCATTTTGAATATAAGCACTGCAGTGTTGCTTTATAAATATAAAATCTTTGTAAAATCTTATAAAAAGACACTCCCCTTTTCTTGACGTGACGGTAACTGAAAGCTCTATAAAATTAACAAAACTTTTTTTAATTGCTGATAGGTAAGCCTTTGACCACAATCTCACCTGATGGTAGGTGATGATGTGGTCGAAGGTGTTTACAGGCTTAACCAAGAATTACTGGCTCGCAAGGATAGCTGCCGGAACATACCGTTAGGTGCTGGGTGACAGATGTTCTATTTGAAGGTGGTCGACTGGTCGCTAGCAAGGCGGGCATTCGCAAAATGCAGCATCACCATGCGGTGAAGCTCCAGCCCGCGGCGGTATTCGAACCACGGGCCTGCTGCAGTCCATAGCCAATGCCACGTTCACTGCTCAAACTTTCCATTTCATGCATTCGTAGGTTATGTCATAACATATCACAAATTATAGAAGAAAATAGATTGTTTAACTATGTACTCGTATACACAACTCCAGCAGAAAAAAGGAATTAGGATGCTTGGTATGGCTACTTAAATTTGGGTGATTTGATATGAGATCCAACATTGATTGATTTTCAATTGACACGCGGCATAACGGTTTTAAGGGTTCCGTACCCAAAGGGTAAAAAGGGGACCCTATTACTGAGACTTCGCTGTCCGTCCGCCCGTCCGTCCGTCCGTCTGTCACCAGGCTGTATCTCAAGAACGGTGATAGCTAGACAGTTGAGATTTTCACAGATGATGTATTTCTGTTGCCGCTATAACAACAAATACAAAAAGTTGGCCATATGCGAGTTTTTTTTTATTAATCTATACATTACTATTTTAATGATCAAAATATCTACCTAATACTTAAGAATTGAACATAATTACCTAAACTTACTGGTATATGTGTGAAAAATCATAATTAAAATACAAAACAATACATATGTATTGTCATATTTGGTATTTACTCTCCGATTCCGAAGGCCGAATAGGGTCTTCAGAAGGGTCGAAGCGCAACAGTAGTTTGTAGCCTGTTTTTATTTGAACCGCTCGTAGCGAAGTTTGCTTAGCCGTTCTGAACCGATCAGCAAAGTTAAGCAACGTCCACTTCGGTCATGAGTTGGATGGGTGACCGCTGGTGACATTACTACTGAACGCTTCCGTGCTTCGGAGTGCACGTTAAGCCGTCGGTCTCGGTTGTTGTCTTAGGATGGCAGTCGTTATATCATGGTGGTAGGGCATTTTGCGAATGCCCGCCTGACTAGCTACCACCCTCAAGTAGAAAATCTGTCGCCAAGCACCTAATAACGGTGTGTTCGGGCAGCTGTCCTTGAGAGCCAGTAATTCTAGGTTAGCCTGAACAACATCTTCGACGACATCATCACTTATCAACAGGTGAGATAGTGGTCAAAGGCTAACCTATCAAGCAAAAAAAAACCTACCAACTTATTGGTGTGTAACTTTCTATTATATTCTATTCATATCGTTGTTCATACTATGCTATTTCCTGTGCATCCTGTGGTAAGGTTACCAAACAATCTTATTACTGTCGTGAAGTAACAGGTTATCAAGTATTTAAAAAAAGAAGGAAAATAAACACTCTGTAAATAGTCTGAGATTTCTCAATGTATACTGACTTCGTTTTCATTAGATGAAACTAAATAGAATGAAATGCAGACACTAACTAAAATTAATGTTAAGGAAAATAAGAAAATAATAAGAAAGTGTCTGACTACGCTTGCCCTAAAATCTGCTTTTCATGACATGTAAAAATATATATTAATGCTTGCAGAAAAAGAAAAGTCAGTGAAGTTGGATGAGTTTGTACTTGTTTAATTAAATATTTAATGATCAAATATAACTGGTAAAACTTTTTGTACAACCGCGGGCTTGAACTTACACGTCTGTGTTTAATACTAAAAAATCAGTATATTAATGTAATTCAATAGATAATCTGGCTCATTACATCAATTCGTGATTATCCATACCTTTCTGCCCTAAAGACCCGTGACAGTTACTTATAGTTGACTTGGTACTAGCCAGCAACGCCTGTTGTTTATTGAACAACAAAAACAAAAAGTTTAAAAAGTTAAAAAACCTACCACAGGTTCATTAAAAATGTGATGATCGTAGCCAATATGTTTTAAAACTAACTGTATGTCACCCTTACTGTAACCGACCAATTATTTGAAAAAAAATGTGTTATTTGGTTTTTCTTAAGTAATTTATTTGGTATCAACTTTACATAAACCAATGCATTTAAAACTAATTATGTATATTTTATGTCCATTCATTTGCAGCTCAGCAAACTAATCCAGTGGGTAATTCAATATAATTATTTAGAAAATCCACACAACAAATAAGCCCGGCTTGTATAAGGTATTTAAGTAGTATGGACGAACCACGACCTTTCGATCAAGTTACATTGACCGTGGTCACGCACGAGTAGACTCATCTAATTCTAGTCTAGTTATCATATAGAGTCTACTCGTGTTTCGTCGTTCGGAATAGACCCGTTAGTCTATATAATATATAAAAATAAAATATAAATATATTTTTTTTCTTTTTTTAAATCCTTAATTGGCCGTTAGTTACATTTGTAAGAAAAAATTTACATTTAACTAATGGCTGTGGATTTTGTCTAATAAATAAAATAAAATAAAAAGAAAGTCGTTTTTTCAGTCTCGCACAATCTCGAAAACTTCTTGACGTATGATGCTGAAATTTGACGTAGTTTATAAATGGGAGACGTCAACTAACAACAGATTTTGTGAACGGACCGAATTAGGGGTCTCAAATTGTGGCTCAACATATGTATGTAGGTCCTATGTTTTTAAAATTAGAATAATGAAATTATGTAAGTAGTTTATAAGTAGGAAACGTATGGATTTTGTAACAGGGCCGAATTGAAGGAATCAACTTGGGGCCCAGTTTGTATGAAATTCTTGTATTTTCAAAGTAAGGAGCATTAGAATCTTCAATTAGGTAGTTTATGGGTAAAGAAGTCAGTTTGAAACGGATTTGGCAACAGGGCCAAATTAAGGGTGAAAGATTGGGGCTCTAAGTATGTATGAATATGACATTCCGAATTATAACGTTACTACATCTATTTATTTACTACTTATTATCATTCACTTAATATGACATAAATAAAGTGTTTTAATTGAGAATGGCGGATTATGAAAGAAAAAAATACAGGGTAACAATTATACAAAATTCTTATTTACAAGTGGAATGTCTTTCCTTTCAACTAAAATGATAATTCTAAGTTTCTGACAAAATCATGAAAATCTGAAGTCACATACCCACATGAAATTAAGTGGTAAGTTTCGTGACAAAATAACAAAAAATACTGTAGTAAAAGTATAGATTATATAGGGACGAATTACGAGACACGAATGTTAAAGTCCTATGTTTACGTTGAAGCTTAATATCTACATTTCTAATAAATTTTAATATTTTGTGGACATTCACTAAGAAAATGAACGGAGAGTAGAAAAGGGGTCAAGCCTTGGGGAGTTATAAGAAGACTAAGAATGTGGATGAAATCTCGTAAACTGCTTGATCTATGAAACTGAGATTTGACATGTGGGAAGTCCCACCTATAGGAGGCGTCAGTTTCTAACGGGGTTTATGAAAGGGAAGGACAAATCGGATCAAGTCGGGGCTTACATTTTATATCAAAGTCCTTTAAATGACTAGCATTTAGCTAGAACCATGAAATTTAGTAATAAGTTTTGCTCTATAAAATTAATTATTAATGAACTAAAATTTTCATGATACGCATAAATTAAGGGATATAAATAGGGACTAAATATTAATAAGAAAGTTTTACCTTTCAACTGAAAACTACTTACCTTTTAAAGGTGGGATTTGGCAGGTAGATAGTTTATACGTAAGAGACGTCGGTTCAGAATGGGTTTTATGAAATTGGGGTTAAAATTTTGCTTGAATATCCTGTTTCTAAAATCGGAAGCATAAAGTTTTGTAGCAAGTTTGGTGACAAAGTAAAATTGGTTTAAATTTTGTATGTAAGTTGAAGCTGAAACTTTGCTTCTAAATTTCTTTTATTTTAAGATTACCTTTAAAAAGTGCACGATTAAGGGCAATATGGAAAGTCAGATTTCGGGTAATGGTATTTAGGAAAGGGTTATTAGGCTAAAAGTAAGGGTGTTGGTAATGATAATAGTAACCTGAATTCAAAGTCACAGCAAAATCGATTATGTCAAGGCGCGGTTAATATATATATTGAAATATTAGTATGAATATAACATACATTTTGAAAGAATGACAATATTCATATCAAATGTATGATAAAATTTAAAGAAGACTTAAGTAAATGCGGGTAAAGCCGCGGGCAAAAGCTAGTAATTTATAAACATGAGTGACTACTAGCCTTTGTGTTTAAAAGAACTAGCCCAAAAAGTTCACACAGCTGTCAGTATGACGGTGCTGGGTCCCATGGAATTGACTTCTATGTCTTTTGGACGCATATACACAATACATGTATGACTATTTCATTAATGAATATTTAATTAAACATTGCTTCTTGTACATATACAAAGCAATTAAAATCAGGCATATAAATTCAAAAGATTTTTTTCAAGATTACTTTTCTACTGTCTCGTTTATAGAGTGACATAAAGCGTCACTTTGGAACCTCAAAGTGAATTCCATCAACTATTTGGATCAATACAGAATTTTCTTGACATGTTCAGTAGCAGTCTAGAAATGTACCATTTAGGGGGATATATAGCCTATATTCTAATAGTCATCCATTTTCCCTGTAGTAGTTTCTATGAACTACATATCTGATTATCATATCACTTCTTTATCATATTATTCTTTTGGGGATATATAGTCATGATAATATGTTTATGAGAATAATTTTCATATGGTCTCGTTAAAGCTAACGTAGTGGATCTTGCCTAGGTTACTATGTTATTTTTTATGGACACACTAAACGCTTCCGAACTTCGGAGGACACGTTCAGTCGTCGTCGGTCTCGGGTGTTGTCTTAGGATGGCAGCCGCAATAGCATGATGGTAGGGCACTTCAAAATGAAAGAAGAATGCCCGCACTGCTAGTTAACGGCACCTAAGTAACACCTTAGTAGGTGTCCTAAAGACGCGATAATTCTAGGTATGGCCTGTTAACTACCTCTAACACGTCTTCACTTTGAATCAGATGAGATTGTGGTTAAAGGCTAAACTATTAGAAGTTAAGTATGACATTGTTTGTAATTTTATACTATATACCTAGCACTTAGTCTCCCTATAAGCCGAAGAAGTATGACCTTCTTGCATTTATAATGAAGCCTGTCATAACTCAAAACAACTTCCTGTTATTATAAAGCAACATACGACCACGCGCCTTATATTATGTTATCTTTCTTAACCCCCGCGTATGGAATATCATTTTCCCTTTTATCTTACCATATACCCTGATATTATATGTACAGATTATTGAATATTGAATACAAAATAACCCCTGGCGTGGACCTTTTGACAGCGTAGTGGTTTTATGATCGTCAACTAAGTAGATAATATTTTGATGTCTTTAATCTGCTTATCCCTTTGCCTCTAATGTTTGTTTAATAATAGTATTGATAAACACACAGAATAGTATATTATGCTAATAGTTCGCCACAATACCTTTCAAAATATCGATTTTCTTGATGACTACCAGACTTTATCGTATAAAATAATTTTTATTATAATATACCCAAACTGCTCTATACATTTCGATTTATATTTTTTAAGATATGTCATATTTCACGAATGCTACCTTACTTTGGCTTGTCCGCTTTGATATACCTATATATCTATTCCATGATTCCTAAGTTTTCATACCTTAGCCTCACCTACGTTTGCTTTTGTCGTTTTATGTAGTTTACATGAATCAGAGTTCCATCGATATTGATTTTCACGCTTATTGGAACTGCTATCTTTGCATCTCTTCCATTCATGGCTTTATAATAATATTTATACCATGATTATAAGTGTTTTTATAATAAAACTGCGTTAGTAGTAATATATTTACTTCTACTATCTTACAAACACCATTTGATCCTTAGGGCCCGTTTCAGAATGTCCTAATAAAGTTTCGGGTTGTATGCAACACATAAAATAACTAAATGATAAAATGACAGTTGACATGCAGCGCGTTTCAAGCTTTAACCGATGGATAGGCTAAATCGATGACTGTGAAACGCAAAGATAGTGTTTTTTTTATTAAATATGTTCTGGGTAGTAAAACCGGAACTTACTAGAACATTCTGAAACAGGCCCTTAAAGTTTCTTTTTAACTAACTGGTTGTTGCCAGCCAAGACAGAAATCAAATAAACGACAGTTGAAATAAGGTTCATATATAACTTCATGCTATAACGTAACGGCCATCATTTCGTAATACTACTACTATTCTAATGGACGCCATTGTTAAATTAAAAAACCGTATGTACTGATTAAATTTATTAAACTCATTTAGTAATTGGCATGGTTTTGAAGAAGTTTATCATCCAAGTCTTTAGATAAATACTTATACGAATTTTGTGATTCCATAACTTGAGATGTTTTGGTGCTACTGACAAAAGGGTGAAATCAAAATTCAAAATGTTTATTTACGATACTAAAAAATACACCAATTTCGCTACTGGCATAAAAATATCGATGTACATTGGTATAAAGATGCTCATATGCAGAATTAACATCCAGTAGTGCTGAAAGCGTGGCTAAAATTACATCTAATACAGCCACAATTAATAGAAAAATATTCTCAAAACTGTTATCCCCACAACAATATCACAAACTCATTCACTAGTAATTCAATGGTAACATTGAATAATCCTTATTTGAACGGCTTTGTGAACTTGATTTGGTTCAAGGAAACCATAATTCAAATCGAATATCCGATTTTCCATTGAGAAATTCGCAGGATGTATTCTGGAACTGTCGGAAACCTAAAGCTATGGGTTTCCATCTAAAGTTTGTCAAAACTTAACCTGCTAGATTTTTTAATATTATTTTTGGGTAAATAAAAACAACGTCTACACAATTAAAATGTTAAGATGACTAATATTATAAGCATACCTACTATAAATCTTGATTGTTAGTAAATATACCTCTACCTACTACATTATGTTCCACACTAGGAAAATTGCTCTATTCTTGAAGTTTTTAAAATTATATTGGTTTGAAAATACTGCAGACAGCAACCACACTTTTCTTGTAAAAGACAATTTAAGTTTAAGTTCATATTTTTTTCTTGCTTGAGGTAAACATAAATAACATTTACTATTCTAAACAATGACTACTCCGAGCTAAGAGCGCCCAGCGCGGCAACACTGTGCCGCCCCGCGCTCCCTTTGAAAAGAGTTTTGAATATTGAATATTTACATCGTACAAGTAAGAAAAAATATGCACTACTAAATTACAGGCACAAGAGACTTAACAGGTAGTCCTCGTGCTTATTCCGTCACAAAAGCATAATTTTTATTTAAAAAAATACACCTCAAAATGTTTGTTAGGACCAACAGAAGTCAACCCTCAGAGGTTGTTAGCATTTTTCCAATAACCCTGTATATTTTGTCATTACTTTGTTTCCCAACAACTATGTATATTATTCTCGGTATGATGTTTTATAAATGAAGGGTCGTAGGATTTGAAAAGGTAAAAAAGAATGTCCATGTGATTGGTTTTTATTGAAGTTTAAATCTAATTTAAGGAAAAAAACGGGTCTTCTGTTTGGCATATACTGATCCTAACGGCACCGTATTGTCATTTTTTGCATTAAACTCCATGATTGTATTACTTTAACCGTCACAGGAGACGGTGCGAGATCATCTACCAGACTACTATAATTGATCTGATCGAAAGAAGTGCTTTTTCAAACTCTTAACTCTCGCAATGATTGGCTACCTTTCTTTACTTCCAATTATGATTACAGTACTGATGGCAGTTGGCCACGTTTTTGGATCACAAAACGTTTTTATCTTTGTTACTATTTATTCAAATAACTGCTAAATATTTCTTAATAGATTGAGACGAAATGGTCAAATTAAAGACCTGGAGTAGCACATGAATAATTCTGATCTCGATTCACAGTAGGTACTTAATTATAATACCAGATAGAATATTACTGAATTCTACTCGGGAGTAATTGAAGGCAGGAGCTTGTTATTTCCATAAATTGATCATGTTTGAGTAATATTCAATTGCAAATAAACTAACTCGCAAAGCACTTGAACAAATATTTTGAAAGTAAACAGTTTAAACCCACATGAAACAGAAATGCGTTTTATCTACCAAATTATGAACAGTATAAACACATATATTTGTTATCTCACTCGTAGTAATTGATATGTAAGCATTTTGTATAGGTGTTATGATATGGGTAATTTTACATTTTCGAAAATACCATACTGCGAAGTTTACTGATAACTACTTAATAGGTACCTTTTTATGGATTTACAGCCTTTATTTCAGGAAGCAACATATTTTAAAACTGATCTTAACAATAGTTACTTAATTTACTAATGATAATCTCTACCTGTTTGCGTTTTTGGAAGGTGTCTCGAATAGGTACCAATTACATTTTTAATAGCATAGCATCACGTAATTATGTTTAATTTGTTTGTTTATTTAACACGTAAATAAATTAGAATAGATATTGTAAAGAGCACCTTAATAAAAAATTCAAATTCTCCAAAAAAATTAAAACAAGGATTTGTTATAATTCTGAACCGGTAGTTGACTGGGGCATTTTTGAAAGTATCTGCAAAATCCGCCAGATTACTGAAATGCTTTTGTTGTAGTGACTATAAAATATATATATATATATATATGTATATATATTAAAATATGTATATACCTTGCCTATTATTTGGTTTTTTCTTAAACTTTTCGTCAGCCAAATTCATATATGAGTTACATTTTATTTTTACCTTAATTTTTCGCGAATAGACCCGCAAGTGTAATTTAAACACGGAATACTAGTGTTTATAGGGAAATAGGACATGTTGTTGATTAAAAATAGTACTCGGTGTATTGTTGTACTCTATAAGTCACATTATGTGGTGGATTAATGTTTATGCAAGTTTTGTTAAAATTTTGTTGTACCTGCATTATGTAAACTAGTAAACTAGTGAAGTGTGAGTCATAGGCCTCGATGTTTAAGGGTTCCGCATGGAAAAAATGTTGAATGGTTTTGGCTACATCTTTAAAATTACAGCTGCATTATGAATGCATTGTAGTATTTGTTATTTGTTATAAGTAGAGAAGAAAACCTCGTACAACGGATTTTCCTCGCAATACAGCGGGGGAACGCGGCTAGCCAAGGTTTGGGCAAGGAGATAACATTGTGATTTAATAATAATCCGCTTCGGGTGCCAGGTTAGAATGTCAAATTGCTATCTGTGGGTATCGTTAGACGCGGCTAAAGGGACCGCAAGGTGGGCAACAGCACCTTCTGAGGAACTGATATCTTACACTACGATCCTCAGGACGCCTGCCAAGGGTCAGGCAATTTTGCAAGCCCCTTTCCACCCTTAATGGGGGAGAGTGTGTTCAGCAGTGAACAATTCGGCTGATACGGTAATTATTAATATTTTTAAATTACTTGTAATTTTAGTCCGAAATGTTTGTTTGTTGATTTTCAGTTTATATCATTTAAGAATTAGAATATAATAAAAATGACATTAAATAATAGCAGAGGATATGTTACATAATAAACCTGCGCCATTTCAGATTTGTAACTTGTTTGGTTTTTAAGATAAACGACGTAATGAATGTCAATTATTTGCAACTTTGATACCACGTATATACTTTTACTCGGCGATGGACAGGGCACATTCTAAGAGGGTCAGAGAAATGGAGCAAAACAATAATGAATTGGTATCCCGTAAGCAGGAAGAGGAATAGATGAAGACAATACAAAAGATGGGAAGATGACATAAAAACAGTCGCGGGTAATATGTGGTCTAGAATAGCCAGAGAAAGAGAAGACTGGAAAAAGTTGGAGGAGGCCTATGCCAAATTAGGGCAAACGGATACGGTTGTCGAAGATACTTAGATTTAATTAAGTGTAAGTAACTAACTATCCGAAATAAAGGCTTTTATTATTATTATTATATACTTTTACTCAATGAGATCTAAGCGACAACGCGCAGCATGCTAGGCTACAATTTTTTTTTTTGTCTACCTTTGCATATATAGTGGAGTACGCCCAAAAATTTTTTTAATTGAACTTCTAGTCCAATATCCATCATTTTATTCATTCTTTTTAACCCCGTGGGTGTGTAAGAGTCGACTAAGGGAATATACCACAAGACGGGAAGCAGCACCTTCTGAAAAACTGACTCGTCTACTGCGATACCCAAGGCAGCAGCCCAGCGTGGGGATTATGGCAAATCTCTCCAATAGGGGAGACCTTGTTAAACGGTGAACGTTTCGGTTGATGTGAGCTTTGGGTCATCTTGCTACAAAAAATATCAATATTCAGATATGTACCTAACTCATTTCATCTATGACCAAGATACCGGTGACATCGGAATGATGTGCAGACAAACAAATAATGGAGTCCCCGTAACAGGGCTTTGTTTTCCCTTTGGGTACGGAACCTTAAAAACAGCAACAAGTTTTCAAAACGATATAAACACAAACTTGAAAGTTCCAATGAGCTTGACGATTAGATATAAAACTATTTTCGTTTGAAAAAAATACTGTTAGATCTTGAAATATTTGTTAATCTTCATTTTATTATTATAATATATTTTAATTGTATTGTATACAATAAACACATTGCTTATATCTAATGTTTCTCTACATTGAACATCATACATTTTAAAATTTCATATAAAGTAGCTACATAGATTACGAATATGTCTTTACAAAATTACAATAATGGAAAAATTTGTACTAATAGCGAGATAAGAACCCGTGACCATCCGTCCCTACAGCCGGGACACGGTCTGCCAACTTACCTATCATAATGAGTGAGTTATAGCTCATATTTATTTTTTAAATCCTCAGAGCAATCAGAGTTTCGATCATATCGTTTAACCGTCAGGAGACGGAGTGACATCTGCCAAACTGAATTGATCTACAGCGGGTTCGACTCCCGCTCGTAGTTCAAATTTTTCTTTTTCTTGTAATTTTATAAAAGTATCGCTTAGTGGGCGTTAATGCCAAAAGTACAATGATAAATTTGTTTCAAAATTCAATACTAGTGTATATGAAAATAATTAGTAGGTTTTTTTTCTTTTTTATGTTATTGTGACGGGACAAGCTCGAGGCCCGCCTGATGTTAAGCGGACTAACCTCTGCCTATAACAGATGCATTTCGCCACAAGTCACGAATTGCACTGCGCCCGTCACCTTGAGACATAGTTGTTAAGTCTCATGTGCCTGTAATTTCACTGACTCCTTGACAGGAGTGCAGCCGGAACACTTCGTTAGGTGCTTGGCGACAGATTTTCTACTTGAGGGTGGTCGCTAGCCAGGCGGGCATTCCACCATGCACCATGAACTTTCCTTTTTTCTATATTGTGAGATAAATGTAATTGATTGTGTGTCGCTTTTACACAATAAATAAATCAAGCTGTGGTATTCATTCAGACGTGATGACCATTGATTCCTCTCAAGATAGCCCACCACTAAGTGCGGCAGGTTACAACTTTTTAGGCATTTTACTGAAAATATCCGGTTTCTTGTACTAATAATGATACTGTCAACTCTTCCAGGAACAAGGGTCTAACGTACCCCAACATAGCTCATGTTACACACAGAACAAATATTTTTAATTGTGACATTCTTGAGAGCAAGGGTTGTTTAGGAATTTTTAAAACAAAAGGCCTCAAGAACACAGTGTTTTCTAACATTAATTTATCCACATACTTTACGTCAATCAATTAATATTGAAATATTCTACGTTGTACTCCCAATAATTTAAACATTTCGTGGAAAACTTTAAAAGATGAACGTTTGTCATTATAAACCCATTTTCATAGATAATTAAAATACCGGCCACCTGCGAGTTGGGTGGAAGGTACCGACACTGAATTTACGAATAATCGTTGTGTGGGGTTCAACCTGTATACTTGACCTGTTCATATCATTTTTTGCTATACCTACTAAGTTTGTCGGTAGTATTTGTTACTATTTTTACGATATAAACACGTTTTATTCACCCTCTTACAATTTTATGTTTTTGCTATCATTATTATCTATTCACCAATTCGCTACATTATGTTTCCATCGGCTGCCCATTACGGTATCCCTTAAAAGCCCTTTAAAGGTCGGACTGACTGATGGACGGACGAACGGACAGCCTAGGCTTAGCAACAGAGTCCCGTTTGTTAGTACGGAACCCAAAAATATGTTATTATAAGGAAAGGGGTGGTATCCTGGTAAATTTCATTTTTAAATTAACTTTTTTCTCGTTGTAAGAACTGAATCTTGGAAGGAATATTTGACGATAACCGTTTACTCTATCGTTTTCTACTTGATATGATTAATTAAAATGACGATTATTTATATTACATATCTATTGTATCTTAGAAAATATGTTATTGTGCCTTGATGTCTAGAAACACTAGTATTGAGCATTTGCTTAATTGAAGGGCCTACCGAATATAATCATCATCACATCAACCGGAACGTTCACTGTTGTATAAACGCCTCCCCTATTGGGAGGGGTTTTCCCCTAATCCCCGTGCTTGGCAGGCACCTTTGGGATTGTTGTATCAGATGGGAGCTCTTCAAAAGGCGCTGCTGCCCACCTTCTCCATGCTTCAAATTGTATGGGCAACACAAATAATCTTTTTAATTTAAAATACATTGTATATCTATTTTATCAGAAACCTACGATCCTTTTGATACGTGTATGACGTAAGAGCTAAAATTTTGTGCTCAATGAAATATTTACTGCTGCAAACGGTATAAAATTGTACCTAAATTCAAAAGCAGATTTTCCTAAAAATGTACTTAAACATCCGAAGCTTCAAGTTATGTCATCCCTCGATTTAGTAGAGAAAATATACTGTGCCAATTCCCTTCTGTAGGCTACTTATAATGTAGGATTCAGATAGGAAGTCTTTGATATTGTATAGGTACTCGGTCAAACAGGCAAACTTAATATTATGCTACTAAAAAATCGGTACTTATTGTTCCTTCATAAAAGATTAAAAAGTATGTATAGTAAGAAGTTTTCACAGTCAAAATTTATATCATTTTAATAGTAAACAAAATTTTATCATATCTCGGTTTTCGTTTTATCTTCCCATTTATATAAGGGTTAAATGGAAAACTTTTGGTTTAAATGTGTCCGTCCATCTGTCTGTGTTAATTTTCTTGTTGTGTACAAAGCATAGACTGGATATAATTCAATGCTTAACTATATATGAGTACACTAATTATTTATGAACACGGGAAGAAATTGACATTGGAAATAAGTATTTTATAGATGCACAATGTTTATTGTTAGATTTTCAGGTATAATTTTTTTAAAACTAAAAAATACATTATGCAGACGTATTATAGTTAAGCAACATTAAACGGTTTAAATCGGTTATACTTAAAATAAATATATATATATAACATAAAAGGTACGCGATATAAACCTAATAATATAAAAAAAATTAGTAGACTGTAACGATGAATATGGAATTTAACCAATTAACATTGACCAATCAAGACATTTATTTAATATATTTAAAAAAATATCAGAAATAATCTTTTATTTCTTCTCTTAAATGACCATTTTGAATTTTACGAGTGTAGGTTGATTTTACAAGTGCAGGTTTATACCTTAAAGGCTCTAATGCCTTATCTTGGCCACAGTCATTTATCAAATATAATTAAAATACGCTAAACATTAGGTACGATATATGAGCAGGATATGTATCTTCAATCATTAGTAAGATAGAAGCTCAACTCGTAATCTGTGCTCAAATACTATAAAAGATTTTATTAAAACAAAACGTTGAAAAATTATCACGACTAACTAGAGTCCTATAGCAGAGAAAAACAATCCATAATAATTATATTCGAGAATGTCTCACTGAACCCGACTAAGGGGATTATTTTTAGTTGCTTACAGCTGTAGTACATAACCCTATTCATATTTAAGTACCCTTCCGTGGATAATATTTATTTTTACAAGTTAAATAAAATATTCTTTGTATATCAAGTGACAAATATACATTATTCATTTATTTGTTTCCTTTTTCGATTGCATTTACGAAAACAGCCGTGACGATTTATTTAAAATACTATCTAGCTCATCATGTGCGGACAACCAGGCTCAAGAGGTTAAGAAATATTAATTTTTTATTGTGAACGGGTGTAGATACTCTATTCGGATCTGAGCGGGGGAGTATTAATATTCGCTACGAAGTGGCACTTCTCTTCCACATTATTTATCTTGTTATAAATTTATAGGTATTGTAAATGTATGTTACAACAGTACAAGCATGGATTGATACAAGATATAATTATTGCAATGAAAAAAAATTGTTTTGCATACACATAGAGCTATGAAGGTGTCGTATAGCAGCATTAAAAGTTAGGTTTTAACTGCTAAAATATTTGTCAGTAAAAGAAATCCTCTTACTCTGGTTCGAGTGATTCCAGCTTATTTGCAATCTTCACGAACATTTTGGAATATTTTATTTAATTGAAAACAAAGCCAATAAGCAAAACAAAACAAAGTTCAATATCAGTTTCAAAGGAAGTTGAAATCGTAAAACGTTTTAATTATTACAAGAACAAACTTGTTCAATCAAGAGATGCAAAATGAAATAAATTTTACGTATTTCCCGCAACATTCACAGATGATTGGCACGCATTTTTTTTATTCGGTTATTTTATTAAATTTTAAAGTAATGAGAAACTTACATCCGAAATGTCATCTTAGTACTTGTCAGTATATACTTATTTAGTTATAATCATAAAAATACTAATTTAAATTGATTGATAGTTTAATAAAATTGAATTTATTTTTAGATCTGTATCATTCTATATAACTAAAACTAACAATTGATTATTGAACTTTTATTTGACCAGTGAATCAATAATTACCTTAAGCTGTTTTTGCTAAATTTAAAGTGAGAAACGAAAAAAATAAAGGAATTTGAAATGTCAAGTGAAATAAAAACCAATTTCCGATTTTGCCGATTTACGAGGTGCCTAGTAACCCCGTGGAAACGATGTTTTTTTTTAATCCAATACAACGTCACTTACCTTGTTGAAGTTTGGCGGGAGAAGCAGAAACTTTTCAAACTTGGAGTTCAGCAAAGCGCGAAGTGCACGAGTTCAGAATGGCTCTCCAGAATATCTGTGGCAGCATTTATAGCAAGCGCTAGGGCGGGCGGTGGGCGGAGCTACGCACGCGTAGCTTATCAAAACTCTGAGTTCCAGTACAATCACCGCTGGAGCTTGAAACTACGTCAGGAGAACGGAAATCGTAGCTTGAAGCTTTTTCCTGCTATAAGCTTTAATTACATTTTTCTCCGTAATGCGCGGTACTGTTGCTAAGACTAGAATAAAAATTATCTGGGTTAGGCATGTTCAGTTGCTTGATTTGATTTTCATCCTTGTTTCGATTCCGTTGGTTTCTTATTTGCCTGTATGGTAACTTAGAATTACCTGCTTGTCATTGAATAGGCAAATTACAACTAGGTTTTTTATTAAATATTGATTTACAGATAAACGATAGTGTATACAGTTTCATGCAGTGGCAGTGTTAAATATTTTGCAACCTTATTAATTTAGAATTAATATAATTGTTATTGAAAAGGCACTTGTACTAACCGTTACATTAATGATTATATTAATAGGTGGTACATTAAATTAGAACAGCGTTTAAGCGCACACCTCTTCTTACCCATTAGTCTTAAAATAAACTTATTTCGAGGATGGTATAAAGGTATTTATTACTAAACAAGATTCAACCAAAACTCGAATGATCAACCAATGATCGAAAGACTAGCAATCAGGCTTATATCCCAATTCAATTAATAAAAACCCAGTATTTGCGTGTTGCAACACGCATGATGGTCATACATCATGCGAGTTCATCTGTAGCCATAGTAAACAAAACTTACAGGGCTTTGTATACAAACGAAGTTTCATCGTATTTTCAATACAAACATTTTTAACAAAAAATGGAACCGACTTCAACACCCAAAAGTGTGAAATAACTTGTTGAAGTCGGTACCATGATGGTTCAAAAGTACCTATACTCACAATATTGTGAGCATGGTACCGACTTCGACAAGTTATTTCACACTTTTGGGTGTTGAAGTCGGTTCCATTTTTTGTTAAAAAAATTTTTTCAATCTTTTTAGTGTAACTCAAAAACGGCTTGACTGATTTTGATGATATTTAAAATGGGACCAAACGACAAGCATCAGCTTTCAAACAAAAAAATAATTTTCAAAATCGGTTCACCCAGTCAAGAGATCTTAGGTAACAAACATAAAAAAAATAAAAAAATACAGACGAACTTAGAACCTCCTCCTTTTTTGAAAGTCGGTTAAAAATGTTCAAACTCGGGGAAACTTAGCACGCATGTGCTTGAGGTTTATTCAGTCTTCCGTAAAATATAATATGTATTTTGAAAATTATTTGGAAAAATAGTTTTGTATGGGAATTCATATTTTCTCATTTAGAGATAAAACAAATAATAAAACGAAAAAGTGGCAAACCAGAAGCACAGTTCTTACAGGGTCGGCAACGCATTGGTAACGCCCCTGGTGTCGCAAATGTCCATAGGCGACGGTAACCGTTTACCAGCAGGTGGGCCGACTGCTTGTTTGCCACTACTATAAAAAAAACACCCCCCCATATCATCCCGTCGGTGTCGTAAGAGGCGACTAAGGGAAAAATACTGGAAGGTGGGCAGCAGCGCCTTCTAAATAACTGCGATCCTCAAGCCGCCTGCCAAGCGTGGGGATTATGGCAAAACCCCCTTAATAGGGGAGGCTGTGTTCAGCAGTGGACGATCGGGCTGATACAGTACAGTACAGATACAAAAATTAAACAACTTTGAACATTTGGTATTTAAAATATGACGAAACTAAAATTGCATTGAAAGAGCTATGAGAATACTAACCTTAACCATAGAAGTCCAGTGAAAGAAATAAAGCTTATAAAGTTCATTGAGGTGCCTTTATTCTCTCGTACTAACTTGGGTAATTATACATTTACTAAGGTATAATTTACACTTTATACTCACTTGATAGTACAGATAACCACTGAAACTAAATGGATAGATCAATGTAGTTCCAACTAAATCCGAGTTGTTTGTTTATCGTACGCTTGAAGAGTCACGAGCTCCTGATGATGCTTTGTGTAGGATCGAAACGCGGCCTTTATTTCTAGGTTACGTGGCGTATTTGACGGCTTAGCTGGTAAATGAGGAGGAATTGTAACTAGATATATTTTTAATTGTTTTTCTCTAAATTAAATATAAATTTAATAGTTTCTAAAAATATTAAAATTCTATGATGTGTCATCATATTCAATTCTGAATTGTAATAATTTTGTATGAATTTAAAAAAATAACATTATACCATAAATTAACATTTCAGAAAACTACTTAAAAATATGTCAAGTGACAATTCCGTCTATTTTACCTGCTAAGCCGACCTGGTGTCATTAACGCCACGTAACCTGACTCAAATAAATATCGACGCGTTTCGTTTCTACACGAAAAATCATCAGGAGCTCGTGACTATAAAGAATAAAGAAACTTACGTAGATCGAAATAAATATTTATGACAAATATTTGAAAATTAAATCATTCAAAGTTATGCAAACACAAGGCTGTAACAACATAGGTACAACTTTTTAATGAATTAGGTGTCTCTTAAAAAATATTTTAAAAAGTATTTTCGGTATTTTTAAAACAACAAAATATAAATGTATATTCAAAATAGTAAAAAGAGCCATCTTCAATAATATGAAGTTACTACACCTGATTAATGGCACACCTGACTCTAAAACGTAAGTATTAGTATAATATATAAAGTACTAGCTTTCCGGGCGCGGCTCCGCCCGCGCGTATGTCGGTTATCGCGCAAAAACATTAACCTCTTTTTGCGCAGCTGGATAAAAACTATCCTATGTTTTTTCCAGGGTCTCAAACTACTTCCATACCAAATTTCATTCAAATCGGTCCAGTACGTGAAAGCGTAACAGACAGACAGACAGACAGACAGAGTTACTTTCGCATTTATAATATTAAGTACTGATTAAAAAAAATAAAGCGGGACCGTTACGTATAATGGAGCTCAAAGTGTACAACTCTATTGGATAAATTAATAGCTCCAACCAGCGATCACGCGAATTGAATAAGATGACACCGACTTCAACAAACTAAGGAGTTAAGTACGATGGTGTACCTACTTCATGCTTTTAAGGTGAGGAGGTGTTTATTTTTGAAGTATCTTATACTTGGGAAAAGTTATCTAGTTGTTATACCTTGTCAAGGATTTGTTTATGCCTGATAGTTTAGCCTTTAACCACTAACTCACCTGATGGTAGGTGATGCTGTAGTCGAAGATGTTGTTCAAGCTAACCTAGAATTACTGGCTCTCAAGGACAAAAGTAAGGAAGGTTCGAAGAAGCGAAACGCCAATGTGCAGAAAATGTAACAAGCGCAGTTAATCCACCAGCCAGTCCTTCTTGGGAAGAATTCAGTGTTAAACTTGAAAAGTGGTCAGTACCAACCTTAAGTTAAAAATCTGTCACCAATCTTCTCGAGAGCCAGTAATACATCTTCGACTGCATAGACCCATGAGACGTAAGTCAGAAGGTAGCTAATTGGTACTAAAAAACTATAGGTATACCTGTATACTTAGACTTAGATGAGTCATAGTGTAATAAGTAATTATTTCATAGTACCAACCGTACCCGCTGTAATGGTAAAGACTTGGTGAATTTGTAATAAGAACGACTGGGTAAATTTCGCTACTAATGGTTTTCCTATTTTTAGCGGGTACCTACCTACCAAACACATTCTAATAAAATAAAAGTTTCTCGAGAAGTAATGAAACGCCAATAAACATTTACCTTCACGAACGCCTCTGATTATTAACTTAATACAATCAAATGTAATGTGAGGTATCCTTTTATCTTGATTGGGAGAATCTCTAATTTGGTTACAGGTATAAAGTAGGTACTATCCACTTCACTTTGAGATTGTTTCTTTACTATACAAAGGTGAAATTCCGCAAAGTGAGTTGAAAACATTGTGTCTATCCTATCCTCGTGTACCTACTTTGGGTCTGACCGCAAGTTCCTTTATAAAGCTGAGTTGAATACCCGTATACTTGGACTATGAACTAGCTAGAACACGTAGCAGGATTGCATTGAAAAGACACACATTATTGGGTAGGTATTGTTTGACAAATATTCTATTACTTAATAGAGCTATTCATTCACATTAGTCGCTTTATAAAATGTGGTTACCAAAAACAAAGCCAGAAAATTTATTTTCCTGTTTCGAAATTCTTTCCTTTGTTGACTGAAAATCAAGATCCCATTGAAAAGGTAATCTGTGACGAAATACGATATCGGGGAGTGTCCAATAAATTAAAAAATCATATACTTGATAAAGGTCACTGTCAGTGATGAGAATAGGGATTATGATGCAAGCATCGGATATCGGATAGGATATTCCCGAAATTTCCACTGACCATCCCTACTATTTGAAATCATCTTTTGAAGATTTCGTAGCGAAGTTTGCTTAGCCGATCTTATCCGATCAGCTCAGTTAAGCGACGACGTCCGCCGTGGTCATGACTAGATGGGTGAACGTTAGTGGCATTACTACTGAGCGGTTTCCGTGCATCGGAGGGTACACTAAGCCGTCGGTCCCGGTTGTTGTCTATAGGAGTCATTAGAGCATGGTGGTAAGGCATTTTTGTGAATGCCTTCCTGGCTAGCTACCACATTCAAGTAGAAAAATCTGTCGTCATGCACATAACAGTGTTCCGGCAGCTGTCCTTGAGAGCCAGTAATTAAAGGTTAGCCTGAATTATTTTCGACCACATCATCACATAACATCAGGTTAGATAGTGGTCAAAATTACCACTAATATGAACAATTAATACTTAGTAGGTACTAATGTTGCATTGGTGACTTAATTGAAGTTACAATGTAAAATTCACTGTTTGTTGCTCTCATTTATCATAAATAATAATAATAAAGTACACCGAGGAGAGAAAACGATCTATTTCTGTTTGAGAGCCTATGTTTAAGTAGTTTAAGGCTTAAAGGAAACTCGAGACTCTAGAACATAAATAGAAATTTCTCCCGAGTGATACATAATGCTTTATACTGCACTTACGAGGAAAATAAAATCATTATTAGATTTCTTGTATTTGTCCCGAAACTTCTCAGGAAGTAAGTTTATAAGACTTCTTGAGCTGTATTTTTTATTTCTGGTGGCTTCATCTTTATAAAATCGTCACTTTCACTACCAGATGACATTTTGGAAAATTATTTAGAATAATTAAAAGCGTCATGTTTTATTATCAATAAAGTAAAAAAACTTAATTTAACAAAACAAATAAATTGCCACCACATTGCCACGTTTTTTTTTTTCGTAGTGCATAAAAAGGTTGCTAACCTCCTTTCATTGAAAATCGTGTACAAAAATAAACCCACCTCTTTTTTAAATTATTTGATATTAAACCTTTTGGAGATTTGATGTTGTTTGTATTTTTTTATGTTCGCAGCCTGTACATACCTGTATAGATTTTGAATAACTTTTTTTTAATGGGATTTGTATGGTTTGTTTATTTCCCAAATATGAAATAATAAGCTTAGAAGTAGTTATATAGTCGAGTTCTTTGGCTACATTAGTATAGGGAGTTAAGGCGAGTACACGAGACCAAAGTTATAGTATAAAAACCTGCAATGTATGCCAAATAAACAAAAACCATCTAGCTTTGACCAACATTTTTACGATTTGATGTTTATATAAGTAGCGATTTGCCCCCAAGAATCATGTTTTGTTCTCAGATACCTTCGTGTTCTGAAAGTTCATACACCTTTTGGTTTCACATTTCCGAGTCAACTTACCGCCTTCTGATCTACGTGACGTTAACTATATCTACTTAATTTTTAAACTTTACTTAATTAGTAAATTGTATGGTTATATTACTGACAAATCCTAGTAATTTGTAATAATAATGACATGTACCTATTAGTATAGTATTTACAATTGAAATTTTGACATAAAACTCTATTTATATTCGCATTTTAAAATGGTTTATTTTTTGCTGTTAATTTATTATTTTAATCGTGTATATGAATATTGTATGTACCTAACGCTTTGGTTTTTTTTTTAAGCTGAAATGTTGCATATTGTTACTGTATAAACAAATACAAATATTTACATACTTTGTTTGTGCTATTTTCTCTACTAATAGATTACTTTCTTTCTATCCAGCATTAACATATTCTTGCCATAAAAATTATCAATCAAAATTTTGACCTGACCTTCAATTAGATAATTTATTAGTTTTTGTTCATTAAGAATCTTAATACTTATTATTTATTAGGCATGCATTGTTGAAATTGACTTGCAAAGAAGATCTGAATCAGAATTCAGATTTTTAATGTATGATATTTCAATAGATTCGTCTTAATAGCGCAGATGACTAGGAATATACAAACTGGCGGATTTTAGTCGTCGTATATAGTATGAGAAAATAATTTAATGCTCCGAAACCCATCGAGCGAACGTTCCATAAATATAGGAATATAACATGCAGTTTTAATTTCAATGGAATGATAAAACGCTTAACGAAAATTAATAATTTGCTATTTTACCTGTCGGTGAGTGATGATGTGGCCAAAGATGTTGTTCAGACTAACCTAGAATTAGTGGCTCTCAAGGACGGCTGCCGGAACACGCCGTTAGGTGCTTGGCAACAGATTTTCTACTTGAGGGTGAACAAATTACCATGAACTATAGGCAACCGCACAACTCCTGCAATGTAATCATTTAGACACAAGTCCTTGCAGACTCACGGGCAGTCCAAATGCTCCAGCCCACTACCAATTGGCAGCATGCCCACAGTGTGCTGGCAGCATTGCCCCGTTGAACTGCAATGCTTATTCGTTGAGCCAGATAGGTGCCAGAATTTTGACCACGAGTCGCGACGATCGAGGGCTTTAATAAGTTTTACTTACTGTAACAGCTAGATGAACACACTGCTGAGCATAGTATCACAGGTTTCCCTGTGATGCTATGCTCAGTAGTGCCAGCCAATCCCACGCCTGGCAGGCGTCTTGAGGGTAGTTTAAGATATCAGTTCCTCAGAAGGCGATGCCTGTACCTTACTGAATTTTACTTTCAGTTGCCTCTTACGACCCCCACAGGTAGAAATGGGGGGTGACATTCTAACCCGGCACACCACAGGGTGAGTGTAACTTAGATCGAAGAAATTTGCTTTGTTTGAATTTTTTTTTTTACATATACACCTACTACCTTTAAAACTATTCCTGCGCTACCACGCCTACGAAATCTACGACCTTTTTCAGTGGACGCAAATTCAATATTATATTTGAGACTCATCAATAGACATTGAGGTCGTTCTGGCTACTTAGATTCCAAACAACGTGCCAAAGGGTCGGTGTGCAAAATTGTAAAGCCCTTAAATTAATTGTAGTGTATTATTTGATTGTTATCAAGTTTGAATACTTGATAATAATTGACGATATCTCTCGTAAGCTTCTCGTCGGAGTGTTCGGAGAATCTTGTCTATTTTAACCAGCGGTTTTTGATATACCCAAACTATATTGTTATTATAAAATAGGTAGCTTGTGTAATTGTGTATGTATAAGAGATGATTTACTACTTTCAGAGTTGAATTTTTCTTCTGTAACATAGGTTATAAAAGTTCACAATCTAATCATTTTACTTGATGGCCAATAGTTCTAAACTCGATAACATTATGTCTTCCCCACAGGTGAGATTTTTTTAAAGAAGAGAAGGCTATCAGCAAAAATAGTGCATGTTGAGTCTTTCTTAAAAATAAGAGTAGGTAAAATTATTTCTGCCATTGCAAAGGTAAGTCATAAGTAAGGTAGGTAACATAACTCTAACAGTTAAATTAACCTTATCAACAATTAATGTTAAATAAAATTAGACATGTGAATTGATTAATGAGCACTTGAGATATTCATTTATAAGCTCTGTAATTAAAATAATTGTGAGACTCGAATAGAATTTTCACGTATATGTACGTAATAATTAGTCGTGGAAAGTGGAAAGATAGTAATCCTTTGATGGCAATTAGGTTTGTCTAGTAGTTATATCCATTGATTATATTCAAAATATGTTGATCTAATATATTCCATTAGCTAAAAAAGTTTCATTTTCCTCCTGACCATAAATTTCGCAGTCTTAAATGTAGGTTGTTAATGCTAACTTATAGCTATTTCTGGCGCTTGATACAAACCTATATATCGTACCCTACCAGTGAATGTACTCGTAGTTACGTAGTTAGATAGTTACGGTGAGGTAAATTTACAAAGCTCACTCAATCGAATCTCCTTTTAATTAATCAATGCTGACGCGTTGCGTTATCTTTCAGGGTGATTATTGACGTATACCTACTAGAACAAATTCGCAACTTTGTTTTGCAACCGAGTTTCCGATCCGGCGTGCGGCTCCACGTATACATCTTGCCGTGATCGGACTGGCACACAGAAAAGAGAAAATAGTATTTTATATCTCTATGGACTGGCGGCGGCGGCGGTACCTGCACCACGCATGTATGTAAGGCAGTAATAATAATAATAAGTAATATTATTAAAATAGTATATATCTACACTAATATAATAGGTACGTGCACCACGCATGTATGTAAGGCAGTAATAAAAATAATAATAATAAGTAATATTATTAAAATAGTATATATCTACACTAATATAATAATGAGGAAAGATTTATATTTTTGTATACAACGAATGAAACGACTGCCGATGTGAAAAATTCTTTCACCATTAGAGTCCTACATTATGCCTGATAAACATAATAAACATATAAGCTATAGGATATTATATTTTTTTTTTTTATATTTGCTAAATACCCTTGTGAAGCCGGGGCAGTAAGCAGTATAAAAGTATGTGTAAGCTAGTAAATTGTATTGTTCTTTTAATGAGTAAAATAATTTTCATTTTTATTTTTAAAATATTTTTTATTTAATTACGAAACCCTCTTCAGCAACACATGATAGTATTTTATTATACATCTCGCTTCATAAGTATGAATGTTCGAAATATTACCTAAATTCTCTAGTTATTATCTCTTCAACTCATACCTATATTGCTCATGTCGATGTAAGATGCATCGTGTACCTACTCAAAGCATTTTAAATTGGTGGAAATGACAATATTTATTCCATATTAAAGACATGTGCTGAATATAACTGGCATTGAGCTTTCACTGTCAGCTACTGCATATCTGCTGAATTATCTACATTCATACAGCTTTATGTATAGATAACAACAGCTCATGATCAACTCTAAGCATTACAATGAAAAACTAAACACAGCCGATATCAAAAATTTTAGCCTGCTACAAATTCTTCTTTTCAGATTATAGCATTCTAAAATTATATAGGATGAACCTTTTTAAAATAAAAAACCAATTGTCCCTTCTTACAAAATAGTAATCGTTTTTTTCTGTTGGACTGTGACGGAACAAACACGAGGCCCACCTGATGTTAAGCGGTAACCTCTGCCTATAACAGATGCATTTTGTCACAAGTGACGATTCGTACTGCACCCGTCACCCTGAGACATTCAGTTGATAAGTCTCGTGTGCCTGTTATTTTACTGGCTCTCAAGGACTGCAGCCGGAACACACTGTTAGGTGCTTGGCGGTTTCGACTGAGTAGGTATTTATTTTTAGTTGAGCAACATAAGTATTCCTTGAAAAAAGAATTCAAATTCAAATTCAATTTATTTGCAAGAATGTGAGTAATTATTTAAACAATACAGTAAAGTTATTAGTTAACTGTAAACAGTTCTGCACATTCCACCATATTTGGCATGCAAAAGTGTAGGTCCAAGCCTTGTTTATAAACTAGATTATGTACTTACATAGATATACTACCAACGCTCATACAAGCATAAATTAATGAATTACATTTTTAACTTGTTCTTAATATTAAAAAAATCACCGGTAATAAAAACTTGACGTAAATGTGATTGATAGACACCACGGCTAAGGTTTTTAGTAAATTACCCAACAGTGAACAGCCATAACTACCACCTACAGACATAAAAACTTATTACGTAGATACTCAATAGTAACAGTTGTAATGGGTAATGGTCTAAGAGGTATTTCACTGGCAAGTACTTACTTAACGATTTTAATCACATCCCTTAATTAGATAACTAGTTACAACATTATAGCATTAATGGCTAGATTAACACTTGTTTTAAGTATTGTGTTTGAAGTATTATTTCAAGAGCTTTTAGTCAAGTGCTTAAGTAGGTATTTAAAAGGTATGGAGACCTACATGAGTAGATGGCTTTTTATTTAGGTCTTTTGATTACACTATACCTATTCTGATAAAGCTGCCTAACTAAATTCAAACACAACGGACATATGCACGGTAATATTATCTATACAGTATTTTAATTCGGGTCTGTCCTTGAAATAACTACCTACAGCCGAGCTGTACGTAAACATGCGATAGGGCTGCCCGCCTCCAGCATTTTAATTACATTTGCCTACTTTGTGTGTACATTTAGTTTTGTGATTGTAAATATACTTTTTTTATATAAACAAATAAAATACTTTGTGAATTGAACAGGAAGTGTTCACTATTTTTTTTTGACTAGAAGGTAGATTTAATTAAAAAAACATTTTTATATAGGAATAAAAAATCGTTCTTAAAAATTTGCGTCCCAAAAATATTTGTGATACGTACGAAAAGCTTTATTATAAAATTTTAAAGTAAAAAAATCCGCATTTTAATATACCTATAGCTTATAACTACCTATTTCACTCGTGTCAATCACCTTCCTTTACTCTATTCACTTTTTTTTTATTAATCGAGACATTTTTTTTCGGGGGATAAAAGGTAATACTTGTCCATTCAAAAGACACACATTGTGTACCGTCAACTATATGTAGACTATAAAGTAATTTTACTTACTAGTAAGTAAAATTATTTTATAGTATTACCTTTCAGTTTCCAGGTAATCTAAAAAAGTTATCCCTGATTGCTTTTTGTCGATTTCATGCAAACCAAAACAGCACAATATAATTATCCTACTCGTCATGTTAAATATGTGAATATATGTACCTACTTGAACTTATTTTTGGTGAAAAAATCGCGCGGTTAAGTTAAAAAAACAAAAAAGCATTGGCTCGTCACTGCGGCACAGTCGCGACACTTAAGACTGTCTGCGTGCCGAGCGCAGGCCGAGATCGAAGCGCGTAGGCCGTAGGTATAACTCGCGTTTCGTCCGTTTCGATGAAGTTTAAATACTGTATAGATAATATTACCGTGACTTAGGTCTTATCAGAAATATAGGTAGGTACCTACTCTATCTATATTGCAAAAAGTGGACTAGCCTTAGTCCTTACTGTACACGGAAAAAAATGGGTCCTGACAAAGTGTCAATCCAAGAATAATATTATTCTCGGGAGTATAGTTTAATCTCAAGTAAATATTTACTTAAAATAAAAATAATATCTTGAGTGAAGTTACGTCGTTTTCTCCAAGATAAATAATATTATTCTCACTTTATATTTTTACATCAAGATTATAACTATTCGTCAGAGATGTTTTGCTCTTGACTATAGAAAATATTATATTTTGAATGAAATATTTTATGAATTCTCATTCTGAATATGTACGGACTTAGCATAAGAATTCTGAAATTTTATCCAAGAATAATAAAAGTTTTATTGGATTAAGAAAATATTTCCATTCCTTCAACAACGATGGTCTTAATACAAGAAATTTCTTTTATTCATTTAAAATAATTATGAGAAGTAAATAACAAGGATAAACATATTTCCGAGCAAGAAAATAATTATCCTCTTAAAAATCTTTGTTTTCTATATCTGAGCCATATGTTCTTTATTGAACTGTGAATTGGTATTGTCATGCTGAGATACATTGGATTTACAACAAAACAATATACTTGGTATAACCAAGACAAATATCTCAACTGCAGAAGTGACCTATATTAGATAGAGAATGTTAAAGTTGTCAAAGCAAAAGTAATTGATTGTTGATTGTGGAATGTATTTATCTTAAGTAAAGAAATCAAATTCTTGATCTTTGTTTCATTGTTCTTGATACTTATTTGATATTGTATTCTTCGGTTAAGAATCTTAGATTAACATGAAAACAATATCATTTATTGAACCAAGAAAACACATGTCCATTATAGACATAAACTTATTTAATCTGAAGAATTTTAAAGTTTTCAAGCCAATAGTGATAGATTGTTAATTATTATAGTAATTCATCTTCAGTAAAGAAAAACAAATCTTGATTTTAAATATGAATTCTTGATTGATATTTGATACGGTATTATTAGGTAAAGAGACATTATTTTTCAAACAAAACAATCTTATTTTATAACTAAAAAACTAAATTTTGATTGCAGATGGTGGCTTCTATTAAATGAAGAATTTTTAAGTTTTCGAGGCAATAATGATATATTTTTAATTGTTGAAGTTATTCATCTTCACTTCAGAAAAGGAATACTTAACTTAAATGTACCTATGTTCTTGATTGATTTTTGATACGATATTATTAGGTTAAGTGATATTGGATTAACAGCCAAACTATATACCACTTTGAACCGATAAAGTACATCTCTACTGCAGAGAGTGACTTATCTTATGTGAAGAATATTAAAGTTTTCAAAGCAATGTGTTAGATTGTAAAATTAGTTATAACGTATCTTTAATAAAGAAAACCAATCTTGGCCGAAATTTTTTGTTTTTGATCTAAGAATATTTACTTGATGCAATATTCTTTGGTCACTAGCTAATATACATAGATCCAACTAGTGGGCAGCAGCTTTCTGAAGAATTGCCATCTTACACTGCGGTTTCCAAGAGGTCTGTCAAGCATGTGTTACAGCTCTTATAAGGGGAGGCATTCCTTTAACATTCCAAGCATTCCTTTTTTGGAAAGAGTTCAGCGTAAGTTTGCCAGGTCCCTCTATAAGAAGATATACGGTTACTACCCCTTCCTTTTCCCATCCTTGTTTGTATCTGGTATGGTAGGGCTTGTTACTCTAGAGCGCAGGCGCAAGCTTCTACTGATTATGCATTACTGTATGCATTACTGTATGCTGTTGCGTAATTCAGTAGATAATCCCTCAGCACAGATATATAGTTCATAGTAGTCAAAGCTAGCCTATCAGGCATAAAAAAAATAAAGTTTTCATCACTAGCTTTTGAATCATAACCATAAATTTTAAAGTAAAAAGACAAATTTCCAGTCAAGAATAACGGTTTCTTCATTCAAAATGTGTGTTTTCAGATCAAGTAGTCAGTTTTTAGTTTGAGAAGGGGTTTCTCTATTTCCGATTTTATTCAGTGTTGCAATTTTTTAGTTTTGTCTAGTTCTCCCTTGTTGTGGGTAAACTACGGAACGTAAAAATACTATTAATTATAATTAATTATGCATGCCGAATAAACATTATGAAATTCATATTATGAATAGGATATTTAAATTATCATTTCAAAAGTATAAGCTTACTCGGCTAATTCGGACTGGTAGACTAATATACTCGTAGTATAACGGCAAAATGGTAGGGTTTGAACCCCGCTAGTGCCCAAATATATTGGTGCTAGTGTTTTAAAACTGTCCGATTATCACCTTTAAGCACATGAATACGGTTATTTATTCATGTGCTTTTAGGTGCTCGGCTTCACTTTTCCTAATTTAAAGTGGTTGAAAGCTAGCTAGGTGAGCATTAGTAAAGTACCCTATCACCATGTACTGAATCTCAAACCCGCTGCAGGAACCCATGGATTTCGTTAGTTATGACATTAAATCAAAGTCAGGTCAAAGTCAAAATCATTCATTCAATTTAGACATCTACGACGCTCTTGTGAAAGTCAATTAGAAATTTTAATATTGAAATATTGTACTCTGTACTGCCACGTTCAGCAAACAAATGTACAGAGCCACTGCGAGAAGAATGGACAAGAAACTCGGGACCATTGATTTAAATATCTTTTTACGTAGGTACCTACTATATAATAAAATTATTATAATATTTCTTTAAAATACGTAGGTAACAAAATTGTCCAAGTATTTTGGTTGTTTAAGTAATCATAAACTGTGTAGTAGGATTTCTTAATCAAAATGTTGTTTCACGTGCAACTTGAATGTTCCTTCTGTGAGCGTTGTAATATGATCGCAAAATTTTATTATTAAAATGCACACAATTACCTAAGAATGACCTTTTTTTGTCTTTGCTAATCTAAAACCTGGCACCGCAATTTATCTTTATTCCTAGTGTGTTAATCGTGATTGATATTGTTTAATTTAAGTTTTCTCATTTTTTTACAATTTACACAATATTTTCAAATATATACAGACTCGGTAATAATACAACAATAGGTAATCATCTATACTGGCAGTATTTAACACTGATCGTCAACCTACATGAAAAGTTATTCGAATGTAAAATAATATTTATATGTACTTATGTTAAATAATAATGATAATATGATTAAGTTTCGGGACTTTATATGGATGATGTTGGCTACACACAACACACTGTGCTGCGAGCGAAAGGCGCACGCGTCGTTTAATAGCATTTTCGTAAATTTTGTTTAATATAGTGTTATAAAGTGAATATTTTTCAAGTTATGCTTGAGATAGCAACCTAATTTGTGCTCAGTTAGGTAAGTTTGTTCCTTACTTTATAAATAACTGTAGATAGAAAAAAATATCCATCATAGGGGCTGCCAGATTTTCTTTGCCTGGAACGTGCTGTTTGGATACATCAAGTACAGCTAAGTTAACGGACGGTAAGTAGGTAATACATAATTGTATTACCTACTGATATAATGCCAACTCTTTATGATAAAGTTCAACATCAGCCTTGTTGGTAAATAATCCTTAAATATTATATTATAAATGCGAATGTATGTTTGTATTTGTATGTGTGTCTATTCCTCGTTAATTATTCAGAATGGATTTCGATGTATATATATCTACCTATTCTCTCTATAATGTTTTACATAGGTATACATAGATTTTCTTGTTAGATAAACCGGCATTCAAGAATATACAATGTGTTTTTTTACATTTCAGATCAAAAATTTACCAATGAAACATAAGTGTTATGCTGCTCAACTCAATACCCCCAAGAGGAAGGCTACCACGTTTCGGAGCAAATTCAGAACTTTGTTATTGATTTTCAGGTAATTAAATCAATTGTAATTATGTAATTTAATTATGTATGAAAACACATATCTATTACACATATAATATATTTTTATTATTATGTTAGGAAGTCTCAATTAAATATTCATTCTATTCCATACTAAAATATAATATATATATATGTCAGTATTTTCTACACAAAACTTTTAGAAGTGTGTTGAATCATATTTCATGATTATGTACAGTATATAATAAAATGCACTGTCTGATTAACCGCTAACTTGCAGTTTAGATGATATAAGTGATAATAATCTAACGGGACGGGGTCTTCTGGAAGCTGATTTTGAAGACAGTTCTAATTTTAGGTTTAACCTGTTTGCCATCTTTGACCACTCAACATTATGTGAGATTATGGTCAAAAGATACCTATCGTCTATAAAAGCTTTATGTATTTTGCAATATTTTCATTTATTCTCTTTTTTTAGAATCCTGGAGATGTCCAAAATAAAAGGGAGGAGGTGAAGAAAAATGCTCGACTCAACAAGCAGTGTTCGATCATACCTCATAACATATAATGTGGTGCTGATAATAATGAGAAAAAATATTATCTGGTGGTAGATTAGGTCAGATTGAATTTTAAGTCACCTACATTTCACGCATTTCTACCAGAGTACCAGAGTGGTTTAATTCTCAACTACATAATAGGCATTTTGTATCATTTGTATTAAAGGTTTTCAATGTAATGAGGACGCTGGTGAGTGAATTCCGAAATTATATCTATATATAATCTGTTACATTTATGACATGTGGATTATGGTAAATGGTTCTGTGATAGTAAGATATTCTTGAAATCTAGCTTAGAGTTTATAACTAGTTTCATTGATTTTATGTTTGAGTGTTTATCTGTAAGTGTAATTCCTAAAAAAAACGAATAACGCCAAACCATGTAGTAAAAATAATGTTAGCAATTACAAAATGTGAATAATTTTGAAGTATAATTTTTTAGTATATATTTTGAAATTATTAATAACCACTCCGAGTCGTTAAGATACTTATATATTAAATAAAATTATGTATAGTCATTATGATAATTATTATATAATACAATTGTATGCTTCTTAATTTATTTTATAAATAAATAATTATCAACAGAAAATATTTATTGTATTTTATTTATTTTTACGATAATAGATGTTATTAGTCTATCACTTTTAGAACTACTTTTAACTATTATTCTACTTTACTTGCAGATTTGAAAGGCGGAGATCAGATTGGTAGATCTGTACAGTGTACCAGGCTCTGTATTCTGTAAGTGAGTTTTCGTTCTTGTTTACTAACTGGACGTTTTATATGAATATCTTATTGTATTAATGGAAAATATCAATTATCAAAATATCATTATATTATGTTAAACCAAGAACTGAAACTTCTTATAGTAAAATGCATGGTGCTTTTTTACTATAGGAAGTCTCAGTTCTTTGATTTCGAACCAAGATAATTGATATTTTTAACAAAATACTATCTGATCTTCATATGAAACACTTTTATGAGTTGAACCAAGAACTAAGACTCCTTCCAGTAAAACGCACTATTATTGAACCAAGACAATAGATATTTTTCCTAATATATTATCTGATCTCCGTATGAAACATTTAGAGATTTGAACCAAGAACTAAGACTCCTTCTACAAAAACAACCTATTATTGAACCAAGATAATGGATATTCTTTACAACATATTATGTGATTTCCGTGTGAAACATGGAATGACTTGAACCAAGTAATTAAACTTCTTACAATAAAACGCGCCATTATTTTACTAAGATAATTAAGATCTAAATGTAAAATATGTAATTATTTTGAACAAGAACTGAGGTTTCTTACAGTGAAATTCCATTGTCGAGTCAAGAAATCTGATATTCTATCCTGTAGAAAATTATGTCTTCGTGCAACATACATATTCTTTTGAACGAATCAGTACAACTTCTTCGGGTAAAACATCCATTAGAATACTAAGATCTAAAATTACTTACATTAAATATACTTAATATTGAAATGAGAACTGAAAATTGTTCATTGAACTTAGGTTTCTTAACATAAATAAGTCACAGTATTCATATAAGAAGATTTTTAGTTCTACCTAAAATAATTTTTCTTGTACGTAGAAAACTCTGTTGTTGGTCTAATAATAATATTTATTCAGAAGTATATATTTTACTTGAAGTAAGAATAATATCTTAACTGAACTATTTATGTACTTGACAGTAGAATATTTTTTTTTCTTGTTAGAATCTAATGAATGAGTGAACGAATGAGTTCATTTATTCAAGTAAGGATTGTTTTAAATTTGAGAATTTCTGATTCTCTAAATTAGAACAATGATGTACTTAGAGAGAGACATGGCTACTTTCTCTTAATAAGAACATAATAATCTTAGTAAGAGTAAATAAATACTTACATGAAAAATGATTATCAAGACAAATATTTACTAATCTCAAGAATATATTGTTTTCCCCATATATGAAACACGGAATGTCTTGACCAATAGATATATTCTTGATTTGATACAATTTTTTTTTTCCGTGTAAGTGCTATTAATAAGAATAGATATCAGCATTTTTTAGCTGGGTATCTTAAAAAAGGAGCTACCTGGTCTGAAAAATAATTTAATTGAGTAGGTAGTCAAATGGTCGTTTTTGGGTTCCAAATTCTAAAATATACTAAAATTTGACAAACGGACGAATGAATAGACTGACTGCGGAGTCTTATTAGTACTCTATTCGACCCTTTGGCCAATGCTAGATAAAGGAACATTTATTATTGCGTGACAAATATGTGTGTATGATGAACCTATAGCTATAGCTACCAATTTTCATGTAATGAAGACATCCAATTTTAGAAATTACTTTTGACTGGAATCTACGCACTTCTAACTTTATAGCCTTCATTTCATTGTGTATGTCCTTGGTACTGTATTGTTGGATATTGGGGCATTTCACATTACGTGTGGTTTGCGTCGCGATGTGAATCACCTAACAGCAAATTTTGAATGGGACTTTCCACATCACGGTGTTAATTTCCCACCGAAGCCGATTTGGACCGCAGTATAAATCTTTTTTTATTGGAGCTTTGTACCAATGTTTACTTGCTCTTTAAAGTATTGATGAATATGTACAGCAGTAGGCCTACAGTAGCAGTAGTTGGTAGAATGGAATACTCTGCCTCCTGAGAGTGTTTCCGGTTAAGTACAATATGGGGCGCGAGTGAATAGGTATCTTCTGGATAAGCGCGTTCCATCATCGATCGCATCATCACTTAACATCAGGTGAGATAGTGGACAATTGCTACCCAGTTCGGAGTAAAAAAAAAAGTTGAAGAAATGAATAAGGCTTTCGACTATGTTGAACATGAGAGAGTTTTTTCGGGTTAGTGGCATACGCACCCAATGTCAACTCCCCCCGTGTCAGTTGCCCACGATCTCAGTTCCCCCCGATAAATTTGATTGATAGAAATAATTACCATATATTAAATGTACCGTTAGCAAAAAAGAGTTTCTCTTGATAATAATATATTTATTTCAATATCATAATTGTTAAAATTACATTTAGTCAATGGTTTTTATATATTGCGTGTTAATAACACATACAATTGTGTTATTAAAATGCAAGATTCAAAATTCAAAATGTATGCATAATAGCTAGGTATTATATCGGGGAAACGGGACTGCCGGTACTATGAGTGAAATTCTATTGTTCTCGTAATCTTTAAATTCTGAGGGGTTTAACTATAAATCACCATTCAGTCCAGCGCATTTCTTACAAATTATAAAATTTGGGTTACTGATAACAATAGTCGGCACCCAGACACACAGATGAAAGTGAAAACAGAATTATGCAAAAACTATATATCAGTGCAAATAATTTTTGAAAGGCGTATTTTGAAATTTTTCAAAATTAAAATATAATTGTTGTACTTTGGACATTCCAGCATTCAGAAGGGTGAAAATCACATTATGTAGAAAGCATAGCAAAGATTTAAAAGTTCCAATAACAAATTTCAAGGAACCACTTCATATATTAATCCCCGCAAAATGTAAGCCCCTTGTATTGTTTGATTACATCAAAGATGAATACAGAATTATCGCATTAACCTTATTGTAAGAGAAATAAAAAATAAAACCGCAACAGTGACCTAAAGCAAAGCTTACCAAGGCAATGGTTACTGTTTTGTGGTCTCAGCATGGTGTTATTCAGTATAGCTTTCTCGGATCTGGTCAAGCAATAACGGCAGATGTCTACCGTACCGAACTCCGAACAATGATTGCAAAACTAGTAATGAAACATCCCCGACTCATGAATCGATCTTCTCCATTATTGCTTCATGATAACGCGAGACTTCATACAGCACGAGAAACCATTTTAACTCTACAGGAATTGCGATTAGAAACCATTCGTCACCCTCCGTATTTTTTCGTGATTCGGTCAATTTTCTATGTGATAAAAAGTTTTCTTCCCAGGAGGCAGTACAAAAAGTTTTCACACAGTTTGTCGAATCTAAATCACCAGAGTTCTATCGCAAAGGCATTGATGACATTCTTATTAGATGGCAGCAATTTATAGATAGTGATGGTATGTGGTATTTTAATTAAATAAAAATGTTTAATTAAAAAAAAACAATTTCAATTTTTCAGTACAAAACGTCAATTTCATACTTAACCCCTTATAGTATCTAACTATTAGTTTTTTCTTTTAGTAATTTTAAATGTTTCATGATTGTTGATTTCCTTTTATTGAGTGTTTAATATTGTTTATTTTATATACTTTGTACAATTTTAAGTGATTTATAAATGCTGTTTTTGCCTGCTTTAATGTTAATATTGTTGTTGATTTTTACATTATTTTTCTTATAATCCTTTATTTATTCTTATACTTGCATAATATATACGGTAAGTTCTTATTATAAGTTTTACAAAGTAAGCTTATCTATGACAAAAATCTCTTCCAACCAACCTAAACTTGTATGCCCTCATTTTTTTTTTCAATAACTTTAAATACACTTTCGCTGCTGACAGTACAAATCACAAAAAAATATTCGCTCAAAATTTATCAGGGGGAACTGCGATCGTGGGCAACTGACACGGGGGGAGTTGACATTGGGTGCGTATGCCACTAACCCGTTTTTTCTAAGCTAAGTTCACATTATTATAGTGTCAGGCCGAGGTACTGCCTAACTCATTAAGTCGTATCTAAGTAACAGAAAACAGTTAACATGTGATTCGACTGACATACTGAGTATGTGTCAGTCGAATCACATGTGTATTAAAACAAAAATCGAATAAATGTACTTGGCACATATATCAAAACTGCTAGGTAATGACCTATAAAAAAATGATATTTCTTAGGGCACCAATTGTGTTTAACAAAGAACGAGTGATACGAATGATCTACATACTTTTCAAAATAATCTCTCTGATTGTCTATGACCTAGAATATGAAATGAATGACCTAGGCGCAGCGTTGCCAAAATGTTACTTTTGTAACATTTTATGTTACTTTTGACTTACTTATGTTACAACCATGTTACATAACTCAAAATGTTACTTTTAGGATTTTAGCCAAGATATTAAAATACTCCCATATTCAACTATTCGTAATGTTTACTTTGTTTTTAATTCATCGCATCCATATGAAAAGTATTATTTCGGGCGAGAATTTGACGTTTTCATCACGTGCTAATATGAACCTTACTTCACAAGTAGTTTTCGTGATTTTCAAAGACAGCGAGCTGCGTATTTTGATATTGTTACCCCCCTTATACTTGGCCTATAAGCCCTATGAACTCTCTAATAGGCTTTATTCTGCAGGCTACATGACGTACATTTGTTTTGAATATCAATTACGATTTTCAAAAATATTATCGAATAGGTAAATATCTGTGGCCAAAGGGACTGTAGCTACGTTTAAAATAAAGGACAAAACTTTGGGGACATTATCGCCAAGCACCTAACGGTATGTTCCGGCAGCTGTCCTTGAAAGCCAGTAATTCTATGTTAGCCTGAACAACATCTTCGACGACATCATCACTTACCATTAGGTGATATAGTGGTCAAAGAATAACATATCAGGCTTAATTAAAAAAAATAATTAAATGGATCCACAGAAATTCAATAAACATATTATATTATTCAGTGTAGTAACTTAATTCGTGATTTTGAAGTGTTACCAATGTTTTTACTCATTATATATCTGTTGTTTTAATGCATTGTCTTATTCTTATCATTCTAACATTTTTATACATCGCGTGATATTTTTTGATGAGGATGAATTCTTAGTTTGTACTAAATTCCTTGCCATATATTAAATTTTTTTTTTGAAATGTTGGATCTCACTTTAACCGCAGTTCCTAAAGACAGGAGAAGCTAAGCAATTTCTTTAAAGTCAAAGTTCATAATATTTTGATCCCGTCAGCCACAAGATGGTTATCTCTACAGGCTTGCGTCAACAGAGCATTAGAACACGATACGTACGATGTACTCTTTGAGTACCTACCTTAGATTCGAAGAAACACTCACAAAAAGTAAACTAGAATGTATGTCTTACGTTCTAAACCTAATCAACAATTTCAATCGCCTTCTCCAGTCTGAAAAACCAATACCCCACCTGTAATATAAAAAATTATTGAAACAATAGCCAGCAACTTTATGTAGATTGATACAAAAACAATAGATAAAGTGTGATAACCAGACGAATTCACGAATGCGTTGGAGGACGTTTTTAAGCTTTTGAACTGGAAAGAATTCAGCATCAACATTTATGCCCAATACATCACTCACCTTCGTTTTGCCAATGACATAGTCATAATGGCAGAGTCCCTTGAGGAATTCAGTACAATGCTCAGCGACCTCAGTAGAGTTTCCCAACAGGTGGGTCTTAAAATCAACATGGACAAGATGAAAATTATGTCTAATGTCCATGTTGCACCCGCACCAGTCGTTGTTGGGAACGATACTCTCAAAGTTGTTGACCATTACATATACCTGGGACAGACTGTCCAGTTAGGTAGGTCCAACTTTGACAAAGAAGTCGCCCGAAGAATCCAACTCGGATGGGCAGCGTGCGGGAAGTTACGCGACATCTTCTCGTCGAAGATCCCGCAGATCCTGAAGACCAAATTCTTCAACCAGTGTGTGTTACCAGTGATGACTTATGGCACTGAGACGTGGTCCTTAACTATGGGCCTCATGGATAAGCTCAGAGTCGCTCAACGAGCTATGGAGAGAGCTATGCTCGGAGTTTCTTTGCGCGATAAAATCCGGAACGTGGATATTCGCCAAAGAACCAAAGTCACTGACATAGCTCTCAGAATTTGCAAGTTAAAGTGGCAATGGGCGGGCCACATTGCTCGAGGAACCGATAACCGTTGGAGAAGAAAGGTTCCCGAGTGGTTACCTTACTACATCGGAGTACGTAGAGTTGGTAGGCCCCTCACTAGGTGAACTGACGACATCGTGAAAGTCGCTAGTAGCCAATGGTTACAAGCGGCTAATAGCTGTTCTTTGTGGCACACTATGGGGGAGGCCTTTGTTCAACTGTGAGCGTCTACCGGCTGATGATGATGATGATAACCAGAACAGACTAAACACTGAAACTATTTCTGATTTCATGGCTACTGAAGAAAATTTAATAAACGCTACAAAATTTGAGCCATCAAAAGGCATTGCTTTTGATGAACATAAATTATAATAAGAGTAGTGAAGGTACTAACTGCATAATAAAAACCTTTATATATCACTTATAACTTGCTTTCATGACTTATTTGACTATATAATTATAGTGATGTTCTTTAAGGTTCAAGTTCAAATTAGCAACTCCGCTGCACCCAATTATAATAGGTTATGATAACGTTTTAAAAAATGATCACCAAAGTAATTGGTATTGGAGCTATTGAAAAACATTTTTGTATTGGTTGGTATATTACTTACACATTAGTAATTGTATGTCTTTTTCAGGTTAATTGCTCTTTCAATAATTGTTCTTTGGACACGTAACAATTGAAAAAATGCCTATTATAGGATTAGTTTCGTTTTCTAGATAAAATAAGATTATGTTACATTTTAAGTGAAAATGTTACATTTTGAGCTGTCTCATGTTACTTTTGGCTATAGGCCACAGGCAACACTGCCTAGGCGTACGATACAATAGACGATTGTTAAGTGATAAAAATATTAAGTAAGCAATACATAATATGCATTAAATTGTTATAGGTATATTTTTATTATTTAAAATGTAACCTTACCTGTACCCTCATGCTTCTATAATTAATAGATTCAGGTGTGACTTTGCAGGAAATCCATATTATCGAATAACAAATATTTTAATAAAACATTGAATGAATAATTAAATAAAATACTCTAAAATATTTCTAGTGACAATTCCGCCTAATTTTCCTGGATGTCACGTTAGCCAAACCGGAAGAGTTTTCGATGAGTTTCGTTTCTACACGAAGAATCCTTAGGAGGTTTTGACTCTTCGAGCGCACGATAATATAGACGAGACATAACCTAGTGATACTTTCTATTATATTTCAACAACCTGTAACCTAAGACCACAAGCTTAAAAAAACATAATTACAAAAAAAATTAGACATATTGTTTCATAAATAATAATTAAACTCGAATATTCAATTATTTCTATGTAATTGCCAAAGTAAAAACGAGATCAATGTTTTGTCAGGTAAGGCATAGTAAATTATACTGCCAAGCTGGAAAGGTCAAATCGGATAAATTTACACTTCGTTCAAGTTTTGCCCAAGTAATATCAATAATTTGAACGCCTTAAGCTTTGCGAAACAATCGATGAGATAAAAAAAAGGATGGGTAAAACTGTAGAGTTGAAAATATTAAGACTTCTCAATGAATATATCAGGAAAAAAGCATCAGTGATGTTGTTAAATTTCAATGATTTAATCAACATCAACAGTTATAAAGTCCACCGTCGAACATATGCCGCCCTCATTAGGGGGGGGGGGAGGTTTCTTACGACTCCCACAGAAAGACAGGCGGATGGTATTCCAGCTCAGCACATGTAAGTCAACACTCCAGTAGATGTGTCAATTTATGACAAGTGGCTTGAGAGCCAGTAATTCCAGGCTAACCTGGAAACCTAAAAACATATTCGACTATATCATATACCATCAGGTGAGATGGTGGTCAAAGGCTAGCTTATCAGTTATAAATAAATGAACAAAAGATCTGATGAACTGAAACATCAATGTAGACGTACTATGTACTAATTACAGAACACTTTAAGATAACTTGCTACGAAATGTACATTGCGAACTAAGTAAGTTTGAATTGAACACTTGGTATATAATAAATATGACGAAACTACGTTTGTATGGAAAGAGCTACAGAGACACTGTTTATTACGTTCACAAACACACCCTCCCTTACACAAATACACACACATTCACATGACACATATATTCAGATTCAGATTCTTTATTCACCTTATAACAAATGTACGTTATACTAGGTATGTCATTGGTCATGTAATACATAATTTCTTAATTTATCTTTTTACATTAAAACATTCGCAATTATATAAAAATAAAACAAATTAATAAACGGATAAAATCTATACTTATAATAAAACTGTAACAGGTCCAATTCTGTACATGGCAGATATTTTGAAAAAAAAAATGTACAGTACTCTGTAGCTGATACTGATGCCGAAACTATTTTTTTTTTTATTTTTGTCTGTCTGTCTGTCTGTCTGTCTGTCTGTCTGTCTGTCTGTATCCCGGCCGCGTATCACTCCAAAACTACTGGATGGATTTCAATGAAACTTAGCATGATTGGAGTTCATACTACAAGGTAGGATAATTTAGCTTTTTATCCCGAAATTCAGCATGGTTCCCTTGGGAGAGGGGATGAAAGTCAAAACATACACTTAGTTGTAATTTATTAACGCGTAGTCCGATTTCAGACGTTCCTTTTAGGGTTCCGTACCCAAAGGGTAAAAACGGTCTGTCCCGCTGTCCGTCCGTCCGTCTGTCCGTCCGTCCGTCCGTCCGTCTGTCACCAGGCTGTATCTCAAGAACGGTGATAGCTAGACAGTTGAAATTTTCACAGATGATGTATTTCTGTTGCCGCTATAACAACAAATACAAAAAGTTGGCCAAGTGCGAGTTGGACTCGCTCACGTTAAAACAAAAAAAGGTTAAAATATGAAGTCTAATGTTGTATAGCTAATGGTACGGAACCCTTCGTGCGCGAGTCCGATTCGCACTTGGCCGATTTTTAATTTGAATAGTGGTGCTTTAAAAATTATCACGGAAATATATCAAAGTCATTGGATTTGCAGTTCAGAAATTACAGACATCACAACCTAAATATTACGTTCCAAATAACTTGACACCCCGAATGTACAGGAACATTTCAACGTACGGCTCATCTTAAGCTGGCGATTGCACTTTATCGTATAGGTATAATAGATAGGTCTGTAGTCGGACCTCTCCAAAAGACTGATTTTTCAAACGATAAAACACAGTTTTTTTATTACGATAAGCACAACTTCCCTACGTATATTTTTCATAACATGCAATGCTCTAATCAGTCTAATCTATACCTATAACAGGTTGCAGAAGGCGAATAGGGAAGCGCGAGGGAAGACGCTTAAATTTATATATTTATACTTATAATAAAACTGTAACAGGTCCAATTCTATACATTGCAGATATTTTGAAAATATGTTTTGAGAGCAATCTGTAGCTGATACTGATGCAAAAACTGTTTTTTTTTCTGGCTGTCTGTCTGTATCCCGGCCTCGCATCACTCCAAAACTACTGAATGGATTTGAATGAAACTTAGCACGATTCGAGTTCATACTACGAAGAAGGACATACGATACTTTTATCCCGAAATTCAGTAAGGTTTTCTTGGGAAAGGGGATGAAAGTCAAAATTTACATTTAGTTGTAATTTATTAACGTTCAATAATTCTTTTTTTGTTGCAATAGTGGTTATTTAATTATTTTCCCGTAAATATTTCAAAGTCCTCAATTTTGCAGTTCAGAAATTACAGATATCACAAACTAAATATTTCGTTTTAAATAACTTGGACCGCGGAATGTTGAGAAACCCTTTAACGTACGGCTCATCTTAAGCCCACAGGCAGCCCGGAACCCCACGGGAAGCCCGACACCCCACGGACAGACCGGCATCCCACGGGCAGCCTGGCGCCCCACGGGCAGCATGGCACCCTTTTTTAGTTTTGCAAGCTTGCTACGATAAAACTCTAAAATGTGGTACATTTGAAGCAGTGATAGCTCAGTGGCTTTGGCTATTGACTGCCGCGCAGCAGGTCCATGGTTCGAATCCCACCGCTGGCTTGAGCTTCACCGCATGGTGGAAGGGCATTTTTGCGAATGCCCGCCTGGCTAGCGACCACCCTCCAGTGGAAAATCTGTCGCCAAGCACCTAACGGTGTGTTCCGGCAGCTGTCCTTGAGAGCCAGTAATTCTAGGTTAAGCCTGTTAACACCTACGACCACATCGTCACTTACCATCAGGTGAGATTGTGGTCAAAGGCGTACCTATCAGCAATAAAAAAAAAAATAACATTCACCACAATCAGTTTTTTAAACTACATAATTATCTTTCTTTTGACGGATAAATTTCGGAGACTGCGAAATGAAAGTGCACAATGTGTTTTAGGTTTTCGCGATTGTTACACTTAGTAATTAAACAACTTTAAACGGTTTTAATCGCGTATATTTATCATTATTTTTGTCCCAACGTTTCAAACACTTTGTAGTGATAGTGGTCACGGGGTGACTGTCGGGACAAAAATAATGATAAATATACGTGATTTAATCCGTTTAAAAGTTGGAAGTGCACAACTTTAGTAGATTGTTATACAAGGGTCGAAAGGAATTGGTAACTTTCACCCGCGTTCAGCTCTCTACTTTTCATATCGAATTTAAGGAAAGTAAATAAAGTAGCTTTTCTAAAAATTATTCATTGATAAAATAACATACTTACTAAAAATTTATTGAGAGGCTTGAACTATTTGTGAAATTTTACGTAAAATTTTGTTTGGAATATTTACGGGCGGCTATAGCCCAAATAGGAATCTCTCTGCTTTTCACTACTAATATAAGGAATAAAGATATAAATATAGTATGTTTTTTTATATTATTTATTTTGATTTTAATAACATGAGCAGTATATTTTTAAAATTAATGCGGCTATAGTCCAAGTAGGAATCGATGACTTACATCCGTGTTAAACACTCTACTTTTCATTTAAAATATGAGGAGGGTAAAAAAATAGTAATTTTTCTAAATATTTACTAAAAATAATAAACATGAGTAGAAGATACAAAGATACACTAGGAGTTAGAACAATGAAATTTAGGGTAAGTAAAATTTTTTTTTACCCACACTTTCTACCTTATATTTAGTTACTACCCTGCCAAACATAGTTGTTATTAATTGTTTTACACCAACAGAATATTTTACAACGAAAAATCTTAGACATATAACTTTGTTTACACCAATGTTTTCCCGGCCTTAGGTGGGAAGGAGCGTCTCCCACCCGCTACTCAGATCAAACAAACACACTACTTTCCGAGAATGAGAAATAAAAAAAAAACGATCTACCGTCAATTTTAAATTTTTTTTTAGATTTTAAAACCACCGTTTTAAAATCGAAATTCTAAAGAAACGCACAAGGTACTTTGCTTCAACATTTATTGTGCGAACCGGGAAAGAACTCTCTGAGTTACTTAACTACTGTCTTCTGGAAAATACAACCCGGGAGTTTTGAAATCCAAAGTAGAAAGCTCCATTCTGAGCTATGGTTTACTATAAGAGTGCTTCACCGCAGACCACAGTGTTGCTTTATAAGAGATAAACAGTGCACAAATGTGAATAATTAGTGTGCAGGTACGGCAATCGCGAACGAAGTCGCGGGTACAGCTAGTAAAATAATATGTCTAGTCATCAATAAATAATACAGATTTCAAATATTTCAAAAGTTAAATAATGATAATGATATCCCATAGTAAAAAAATCTAGTCAGTATTGATAAACGAAGATTCATTGATTTTCATAGTCATAAATTAATTTAAATTGTAGAACGCTTTGGAAAAATATTTTTAATTTGGTCTTGAAATCCGGCAATGGTAAATGTGATAGTGAGGTAGGTAGTTTATTATACATTTTTATTTTATTGTAGGGGCCTTGCTTTCGCACTTTATCAAGCTTAAATCTTGGTTCGTGCAGTTTCTCCTTATTTCTTAAGTTATAAGTATGAGTATCCATTTTCTTAAGATATTTATCTTTTTCTTGGTGTATCTCTAATAGACATTATACACATAAAGTGATATCACTGTCATAATTTTGTTATGTACAAAATATTTCTTAGCTGAAGTTCTCTTTCTAAGCCCATTTATTATTCTTATTGATCTCTTCTGACATCTCAATATTCTCCCTACATCAGCACCGTTACCCCATATAGTTATGGCATAACTAAGAACAGATTGAACATAGGCATAGTAAATGGATATAGGCGTGATTTTATTCATTAAGGGCTTAAGTTTCAAAAGAGCGTAGTTCGCACTTGATAATTTTTTGCATAACTTATCAATATGAGATGCATGATTTAAGGTGTAGTCTATGGTGAAGCCAAGAAACACGTTTTCAGTTGTTGAAGTCTTGTATTGTTGCTTTTTTTGAGTATGGTACTTCATTATAATCCTATTATCTTCATTTAATATTATACCGTTACACTCAAACCATCTTTGTAGAGTCGCCATTACCATATTTATCTTTTCATTCAAGTTTTCTTCATTTTTATCTTTTATGCCTACATGGGTATCGTCAGCAAACAAAATAATTTCGGCCCATTCAGGAAGACAATTTGCGAGGTCATTAACATAAATTAAAAATAATATATAGTTTCATTATTTTTTTTTCTGTGGCTAACTGTAATTTCTCTTAAATGTTTAGTTTAACAATGTTAGGTATATAATTTCAGTAGGTGTATTATTACTATCTAATTAAAATATAAGTATCATTTATAAAAAGTAAATCCGTAATTGGCCTTAGGTTTCAGTTAATTATTATAAAACTCTGTATTTAAGGGCTGTGGATTTTGTTAATAAAGAAAAAAAAATAAAAAAAAATAGACACTACTCCCAAGGGCAGCTACTGGAACACACTGTTAGGTGCTTAGCGGCAGATTTTCTTTCTAGAGGGTGGTATCTAGCCAGGCGGGCATTCGCAAAATTCCCTATCACCATGCTGTAACGACTGCCATCATTAGACCACCAGGCCCTTAAAGTGCCCTCCGAAGCACGCAAACGCTCAATAGTAATATCATCCAAGTCATGATCACGGCGGACGTTGCTTGACTTAGAAACGATTACAAGAGTTGGCATTATATTTAATGAAAAGAAAAGAAAAAAATATTAAATTCTGGCTTTAACTTTCTCTTCCTTTTCGCTCTGAACATCTCAACTGTGGCGAACGTTCCACGTTCATATATTTAGAATATTATTATAATAATACATAATGATATGCCTATATGAAGGTTTAAATCTGTAGAACTGATGACATATCCGCCATACAGCTCAGGCCTTGCATTTAACTTTTTATTGCTTCATAAAATTAAAGATTAAATAAGAGGCACACGTTTTACAAGCCCTTAATCGGCTGTATAAATTGAGGAGGCATTTACGTTAAAAAACAATAAGTTTCATAAGTAAGTCTCATATTATCTGGTCTTATTTATCAGTATCCAGAAACCTTCAGTAAGACCAAAGTATGTTATTTTGGAACGGAGATTACCTACGTGCAAAATTAATCACATAGGCTACTAAAATTCGTTTAAATAACTTTAATTTATTTTGTTAACATACCCAAAAAATAAAATTATCTGTCTTTCATGTTTATTTAGAAAAGTTATTTGTATAAGTCACGTTTTTTGTTCAGAGTGGATGGTTTGGTCCCTTGCCTTCCTAGATATTATGCAACTTGGACTGTTATGGGTCCACGGATGCCTGACCCAATTTCTGAGAAAAGGTCCAAAATACGTACAAAACACTACTACTGTTATTATATTTTCTTACGACAAAACCACGATTCTGACGCTGGTGTAAATGTGTGCCACTTAATCTAAACAATTTTGGCAGTCATGTGGATGGAAGGTGGATAAGATTTTGTTAGTGCACGTGTAAACATTATTCTGTAGATGTGGCATAAAAAAATATACGGAGATTATTGTGTAGACATATCCATCGCATTATTGTGTATCCTGACGCATCCATGAATGAAGGTGACTGACCAGATCATTATAAAATAACTAAATTCATTTCAAAGTAATGAATTTGTTAAATGACAAATGTACAAATCATGCAAATCCAATATAAACGATAAAAACACGGTGTGACGAGATGCCAGTGTCATTGTTTGTGAGTCTTGATGTCACTGTCAAAAATAAGATAAATATAATGAGGTTGATTCCAAACCATGCCTTGCCTTCCGTTTCACGCCAAAAGCGGTTTTATCGATTAAAGCGTTCCGTTTCAAATATCACGCTCTTGACTGTGAAGTTTGGCAGAAATTAGTTTAGCATTTAGCTTTTCATCAAAGTACAGTAGGTGTACAGAATGTACTCACTCACATTTAAACGAAATGTTACTTTTGTACAGCCATAGCTTTAACACGTGATACGTGTAGAAGCTATGATATACAAATAAGGGTCTGCCGCTGTCGACAATACATGGAATTGTATTGACGACAGTGGCAGGCAAAATGCTGATAGAAAAGGTTACACCTTGTTTTTAGTCATAAGAACGTTTCGCCTAATGTTTCCTTTAATCTTTTTAAGTTTTGAATATCATTATTTATCGCTGTTTATTTGTTTTGTCTGTAACTTGGTCACCAATTATCTTTCTCAAAATAATAAATATTATCATCAACTAAGTTTATAACTATTTACCAGTGATTTACGAAAGCTTTACAATTAATAAGCTAGGATACTGTGAACATACGAAAGGTTCAGACTTGGCGATCCAAATGTTTCCACAAAATTAATTAAGGCTCGTTCTATTAAATCCGTTGAAACTTTTAAGGGTATAAGCTACAAGACACAAAGAACATTAGAGATTTCTAAGGTTTATTTATTATATATAATATTGAAGTGATGGTTTCTCATCCCAACACCTCTCATGCACCTGTTCATGAATCTATATCGTTAGCTGACATTGATGTTCTAGATGCGTTGAGGAAGAATCTAATTTTCGAGAAGTTTTGTTATAGCAGATAGGATAGCCTTTGACCACTATCTCACTTGATGGTAAGTGATTATGTGGTCGAAGATAGAATCATTGGCTCTCAAAAGATGTTACATTTGATGAACAGGTGGAAATGTCGTTGAATAACATTCAACCAGAGTTAAAAATAATGGAAGAGATTTTATCAGATGTTGAAGTTCTGAACATTCTAGACCTAAGCGTGATTAACATCCTCCGATTTGGTTCAAAAATTCTGAAGTTAACTATTTATCTGAACTATCTTTGATGGGACGCAGCGCAGTACACTTAGATTAAACAATGAAACCATTAAGTAACTATGCTAACGACTGTTTGGAAGCACTGCAAGATGAATCCAACTCACTAATGACCAACATGGTGTCTAGGAAATTGTGGGTCGACCCTAAAATGTAAATGTTATAAAACCTTAACGGGTCTTCAAAGAAAAAAGTGGCAATTTTGAAAGAGCACGTTTTATACAAAAGGTTTTACTCAACAATATGGTGTTGATTACGATAAAACTCTTACACCTGTTGTGAGACATAGTAACTCTACTACTACTATTTGGAATTGGAGCTGAACACAATATTATGTCTTATGTCGATGTAAATAAGACATTTCTTCATGGAGATTTACATGAGCAAATCTATATAAATCTATATATGGCGCAACATACTGGATTTCAAATTGAAGGGCAGGATAAGGTATATTTACTCAAAAAGAGTCTGTATGGACTAAAGCAGGCAAATAGAACTTGGAATGAAAAAGTTCACATAGTATTATACAAAAATATGTGTACGCAGTTAGAAAGTGGACAATATGAATACTAGAAAAGAAACATAATCATAACTATTTATGTTCATGTTTTTTTCATATTTAGTTCACATGGACATGAGTAGAAAGCACTTTATGGATTGCTTAATTCAAATTTTAATACTTATTAGATTGCTTGGACCTGTAACACAAGCTTCGGGATTGAAAACTGAAATAAATCGAAACAAAACAGTGTTCTTTGTTTCGATTTCTTTCATTTTTCTTTAACTTACCGAATCAGAATATGTTAAAGATATTTCGTTAAAATATGGAAGGTACGGATGATTGTTATAAGCTAGCCACTCAAATGGATCTTTAATCTGCCAAAGACTGAAAAAATGATTCAGGATATATTAATGGCAGCTTAATTTATCTCGCTGTATGAACTGTAGTTGAGTTGAATAATTCAATGAAAAAAAAAAAAAAAAAAAAGTTCAATAAAAGTTCTCGATGATTGAAAATCACTTTTACCGCAAAAACAAATGCCCTGCTATACAACATCATTTTATTCTTCAAGTGAGTTGAACGAAAGTTTTCGTTCGATCGAGTACAGCATTTCACCACTAAAAAAAAGGTTGAAAAACAACAAACAACTTATTGACCTCATTAAACAACAGTGAAACGTATTATTTCAATGTAACAACTACATTCTGAGGCTCGGACCTGCCCTTCACACAAATAGGACTAGCTGAAGCGCGTTCCGAACCTCGGTTAGAGCGCACTTGGAGTGCAACTTTTCACTCTATCGTCGTTCACAACCTTCGGGTAGTGCGCAATTATTTAACTATCAAAAGAGGTCGATAAAATGTTAAATATTTAACTGATGACCTTGACATTTCACCGCTTCATTGCTTGAATAGCCAAACGACCAGAAAGCAAATTTTACAGGAGACATAAATTTTAGTTTGCTATCGATTCAGGGAAATTTTAATACAACTAATGCTTAAATATGATTGGTATAGATAGACTCTTTTTGGAAATATACATATATCATTAAAATATTAGCCAAGTACTCATATTTTCAATTTATACGTGGATGTTGGACAAAATACCTCAAACTAAATTGCGTAGATGAATATATGGCACAATGATCAGAATTTAGGGCACTCATATTGAGTGTCAGTTACGTGCTTGTTTGTCTGAACAACCATAATTTTTAATATAGAGCATGTTCAGTTTTCCTTCATTTTAATAAGTGCCCGTGGGATGCCGGGCTAGAATGTCACCCTCCAGAACAACAACAGTAGTAAATAACCAGAAAATGGGCACACTGCGATACTCAACACCCCATGCTTAGCGTGGGGTTTAAAGCAACCCCCCTTAATGGGAAACGCTCTGATCAGCAGTGGACAATCCAGCCGATACAGTATTCGTTCATTATAACGCATACACATACTGCAAAACGCCTGCCGAGCTTGGGTATTGTGACAAACCCCCATATTAGGGGAAGCTGTTTTCTGCAGTGGACAATCCAGCTTATACAGTATTCGTTCATTATATCGCACTGCGATCCCCAAGGTGCCTGCCAAGCGTGGGGATTATGAAGAACCTCAATAATAGGGGAGGCAATGTTCAGGAGTAGACCATCATTCATTATACCGTACACTGCGATTCCCAAGATGCCTGCCAAGCGTGGGGATTATGACAAACACCCATAATAAAGGAGGCTGTTTTCAGCAGTGCAGAATCCGGCTTCAACAGTATTCGTTCATTATATCACACTACGATACCCAAGATGCCTGCCAAGCGTGGGTATCATAGCAAACCCCCTTAATAGGGAAGGCTGTGCTCAGCAGTAGACAATCTAGCTGATACAGTATTTGATCATAAGAGCGTACACTGCGATCCCCAAGATGCCTGCCAGCGTTGGGATTATGAGAAATCTCAATAATAGGGGATGTAATGTTCAGGAGTGGACCATCATTCATTATAGCGCACACTGCGATCCCCAAGATGCCTGCCAAGCGTGGGGATTATGACAAACCCCCATATTAGGGGAAGCTGTTATCTGCAGTGGACAATCCGGCTTATACAGTATTCGTTCATTATATCACACTGCAATCCCCAAGATGCCTGCCAAGCGTGGGGATTATGACAAACCCCCATAATAAAGGAGGCTGTTTTCAGCAGTGCACAATTCAGCCTAAACAGTATTCGTTCATTATATCACACTACGATACCCAAGATGCCTGCCAAGCGTGGGGATTATAGCAAACCCCCCTTAATAGGGAAGGCTGTGCTCAGCAGTAGACAATCCAGCTGATACAGTATTTGTTCATAAGAGCGTACGCTACGATCCCCAAGATGCCTGCCAAGCGTGGGGATTATGAGGAACCTCAATAATAGGGGAGGCAATGTTTAGGAGTGGACCATCGTTTATCATATCGCACTTTTCGATCCCCAAGACGCCTGCTGAGCGTGGGGATTATGACTAACCCCCATAATAAGGGAGGCAGTTTTCAGCAGTGCACAATCCGGCTTAAACAGTATTCGTTCATTATATCGCACACTGTGAACCCCAAGACGCCTGCCAAGCGTAGGGATTATGAGAAACCTAAATAATAGGGGAGGCAATGTTCAGGAGTGGACCATCATTCATTATACCATGTTTATTTGGTGGGTAGGTGATGAAACAGTTTTCAAAAGTAGCTCCTGTTTAATATCCATTTTAAAAATATTTACAATCACAAAGTAAAGTAAATAAATGTGTAAAAGTATTTATTAGGAAGCATATTTCACCTGCTTGTGTACCATATCCTCTTCAGTTGTCACCTAAACCACATAATTGAAATTGTAAACATGGCCACATCAAATCAGTCAATGTTTGAGGTTATGGAGGCACTGAACAAAAGAATGTGTCAATTTGAAAGTGATCTACAGAATTCTACACCATCCAGCACTAATGAGACACTGGCAGCTGACTTCTTCACTTTCAAGGAATTTACCATGGGAGTTTTCCGTGCCTTTCAACAGCAACTTGGTGCCCTTACACATAATTTTGATGTGCAAGAAATGCGAGCTCGTCGAAAATTCTTGCTCATACATGGTGTGCCACAGCCAAACAAGCAAGAAGATAGTGCAGCCACAGTCACTAAGACCATAATTGACCTCCTCAAGATTACAGACTTCAATGCTGATCATATAAGCCGGAGTCACAGAATGGGGCGTGCTATGCAGGATAAGCCCCGGCCTCTGTTGGTTAAGTTTCGTGATTTAGCAGTGCGTGACAAGGTCTGGTTTGCAAAAACAAATCTGCGAGGTACTGGGATCACTATCTCAGAGTTCATGACGAAACCGCGACATGACACCTTCATGGCAGCAAGGCAACTTTTTGGTGTGAATAAATGCTGGACGAGAGATGGGCACATTCACATCCTGGGTCCTAATGGCATTCGCCATCGAGTATGCAGCATGGGAGAGCTCCAGAAAATTTGCCCGCCGACTTCGGTTACCACAAAACTTGTGGCGTCTCTGCCACCAACGTCGTGAAGGAGCCGGCGGCGCCAGTAAATACGCGACGAGCCGCTGCCAAAGCTTCCAAGAAGTAACTTCATCTAAGTTTTACCATTTTATAGTTTTATTCTAAATTCATTCATTCATATATAACTCATTTCCAAATATAAACACACGGTTCGGTCGGGTAGAAAACTATATTCTTCCGGATACCTCCAGCATGCATTTTTATGTTTAGTACCCACTAGATATAAATAGTGCAAACAAAAATTGGCAAAAGCGTATGTATTTCTTTTCCATGTTAGTGACATTTAAACGTACTGCTAACTGCATCATGACAGTGACGGCTTCATTTTTGTATTAGACTTTTGACGTATATGTCACTCAATCACAACTTTTTTTTTTTATCTGTGTTTTAGAATCGTTCTAATTTGACATTTATAATGTAACGTGTATATGTGATGTAGATGAATGATACGTCCGTGCTGAAAATAGTCATAGGTTGTTATGCTTTTTTTGTATATTTTACACTTTGTTTTGAAAAAAAACAACCCCGAACAATATTTAAAATTAGTCACACTTATGTTTAATTTCATAGAGGTACAACAACTTGCAGATGAAATATGTTTTATAGATATATTTAGACTTCTAATTTTTACATAGAACTATTATTATTAGTAATTTGTTATATATATATATATATATATTTCATTACGTTATATATTTAAAATTTTATTATCTTGTTACATTAGGAATATTTTATTATTTATAGTTATTAGTAATTTATGTAATATAATATTTACTATGTCTGATTTTAATGACAGCGATAATAACGGTAACGCATTATATTTCTCAGCTAACTCCAATGAGTCGTGTAGTAGTTCAGATAGCTTCGTTAGCATTCCTCAGTTATGTGACACTATAACCAATCACTTTTCTGATGTGCCTAAGAACTTCAACGTTATTCATATTAATGTGCAAAGTATTCCGTGCCACTTCAAAGATATGCAGGCATCTTTTGATGTTGATAACGTACATGCGATACTCGTCTCTGAGTCATGGCTGAAACCATCACTTTCTTCGACCATGTACTCTCTTCCAGGTTTTAACCTGATACGCAATGATCGTACTGGATCTCGTGGGGGTGGTGTGGCCATTTATCTACGATCAAATATTCTTTTTTCAATAATTAGTATGTCTGCACAACCCCCACCGTCTAATGCGGGCGAGCATTTGTTTGTAGAAGTTTTACTCTGCCATACCAAGATACTACTTGGCATTTACTACAGCCCTTCATTGCATATTAATTATTTTTCTTCCTTTGAAAAGGTTCTAGAAGATTTGGTCCCTTCTTATCCTCACACCATAATTATGGGTGACTTCAACACATGCCTTCTTAAAAATGATTCCCGCTCATCACTCTTACGATCAGTTGCCAATGCTACCAACCTGCAAATACTTCCACTTAGTGCTACACATAATTTTCCACATTGTTCTCCTTCCCTTCTTGACCTAATTATGGTTTCTTCTCTGCATCATGTTGCCAAACATGGACAATGTCATGCAGACTTTTCCTATCATGATCTTATTTATTTATCATATAAAATTCGTCCTCCAAAACCCAAGCCAAAAATTCTTCTGCAGCGTAACTTTAGTTCCATGGACGTGGATAAGCTGCGTGAGGACGCGCGTGGTATTGACTGGTCTCAATTAATAAATTCTGACTCTCTCGATGAAAAGATTGCGATCTTTAACTTGCAGCTTAATATATTATATGATAAACACGCCCCTGTCAGAACTGTTAAAATGAAGCATCTTCCAGCTCCTTGGTTGACTAACGAGATCAAATCACTGATGCATAAAAAGTTCGTTGCCAAAGCCAAATATAAATGTCGTCCTACAGATCTCAATAAGGAAAAATATGTTTTATCTCGAAATCACTGCAATAGGGTGTGTAGGGACGCATTTCGCCGCCATGTCCATGAATCCGTTGAAAACGAAGACCCAGCAAGAGTCTGGAAATTTTTGAAATCACTTGGAGTGGGCAAACCTCGCCAAGAAACCGTTTCTAACAATTTAGACATTGATTCCCTAAACCAGCATTTTTCTTCCGCTATTTCTAACCTTGATCCTAATGACAAAGTTAATACTATAAAATATCTTTCATGTGCCCAAACTCCAGATTACTCTAAATTTTTCTTTAGTCAGTTCGCTGCTAGTGATGTTAAGAAAAGTATTTTATCCATTCAATCCAACGCTATCGGTGGGGACAATATCAGTCGAAAGATGATTGTTACTATTTTAGATGAACTCCTGCCAATTATTTGCCATATCCTCAATCACTCCATATCCAGTTGTACCTTTCCCTCTATCTGGAAGGAGGCATATATTGTCCCTATACCTAAAAAATCAAATCCCGTCTCTTATTCTGAATACCGTCCCATTTCTATACTACCATTCCTGTCTAAAGTCCTTGAACGTTTAGTTTATAATCAACTCAACTCTTTTCTTTCATCCAATAGCCTATTGAACCCATACCAGTCCGGTTTTCGCCCTGGTCATAGTACCATCACAAGTCTTGTCAAAATTACTGATGACATACGACTAGGAATGGATAATGGCCTACTTACTGTTCTTACGCTCCTTGATTTTAGTAACGCATTCAATACTGTTGATTTTGATATCCTTTTGGCTACGCTCAGCTCTATTAACATATCTCCTTCAGCGACTGACTGGTTTCGCAATTATTTATATGGACGCCGGCAGCGGGTTCGCATTGAGGATACTTATTCCTCTTGGTGTGACACGAGTGCTGGTGTTCCTCAAGGCGGCGTACTATCTCCTCTTCTTTTCGCTATATTTATTAATTCTATATCATATTCACTTATTTCTTCCTACCACCTTTACGCAGATGATCTCCAGATTTACTCGCAGGCACCCCCTGACAGATTGAGCGAAGCTATCTGCGTGGCCAATTCCGACCTGAGCCGTATAGTGGAATGGAGCAAGCGCTTTGGTTTAAAAATCAATCCGAAAAAAACACAAGCCATCATCATCGGGAGCTCCAGAATGACTGCTAGAATTGATGAAGCAATCATTCCCAACATTTGTTTTGATGGTGTTACTATTCCATACAGCTCGGAAGTAAAAAATTTGGGAGTTATATTTGACAAAAATTTCTCATGGGGTCCCCAACTATCATCCGTTAGTCGGAAGGTGTTTGCTTCTGGAGCGTCGCTTAAAAGACTACGGAACTTTCTTCCTACGGCAACTAAAGTTACGCTAGCGCAATCTCTTCTCCTTCCGGTTCTTGACTATGCAGATGCCTGCTACTTAGATCTCACGGAGGACCAGCTGAATAAGCTTGAGCGGCTTCAAAATTATTGCATAAGGTTTATTTTCGGTCTTCGAAAATACGACCACGTTTCCCAGTTTCGTACAAAGCTCAAGTGGCTGCCCATTCGCCTTCGCCGGAATACGCATATTCTGTCTCTCTTGTATAATATTTTATTTAATCCCCTTACTCCCTTATACCTGAAGAAACGGTTTGAATTCTTGAATAACTCAAACTACAGTCTTAGGTCATCAGAAAATCTGATACTGTCATCAACCGCCTCTAAGACATCTTTTTATAGCGGTTCATTTACTGTTGAAGCCGCACGTTTATGGAATGCACTCCCAGTAACCGTAAGAAAGGCCCAAACATTAAATGCATTCAAAAACCAAGTCAGATCTTTTTATCTTGCACGATGATTAATCAAACTTTTGTTATGGCTCCTACATTGTCGTACTTTGTTTATTTATTATTAATATTAACTAATATTTATGTATTTTGTATATTATTTATATAGATATGTATTTATATATATAGGTATTATAAAATAATATATTTGGGTATTAAATATACATATATATTTGTTGTATATTTTATTATTTTATTTTTAATTAATTACTATTAATTTCTACAAATTTACACCACCTATCTATTTTTATTCCTCACATATCTATATTTTCCATTCTAAGGTTGACTGGAAGAGATCGCTTTAAGCGATAAGTCCGCCCATTGTACTTTATCTTTAAGAATTCTCTATATGTGTTTTGTAAAATTTTTGGTGTACAATAAAGAATTTTTGTATTGTATTGTATTGTATTGTATACCACACACTGCGATCCCCAAGATGCCTGCCAAGCGTGGGGATTATGGCAACCCCCGCCCCCCTGTGTTCAGCAGTGAACAATCCAGCTGATACAGATTTCAAACGAAAGTCAACTCTAAGAGGTTTTTAGCATTTTTCAATAACCCTGTATATATATTAATTTATATTATATTATAATTAAAAGAATATTAAAATTTGCGATTTAGTATATTTTATTTGAAAAAATATTTATAAATTTTTTTAAATATAGATTTCACATCATCGATGGAGAATAAAAAATATTGTTTCAACAAATAAAATCAGCCTGTATGAACAGTGCACTCCTAATTCAGACACTAAAATTAAATAATTTCAACGAAATGTACACGTAACTTTCTAAATCCAATGCACTGTGCATGTAACTTTCTTTATAGTAAATTCTGTCAAATCTGAGCACTTAATTAAAAATATTTTATCATTTAGACTATTAATAATATTTTATTTGATACAATATCGCTGCTAAACTCAAATCATAACAAATAAGATGGCGCCGCGTCCCATTCAGATGAACAGTTGTGATTGGTCGGTTGATGGTGGTTGGGCATACAAGAACGAAAATTAATGTTTGGATGCGTTCGGTTGAGCAAAATATGGCGTTCAGGCAAAGAAGCACTCAACACAATTGAAGAATCGGAGATAGGGTATTTTATTTTCGCTAGTTCTGAACGTTATATTAGAAATAAAACCAAATAATATATATTGAACAACGCGTAATCAACTTGTCTATGAATGGGAATAAAAAAGTCATTTTGGTAAAAAATGGTCTGTTAGCCATTCAAGTACTAGGGCGACGATTTCTTGATGAAAGAATTATAGGCACTCTTTTATATTTTGCAGGTTACGGTAGTTATTGCTTTTCAAACATTATAAAAATCTATAAATTTTACAAAATTCCCCGCCAAAAACGATATTTGCGGTTATAAAACAACCGGTCGTTCGGAACCTTCGAGTAAGTTGTGTGCTTCACACAAATACGACTTGCTATTGCCAATTGCGCAAATCGGAACGTATCCACCCATAATTAATCTCTTGTATGGCATAGTGTTCTGTCGTTAGCATCTATACGTAGTTTGTGTGTTCTGTGCACAGGTTCTGTGGGTTCTGTGGTGTAACGTAAGTTTTATTCAAATTATTGCAATTTGAGACTTCTGTTTTGAATGTATGAAAGATATTCAAAATTTTGAAACAGTTCAGGTTTTGTGCAAAACATGGATGTTTTGCTGCAGTTACTGAAAGATAATTTTCCAAAGTACGTAATAGAAAAACAGCGGAGCCCAAACTATGTCCAAATGTATACGAAAATTAATCGGGATATCGTCATGGTGTTCGCATTGGTAAGTAATAAAATGATATCAGGGAACTAAGATTTTTTTTAACTCTCTGTCAGGGAAGGACCGAGCAGTCGATTTATGAATGAATTACTATTGTTCTGGTTATAAATGAATCAGTCGACACTCCAGGGGTGCGTTCCAACTACCCATCGGCCAAGACAAATTATGGTCTAAACGCAAATATACGCCGTTCCAGCACTCTAATCGAACTTAATTTGATCCTATCAAGATTTGATCATACCCGTTCCGGGCGACCTGTCAGAGCAAATTTTGATCTGCCTGGCCAAATTTTTACTACCTTTTGAATCGGCCAAATCTTGGCCAGCTGTCAAATGTGACAGATTCTACAATAAATAACAGATTTTGTACAAGCCAAACCAAGGATTAGTGACATACTATGTTAAATATTGCTTAATTACGTATTATGCCCCATTTATTAAAAATGTAGACTGTATTTTATCACCTAAAAACATCGCTGTCAATTCCATATTTTGAAAGGAGCTTTATAGGTCGTTCCAGGTGCCTTAGAGCAAATATTGCTGGACCAAAATTTACTGGAACGCGCCCCAGGGATATCTTGCTAAAGGAATATTATGTTTGTGTGTACATCTACTGCGAGTCTGTACCTACCTATCTGACTTCATCTTTATAAAATTTTAGGCCAAGCCAACGAATACTATTATTAATTCCGAAGTTAACGGAAAAACAAAAAACGAAATTGGTGAGTGCTTATATAATAGTTAGTTTATTATATTCGGTTATTTATTGTCTTGGGCTGTAATGTATGTACTATGATCTCTAACATAGAAAACTTTTATTTACAGATGAGCTAGATCTCACAGGGTCTCCACTAAAAATAGACCTAAGTTTGCACCAAGTGCTTGATGACACACTCATATCAGATGAACCACAACTGTGGAAAAAGGAAGAGGCTGGTCATACTCCCATTTCTATAGAAACTGCAAGGTTTGTTATACTAGAAAGCATAAATCTAGTCTAAGAAGTATATGTAAATATTATTAAGGTACACAATATATGGAAGAGGTTACCGTATTAGGCCTTTGTGGACAGCTGTACCACACTCATGCCTGTGTGACAGTATTTTTATTAGTTGTTTTAGATTAACAGGGAAATCAAGCTCAGACTACAAACTACAACTAGAATGCATCACAGTTCTTACAAATCTCCAGTGCTTATCTTCGATTCTATCCACATGACATAAAGGCTAAATTGTGGAAACCCCACAGAGGCCATAAGCAAAGTTGAAGTTGAATTCTTGGTAGTTCTTAGTATGCAGCAGGTGAAAATTATCCACAATTATGTATGGAAAGTGTGTGATACTAAGCAAATATAAGGAAGAGGTAGTATGTATTCTGTTGTCTTGTTTTTACATGTATAAAATTGTATATTTGGTTTAATCTTCATACTCGTAGCTAATTGCTGCCAAAAATATGATAAATCGGAATTTATATTTATCTATATAAAATATAAATTGCAAAGTAAATATATAAGTCTAGCAACTTAACATAGTTCTACCTATGTAAATTTTGGTTAATGATATAGAAAGCCTAAAAACTTCACACAATCAATTGCATTCTGTGCAGGTGTTATTCTCATAAAGTTTTATTATGCAAAAACAATCATCAAAACAGAATCTACAATATAATTACTACTACTGTAACAATAATAATGTCATATTATTCAAAATAGTAACAATAAAATGTACCTGGGCTGAAGACAAAGGGCAGCCAGTGTTACACAAAATTAGCACCTGGGGCCAATCATGAGCTTGTCAGTTTCTCTGCTGAACAATGTGATTGATTTACCACAATCACACAACATATCAGTCCATGTGTGCTATATCTAATTGTATTAAATCACTATACTGCAGTAATTTACCAAAATAATTATAAATAATTTGATGCTAATTTTCAATTACGTTTTCGATGTGAATGCAATGCACTTTACAAAGTTTTGTGGGCTGACACTGTTTTACATCTTTTCAAAGTGTTACATTCTCCATATCAGTGGTTAGATTGAAATGTCCTGACTACTTTATAATTCTTTATAACAGCAAAAGGCCATTCACTCACTGACTTAATCAAAATCTCCAGTACTTTTTAGCTTAGACTCTAGAAGTTAAGAATAAGAATGCGTTGAAAAGATACTGGTCTTATAAAAAAATAAAGAAGGGCAAAAGAATCAGTCCCTCTGTCAAGGAAAAGTTTTTAACATATGCATCCTTCCAATACTGACATTCTGGAGCCAGACTTGGGCACTCACTAAAGCACATCAAACCAAATGTCAGTGAAGTATGTATGGAGAGAAGTATGATGGGTAAAAGAAGGTCCGACAAGGTGAAAAACAATATCATCAGGAAAGCTACAGGAGCTCAAGACCTTCAGGTTAAAATAAAAATGCTGCATTGGCAGTGGGCTGGACACACAATGAGAGGATGAGTCAAATAGAGCAAACAGTAAACCATTTGGTATCCCAGAAACAAAAAATAAAAGGGAAGACAACCTAAAAGATAGGATGATGAGATTATGGAAATAGCAAGAAAAACCTGGATGAGACTTCCTAGAGAGAGAAAACAGGTTGAAGGAGTCTTTTGCCAAGTGGCAAATGGTGATGAGTAGTAGTAAATTAAGTATTAAGATCATTTATTAAATAAGCTGCTAACTTGTAACCTGCTAAATCTTAAAAATGTTAGTTAAATATTTTTTTTATGTCAACAACGTTAAATGGAAGGAAATGTAAATTCCTAGCTGTAGTATATAAAAACATCATCAGCCATTTCACAAACAAAGCATGTGTCGGTGGGGTACTATAATGTCAGCTGGACACAAGTAATACACACAGTGTATTAAAATGTTTTTGGAATCTTAATCTAAATTTTATGTTGGTATTAATTTTGGTTTGAATCATGCTCTAAAAGTGGCATATTCTGTATTCTATAATGTCAATTGAGAAAGCTGAAGACAATCAAGATGGAGAAATTGAACCTACACATAATTGTATTTTATACTGTCACGAAAACATGTTAATAGCTATAATACTCATATTTTATGATTATTTTAAATACCAATTATATGTGCATGCATTACTGATCATACTGTATACCTAATGAACGGCAGGGTAAATTACCTATGTTAATTTACAGACCTCCAAACCATATATTTTGAGTTGCAACTAATTCTGCTTACCCAAGCGGTCATATGTTATGTTTTATTATTTTAACTGTATTTACACCTACACTAAGACGTAGTGTAAAAACAAGGCCTATCCGTAAATGCGCATTAATAATTTACTGTCGAGGGGTGTGCCTTCGTGAGTGAACAGGTCTGTATTTTTTAAAGCACTTTGCAATAACTGCAATAATAACTTAGTAATCGCGTCATTGATTTACTATGCACAGGTTTCAAATTCTAAAACAAGTTCCGAAAAATTAATTCGAACATTATGCAACATGTTTCATTTAAAATTACAGGATTTTAGTTTAAAGTTATGACAAATAATAACTTCAACTTCTTATTTCTTATGGCTTCTGCGGGGTCGCCACAATTTCGCCAATGTCACGTGGATAGAGTGGGAAACAAACGTTGGAGATTGGTTGGTGGAGGGAAGAATGATCGGTATTTACCAGATCTTCAATTTTGCATCTGGGGATATTCTTCTGTAATAAAACCAAAACCAGAACGTACACAAAACGACACAAATACATACATGAATTAAATGGTTAGAAAAGTCAAATATACAGTTACACACGAATATATATACCCATCCACACACATGCACCCATATATACATATATATATATATATATATATATATACATACACACATGCGTGTAGGACAAATAATAACAGTTAATCTCGTAAACACAAAAAAAGTTCCATACCACCTATAATTTTATTTTTACCTAACATATAAAATTCACAGTTTTCAACATACAAAACCATCAAATTCATACTTAAAATTGTATGTTGTAATTACATGTTTTGGTGTATACAAATAATCAACTACAACAATTATTGAAATCAAAATAACTAAATAAATAATTATAGTTTAAGCAGCTTGAGGTAATGATGGCCAAGCAGTAATTATAGCTATGGACTGCCGTTCCGCAGGTGCATGGTTCGATCCCCTCCGCATGCTTGAGCTTCACCGCATGGTGGAAGGGCATTTTGCATCCTCAAGTAGAACATCTGTCGCCAAGCACCTAACAGTGTGTTCCGGCAGCAGTTGTTTAGAGCCAGTAAAAGTAAGGCAAATCAGACTTAATTATATGTCTCAGTGTGACAGGCACAGTGCAATTTGTCACTTGTAATGAAATGCATCGGGTATAGGCAGAGGTTAGTCCACTTAACATCAAGTGGGACTCACACTTGTTCCGTCACAATTACATACAAAAAAATATCCACAGGAGTATAAGAAACCAAAGGCTTAAGTCACAGACCCCTATTATTATTATCATCATATATATCATCCATTATAAGTTATTCAAAATACAGTCTACACTATATTCAAGGATTTGTTATTTCATTTAATATCAAAGATTTCAATCTCAATTTCAGAGATATCACAAATTTATTCAACAAAAATCGAAATGATCTGTCACCTGAAGATGCTGTTCCAATATGGGTCCTCATCCATCCATCCTCTCCAGGGAGACCTTTGCTGCTCACATCACAGTCAGATAAACTGTGCTTTGCAAGAGGCATTGTAAATTATGAAGGGACAACTGGTGTGGATGATGTAGACTTAGACCAGATTGTAGAAGATTATGCGAAAATGGAAGGACTTTTGACAGACTCAGTAAGTTTTTATTTTAATTATGTAGGTACTAGCTGAGCCCCACGGTTACACCCGCATGGTGATGGATGATGATGATAAAATGTATGATATGTGTCAATTCAGCGCCTTATCTACCTCCATACCATAATTTTTTTATAAGATTTATATATGGGTTACACAAATATGATCATGTCTCCGATCTTCGTAATAAGCTCTAGTGGCTCCCTATTCGTCGTCGCCGGAATGCTCATATATTATTATCTCTCCTTTACAGTATTCTGTTCAATCCTTTATCCCCGCGCTACCTCAAGGAACTATTTAAACTTCTTCATTCTACCCATTCTCTGTAGTTACTGTCATTAAAAACTTAACGCTATACAGCAGTTATTTATGAATACAATTATTAAGACCATAAGAAATCCCGCCCAATATTTTGAGCATTTCTATTTTGGATGGATTGTCTGGAAGAGATCGCTCTGAGCGATTAGACCACCCATTGATACACTCAGTTTTAATTTATGTTTTAGTAATCAGTTTATTGTTGTTATTATGGTGATTTCAATAAAGAGTTATCTCTCTATCTAACATACCCAATTTCATCAAAATCCAGTCCAGTCGTTTGAGGATGAAGAAGTAATGAACCTACAAACACACTCACAAACGTTTGCATTTATAATATTGGTTTGAAAAGGATCAATTTGTTACTACCGAATATGCATTAGAAATAAAATATATTTTATTATTGTTTATATGGTTCACTATTTTGGCGTAGCTTAAACATAAAAGATAGATATATGCTGTCACAAGCTTTTGGTAGGTAAATTTAACATAAATATTTTTTAAAAATTTTGTACTCCAATAATTTGTTTGATATGATTTTCGCTTAGCACGCGATAGTACTTGTAATCATATTTAGAAATATAGAAGGGTAGCGACATCATACAGAGAGTTAAATGTTTGAAAGTACACTTCTTTCGATCAGATGAAGTCTAGTAGTCTGGTTGATGGCCGCGCACCGTCCCCTATGACGGTTAAAGTAATACAATTGGAGCACAAAATTTGGGCAGAAATGCCAAGTCCTAGGTGGCTGAGTTGGTGTTAAGCATCCGACGCGATATCCGAGGACGCGGGTTCGATTTCCGCCAAGCTTTCATAGAATTTACTTTACTTCTAGAAAGATTTTTTTTGCTTGTGAGTTTTTATTACTGCATTATTATTTAAAAAAACTGTTTCCGTAACCTCCAACCCCTCAGAGGGGATGATTCTCAACCTCTCCCCTTCCCGTAGTACATCTACATATATTAATATTATAGAGAGGAAAGTTTTGTATTTCTGTATGCAACGAATCAACTTAAAAACTATTGGACCGATTTGCATGAAATTTGGCATGGAAATAGTTTGAGACCCGGGAAGGACATAGGATAGTTTTAATTCAACTGCGCAAAAAGACGTTAATGTTTTTGCGCGATAACCGTAATACTCGCGGGCGGAGCCGCCGCTGGAATGCTAGTATGAATATAAAGTCCTTCCCTAGCTTTAAACGCAGTTATGCCGTTTCTTAGAAGCCTGTTTTAAGTGAAATGGGATGGTTCTCGTGATCACAACCCTTCAATATCTCCCAAGAACGCCAGCAAGCTGCCATGTTTTAAATTCCCCGACATACTAACCTAATAGACCCCGGGCGTACCGAAGAATGTTGTATGTTGGGGGTGATTGTCCTTTCCATCCCTATGAATCCTCAATACAGCAAGCTACGCACTGACATCTCCCTGTAAATTAATTTGTGTTTAATATGGAGCAATTTTAGGTTAGCCTGAACAACATCTTAGACCACATCATCACTTACCATCAGGTGAGATAGTGGTCAAAGGCCAACCTATCAGGCATAAAAAAAAATACCGAGATAAAGTACTTAGCATTTTATATCTATGATGAGAGTGAGGGGACCATTGGGTTGTGGTTGAGGGTGCCTTGGATTAATACATATAGGTTTATGAGAGCCCTTTACAATGTAACATCAATTTTATTTATATTTTATGTGCCATAAAAAGGTATTTATGTAGGTATGTTTAAAAAGAAGGAAAAAGACAAACAATGTTATAACTTTAATTCATCCAAGCACAGAACTGATCAACTGACTTCGAGAAAGTAACCCAAAGAGAAGCCATTCTAGTTGGTATGTACGAAATAAATTCAGTAAATTTTTCTCTTATCAAAACGTTTTCTAATTGGCTAAGCCACCACCACGTGGTTTATAGTGATGATCGATAAAATCAATATTTTGATGAAATACAACGTATGCGTCTCTATTCTATCTTGAGCGTTGAGTGTGAATACTATGTAATTATGTGCTTGGCTATAGGAAGTAGGTAGACACTAGAAACTACTTCCTATGTGTAACATTATGAGTTCACCATTGTAAGAATTTACCAAATGTACATATAGCTTTACTACATCAAAATAAGTTTCTTATCACAAGCTAGGGTAGGAATTATTTCCAAATTCAATATAATACTATTGATTCATAAAAAAAAACAAATCACAACATTCTGAAAGTATTTTTTATATTTTTTAACACTTTCCGAATTTCGTGATTTGATTTTTTTAGACTTTAAGTAATTATATATACCTTATTAAATTCAAATGAGCCATTCACCGCTTTTAATAAGTCTGTTTTTATATAGACGCAAGAAAGAAATACAGAAGATTAAAACGCCATAAAATGTTTAACTATTTCATAATAAAAATTAGTTTTGATTACTGTGTAAAGTAATTATTTGTATTATTCATTAAAATAAATGTTCCAAATTGTTTGTCGACTACTACGTAACATATTTACTTGATTCGTACAATGTAAACACAACATATTTATTCACATACATAAATTCCTTGCCGAGTGTTAAGAAATATTACTTTTGGTGTTCTCACCCATTTTTTCTATGAAGCGTTGGAAATAATTATTGTGTCCACCACCTTCACTAGCTTCTTTAAAGCTGTACCTTTATTTAAATATTTTTCTTTTGCAATAACACATGTTTGCAGATTACATTACAAAATTACAAATTTACGAGAGGAAAAATTATAGTCATGTGCGGAATTCGAACCCGCGCCATCTACACCTACAGCCGGGGCATGCTGACCATTTAAGCTAACATGACATCATGATGATATAAAACAATATGTAAAATATGGTAGTTGGGTAGGTAGTAGTAGTTGCAACTACACTCAATAAATAAATATAGAACACGCATTTGTGAGTGGAAAGGATAAAGTAACCTATCTTTTAAAAAATATAAACACATTACGATTACATATATAATTATTTTTACAGATCAACACGTCAATTGATTGCAAATACCTTATCTCCGGAATATCTTATGGATCTCACAGCACAGATGAGCTATTGAATGCTCCACACGGTGGCGTCACAGAGTTGCATTGCGAATGGTCTGGGAGAATGCTGCAGACGCCGTTTATAAGCTGTAAAGTTAATTTCGTAAGTAATGAATAACTAATGCATTATTTTTCTTTTTATATGTATACTTTGTCAAACATAGTGACAGGATAATGTGATAAAGGAATGATGTGGATGTAGTGACTAAAATCGAGAAATGTATGTGAAGATGGTTTGGACATGTAGAGAGAATGAATGAAATAAAACTGACTTAGCTAGTATACATGGGATAAGAGAACGGAAGTGTTGGAAGGGGAAGACCTATGTGAACATTACGAAACCAGATTGAAGACGTTCTGAAAAAAGGCCATGTCAGGAGTACCGTAAACCGACGCTTATTGACCGAGCGAAAACTTAGTTCGAGCGAAGCGTCTCTGCTTTAACTTACACGAAAATGCTTTCGTATGTCCGGTTGTGGTCCTCTACAGGTCGTATTTCTCATCCGATTCTCACGAAATTTTGTGAGAAGGTTTGATTAGTCCATATTTTTTTGTCGATTCAGTTTTTCCTAGAAAAAATTAGTCCTTTCTCTATGTTTTTTTTTAGTGATGGGGATATGATATACATAATATGGTGTTGAAAGTATGGACGCCTGCGCTAAATTTAATGGCTGAGACCGTGATTCGCATGTCAGTTTCCTATAAGTGATAGGCTTTCTATCCGCCGTTTTCCAGTACGCGTGTCAAAACTCAATTCATTTAACAAGCCGTCACAATTAACAATCTGCTAACTTTCAACGGGTTTCTGGAACGCATATTAATGAAAAATTACAGAACACTTGATTAACATGCTTGTTTATCTATGATAACATGAAATTTGAAAATGTCGTTCAAATTCATTCATTCTCTAGTGTTCTGTCTTGTTTTAACGCATAGCGTTGTCTCTTCTGTTTTGACATGAAATTAATCGCAAATCATTTTTGGCATCGCCACCGTTACTATGGTTACCAATTAAATATGACGGATTATCGTAAACGTAAAGCAACAAGAGAGAGGAGTTCGAAGCGTTCCTCTTTGTCAAAATACAAGCCCGTTGGGCATTCACATCCAACAATACTATTCGCGCTGGGATTTCTAGCTGACAGAGAGTCCAGTCGTGCGAGTGTACGCTCCAATACCTAAAATGTCAACTTTGATGGGTGATCGCTAGTAGCATTATCTGATTTGACACATTTTCATGATACATTTTCTTGGGAATGCTTTTCTTGACTACTATCTACCCAGCTGCGGTTTGTTTAAGGGTGGCTATGGTTATGTTATAGCACCTATGTTGTTACGGGGGTCTTCAAAACAGGAGTGAATAGGTATCTTCTGGGTAAGCGCGCTCCATCATCGATCGCATCGTCACTTAACATCAGGTGAGATAGTGGTGAAGTGCTACCCAGTACCTACGGTATAAAAAATAGCAATATGTGTTTTTAGAGACATCATACTTGATATAATTCTGTTCTTGTTCTATCTTATCAGTTATTAGAGAAAACGTTGTAGGTAGGAATGCCTAAAACTATTTTTATCAATATATTTTTACGATATCAAGACGTTAATCTTAGAATAATTGGTCGATTTTGGGCAATTAGGATTAGCCAGTTTGACAAACCCTTAACATACCGAAAAGCTTTTCAGAAACCCAAAATTGCAATAATTGGCGATTAATTGGAGATTTGACATTAGTGTTGACAAACAGTCACTTGAAGTTTTCAGCAACCCAATCTGCGCTTGACAATGGATTAACAGGCATTTAACATAATTTATTGCTGATTTGCGTTTCAGAAACCGGGGGTTACTCTCGTATAATCAATTATTTATTTTATATGTTTCTGTAGCCAGTATATTAATTCGACATGAATAAGGCAGACAATTAGATCACAACCAAAAAAATTATGTAAATATTTAAAACATTACCAAGTATGTAAAATTATTGTATATTTTTTACCTACATATTTCTGATACAACTAACTTTAGCTGGCGCCTTCGCCTGCGTGTCATTGTTTTTATTGGATATAGCTTACAGGTAGTAAGTCATTATACGAATGCCTAACCGCATACTAAGAAGAGATTTACAATTAGAAATATAGACTCTGGAGCTCAACCACACACAAGACGTTGGCAGTAACTAAATTTTTTGAAGCGCTCGTAGCGAAGTTTGCTTAGCTATTCTGAATCGATCAGCAAAGTTAAGCAACGTCCGCCGCGGTCAGGAGTTGGATGGGTGACCGCTGGTGACATTACTACTGAGCGCTTCCGTGCTTCGGAGGGCACGTTAAGCCGTCGGTCCCGGTTGTTGTCTTAGGATAGCAGTCGTTACAGCATGGTGGTAGGGCACTTTGCGAATGCCCGCCTGGCTAGCTACCACCCTCAAGTAGAAAATCTGTCGCCAAGCACCTAACGGTGTGTTCCGGCAGCTGTCCTTGAGAGCCAGTAATTCTAGGTTAGCCTGTACAACATCTTCGACCAAATTATCACTTAACATCAGGTGAGATAGTGGTCAAAGGCTAACCTATCATGCATAAAAAAAAAAAAAAAAAACTGGTTTTCATTACCATCCTTGTACACAACTACCGTAAATACCATGCTACCCACGCTATATAAACTACAGCTCTGAAACTGCCTCATGTTCAGTATGATTATGTATTGTAGGAACCATTTAAATGAAATGTAAGATTTACAAAACCAATTAAATTCTATAAATATGCCATCATTTTGTTATTGATTGATTTCCTACTTAAGGTTGCAGAGTATAGCAGACCTGCAAAGGCCATACTGTGAAGTTACTCGCAATAGGATTTAAAGCTGAGGCTGCCTGATTGGTAGATGACATTCAGCACCACACTGCTATAATCGCTGCTATACTCTTATTCTTTCAGGAGCAAGAAGTGATAGTTGGCCACCTAGCTAGTCCCTGTAATGCAATATGGAAGTCTGTCACAGCACTCTACAATATTAATCAACTACTTGTAGATATGACTGCCGCTGGAATCGCTTCCGTGAATTTGGAGACTGTTCCTATCAGGTAAGTAAGATCCTTTATAATCTTTTATTATTATGTCTAATGTCCATGTTGCACCCGTACCGGTAGTTGTTGGGAACGATACGCTCGAAGTTTTTGACCACTACATTTACATGGGACAGACTGTCCAGTTAGGTAGGTCCAACTTCGACAAAGAGGTCGCCCGAAGAATCCAACTCGGATGGGCAGCGTTCGGGAAGTTACGCGACATCTTCTCGTCGAAAATCCCGCAGAGCCTGAAGACCAAAGTCTTCAACCAGTGTGTGTTGCCAGTGATGACTTATGGCACTGAGACGTGGTCCTTAACTGTGGCCCTCATGGACAAGCTCAGAGTCGCTCAATGGAGAGAGCTATGGTCGGAGTTTATTTGCGCGATAAAATTCGGAACGTGGATATTCGCCAAAGAACCAAAGTCACCAACATAGCTCTCAGAATTTGCAAGTTAAAGTGGCAATGGGCGGGCCACATTGCTCGACGAACCGATAATCGTTGGGGAAGAAAGGTTCTCGAGTGGTTACCACACTACATCGGAAGACGTAAAGTTGGTAGACCCCCACTAGGTGGAATAACGATATCGTGAAAGTAGCTGGTAGCCAATGGTTACAAGCGTTCTTTGTGGCGCTCTATGGGGGAGGCCTTTGTTCAACAGTGGACGTTTTTCGGCTGATGATGATGATGATTATTTTGAGGGTTCCATACTACAAAACGGAACACTATTATTAAGTCCGTTCGTCTGTCCGACCTTTAGAGACTGTATGCCATGTATCTTTAGAGCCGTCATTTTCACTAGTTATGATGGTAAATTGCCTAAAAAATAATAATAGCAAAAATTTCATAATAAACTGTTTCCAAATTCAAGCGTCATACTTGTTGTGATTTAAGTCCCGAATTCGGACCACTGAACAGTTCATATATAATAGATAGTCCGGAAATGTTTCTTAATTTGACCATCCAGTAGTTGTATCGCACTAGCACTAAAAAATATTAAAATCAAAACAAAGTCAAGCGCGACGTGCATCTGCACTGCTTCTCTGTCCTCCAGTGAATGAATGAATGGCAATCGTGTGGGCACGCACACGCAACTATATGTGTATTTCCTTTGATACGCGCAAAAAAATAAACACGACAAATGACCGATCGCCGCGATCACTGTAGGTATTATAGATAGAGTCTTCGTACAAATGGTGTATTTGCACTATCCATAGTCATTAATAACCTAGAAATAACTTATATATTAATTATTATAAACAAAAATTATTAAATAGTTCTCCCTATACTTTTAAGGAACAACACACCCGGCACAAAACGCACAAACAACACGAAGCGCCTCAACAATCTACTGAACGAAACTGAAACATATGCATATACAGCGGAATGTCCCACTGGCGGTTGCTTATGTGTCACTGAAGATACTAGGACTCTGAACCAGTGCCTTACTGAGATGAACAGACACGGGTCTAGCAATGATTTTGTTTATAAACTTTGGGATGTACTCAGAGGTAAGTTGCAAAATGTGTAAATACTAACCCCCTGGATTAGTAAATGTTTGGTTACTTTCACCTGTAACTTTCATTACGGTCGCAATAACGTGAGAACAATACAGAAGGTAATATACATCAGAGTTAAAACGCACACAATGCCGTGAAGTAAAGAAAAGTGGCCTTGAATGACATATGATTTCTATATCTTTCTTTAGGTAGACGACCATGAATGATTCTATGTTAGGAAAATATACTTACGGTTTTTGTAATTTCTCTGTGTATGAGAGGAATAGAAAACATGACTGAGGTTAAATGAAGCTATCTTCAATAAAAAGTTCTATCTATACATAACCTCCATGTGTGAAAGGGATAGAAAACATGACTAAAGGTGAATTAACTTCATTAAAAAGTTCTTGGTGTACCCACCAGTAGTGTGGTATAATCTTCTGATATGAGATCACCTAATTTTGAACCCAATATTGTAATAAGACGTTTGCAAGTCATCAAAAAATCAGAAAAGGGTATCCTTTTCTGATTCTCGCAAGAGCCTAAGAGATCAAAATTGGTTGGTTGCAAATCTGAGCTATATTACTTTGCTTCCTTGTACATGCAGATGCACGATTACGGGCTTAGAAAACAGAAAGCATGAACAGTGCTGCTTATCAATTCCATGTCAATTTAATAACAATACTGAAAACATGTGCTTGTGTCGGCGAATAGACATAAGTGACTTCAGTGCTGAGATAGGAACAATCTTTATCTTACAAAAGCGTGCAATTCGAGCCATATATGAAATGGATCCTAGGGAATCCCTGAGAGATATTTTTAAAGAAATTGATATTTTAACTTTACCAAGTCTGTATATATTTGAAAATATTATGTATGTTCGTAAAAATTTGGGCAAATTTAAATCAAACAGTGACACTCACGATTATAACACAGGAATAAAGATAAAATAGCGGTGCCAGGTTTTAGATTAGCAAAGACAAATAAAAGGTCCTTCTTAGGAAATTATGTGCGGTTTTATAATAAATTGCCCAAACATATTACAACGCTCACAGAAAGAAAATTCAAGTTGCATGTGAAGAATATTTTGATAAAGAAATCTTACTACACAGTTTGTGATTACTTAAACGACAAAAATGCTTGGACTGGTTTGCCTCTGCCAAGCTAGCGCCTAACACCTACGTAATGTAAATTAAGTATTGTAATAATTTTATTAAGTATATAGTATGTACTTAACACATTTTTAAAAAACGTTTAAAAGAATGGCTCCGAGTTTCTTGCCCGTTCTTCTCGCAGTGGCTCTATAATTTTTGTTTGCTGAACGTGGCAGTACAGTGTAGTATATTTCAATATTAAAATTTGTAATTGACCTTCATAAGAGCGTCGTAGACGCCTAAATTGAATAAATGATTTTGACTTTGACTTTGACTTTGACAGTGGGGTCGGCCGTCGGAGTGCTTTGTATCCATATATACCATCTTAAATTGCGCCATTATGGATTTTTGACATAATTCGACTGCTTTTCCATTCCCCTATTACATTTATTCAATCCTTCATACCTGTTCGTGTGTGAACTATAGGACTGGTAGGAACACCATGCCGAATTAGTATCGAACTAAGGTTCTTGTTTACGACTGGCGGTTTGCGCGTGGAGGCGCTATTGCGATTTATGACATAAGTGATGCCTGCGCTCAACAGCTTCCTTATATATATTCTAAGAACAAGCATTACAAAATATTCAATATATAATGTATTATATATGAATAATTATAATGTATTATTATTTTATATATTATTATGTCTTCTGTACACAGTACACACAAATTAGTAGAAAAAATTCTTGCACGATCTTTAGGCTCTTTCGATGTAGCATATGTGGCTGAGGCCAAAAACACATGGAGACTGGCTTGTCCAAATACTGAATTCCCAAAAATGTTGTCATCTCAGAAACAGTGGGATCGGCCGCTATGCGAGCTAACACGGAAAGATCTTTTAAATACGTGTTCTAGCATCGCAGATCGTGCTCGTATTCTCGCTGTTTCTGTGTGGAATGTGGTCTTTGGTTACAGGCCATTCCTTCTTACAAAACTGGTAGCCTTATAGATCCATCCGCTTTTCGTCTAGCTATTAGCTTACGCTTGGATACAAGGTGTTGTGTTGCACATCACTGCCAGTGTGGTACTGCAGTTGATCAACTCGGTCACCATGGCCTCTCCTGCTCTCGAAGTGCTGGTCGAATTTTCCGCCACGCCAGCCTTAACGATATCATTCGCCGGGCTTTTGCCACCGCCAATTTTGCAGCTATTCTGGAACCGAATGGTCTGATGCGTGACGATGGTAAAAGACCTGACGGCATGACTCTGGTTCCGTGGAAGTTAGGACGGCCCTTAGTGTGGGACGCTACTTGCGTAGACACTTTAGCGCCGTCACATCTTTCTGAAACCAACGTGAGGGCTGGCGCTGCGGCTACTTCGGCGGAGCAGCTCAAGCGGCGCAAATATTATGCTAACCTCGGTATGGGTTACATATTTGAGCCGTTTGGTGTAGAGACGTTGGGTCCGTGGGGACCGGGAGCTCATAGTATTTTCCATAACTTATCTGAGCGCTTGGTCGATGCGACGCGTGATCAAAATGCTGGCACATATTTGGCTCTACGAATAAGCATTGCAATTCAACGGGGCAATGCTGCCAGCATGCTGGGCACGCTGCCAACTGGGAGTGGACTGGAACATTTGGACTGCCTATGAGTCTGCTATGACTTATAGGTTGTCTAAATGCTTTTATTGTAGTAGCTGTAGTGTTGTATATAGTTCATAGTATTTTATATATAATTATTTACTTTTCAGATTGTGAAACGGCTGAAGAACTCATCACACTTCTAATACATGCCTTGAAATTTATATCTTCAGGAAAGATTCGCCCATTTGTAAGTATATACACAAGCATAGCTTTATCAAAAATTTGAAAATCTGCTTGTAGACATCGTAAACTAACATGATTATTATAAGTTGATTCATGTATAACGTGACGTGGTAGGGATTTATCTTCAGGAAGGCAAAGAAGAACCTGGTGGTAAACCATTATATAACCATGCCAAGCCATTATGCTTCTGTTGCGCGATTACTATCCCCACTGCAGCTTTAATCTATTTTTTTAGCAAACGAGTACCGAAAATTTTACCGCGTTGCTATTGGCCCGCGTAATCAACATAAAGTCCGTTCCACACGAACTCTGTTGGTACATTCAGTTGAGTCTTGAGTAGTTGGGACTACCTTCGCGTAACGAATCAATACTAAAGTTGCAACTTTCAAATTAGGGTAAGCAAAACAAAGATCGTTTCGGAAAAAATGTTGTTGCTAAGTCAACAAACAGAGAGTTAAATTATGACATTAATTATGTCCCATCCCTATAAACTACGTGGTGGTGGCTTAGCCGATTAGAAAGCGTTTTGATAAGAGAAAAATTGACTGAATTTATTTCGTACAAAGCAACTAGAGTGGCTTCTCTTTGGGTTACTTTCTCGAAGAAAAAAACAGACATTATATTACAGGTATTAACTCAATGCAGCATGGTGGTGACCACTTCATATTTGCTTAGCGGGATCTGACTTTATTAAAAAATACTATTATATACAATACAACAGCTACTACAATAAAAGCATTTAGACAACCTATAAGTCATTGCAGACGCGCAGGCACTCCAAATACTCCAACCCACTATCAGATGGCAGCGTGCCCAGCATGCTGGCAGTATTGCCCGTAGAATTGCTATTCTTATTCGTTAACTAATCAATTAATCAGGATCTCACTTGATTAGGCAGATCATAGTTAAATAAACAACGGGAAGGATATCTGGAAATAGCACTTATTGCTTCTGAGTTTTGAAGCTATTATGACACATTATTTAAATTATATTTGCTTACATTTCAGATAGATGCGAACAATAAGACCTACCTGTCCAAGCTGGTGCTCAAACTCTCCCGAGGACATTCGCAAACAGCTAAAGTTCTCAAAAATCTTCGGGCAAGCCCGCCGCAAGCTTTGTCTCTGGTCGCACAAGTAGGCGCTGAGAAGATCATGTGGGAGTACACACGTGTGATGTCACTTCTAGAGCATTCGTTCTTTATTGCTGGAATATGGAATACTGATGCAAGGTATGTTATAATATAAATTAGGGTTTTCTGGTAAAGACCAAAACTTTTTCTCTGGTCGCACATGTAGGCGCTGAGATGATTATGTACACACTTCTGATGTCACTTTTAAAGCTTGAATTATTTATTGGTGTGATAAGTAAAACTGCCTTACCTGACAAAATTGATATTGAATCAATGTCTCTGAATAAATCAGACTGAGTCCTTCAAAAGCTACGTGTCCGGTCGTTTAAAAAGTAAATGGAAATTATAGTTTGAGCTTGAATATGTATAAATTACCTATTTCCGTTACACTTTTTAATTGGTCGAGTATAGTCGTTATCATCATACACGTCAGGAGGCTTGGTCAATACCAAGCCTCTTGACGAGATGAGTGAAGCCATAGTATGTTTTAGTATGTAGGTATTCAGAAAAAGTTACTTCGCATTAAGATATGGATTCTTAGGTGACTTTCCTATGCCTACGGAAATCGTATCATCCTAACATCTAAGAATCACTCACTCTAGTGATACGCATGAATTAATTTCGTGTGCTTGTCTGTTTTCTTATAGATTTAATCTATGTAGGTATCTTTAGGAGAACTATGTTCCATTGTCGACCACATCGTCGCTTTCTATCATGCGCTTTGACCGCATCGTCGCATATATTAGGATTAAGTATACGCAAAAAACTGCGAATTGATGTACATGATAGCCGTTTGGCACACGTGTACCTGAGGGCCGGAGATGTCTAGGAAACTGCTTTAATTTTTAGGGGCAATAGTGACAGAGAGAGTGTGTGTTCATGGTCTCTGAACATTTATGATCGTTATCACACTTTCATAACACCAATGAACAAAAATAGCACAGTACAGTATATATAGATCTATAAATCTGGTAAAATACTAAACTTTTTTCAGGAATTATCGCATGCTGTATTAATGAGAAATTAGTCATAAATATTAAATGTGAATATTTATATAAGTTATTCAAACGTATCGTATTTGGGAGAGTCCAACTTGATACGCCTTAAAAATGTTTCTTTGCCTTTATGTAAATCGAATAGCGGGAAAGTAATGTTTAATTCTAGAATTTGCTTATCCCACACCATAAGTTAGGAGATTTTTTAAATTAAAAAAGAGATGACGTCATACCTCCCCTCCTATAGAAGAACAGCAGCTCATAATTGTTTTGACCTTAAAATACGTGTGTCAAAACAGCTATTCTGTACATAGATTTGCGATGTTTCGTCGATTTTGCTTTTACGCCGGCAACTATAAAGATATCACGAACAACATTTGACCCATAACTATAATTCATAACTAGAAGGTAAACATCATTAGCTGGGATGTTCAACGCTAAAATATACTTCCCCATGTCTTGTGTGACCCTTTTTGAGAATAGCAGTATAGGTGTATTCAGTTCAATAAAAACAGCAAATGACGCTGTTCTTACTCTAGTTTTCCCTTGTTCAGTTCTTCAACATCATCATCATGGGGGCTTTTCTCTGGTTCATTCTCGGACGTAAGCCTCTTCCCTTTTTCTCCATTCCTGGCGGTCTTGTGCCCGACTCATCCAGTCCCGACCTCCGTGCCGTTTAACGTCTTCCACCCAACGTTGTGGTGGCCGACCTCTGCCTCTCGTGTCCGCTCTGGGTCTCCACTCAAGGACTCGTGTAGTCCATCTGCTTGTGTCCATTCTCGCAATGTGCCTTGCCCATGTCCACTTTTGCTTCGCTATAACCGCCATCACGTCCCTCAGTTTTGTCTTGCAGCGTATCCATTCGTTCCGCTTCCGGTCACCCAGTGTAATGCCAATCATTGCTCTCTCCATACCTCTATGTTGTTTGTTCAGTTCTTACGTTAACCATACTGGAGGCAAATGGGTATTTTATATCAAACAAATTAATATTTATACACATTTAATTAATACCTTCAGGTCTCATGAATCTGTGGAACAAATAAACCAGACCATCCAGGATATGACTACGTCTGGTGGAGACTTCTCACTCAATCCATTTGAGAGTCTCACCAACCCAGAGAACTCGATCCGGCTGGACTGCGAGTCATTCTATGATGAAGACCCTAACGAACTAACAGTAGATGACTTCGCTTCGTTAAAGAAACATGGTCTTGTTGCTGAGAAAAAAGATGTTAATGAGGTAAGCAAATATATTTATTAATAGAGAAATAAACTAGAGAGCCCTGACACGTACTTGAGTACGTGTCAGGGCTCTCTCTGCGGGTTCCGTATTGCAACAGCACGGAAAAAAAAACATGTGTTTGTTTTTATCACAGCTTCAGAACCTAATTATAAATTGGCATTTCCAGTATTTTTGGTTAAACAGAGGATGATAGATAGATATGCTACATAATATACAGAATATTTTTATTTATAACTATTTTATATTATTATAACTAACGCGCATGTCTATATTTTAAGATTGACATACACGGGTGTAAGTGCGTATAAAAATGTCAGTGTAAAACGTGGTGCGACCGTGCCGGACGTACCACAGTCTAGATCCCGATGAAGCCAAATCATAGTCGATCGTGATATCAACCAAAGTAAATTATATCTTACACCCGTTTTTATCCATCTCATAATATAACAAAGGAACAGAAATGGGCCAAAATTTGCAACTTTGACGGCTGACTATTATTTTATTATTTAGAGCATAAAACTTTAAAAAATTATGACGTATATGCGTTGATGATCAATTCAGTTTTTATACTCTTTTGGCGTGGTATTTTATGCGTTAGTGGTGCTTGTAATTGTACGAATCGTAGAGTCTCCTACCGTAGTGTTACAAGCACCTAACGTAGTGTTACAGCAGCTGTGCTAACGGTGTGTCACGGCATTTGTCAAAGGCAGTTCTCATTCTGATTAAAGCTTGTTTAACATCCTGAACCAAATGGATATATATGTTGGAGTATTTATTGAATCTTTCGACGACGGAAAGTGGTCTTGTGAAGCCTCTGCCTTTTTTCTAGTGAATTTTGTTTCATTCAGAAGCAGGTCTTGTATGAGGTAAAACTGGCCTTATTGTTTGGAGCGGTATTGAAAAATAACTTTTTTTTGACATCTAAATGACATAATGGGGTTCGTTTTCAAAGAAAAAATTCAAGATGACGTTCATGCCAGTTACCATTCTATTTAGACAATAAGGCTCCTCGTCAGTCTTTACCAAGATATTCAGGTTGGGTAACAAAGATTCGAAATCTTCGGCAATAATGGCGAAAAGGAACCAACTTACGTGGTTCCATTAATGAAAAATGAGGAACTTCTATCGCCCTGTCGGTTCCAACTGCCATAACAAGATACTTTGATCCTTAATATAATATGGGACAGGAAATAACTATTTTATAACTTTAATTTATTTTTTATTACAGGTGCCACTTATAGCAGACGAAATCGACATTAGTCCTTGGAAGAATCTTCTAATGAAATTTGCACAAGTCCACGTCTGTTTAGAGCATCTGTACCGCGCAGAGATGTGCTTGAGAATTAATTTTGGTTTGTATTTTGTTTTCATTTCTTTGTTCTCTCGCTAATCCATGCTATTATGAAATATGTACGAGAGGATGATTGTGAATGCTGGCGCTGCCTTGCTCATTGTAAAACCGCTATTCAAATATGTAAACATTGTGCTTATAATAATATTTTCTCAAACAAGCTTGGAAATGTGAGCATTATTTTGACAACTTTCTTCGAGATAAATCGAAATGGCTGTACTGGCCAAATACAAGCGCGCAGCGGCCGGCAAAAAAAAATGAAATCGTGACTAGCGGCCAAATAAATTGCATAGTAAACTCATATCTGTCGTGTTATTTAAAAATGGAACGATCTTTTACTTTGAAGCATGGCAACCAAGGAGGTAACTTATCAAAGGTTCTATTTAAATTTCGATCTGGTTAGATAGAATGAGGTTAGATAGATAGAACGCTGTTTATTGAAAAAAAAAAACAAATTTAAACGCGGGCAATTTTATTGTTGTTTGTTGATAGTCATTGCTTTTGAAATAATTGTTTCGACAAATTGAGTTCAAGTGAACACAATGAGTGTGATGAACTTAATTCAACGCCACCTGAAATTCTTCTTTCTTCACCTTCTTTTTTCACCTCTTTAGAATTATCCCAAACCAACAAATCCACGGAAAGTCCACTTTCAAATTCATAAATTGTACATTTAACAACTGAATCTTTAAATAAAAAATTCTGCCTAGGTTCTACTTTGTTTTAATTTCCGCGCATTATTTGAGAAAAGCACTATACAAGCCTTGGCCACAACTATAGGCATTGAAGGACTTACGTATGTGTGCCTCGGCTTCGCCTCGGCCCACATTTACACGTTCGTCCATCAATGCCTCCTTTGCTGGCCGCTGCAGTGATGTACTATATCTGCAAAAGGAAAAGAAGCGCCTAAAGCACTCTCTACACATGAATACGCTACGATACACTGAAATCCTGTACATATACCTACTACTGAGTTTTTGTCAGCTCTATAGTCAAATTGCTTTAATTTCAAAGGCCTAAAAAAGTTATAATCTATCATTTATAAATAAAGATCCATTTTGGGTGGTGGATCTTGGCTGAAACTTGGACTTGGTTTGTAAAGATACATTGACATTTTGATTGATTTTTAAAGACACTTAGAAATGTATTTTATTTTTAAGTCTTCTGGAAACCTTACTAGTAATTTGATTTTTTCAACAAATTTAACTTTTCATTAACTGAATATAACTGTGCACGATAGAGCGTATACCAACGCTCGCCCCCTATTATATAAGACAAAAATATATCAGCTGAAACGTGGGTCTTTAGACACGTCTGAGGCAAGCTTGACGATATCTTAACATAATAATAATAGATAGTAGAATATTTCTGCACATTTTTTCATTACCATAGACTTTATGGTAGCGAGTATACTATCTACAAGAACATTACCAAGAAGAGTTGGCAGGAAGATACATATTGCACCCACCCGACAAATATTTGCAAAAGGGGTTGAAAAATTATATCTACCCCTTCATCGAGTCACCATAATGGTCTTACCTAAGTACAAAAAATTCTGTAAAACTCGTACATTCTTTGATCAATTCTTAATATTTCTGCAAAATAATATACCATTACACCTGCATGCGATATGCAGGCGTAATGGCAAGTTATTTTATTCAGGAATAGACTGAGTAGTTTCCTTTCTAAGTTATGAGTTTATCGATAGCCCTAAGAATATTCGAAGGTATATGTCAATTAAGCACTATCCCAGCAGTAGTAACGACTTTAGTAAAGGACGTCTCAGAATGTTTTTACTACCCCAGCAGTAGTAACGACTTTAGTAAAGGGTGTCTCAGAATGTTTTTCGTTTTTAGATGTTAAATAAAAAACAACAATAACAATCAAAATTATTTTTTTTCATTCAAAGTTTCAAAGTTTTATTTCATGAAAAATTAACAGTTCTTGAAGTTTATTTATGAAAAACAACCGTTTGCAAATGCGCACCATTCACTTTTTCACACTCATTTAACCGGGAGCTAAAATTTTCAATCACGTCATGTAGCATCCCTCTTGGAATAGAGTTAATTTCTTCAGTGATTCTTTGCATTAAAACATTCAGGTTGGGTGGCAATGGATTAATAACTTTACTTTTTATCCCCATAGGAAAAAATCAACATGTGTTAAATCAGGGCCCTTCGGTGGTCAGTTGCAGTCTCCTCGGCGACTTATCACTCTTCCAGAGAATAAATCGTGAAGAGCTGCTAATGAGTAATTTATAACACGAGAAGTGGCTCCACCTTGCTGGAAAAGGGTGTTGCGGTTGTAGAGATATTGGTTTTGCATTTCTGTTGCCAAAAAGTCCGGATCATAAGGCAATCGCGATCAGAATTAACGGTCTGAGCTCGACCTTGTCATCTTAAAAAAAATAAGGACTGATTATTCCTTGACTTGATGTGGCAGCCTAAACAACAACTTTTTGCGAGTGCAAGGACTTCTGATGCAGTTCTAGCGGATTCTCGGAAGCCCAGTATCTGCAATTTTGTTTATTCACGTGGCCGTTGATGTGAAAACTGTTGATAGAACCAGATTGTAACGTTGAAAAAAACTTTTAGGTATAGTCCGGTTTTTGGAACTGTGGAAAATAAAAATAAAAAACAGAGGTTCTTACTCACAGACTCAAACTTTATTTTATCTCTAAGTTTAGTCCGTCTCTTACAAATAAAAGGGGTTCTTTGGGTCGCTTGGCTGATCTATAACTTATTAACGTACTGACATTATAAAGGTTGGAAAGTTAAATTTTACCACTGGTTTTTACTTTTGAAACATTAAAAAGGCCCTCCACATAAAATGGGTGGCTCTCACCGGCTTATGTCCTCAGAAGCAGCTCGACACGTAGCTGGGATCAGCCAAACGAAAGAGGAGCAGCCAAACTCATGGAAAGCTCGCAGTAACCCCAACAAACATTTCGGCTCGGAGTAGCCGTCCCGAAACACCTCCTTTTGAGGGAGGAGGTAAATAACGTTTATTGAAACATCACACGAGGTAAATAGCCTCGGATCCACAAAACATCATGGCTTCAACATTAGTAAATCGGTCAATTCAGTAATCGATCAACACCACAAGAAATATATTTGCCTCCAGGCAATATTCAACTATGCATCAATGGGACGCCATCACTGCAGCAGACGATTTCATCGCGTGGTGGGCACCGGTAACACTTCAACAACAAGAAGAAGAAATTTTATATAAAGATATTGGAGCACGGCTCAAAAAAGCACGGCTCGACGAGAGAAAAAAGAGAATGGCTCCTCTTCAAAAGGATATCCTTCCGGATACGTTCCGAAACTTCACTCACAGTCAAGTACTGAGATTTTGTCACCATCCCATTACAATAAACACAATAACTTATAATTTCTAATTTCACTAGTATACTGAAAATTATCCAAAAAGACACTGGTTTGAACTAATATTAATTCAAATAAAACTTATAACAACCAATTGCTAGATTATTATACAAGAAAATATCTAACCTCAACCCTAACCAGAATATCCGAAATGGATACGTTTCGAGGTCTCGAACGCGCCTTTATTTCGTTTCGTTTCTCCTTCATCGCTAAGGCTCCGCAACATTTTTGTATCTTTAAAATCTTTAAATTAAACAACCAAACTGACCTAACAAACCAATATTATATTATTCACTAAACCTTTTAAGTATTCTGAGATAACAGGATATATATATATTTAACATTATTGTACCATCAAGACAAACTATCTCACCCCATTCTTACGTTCACCAACTCCATGATCGAACGAAACGCATTACGTTCGCCGCGTACTAAGACGTGCGTTCGAAATCTAAAGTAATTACCAACAGACATCAACCAAAGCGTCAAACAGGTTGCTTACAATAGTTATGATTATTGTTTTTATTTATTAATTTATTTACTAAATTGGATTTACAAGCCCATTATCAATAAAAAATGAGATACCAAACATTATGGTCACAAGGGAATGTTTACAACAACAGTGACATGATACGTACGACAAGAAAACAAAAAAAAAGATGTTACAAGATGTTATTGAAACTCCTAAAACAGTTTTTAACTGTCCTGCAGAATTCGAATCGTTTATCAGGTTCATCAGGCTTCATTTCTTGAACAATAACAATTTTATTGGGATGAAAATTTAAATCTTTCGAAATAATGCGATGAACCGTAGATTTGTTCAAATTAAGAGAATCTCAACAACTGTCGTGGGTCGTCCACAATAGACTGGTGGACGCGGTCGACGTTCATGCTTGTTCTTGATGTCCTTTTGCGCACAAACGAAATCCGGCATTGTATTCCCAGTCTCTTCAATCTTGCACACCCAATGCTTAGTTAAATTGGCACTTGGCACATGTTTTAAAGCTTGATAAACTAAAATGTGTCCTGTAAAGACGACGAACAATAGTGTAGGATCGCTGTTTTTATAAAACGCTCGCACGCAAAATGCGCCCTGCGGTCCCGTGAAACGATTCATGGCTACTAAACTTAACAAGTCGGCCAAGCGTTTGAGACCACTCCCCCGCTACCTGTCGCGCATTGGTCAAATCTAAAATGAAAAAGTCTGATACACCCTTCAGTTCATGATCAAAAATTGAAAGAGTGCGTTATTATTAAAATTATTAATGCTCTTCTACGTTAACCACAGCAAGCGCCTCCCTTTCGGTGGCAGAATAATTACGTTCCTGTCGACTCAGGGAACGACTATAATATGCAACTGGATGCTCTTCATCACCAAAAAACTGGGTCAACATTCCTCCAACACCCACTCCAGATGCATCTGTATGCACAACAAACGGCAAAGAAAAATCAGGGCAAGCTAACACAGGTGCAGACGTCAAAGCACTCTTTAGTTCCAGAAAGGCAGACTCAGCTTCTGGAGACCAAACAAAACGAGGTCGGTCCTTACGCGTAGACGTAAGGGCATTCAATGGCGCAGCTATGGTGCTGAACCCTCGAATAAAACGTCGATAATAGGAAGCGGTTCCAAGGAAACGTTTCACGTCCTTGGGACATACAGGCTCCGGAAAATCAATAATTGCCTTTATTTTGTCGGGATCAGTCCTCAAACCCATCTCATCTACTACATAACCTAAATATTTCAACTGTTTCCTAAAGAAACAACACTTCGACAAGCTAACTGTTAGGTTAGCATAACGCAAACGTTCCAGCACTTTCATAAGCAGCTCAATATGCTCCTCGAAAGTTCTACTAACCACCACAATGTCATCCAAATAAATAAATAGACGTCCTCCAAACTCAGGACCGAAAAGTTGATCCATAAGCCGCTGCTGAGTGGCAGGTGCGGAGGTCAATCCAAAACACATCACCTTAAATTGGAATAATCCCCTAGACGGCACAGTGAACGCAGTCCTCTCCCGAGACGCGGGGGTGAGGGGAATCTGCCAAAAATCAGACTTCAAATCAATTGAGGATAGAAAACGAGAGTCTCGAAGTTGATCTAGAATGTTATTAATGTATGGAAGAGGATATGCATCATGTTTGGACACCTCATTGAGTTTCCTACTGTCCAAACAGAATCGCATCTCACCATTCGCCTTCGGTGCCATCGTAATTGGGTTATTCCAAGGGCTACAGCTCGGCTCCACAACATCCATTTCAAGCATTTCATCTAACTGACGGTTCAATTCAAGAAGCTTATCCGGCGACAAAACATAATAACGCTGCTTGATCGGCACGGCATCCCCAGTATCGATGTGGTGAGATATCAAGTGAGTTCTACCCAAACCCTTCTTTTCGGCCGACACCTCCTCAAACATCTTGCAAACGTCATCCGCTAGTTTTTTCTGCTCCTCCGTCAAAACATCAAAAGGGTGCAAACGATTCACTCCAGACACTACGGCTTCACTAGGCTTCTGAAAAACAATACTATCCGTCTGGTCCATTAGACTCAAGACATCAGGCGCAAAATTAAAAGCCTTCCAAAAATTAATTCCGAACAACAACGAAGAAGACACTTCAGGAACCACAAAAAACTTAATGACTTTCATGACATCATTAACAGTCACGGGCAAAAACATGCAACCAACAACCGGCGAAGTAGTGCCGTTTGCTGTTGCCACTGAACTAATTTCACACGACCTATGTAACTCGACCAGGTCGGCAAAATATTTCACAGCAGAACCACCAACAATGGAAATCTCCGAACCGGAATCTAACAATCCCGTAAATGGCAAGCCACAAACATCCACTTTCAAATAAGGGCGAGTGTCACTACAATCTTTTGAGCGGACCGTCGCTACACTAGTTTTACTATTTTCAAAAAATACACGAACATATTCACACCATTCTCGCCATTCATCACCTTTAGTTGATGGATTTAAACTATGACGAATTTTACGACGGCCCTTCCCTACGAGTTTTTTGGCTGCTCGGCTAAATTAGATTTAGAAGCACACTTGAGGCAATCTTTACTGGTGACTCCTTTCTCTCCACATCGGTAGCAAATAATAATACGCGGCGCAGTACACTCTAACAAAGTATGGTCTTTCACCCTACATCGCACACAAAATTTTTCAACACCTGGTGCTACACTATGACATTTTGGACCAAGTATCTTACCCCCTTTGTACGCTAAATCCTGCGCGACAGCATTCTGTACATGTTGAGGTGGTTCAGAAAAGTCATCCGCCCTTTGCTTCGCCGCTTCTAACTGCCTACAACGCCTCTTTAGCTCAGACCACGATTCAACGTCGATTAATGCGAGTTGCGTAGAATAGAATGGCCTTATATTAAATTTCACAAGTTCCAGTTTCTCACTTGCATCTAAAGGTTTACGTAATCGCGAGAAATAATTCTGCATGATACTTAAATAGTTTATTATGGACTCATTCGGGCCTTGAGTCCTCGAACGAATCTCCTGCAGCAATCGATGGTCATAATCCGGGGGTAGGTATTCTTCCAACAACAAGGATCGCAATTGCTCCCAATCCTTCACATCATCACGCACCGAACGGAACCAATACAACGCATCATCCACAAACAATTCCACAGCCGAATTGAACAACTTAATAGAGGAAATATTACGGGATGCGCACAACTCCTCTAACCTCTGAATGAAAACGAGCACACTATCTTTACCATTAAATTTTAAATTAAGGGAAGGGACACTAGATGTACGGTCACACATTACAACCTGCTTCGTTATCAGACCAGCACACATATCTTCACACCCCTCTTCGGTAACACCTGTTTGAACTTCGGAACCGGTATCCACTGCTGGCCTAAATTCAAAACTACTATTAAAAGTATCCAACATCCGATCCATACGCTTTATTATAGCAAGCAGGCGGTCGTCCAGCTCCACCTTCAGTGCCTTAACGTCCTGCTCAACGGGTTCAACTCTACTCAACCTATGGAAAAGATGATTGCCTAAGGTTTGAATACGATATAGCCTTTTCAAAAGAAGTGGTTTTTGTTCACATACTTCCTCAAGTTCAGCAAGTTTAGTTTTAATCGTGTGTAATTCGGAAAGAGCATCACCTTCAAACGCAGATACTTCATCACTGGGTATTTGCAACGCTAACTTCTTAATTTGTGCCCGTAATCGTTCAACTGTATTTTCCGGCTCTTCATCACGGATAGTTACCTCATAAATTAACTCATCCTTCTTCAATAAATGAAAACGTATTGGACGTTCCTCCATTTCAACATCAATAAATTGTAAATTTAAACAGAATTACAAATAATTGGTAAATAAAAATATTCCGCTATACATGAAAAGTTACAACATATCTATATATCATTTACTACAACAACAAAAAACAAAATAGATCAGCCAATCCGTCACTGAGCAATAGACCAGTAGCGGGGATTATATCCGCGACACCAAAGTCCCTGTTCGGGCGCCATTGTAACGTTGAAAAAAACTTTTAGGTATAGTCCGGTTTTTGGAACTGTGGAAAATAAAAATAAAAAACAGAGGTTCTTACTCACAGACTCAAACTTTATTTTATCTCTAAGTTTAGTCCGTCTCTTACAAATAAAAGGGGTTCTTTGGGTCGCTTGGCTGATCTATAACTTATTAACGTACTGACATTATAAAGGTTGGAAAGTTAAATTTTACCACTGGTTTTTACTTTTGAAACATTAAAAAGGCCCTCCACATAAAATGGGTGGCTCTCACCGGCTTATGTCCTCAGAAGCAGCTCGACACGTAGCTGGGATCAGCCAAACGAAAGAGGAGCAGCCAAACTCATGGAAAGCTCGCAGTAACCCCAACAAACATTTCGGCTCGGAGTAGCCGTCCCGAAACACCTCCTTTTGAGGGAGGAGGTAAATAACGTTTATTGAAACATCACACGAGGTAAATAGCCTCGGATCCACAAAACATCATGGCTTCAACATTAGTAAATCGGTCAATTCAGTAATCGATCAACACCACAAGAAATATATTTGCCTCCAGGCAATATTCAACTATGCATCAATGGGACGCCATCACTGCAGCAGACGATTTCATCGCGTGGTGGGCACCGGTAACACTTCAACAACAAGAAGAAGAAATTTTATATAAAGATATTGGAGCACGGCTCAAAAAAGCACGGCTCGACGAGAGAAAAAAGAGAATGGCTCCTCTTCAAAAGGATATCCTTCCGGATACGTTCCGAAACTTCACTCACAGTCAAGTACTGAGATTTTGTCACCATCCCATTACAATAAACACAATAACTTATAATTTCTAATTTCACTAGTATACTGAAAATTATCCAAAAAGACACTGGTTTGAACTAATATTAATTCAAATAAAACTTATAACAACCAATTGCTAGATTATTATACAAGAAAATATCTAACCTCAACCCTAACCAGAATATCCGAAATGGATACGTTTCGAGGTCTCGAACGCGCCTTTATTTCGTTTCGTTTCTCCTTCATCGCTAAGGCTCCGCAACATTTTTGTATCTTTAAAATCTTTAAATTAAACAACCAAACTGACCTAACAAACCAATATTATATTATTCACTAAACCTTTTAAGTATTCTGAGATAACAGGATATATATATATTTAACATTATTGTACCATCAAGACAAACTATCTCACCCCATTCTTACGTTCACCAACTCCATGATCGAACGAAACGCATTACGTTCGCCGCGTACTAAGACGTGCGTTCGAAATCTAAAGTAATTACCAACAGACATCAACCAAAGCGTCAAACAGGTTGCTTACAATAGTTATGATTATTGTTTTTATTTATTAATTTATTTACTAAATTGGATTTACAAGCCCATTATCAATAAAAAATGAGATACCAAACATTATGGTCACAAGGGAATGTTTACAACAACAGTGACATGATACGTACGACAAGAAAACAAAAAAAAAGATGTTACAAGATGTTATTGAAACTCCTAAAACAGTTTTTAACTGTCCTGCAGAATTCGAATCGTTTATCAGGTTCATCAGGCTTCATTTCTTGAACAATAACAATTTTATTGGGATGAAAATTTAAATCTTTCGAAATAATGCGATGAACCGTAGATTTGTTCAAATTAAGAGAATCTCAACAACTGTCGTGGGTCGTCCACAATAGACTGGTGGACGCGGTCGACGTTCATGCTTGTTCTTGATGTCCTTTTGCGCACAAACGAAATCCGGCATTGTATTCCCAGTCTCTTCAATCTTGCACACCCAATGCTTAGTTAAATTGGCACTTGGCACATGTTTTAAAGCTTGATAAACTAAAATGTGTCCTGTAAAGACGACGAACAATAGTGTAGGATCGCTGTTTTTATAAAACGCTCGCACGCAAAATGCGCCCTGCGGTCCCGTGAAACGATTCATGGCTACTAAACTTAACAAGTCGGCCAAGCGTTTGAGACCACTCCCCCGCTACCTGTCGCGCATTGGTCAAATCTAAAATGAAAAAGTCTGATACACCCTTCAGTTCATGATCAAAAATTGAAAGAGTGCGTTATTATTAAAATTACGTATTGTTACAGCAAATCTAAAATCGATATCTACGCGGCTGCTCGAACATTATGTCTCGGATCGGTCTCCAATCAAAACTGTGGGCCAACTGCTAAGCGATCCGATACAGAAAGTTGCTATGCCGATTGCTAACAACATCATCCAAGACCATTTAAAGTGAGTCTCTATGATTTTATTGCAGCCTAATTTTAGTATTATTATATTCGCTTTAGTAGCTCAATATTAAATATGAGATTTTAATCATGCATCAAATCACGTTCGCATCGAATCATTATTTGTTCAATAATGCAAATTAATTCTAGGATTCTTTATTGGAAAATGCTGATCCAACCTTACCAGTTCGCACTTAAATCCTTTTTTCAATATATTTCTATATTTCATTCACACATTCTTATATTTTTGTTTTGGGTTAAGGACATTTTTGGACTGACAATAAATCCATAGTTGGATTGTTTTAAAATTAATTTATCGTATTGTTTTTAACTCTCCATTACATGCCGTCTTATTTATCACGAGGATTACTTATATAATATAATTTAAATCTAAATAACTATTTGTGCATTCAAAACACAATTTATTTAGTTTTTTTATACCTGATTGGTTAGGTATCTCACCTGATGGTAAGTGATGATTAGGGGCTTTCAAGGACAGTTGCAGAAACACACCTTTAGGGGCTTAGCGACAGATTATTTACTTAAGGGTGGTAGCTAGCCAGGCGGGCATTCGCATAATACCCTACCACCAAGCTATAACGACTGCCATCCGAAGACGACAATAGGGACCGACGGCTTAACGTGCCCTCGGGAGCACGGAAGCGCTCAATACTAACGTCACTAGCGGTCACCCATTGACATTCTTGGTCCATATTATGTTTTAAAATAATAAGCAAATATTTCATCTACGGGCAAAGCGCGCGTGTAACGAAGTGTTACGTTTCTTTATGTAAACTTAATTATACCATAAGGATGGTGGGTAAGTTCCTAACATCTTGTGAAGGATAATTCTTTACATGACTCTATAAAACTTAGTTATATACCTATAGCTCTGTTCTGTATCATCCGGATTGTCTACTGTTGAACACAGCCTCTCAAATTTAGGGGGTTTTCCATAATCACAACGCTAGGCAGGCTTGGGATCGCAGGGTGGCATCAGATTCTTAGAGCCTGTTACGACACCCAAGGAAAGAGAATATGGATGACATTCTTGCCCGGTACCCTGCGGGTAATATAGGTCTAAATTTATTCCTTCTTTAAAATCATTGACATCTAAATTAATACCTTGATTCCCTGTTACAGAAAGCCTGCGTTTTGGTATCGAGTAGAAATGACAAGAAAAGATAGCGCCGTAGACAAGGGCGTAAAACGCGACTCGAAGATTGTCTACGTGTTCTCACAGCTACCTGTGTTTCCACCTTCTGTGTGGCAACATTTAGGTAAGTGAAGTAAAAAGCCATGGTCTCTACCTACCCAGCCAGGAAAAAGATGTCAGTATTATTATACTCACATATTTTTATTCCCTAGACTAAACTAAAATAATAATAACTACAAATAAGCCATAGTAATAATAAAACCGGAATCTCTAAATATAAATACCGGTATTACTAAAAACGGTATAGCAGCCCTGTATACAAGTTTATACTTAACTACGAAATAAGATAGTATATTTATTGAATATATCATCTAAGCGCAGATGATATATTTTATCCAAATCGGACAACACCTTGACATATTTTTGTAATTCTTACATCACCACGAATTATAGGAATTATTTATTCGTCTTATTTTCTTCCTCATAAATAATTTGTAATAATACCCTTACAGATAATTATGAAGGTAGGTAGATAGGCTAAAGTTAGTAGGTGAACACTATAGTCTATTTTTTTAACAAACAAGTACTGAACAGTTTACTGCGTTGCTATTGGCCAACGTAATCAACATAAAGTCCGTTCCACATGAACTCTGTAGTTACATGTAGGCACATTCAGTTGAGTCTTTGACTACCTGCGCGTATAACAGTAACGAATTATTTACTTAAGGGTTAGTTAACTAAAGTTGCAACTTTTGAATTAGGGTACGCAAAACAAAGATAGTTTTGAAAAAAATGTTGTAGCTAAGTTAACAAATCCTCTCGTCATACGTTTGCCGAAGTATCATTGTGACGTACGAAACCGTAGCATGCTATTGAAAAGTTTAGATATTATTATAATGATTTGTTGATATTTTGCACTGAGTTCTTTCTCATTCATCTTAAAATTTTGGAAACACAACTAACATCTCAGCATTTCCATAGACATTAGTAGTTAGTATTATACCTACACATTTTTGTATTGAACAGCTGTTTTTTAAGCCTTCAGATTTGTGTACTAAAAGTTGTTATTGTAGTATTCATAATAAACTAATAATAATTAAATTCAACATTATAAATATTGCAATTACAACAATTATTTTATAATGTAGTAGGAAACTAATAAGAAGTATTTGAATATACCGGTACTATTTTTAGAACCGGTATTTGACAAAAACTGTGCTGGTTGTGTATCAAATACCGGCATTGTGTCAATCAATCCCTGTTTTAACATATACTCGTAACATGACCATTTGTTTGTTAGGTGTGTCAAAAAGTATCGCCGATAATAAACACAGTTATATTTATTTATGGTAAATAATGGGCTCCAACGAATGCATGAATATTATCATGAATTGCGACCGTAAATATTCTTTACCTACCTTTTTGTTGTTCTTTTTGTATTATATTATTTCTTGATTGCTAAAAACATTCAGCTATTTACTCGTACGTATTATTTATATTCGATTGTATAATGTATCGTGGTTGGTATGATTTTGGTATATTTTATCATAATATTTTCACCATATAGCAAGAATTTTGCGTAAATAGGTAAGTATAAACCAAGGATTGGACTAACCAGCAGTGGACTTTAAACTCAGAAATCAGTATTAGCACAACTTGCTACTACAAAAAATGGCCCAACCAGGGGCCGCAGGGATTCTCTTAGCTATTGAACGGCGTTAACGCAACTTAATTGCATGAAAATTGTAGTTTTTGACAGTGTCCGTAGTCTGCCCGCTATTTAGGTTCGATTGCAAGTCAGTGTCTTGCTATCCATAGTTTTTGACATATTTGCTATGCTGTAAGCTATTTGATTGCGATTGCGTTGCTACAGTGGCATAAAATATTTTGGAGGATTTTATATGGAAAAATATCTAAATGATTTAAATATATTTATTTAATGTATTGTTTGCTAGAAAACCACTATATTGATGTTTTGACTGATGCTTGATTGATAGAAGTTTTCATTATTATTTCAGTGGCAACATTGGCAAGTCATAGTATAGCCATACGATAGCGACGCGATTGCTATGCAACTGCGATTAGGAACTGGAATTAGAGACTACCGAATTTTACATTAACAACAGTTCGATCGCAGAAGCATCGCAGTATTGTGGCGTTTGGTCAATAGCTAAGAGAATAGCACGTGCGCGGGTGGCTAAACTGACTAGACCTATTGCGCCGCGCGGTGATCAGTCTGCTTCAACCCTTCAAAAACTGTGCAACGTCTCTACCAGTTCGCCTTAAGAATGCAACGCTTTGCAATGGCCAAACAAAAATAATATTCTAGAACCTATTTCAGTTTGCTATTTGTCAAATAGATATTAAATTTGTACTGTCCATGGCCTAAATTTGGGCCATTCTAGGGTTATACCTCTTGACATTTTGACATTGATTTGTGTATCTGCTACCAATTAACATAACCGGGTCGCTACTTCAATTCACCGAAGTCAAGAAGAGGCTATATCCTCATAGGAAATCACTCCTTAAATTACCCCTTAAATTATCATAAAACTCAACATGTAGGCAATTTAGTTAGTTTTAGTAGTTTCGGATATATGTATAATCAAATTCAGAAGTTTTAGATTGCTTTCGCTGTTAGCGCACATAAAAATAAAGAAAATAAAATGTAACCCAATAGTGCAATGGAATGAAATACATAAAATCAAGCTTTGAAAGTGCTATATGCTTATACTACTAACAGTAAGTGCATGATTCTACTTTGAATTTTTACTTTATTAGCTTTTTGTTAATAATATATATCTAGCTTTTTTCCTATAATTTTTAACTATACAAGCAGTGATAGCTCAGTGGATTTGGCTATGGACTGCTGCGCGGCAGGTCCATGGATTGAATCCCGCCGCGAGCTTGAGCTGCACCGCATGGTGGAAGGGCTATTTGCGAATGCCCGCCTGACTAGCGACCACCCTCAAGTAGAAAATCTGTCGCCAAGCACCTAACGGTGTGCTCCGACAGCTGTCCCTGAGAGCCAGTGAAATTACAGGCACATGAGACTTAACAGCTGTCTCAAAATGACGGGCGCAGTGCAATTCGTGACTTGTCCCGAAATGCATCTGTTATAGGCAGAGGTTAGTTCGCTTAACATCAAGTGGGCTTCGCGCTTGTTCCGTCACAATAACATTAAAAAAAAACTATGTAAAATATGATTAGTAGTGTTTAGTTTTGGTATATATTTTCACTTTCAATCAATATTTGTTTAAGTATGTATTGATAGTGATAGAATCGGGTTTACTTACATCTACGCAAACCATTGACCATTATCTAACCTGTTCTTAAAATTGTATACGCAAGTATTTTTATATTAAATTGTTTAAGTTTATTCCAGAAAACATCTACAGTTATCTCCTTTCCCGCGGGGTGCCAAGGTGTACCCAACATCCCCCTACCCTTCCTCCACTCTTGTACGAGTTGCAAGAGGTGTCAAAAGGAAAAAAGAAACATTTCAGAAAGTTGGCAGCAGCGTATTCTGAAGAACTGCCTATTGCCATCTATCTCTGCAATCCCCAAGACACCTGACATACGTGAGGATTATGAAGGGCTAGGCTTTTGTTCAACGGTGGTCGTAATGGCTGTTGATGTGATGTATGGGTACCTAAACTCAGATGCCATGTATAATACATGGCATCTGAGTTTAGGTACCCTACTCCATACTACCATAATCACTACAAAATCAAACTAAATCTAAATTGAAATATCATGCCTGTTTCCCATTTCTGTTATAGGCATAGATTATTTTATTGGGGATTTAAAGAGATGATGAACGCTGTTTCTTTTGAACAGGAAAACACCACTATGTACTTACCGACGATAATGTTGACTGCTTCAGGCTTCAGAAATAAAAATTGATATCATACAAAATAAAGTTTATTTTTCTATTGTTTCAGAACCTCAAACTGAGGAAGTGGCTGAAATAACAACGGTTGGCGAAGAACTCAAATATCATTCCACAAAATATACATTCCTGAGTAATATGCAGATAAATAAACTTCCTTTCTAACATCGTATTTTTTACGTCTAGATAATAATGCTCTCGCTCATACGGATGGTGCTCTTTGTAGTAAATTATGAAAAACTGTGCCTTGTTATTTTTCATAGTGATAATAAAAGAGAATGTGATATAAAAATCTTCGTTTCATTATTTATGGATTAAAAACCAAATTTTCTTTAAATTCTATGAATTTTACAATGATAATATTGAAATAACCGCGCAAAAAAGCAATTGCGGGTCGAGTATAAGTTTTAAGGCCGAGCCGTAGGCGTATGAAGAGATATAAATTTAAATGACACCCCAGTGCGCCTGCAATAAATTTCCATGTTGCGTGCGCGTTTTTTGATCCAAATTCAATCCTTTTCCAGCGTTCAAGTGTTTTTTGATCAAAATTCATATATCCACGCATATTTGATAAAAATATTTTGTAAATTACATACATCTGCCCCTCGGGCTACAAAATGCTGTGCTAATTTGAGATACCGTGATGAAAGTGAGTCATAGTTCGAATTTATCCTTTTTTATTCGAATTTATTCCTTTAGTTATTTAACCGTTTTAAGGAGACTGAGCGTGGCATTCTAGCCCTGTAACCCACGGTGAATTGTCATTCCGTTATTCCTTGTTTCCATCATACAGCTTAATTTTGTCCTGGATTTCCGACTTTCTTAGATATAGATTTATACTAGAGACTTCTTTTTTTAAATAGATTTTAACCACTATCTCACCTGTGGGTAAGTGATGATGCGGTCAAATGTGTTTGTTATTTAGACAATTATTAGCTCTCAAGGACAGCGGACGAGACCCACCGCTAGGTGCTTGGTGATTTTTTTTTCTCCAGGGTGTTAGCTGACCAGGCGTGCATTCGCAAAATAATCTACCGCCATGCAATTACTACTGTTATCCTAAATCGTCTGTGTCCTCCGAAGCACGGAAGCGCCCAGTATTAATTGCCACTATATTAAAGCGGTCACCCGTTCAAGTGATGACCGCAGCGGATGCTGCTTAACCTTTTGATCAGTTAAGAACAACTAGGTAACGGCGCAACGAGCGCTTCAAACCTTGATGGGTTTTCTTCCGATCAAAATTGACAATGAATACCAGGGTATATTATAATCATACGTCAGAGCATATTATCTGCGGAAAAGCTGAAACTGGCGGAAATTCCGCTTTGCAATGTACAAAGCAAATGGTCCCAGAAGCCTGGTAAGGCATCTGTAATAAAGTTTATTTTGTGGAAACATTCATTCTGGAAGCTGTCAAGAAAGATTTGTTAACAAACATTGAATAATTTTCAAATAATATAAACAGTCAGATTCAAAGTTCACGATGTGTAATTTCTTATCCCGATACCTGACCCACATTTTACATAATATTGATGGTTACATTCATATTAGGGCAATAATAAAAAATAAACTTGAACTCATTTTCTGGGATTATCTATGTTCACGCGGTAAATCAAAACGCAATTGAATGTGAAATCCCGCTAGTCGTTGTTTTTTTTACTAAAAAGTTTTTGAACATCTATTTTTACATTACATCAATGTTTTAGTTAAAAAATGAAAATTATTGTTTTTGAAACTCCATGTTAATTTACAATGGAAAGTTTTAATCTAACATGATTTATAAACTGAAATGACTAAATACAAACATAAAATCCCACACTTCTATAACATTACTAAGTACAGAACGCAGTGTTCATACTTTTTCTGCGTCGCATTAAGTGTCACAGACCATAAAGTGACTATTTAAGGCTCCAAAAATTTATCTCTCTCATAAATTGTCATACCAAAAAGACAGATATATATATTTGGAGACTCCCTGCTATAACCATGTTATAATGGCTAATCTCTAATCTGTGTCTGGTACTATATTTATTCTAAGCAGTTTTTTTTTTTATTGGTGTTAGGTAAGCCTTTGACCACAATCTCACGTGATGGTAAGTGATGATGTGGTCGAAGGTGTTAACAAGCTTAACCTAGAATGACTGGCTCTCAAGGACTGCTGCCGAAACACACCGTTAGGTGCTTGGCGACAGATTTTCAATTTGAGGGTGGTCGCTAGCCAGGCGGGCATTCGCAAAAATGCCCTTCCACTATGCGGTGAAGCTCAAGCCCGCGGCGGGATTCGAACCATGGACCTGCTGCGCGGCAGTCCATAGCCAAAGCCTTCACTGCTTCAAAATCTAAAGAGGATGACCTACTGTCCAGTAAGTAAACTACTTACTTACTTACTATAGTCAATTTTTTATAACAAACGAGTACTGAAAATTTTACTTTGTTGCTATTGGCCCACGTAATCAACATAAAGTCCGTTCCACACGAACTCTGTATCTAATGAAGTGAAATTCGGTTCGTCGGTTGAGTCTTAGACTACCCGTGCGCAAAAATATTGCTTGTAACGAATCAATACTAAAGTTGCAACTTTTGAATTAGGGTAAGCAAAACAAAGATTGGAATAAATTTTGTATCTAAGTCAACAAATCGTCTCGTCATAAGTTTGCCAAAGTATCACCGTGAGCTCAACCCAATTGAACTCGTTTAGTCTCAAGTGAAGGGCTATGGCAGAAAATAACAAAAGTTATAAAATTATGAAGTCAGAACTCTTTTGTTACGAGGAGTAGCTAAAGTGGGTAGATCAAAATGGTGGTCATGTCTCAATCATGTGGTAACCAAGATAGAAACAAAAATGTACGGAGTCCACAATCATGTATAAAATATGTTAGAGTAATTTATTATTGACGTATCCGCAGCAAGTTCAGCAGAAGAATGAAGATAATTTTTAAGATTAAAAAAATGGAAGTAGAGTTATTTGATTTACACGTTCTATTGCATAATGTATATAACTAATTACAATATTGTTTTACATCATAAACGCGAGCAGATTTTTTCTACGAATGTACTAAGTATGCAAATTTAAATGATAAAATAATTACCAAATTTTTTCTAAAGTAAGTTTCAGAAGTATTCAATATAAACGGCCCTTAGCAATTTCAAAACAAGAACAAAGGCATTGACCAATGACGGCAATCACCCATCTCACTCTGTCAATATTGGAAATCTGCGAGAGACATACTCAGTACTCGTTTGTTAAAAGAAACAGACTATAGACAGTAGAAGATTACAAATTTAAAATCTCGTTTCTTACTGGACAGTTGTGAAAAGTCTCCGGTAGAGTTTACTTTCTGGATACTTTTTAGAGATATTATGGCAACATTACATACCATTTTGAAAAAAGTATATTACATAATATATTACTGTACATTACACCTTCGATCGTGCTTTTCACCAGGTGTGTGAAACTGCGGTCAAATGATAAAAAAATATCCATACAAAATATCTCTTTCACATCTTTATTCTTTATTAGGTAACTCTTTTCTCCTTCTAGTCATCGTTCTTACATGGCAGCTCGCACTTATCAATATAACATCTCGGACTCGCGTCTTTCGTTGGATCCGTCCCTGATGCCACAATCCTCATCACTGACGCTTGTTGCTGCGTCTACGTATTGCATCAAGGGTAAGTTCTATCCCTCAATCCAAATACTTTTATCGCAGAAATCAGAAACTTGGGTATAATTTTGATTTGGGACTGGCCGCCTTCCATTCGTCAACTGGTATTATTTAAAAGGCTCCTTTTGACACCTCTTAGGGCATTCCACCAGAGTATGTGGATTGTTCTAGGCCGAGGCAGACTATATTGTTCTAAACTTCCCTTATGTGCTTAGCTGATGAGATGACGCAGTATATAGGGTTATTGTAGCCGCTGCAAGACACCCAGAGAGATACCGCTGAGAGTGTGTGGGCTATCAACGAGTAAATCGAGCGTTATACCGCCTTAGGACTCACTTTGGCAGAAGATTAACTAGAATTTTGATACTCAACTACAGCCCGTGTGTTTTATATCTAAAATCAAAGGAAACATAAAAGGGTTCGATTTAATTCTAGCGTTAGATTTTTTCTGTAATCTCACAATACAGTTATAATTTCATAATTAAAGTCGTTGAGACTTATTTGAGCATTCTTCGATATTCCTCGTAGATTAGCCTTGAGAGCCAATTCGGGCCGTTCACCACGTGTAAGTCTTTTGTCTCTATGTCTTAGGCCCTAGGTCAAGCTATAAAGAGGGCCATTACTTATTTTTACAACGTGAATATTATATTCGACAACCGATTCGCAGATTATTCAATGAACATTTACTGCCGTGCCGCAGGTGCATGGTTCGATCTTCACCTCCGGCTTGAGCTTCACCGCAATGTGGGCGGGCATAAGCGAACGCTCGCCTGGCTAGCTACCACTATCAAGTAGAAAATTTGTCGCCAAGCACCTAAAAGTGTGTTCCGACAGAACTCCTTGAGATGCAGTAAAATTATAAGCATATGAGACTTAATAATGTTGTATATCTCAGGGTCACGGACGAAATGTGTCTGTTATAGACTAATTGAATCCTGATTAAGTAATTCTTGATGATAAATTTCTCATACTTATTCGTTGTCATTAATTAAAACGCAAGTGCAAATAAATATATTCCCCCCAACCCAAATCCATCGTCTCCTCGTAAATAAATCACAAGATCAAGGGAAATAAAAAGCAACATACAGAAAAGGAAACATTACGTAAATAAATATGTAAGGCAGAACGTAAACGCGCCAGTTTACGTTTACCCTTTGAAGTGTAAGGTTAATAAACTTGTGTATGTTGACTTTGTTTCGTTTCGCTAAATTATCGATCGAATCTAAAGCTTGCGGGATTCAGCTATCTTGTTAAGTACATAATAGGATTGATTCGACGGAGCGAGTAAAATCTATGTTGAAATGCACAACTTAAAAGGGCTTTCTTGTTATCAGATTTAACTGACAGACCTGTTAATTACTGTATTGTAATAGCCGGATCTTCCACTACTGAACACAGCCTCCCCTAGGTATTTGCCATAATCCTCACGCTTGGCAGGTCTTGGGGATCGCATTGTAGGTTGGCAGTTCTTTACAAGGCGCTGCTGCCCACCTTCCAGTATTTTTCTCTTAGTCGCCTCTTACGACACCGATAAGATGATACGGGGCGGATCTGTTAATGCTTAGTACGATTTACACCCAATAATTACAATGTTGAAGAACACTTCGTGAAGTCTTATCTCTTTTTGTTACTAGTAGTTCGTTTCCGGTGATTACGATAAGAAAAAATACATCGTTTAGTGCAAGTTTTTAGAGCTGGCCAGCTTTAAAATTATAAAAACTGCTTTATTTTAAATATTTATATATTTATATCTGCTTTATTTTATATAATTTATTATAAATCAAGCAAGTTGGGTCTCGCCTTTTTAGGGTTTGGATATGCAACAGCCTAAAAGCGTGTTGGGTTTGGTCACAACTTTAAATCTACAATTTAATCGGCCTTTTCAGTATTTGTTAGTTAAATAAAGAATATGGTATATAATACGCCGGCGATTCATATCGAGTTAAATTTTTTGAGGTAGACACCGTCGCAAAAACGGTGTAAAATTTGCTACCTTGACGGCCCTCCATTTATTTGTTTAATTTGATTGTAAAAATTGACTCAAAGAGCTGACGATGACAACTAGATTATTGCCGCATTCATCGAGTGGACATGCAATGTTTGTTCTAGAAAATAAGAAAACACACACTGTTACACACTCTGTGTACAATAATATCATTAATATCCTTGCAATAGGATCCTTCTTCATTAAGACAGCCGCCATAGCTTACTCAGCCGAATGAACAACTGATTAGAGATTACTAATCTCAGATTAGATATAGATAACGTCATGTGTGAAATTGTTGGGTGGTTCACCGTAGGCACATCCCCGACTTTAAACCTCGCGACTTCGTTTATTCCCAAGAATAATTTAACAACTTGGAGGACCCATTTCAAGACCCCGAAAAGATAGCTTAGCGCACAAAATTTCTGTTGAGTAATGGGACTGGGACACGTGGCTTCCTCCGTGCTGTGTGTGTTTTTTATTACCTACTGTATTGATTGACCTACGTACGCTACTATCTCAGATTTTTTATTTAATAGGATTGTGACGAACATGTGCCGTAATTTCACACATAATACTCATAGTACACTAATCTTGATCCGTTCTTGCAATCCCCGTGGTGAACTCCTTATATGGATAGTTTTAGACCGTTTAGAATTTTTGGATTTTTATTACTCCAAGTATTGCAATTTGATTCCGCTCCCTGTAATAATTCATCATCATCTTCTGCATCTTATCCCTTGTGTTTGTGCGATCGGTACAATATCTCCAACGACTCAGGGGACAACAAATGAAAATATGGTTTTCTATATAACTATACGTACGTGTAAAAAGTTATGGCTTCGGATATATGACCGGCCGCCGCCCTTTTGTGCGCTCAATGTGAAACAATACCCTTAACACCATACCGCCAAGCAGTAATGTTCACATCACTGTGTTCCGGTTTGAAGGGTATTATGGGTGCCGGTTAAATTACAGGCACATGAGACTTAACGACTTTATGTCTCATGATGATGGGTGCAGTGCAGTTCGCCACTTCGTGACAAAAGGCGCGCCACGTGCTTGTTCCATCACGATAGCATAAGAAAACTTCGACGTGAATACTGGCATGTTGTTCATTCGATGCATCTTTTCTATTCAACTCCACATACGGCTCACACGGGAAGTGGTGGGATGGGGGTGCCAGTTCAGTATAAGTATGAGATAGTCTATTTGTCTTTGTATACATTTGTTTACTGCTCATAGCTTGTTATCATTTCGTATAACATTGAATTAAACATTTAAATAACTCCTGACATTAACCAACCCTGATACTGTAGTTGATACCATTCCAATGAGCACTATCAAGCTATCTCTGGTTCACTTGGTAAGAAGTTACGTATTCTGCAGATTCAATGTGATGCTGCAGCTTCACTTCTCGGTTGCCAAGTTCAAATATCCTTAAAATGACAGGATTCCTTGAAGGAACCAAGCTTCGAATTGATCAGACTTATGGAAGTTGCTTAGATCCCTTCATCAGCTAGAAAAAAATGCAGATGTATTGGTCTTGCAACGACTGAATAGATTTTTTCTGGAACATAGTCACATAACATATTTTTATATGAAACAATCGACTATGTCACCTTTTAAACAAAAAAAACTAATCCAATTCGGTTCATATTTGGGAGGTACGATGGCACTGGCATATACGAGTAGTATATACATTAAACGTATGAAGCTGTTTGCTTCTATAGTTAATATTAAATAGGTACCTACTTATTTATTTATACTCATTAATACATACTTGTTAGTGTACTTGGAAAGAAATCACTGACTAAATGTTAATAATTAAATACGCATTATTAGGTATAATTTACAGACTACTCGTGAGATTTCACTGAAATGTATATATGGAACTAAAAAAACAAGCACCGTCATTCGAATGTAAAAAAAACATGGAAGTCATCATCGGTAAACCCAGCAAAAAAAATACAGGGGAATCGAGAACCTGATTCGTTCTTTGAACTTGGTTGAAAAGAAATCAATCGAATTCTCAACTCAAATCAGCTTCAGAAACGATTCTCATCGTAGCAATAGATTCTCTGACGCAGTTACGCCTCAAACGGTTTTCGTAACTCATAACATAACCAATACTTATTACTGGCCTGTTTTCTTGGAGATCTTAAATCATAAAACATTGCAAAAATACCGTCTTCCTCTGCCCTCTTAATCTGAATAACTTCGGTTATGTATGATTGATTCACTCGTCGATTATTTTTAGAGCACGTACAGTCTTCGATAAAATAACGAACTAGACCATTGTTTTAAAAATGTTGTAAAAGGCCGTCAGATGATCTCTTATTATTATTATTGGTACGTGAGTTCTTATTATTACTTACTCGAAATGAAAACTAGGTTACATAGGAAAAAAAATTTACATTGTGGAAGCATTCTTAATAAGTGATTTGCCTTCTATATAATTCGTCGTAAATAATAAATCACAGTCCTTACTAGTCTTTCTTTTATGGAAAAAACCCAATACGGGTCCGGAATGTCTGCAGGATGAGCTCATTTTCACTGACTTTAAAAAATAAGGTTTTTAAGATGATATCTCAATCTGTTAATAGATTTAGATCAATATTTTTCGTTGTGCGTGTATAATGAGTTCCCAGAAAAAAGGGTTTTGGTAATTTAACCCCTTGTTAACTTAAAAGTGAGGATCATCCGAATGAAAAACAAATGCGCTAATGAAAATTCAAATTTGTTTATGCAGTGTTAATTAATGGCCCGAATTTACTGAAATGTATGAAATGGGGGTTTAAAGTTAAAACATAAGTAAAACAAAACAACATAACTTGTCAACTGATTTAGGTAATTTTTTTTTGTTTAAAAACAATTATATTGGTGAATTTACCTCTTTTGATGGATACACGGAAATGTAGCGCATGAGACAGATTTGAAATATTCAGAACTCAAAATGAAAATACTAAATAAAAAAAAAGTTAAATACTAAAATAAATACCTACTTACTTATTTTGTCGCCCCCTAGTAATGAGTTTAAACTATTCTCACTATATTTACAAATTTAACAATCACATCAATATGGAGACTAATAAAATTACAAGAAATAGTGTTAAAATAGTAAATTGTACAACAAGTGCAATAAACAAGTTTGTTTAGCCAAGATATTTAATATTATTACCCTGGTTAAGGTAAAGGCTAAAGTTGTTTTTATGCAAGAGTTATACACTCGAATTTTAAATTTAATTGCGAGGAAATGAAAAAGTAATTAAAGTAATCTCTCTAAACTAAATTGAACCTGATACTTGAACGACGTTCTATTTTGAGTGTCATTGAAATTTATGTCTGGGTCTTAAGAAATACCCCTGCCCTGAACCGTCGGTATTATTAGTGACCCAGACAAACCCCAACATGTAATACAAACTCAAAACTTTGAACCATTTTTACAAAAAATAATATTTTTATGCACTTGTGCTTAAAAGCAGTCTTTTATGCACTAGACCTTAAAAAGCCGTTTTAGTCTGTTTACACCGAGCATAAACCATAACTGTACGAGCATGACAAGGGAAAAATATAGACATAAACCAACTTCTTGAAAATAAACAGATAATTTATATAAATTGATGAAGTTTCGGCCATTGAAGTGTAATAGAAGTCTTATGGTTTGAAAAAGCATTACACTGACTTCCAACAAATGATTATAAACCAAACTAGTTTATCGCTCAAAAGCAGGGACTTTGATGTAGAAACACACTTTAAGAATTTTAATAACAGTTTATTGTTATAGTTACATACTCGTATATCTGCACAGTATTAAATTCTTATAGTTAGCACAACCAACAGCGATACAACACAAGTGACTTGGGTGGATGTCGAAATACGAATGCCCGAGCATACCGCTAAAAATACCGGTCAGGCTGACTTATCCCCACTACTATACTTGCTTGTGATTGGTCGAAGCCACGACCAATCGCAGGCAAGCAAAATATTAGATTTGATCGCACAACTTTATAATAATTATTGTAATTAGTCAGAAACACGCAAATAATTATAGGTATAATTTAAATATTTATAACAGCTCGGCCATCCGGTTTCCAACGAGTCCCTCGTTGTTAAGTAGAATAACAAAGACAAATCATTACTTAATATTTTAGCATATATGTTATAAATGTAATATATCGAACATATTATATTACCTCATTGTGTACTCACAACTTGTTCAGACGGATATTATTAGGAATACTGGCTATAATCTACTTTTATGTAAAATAAAATATTTAAACATATATTTATTATTCCTTATATATAGTTATTTTTACCACATTATTCATTAATAGTTATTTTGGTTATAAGTTACCTTAGCAACACATTTCGGTTTTTAAATAATTCTTAAATACAATTGCTTTAACAATATATTTACACGACCTTGAAATATTTATCACCTTGAAGGGGATATCGGTTACCTGATATTCCCAACTCAAAGTACTTTGTTATTCAATTGACTATAAGATATTATAGTGGTGCATTACATAAAGTATTTAAACAACTCTAAAATACAGTCATTTTACAATGTATTTCATTAATCCATGACATCGATTAACAAAATGTTTATAACTTTCAAGGGTGTCCGTTACCTGACACTCCTAACTTAATCTCTTCCTCATATTGGCCGTATATGTATTGGTCGACGACCTTGACCAATACACACACCAATGCACAAATTGCAGAAATGAGGGGCATCCGTTACCTGATACCCAACACCGACTCATTGATACGTTACTCTAATCAATGAATCTATGTACTGGTCCATGACTTTGACCAGTACACATACCGATGCACCAATTGCTAAAACGAGAGGCATCTGTTACCTGATACCCCACGCCAACTCATTGGTACGTTACTCTAACCAATGAATCGGTATTTACTGGTCCATGACGTTGACCAGCAAATATTCCAGCAACTAGTACACGGGATAATTTAGATGATACATGACATTAATCATCTAAACTTAAGATCACATTGTAACTTTTAACTTAATTGTCAGCTTGTTTAATTATAATATGGATACAATATTCATCTTCAATAAAGCCGAATGACTTTACTATACATCTATTTCTAACTCACATTCAGATTCGCAATCGTTACTTTCGGGTTCACAATCGGTTGATACGGGCTCGCCAAAGTGGATCCATGGGAACATTTTATCAATGGCTACCACAGCCTCATACCTCTTAGTAGTCCGTGTAAGGGGCGTGTCCTCAACCACGAACCTATCGTTGGTAAGTACTTTCTTAATTCTGTAAGGGCCTTTACATTTAGGTTCGAGCTTCTTAGACTGCCCCTCTCTTCCTGTCGCGGCCCTTACCACTCTTACCAAGTCACCTTCTTTAAAGCATGTTCCCATTTTCCTGTACCTATCATATCGTTTCTGGTCCTTGTCCTGCTGTGTCCTAATAAGCTCACCAGCTGTTGCCCTAACAACGTCTATATTCTCCCCGACCCCAGACGTAACTTCGTTTATTACGTCATTTAACAAACCTTCAGACGGGTTGATAAGGTTTCGCCCGAAAAGAAGTTCCGCTGGAGTCTTTTTGGTGGTGGCATGTACTGTGGTATTGATACCCAACTGTATGTCTGGTAAACGTTCATCCCATAAACTGTTTGGTTTGTCATGATTCATAGCCCCAAGTGCTGCTAAAATGGTGCGATTGTACCGTTCTACTTGGCCATTTGCTCGGGGCGTGGCAACAGCATTGAGCACATGTTTTATACCACACGATTGAGTAAATTTTCTAAACTGCCTACTAGTAAAACTTGTCCCTTGGTCTGTAATTAAACGGGTTGGTACGCCGAAGTAACTAAAATGCTCCCTAAATACTCTTATACTTGTGGCCGACTTGGTATTTCGTACAGCAGTGATGCAGTGATGTCAACAAATTTAGTAAACGCGTCTACAATAACAAGGATGAATGTATTGCCACGTTTGGTGCGGATAAAAGGACCGAGATGATCCGCATGTATGGTATGGAATGGTATGATAGCTTTAGGGATAGGGTGTAATTCACCGGGACGGGCACCACTTGGTAGTTTGTGGTGCGCGCACTGAAGACAAGCTGAAACGTACTTTTTTACAAACCGCCTCATCTTTGGAAACCAGTAAGTAGCCTGTAACCGCGCTAATGTTTTGTCAAACCCGAAGTGTCCTACATCATCATGATTGGCTTTCAATAGTTGCCATCTGGTACCACTTGGAACAACCCAACGGATAGTGTTTTCGTCAATTATACGATATACTAACCCATTTACAAGCTTGTAATTTTTGAATATGTCGATGGCATCTTTACATTTAGAATCGCTTAAGATCTCAGCGATATGTTTAATGTCATCATCCGTTTGTTGCACTGTTGCAAGCCAATCGTCAGTGCCTACTGTTAGTACATCTAACACGTGATCAACATCCGGCACACCGTCTACAGCACCCCTGCTGAGGGCATCTACATGTGCCATTTTGTTACCAGGACGGTATTCTATTGAGCAGTCGTATTCTAAGAACTGTAGCCACCAGCGAGCAATTCGAGGAACTAAGTCGCGTTTACTCAAAGTAGTGCGTAACGCGTTGCAGTCTGTAACTATGGTGAATCTTATACCAAGTAAGTAATGCCTAAACCTATTCAAAGAAGCAATAATAGCGAGGGTCTCTAACTCGAAAGAGTGCATTTTGCTCATCCGGTGCGGTTTGCCTGCTATAATAAGCTATAGGTTTGAACACTCCCGACTTGTGCTGTTGCATTAAAATGCCGGCTACCCCATATTTGCTCGCGTCGGTGTGGAGTTGGGTTATTGCACTAGGGTCATACAGTCCTAGCACTGGTCTTTGTACAAGGATCTGTTTTAATTTCTCGAATGATTCCAGTTCTTCACTACCCCACCTCCAAGAAGAGTCCTTCTTCAAAAGGCCAGTGAGAGGACGTGCTATTAAGGCAAATCCCGCGACAAACCTCCTAAAAAAACTAGCAAGGTCTAAAAACCTCCTAACATCGTGAACATTTGTTGGCGTAGGAAATTTGGATATGGCGTCTGTTTTGAGCGACCCTGGTCTAACACCCTCTGAACTGACTTCATACCCCAGGTAGTCTATTTTGTCATAGAAGAAATTACACTTACTCATTTTGAGTGTTAACCCGCTTTTTGCTAGCAACCGCAACACCTCCTCTAAGCGTGCCATCCCCTCATCGAACGACTTGGCAGGAATCAGAATATCATCCATGTAAACTAATGCATACGATGAAGCAGGTGAATTATGTATGATCTTATTCATCGTGCGCTGAAACACTGATGGTGCGTTGACTAGCCCAAATGGCATCCTATTGTACTCGTATTGACCCTGAGGCGTCACAAACGCGGTTTTTTCTCGAGAGCCTTCAGCTATTGGGATCTGGTAGCACCCAGACGCTAAATCGAGTGTAACAAACAGTGAACTACCTGATAATAAGTCTAACTGGTCCTTGATACGAGGGAGAGGGTAGTGCTCTTTCTTTGTTTTATTACTTAGAGCACGGTAGTCCACACATAACCTCTTCTCCCCCGACTTTTTGTTAACTAGTACTATAGGGCTCGCGTATGGACTATTAGACTCCCTTATAATACCGCTTTCTAACATTTCCTTGATCATGTCCTGAACTAGTTGGCGTTCGGTAAAAGACAACCGGTAGGGGCGGTAAACAACAGGATCAGGGTCATCTAGTTGAATCACCATTTCAGCTTCTGTTGTAAACCCAAGATCTTTTAAACCATTCGAAAAACAAAATGTATATTTATCTAGTAACCTTCGTAACAATTCTTTTTGATCCTCCGTTAATTTTTCTCCGCAGCTGATTGGTGATTCATCTATGGGCGACTGATCAAAATCTATTTTATGGACTTGTAGGCTCTCAGCTAAAGTGTGACTCCTAGTTAAAAGACTACCCTTCTCTATAACCAGTTGGTTGTCACTGATATTCTGAACGAGAATCCTACCCGCACCATGTTTTAATTGATACTCGCCGGGTAATAAGTAATGTTCGTGACCTTCCATATTGCGCACAGTCCCATTCACGTAAATTTTTCCCGAGAAAGAATTACGCGAGCTAACTGGAATCGCCTTTAACTCGCCGCGTTCTATACGTGTTTCCTCTACGCATAAAAGCGGACAAATCAAAATAGATTCCTCACTAACCCGCTGAAAAATGACGTCCGATTCTGTTTTTATTATTTTGACGGAAGGCCTTTCCGTGAAAGTGTGGCCTAGAAGTACACGGCAATTTATTAAATAATCATCTACTACCAATATTTCTACATGATTTTCTACTACGCCCTGTACTTCGATCGTAACGTTAGCTTTGCCAAGAGGGTTATATGGGACGTTACCTATCCCTCTTAATAGTGGCACTTCTCCTACCTTCCAGTCTAGCCCTAAACGCTGAGCTTCACTGAGACGGACCAACGTACCCTCGCTTCCCAAATCAACGAGACATTCTGAAAACAACTCATTTATTTTTATAGGCATTTTATACTTGGCGCTTGAATCACAAGTGTTCTCTACTTTCAATATTGCTTTGGGTTTATCGTAGGTACCTTGCTTCGTCCTAGGGCACTCAGTGTCCCTATGTCCTAGTAAATTACATTTAGCACATTGGATTTTCGGTTTTGTGCATCGAAAGAATGGGTGACCGGTTTCTTTACAATTATAGCAGACCATGCCGGACCCAGTTGGCTTCTGGGAACTGTTACCTACTTTGTGACTGGTAAATGCATTATTTAGTGGTCGCCTATCTCTATCCCTAACTTTCTGCTGCTCGTTAGTGGATTTGTCTTGGCCTACTTTTATAGTCTTTAAAAATTTGAGTAGTAATTCGGGTTCCGTAAACTCCGCTCCTTGTGCTCCCATCCTAACACCACGATCTTCTATACCTGCTACGATATTATCAACTGCGCGCTTTCCGGAAATTTCGCATCGGTTTAAAAGATTAATTTTTTCATAATAATATATCTCCAATGACTCCCCATAGCGTACCTTTTTATTTAACATTTCCGTTAGTAAATCAGCATAGTTATCCCTAGTTGGAAAAGATTCCCTCAGCTTTAATTTCCATTCTGGCCACGAAAATAGTAGCGAAGGTAGACCCTGATACCAGGTCTTAGCTACCCCTGACCGGCCATTCCAGCCGTAAATCTGTGCACATTCGTCAACTTTATAGAGCCACGTATCAACCGTTTGATCTTTACATAACGGGTCAAAATCGGGGATTACATTATTTAATACAGGAAACCTATCGCGATCATTTGTATTGTTAATACTCTTAAGTGCATTAATAAAGTTTTCCATAAACAAATTATTACTTGACTCACGATCGCGATATGTTTCCTCACGGGACGGTGTATGAAGTCGGGTAACTCTACACCCAGGTGTATGCCTGGATTCCGTGTGGCATGCCTCGTGCCTCCCTGGACTTCGCAACTGGCTTCTGGAACGCTCAGCCCGACGATACCACGAACTTGTCCTTCTTGAATGGTGCGAGCGGGAACGAGACCGGCTAATAGTTAGCCGTGATCATCGTCCTCTCGACCTCCTGGACCGCGACCGATGATGGTGGCTGCGATGATTTACTACAGGTAACCGCGTACGCCTTCGACCACGGCTTCGGCTTCGAGTTGCGTCACGACCCTTAAGTGGTGGCGTTAGTGTCACGTTCGAGGTTCGCCTAGGTTCATTACGTTCTCTTCGAGAACTAAACCTTTGCTCATCCATGTCCTTGCGACTTGAACATAAAAAGAAAACACGAATTAATAAGCCGCGCTAACTAAACTTTAGACAAGATTTTTATTGGCCTGCACATACTTTATTGTCGACCATCAAACATGTCCATCTCCAGGGAGTACCCGGGCAAGATAAACATGCATGACTAACCATATGAACCTCCGGAATGCCTCCGTTATGGTAAATACAGCTTAGCCCTCGTTAATTACATACAAACAGACATATCATACATGAATTATGTTGAGCGAGTCCAGGAGTTGTAAAAAAAACCAAAATGTTTTAAATTAATTGAATTAAAAAGTAAAATTATTACATTAAAAATTATATCTAAGTAATTAGGTGTCTAGTGCTCGATGAATGAGACAGAAGTGCCGCCCGAAGCGGCGGGCGGAAACACGCAGTGTCGGATGGCTGCCTCGTGGTGACCTCGGTCACGTAGCGCTGCGTCAGCGCCTCGTGCTTGCTGTTGCCGTGAGGTGCGATTGCAACAGCGTTGCATTGGGTCAGCACTTTGCATGTGTTACCCATATGTAACACCTCCCCTCTTACTTCAGCGACTATTTCGAAACAATTTTTGGAAGAGTCGCTGAAATGTTACTGTGATCTACCCTTATCTGATGGGGGTGACTTCTATGTTCCGCAATTTCAGCATATATACCTTCAGATGTAGTGTTCGTTTCTCGGTTTTGTGTTGTGCGAACGTTGGTAGCTCGGAATCGCCGGTAAATTAAGCCAATAGCGAGTGCGGTTGCACTGAACAGGATGATGTAGATTGGAATTGTAGTATGGTATAATATGGAATTGTAGCTCGGATTATGAATTTCATCTATCTTGACTGGGTTTTGCAGAATAACTTTTTCGTTTATGGAGTGAAGGTTTTGAAGGTTAACTGAGTTAAGGACAACAGATGTATCTTCTTTACGTTTTTGGTCTTCGTAAGGCTTTAACTCAATTATTTTTAGTGGGTGTCCTTTAATGCGATTATTTGAGTTGTAGATGGTAAAGGCGTTTGTTTTTAAATAACAGCCGAGAGGAATGACCGCTAAATAACTTCCTTGCAGGATCTGGTACTGCTCTTGCCCACAAGATGTTTTCACTCTTGTCTTGTTAGGAAAACTCACGGTGTAGTGTTTGTCATCGAGTTGTTCCATTGCTTCTCTTTTAAGGTTAATTGAAATCGGTCTACAGGATGGCTCTATTTCTTGACGGGTGAGGAGCTGGTGAATGCAGTCTGGATTTTCTGGAACTTCGTAGTTTGATCGTTGTTCACAAAGATACCATGTATTTACCTTCGGGCATTCTGCCTCCATGTACTTAGAGTCGTCTCCAGAGATTGCTATGAACGGTAAGAAAGGAATAAGGATTTGGTGATTCTTATTGGGAACGATGGACAGTTTATAGAGTTCGTATGACGTGGGGAAGGCAATCGGTACCTTATGAACTATAACTATCTGACTATTTTTATAAAAATAACCAAGTTTCATAGCGTCGTAGAAATATTTTATTTCTATGTCAAGGATTTCTTCCTTACTGTATAAAGTCCTTAATTTACTAAGCATGGCTTTTAAGTCCACCAAGTTTAATATTGAATGTGGAGCGCCCGATATTCTAATGAATGTTAGAACATTCTCTAATTTAGTTATTTCTACAGATAGCCTATCTATATTATCGCTAAGGATTAAAAAATATTGTGCCAGGTGAGCATATTTAATTAATTCGTTGTCTCTTGTACTATCGCTATTCATTATGAGATTTATAACACTTGAAATTTTTTCCTGATTAAGTGTTATATTTTCTAATAATTGAGAGTTTCTTAGGATCCATTCCTTGTTCAAGCTAATATGGGTGTTAATTTCAGACTCTAATTTATGTTCATTATTAGTTAAAACTTGGATGGCATTATCATATTTAATCGCGTCTGTGTGGTCTAAATTACCGGAAATACTCTTTATTACTGAACCAAGCCCGTCAATAAGTCCTCTTTTCTTACGTTCAGGTTCAAATGTCTGTAATTGGTAAGAAATTAGTTCTATCTTGGTGTTAAGGTAATCGATGTGTGGTTCATAAAGAGATAAGGTTTTATTATTTAAGTGAGGTCTTAGTTCAGATAGTTGAGACTTTAGTAAGTTAACTTGTATGTGAATGTCATAGAGGTCAATGTAATTGAGGAAGGAATGGTAGTGGGAGATGATTTTTGTGGGTCCTAGTTTAAAAGGGAGTAAACCTGGTCCGTCTTGAAGTGAGTCAATCATTACATCTTGTCCTTGAGTCAGTGGTAGCAGTAGCGACAGTAGTATCCTGTAACAATACAGGATTCTTAGAACTACGCTTAAGGCGTGACTTAGCGACTGGGCCTCGCTTTTTCTTCGTATAGATATGTATAGGAAGGTCCGCTAAAACTGTATCGTGGGTGAAACGTGGTGCTAGTTTTTGTCGTGTCGCTATTGGGTTCCTTACAAATACCTGTTGGTCGGGGGAATATTCTGTTTCGGGTTCACGGTCTTTATTTCTATTTTCAGTCAACTCAGTTCTATTATGCAAAGAGGTCTCATTGATTAAGTCATACACTAGAGTCATTTTCTTTTTATGATCTTGTAGGTACTGTTGAAACAAATGTTCTGTCACGTCTATGTCGATAGGATCGCGTGGGTCAAAGTGTCCTGTGATAAGGTCTATAGGTCGGCATTTCGTGAAACTATGAATGGAGCTGTTATAGCCCATTATGGCGTAAGGCATTAAGTTTACGGCTGGCTCATTTTTCTGTTCAAGTTTAAGGATCCTTAGATGTTCTAGAATAGTTGAATGGAAGCGTTCCACGATTCCGTTATCATTAGGAGTATGAGCAAGAATCTTGTGGTGTTGTATTTTGTGAAGTCGGGTAAATTCTGAAAATAGTGCGTTTGTGAATTCGGGTCCTTGGTCAGTCACTATAGTCAAAGGGATGCCGTGGTGTGTGCAATATATGAGCAAAGCTTGTACAACACTCAGGGCGGTACCATCACGTAGATGATAAGCCTGGGCGTATTTAGAAAAGGCATCTACCAGTGTTAGGTACTTTTCATTTTGGACGGTAAAGAGGTCAATGTGCAGTGTTTCAAATGGCTTTGTAGGTGGTGGTACTATAGAAAATCTTTGTTTAATCGGATTACGGTCATACTTAGCCTGACCACATATACTACATTCATTAATATATTTTATTATAGATTCCTTCATTCTAGGCCAGAAATATTTAAAAGACAAAGCTAGGAAGCATTCATTAATACCGCGGTGGTTTGTTTTACCTTCGTGGTATTTTTTTATGATTTCCTGCTGTCTTAAATATTCTTTAACGTTTTCTACCTCTGTTTTGGATAAAACTAAGTTCATGGATGAACTCTTAAATGCATCTTGAATAATAGGTACAATTTTGTACATGGCTAAAGGGGGGTGTATTATAATGCCTGTTTTTACCTTAGGATTTACGTACTCTTTAATTGCAGATATGACATCGTTTTCTAAGTTAGATTCTGACAATTGTATAGTTGTCCGAGTATGTGTCTCAAAAGGTTTCGTCACAGTTGGTCGTTTCTTAACGTCACCTACAACTACGAAGCATATTTGGCGGTGAAATCTATTAAGTGGGTCGTCGGATATTGGAACTTCTAGGATTGGGTTTTCGGCACTAGTGTGGGCTGTGACAGTTGTGGAACCAGCTACAGATTGGTCGATTGCTGTCGATGGAGGGTTAACGGCAATAGAGTTTAAGTCTTCGTTATTTATTTCAATGCGAGAGAGTGCGTCTGCGTTTGTGTTTAACTTCCCTTGCTTGTAAATGGGGGTGAAGTTATATTCGCTTAGCTTTAACCTCCAGCGAGTCAATCGTGAACCGGGCTCTTTAAGGTTCATTACCCACTGAAGAGGCTTATGATCGGTAATGACTTTAAATTTCCTACCAAATAAGTAGGGGCGAAAATACTTAGTTCCCCAAACTATTGCAAGTAGTTCCTTCTCGATTGTGCTGTAGTTGATTTCACTCGTGTTTAAAGTTCGTGATGCATATGCTACTGGTCGGTCGCTACCTATAGGTCCTTGGGACAGTATGGCACCAATAGCAAAGTTAGATGCGTCCGTCGTTAAAATAAACTCTTTGTCAAAGTCAGGATATTGTAATATGTGGTCGTTCGTTAGTAGTGTCTTACACTTTTCAAAGCATTTCACGTAGTCAGCGTCATGGGTTGTTATTTTCGATCCTTTTTTAAGGCACTGAGTCATTGGTTTCGCTATACGGGCAAAGTCGGGTATAAACTTGCGGTAATAACCTAATAATCCCAGGAACCGTTTTATTTCGGTTGCAGTTTTAGGTATTGGAAATTTTTGGATAGCCTCGATCTTGTCTGGATTTGGCTTAATACCATCTTTACTAATGACATGGCCGAGGTAGTTAGTTTCAAGTTTTAAGAATTCGGACTTATCCATTTGGATTTTGAAGTTAGAGTCTCGAAGCCGTTTAAATACCTTTTCTAGGTTGACCATGTGCTCTTGTAAAGATACGCTAAATACAATGATGTCATCTAGATAGACAAGACATACAACGTTCTGAAGATCTCTAAGCACATTGTCCATCACACGTTGGAATGTGGATGGAGAATTTTTGAGCCCCATGGGCATCCGTAAAAATTCAAAGTGCCCATGTTCGACATTAAAACTTGTTTTAGGGATATCATCAGGGTTCATCTCGACCTGATAGAAACCACTGGCAAGATCAAGAGTGGTAAAGTAATGGCAGTTACCTAGTTTGTCGAGTACGTCAGCAATGTTAGGAATGGGATACTTGTCGTCAATTGTCTTGTCATTCAACTTCCTAAAATCTACCACTAAGCGCCATTTCATTTTTCCGGACGCGTCTGCCTTTTTGGGAACTACCCATATTGGTGAGTTCCACGCGGATTGGGAAGGTCTAATTATACCCTGTTGTAACATTTTAGATATTTGATCTTGAACCTCTTGTCGATGGATATACGGGTATCTATAGCTCTTAGTATAAACCGGTACTTCGTCAGTCGTTCGTATGTGGTGTTTTATCTTATTGGTAAATGTCAATGGTTCGCCATCAATGAAAAATACGTCTGCGTATTGAGCGCAAAGTGTTTCTAGGTTGACTCGTTCTTCTTCGTTCAAATGGCTTGTACGCAAACGAGATATTACTTCCTTAGCGCGATTTGATAGTGTATTTTTACGTGTGCACTCAACATTAAATAATTCCGCGCTAACGGGTCGGTCCATCGAAAAAACTACGTCATGGCGAGTTGGGTTGTTAATTTCTATGACACCACGATTATTTATAACCGTAGTAAGGCAGTTTCCTATGATACAGTTCGAAATGTATTGTTCGCGTACAAAAACTTCACCGTCATGAAAGTTAATAGGCACTCTGACTAATTTGCTCGTATTTGCCGGTATAATGTCCTCGTACAGGTTGCAGTTACGTGAGTCATACATTAGTAACGGGTTGGTTGATTGTCTTGTCACTAACGTTTTATTTTTCAAATTGATGTTTGATTCCCATTTTTCTAATAAGTCAAGTCCTATCAATCCGTCAAAGTAGTCGTGAAATTTGTAAATGAATAAAGTTATGTCATCTTGTTCGTTAATTTCGTCAAAGCATGGTATAGTTATAGAATAGTCACTTCGAGTAGTTGCGTGAATATTTGTCACTTCAAATGGATTGTAGTTACAAGGTACGTTCGGATAGAAATGGTGGACTGCTTCGGGACTGATAAAAGATTGGTTGGCCCCAGTATCAATAAGAAGTTTTATAGGTGGGTTACATATCTGTACGTACGGTAGCTGTCGTTGTGTCTGGAGGTTAAGTTCTATTTTAACTTGTCTGACTTGGGGGTGTTCTGAAAATCCTCATTTTCTGGTGTAGGGGCATCTGCTTGTGCCTCTTCTACACAGTAGCTCTCAGGGTACTGAGCCTGATCATGAGAATATTCGTAAGAATAGCTAGGGTATTCGTAATAGTCATAGTAATGGTCAGTTAAGTAGTCATTTTGCGAGTCGTCGTATGTCTGGTAGTCATAAACCTCATTGTGATTCATCTCCCTAGTTTTGAAGTAGTTCGAAGGGGGAGGGTTGCCAAACCTATTCCAGTCATGGGGTTGACGCGTCGGCGGTGTTGGCATTGTCTTAGTGACATAGTGGCTAACTCCACTCATTGGTTGCGGGCCTGTGGGTACATTACGTTGAGGTAATTTAAATACGTTACTCTGAGGTCTGTAGTTTGGTGGCGGTGCTGCGAACATCTGCTGTGTCCTAGTGGGTCCCCTAAACTGTGGTGCTTGTGGCCGCCAGCCTGCAGGCACTAGTTTTTGTGGCTGAGAAACTATTTGTCGAGAAGGCCCAGGCATATTGAATGGCCTAGCGTGCGGCAACATTGGCTGTCGCGAAGGTAACATAATACCATAATTAAACTTAGGCTCACTTACCTGCGGTTGCATGGGTGCCTTCCTTTCGGGAAGATGCTCGTTGCGCTGCTGTAGGTACAAGGTATTCATTTCCTCGTGTACAAACTCTAAAGCTTTTTCAATCGTGTCAGGTCGCATGCAACGAATACGAGATCCCAATGGGTCACGGAGGCCCCGTAAGTATGACTGAAGGGTTAGTTTCTTATATAAGGATCTCTTTGATTCGATAGTACTCGCAACCGTTTCATGCAGACTGACGTACGTCATGATAGTGCTAAAGAGGTTTTGACAAGTTTCGTAAAACTCTTGAGGGCTTGATGAACCCTGGTTCAGTAATGCGAGGTCGTTATACAGCGATGTTTCATCTCGCTGATCAGCAAAATTATTTACTAAGGCAGATCGAATACCATCCCAAGTTTCAGGAATACCGTTTGAGTTTATAAGGCGGGCGGCGGGCCCTATGACTTTATTTAATATACCATTTAATAGAGCTAGGTTAGATAATTCGAAATCTGGCCCGTCTCTTATATACTGTTTAACCAATTGATCACATAGTCGGATAAACCTCGTTAGCACATTTGGGTTACCATCAAATTCCGGCAATAGCCGAAGTGCTTTATAAACCTGGTCAACCATGCTGTCCGACATAATATCTAAACCTACAGTTATACTATCGCTAGATTTATTAATCGATTCTAAGTTTCGATTTTCGTCTTGTGCGCTTAAACGACTACTATTTCCTAACCTAAGGTCCCGAGATTGCCTTGGATGGAAAATCTTGGAAAGATATTAGGAACACTTATGGAATAAGAAAGGAAGCAACTCTAGATAGAAACTAAAGCACTTACATAATCATTCTGGTATCTTTGAGATCGATTTCTTGATCACTCCGGGACGTCCGCTCTTGTAGATTCTTCTTGTTCTAGCTTGAATCACTGATTCTACTTTATGAACATCCACACGACTGCGCCAATTATGTTGAGCGAGTCTAGGAGTTGTAAAAAAAACCAAAATGTTTTAAATTAATTTAATTAAAAAGTAAAATTGTTACATTAAAAATTATATCTAAGTAATTAGGTGTCTAGTGCTCGATGTATGAGACAGAAGTGCCGCCCGAAGCGGCGGGCGGAAACACGCAGTGTCGGATGGCTGCCTCGTGGTGACCTCGGTCACGTAGCGCTGCGTCAGCGCCTCGTGCTTGCTGTTGCCGTGAGGTGCGATTGCAACAGCGTTGCATTGGGTCAGCACTTTGCATGTGTTACCCATATGTAACACATGTCCATCTCCAGGGAGTCCCCGGGCAAGATAAACATGTATAACTAACCGTATAAACCTCCGGAATGTCTCCGTTACGGTAAATACAGTTTAGTCCCCATTAATAATTACAAACCGACATACCATACATGTCCATCTCCAGGGAGTACCCGGGCAAGATAAACATGCATGACTAACCGTATAAACCTCCGGAATGTCTCCGTTACGGTAAATACAGTTTAGTCGAAGTATTACAAAGTAGGATAAATAATAATAATAATCAGATAAATTTAGAGGGAACGTATAAAAAAATGTAAAAAGAAAAAAAATATGTCACAGAAATAAAAATGTAGCTTAATTTGTTAACTTTGGTATTGTAACTTGCAATATTAGAAATTCAGTTATGTATATATTCGATACATAAGTTTATGTGGGTAGGTAAGCACAGTCAAAATAAATGAACAAAAAACACTTACGTTTTCTCCATATGCCAATTACTTGAGCGTGTATCCGATCCTTTTGTGGGCACTAAGTTGCTAATCCCACTTCTGAGGTATAAACCAAACTAGTTTATCGCTCAAAAGCAGGGACTTTGATGTAGAAACACACTTTAAGAATTTTAATAACAGTTTATTGTTATAGTTACATACTCGTATATCTGCACAGTATTAAATTCTTATAGTTAGCACAACCAACAGCGATACAACACAAGTGACTTGGGTGGATGTCGAAATACGAATGCCCGAGCATACCGCTAAAAATACCGGTCAGGCTGACTTATCCCCACTACTATACTTGCTTGTGATTGGTCGAAGCCACGACCAATCGCAGGCAAGCAAAATATTAGATTTGATCGCACAACTTTATAATAATTATTGTAATTAGTCAGAAACACGCAAATAATTATAGGTATAATTTAAATATTTATAACATGATTACTTATAATTCTATTCATAGTACGTATGATTTTTTTATATTGTTCTTTATTTTATTATAACGATTGTTAGACTTATGACTAAGGAGGTGAAATCACACGAAAGCTAAGATATCCCACAGTAACATCCAGGACTATAATTATCAGCTTCCTAATTCCGAACAGTGTGTGTTTGGCAGTACAATACCACGACCGATGTTTACGGCGCAGTGTTTACCTCAGGGGCCACGTGCGATAATTACCCCTTGTTCGATGATGCGGCTGCTCGCGGCCTGTTTGGACAATGTGTACGTTTATTGGGTCATCCGGTGCCGGCTCAATGTTGAATATTGCCAAAAGCGTCAATACGATGCAAAAAGCCACGATACAATTGTATTTATTGTTAATCGTAATTAACATATAATGTTAATGTATTATTTGACATGTATTATTTTTTATGTTAATTGTATTTAATATTGAACATTAAAACTGTTAACCATTAAATGTATACTTTAAGTCATTTATCTCTTACCGTGTAAATGCGAAATAGTTTTGTATAGTCCCAGTATGTAATCGTGTCAAGAGCTTAAACCTTAGATAAAATTGCACTAGGGCCCCAAGATACAGGCCTCGTGCTTTAGTTTGGGGTCCACAGAAAATGTGTTTCGGATTATGATTTGTATTTAGGTACCATATTTGGTACATGATTGTATTGTATCGTAGCGTATAGCGGTAACGTAAGCCGTATTTCGTTATGAAAGTCATTATTTTTTTATACATACCATAATATAGCTTTAACATGTTGTCGGCAGGTAAGGATGACGTGGTTGGAGATGAACTGGATCAAACAATAGTGTAAGTTCGTTTTTTATCTAATTTCTTAGTGATGAGATCGACAAGCTCTATGATTGTAAGCATCACGCCAGTCCATGCAGTTGCATGTCATCATCCTCGCTCTGCTTGACATTGCACTGCGCGTTACTCCGACTCGTTAGTGTTCTGTCTCATTTGCTCAGTAATATCGCGTTTTACAGTGCCCTTAACACATTAGTGTTTGCACTACTGCTGCGAGGCAGAATATATGATACTGCGGTGGTGTTTTGTGGTACCCCCTATAATGGAAAGGCGTGCTTTTTGACATTAGGTAGGCGTTTTTTCTGTGTCATCACTTCATAACATGCAACATACATTGAAGTGACAGCCTCCGTAGAGACATCGGTTCGCTCTGTGTATGCCACAGGCTCTACAACGGGGAATGCTCTCAAGAGCTGTTTGATCTTACACCGGCATCGGGTTTCTATCATAGTACCTCGAGTCACCGGTTAAAGCTCATCCACACATTATTGAGTCCTGGAAATCTCACACAGAACGATTTATGCGTTCTTTCTTACCCCATACTTGCAAAATGTGGAATGATCTTTCATCTAGCGCTTTGCCGCAGAGGTACTGTATGGATCCTTACGAGTGTTAAAAGAGTCTTACAGGGTCGGCAACGCATTGGTACCGCCCCTGGTGTTGCAATTGTCCATAGGCGACGATAACCGCTTACCATCATTTGGGTCGTCTGCTTGTGTGCCACTACATTACATTTAAAAAAAGAGGTGATCAAATTGCATTCAAATAAGATACATAACATTAAAAAAAAGAAGTGATCAAAAGAGAAATACCAGATGGCGGGCAGTAGACGTTCTAAAGAACTGCCATCTTAAAGTGCGATCTCCAAGACGCCTGCCAAGCGTGGGGATTAAGGCAACTATGATGATGGGGAAGGCCTTTGCTCAACGGTGGACGTGATGGCTTTCAACGATACCTGTCTTAGAACATACCTTCCTCATTTTCTTAGATAGTAGTTACTGCGTCTGCGAATTATATAGGTACTTGCTATTGTTCGTCATCTGCGGTAACGTTTCAAATTATTCTCAAGCTTTCTTTCCGCTATTGCCATTTCCTTATTTGGTAGTCACTTTTTTATACTGCTGTTCAATATTATGTCACATGAGACTTATTGCGCATTCTACCCGAAGCAATCTCAATCAATATTAGTTATATACTTGATTAAAATATGGGTACGTACATGTATGGCTACACTCGAGTTTCCACAGCGGATAAAGCCTTGGTGGCGCCCTAAATCCTTAAATTAAATTAAAACATGTACAAACAATGTAACTTTATAAGTGTGGTTTACTAATCCGTATTATTTCGCGCAGACATATTTTTAAGGCTTCACCCTCAGGTTTGCGAACGGACTAAAAGGTAGAACAGGCAAGGTTGCTCGTTGTTTGATGGCCGTATTTATTGGACCTATTCATTATTAGGGCTTATTTGATAGTTTATGTAACGATTAATCATAGATTACCAATTAGGTAGGCGCTGAAGCCTTACCACAGAAGATATATGGAGCTATATATATTGATATACTATGGCCGTATATTCTGTGTAAATCTGTATAGCCAATTAACTCCCTTACAATGTTTTTTTGTAGTGATTTTGACGGAACTAGTAAGAGGTCCACCTGATGTTAAGCGGGAACCTGTGCCTATAACAGTGAATTTCGTCTGCAGAAGAACTGCACTGCGCCCTGAGACGTACAGCTGAGTCTCATGTGCTTGTAATTTTACTGACTCTCATGGACTGCTGCCGGTACACGCTATTAGATGCTTGGCGACAGATTTTCTACTTGAGTGTGTCAATGTTCATATTGTGTGTGTTTTAAGTCATTACTTTTATGTATTTGACAACAAAATCCTTACGTATCCGACACCGTCCATTTATGAATAAAATTAAATTGTTATCATTATCTATGATGCCCATAGATTTAATAGTTAATATTTTTTATATTTATTATTAAATTATATATAAATGCACTGTAACATAAAAAGCAAATGGATTTCAATTTTTATTTTAGTGCAATAAAAAGAAAAAAAAGCTAACTCGTGTCGTGGGTAATATAAGATAAGCAACCATCATAAATATAGAAATGGATATATTGTTGCGTTTGCACAGTGACCTACTTTTAGGTCGCAGGAAAGAAATGGATTAATCGTGATTTAGGTACTAATGTTTATGTTTTCCTTTTATAAAGATAATACATTAGAGGTACTAGCAGGTTTACTTAATTTTTTTGTTTACTGTACACTCTAATAAATGTTTGCAAGTACATAAAATTGTTACATATTTAATTTTAGTGTATAAGTAAACTTATATCACGTACTTCCACAGTATTAGGTGTTAAGATGTATTGCTGCGGGGAGCTGTAGCTGAGATAGAGATTTATCTTTTCAGCGAATCTGATTATCTATATAGGATATGAAATATGTTTTTTAGGCAGTGATAGCCGAACTATGAAATACCGTGCTGCAGATCGATGGTTCGATCCCCACCGCTGGCATGAGCTTCACCGCAATGAGGAAGGGCATTGTTTTGCGAATGCTAGCTACCCGCCCTTTACTTGATTGACGCCAAGCACGTATGTTCTGGCAGCAGTCTTTGAGAGCATCAAATTACAGGCACATAAGTACGAACTAATGTATGTCAGGGTGACGGGCGCAGTGCGAGTTCGTCGTTCGTACTTGTGACGAAATGCATCTATTATATACAGAGATTACCGCTTAGCGTCAAGTGGCCATCGTGCGTGTACCGTCAATATCCAATTTAAAAAAAACTCAGTGAATTTCTGAGAGATTTTTATAAAGAACTTCATATTTTAACTCTCTGTGATCTCTGTGTGAGTCTGTGATGCCTGTCTGTATATTTTAAAATATTATTGTGTGCTCGTGAAAACTGAATTAAATTTAAATTTTAAAGTGACAATTACGATTGTAACACTAGGAATTAAGATAAAATATCGGTGCCAGTTTTTATACAAGACAATTATGAAGGCCTTATTAGTGAATCGTTTACAATTTTATTGTAAAGTTCCTAAAAGATATTACAATGCTCACAGATAGATAACTCAAGTTGCACGTCTATATTATAAAGAGGAAATATTTGTATTTTTGTATACAACGAATGAACTTAAAAACTACTCGACCGATTTGGATGAAATTTGGCAAGGAAATAGTTTGAGACCCTGGGAAGAACATAGGATAGGACTTTTTATCTAACTGCGCAAAAAGAGGTTAATGGTTTTGCGTGATAACCAACGAAGTCGCGGCCGGAAAGCTAGTATAACATATTTTTATTAAGAAAGCTTACTTTACAGTTTTTGACAAATATTGTAACAATTATATAATATATTTTTGTACCACAACGTTAAAATACATTAAAAAAAAAACTTACTATATATTAACTAGAGTTGCCGCGAATAGTTGTTATAGCGAATAGTCGAATACCGATTAATCGCCATTAACTTTGGCGAATAGTCGAATAACTCGACATTACTATTCGACATAAATAAGGCACATTAAAAATATTTCTAACTTCTTCTAAGGTTGTGAGAAAACAAAACAATAAGGTTAAAGAAATCTGTTTCATGTTATACTTACCTACATAATATGTAACGCAGTTATTTAATTTTTCATTTAATTATTATTTACTCATTTAATTTCATGAATATGATAGGCACAAGCACATATTACAGACAATAATTAATATAGTGTATTGTTTAATGAAGTAAAATAATAAAAATTTATTATTTTTAACTCATTAGTTTTTTTGATCGATAAAAGTTTACTTCAGACGACTATTCGCCGAATGCGGAATAATAGCTAAGTATTATTCGGTATTCGACGCATATCAAAAAAATGTCGAGTAATGCCGAATACCGAATAATAGCGAGTATTCGCGGCAACTTTAATCTTAACGCAGTGGCTCTATAATACTCTTTGCTGAACGTGGCAGTTAACTATTTCAACATATAAATTTATAATTGCCCTTTGTAAGAGCGTCGTGGTCGTCTTAATTGAATAAATGATGACTTTGACTTTAACAAGCTAGTCGATATAATTTGTTTAGTGATGTCTAGTTTCCAAGCAGTGATAGCTCAGTGGCTTTGGCTATGGACTGCCGCGCAGCTGGTACATGGTTCGAATCCCGCCGCGGGCTTGAGCTTCATCGCATGGTGGAAGGGCATTTTTGCGAATACCCGCCTGGCTAGCTACCACCCTCAAGTGAAAACCTGTCGCCAAGCACCTAACGGTGTGTTCCGGCAGCTGTCCTTGAGAGCCATCAGGTGAGATTGTGGTCAAAGGCTTACCTATCAGCAATAAAAAAAAAATAGAGATACTTCGTATGTCAATTTTTCAAAGTGACACCATAGTGCAGTAAAGCAAAATATACAGTATTATAAAACTGTGTTATCACCAAGTCTGTGCCATATATTTTAACAGCCTGACGCCTACTCCGGCACATATCATTCCGAATTATAATTTAAAATAAAGAGTAACGGATAGATAAAAAAACTTAATATATTTATATGAAGCAAAATCAATAAATTAATAACTTGATAAAATGATTAGTACTTACGGCGGTGTAAGTGACTACCCAAGTAGCACAAACTAGTTGCTTAAGAGCTTTGGAGCCAATCCGATTATTCCCAAAGGCGCCAAGCTCAAGCGCCAGAGCGTGCACTGCAGACCATAAGCATCCGCTTTGGAGCCAAAGGGGCACAACTTTTTGCAACCTTCATGTCCATTAGAACTTCATAATATTGGCATAAAAGTGCTACAGGAGCTCCAACTAATAATTAACACCACACTAAAGCTCTTGTGGCGCTTTTAGAATGAATGACTGGCTAACTGAACGAATAAATCACTGATCATTCACCTTGTCTCTCGTTTATTAAAATCACATCTGTTGTTCCTGAGTCAGACATTACTGAATACAAATAAATAATAAGTGAAGTGAAGGTATTAAGTGTTTTTGATATTTTGTATTATATACAAGTGGCTAAAAACGCAGATCAGTTCATCGTGCAGATAGTTGATATTATTGGAGTATTTTTAACAGGCATCAACAATTACCTAAGAATATCGTAAAATATGTAAATATTATTATATAAATAATAATTATATCACAAATCTACACGATGTTGAAATTACATACTTGACTACATTTGTATTTACTAAGTTGCTGGTTCTATATTTAGTTATATTATACTACAAATTGTGATAAACCTATAAATTTCTCAAGTAACGATAAATAATTGTCTTGTAAATATGGCGTCTATGAGAAGCAGCTTTAACTTGCAACTTCAACCCTAATACTTCCTCTCTGCGCTTCAACGCTTTAAGTTTCACTCTTTTGAATGTTCAAGTAATACCTGTGCCAATAATGCAGTTCAAGTCTTTACAATCACTTTTATTTCGTACTTACTGCAGGTATCGAACCACATGAATGGTTATTTGTTTAGAGATCCGTAGCACTCGTTGAAAATCCTAAAATACGATGATCGTTTGTAGCTGCTTCTATATTTTTCGTTCTTTCAATTGTTTAACACTTACTATGTCTTACCATGTTTTCAGAATGCCTTTCAAAATAATTCAATCGTATAATGAACAACAAAATCTATATGGACTTAGCATCTGTCCATCTACGTGGGAAAAATGGTGGTACAACTAATAAGACTAAAACTTATTGCCATACGTAGATTTATATATAATGCTACTTTAAGACTTATCCTAATAGTTTGACAGGCCTGTTGGCGTAGTTGGTAGTGCGTCTGTGTGTCTGAAATGTCCGCAATATTGATTTTTATTATTAATAAACGTGTTGTTTATGTCAATTATGTAATGTAAGGGCCAATTTTCCAAAGATCTTGTTGATTTTGATTAAAATATTTGGTCTATTTCGATTCACCATGTCAAACACATTTATATTGTTTATACTGTTGTTATTTTATATATATTTTAGAATGTACCTTCTTAAATTATATTAATAATGTCAAATGGGGCCAATTTGCCAGTAAAACATGTTGATTTTGTCTCAAATATTTTTTATTTCAATTCACTAATACAATTACACAAAAGGCTTGCTTGATTGTACCTACTAGTTACAGTGTATGCAGTAAAGGAACAAAATATAAATCCGATTCATATCGTGTGACCACAAGTTTACATTTAACATCACACGGCGAACACACGTACTCTGAATTTAAAACTGATTTATAGTTGCTTTTGAAAATATTTAGATAAGAGGAGAATATTGGAAGGTCAAAAGCATTCACTAAATTATCAAATTTCTTACAACTAATATATATTTGATTTTTTTCAACTTTGATACATATCACCTCCATTACTTCTTTTTTAATAGTTAAAAAATATTTATCTGCCCTTTGATTAGATAAAATAAAATCATTGAAATGTAAAACTGAATTCTTTGTGCTTTTTTTTACATACGGGTAATTAGAACGTGTCTGGTCAATAAATTGTTCATGATCCAAAATTTCGTACTCTTTAAGTCTTTTAACAATTTGAGATAGTGGTTTATTACCTTGTCTTAACAAATTTTTTATTAGATATAATTTATTTTCAAATTTATATGCATTACATACATATTCAATACCGTAAAAATCCTTATAATGTTTCGTAAAGTATTCCAAAAGTTCCTCTGCCAAAGGTAGCAATGGAATGTATTCCTCACTAGAACATATAGTTATTGCACAAAATAATGTGAGAAAATGTTGCAAAGCATCTTTCTTTAATACTTTTTGTAATATCGCCACACCTAAATAATGAAAAAAGGTTCTAAACTCTGATCCTTTCCAATGACTTAAACTGTCCAAACCTCGAACAGCTCTATGGACCTCAGTTGGAGTTTTGCAAGAGTTTAAGAAAATATTGACTGCGTGGATATCACTCGAACACCATTTAGTAACCTTTTTTTTGAAATTGCCATCTCGCCATCCTACGAGCAATCTTTTTACTACACCCAGGTCAATCAAATGCAGCGAATCGGAAACAGGAAATGCTTTTATCATGTCGATCGGTAGTTTTAATAAAGGTGAGTCGAATTTGTGATGGTTTCCACACTTCTTTTCTCTAAAATCCTTGTCATTCCGTAGTGGACAGTTGGTGTCAGGAAATATCACAGTGTGCGAATCATGCGAATATTCTCCCACAACTGTACACTTAAGGCAACCATGTTTTCCATTGTAATTGCACACACCTGAAAAAAAAACATACAAGAGAGACTAGATCCGAAAAACTGTAAACACTAGTAAATAATGACATAAACTTGAATAAACACGGAATCATTAGACTAACGAAAGAATAGTAATAAAGAATAACGAAATATTCTCTCTAATTGCTAATAATACATTATAGTTCTATTAATAAATCAATTCTAGAGTTCGTGAGCGAGATCTCAAGCGGTTCCTTCAGAAATATGTTCAGTGTGCTTAGGAAGCGAACATACTTAATTCCCTGATGTCTAGCTAAGCACTCTACACCCCCTCTGGGCCATTTATTTATCGAAGTATTATGGCAGATAACAAGTAGATACAGGTGTACACATACCTTTTATCATAGCTCTAGCAGGAGAATCGCATACAAAGCATCTCAATGACACTGAAATTTTTCTATTTCGTATGTTAATGCCATCGTGAAGCATACTGCCCATTTCTTCAATAAAAACTTTTAAATATTCATGAAAATCTTTTGGTTTAGCTGAACCTAGATAAATTCCACAAATAATAGGACTTAAGTGAGGCATTTCAAAAATACTGCACAATATAGGCCAAAATTGTTGTTTGGAGCTTTTGTAAATAGGTACTCCATCTATGTTTACTAAAATCGATATTTTTTCCAGTATATCTTTAGAATTTTCTAAACTTTTTATAATACTATTTTTCAAATTATTGTGCCAGTATTCACCAGGATCGACGAAGTTTATTGTAATTTCTCTTGGTGTTCCAAGTAGTGAGCGTGGATCTTTAGGCATAGCGTTAGGAGTAATTTGGTTTAAAATTTGAAATAAGTCTTTTAAAGCTACATGACTACATTTGTGTTTGAGCGCCCAAATCCGTATTTGCTCGCGATAGCTGCATTTTCTATCACATTCGACATACTCTAGTTTAGATTCAGTATCGCTTTCCGAGTCCACATGATTGCATCTAGAAGAAAGAAACAAGAAATTTATTTTACTTTATTTTTATAATATGCCACACCAAGCTATAACTTACTTTTCCTCTGTAACTGTTCTGTTATCACTTATTGAGAAAACAAAATCTACGGGACCCTCGCTTGTGTTTGTTGAACTCGAACTTGGCGCATTATTTTTGTTTGTTTCCAATGAATCCCTTAAAGAACAAATTAAATGAATAGATATTTATAAATGAAAGTTAAATTACTCTTACGTTATTGAGTTTAACAAAACTTACGTGTTATTTAATATTTCCATTACAGTATTCTCACACACAGTTGTCTTTTTTAATTTCTGCATATTCTGATAAACTCTCCGTACTTTCTTGCGATATCCACCAGTCCTTTGTTTGAACTTCCATGCTTTCACATCCATATTTCTTTTAAACTGGCTCTAATATTTTATAAAATGTTGTATTTTTCCAATAAAAATAGCAGAATGTAACCAAATGAAAAGGCAATATCAATTACGCTCCTGCTTCTATTGTGAAGCCTTAATGTCGCTATTAGTAAAACAGTCGATCGAATTGCAACTTAAGTCTGCGCAAAAGTACAAATCATTTCTGCAATGAAACTTTCAGTGGTAGAACAGTGATAAATATATCTTTTATACAGTTCCGTTAAAAAGTCTGCAATTAAAGTCTTTGTGCAATTCTGAAGCGTACAGCTGCGGCAATGGCGGCTTTTTAGCAGCTTTAAGCTTTAACGTACGTGTTTTAATTCTCTTTTAAAGCTATAGACGGCAAATGGGTTATAACATGCACTCTTATAAAGCCTAGAGTGGCATTTGGTTCACTTCCTGCTACCCCTAGTGATATTTACAGCTATGAGCAGTTACGGAAGCAATAGTAGAACTTAAAACCACTTTCTGAACCCCTAAAGCGCTACTTTACGGCTAAAAGTTGCAAAATAGGCTGCTATTTCCACTAGTGTGCTAGTTGGGTAAGGCAATGTAATTTGGCGTATGTAATATTTATCTGAGTGCCAACTATTATACCTTGATAGTTTGTTAAATTTAAAATCTAACAGTCTATTCCAATATATCTGTATATATGTATTCCAGTTGTTTAAATGAACATTTTAAAGAATATCTTTATATAACCTTAATAAAACTGTGACACGATTCAGCGGGATCTATGTCAGGCTTTATTAAAGTAGTTGCCGCTTTACTTTGCTTTAGTTGCTGCTATTAAAGTTACACCTCAGTTTCAGGCAGAAATGAAGTCTTCGAACTTTAGTTAGCCTGCTGCCAGGCAATTTAAAGTTGTCCAGTAGGGGCACCTAAACAAAAAAAAATATATGTGTGCAAATTCACTGACAGCTTTGGAACAAATGAGAGCAGAATGACAACATTTTATGACATAATATATTAGAATTATTTAATTGATAAAATCTTGTGCTTTTCTATGTTATTAATAAAATTAAATTAATTAAAACGTGCCTTCTAAATTAAAAATGAATTCGCAAGGAACATTTAGCTTTGAAAACACACATCATATTTTTATTAATTGATGTAGAACCATCAATATAATATTTAATACTCGTAGTCTAAACTCTGTTTACTGATATATGATATATCATTAGCCAAAACAGTGATTGATATCACTTAAAGACAAGCCTCAGCGGGAAAATTCTTGGTTACGTGGATTCTGGTGGATTATTGAATCCTGGATATTCTAGCTCGGCACCCCACGGGCAAGCCCAGTTATGTACATGACTATAAAACTGCTCGAACGAAGTTGATAAAATATAAACGGGTTTACTTTCTGGGCCGTCAGACGTAGAATTGTAATTATCAATCCGTTTGCTCACCGCGTCCGGCGAGAACGCCAGAACTGAATCAATAATCTTACAGCTAATTTCTGATGCAGACAAACAATTATGTGTTTGGTCATATCAAAACATTATTAGCGTAAATCAAAACAGAGTAAAAATTTGTCCGTATACCATGTCATATTTTACTTTACAAAATGTAGCATTATAAAAGACGACTGTTATGTCTTTTACAGTGAAATTAAAATAATCGTTAAATTCACTTTACGTATCTATGATAAGATGAAATGCAGGCTTATTGATTTGACATACCTAATATATCATTGCATGTTCTTCGTTTTATCCTACAAATGTACTCGTAAGTAAGAGCAGAGAGTTATGTTAGTATTAATAAAAAATAATATTAGTCCAGGTGGCTGAGATGGTGTTAAGCATCCGACGCGATATCGGAGGACGCGGGTTCGATTCCCGCCTTGGGCAAACAATTTTGTACTCCAATAATTTGTTTGATAAAATAATATTATTTTAAGTATTTTGTTCAGAATTAAGTCATTGCAATAACTCCTTACTCTTTGTATGTTATGACGTAGGCTACCTACCTTCCTGAACTACTGTCGTTAAATTGGAACTTCCAACTTGATAGTGAATCTGGAGTAGACCTTTGCTTACATGAGAGCACTTTCGAGTCGGATGAAATGCTGTTAATGAAAACTGTTAGTATAAGAATACTATTAATATTTACACTTATATTATTATATACTGAGGTTGGTAATAAATTTTTACGTCTTGAATAAATATCAGGAGTTCAGCTAAAATATAAGCTGAGCTAGCCTTTGATCACTCTCTCACATGATCGTAAATGATGTGGTCGAAGATGTTAAGGCAAACCTAGAAATGATGGCCCTCAAGGACGGCTACCGGAACTCGCCCTTCGGTGTTTGCCGATAGATATTCTAGTTCAGGTTGGTAGCTGGCGGGCATTCGCAAAGTGCCCTACCACCATGCTATAACGACTGCCATTCTAAGAAAACGTGGGGTTCGACGACTTAAGGTAGAAAGCATGCATCGCTCAGTAATTATGCCATGGTCACCCATTCAAGTCATGAACGCAGAGGAATTGTAACTTAGTTAATCGGTTTTAAGAACGACAAACCAAGCTATGCTACAAGCTCTTCAATATAATTTAAGGGGAAAGTGAAAGCTTCCTTCAAGGATGAAGTTGTTACTACTGTAACGACCTGGTGCCAATAAGTTATAAACTTAACAAACATTCGCAATGGACTGTGCCTGCAGTCTATTATTTATTTTATGACTATAGGAAGATTTGACTCAGTGTTCTTAAACCAATTCAAATTATTGAGTAGTACAACACATACACCCATAATCATCTTCCTGTCCTTATACCACTCATGTGGGGGATGGTCCATCAAGGGTTAGTGGCGACACCGTGGACCACTCAATGTGGATAAATGAGACCCTTGGTCTCCAGCTTCCCTTAATCAGCCGTCCGGTGATGACCTAGCTCCAAGGGTGGGCATAACGCTGGCAGTAGCTCTTAGTTAAAGGGGGTCTATTTAGTTCACGGGTGGTGAGTTAACCATTTTTTAGGGGTGAGGAAAAACTCTTTGTGTTGCTCCGTGAGCAACTGCTGCAGTGGGGCAAGATGGGGCCGAGTTAGCATTAGGTGACCTTGCCCACCAAGGCCAGAATGTAGGGATACCCCATAAATGAGGGTAAGCCGTGGAGAGTTCCCCGACTTTCGATCAGTGACCCCACAGCATAGGATGGAGGAGCTTGTTGAATCGCCTCCTGTTCACCCTTGTTTGTCTGCCCGGGAGATCGTACATCGTCCTCTATATCCGACTGTTCAGATAATCAAAGAGATTTTACTATTATATCTCCGTGCTTGCGATAATATATAATCGTTTCCTACGTAAACACAAAAATAGTAAAAAGAAGACCACACACAATATGCCAAAGTAATTTTTTTATAACTATGCATGACCTTTTCGTGTAGGTTTTCTGTTTTGAAACAAGCAGATTGTGCAATCTTTCACACAAAGAAAAAAAAATCAGTTGTCTTAATTCTTTCACTTATTAAGAGACAGAAAATGTACTGGCCATGTTTAAATGACGACCAAACAATAAAAAAAATCTGGTACATATTATACTAGCAAACGCAATCTTTCATTAATGTGAATTTTCAAGTTGTTTTTGGAGAGATAAGTACACTTTACAAGTATTATATGCGTAATGTATTGTATTATTCCATGATTTATAATAATAAATATAATTATGTTATTTGGAAGCGTACATTTTATGGTATTTCATATGTGAGATAATGTAATAATGTAAATCATATGATATGAAATGGCTATTTATATTAAAGGTTCGAACTGAAAGGTAGGATTTCCATAAAACAGATTCATACTAATTATGAATACTATTCCTTCCCATCAGTGTTCTTAAGAGTAAAAAACTGTATAAGTACTTCAATTAATTTAGCAACTACCGTTTAGAGAAGGAAAAATAAATTATTGTTACATTATATATAATAATCATTTTATCGTCCCTCCAATCCCTCAAGTCCCTATTATTCTCAACAGCCCTCTAAATTGTTGGTTTCGGCTCCACTCATGCATGCCTATGTAAATAAATGGTCGGACCTGTTTCGTGATTTATGTCAATATATGTACAATAATTATCAAGTGTTACAATACAATGGAGGACCTTACTAATCGTCAAATAAAAATATAAACAATTGGACCTATAGATGTTCCTAAAATATAGAATTCTTAATATTCTAAGAAGCTGTAAGCCTGCTCGGTTTACGTATAATGTGTACATATAAAATAAATAATTATCTGTTTAACAAGATACATTACTTAAATAAATATGTTCGTAATGTTCCCACACAGATTATTCTTTCGTTCTATATCCTAAATCGTATATGTGAATATACGATTTAGGATTATAATTTGATGCATACCTTATTAATTTGAGGCCACACTAGGCTATTTTTGCATAATAATGTGACATTGTTGGGCAGATGGTGGAAAAAAGTTAATTCAAGTCTTTTATAAAAATAAATTTACAGTAACATCACAAGAAATGTCTAATTAAAGAGCCAGTTGAATACATTTTCGAGCTCCGTGCAGTACGTGCGTATTTTCAAAATGGTGCTATTTTCATACCCAGTAGAGCAATATGATTTTACAGTAAATTATCTTAAAGTTAGAACTATAAAATTTGCATGTATAAAGATGATTACCTTGATTCCAGGTACAGGCATATAAGCATTTTTTTTTCTTATAACAGTCAAACGAGTTGAATTTAAAAACTGCTCGACCAATATTTTGATTTGCTTTAAAATGGGATAGTTGTTATTATAATTATTCATATCTGGAGAATGAAATAAAGCAGTCTTGAACCAACCATCTTGTCGTTTACTTCAATAATTACTGAATTTTACAGAAGCAAAGGAGGTACACTTTGCCCAACAAAAAAATATTGATCTAGATTGGATTCAATAAAAAAATAAAGAGTTGGCATACATATAAAAATAAGCGTTAACTTGAGGAACTTTCCTCTTTTTGGAATTTGATTAATTAATAATTATTAGTAGTACCTGTAAGAGTATATCAGGTTCGGGAGTCGTGTTTTTTCCTCCAGAAGGGAGGACATATTTGCTATTTGATGAACATCAATACCGTGAAGGAAAAGTGTACAAAACGGCGCTACTTACTATAAACTACTTACCTACAATTATAATACAATGTATTGTAATATATTCTGGATAAAATAGTAGGTACCTACAATACCTACTCAGCTAAGTGTCAGGATGAGAGAATATTTAGGTATCGATAACCTGGAAATCAGTGTCATTTCCCTTTTGGAAACCAGTTTTCAAATGTGGTAATCTACTGGGAATAAAGTGTAAAGTTACATATTTGTAAATATGTAAAGCTTTTCTGCGTCTCTGTCACTCGCTTGATTGCATTATTCCTGAAGTGTCAATGCATCTTTCTTGTTTCTGAGTAGGTTCCATCCACGCTCTCCGCTGAAATATTCTAGCCAGTACAATTTTCTTCTCGATTCTGATACATGTACATATTCCATATGACTCCAATTATGCCGCAATTATTTTTTAACATTTTTGATGCAAAAAAAATTAGGTTGGAAGTTAGGATAGAACCGGCAAGGACCTGCGATCTACTCGCGATAGTTTTCAATATGAAGTTATATAATGAAAATACGCGACCCGGCCTCGTTCCGACAGATTGTGTTCGGATGCAGCTTGGCATTGCCACAACTAAATCTTGCCGTTGCTCGCTGGAAATAATGTTGAGTACCGTAGTAAGAGATATTTACAAAGCTGTAAACAGCCGCGCTAGTCAGAAAAAGATTTGAGAATTGTAGGCTAACACGGCAAACATTATTTCAAGCGCAACATTATCCGGGATATTGTATTCCGCTTGATGTTGTTATTTATTTTGTATATTATCGGTGATAGGTAAGCCTTTGACCACAATCTCACCTGATGGTACTTAAGTGCTGATGTTGTCGAAGGTGTTAAACAGGCTTAACCTAGAATTATTGGCTCTCAAAGACAGCTGCCGGAACACACCGTAAGGTGCTTGGCAACAGATGTTCATGAGGGTGTTCGCTAGCCTGGCGGGCATTAGCAAAATGTCCTTTCACCATGCGGTGAAGCTCAAGCCCGTGGCGGGATTCGAACCATGGACCTGCTGCGCGGCAGTCCATAGCCAATGCCTAATAGTTCATCACCATTTCAAAATCACTTTTCACACAAACACAATTCTCCGGCACCCGTACCCTTAAATCGGAATACAGTCATACATATGAACATTACTGCTTAGCGGTACAAATAGGTATGGTGGAGTATACTTCCTCAGACAAATACGCACAAAGAATTCTACTGCTACTAAAACTTATTACTCCATGTTTATGCTACAGAACCGAATAAAAATATAGGTGATATTAAAATACAAATATTGGTTGGTGCAGTAAAGTGCATCAAAGATGAAACTACATCGAATTCAATACAGTTGTATTGACTATAAACGGGACAATTCTGGATAAAGTAGTACCTACTTGAAAAAACAGCAATAGGTACCCAAAACACGACATTAACAAAAGGTGGCCAGACCCCGGCGAAACTTTATGCTCCACTTTGTAACGTTGAGGATTTGCCCGCTTTTAACATCTCAGCAAAATTTCAGAGGCAAGACTTGAAGCGTAATGAAATGAATGCTTAGAAAAATTTTAAACGTAATTTTCTCTGGATATTTTTATAGCTTCCAATTTAGGAGCTCTTCAACTTTTAAAGCTGCAAAGTTTCTCTGACACGGATATAATGAGATGTTTTAGCATTGTGGTTTCTTCAGTGTTTTTTCAATACACCTATTCGTAGAAACTCTATTACGTAGGTGGTTACCCGTATCGGTTAATTGTATTATGTACTTAACTTCTAAAGATCAAGCGTGCGAACTCTCACACCTGTTGCACCTAAATAATAATTAAATATATCGATCCCTCTATCTAAATGTGGTTATTTTCGCCCAGGGGATTTTTTCATTTCAGTTTAGTTTTAATAAGTTTGCTAGCAGGTTGACGCCAAGAAGTTTATTGTGTCGGGTGTATATACCTAATTCTATTATTTATTTTCTTAAGAAAAAAAACTAAGGAGTTCCTTAACTTATTCCGGAGTTAAAGGTACAAATCAGATAATAATCTCGTTACTGTTCACTGTCATGTTGTGTTAGATTACTAGTATGTAAAAGAAATAGTATTTTATTATAAATCTTGGATACGCATGAGTAATCTATCCAAATAATTTGTAATATATTGAAAAAATATTAATTTTAGTATTCGCCCACGGCTCGAGCATAATAGCCTAGTAAGCAATTGCCTACGGCGGCGGCGGCGTCGGCGGCGTGGGCATACAGTAACTCTGTAGTAAGTTACCGGAAGCCTCGAATGGAATAATTCACTTTCGGCACGCTGATAATGTCCACGGCACGTCCTCAATATTTGTATATACTCGTAATATATAGATAGATAGATAACTCTTTATTGAATACACCATAATAACAACAATAAACTTATTACTAAAACATAAAGCCAAGTGTATCAGTGGGCGGTCTTATCGCTCAGAGCGATCTCTTCCAGACAACCCATAATATATTTAATGGTTCAAATAAAAAAAATGCAATTTCGAGTATGTATGTAAAATTACTCGTGTGGTGCTGGGCGAGAATGTCACTCTGGCAAAGCCCCTTTAATGGGGGAGGCTGTTTTCAGCAGTGGATAATCTGGCTGATACAGTAATGTATAAAATAAATGTTAGCACGCCTGTTAAATCATTCATAGGTAGGCACAAGTGTCTTAACGCCCACATTTTACAAGCTATGTTTTATATACCTGTGTGATACTTGCGGTCCGGAAGTCGCCGACGGCATCAGATGTTTGCGTGTCCCGTAGCACGAACGCAGCATGCCAGTAACACGCCCACACTGAGGGCTTTATCCCTACTAAATAATTTTACAAACGAGTGCCAGCATGTTGACATATTTAATGATAATATAAGTACCATTGTTACATATTTAAGAATATTCCTATGTCATTCATTAGTTAAAATAGTGAATATTTAAGTATTTGAATATGTAAGCATTCTATTTTCTTGTAGTAAATAAATAAATACGGCAAGACTTTTTCCATATACCGGACTACTAATGAATTATGAAAAAATAGTTAGTTATTTCGGTTTGAAAAAGATAACTTGAACCACAGCACCAGAATACAGACCTTTTCAAAATGAGAAATGATTCTACCAATTATATCATTTTCCATTATCATTTAACTAGCTGACCAGACGAACGTTGTTTTACTATATAGGCAATAGAATAATATAATATGCAAAAAAAAATTAATATATCTATAAGTATTTATTGCAATGTATATATACTGTATTTATTTAATATTTTTTATGACTTTGCTCGATGTAAATACTTAAAACTTCATTCAAAAGGAGCACAGCGTGGTCCTGTGTAGCCGCGACGGGCGCTTTTGGCTCGGAGTAGTAGTAAGTAGTCATTAAACCACAAAAAAAAACAACAAAAAAACATCTCAGTATGTTTGTTAGGGCTAGCAGAAGTTAAGCCTAAGAGGCTGTTACCATTTTTCCAATAACCCTGTATAAAATTCTCGTGTCAGTGTTTGTAAGTTTTGTAACAAAACTCCCTAAGAAGTTTTTAGCATTTTACCAATAACCCTGTATATTAGACATTAGAGAACGTTGCAGATCATTACCACGTCTTGAGAGATATGAAGAAAAATATGAACAATGTCTATTTTAACTCATTATAGACGCAACTAACACCTGTTCCAAGTTTCTTGCTCCCCTACTTCCCAACTTCCTTCCCCGACCCGAAAACGTCGGAATAAATATAACTAAATGTCTCTTCACAGAATTAAACACAATATAGTTTCACAATACTCGGAAAGCGTGCGAGGAAGCCTCTCAAATACATTTCTTGACGGAAAGAGGGCAAAACCGATTTAGCACGAATTCGTTGCCAAGTATCACTTCAATTACTGATGTGTGAAATGGAAGAATGTTCTTAGTTTTGATCACAGTTAACTATTTAAAAAGTATTTTACACTATATATTGGCGTTTACACTGTTTCTTGGTTAGATTTAGGATACAATTAATAAACTGAAATACCAGATACTTAAATAGTTTCGTTTTTGAGATAGGCCAAGTACTCGTAACCAGAACTGGCTTGAAATATTTACAACATTGATGGAAGTAATCTCTGTATATTTGTCGACGAATGAATATAATGATACTCGATGAGCTAGCTCTAGTCGATCATACCCGAAGGCGGGCAGCAGCGCCTTCTGAGGAACTGATATCTTAAACTGCAAAACCCAAGACGCCTGCCAAGCGTGGGGATTATGACAAATCCACCCTTAATGGGGCAGGCTGTATTCAGTAGTGAACAATCCGGCAGATACAGTTCGAAACGATTACTAACGTCTGTAACTATATGTATAATTCTGTACGTATGTAACAAATACATGTACATATATTTATGCATGATAGGTTAGCCTTTGACCACTATCTCACCTGATGGTAAGTGTTGATGTGGTCTGTGGTGTGGGAATCTGTGGCCGGACCCTCAACCACATACTGAATAACGTAATATACTACTATACAAACTAGATATAAGGAGAAAATATACATATATATATATATAAGCATGGACTCACTTTAGCTTTATGATATATATATATATATATAAATATTATATTTTATAACTAACATTAGGCTAACTTCCCTTCAGGAGGAATATTGATAAGTTGGAGAATGATGTAAAATTAGGAAATGTATTTAAGTGAAACAAAATCAAACAAGTGTACGGACCACGAGTCTGTAGTGTATAGAATGTGTTAATAAAAAAAAGATGTTGTTCAGGCTAACCTAGAATTACTGGCTCTCAAGGACAGCTGCCGGTACACACCATTAGGTTTTTGGCGACAGATTTTCTACTTGAGGTTGCTAGCTAGCCAGGCGGGCATTCGCAAAATGCCCTACCACCATGTTATAACGACTGCCATCCTAAGACAACAACCGAGACCGACGGCTCAACGTGCCCTCCGAAGCACGGAAGCGCTCAGTAGTAATGTCACTAGCGGTCACCCATCCAATTCATGACCGCGGCGGACGTTGCTTAAAAAATACATACTTTATATGTAATATCCCTAAACAAGTGGGCATGGCACAACCGGGGCTTTTTATAAATTCGTATTCTCTCTGACCCGTTTTCCTTTGATATTGGTATGATAGAGCTGCTGTATGATAGAGTATAGATAGAACTGGAAGTCTAGAGGGCGTACGGAACTAACCCAATTTAATTAAAGTGAAGTGAACCGTCAAAAAAATTTTGCTTATATTTTTTGAAAAAAGTGTATCGTTTGCAGATATAAATTAAATATATAATATTCTAGAGGATACGCCTGATCCGAAAACATGATGACATATTTTGCTCATGGTAGATTCATTCTACAGAATAAAGGTCTAAAATTACGCTCAGTCATGTTTTGTGTCTAAATAGTAGATCGTATTAATACAATATTTTAATTTCTTATTATGTATGTAGGAACGAAGTGAATCAGAAAGCGATTTCCGTTTTTTAAATTATTTAAAAATACAGTGAGAGTATTTATATTTAGTAGTTTGGTTTCGCTCACTCGCATGCGAAATGAGGTCTTTCGGTCCTACGCCCTCGGTTAATATTTTTCAAACTTCACCTTAAGTGTGCGGTTTTGTGCATAGATTTATCACATACAATAAAGGCACTTTGCCTTACGCAGTGGAAAACATACATCGTAGCAGATGTTTTATTCACATGTTCAGCAAGCTAGTTCCGTTCAGTTGATTAAGAGTGCCTACTAGATTCACATTTAAATATTATAAATTAACCGGCAAAGCGCTCACGTTGGGAATCGAATAGGTCGACCCGGGTTCCGTCTGCGTCTGCGAGCTCCCGGCGGGCACTGACTCGCAAACGCAGCAAATCACCCTGACGATGAGCATCCGATATAAACCCGGGTCAACGTATTCGATGCTCAGTGTGAGTGTTTTTGCTGGCTTATTTGTGATATTTACATATGTGAGAAACTCACGAAAATTTCATTAAAAAAAAATAGCCAGGTTCCGTTTGATATGCGGGGTTTGGACAGTTAGTTTTTTATTTGGCAAGAAATGTTCACTGGGAGTCCGTCAAGGAACTGTGTCTCATTGAAATCAAAAACATCTAGTGAAACCATAAAGCCTTCACCAACCGCAGGTCAACATTTATGGCGTGTTTTGTTTAGAGTTTGACCACCATCTCATGTATAGTACTGTACATCAGCCGAATCGTAAACTGCTGAACACAGCCTCTTCTATGAAGGGAGTTTGCCATAATCCCCACGTGTGGCAGACGTCTTGGGGATCACAGTGATGACAAGATGGCAGTTCTTCGGAAGTCGCTTCTGTCTACCTTCTGATATTATTCCCTTCGTCGCCTCTTACGACTTTAAGGGGGATCTAGGGAGGAATCATTTCCCGGGACTCCACTGGGAATAATATGTAATGATAATACTCGTATATACAGGTTTGACCTCTAAGATAGTATATCTCAAATATAGCTGGAAATATATCTAGTTTTTCACCTATAGGTGCTTAGCGACAGATTTTCTCCTTGATGATGGTATCGTTTGGCGTTTAATCGAGCAGTTACATAATACTTGCCCAATCACCATGCAGTGAATTTGAAGTCCCCGCTGGGAACCGAACCATGGACCCTCAGTGCGACAGTTTATAACGATATTTTAATTCAATTGGCTTTCATAACAGCTGGACGCCTAAATTGATTAAATGATTTTTAATCGTTCTTCAACTATTGCCCGTGGATCATCACCGCTTAAAAGTGGCTGTTACTTAGGAATATAATTATATCATAATCATAATATTGAGATGTGTTTCTCTTCGCAAATTATACTAACATAGATATTCCCGCGTAGTTTTGTCCATTTAAGGAAAGTGTCTTCATAGAGCTACGAGTATCTATAGAAACGTAGTTTGGTCAGATTTTAAATACAAAATGATTAACGTGAACTTATTGGAAAAACGTTAAGTTAACTTGGAATTTATTGGAAAAGTTATTCTGAAAAATCAATTTCTTGAATTCTAATTTTCATATTGAGAGATAAAATGACTAATAAAAATCTGCTAAATCAGTAACATACATCAAGGCTCAAGAACTGCACGCAGAATTTCGGCAACTTTGAACACTTGGTATTTTAATAATAAAAAAAATTTAACAATAATAAAAAAAAAGTAAGGCAAATGTAAACAAGAAATGGAACAGACTTGTAACATAAAAAAACATGATGTTATAACCCCATGCTGATTTAAAACACTCTGAGATCACATTTGCATTATAAAGTGTGGTCACACATAATAAAATACGTGTCGAATTGAGAACCACATTTTGATTTGGAAGTCTGTTAAAAATATGACGAAACTATGTTTGTATGGTAAGAGCTATTGCGAAGACTAAAAAAAGGGACGGCTAAAAATAAAGTCTTAAGCATACATAACTGTAAACCTATATCTATAGGATATCTATCGGTTTCAGCTTAGCACTCTATTGCCACACAGCTATTTTAATAGAACGATAGTCTGAACTTCATTTCGCGGCTTCATTTATCGGATAAATGTTTATTTTGCTGCGCTCTCTTATTGAAGTTGTAATGGAATCTTGGTGACTGTGACGAGTTTTATCGACTTCGATTCGTTCTCCTTGATTTAAATCTTAAGATTGCGTAAATAATGGGAAATGGAATGTAAAAATATAGGGAGGATTTATGACAGAGCCAGATGCTATATGATATGGCAAACTATCATATATCATATTAATTTGGACGCTTGTATGTGTTAACGTTTTTACGACAGAGAAAAAAAAAATTTGCCCATGTGCAAGCCAGGCCTTGCTATTTTAAGGTACCGAATTGCAAATCCTGAAAAAAAAATTGTTTCGATAATAGTTTCGAAACTACATTTATAATCTGAGTTTTCAGTATGTTTTGGTTAAATTGAGGATACTGTACATAATATATAGGAAATATTTGATAATTTTCTGAAATTTCAGTGCTCTGAATTTTTAGGAAGCGTTGTTTTTGAGATCCTTGTGGATAGATCAAAAATGGTATAAAATTACCAACATTGACGTTATCACATAATTTTTTTTAATAAAATAATATTTTTGTATTTTACTTTATAACATCTAAATATCTCTAATTCTCTAGACAATGGAACCCCACAGGCTAGAGTGTAAAGAAATATTTTTTGCTACCCCCTTAAAAACATTTTAAAAAATGTTTTATGTTCAGTTTTGTTCATTGGCTCGACAATTAGGTGTACACAAAATATTAAAATACCGGATTTGTACTTCATTCTGGTTACAGCTAGAGATTTGTGGACATACGAAAGGAACGATGGATAGACAGCACTTTGAGTACGAAACCCAAATATGTCAAATTTTCTTTAAAATTGTTTAATTTGTAACTTTTTGTGATAAATATTATATCAGCCATACCTATTAACGAGGCAAAGTTAAAATTCGGATGTAGGTACGGAGAGCGGAAGCTAAGTACCTAATAGCGTCCCGTTTTCTAAAAAGGAAACATAAAACAAATTTAACATAAAAACTGACTTCAAAGATAGAATACGCATTATTAGGGATAACGCAAATACTACTCGTCAGATCTCGCTCAAATTTAAACACCACTTGACAAGCACCAGCTTTCAAACATAAAAATAATTATCAAAATCGGTACACTCTCTAAAAATGTTTTTATTACAAAAAAAATACAGTCGAATTGGGAACCTCCACGTTTTTTAAAAGGAAACTGGAATTCAAGGACAGCTATCGTAACATACACATAAGTGTTGTCTCCTATCTGGCTTAATTTGAAAGAAGTTACTAAGTAAACTTGAGTATATATCTACTAAACTACAATAATCAATTAATATGTATCTCTTATATACCTTAATACCTATCATAAAAGTAAAATAAATGGTTGGATTATCTGACTATGCGGCACCATGATATCTCAATTGGTAGAGCAGTGCCGGCCCAAGAAAAGTATCTGGTTTTCATTCAATAAAAAAACATACAATATCATTAGAGGTGTTTCATTTAAATGATGTTTTAGGACATTCTGTCTGCATCCTTTTTCACATCAAAATTTACTACTGAACAGATTTCGTCTAAATTGGAATTGAAGTAAGTACTTACTTCAATACTTCAGAACACTGCTAGGTACTATAAGTATAGTACCTAACTACCTAATAGTGTAGCTCGAACAGTGAAAACATAATATTTGTACTAATTTTTGATAAAGTTATCCAAAGCACGTAACACAATCAAACGATATGTGTACAAATTCGCGAACGTGCCAGTAGTTTACCATAAAATGTGATACCGAAAGAGTTCCTTTCAATTCCCAGTCCACCCAACACTTATTTAAAAACAGCTGTTAATAGAGCGAGTGTTCCTTCCTCGCTGTAATTCCATTACGCTATTATCCACTTGGGAACTATTAGCCCGGGTCAGAGGTGTTTGCGACTGACGATGGTAGACTCCCCATTACTCAATATGTAGGATATTTAGGCAGAATGTTAGATAGGTCAGTGATTTTGGTAAAGCTCTATTTCACTCACGTTAAGTGTACCTACATACTTTTAACTTGGCGAATTGTTTGAATAACATTTTTTTTCATCATACAACATCCATCATATATAATTGCCTGGAAGTTTAAACTTAACTGTCTGAGTTATTATCTAGGCCGATTTATATTTTTAACTGACAACCAAATAACGAGGAGACCAAATTCGACAGATTTTTTGTTTGTACGTATGTTACGCGGTTATACTGCCAATTGTGAATTGGTTTTGAAGATTCTTTTGACGGGTAGACTATAGATCCAAGTTAGTGTCATTATAATTTCATCAACATCGGTTCAGTAGTTTTTAAGGTGATTAAATGATAAAAGTTTTTGCGTACCTAAGTAATTGCAACTCCTTAAGCGTTTGAGCAGGAATTAAGACGAGTGACAATGATCTAGTTAGCAGTATTTTTTTTTTTTTTATGTGATGGAGTGGCAAACAAGCAGACGGCCCACCTGATGGTAAGCGGTTACCGTCGTTATTATTTATTTACTTATTATTTATTTTATTTACCAGTATATGAATTACTTAAAAGAGTGCAATTTAAAAAATAGATGAAACCGAATTCCAACATTGAAAATAATGAATTATGTGATCACAGTGTTTTGAATCAGCATGGTAACGAATTCAACAAGTTATTTCATTATTTTCAGTGTTGGCAGTTGGTTGCATTCTATTTTTATTACATCGTATCAGATGTTTTATTAGAAATAACAACTAATATACTCATGTTTTTTTATGACGGAACAAGCTCGAGGCCCACCTGATGTTAAGCGGATTAACCTCTGCCTATAACAAATACATTTCGTCATGTGACGAATTACACTGCCCCCGTCACATTGAGACATACAGTTGTTAAGTGCTTGGCGACAGATTTTCTACTTGAGGACCACTCTCAAGTAGAAAATCTGTCGCTAGTAAGGCGGGCATCCGCAAAATTCCTTTCCACCATTCGGTGGAGCTCAAGCCGGCGGCGCGGCGGTGAAGATCGAACCGGGGACCTGCGGCACGGCAGTCTATAGCTATAACCCCTCGGCCATCTTTGCTTCACACTTGTCTAGATGTCGTCAAAGGCACATCCAAACTATTCATCAAGTGAGTTCACACAGCTACTTTGGGGCGATGGAGTAAAAAATAATATATGGTTTACTTCATAATAAAAATAGCTTTTAATAGCGTGAGTGTTCTTTCCTCGGTGTAATTCCATTACGCTTAAGTAATATCCACTTGGGATTTATTAGACGGGGTCAGAGGTGTTTGCGACTAACGTTGGTAAACTCCCAATTACTCAATATGTAGGATGTTTAGGCGAAATTGTTGACAGGTCAGTGATTTTGTCCAGTGTTAGTACCTATTTTAGTATTAGTCTACACGGCAGTTTAATGTGTTAACCGATGAGTTATGTGCCACGGTAAAAAAGCAAAGAAGCAAACTAAAATAATCGAATGTACTTATGGTGGATGGTAAATCCATGGTCTTTGTCTAATCCGTCATGAATGAGGCATGATAAAATTTATAAGTATGTATCTACTTGAGATCTTAGGGAACATTTACTTCCAGCAACTTCGTTTATATTTATTTTATAGTAATATAATGCTTAAGATTATTATTGACGTTACGGCAGAGGGTGAGGAAATTTTTAAACTGGGACAAGGTTAGGTGGCGTTTTGTATAAAAGGGTTTTAATCAAGGTAGTGTTCGAACCTGTGGTGCGAACAGAACATAAATGTGTTAAAATATTCATGCTTATGAATTGGTTCACTTAAGAAATTTTCGTTAATAATTGTAGCTAATCAATAAAATATGAAAAAAAACCGGCTAAGTGCGAGTCAGCCAACGAAGGGTTCCGTACCATTATCTGTAACCTATTCTTGCAAGTTAAGTTAATAGAGCCTTCGTAAACTATTTAATTTATTTTAATTTACCTAATTGTTTATTTTTAAAGGAACAAAACAACTAACTATTCGGTGAATAATTCAGTTTTCTACCTGTTTTAATTATTATTATTTTTATCAAATAAACGTCAAAAAACATGTTTTATTGTATGGGAGCCCCCTTAGTTATTTATTTTATTTAATTATATTTAAAGAGAACATAAAAATATTTAATGTATAAGTACCCACACATAGCTTAGTCATCTTTGCTAACGAATTATTTTTTATGGTGCATCGGCGAGTACAAGTTTCTCGACCGTTTTCACGTTTTCTTCCGTGGTAGCAGAAACTGGACCCTGATCGAGGGTCATTAACAATGCTTTCTCTGTCCTTTTTTCTTATTTACTTTACCAATTTTGAATGACGGCTGACGGCTGCCATCTCTTCGTGGTTAGGTTTTTGAGTTTTTTCTCGTTAAATCAGGATTTTAATAACAGCGCGGTGCTCGATTTTGGAGTCAGTCATCCTATTGAACGGTTAAAAAACTAATAATTGTAAATCAACGAAATTAATGTCACTACTAGGTATATCTCAATACAACAAAAATGTTAAGATACCTTGAACTCCCCCGGTAGTAACATATAGGTTAGTGATATATACTTACTCGTAATACGGATTTTCCTCTATTATAAGTGACATATGAGTCATTCGTGTACTCATCGGTCATCGACAGGTCGTGAGGTCACTCGGACATCTGCGTACGGCTTCCGTAGACGTTGTCTCATCCGCACCTACAGCTAATTATTAAATTTGCCTCTGACGACGTTCTTATTGGCTGCGTCTTCCTGTTCTGTTGTTAGGAATAGTATCTGTAATTCTTTATCTGTTCTAGTTCGAAAATATTGTGTTGCTCGACCTTGATGATTGTGATTTTTAGACGGGTTGTTTTGTTTCTGTTTAGGATAGAGCTTCCTCGGCATTGAAGACTGTTCAGTAATTACAGCATAATTTAAGTTTCATTTGATATTTCTGTGGTAGTGTCAGGATGGTAGTAGAGTTTAAGTATTGCACTGGCATCATTTTGTTAATTCTGACTGACTGGCTAGCTTTTGACCTTTTGATCTTGCCTTTGGTAACTGATGCTGTGGTCATAGAATTTGTAAACTATGACTGGAATTGAAGCGAACTAGCTCCCTAAGAGAGGTGTTAGAACAAAACGGTACAGATACATTGACAACAATTTATTGTTAAACAATTGTTTTTTTTTTATTGCTGATAAGTAAGCCTTTGACCAAAATCTCACCTGATGGTAAGCGATGATGTGGTCGAAGGTGTTAACAGGCTTAACCTAGAATTACTGGCTCTCAAGGATAGCTGCCGGAACACACCGTTAGGTGCTTGGCGACAGATTTTCAACTTGACGGTGCTCGCTAGCCAAGCGGGCATTCGCATAAATGCCCTTCAACCAAAATAAAATAAAGAAATACTTAGATACTATGAAAGGGTTACACTTGACTGCATTCTGATTAAAAGTGATCTCTTAAATTCCAGCCAGGTTACGGGTGTTTGGCTTATATTTGTATTGATGTGCTAAAGCCATGTGAGAGTTTGCAAAATGCCCTTCCATCTGCCATGAAGATGCTCTTGGAAGGAATCGAACCAGCTGCCACTTGTTAGGCAACCTACACTCACATTTCACGTAATCTCGCTTCAAAATATAATTTTAACAAAATTCCTCGCCACACATTTATTTCAGCTTATGAAAAGCAAAGTACTTATTTTAGAATTGCTAACTCCCAGTTATTGAGTGCTAATTACCAAAATACACATTTAATTTAGTTTTATTGCTTACCGCTTGTAGTGCATACTGATATATACGAGTAACAGTAGTACTAATAATATATTACATCATATTTTTTAAAAATTTTTGTTCTAAAAAACTAATTTCTTAAAGTAAAGTGTATAATTGTTTGTACAAGTCATCGGCATAATGTTGAGCTAAAATACTGTACCTATTGTATCAGCTGGATCGTCCATTGCTGAACACAGCCTCCACCATTAAGGGGGGTTGCCATAATCCCCATCCTTAACAGGTGGTTTGAGGGTTGCAGTGTTAGATGGCAGTTCTTAAGAAATCGCTGCTGCTCACCTCCTGGTATTTTCCCTTAGTTACCTCTTACGACCCCTACAGGATGATAAAGGGAGAGGGGAAGGGGTGCGTTTCTAGCCCGGCGGCATCCTAAGGGGGAGCTTATATAGTTTTTTAGAAAATCACTACGTGGCTGGATCTAGAGATGTGTATATATTTGTGAAAAAAAAATGTTTAAAATGTTTAGAGAAAAACTGCTACGACGGATACATTAACGTCTACTTAAATTACTACATACCTAATCGGTCCATGTACCTTCATAAAAATACGGCATGAACTAAAGCACTCACGTTGTTGAAACTTTATTAGAGCAAACTGAAATGTTGGTGTATTTAACCTTTGTATCGATTGTATCTGCTTTCCATTTCCATTAGTTATATAAATGTGAAAAACGGCCAATGGCTAGTCTGACTCGCGTATGAAGATTTCTGGCATTAAAAAAGTTGTGGGTATATTTAATCTACTAAAAATCGAGTTTTCATCCAATTCTGGCTCCTTAGCTCGAGTTCGAGCAGTCCGCCGACAAAAACATATGTTCTTTGAAAATTTCAACCCGTTAACCGCCATAGTTAAATAGGTCTGTCCTTTATAGGATGTACACAGCGTACAGAGGGTTCTGTTTTAACCAGCGGTGCTCTGTAAAGTACCGATGCCAGGCTAGAATGTTCCCCCTCCCCCCCACCTTACTACCTGTGGTGTTACGGCGGCGGTGTTCATCAGTGAACATTCCGACTGATGCAGTACTCTATTGAGTAATTAAAATATCATGCTATGCAAAAAAATTCTTATCGTACTGAGTAATGAATAAATTCATGCCAAATGTGTGAGCACCTAAAAAATCTTGTTTAGATATAATATATATTTGAAGAATGTCATTACAATTTACTTACATAATTTAAAATACGGATTACATAGTAGTATAAACCTGTTTGATAAAGAAACGCATCTAAAATAGTGCCGCTAATCTACATTAACATTATAAAGAGGAAAGATTTGTATTTTTGTATGTAACAAATTAGCTTGAATACCACTGGACCGATTTAAAAACTTCCTTCACCATTAGAACCCTTTTTTGAAGTGCTCGTAGCGAAGTTTGCTTAACCATTCTGCACCGATCAGCAAAGTTATGCAACGTCCGCCTCGGTCATGACTTGGATGGGTGACCGCTGGTGACATTACTACTGAGCGCTAGCGCGAGGGCACGTTAAGCTGTAGGTCCTGGTTGTTGTCTTAGGATGGCAATCGTTATAGCATGGTGGTAGGGCATTTTGCGAATGCCCGCCTGGCTAGCTACCACCCTCACGTAGAAAATCTGTCACCAAGCACCTAACGGTATGTTCCGGCTGCTGTCCTTGAGAGCCAGTCATTCTAGGTTAGCCTGAACGACATCTTCGACCACATCATCACTTACCATTAAGTTAAATAGTGGTCAAAGGCTAACCTATCAAGTATAAAAAAAAGAACCCTTCTTTAACCCTGATGAACATTGGCTTCAGAATAATGCAAATAAAAAAAGCCCTTGGAAAGCCGAGACTGGCCGCTAGTTATTACTATAGACAGCAAAAGTGTGCAAGTGAGAGGTGAATGATTAACAGCGCAATTTTAGATTCCGGAAACTGGTTTATGTGATTGTGTTTGTGAATGTAAATCCAAAGTGAGTCTCTTCCGTTTTGTATAGTTTCAACAGTAGGTACATCCGTTACATGTGTGTGGCTTCACTAACTCGATTTGCAACATGTTCCCCCTACAAATTGTTATGGTTTCGGTTTAGTGATCGTATTAGTTGCTCGTAATGACCACATCGTGTTCCCGTTAGGGAAAATATTTGGATGTTACAAACACATAGATGGCTTTATACTCATTGTTTGTTAATGAACATTGTGCTGGTATAGTTTTTCATATCTACGGCACAATATTGGTTAAGGAACATCACACCTACGCTACAGCGTGGGTTTTTTTTATTGCTATTTATATTTTTATTCATAGGTTTTTTATATTATTGTGACGGAACAAGCTCCAAGGCCCACCTGATGTTAAGCGGACTACCCTCTGGCTATAACAGATGTATTTCGTCACAAGTCACGAGTTGCACTGCGCCCGTCACCTTGAGACATAGTTGTTAAGTCTCATGTGCCTGTAATTTCACTGGCTCTCAAGGACTGCGACCGAAACACACCGTTAGGTGCTTGGCAACAGATTTTCTACTTAAGGGTATAGTCGCTAGCTATTATAGTCGGACATTCGCAAAATGCTCTTCCACTATGCGGTGAAGCTCAAGCCCGCGGCGGGATTCGAACCATGGACCTGCTGCGTGGCAGTCCATAGCCAATGCCATTGAACCATCACTGCTTTGAATATACCAGATATATGTATTCAACTGATACATTTCAGTTAAAAAGAAACTTTTTTAATTTCCTCCAACCACATGTGTCAAAACGGATGACAAGGTACCAGCAAATACTTAAAATTCCTCCCTCGTACATATTGGCTCGTTCAGTCTACCACAGGAACGTTCCTGGGATTCATAATAAAGTTTACCAAGTCATATTTGCTCCATAACTCAACTTCTTTTTGTTAATCCTCTGAATTTTCCTACAATGAAGTTACATCCGCTCTGCCATCCTGCGCGAGGTGATTGCAAAGTAGGTACATACATACAAAATACGTATATCTATCTAGCTATTATATACAAATATGATGATAATAATTCAATCACAAATAGGATAATTTACTGTAAATCTGTATTTTTTGTTTATAATAATAAGGTTAAACATATGAAAGAACTAAACCAATAAACGAGTGACGCACGACATATTTTTTTATATATTTAGATTACATTGAAGTAAATCAATTATAATCTGATATCATAACTTGTCAAATACCCATGATATTATTTTGAGCACTGGTTATTTTGTAGTTCGGTACGAAATTATTCTTGCCTTATTAAACAAGTAATTATGATGTCAAATAATTAAATATGTATCTGCTTTCGCCGTCTGTCGCTCTCCGCAATAAATGAAAGGTGTATAGATTTTGTGCACTTGGATCTTGGACTTGGAAGCGTGAGGTGGACTGAGCATCAGGAATTTAGCGCAAGAGAAGGATTGCATTCGAAGAATAGGAACAAAATTAACGAAAGCGACTGTATTCTACTTTATCTATTTTTTTGAAATAATAATATCATTGCGACGGAGCAAGCACGAGGCCTACCTGATGTTAAGTGGACTAACTTCTGCCTATAAGAAATTTATTTCGTCATAAGTGACCAATTGCACTGCACCCACTGCCTGTAATTTTACTGGTTCCCAAGGACTGTAAAAAACAGTGAGAAAACAAGAGCACGCAATTTCCCGTCACGAGCGAATTTTTTTTTTTACATAAAACGCAAGTGTTACTTTGGAAAACAGTAAAAATCAATACTTTGTCTTTTCTATTCAGTACGTTTTCTTTGTGCCAAAGTTATGGAAGGGCGATAGTACTTTTTGCAACGTTTACAGTGTTAGCTAAGTTTAAGTTTGGTTAGTGAATATTTTATTTGTTAATTACTATTATTTGTTAAGTTTTTTCGGTATTATTTTATTTTGTTCTTAATATTTATTTCGATAGTTCTTATATTTAGTATACTTAGTTTTTTTTTAGTTTTAGTGTGAGTTTATTTTAAATGTCATTAATTTTATTTTGACTTCTATGTACAATATTTGTTCCCTATTAGATTTTAGTACAGACTAGTGCAACGCTTTGAGAGCAGATGATTTTTCATGACCACCTCTCTTTTATATTAATTTATTGAAATCCCACAAAACCACAGCAAGGACCAGAATTCTGATGTAAAAATGTTAAAAGTACGAAAAGAGCTCATGGCATTCTTATACTAAAATACCTAAAAATTACAGTATTTGATAGGCGATCTGTCATACTAACACATTATGTATAAATTCAACCGGGTAATATCTTAAAGTATCTTTCAAAACATATTAAGTTTCGAAAGATACTTTACAGGTCGAATGGATGCACGAACAGGCAAGGCTTAGTGATACGAGCATAGTCCACAAAAAAAACTTACCAACACCAAACTGGGCTCACGGTACAAACCCTTTTGTTACAAAATCCTATACTAGTATACTATATATATTGCCATGTAATATATAACTATAACATCTATGAAAGCATACAACGAAATCTTGAAAAATTTTGAAAAATAATGCAAAATTTACGAAATAAAAATTGGCTCAAGAAATATATTCAAAAATGCTTTTGTGTGTCTGTCCCTAGGATTTCCTGTTGTTCTCCTCTACAGGTCGCATTTCTCAACCGATTTTCGTCATTTTCTTGTTCAAATAATTATATGGAGTTATGTTGTCGATTAGGTTTTAGATTTTTTCTATTCCCTAGGGTTGATAACGTAAAAAACCGGTTAGTGAGGTTTTAAGCTCACAGAGCCATTACTTATAGTAGAAATGTACAACCTATGAGCATATATTTTTTTTGCATCCAGTCACCGTCGTCTTACCTAGACAAATCAATAGATGAATCCGGTGCGAAAATGGGCGATCATAGACCTAAAGTTACTTGTACCTTGTTATAATATCACACAGGAAAAGGCAATATTTGGCCGTGGCTATGAAATGATTTGGCAACCTGTTACTTGTTTGCATATCCACAATAAAATGACGCGATAACCTTATTATTATTGACAGGGCAGAGGACGAGGCTATCTCGGAGCGGCTATAAAGAGCGTAATACCACGCTTTCGGCTTAAATTTAAGCACAGAAAAGCTACTTACTAAATACGTTGGTAAATGATAATATTAAGTTTAGGAATAGACTGTGCGAGGGTGGATTGCACAACCAGCTCTTTTTACATATGATTATCTCTTACCATAATGTTGAAAATAATCTAGATATACCTGCTCGTATGTTAGCAAATTTTGTGTAGTGGTGCTTGAAACAGTTTTAATTAGAGTTTTAATAGAAGCTTCGTCTACGTATGACACTGGTTCAATTGCACCCCCTTTAGTAACAGTAACTGACAGCTATTTGGGGCACTCTGAAAGCATTGTAGTTCAGTACCTACATCTATCAATGTTTGAATATGCACTTATGTGTAGGTACATCTATATGTTTTAAAATTGCACACATGAATATTTAAAAGTGTTGGTGGAAAATATCTACTGCTTGTTTTACATTGCACATTAAAAAAAATTACGCGCTATGTTATACAGAGCGATAATTTTCTATGATTTTAACAGTCTATTTTTGCACAAGACTGCAGAGCCCGACTTTAAATGCCGTGTGGAATGAACCACCACATTTAATAATGCTCGGGCTGCTTCCGAGGATGGAATTCGTAAAGCCAATTAAAGGAGTAGGTACGCTTTAGGTTATACAAAGCGATGATTTTAATGAATTTAAAAATCTATTTCTGCACAACATTGCAGTGCTCGACTTTAAATGCTTTTTGAAATATCACCACATTTAATTGTGGTTGGGCTGCTCTCGAGGACGGAATTCGAGGAAAATGTGATTGCTTTCAGGTGTGAACCTGCGTATTTGCTTTGCCCGTGGGGTGCCGGGCTAGCATGTAACCCCCATATCTCTACCCGTGGGTGTCGTAAGAGGCGACTAAGAGTAACACCAGAACGTGGGCAGCAGCGCTTTTTGAGGAACTGATATATCACACTGCGATCCCCAGAGCCTGTCAAGCGTGGTGATTATGGCAAACCCCCCCATAATGGGGGAGGCTGTGTTCAGCATGTCCACTGCTGAACACAGCCTCCCCCATTCGGCTGATACAGTAAACCTGCGATTTACTGGTGAGAAAAGTTTACTTGATTATCCAAATTCAAAGTAGTTGAATTGCATTTCAGAAAGTCAAGTCAGAAAATTTTGCTGTCGATGGATACTTATCTCACGACTCTCGTCTTATTTTTCAAAACTAACTATACCTAAATAATGTGGTGGCACAACAGCAACTGATCACCTACCGTCTTTCCATCAAGTTTCTGTGAAAGTTTTCGAGAAGCGACTGCGAAGTTATATATCTTCTTGCACCACGACAACGCTTCCCTAAAAAGCAACAAAAATGTATATTTGCATTATGAAAGAATTGTTTTCTGTTTTTTGGAAAAACATGTTACCGTCTCGTAGCCCGTAGGCTTTATTTCTTTTCTCGAAAATTAAATATGTGACGAGGAATTGAGTTTTTCGACCCAGAAGAGAAACAAAACGTAGAAATAATGCATTGACGGGAATCTGACACTAAAATATAGTTATTAAGCTTATTAAAAATGTGAATATGTTGAAACGTGTTTGAACAACGCGATATAATTATATTTTCTTACAATAGTCGTCTTAGGCCTGGTTTTACAATGATCAGATAAAAACTATCAGATAACCGACCAAATTTAAAACAAATGAACTTTTCTGTAAAACAACCAAGAGTCGTTTTTATAATATTAGATGTGTATTCATTATATTCTTTGAATAATAAATATTTGATGATAGGAAAACCGGGCCTTAGTAAGTGCAAACCAACCATATTTCATCGAAATCGTCTTAGTATAGTTTTCAAGTGATATGGAAGCATACGGACTGTTATTTCTTTATTACTCTTCTATCCATACCCTTCTCGACTACTGAGACTTATTCATGTGATAATTGTTACGTCTTTATAACTTGATATTATATTATTTCTTAACAGATTATATTCATGTTGGAATTGAATTAGAAGCAATAATGGCCGAGCGGTAATAGCTATGGACTGCAGCAGGTCCATGGTTCGATGCCTACCAGCGCGGCTTGAGCTTTCACCGCATGGTGGAAGGGCATTTTGTGAATTCTCGCCTGGCTAGCTTGGCTAGCCCTCAAGTAGAAAATCTGTCGCCAAACACCTAACAGTGTGTTCCGGGAGCAGTCCTTGAGAGCCAGTAAAATTACAGGCACATGAGACTTAACAACTGTATGTCTCAGTGAACAGGCGTAGTGCAATTCGTCACTTGTCACGTATGCATCTGCTATATGCAAAGGTTAGTGCACATAACATCAGGTCGGCCTCGGGCTTGTTCTGTCACAATCGAATAAAAAAGTGAGTATGGTGTACTACATTCCAAGTATGCGTATTTTTTTTTAAATCTTAACATGTTTAGTGACCTATATTTCACTGATAGTAATTGATAATCGCGATCGAGATGTTATTCAGTCTGACTTAGAATAACAGGCACTCAAGGACGGCGGCTGTTAGTTGCTTGGCGATAGATTTTATACATGTGGGTAGGTACTAGATGGCCCGACGGGCACTCGTAGCGGTCATCCATTCAAGTCATGATCGCAATGGAGGTTACATAACTTCGATTGATTAGTCAAGCTACGCTACGAGCGCTTCAAATATATCTAAAAGTAAATACTTACTTTCAGGGCCCGTTTCAGAATGTCCTAATAAAGTTTCGGGTAGCTACGCAACACATAAAATAACCGAATGATAAAAATGACAGTTTATATGCAGCGCGTTTCATGCTTTAACCGGTGGATAGGCTAAACCGATGACTGTGAAACGCAAAGATAGTGTTTTATTTCTAAAATATATTCTGGGTAGTAAAACCGTAACTTACTCGAACATTCTGAAACAGGCCCTTAAAATTGCAATCTTAAACTTGTTTACAAGTAATCCCATTTATATCGCTTGTAGTTGATCGAAAGTGTGCCCATTCAATTTCATCCTCACGCTTTGTTCACCTGTACAATATGTATCTACGTATAGCTTCAAGTTCATATATCCTGGTCTCCTATACAGCCCTTTAGGTACGTTCACAGGCGTGACAATAAAAAGGGTCGTGAATATTGTATCGTGTGAGGTCGTACTTTTAATTTATTGCATGGTCCAAAATGCTGTATGCTGATGAACAACATTGGAGGTATTTGTGTACATCTTAATGGCTTTACCCTAAATAGGATACCTAACCATTACCTAAATTGTTTATCTGGAAGATATTAAGGTATTACGCGATAAAAATAAATTCCCCATTAGACATTAATGAACTACACCATTTTTCCTTTCATTTAATATTGATGTACTTTCTGTGATGTTTTAACTATGGAATAATGTATCTCGTTAGATAATTCATAAATTCGCATAATCAATATGTCCTACAAAATCTAAAATTTTATTTTGTGTTATTAAAATAATATAGTTATTAACATTACATTACCTATCTGCTGAAAGATGTCAATAAAGAATTTATTTTTAAAATAAAAAAATAATCACCATTTGTGGAAGTCATAGTTTTATATGAAAAGCATTTTTTGACTGTTTATGATAATAAGTGAAATAAGCAAATTGAAAAATTTAAAAAACTCGACTGCCCTTCTAACATAAATATAGCCAATGTCACTTAGAATGATGTTAGGACTTTATCGATACTATCCTACCTATATAGGATATATAGGTAAAATAAAGGATCTCACATACCTAAAAACCTTACCATTTTTGTAAAAACCAAAAATATATTATTATATACCGAAAATAGAATGTTCTAAAATGAACACATAATGTCAGCTCTAAAAAGTTTGGACGATTAAATCCAAAATATTTATAGACTCGCTCCAATAGACCTAACTATTTGAATCAGGCTGGACTCTCAGAGCGCATCTGCCCCTCTATCGAAACTCTGCTACTGACAGTTTTGATATGTGGCCCACCCCTTGACCCAGTATATTTTTATTACTTGCCTACTTCTTAACTTTGACAAGGAGAATTTACAACTAGCGGTAAATTTTATGTTCTTATATTGGGTTTGGTTCTGCCTACTTAAATGCGGTTGTGGTTACTTACCTGAATAGTGAAATAGGGTCTGTTTTCTTTGCGATGCTGGTAATATCTCTATGGTTGTATTAGATACTTTGACGGGTGTCATATGTCTAATTGAAAGACAATTTTTAACAAATTTTAGCTTAATGTACATTTATATTTATAAATTAGGTTAATTACGTCCGTAAACAAGAGAAATAAATAATGAAAAGCTCAGCAAACTCCAATTAAATCTTGGGAAGTGGGGACTATTCAAGGAACTCGCTGACAGTTAAATTGCTTTACATTTTGTTCAACGTGTAAACGCTCTCTAAAACATCTTGTTTGCATACAAAATATAGGTCTTTGATGTAAGATAAAAGATATGGATTTTATAAAATTACAATGAAAGGAAAATTTTAGACTACTAGTGGGCTTCGATCCCGCTACCGTATAGCCGGTACATGCTCTGCCAACTGAGCTTTCGTAGTGATTGAGTCTTAGTCTAAATTTATCCTTTCGTTCCTATCGTTACGCAGCGACCTCTACAGCCAAACTAATTTGAACTACTAACTGTTTACTGACATCGCTCCGTCGCCTTATGACGATTAAACGACAGGAACAAAAAGATATAAATTTAATTCTTATTTTTGACCTTCTTTATTTTTGTCTCTAAACTGAACCATTATGCAGGCTATTTTATTCAATAAAACTGGTCTGGTCAAAGTAATTTATTAATTTATTCGGTTATCAGTACCAGCTTATATCAGGTTCAATCTTAGCCAAAAGCTTGCGTTAACGCGTAGCTAAAAAGATCAGAATCTTGATCGATACAATAGCAAAGTTAAGACTTGAATCACTAAATAGCATTTTATCTAGCTGTTAGTTTCTGTGATCATTAAACTCTGATTCTTATTATTATATATTGAAGCGCTCGTAGCAAAGTTTGCTTAGCCATTCTGAACCGATCAGCAAAGTTAAGCAACGTCCGCCTCGGTCATGAGTTGGATGGGTGACCGCTGGTGATATTACTACTTAGCGCTTCCGTGCTTCGGAGGGCACGTTAACCCGTTGGTCCCGGTTGATGTCTTAGGATGGCAGTCGTTATAGCTTAGTAGTAGGGTATTTTGCGAATGCCCGCCTGGCTAGCTACCACCCTAAAGTCGAAAATCTAACGGTGTGTTCCGGCAGCTGTCTTTGAGTGCCAGTAATTCTAGGTTAGCCTGAACATCTTGGACCACATCATCAGGTGAGATAGTGGTCAAAAGCTAACCTATCAAGCATAAAAAAAATGTTTTAAGTACGTCAGAGGTGTCAAACAGAACTTTTCTCTTAATGCAAGAGACTTAGTTAGATTTACATTTGGAGTAAAGAAGATGCTTAAAGAAAGAAGCACCAATCTATTAATATTCAACTAGATACCTACAGAATGAATAGGGTTTTTCTAGGCACGTGTATTCACAGGTACGCCTGCCGTCATATGCTTTTATCTGTTAACACATGGGGACCACCTGTAGGGTCTAGATATATAGGTAAACCTACGGACGCCAACGACTTTGACCCCAAAAGAAGGTAGAGTAGGTTGTCCTTATTTAAAAATAAAGAAGCGCGTTTTATTCAATGGTGAAGCGTATACCTAAAATGTTGAATATCAACGCGTATAAACCCAGAGTCTGAAACTAGTTCAGCACAAATCAAGAACAACCGAGCGTAACATTGTACAACTTTACGAGGTGCATTGTGCTATAAAACTTGGACTTTGTTTGCCGACTGTACCTACCTGGGCGGAAATCGAGGAAATCCCGTTTAATTAAAAGTTCTGTACCACCTAGTTTGGTTTATTTATGTATAAGTATGAATAACGTCGCCTAGATTGTGCTGCATTTGTTGAATATAATCCTAAGTATTTCTTTGGTTGTTTTGATTTAAAGGTTGGCTTCTTATCAATAGCAACTCTTTGATAAATATATCAGTAAAAATGTATATGTTATATTTTTACATAAACAGAAAATCATTCCTGTTTCCAGGATGCGCGAAGAACACGCATTTCACTGGATTCCTGGCAAATACCTCAAATTGCTCATTACTTCAACGATTTTGCAATACCGATCACAGGATATTTGTTGCTTCTTTCAATCCCATCACATTCTTCAACGACGACAGTATGTTAAAGACACTCGGAAAAAAAAACAAAAATCGGTCTGGTGCTAGTAGCAAAAAAAAATTACTACTTGTTAGGATACCATTACGTAAGTCATATATAAGCGTTTTCGTTATTAATCAAATTAAGTATATAACTATAGCACATAATACAAGATAATTCTGGATTCCCTATTAGTTTTTGAGATGTCTGCCCTAAAAACGTTTAAAATATAGGATATACATATACATGTATATAGATACATGTAGTATAGGGAAAATAAAGGGAAAATGTATTTGCGCCCTACTCAACAAGCTCTTAACAAAGATATCCTATACAATTAGCGTAACGAAATATTGCTGTTTGTGTATTATAATTTATAATATTGTTTCAATGTTGAACTAAATTACAATAAGTATATTTATTACCGTAAGTGTTTTGGCGAGTAAGTAATTATCACTTAATTAATAATTGAAATTGCAGAAAAATGCACAACACTAAGTACTTATATTTACCTACGGGTATACCTAACCTTCACATAGTATTTTAGGAATTGTTCATTTATTTATAGCTGATAGGCTCGCCTTTGACCACTATCTCACCTGATGGTAAGTGATGATCTGGTCGAAGATGTTGTCCAAACTAACCCAGAAGTTAAAGTAAAATCAGAAACACAAAAAAAAAACAATTTAGTAATTTTATTATTTGTGTTTTTGGCGAATCCCAAAGAATTTTGTTGTTATATTGACAGTGTCATGTATAATGACATCCTCAAACAAAATATTCATTAGCTGTAGCATTTTAGAAAATTTACATTTGAACTTCCTCTTCCTTTAGTGGCTCATTTCTTTTAACTGACACTTGTGAGGGATGCTCATTGCGAACCTGGGATTACTTCTGGGACCCCAAAAGACTTATAAAGAGTCAAACGAAACGTATTAGGTGACACTCTACACATTCCGACCTGTGCCGCCACGCCGTGCACACCTGTCTACAGCTCCGCCAGTATCTCCCAGTGAGACCGCAATAGTCCCCGCACTATTGCCGTCTCACTCGGGTCATCGTTCCGACGCTAGTTGCAGACCAGTGCCTTGGAATACGCAGTCCTGACGAAGTTTTTGTTTTGTGTGCAGAAGCTGAGCAGCCGCCGAACGCCGAGCAACGCGAGCTACGAGCTCGCCGTGCCGTCGCGCAGAGGCGCTCTAAGACGTCAGGCATTACCACCTACCCAAGTCCCTTGTTTCGGACGAACAACATCATATCGGGCTGGTGGTCTTGTTTTGACCGCACTTTTCGGTGCGCATTTCACCACTTTACTACCCGACACAACATAGTAACAGTCGCGTAACAACACACTTTGTGCTGTTAAGCGACGTCGTTCAGGCGTGGGGTAGCGTCAGCCAAACCCGTCTGAACGATCAAATCCGCCATTTGCTGCGGTCGCAGTGTGACACCCTACGGTGACAACGGCCACTGTTGTTGTTTTGGTTTAACCTTGCACCGTGGCCTTTCCCGCTTCACGGGTCAGCCGAAGCAAGCTGGGCTCCGGGATTACTGGCCTTGGGGTCACCCCTAGTCAACCCCGGAGTAGCGCTTAGGAGCACCCCTCTCCGCCGAGAAAAAAGCTCGGAGAGGGTACACAACTAGGGCACACCATAGGTACTCACTCCCTCTCACACAAGTGAGCTCACGAGTTGCGAGAGGGAGACAGAACCCGTTAGGCCATCCTGAGTATTCCCCTCAGGATGCAACGTCCCTCTAACGGTGAGGTGGAGGTCCTTCAGACCTTCGCCCTCCGCTACCCCGAACTCTACGCTGATCATCAGCAATCACTTAACGATGCAGAGAGTGCCCGCCTCACGGACACTCTCATCGCTCCCTCCGGAACTCCAATTCCGGAGGCCATCGTCCCTCCTCTGACCCGGTCCTTCTCAGAGGACAGCCCGACTTCGCCCGCTCCGGGCCCTGACAACAGACGCACGGTGGCAGCCCCTCCCCGTGAGAGGTCTCGCTCGCGCTCACCGATCGGGAGGCCAGCGAGCACCCGTCCCTCCATCGCCGTTGTCGAGCCCACTTCGGACTCCGAAGCGGAGATGGATGTAGATCCGAGTCGTGCCTTACGCACTGACTCGGACTCCGATAACGACGGCTATACCGTCGTAGACAGAAAACGCAAGCGTGCTCCTGAAGCCGCCAGTTGCGCAACTTCCGCCCCTCCCGCCAAGGCACCCGCTAAGGCCCCCGCCTCCGGCAAGAAGCCGACCCCCGCCCCGCGCCCCGCGTCTCCTCCCTCCGCTCCGGCCACCACTGCCGCGTCCCCTCAGGACGCGAGCGCGCGCCGCGAAAAACCGCCTCCGCCCCTGTTCATTCAGGACAAAACCAAATGGGACATGCTGTCCCGTTTAGTTTCGGATCGTGGGATCCACTACACTAATGCCCGCTCCACGCAGCAGGGCATTAAAGTTCAAGTGTCCACCATTAGCGACCACAGAGCGCTAACAAAGCTCCTCCGTAAAGAGAGCATAAGTTTTCACACTTATGCGCTCGAAGAGGAGAAAGTCCTCCGAGTGGTCATCCGCGGTGTGCCCAAGGAGGTACATACCGATTCGGTATGTGCCGACCTGAAGGCACAAGACTTCCCCGTACATGCAGTTCACCGCATGTACAGCGGGAAGGACCGCAGTCCCTACGATCTAGTACTCGTAGTACTAGATCGTACACCTGAAGGCAAGGCCATTTTTAATTTAAAAAAGGTCTGTGGCCTCTCAGGACTCGATGTCCAAGCCCCATACAAAAATGGGAGTCCCTCGCAGTGCCATAACTGCCAACTATACGGGCACGCCTCCCGTTTCTGCTTCGCTCGCGCTAGGTGCGTTAAGTGCCTAGGCGATCACGCGACAGCAGCGTGCACTCGCACCCGGGATTCACCGGACCCACCCAGCTGTGTTTTATGCGGTGCTCAAGGGCATACCGCGAATTACCGCGGTTGCCCTAAAGCACCACGAGTGAACCACAGGGTGGCAAGGCATAGGCCGACCCGTCCCTCTTACGACCGTTACCAACGGGTAAGCCCTAAACTAACGGTAGTACCTGCCTCACAGGTAATACCCGCGCCGCTCCCAGCCCGTAACGCATGGTCTAAACCACCCAGTATGGTTAAGACCGTCGCTACCGCCCGCGCCCCGGCCCGCGCGCCCGCACCCGCGCCCGCACCCGCACCCGCCCGCGCCGCGGCCCCTGCCCGCGCACCGGCCCCGGCTCGCCCCGCACTCCCGGCACCCGTCGCCAACACCATTCGCGCGCCTCCCCGCGCCGCTTCCCGGCCACAAGCTCCACCTATGCCATTGATGGCTGCCCCTCTTCAAGAGGCAATCAACCTAGTCAGCGATCTGGCTATGTCGGTTGACATCAATGAGGTACAAGAGCTATTCCACAAGATGCAATACGCTCAATCCCCAGCGGACGTGATCCAATACACATTGGAACACGCGAATTTACTTAGCGCCCTTAAGCGCTTCGTTCCCCAGGCCCCTCCCCAGTACAACCACTATGGGTAGTACAACCGAACGCACGAAACCGTACTCAGTTTCGTTAGCGTCATTTAACGCTGACGGCCTCTTCAAACAACGTGACCTCGTCCACGACTTTTGTTGTACCCACCTTATCGATATCATATGCGTGCAGGAAACCTTTCTAAAACCGGGGAAGGCGAACCCTAGGTTTGCCAACTACAGAACGGTACGTGATGATAGAGTGAACTCCCGTGGGGGAGGCACTCTTATCTATTACAAAAGGTCCCTGCACTGCATTCCCCTACCTACCCCGACTCTTGTTAATATGGAAGCATCTTGTTGCCTCCTAGCTATGACTGGTCATCAACCTATAGTCATAGCATCCTGTTACCAAGCTTGCAAAAAGCCGATCGTCCGAGCTGACTTAGAAGCCCTATTCTCATTAGGAAGCGCCGTCATTCTGATTGGCGACTTCAACAGTAAGCACATCCTATGGAATTGTAACGTCAACAATCCCAGAGGTATTGCACTTGAAAACCTAATCGCAGAACTTAACTTTGACATAATTGCGCCCACTGAGCCCACTCACTACCCTTATATGGAAAACCACCGATCTGACTTGCTTGACATGGCACTATTCAGAGGCGTAACACTCCGGTTACGCTCCATAGAAGTGGTTCACGAGCTTCACTCTGACCACCGACCCATTATACTGCGACTAGGTCCCGACCCAACGACTGACCTCCCCCGCCCCACTAAGACGATAGTGAACTGGAAGCAAGTAGGCGATGCCCTAAAGGCTATCAGTTCACCGGACCTAGACAAGATCCCTGACGACATCCTGACAAAAGATGACGTAACCCTTGCGATCGATTCGTTCACCAATCACCTCTCCACCGTAGTAGGTGCATCCGCAAAGGAGGTCATAGTGCCGGACGACCGGCGCCTTGTCATTCCAGCGGATGTGAGACGATTGGTGACGGAGAGTAAAGCAGTGACCCGACATTACGACTCTTACCCCAGTAAAGAGAACAAAACTAAGAAACGCCACTTTGAACGCATGGTTCAAAGTCGCATGTCTGAGTTGCGTGACCAACAATGGGGCGATAAACTTTCAAACCTCGTGCCAAGCCACCATGCTTACTGGGACTTGGCGCGAGGCTTGAAAGGAAGTAACCATAACGACATGCCTCCCTTATACAGACCAGTCCCACTAGTCCCAGCGTTCTTTGACGAAGACAAAGCTGAGTGCCTAGCTGATAGCCTAGAGGCTCAGTGTTCCCCTAACGTAGATCACGTTGACCAAGCTCACCTCGATTCGGTGGATGCTGAAGTCGAACGTAAAAGCTCTGTGGTCACCTCTGAACTCCCACCAATCACCTTAGCGACTTACGCTGAGGTGGAGAGACTGATCAAGGCCCTCCGACCGCGCAAATCCCCCGGTGCCGATGGCATCTCCAACAGGGTTCTTAAAACCCTCTCTCCTCCTCTCATCCATCTCTTAGTCAGCATCTTCAATGCTGCTATGAGCCACTGCTTATTCCCAGACACCTGGAAATGTGCAAATGTCATTGGCATTCACAAACCAGGCAAAAGCTCATCTGACCCCACCAGTTACCGCCCCATCAGCCTCCTCAGTGCCTTAGGCAAACTTTACGAGCGGTTACTTGCAAACCGTCTCCAGTCCCATGCTAAGGAACACCACCTTATCCCAGATGAGCAGTTTGGCTTCAGACCCGGACACTCATGCGTCCAACAGGTGCACCGCCTCACGGAGCACATCATTGAGGGCTTCAATAAGTACCCCAAACCCCAGACTACGCTAGCAGTCTTCCTCGACGTAGCGAAAGCTTTTGACAAAGTCTGGCACAACGGCTTGATCTACAAGCTATACCAATTTGGCGTGCCAGAACGTCTTGTGCTCATCCTACAAGACTTCCTTAAAGCCAGAAGCTTTCGCTATCGCGTGGAAGGCACCCTCTCCTCCCCCCACCCAGTCAGAGCCGGAGTCCCTCAGGGCTCCGTGCTATCACCTATTCTCTTTGCACTGTATACCAGTGACATCCCACGCTCTCAGCCCAAAGTATTCCTAGCCCAATATGCGGATGATACCGCCATTTACACCACTGGGTGGCATATCAACAGACAGTCCTATTTCGTCATGCAACGGGCCATCACCGAGATCGGTGACTGGTTCCGAAAATGGCGCATCGCGGTCAACCCAGCTAAAAGCACAGCTATGTGCTTTACTGAGAAGACACGCTCCCCTTACCCGAAACCGCTTATTTTGTTCGACGAACCCATTCCCTGGGTTCCTAGAACAAAATACCTCGGAGTCACCCTTGATCGTCATCTCACCTTTAACGATCACATAACAACCGTCCGTAACAGAGCGGCCTTCATAATGGGTCGCCTTGGTCCCCTACTTCGCAAAGAGAGTAAAATGTCTCTTAGTAATAAGAAGACACTTTACACTGCCTGCATCCGCCCCATCATGACTTACGCATCAGTAGTGTTTAGTCATGCTAGTGAGGCCCACCTTCATAAACTTCAAGTCATCCAAAACCGTTTTCTTCGTAATGCAACCGGCGCCCCGTGGTATATCCGGAACACCGAGTTGCATTGCGACTTAAACCTTCCCTCTCTAGCGCAGTTCAATAAGGACTGCGCCCGCCGATACTTTGATCGAGCGCCCCACCACCCGAACCCATTGGTTGTCCAGGCATCGAACTACTCGACTGCCTCTTCTATCCCATTTTTCAAACCCCCCCGTCGCCGACCACGGCAGGTATTAGACGACCCGGATGACCCCATCGCAGCCATTACATTGGCAGCTTTAGCGTTATCCGCAAGTCGTCGAGGTAAAATCCCCAGGTGTGAGGTAATCAGAGGTCACACAATCAAACACCGAGCTCGCCGGCGAGCTCGAGGCAAAAACAAGGTCACGATAAATTGCTCTCCAAATAGTCAAAGAGTATTATTCAGTAGGGCCCAATTGTGCAACACTGCAGTTGCACAGAGGCATTTTGCTCCGATCCCCCCCATGTCTCTCGACAGCGAGACAAGCCGAGGTCCGAACCACAGTGGTGCCCTTGAGCTCGCTGTCAACCCCTCCTATAGTAGCGGTACGTTTTCGGCGTCCGCAGGAGACGGAGGTAGAAAGCGCTTTTCGCCTTCTACGCCCGTCTCGGGAGAAGTGCCTTCGGCACTTCTCCCTCCCGGGCTATTGTAGGGCCAGGCCCTCGCCCAAAACCCGGTGGAGCTGGACGACCGCACAGGCGGTAGCCAGCATCTATGTCCTCCCTAAACAAAACAAAACGTATTAGGTATTTGTTTATTAAAGTAAACGTGCCCGCGTCCGGCCTCGTCGCATCACCCCAATATCTCTTCCGAAGCCGACAAGCAAATTGGCGAGTTAATGAGTTTTATTTGTGTGTATTGGGACTCAAATTCCGGTAACCCATATCTGGAGCTCTACCGTCGCCGGGCGACTGCGGTGGTTTTCCTATTGCGACACTGTGTTGTTTTGTGTCGATTTTTTAGGAGTTCTACAAACGATCAAGCCGAATTGACAAATAGGTTGACGTTTAATAACATTACGTATAAGGGAATAAAATACTGGCTTTGGTATTCTTTAACCTCTTACTCAATTAGAATTAGGGTCAATTTTCCTGCTTATTTAACAAAGCCACATTTACGTATTCAATAATAATGTTCACAAGATTTGCAGTAAAGTTCTACACGTTGCTTGATTAAAACTAGCTAGATTATAAAATCAGTTTTGATACTGATATTTTGATTGACCAATGCCGTCAATCGTTTTATCAGTATTGATAGTATGAAGGAATCAAACATTATCAAACTGACAGTTTAGCTCGCTCCTAACATCGTATTTCGATTCGTTCTGCTCGCAGCTCCCGGCTTGCCACCCCGAGTGACGGTCTACGTCAGCGAGTACTGGGAAGGGGAGGGAGCCGAGAGGGGGAGGGTTGTCGCCAGGCTCCGGGCCCGGAGCTTACATAACGAGAAAAGCGGATGCGCTACCCCGACGCGCGCTCTCTCGCTCACACGTTTATAAGGCTAGTGCACGGCGGAGCACATTTTCCTTTCGAATTTATATAGTTGTCACGTATTTTTTATGATTCGGTTGCAACTTTATAAATTCGCTATTTTTTCTAAGTCACCATGTCTGATTGGTTATCGGTTTGCGTTTTGTAAACTATAGTTATAATATAAAAAAAATGGTTCATAAGATGTTAGTAGGTTCGTTTTTTGTATGGCTATTTATAAATTTTAATTTATTTAAGTAGGTACTTATCTGGGTAAATCTTTTTATGGAAAGTGTAGCACTCGGCGACCCTATGTTTATTTAATTGTTTTTGGAAAACATCGTATAGTTGTTAATATGATCTTAGACGTAAGATTTTAGTATGATAACACGCTCCGGAGCATTAGAGAGAAAATAGTTATTTTCTTTCATAAAAAAATATATTAATTTATCAAGTCCATTTCTATTGTTACCGGTGCTCAGGTTTAAGTAAATTTATATTATTTATATCTTTTATATAGTAGGACATATTTACCACCAATATTTTTATCGATTATTCATATTAACGTACGTCTTTATGTATATGTACTTATTAAATATATATCATGAATTATTATGTTTTAATCAATTATATTTATATCATGTCAGCTAAAAATATAATTTGTGTAAGTTCCTACTTTTTATATATTTATTTGATTGATCCCCAACATAATGCACACCGTTTCAAAGTACAAGTAAAGAACAATATATAATATGTTGAGTGCCATTACAATTATAGAGGAAGACTACATACGAAAAATGAGCGAAATACAATTTTGATTATGATTTTACATATATAAATTAATAATAACAGCAATTATAAATTCAATTACAATTTAGTGTTATAAATGAACAAAGATAAAAGAAAACAGAGTTATAAAATTTACAAAAGAGAATTGTAATATATCTACTACTTAAGAACTTATAGATTTCATGAAATAGTTATCTGGACGCTTTTAATTTTATTTTTTAATATATGGCACCTATAGATTTTATATTGAATTATCTTCATTAATAGGATTGAGTTATTATACAATTATTCTACACATAGAGGTCGCTCGGAAAATTTGCACCAATCTGCACAATAGCTTACCGCGGCCCGCACATGTGCCGAGCGCTCTGACATTTACGTAGTGCGACCCGTGCCGCCGCGAAGACGCGCGTTCCTTACGCATTTCAACAACGACATTAAAAAATAAACATTCGAGTTTCAAATTTTTGAATGCCGATAAATTACTAGGTGCCAGTGCTTTTCAGTTTTAAATTTTCTTTTTTTTTTGTTACGTGAGTGTTACTGTTTTGAGTCTCAAATTGAACAACGAAACTCCCCCAAGTTCAGGGTTGATGCATTCCCGCTCGATAATGAATAGTTTCGGGGGTGCTCCTGTGATTTGTTTTTAAACAAAGATTCTTCTCTGCGAGGTAAGATTTTGTTTATTAGTTAGGAAGGGAGTTTTTGCTGTCATTTCTTTTTAAGTCTTATGTAGATATATTTGTTTTCGTGTCTGCTGTACTATTTGGATAAAGATGTAATATTTTTGAAAGGTCTTTAATTACCACTAGATAAAACTTATTCAATTATTAAAATGCATAATTCACCTCCGACATGTTTTTATCTACACAATATACAGATTTTTACATTATTGTGATAAATTTTGTAGTAATAAAAAATCTTTTGTATTTTAGTCATAATTTGTATATTAATCTTAATAACCTAATTTACTTATTTCTAATCACACCCGTACATTTTATTGCAACTTAGTGATACAAATAAGCAAAAAAATTTAGACATATATTTTTGCCGCATTTCGTCCTAATAAATATTAAAAATACTTGTGCTATCGCCGCCATAATAACGTTCCTGCCAGATTGCCGACACTTATCCCAAGATTCCGGGGAAAAGTGACATCATATTGAGGTGATGACATCCAATTTGTTAAGGTCATGTCAGCCTCTTAATTGTCTTAACTCTCGCTGTCCCTTAAGCTGATTCATTTTCCTTTTACCCTGGAGAGCTTATAATGTAAGCTTATATTTGTATGAGTTTTGCTTCGTGTAATAATTTATTATTGATACAACGAAATGAAGCATAAGTACATTATAAATATGTATGATAATATATCTTGTTTTTAATCAAAGCGTCTCATTCGTTCTTTATCCAGTGTTAAAAATATGTAATACTGACCGGTTTTGCCTTACTATACGTAACCCATTCAACTCTACTTTCACTCTCATATGTAAGCAGGTGTTTTTTCTACTACTTTACACATGGTATACTTTTCTATAGGAAGTCAAAGTCGATAGCTTTTCTATTGTTGAATTTACACCTAATACTTTTTAAATATTTAAATAAATAAACCAAGAATATTCTATGACCCAAAAAAGTTCAAGCTACCTATGGTAGAATACAACCGGTCCGCTCGTAACTCGCGAAATGTCGTAATACCCTCATTAGCACTGCGAAACTTAATTACACGAAATTGAGCTTTATTCATGTGGACATAGAGTAGTGGTTATGGATCATTGGAGGCTTTAGAAACGCAGTTTTTCTTGGCGAGGCCTCGTTGCGTAATGAATGAATGTTGACATTGTTGTGATGGTGTGTGCTGGCAGCGGAGGGGGTACTAGTGGAATTCGACAAACAATCGCATGTTAAGTTACAAGTCGTATTTGTAACTTATTTTCCGAAGCTATTACTAATTATAATTCTAGAATAGTGTATTGGTACCTATATTGTTAACTTTGCGATCTTGGAATTCATTGGCTTTGGCTACTAATGGAATGTGGATACTTAAACTATTCACGAATTTTATAAAATATAATCAATAATTAATACTATATTATAATATGTTATGAGGAATCTATGTTGTGTTTGCTTCATCCATTAATATTATTAAACGCAAAGTTTGCATATGTGTTTGCATTATGTATTTGTCACCTCCGAATCGACCGAACAGGTTTATTGAATTAAGTAGGTTATAAGTACTTATAATATAATTGAGTATGTATATATCCTGGAATAGACGATCGTACTTGTAGTTCCTGAAGAAGCGCGTTCCATGGGCGGAAGCTAGTAATTTATATTATAATAGAATTCAATACCGTTCATTACTCATCACGTGAATATTGACTGTGGCAGTCAGTAAATAAGACATTATAGGTCACACAACTAATCAGGTCACATCATCTTGCCGCCTTTTTGAAGTTTACTTACAATGCATGAGCGTAACTATTAGTATATTCTGACTGGACAATTTTTTGCTGATCCGTACTTTATAATAATCATATTGTAATAAAAGTGAAAGTGATGAGTCGTGAGAACGTGTAGTAGAGCCAGACAGGTGACCTAAAATACGACGGTCTCCGCTGACCAGAATATAAATGAGCATTAGTCTGTTGAATTATCGTTATTTCAAGTGAATAATAATAATATATCTAGATTATCGGCATCTTATATACTTTTAGTACGTACAAAGAAGGTAAACTATATTTCCCTTGTCCTTGGTTTTCGAGTTATCGGGTATCGAGTTTATGTTAGGATACTTAAGTTCTTTTTCATGTACTCAGTCGTTGTGTGTTATCTACCGTTGCGTGCCTAGGTAGGTATTTGTTAAAAACAATGTTATTAGTCTGTCACTAATAAGTTATAACTTAAGCTTGCATATTTCATTCTGCATATCAGAATATTACCATTCCAATACCACAGCTTAAATAGACCAATAACTATTAAGTATTTTTAGATAATGAATCGGTTACAAAATTTTAGTATAATCGTTATGTTTTCAAAGAAAAAGTAAATATAATGTATTCCCAGTAAATAAAGGGTATGCCATAATCATTAGAATGAAATTCACATATTATAATCCTGACGAAGCTTCCACATAAGTTATGACTAGACTATACTACAAACAAAAATGTACAAGTAATACCATACTTTAGTGGATCTGTAATTCGATCAACGAGCTCAATAAACGCCTACATAATTCGATTTCTAGGTAATACAACGACATTAAGATTTTCTGACAAAAATATACCTATCAGTTGCAGCCTAGTATATGGATCTGTGGACGCTAGTTGGCAGTGAATTCAACATTTTGGGGATCAAACCTTTTAAGCAGTCAACTTTGTAACAAGGGAATAAGAACTATATAATGAAACTTCAATGTTTTGATCATTCAACATTTTGGGAGTCAACATTACTGGTCTTCTTTACGGATGATAAGGTTAGCGTTTGATAACTATATCACCTTTTGTTAAGTGAGGATGCAGTCAAATATGGTAAACAGGTATAACCTAGTAGTTGTTGGCTGATAGCCAGCTACCGGAACACAAAGCTAGGTGCTTGGCGTTAGATCTTCTTTTAGCTTAGCAGTTAACACAATGTAGTAGAAGATTGACTAGTTAGCCAAGCGAGTATCGGACGGATTGTACACTGCTGTACATTAAGAAGGGTTTTGCCATACACTCCACGCTTGGCAGGCTTCTTGGGGATCGCAGCTACAGATATCAGTTCCTCAGAAACTGCTGCTGGATACTTTTCGGTGTTTTACCTTTAGTCGTCTCTTACGACACCTACAGGTAGCAATGGGGACTAGACATTCTAGCCCGGCACCCCACAGTTTACACAAATGCACAAAATGCTCTACCACCATACAATTGTCCATTGGCTCACCTCTTAGTACGAGAATTCCCTCGAAGACATTTGAAACACAAAATCGCACTTGACGACGGTACTGCGCCCGTCGTAACTGCGGATCCTATATAAGCTCTTATGTAGTTCCCCACCAGCTAATATGGCGGTTTATCTCTTGATCGTCGTAAGCTTGGTACCAGTCCTATGATGACGACGCGTTTATACATTTAAAAATAGATATCGATACATCAACACTGAGTTAATTAAAAATACAACATATTAATAATGGGCTGTGCTATAAATTTTTAATTAATGAGCTGCTAAAATTTTGTTACGAGTATAATATGTGCCTGATACAATATTAATGCGTATTAACAACGCTGATGTTTATTTTTAATCAGCTTATTGGGAAATTCAAAGGATAAATAATTTTTTTTTTTTTTTATGCCTTATAGGTTAGCCTTTGACCACTATCTCACCTGATTGTAAGTGATGATGTGGTCGAGGATGTTGTTCAGACTAACCTAGAGTTACTGGCTCTCAAGGACAGCTGCCGGAACACACCGTTAGGTGCTTGGCGACAGATTTTCAACTTGAGGGTGGTAGCTAGCCAGGCGGGCATTTGCAAAGTGCCCTACCACCATGCTCTAACGACTGCTATCATAAGACAACAACCGGGACCGACGGCTTAACGTGCCCTCCGAAGCACGGAAGCGCTCAGTAGTAATGCCCAACCAGCGGTCACCCATCCAAGTCATGACCGCGGCGGACGTTGCTTAACTTTGCTGATCGATTCAAAATGGGTAAGCAAACTTGGCTACGAGCGCTTCGAAAATGTTATTATATGTGAAAATAGAAATTGTTCGGGGAGAATCGAATTAAGTGGAATAAACGAAGTAGGTATAATAATTAATAATGGATTCAACATAAGAAATGGTAATAGTGCCCGTGATCAGGATACTCCGATTTTGGTGAAATTATTGAATGAATGTAAATTGCTTTCAAATTGTACGGACCAAAGAAATAATACCATAATATTATTCTTCATACAATTTATAGCCAGTCCCTACCTGATTATATATTTTTTTGATTTAATGTTAGACCTGATGATCTTGTCCTGCACTGGCTTTTGGAAGATCCTATAAAACCAAATTAAAGGGACTTCAGCCAGGGCTAAATCTCTTGGGCCAAATATTTGCATGATCAGCAAATATGTACCCCGAGACTTGTATTATTAAGGCCGTGATCTTCACCTCATGCGGCGTCTCAGAGGTTCTTAATCCCGAAAGCTATTTTGACGACTGTTTATCATACTAATGTATTATTGCAATGTTGGTTTTTTTATCTTAGAGGCTTATTTTGTTCACCAAAAAGTTGCCTGAAGGACGAAAGTTGTAGTCTGCATTTTCAATTTAATAATAATAATAAATCTTTATTGCCACAAAAGATAATTACAATATTGACAATGTATAACCGTAATTAACACAAACATTTAATAGGCCACATATTGTACGATGAACCTCAGATGCCTAAGCTACACTTAAGAAAGCCTGTAATATAGGCATCTGCGTTTCCCCTAGTTACATACGAGTATCATATTATTTGTACCAGTTACAGATTGCATTGAATCAAAGTAAATAACAATTATAAATGACATATATTTTTATGAAAATTTGAAAATGGAGAAATTAATCTAATTACATATAGAACAATGGGCAAAATAAAAATATTAATTTATAAGAATTGAAGTCTATACCTTCTATTTATGGAGTGTTACAATGTTTGCTTGTGTATGAATGAACGCGCATGTGGGTGCATGTGCGTGTGTGTTTGTGTGTGTGTGTGTATGTGGAATGAGGAGTGCAGTTAAATGAGTGCTCTTATTGGAGTTATTATATATCTTATTGGAGTAAGTAATTTTATTTTAATTGTGATTCTGTTTTCTCATAACTATAAGTGAATAATGTATCTGTTACAGCGTTTTTAAGTTTATAATAATTAAGCTTTTGCAAATTAATTTGTTTAGCCAATTGTTTGTATATACGACCACCCAGAAAACCAGAGAATCTCTTGGCAAATACTGTGTTACATTTAGGAACGACAAAAACATTGCTGATTTTTCGTTTATTCTTCCACTTAGGCTCGTGTGGTTGGATCTTTTGCTGTCTTAGTATCAGTCTGAGGATAAATAATTGCCTTACTGTTAAGACTTTGGTCTGCTCATATAATGTCTCAGTTGGAAACCTAAAAGGTAAGAAGTTCATCACTTTTAAAACTGCACGCTGAGCTCGCTCCAGTCTTCTCAATGTCGTTTTCGCAATTTAATGAGCTTTAGTAGCATATAATTTACTTTGGCTCATGCCGGTTATAAAAAAAAATAAAAACATCATATTACCTACATATTTACGTAAACGTATACTATAGGAATAGATGTTTGAAGATCACTTAATTTTTTTGTAAACTCTTCATATCATAAACAAATAAGTGTATAATGCTTCTTTTTAAATTGTGGTCCAATTTTTCTGAAATTCCATTCGTTCTTGGTACATTTGCGCTAAAGTTTCACGTTTACCCACGTCACCACGTCATGCAACATTTCCTGTTCAGGCATTCTCGTACTGACCTGGCTTTGATAGTTCGCAACATCGCTGTAATTTCGCCCTGTTTTGTGTTGGTCAAAATGGTAATTAACATAATATGCCTTAGTAATTATATTTTAATGGCTCTTGATGCATGTTTCTCTTTCGGATATACTGTAGAGATTTAATATTAAGATATTTTTTTGACTGCATTGACCCTATAGGATCCTGTAAAAGAAAACACGTTATATATATCATTTTCTGAGAACGAATCGCTGATAATTACCTAATTTTACACACATTTTCCGTTAGTTCTCAGAGATCCTTTGTGTATATTATTTGAAAACTCTAAGGTTTCACAAAGCGAATTTAGAAGAAAAACTTATTTTTCGTGTAGCAACAATGTTGATTTTGTGACTCTCTGCTTGTCTTTCCATCTGTTCACAGACGTGTATGGTGCTGTCCTTTGCCGATATTTGTCGGAACGCTCTGAAGTGCCAAAGGTTAAAATAAAATAAAGTTGCATATCTCAGTTTGCCTGGTTGACCGCTCGTGTATTATTCATTCAATTTCCAGCCAGCACGTGCTTGATTAAGATTGCTACAATTAGACACGGCGCGGCGGCGGCGTGGTGATGTTGCATTGCTTAAATTGAGTTAACGCGGCGTGTATATACGACTGTAGTGTTAGTTCCATGTAGTTGAAATTATGCACTACCGAGATCTGATACGGTTTCAGTATAGTTAGTTACCTGATTAGCTTACGTTTTAATAAATTTATAAACAGTAACATTGTCATATCTTACCCTTTTTACATGTATGTAGGGTCGCTTTCGTAAGAATATGTTTTATTTAATAAAGACGATACATTTATAAGTACAAATTTGTTGAAAGGTTTGGCTTTGATTTTATGGCTGGCCGCATTCCTAACGCTAACCTTCCTTAAGAATCCTTTTCTTGGTAGTTTACCCGCTGTTTTTAAAGGTGATAAGGTGATATAGAACCTATTTGTGCACATAATAAGTAGCAACATCACCACGCTAGTAGTGGCAAGCTGTTAATCAGCGAATTTATTCCAAAAGACTTATGAAGAACTATGACGACATCCAACTGAAGAATATAGGACCAGTCCATAAAATATAAAGCTAGAAACTGTGCATCTAATCTATTTGCTTATATTATGACTAAAAATTCATTTGGGTGTGATTTAGAAGTCACAAAGAACGATATCCTCGTACGTATACGTAAGTAAGTTATATTGTAATATAAGCTACCAGTACCAGTAAAGGAAAATATATCACGAGGAAGCTGCTGTTCTCAGGGTCCGTTTCAGAATATCCTGATAAAGTTTCGGGTTGCTTACCAATACATAAAATAACTGAATGATAAAAATGAAATTTGACATGCAGCGCGGTTCAAGCTTTAACTGATGGATAGGCTAAATCGATGTCTGTGAAACGCAAAGATAGTGTTTTGTTTAATAAATACGTGCTGGGTAGTATAACCGGAAATTACTCGAACATTCTGAAGGCCTTCAGTCTAACGAAAGCATGAGTCAAAGTCAGGTCAAAATTATTTATTTCATATTTGCATCTACGACTCTCTTGTATAGGTCAATTACAAATTTTAATATTGCAATATTCTACCTTGTACTGCCTCGTTTAGTAAAAAAAACTTATAGAGCTAGTGCGAGAAAAACGGGCATGAAACTTAGGGCCATTCTTTTTAAACATCTTTTAACAATGTACTTCAAACTATATTATAAATTTGTTATAATATTTGTTTAAATTACGTAGGTGATATGTTATAGCTTGGCAGAAGCGAAATGGTCCCAGTATCGTTCAAGTTATCACAAACTACGTAGAAGGATTTCATATTCAAATGTTTTTCACGTGCAATTTGAATTTTCCTTTTGTGAGCTTTGTAATCTTTGGGAACTTTATTTTAAAACCGCACACAATTCCCTGAGAAGAATATTTTGTTTTTGAAATTAAAATCTGGCACCGCATATATACCTACCGCCGAGAATGGAATCATGATATAATGCATACATTGATTCATGTTAATTAATGTACAAGAGTGAATTTTATATTGCAGTAGTCATTTGCAATGGCATCTAGACGTCTTTGACACCGGTTCTGGGAATTTCAAAATATTTATGCAAACCTATTAAAATAAAGTAGGTTTTTTTTACTTCTATCATTATCGAAAAATTTTAATCCGTCACAATCTGTACGTTACATGGAAAAATGTTTCTGTCAAATATAACAGAAACAGATTTCCATGTAACTGGGCCATAGCCCAGACCGGGGTGTGCATCCTAACTGAATTAATATATGACTTGTTACTTGTGACTTGTTTACACTAGAATATAAGCTGACTACTTCCACCTAGATCTATCGTAGAATGTCCCACAAACGTCTCTTAAGTTATACAACCATTGGGGTACCTTTGATATCTTAATGGGAAAACTTTTATTGAATCGACTCGGAAACAATGCTTAGAAGCCGATAAAAAACCCAATGCTCCACTTATTTTATAACTTTGCCTCATTGTCTCATTGTTCGGACCAGTTTTGACTTTTGTTTGTGGACTGGGACAGGTCAAACTAGTACAGAAACAGCACATATTAATTTGAAATATATTGAACCGTTTAAGAGCAAGAGAAGTGTTATAATTTTAGTAGAAGATCTTTTCAGGTAACTGACAGCAAATGTTTGAATTTTTAATGCTTCTGTAAATCTGTCGCAAAGCACCTAGAGGGGTGTTCCGGCAGCTGTCTTTAAGCTATTATTTCTTGGTTAGCTTGATCAGCATCTCAGACCACATCAACACTTACCATCACGTGAGATACTTAGTGGTCAAAGATAGATTATCATTTGTCGGTAATAAAAGAAAATACAGAAAAAACTTTAGTAAATATTGTAAGTATAAGAAGTGTTTTATGTTTTTAAGCTATTTTTATAAACTTTTCAAACTTGGGCATTCTTTATCGAAAAGTTTAATTACAAGGCGCCCTCGTACATGTCTTGATTTCTACATGTACGGATTTAAAAGTTTAATCATGTCTTATAAAATCATGTCTTACAATAAGATTGAAATAGTTCTTTTATTACTCGGAATCTCCCAATAAACAGACAGCCAGACTTATCGACCATTTGAGTGATGGATTGCAGCTTGCTAGACACGAATTGTCTTTGGTTGTCTTTCTTAGGTTCGGTAAATGAGAAATAAAAATCTGAAAACCTGTTCGAACCAACTATTGTCTTGCCACCTTGCTGATTAAGTGAGAAAACCTTGACCTGTGACATTATTTAAAACACACAAAATATATCCATTTGTATAAAATTATCAGAGTTTGTGAGTGAATCAGTGAGGATACGGATATGACGGCTTAACAAATTTGGATTAAACTTAGAATACCTATTTAGTTTAGGCGCGGGATTATCCCAAGATACTTTTCCCCATCAAAATTTATCATTTTAAAACCGCGGGGCGCAGTTAGTAATTATATATAATTTTAATTAATGGTAATCAACCAGATCATCAATGACCGGAACAAAGACCTCTTCCATTATAAGCCACAGAGAACAGCTATTGGTCATTTGCATTCATCAGATCCCCGTGACTTTGTCTAGGTCTTAAGTTGACTTAGTAGAATGTACTTATTCTTCGTCTTCCGGTGTTGAGTGAGTTGAGAGCCTAGCTTCCTCATCAGTAATCAGTATGTAAAGCGATGTGGTCAGTCCATCCCAACTTCGACTTGGAAATTCTGAGATAACTCTCAGAATTTCCAATTGTCCAATTGTCGGTGACTAAAGTTTTTCGATTCATTTTCTTCGGTTTGAATTTTGTCGTGCAAAGAAACTATAGTGGCAACTCTGAGCTTGTTGTGCTCAGTGCCGTAACTAATCAATAGCAATAATCACTGGTTGAATACATAAGTCTTCAGGTTCTACGAAAAGCTCCACGAGATTTCGCGTAATTTCTCGAAAGCTGCCAATCCGAGTTGGGTTCTACGGGCGACCTCTTTGCCGAAATTGGACCTGTCTAATTGAACAGTGTCTTAGGAACACATAATCGTCGATAACTTCAAGAGTGTTTCCTACCTACAACAACTAGGTAATACAACATGGACATTTTACACAATTTTTGTATAGTCTAGGTATGTTCATTTTAAGAGCCACCTGCAGTGTATCCTTTCCGAGGTCACTAATCATTTTACAGAGCTCATGAAGTGACTCCACAATTTAAAAATGTATGACGCTTTTAATACTCGAGTTTTCAATTTTCAATCAATTAACATTTTTGGTGGTAGTATCTAATCTAGATTCAAATTGACTCTATACAATGTCACTCAAGAATGTAAATCCGGCTATTTTCAGTTTTTCGGAGCTTGCTACTATTGTATCTGTTTTGCCTTTCAAGTAGTGAAATCGTAGTAGCCGAGGCTGTGCTATGTTCTATGGTGCCGTCCTACCAAACCCGTTAATGTGACGCACCCACAAATCTGACTCACGTAAACATAACCGTAAAACAGCTTGATACTACAAAGGTCGTCACAAAATGAACTCTACCGTATCGACATAAGACAAGAAACAACAATATAACGTGGAAACTGCAACGTACGATTTTTGTGGCCTAGAAAATAAACTGCGAAAAGTTACCGTAACGCTATTGACATAAGGCTTCGTAGTAAAATCTTGAAGGTTGCAGCTTAGCGGTTTCTCGTTGACGAGTGGGCGACCTTGGTTTTGCACCTTGCTTACGTAATGACACGTTCTAAGTTGAGCTTGGTTCAACTTTAAAACATGCGCGCCGAGAATACCTTTGTAACTACCGGCTTATAGTTTATACAGTGCAACTCTGATGGAATTTTATAATTCTACACGGAAAAATCTTAGTTAAAGCACAACATAACTAATAATACCTACTAGCGATTACAGCCAATGGTAGTAAGTTTTTTTTTGTATGTAAATCGTGAAGACGTCATCTTTGTTTTTAAACTACTGACAAAAAAGGAGGAGGTTCTAAATTCGACGCTCATATGTCTATTTATTTTTTTATGTATGACCATGCACACATAACTTTTTCCTCCAATGTGGTCCCATATAAATTTCGTCAAAATCGGTTGAGTAGTTTTTAAGTTATAGTCAATTAACTGAATAATGTATTCGCTTACCTGGATTTAATGGTATTATATGGCTGTTGTCGACGATGAACAATATTTTAAGGGAGTTAATGATCTTGTAAACAGTTTTTATCAGTAAAAAGAGAAAAAAAATTTTCATTAAAAATCAACTTCTAACACTGAAAAATATTAAATAACTCATGGAAGTCGGGCCATGCTAATGTGAGGTCGGTGTTTTGAATCAGTGGTACCGACTTCAACAATTTTTTTCATACCTTTCAGTGTTGAAGGTACCCTTATTTTAATTTTTCATACCACAAAATTTGTAATCAAGCTTGCAGGCTACCTGATGGCAAGTGGTTAATGCAGCCTATGTAGTACGCTTGATACACCTGGGCATTATAGCGCGTTGCTTACCCTTCAATCATGTATTAATCCCTCTCTTGTATAATTATAGTAAGGGTTTTGGGAGACTAGAGTTCGTCCGGTGGCAGTACTTCTGCCACCATTTCTATTTCTTCCGCCAAGCAGTAATGTTCACATTACTGTGTACCGGTTTGAAGGGTATATTTGGATGCCCGTGAAATTTCAGGCATATGAGTTTTAGTAAACTTATACCTCGGGGTGATGTGCGCAGTGTTATAAGCAGAGGTTACCGCTTAACACCAGATGGACCTCCATAGTTCCATCACGATAGCATAAAAAAGTAGATTCATGTGACTGTGCCGATAGCTTGAGAAAAAGTTTATAGCGCAGATCTTCCAAATAACAACATTGGTTTGGTTTAGTTTATAGTGTGGTGGTTTCACACTGTTGTACTACTTATATAGCACCACTGCTACTGCAGAGATAATAGACATACAATTCAGCCTCCCAGGACGGAGATTATGTGATCCCTGGGTATGGAAACCATTCTCACCACCCGCAGGTGGGCCAGCACTCAACCACCGCAGGTCCCCTTCTGTCAACAACTCAACACAGCGCATCTGATAGACCTCTGGTGACCTTACATACCACAGGAACATCACTATCTGATGGTAGGTTTATTTGGCTGTAGTACATAGAAAAAATATTTTTCTACTAAGTCAAGGATCTCTTAAGGATAAACATTGAAAAATTTACATCCAATATAATCGATATCTATAATATCAGCAGCTGCTGGTTGTTCCTATAACGACTTATCCTAAATTCTAATTATGCCATACTCAACCTATTTCTATTGCTTACTCTACCGATATACATTTGGTTTTATATTGATAATTCATCCCATGAGTATTCATAACTCATCCTATTTCATAACTATCAAGGAATTTAAAAAGCAAATACCCTTTGATGAAAACTCATCACCGTACATATTGTTAAGTACTGTTAGTAGGTATTGTGATTTCAAAAAGTACATACAAAACTATTTACAGTAGTAAATAATATGTATATACTGTTTGAAGCACGGCAAATATAATCAGTTTTTCTGTTGTAGGTAATAAATACCTAGTTACAATAGTAAAAATGGCTGTATTTTCCTCAAGACTCGCTCGATATCGCTGAGTCATGTCCGTAACGCCACTGAGCGCAAATATTTCTCCATTTCCTAGAAAATATTGCCCGTGGGGGTGCAAGTATTATTTTGTAAAGCTGACCACATATTTACGGCTTCTGGGAAAATGTTATGGAAAATTTTCGGATTAAAGCTTCGATCAAAAGTACTACGTAACTAAAATCATTTTATATAATAAAATAGTAGGTAAGTAATACCTTTATGTATTGCTCCATTTACTGTAAAAACTGTGTCTACAAGTTTATCTATCATAAAAATTAATCATCTTAATATATTGCTCTGACTCCACGCTAAATGGGGCATTTAATGTGGTGTTAGAATCTCATGTTTTTCTTCTCGCATTATTATCTTTTAAATTTCATCTCTTAATAAGTACACCTATCATATACGTGCGGTTCTTCACGCAGCCCATTAATATTTTCTTTGGCATTCGTTTGCTCGTATCCAGAATCATATTTCATACTCTTTTTGCTACGTGTTTTTAGTTTTTCCTCTTAAATATAAATACGACGCTAATATATTTATTATCATCATTATTTCCCTCGATTTTTTTGAGCTTGGTTTTTTGTAGTCCCAGAGACCTATTTAATCCATTCTGCATTTACCATGTTCCTAATGACCAGTTAAATGTTGATGTTATTTCGGATCATTAAACCAATAATCCTTAAAACGGAACATACTGGTTGGGATATAATTATACCAGTTAGATTAAAATCTATCAATGTTGCAAAACAGGAGTTTATTCGTTCTGCTACTCTTTTCATATAATTTTTATATCGGACAATGTCGGTCGATTGCATACAATATGTGTGGTGGTCCTCCTATATGTCTGATGTCACTGCATCTATAACCAAGAAGTACTCATCCTATATACGTGCTTTAAAGTCCAGTCCCTGTTCTAATGAAGATCCAATAGCATAAAATAGAGGTCCATTACATATATCCAAGTCTTGTAATGTCATAACTATAAATTAAACCCGTGCTTGATTGCGCATGTGATGCGATTGATAGATGATAGGGCAGATGGACCGCGTAAATGTCCGACGATCAGTGAAATCGCCGGTGATCCAGTTTTTCCGGTTTTTAGCCACTGCATACAGCGGATCTGTTTATGGTTTTTGTAGATATAGAATACTATGAAATCGTTGAAACCATAATAAAGATTGATATGTTATGGTACAGTATAACAACATGCAAAGCATCACTCGCAATACTTTAATCCATTTTATTATAGATATAAGATAGTACGGTTTCAGAATATTTTATTAATCTCATAAGAATACAAAAAATCACTTACTGAGATTACCTAACTTAAATGAATACTCGTATAATGTGCCGCAGATCGTGATGTAGCTAAAATAAAATAAACATGGTAATTAATCTTAATCAGTTACTTAATAATAAAACATAATATTCTATTTTATATGTACCCTACGCGTATATACGTTATTTACGTTAGGAAGCAGACTTGCATAGCATTTGCTCGGACATATTGCAAGCGTGTTTATTAAGGCCTTGTTCATAGTGAGTATACGCAGTAATTATGGTTGGCATACAGCTTAGGCCTTTTCACTAATTATATAAATACATAATTTAGAACATGGTTTGCCCATATAATATACAACATATGGAAATTTATAAATAAATAATTCTAATAGTAATTTGTTACGATAAATCCTTGAAAATATGAGTCTGAAGTATTTTTTTTAAGAGATTATAATATTTTATTTCTTTTATGTCTTTTCGTAGTTTGTTATTCAAATGAGTCCCTTCATACATAATATTTGTTTTTCCAAAATTTGTTGTAGTTTTTCTTAGAAAAATATTGTTTGCTTGAGTTGTTAAAATTTTTTGAACGTTTATTTGTTTTGTGAATGTTATGTGTGTATGTATATCTTTAATAAATATTTTCCGAATAATGTGTATTATTCGGAGAATCCTTATACATCTGGGCTAGATTCATTAAGTTGGTTTCCTTGTACATTTTAGTAGTAGGAGTTAGGTAATTGTAACGTACGTTTTGATGACCTTATTTTGACTTCTCCTTAAAGATTCTAAATTTGTTTTAGCTGCTGTTCCCCAAATTTCAACTAAATAATCTATGTGTGACTTTATCATGGCGTTATATATTATATAGCGTACTTTTTTAGGAACACATCGGGCCATGCTTTTTACTGCCCCCGTTAGTGATGTACCTAATCTTATTTCGTATAATTTCTATGTGTGGTTTTCATGTAAGTTGAATATCAAGAATAGTAGCAGTCGAATATAAAAAGTAGTAGGATAGCTGTGCTGAAGTCTACTTTGCTCAAGTTCTATTCAAGTTCAAATACATCAACTGTTTCTAAAGCACAATCCTTTGGTCCTGTACTCCCATTTATGACGGTCTTTATTCGGAATACGGATCTTAACTTGAGAAAGGCCTCTATTCTAGGTTTGAATGGTTTTCGCCTATACCCACAGAACCCACGCATTGGAAACATTGACACAGCATTATTTATGCAAGTACCTACGTAAGTGGGGGTCTGTCCAATTTGGAACATATTTCAGCTTCTATTGCGTTTGCTGATTCGTTGGTACTTACTGCAATAATAGTAAGTAATACTCGTACAAGCGAAATAAAATTTTCTTGACCTTTTCAATGTTTCTCACGAGTAATCTATTGTTGCATCGTGCTGATTAGGATGATTATACTTATAGTCTCTTTACATGGCATTTTTTCATGGTATTGCGACGGAACAAACTCGAGGCCCACCTGTCGTTAAGCGAAATAACCTCTGCCTATGACAGATGCATTTCTTCACAGGTCATGAATTGCACTGCGCCCGTCACCTTGAGACATAGTTGTTAAGTCGCATGTGCCTGTAATTTCAGGTTGCAGGCATCATAATCCAAGGTGCCAGCAATAGATTATAACTCACAATAATAAGTATTTCAATGATAATTATCCAGTTCCATTAGAGTTTGAAACGGTTAAATGTAGTTTTATTTTGGCCAGTTCTAGTAAAAAATACTGTGGCCAAGCACCTTACGCGCATATTCAGACTGCAACCCTCAAAAGCCAGTCGCTGTTCTAGCTCTATCTTTGACCAAATCATCAGTTATCAGAAGATCATATAGTAAAAAGTCAAATACTTATAAGTATTTGACTATAGTTAAAAAAAACAACTGAACATCAAATCAACCGTCTCAGGTGGTCAACGCTGTATATGGTGCATTGTTATGAGCGTTATATACATGTAGTCAGTGCACGTTTGCAATTAAATAGATATCATTAAAAAATCCTGGTCTACGTAATTCAATTACATCTCGCATAATCATAACTGATATACGTAGGTATACATGGTGAATTTTTGAGACGGGACAGTAAGGGCAAGTGCCTTAACCGTTATAGTTACAGGAAAGTTTTAGGAGACTGTCCATACATTTTTAAGGTATACTGAACTGCATTTATATATTTTGGAAAAAAAATACAGTCGGTCCAGTTGAGACTTCATCCTAATAAGAAACAGGATCGATTGGCATCAAAAAAGTTTTTATGTAAAATGACCATTTTCTTGCTGAGTGTAATTTTTTTCCAAAATCTGCAAATGCAGTTCAGAATACCTTAAATATTTATTTCTCCTAAATACGTTTTCCTGTAACTGTAACGGTTAAGGTACCTGCTCTTACTGTCGAGTCTCAAAAAATCACCCTGTATATATCTGATCTATATACTTTAAAGAGGTTTAGGTACCATATTCGAGCTTTTGTTACGAAGTGGTTCGTCAACTCGATTACTTTTACCTTGGTCAGAGACGCGTCAAAACCCATATTATGATTCTGATATTAATGTATGTATAATTTACTCGCATTCATAATGCCAAAAAATATGAATGCCTGGTTATGAAGCAAAAATGAGCGAAGAAAATTCCTAAAGCTAAAATTAGATGTTTGTGAATAAATTTACCGTAAAAGCCTGAAAACGCTGAGCAACTGGAAAAAATTCTTTCTGGATTTATGTTTATTTCGCAATGTTTACATCCGAGTTTACCGTTGAACCCTATGTTGCTAATTTTATGGAGGTATCAGGGTTGGCATTTTTGGGACGTGGTAATATACGGAAAAGCATGTGTAATCTTTGCTTTTAGGAAGGCTTCGTCTCTCTTTGTGTTATTTTAGCCAACAGCTATTTTAAGCTCACCTTCTCTTATAATAATATTTTGTGACAACAATATTAACAGGACTCTGACCTTTCTGTTGGATTAAAGGTGAGTATGGGGAAAAGTGCGCGTAATGAGCAGCACGCGGTCGGCCATTAAACCAATACTTTTGTAATTATGCCCTTGTGTTATCAGCAAACCCTTTTTTAAAATGTTCTTATATGGTTACAATTCCATATTGCACCGACACCGTATGAATGGAATATACTTAGGTAGGAAGATTCCTATTTAAGAACTATTGTTGGTCTGGTTTTCGAAACATTGCATGTAGTTACATAATATAAGAAAACATTAAATTATATTTTAGGAACACGTAAAAAGAATTAGTTATATCTAATGAAAATTCCGTCAATATTCCTTTCCTGCTTACCCGACGTCTTAACGCGAAATATTTTCGACGCGTTTCGATTCTACACGATGCAGTTTGACTTTTAGAGCGCACGATCGAGAACATTTTAAAAATTTAAGCGGAGATTTAATTTAGATATATTTTTTAAACATTTACTAAAACATAAATTTTGAATCTTTTTCAAATATTTGTTAATAGATTTGAGCAAAGTGGGGCCTCAATATAAAATTGATGTAGAATTATTCCGTGTGAACGGGTAAATAAATAATTTTATCGCTCTTTGCACTAATGATATGGATCCTCACATGATTTCTAGTGTAAATATATTTTAATAAAATGTATCCATAGGTGTAAAATTTAACTCCTTTGCTCTATAGTCGTACCTGAGGCCAAGGTGCTAAGCTACAATTTGATGTTTTTTTTAAAGTATATTTTGTATCCATCAGAATATTTTTACAAAATATAACCATCTAACCTAACCCTAACATAATGAGTCTAGGTAGGTATACTACTCGATAAACAGCCTCCTCTGGCACTATGCGACTAACGACTATGACCTCGGATGCCAGCAAACGGGTAATATTCATAAACAATTACCTATGCTTGCTAAATTACTGTGCGTTTTATTGCATGAACCTGCCATCACAACAGGCAATTACTGTAAAGTCCTACTGACATCGACACAAAGGCTGCCGTTAATTAATTCAGTTGGTTTGGTATTGAATTTCAATATGTATTTGTTTTTGTACGAATCAGGTATTTATTTTAACATTTTAATATTTTTTATTTTTGCATTAACACATGCTCTGCGGATTACGTTACAAATGTACAACAAGTAAAATTATAGTCATTTGCGGGATTCGAACACCTCCACATCCCGCACATGCCTATAAGTTTTCCTCTGGAATTTTTTAATTTTGTTATTTTAATATATTTTTACTCCAATGAAAAAAATACCAACTTCCTACCCGTATAACATTTTTATGTGGAGTCGATACATAACGTCTTCTCCGAAAACACAAAGGACTACCCAAAAGGCTTATTTAAAAGTAAAGGTAAATAAGTCTTTGCTATCACCATAAGGCCACACAAGAGCATTTTTAATATCAGTCTTCAATAATACCACAAAGGCAACCTAAGGCTATATTAAAATCAGTTTCGCTAACAACACACAGGAAAACTTCAGAACATATTAAAAAAACGAATAATTCTTCGCTAACAACACATAGAACAACCTAAGAGCTTATATAAAATAAGTCTTCACTAATACCACAAAGTCAACCCAAGGGAATATTTAAAATCAGTTTTCGCTAACAACTCAAAACAAAACCTTAGAGTATATTAAAATAACTAATACTTTTCGCTAACAACACAAAGGACAATCTAAGAACCTATTTAAAATAAGTCTTCACTAATACCACAAAGTCAACCCAAGGGAATATTTAAAATCAGTTTTCGCTAACAACTCAAAACAAAACCTTAGAGTATATTAAAATAACTAATACTTTTCGGTAACAACACAAAGGACAATCTAAGAACCTATTTAAAATAAGTCTTCACTAATACCACAAAGTCAACCCAAGGGAATATTTAAAATCAGTTTTCGCTAACAACTCAAAACAAAACCTTAGAGTATATTAAAATAACTAATACTTTTCGGTAACAACACAAAGGACAATCTAAGAACCTATTTAAAATAAGTCTTCACTAATACCACAAAGTCAACCCAAGGGAATATTTAAAATCAGTTTTCGCTAACAACTCAAAACAAAACCTTAGAGTATATTAAAATAACTAATACTTTTCGGTAACAACACAAAGGACAATCTAAGAATCTATTTAAAATAAGTCTTCACTAATACCACAAAGGCAACCCAAGGGCATATCAAAAATCAGTTTTCGCTGACAACACAAAAGAAAACCTTAGAGCATATTAAAATAACTAATAAAGCTTCGCTAACTACACACATTTTGCATGGTGGTAGAGCATTTTGCGAATGCCCGCCTGGCTAGCTACCACCCTCCTTGAGAGCCAGTAATTCTAGGTTAGCCTGTAAAACATCTTCGACCGAATCATCTCTTACCATCAGGTGAGATAGTGGTCAAAGGATAGCCTAACTGGCATAAAAAAAAGAAAATAAAAACAAAGGTCAACCTAAGAACCTATTTAAAATAAATCTTCACTAATACCACAGAGACAACCCAAGGGCATATTTAAAATCAGTCTTCGCTAACAACACGAAGGTAAACCTTAGAACATATTAAAATAATTAATAAGTCTTCGCTAACAACACAGAGGACAACCTAAGAGCATATTTAAAACAAGTTTTCACTCAATAACTCAAAGGTAACCCAAGGACACAAAGAAAACGTAAGAGCATATTTAAAATCAGTTTTCGCAAACGACACAAAGGGCATATTAAAAAAATATTCGCTAAAAACACAAAAAAACCCTTACTTCTCAAGATATTACCTATTATTATCCTGAAAAGTGGTCAAGTGAGTAAATGAGGCAGAGAAAGCATTGTTGATGACCCTCGATAAAGTGATCCTGTATCTGCCACCACGGAAGACAACTTGAAAAAATTCGAGAAACTTGCTCGGATATCAAGCAGAGATGACCAAGATGTCCGTGGGTATCATACATTCAATATATTATGACCTATTGAACCTCTCAGAAGTTAGTATAAGAGGGGTGCAACGAATATTCACACCACCGCAGAATCAAGCGCGAAGTGAATGTTGTAAATAGTTTTGTGACTTTGCGGTGAAAACCCTACCAGTGTTTTTAATCGCATCGTTACCGGAAACGAAACTTGGGTTTGTCACTTCGACCTTGAGAGCAAAAACTGATTTAATGGAGTAGGTCAAAACGGGTGCAGCACCTGTGAAGAAGTTCAAAGTCACTCAACCTGTGGTTAGAAATCTCATGGCCACAGTATTTTGAACTCGAAAGCGATTTCGGTTATTGAGTATACCAAAAAAACGCTAAAGTATAACCCCAGCAGTTTACGCAAACACTGTGCGTTATTTTAATGAAATAATTAAAGAAAAAAGAGAGAAAAGCTGAGCGCAAAGGTTTTGCTTATTCATGACGACGCGCCGTTTCACTCGGCACGCGTTGTCAAGGCTGCTATTCAGGAGTGTGGTTTACAAAAAAACAATAATTAACATTAACAAAAACGAGATTCGTGGATACCGATGTTCCTGCTATGAAGAGACTAAAGGGCCCATAAACGATCATTATCCAGAGAAGGATGAAAGTTATTTATGGACCATTATTTTAATGAAGCAATTGAAGGAAAAAGGAGATGAAAACTGCCGCGATTATTTTGCTCCTTTATGACAACGCGACGGTTCAATCACATCGCTAAGGCTTTTATTATTCAGAAGTATGGTTTCCAAAAAACAATTATTAACATGATCAAAAAAGAGATTCGTGGAAACCGATGGTCTGAAGATGAAGAGACCAAGGCGGCCATAAACAAACATTTTCCAGCAAAAGATGAAAGTTATTTTTTCGAGGGTATTAAAAAGATAATTTTGCGTCGTAATTGGTGTATTGAAATTGCAGGAGACCATATATTTTTCAGTGCAAGATGCCAAACGATAATCCTGTATTAAATAAAATAAATGTATTTTTGTTAATTTTAATGTCTTCAATCAGCTCTTGTCTAGCGCTGGTCTATGACAAAAAGTTTAAACATTTTTTTTATTAAATAGTGTTTTTGGGCCTAGTACTTATTAAATTAGTGATTATTTGACGTTTGAGATTCGTATTTGAGATTTGACGATATTAAATGCCGTTCTTCTATCAGACAGATATGTTCTAATCTAATAAGAACGACAAAAATGGCAGAGACGTCCAAAATCCGAGGCAATTGCAAATATACGATTCTCAGAACCTCAGCTTTAAAGGTAATTGAAAAGTAGAAGGTAAGTCAAACGTAACATGCTATAGATGAACAAGAACATTAAGATACTTCATACATGCTTGTATGCGGTCATAATTATGTCTATGAACCGAGAAAAATATCGTACAAGGTATTTGTGTATTCCACGTATAGTAATAATGAAATAATCCATCCAAACCTACGACACAAACATCTTGTCATTAGTCACGATAATTTAAGCATAGCTACTTGTTCTAATGACGTTAAACCTGTCGCGTATGATTCACGACATACTGGTCAATAATGCGTTCTCGTTCACAGTCATAAGGTCTATGATTCACTCATTTTATTACGTGACCACAAAGACAGGACATAGTGATTCGAATCCGACCTCATGGCAAATTGGTTCCATTAGAGTTGCATTGATGCAGTGACTGGTACTCTCCAACATATGGGTGGGGTCCTTCGAAACTGGTTATTGGACTGTGACGATGTGACGTCTGTATTAGCGTAGTGGATTGCAGAGCATACAAATATCTGTTGCAGTTTATTACGCAATTTGTCCATCATCTACTTTTAGTAAGGGTTGGCTTAATTTGTTTTCTCTATAACAACATATGAACGTATGGTGAGAATTTTGACTTCAGTTTTGTAGCCGCTCGCTTGGCTGGCCATCCTTCGAAATGCTCTGATTGGTAATACAACCGCTGTCTTTCGGTTAATCTTTACGCATCGTATATAATTATAACATGAGAGACTGTTGTGCGCCTAATATGCTGCAACAACCTTCTCACGTCGACGTGAATATTGACATGGAACAAATCCAGCACATTCTTTCACTCAGTTGCTTTATACAACATTCAAAAACATAATGTCACAGTTCTTACATTATCATACCGAGAACTGTTCCTATATTTAGGTAAAAATTGTACATAAAAGTACCTTATATAGCACATTCAAAAAATAAGTAGGTATTTATGTTTGGATGTACTTAAAAATAAAAGGTTAAATTTCTTTCATCTCATGCAAGTTTAAAGTTGTTGCTCACCTTCTTCTTGATCAAATTAAGGTCTGCCCATAGCATATGTCATAAAGCACTGCGCACCAGAGTTTTATTTTGCCCAATAATTTCGTTGATAAAAGTTAAGAAATGATTTAAAGCGAGTGGGCCAATAATTTCAAATATATCCAATCATTCTATAAATATAAGTCCATATCTGGCATTGTCAAGGAAATCTAGGACGTAAGGGTTCAACGATATTATCCAAAGTAATGACGGTTAACCTTTACCTTTGGCCGTCGTAACTTTTACGGTCTAATAAATTGTCCTTAATTCTGCTTGGGACCGCACATATTAAGCTGTTTATATCGATATTAAAATATGATGCTAATACGAAAACGCAATTATTTCAATATATTGAATTAATACCGCTCAATGCTAGTCCATTGTAGACTGATATAAATCTTAGCTTATCCTAGTAGAGCTTGAAGTACATGAATTGAACGGCTCGGCTGGTTCTTAGATCTCATATATGAAAACCACTGAGGGTTGTCTTAACAATTGTGTTTACCATTGAATAAATTAGCAGCGCGTAGCCGGTGTGTACATCAAACAAATTGCAGTTGAAATAATGATATAGTTTTAGAAGTGTTCGTAGCGTAGCTACGTCGAACTTAGTGAGCTGACCACTACGTCCGTTGCGGTTATGACTTGGATGGGTGACTGCTAGTAGTACTGCTACTAAGAGCTTCCATGCTTTGAATGTCACGCTAAGCTGTCGGTCCCGTTTGTTATCTTTGGATAGTAGTCATTATAGCACGTTCGCAGGACATTTTGCAATTCCCGGCTTGACTAGCTACCACCCTCAAATAGAAAATCTGTCGCCCAGAACCCTACTACGACTGTTCTGTAATTGTAAGTTATCCTGAACAACATCTTCAATCAAATAAATTAGTGACGGTGCGCGGCAACCTGGCGGTAACGTCAATAATTCCTGCATCAAGACTGCGTGATAATTAAAAAAAAAACATGAATTTACGATAAGTAAACCTACAATTGGAGGAAGTAAACTACAAAATTATAAAATGAGGTTAACATTTGTTTACGGGCTCGAAAGGTGAGAAGTGATTCATTCTGAAGTTTTCGAGGCGTATTATAGGTGACAACTGGCACCATAAAAACTGGCACGGGTGCCAGCTTAGATTTAATACCATATATGTACTTGATAACTAAATATTCAACATGGCATATGATAAGATAAATTGTCTATAGTATATACCTTTTAATAGTTGACCCCACTTAGTTTAGAGAGAAACAATAGTGGAATCGTAAATTTTTGGTTATTTTGTTGACTAGTGGAGGTGTTGCAATGGTATCTTGAAGAAATAGACAAATTGTCTTATGATATGGCGTGTTGAATATTAAGACATTTTGTTATAAAATCTTAGCTTCCACTAGTGTCGTTCAATAGTGCCAGTTGCCTCCTACGCTGTTTTCAAAACTATTGTCTAAATAACGTTGAACTCCAGTTTTACTACACGAACTTTGAGAATAAATTTAATCATTCTAAACAATACAAATTGTCAAGGAACGTAGGGATAATGTAAAATTGTTACAGTCTCTAAGGTACCAATGGATTAGTTTTTTTATTTTTTTATTTATTATTGGATAGGAGGGGAAACGAGCAGGCGGCTCACCTGATGGTAAGTGATCACCGTCGCCCACAAACATCCGCAACACCGGAGGTCTCGAGGATGCGTTGCCGGCCTTTAAGGAGGGAATATGCTCTCTTCTTGAAGGTTAACAAAATTACCAATAATAACGATTTCCCAATTTTTCCCCTCCCAAAGAAAATAGGTGGGAACGACCTTTAAAAGATACTAAACATATATTTATACCATATTTATAAATTTTAAGAGCAAAAAGTTTTCGCTTCGTTCGCGTATCGAAGCAGCGTGTTTTACGCACTGATTGCCTTAACCACTCGGCCATCGAGACTTGGTGGACAGACGCGAATTTTGTGCTCTAATATTATTATTTTAACTGTCATAGGAGGCTCTAAATGTCTGTAAATGTGATAATGGCTTAGCATGCGATGGTCCTTGAGAATATAGATATTCAAAAATATAAATTAAACTTGCCATGTTTACTTGTTTTGCATGCTGTGACCGTCAAACGTTTTTTTTTTTCTCAGATCGGTGTTTTCTTGATTGTCTTGCATGTTAATTGTTTCCCCTCGTAAGTCCCCTCGATTCTACTTATGTAGACAAAAGACGAAAATAGAACAGTGTTAACTGTTTTAAGTACGTACCTTTAAGACACACAAGCTGTTTCAATACTTCGAGTAAAGGGCTTGCGGTTATTTGTTACTTTGGGTCTCTTACACTCATTTACGCGGCTTAATTGTTCTCAATTTCGTTAATCGCTACAGCATAAATCATTTTAATTGCTCTCGTTAAGCCATTAGCAGAAAAATCTTTTGTAGAAAATCTGATCCCTTCGTTTATTAATCTAAGAAATCTTGCACCCTGTTCATTCTGTAGCTTCGAATATTTAGTCTTGCCGAAATAATCTAATGCCTAATATAAACAATTTCTCATAGCGTTAGTATTTTGGTACAAATTTTGCGAATGATGTAGTATTGTTTATTTAGTAAACGGATATTCTGGCTCTAAAAGAACACTCACACATACTAAATTGGTAAATGACGCAGGAAAAAAGAACTGCGGTATATACACATACTTGAAATTGTTATAAATTAGTGATGGCAGGTTATTTTTCGAAAGTACATCACCACCTTCGAGTAAAAAAACCTGACGCTAAGATTTTACTAGCCGGATCACAACGTAAGGTACGTTGTGATCCGGCTAGTAAAATCTAAGAATTTATCTTAATCTAAGTTTTCTATTAAAATCTTCGACATCGTTATCACTTGCCAATACGTGTTGTAAAAGTCTAAAGCTAGCCTGTCAGAAAAAGAGGCAAATCATTAACAATTCAGTCACAGAAACGTGTAAAAATATTATTGAATCATTATTACAATTATTATTACTAACATTATGTGGGTACAGAACTTATAATATTACAAGGTTTATTAGTTCTGAGCTGCATTGCCTTGACATCACGAAGTAATAAAGCTCTGTTTGGTCCTTGGTGTTCAAGTTGATAGTATTCTATTCAACTAAGTAACAGAAAAGATCAGATTGACCTTCTCTATTTCCTTTTATGACCTTCCAAGACAATGAAGTAGTCTATTTAAGGCTTAGCATGGCATGGCCCTTGGGTCGTTCAATTACGTTCCATCCAGTGCACAGTGTTGCTATTACCAATCCAATCAACTTGCAGGTCCTTGACTTTGCCACAACCTATCGGAAAATACTTACAAAGTTAATGAAATTTTAACACAGACCTAGTTAAAATTGTCTGTACCAATAACCTTTTAGAACATCTGTATGGTAATCTTAAAGGGATCTAATGGTTTATTCTATGCTACCTTTAAAGGACTATAACTTTGGATCCGTATTCCATAGTAGGGAACTGATGAAATAATCACATAATGCGATTTGCTAAACAAATAGTATAATAAAACCATAACATAAATATTAAAGTGAGGGTCCCCAAATCTAAAGGTTGATCTTTCTCTATTGTAAAATCGTATACAGGCACCCACAAGCACAGATTCGATAATGATTACGAAGTAAATCAACGTCAATTTTAATGGGTTAAGTGATTATAGTGTGAACTGTAAAGTAAAACAAAATGCAATAAAAACTGCCTTTCCAATTCCCGCTCTGATAGATCTCGAACTTTATGAAAAAAAACAATGTAATTTTGGTTTACCACCTTCCACCACATTATCACTTACCATCGAACAAAATTATGGCCAAAGACTTGGAAATATTGGATAGAATTGGAATTATTGGAAGTACCATCAAATTCGATCACAATATTCACAAAATTATTGAGCTACCCCACTCAATCCAAGTAGGTTTAAGCTTCACTTGAGTAGGTAAACGAATCTTTTCTTTAATGTCGAGCCATAAATTATAGCCCTTGCTACGTGCAAAGCCCATTATAAATCAATGTCAAGTTAAAATTGCTCGTACATAAACGAAAAAAAAGGTAGTTGAATAAAAAAACATGAGAAACTAGAGCAAACTTATTAGCACTTTATATTCAGACTTAGCCGTGACCCGCGTCCAAGGTGAGGAAAACTGTTAGCGGAGTTAAAGCTTAGAAACTCGCGTAAGTAGACGTACTGAAGAAGTAATGTCTATCCCTTTATTTCCTTTGCTATTTGTATTTTATCGCTTGTGCATTTCACGTTGGGCTAACATGGGAGATACTAGCGAGTTTGAATTAGACTGTTTCTGCTTAGGCATTTCATTGTATTGGAAATGATTTCCTTCTACCTACTTAGATAAAGTAGTAGGGACAATCATGTTAGAAAGGTTTAGTTAACATTTTTTTGCAACTCCAGACTGTGAGCCTTTTGCTTTTAATCAATAAAATTATCTATTTGGGACGTTAAAAATAATGCATTTTCAGTCACTTCCAATGCAGTCGGGGTTGTTTGTATCAGCTCTAAAATGCTTGTCTCTATCCTGTACCTTTATACCTCTCGGCGCCCTTCGTCACATTTTAAATACTTATTTGTCTAAGAGTGTGTTTCTCCATTCTTGTCCAAAAATCGTGGGTGCTTTGTTTATAATCAGGTTTCTAAATTCCTTTCAATATAAATGTAACTTTTTATCAGTCTGGGTTCCGTCCTGGATACAATATATGAAAATATCAAACGCGGTGTGCTTGTTCAATGATATGCAAATCTCAATAAGTAAGGCACAGTCATTGGTAATCATCAAACAGGTGAAAAAGTTTACTTCTTGTAGACTTAATAGCTACGAATATTTATTCGTTCTTAATAGTCACGAATATCAGACTTGATTTTACTGTATAACTATATAATATAAATAGCAGCACCTTTACTAAAGTATATTATATCTACCTAAATAAGGTTACTTATTAGGACCTAAAAGGCATCGTAAACCAGGAGAAATTTAAATTAATGTACATTATATATTCATTAATTTATAAACATAATAGCTAGTTTCATAAATAAAAACTTAGTTATTATTATTCTTATATTTAGTTTATAAGAATAATAATAACTAAGTTTTTATTTATGAAACTAGCTATTATGTATATAAATTAATGAATATATATGCAAACTTTTTTGAAGCAGGAATACTTTATGCCTCAAGGTCATTGACATTAGGGGGATCTCTGTACCCTGAAATAAAAGTACTCGTCTATTACTTAGTTCAGAGTCGTGAGGCCTCTCCTGGTGAAATGACTTTTTGATATCAATTAAACCCTGTTAGTTATTATCGCTATCATTTTGTATTTACTGGAAGATCTTTGTAATCTTTATCAGAAATAAACGATTTTTTTATTATTATTATATTAACTCCTCCAACTCAAGTATATTAACCATCCAAAGGATGTCCGAGATCGTTTCTTAGCAATAAGACTGCCCATTATACATTGTAATTTATCCATTGCTATATTTTCTTGTTTTTATACTTATGTTGGTGAACAATAAAGTGTTATCTATATGTGTAACTAGCTGACCCGACAAGGCTGTTTTGCCATATGGACAAATAATAAAATTTAAAAAGAAGTGTTATATACATATTTGAAAAATAGACGTCTTAATTAATACAATATCATTGTTTTTGCTTACTTTGATTATATCTTCGACCGCATTATCGCTTTGCATACTTATATAGTGGTCAAAGGTTAGCATAACAATTATTAAAATAAAACGTAATCTACATATTAAAATGGTGTCGAAAAGTTACATTACTCAACTAGGTGTCTGCTTGAGTATGAAACCGAGTCATTTCAAAGTGGAAATGACAATTCATTGACAACCAGTCAGGACAAAAGTAAATCAGTACAAGGTGTACACAGAATAAAACCTAAAATTGATGTACAGGATAACCGTTTAGCACACGTGTAGGTACTTGAGGTCAAAACAATCATTTCGACCCGCAGTTGTTATTTTTTTTCCCCATAGGAGAGGAGTTATGGTGTCATAATAATTTATTTGAATTTTCTTGAACACCATAACCATATCGTTAGCAGTATTAAATTATAAAGACTTTTGAGTCGATTCTGCATAGGGATATAAGTATGTGATGATATAGTATAAAAACGATTAGACAAATAAACAATAGTAGATTGTACAGCGAGTGCATAGATCAAGTCATTTTAGACGAGACGTTAAACAGGTATTAAGGAAGCTAAAATGGATTTTAGGCAGTAGTCGTACACTTGGATTTTCACTTCAATTGCGAGTATATTAAACAATAATATTATATTCAATACGTAGGTATAGCTGTAATTAAAATTTAAACTGATATTCAATTACTGTTTTATATGAGTGTATTGTTTGAAAAAAAGAACCTGTTTTAAATATCCTAATTTATGGCTATTATTAAAGACCCAGGCAAACTTCTAACATAAAATATAATAAAAATTTAACTCTTTTGAACCCTTTTAAATAAAATAATATGTATTTTGCACTTGTACTTACAAAGCAGGCTTTTATGCACTAGGGCTTCAATCCCGCTTTCGTTACAGGGCATAAACAAGAACTTTACGAGCATAAGAAGTGAATAAATAATGTTTCAAACCATACCAAGTTCTCCCAAATACGATACGGCTGAATTAATTTTTAAAAATGTGCGTCAATATCATACTCTTTATCTTCACAATATCTAATCTCACGAGAGCAATTAAGAAAAGATGTACATTTCATGTATTTTATTAATATTTCATTAATCAAAGTGAGTCCGACATATTTAGTAGTTTTGGAAACTTACAATAGTTTTCAGTAGCCAGTGTCACACACTAAACTAGAACATTAAAACTAGTAGGCCCTGTAGGTATGTTTGACAAGTAACTACCAAGGCTGCTAGATTCTTGACCATGATTTTGATAGTCGCTCGCTTGAAAATTTTGTTCCCACGTATTTAGTTCGTAGATGTACGTGCATTATCCTTATTCATCGTAATGTTACTAAAGTGGTTATATTATACAAAATAATGGCTAGTTTCATTATGTTGGAGATAAATCCCATGCGAACTTAATATAGTGATTACGAGGCGGCTTCCAAGGTAGCAGCGTCCTGCCATCCTATCCTAACCCTGAAGGGATTTGAAGAAATCCCTATTTATCCCTTACTAAATAGGTATCCGAGAAAGATTTCCACTGATAGCTTTGCGGATTTGCGCTATTATTACATTGTGATACAACTCGTGTGGGGCGCAGCAGATTTATTCACTTGGTACATTGGTTATTATACAAGATTCTAATAAGTAGAAAACGGTGTAGATATTGAAAATTAATTAAGTTTTGAAGCAATGTTAGCCGAGCAGGTTTACTTATGGACTGCTGTGCTGCAGGTTCATGTTACGATTCATTCTCAACTACAAATTCTGTAGCAAAGCACCTAACTGTGTGTTTCTGGTAGCAGTATTTGAGAGCAAGCGAAATTACAGGCACATGAGACTTAACAACTGTATGTGTCAGGGTAACGGGCGCAGTGGAGTTCGTCACTCGTGACAAAACGCATCTATTATAGGTTAATGCGGTACATAAGGTGGGAATCGTCCAGTTTTGTCACAATATCATAAAAAAAACGTAAGCCGTACGTACCCTCTGCATTTGGGTTTTTGATAGAAGGAATTCTCTGTACAGCAGTTGGCAAAATACTGGTTGCTTGGCAATTGTTTCTACAGCTGGAAAGAATATTTTAGATATAAATAAAAAAAAACAAAGATATGACGTTATTTGTAATCAATTGACATTATTTTATCTTATATAATCTATTAATTATTTTTCAATTTGAATCTTTTGTGATATTTAATTAACGTTAATCTATATTTATTTATAGTTTTGTTTAGACGAAATCACGAATTTTCCAGTATTATGTTTAAATATTATTAAATATGTATGAAACGAAAATTATACAGTAATCAAATCAGTATATTATTTAGAGTAGGTAAATATTTAATCAATGTTGCACCCTTTTTCATGAGGTAGATTGTATACGGCACACTTTTTATTAATGTAAGAACTTTGAACAACCTACATTCTAATGCAATAAATAAATTTGAATTTGAATTATATATAGTGTAGCTTGACCCAATAATCTGATGAAGTCTAGTAGGGTACTTATAAACCTTTGTTGAACCAATCGGGTATGTACTTAACTGATTACCCGATAGAATGCTTTCTGAAAATAGTAAACAAACCTTAATAAAGAATAATGAAATAACAAATTCCTTTTATGCCGTCGCAAAAATGCGTAACGAAATATAATAGGGCTCCTACTGCCTACTAGCTTGATTCTCGCTGCTTGTCAAGTTAAATTCACATGCAGTTATACTTAACACGAAAACAAAGCCCGTTTTAACTTCGGACAACATTGTAACTTTTTATTCCTAAAAACGTTCAGCTTTATTTGCATTTTCCCTTTTATGTGGTATCTGTTTATTACTTTGCCGGGAATAAAAGTCACAGAACTAGGTCAAGTTTGTATTCACTGAAAACGCGGAAGCTAATTTTGGTTCAATAGATTTTTTCCTTGCCTACATTCAAACGTGAGACAATTTCAAATCAATGTTGCGTCTGTTACTATTTTAAGCCTTATTCCAAGGGTATAGGGATAAAATTGTGTTATAAGATTGTACCTAAAGACATTACTTTCGATGTCCAATTCAGGGAGCATCGTAACTTATGCTATTATGCTAGTTAACTGCTTTAGTTTCCAGACAGGTAGGGTGATTTCTTTTTACGAAATACCCTTTTGTAGATTTGTAGATGGAATAAAGTACTAGAACTTGAATAAAATTAAGAAAAACAGTGTAGTATTCACAGCTTTGTCACCCATCAAGTCGTAAATTGGAATTGCCATTGTTCCATTTTAGTAAACGTCATCAAGCAAGAACTACGAAAAGCAAAACTATTGTTTTAAATCTATTATGAATGAATCCACTTGGTTTTATTCATAATTATCTAAGTACATCTATCATAGTCGTGCGATGGTCTTTTTATATTATACGACTGCCCACATGTATGTTTGTGAGTTTATTTATTCCTGGATAACTTCTAAAAGGCTTAACTGATTTTAATGTATGAGATATTGTTAGATTCGTCTTGATAGCTCAGACACAAGGTAAAAATAATAATAATAAAAAAAACAAATTGACGGATTTGAGACGCCATATTGTGATATCAAATATTTTTTTCTACCAAACCCATGGAGTGGGATATCAAAATATAGGGCATTATAATATTAACTATGTTATAAAACGATTCTGTAAAAAAATATAACTAGAATTTTAAATTTCAATGGAACGATAAAAGGTTTTATGAAAATAAATAATTTACAGTTGGGTTTTTACTTTTTCAATTAATGTATACTCGTACTTGTGCTTTGATAAAAAAAACCATTTCCCTTTACTTTCTTATTTTAAATTGAGTACCAACAAACATTAAAATGAAGCATAGGCATCAGCTTTAAATTCTATATTTTTGTCAATATGCTAGTTTTTCTTTGAACTTTAGGTTACTACCTAATTATATATAATTAGGTACTAACCTGATTAAACCTATACTAATAGGTATTAGTATAGGTATAATTGGTGAGTGTAAAATATTTAAGCTAATTTGTTTTTTTTTATGATTAGGTTATTATACGTATATGTTTATAATATATAAGGTTTTTTTTAATATCATACCTCTCCCTCTCTTTTTAACTCGACTAACAACTGTTTGGCTTGCAAATAAAATATTAAAGAGTAACAAATTAGAAAGTAATAAACTTTGAATAAGGAAACACCGAGTACTTTTGGTGAATATTAATTACCATTTCTAACGTTAACTTCGTTTAATCAATTCTAGTAGCCAGCTCCGTTCTCTCTCTGAAATTAATAAAAATGGATGAAAAGCTCCTTAAGGTAGATGGATATTGCTTGAGTGCAAGGAAATCCCTCCGAGACTGGAACTCTTTGTTCTACCATTCATCCGGGCTTTGAACACAAGATGGGAAGTTTATGTGGCCCAAAACTTTAATCAAGGAGTTAGGGAACTTGTTTGTTTCTAATTAAGGAACAATATCAGTTCGTGTGTGGCTTTCAGATGACACAAGACTTCTAATCATGATTAATTATCGTGGAAGATATGTATACGACAGGCTGATGAAATAAGTAAATGAATGTAGATTATAAAATTGGATTTTGATTTTGCGGAAATATAATATTTTTCGTTACTTACTATACTTAACTCCATGTAAGCTCTTAATTGTGCAGTTCAATCTATTCTTAATTCTATATAGCTCACTTTTATAGTTATAATAATAATATATTATTTTTAAAAATCCCACACAAATTCCCAGTACGATATGTTATAATGAAGTGATAAACGAAGTAATAATGTGATAAACTAATTTCGTAAAATAATAAATGTCACTTGTCCCTGATAACAGCGGTTTGGTATTTGATTGCTATATTTTTATACACAGACATACATTTACGGCCCCAAACTTTAATCAAGGAGTTAGGGAACTTGTTTGTTTCTAATTAAGGAACAATATCAGTTCGTGTGTGGCTTTCAGATGACACAAGACTTCTAATCATGATTAATTATCGTGGAAGATAATATACGACAGGCTGATGAAGTAAGTAAATGAATGTAGATAATAAAATTGGATTTTGATTTTGCGGAAATATATTATTTTTCGTTACTTACTATACTTAACTCCATGTAAGCTCTTAATTGTGCAGTTCAATTTATTCTTAATTCTATATAGCTCACTTTTAAGTTATAATAATAATAAATTATTTTTTAAAATCCCACACTAATTCCCAGTACGATATGTTATAATGAAGTGATAAACGAAGTAATAATGTGATAAACTAATTTCGTAAAATAATAAATGTCACTTGTCCCTTATAACAGCGGTTTGGTATTTGATTGCTATATTTTTATACACAGACATACATTTACGTTATGAGCGTAGTTAAGAGTCAACTTTGCAATTTTATTCCATTGCGAAAAATCTGTTTTAGTAAAGCTATTAAGCAGTTTTCAGTGCTTTAATCGTCACAATAACAATCTGCAATATGATATTTCTCTACATAAATCATAATGAGGCAATATATAGCTCTTGCAATACGTTTACATTTCCAAACGTCTCCGCAGAGCTTAAGAAAATACAATGATTGTTAAGTATAAAGTCGAGCAGTAAAGCCTTAAAAGGCTCGGTTAAAAATCTCAGAGCTCTTTTGGGCTTATTTATTGCGCCGCTTATGAGGGCCCTTGCTTTCTTTCCATGAATTTTGTATTACCAATCTCTTTTGAGAAGCGCTTCTTAGAAGAATTTTCCGATGCCAATGGTTTTTAGGCACCTATTATACTCACTAAGAGGACGTTAGGTTTCAAGTCTGACAAAATGAAATGTTTCTGTCTTCGTCTTTTCTGTCTGAATTCTTTTATCTACTTTTATTAGTTTCTTTTGTTGTAGAATGGCATAGAATTGGTTTGTTGAAATCTTTCAACGTGTACTTATGGGATTGATGTAGTTGTGTAACATTTCGCCGTTAACTATGTTTAGATAGACTATATCTGCCTACAATGAACTACCTACGTTTATTCTATTTTTTTTTATAAGAACTTAAATATATTTATAGTTTCTAAGTTAAATGATGGTTTATAAGTTTTTAAATTTCCAAGGTCACTTTCATTATAGTTATTATTAGAAAAGGGATATTTATCGTGTTTTCATTGTTTTTGAGCTCACGATATTTCGGCTCTTCCCTATGAACGTATCCACCAGCATAGACTCCAGTTTACTCGTAATCAACAGTGCTGAAATATAGAGAGTTTAAAAACAGTCAAATACACGGTTAATATATCGTTTCTAATAACAATAAAGTGATGGTTTAGTCGAGAGTGGTAAACAGACTTTAGCTAGAATTACTGTACTTATCTCAATGGTAGTTGCCAGAACGTACTTAGGTGCTTGGATTTTTTAAAGGGGATATATAACAGGGCGAGCATTCGCAAAATCTACTACTATAATAGTTTATTTTATTTTAATGCGATAATTTAAGACAAGGAATATTAGTAGATTGGGTATATTGTTGCACGAGAAACGTTCAGTATATAAACCAATATCAACGTTCGGTAATCTATTTACAGACACTATTGATTTATCTATCATCGTGCCTTGTGTATTGTTTCAAGGGACTGTTTTTCCTTCGCGTTATTTCGTTACCTATTCGAAATTCGAATACATTTTGCAAATCCTATGCCGTACTCGGAGTAAGTAAGCTAGTTATTCATCTTGAGCATTTTATCAAATTGCACTATATGAAGAACTAATTCATTAGTGTAGCAAGGACACCTATATGTTGTATTTATTTAAATTTATATTAATTGAACCAAAACCAGTAGATTTTTGAAGCGATAATAGCCAAGCAATAATAGACATGGACTGCCATGCCGCAGGTCCAGGGTTCGTTGTTCACCGCCGGCTTAAGTTGCACTGCTGGTAGAGCATTTGAATTTATTTGATTTTGAGGGTACTTAGCCAATTCAATGAATGCCCTTCCACCATCCCCTGCAAAATACGCGTAAAAAGAAAACAGCATCGCAATTGGTTTAGCTCTTGGTGAGCTACGATGGTATAAGAGAAAGAATGAAAAGCAAATACAGCGCTAAAGACTTGAAATCCTTAACATCCCTGTCTTGCGGCCGCGAGTTAAAATATAGATATATCGTATGAAAGGACATCAATTTTGAAATAAAAATTTAATTACTTACTCAATTGTGACTAACGACTAATGACGGGGACTTGACCGTATTTACATATAAGCAAATTTAGAAACCTTACGGGACAAAATTAAATTGAAAAAAAAACATAGATATAACTCGCTCTAATTGATTTAATTCTACCGTATTGGAACATTCGATACAACACACGATTTTATGCAACGTCGTCGATGTGGCGCTTCCAGTCCGTCAACAAGAATTAGTGGAATATGATCGCTTGTTATTTTACGGTAAAATTATTAGTCTGCGTCTACGATGCAAAATTGTGGGCAATAATCGTAATCCTAATAGAGACGCTGTAGACTAGTACCTTTTTTATTTCATTGTGACGGAACAATCACCGACGTTAAGTGGTCTAACCTCTGCCTATAACAGATCATCAGAGGTGACTTGCATTGCGCAGGTTACCCTAAGACCCGACGCCATTTCCACTTTTTTTAACCGGACATCCAGGGATACTCAGAAGCGCCACCGCTATATGGTAGATATTCCATTTACCCGAACAAAGTGATTGGCTTCTTCGTTCATTATACGATCCGCCAGGGAATGGAATACCCTGCCTGAGTCTGTGTTTCCGGTTAAGTACAATATGGGGGTCTTCAAAACTCGAGTGAACAGGTACCTTCTGGGTAAGCGCGCTCCATCATCGACCGCATCGATGATGGAGCGCGCTTACGCAATAAATGCTCTTCCACCATGCGGTGAAGCTCAAGCCGGCGGTGGGGGTCGAACCACGGACCTGCACGGACGGCAGTACATATAGCTATTACCGCTCGACATTCTTATCACCTCAATACACTACTGACAAAATGCATAATATTAACTAACTACAAATTCTTCAACGATGAACAAAGAATTTCTAGTCAATGACCATAAAAGATTTTCTAGTCACAAAATGCAATAGCAATTTCTTTTTCGGTAGGAAAATACAAATCTTCGTACTTATCTAGTGATCGCACGATATCTCAACATCAGCAACGCTCAAGACCTCTCCCTCAGACGCGTGTCACTGAATAAATCTCAACCGGGAAGATAAGACTTTAGTAGTAAACGCGGATTTTATTGGATGGGATCAGGTGCCAATCTTTCGAGTGGGAAGGAAAGATTTTGCAACTTTCGGGGCGAACAAAATTAATTATTAATTAAAAAACGAACATTTGAATGAGTTGTTTAAGTTCTGTGGTTTATGCACCCCGTTTCGTTATGCTTGCGAGGCTAAATTAAATTTTGTTTAAAGCGAATTAATTGTTATCATTTCGCTTTATTCAACTTCCTGAGTAACATAATCTTGTCATGCGGGGTTTGATAAGGCAATGAAGATAAATATGTAGGTAGAAAGAAATAATAAGCATGTTTATTAATATAATTTCCTGAACTTTATTACTTTTATATATTTTAATTGACACCTAAATATATGTACATGTATGTGTACCTATTTTGAGTGGTTAAAACGTCTATTTTTTCATAGATATACAAACCTAACTTTTATTGTATATTTGTAGTCTATTAGTCAGTACATTTAGTACAATTTCCATCATTAGCATATTGTCCTGATATAAGTATATTCTCCTGATGGATGTCATAAAAGAAGTCATTTATTTTAAACAGAATATAAACACACAGTACATACAGAGAATTAAATAAATATAATTCAATTTTAAAATAAACTTTAATATTTATACCTATATTCTAAATTCTAGGCAGCAGGCCCCAAACTAGGTTGGGCCTCTATTTTGGTAATTCAGCAAAAGGTAACTAAAAAGTAGGGGAGCTGATGGTGATATACTGGAACATCGAAGGTTCCTATTGGATTTTGAAGACTGAAATGGTAGAAGAAAAAAAAGTTATATCATGCGCCTGTACCCTTTGAACGATTGACGGAACCTCAAAACAATTGCATAAATTAAAAAAAATCTCCTATAGAAATACACGAGCGCGTTTGCTATTGATAGTGTGTATACCCGACGTGTCTGTGAAGACGGGGGTGCCTATGTTAATCTGCCGGTTCGCATTGTGGGTGTGGAAAGGGTAAAAAAATATTCGAGCGTAGGTATCTGATTTTAATAAGGAATGTTATGAGAATTAGAAAAAAGCTCCCATTCAAAAGCTTGACGATCCAGATATGACGCAAGCTCGTTGCGGATTATTTAAAATATAAAAATAATAGCTATTTTCAAATACTCGAGCGCGTCGTATCAAATTAATGTACAGACGGTTCAACTCGATGTCCTACTCGTGCTGATCTATAATCTAATTATTTGGAGGGTTTTACTTATCTGTCGGATATTCTTTATATTTTGGATTGAAACAGAACTAAGAACTCTGTTATTACTTATTACAGTAGGTCAGTAGGTAGGTACCTAAACGTATTAGGTAAAAATTCAAAACAATGTCGTTCGTAGACTCAATCACACTTATTAAACCAAATCGATACAGCTCACGTTTTCAACGACCTAATTTCCGGTGGCCATCCTAATCCGGGATTAGAGAAGCCTCCGGGCGTCTACGTGTCGCTATAATTTAATTAACGCCACTCTAACGAATGACCTGAATCAATTGATTGGACCGGCCAGTGTCTCGGTGTGGTAAAAACAACCTATTTTCTGTTTGACGCTCAACGAGTCTGATAAGTCATCATGAAATTCACACAAATACTCCTAGGTCACGATTTTCTTGCAATTCTAGTTTCTAAGTTAAATTTCTAAGTTGTAATTCAGAGTCATATTTTAGTGAATCTTCATTAATTGTACATTATTTTGAGGCACCATAGAGCTTAACTTTAGTTATTCAATAATAAAGAATGCAAAAACAAAAAAAAAACAACTGACAGTTTGTGAATAGAAAATCTTGCGAATGATTGTTGGGGTTTAGTGTTGGTAAATATTGTAGCTTTAGCAGTGGCTACAATAGATATTAAAAATCTCATTAGAATGAACGCATGTGCAGATGTTAAGTGTTTCAATAATGATTGTTATGATCTGAGGCAATAAGTTATAATAATCTTTTTGCGGGTAAGCTTCCTGGTGGTGATATCACTGTAATAAAAAGACCCATTAGTTGAAATAAAATTGTGATACTTTGACGTAGAGTCTTGCCCCATTTTTATTTTTAGACTTCCAACTTTTCCCGTTTCGATTGTTTTTAATATTCAAGTGAACTGCTAAAATGGATGACGCACATCGCAACCTTTTTATAATTTGTATTCTGGACACTTTAGGGTAGAACCCTTATAATTTCATCATACCGTCTGCCCGTCCATCAGATAAATCTGAGAGAGCTGGGACAAACAAAAAAAACAAATCCAGAAAACGAGCCTTGTGTCACATAATTGACGTGATATTATATCATGTTACTGTTCGTTATATGACTAACTTAATAGTAACATGTTATGTGTACCTTTTGTATTAGACGTAAACATATACCTTCTTTAATAAGTACACTTATTACGTGTATTTCAGCCCTTATCGCTCATACTGTGAATCACGTCTGTGCTCTGCTCCAAATTGGATACAATGAAAGCCTTTATACGAGAAGTTACTACATTTTCTGTTGTTGTGTTGTAACTATTTCAGTGGCCATTTATTTTGTAACCTTGGCGAATTCCATCAAATGTTTGCTTTGTGTTTTAATCTTTGTTATGTCTAGATTTTTCTAAGTCTCGTGAAACAGGCCAATTTCTTCTTGGTCGACAGTTTTAAACCAATTACCAAAGTTACAACCAAAAGTAAACAGAGTAAATTCCAAAAGATCTTTGCATGAGAACCTTAACTTGTCTTATCACAAATTCAAATTATGGAATGTTTTTGTACTGAGTTGTGGTTTTGGTTTACAAAGACATATTTTTTGTGTTTTAATGCCTACTCTGAGCCAATAGCGCCCGCCGTGGCAAAACTGGACAGCGCCGTGCTTCCTTTGAATATTTACACCGAGCTAAGTAATAAAATATATGAAATGTATTCCTCGCACGTTTTCAGTCATAAAACCTTAAAATACCAAAAAAAATATTTTTTTTCTAAACAAAAAGAAAATCATTTTAAAATGTAGGTTAGGACTAGCAGAACTCAACTATACGAGGTTGTTAGCATTTTTCCAATAACCCTGTATAATCTAGTGTCCTTTTTTATTTATAATCCATATTCACTGCTTGCCAAGTAGCCTATGGTTGCTATGATATAGGTGCTAATGCCGTACACGAGTGCTGATGAAAACCCTTTGAAATATAACTGCTTGGTCTGATTTTTTTTTTGAGAATATTTTCTTTGGGTTTTTGGAATTTCGAAAGGATTAGAAAGCTCTCTTGCCAAAATTTATAGAAAAGCTCGCAGCTTCGTAAGAATCCTTACAAAGGTGCGAGCAAATACTTCCCGTCCAATTTTACCGTCCGTGAAAACAATGTATTCCAGCATCTCTAATGAACTTTTCTAGTAAAATGTAAAACAAAGAACACTCCATTATTCCTCCCATAAAAAACTCTTACAAAATGCTTCATTGCAGAAAAAAACGAGGAATATAAAAGTAATTTTAATGTTTTCTAATTAGGTTACCTTTTGTACGATGCCGAAGCATTTTAATTTTATGAAACGATCTTTTTAGAGTTTAATGAGAGCGGAGATCGTTCATTTTCATATTTTGACAGTTTTTTTTTTTTTTTTTTTTTTTGTGCCTGATAGGTTAGCCTTTGACCACTATCTCACCTGATGGCAAGTGATGATGTGGTCGAAGATGTTGTACAGGCTAACCTAGAATTAGTAGTTATTAGTTTAGAGGAAAATACAGAAGTCTCAGCATATAGGTGTTGATATTGATTTTGTTGGCCGTTCCATGGTATAATAACTTGAAAAGCAAAACACACTACTATCGGCAAGACCCATCTATACGGTTACGCAGGAAAATACTCATAATCCTTGATACGTTATTTATGCCTGTCTAGGATATGGCTGATACGTATCACCCATGTCATATTACTTCAAGAGTTTTAGGAATTCTTAAAAGAAGTTGGGAATTAAATATCTTAAAAATCAGCAGCGGAATTTTCTGGTATTACCTACTTGTAGAATGAGACGTATCACATGCCACATGTGTCAATTTTCTTTTGAGATGTGGAATAGCATTGATAAGAGTAGATATGTTCGGGCGGTGTCCTTGACAGCCAATAATTCTTGGTAAAATCTGTTAATACCTTCATCATCACCTCCAAAGAGTTACCAATCAGCAATAAAAGATAATAATATTGAAATGAATTTATTTAATCCGCTTTCGTAAGTTACATAGGTATTACATGTATATTAACAATCAAAAGACACTTTAATTACTGTACACGTTTGTTATTCAACATTATTAAGAAAGTTTTAGTACCAATAATGAGAAAAAATAAAAAGATGCAGTAATAGAACGTCATAGACAGATCATTCATCAGATTTACAAAATGTATGATGAGATAATTTACATCTAAGTATTGTACTTTAGAAGCTTATTTATTGTGTTTAAATATCAACTAACAATACATATCTCTTTGTTACAGTTCTGTGTTGTGTAATGCGGGGGAGTGAATGAAAGTGAATAGCTCTAAACATTATAGTGGCTATCCATCCGAAGTGACCCAAATGTGGAGATTTTATGGGAGATCGCACTTACACGAGAAATCATGGTGAGTGCTTACAATGTGATAACGACGCACTGAACGATTTATTGCTAGGGAATCACTGGGCAATCCGATACATGCGTTTTTTATGATATTGTGACGGAACAAACCCAGCTGGCTCACCTGATCTTATGCGGACTAACCTCTGCCTATTACAGATGAATTTTGTGACGAATTGCACTCGGCCTTCACCCTGACACATACGATAGTTATAGTTGTTAAGTCTAAGTATGATTTTACTGGCTATCAAGGATTGCTTCCGGAATACACTGTTGGTGTTTGACGACAGATTTTGTTCTTGAGGGCGGTTACTAGGCGAGCATTTGCAAAGTGCCCTTCCACCAGACCACGGTAATGTTATCTATACAGTATCTTAACTCGGCTCCGTCGTTGAAATAACTACCTACAGCCGCGCTATATGTAGTCTACTAAGTTGACGGTACACCGTCAACTATGTAGACTATAAAATAATGTTACTTACTAGTTAGTAAAATTATTTTATAGTATTACCTTTCAGTTTCCAGGTTATCTAAAAAAGTTATCTCTGGTTGCGTTTTCGACGAATTCATGCAACCAAAAACATCACAATATAGGATATATTGCATCGGCATATTAATTATGTAATATGTTCATAAACTTATTTTTAGTGAAAATATCGCGCGTTTATTGTTAAAAACATAACACACCGTCTATTCGTCACTGCGGCACAGACGCGACTATCTGCGTACTGAGCGCGGGCCGAGATCGAGACGCGTAGGTATAACTCGCGTTTCGTCCGTTTCTATGAAGTTGAAATACTGTATAGATAACATTACCGTGCCATAGCTATTACAACTCGGCCATCATTGTTTACCATAGTGTACTAGTACCCATGAAAACAAACGGTTCAATCGGATACAATTTGCTAGCATAGGTGAACGAAACTACGATAAACTCTTTAATCAAGTTTGAATTGATTCACACGACCGGAAGATTTTTGAATCAGTGCCATAGAAGTAATTATACTATGGTAGAAATCACCAGGTAAGATCAATACCTACCCAAAATACCAATAACTAGGTGTTTTAGGTATCGATACACGCAAATGTAGTCAATATCAAAAAGAAGTTGAACGAGAGCAGAATTTATAGGATAAAGAATTTAAAAGACTGATCTTGATGTCGCACACATTATGGTCCTCAAAATTCTGATCAGTTTTTGTGTGATCCAGAATCGGTGCTTTATTGACAAAGACTTATTATTTTTTTTAAATGAACGTGAGCAAAGACTTGGCTAACTAGAGGATTGGCTATAAATATATTTACAAAATAACAATACATTTCTATTGTTATGAATTAGATACCGATATGTAAGGGTTAAAAGCTGGTTTATTAATATTATGTGTAAACTCTGAAGATGCCCATCCGTACAAGCCCTTCGTCTCCACTGAAACTCGGCGTAATCTCTTTTGTATATTGTCTCAATCGTTTTAATTAAACCATTATAAAACTGAACAGTATCGCAATGTCGTAGTATCGCAGTACCGTCTGTCACCAGGCTGTATCTCAAGAACGGTGATAGCTAGACAGTTGAAATTTTCACAGATGATGTATTTATGTTGCCGCTATAACAACAAATACAAAAATTTGGCCAAGTGCGAGTCGGACTCGCGCACATTAAAACAAAAAAAAGGTTAAAATATGAAGTCTAATGTTGTATAGCCAATGGTACGGAAACCTTCGTGCGCGAGTCCGACTCGCACTTGGCCAATTTTTAATAGCTGTAACACCTTCAATATACACTTGAATTAAATAATTTTCTGTAATCTTTATGAGAATTTATAGCCTTAATCCCAATATAGTTTCAAATAATACCATCTCAAAAGGTTTTAGGCCGTAGTTATGCTATATACCACAAACTAAAATTAAACGTAGTCAGGCCTGGCTCACTCCGCACTTTAGGTGAAAAGCTACAGGTACCTACCTCGGGGTATCCATCCGGATGGGACTATTCTACACTCGAGAGCAATGAATCCGGGTCACTTAAAGAATCCTAAAAATCTCGGAAACTAAAAATGCTAGGTTAATGCAATAAATTGTATTTAATAGACAATGTAATACTCCTTAAATGAAGGTATTAAAACTTCTTAGTTATTGTAAAGTTATATCATAAAAAAATCAAATTTGAAAAAGGGCCACTTTCGAAAATGGAACTACGAAATTACAGCATTTGGTTTTGCTTTTGTTTGTAATCTGTCATTTATGTGGGTACATAAACCATGTTGATAGTGCTCTATATTCATTATTCAAGCTGAAATTATGTCGCTTACGCCTGAAGAATGCACCAGAATACTTACAATGCTGGAAACCGGCCGGAGTCAGCGCGATACAGCCAGGACTGTCGGTGTGTCGCTGTCAACAGTACAAAGAGTTCTCCGACGTTACGAAGAAACTGGTTCTAACCTACGCAGACCAGGAACGGGCAGAACCAGGTGTACCACAGCACGAGAAGACCGATACTTGGTGAACACCATGCTTCGAAATCGCTTTCTCACAGGAACTGAACTCACCAATCAGTTTCGACGCCTCGGAGGAAGTAACCCAAGTGCATGGACAGTAAGACGTTGGCTTGCTGAATCTAACTTAAAACCCCTTAGACCTGCAAACGGCCCTAAACTGGAGCGTGGGCATCGTATTTCGAGACTAAGATATGCCCAGAGCCACGTAAATTGGAGTATTGAAGATTGGTCAAAAGTTATGTTCTCCGACGAATCAAAATTTATGCTCTACAAGCACGATGGAAGACACAGAGTGTATCGAAGACCAGGGGAAAGATTCAAGCAAGCATGCATCGAAGAAAAAGTAGCCTACGGTGGTGGGTCTGTACTTGTGTGGGCCGGAATTTCTTCTGAAAGTCGCACAGAGCTGGTGATCATAGAAAACGGCTCTTTAACTAGCGTAAGATATGTGGAAGAAATCCTCAATGATCATGTTGGTCCATTTATGGTCAATTTAGGTGAGGATGCTATATTTATGCATGACAATGCCCGACCTCATATAGGTAGGATTGTGAATGACTACCTTCAAGAGATGAACATTACTCGTATGGAGTGGCCAGCGCGCAGCCCGGATATCAACCCGATCGAGCATGCTTGGGACGAGCTAGGCAGATGCGTAAAACAACGAAACCCTCCCCCAATCACGCTTCGTGAGCTCAAAATTGCTCTCACAGAGGAATGGGAGAATATTCCCCAAAATCGTATAAGGAACTTGGTGTACAGCATGCCAAACCGCGTAAACGCAGTAATGGAAGCACGAGGAGGCAATACGAAGTATTAAAATTCAAGAAAATCGTAATAAAGTTCAAAAATTTCATGTTTCCTATTTTTGTTTTAAGGAGAGATCAGCAGTTTTTTTCTTTATGTAATTTTGTGTTAATAAAATGTATGATGACTCATATTTTTTTTACTTTCATTTAAGGAGTATTACATTGTCTATTAAATACAATTTATTGCATTAACCTATCATTTTTAGTTTCCGAGATTTTTAACATTCTTTAAGTGACCCGGATTCATTGCTCTCGAGTGTATATACGAGCCGCGTCAGAAAAGATCAGATCTATATGCGTGGCTATGCTATATAAAGTGAGACGTCTTGTAGATGAATATGATTAGGTACTCCGTGCATTGCGAGCTGAAGTGCACTTTATTGTTTCGAAGCTGGAGTCGCTTATTTATCGGAATGGCTTTGTGGAGTGATCTTTCTGCACTTTAGGTACAAAACTACAGGTACGTATCGGGCTATCCGTCCAGACGGGATTATTCTGCGGTACGGGCTGCGTCAGCAGAAGAGATTACAGCTATGCGATAGAAGTAAAAACGCCTTGGAGGTGAATACAAATATTAGGTACTCCGTGCTTTACGAGCTGAAATGCACTGTATTGCTTCGGTGCTAGAGTTGCTTATTTATTGGAATGGCTTTGCGAAGTGAACCTTCTGGTCATATTTATTCTGTAACGCAGTACGAAAGTGTTTAAATCTTTTCACACCATATTCCAAATTGGTATGACACATAAAAAATAGGTATAATCTGAAAATTGTAGTTTGAGTGCTAAACATAATTAGGTGCTTAGTCTCTCGCATAAGAGATATTACATTTCGGTACAGAGACATATAATAGTTTATACCCATTTCATATCAATAATATCTCGTGGTTTGATTTTTTTTTTGGGATTCGTGTATTATCGGCATTAAGTATTATGCATGAGGCGCTCAATCCTATAAAAGTAGCTCCCTGTAAAAGATACACTTCTTGTATATTGCTTTTCAAATGCGATAACGCTCGTCCTTGGTGCCAACTTTATAAATTCTGCTGCACGTGATATTGCGGCCTGGAATTTGTTACCTTTTGCACGTACCATCAGTATTTTTGGGAATATCGTTTCTGTTGAAGTTTATTCATTTTATTGTTATCGTTAGTGGATAAATTTTTAATCTTGATCTAGAGTGATTTATTGTCTTATAAAATATCGTAATAAAGGTGTTTTTTATGTTATGTAATTTCAAAAAGGAGTGGGAATCGAATATGCCCAACTATCCTTGGGGCCGATCTGTGCAACCGTGGTAAGCAATTCATAGTTTGATTGTTTCACTCTGGTTATATAAGTCTTATACTTACATGATCATGTAGTGCATTCGTTCGTGGATTGAGCTTCATCTATAGGTTCATGTGAGTTGACCTACAATCAAGACTAATTTTTCAATTGGCTTTAGAAATGTTTACCGTGACGCAATCCAATAATTCTACTGTTTGTTACAATTTTATATAGTTGTGATTTTGTAAGCATATTAAGCAGACGGTAATGCCAAAAATATGTTAGTTAACATCGTTACACTCGCGGTTTTTATCGACGCATATCATTGGCCTATACTTTATATATCTACTTAAACGTATCTCTAGGAAGTTATGCTGATGCTGGTTCTGGCTCAGTAATAACGTATCGTCAATGAAGCCTGAGACCAATCAAATCCCACAAGATATGTTCATACGCAAATATGCCTTGCCTACGAAAATTCTTTTGATTCCATGTAAGGTCAATGTGGCGAAGACCGTCTACGGTAGAAGATCGTCTACCTGAATTTTCATTGATATCCTGCCAGATACGCCATTTTACGACACTGTGGAGAAAGCAGTATCATGTTTTAGATCGATCAAAGATTCAGAGATGGCGCTATGTGGTATGGTTGTAGAAATAATGCATTTTAAATTTTGGCCGCGCTCTTACCTAGTAAGACGAGTGACATGTGCTACAGTTTATCACAACGTAAGTTCAAAATAACCTATATTATTGATTCGCTCGATATCACAATTGATAGTGTGATATGTATTTAAGAGTTTTTATGTTGTAGGATTGCATTAAGTGTCATTTTATCAAAGTTATTTGATGTTAAAAATACACAACCTCAAAATGGTCAAGTGGCAAAGTCCGTCTATTTCAAGATGGAAAAGACCGTCGTATGCCGGTGTTTCACGATTTCATATATCGCAAACCTTTCGGACCCAGTGTAATATTTTATAAATAAACAGGTGTCTGAAAATCGGTCACCATTGTTAGTAAGTAGGATAATGTGCATAAGAACGTACCTTAATGAGTAATATAACCTTTATTCGTACTTATATTATAAATACGAAAGTCTGTTTATTTGCTACTTTGTTTTTATTAACATTACATTTACTTTGTTTCGTTCCTCTATAATGTAGTTACTGTAACAGCCGGGTCGTCCGCTGCTGAACACAGCCTCCCCCATTAAGAGGGGTATTGCCATAATCCCCAAGCTTTGTAGTCGGTTTGGGGATCGCAGTTCCTCAAAAGGCACTGCTGCCCACATTCCAGTATTTTACCCGTAATCGCCACTAACGACACCCACGGATAGAGATGGGGTGACATTCTAGCCCGGCACCTCCAGGGGCTCCTCCATCATGTTTCAGTAGAGTTATCAATATAACCGATTTTAACATGTATAGGGAGTGGAAAGTGGCTAAATATCTATGCCCATGGGAATTCGGACGAAACCATGGGGCGCAGGTAGTAAAATAAACAAGATTAGAGTAAAGAAATGCAAAATTATAGTATTAGTAAACATGAAACTGTAGATGCAAATATTGCTGAAAACCACTTTCTGGTTATAATTAGAATTTTAACTATATTTTTTTCTGTCAAAACAAAGAATTTGTCAGCACAAAGTTTCTTAGTATTACTTTTTAATATTTATTCGATATTTTTCCCACAGTTAAGCTGTTCGACAAGAGATGTTAATCGGTTATAATGCTTCGAAGCTATATACAATTCCACGAATGACTATAATGGACCACGTACATAATAAAAGATTCAAATCCAAAACTCTTGGATGAAGTACAGCCTTCTCGCAATACATAGAAGAAAATTTCGCTTCATGCTTGCGCACTATGAGAAAAAATGGCTTTGGTTTCAGTAGGCACGAAATTTTGGAATTAGTTGAAGAATATATTAGCAAAAATGTTATATCCACTACATATTTTCCATGTGGTAAACTGGTTAGCTGCATTTCAGCGACATCATAATTTGTTAGTTAAAAAAACACAAGCTGCTGAATATGCTCGTAAAACTGCCATGGATCACTTTTTGGTATATACGAGTACTTACTTTGAGTTATTAGAGAAAATATTGCATCAAGTTTTGTTGTTCTGAATATATTATATCTATGTTTATATTGTTAGTATATAATTTACTTTCAGTTTGAGTGCCTAATTTTTAGTTATGTTGCAGGGTATGTAAGGTCAAAAAAAAAAATGTATCACCTACGTTAATATGTTGTGTACCTCTGACTGCCGAAATATGCCGGTCTTAACCAGTTTATCATATTTTTGTTGAAATCAAGGGATTTTGAGCTTAATTTAAATGGACGAAAGCGCGTATTTGGTTAGTATACGCTACTGCGCGTAGCTACTGTATCCATACATGAAATAATTAAGAGTTTATTAGTAATCTTGCTTCTAGACGGTCTTACCCGACACTAGCGGAGAAGATCGTCTACTCGCTCTGTTTTAAAAAATAAGAAAATCTGTTGTACTGAAATCAGATAGAATAACGTCAATACTAGAAACTTGCTAGTAAATACATTTCCTAGCACATGGTACATCTATTTTTGCAATAATCCTTACACTTCATGAAATATGGTCCATCAAAGTAAACATTTAAAAAACTACGCCGGTCTTCGCCACTTCGACGAAAAACCGGAACCCTTATATAGAAATTAAAATAGAAATTCATATCAAATACTCATGTCTATTGTCCCTTGAAGCTATGAAAATAACATACTTCTACACCAACGCAGTCAAAAGATACAGCCTTCTATGCCGCTAATTTTCAACACTAGCTATGGAATCAAACCTACAGGGTACTTGTGAACTCAGAATCTTGAAATTTGGTACAAAGCGACGTCTTATAGCACAGGTTAAGGAAAAATAGCGAAAAGCATAAATTTTTAGTTACATCATATCATAAAAATATTTTCATAATTTTAAAATGTTATGGATTTCATTTAGCAATAAAAATACCATCACTTTTACTTATATACCTACAGGTTTGCACGAAACTCTCTGTGCGCGAGTCCGACTCGCACTTGGCCGATTTTTCAGTATTCATAATTGCCTTACAATTTCATAAAAGTAAAATCTAACGGCATTTTAACTGCGCACTAGAGTCTTCCGTTGCGCAGTACTAAAAACATTAGGTAAACCTATCACAAAGTTATAGAACGATTTTCAATAAGATTATGATTGCTTGTACCTACGTGAATTCGGGGGGTTGAGATTGGGTTAACTTGTTATTTGTATGAAAGTTTAACCCATGATTTCTTATTGGTGCAAGTGGGCCTAAATCTATTATAATAATATAGAAACTCGATTTGGCACTTGCCAAGTTAACTATCCGTTACATAGGTATATTGTCTTAAACATCATCTAATCCGTATTCGTAAAGCCTGTAGATAACCTTAATATCATCCTGAATCTTATTCAAATGCATGTTAGGTATATTACGTTCGGACTCCTAACAATCACTCCGAAATTTTTAAATTAATACTACTGAGATGCAAAGTATCCAATAATCAATATTACTGTCATTATTGGAGCTGTAATGTAACTAATAGATATTGCAGTAGTTGTTATTTTTTTAGGGTTCCGTACCCATGCAAAGGGTTAAACGGGACCCTATTACTGAGACTCCGCTGTCCGTCCGTCTGTCACCAGGCTGTACCTCAAGAACAGTGATAGCTAGACATTTGAAATTTTCACAGATGATGTATTTCTGTTGCCGCTATAACAACAAATACAAAAAGTTGGCCTAGTGCGAGTCAGACTCGCGCACGTTAAAACAATAAAAGGTTAAAATATGAAGTCTAATGTTGTATAGCTAATGGTATGGAACCCTTCGTACTTGAGTCCGACTTGCACTTGGCCGATTTTCATGTATGTGAAGTGCGCTAAACTTTGAATATTACGTCAAGGTAATAATATAATAATAAGATCGAGATTTGGCATAGAAAATATTGATCATTTTGATGTCAAAATTTAGTCCATCAAAGTTATACACTGCGCCATTATGTGACTTTAAGAGCTGTAAAGTTTAAATGATGAAGTTTTACCAATAAAAATAACTAGGCATGTTGCTTGTCTGTCATGTTGTCAGTTGAATGTTTGGCTTCTTAGCCTTTTTTACGTAAGCAAAATGATAGTTCTGGAGTCCTCGCCACTTAAAAATGTTTTTGACTGATTTAATAATTAAAATGTTGTTGGCGTGAAGTCGCTTGTAATTTGTTTTTTTTAAACTACAAGATTATGGGGCAATGGTTTGTTACGATTTTAAAAGTTCATGGTATGGGCTAGACTGCACTGCTCGTCTTCACAATGTTTTTGTGGGTGAACCATCTCTTTTAAGCACTGTAAGGCGCTGGTACGAAGAATTAGATTGTGACCGTGTTTCCAATTCTTGAAGGTCGGACCTTAAAACTGCGATCATTGAGGAAAGTGTGGCTACTGTCAGGCAACAAAATCGGCGTAACTATCACCTATGAGGAGATTTGAGGACATTCGGGGATTGGTATGAGCGAATCTCAAATAAACCTTACATCAAAATTTAAATGTTAGAAAACTTTGTGGCTGATTGATTCTTTACCAACTCCAGAATAAAAAGAAGTGATTCGTATACAACAATTTTGATTTTCTACTCAAGGGTGGTAGCTAGACAGGCTAGCAATTGATAATGCCCTGCCGTGCTATACCGACTGCTATCGTAAGACAACAACCGAGACTACTGGCCTCACGTGGCACTTCGAGGCACGGAAGAGCTGAAAAGGAAAGCCACATGGCTGACACCCATTCAAGTAATGACCGCTGCAACGGTAATGTGCAAACTCTGGTATGAGTGCTTCGAATCACCACTACGAGTGTTTTGTAGATTTTCTATATCGACCGTAAGTACGTGTGTGTGACGAGAAAGAAATGATGAAGCTAATCTTTGACTAATTATCACTTGCCTCTAATTTTTAGAATATGTAATGGCTCTTAAAAACAACTCTGAAGATTTATGGTGTCAAATTTTGTACCTTTGAGAGACTAGGGCACTATGGTGCCTACATACTGCACTGCACTGTATCAGCCGGATCGTCCTCTGCTGAACACAGCCTCCCCTATTTAGGGGGATTTGCCATAATCCCTACACTTGGCAGGCGTTTAGGGGATCGCCGTTTTAAAATATCAGTTTATCAGAAATTGCTGCTGCCCTTCCGGTATTTTACCTATATTCGCATCTTACGACACCCACAGGTAGCAATGGGATGGTGACATTCTACCGGCACCCCACGGGCAACCTACATATATATCATTCCTACATATCACAAACATATTTAATAATACAATAAAATAGACCCACAAATTAAAATTTTCTTTCAATTTTATAAGCATTGACTGTAGGTATTAGCTATTTAATAAAATTATAACGTTTCAATGAAATAAAACCTATTTATTCGTAACGTAATAAACCGAGTGCTTCAACAAGACGGGAGCTAACGAACACCTACGTGTATAATACGATAAGACACGTCTTAATTGTCTCTTTGTCTTCCGTCTCGCGACACATCCCTGCGCAGCTTAATTCCTTACAACTTGACAAAGAGACAGTACTTATGTACTCATTCCTTGTTGGTATTTACTTGAGCGGACCCAACGTTGAGGAAGATCTCATTATAAGAACGGTAGGTAGACAGACAGACAGACTCTAAGTATCTTTAAGGAATATCCAAGGTTGAAATATAAAATTCAGTTCCTAAAACCTGTACTAAGTCGTAACCTGTACTGTGTACCTAAGTAGAAAATCGGTCGCCAAGCACTCAACAGTTTGTTTCTTCAGAAAACGATAATCCTAAGCGCATAAATAATGAACTAATGAACAAAAATGAGTCTTACTTAAAAAATGGTAATAATTCTGCACAGAGTAGCATAGCATCTAAGAAGAAATCTAGTCCACAAAAGAAGGCCAAACAAAAAAATAGAACCTATAACAATTTCAAAGCAACCCTTAAAAAAGTGAAAAAGTTGCTACTCGTTGTTCCACGGATATCAAAACCCAAGTCACACAGATTTCACAGGACATTCAGGGTATCAAAGTAGACTGTCAAACTACTCAGTTGACTGAAGTCTCTAATACAAGTTTTCAGCAAAACAGAGAGAGAAGGATCTGTATTTTGAGTACAAATAAATACAACAACCTGTTGAAGATTGCTGAAGAGATTTTACGAAAAATGACTACTGCATTATTTTCATAGGCGAAAATGATTATAAGACTACGACGAACACCTACTTTAAACTCATATTTTACATTAGGAGCATTCTGAAACAAATTACACATGATAGTATAATACTATGTCTGCAGACTTATAAATATAGCTCTCGGTTACACTTGTTCAATTACAGAGTACAACATTTTAACTATCAACTGTATCAAGACATTGTAATACACAAACATGCATAATCTTATGTAAACGAGATAGAGCGCATTCCTGAAGAAAAGGAAAAACGCTTCCTTTTCTTGTACCATGTACGGTTTTTATTTTCAGATTTTAAAAATAGATAAAAATATTATTACTATGATTGAAGTACGAAAAGTTGGCTTGTGTACAGGTGAAATTAAATTACTATAACTTTGGTTGCAATTTATTACAAAATTCTTTTCCTCACGATTTCTGAATGACGGTATAGAGCATTGTCATCAAAATTAATTTTAGCATCAAGTGCAATAAAACCTCCAGCATTCGTTTCAATGGTATGCGTATAATATTAAATTATTTATTTTTGTTGATAAGAAATATTGAATATGACAGAAACTATATAAATAATAATTTGATAGTCTTGACACTTCACGAAAACGATAACAAAAACCCAGTAGTAGATAATCAGCTTTTTCGTGCTTAACTATATTTACGTGATGCATCAAGATATTTCCAGATTATTAAATAAAGCTAATGCCGGTTTGCATTAGAGATTGCAACCCGGTATGTCTCTCAACCCGGCCTAGCACACTGCAACATAAATATGGTTCACTGCAACATATATTTTTACTTAGGATATCATGACGCTTGTATTCCTTTAAGAGTTGGGTGAAGATTTCTAAGTATCTACGGTTCTCAGTTTGTTCGACCGGACATGTTTCAGTCTTTTGTACTAGATTTTAGACTAGGGTGTCGGGCTAGAGTTTCATTTTCCCACATCTCCCTTTGAAATTCTTGAAATCTAAAATAATCTCAGGGAAACAAGTCAAGGACTTCAAAATGGATGAAAATCTACTAACACTAAATATTTTATCCTAGAAAACCCAAAATCAGTAAATTAATTCATAACCATCAGGCATTTGCCGAGAATTTCGCAAATTATAAATTTGTTTATGGACATAATTTGCAAAATTCTCGGCAGTTGCACAATACAATAATAATGAATATGTCTAGTCTAATAATGAATCTGCCTTGTGTAATAATCAATGTTACTTGGCGGAAATGTACTCGAATAATTATTTTAATGGATTGCAATAGACGCAAATGGCTAGCAGCCGTTCTCTGTGGCGTTCGATGGGAAGATTTGTTTAACTACGGGCATCTTCCAGCTGTTTTTTTTTTTTTTTTTTTTATGCTTGATAGGTTAGCCTTTGACCACTATTTCACCTGATGGTAAGTGATGATGTGGTCGAAGATGTTGTTCAGGCTAACCTAGAATTACTGGCTCTCAAGGACAGCTGCCGGAACACACCGTTAGGCGCTTGGCGACAGATTTTCAACTTGAGGGTGGTAGCTAGCCAGGCGGGCATTCGCAAAGTGCCCTACCACCATGCTGTAACGACTGCCATCCTAAGACAACAACCGGGACCGACGGCTTAACGTGCCCTCCGAAGCACGGAAGTGCTCAGTAGTTATGTCATGAGCGGTCACCCATCCAACTCATGACCGCGGCGGACGTTGCTTAACTTTGCTGATCGATTCAGAATGGTTAAGCAAACTTCGCTACGAGCGCTTCAAAAAAAAGCTGTTGATGATTATGATTATATTAATAAGTATTTTAATAATATTATGCAAAAGTAGCTACCTTGTGGCATAGTTCGCACACACCCTTCCATATCCATCAGTGGGATCCGTATAAGGGAACGACTAGAAAATTACCAAAAAGTGGACAGCAGCTCTTCTTGAAGTTTTTCAGTTACTATCTAACACTGCGATCTCCAAGACGCCTGCCAAGCGTGGAGATTACGGCAAAACTCCCCTAACGGAGGAGTCTGTGTTCAGCAGCTGTAGACGATACGGCTGACAACGATGTTACCCATTTTGGACGGAAATATAAAGAGATCTCACCGACTGTTGCTTCCATAGCCCCAGTTCGGACATTTTCAACCATTTCGCAAATCCGGTTAAACTCTTTCCTTTATACTTTTTGTTGGTTGTGAGTGAAGCGTTCGGGGAAATGGTTCATGAAATATGCAGGCCTGCAGGGGTGTTATTTTAATCATGACTCGGATAAGTCCGCGGTTTTGTATGTGTTGCATTCGATACCTACTATTATTTGCTTCTCAACAGTATTTGTGATTATACTTTTTCAATTACCATTGCCCTTTTTTGTAATGTATAGCGGTTAAACTAGCAGACGGTGCCTACCAGAGTGAGAGTGACTGCTGCTGCTCTTACCTTTGAAAACGATGAAATTGAAAAGAAATTCGATATAGAAACATATAAATTCAATTGTTCTCTTATTCTCGCGTATATATTATATTTGCTATTTCTTATTTTGCACTAACTATGTATACTCAAATCAGGATTAAACAAAAAGATTTATAACATTCGATTGTACTGACACTGCACAAGACCTGTCCTATTCCATTTTACTTTGTTTAATTGTGATATTCAATGATACAAAATTTTGTCTGTGTATATCTACGAACAAACTGAATTGTTTCGTTTTTGAATGCCCCACAAAATTGATTAAAGCAATTAAGAAAGAATATTCTATGGGCATCTAACAGACTGAAAAAAAATAAACAATATGGGAATATGTTTATTTTCAATAAAATAACCAACATTTTTATATATAATGAACTGCCCACAAATAAAAAAATATGCTTAGGATGTGGTGGCTGCGAGTATATTCACAACCTTCCCTGATTTAATATATGCTAAAATAAAAATAATCATGTTTGAATACGTTTTTCTTCAAAGAGTTTAATACCAGGATCTGTTGATCTTGTATCAAATACTAGATTAGCACAGTAATTCGATTCTGATTGTAATATTACCTGTAGTATTATATTATTCTGGTTTATTATTATTTTATTAAACCAGAATCAAATAAACATAGTTTAAAATTATTGAATTCTTCATCAATTCAACCCGGCCTAGCACACTGCAACATAAATATGGTTCACTGCAACATATATTTTTACTTAGGATATCATGACGCTTGTATTCCTTTAAGAGTTGGGTGAAGATTTCTAAGTATCTACGGTTCTCAGTTTGTTCGACCGGACATGTTTCAGTCTTTTGTACTAGATTTTAGACTAGGGTGTCGGGCTAGAGTTTCATTTTCCCACATCTCCCTTTGAAATTCTTGAAATCTAAAATAATCTCAGGGAAACAAGTCAAGGACTTCAAAATGGATGAAAATCTACTAACACTAAATATTTTATCCTAGAAAACCCAAAATCAGTAAATTAATTCATAACCATCAGGCATTTGCCGAGAATTTCGCAAATTATAAATTTGTTTATGGACATAATTTGCAAAATTCTCGGCAGTTGCACAATACAATAATAATGAATATGTCTAGTCTAATAATGAATCTGCCTTGTGTAATAATCAATGTTACTTGGCGGAAATGTACTCGAATAATTATTTTAATGGATTGCAATAGACGCAAATGGCTAGCAGCCGTTCTCTGTGGCGTTCGATGGGAAGATTTGTTTAACTACGGGCATCTTCCAGCTGTTTTTTTTTTTTTTTTTTTTATGCTTGATAGGTTAGCCTTTGACCACTATTTCACCTGATAGTAAGTGATGATGTGGTCGAAGATGTTGTTCAGGCTAACCTAGAATTACTGGCTCTCAAGGACAGCTGCCGGAACACACCGTTAGGCGCTTGGCGACAGATTTTCAACTTGAGGGTGGTAGCTAGCCAGGCGGGCATTCGCAAAGTGCCCTACCACCATGCTGTAACGACTGCCATCCTAAGACAACAACCGGGACCGACGGCTTAACGTGCCCTCCGAAGCACGGAAGTGCTCAGTAGTTATGTCACGAGCGGTCACCCATCCAACTCATGACCGCGGCGGACGTTGCTTAACTTTGCTGATCGATTCAGAATGGTTAAGCAAACTTCGCTACGAGCGCTTCAAAAAAAAGCTGTTGATGATTATGATTATATTAATAAGTATTTTAATAATATTATGCAAAAGTAGCTACCTTGTGGCATAGTTCGCACACACCCTTCCATATCCATCAGTGGGATCCGTATAAGGGAACGACTAGAAAATTACCAAAAAGTGGACAGCAGCTCTTCTTGAAGTTTTTCAGTTACTATCTAACACTGCGATCTCCAAGACGCCTGCCAAGCGTGGTATTACGGCAAAACTCCCCTAACGGAGGAGTCTGTGTTCAGCAGCTGTAGACGATACGGCTGACAACGATGTTACCCATTTTGGACGGAAATATAAAGAGATCTCACCGACTGTTGCTTCCATAGCCCCAGTTCGGACATTTTCAACCATTTCGCAAATCCGGTTAAACTCTTTCCTTTATACTTTTTGTTGGTTGTGAGTGAAGCGTTCGGGGAAATGGTTCATGAAATATGCAGGCCTGCAGGGGTGTTATTTTAATCATGACTCGGATAAGTCCGCGGTTTTGTATGTGTTGCATTCGATACCTACTATTATTTGCTTCTCAACAGTATTTGTGATTATACTTTTTCAATTACCATTGCCCTTTTTTGTAATGTATAGCGGTTAAACTAGCAGACGGTGCCTACCAGAGTGAGAGTGACTGCTGCTGCTCTTACCTTTGAAAACGATGAAATTGAAAAGAAATTCGATATAGAAACATATAAATTCAATTGTTCTCTTATTCTCGCGTATATATTATATTTGCTATTTCTTATTTTGCACTAACTATGTATACTCAAATCAGGATTAAACAAAAAGATTTATAACATTCGATTGTACTGACACTGCACAAGACCTGTCCTATTCCATTTTACTTTGTTTAATTGTGATATTCAATGATACAAAATTTTGTCTGTGTATATCTACGAACAAACTGAATTGTTTCGTTTTTGAATGCCCCACAAAATTGATTAAAGCAATTAAGAAAGAATATTCTATGGGCATCTAACAGACTGAAAAAAAATAAACAATATGGGAATATGTTTATTTTCAATAAAATAACCAACATTTTTATATATAATGAACTGCCCACAAATAAAAAAATATGCTTAGGATGTGGTGGCTGCGAGTATATTCACAACCTTCCCTGATTTAATATATGCTAAAATAAAAATAATCATGTTTGAATACGTTTTTCTTCAAAGAGTTTAATACCAGGATCTGTTGACCTTGTAACAAATACTAGATTAGCACAGTAATTCGATTCTGATTGTAATATTACCTGTAGTATTATATTATTCTGGTTTATTATTATTTTATTAAACCAGAATCAAATAAACATAGTTTAAAATTATTGAATTGATACCTAACCTTGCGAAGATCTATCTCTTTCTATTTGCAATTGTTTCCAACGTGCAGATAACTGTGCTTTCGTATTCCGTCCGGATACGTTACATCCCTGGGATTGGGCGGGCGGTTCTACAATGTAGACGTAATCATTTCCCGATGGACTTCACGGTTCGTAGTCAATTCTCAGTCACATTTGTTTGACTACACGAAGCAACGAAGTAGCAATTCCGTCAATGAAAATATTAAGAATTAGTGTATATGATAAGTAGTCAAGCCAATATGTCAGTAATACTCAAAACAACCAAATCATAGTAGAAAAGCTGTCGTGCGATTGTCGTCTTACGGTGGCAGTCGTTACAGCATAATGGTAGGGCATTTCGCGAATGCTCGCCTGGCTAGGTACCATGTTGAAGTATAAAATCTGCCGCCAAGCACCTAACGGTGTGTTCTGGCAGCTGTCCTTGAGAACCAGTAATTCTAGGCTAGCCTGAAAACATCTTCGACCAAATCATCACTTACCATCATCAGGTGAGATTGTAGTTAGCCAAAAAGCTATAAAAAACGAAATCAGAACCATGGACCCCTGTGACAGTCCATAGCGTTTCTCCCTGAACAATCACTGCTCTAAAGTTAAATAACTACTCAATTTTAATTAACTTCTATTTATTTTTCACTGTTCCCAACATGAAGATTATTATGTTTTCGTATTCCGCCCGGGTACTATAAATTCCTGCGATGGGGTGGGTCAACAACGTACAATTGTGTACACGCAAGCATTTCCCGATGGGCCTCACGGCTTCAATCACATCTATTTGCCAATAAGTAGGTACGGTATAATAAACTAGCAATTCAGTAAGGTTGCTATTTGTTCTTAGCGTAATGACATGAAATGAATGGCTGTTAATTCTAGTCATTAAAATTAATAGTCACAAAAAAAAACCTTTTTAAAGCCAATTGTGAGTTCGAGCAACTACACGATGTATTTTAAAAACTGTTTTTTATGTCCAAATTCCAAATCATTTATTCAATTTAGGCGTCTACGACGCTCTTATGAAGTTCAATTACAAATTTTAATATTGAAGTATTCTACATTGTACTGCCACGTTCAGCAAAAAAAAATATAGAGCGAGAAGAACGGGCAAGAAACTCGGGGCCATTATTTTAAACGTCTTTTAACAATGTGTTATAATATACAATATAATACGATTATTACAATATTTGTTTAAATTACGTAGGTGACAGGACTTGGCAGAGGCGGAATTTTCCAAGCATTTTTGTCGTTTAAATAATCACAAACTTTGTAGTATGATTTCTTAATCAAATTTTTTTTCACATGCAACTTGAATTTTCCTTCTGTAAACATTGTAAAATGTTTGGGAATTTTATTATATAACCGCACACAATTACCTAAAAAGGACCTTTTCTTTGTCTTTGCTAGTCTAAAACCTGGTACCGCTATTTTATATTTATTCCTAGTGTTGTAATCGTGGTAGTTACTATTTAATTTAAATTTACGCAATTTTTTCCAAAGATACATAATATTTTCAAATATATATAGACTCGGTAAAGTTTATATATCAATTTCCTTACAATATCCCTTAGAGATTCCATAGGAAATATCATCTAGCAAATAGGTTTTCCTCAGTAAGTTATCTCGACGTGTTTCTCATTGTACCTAACGCAGATAGATATTAGTACAATTTTGTACTTCAATCGTATATACCTATTATATTCTTGTGGTTGCGCCAGGCGGTTCCACGTACAGAATTTCCCAATGGGCTTAACCATTTCAGCCAATTCTCCGTCACATCTGTTTGCTCACAATACAATCAACTAAAGATTGCTAAAGCAAGAGTTCTATTGTTTTGAATTTGTGAAAAAAAAAGTGCGCAGAACAGTAAAATATGAAACAAGCCACAATGACAGAACTCAATATGATTTCGAGTAGATCAAGTAAATAACTGCAGTCAAAACTGGATATAACGACATTGAGGGGACCATATAACTTCGGACGTTATATCCGATAGTTGTTATAAGCAATATATACAAGTAGTGATATAATTAGTTATACATATATGTTTAGAATGTTTAATAAAGTGTTTATTCTGAAAAACTTGCAGTACCAACAGTTTAATTCTCAAAGAATTGTTCTCTAAAAGTGCTTTTATTTTTCTCTATTCTTCCGAATCATTGATATTGTAAAGTGTGAGAGTCCACATTCCTTTGCAAGTTCACTATTTGACTCGCCATTTTGTAATCTCCATATAATGGCTCCTTCAATATTGAACACTTTCCTATTTTTTTGCGACATGGTAAAGCAAAAACACAATCAAAACCAAAACTTAGCAATGCAGCCCTTCGTTCCCGCTTTTAACTAAAGTACTAAATAAGTCGTAAAACATGCAAGGTCAAATGGTATAGAGCACGAATGAGGTTCGGATGTGGTGGGAGAAAGAGAAGAGAGGGAGAAGAATAAGTTTGAAAATTGTTCGTATAGTTTTTATTTTGCTGGTACAAGCACAACGGTTGATCGTTATAGCCGATGAATATCAACAAGTTTCGTCGTTCTAAGCGATGTTGTTATAGGCGGTATGTTTTCTTAACTATTTATTAGGGATTCGGCCGGGACCTTTCCATTCGGTCGTAATAACCGATGTCATTTTATTCGGTTTCGACTATAGTTATATAAAGCTGCCTCGTATATTTATTTCTTATTGTTTCTAATAGGTCCCACAAACTTTACGAAATCGATTGCGATCAACGATTCTGTTTAAAACTGTACAGTTTTCTGTCCTCCCCAAACACTGCAACAGATCGAAAACTACCTTCATTTCGTTGCACAACGGCTTCGACAGACGACGACGCATTAAATGTTATGGGTTTAGTGATCGCCCTTAAAATAATTACATGAAAACATCGATGACGGACACGAAATTATATAAAAACATTGTTATTAAATTAATAGGAAATATTTTTTACTTTAGATAAATAATGTTTGTAATTCTGTAGCTAAACTGCATGTACGACATGATCAAGCAGTTCGCTACTAAGACGAAACCGATGGCCCACCGTCACACACGCTTCGATTGAACGGTATAGTTCCTACGGTTCAATTTATCGATTCCAGTTTTTATTCTACTCCGTTTGACTGTACAGTTCTGATAATCTCCCATACCGTTCAGATCGTATTCGATATCGTTAGCAGGTGTGTATTGTGTCGGCATGTGTGAAGTGAGTTAAATACGTTTTCGTATTGCTCTTGGATACCTTATATGCTTGAGGTGGCGCGGGTGGTTGTAGACACAAGCGTTTCCCGATAGGCTTCTCGGTTCGATCCAATTCTCAATGACATCTGTTTGCCCCACGATGCTCGTACAATGAAGCTATAATTTCTATAGTAAGAGTTATATTAGTTGGTACATGGTTATCAAAAACTCAATGCATAACCTTATTCCAAGAGATTTGAGAATGGATTTGACGTTCAGCAAACATGGTGCAACTGAGCCTTTGTGTGTCAGTGCGAGTACTCAAACGTAAAAAGCTATGCCTTATAATTATCAATCATATAAAACTCATCCTTAAAATTACACTTAGGTGTAGTTTTAGAGATGGAGTAAAAAGACAAAACAAATCGTTGCTTGTGTCTTTAAAAAAATATTGTTTCTTTGCTCTAATTACAAATTTTATTACAATTACTAAAATTCTTAACATATTTCTGAAACCAATGTGTCCTATATTGCTGAATAACGGAGAAAAAAATGCGTTTCGTTTATATATGTTAATTTTAAATCCTATGGGGTCTAGACCAGATTAGAATGTTACTACCTCATCTCTTCCCAAGGTTAATGTAAGAGGCGACTACGGACAAAATACCGGGATGTGCGCAGCACAGCCGTGCTTTCCGGGAACTGCTATGTTAGATGACGTCTGCCAATCGTGGGGATTATGGCATAAATGAATGACTATTTACTCATAGTAAATAATACAAATATAGACTTAGAGGGCTGTCTAATTTTTCTTTTAAGGAATCTGGAATAACATTATACATTTATAAATAGTGCCAGATCGATTAGATTCCCATCTATATAATAAATATAGGAGTATAGGAGTAGACAGATGTATCTAAACACCTATCTAATACTGTATTAGCCCTTATAAATAACCTATTTAATAGTGATATATCGGGTACAGTCAAGTCTCTAGAGAAAGCCAATTAAATAAACCTATCCAAATAATAATATATTTAAATTATTGACCTCTATGATTAATTCGATGTTGGCTGAATTGCGAAACGGTAATCTCGAGCTTATCATAAATCGTGCCTGAAAACGGTTTCTTCCGCAGTAATTACTCCAACATCCTTTTGTTCCCAAGTGGCGAACAAGAGATTAGTATTCCTGCCTAGCCGTCTTGTATATTTTATATCATGAAGCGGGTGGGTTGTTGCAACGTAGATTGACATTTCCCTCGAGTTTTGCCGTGCCATGTCGATCCTAGTCAATTCACGATCACGTCTGTTTGTGCACACGATACAATAAACCTGCAATTTGTTGCGGTAATATTGACGAAAGCAACACAAATATAACAATGAAACACGTAAATTATACTGTGTGCGACCTGTGAATACTGACTCATACATACAAATGAGTCTGTACCATGTGTGAACATACTCATAATGGGGATCTATTGTCATCTAACATCTAAATCGTAACAATATGTTTGTCTCAACCGCATGAATTTTAAAAGAGCTCGCATCGCGTTTCCACGAAGCCTTCGCAAATGATCCCATAAATATTTTTTCGCATGCCTCCGGTGGCCGTTTACAATCACATACTCAGTGCTGTGTACTCTACTGACTCTCAGAGGCACTTAACATACAAAATGAATGTTGCTACGGCTAAAAACGGAAAGAGAGAAAAATATTACGACCGCGGCGCCATTGGGCGGAATTTCCGCTACGAATGGAAAATCGAAACGCGTCACTGACATTTGAAAACGGTTTGTTATTATGCCATATTCAACCTTCGATTGAAAGTTATAGAGTTTAATTTACGACTATTTGCTGCACATTATAGTGCCGTGATTAAATTAGTGTGTCGGGTCAAAATTGGCCGGCTGTTGACGGAAATAGCGAATATGCGCGGGTAATTAAATGGTTGCATGATTTTGCTGCGTAAACTGTGAAAATCGTGTAACGAGGGAAATAGCGCGGCTTCATGGCCTATGAGAAATTTTTCAAATATACTCGATTCCTGCTATCTATAAGTTTTTCGTTTCATTTCAGGAATCAAAATACTGAACTGGGGTAATTTTAGGGTTTCGTACTCAAAGGCAAAATGGAGCCCTATTTATGCTACTCCGCTGTCTGTCTGTCTGTCATTGGTCCGTCTTTATGTCACGGATATCTCAGCTCGTGAACGAAATGAGTAACACATATGTAATTCTAATATTTTGTGTAGAATGTTGTCCTCAAAGATATTAAACTCCTAGTCCTATAAATGAGAAGGTCGCCGAAAAAAAAAACTATTATACACCCTAGTATGTAGAATGTCGTCGTCTAGAGAGCTCATGAAGTAGGATTATAAATATATATTTTCTTTTACGTAAAGAAATCAATGAACGGGGGGGGGGTTCATAGTTGTAAATCTTATCTCAAATAGTCAACTAGTTAGGAATCAGAAGTTTCGTCAAATTACGAGTATATCGCTATATCCTTTAGTTAACCAACTTAACTGACTGACGCCAACCACCTAACAGTGTGTTCCGGCAGCAGTCCATAAGAGCCATTAAAATTACAGGCATATGAGACTTAACAACTCTATGTCTGTGTGACGGGCTCAGTGTAATTCGTCACTTGTTACGAAATGCATCTGTTATAAGCAGATGCACACATCAGGTGGGCCTCGTGCTAGTCGCAATCACATTAAATGAAACAACATCTGTTAAATTTCGTAGAAGTATAATCACTACCCTTACAACTCAATAGCAACCCCAGGGGTGTAGTATTATGCGCAGGAAAATGAGCATTGAAAGCTTTCTCTTGTAGAATCATGTAAATAACACTATATTGCGTCATAAACTTTAATTTAAATTTATACCTACACATAAAACGAATATATATCACTAGCTGCGCGGCTTAACCCGCGTAGACAATGATAAAAAGTGATGATGGAATGTATCCTATGAGATATTCCAGGCCTACTCTAGACCTTAACCTAATTGTGAAGCGCTCGTAGCGTAGTTTACTTAGGCGTTTTTAACTGATTAGCTAAGTTAATACTAAATCAGAAGGCAGGGCTTCAACTATAGAAATGAAGCACCTATATGTTTAACAAGTAATAAATATTTGGTATTTGTATTAGTTAAGCAACGTCCGCCGCGGACATGACTTGGATGGGTGACCGCTAGTGACATTGCTACAGAGGGCTTCCATGAATCCGTGCTTCGGAGGGCACGTTAAGCCGTTGGTCCCGGTTGTTATCCTAGGTTGGCAGTCGTTACTGCATGGTGCATCCCGCCTAGCTAGCTAACACCCTCAGGTAGAAAATCTGTTACCAAGCACCTACCGGTGTATTCCGGCAGCTATCCTTGAGAGCCAGTAATTCTAGGTTAGCCTGAACAACATCGTCGACCACATAATCACTTATCATCAGGTGAGTAGTGTTGAGTCAAAGGCTAGTCTATTATAAATGAATAAAAACTAAACTATCTACATTCCAAGCTTCATTCAAATTTGTTTAGCGGTTTCGGCGTGAGGACTAAGAAATACACACACGCATATTCTCACTCACAAACATTTAATATATATAATATTTGTGTGATGATACTAAACGGTCCTAATTTTTCTTTATATCAGACAAATGGATCATCCAAATAACAAAAACACAGCTTTTCCGTTCTGCCGTCCCCGAGAATGTTTGCCAAAGATCGATAGAAACGCTCAGGCTTTTATTAAAATAATATTATTGTAACCCTACCCAAAGAGAGGATAAAATTTTCCTCACGTGGTATCGAGTAAATTATCTACATCCATGGTTTTATGAGAGGTAGAGTAGGTTCTTAAAAGATTGGGTCTAAATTTCGAATAAGTATCCGAGGTATCAGCTGATAATACTCTCATAAATTACTCTATATCTACCACTATGTTGTGAGTAAGTGTCATCGAAGTTGGAGAAGTACATATGTTGGTATGTATATGACAAGATTTGAAGCGCTCGTAGCAAAGTTTGCTTAGCCGTTCTGAACCGATCAGCAAAGTTAAGCAACGTCCGCCTCGGTCATGATTTGGATGGGTGACCGCTGTTGACATTACTACTGAGCGCTTCTGTGCTTCGGAAGGCACGTTAAGCCGTCGGTCCCGGTTGTTGGATTTTTTAGGATTTAGTCGTTATGGCATGGTGGTAGGGCATTTTGCGAATGCCCGCCTGGCTAGCTAGCCATCGAAGTTGGAGAAGTATGTTGGTATGTATATGACAAGTACTTGCTAGGTAAACTTGTATTTTAGATTTCAACTTGTCTAATAAATTGTAATGATTGAGTATCAGAATTGAAAATGTTGAAATTTGATTAGGTTTCTGTGATAATTTTAATTCATCATACAATTACATACATTACATTATGATACAAGTGTGTAATGATCTACATTTAACACGCGAGTCATACGACGTTATTCAACACATTTGCGAGGAACAAATACGAACATTTCGATGAGAAAATATTTATTTTAAAATGGCGCACTGAATTGTATGTTATAATTGGCCCGAACAACTTTGATTTTTACCAACTGAATCATTATCAAGTCAAGTTGTTTTTTTCTACAAAAAACACAAGTGCGGTAAAGTAGAAAAAAAGCAATACAAGAACATGTTAGAAAAAGGTTTTCGCTAAACATCAGCCCAAAGACATAATTGTATAACGTTTTGGGTTCGGTTTTATTGCCGACTGCTTTCCCCTCCTTGGAAATGATATCTTTGGCTTGTAAATTCGCCCGTGGAGTGCCGTTCTAGAAATGCATCCACCCCCCTCTCCCTGTATTGAATTCCTGTGGGATTCGTAAGAGGCAACAAAGATAAAAATATTAGAAAGTGGGGTAGCACCGCCTTCTGAAGAACCACCATCTTACTTTGTGGATCCTAAAACGCCTCACAAGCTTGGGGGTTTAGGCAAACGTTCACTAATAGGCGAGGCATTTGTTTAACGATGGAGTTTATTGCTATTGATGATACCCGCTAACATTAGGTATTAAGGAGTCCTAATGTTGTCTTAGGTTTTCGCGATTGTTACAAATAATAATTAAACAACTTTAAACGGTTTAAATCGCGTATATTTTTCATTATTTTGTCCCTACGACGTTTCAAACACTTTGCAGTGATCGTGGTCACGGGGTGACTCACTTTATTTACTATGAGTACTGAGTCAAGCTCAGAATCACTCAACGAGCCATGGAGAGAGCTATGCTCGGAGTTTCTTTGCGCGATAAAATCCGAAACGTGGATATTCGCCAAAAAACCAAAGTCGCCGACATAGCTTTCAGAATTTGCAAGTTGAAGTGGCAATGGGCGGGCCACATTGCTCGAAGAACTGATAACCGATGGGGAAGAAAGGTTCTCGAGTGGGTACCACGGTACACCGGAAGACCTAGAGTTGGTAGGCCCCCCACTAGATGGACCGACGACATCATAAAAGTCGCGGGTAGCCAATGGTTACAAGCGGCTAATAGCCGTACTTTGTGGCGTTCTATGGGGGAGGCCTTTGTTCAACAGTGGACGTCTTCCGGCTGATGATGAATTACTATGAGTAAGGAGTCCTGTTGTGTACCCAGTGTATAGCAACCCCCCATTCACATCGATGACGTGTAGTGGCATACTCCTCTCATACTCGCATACTCTATTTCCTTTCTTAGTTGTCTTTACTGCATCCATCAGGAAGGGATATGAAACAGTCTTTATGTTCTCTAGCCAGGAACTGTACGGCAGTAGAAAGAAGGAAAGAAGAAGAAAATAAAAAGAAAGAAAATACATTTATTTAAATACGTATTATTCAATGATACGCTAACTGTAAATACACCTAGGTACGCATTATAATTTGCGCTTTGTTCAAATCATTCAATTTTAAATACTATGCTTTCCATGACATGACACGATGTACAAATGTAAATAAAAAATTAATATATAAATGTAGTTACTATCAGGCCAAAAAGGATTTCTTGTATATTGAAATGTATTTTAACATACAAGCACGGTTATGTCCTCGATCATGGTACAAAGAGTAGTACAGCATAACGGAACTTTCGTATCCTTTCCGGAGACGCAAATTGTCAGACCCTTACTCGGACTGTCGACCCTTATCATTAGGATTTGTATCCCTTTACAATAATATATTCGCGAAAATGAATAGGTATAAAACTTGATTGGATTAGCCGTGGTGGTTCTTTTTATTTGTCTAAACTAATATTATAAAGAGGAAAGATTTGATTTTTTGTTTGCATTGAAAAGGCTCTGATACTACTTGACCGATTTGAAAACTTGTTTCGCTATTAGAATCCTACTTTATCACTGATGAACATAGGCGCTTTATCTAAAAATAATATGCAAATAAAATATTTTTTTTGTTAAAAAGCCGGGGCCGGCCTCTTATATTTACTATAATGCTGTAACCAGTAAACTATGTATATATTGACGAGCAATTTTGTATATAGGTTTATATATTATTATATAAAAATATCCACTCTTGGAAACGGCTCTAACAATTTCGATAAAATTTATGGATTAGGTTTTGCTTAGAACATTTATTTAGATTTCGTATTTCATGAAAACATTTTTAAAACGCGATTTTACTCAAAAAAATATATTATAGTTACTGTGCATTGATACGGGCTTTTTTTCTACACTGATATATAGCGTCGTCTTGTAATAATATACTTATTTTTTTTCTTTACATTAGCCTACTGACAGATACTTAAAACTGTTTGGGATGGCGCATTCTGCTAAAAAAAACGCTAAGAAACAGGTATTTTGCTTTTATTTATATTTAAATATACTTTTTTACTTTACTTAATAGTATGTCCTTTACCCAGAATTCGAAGTAGCTGGCGCCTCCTTGGGCGAGCAACGCAAAGCAAAACTTTGTATTTGTCGGTCATGGGTTAGTTCCCCGTGTAGTATGGTTATAGAACGATTTTTTTTGGTAGCACGACGTGCAGTGACAAAATATTATGTTAATTCACCAATTGATATACTGATAGTGAAAACCCACTTACGGCGGTAGATCTTCCTTGCCAATTTTGCTCAGATCCTTTGGGTATTTGAAAGCGGCAACTCTCTAAATTCTGTTGCAGCTTCCTTCAAGGTCTAGTGCTAGGGGCGTTCCATGATAAAATCTTATTACAAATTGTCCGATGGATGGCACAAACGGGATTTTGGGCGCGACCTACTTCATAATTACAAAAATTAATCTTTATTTAATAACGACACCCGAGAACTAAAAGATTTTTCAACCATAATTAAATATCTACGTCTAGGTTGATAAACCCATCAAAATTCTCACTGTATCAGAACTCATATCACCACAGACTCGGTATATCTAAAAACTGGAATGCTCCCGAATTTTTCCGAAACCGAACAAGCTGTGAGGTTTAAAAAAGCATTTCTTTCGATCAGATGAAGTCTAGTCTGGTTGAAAACCGTGCACCGTCCCTTATGGCGGTTTTAGTAATATAATCGGGACACAAAGTTTCGGATTAAATTGAATTGCTAATAGTGTGCTAGTGAGGTAAACACTTAACTTACTTGATGTGGTTAAAGTTGAGAACACTGAACGTTTGGTTTCGTTCTGCAGACTGCGCATATTGAATATTAGCAACCTTGCCGAAGCAAATATTTGAGAAACTTACTTGCGAAATCCCAAGACTGACTGCCAATTTAAATGCAACAAAGTTCCTATTCGATTATGACTTCCTCGTATTCAGTTGTTTTACGAATTCGGGAAGTGAGAATGAGCAAATCACAACTTTGTTTGGTTTAAAATTGGACGAACGATTTCTGTAAGAAGTTCCTCTAGTTCAAAGCTTTTACTATACGTAATTGATCATCAAGTTTGTCCAGTGCTAGACGAGGAGCATTAGGCTAGAGTGCTCTTGGCGATTTCCATACAAAACTACTGTACTGTGTAGCTGAATCGTCCACTGCTGAACACAGCCTCCCCTATTAAGAGGGTATTTGCCATAATCCCCACGCTTGGCAGGCGGCTTGGGATCGCAGTGTAAGATGACAGTTCTTTAGAAGGCGCTGCTGACCACCTCCCAGTGCTTTTCCCTACGTCGCCTTTTACGACGCCCATACGGGATGATATGGGGAGGTGCAATTCTAACCCGGCACCCCACGGGGGAATACAAAAGTAGTTTCATAATATTTTAAATACTAAGTGTTAAAACTTCGTGTAACTTTGCATGTATATGTCTTTGAGCCTAATATCTATGCTTCTGGTTTGCCAAATTAACGTAAAATTAAGTTTTTCCAAAAATTAATTTGAAAAATCGTTTTGTATGGGAATTTTTGACAATTAGGAATAATATATATATATATATATATATATAGAAAAAATGGCAACCCAGAAGCATAGATATAAGACTCAAGGGCGTACATGCAAAGTTTCACCGAGTTTAAACACTTGTTAAGTATTTAAAATATGATGAAAATACGTTTGTATGGAATCGCCACGAGCACTATTGCCTCAATAATGCTTCTTTTCTAGCACACAAACTTGATGATCAATCACGTATAGTAAAAGCTTTGAATAGAGGAACTTCTTACAGAAAATCGTTCGTTCGATTAAACCAAACAAAGTTGTGATTTGCTCATTCTCACTTCCCGAATTCGTAAAACAACTGAATATGAGGAAGTCATAACCGAATAGGGACTTTGTTGCATTTAAATTGGCAGTCAGTCTTCTGATTTAGCAAGTTAGTTTCTCAAATATTTGCTTCGGCAAGGTTGTTAAATATTCAATATGACGAAACTACATTTGTGTGGAAAGCGGGAGCGCTTTCCACACAAATGTAGTGATGCCGAGTGCACGGAGGTGCACTCGGCATCACTCCTTTGGTATGATTCCTGAATGTGTATCGTTTATTTATTTCATCTACTCCTTTTCCCACTAAGTGCTCGACTAGAGTTGCAACCCTCTAATTTTTGGTGCGTCGTTTAAAACTACTACAGAAAGATCAACCAAATCACACTGAATATTTCCCGACGCTCTTTGAAACTGTTGTAATAAGACCTTGATTATATTAAACATTGGCTCGATTAAAACAACGCATAAAACTTGGAAAATACCATCGTCCCACTCCAAAAAAGATCACGACGAGTCTTTCAGCTGGTGCCATTAAGATTATGGACTGCCTCTACTGGGATAATCAAGGAATAGTGATGATTGAATACCTCGATCAAGGAGGTACTATGAAACGCACGTTATGCAGAACAGTAAGTAAAATTTGCAATGACAACTGCGAATAACGACGTAGCAAACTCGCAAACATTGTATTGTTTCATCAAAATAACGCCCGGCACATATACGTCTGCTGTTACAATCCGAAATTGCTAGCTTTAAAACAATTGAGTATGTTCCATATTCAACAGACGTTGTCTCAATAGATTTCTTTGTATTTCCAAGGATGCAGTAGTATCTAAAAACAGTGACTCGAAGATGAAGCACCTGTCGCTGCGATGTTGGAATGTTTAGGTACTAACTACTCGGGAGGTCTTTAGAATAAAAATAGGACTTTAAGATATGCTACGTTGAAAAATAAAACTTCTGAAAAGCTAGAATCGAAATTTGCTTAGCCGTTCTTAAACGATCAGATAAGGTCTTGCTTAACGCAAGGTCCACCGCGGTCATGACTTGGATGGTTGTCCGCTAGTGACATTACTAATAAGCAATTCCGTGTTTCGGAGGGTACGATAAGCCGTCATCGGTCCCGGTTGTTGTCTTAGGATGGTAGTCGTTATAGCACGGTGGTAGTAGGGCAATTTATGAATACTCTCCTGATTAGCTAGCTCCCTCAAGTAGAAAATCTGTCTCCAAGCACCTAGCTAGTATCATCACTTACCACTATCTGAGATAGTGGTCAAAGGTTAGCCCTATCAGGTATAAAAAAAATCGGCCAAGTGCGAGTCGGACTCGCGCACGAAGGGTTCCTTACCATTAGCTATACAACATTAGACTTCATATTTTCAACCTTTTTTGTACGTGCGCGAGTCCGACTCGCACTTGGCCAAATTTTTGTATTTGTTGTTATAGGACCAACAGAAATACATTATCTGTGAAAATTTCAACGGTCTAGCTATCACCGTTCTTGAGATACAGCCTGGTGACAGACAGACGGATGGACAGGGAAGTTTCAGTAATAGGCTAATAGGGTCCCGTTTTTACCCTTTGGGTACGGAACCCTAAAACACATACAATTTAGAGTAAAATATTCAAGTCTCACTTATAGTGTACGGCCCTTTACTCATAGGTCCTCTATAATTACGTGCACTACCCAAGTACTAAAAATACCATATTAGTTAAAGATACGAGGAACAGATAAGAACCCAAAATAACAATGTTTGGAAGTCAACCAGCAGCTGAACAAGTTATTATCATAATCGTTTAATGAACCGCTTAATAAAACAATCCTTCCCCTTGTTATTTGGGTCTGTAATTCGTCCCGTCAGGTGCGCATTCCAATATTACACACTGAATGAGTGAAAGCACGCCCGGTGCCATCCACTCGTGTGATTCATTTATTTATTGCCTCCAGTAAAGCCGGAAGTAGAATACGAAATTGAAATGCTAATGCGGATGTAAATGGGCCTTTTTTGGTAAAAAAATGCGAAAATATGTGTAAAATTGTCTGAATAGAGTCCGTGTTTTATTCACGAGAACTTTTTGACATTGATATATCGTTAAACGGTCTCGAATTCGACTTGTTGTTCAATTTTCGTATTGTAAGTAATCGAGCTAGATCTGATCGGAAGACGTTTGAATGGTATATTGCGTTAACTAATAATTTACTAATTAGAAGCTTCAAAGTATTTTGGATTAAAGGAAAAACAAGCCAGAGAAATAAATTACTCTATAGCCTGGTCCACACTCAGAGCGTGAAATCCCACGAACGTAGCAGTTTCGTGGATTCGCGTTCGTGAGTTCCAAGGTGGTAGAAACTGATGGGGGTCGGTATTAGTGCCAGCGTCAAAGTAATCGCATTCGCTCTCATATTGAGAAGGCAGTAGAGTAGCGCCCGTCACGGTTATATCAAGATTGCTATTATTTAATTGAAATAAAATTTCTGACGTAAAGATCGTGGCAAGATCTCATTGGGAGTGAAGATCCTTTTGTTTGAGTGAGCAGATTACAAATCATGGATTTTTCAAGACTAACGTACTTTATCTTCGACCACACCGTGGGCGTGTTGGTGACCAAATGTAGTTAAAAACTACTAATAACTAACTCTAGAAATTTCGGATGGAGTTAGTCCATGCAATGCCACGGACCACATTCTAATCTGCCAAAAACTGATTCCTCATGTTTAGTTATCATCTAGAATAAAAAGTTATAATATACAATGCAATCCCAAGACGCTTGCCAAGCGTAGAGATTAAGGCATACCTCCATAGGGGAGGCTTTTCATCAACCGTGGACTTTATGGCTCCTGATGATGTGATGTTACGTAGTTCGTTACTCCCTCGTTCAATTAGATCCAATAATTTAAAAGCCATATCTTTGTCCAGCTTAGAAATGGATCAGGCTCAAATGTCTCTATTAATTAGGGACTGAGGTAAATTGCTTTTATTTTCTACGTGTTTCCTTAACGATATTTTCTGTTGTTTCAGAGTTTGATGGCGATTATAAAGTTCGGTTACGCCTTGGTGGTCGTAACCTTACTGTTGATGATATGGGCGTCTCTATCCAGGGCATTAGAGGTAAGTGTCACCCATCAATCTCAGACGTCCCATGTGAAATTGACCCACATTAACGTCATTATAATGATTTAGTGCCAATTTATGTATGCTAGAGGAACCTAAACCCATTGACTAGGTAGGTAAGTACTTGTTGATAATTATGATGAACGAATACTTACCAAGGTGCAAGTGCTTGCATTGATACCTAGTAGTTTACTTGTATTTGAACACTTTTAGCATTATTGGAGGGAGCTACTTATAATATAACCCGTGGGGTGCCGGGCTAGAATGTCATTCCCCCCATCTCTACCCGTGAATGTCGTAAGAGGCGACTAAGGGTTACATGCCAGAAGGTGGGCAGGAGTGCTTTCTGAGGATCTGATATCTAACACTGCGTTCCCCAAGACGCCTGCCAAGCGTGGGGATTATGACAACCCCCCCCCCCCTTAATGTTGGAGGCTGGACTTATACAGTACAGTGCATGCACTAGTCCCTAAAATTTCGTTTTAGACCGCTTACACCAGGAACCATACATAAATAAGAACTTTAGATACATGAGAAGTGAAAAGGTGTTTTTTATTTACTCTAATATAAGCAAAAATTTGAATGGTAGGTATAATTATCGACATACTGGCTATAGATTTAGAGTATTTGTTTCCCAATACATTTTCCAGGTCTTGATTTCATGTCCACACAATACACATTAATTAAAAAATACTTATCGTTTCGGAACGACTGCTAAGCTAAAAGACTGATTAAGCATATCGATTATCGACCAAGGAAGTCAAGCATCTAAATGGCAAGTTGGCTAAGCAGCATAATGTAAAAGACTTGGAACGTCTACAAAGCAAAACGGTCAAGCAGGCAATTCATAAGTATCATATTGCCAAGGTCGCAAATCATGCCAACGACCTAAATCACAATAAAATAATACAAATTACTTGCTTAGTATCAAAAACGCTGTCTATGAGTCAGAAACTTAGGACAAAGCCTTTTGTAGGTACTAGAATACTAGGTATACAGAATAACATTGACTTTTCTAGATTTGAAAAAACTTACGATTCTGAGAGTCTACTACTTACTCCCAGCTATATAGACATATTACGAGTCACACATTCTGCTAATTAGCCTCACAGATATAAGAACATATTACCATGCAAAAATTTTGCAAATTGGTCAATTTGCTTACTTAGTTGTTGTGCTTTGCAGTCGTTCTGACACCGATACGACGTAAAATGATCTTTGACTGAAGCTAACTGACTATTCAGTCAGTTATACAAATCAGAATTAATTCAATAAACTAACCAAAGTTCCAAAAGTGCTGACTAAAAATGTGTTATGTTTTCATCTTCTTAAAAGAACGCCGCATTTACGAAATTAAATAAACAAACTAGGCTTTTGGAGACATACATAAACGATTGTGTCATGGTAACAAGAGGCTGCTGACCTATTTGCTGAAAATCTAGAAAAAACATGATATTTGGCAACGTATCTAAGTTTCGAGGGAATACAAAGTAGGTAAGTAGGCAAAAGCCAGACGGAAAATAGGCGTTCACTATTGCTGTCGCTCCAGATTCCTTTATTAGATGAAAGATTTCAGGGGCTGTATGAAATTGGCTTACGGTTGGATTAGGAAATGGAAAATAAAGCCGAGCGCCCACCGCACACAAAGTAATGTGGGTTTATGCTCCCGCACCGCAAAATCCAACAATCAAAGAGCCACGAGTACATTTTGGTGAACACTTTCATATCATTACACATAGGATAGAAATCGATATGTGAAAATGTCCCATACTTTTTGCTTTTTGTTCTTGTCTGTCTCTCACTTTTGCAGTAATATTATATGTTCTATGCTTTTGTGTAGATGAACTGGATGAGCATTTAAAGGATCTGGTGTCTGCAAATTTAGACTTCAATCTAAATAAATAGACTTTCTAATTAAGATTTTAAACCAGTTTTTATGATAACTCGATGACTAGTTAATGTGTCCGTGACGGTGATCTATGATTTTAACGCAATAAATATAGCTAAATACGTAAATGTGTACTGTGCCGTAAATTTTAGCTCAGCGTAGGTAAGACAACTTTCAATGGCTATGACACTTACTTCATAGCTTGTAGAAGTTGTATGGTATATGCTCAGATTTTACTTCAAAATAATTATACTTAGTACCTGTATCGAAGTCAAGAAAGATTTAGTTTTATCACCATCGCTACAATTTTAACTTATTAACGTAAGCAATGTTTTATATCTTATTCATATATTCATTATCATTAATATTGTCTTCTAATGAACTGAGCTGTATAGCTGTCTAAAGTTATGCTATTCTTACCATCCACTGTTAAATATATTCAATTATAATTTTTCTATTACAAAAACGATCGGATTCTTAATTCGAGTGTTTTTTTTCTCAAAATACAGATACAGAGCGAATACACTCCAACCGCTGCTATACCTCCCCTAAAATTGTTTGAAAGAGTGTCGGCTCGCTTCCGCTACCCTGCGTCCATTGAAGGAAGTCGAGTGGTGCTGAATCACGCAAAAATACGCACAGCGGAGTCGGCTCGTCGTCTCCGGCATAATGAAAATACGTTAAATAAGAAGTGAAAAAGAATCCCATGTAGAGCTAGCTTTCCCTAGGCTGAAATAAGTGCAAATCGGTATTTCCTGAGATTCGTCTCAATTGCTGCCGTGAATATACGAGTAGTTACGTGACTTTGTTCTAGAAACCACCATAGATTTACAGAGAGGTTCGTTTACATATATGACATGTCTGTCGTAGCGTAATCTTGTGAGGAACAGGGAGTTGAGCCCGAAGACTGTACCGTACCATATGTTAAAGACGGTTAAGACAAAAAAATGTCGATTAATCCATGCACACTACTCACGTCTACTCAAAGTAGGGTGTTGCCCAAAATTAGGGGAACAAAATGCGTCCTTTATTAGCAGAAAGTTGGGGGTTCACGTCAAACAAAGAACAATCAGGGTTTGTGTTAGACAGAAACGGATGGTCAATAAATTGTATTTATATGAGAGCCAAACAAAAAAAACAAAGACAAAAAGTCTTGAGTTATCCTTTGCTGAAATTTATAAATATACGAGTAAAATATATTAATGAGATATTAAATATTTCAAAATATATGTTCTTGTTAGCCTATTGTGTTAAATATCATTTTTAGTACCGACCTCACAATCAGGTTAGGATAAGGTGATGATATTTATCAAGAAAAAAATAACGTATTCTAACTAATTTTAGTAAATAATTCGTAATAACACAAAATAATACTTGAAGACTCAGCTAGCTCCGACTATAGTTCCGGCCACATCCGTCTCTTTCAAGGAGAGCTCGGGACTCGGGACGCCGGCGTTGATATATCATGTCCTCTTTAAACGAATGAATAATGAATATTGGTGGTCATTTTTGCTTGGAGGTTTTTATTATGAGGTGTGTGTGAGATGCTTCAAAATGATTAAGTATAATAATATGCAATTCATAAAAAAAAAACAATGTTCTAGGGCGACATAAACACTTTTCCGTGTCAGGACTTTTTGAGCTCTGGGCCGTCAGGGCTCAAGTAGTATCTCTTGTAAATTATATGTTTTTAACCGACTTTCAAAAAAGAGGAGGTACTCAATTTGACACGTATATATGTTTTTTAATTTGTGACGCATAACTTTTTGCAGAACAGTCCGATTTTGATAATTATTATTATATTGAAAAGAGTATACTTCTAAGGTGGTCCCATATAAAATTCATCAAAATCGGTCGAGTAGATTTTAATTTCCACTCAATTAACTGGAAAATGCTTGACATAACTTATTTCAAACTTTTCTGTGTTAGAAATAGGTTCCATTTTTTGTTAAGAAAATTTTTACCCTATCACTCACAGCTCGGATGTACCTAACAAGAAAACTGTACGTGAACTCGTTAGTACAAAATGTTTCGATACATTTTTTTACCGCCCCTGACAGAATACTGATGGAACCCTGACCCGGAAATGTGTGGATGGTGCCTTAGGCATATATTTAACTGATCTCTATATTATAATGAGTGTAATCGAAATTGTTTCAGCTCCACGTAGACACCGGCCATCCGCCATGTCTATTCCAAGCGCTGTGCACGTGTTCGAAGCCAGCGGGAGACCTGGGCATTGTCACCTGCAGCTACGTGCCCATCCTGAGGGTGCCGGCTGCCATCAACAGTTCCAAAGTCTTCTCGCTAGAGCTGACGGGAAACAAGATCATGGATCTTGAACCGCAGTTCTTTCAAGCCACAGGTATTTGATACGCTAGCTTTTTTTGCATTAAGAATGTTTGGTGTATTTTAAATTGCTGCTATGGAATATCTAGGTCCCGGGGTTCCACCCCTGAGTCGGCATTTACTGAATTTTCTGACAAATACATCTTCAGTTAACAGTTATTTTGCATGGTGGAAGGGCATTATGCGAATGCCCTGCTAACTACCACCTTCAAGTAGAAAATCTGTCGCAAGCACTTAACAATTTGTTCCGGCAGCAGTCCTTGAGAGCCAAAAAAAATACGGGCATATGAGACTTAACAACTGTATGTCTCAATGTGACAGGCGCTGTGCAATTCGACACATGACGATATGCATCTGTTATAGGCAGTAGTTAATCCACTTAACATCAGGTGGGCCTCGTGCATGTTTCGTCACAATCACATTAAAAAAAAAGTTCAAAGTCTGCAACTGTGCTCTGTAGCTGGCAATAAGCAGAACTTCTTCTTGCCCCCTAGAACATAGAACCAAAACATGTAAGGTGAATAAAGGGTGTTTGGACACATCTGCCTATACTCTAACAGTAAATACATAGTTATGGCAAGAAGAAATCGTGTTACATATCTAACAAATTTAAAATACAAGTATTTGCATTAGTTTCAAATAAAATAGGAAAGTATTAAAAGTTATAGATATATATGAAATTTTTTATATCTTACCACATTGCAAACGCATTGTCGTACTTCCATAACTTTGACGAAAATTAAGTACGTAAATCTTATTACAGACGATAAAGATCAGAAGACGACCATAATAATACATCTGTTTTATGTATAAACTTTGTGAACTATGCGAATATTTGCTCTAATTATCCAGGTATATGTTATATATATGTTGGCGGCGCATTTCAATTATATGCGTAGTAGCGTGCGCAGCTCAACTAGGTTATTATAGGCCTTGCAAGTTCTCGCCCAGCGTCCGCTGGAGCTAAAATTGCCGATAACGGAAATGCGGCAATGATTCCTGTCTATCTGTCCGTCCATCTATATGTCTGAAGCTTCTAAGTCATTTCGTTTAAGCATATTGACCCAAAGACGACCAATGGACTAGAAATTGAATAAAATTATTTTAAAGGGCCCCCTCTAAAGTAATTTAGATATGAGAAGGTAGCTGAAGAAATAGAACATTGTAGCCCCCTAGCTTGTGGGGGCTACATTTGCTCATTGACATCGCCTAAATGTCAATGAGTAGAGTAATATGAATAACAGTGGGGCTGTAATGCTGTCAATATTAGAGCGTTTTTGTTACGGGTTCTATATTCAAAACTTAACTTAAAAAAAAAAACCTATGCAAAGAAAATATATTCGTTGGATGCCTTTTATCACAGAAAAGAGAAATTATATCTCAATGCCTTTTATGTATAGAAAAGACAACTTGATACTATTCAACTTTCAACTCGTATCCGAAGATATTATCTACATTATTACAATATTATTACCATAAAACCCTAAAATTAGATTAAAATTCCTCGAATTTTTCATGCAAATTTATTTTTTAATCGATTAAATTCAATATATTAATATTTCGGCGCGTTCCTTGTTGTGGCGATACTATCTCTATGCGTGCATGAACAGTGCACATAACTCACGTAAAATTTAAGAGGGCTTAAAGCAATAGTATAATTCGTTCATTGCTGGTGTATAAACGATAAAAAACATATACCTATTGTACGCTTAACCCGAGTAAAGCCACAAAATATCCCAACAATGGCGTGGTGACAATTTGGATAACAATTACAAGTCACGATAAACAATAGGTGCCTAAAATCGCGCCCCAGGCGCGTGTAACATTTGTCTCAACACGATTTTCCGCGCGTGAGTTTCAAACTGCAATTACATTCAACAAACCTACAGTCGACGAAGAATTAGTCCGGTAGAGGTGACTGTTTTGTTAATAAGTAGCTGATTACGTGACACATTTGCGATGTGAGACAGGTACGTGTATACATTACACCTTGACAAAGTATCAAATAAGAAAAGCATCTAAAATAGTGTAAGAACTCGTTTATATTATTAAGTAAAGTTAAAATACGACTTCTTAAGATGGTTCTACAGTACCAGACAAAACTATTTGTCTACGAGTTTATCAAACGCTATTTGTATTATGGCGTTTTATGTAACATAAAGTATTCACTGCGATTATGTCAAACGCTCAAGTTTTCTTAGTATCAGATATATGGCGTTGTTTATATTCTTTGGAGTTCGAAAATGCTCTTACAAAATGTAACATTGTTCTTAAAATCTTGCATTTTCAATGCATAACAATATTTTACAAACCAACCGTAAATAATTAAATAATACGTACCTATATTTGAGATTGGCATCTTTTTTGAAGCATTCTGGCATGATTCTTTACGTTCCAAATTTCAAATTTGAAATTATTAGAAGAAAAATAATGATTATTGTGGATTATTCTAAAATTGCTTTACTAATGGCGCGAATTGCTGTAACGATTTTTAACTGATTACGATATTTAAAATATCGTAACTTTTTGGATATTTTCTGCAAATTAAACAATTTAATCTTTCTTTTTACATTAAATACCACTTTTTGATATGAGTGATAAAGCGATAAGGGCCGGTAAAATTATAGCCCTACTTGAAGAAGGTTGTTCGCAAACTTACGTGTCTCAGCGGCTAAATGTGAGTCGTTCAACTGTCCAGAGGACTTCGCAACGGTATCAAGAGACTGGTTCGGTCAAAAGAAGACCCGATTCGGGAAGAAAACGATGCACAGACCCAAGAGATGACCGCTTTTTGGTGAGTCAGGCGTTGCGTAATCGTAAGGCGTCAAGTATGGACCTGAAGAAGAGCCTTGAAAAAGTAAGAGGAGTAGAAGTTAGCTTGTGGGCGGTCAGGAGGAGGCCTTTGGCTGCCAATATCAAGAGTTACCGCCCAGCTCGGGGCCCTAAATTAGTCCGTGAGCACCGTGTTGCTCGACTTCAGTTTGCTCGGAACTGTGCTTCATGGACTCTGGAGGACTGGAATAAAGTATAGTTTTCTGAAGAATCTCTTTGTGTCGAGAGGACCGACGCCGGCGAGTGCTACGAAGACCACGGGAACGATATGCGGAAGTGTGTTTCGAAGAAATCACTCCTTATGGCGGAGGCTCCGTTATGTTTTGGGCAGCAATTAATTCGACGGAGCGAACGGAGTTAGTTTTCATAGAAAATGGAACATTAAATGCACACCGGTACATCGTTTAGAGTGGCCAGCTCGAAGTCCTGACCTCAATCTAATTGAGCATGTGTGGGATGTTCTAAACACGGACTGCTCCACAAAACATCAGGGAGCTAAAAAGAGTCATTGCAGAAGAGCGGGAACGTATTCCTCAAAACGTTATTAAAAACATCGTGGAAAGCATGCCCAGAAGGATTCAAGCTGTGATTTTGGCAAGAGGAGGTCACACTCGTTATTAGGTTTTTACATTTGTAACTTTATTTAATTAAAAAAAAGTAAAATAAAAAAAACTTGTGTTTATTGCCGACCACTTCTTATTGTTTGGGCGTGTACATCGATTTTAAAGAATCCATCGTTTTTTTTCTTTTAATTGCTCGAATTCACTTCACGCGCATTAATTTACACGATTATAAGTATACGTCAAAGAAATAAATTTCATTTAATTAACTTAAATCGACCTTAGAACGTAAATTTCCTTAGGTGCCCGTTTTTTTTGCAAAAGATTGTAGAATGTGAACATATATAATTTGTCTCATAAGCTGCTTAATATGATTACCCGCGTAAGATGCAATTTTTGCTGTTTCTTCAGAATTTTCCATATCGATATTGCAGATTTTCAGTCTTAAAATATAAATGTCTATATACTTTTAAGAGAGCCGAGGCCTAAGTGTACGACGCTCCAACGTTTTATAATTAGTGATTTTACACTGATGTCTTAAAACTGACTTAACGCCTCCATTTGTCGTTACACGTAAAGACTTCCATTAAACAAACGTAACTTCCTTAACTAACTTGGGACCATTATTCCATGTCAGTACTGGCTTACTTAAACCTTCTCAGTTGAATGATGTTTCCTTATGTTTTGTTTGTAGGCTTGTACCGGTTGGCGATAAATAGGAATCCTCTAGAGGGTATACATGAAGAGGCTTTCTATGGACTGGACAATACGCTATGGGAGTTGGAACTGAGGGAAGACAGACTGACCAAAGTGCCGAGCAGATCGCTGAGATATCTACAAAAGTTGAGGCTTTTGGACTTGACGGGTAAGGTTTTTATATATTTGGAATAGTTATTTGATTGTTGGACAGTTTTTCGTGCGATTAATCACTTCTTAATGAAGGATTTCAGAGGCTGTCCACTGGTTTATAAAATGTCTTAAAATTCGGAAATTAAACCAAATTTACTTACGTACCTACTTACTTTTTTGTAAATTTATCATACAAAAAAAAGTTTTACACTTATGTAAAAATATGATATAAAAGACCTAATACCTACTTAAGTACGAGATTCTTTAAAAATCTGTTAAGTATATTCTACTATCTTGCCTATATGAATCTTAATTTTCTTAGGCCAAGATTAATATTTTGTTAATATATACCTAAGTACGTTATAGGTACGTTCAGCTTTTGTACTAATTAAGTAACTAAGACAGGCGATTGACAGGTAAGTGATCGATATTACTTTGAATCAACTTTATGTTACATTTTGTAATTAATAGGGACTTAGAAGTTTCATAACGTTTAGGTTAATAAGATTTTACATCATATACAATATAACTTGACAGTTGATCCGTATAAAATATATAAATTTGTGCATGTTTGTTTTTAATTTCTTTGTTACTTATAAGTTAACGAAACCATAAGTACTGACGAGTGTTTTAATTCAATTCAATTTTAATCATTGTTATTTTTGAAAAGCTAATATAACAATGCTTAAAGACAAAGATACTTTTACTAGTATTATTATATGTTCTATGCTTTTACGTAAGTGGCAAGGCATTTTTTGAAATAGACAGTCAAGAAGAAAAATGGTCCAAGCACCCAGCATTGTATTTGGGCTGCTGTCATTGAAAGAAAGTTTCCATTTTAGGTTTAGCCTATGTTGTTTCCTACATTCTACCACATCTCGTGACATAATCAATAATATAAAATAGAAAAGCACCATGTGAGTTATTACACTCTCTTAGATTTTTTTTTACTTTGACCACTATCTTACTATAAGTGATGATGTGCTCGAAGATGTGGTTTAGGCTAACCAAGAATTTCTGGCCCTCAAGGACAGTTGCCGGTACACACCAAAAAGTGCTTGGCGACAGATTTTCTACTGGAGGCTGGTAGATACCCTCAGATGGTAGGTCGTCTAGCCAAGCAGGCATTTGCAAAATACCCTACTATCATTATTTCACTGATATCCATCATTAAAAACAGTATTTCATTACATTTATTTTAGAGTACTAATGAAATACTCGTACTTTTCAATATGATTACAAGCACTGCTCCACTAGGCCTAGTGGTTAAGGCACCCGGTGTATAAAATCGGGAGTTGTGGGTTCGATATCCACAAAGTGAGAATTTGTGTATTCTAAAAATGTGTGTATACATTTGGTTTCCGCTTAGCACGTGATAGTGCTTGTCATCATATATAAAGGTATGTCATTAGTTTTGGTAACTAAATAAATTTTTATTATTGACGCTACGTTTACCCTTGAAGCAAATAATTTGTGTGCAACATATTACATTTATTTTTGTTTTACGTCTAGTAGTTTAAAGCACTTTCATTCTCCTAAGCAAGCTTACAGAAGTGCAAATTGATGTCAGCGCTCTGAGAGATACCTTCTTGTAGACTCTCTAGAGCTTGCCTTGCACTTGACAGGTGATTTGTACCGTTCACGGTTTGCGCTTTATTTGATTTATGTAAACAAATTGTGTTTTCTTTAGTAAATTCAGAGTGAAAATTTTTATGTATCATTTTAATATATTTATAAAATGTAAACTAAACTTTTGCACGTTATGGGTACTTTATTGGGCAGATTGTTTATACTCGTATAGGTAATTCAAGGTCATTTATTTTAACTAAAACTTTTATTTTACTGTAGGTATTTATAATAACTTTGAAGGCTTTTATACCCAAAGGAAATTATTAGCGATGATTACTATTCCTAGATAATTTTAGCTTACTTGTAGTTAAAACGAGGTGGTCATTTTAATAAGTTTGAAGTTAGGTAGGTAGCTCTTGGTGGTTTTGCAACATCCGCCAAACAACATTCTAAAACCTAACTGGGTCTTTAACTATTTATTATTACGAGTAATGATATATTCATAGATTTAACACCTCAGCCTCTAGTCGTAGCTCACTGCTGAGCGTCGTGATGTCCCCGACCATCTGTTTTTTCAATACAGAGCTGTTTCCACCTCCCTCGATCTTCGGCGTGGCTCAGAGCATCTGTGATCGTAGTGTACAGGATTTTTGCTACTTGATCGGACCATCGTGTTGGACTACTTCCCGTGGGTCGATTTCCTTCCATCTTCCCTGTGACTATTAGGTTCTCCAAGTTGTCAGAGGGTTTTCCTGCTATGTGGCCGAAGTATTGCAGCACTTTTTTGGGACAGATGCTCGATAGCCTTTGTGTTATGTTCAGCTCTTTGAGGATCGAGATGTTTGTCCTACGTGACGACCTCGGTATGCGTAACATTCGCCGCCAGCACCACATTTCAAAAGCATCAATACGTCGTCGGTCTGCCATTTTTACGGTCAACGACTCTGCTCCATACAAAAAGATGGGAAAGTCCAAATGCAAAGTTCTGTTAATGTAAGTTTTAGTTCTCTGATGGCTTGATTGATGTTAAGGCCCATTCACTGGGCTTTAAAATTTCGCAATGTTGGCTTCTAGCAAGTGGAAATTCGTAATATCTATCTACACCTTCGGGAAAAAGTTGTACGTTATTATTAGGCTAGCCTTTGACCACTATCTCACCTGATAACACCTTGCAAAGTGTCAGCCTATATATTAAGTTTCGACCATAGATTTTATGATAGAGATATTAAGTTAATAAGTGTGTTTAGTAAGTTTCTTACTATTCCGCCCATGGTTCTAATTTTCCCTTTCATTTATTTTATAAGCTATATTCAAGAGTAAATGCAAAAATGACTACGATAAAAGTTTGTTGCTCTTCACTGTATTTCGCTAACGATCATAGTCGGATTTTAATATTAATGGATATGGATGAAATTTAGATCGGAGAAAGCTTACACCCTTGGTTAGGAATACATCTAAGGCTACCTAGTTTTTACCCTTTTTTTCATGCTCAATAAGTTAGCACCGCTTTCTAACCTGATGGTAAGTGATGATGTGGTCGAAGATGTTGTTCAGGCTAACCTAGAATTACTGGCTCCCAAGAACAGTTGCTGGAACACACCGTTAGGTTCTTGGCAACTGATTTTCGACTTCAGGGTGTTAGCTGGCCAGGCGGGCATTTGCAAAATGCCCTACCACCATGCAAAAATTTGTGTTTGCACCTGGAAACAGAATTAAGAGTAGACATGTAATACATTTATGTTGTTAGATAAATAATGTTCAATCTTAACCTTTTTTCTAAATAAGTTTAGCCTTTGACCTATTGGTAAGTGATGTAGGCGTACTGAGGACGATAACAGGCAAACTGGAGATGTTGTAGATAAATGACAGTAGCACGCCCACGATAATGTATTAGCAATGAGATGAGAGTGAAGTGATTAATAGAATAGATAGTGACAACTGGAAATCTGGTATTTTCTAGAAACAGCTGTTAGCTGAATATACAGCAGAGTAAGATTTTCGTGTTCAAGTCAAAAATTTATAGAAATTGTTAGCTTAGAATGTTTGATTCACGTCGGTTAAGACACGGTTAAGTTATCTTTAAAAAAATATGGTAAGTATGAAATATGTTTTATTTTATTTTTTAGGCAACGAAATAACCGATATATCCGGCGACAACTGGCGAGGGCTCGAGAACACGCTTCAAACCCTGGTACTGGCAGACAATTCCATTGCGAACCTTCCACTAGATGCTTTCACTGGGCTTCCGATGCTGGAGACGTTAGATCTGCACGGAAACCACCTTTCTGTCATCGACAGTGGAGTGTTTCGAGATGGGATGAATAGACTTAACCGGGTAATTGTCTTGTAACACTCAAAATCACGGTTCAATTAACGCTTATAGGATTCCCTTTTGCAGTTATTCGGGTGGCCCGTTGTTTGCTGGGCTAGAATGTCACTCTCCCTCTCACATCTCTTCCCATGGGTGACTTAAGAGGTGCACTGAGAAAAATTTCATGTTTTGACATACGTAATTTTAGCCTCAACATACGTATTTCTTGTTTAAAACGTGACTAGCGTACATAAAGATGAGACAACATGACGTATAATGGCCTTGCTGTAAAGAGCATTGTACATTACAATAATGTACGAAAATCATTCGTTCATTCATTCATTCAATGATGTACTGTCATGCAAATAAGTATGTAACATCTTGACAAAGTAAGGATGTTACTTACGTAGATCCTGGTGCAGCCTACTTACGATAAGTATGTTTCCTACGTTTATTATGTTTACTATAAGGAGGTAGTCTACGTCAAACTTGCTACAGCCTATTAATGGTAAAGGTGATTCTGACGTTTAACATGCGTCAGCTTACGTACTGTAAGGAGGTTGCCTACATCAGCTTTGGTACAGCCTATTTATGGTAAAGATGTTCCCTACGTTTACCATGTATTGAACTACGTACAGTAAGGTGGTGGCCTACGTCAATATTGTTGCAGCCTACTTATGGCAAAGATGTTCCCTGCGTTAGTCATGTATCGGCCTATGTACAGTAAGGAGGTACCGTAAGTCAAATTCGATGCAGCCTACTTATAGTAAAGATGATCCCTACGTATCTCATGTATCAGCCTACTTACAGGAAGGAGGTTACGTACACCAATCTTGATGCAGGCTACTTATGGTAAGTATTTTCCATACGTTTGTCATGTAGTGGCCTACATACAGTAAGGAGATTGCGTACGTTAATCTTGATGCAGCCTACTTATAGTAAGGATGTTCCTTATATTTATAATGCATCGTCCTACGTACAGTAAAGAGGTTGCGTACGTCAATCGTGGTGCAGCCCATTTACTGTAGGGATGATCCTCATATGTATCATGCATCGGCTGTATTATAGTAAGGAGGTTGCCTACGTCAATTTTGGCACAACCTACTAATAGTAAGGATTTTTTATATATTTATCATGCATTCGCCTATGTAGAGTATGGATATTACATATGTACATAAACCTGGACCATTATTACGCTTAAGATGTTATTAAGAGCACCATTTGTAGTATACAAAGGTAAACCTCCTTACTATATGAAGGTTGCTCCTGGTTTATTTATGCGCATTGGATTACAATTTGTGCACCCTACTCTACATAGATTGATGCATTCTATACGAAGAAAAGATCCAAACCATTAGTAAACTGCACTAAGGTTTACGTATACAACCTAGCTGTACAGAGGCTGATGCACGATTTAAGTAATTATTCTATATGCAGGCTGCACCTGTAATAAGACAGTAAATAAGCATATTAAATAAATAAATACATAAGGTTAATAAAAAATTATTATCATCAATTTGTGATCTATTTATTGAAAACAATATACAAAATTGTTCTGAAATAAAGATAAATATTTAGGTCCATTATCAATTTAAGTTGAAAGACAGGTGAGCGTAGCCAGCCTAAGGTGGTACATGACAGTATTAAGGACGTGGTGGAAAACTGTCAAACATCAGATATCAGGCTTAAAAGACATGCGTACAACATTTCACGGAGTTTGAAAAATTTATCTTCGACATGGTCATATATATTTCATTTTTCTATGCGGAATCAACAATGTATGCGAGGATCAAAGCAGTGCGGCGCACAGTTACAGTTTCAGATTCACCATCTGGAATAAATAAATATTTTACGAAATTTGTTAAATAAAAATGACACTCCCTAAAAAGTATTACCAAGAAGTTAGGAAACAATAGCTTATTAATGTCAGACTACACTCGCTATACCACAATAGTTAATTGTGCTGCACTTGTAGCGTTACGTTTCCAGCTTATTTGTAGTCGTCGGGTATGTTCTAAGGGTATTTAAAGTACTTACCACTAGCACTAGTCCCTGGAGTTATAAGAAAAGCCCCTCATTATTTTTTGGATATATATGGTTGAGATCTTGTAAAATCTGCAATCAATAACAGATCATTCGAATAATTCCACTTTGAAAGTAATATGAAACATAAATATGAATTATGAAAGTAAAATATCATGTAGGTTTGAAAATTTAACATACCAAAATATACCTTGGGGTTATCGGAGAGTTGGATTGTCATAGGTAGTCGGATGTGTTCTTTATTCTCATAATATTTCTTTAACACCAGTATCAGCAGTCTTTCTCGAGGATTTTTGTACTCAGTGTCAGGTATCAATATTATTTTTAGCCAAGTCAATTTGTCTTCTAATAAAGTAGCATCTGTAACAATTGTGTAGACTTCATTTACATAAATATATTTGTTTTCAACCGGCCTTGGGATGCCCGGATAAAATTGCACCATCCATATCTTTCTGTGGGAGTTGCAAGTGGCGACAAAAGGGAAAATATCACAACTTAGACAGCTGCCTTTTCCGAAGAACTGTCATCTTACAAACGAGCTCCCAAAGTTGCTTGCCAAGCCTGGACATTATGGCAAATGAAATGAAATAAAATTATTGCAATTATAGCCCCCTTTCTTAATAGAGGGAGGCATTTGTTCAACGTTTGACTAAATCATTTATAACTAAGACTTTAAAAAAACAACAAAGTCGCTTACCTGTGAATGTTGCCGTTTAGCATTTGAATTCACTGGTTGCCGGATAGCCAGGCTGTGTCTTTGGCCTTTCTTTATACACACAGACCCACTTTGGGGCGACTGAACCCCTTTTTTCGTTTATTCAAATTTGATTGGTGATAAATTGATTTTGGAAACTTTGTAATAAAAATTTTTTTATAAATAATCACTGTTGAAAACATTTACATGCGCGCGTGACGCGATTGCCACGGTCTCGCAGAAAACTAATATTATAGCTGTTGCATTACGCTCCAGCCAGTATTGCCAGCGTGTAAATCAAAATCAGCCGAGTATTCACATAAAAATATTTTAATATTAATAAATTTAGATATTAACTTTGATATCATTGATGCATTGTTTAGACTTTTCAAAAACTATTATAATAACAATTGCTCCCCGCGGTTTTATCCATGTAGACAAAACAATCCATGTTTAGTAGTATTAGATGAAATATTTATAAAAAAAAACTGAACACTTGCTTACAGCCTCAAAAGCTCTGTTTTACAATTAGTATGGTTAGATTAGGAAATACCAAAATCATCAGGTGAGAATGTGGCTAAATGCTGTTATAAATAAAAAAATATGTAATTTTTCCTGGTCAAGAACAGTAACATTAGTAATGCTAAGTTTTAATAAAACACTTAAAAATATAAAAATATATCCAATGACGATTCCGCCTATTTTTTTTGCTAAGCCGACGTAACGTCACAAACAACACGCAGTCAAACCGTTTGACGCGTGTCGCTTCTACACGAAGCATCCTCAGGAGGTCTTGACTATACGAGTGCACGATCGCACCTTCTCGACTCACGTGTTTGTGACGTCACGTCGTTTGTGTCGAAAATTAGGCGAAATCGTCACTAGTTATATTTTAATAGTTTTTAAGAGTTTTGTTAAAATATTAATTTAATGTTTTTTTAATATTTTCAAAATATTTGATATTATTATATTTCCGCAAGGTAACGCCTGAATCGATTCATTAGAAATACTAAGGTTTGTAAGTAAGGACGAGAATGTATATTTGTTATATTTGTATATATATATATATATATACACGCTGAAATTGCTGGACCACTTTGGATGAAACTGAAATATAAATAGAAATATAGATAGTTTAGGTCTTAGATAAACACAACGCAAACTTCTTACTATCATAATCATCATGACCATCATCACTTTTCATTATTGCCTACGTGAATGATACTGCGGGATGCAGTAGGTATATACCAAATATATTTTTAAAAATAACAGAAAAAAAACCTTATATCAAATTTTTATTCTATATAGTCAATAGTATACTATAAATCATCTCATCAATGTATTACTTTTTATTATTTCTGTCCTTATTGAACTATTATGATGAAAACACCACGTAACGATACCGATACAAGCAACGTTATATATATGTTGTATTTGATGTAAAAAATGAGGCACAAACTAAAAGTACAAATGCACATAATAGACATAACTAAAGAAGTACCAAATCGAAATATGGGGTTTCAGTGCAGAGTAACTAGTTTTTATTTATTTGCACGCGTATAACAATTGATTTGTTTGTAATTTATACGAACATGAGTACGAGCGCAAAATGGATTGTAAATGAAGAAATATTGAAATAAGCAATGGTCGAAAATCAGCGTTTATGAAACACTGCTTTCGTATTTTTTTATTCGGCATCTGGCAACACTAATCTTCTGTCGTAAAACAATCTTTAAAATGTCGAGGGAACAGTATATTATTGCGCCCGCAACATTTAAATAATGTACAAATGCAGTATGTCTAAAAACGTATAATGATGTTCCCTACGTTCATCACGCATAGGCCTACGCGCAGTAAGTAGGTTACTTAAATGAATTTTACGTAAATTTATTGCGCATAAATTCACGTACGGTAAATAGTTTTTCTACGTCAACCTTGAAGCTGCTCACTTGTGGTAAAGATCTTTCTTACCAAATCATGCATCAGCCTACGTACTGGAAGGAGCTTGCATAATTCGCTTACTTATATCGTGCATCGGCCTACGTACAGTAAGGAGTCTTAGCGCAGTCTACTTAAATGTAACTAATAATGTTTTCTACGTACCTACATCATGCATCAAGCTACGTACAGATTGTCTACTTATACCTTGTTGTTGCCTACTCACAGTAGGAGTCTGTTTCCAAATAACTAGACTAATACTTACAATAAATAGACGATCTACTTATAGTCACGACGCAAACTACTTGAATAATTATTTTTTTTAGTCAAGACGTTTGTGTCACCCTGTTAATGTTGGAGTACATTTATAAAGATGCGACAGCATAATGTAATGTTCTATCTGTGACGTCATATCCATGGACTACTTCCTAGCATGTACCTGCCTATATCGGTTACGTATGTTGAGTCTTGTTGACGGACCCGACAGACGGGTACGTATTTAACGGCAATATCAGTACACAACATGTTGTAACTTAGTGACGTGTTGATACGCTTCAACATTATTTTGTATTATCCAACATTTTTACGGCTGTAGATTACGTATTTTAGATAAAACTACACATACATTATGAAAAGACTTCGCTACATTTCATTTTTTTCTCAGTGTGACTAAGGGTAAAATACCCTCCTCCAATAAAGGGGGCGTTAACATAATCCCTAGGGTTGACAGGTGTCTTGGGGATTGCAGTAGAAGTTTTGAGTTCTGCAAAAGACGCTGCTTCCCACCTTCTCGTATTTTTTCTTAGTCGCCTCTTACGACACCCACGGGAAGAAATGAGGGGTAACATTCTAACCCTGCACCACGGGAAGAGTTTCCACTATTATTAATTAGTATTTATTTAAAACTGTCAAGTTAGTATTTGACTGTTGATCCGCCTGATTATAAGCGATGACTTGGCCTTTACTTTGTATAATCTTTAAAGAGGGGGTGCAAGTGGAAAGAACGAAAAATAATTTATAAAATTATAAAACAGTAAATATATGTTTGTTTCTTTGAACAATTTGAGACCACCTATATCCATACGTAATAGCTTTTGTTATCTGTGTGTTTCAGCTGCTTTTAGGGGACAACCAGCTTGCGTACATTCCGTATGAAGAGCTATCACCGCTCCGACAGCTAAGATTTTTGGACCTCTCGAACAATCTCATCAAACAAGTCCCTCCTTTACATGACCTTAACGGAGTCAGGTTGTCTTTGGATTCGCTTAAGTAAGTGTACTTTTTTAAGTTGATAGAAAATCATATTGAAAATAGTGAGTTCTAGTCTAAGACACATTTTTTTCTAATGCCATTGGTACACCAAGTTAAGTGCTGCCAAGTTTAGCTGCTGTTTTCAATTATTTTATTTTTAATTATTATTTGGGACTTGTATCTACCTAAGACTTTGATTTCAAAGGGAGGTTTATCATGATCAAGATTATTTCCACAGCCAATATTTTCACCGAATCTACTGTCAAAAAAGTTTTAATTTGTACATGCATAAACAAATTCTAATTTGTGATTATTCAGACGTAGTTACCAAACCTATACCCAACTGCAAAAAAAAATTACTTACAAGAGAAAAACTTATTTAGATATTTTATGCATATTGATTAAAAAGTGGCGCAACAACATTACCCTTGACGCGGCCAATCGGATGCGATCATCATTTCTAAGCACCAAATCTATGTACCAATCCAAATGAATTTGGAAGACTGCACGTGTTTTGTTAAATAGAAACTTGATGAGTCGGAAATCAAAGCGGTAACTTTATGAGAGCTACACTTCTTTACATATTTATTATCAGTAGTAAGGTGAGATAGAGAGACCTAAATAAGATAACAACGAACGTTGATCTAGCAACTTGTGTTAGCAGAAGTCCTTCAATTTCGAAAACAATAATTGGCTGGGTAGACTTCTTCTTAAGTGTAATTGAATAATAAAGCCTGCAAACAGTCAACAAACGAAAAGCTTTGTTCTAGTACTTATCAAATATCTTTAAAGAACGGTAATGAGAATCTTCTCGAAATTTTATTACAACTGCTTTGACTGAGATAGCTATAATCAATGTTAACAACGTACTCAGTACAATATCGCTTTTCGTTCCAAACTCTGACTTTAAATGAACTCCATTGTCACAAATTCCCTGAAGCGGAAAGTATTGGTGCAACACGTACTATCTAGCAAATGCAAACATTCCATAAATACCTTGTCACAATCACTTATTTGCATATCCCATTGTTGTATTACAAAAATTTGATATAGATATTTTGACAAAGAGTTAATGTATGTTTTTTTCGATACTTTTCAGACTAGACAACAACATAATCAGAGTCCTCGACCCTGGTTCGTTCAAATACTTCAATATTCTAAATTCGACCTCTTTGGATGGTAATCCTATCTGGATGTTAAGGGTAAGCAATTTTTATTACATTACTCATAAATTATAGACAATGAACTATAGCTTCCGCTTTGTAATGTTTGTACAGTTCATGCGCATAAAGTCCCGAAAATTTAATATCAGAGTCGCAAATTTATCAAGTTATCAGTTTTGCAAATATTCAAATAAAATGTCAGATTCTCAAATGACCAGTAATATCCTATTATAATATAGGTATATATGATAAAATAATATGATAATCAGACATATATAATAGACATATACACTATGTTGGTCATTACAACGAGGCGGGATCGCGATAGAGCCTAGAGTGTAATGACTAATGACCAACATACTCACGAGTTATCATACGACGTTTTTCAACACACTTGCGAGAAGCACATACGAAAATTTTGTCATAAAAATATCTATTTTCGCGCGCTGTCTGTGGTTTAGTTAGCTTAGCGCGTACAGATGACGCTGATTAAAACTTTTCATAATGTTGTCTTAGGTTTTCGCGATTGTTACACATAGTAATTAAACAACTTTAAACGGTTTAAATCGCGTATATTTTTTATTATTTTATCCCGACGTTTCAAACACTTTGCAGTGATCGTGGTCACGGGGTGACTAATTGATTTTATTTGTCACATGAGTTATTAAGAAATTATTTTGTCTACCGTCAGAATTTTTTATATTAATCATAACGTTCCCTATTCACGCAGTATTCGCTCACAGTGTCCAGAGGTCTTGCAGATTAATTTGATAACAGGATCCCAAGCAGGTGGTACTTGCCAACCATCATCTCTATTGAAATTTTGGGTACTTTAAGATTTCAATAGCCTCGCGTAACATTCTTGGCATAAACCGGGTCTCTGTAGCGAGGATTTGTGGCTTGGCGAACCGAATGTAGTAGTTGGGTTTGTCCTGGGCATGTTCACAAACCGCAGACTTGGTCGAGCGTCTGTTCTTCATGTCAGCAATGTGTTCTTTTACGCGGATACCAACGCTCCTCTTTGTTTGCCCAATGTATGACAGCCCACATTCACAATCAAGTTTGTAAACACCTGCATCTTGTAAGGGAATATTGCACTTAACAGGTCTTAAAAATTGGTTGATCTTCTTGTGCGGCTTGAAGTAAGTTTTTATTGAAGCTCGTCTTAAGATATTACCAATTTTGTCCGTGAAACCCTTGATGTAAGGTAAGATGGCAGGTTGTCGCTCAACTGTGGAAGGCTTGGGCCGGCTTCTGTGACGCATTCGTGGGAGCTTGTGATTATTGCTTCTCAGTACTTGTTTTACATACTGAAGCTCCTCCTTGAGATGGTCAGTGTCGCAGATGCCATGTGCTCTCTGTAACAAAGATTTGCCTACGGTAGCCAACTGACATGGATGGTGATGGGAGTTACCATTGAGATATTTATCTGTATGGGTGGGTTTCCTATACACTGTATGACTAAGAGAGTTGTCAGGATTCCTGATAGCTAAAACATCAAGAAAAGCTAAGCATTTATTGACTTCAGGCTCCATTGTAAATTGAATTTTATTATGTAAGGAGTTTAGATGGTCTAGAAATGCAGAAACTTTATTACTGGGAAGGATGGTAAAAGTATCATCTACGTACCGTTTGTAGATCTTCGGCATAGCCACAGCTGTGGAGAGAGCTCTCTCCTCGAAGTCTTCTATGAAAATATCGGCGACAACGGGGGAAACTGGAGAGCCCATAGCTACACCATCAATCTGCATGTAGAAGTTATTTTCCCAGAATAAATAGCCAGATGTTAGGCAATGTTCCAGTAATTCTGCATATTCCATGGGAAGGTCATGCTCACTAAGTCTTTTCTTGACAATTTCAATGCAGTAATGTACAGGTAGGCTGGTGAATAACGACTGTACATCAAAGCTAACCATAACTTCATCATCAGTCAATTGTAGATTTTTCATTTGACTGACAAAGTGGTAAGAATCCTTGACATGCGCACTAGTTTGACCGCGAAGTGGAGACAGTATTTTAGCAAGGTGTTGAGCTAGTTTGTATGTTGGCGAGTCAATTTGGCTTACAATTGGGCGCAAAGGAACGTCTGTCTTGTGTATTTTTGGTAATCCATACAGTTTTGGTGCTTTCACACACGAAGGTACCAGTGCCGTGACGTCTAACCCAAGAGTATCGGAGTGTTTACAAATTATTTCCTTAGTTTTTGTTACCATTTTAGCTGTTGGATCGCTTTTTACTGGTTTATATGTGCTCTCGTCCGACAAAAGTTCTTTTATTTTTAGGTTATAATCCGACGTATCCATGATCACAGTGGTATATATGATAAAATAATATGATAATCAGACATATATAATAGACATATACACTATGTTGGTCATTACAACGAGGCGGGATCGCGATAGAGCCTAGAGTGTAATGACTAATGACCAACATACTCACGAGTTATCATACGACGTTTTTCTTACCTTTATCTGCTCGAATAATGGTTATGTCTGGGTTCTTGCGTAGGTTGGTAAGTTCAAGGCATTGTTCACGAGATAGATTCGGTGTGGGCGCTTTACTTCGATGCAATACAGCAGAAACATCTTGGCGTAACGCCTCCAAATCTTCCCTTTTTACACAATTTTTGGCAAGACAATGTTCCACAGAGCAGATTATCTCTTCAAAAGGCACCGATCTTGGGGAAACCGCGTAGTTCAATCCATTTTCAAGGGCCTGAAGGGTGACCGGGTTTATTGTTTGTTTTGATAGGTTTATGACACTATCAGCTGTTTTTGACGGTCGCGAGGTTACGCTTCGTTCCAAATTTGGAAATTGCTTTTGTCGCAAGTTTTTCATATTTTCTGATCTTACGGTTTTTGAACTCGTCATATTTAGCAGCGGCGCGATTATTAGTCGTTTGCATGCATTTTTGGAAATCCGATGCTGATCGTGCTTTTTCTAACTCAATGGATTGAATCTCAATGGTTTGGTTGATTTTGTAAATATCAAAACGATGTTGGCGTATGCTTCGACATAATAATTTCTTATTTGTTTGACGGAGTATGTCGGCGCTTCCAGTAATGTCCTTTTTTGGGGAAATTCTCATGCACACTGGTATGATATTATTATCCCTGCACCGCTTGAGAAAGTTAAGCGATGTTAGGAGTCCCACGCGCTTGATCTTGAAGTACTCCCACTGTCTTATTTCATTTGCTGTTTTCGGCCCGTATACCATAACATAACGTTGTCTTAGGTTTTCGCGATTGTTACACAAAGTAATTAAACAACTTTAAACGGTTTAAATCGCGTATATTTTTCATTATTTTATCCCGACGTTTCAAACACTTTGCAGTGATCGTGGTCACGGGGTGACTAATTGATTTTATTTGTCACATGAGTTATTAAGAAATTATTTTGTCTACCGTCAGAATTTTTTATATTAATCATAACGTTCCCTATTCACGCAGTATTCGCTCACAGTGTCCAGAGGTCTTGCAGATTAATTTGATAACAGGATCCCAAGCAGGTGGTACTTGCCAACCATCATCTCTATTGAAATTTTGGGTACTTTAAGATTTCAATAGCCTCGCGTAACATTCTTGGCATAAACCGGGTCTCTGTAGCGAGTATTTGTGGCTTGGCGAACCGAATGTAGTAGTTGGGTTTGTCCTGGGCATGTTCACAAACCGCAGACTTGGTCGAGCGTCTGTTCTTCATGTCAGCAATGTGTTCTTTTACGCGGATACCAACGCTCCTCTTTGTTTGCCCAATGTATGACAGCCCACATTCACAATCAAGTTTGTAAACACCTGCATCTTGTAAGGGAATATTGCACTTAACAGGTCTTAAAAATTGGTTGATCTTCTTGTGCGGCTTGAAGTAAGTTTTTATTGAAGCTCGTCTTAAGATATTACCAATTTTGTCCGTGAAACCCTTGATGTAAGGTAAGATGGCAGGTTGTCGCTCAACTGTGGAAGGCTTGGGCCGGCTTCTGTGACGCATTCGTGGGAGCTTGTGATTATTGCTTCTCAGTACTTGTTTTACATACTGAAGCTCCTCCTTGAGATGGTCAGTGTCGCAGATGCCATGTGCTCTCTGTAACAAAGATTTGCCTACGGTAGCCAACTGACATGGATGGTGATGGGAGTTACCATTGAGATATTTATCTGTATGGGTGGGTTTCCTATACACTGCTGACTAAGAGAGTTGTCAGGATTCTTGATAGCTAAAACATCAAGAAAAGCTAAGCATTTATTGACTTCAGGCTCCATTGTAAATTGAATTTTATTATGTAAGGAGTTTAGATGGTCTAGAAATGCAGAAACTTTATTACTGGGAAGGATGGTAAAAGTATCATCTACGTACCGTTTGTAGATCTTCGGCATAGCCACAGCTGTGGAGAGAGCTCTCTCCTCGAAGTCTTCTATGAAAATATCGGCGACAACGGGGGAAACTGGAGAGCCCATAGCTACACCATCAATCTGCATGTAGAAGTTATTTTCCCAGAATAAATAGCCAGATGTTAGGCAATGTTCCAGTAATTCTGCATATTCCATGGGAAGGTCATGCTCACTAAGTCTTTTCTTGACAATTTCAATGCAGTAATGTACAGGTAGGCTGGTGAATAACGACTGTACATCAAAGCTAACCATAACTTCATCATCAGTCAATTGTAGATTTTTCATTTGACTGACAAAGTGGTAAGAATCCTTGACATGCGCACTAGTTTGACCGCGAAGTGGAGACAGTATTTTAGCAAGGTGTTGAGCTAGTTTGTATGTTGGCGAGTCAATTTGGCTTACAATTGGGCGCAAAAGAACGTCTGTCTTGTGTATTTTTGGTAATCCATACAGTTTTGGTGCTTTCACACACGAAGGTACCAGTGCCGTGACGTCTAACCCAAGAGTATCGGAGTGTTTACAAATTATTTCCTTAGTTTTTGTTACCATTTTAGCTGTTGGATCGCTTTTTACTGGTTTATATGTGCTCTCGTCCGACAAAAGTTCTTTTATTTTTAGGTTATAATCCGACGTATCCATGATCACAGTGGTATATATGATAAAATAATATGATAATCAGACATATATAATAGACATATACACTATGTTGGTCATAACAACGAGGCGGGATCGCGATAGAGCCTAGAGTGTAATGACTAATGACCAACATACTCACGAGTTATCATACGACGTTTTTCTTACCTTTATCTGCTCGAATAATGGTTATGTCTGGGTTCTTGCGTAGGTTGGTAAGTTCAAGGCATTGTTCACGAGATAGATTCGGTGTGGGCGCTTTACTTCGATGCAATACAGCAGAAACATCTTGGCGTAACGCCTCCAAATCTTCCCTTTTTACACAATTTTTGGCAAGACAATGTTCCACAGAGCAGATTATCTCTTCAAAAGGCACCGATCTTGGGGAAACCGCGTAGTTCAATCCATTTTCAAGGGCCTGAAGGGTGACCGGGTTTATTGTTTGTTTTGATAGGTTTATGACACTATCAGCTGTTTTTGACGGTCGCGAGGTTACGCTTCGTTCCAAATTTGGAAATTGCTTTTGTCGCAAGTTTTTCATATTTTCTGATCTTACGGTTTTTGAACTCGTCATATTTAGCAGCGGCGCGATTATTAGTCGTTTGCATGCATTTTTGGAAATCCGATGCTGATCGTGCTTTTTCTAACTCAATGGATTGAATCTCAATGGTTTGGTTGATTTTGTAAATATCAAAACGATGTTGGCGTATGCTTCGACATAATAATTTCTTATTTGTTTGACGGAGTATGTCGGCGCTTCCAGTAATGTCCTTTTTTTGGGGAAATTCTCATGCACACTGGTATGATATTATTATCCCTGCACCGCTTGAGAAAGTTAAGCGATGTTAGGAGTCCCACGCGCTTGATCTTGAAGTACTCCCACTGTCTTATTTCATTTGCTGTTTTCGGCCCGTATACCATAACATAACGTTGACTTAGGTTTTCGCGATTGTTACACAAAGTAATTAAACAACTTTAAACGGTTTAAATCGCGTATATTTTTCATTATTTTATCCCGACGTTTCAAACACTTTGCAGTGATCGTGGTCACGGGGTGACTAATTGATTTTATTTGTCACATGAGTTATTAAGAAATTATTTTGTCTACCGTCAGAATTTTTTATATTAATCATAACGTTCCCTATTCACGCAGTATTCGCTCACAGTGTCCAGAGGTCTTGCAGATTAATTTGATAACAGGATCCCAAGCAGGTGGTACTTGCCAACCATCATCTCTATTGAAATTTTGGGTACTTTAAGATTTCAATAGCCTCGCGTAACATTCTTGGCATAAACCGGGTCTCTCTAGCGAGGATTTGTGGCTTGGCGAACCGAATGTAGTAGTTGGGTTTGTCCTGGGCATGTTCACAAACCGCAGACTTGGTCGAGCGTCTGTTCTTCATGTCAGCAATGTGTTCTTTTACTCGGATACCAACGCTCCTCTTTGTTTGCCCAATGTATGACAGCCCACATTCACAATCAAGTTTGTAAACACCTGCATCTTGTAAGGGAATATTGCACTTAACAGGTCTTAAAAATTGGTTGATCTTCTTGTGCGGCTTGAAGTAAGTTTTTATTGAAGCTCGTCTTAAGATATTACCCTTGAGCCAAAGTGAGCTTTATTATATCGTTCTTAGGGCCATAAACCGAACTATAACACCCGCGTGCATAATAATATTGTACACTAGTGCGTTATAGAAATATCCCTACAAAGTTAAGTTAGTAACCTAACTGTTAATTATTAGGAGTAATCAGAGCATTTTCAATTTATCCGGGTAATACAGATTTGTAACAACAAAGAGGTTTACAGCTATATATATGTAATCAAACAACATACTTTGCCGCACGCAAAAAAAAACTTGTGCGCTATTTTCCATGATTTTCGTATGTTGTTTGTATCACATTTGTGCAATATATATTTTTTCCTCGCAGGGTGTTTAAAAAGTGCGTATGAAACTCGTGAGCAACTTGCTCATTATACACTCGGCTGATTTACGCCCTCGCCTACGGCTTGGGCTGCATTCCACAGCCTCGTGTATAATGAGCAACTTAGCTCACTTGTATCATAATATACTATTTCGGTAAGAATATATAACTGTCGACAACGAATCTTTAGACGCAATTTGTCGTACAACTTCAACTTTATTTCAAAACAGTTCTGAACGTGGTGTAGGTACTTCTTTAGGTTTGATGCAGTAACAAGTACAAAACTTGTTGGTTTAGCAGGATACTTGTTAGTTCAGCTACTAATTAAAATACAAAAATAATTTTAATTCTCGACTGAAAAATATTCAGTTAATCTGAGATATAAATTCGATAATTCGGTTAAATTAACGTTTCTCATATTTATTGGAGATATCTCGAAATTTTATCCGAATAAGTCAAAGAAATCAAAGAATTAGATCCGTTGTTCATAATTACAAACATGTGCGGCTGATAAACTCTTTTATTAACTTAATTACAGGAAGACGCCTTTAGAAATGCGAAGATCAAAACTCTCTCCCTACGAGATTGTGGCATCACAGATTTGTCTCCGGCGTCGTTCGCTGGACTCGAGAACAGTTTGCAGAGCTTGGACCTGTCAGAGAACAACCTCACTATGCTATCAAAGTTCATGTTGAACAAGCTGGACTCATTAAGATTCTTAAACTTGCGAGAAAACAAGGTAAACACGTTCATTGCGAAACTAATTTATTAACTAGTCGATATCTGTATTCTTTACACGACTGCCTATAAATGATGTACCTACTCTTTTTAGGTTTCATAGATGTATGTGTATATGTGAGTTTCATTTTTCTAACTTTTAAATGTCTGAACAGATTTGAATGTATGGACATATCGTTAGAATCCTTACAACCTCCCTAGTGACACTGACTTTAAATGTATTGGCAGGGTAGTCGAGTTTTTATTTATTGATAGATAGATAGATAGCACTTTATTTACAACACCATAATAACAAAAATAAACTTATCACTAAAACATAAAACCAAGTGTATCAATGGGCGGTCTTATCGCTCATTGATATTTGAAACTTTGTAAGTACAAAGCTTATGGCTAGGGTATTGTTTTTAAAAGTTTCGAGTTTTGATAATCTCTTATCAAACCTATATAATTAATAGTATGCACATGCGATTTGCATTGCTCAGTTATAGCAAGGTTAAATAATCTTTCATAAAGTTATCTAACCGTTAATGAATAAGTGCTGAAGCATCGTTGAGCGGGAGCCGCGCACGGTGTTCAACAAACTTAGGTACTGCCAGGGCCGCTGACCGTGGTGAGTGATTTAGTTTTTCTAGGCGGTCCCTATGAGTGTAGACTTACCAGCCTAAGCTGAACCGTCCAGACTCGGTTTCCGCTCACTGGTGTTGGAGCTCTAAAGGTGTAAGAACAAGGTTAGCAGACAAATTAGGTAAAGATAACTGTAAAATGTGCTAAAGATAACTGTCAAATATGGAATGGCTATCTACGTGTCATATATATGTTTCTTCTTCCTGTCACTCTCCCACGCTAAGAGGTCATCACAAAAAGTATTTTTCCTCCACTCTGGTCCTGTTGCTCGTCATCTAATTTGTCACACCCTTCGCACACATATCCTTCTTAATGCAGTCCAAACGTTCCTTCTTTAGCTTCTTACTTGTCCTCTGCCTGTCCAAATTCATACTCAACACTATTACTCGTTGTATTTTTGTCTCCACAATTATGTCAATAAAAGACACTTATTTTGCTGATGCCTACGTACCTTCTATAGCGTTTAAGATAGCAGGTAAGATAATTTCAGCAAAGTAATATTCAACATTTTATTGGAAAAAGTAAAAACTGAAAATTGTGTAGATGTATAAACATGAAATGCTTTTCTATTTCAGGTGGACATAAACTTATTGGCAACAAACACCCCGTCAGACTATCAAATTACAGCTTTCAACAATTTTCAATACAAACTGTTCTACTTGGACGTAAGCGGCGCTAATTCTATAGAAATGAGCTTGCAAGACGTTAGGCGGTATGTACTTTTTGATATACTTTTTTGACGAAACTTACCAGTTATTTCAGTCCTTTTTACAAAAGTTATGTCCCCTTTTAAATTACCTTCCCTTCCTTAACTTAATGCTATCAAGGCCTATCCATCAAAATGTCTAATATTTTACCTACCTGAGATATAATCATAAAAAATAATTGTTAACCATAACTATCTTGATTACCTACGGATACCCAAAGTACGAAAACTCGTATTGTGTTACCTATTCTAAATAATATTGAAGATTGGCTCAAAAACATGTCAATTTATAGAAAAACTTGATATCTGAGTATTCATCGCGTCCATGTGACAAGTGTCATTTTCCCTAATAATTTGTATACACATCTCTAGCGAAGCAACCAATTAACGGCTTTGTAAAATCGCGCGCTGCTAGGAACTCTATTTTAGCGATAGTTTAATTTATTTTCGTACTTGCTATCAAGGAGCCGTTTATGTAGCCTATTTAAATTCCTTGCATCAGTCACAATATTGAAACTGAAGTGTCTAACTTTCAGAATGAGGTCTCTTCGATACTTAGCCATTAGCAAGCTGATCCCGCAAAGCGTAAGAGCGGAGGACTTCCTAGAGTTTGGAGTGGAATTAGAAGACCTGAAGATCTTTGGAAGCACGATCACGAGAATAGAAAGCAGTGCATTCCAACACGCAAGGACTATCAAGACATTAGACTTGTCGGAGAATAATATAGAGTTTATTGACCCGTTTGCTTTTGCTGAGGTGAGTATTTTTTAAAAAGCGTTAACGTTTTGTTCAAACATTTCTACACTTAGAAAACTATCGCGAGTTTTGTCCATTATGACTAAATAGGCACCCGGCTGGGACTCGCGTTATGTTTACCGGATAGATTCCGATCAGTTTCGGGCTATATTGTAGCCCTTCGTCTGGGAGTAAAGGTTGCGCGAAGCGGCGAGCGCGGGCCTCAGCACGTAACGTAACAGCTACAGGGCACAGTCGAAGGGCTACAATATAGCCCGAAACTAGTCGGAATCTATCCGGTAAATATAACGTGAGTCCCAGCCTGGTGCCTATTTAGTCATAACAAACATTTCTAACAAAAGTTATAAAAATTATATACCTATCAAATAAGTTTACAGTAGAAATTCATTTATTTAATGAAACAAAGTATTGATGACAAACAAATTAAAGCAGCATTATAGCTAGTACGCAGGTTTTTATGCTTACATATTTTGAAAAAAGAATCCTTGAATTAAAAACCTATTTGAGAAGATTAATCTTAACTGGGAAAATCTATCTAATCATAAACTTCTAGGCTTTACAGATAGAAAAAAAAACTGTAAAAGACAGGCACACAGCTTTCATAGAAAGGTTGGTCTTAATCATATACCTACATAACCAGATATTATTATAGATAATACGCGATAACTCACGTGAATAAGTCTGTTAGCTCCGACTATATTTTCAACCTCATCTGGTGATCTTTTCAAGGATAGCTCGGGACGCCCGCATTCAGACGTCTCACTTAACAGATATTATTTCAGACAACGTATTTCAATCATCAGTTAAAAATATCAGATTTATAAAATGTAGGAAAAAATCCATGAACTTTTATTTTTAACATCGTTCATTGTGTATACAATTTATTGTTATTAATAGTAACTCGATGATTGAAAAACTATTAACTGTTTTCTGTTTCAGCTTCACAGTTTAACGACTCTCAAAATGGTGAATGGTCTAGCAGACAATGTGATGATTCTTCCATTTGAGCCTCTGAAAGCTCTGATTGAACTCCAATATCTGGATATGAGTAACAACAAGTTGAAAAATGTCCCAGACACGTCATTCCATTTTCTGTACAAATTGAAACAGCTGAATCTGAGGGATAACTTCATTGATCACTTCTCAAAGGGAACGTTGCAGGTTAGTTGATGCATAACTAAATCTAGAAACTACTCCGACGGAAGCCAACCAATAACGTTATATCAGATTGCAAAATAGATATCACCGCTTAAGACAAGGGGTCTTTGAAAAATGTCAGACTAAGGGCGTGGAATAGATATTTATAGTTTCGTATGCGAGTGAACAAAACAGCAATATGTAAATAGTGTCAACGATTTTTAAAATAAACTAATGTAAAAGTGAGATTTTTAAAAACAGAAACAATCTTTAAGGTACTGATATACCTGCTACACCATAATTGGAAATTAAATTTGTTAACTTTTTAATACAATACGATTTGTTAAAAACATTTTACTCGATAGACACAAAACTTGACTGGGCGAAATTTTAGAGCTGTATTCATGATTTTGTTAAATGTAAATGTTGTGTTTTTGGCTCCGTCATAGTAATTGAAATATCCTCTAGAATATTATACATATTATTCAAATCCTAATGCGTACACTCTTTCTTAAAAACGTGTTCAAAGTTTGTTAGAGACTCACTTCAACTTGAAACCAATGTCCAATATAGATATGCACAAATCTAACCTTAACTCAATGACTACAATACAGCTACATTTAATAAACTGACTTAAACGCTGAAAGACATTTATTAACAATTTTAATATATATTGTTATTGAAATTTAATTTTTACACCAGAAGATTGACGAATTTTTCATCATTATATATAAAAATTACGTGTCACGTTGTTTGTCCGCGATAGACTCCAAAACTACTGAACCAATTTTAATTTTAATTTTGATTTTAAAATTGCACACCGTGTGCAATTTGATCCAAATTGAAAGATAGGATAGCTTACATCTCTCTTTGATTCCATCTCTTTTTGAAGCGCTCGTAGCCAAGTTTGCTTAGCCATTCTGAATCGATCAGCAAAGTTAAGCAACGTCCGCCGCGGTCAGGAGTTGGATGGGTGACCGCTGGTGACATTACTACTGAGCGCTTCCGTGCTTCGGAGGGCACGTTAAGCCGTCGGTCCCGGTTGTTGTCTTAGGATAGCAGTCGTTATAGCATGGTGGTAGGGCACTTTGCGAATGTCCGCCTGGCTAGCTACCACCCTCAAGTTGAAAATCTGTCGCCAAGCACCTAACGGTGTGTTCCGGCAGCTGTCCTTGAGAGCCAGTAACTCCAGGTTAGCCTGAACAACATCCTCGACCACATCATCACTTACCATCAGGTGAGATAGTGGTCAAAGGCTAACGTATCAGGCATAAAAAAAAAAAAATAAAAAAAAAAAAAAAAAAAACATCTCAATTTATAGTCGCAATTACCCGCGCGAAGCCGGGGCGAGCCGCTAGTATTCTATATAAATTGGATAACATATAAATAGATCTTTCCGTTTCTAGTGTTGCCATACCGTTATAGGGTATTTTCTTTCAAATCAAACATGTATTAGTACCTTGATGTATCGACATTGAAGCCATCGCTAATAATGCGATAATAGTTATTTGTTATACAAGAGTGCAAAGTTGCTTTTTAACCGCGTGTTCAATTTTGATGACCGAGCAAGCGAAGGATTCTGAATCACGAGCGCAGCGAGTGATTCAAAATTAGAATCCTGAGCGTTAGCGAGGGAATCAAAAGAGCACGAGGTGAAAAATCTTTGCACTGGAGTGCAACACGTAACTTTTCATTCCACCCCAGCGAGGAAATGACTAAATGCAAAAATTTAAAAAAGAACACCAAGAAGGTTCCGAGTCTGAGTTTTTAACAAATTAAAAAAAAGTTGTATGATATATTCGGCACCATAGAGGTAGCAGTAAATAGGTTTAATGTTTTTTTTAATTCACAAACTTAGTGCACACGATGTTCTAAATTCAATTTACTTTATCCTCTAGAGAATAAAAACGGCTTTTCCACTCAGATATTGAAGATTAAAAATACTCTTTCCGAGATGGTGGGATGAAAAACAATTTTATAACACATATGCTCGTAAAGGGTCCCTTATTTCACCAATCTCAATATTGTAATGTATCTCATTACACACCTGTGCGTTATTGTAATCTAAAACGCACGGTTTATCCAGATGATCCAAAAACGAACTGTACTTTTTTAAATCTTACAAAGAGTTTTAATGTCAGAAAAGTTGTCAACATTTTAGGAATAAAATTAACTTTGAGAGATAAAATATTATAAACTAACATTTACATAATTCCTTAATTTAATTAATTTTGACCATAAATTGCATCTGTAACAAAACACAAAAATATTAATTTTAATTTTAGGGTTCCATACCCAAAGGGGTAAAACGGGACCCTATTACTGAGACTTCGCTGTCCGTCCGTCCGTCTGTCACCAGACTGTATCTCAAGAACGGTGATAGCTAGACAGTTGAAATTTTCACAGATGATGTATTTATTCTTATCTATATATATTCTCTCTTAAATACAAAAAGTTGGCCAAATGTGAATCGGACTCACGCACGTGAAACAAAAAAGGTTAAAATATGAAGTATAGAAATGTTGTATACCTAATGCTACGGAACCCTTCGTGCGCGAGTCCGACTCGCACTTGGCCGATTTTTCTTTTAAGAAAGTCCGAGTTTCATTTATTTCATCGCAAATATGTTATAAAACTTCGTATGACATACGTGCGCTTTAATAATTACAGCCTCTGCTTTCTTGTAGCAATATCACCTCGGCTGTAATTTTCAACATACCGCACTTATATCATAATGTAATATTGTAGTTTTATTTTGACGGTTTTTTTTAAATTTATTTCAAACTAAAGAAGCACAAAGTTAGGAGGTATAAATGTGTAATTGCGTGCTCTTGCTTTTAAAAAAGCTATATGTTTTATCGTAATGATCTGATGACGATTAGATTTTTTTTCACTATAACTTATCCCGAATGGGCAGGCCGAGATGTATACTGTAAAAACTACCACACTTTTTATCTAGGTTGATGTTGTGCAATCTATAGATATTAATACGATTTTTGTATTTAATTGCAGGGCGACATTCACGGCCAGCTAGAAAGCATCTGCCTATCACTAAATCAAATGCGGCAAATAGTCCAACACACCTTCGTAGACCTGAAGGAATTACAAGAGGTTCTCATCGAAGATAACCTCATTGAAGTTATCCAACGACGAGCCTTTACCAGTCTGGACAACTTGAAAATCATAAAGCTCAAAGGAAATCGGATTAACGAGATTACTGAAGAGGCATTCCAGAATATACCGGCTTTGAAAGAGTAAGTTGATTTAGTACGTCCATGTGAAAATAGTTAAATCCGAAAAAATATGCATAAACGTAATGCTTTAGTCGAGAGCCAGTAATTAGCCTAAGATCAGATAGCCTAGGACAATATGTGGATTGCCTTATTATACTTACCGGTGAGATAGTCGTCAAGGACAATTAGATATTAAAAAAACCTACCGTGTGAAGTGGTATAAAATATATTATTATAGAAATGTAATACGACATTGATACGAGGGATTCTTTCAATTTTGTTGAATTTTTGTGAGTTTTTCTTAGGTCGACTTATATATATACCTATGCATCTGAATGTCGAGGCTAGCCGACATTGAAAATTGTAGTTTATTTGGCGTGTATAGATTCGATTTTCTCTTACACAATTTTCGCTCAAAATGTTAAAATGTCCCACTATGTACAAGTTTTTTTTTAAATACTATGTCAATCCACTTATGCTAAAACACGACGTTTACACTTTGTCAGACCTGAATGATTTTGATTGCCATGATTTCTACGACTAATGAATGGTAATCTAAATGATTATTCGTAGTATGAATCTGTAAAGGAACATGAAATCGACGATGACACACATAGCGTTTACCAGGCAATTGGATGACGTTCCCTTAAGTGAATAGTCTATACTATTCATTCTAATAGACTCAACAATTCAATTAAAGGAATGTCATCAAAGTTACATAATATGTTTTAGTTAAAATGTATATATTAATTATAAGTTATTGATAAGATAATTTCTTTATCCATTTTAGGCTGGACATCTCTTTCAACCACTTGGAAACATTCAAGTTCTCAATCTTCGACCAAGTGGGTTCAGCGACCGCACTAAAAGTGAACGCTTCGTACAACAGAATTGTCAGTTTGACGGATTCAAATGCGCCTAGTCTGACATTTTTCACGTCTAATTTCTATCCACCACCTAAAGCTCAAAGTAAGTTAATCTTTTTCTCTTTGCCTCTCTTTTATCAACCGGACAGGTTTAATTTGGACTTTGGGCCATCAGCACGATAGCTCAATTAGTAAAGCATGACACCGCCGAGGAATAAATTGGTAGAGCTTCAAATCTTTTATTTCTTTGCGATTTTTGTTGTTTTTTCGATAAGTTCATGTTAAAGCAGTTTATAAAAGCTGGTTATAGGTTAGCCTGAACAAAATCTTTGATCGCATCTTTACTTATCATCAGGTGAGATAATAGTCAAAGCTAGCCTATAAGAAATAAAAAAACGTCAGGGCACAATTTACATTATTAAAATCTTTTTCACACTGAACCGACGTCATCTGTTTCACTTTTAGTTATTATCTTTAAGTTCTTTTTCTTTATTTGTTCCAATAAATTTTGTATAATATTTCGTTCGCGCAGGCTATAACGGCGACGAGAATGAACGTCGTCCTATTGGACGAAGTCAATCACAAGGTGACATAATGTTGTTGTTTTTTGGTACTGCTAGCAACTAACGCTGTGGTAATTGGTTAAACTGCGCTTTCAGGGTTCTATAAAATTAACATTTTTTTCATTTATTGTGTATAATAACCAGAATTTAATTAAGTAAGCTTTCACAGTATTTACCTAAAATTTAATTTAATATATGCATAAATCCATGACTTCTTAAAGGTGCCTGCACATATTTGGGTACAAATTTAATCCATTGGCATAATAAAGTTTATCTATTTGTTTTAATAAAGAATATAAAAAAAAACTTTCTGACTTCACAAACAAAATTGTATGCAGAGACATAAATAAGGTAGTAATAAAATCTAATTTATTTTTCAATTGCTGTTTTTATTACAATTCTAGTGTTGTGTAACGTTATGTTAGACCGTTCATATTATGTGTTTTTCTCTCTGTTTCATTTTATCACATTTCGTTCACGCAGGCTATAACGGCGACGAAAATGAACGCCGTCCTGTTGGACGAACACAATCACAAGGTGAAATTATGTGGAATATTTTTGGTACTGCTAGTATTTAACGATTTTCACTTCTCTTGCTCGTAATGTTCTTGTTTATACCCTTTGTAAGTGGAATCAAAGGGCTTTTTATGCTCTAGTGCATAAAAGCCTGTTTAGGGCGCATTTGCAATTTCTTTAACTGTTCAAAGAATTTTAGTTTGTAATATAAGTATGTCATCTAAGAAGTTGACCTGAGTCTTAAATAATGCACTTAGAGTAGAGGTATTAGTAAATACAAAGGTATGTTTTTTTCGAAACAAAGACACAAAAATTAGCGTGAAAATAGCACGTTGTCAATTGTCAAATAACAGTTTCTATTTTAATTAAAGATAGGCATATATTTTGTTAAACTAGCAACTGAATTAAACATTCGATTGTATACCTCGTGCATAAACCCAGTTTTATTCTCGAATTAAATACCAGCCCACGCTTTGGCTCTGGCTGTTGAATGTCTCAGCTATTATTACTTGTTCTGCAATCATTCACTCGTTGTACAATCGACTTTTTATTTAATAATAGCGAAAATTATCAACATACTAAAACTTTACACCAGGCGCCTGATATTTATAATACAACATAAACTACATATGAATATATCGGCATGTCAAAGTAATACTTATTTAAGTACGAATTTTATCTATTGGCTCAATAAGTAGTAACTACATACAAAATTGTCTGCTGAACTTTATATATGTGTATATAAAAAAAAATCTCTTTGACTCGACAAATGAAATTGTATGCAGCAATTTATAAACACTTATTAGCTCTTTTTAAAATAGTGTTTTATTTATTGTTTTTTATTTTAACTTTATAATAACCGTATATATTGCATCATTTTTTGTTTCAATTTATTATATTTCGTTCACACAGGCTATAACGAAGACGATACTGAACGTCGTCCTATTGGGCGAAGTCAATTACAAGGTGAACTTATATTGACTTTTTTGGCACTGCTAGTCTTTAACGCTACGGTATATATAGTTAACTAGCTTTCCAGGCGCGGCTCCGCCCGCGCGTATGTCGGTTATCGCGCAATAACATTAACCTCTTTTTGCGCAGTTGGATAAAAACTATCCTATGTTTTTTCCCGGGTCTCAAACTATTTCCATACCAAATTTCATTCAAATCGGTCCAGTAGTTTTGGCGTGAAAGCGTAACAGACAGACAGACAGACAGAGTTACTTTCGCATTTATAATATTAGTACTGATTTGTTCTTTCAGGGTGCTATAAAATTAACAAATACCAAATTAATTTATATCTATGCATATTTTAATAACATTAAAAAAACTTACTAAAATTACACAGCATACACCTAACATTAATCATGTCACACTACTTATGCATAAATCTATAGCTTCTAAAATGTGCCTATACTTATTTAAACGAAAGTTTTATCCATTGGCACAATGTACTTGATTGACTGTTGAACTTAAAATAAATAATGTTATCTTAGGTTTCGGCGATTATTCACTGCAAAGTGTTCGAAACGTCGGGTAAAAATTAAGTATAAATATATGCGATTTAATCCGTTTAAAGTTATTCAATTGCTATACTCGTATTTTAATAAATTCTTAATATATTCATCTCTCTGACTCCACAAACGTAACTTTATGCAGCCTTATAAATGTGACAGTAATAATTGCTATATAAAAATATTGCCTTAAGTACTTGAAATTCTTGGTTTGTTTAATGTTGCGTTTCAGTTTGCATTACATTGTGTTTGTTTCTATTTAATTTTAACAAGATTCGTTTACGCAGGCTTTAATGGAGATCAGAATGACAATCGTCCAATCGGACGAAGTCAAGCTCAAGGTGATAATAATGTTAATTTTGTATATATTGCTAGTGTTTTTGCTATAGATTTATCCAGGTCATTATGATTTTTTAAAGATTAACTTGCAATTTATCTAAAAGTTGTATTTTTGTAACATTACCGTGGCGCTATATAATATAGTCCAAACAATGATATACCTTTAATGTGATTTTCAGACTCGCAGCTACCTCTCATTCATTAATTGGTTTTCGTAACCGAATATCCTGTATATTTAGAAACGATGAAAATAAATGAACCAATGAGAAATCAAATGTCTTGATTTCCGGCTATAATAAAATATGTATTACAAAGAAAATGTGCAATGTTCTTTCAATGATCAATTTTATATTATTTGCAAAACTTTTATTTATTTCTCGGATTCTTTCAATATATGGCCTAATTGTCATATATTGAATTCCCATTCAGCATAGGTTGCGGGGCATCGGGTCATCTAAAACCCCATTACAAAAATCCAGCTTTGTGTCATATATGTTGACAGCTTGGATTGCGCCTACTGCTACTTGTTTTAACCCAAATGCATGAAGCGTTTGGGTTAAAATAAGTAGCAACATTTAAAAAAGTGAATTAATTTTGATATACATGAGCTTGCCATAGAAACTGTTACTGGGGGTTTGGTTTATTGCATTTTAATTTATTCGCTTCATGGACTATTTCGAACAAAATGATTTCGACAAAACGCCCTATAATCATGAGCCATGGTTGATTTCGTAGGCTCTTGTGGCCACATAACATAATCCAAGTTTGATTATGATCCCATACAAAAACTTTCCTCGCATACCTGAAGAACTAATATAATTGATGATATTTCCAGGTCTTGGTACGGTGTCTGTAAACATCAGGGTATTAGATTTCTCACACAACAATATCACGTATATCGCGCCGTATTACTTCAGGTAAGTTTTGGTTTAACAAAGTTGCACGCTTAAAGCTGCATATGTAGTAGTGGAAGACTAGATAGAATATCAGCATACAAGAAATGTGTATACATTTGCGATATGACACGTTATGTTTTATTTAGTTATGTTTCTCTACAACTTTCATTGATTATACAGTACATCATAAATTAATTATAAATTTCAAAATGAGTATAGCGTGTATGCAAATACAGTTTAAAGAATATCAGCGTAGTCAAAATGAAAGGGAATTTTTATGATACGTATTATTTAGCTTATCATGATTTAAGAGTGCAGATGAAAAACGTTAAAACTTACGATATTACATTTTTTTTCAGGCATGCGGACCTTACCCTTTCAGAGCTCCACCTGTCTCATAACAGAATAAGAAACATTACCCGCGAAGTTTTTGGTTCTATGAACATGCTGCAATATCTGGACTTGTCGCATAACCACATCTTTGATATGGAGTACGATTGCTTCAAGAAAGTTAAAAATCTTCAGGTAATAAGAAATAAAATAACTATATCCTTTAATTGGGATTAAGTTCTTTGTTCTGTAAATTCCATATGCTCCTATCTTCCTTGAAAACCATTTGCAAAATTTGTCTTGTTTGTAGTACAACGCAAGTTGAACTATAGGTGTCACTCCAAACCGATACGATGGTTGAAGAACGAGAGCAAGAATTAAAGTTATGAGTCATTGTGTCATGTTAGCTCAATTGGTTAGAGCATACCCCGGCTAAAGGGTTGGATGGACGCGGGTTCGAATCCCGCACATGACTATAATTTTTTCTCTCGTAAATTTGTAATTTTGTAATGTAATTTGCCTAGCAGGCGTTATTGCAAACTGAACAATATTAAAAATAGATGATGTTTTTCGAGAAGTGTTCAGACTTCTTGAAAAACATCATCTAATGTGATTGAAACTATGGTTTGAACGATTCAATACCTGTATGAGTATCTGTTTAAAATAACAAAATGTTTGGGAACTAAATTTGTTTTTATATTAATTTTGACGTTAACTATTTACAGATTATAAACTTGTCTCACAACCATCTGATTGAGATGCCCGTGGAACTCTTTAACGAAATGCAATCGCTAACCTCTGTGGATCTTTCGGACAACCGTATCAGGAACTTGAATGATAACTTCTTACCGTCGCCATCGCTTGAAAGGTAATTGAAACATTGTTTTTTGTCCTAAAGGTTTACAATCAGTACTAATAATATTATAAATGCGAAAGTAACTCTGTCTGTCTGTCTGTCTGTTACGCTTTCACGCCAAAACTACTGGACCGATTTGATTGAAATTTGGTATGGAGATAGTTTGAGACCCGGGAAAAAACATAGGATAGTTTTTATCTGACTGCGCAAAAAGAGGTTAATGTTTTCGCGCGATAACCGACATACGCGCGGGCGGAGCCGCGCCCAGAAAGCTAGTTATCCATAAAAATATATTGTAGGTGAGGTGAATCCAAAAAATACGGTTTATATACATAGTGTAGTTTACTAAATAAACCGTATTGTTTTTTCCATCTGCGCCTATATATTTGATACAAGAAATTATCAAGTCTCATGTGCCTATAATTTAACTGATACCCAAACCCTTCAAACTGGAACACAGTAATGTACACATTACTGCTTGGCGGTAGAAATTACTATGGTGACAGTACCTCCCGGAAGAATTCCCACTAGCAGTTCTTCCGCTACTAAATATTATCACTATATATTATATATGAAAACGCGGGCGTTTGAGCGACACAACTTACTATTTGTGTCGATATCGCTATCGACGATGTTTCGGCTTCTACCGGAAGCCTCCTTCAGGATGTTGAGTGTGGTGCGTCCGCCGCGGTCGCGTCACGCTTCACACTCAAGAGAAGCGTGATGAAAACACTTTCATATATAATATATAAATATGAGCGTAAGTTTTTATAATTATTACTATATATTATATTGATATGTGGTGATTGAAAAATCTGGACTAAATAAAATAACTTGATGACATATTAAACTTCATAGTGTTACTGCAGGTCTTAACAATTCTTAATTTAGAATTAGCTCGCTATTCTATGCTATGAAGTTGTTTATCTGGAAGGTTGTAAGTTTTGATATTCATATCAAAATAATAGGTACCAAAAATATAGGATCATTAAATGTGCGTAAGATAAATTAGTCGTGGTTAGGCTATGTAATATGAGTTTTAATTTTTCCCAAGTTGTTTTTTTTTTTCGTTTCTAGTTTTAAATTTTGTTCTCTTTCTAGATTGGACCTCTCCGATAACGCCTTATCGAGGGTGCCTACCAACTGCTTGTCCCCAGCCGCAGCCGCCAATCTAGTCGAACTAGATCTAAGCGGAAACACGATCCCAGCTGTTTCTTTGTCTGATCTAGTGCAGAGATTTAGGGTGAGTACCATGAGAGATACCATTTCAGTTCCTAACTGCTGCAGTAGCTTTCTGCAGCCTATTTGCGATGTATTTTAAGTAATATTATTAAGCTTTTGGTTAATGATTCTAATCTACTGTTTGATATTACTTGACATAACGTTCAAATTTCAAGTCAGTTCTTATTTTTTTTTTAATACGATTGGTATTTAATCTCAGTATCGCAACTACACTGCGTGTTTTCATACTAAGCGCTTCGTAGTTAGATAGAATTGGTTATGGCTTGACTGTTTTACCTACTAATAAGGGCCGTTCAATAATATTGTAAATGCTATACATTAAAATTAAATGAAATAAAATCTAAACACCATGTGAGTTTCCAATAATATTTAATTACAATGTGGTATTTAGCCGAAAAATCAACTTTACATATCATAGTATGGTAGGGCATTTTGCGAATGCCCGCCTGGCTAGCAGCCACCTTCAAGTAGAAAATCCGTCGCCAAGCTGCTAACGGTTTCCCGGTAGCTGTCCTTGAGAGTCAGAAATTCTAGTTTAACCTGAACAACATCTTCGACCACATCACCACTTTACAGCAGGTGAGATACTAGAAAGGCTAGCTTATCAGTTATAATTAAAAAAATACTTATAATGTTAGAATATAAAAGCATAGTATGTGTTAACTTACTATTCTAGTTGTATATGATGTTAACACTATTGTTGATCGACCATTTTCGTTTGATATTTTTAATACTAACGTGAACGTTTACCCTGTGTGCGTGTTTTCCATAAAAACTGCCGAATCTAACTCCCTGGTGATTTGTTACACTGTGTTTTTAGTTCCACCCCTAACCCTATTATAGCAGAACCATTTTACTAGAGACAGTTGGCTTAGTCTGATCATTCGTAGATATACATATATTTCTATAAGAAATGGTAAAGCCAAAAATACAGGGTATCAATTAGTGTCTCAATCCTGGTTTCTATGTACCTTTTCTGTGCAAATTTTGTACTTATATGTATATCAGTTTACGATTGAAGAAGTAAGAAATCAATAAACTCTAATTCGAGTTTCTAATATTTGTAGATACCTATACTGACAGTATACTATCCATATACAATACAGACAAAACAGTCATAGTATTACAGATAAAAAAAAAGACCTAAATTGAGTGGCTTAAAACAATTTTCAGTTCATAAGTCATATTCTTTGAACGCGTGTTCTTTTCTCCGTTCTGAGTTCAAATTGTTTTTGGATACCTCCTGCGATGTTAGAAAATAGCTCTTATATTTTGATACTGTCTCTAGTAATTTTCCAAGTACTACCAGCTAAGTATAGTGTGTGTAGCGCTAACTCGCATGTCGCAGCACGAGCAAGGCGAGTTCTGGCCTGAGGAGCCAGACTACAGTGACGAGTATATGTACCACACGGCGAGGAGGGACCACACCCGAGTCTTCAGCCAAAAGAAACAGTACCCACAGAATATACTGTACAAGGTATGTTTTGTAGATAAGTGTGGCGCTAGGCTTGGTTTTCCAATTGCAGCACGTGCACTGTGAAGTAAATAGTTTAACCACTGTAAAGTGATAGTTTTAAGGCGCTCATAGCGAAGTTTGCTTTGCCATTCTTAACCGATCAGCTAAGTTAAGCAACGTCCGCGGCGCTCATGACTTGGATGGGTGACCGCTAGTAACATTACTACTGAGTGTTTTCGTGCTTCGGAGGGCACGTTAAGCCGTTGGTACCGGTTGTTGTCTGAGGATGCCATTATCGTTACAGTATGGTGATAGGGTATTTTGCGCCTGGCTAGCTACCAACCTCAAGTAGAAAATCTGTCGCCAGGCACCCAATGGTGTGTTCAGGCAGCTGTTTTTGAGAGCCAGTAATTCTAGGTTAGCCTGAACAACATCTTCGACCACATCGTCACCTACCATCAAGCGAGATAGTAGTCAAAGGCTAGCCTTTCAGTTGTAAAAAAAAACCCGTTATAGGTTCCAATTATCCTATATATGTATAAGTACTATGATCCTATCCATATACAAGATTTCGCATCATGTTTGGTTAGCAGGCAAAATAAGTATTATGTGGTTATATCTAACAATAACATTATCATAATTTACATGTAGTAATATAAGATCCTACATTTATGATAATGTAATAGGGGTCTTTTTTCAAGGCAATCCATTTTAATTATTGTAAATAAAGTTCCTTTGGCGGTTACACTACTTTTTCGTATTCTGTATTATACTGGACGACAAGATTAGCCAGTCCAATCGCTGTTCAAATCGTTCAAATAGTTTATGTGACTCTGCAATGTTCCAATCGTCAGAGAAATTAAAGTTTTATAACTAAATTTTTTCTGACATATTATTTATCTTATGCCTGTTATGTTATGTTACTGGTCATAAACTAGGAACACAGACGCTTTCAAGCAGTGCGTGGAGCCGTGGAACTAATATAGTATTAGCTTTGAGATAATATCGAACTGTCAATGTGACATACTGGCATGTAACATATTCATAATCCTAGAAAATATGACAAACAGACTGGAACAGGCGATTTTAGATACATTTACCCGGCGTGCCTATTCATCTGTGCCTGGAGAGTCTTACTCGGGCGATTCAGAAATATTGAATATGCCTCCAGCACATCATGTCTGAGACATAAAGCTGTCAAACTCTGTTATGTATGCATAAATTGGGATAGCTTGGGTAGCTAGCAGGGGAAATATATTATACTTACATACGGTATACATGACAGGACACCAGTGCAGATTCATCACATCACTCCAAAAGAGAAATATATACTATATCAAATTATAATAACAGTGTTAGGTATACCTGATGAATATAGAAATAGGTGTAAGAACAAATTATGACCGCTAGTAGGCTACTTCCATACCTCGGAGGGCAACTTTAGTCGTTGGTTCCAGTTGTTGTCTTAGGATGGCAGGCGTTATAACATCATTATAAAAACCATAAATGACACGAATGCCCGCCTGGCTAGCTACCCTCAAGCAAGCCCACAAGTAGAATATCTGTCGCCACGATTTTTCTTTGACTGAGAGTATTTTTATTGCAGTCTCTAGCTTGGCTGGACCTCTCTGGTAACCACTTAGTTCGCGTGGAAGGTGGTTCTTTCTCAGCATTACCCAAACTAAGGTGGTTGGACCTTAGCAACAATCTACCATTTAACTCCGGAGAACGAAGCGGCAACATCTTTAAAGGCCTGGAGAGACGATTGTCACATTTGGGGCTCAAGAACGTTAGCTTGATGTCGGTAAGCTAATATATCAATTAGGTACTTCTATTATCGTGGTATTTTTTTACAGATGAATTTATTGTTAATTTCACATCGATATCATTATTTTGATCAGATTTTATGAACCAATTCTTATGCTTTTCTTTAATATCTAATAACATTAGTCAGTTAAAAATGATTATCTCATTCATTTATATATTAATCAGATTTGTATGAACCTATTCTTTATTTTTGCTGTACTTAAACTAAAATTTGTAATATTATTTTTACTTTTGATTATTTTTTCAATATCTAACAACATTAATCTGTTAAAAAATAATAATCCCATTTATTTATATAATCGCAAGTGTAATTAAATTCCAAACTCTCCAATCTTTTGTCATTTGTCCTCTCAATCTATATTTTTACAATACGAAAAAAGGTTTTGTTACTAGTTTTCGTGAGGCTAAAGAGAGGAACTATACCTGAATCACTTAACGAAGGTTTATGCTATACTAAGGTAATTATTTTATTATGTGATGTTTGAACGAAAACATTTATCTTAATTATAGGTACCATCCATGCAGCTATCGAAACTGAAGAGCTTGGACCTTTCATACAACAACCTGCCGTCGATACCACCCGATACGACAGCGAACTTGACTCGACTAAGAGCTTTAGATCTCTCTTACAACGACCTCACTACGATCCCTGTGGTATGTTGATGATCACTTTGATATTTTTTTTTTTTTTTTTTTTTATGCTTGATAGGTTAGCCTTTGACCACTATCTCACCTGATGGTAAGTGATGATGTGGTCGAGGATGTTGTTCAGACTAACCTAGAGTTACTGGCTCTCAAGGACAGCTGCCGGAACACACCGTTAGGTGCTTGGCGACAGATTTTCAACTTGAGGGTGGTAGCTAGCCAGGCGGGCATTTGCAAAGTGCCCTACCACCATGCAAATAGGCTCTAAGTTGTTATATTTAGGTTTCTATCTCATACAGGTAAGGGGTCTAAACTTATGTAGGTATTAAAAACGTCCTTCCGTTAACAATATCAATAATTGAGCATTTTTTTTTTACTTAATCTTCTCCTAGTCACTGCTTCACACGGAATTTTCAAAATGCTCAAATATAAAATTTGTCGTGACCTTAACGTACATTTTTACATATGTTTTATACAAAACATTCGTTTCCATCAGTATTCGAATCGGCTTTACGAACCAGGTGTCTTAACCTCTCGGCCATCGAGACTGACTGGAAGACGCAAATTTCGTACTATAATTTTATTAGTCTAACGGTCATAGAGGACGGTGCCACCATCATGATGTGACTACACTTCAATATTTTTATATATATGATTTCAAACCCTATCGCATTTACAAATATGTTGAGCACAAAATTTTCGTATGTTTTCATAACATTGCTTATGAGCAAATCCTCTTACTTATTACCTCTGATTAAACGTATTTTAGTATTATGCAGAGCAACATTTTTGAGCTCGATTCTAAATAACATTGCGTGAAGAGGGCACGATGCGTACAAGGAATATGAACAAAATTAACGAATCGACATTTTGTGTTCTTTTGCATAAAAACTAGACCATCCATAGACACGCTCCTGTCATTTCCCTTTTTTTAGCAACCAATTATTACGAAAGAAAATATGAATCTGAAAATCACAAACTGCCCCGTTTTACCCCCACGTTCATATGACAAGACAACTTTGAAAAGTTTTGTATACCAAAGAAAATTATGAACATAATATATTCTCTAAAACTCTCAGATATTTAATATTTTAAGAAATAAAATATTAAATATCAAAAAATAATGGAACTGGCTCAGTTTTAGGGTGGATAGCAGAGGAAAATTAAATGTGAATTTTATTTCTATCGAAGTATAGAAGTAAAACTCACTTAATGACAAGTAATGAACACATTACTTGTCATCAAGTGAGTTTTACCTTACTTAAAATTAATTTGTTGCTCGTCGACAATAGTCGACGATGTTAGCAGGCTTTCATGTAGAGCTGCCGAATCAGTAGAATTTTTATTATCATATACAAGCAAATGTCTGCAGTACCTATTTAAAAAGTGCAAATATATATTAAATATAAAGTTTAAAGTCGCGTTTTCATTTCAGGCGACCCATTCACTAAGCGAATTGAGATGGCTGTCTTTGTCAGGAAATCCCATCACTGCTTTGATGAACACCAGTTTATATGGAGTATCACCGCGATTAGAATATCTCGATGTTACTCGACTACGGCTGAGGATTATGGAGGTATAGTAAAATCACTTGGCATCAGCATCATTCTTGTCCTTTTAGAAAAAGTATACCAGATATTATTAAACCCACGTTTAAGTTGCATTGAAACTTCAACGAGACAGCTGGTTGAACTTGTCACGGTTACATTGATTCAAGTACGAGTAAGTTAAGCGATAGGGGTAGCGCTTCAAATAGCAGTATTGTTTCGTGACGACCTCAATATTAATATTCTAAGCCTTTTTTACGGGGTTGTGAGGGAATAAGCTCAACAAACACAAAAAATACTGTGTGTGAGGCACACCTTATAAGCGGTTACCTCTGCCTATACGTCGGCCGTCACCTATTAATTCATATATTCAGTATCATGTCCCTGTAGATTTACTGGATCTCAAGGACTGCAGTTGGAACACACTGTGAGGTGCTTTGCCACTATTTTCCTACTTGAGGGTAGTATCTAGCCAGGCGAGCATTCGCAAAATGCTTTTCCACCATGCGGTGAAGCTCATGCCGGCGGTGAGGATTGAACCAATGACCTGGGGTACGACAGTCCGTTTATAACCACTCGGCTATAATTGCATCAATAAGTCGCCAAGTTTGTAAAATAATTATGTTTTTAATGGCCCTGCGTGAAATCTGGCCTGCTGCCCACTTTACAGTCGCTATTAGTAAAATTGCACCAGACTATTAAGAGTTAATACATGAAGTCATAAATCTTTAGTACCTAAAGCACCATAGAGGTTCAACTGTAATCAGTACTAATATTATAAATGCGAAAGTAACTCTGTCTGTCTCACTGTCGTCTGTCTGTCTGTTACGCTTTCACGCCAAAGTTACTGGACCGATTTGAATGAAATTTGGTATGGAAATAGTTTGAAACCCGGGAAAAAACATAGGAAAGTTTTTATCCAACTGCGCAAAAAGAGGTTAATGTTTTTGCGCGATAACCGACATACGCGCGGGCGGAGCCGCGCCCGGAAAGCTAGTATTAACTAAACTTGCTATAGATACTATAAAACTGCAATTAGTTCCAAATTCAATCTCGTCCTCAAATCTATTTTTGATGAACCCAAACTATTGAACTATTGAACCCAAATTGTGCGCTCTGTTCTTTTTTTGGTTATTTAATTTTAAACTTGCGTAGTGATAAGATGGTACTTTACTTACATTTTTATTTTACAGTATGGTGTATTCAGCAAAATGTACGCGTTACGAACTTTAAAAATAACAGCATACACCAATATCAGAGAAATCAACGTGCCCAGAATGTTGACTTACAATGCAGCTTTGGAGAATCTATACATTGAAGTGGATGAAAACGGAGTAGAATTCGGAAAGGAAATGTATGGGCATTTGCCTTGCAAACTGAATAATATCACGATTACAGGGAGATCGTTGAGATATCTCACTCAGTACTTATTGAGTGTAAGTATTTTAAACTAAGAACAGAATTTTAGACAAGTACGTACAACTTAGGATACCCTTCATGTTACGGTTCGACAGTTATGCTTGTAGAAAAAAACAATGCGAATCTTTGAAAACATTGTACTTATAATTAAAACTATTTCTATTTTCCCCACATAACATTTAAGATGAGCTACTCTACTTTATCTGCCTCTCTTTACTCAAAAGTAGTTACTTAGAAATACTGAAGTAGGAACTTTTACTAAATCATGGTCAATATTTTACATCGTCGTATGATTATATAAGTTCAATTAACTACTCTGATATGACATATTGACATCTTGCGGTCAAGGTCAAAATAAAAAACTAACTAGTATTTACTAAAATTGTAAATATGTCTAACGGCTTAAATTTTAATTAAATAATAATTCAATCCAACGCTCTTACTTTTTAGAAGTAAGTACATTCATTTCATAACTGTTTGATAATCTTATCAAACAGTTATGAAATGTCTCAATATAAAAATCAGTTATTAAACATATAACCACAACCAGTGTCTTAAATGTTTTGTAAATCCATATAAAATCTTATAATTTTTTGTGCAAGACTAGATCAGTAATATGTTGTTGTATCGTACCTTCCAGAGCGTACAGTCAAAGGCCCTCCGACTGACAGTGTTCAACACAAGCGTAGAAGAGATTGCACCAGAAGTGTTCTGGCGTCCAGGACGTCTCAAGAACCTGACATTAGACGTTAGGGGGAACTATATCCAGCGTGTGCCCAATCCATCCACCAAGCCCTGGCCTGGGGTCCCCAATAACGTGTTCCTTCATGATATACTAGTGGCCGGCAATCCGCTGTATTGTGACTGCGGGATTGGGTAAGGCATTTTAACTTTAAATCTTTTTTAAATACTGTGTGTGAGGTATGATTCCAAATATTGTGTTTCCGCATGTAATTCCAAAGTTCCTGTCTCAGGAGACGGGAATAACAGCTATATTGCTATTAATTAATATAAATAAGAGGGAAAAGCTAATTTTACTTGAATTTAAGTCGGTAAGCTTTTACGGCTTTCGTAGATGTTTATAAGCTGCCTTTGAATAACATGGTAAAAGTCAGGGTTGCCTAGATTTTATTTGTGGTTGTATCAAATAAAGACGATCTAATAATGAGAGAAAAAACCACAGATCTTTTCATAATTTTACATCTTTTAATGTAATATTGTACAATGGTTCCACTACAGTAAAGTATTACTGATAATAATAACATGATTTGTTTGTTCACAGCTGGATAGAAGCTTGGGACCGGAAAAGAAGACAGTACTTATGCACGAGTCTTTCTAAATGCGTGGCTACGAGAGACGATGCCAGATTTGCGAGGTGCCTCTCTTATGACAACAGGACATTGAGTGATGTAAGTTTTATTTTTTGTTGTTATTAAATGTGAATTGACCTACGAGCAAGACATCTTCAATTAGCTCTAAACTTACATTGAACCCAACTCTAGAATTATCTTATTCCCATAAACAACAATATCTAATATTTCATCTCTGTAAAGATTGGCTTCGATAAATTTTACCATAGAAAACTTTTATGAAATAACAGGCTAGGGTATGTTCAAATCTTTTTTAAGATTGCCAATTTAAATTATCGATGTACAAACAATACTGAAAGTACCAAACAATGAAATCAATATATAGTATGACATGGAATCATATTTTTATCATAAAAATCTCCCTTTACAGGTGATCACGAGAGACCTAGATTGCGGTTGGAGTAGAGCATTCCTGGAATCACCGAAACCACTAATCATAATTGCTATGACAATCGTAACGATGCTATACATATGAGGATTATTTTGGCTGCTTGGCGAGTACGAAGAGTACCACCGAATCTTGGCAAGGATCTACGGCATATAGGGGCCTTTAAGCTTATACAGACCAAAGATATTACACAATTAGTCTTACATACATTTTAATCGATAATAGTGTATATAAGCCGAACATGATCGAATCCAGAATGGAGTGAGATTTGTAGAATTCTTTACTGTACCTTTCCTTGTGGCCTACCAGCATCTGATCCAGATAGCCGAATAGTTTTATAGGACACTTGTGGTGAAGTGAAGCGCGATAGAATGTAGGGGGAACCTAAAATGTGATTGTATTGTTAAAAATCGGATGTGTGATCTCAATGGATTGTCTTTTGATGCTGTCATTGTTTTTTCAAAACCCTAAAAGTTGGTTACTGCTGTCATAACGAAGTGGAAATGAAAAAGATTTTCTTGAATGTATGTAATCAGTCTAGTCCATCGACCTCATCTGAACACTTAAACACAAGATCTACGCTATGAATTCAAAATTATACAAGTCTCTATAACTGATACAGAGAAAGCCGTTGGAAGTATGTTTAGACGAATTTGATGCGTATACATTTTATGATATAATTTCTCTTAAAAAAATCTTTTATAACTTTCTTTTAGATTCTTTTTGAGTAAAATTATACAACATACATACATTTATAGAAAATTGGTAAAAAATCAATTTTACTGAGACATTAATACTCTGGACTCATTGCGTGCACTGCCTTACAATATGTACAGGTAATATGATATATACTTACTTTTTAATTTATCTCTCAATGATGGCGTTTTAAATGAGATATCAACTGTGTGTGGAAGTGCACTTAATGCGTTAGAAATTGCATTTACGTGGGTTTTATAGATAAGTTCACAAGAAAGCAATGACTTAATGGTCTGAGTAGACTGCATTCGCTCGAATGATATGTGTTCGTCCATTATGAATATTAATATTATTTATAGGTGTATTCATTTTGTAATAGAATATAGATTAGAAGTAACCATTATTGTGGCTAGTTTACAATCATCCGGCAACTTGTTCAAGTTACTGGAATGCTGGAAGCGGATAGCGTGTCCAGCCAATACCTTTTTGTATTTCAAAGGTGTAAACTAGCCTTTTTCACTCACATTGAAATACTTCTTTTTCATCCCATTTATATATAGTATTAGACGTCAATTTATCTATACGACGTTCTCAAATTTTATGACTAAGTATTAAAATAATAAAAATTCATATTCATCTTTCAGACTATTTATTCAGAGTCACTATCTTCTATAAGCTTAATCTTTACCTGTTCCATTGTTTAGCTGTTTACAAAGTCTATCTGGTTATTGTTGAAACATATTTTATTACATATATTGTGTAAAATGTCTGTAGTCGTAATTTACGGAGCATGCTGTATTATATTACATTATGTCATCGTGTAACAATTAGGGTTTTAACGACTGAATAAAATGTTTCGGGAGCTATGGCGTAGATGGCGGTGATTCGAAAAGAGTATGGACATATTATTGAAAGGTGTAAACAAATTGACCCAAACAGTATTTGCTTTCGTATACTTACTTAATAGTAGTTCATTACAAGATTATTATTGTGTACTTTAGTTATTGTAAATGTGATCAACCAGAAATAACCTGAGGATAGGTTTCATCACTCTTTTCGAATCATCCAAAAATGTGTGGTAATATTAAGTAAAGTTGTTTGTATCGTAAGATGTCCTATGTGGCTTTCTTTATAGTTGCTACCGCTTTTGATACAATTTATTTTATAGTTTATTATTATTATTTATATTATTATCCTTTCATTTACAAAATGTTCTTATGCACGCTAGGCGTAGACGTTTTTATGCGATGTTAATTTTGAAGCTTAAAGCACGTTTCTAATAATGAGTGATTTTCAATTGAATACCTCTTTTTCAGTGGTCCAGATCTAGAATGGTGTCAGGCCTAATTGTCGACTTTTGTTTTCAATGCCATTTATCACTGTATTTACATCTTTGACACATTCAACGCGGCACATCTTTTATTATGCGTACAACATATTTACTTACATTTTATCCAGTTTCGAGATTTTGATACCAACCAAATTCTATTATATTTTGAACGAGTATATTAACTAACCACTAATACTGTTTTCAAAATAAAGACCAACTGTCACTGGTATTAGATTGACTAACTGGAACAATGTAAAGCAACCATTATTATTTTGTAATATATATATTTGTTGGGTGGAAGTTTTGCCCTGAGTTGGTATTGAAAACAAAGGGGGATGTCGTTGTAACAATGAATATATTTTGTGATATATATTACTCTAATCCTTCTATTTTTGATATTGCCTACAATTAATACTGCTGAATAAACTGGAATTGTAAACTTAGCTGGATTTATATCATTGTAACTGTTACTGCTTTTGATCGTAGCATCGTCAATTGTAAAATTCAGGAACATTATTATTAGATTATTCCTATCAGAGAGGCGCTTTTCAAAGTTCAGATTCCTAGTAAACTATTTTCTCGTTAGCAATGTAAAACAATTCCTTACAAATTGTATTCGTCTAATGTTTAACCAAGTTGCGGATGTTGTTACTATATTTCTAATAAGCTGGCGGAATGATTTCATAAAACTTTTGGTTTTGTTATTACCAGGGTTGGGCAGTATTTGAATTACTTGTAATCGAATTACAAATATGTATTTGGTATTTGTATTTCAATTACTCCCTTGAAATGTAATTTGTAATTCGTATTTCAAATACCTGACGCCGAGGTACTTTGTAATTAGTATTTCAAATACAGCTTCAAAATACATTTTAAAATTAAAATACATTTAACTTTCATTAAGCGATTGTGAGTATGAGTGTAATGATGGTAAAGCAGCTATTAGACTTGGTTTTATTCACTCTCCAACAAGAGGCTATTTGTAAGACATTTTAAAATCTAGTGTTCATTAAAGGAAACTCTGGTTTTACTGATTAATTAATCTTCTTTACAGCCCGTGCTGGTCTAGATTACTCATTTTATAATTTGTATTTCAATTAAAAATAGCTAAAATACTGTCTTTTGTCTTTATATTTGAAATACCGTACTTAAAGATATTTTGTATATCGTATATAAATTACTTGCGATATGTTATTTTTAAATTTGTATTTCAATTACTAAAAGCCAAACATTTATTTTGTCCAGGCCTGGTTATTACACCAACAATGTTTAATCTGTTCTGAACTAAGTAGATTTTTCTACTAAACAAATTGTTTAAAAACTCGTCAGCAAGGTCTAATTGTGATAGATTATAGTTAGTGCCAATCAATCGATTATAGAGAATAGACACTATAAGTACACCTAAGTATTTTTCTACTGAGAAATTGTAACACTTTCCAGTAGTAAAATACTCTGTATAGTATCTACATTGAAGTGCTGTATATATTTATAAATAATTCAATTAAACTAAAACTAATGCAATGCCATTTCTATGAGTTTATATTATTTACAAGGAGAGTAGGACAAGGAACAAAATTGTCTTCACTACTTACTTAACGAGTCTTAAAGATATAGATTAAATAGGTAATCATTGAATTATTAGCGTATAAATAAATTATTACGAATTAATAAGATTGTTTTATTAAATATACCTGATCTATGGTAAATCTGAAAGGAGTTTATGTAAGGAGGATGTTTACGTCAGTTTCATCTAATCTATCAAAAACTAATCTATGTCGTACTATCATATAAAACTTAAAAAAATTACCAGCTGTAAGCTATAAATACTCGTACTCAGTCGTAGGGATATTTAAGGTCTTCTTTTTATTTATTTTATTTTTATTTCTAGCACATATACTCGTACTAGCATTTGATCACTTTCTCATCTGATATGGTGATAGATGATATGGTTGAAGATGTTGTTCAGGCTAACTTAGAGTTAATGGCTCTCAAGGACAGCTGTTGGAACACACCGTTAGGTGCTTGGCTCCAGTTCTTCTACTTGAGAATGGTAACTAGCCAGGTAGCTATTCGCAAAATGCCCTACCACCATACAAAATGGTATTTGTCTTTGTTTTTCATAAACTGAAATCTTGTAATATAAGCAATTCTACTTTGTCATTGTCTATTCAGTATTTATGATAATCTATAAATGTCGCCTGAATCACGTGGCACTTTTTTCAATATTACTTTCGTTTTAATTATCAATGCTTGGGAAACGAAATGGGTAGAAAAACGTCTGCCCTGATGATGTGAGAGGTTTATTTCTTCATTATGAGATTATTACTTATTCACTCGTACTGCGTTTCACATACTGAAAATATAATGCTCAGATGTTGTCAAATGTTAATGACGTCACAGCTAAGATATACAACCTTTCCCTACGAATAAATGAACTACTCGGACGAAAGGATGATTCGTCCAAGTTTAACAAAGCTAAGCCGAATGAACGAACCGAACGCGAACCACCCTTTCATCCGAGTAGTCCCATCAGATTGTACCTATACCTAAGCTGTGACGTCATTAGTTTAAACAGCATCTGAGCATTAAATTTGATGTTATTTACAGAAAATAAGAACAACATATTGAGTTGTACTTTTTGTATATGAAATAAATTTATTTTGAAATAATATTTTGCATCAGGAGCTTCAATACTATATTTTATCAGATCGAACGTTCCATGTCCTAGAGCGAAATTTAAGGGTGCTGCTGGTGTTACGTTACTTTTTAATATAGGGACGTATTGTGGAGGTATCTCACATATATAGTATAGGTAATTATGCATTCTCGTATATGACACATACAACGAAGTTTTTTTTTATTTGACGAATAAGTAGAGCTGCCTAAATGAATTTTTAGAAATAACACAAAACACAAAAAATTAACAGTCTGGCGCCGGGAAGCTATTAAAAGATAAAAACAAACGCATTCAAATAATCTATTCTTGATTTTATGGCCACTCGAAAACGAGACTCACAAAAAAATTTGGGTTGGAGGGTTTTTTTTGTGAAGCTTGGCAAAACTGCAAACCGTGGGAAATATAAAAAATATTGTTGCGAGGGTGTTTACTTAACCGATCCTGGAATTGACCTATCATAGAACAAATGATCTGTGGCTGTTTTATTTTATTTTAGATCAACCAATCGATGACGATGGGGGTGTTTCCTTACATACAGAGAGGGGATGGAATTCTGACCTTGCAAAGACGAAGAGAGGAGACAGGAGAAAAACATTAACAGATTAGCGCTGGTTTAACGCGGAAGTCAGTTTAAAAACTGCAGTAACTTCAGTGTTTTATTATTATTTGATAAATTAACAACTTAAGTTTAAATTCAGTGATATTAGAAGACAATCATTCGGTAAAGTTGATAAATCCTATTCTCAACATACTATAGAGTTAATTCTAGCGATAAATTTAAAATTACACCCAATATATATTTTATGGAATTTCAGAGGATTTGTTGTAAGGAAAATTAAATTATATTGAATAGTCAATTTATTAATGATAGTATTAAATCGTATTACCTTATTGAATACATATATCTTATTTGCTACATACAATTAGTATATTCATGTCAAAGATATCACTTGTTATGTTGAAAATTACATATGGGTATGGTTTAATTTTGTAAATAATTGTGTATATTAACATATATTATATGTTTTGTTGATTCTACTGTACTTTGTAATACGACTAAAGAGGTTTTTTTGTCATTTCGCTATTCATTTTTTCCTCTTTAATAAAGTCTAGGAAATGAATGGCGGGTCATGTGATTAATATATATGTGTATTTATATAGATACATATATATGTAACTTTCATGATTTAAATAATCAAAGAGTGTCGCTTAAATACCACAACAACTTTTAAGATCATTATAATAAAAAATAATATGATCTATATTAAACTTATTTTATTTTATGATTAAGAACCTTTCCAATCAGATAGAATATAATATATATTAAGAATAATTGAATCTAAAGTAAATTAAATGAATATTTGAACTCTAGCTATTGAAATAGTAATCCACACTTAATTAGATCTTGAGATAAATTTATAATTGTTTTGATAAATAATTTACGATAGTTTACTTAGTTAATAACAGTTAGGATAGTAAAATAATATTTGAGTCTAATTATTTAGTATAGCAGAATATGCTGGAGTATAGAGTATTCTTTACCTAATTTAAGATAGTAATATAACATAAATTATTTCATTAGGACTATAACGTAGCATCTAATCTAGATAGATAGGTCATATAATCTCCAACACAAAGTCCTGCGAGCAGACAGCAAGGGGAGATCGAGTCCAGTTACTGATCAACAGGGAGTATATTAAAATAAGTACAGTATACAATTCCATTAACTCTAAACATCTATATTATATCTTTTGGACTATGATAGGGAATAACTGCAAAACGATATCTTAGGAGAGCGTGCTTTTTTCAGTCTTATATTTTAAGGCCTGTAACAAGAATATGGGACCTAGATTTCACAAGTCATTACATGGTTGTGCCTAGAAGCGGCAGTACAATACGTCACAATACACGTCCTCTCATCTGAACCGACCTATAGATTTCTATAAGCCTGGCCAGGCAAACACAAATTTTGTGTTGAATCACGTGATATTTGAGATAAACATAAATCCATGGTTTTAAAAGGGCTGATAAAATATACAAATAGCGCTTATTTCGCTATAAGAATAAATAGAGCTCCTCAGCTCATGATAGGTTAAAAGGTTGGTTCCACCCTGAAAACACTTAGGTGTACGCTGAGCCGCGTTTTATAGGTTCCCTAGACGTTATTTGGACTGGTTTCTATTGGGGAGATGATCTTTCCTTCCACATAAAATAAGGCATTCTTGTATTGAATCCTGCCACTTGCTAAGGATGGTCTAATTAGAAATAACTCTTCCATATATACCTTATGAATCAAACTCATACATTAATATAATTAATTTAATTAACTATTTTAATTAATTTACTTGTTGACCTCTCTTAATTAAAGCAAGCCAGGAGGAATATGAAAGTGATTATTTTATGGACATTCCGCCTATGTACTGACATAAAACTAGTGTAAAACATGAGTGATGGTTAACAATCACATTAAGTAAAGCTCTCCTATGATTTCGTATCTCTGAATCAAGTAATCCTTTCTCAATATATCATAACTCTTAACTTAGACGATCACACTAGCCTGTACCACCACAGTATATATGAATTTTTAGGTGTTGTGGACGCCTTAACAAATCGGTTCTGGTAGGTTTTCCCCTCGGCATTTATTTTTCCAACCGACCCATGCACTAAAACCATCGAGACTGTAGATTAATTTCGCACAGTTTGAAGCTGCAGTTATGTCGTCTGATAGGAGATCTGTAAAAGAAGATTAAGCACCAACGCATTACGGCTGATGTATCTAGATAGATAGAAACACTTAAATACCTATTTTAAACATTACATTAAAATTACACACATTATAATATACATAAATACTTATAAGTGTACCTACATACATACACTTATATAAATACATACATATAAATATATTCAAATACTTCTTACAAAGTAAATATAATTAGTAATAACCAAGGAAATTGATTAGTTTAGAGTGGACAGGTAAAATTCGATGACTCTATTTTTGAAAATGTGTGTAACAGCCGGATCATCCACTGCTGAACACAGCCTCCCCTATTAAGGGGGTATTTGCCATAATCCCCACGCTTGCCAGGCGTCTTGAAGATCGCAGTGTAAGTTGGCAGTTCTTTAGATGGCGCTGCTGCCCACCTTCCAGCATTTTCCCCTTAGTCTCCTCATACGACACCCACGGGATGATATGGGAGGTGCAATTCGAACCCGGCACCGCACGGGGTCTATCCCGGCACCCCACGGCACTCAAAGCGTTCCTTTAGATAGCGCGGAGAATAAGCATTTATCTAGCTATGGAGCTAATTTAGGCTTTGATAAATATATACCTAAGTAAGTTTTATATGTAGAATGTAGATGTATCCTTAGACTGATATATGTCTTATGCCAAAATCTAACGGCACAGTGACAACGAATACTATGCACTGGCGCGCTGAAAGTACCATGGTATTCCGCCGCGACTTGACCGCTTTATCTTGTTAGTAATTTTTGCGCATGCCCGCCTTGGTAGGAACTAGCTACGGCTCCTGTGTTCTTGTATTCCTGTACTTATAAGTTAAATAAAATGGAGTAGTTGATCGATTATTGTTGAGAGATTTCGAAAAACACCGGATTAGTAACACACCGCATGAGTGAAACATGACTGCTCTTAGTATCTTGCTAATCTGGTGTATTGCGAATCTGGTATTATGCTCCGGAGCCCTACCACACTCAAGTAGAAAATCTGTCTCAAAGCACTTAACGGCGCTCTTCAGTGACCGTCCTTGAGAGCCAGTTCTGGATTTTTAGTCGGTGGCAGTGTTAAGTTTGGATTTAATGTAGGTACCTATATGGGCTAAATTCGTTACATGCTGCAGCTCATTTGGAATCCACGATAAATATATCGTCATATTTAACTCTGACTCTCTTTTACTTAGTTAGGAATACTTAGTGTTGTCTGCACATATACACATTTCATATTTACTTGTGTATATAGGTCGCGCAAATCTTTATGGTCCCTCGGAACGTATAGGCCCAAGTGCGAAACCGCACAGCTATGTTCCATGGTATATGCATGCCCAAACCTAATATATTAATATTAATGTTATAATAAATTAAGGTAATTATGCTTCTATAATAATGATGTTGTTAATAAAATTACAATACTTATTACATGTACTCGTACCTACAAAATATTAGACAATGGGTTAGATAATGTATTTTGGTTGTTACCTGTACACCGCAAATTACACCCTTTGCCGCCTTCGCTGCTGCACCAATATCGATCGTTGATTTGGAAGAGTCCGTAATCATATGAACCATCGCTGTCAGGACCTCCACGCACTCCTGTCCGCCCGGAACTTTCTGCTTCTACTAGGCATATCCCTGTAGAAAATTCATAATATTTTTGATATGCTAGTCGTTGAAGCCAAGTGGTTCATGCCTACTATATGATCGGAATTGCATTTAATGAATCGATTCTCGCTTCGTTATTTACTGTATAATTATACCAGATAGAAAAACAATGGCACATTGCTCAATTTCACAAAGTCCGCTCAGTCCCGTTTGTATTAGCAAAGTTTATTGAAAAGCATCTTTGTGTGTGTGTGTAACGAGGTAACGTAAGAAACCAAAATCTTAAATTGATGTTTTATTTTAAGAACCAATATTTTTATTAATAGTAAGTAATCGTATAGAATATATTTATATAGAAAATATTTTTTTCATAAAGAATAAAATTAGGACGCATCCTGCAATAATCAAATGTAACGTACCAATATATTTAAAAATGTGTATTAAATCCCTATCCGACAAAAAAATAATAATGTGATGTTTGTGTCCTGTCTGCCTGAGCTTACGCAAGCTGTAACAATGTACGAAGCATTGATAACGGAGCAGTAATAGCTATGGACTTCCGTACCCTGAAACTGAAAGTTTCAAAGAGGGAGACGTGAAATAACATACTTGGTCATAAAGTGGCTCTAATTTCACCGCAATTAGGCAGATTTAGGCACATAAAGACACATAGGCATATAATCAAACTGTGGCTTTTTCATTTACAAGTGAGATAAAGAGTTTTTTTTAATATGAGGTTGAGTACCTCTGTTCTTGAAAAAGTTTCGATACAAAAAGATCGCGTTTAATAGTAAAAATAAATTAATGTATACCTATTGTTTGGTTATATCATACAAATTCGTATTTAAAGAGATAATTTCAACTTGTACATGTTTGATTTTTAATCAAATATTATATACCTAACTTTTATTGTAGTGCCAGTGTAAGGAAAACTTTAAATTTCCCATTTTGTACGTGGCTAAAACGCTATGCGCGAAAAGCCAAAAAAAATAAACCTCATTCATTAGTCTATGGCCGATCGCTATGCGCGCGCATAGGAAAACTGATCAATTTTTCCCGCCATTGCGAAAATTTTCCACAACTCGTTTTCACCGTTGAAATTAAATAATTTTTAGTACATTTTTTAACAAGTGTTTAGAACAACGTCGTATAATATACGTGTGTATTAATGGCTAGTCAAAGTCAAAGTCAAAATCATTTATTCAATTTAGGCGTCTACGACGCTCTTATGAAGGTCAAATATTGAAATATAATACATTGTACTGCCACGTTCAGCAAACAAAAATTATAGAGCCACTGCGAGAAGAACGGGCAAGAAACTCGGGGCCATTCTTTTAAACGTTTTTTAAAAATGTGTTAAGTACATACTATATAGTAAAATTATTACAATACTTAATTTACATTACGTAGGTGTTAGGCGCTAGCTTGGCAGAGGCGAACCAGTCCAAGCATTTTTGTCGTTTAAGTAATCACAAACTGTGTAGTAAGATTTCTTTATCAAAATATTCTTCACATGCAACTTGAATTTTTTTTCTGTTAGCGTTGTAATATGTTTGGGCAATTTATTATAAAACCGCACACAATTTCCTAAGAAGGACCTTTTATTTGTCTTTGCTAATCTAAAACCTGGCACCGCTATTTTATCTTTATTCCTAGTGTTATAATCGTGAGTGTAACTGTTTGATTTAAATTTGCTCAATTTTTTACGAACATACATAATATTTTCAAATATATACAGACTTGGTAAAGTTAAAATATCAATTTCTTTAAAAATATCTCTCAGGGATTCCATTTCATATATGGCTCGAATTGCACGCTTTTGTAAGATAAAGATTGTCTCTATCTCAGCAGCAGCTCCCCACAGCAATATACCATAAGACATAATACTGTGGAAGTACGCGAAATAAACGAACCTAGCAGTAGCTACGTCTGTTAGCTGTCTTATCTTACGAACTGCATATGCAGCAGAACTAAGTCTTCCAGATAGATCATGTATATGTGGATTCCACTGTAAAGCTGAATCTATTTTAATTCCCAGGAAGACTGTCGCATTGTCAAAAGAGAGTTTTTCTAGGCCAAGCTTAATGTTTGGTTCAACATAAGTAACATTTGGTAAAGAAAACTTTAAACATTTGGTCTTTTTTGAATTTAAGAGAAGATTATTAGCCGCGAACCTCTTAGAGATCATAGATAACACATTATTTACATGAATAAGTTCACTATCCCTCCTATCTACTTTAAAAATTAGGGAGGTATCATCTGCGAATAAAACTATATCGCAGAAATTTTTAACCATGCAAGGCAGATCATTTATATATGCTAGAAACAGAAAAGGTCCTAAAATTGATCCTTGCGGTACGCCTATTCTTACCAAAAACCCGGAAGAAGTATTGCCATTTATTCTAACCTTCTGTAGCCTGTCTGACAGATATGACTTTATAAGATCCAGAGTTTTTCCACGAATACCATAATGTGAAAGTTTTCGAATCAGAGTGCGGTGCTCTACACAGTCAAATGCCTTAGAAAGGTCACAGAATACGGCAATAGCATCCTGTGAACTCTCCCAGGCTTCAAGTATATGTGACAAAGGCAGTATAGTAATTGTAATAGGTATCCAGTGTGGTTTGACGGCGATATTATTAAAGATGTTAGGCGTAAAGTGCGGTTGCACAAGGCTTGGTTGAGATCAAACTGTGCTATGTCTTATCATTTGTTCTCAGATCTACGAACTAGTTTGAAAGAGCGTATTTCGTTAGCGTATAAAGCACATATATCACGAATTGAAGACAGACTGCAACAGCAACCTCAACATTTTTGGACCCATATACATAGCCTCAAGTCCAAGGGTGGGTTTGAACCCTGCGTTACCTACAAGGGGAATATCTGTACTGGTGTGAAAGCCGCTGAAGCGTTTGCAGACTACTTTTCTAGTGTTTTCTTAACCGATTCACCTATTCTAGATGCAAGTGTATACTGCGAACAAGCTTATTGGGGAGGTGATGTTAATATTTCTACTATTTTGCCTGAGGATATTGAGCGTTGTATAAATAAGTTAAAGCCAAGTAGTTCACCAGGGCCTGACAGCATACCAAGTTTCGTACTTAAAGCTAGTAAAACGCACATGATTCTTCCTCTTTACCATATCCTTAACCTTTCGCTTAAAAACGGCCAGTATCCCACTCAGTGGAAGCTATCTAGGGTGACACCTATCCCCAAAAGTGGTAATAGGACTATAGTTGAAGAATATCGACCTATAGCGATTTTGTGCGCGCCAGCCAAAATCTTTGAATACTTTTTGCACAGCGAAATATACAGACAGGTGAAGCAGCAATTAGGCGATGAGCAGCACGGTTTTAGACCAGGGCGCTCCGTGAATACCAACTTGCTGTGTCTGGTCGACTATATATCTAGTGCTATGGATCGCAGGCGGCAGGTAGATGTCATATATTTCGATTTCCAAAAAGCTTTCGACAAAATTGACAATGATTTACTATAGCGCAAGCTATCAGCTGTCGGTTTTACTCCTAATCTCATCAAGTTTTTCGCAGACTATATGAGGGATCGTAGGCAGTTTGTTCGGCATGGCATGTACATATCAGAGCCATATCACACCAGATCTGGGGTGAGCCAGGGATCAGTGCTTGGCCCACTCCTGTTTCTGATAATGGTTCATGACTTACCTAAAGTACTTAGTTCCGCAAACTGTCTCTTGTACGCGGATGATTTAAAACTGTACCTTGAAATTAAATCTCTTAGTGACTGCTCTAGAATACAAAATGACATTGACATGATATACGAATGGAGTGTGACTAATAAATTGTTATTTAATGTTAAAAAATGTAATATTATGACCTTTGACCGTAAAAAGAATCCTGTTTATTATAATTACCGCTTGAACAGCATATACATAAATAGGGTTGACCATATTAAGGATCTTGGAGTCACATTAGATCGGGGATTGACTTTTCATGACCACATATTAGTCCTGGTTAAAGAGGCTTTCTGTCGTTTGGGTTTTGTTTTGCGAAATGCTAAGGATTTTAAAAATCCTCAGGTTATTGTCACCTTATATAACTCCTTAGTGAGAAGCAAACTTGAATCGAGCGCGTGTGTCTGGAACCCCCACCAGGTTACATATGCACGAATGCTTGAGAAGGTTCAGAAAGCCTTCTTAAGAACATTGTATAAGAAACTCTATGGGTATTATCCCTTCCTTTATCCGACAAAATTCCTGCTCGGCCAGCTCGGTTACAACTCGTTAGAAGTAAGGAGGGCCCTCGATCAACTTGTCGTCGGCTGTAAAATCATTAGAGGTGCAGTAGACTGCCCACAGCTACTAAACCTTTTATGTGTATTGTTTGTTCCACCAATGTACACGCGCGGTCGTCGGCACGAGCTGTTTTATGTTCCTCGGGATAACAGTGTGGCGCGTACCGAGTCTCCTTTAATTCGAATCCGACGCCACTTCAATGCACTTCTCGACGCCAACACCGAAATTGATATAATGTGTGACAAATGGAAGGTTACTTTTTCTGTGTTTTTACAATATTGTGAGGGTCTCATAGACCAATGGGAAGCGCCCTAATAATGACATGATGTTTATTTGTAATTTTATTCAATTTGACATTAAATTATACTTTAACATTATATTATTTTTGACATTTGATTACTTTGACATTGGATTATATAATGATTAATGTAAATTTTATTGTGTGATAATTTGTAATTGTTTGTAATGAACGTTTTTTATCACAATAAACAAATTATTATTATTATTATCAATTGAGCACCTGCATCTGTTGTGGATCTGCTCTTTGTGAAACCAAACTGATTCTCATTCAATATATTATGCTCATTAAAATGGGATAGAAGTTGCTTGAGCATAATTTTTTCGAATACTTTACTCAGAACAGGTAAGATAGAAATAGATCTGTAATTGCAAGGGTCAGATGTAGCCCCCGACTTCAAAATTGGAGTGATTTTACTTTGTTTCATTAAGTCGGGGAAGTTTCCTTTATCAATACAAAGATTGAATATTGTTTTTAAATATGGTGCAATAATGCATATTATAGACTCTGCCACTTTAACTGACCCCACAAGTCTTCGGTGCTCTTAATATTTAAATTTTTAAATATCTTTATATTTCAAATATTGTTGTGTGTCTGAGAGAAAAGTCCGGCGATTTGCAGGGGAAATTATGTATTAGCAGAGTTTCTGCTACATCGGGACATGCATCCAATGACTTAGTGACTTCTAGGGGTAAGTTAGAAAAAAAATTGTCAAATATATTTGCCACTTGTATTGGATCAGATATTTGATTTTTATCAACATTTAAGACATATGTAGAATCTCTAGGTTTATTTTTTCCGGTCTCAGTATTTATAGTATTCCAAATGGTTTTTATTTTATTTTTAGACTTGCTAATTTTATTTCTAATAAAAAGAGATTTAGCACACAAGCAAACAAACTTAAACATTTTTGAATAGTTCCTAACATAATCACGAAACTGCTTGCAGGATGTCAAATTCTTCCTGCGATACAGATCATACAAATAATCTCTACTTTTTCGAATACCTGGTAGTTGCCCAATCACCGAACTTCAACTTTCCATTTACTTGTTTCTTTATTTTTGGACAAACTTTTTGAAACTCAGTATTTACTAGAGAGAATAAATATTATAAATGTCATTCGGGTCACTATGAGAAAAACTTGTAATGGCAAGCTTAGCTTCTATATTGGTACTGAGTATTTCTAGCCTACTGGTTGTTAACGGCCTATGTTCAATTTCATACCTTGCTGTTTCTCTGCTTCCATCAAATCTAATTGCCAGGCCCTCATGATCAGATCTATCACCCTTCATTATTGACTTTTGTTTAGTCTTACAGTTCGAGTAGGTATATATTGTCTATACAGGTAGCTGAGGTACCTGTTATTCTAGTGGGCTCACAGAATAGAAATTTCAAATTAAATGACTTAAACAATGAAATAAGATCAGTCTTATTTTTAGATTTCAATAAAATATCTACATTAAAATCACCACATATAAATATGGGTTTTTTATTACCTGTCCTTGGCTCTTTTAAGACCCTCAACTAACGGTTCGGGTCTCAATGGCGGTTCAATGTAAGCAATTACCTTACTACAGCGATGAAAATGCTATATAGGTGCAAGAAAAGAACAGCTTAAATAATGTAGTAAATATGAATTTAAAAGTTATAAAAAAATAATTAAAATTACTAAATAAGGTAAATTCATTTGTCTGGAACTTTTCAAGAAATTCAGAAACCTTTTCCACGCCAGCGGTTAAAAAACACTTTCCACATAGTTTTCGAATGATAAACGACACTGTTCCGAGATTGTGAGGTGAAAATGATTTTTTACTTATCCAACTTACAATCCTTCAATTCATGTTCCGGAAATCCTTGTCTTCGTAGTTCCCTCGCCAATTCACAAGCCCCGAAGGTCTTAGTAACAGTTTGATGCACCATAAATAAAAGACAAACTAGTAAGGCAAATTTGATATGTCTTGCCATTTTGACGTTTTACCGCCGAATGAGAAAGGAGGGACATCGGGTCAAGGATTTAAATACTGGACATATAAGGAAGATGAGGTTTTATGACTAATTAATTGGCCAAACCAGTTGGTACTGTACGGACTGCACATTGGAAGATTAATATTCAGTCAACACAGTAGCAACTGGTTCAGCCCATAAATTAGTTATATCAGCTCATCCTACTTAAAAGTTCATAATTATTTAAATGCGTTAGGGTTAGTATGTACTCTTATCTTATCTTTTTAGTTATGTTTTAGAGTTATTACCTGTTAACTGAATCAAACAACGCCAATATCAAGTCAACAGAAAAATTTACCCTCAAGGAATCAATAAACAATATTCATCATCCCCACACCTATTAGCAATGCGCAGAGCAAGCAACAAACATACCTACGTAACCTAAGTAGGTATGTTTGTCGGTTTGTGCCTTTGTAGTTAGTACCTACTTCTTTCAGGCTGCGAAGATGCGACCGAGCAAAAGATTGACGTGAATTCGGCAAAGAGGTACCTAGTTAAAAAATGTAAAGGTCCATTCAAATATAATAGAAGTTACCATTTTATTCCCTAACATGTGGGTTGTCTTTCTTTTAAACTCATTGAGTCAAATTAAAGTCAAAGTCAAAATCATTTATTCAATTAAGGCGTCTACGACGCTCTAATGAAGGTCAATTACAAATTTTAATATTAAAATATTTTATATTGTAGTGCCACGTTCAGCAAAAAAACATTATAGAGCCTATTATATTATATTTCTTATAATTGTGTATACAAAAAAAAACATACGCCCGCGCCGCCGAAGTTGGTATTTTTAGGTAATTTTTGCTGTGGGTCTATCACAAAAAGCAAAACTAGTTAGGAATCTGAAATCCCGGCACATTACGTACAATATCCTACATTTAACCAACAAACACTGAAAACGTAGATTTATGAATGTAGTTTTGAACCTGCGATCAAGTAAAACTATCAAACAATTTTTCTTGTATAAACGGGTTGTTGCAATGCGCTACTCTAAACAGCAAGGCACGACGCGCACTTGCCTTGGCCTTTTATAAAAATATTTTTCAATATTTAACATGGATGTTCGCAGAGCCGGGTGTTAGATAACAACTAGGAAAAATCTATTGTTTAGTCTTTGAACAAGACAAGAACTCTACATTTATTCGAGACAAAAAAATGTATGAAAGTACTCTGAAGCCCTTAATACTTTACAAAAATATATCTCGTTAGAATTCCGCTTACATTCCTTGTTTCGTTTAGAAGAGGCAAGACCTCCTGAAGATGCTTCCTAAAGTCGTCGAAAACTGTTTCAGCTGGGCTGGTTTCAACGTGACGTCATATTTTCATCAGATTTTATATTAATATCTATCAAAAATTTATTAATTTTCTATAGTAATATTTAATAATCTTTCCATTTAAATATATGGTTTTTCAAATATTTGGTAATATTTCCTTTTTATTTTATTCTATTCAATACGTAAAAGTTTTAACATTATTTATGATGTCATGAGATTAGAAACAAATAATCAGCTAAGAATCGGTTTTTGGCCATTCACCTTTAAAATTATAGATGGCAATCATGAACCGATAAAAATGGGTAACATCGCACTACCATATAAGTATAAATGGTGCTGTTATATATGGCGCCACTTAATTAAACATATGATAGATACCTCGAATATGTATCAAACGGATCGGGATTCGGGTTTGTACTTACATTGACCCATTTGTTCATATCAAATTATATGAGTATGCCTTAGCCATCTAGGGTGAATTGCATGAACTACGCAAGTATCAGCGTTGTTATCATCCGGAACATCGCACGCTACGTCAGCAAGGCTTGCAATGAGAACTGCCCGGAACACCGAAGTTGGCCGAACATCCCCGAAGGAGACATATTTTTTCTCCGCGTCACTTGTTGCACTTTTTGCATTATAATATATTGGCTAATACGCTACCCTCATTACCGTCTCGATAGAACTCTGATTAGATTGTTCCCGCATTTATACGTACCTATCTATCAAAGAATTGTAGTTATGAACGACAGTGCTGCAGAAACATAGCCCACGATTGGGCATTGGAAATATAATGGGTCAAATGCAACCAAAATAAAAATACTTTTTATCTCTTTTGCACTTATAGTTTAGCAAAATGGTTGTCTCGCTATATGTAGATCTTATTATTATTTATTTTCATCTCTTAGTATGTATCTCTGATGTCATATTAAAAGTAACTCGTGACCCGTATTACTAAATTTTGTGAAAATACCTTCTTAAGTATTACAAAAACTAAAATACAATAGGAGGCATGAAATATAACGTGTCAATGCAACCAAAATAAAAATACTTCTTATCTCTTTTGCACTTATAGTTTAGCGAAATGGTTGTCTCGTTATATGTAGATCTTATTATTATTTATTTTGATGGGTAACATGTATCTCTGATATTTATGTCATATTAAAAGTGAATCGTGAGTATCGTGACGCGTATTACGAAAGTTTGTGATAATATTACGAAAATCAAAATACAATAGGAGGAATGAAATAATAGTAATGAAATGTAATGAATGAGTTAATGCAACCAAAATAAAAATACGTTTTATCTCTTTTGCACTTATAGTTTTGCAAAAGAGTCGTCTCGTTATATATAGGAGATCCAGTTATTATTTATTTTGATCGGTTAACATGTAAAAACAAAAGACAATTAAAACTTTGTTTTTGTTATTTTATGGGATCAAAAATGACTTGATAATTTAGTACCTACCTGTAATAATCTAGAAAACCGACATGAGAAAGATGTGACACGCTGTGGCTCCAACCATCGAAAGAAAGTGATGGGTCGTCGCCGGCTCAACAAGCCTTACGAAGTGTCTTTGCGTTTGTTATGTTCTTTTGAATTTGTTTTGGTGGTGATAAAGTCAATTGATAATTAATAAATATTACATTATGCCAAACTATTTTGTTTATTTTAAACAGTACTGAAAGATTTAAAACAAGAAAAAAAAGTTTAAAGTAATGAGGCGAGAGGACAAAACTCCTTTGTCAGGCAAAAGTGGTTTAAACAGTTGAACCCCTTTTTATCCATGCCTTATATAAAATCCTTTTCGAGTCGATGAAAACACACAAAAGGGTACCTTTTGAAGCGCTCGTAGCGTAAAGTTTGCTTTCTTAACTGATTAATAATTAAGCATAAAAATAGTTAAGCAACGTCCGCTGCGGTCATGAGTTGGATGGGTGCCGCTAGTGGCATTACTACTGAGCGTGTTTCGGTGGGCACTTCAAGCTGTCGAACCCGGTTCTTGTCTTAGGATGGCAGTCGCTATAGCATGGTGGTAGGGCATTTTCCGAATGCCCGCCTGGCTAGCTACCATCTTCAAGTAGAACATCTGTCTCCAAGCACTTAACAGTGTGTTCCGGCAGCTGTCCTTGAGAGCCAGTAATTCTAGGTTAACCTGAACAACATCTTCGATCACATCATCACTGACCATCAGGTGAGATCCCATAGGATGGCAGTCTGTATGGATAGTTGTTGTCATGACATTAACGAGATAACGGGACCGACAGCTTAACGTGTCCTACGAAGCACGGAAGCGCTCACTGGTAATGCCACTAGCGGTTACCCATCCAATTCATGACCGCGGCAGACGTTGCTTAACTTAGCTAATCGGTTAAAACGGCTAAGTGAACTTCGCTACGTGCGCTTCAAAAATAATTAAGTATTATTAAATGACGTAATATTTTAGAGCCAAAGTGTAACTTGAGCTGGTTTCCGGTAACATTTTAAGATATAGAACTTTCCTTTACCTTAGGTAGAGTAATATGGTTTTTCCATAGCATAGCCAAGACTGTCTACTATCGAAAACCGTTTGAATTATGAGAATCGGAGTAACTTAAGTCTTAGAGAAGGTAATTTTGTAAATCCGACTATCCCAATCCGGTTTTTACATATACTTACTAGCAAATCCGGGCACCAGGTTTGTACAAATTAGGGGAGGGCAATAATCATTAGAGTAGTAAATATACTACAGTATTCAAATAGTTACTTGCTCTGCTAATTGTTCCACTGTTAATATTTCGCTGTTTTTCCTTCTTTCTAAATTTATATTACAAATCGGATAACGATAAGTTTTCCCAATACGATGGTTAAAGAACAATAGGAAAAAATTTAGAAAAAATTTAAAAAAATGACTCATCCTCATGTTAGCTCAGTCGGTCAGAGCATACCCCGGCTAAAGGGGTGTATGGGCGCGGATTGTAATCCCGCAACGAATTAAATTTTTCACCTCGTAAATTTGTAATTTTGTAATAAGTTTTCCTGTTTATAAATGATGTTTTCCTATAAATAGATTTTGCCTGCTACAGCCAATAATGATGATGAAAATTAAGCCATCTTACAACTAAGGAATCCTTTTGGCTCAATGAATAGGCATTGCAATTCAACGGGGCAATGTGGCCATCATGCTGGGCACGCTGCCACCTGGTGGCTGGGCTGGAGCATTGTGACTGCCTGTGAGTCTGCAATGACTTATAGGTTATCTAAATGCTTTTATTGTAGTAGCTTTAGTGTTGTATACAGTTCGTAGTATTTTGTTAAATAAGGCCGGTTAAAAGAAGGAATCCTTCTATTTAGTTTTATTGACCAGAAGATTTGTGAGTTACATAAGTATAGTGTTTGAAATTACCAAGTAATTAATGAAGAATTTGGGTATTGATACACGCCATCATAAACACATCAAAAAACAGTTGAACGATACCTAATAGAATATGTAGGATTAAGAACTTGGATGACTTTGAACCACGACTTTGCAAAGAGTATTCTTTGCAAAGTAGTGGTTCAAAGTCTTAAAATTCTGATCTGGTTTAAGTGTGATCTAGAGATGGTGCTCTATTGACAAATAGTTAATTTCCTAAATTAATCCGGACAAGTCCTTTTCAAGTAAAGCTATTACCTATTATTGTAAACGAATGTTGCTTGTTAATGTTTTAGATGGGTAACCGTCTGTACTCATGCTGGTCGAGATTGTAATCCTAGGTTTCGGTCATATCCGATGCCCTTCATCAGATGAGTTCACGCGTCTACACGTAGGTGCTGCACTAATACATACTTTCGAGAACTTTCAAACTGAAATAACGTACCTTAGTTATAGATACTCAAAAAAACTGCATCGCAAACATGTCAACCTAGGATATATTATGTTAAATGCGACTAAAAGTATGAACATCAGTGCTACGGCATGACTGTATTATTTATCTCAGTTCTAACATTGGACATTGTGATTGCATTTCATATTTACCCACTCGTAATTATACAAATCCACTCGGTCATATGAATATCAACAACCTAAACTAAGCTAAGATTTATTTTTTATTATTTCTGTATAAGTACTCGTACCTATGATTTATTTAGTTAAGAGTCGCATATGTTGACTTAAATACTCTCTGGCTTGCAAACCCCCCAAAAATAGGGGGGCTGTGTTTAGCAGTGGACAGTATAACTGGCTTTCATCATCAGCAGTCACCATTTCATTATACTGAGCATCAAATTTCTTTGAACGAAAAATAGCATCAAAGAGAGAACACGGTATTAATGTAAAAATTTGTCTATTCTAGGTATATGTTACCTTACTTCAATGTTAGGCATGTAAACAAACTTCTTAATTTTCATCATCATTACATCAACCGCAATGTCCACCGTTGAACAAGATCTCCCCAACATAGGAAATTTACCATAACCCCCACGCTTGGCAGGCGTCTTGGAGATCGCAACAGAAATTGACAGTTCTTTAGAAAGCGCTGACTCCCACCTTCCGGTATTTTTTTTTACCGACACTCACGGGAATAAATGGATGAGTGGCATTGTAACCTGGCAACCCACGGGTTCTCTGTCTTAAATTTAGTAAGGTAAAAAAATACATTTGGTAAATATAATTATTATCGTGAGAACAAAGCAAACAATTCCTAACGTTAGGTTCTCTATATTTTAATTCATTAACCTTGGTTTTATTATAAATATACCAACTTACATAAATAATTCACTCAGTTATAGCTAACACTATGGACAATTAAAATATAATAATATATATATATATATATATTTTTTTTATGCCTGATAGGTTAGCCTTTGACCACTATCTCACCTGATGGTAAGTGATGATGTGGTCGAGGATGTTGTTCAGACTAACCTAGAGTTACTGGCTCTCAAGGACAGCTGCCGGAACACACCGTTAGGTGCTTGGTGACAAATTTTTAACTTGAGGGTGGTAGCTAGCCAGGCGGGCATTTGCAAAGTACCCTACCACCATGCTATAACGACTGCTATCCTAAGACAACAACCGGGACCGACGGCTTAACGTGCCCTCCGAATCACGGAAGCGCTCAGTAGTAATATGCTCAACCAGCGGTCACCCATCCAAGTCATGACCGCGGCGGACGTTGCTTAACTTTGCTGATCGATTCAGAATGGCTCAGCAAACTTGGCTACGAGCGCTTCAAAATTGTCAAATCACAATTACTTACAGCATATCTGAAGGTGAGCCATAATCACTAACAAAATATTTAATTCACAATATCAAAACTGTACACACAATAATATACAGAAATATGTACTAGTAATGATTTTTCTTAATTAATAACGGCTCACATGACTAGTTTTTACTCTTACGTTTTTCCACATATTTATCCTCGAAACAAAAATTAAGTTTCCTTGTAGTCTGCGCCGGGGTAAAAGGATGATAAGGGTGCACACATACCGTCCGCCTCGTAAACAAGAACAAAGAAACTCTTCGAGCTAATCCCACTCCAATATCTATACTTTTGTGCCGCGGAACTTCCATTATCGGCTCCACTTCCTCTTCGTTTTTCTTCACACAACTTAACTTTCGAAAACTATTCCTAAACCTTCCTAAATTAGGTCTCAGCGTAGATTGAAAGCTCGAGAATCTGCCATGCAGTGGTATCTTGTTCCTGTCCTTAGTTTCTTCATCATCACCGTCCTTAGATTTTCTGTTCTTTTTCTTCGTGTTCCGCTTAGAGGACTCCTTTTTCGGTGATTTGACAAAGGGTCTCGTTTGTTCTTCCAGTTCGATAGCTGAATAATCGTCTTCAATCATCACTCTATTTTATTATTCACATTTTGTTATGTGCGTCGTTCGTTTATCGCACTAGAGTGAGCTGCTACCTAACATTTGGCATTGATTGAGTGTGACGCATGTGTAAGATAAAGTTTTTAGATTACTATGATTATGACGGTCATAATCTGCGTGATTTTGTGAAACATAAGATTATGATATTACTGAATTTAAATCTTAATTCAGATAAGTACAGTGTTATCAACGGCTAAATAATTTTCGTAAGTACACGACTATCAAAAAGAAGTGTACCAAATGTTTTTAAGGTTCCCGTATGTAGGTATGTGAGTTTCTTTATTCGACCATAACTTTTAAATGTCCGCACAGATTTGTATGTTTGGAGTATTGTAAGAATCCGTCCGTACATTATTTCGAGTGACACTGGATATAAGTTAAGGGTATAGCAGGGAAGTCGTGTTTTTAATTTTCAATAATTATATGAATTTTATGTAAGTTGTTATTATAAAACTCTCACAATAACACATTAATAGAGAATGAGTTTCCCGACGTAAGTTGTAGTAATACAATACAACTGCATTAGCATCTTTGATGAAACGTTATCTGCCTACCCCATTAATATACATGTGTAGAGCTATGCTGTTGAGTTACGAAGTGGAAGAAGCTTAGAATACGTATAATATGTTGTAACGACTCCACTTAGTGTGTGATAAGGTCAGGAAGAAGAAACTCGGTACGCATGCATCCAGGTATTAGGCATTAAATAATAAATAACAAAAATCTTTATTGCTAATTAAAATTATAAGTAGTTATACTACTGTAAAATCAACAATGAACATCCCTCATTATCAGCAAGGCTGCATATCTCTTAGCGTATTACTTGTTTAACTATTTTTTTAGGTGAAAAATATGGCGGAGCACGATGATGTAATAATCGTGCGACGCCATTAAGTACTTAGATGATATCCTATATTCTTTTTATTTCGTATTTATATTCATAAAATGTTATCAGAAAAATCAATCGTGAGTACTTATACCTATTTATCTAGGATGGGTCTCCTCAAAATTTTCCATGGAAATAGTGTATACTATCAATTCTACTCGTTTATCTTGGTACTTTATAATATAATAAAAGTATATTCTATAATATTTTCACGCAAATAGTATGGTCGAAAAAATGGCATTTTTTCAACCATACTATTTGGTTTGAGGTGTCAGCATCGAAAGCATTAATATAATATATTATACTTTATAAAATACCTAGGTACATTATGATCAATTGCCTGTTTATCGTGTTACATCATAGTAACAAACTAGGTAAATGTTCTTGACATCTTTAAACGGGTCAAAGAAAAGTTACCGCTGCGATTATCGATTTACCTATTTACAAAGGTTATAATAATTAAAATTCATAAAAATGTGTTGTAGTATACACATTACGTAGGTACCTATGTATACAACCCTGGCTTATCTAGACTAGAGTAAGCATTTGAATCTCCTACTGGTTTCCAGTTAAACTACTTACCACTGGGTTTAATGGTAGTAGGCAGTGAAAAGTAATAATAAATATAATTACATAATATATCCCATACAAAAATATGTGGTATTGAGAAATTTGACAATATCTACCGTTGAGGCAAGACTGGCATATGACGGACTTTCCCTATTCATGATAGACGGTCTTCCAAACTATTAAATTTTACAGTTAGATTTTTTTTTGGAGGTATAAATTACAAAAGTCAAGAGTTAATAATGAATTCAACATAAGAAATACTTTTATGGATCATTATATGACTTACCTTATCACAAAAACTCCTAAACTTCTTTGTTTTTCCACTTTTATTTATTTTTGAAGAGACGTTAAACTCTAAATTTTAGTTCAAAATGCGAAAAATAATTATAGTCAAATTTCTTTTAACAAAATTATACTACTGACATCTACGATTCACAGTTTAAACTAGCTCAATAATACTGTTTCACAGATCGAGCCTTAAGGAACTAATAGTTATTCAAATATGGAAGTTATTGCTGCCAGACAGACTTACCCACATTGACTACCTATATACGTACCAAGAGTAAGTATAGGTCTAGAAAGTAAGGGCACCGTCCCATTACAGATGTGTTATGCTCTGATAAAGATACACCTCTAACATCAAATTGGGTAATACGTAGGTTTAAAAAACAACCATTTACCACTCACACAAAGTATGACGTAGTTAGTTTTTGGTGTATTAACCTTGTGTGCAGTAGCCGTGACACAATGCGATTGGCTGAGAAACCTTTCCGTCAAGATTTGATTAAAAGTCAGTGAAAAAAATATATACGCCAATCACATATTTCTCGTAAACACCGCACCTAACCGTAACCTTGAAAGCATGTGATAGCTCTTCATTCGTTTCATGCGGATCCCTACTGCTCGAGGTAGATCATATAGCTTGCTTTCATATTTGAAGGGATAAAGGTAGGTCTCATTGACATTATAAATTTTGACTTCGCGTTCAAAGTTTAGAATTTTTGGCAGTAATTTAATAGCGAAAAGTGGTTAAAGGTATAGCCGCTGCACTGTTTTTACTTTATATGGAATTATCTTCTACCAATATACGCCGTAAAGACCTCCTGATCACCCCTGATTCCCAATTGTCTTCTGGTGGATCGATTTAGACACAGCGTCCACAAAAGCGATATTCTCAGCAGAGTAACTGCTTCAGAGGTGGATATGCCCGTATTTATGCCTAAGACTATCCATGTTGAGGCAGTCTCCATTAGAGGTGTGACCAATTGCCGAAATATTAAAAAATGTTTGATTGATGTTGTGTTTACTTGGAAGTCGATTCCTCGCAAACAGTCATGGTGCCGTCGTCGTCAGCGATTTCGGTAATAAATATTATAATATTGTTTGTTATTCTTGAAATAATTACTGACCATAAAATTACTCGGGTTTTCTTCACAAAATAATTATACCGTGTGTTACTGTCACTAGTACGTATAAAATGCTCTTTTAATAGCACCAATTATCAATTTCGTTTGGAATTTAATTGAGTGGGTGTTGGTATCAGTTAATAATCCTTAAGATACTGCTGCATAAAGTCTTCATACCTACCAAATTATACATATGTTACCGGCAATCTGTATTATTCAGGTAGTCTATACAATACCTAGGCAATGCATATAATACCTGGGAAGTCCAGGCAATGTATGAAAAATGTGAATATTATTGTCCACTACATACTGTCCCTAGGAATTGAATACATTTCTTGTGAATCTATTTCTAGGGATTGTCTAGAGTAACTACTGTTGCACCGGCAATGTGTTAAATAAATAGATCTTGGTCTATATTTATCAATGTTAGCTATAGCCCACAAAATGTCGGGCGAATGAAATATGTATTATTTCTTAAAATGCACTTTCTTAATATTAACAACTAGGATGTTCTTTATAAATAATCTTTATGAAAAGGTTACCTAAAGGTCTTTATATTAACTACAGTAAAATCACAATAAAATTAACTTGACATAATAAACAACGCGAACGGAAACCTCAGAAAAAGGTTCAAATTCGGTGATGAAAACACAGCGGTTGTATGGTTCACATTTTCATGCACTCATGCACATCTTTTTAATTGAACTTATATACGCATGTCACATTTGACTAGTACCCTGGTATATTGATAGTTGTAATCTACTATTCAACGTGACGCGCATCTGACTGATGACATTATGATGCGCCCTTCTCGCATGTTTTAGGATGTTGGTTAATGACGTTTTTGGCTGTTACCTATAGCAATATGTTAAGTTAACATTTTACAACTTCTCATATCTCATAATATACGGAAATTATAAAGTATCGTGAACTAAGCACCTACCTATATCGACTTCAAATATCCATTATCTAGGCTAGGCCGATAACAAAAAACTTCAATGCCAACTTCCTGCTGACCATCGTGTCATTTTGGTCAATTAGGTACGCAATTGTACTTTTTTTTATCGTTCCTATTTTTATAATTACAGATTTATCTGAATTAATTTATCTTACGGATGTTTCGAAATTGACTGCAAGGTGATATAGAGACGAGGCACTTGTTTCAAAAACAAACATCTTAATTTAAATACAAACGAACGTAATCCTCTGCTAAACAAACTGTATTGCTCTGCCATAAAATGTATAGCCAGCGATGATATAATATACCACTCGAGATAATATAATGATTATAATAATGATACGCGATTCATCCAGACATTTCAGAAATTTAATGTGTGTGTGGACTGAGTGACCACATTTTTTTTAGTTTATTTTTGTCTATTTAGTGACTTCAAGAGTTAGTAAAAGTTATAATTTAATTTGTAAAATGTGTTTTGTAATTTGTAAAGAATTAATAATGAAGTTATGATTCCTAAACTGTGGTCACTCAGTTCTCACACTCAAAATTCGAAATCTGGGTAAATACATACCTTATATATTTACCCAGATTTCGAATTTTGACAATAGAGATAATTAATGTAAAATAGAATTTCAATTGACCTAAATTATTTATTTTAAATGTAATTATTTGACTTTGTATGGATTTTATTTTAAGTAACTATTTTTGTATAATTTTGACGGAAACATATAATTATTACCATTTTGAATTATTTATTTTGCTAAATGTAATATGTACTTTGCCATAAACTTTATTAAGTAGAGGGTACTATGGATTCAATTAATTGCTGTGAGATAAATGTAATTGTATTTCGTGACGTTTTTATCTCAATAAACAATTTATTATTTATTATTATTATTATTATAAACATATTTTAAAGTGTTTAGAAGAAAAAAACCACAACATAGAAACTAAAATTAAAAATTATAAAATTCTTCCTGATGTCACTGAGTGACCACTTATGAAAAACCTATAATTTATTTATTATGCCACAAAACCTATATATTTTAACTGCTAACGTTAGTAAAAGTTACATGTAAGTTTGTAAAAGTAAAACAAGAGCAACGTTTTTGTTTACTGATGTTAAATTAATATTTAATTGTGGTCACTCAGTTCACACATGATGAATATGTAAATTAATTCAAACTTATTGAATTATAAAAACTGAATATTTCAGTATTTAGTAAATATTTTTTACTACAGGGATGTATGCTTTTATCTGGTATTGATTGCTTTTAAGACAAGATAATTGCTATTCAATATGTTCTATAAAATGTATGTAGTAGGGTGACCACACAACGTAAAGTAACATGAATTATTAGGCTTATTTAGATAATTATTTTATATAAAGTTATGACATTACAGTAATGTTTACAGTGCTACAAGTATTGCAATGAACGCCAATGAATTTAAATTACTTAAAGCAACAACATAATCGAATTTAAAACTACCAGACATACAATTGGGAAAACAGTAGTATGAATAATAAATCCATTGCAGTACAAAGATTGTTCTTTGCAAAATAAAATAATATGTTAATATACCATGCAAGTACTTTGGTAATACAATCTGTGCTTTTTTTAACCCGTGATATTATTTTGACTTTCAACTTCTATCTCTTGTATCATATTCGAACACTTTTATTTAAAATGTTTGAGCCTTTTTGCAAATCACGCCAAATTAGAGTATTTTATCTGGCTGTTGTTTTCGTGAGCTTACTGCCGTCCGCGTCGTCCAATATTTGCCCATTTTCACCCTTTAAATTTTCAACACACTTGGAAAAGTAGTGTAATAGTTAGAGATATATTTACGTAAAATAATAGAAACTACATATTCCCATAATTGTGGTGATCTCTTAGCCTGAAACAAATATAAGTACCTACAAGAATATATAGGTGTAGAAATTATTACCATTGTGTGGATATGGTACAGACATTCACAATTAATTTCACGCTTTTTAGTATTAAAATCTGTTTTTTTAATATTGAGAACATTAGTTCGGCGTCATTCATTTGTAGGTATTGCTTTTATACTTACCGACGCAGCGACGACGACAGTGCAGCGTTCGAAGTGGCCAGTAACTTTTTCATACAATATTTTCGTATGATCTCGTAGAGTGCTATAAGGAACATAACGTGTTTCATATTTCATTTCATCAGATCCAAAAGTACATAAAATTCAGTGAGTCTAATCAGGTTCTATTTACTTTGTCCTTATAGTTTTTCTTTTTGATCTTGAGAACGAAAGTTCCACGTCATTCACATGTCGGCTACAAGTGAAAGACGTGGAAGTAGCTATTCGGTATTCGCGGGTTACGTTGTTTCTTTTATATACACCGACGCAGCGACGACGGTGCTGTCACAATAGACATATATACAATAGTTCGACTCCGCAGTATCCTGGAATTCAAGGACAAATGACGATCAGAGCGCTAGGGAAATCACTATCGAAATTTTGAGTGTTGTTTTTTGTTATAAATAAATATTTTTTTTAAAATAATTGTTTTTTTATAAAAAAAATTTTTGTGAATAGGTAAAAATATAATTATATATAGGGGCAAGTGCGGAACATGTGGACACTTTCCAGATTGTGGAATAAAACATTTTTTATATTTGAATTAAATAATGTTTTTTTTATATTTTTAACATTGCTTATATCATATAATAATCAGTCATTCTTTAACTAAAATTCTAGTCTCACTATCACATATATTAACAAAAATAATCAACTTTTTTTAAAAACACCATATTTGTCCACAGGTTCAACAGACGATTGTACCTATGTACACTAAGATTGTACCTTGGGACAGTGTTGTACCTAGGGACGATTCACATTAATTAGACAATAAAAAAGAAAAACAACAATTAAAGGTTTTTGAAAACAACTTCAAACAAACATAAACATACTCTATTATACGTATTTGTACGCAATACAACACTCTGCATACAAGTTTCAAGTAGACTCATCGCTATCATCATCATTGTTTAATACGAAGCATGCCACGCAAACGAAACTTTCACCCTCATCATCAGACTCAAAGTTTTCTCTGTGTGACTTCGGAACACACCAAATATGATAACTATGATTGCAGAAACTACATTTAAGCATTTGGTTTTTGTCTTTGGAATAATTTTTACACTTTATACATCTTAAAAACAAGAACTTCTCGTGTTGAATTATTTTAATCTTTTTTTCGATGGATATTTCAGGCTTTTCATTCGAAAGCGCGTTGGAAGGACCTGGTTCAGAAAAAATATTAGCCAGCAGAGTTAGATGACCTTTAGAATAACTAGCGTCAACATTGGAGGAAACAGATTGTGGAAAAACTTTGGTAGTTATTGTTTTTTGAACAGCTTTTGCAGATTTTCTCTTCTCCGTTTTGTGGCCTGCTATTTTCTTCTTTTCAGCTTTTTTTAATGATTCACTTAAAATTTCATCTTTCTCTGGCGTGTCGGTCAATATTCTGGTTCTTCCAGGCTTTCTTCCACGTTGAGCACCCTTTCGTGGACCAGCTTTTTCTAATGGGCGGACGGTTTCGGGTGTTATTTGTGGATCTATAATCTTCAGTGGAGTTAGAAATACAGGTTGTTCTGGTATCAGCCATTCTTCCTTCTGTATTGGCGAAAGTGGTTCTGGGATGACCTGAATGACAGAACCACCAAAAAGTTCTTTTCGAATTGAGTTATTTGGGTAGGTTTGACTGAAAATCTGGTCAACCGGTTGTTGTAAATCCAAATTAACCGTTAATGTTTCTTGTTCAGTTCCAGTGACTTCATTATTGGGCCGTTCATGATTTTCGGACCGGTTTTCAATTGAGTTTTGGCTTGGATCTGGACGATCAGTTACATATGAGCTTAAAAAATGTTCATCTGAAAATATGTTTCTATTGTATGGATAAATACCTGAAACCTCAAAGCCTTTCACAATGTTTTTTGGTGTAAACGAGACTCTGTATGCTTCGCTAGCTATATCTGCTACGTCGTAAATGGTAATAGGTTTACCAGGATGATTGAGCATCCATCTATCGGCTGCTTGGCTGTATTGGCTTTTAAATGGCCCAAATATAGTTCTATCTAGTGGTTGCAAATGATTGGACGTATGTGGAGGCAAAGTCAATAAAACAATTCCATTCTCTTTGGCTTTGTCAATTATCTCAATAGAGATATGAGTTTCGTGATTGTCCATTATTAAGAGAACTGAATTTTGTTTTGTTGGTTTTGCGAATGCAATAAAGTGATCCAGGAACTTTTTAAAAATTGGTTCTGTTGACCAACCTGATTGATTAGCCACACCCAAAGAACCAGGTGGAGCTCCTTTCAACATGTTGTCTTTGTAGAAAACTCGTGGGAATACGAACACAGGAGGTACAGCGTTTCCAACAGCATTTATGCAGCCTATCATTGTGGTATGCACTCCTCGTTCTCCTGAAGTCATCTTCCCTAGCTGACGAATCTCTTTGGGAGCCAATACTTTCCCTGGCTTGTGAACAGTGGATATCCCAGTCTCATCAACATTATAAATGGATCCTGGTAGAAAATCGTATCTTGTCATGACTGATTCTAAGTTGTTGAAGAAATCATTGACGTTTGCCTTGTTAAAACTAGTTGCTCTCGCTATGCTCGTTGGCTCAGGTTTGCGAAGAGATAATTGCGGGAATTGAAGTCGAAAATTACGGAGCCACCCGGTTCCTGCCATTTTGTGCTTTTCCCAGTTAGCAGGCAGATTTGTTTTCCGTTTAGAAACAGCATATTGGTAAGCTAGCTCTCTACATTGTTTTGTATTTAAACCCATGTGTAGAAATGCAGCTTTTCTTAAATATTTGCATAGCAAAATTTCTTCTTCCGGGTCAAATACCTTTCTTACGTCATTCTTCAAAAGCTGAATGTTATTCCTTAAATCAATGCTTTTATGTAACTTCAAGTATTTAAAAATTGTTGACTTAGGTATTTTATACTTTTCAGCTACTTTCCTTATCGAGTTGCCACTTTTTGCTTCTTTTACGGCTGCTGTGAGTGTATCGGAGCATATTCCCTTCCTTTTTAAACCAGTTTTACTGCGAGGCACTGAAAAAAATAAACGTAACAGCGGATCAGATTTTGTTAGTAAACATAATGACACTTTTGTACCTGTGGACAGTCCACAGGTACAGTCATATTTTTGTCCATAGGTACAAATTCCATCATAAAAAACAAAACTGACCTAGGTTCGACGATAAAAGAAATTTTAGACAAGGAAAAAATTATTAAATATGCTATAAACAACACAGATCATAGTGAAAATACTATCAAATCGATATCGTTTATATTTTCACGGTATAACTTATTTAAATTAAACAAAATTACTTACTTTTTGGCGCTAAAATCTTTCCAAGCCGGCAGATCAACAACCACACAGAAAACAAAGATGGCGACACGTCAAAACTGCCAACCATAGACAAAGCTGTACGATCTCCTTCAAGTTAGAATTTTAAGTTTGCTCGTTTCGCCGGAATCGATTGTGTCCACAGGTACATGCGTCCATAGGAACAGCACTTGCCCATATCTATTTATTTGAGAGAACACAAGCGCGCGCAGAATTGATTAAAAACGCTATTGTCTTTGGTAACATAGTAAGGCCACCAGTAAAGAGGTTATTGTATGATTATACAATGATATTTTCTATTAAAATGATGAAAAGATTACAACCTCTATAGTGTCAATCTGCTGACAGCTTATTAAAACTAAACTGTAAGTAAACACCGCAGTAAAGCATGTGAACCAGTCTAGTTGTATCTTTTTGTACCTCCTCGATGTAGGGAAGGCCGCACGGTTGATCACGTGACTGAATTCGGGTAATTTCTTCGTAGTTAAACTACTGCTTAAGAAGCTCCATGTATCTATTGTGGTGCTGTGTTCGAAGTGGCCAGTATCTTTTTCATACAATATTTTCGTATTATCTCGTAGATTGGTAAAATGATCATTATAAGGTAATGTTGTCTTAGGTCTTCGATTCGAAACGGCCGGCAGCGGCTCGCTTTAGTTTCGATCGTGCGCTCGTATAGTCAAGACCTCCTGAAAATGCTTCGTTTCGAAGTGAAACTAGTCGAATATTCTTCCAGTTAGGCTGCGTGGCGTTTGTGATGTTACGTAGGCTTAACAGGCAAATTAGGCGGAATTGTTACTAGATATATATTTTTATAGTTTTTTAAAGTGTTTTTTTTAAGTTTCATGAAAATACTTTCATTAAATTATTTTATAAAAATAGTTAAAAAAATATATATGTTATTATTAAATATGTATTTCCGAAAAGTAACGCGTTTAAAGTTTTTTAATTAATTAAACATTATTACAAGTAACAAATTCAAATCTCATTACTGCCCTCCAAAAAGTTTAATGGAAGTTTTACGCGGGAAAGAGTGAGAGAGGAAAAGCCAATGTTGTTTTTTTTTACCGGAACTAGTGTTCCTTTGAGTTTTTATGTGTAATTATGGTGTAGAATTATTCATTGAGTGTTCATTAACGTGCACAAGTGTACTTGCTTACATAGTAGTAAAACATGACTTTTCGTGATTTCTTTTGATCTCCATGAAAAAATTCATTACGAAGGCATGATTGACTCAGCTTTAACTTGACCATGACATTTTACTTGGCTCTGATTTTTACTTCACCTACTATCTACTTGAAATATCTCTAAAACTGTTATTTCTAAAACTTGACACTAGCTAAATAAACTCGTCTGTGTAGCCATATACCTATAAAAGAAAAGTCTCAAGAAGAAAATACCTACTTAACTTTGTTTTTACTTACACTTATCTTCGAACGAAACATCATTCATCACCTAGGTGGGATAAAAACAGACACTAAATAATCAGTACATTTGTTATATCTTCACCTAGCAGTCAAATGCATTCTAACAGAGACTAATACATGTTTATGATTTCGAAGACAAAATTCTTCTAGAAAAACACCAAAATATTTATGACGCAATATAACGATTTGGTAGTAACTTTCATAAATTTCATTTAAATAACAACTAGTGTTGTTGTTTATTTTTATTATAGGTATTAGTGTGTGTGATAACACGTGATGAAATTTATTTTGCTATTGTTAAAAAACGTAATCGGCGGTTCTGTTAATCGTTAGCGTAAATAAGTTAATGACTCAAATGAATTTGCAGTGTGTGGTCACCCTACTACATAAATTGTATAGAAAATATTAAATAGCAAATATAATTTCTTAAGAGCAATCAAAATATGATAAAAACACACGTCCTTGTAGTAAAAAATATTTACTGAATACTGAAATATTCAGTTTTTATGTAATACTTATAATTCAATAACTTTGAATTAATTTACATATTCACCATGTGTGAACTGAGTGACCACAATTAAATATTAATTTAACATTAGTAGCCAAAAACGGTTTTACTTTTACAAACTTACATGTAACTTTTACTAACGTTAGCAGTTAAAATATATAGGTTTTGTGGCATAATAAATAAATTATAGGTTTTTCATAAGTGGTCACTCAGAAACATCAGGAATAATTTTGAAATTTTTAATTTTAGTTTCCGTGTTGTTGTTTTTTTCTTCTAAACACTTTAAAATATGTTTTACTAAATATCTGCAAACAATATTTGCTTATAAGTTATGTATTTACCCAGATTTAGAATTTTGAGTGTGAGAACTGAGTGACCACAGTTTAGGAATCATAACTCCATTATTAATTCTTTACAAATTACAAAACATATTTTACAAATTATATTATAACTTTTACTAACTCTTGAAGTCACTAAATAGACAAAAATAAACTAAAAAAAAATGTGGTCACTCAGTCCACACACACATGAAATTTAGATGTAATGGTCAAATAACGAAGCTCGCATACATACATGAATCTTAACAACCAGATTTTATTAAAAAACACGACTGCTTGTAAAAAAATTATAGCCAGTAGCACTCGGGATTATGTAAAGATTCTAATGATACACCATACGCCGAAATCAATTCAGGCATTTACAAGTAATGGTGAAATAACCAAATGCACATACATCTTGAGAGCCAGTCATTCTAGATAAGCCTGAACTTCATCTAAGACATCATCACTTACCATAAGTAAGATAGTGGTCGAAAGCTAGGCAGGCTATTAACTATTAAAAAAAATACCCTTTAAATGTATAACACTCCTTCTGAGCGTTGGTTTCAAAATGGCACTGTTCTGTTTACTGAATGTAGAGCAAGGCTGATTAATTTTTCTGTTTAATTTCTACCACAGTTTTTTTTTTTTTTTTTTTATGCTTGATAGGTTAGCCTTTGACCACTAAGTATCTCACCTGATGGTAAGTGATGATGTGGTCGAAGTTGTTGTTCAGGCTAACCTAGAATTACTGGCTCTCAAGGACAGCTGCCGGAACACACCGTTAGGTGCTTGGCGACAGATTTTCAACTTGAGGGTGGTAGCTAACCAGGCGGGCATTCGCAAAGTGCCCTACCACCATGCTGTAAGGACTGCCATCCTAAGACAACAACCGGGACCGACGGCTTAACGTGCCCTCGGAAGTACGGAAGCTCTCAGTAGTAATGTCACCAGCGGTCACCTATCCAACTCATGACCGCGGCGGACGTTGCTTAACTTAGCTGATCGATTCAGAATGGTTAAGCAAACTTTGCTACGAGCGCTTCAAACAGTTTCAATATACTATATGTGTTAGCTGCATCTGTTACTGTATCCAGAATCCATTAAGTAATTCATGGGATTCAAATAATTATGAATCTTAGTTTTAAAACAAATAACGTATTCCATATCGAATCAGCAATACAGACGAGAAATAACTGCAAGGTTACTTCAGTTTTCCAACGACGTGACGTAGATCCATGAGTAAGATGCACAAATAGCCCCGTCTCGATCCGGCTTTCAAAACATCCGGCTGGAAAGATAAAGACAGAAAATTGTATACAGTAAGGTAATGAAGGCATTGCGCAGGAGGACGCGTCACTTAGTTTTCGCCGCACGACATTCAATGACAAATTGTAAATAAACGCTCACTGTGTTGTTTGATAGACAGTTTTGTTACGTTAAGTGCTCTACTTTTTAAATAATAAGGTAAGATTCTTACTACAAATTTACAAGGTGTTGGTTTAGTAACTAACAAAATTGGTCGTCCACTAATAATTTCAAGTTGTGTCCTTGTGCATCATGTGATGTTTATCATTTTGTATTCTTGTTTTAATACTTGTATCTTTATTGTTTGCACTAATTGTGTTGTGTAAGCATACTTACGTACCTATAGTATTTTGTAGGACCATCCCAATTAGCAGAAAACGTATTTTATCGAAATAATTCTCTTATTAGTGTAATTATGAAAACGAATTATCTGTTTAATTGAGTATATCTAATAAAATTACAAGAATTGAAAAAAAAGTGTGCTTCTTTTTGATTAAAAGTATTTTTTCTAGCACGATTTTTGACTCTTATTTCATAACTGCAGTGTTAGACAAATATTTTTAGTGAGTAGAATGCCAACATATATATTTATTTTTACCACTATAATAATATACTGATAGTCTTACCGTTGACCATATCTTACCAAATATAGTTCAAAGATGTTGTTCAGGCTATCCTAGAATTACTGGTCAACTCTAGGAAAGTTTCCAGAACAAACTTTTAGGTGCTTGGCGACAGATTATATATTGAAGGGAGGTACCTAGACTGAAGGGCATTTGCCAAAAGCCCTAAGTACCACCATGCATTAATATCTACCAAAATTTTGTAGACAAAAAGTAATACAATGTTGTGCGATCAATACGAAATTTAGTTTACTGCTCTTTTGTATCCTTCGTTTGTGACAATATACCCTACTAGGTGGACTGACGATATTGTGAAAGTCGCGGGTAGCCAATGGTTTCAAGTGGCTAATAGCCGTTCTTTGTGGCGATCTATGGGGAGGCCTTTGTTCAGCAGTGGACGTCTTCCGGCTGATGATGTTTCTGACAATATGTCTACTTCAAAGGATGACTCTACCTTTTTGACACTACAATTGATTTGGAAGTAAAAATTGTGTTTGACGCAACATCTATATATTACTGGTCAAGGTATTTTTCTATCTATATTAATAAAATAACTGATAATTGTGTTATCAAACACTTTTATGGTTGGTAGTAAAGTTGGTAGTATTAAGATATTAATTGATAGCTAAACAATTTATTAGCGCTGCGTTGCGAAAACAAAGGTTATTTACGCCTTTAAAAATAAAATTTCACACATGGAAAGTACGCATGAAGTTATCTGGTCAGAGGGATGAAACGGTACTTTTCTTCCTTGGAAATTATTATCTTATAACCAAATTATTATTTAATAGACAACATTTAACTCAAACGAAATGTTTATCATCAACAATGATAATTTCAATACTGGCAGGTAGAAAGTCACAGAAAGATAAACATAAAGAGGCGAGAAAGCGGCAATGCGATCTTCAGTTGTTTTCTCGAGTGCTTTTTTACGTACAGTAACAGATATTTTTTTATTATTGAGTTCATCAGATACAGACATACGCCTGAGTTTGTTAGAGAAGAGACTAAAACAGTTGCAGTGGTGGAAAACCTTTTACTGTCAAAACCAAAATAATAATGTTTAAATAATGTTTGTTTAATAAATCAGATTTTCCTTTATTCGAAATGAAAAGTAGAGTATTTACCTCGGGCGAAGGACCGGTGAAGGCCCCTTTCATAACTTGTATAAAAATCTACTGTCAAATTCATATACTGAAACATTTTTTGCCCAAACATTGTTAAGAATGTTGTTAAATATTAAGTGTATGTAGCAAAGCTACGGGTATTTTTTTTGTATTCTATTTTAAAACGATATACTTTCTAAACTGACGTATTTCTTAGACTGTTTTGTGTATTTCCCCTGGCCAGTTTATCAATCATCTCGACTCCTTAACGTAGTGTAGGTCACTGGCATAGCCACTTCAGTTGAATGAGATGGAGTTGTCCGTGAGAGGAGCTCTCGTAGTCACGATATGAACCTTATTTGTACTGTCACTGTGAAGTTAATTGTACGTATATGAGTCCGTAGAGCGTCCAATAATACGTGCTGTAGTCTTGAAGCTGTCAAACTGCCTCTACGTAGATGATCTTCCGCTCCTATATTGAATAGATGGTAATCTAGGTTGCATAGTGACCTTAGTAATAATAATAAACGTTTTTTATATAAGTATTTATATAGTGAGTATAACGGGACTAACGACGCAGCGTAGATCTTCACGTTGTAATGTCAGTGGATATTTTTGTTAGAGTTGAAGGCATTAAAGTTAGGGCATTGTTTAGTTGATTGGATCGCCTTATTCACGATGATGAGTGGTCAAAAATTTCAATCAGGCTAAACCTAGAATCCGCATGGGGTGCAGGACTGGAATTGGACCACTAATATATTCTTGTGGTAGTCGAAAGATCCGACAAAGGGAAAATCAACAGCAGTAGTAGAACTGCAATCTCCAAGACGCCTGCCATGCGTGAGGATTATGACAAGCTGCTCTTCCTGAAAAGCCTATGACTGTTGTTGATGATATACCTAGATCAGGAACTGGCCTTCGAGAAAACCTACATTATGTACAAATATTGCGGTTCCTGGTTCCATTCCTAGGTCATCAGTCAATGGTTGTGTGCCACTGCCAGTGTAGCAGTAGGCTCACTCCCATTTAAAAAACTCCTCAACCTATGAGACCTATGGGACATTTGTCGAAATCTGAGCACACCTTTATGTAGGTACCTTCGGGGAAACAGGCGTTACAAAGTCTTTCAATGTAATTATCATCGGACATTGTTGGATAGTCATGAACCTACTTGGGTTTAGTTATGATACATTGTTACTTATATATTAATTAAAATTTAACTGCGTGATTGACAATTACTCATATATTACCTTTATGTGCTATAGAAATGCTTACCAGTAGGTAGGTATAATGTACTTCAACATCTTGCTAGCCATGGTCTTCTGTAACATCACAAACTGCGATTTTAAATAAAATTGTAATTGACCTTTTGTAAGATCCCCGTAGATGACTCAATTAAATAAACAAACGACTTTGACTTTAACACAGCATAAATTATGAAAAATATGTATAAGTGGCTTGTTTTAATAGAAAATTTATTAAAGATGTTGGATATTGTAATTGTATACTAGCGAGTCCCATGTCAGACCAGGCAATTCAATTGTATAAATTAGCAGATTTAGCCTTATAATAATTAGTTGGTAAGTGTGTATTCTGGCATCACTGGGCGATGTGGTCGCTTAGCGAATAAGCCCATTAAAAAAAAATTAAAAAAAAAAAAAAATGTATAAGTGGCGTCAGTTGAATAGCTTGCTGCCTGCCTGACGCTATCCTCTTATATCTCTTATTAATGTATTTAAATGTAGTTATTAGTTTTCTCACAAATGTAGGCTAAGAATAAGGTAACGGGTGCCGATTTAGAATTGCACCCTCCCATATCTTCCAATGAGAATTGTAACGCAAGGAGTGCGAATACATGATAGTCGATAGCAAACTTTCTTCTGAATCAGCCTTATGAAGAGCAGTCATCTTACACTGCGATCCCGAAAACGTCTGCCAAGTTTTTTTAATGCTATCGAATAGGAACAAACACGAGGCTCATCTTTTGGTAAGCGTCAACCTCTGCCTATAACAGATTTCGCCCATCACTCTGAGACATTCAGTTGTTAAGTCTCATATGCATGCATTATCATCGGCACCCATATCTTTCAAACCGGAACACAGTAATATAAACATTACTGTTTTGCAGATACGTTAGTGGCAGGTAGCTAAGTCTGAGAATTGTGGAAACTCTTTGGAGAATGGGGAGGCTTTTATTAACCTTTACGCTATTCAAACTATAAGTAATCGACGTATTAGTGGCATGCAGCTCATAAGGCATTTTTGCCCATTCATCTCTTTCTTTCTTTAACGAAAATGTATTTCAAATACTTTATATTATACTTCTTATTTGAAATTGAGTCAGGACGCTAGTAGCATTAAGTCGTAGTTTCCTTATAGTATCGAAACGTCTTGATATTTAGTACTTTAATGACGTCCCATATTTCAATAATCTTTAGTAAATAGATTTCCGAAAATATTTTCTAAAAATAATAAATATGTACACGAGGAGTTTTAAGTATTTTTTTATTATTATTATTTACTACCCTGACAAAACATATTAGTATTTTATTTTTAATTTTTACTATGAAACATAATCAAAGTCAACCAGCTTAGTAAGTGTTTTTTAAATCACACTGCTGATCAACAGAATCATACAACATACACTAACTTCACAGTCAAATTAATTATGTTTTAAACTAGTTCTTTAATAGCCTTTTCGTAAATACAAACTTAGTTGTTATTACATATTTGTTTTATAAAAACAGAGTATCTTACAACGAAAAATCTTGACATATAACTTTGTTTACACCAATGGTTACCATGGTTACAAGTCATTCCGGCAGGAGAATGAAGCATTTACTATGAGTTTTCCCGCTCTTAAGTGGGAAGCAACGTCTCCCACCCGTTACTCAGATCAAACAAACACTACTTTCCGAGTATGAGAACTGAAAAATACTTTCCTGGTTTATTAATTTACTATGTACAATTTCGTTATTACGATGTGTACTTATTAAATATTATTGATGAATCAGCGATCTCAGTCATTTCATCATTTCAATAGAGATGATGCCATAGGTACTTGTCAATACTTTTATGATGTTATTTGTTATTTTATATCTTTGTTTTATTTTACTTCTGTAGTAGAAGAACTGATGTAAGTAGGTACCTGATGTAACTCAGGCCGTGACAAGTAGTCAGTGCGTTGTCGAAATGATTCTAAAAGTACTTATTTGACTTCTCGCAGCAAACTTCAGCTGAAGATCTAATGTTTTAGTTAAAAATTGAACCGACTTCAACACACAGAAGTGTGAAATAACTTGTTGAATTCGGTACCATGATAGTACAAAAGTAGTTTCAGTTTTTGCTTAAAACATTTTTTTCAATCTTTTTAGTGGCCCTTGCTACTTACGGGATTGATTGTCATTCATTGTCAACGACTATAATTATCATCAAGTTAGGAAAATATTTTTTAGCTATTGGAGGTAACTCAAAAGCAGCTTGACCGATTTTGATGAAATTATGGGACCAAACGACAAGCATCAGCTTTTAAATAAAAAAAGAAACATCAAAATCAGTTCTGACTGTACCCAGTATTCACAATTTCTGAGGTTACAAATATAAAAGAAACAAACAAATGAGAACATCCTCCTTTTTTGGAAGTCGGTAAAAATAAACGTCACTGTCATTAAGGCATAGCAAGGTATTACTTTTACTTTAAAGTCAAGCCTTAGATAGAAAGGATGTGATATTGGAATACTAAGTAATAGTTTAATTATGTCTGTTAAATTTTAGTCTCCTATGTAATCTGTGACTACAATCTGTTTCTTATTGAATGACTGTTGCATAATATGTTAGTAGTTATATTTTTTCTGTGCCAACTAGGTCCTCATCATGGATGCGATATTATGGAAATAATTGGTTATGAATTAGTTTTGAATAAGTTATTGTCCTAATATTCATTTAACTTTAATACCATTGATGTTGCCATGTCGTAAAATTTGAGCATGTCGTGAATTTTGTCACTATGTATTGTGTTTCTTACATATAAGGTCATTATGTACCGTGAAAGGCAGTTAAAGGCGTGAAAGCATTATTTGTTGGTGAAAGGCAGTTTTACGGTAATGACCTTATATTAGGCACAGCCTTATACAGGTTAATTGTTAAAATGCTAACAACCTCTTAGGGTTGACTTCTGCTAGTCCTAACAAACAAAAAATTCTGAGATGTTTTTATTTTGTATTTTAATATGTTTTTGACGGAATAAGCACGAGGACAAATAAAAATGTGGAATAATACATTACATACTCAAGAGACTTTTAACATCAGGTAAAAGTCTCTTGAGTATGTAATTTATTATTTCATATTTTTATTAATTTGCTCGATGTAAAGTTAAATATTAAAGTTAAAAAAAGTTAAATATTCAAAACTCTACTCAAAGGGAGCACAGCGCGGTCTAGTGTTGCAGTGGGCGCTCTTAACTCGGAGTAGGCTTTAGAACAGAAAAATATATATATTTTTGTTTAAACAAAAAAAATCGCTCAAAATTTTTGTTAGGACTAGCAGAAGTCAACACTAAGACGTTGTTAGCATTTTAACAATAACCCTGTATAATGACCTTATATTAGTACAGCAGAAATTATCACTTTGGCTTTAGTTCGTTGATTATATGAGTGCAACTTGTGAACTTAAAAATCTTTAATAAGAAACACCTCATCAAGTTTACATATAAATTCTTATTGACTATAATTTGTTTTAATCGGCTTTATGCCTTTCTCAACTAAATACTACGAACTATGTAGGTACAACACTTCAACTACTACAATGAAAGCATTTAGACAACCTACATGTCATTGCAGATTCACAGGCATTAGGCAGTTCAAATAATATAACCCACTATCAGTTGGTAGCGTGCCCAGCATGCGGCTTATTGAATGACTGTTGCATAATATGTTAGTAGTTATATTTTTTCTGTGCCAACTAGGTCCTCATCATGGATGCGATATTATGGAAATAATTGGTTATGAATTAGTTTTGAATAAGTTATTGTCCTAATATTCATTTAACTTTAATTCCATTGATGTTGCCATGTCGTAAAATTTGAGCATGTCGTGAATTTTGTCACTATGTATTGTGTTTCTTACATATAAGGTCATTATGTACCGTGAAAGGCAGTTAAAGGCGTGAAAGCATTATTTGTTGGTGAAAGGCAGTTTTACGGTAATGACCTTATATTAGGCACAGCCTTATACAGGTTAATTGTTAAAATGCTAACAACCTCTTAGGGTTGACTTCTGCTAGTCCTAACAAACAAAAAATTCTGAGATGTTTTTATTTTGTATTTTAATATGTTTTTGACGGAATAAGCACGAGGACAAATAAAAATGTGGAATAATACATTACATACTCAAGAGACTTTTAACATCAGGTAAAAGTCTCTTGAGTATGTAATTTATTATTTCATATTTTTATTAATTTGCTCGATGTAAAGTTAAATATTAAAGTTAAAAAAAGTTAAATATTCAAAACTCTACTCAAAGGGAGCACAGCGCGGTCTAGTGTTGCAGTGGGCGCTCTTAACTCGGAGTAGGCTTTAGAACAGAAAAATATATATCTTTTTGTTTAAACAAAAAAAATCGCTCAAAATTTTTGTTAGGACTAGCAGAAGTCAACCCTAAGACGTTGTTAGCATTTTAACAATAACCCTGTATAATGACCTTATATTAGTACAGCAGAAATTATCACTTTGGCTTTAGTTCGTTGATTATATGAGTGCAACTTGTGAACTTAAAAATCTTTAATAAGAAACACCTCATCAAGTTTACATATAAATTCTTATTGACTATAATTTGTTTTAATCGGCTTTATGCCTTTCTCAACTAAATACTACGAACTATGTAGGTACAACACTTCAACTACTACAATGAAAGCATTTAGACAACCTACATGTCATTGCAGATTCACAGGCATTAGGCAGTTCAAATAATATAACCCACTATCAGTTGGTAGCGTGCCCAGCATGCGGGTAGCTTTGCCAGGATTCTGATAAGTTATTGTGTTTATATACTTAGGGCACGAATCGGAATAATATAATAATATTTTGAAGCGCTCGTAGTGAAGTTTGCAATTTACCGGTTAACTCCTTAAGACCCTTAGGTTAAGCAGTGTTTGATGCGGTCATTACTTGGATGGGTGACCGCTAGTTGACTTCACAAATTCATAAGCCATATACAACAATACTTCTTTCCTTTGGAGGGCACCTCAGGACATCATCGTTCTAGGTACGCTTTGCATGTCTAATCTCCATTAACATAATTTTGTGCAAGGTTAAAAGAAAAACATAGGGCTCAGAAGACCTTGTGTAGTACCTACCTTTTTGTGTTTTAATTGTTCCTTAGAGAATCAGGTTTCTTATAGTAATCACTAACACGATTGCATTGGTGTAAGTAATCATAAAAAAATGTGTTGTGCTATTGTTTGTAATGAATTACTCAATAAGAAGGGTGTCCCATTTGACGGTTAATTATACGAACGTGATAATAGATGGGTATTTGAAAGAATTCTTGGAACTTTCATGCATAGCTGGATGTTTTTCGCACAATTGCATAAAGGTTATTATAGATTTTTCAATCATATTTTACAAATTGATGTATGTCTTGTAATCATATTTAGAAAGAGTTTTCAATATTTGAGACAAATTTCTTAATATGTCCCTCGCAGGATGCTGGATTTCCCTTTCGCTCTCTCCATATCTTCCAGAAGAAGTCGTAAGAGGTGGCCAAGGGGAAAATACTAGGTATAAGGTGGGCCACAGCTCTTTCTCAATAACTGCTATATTGCTCTGCGATCACCAATACGCCTGCCAAGCGTGAAGATTATGATAAACACCCCAATTGTAGGTGGATGTTATGACTCTTGTTGTAGGCGACAGGGGGTGAGAAGAATCCCCAGCAGATGGCAATGAGCCGGTATTTATCGATAATACTCTACACACCATTTAAATACCTCTCCGCGTATTTTATCCTTTTTCATTAATTTTATAGGTTAAATAAATAAAACAAACATGAAAAGTATTAAATCATTTGTAGATGTCGGTAACATGCTTATTCTTTCCATGACTACATTCTACCATGGTCATCATGATTTTCAATGTAGAAACCGATTGTATTTTCATTTAAAGAGAATTGTTTCACTTTTTAGTGAGACATGGTACAGTTGAGTCAGTTGCGTCTTTTTGTTCTATGTTGGTTACGCACATTGTCTTCAATCAGCTTTTGATGGTTCATAGCATTTCCAATAGTGATGGTGACTCAATCTAAAAACGGAATACATAGTTTTTCATATTATGTTTATATGTATTAGCAACGGTGACTCATTTCTCCTGTTATTAAAAGATAAAATCCCATAATCCGATGATAACTAACTTTGCTGATAAAAGCAGCCTATAGAAACACAAATTTCACACCAAATACAATAGGACTAAAGGTGCAAATTGTGTGAGAATGTACACAATCCTGATAAGATTGGGTTACAAACGTAGGTAACATAAATCTTTATCAGTTTTAGTATAACAGTAAAGCGCGAGAATGGGTCTGTGTCTTTCCTTCGATTGCGGCGACTGTGACGTGTGCTGTAATCCCTGTTTGATGATATTGGGTGCCTGCTGCCTGGTACCTTGTCTGTGTCCAAACGCGTGTGGTCAGCAGCAACAGCCTCCACAAACCGTCCACGTGCATCATCCTCCCGTGGTAATCGAGCAGCCGCCGCCTCCACCTCCAAACTACGGCTACCCTCCTCCACCAGACGGAGGATACCCGGGATACCCACCACCACCTGGAGGATACCAGCCCCCAGGCGGATACCCGCCCCCAGGAGGATATCCACCCCAACCATACCCTGGATACCCTCCTCAATCTATGATGAGATAAAAAGTTTCGAACGATAATTAAAGTGAGTTCTGGTTTGGTTTCTCTACTTCTAACAGCTTTTTGCTTAGCAGTAGTATTTAGTGGACGATCAATTCTAAAAGAAATTAACATTTTAATACGACATGTACCCTTATCAGCACAAGCCTAATGTATTGATTTTATCCATAAATGCCTTTGTTTTACATCACCAGCCGCCATTTTGTTTTGAATTATTTTTATCTCAGTTTTACCTTGATATTTTTTCCGATTTCTTCATTTTGCAGCGTAACACCTATGATATAGCTAGTTGCGTTGTTATTAAGTGTTCTAAATCCAAAAAGGATAGTGTTAATTTGGCAGAAAAATATGGATTTGTGATATTATGCCTAACATATACGTGCCTAAGTCATCTAATGTATTGAGTAAATAGTGTCCTTTATGTTATACATGATTTGTAAGAGTGGGTGTAGCCTAGAAATTACCATTTATGTGAGATTGTTAATTATCAGTAAATAACGTTATCAGCCAAGTAGGTTACTAAGTAGTGGGTTTTATTACTACTTAGGTTAACGAAATATACATATATTTAGGTATATATATCCATCTATTTCTGGTTAGCAAATATGTAATAATAACTTAGTCGAAACCTAGGGTGTGCCTTGTGAGTGCACCAATCCATCCATACGTACATTTTTGTACTCTATATACATTCGAATTCCTTTCGAATTCCTCGCTTCTTTTAGTAATAAAAAATTGCAATGTTTACACACACGTGAAGATAATCTTATTTAGATCCATACTAAACTGTACAGAGCATATATTTTACATATTGAGGTTTAGTGACAACGCCTACAGATTCTTTCATGTATTTCAGATAAGATTATATCAATCAGGAAATGGGTTGCAATATTTCTTGTCAGCCGTACTGTTTTCTATGCTTCTTTCCGTGTTGCTGCTGTTGGTGTGATATCAGCTGCGAACGACACTCCAAAAAAGAGCATCAAGAAAGATTCACTATTAATCAATCTTCCACAACCACATCTACCACCGTGCTTACCGAGCCTTCACCAGATACATGAGACTAGATAGAAAGGATGCATTTATAAATGAATTAACAGCTTTCGTAAAGAAAGAATTACAATACAGCATCCTGAATTGACGTGCAAGAATTAATTTAGGTGCATATTTTTTATTCTGTATTTTGGAGCATTTTTGAGCACCATGGGTCTAGTAAGAGTTTTGTAAGATTTCATTTTGAATTCAAATCTTGGCTAGATTCTTATAGTGTATCTAAGGTTCTTCTCACGCACATAAAATTATATTTTGATCACGGACAATATAATTCGCTCAAAACTGTGGGGCTAGTCAAAACTCATTTTGTTATTTCCGAAAACACTTTCTCACATCTCACAATAAACAATCCAAAACTTTCATTCATTATGTGAATTCAACATGAAATCTTAGCTCTTAATAAATTTGGACTTTTCGTCATATTAATACTCACACATGTAAGGTCGACGCAATATATCTTCTTGATCAACACGAACCGATGATACTAGAACATTAAAATTTAATTTATTATTAAAAATATGTTCTTATATGATTGTAACGGAACATGCACGAGGCCCATCTTGTTGTTAAGACTCATGTGTCTGTAATTTTTCTGGCTCTCATGGACTGCTGTTGGAACTGTTAGATGCTTAGCGACAGATTTTCTACTTTTGTGTAGTAGGTAGTCAGGCGAGCATTTGCAAAATGCCCTTCCACCATACGGTGAAGCTCGAGCCGGCGGTGGGGGTCGAACTATCGACCTGCGGATTTAACTTCACTTCGTTTTTATAGCCAGCAGCATGATTGACTTCGACCCTTTTGGAAAGCTTTGTCATTTGGACGCTGGTGTCATTTGGATAATCAGGGCGTTATGCAGCATCATATCAGAAACCCTGATATGAACCATATATACACAGCTACGTACCAGCCACATTGACGTGGTGATATGCTGCTTATTTACATTTATCCCATAGTCGCCATTAAAACATCCGACAAGAAAAATTCCGGACTATTTCATGTAATGTGGTTCTGTTGTGTCTTTCCAGGATGGGTTGTAACTTCTCCTGCCGACCTTGCTGCTGCTGCTGTATCCCCGGCTGCTGCTGTGACTGCTGTTCGGATCCACCACAGACTGTAGTGCATCATCATCATAGGCCACCTCCTCCTGCCACAATTATCGTTAATCAGCCTCCACCACCGTACAGATAGTTTCTGCTCGCCTTGCCTCCAAACACCTCGAGGCAACAAACGTCTTGGAATCACAATGTGTTTACTACCCTTAAGGTTCTGAATTTTAATTAGTAAAATTTTCAACATTATTTAGGCTTAATTCATTTTTTTTATACACGCACTTTGACATAATGTTGAGTTTTAAAATATTTGAGGTAGTAAGAAAACTTAAAAACCTTGTATAGCTTTTGCAAATATTCTTTATATTTGCAAAAGCTATACAAGGTTTTTAAGTTTTCTTACTTAAAAACCTTGTATAGCAATTTCAATTATTTTATTGTAATTGTTTTTTATTTTGAGTAACGAATTATGATCGATTAATTGCTCAAAACTGAGAGTCCCATGAGAACTCAGTAATTTTCATAATTTATTATGCAATAATTAAGAAGCCAGAAAAGAAGATGAAGATAAGAAGCATGAAAACCATTGGTGATAATTCCATCTTATAAAATGTAACAATACTTAAATATATTTAGCTATCAGACACATACAATTAATATAGCTAGTTTCGAAAGTAAGATACTTACAATTGTCAGTAGTTTAGTTTCCTTACAAATAATGCAAATTACTGAAAGGTAAAGATGATGGTAGTTGAAAATATATATCACTCATATTCCCAATCATGTACATCTGTACGCAGCATGTAAAATAAAACAGGGATTTTCAAATATCAATATAACTAAATTCATATAACGTCTTAAATTTAGTAATATCCGTATTTGAAGATTATAATTATTCTAATAAAATAATAAATGTAATGTTATCAGATAATAGTAAAAACCTTAATAGACGAAAGTAATGTAAGGTAAAGAATATGTAGAACGAGTAAAAACATTATAAGTAACGCATACATTATGCGTTAAAAAAAACAACACTGGAAAGAAAACCGGTATGAGTTATTATATAATGAATATAATAATATCCGCGTCATTAAACGGCTAATTCACTATGATGTAAGATATAATAGGTAATATACCTAGGTATCTGCGAGCTATAAATTAGAAAGAAAACACCTTGTCCTCAAAGAGAAAAATTGGCAGGAAACTCAACCCTAACATCACATAGGTACTATTTAAATAAATTAGGTTTGAAATTGATGTGTAACTTTCAGTTGATATTGGATTATTTGTTTAGTATGTGGTATGTGTATGTGAATACACAAATATCAAGATATAATTGACCAATAAGTTTTTAATTCAGTATTTAAGTGTAATAGAATCGATGCATAACTATAAGTTACCAGTTAACACTAAGACGTCCGTGCTACCGCGATGTCAAAGTCTGCTAAGTCCTCTTCATTTTCTGCACGAAGTCTTGTATTAACTGTTAGTAACACTGAATGTTTTAGCAAAAATGGAAATAGTGGATTTAATTTGTTACTTACTCAAGATCAAGTAGCTATTGATGAATATTATATATATGTATAAATGTTTTATAATATTTTACGTTCTAGGTGTGTGTACAGTTAAGTTTTAAATGAGTAAGTTTTGTAAAAATATATAAAATATAATATAATTATATCTCCTGATGACATATTGTATTTTTTAATACTTCTAGCAATGATGTTGGTAATTGGTCGGTTATAGGTATAAAACTAAGCAAGGAACATAGCTTTATTAGTTTTACGACTAAGGTCCAATTTCACCAATCTATGGTAAATATGCGGATAACTTTATACCGTACACTATTCGAGTGTGATAGTCTTTTATTATCATAGAACGTCAAACCTAGTATAGTAAATTTTATATTGGTTAGATTTCTGTTGTGCATAAAATTAATCTCCTTTGTTTGACTTTTATGACGCAGCAGCTGTGGTCATAGAAATGGTATGTTTTCTGAGCTGCAGCGAAGACGTGGCCATAATTTTTTAGTTGATGGAGCTGTGCCGCCATTTTCCACGGTATAATATTTTAAACTTGGATTCGATTTTTTCATTGATACATGCCTCTGCCTGATGTAAATATGTATAAAAGTCAATCAATAGCAAATTTTAAATACTGCTACATGATTGGACGTCTATAGTCATATCCAAGCAACTAACGGTGTGTTCCGGCAGCTGTCCTTGAGAGCCAGTAATTCTAGGTTAGCCTGAACAACATCTTCGACCACTTCATCACTTACCATCAGGTGAGATAGTGCTCAAAGGCTAACCTATCAAGCATAAAAAAAAAAAAAAGTAACAAAGGTCTATCAAATTTTGTTGCTTACAGATATTAAAGTTGTCATCATATTACCCTAGTTTGGAGTAATTGGCCTAAAGTATTTTTAAGTTTTTACCCAGAGATGCAGAAAGAAATCGTTGATAGTCTTTACGTGTTTACCTGTCTGGCCAATGATTGTTGGTGGAAAAATGCGACGTTAGGTAACATTTAGCCGCAATGCAGTAATGCTCTCATTAATATCGGACTGACAAAAACAGAAGGTAGTACTATAGCCGGAGCATGGGATTTATCATCAATTTTCGGAATGCAGTTCTGCACAGACCATGCTTACGAAGAGATTGTTTTGAGTAGAATAAAGAAAGATACCTGAGTATTTAAAAAAATCGTGTAAAAATACACAACATTTTTGTCTAACAACAGGAGAGCGACTTCAGAACATTCAAAATCCTGATTCCAACTACACTTTGCTAATGTTCTTTGTAATACACTCTCTAAATTCAATTATTAAGGACAGCTAGATTTTTACTACTAATGTAACTACTAATGTACGACAAAATTCTACTCGCATCAACATGATTCGTGACATGCTGCTTATTCGCCCTTAGACGCACTTCTTTCCGATTTGTACGATCATCAACGAGAGAAAATATAACAGACCTTACATTCTAATATATTGTTTATACATCTAATTTTTTTGTATATTTAACCTTATTATAAATTCCCAAATTATTTTAGGAAAGTAATTTAATGGTTTGCTCTTTATAATATACAACAAGCATATGCTTCATTATTCTAACACCATGCAATGACGTCATCTCGATATTACTCATTGTTCAGGTATTTTTAAATCATCGTAGATTCTACATTTCTAGGACAATATATAATATTTCCAGAATTAACTAATGAAAACAGATTCATTGGAAAAGAGTAAAATTTTCAATTGCGTTGCTCCTCTAGTAGAAAATCTGTCAAAAATCATCTAACGCCGGAGTACGTTACCGGAATACTACTATCTTTGTGCGCCAGCTCCCATTTGATTGGTATATTATTATCAACCTTTTTGGACATTATTCTAAATCTTAAACTATATAGCCCAATAATACATAACCTAAGAAAACGGTACGTTTTTATTACTATCAAAACCATTGGCAAGTGATCATTCCAGATCAGGGTCAAGACCAGATTTTCTAACTAAAAATGTTATAACTAAGTAATTAATGATAGGTATTATTAGAAAAATTGATTTATATATTCGTTTGCTTAACGTAAATATAATAAATAACCTATACCCACTAAAGCAATAGTTTCTCTAATCTAATCAAATAAAAAACTACATTACAATCATTTGTAGTCAGCTGTGTTACATGTTGGCCAAAAATATGGAAGTAGGTATTAACAGATACCTATTCAGGCATACTATATTACATAGGTAAAATAGAATATTTCCCTAATAACAGTTATATCATGCGCTATTATTTAGGAAAAAATATTTAAAATGACAACATTTTTATTATAGAACTTTTACAATAGTAGAAGAGTAGTACCCGTTTTCCTTCAGTAATAGTTTTAGTAGATTGTCCTTAATAAATGCTATAGCCGTTAAAATATTGAATAATTTAGTGTTCTTTTTTGGAATTGGAGCCCTACTACTACTAGGTACCTACTTACTAAAACGCCTTTACAAGATTTTGTTGTTTACGAGTATTTTTTACGTTACAGCTATTAATGTTTTGTTAAACAACTAGGCAACCATTTAACCAAACCAATTATGATACAATGCCAAGGAAAACTTTGTCTTTATCTGGATGAAGTTTTTTCAGTTCGTTTTTTTTTTGCATTATAAATACTGTCACGGCGTCCACAGAGCTTCTCCAAAGGAGGAAACTGTAACGTAAATTGAAAGATAAAACTTCCATGATAAGTACAAATTTTATTCTGCTACTTAATTTAAATGCGTACTGTGATGCTAGTTTGATTAACTTTTTCAATAGATGGATCCACATTTTTTTTGCGTACCTACGTGGAATGAGGGTGACATTTCTGATTTCCGTAAATTCATCCGTATATCTTAGGAATCTTACCTCTGCTACGTGTTATCTGATTGTATTTTGGTATTTAATATTTATTCTTGTTATTGTGGCAAATAAAATTGATTTGGGTTTTCTTTTCTATAATTGCATATTGATAATTTATTATCATATATTTTGCTTTATATTGTGGTGATATTGGCATTTCATTTGTTTTTAGGGTTCCTTATTAGGAAACGGGACCCTATTATTAAGCCTTGGCTGTCCAGCCATCCTACCGTTAAGGGATTGTAAATCTTGTGTTATCTTTGCAAACTTTTTTATTTGTTTATAGTGTTTTTATAATATTCTGATGTATATGCAAAGATAATAATTTGATTATTTTACCAAATTATTATCCTTATTTTTGATATTATATGGAATTATTATTATTATTGTGTGATGATTTACTGTGTATTGCAAGTTGTTTACGAGTATGTATACTAGAAAAAGCATTAGTCCCAAAATGCTTCCTTGAGGAACTCCATGCCCTTGTCCTATCGTTAGCCTGGATTTGAAATCTGTGTCCTTATTCTCATGTATTATCGTCAGCAACGTATATGAATTATTTCATATGTTGTTGACTTTTCAATATATGAGTTAAGTAGATTTTATGATAATACCCCTGAGACAGTATAATCTTGAAAGTCAAATCCTTCTCATATTATGTCCGTGCATATTGACATAACTGGTATTCGAATATTTAGATATTTGCTTACTGTTTTCATAATTTTGTTAATCAAGCCATTAACAAAATTATAATTAGAACATTTTTTTCTTTATCCATATTGCCCATACTATATTATGTTATGAAATACCGAGTTGGACTATTCGTCCCCCTGATGGTAAACGTTAAGCTTGTCCATTACAATCGCAATGTCACCGTCCTCATTCTACTTAACACTGCACTCGTCTCTCGAAGTACCTACCAAAACGGACTCTTGCTGGAAAGTCGTACCATCTGGTATATCAATACCAGATGTTATATCCCAGATATTTAATGTGTCTTTTATATGCAATTCCTACATTAACTGATATAAATATATTTTTTTAAGTATAATTAAGTATAATTTACAAGATATTGGATGATGAAAATTATTTTTTTGTAAAATTTTAATATGATGCGTATAAATAATGTATATCATATTCAAAATAAGAATTATCTTCTGGTGGGCTTTGTATAGTAGATCTATTAGTGAAGTCGTATAACATATATTTTATCATCCTGTAGACCTAGATAGTCAACCTAGATGTCACGTATTTTTAGAGTCTAATTTTAGAATTAGAATCAAAAAATCTAGGTTGACTTCGAGAGAATGAATAATTTCAATGTTATATTATAGTATATTACCTAACCGTGGGTGATATTTTAAGATACATTAATATTTTATACAGTTATCGTAAACTGAAATATTATAGCACTTTTACCATCTGTGATGCCCTTTAGAGAGTATTCCGATTATTATTTCCGATTTATTCCGTCGTATTCAATGACTAATATACGTACATCCTGCCCTATAAAATAAATTATGCACGTAGCTTCAAACTTTAAAACTGGCATTGTATAGTTGATCTAGGATAGGTATATGCTTTAATTGGGCTTATCGTGCGAAGCCATCGCCGATATAACTTTATCAGTAAGTATTAGTGTTTGGTAGCATTTCAACGTGCTTCACCAACGTCATGCTTCATTTGTGATAAGTACAACTCACCGTTGAACAAATATATGTATGTATAGTTTCGTGTCACTGATTCAAAAAGTAAAGTATTTCAAGTTTTTGGAATCTCCGCAGAAAAGTAAGTATAACAAAGTAATCGTAACATTGTATGCGTCATTTGAAGGGTGTGGCATTTTTTTGGTGGCTTGCTTAAATCTAAATAAAACTCAGGGCCCCGTCGTCATGTAAAATGGTGGGGGTTGTGGTAACTTATGGTAGGTGGTATAGGTGGTGATGCTGGGTATGGGTGATGGTGGTAGAATTCGTTAAGATAAATCGTATTAGTCCAAAGTGGATGGATCAGTAGCTACCCATCAGCTCCATCATCAGATCAGCCCTATGGAACCACATTAATGTATTATGTTCAGAACTACCCACAATTGTTATGTGTTATGATGATACAACAAGTGGGGACATCAATTTCATTACATTTCGTTAACTTAACAAGGCGAGGTCTCTAGCAAGTTGGGAAATAAACATTTGTATGTTTGCATGTATCTTTGTCTAACGATGACTAATCTTTGCAAGCGTACTAAAATAGGATTTGGCAAAATTGGTCGAAGAGGTTGTCCAGTTGTATTTAGCTAACCGTATTAAGTAATAGCACCCCATCACCTCTTCATATGCTCCTGAAAAAGTCGTAGGTAAGAGGCGTCAAAAGAAAAAGTACTTACCAGAAGGTGGGCTGCAGTGCCTTCTGAGGAACTAACATCTTACATTGCGAGCCTCAAGCCACCTGCCAAGCTTAGGGATTATGAAAACCCCCTAAACGGGAATAGCGATGTTCAGCAGTAGACGATTCGGTTGATGCAATATAAACAACTGGGTTAAACTATTTGTATAGGTATTTGGTGAAGTATTTGCAAGACAATTGTCACAAGTGCATATCCTTATTTAGGCTTTTTTACCTGGTGTTGGATTCCAAGTTAGAAAGATAAGTATTTTATATAGTCAACCTGAATGTGTTTCACAATTTTGTTCTTTGGTTTATACGATATTCAATGTATTTCATTGTTAAAAGCTGATATATTAACATTTAGCACAATAATATAACGACATTTTATATCGTCATGACTGTCGATGAGGCAAAGCCTTCTATGGAAACTGCTTTTTAAACATACCAGATAGCCAAAAGATACTGCAAGATGCTAGCATATTATATCAGTTAAGTGGCTTGGCCACAAATTTTTAGCCCGGTGGGCTTTTGCAAATTGTCCTGCTACCATACAAATACGACTGAAGTGTTTCGGAATGAAGAATATCTACCTACTGTAATTTACAATCACATGAAATTTTATATCTTATAATATGTGCGGGGTTTAATTCGAGTGCAATACCCAGAATTTTTTTGTATATGTTTTAAAGTTTTTTCGGTTTGTAATACAACTCCTCTACCTAAATAGTGTGTAAACGTAAGGTCACCAGTTTACCATTCTATTTGATGAAAGTTGTAAATGATTATGCTTATCTTGTAACATTTTATTAGTATCAATGGGCGCTTTATGCTGTGGCCCTAGTCCTGGTCGGGGCCCTGGAGGACCACATCATGGCCCACCACACCATGGCCCGGCACACCATGGCCCACCACACCATGGCCCTCCTCACCACGGTCCGCCACATCATGGCCCACCACACCACGGCCCACGACATCATGGCCGGCCTCATCATGGCCCTGGACCTGGACCCCATGGAAGATGATAAAATCAATTAACATCGTCAAAAAATTTATATTTTGTATTCTTTTTTATTAAAACGTTATGGATAAATGCAACTAAGATTGTTTAAGTTTTATTTGGTTTTAACTTATGTAGGTATTGTTTCCTAAATTAGTTTCATCAGGTTATCTCATTTAAAAATGACTAAGTCTTAGTCATAATAAGTTAGTCTTAGTAAGCATACAATTAAAACTAAAGTATCATTCTAATTTTTTTAGAAAACTATGAAAATACTTAGATGACAGCAAATTTGAATTTTATAATTTCATTATAATATTAATCATATTAATGACGAGACGTGGTTCTACAGTTTGACAGTTTTTTTTATTGTATAGGAGGACAAACAAGCAGGCGTCTCACCTGATTGTAAGTGATCACCTTCGCCCACAAACATCCGCAACACCAAAGGTCTGGAGGATGCATTATGCTATGGCCCTAGTCCTGGTCGTGTCCGTATACTTAGCGGGACCCCCGCTTGTTTGCATATATAGACGTCGCCATTATTTACTTTATATTTAATATTATCTTAATCAGATATATCAGATTTGGTCGGGGACCTGGAGGACCACATCATGGCCCACCACACCATGGCCCGCCACACCATGGCCCTCCTCACCACGGTTATTATATTATTATTATATTCATTTATCAGTACTAATAAATGAATACAGTCATTTAAAAACTTTTAGTTACACCCTGAATATCTATATAAGTAGATATATTTTGAAGCTATGATAGCGGTTAGGTAAAGCTATAGACTGCGATGCCGCAGGTACATGGTATGATCCCTACCGCTGCGGCGGCTTGAGCTTTACTACATGGTAGGAGGGTATTTTGCGAATGCTCGCCTGGTTAGCTACCACTATGCATTTCGTCAAGCACTAACGAAATGCATATTATAGGCAATATCTTAACATCAGATGGGCCTCGAGCTTGGTCGGTCATAATCACAAATATGTATATATATTTATTTATGTCAGCCGCTCACCACATTTGGGCGACACTGCCGCCGCGCCGCCTATAATAAATAAAAGATCATTTAAAAATTATTTGGTACTTTTCAATTCAGTTCACGCGGACGGCAATACCCGATTGTTTCCTTTCATTTGAAAGCAAACAGTACTCTTGAAAATATTGGAAAATACTGGATTTTTTTCATACTGAAAAATCAAAACTGTAGGCGACTTAATCGACTTACGAGTACGCATGGTGAATAATATGGTGTATAGGTAAGGTGAAATCTTGTCGATGATCTTTTAGAAACCTTATTTTAATAAAAAGAAAATTGTTTGGTATAGGAAATTAATCATAACCAGCCAATGTATTCCTACATTTGCTGGTTATGATTAATTTCCTTTAGCGTAATTTTGAAGGAGGAAAATTTCATGAAATATCCGGTATTTTGATGACTAATAGATACGACGGGCTGCAAGATAGATAAATACGATAAATCTTTATCAATATTGTTTGCTCGTAATATATATATATATATATATAATACTATAGATCAAGGGCATCTACCGAAAACACGCCAGTTGTCATAAAGATCTTATAGAAGTAGTAGTGGTGATCAACAAAATATCATAGAATTGTTAAAAAAGCTTGGAACCTATTTTCTACCTTCTGCAGATATTCAAGTAGACAAAACGTAAACTAACGCCAACAATTAAAATAGTGGGATAATTATAGTAAGTGTCAAGCTAATTTACTTGATAGTATCAAATCAATGTCACGTCTGAGTGGTTCACGCCACTGATACGATAAATTGTTTTCTTCGTGAATGTATTTGAGTATGTTTTAGTGTGTTTTATTATATTATGATTGTATCTTCAGAACTAGTAAGGATTTCTACGCTACTTTTTCTGTTTGAATATTGACCATGCTCCAAATAAAATTTTAGTGATATTTTTAGGTAAAATGGGTATGTGCTTTTCCTGCTGTGGACCTCCAGACCCTCACGGACCACCTGGTTGTTTTTGCTTTCCGTGTTGCGGGCCATGCTGTGGCCCCCCACCACCTCCACATCATCACGGGCCACCACCCCCAGGCCATTTCGGACCCCCACATCACGGCCCACCTCACCATGGACCACCAGGGGGCTGGCATTAACTACGTACTTTTAAGAAATCAGCTTTACGCTCGGCCCTAATTATCTTTGAAATTGCCCGAATAATTATTTGATTTCAAAGAAACAAGTAGCATGCCGTACCTGCTTAAGAATCGGACTCATTCATAAGATGATCATAAAAGAAACAGCATGCCACGTAGGCAGGGCGTTACTGCACATTAAGCTCAAAATTATACTTTTTTCCTTATCCTCCGTAGTATACGAAAGTTAGGTATTTTGCAAAAAATAACATTTCCAAAGAAGGCGCGAATTCGCAATGAGGCGACCGTCTTTATGAAAACAAATCCTTTACTTCAATATTACCTAAGTTTAATTAATTATTAATTGAAAATAAACTTTAGTATATTTGCGGAACTCTCGATTAGACTTCTGTTAGGTTGTAATATAAATAACTATTTTATTAGAATTTTATTCTGAAGATATACTCAATTTGATAAGATTCTTGATATTTGTATGTACATTGTGATATGTAATTTTTGTTTTTCTACAAATTTAATGCACTATTCACCCATTTCTAATCTTTTATTATTATTACGAACTAAAATTTCGAATAAGTAGTTAAGTTAAAAGATTAATTAAGTTATTTGTGTTAATAAATTTTGCAGAACAGCTACCTATTTTATTTATTCCCCTGGTTTATTTGCAACTGAAAGAGAAATTTGTTTTATTTACAAACTTTTAGACTCAATAAAATAATTTAGTTTACTAATATAAACTGATATATTAGTAAACCATAGATATGGACAAATATATTGGACGCGCTCATATCTTTAAAAAATATCAACAAGAGATTGTTCGTAGCCTCAAAAGCGTTATCGACAAATAATAGAGACAGTTTTTTTTTTGCTTAACTAAATAACTAGATGGTTGTTGTACAGAAACTAAAATGTTTCATTGTTTATACAAATTATGCAGCCTTTTTCTTTTTTATTATATAGGTTATTTTGAAACGAGATTGCCGAGCTAAGGTGCGGTACCGCAGATCCGTTGTTCGATGCCCACGGCCGCTTCATGGCAGCTTCACCGCACGGTGGAAGGGCATTATGTGATTGCTCGCCTGGCTAGCTACCATCCTCAAGTAGAAAAACTTTTTGCAGTGTCTTTGCATCGAATTCGACACTTGACGGAGGATTCACCCCATCTACTACTATTCCGCGGTATAGGAAGGCGCTTCATGAATGAAGAATTCCGTTTTACATATAAAGTGTATCATAGAGCTCTCGGCTCCCTTGAGTCGTCCAGGCCAGATGGTGTACCTGCAATTGTGCTGAAAATATGTGCTCCAGAGCTGTTTCCAGTTCTGGCCCGTCGTTGCCGCTAAACCACGAAGTCTATAAACTCAGATATGCCACAAGCTGTATGCAGTCGTCGACATTGTTCATTCTGCATATCAATGGTCTATTGTCTATTGAGAACATTCATTGTTATGTGGATGAAAGCTCCGATAACGCCAGATATACCGATTGCTAATAGAAAATAATCGGATAAGACTTGTGGCTGAAGTGGAAAACTCCCTGGAACGAAAATTCATTGCGAAGTCTGTGCATTCTCTGTGAAATAAAACCTATTCGTCTCTGTGCCGCAGATCCAAGGAACTCCCTTGACCATCTCCAGTAGTATATATTTGAAAATATTATGTAAGTTCGGAAAAAATTGAGTAAATTTAAATTAAATAGTGACAACCACGATTACAACACTAGGAATAAATATAAAATAGTAGTACCAGGTTTTAGTCTAGCAAAGACAAATAAAAGGTCCTTTTTAGGTAATTGTGTGCGGTTTTATAATAAAATTCCCAAACATATTACAATGCTCACAGAAGGAAAATTCAAGTTGCATGTGAAAAATATTTTGATTGAGAAATCATACTAAAAAGTTTGTGATTACTTAAACGGCAAAGATGCTTGGAAAGTTCCGCCTCTGCCAAGCTATCACCTGTCACCTACGTAATTTGAACAAATATTGTAATAGTCATATTATATTGTATACCTATAACACATTGTTGAAAGATGTTTAAACGAATGGCCCCGAGTTTCTTGCCCGTTCTTCTCGCAGTGGCTCTATAATTTTTTTTGTTGAACGTGGCAGTACAATGTAGAATATTTCAATATTAAAATTTGTAATTGACCTTCATAAGAGCGTCGAAGACGCCTAAATTGGATAAATGATTTTGAATTTGAATTTGAATTGAGTATCGGGATCTTTGGCGTTGACATAGCGACTGACGTGCAGTTTTAGGGTCAATTTCGGAAGCAAGATACAAAGCGCAAGTCAGGCTGCATATGGAATATTGCTTACATCTATTGGCTGGGGCACCCGCTTATCATACCGACCCTCTTGACTCCATCCAAGTGCACGACGCCGCGCCGTTCATAGTGTCAACGATCCCATACTGACAGAAGGTTTTGAATCGCTTAGTCTCCGGAGAGACTTTGCATACCATTTGAACAATGCAGAGTCTGAGGAACTGTTTGATGTGATGTCAACTTCTGAATTCCACCAACGCACCCTCGCCATCAACGGAATATTTATCCACACTACCTTGAGCTTCTGCGCTCGACTACGCAACGGTTGTCTAGAACGTTTATACCACGTACTATAAAGATTTGGATGGACTTCCCGCCGAGATCTTGCTTCTGCGTTACGTTTGGGTTGTTTAAAAGGGGCATCATAAGATTATTTGTTATTATGCAAGAAAAAAAACCTACACTAAACACTTATTGTAAATAAAATTAAATAATGATTCATATTCTTTGCACCTAGTCTGTTTTTTGGCTATCAAAATTAAGTACATCTGACCTTTTTTTATTTGATGCAGGTAATCATTTTGTTATGGAGAACGAAGACTCAAAAACTAAGCAACGCCATAAAATTCTTCTTCGACGCATCGCCAGAGGTATCACAGCAGCACGCTCCATAAGCTGGCGAATTATGGTCGCCACTCGTCGTCACACCTATATATTTGAATCCATATATACAGTATTGACTGAGCCTTTCAGTTTAATTAAACCAAAACACATTACCGTAAAAATATCACCCTTGGGGTAACGGGATAGATCTCTCCCCAGATCACTAAGGGAAAAATATCAGAAGTTGAGCTGCAATACCTTCTCAAGAAAGGCCATCTTACACTGAGATCCTTAAGACGCCTGCCTGAAGCGTGGGGATTATGGAAAAATCCCTCTAATAGGGTCTTTTTTCAACAGTGGACGTCATGGCTTTAATAGCAGAAGTAATAGTTATCACATGTTTAGTGCTGCAATAATTTAATGCCGATACTTGTATTTCGTATGCTTTTTATGCGTATACTGAAATACCGTATTTGCCCTGAATAAAGAACAACCGTACCCGGAGCTTAATTCAGGTACTTATAAGATAAAATGGCTTATTCCACTCAACCCCAAAGCCATTGTTCTCAAAACTCTGCGGTCCATACATTCATTCCACCTTGAACCCCAAAGCTATTTAAGGTATAAAATTAATTTAAGAAATATTTTCATACTTCAATTCCACTTGAACCCCAAAGCAGTTTTGGTAGAGTCAACAGCAAAATTTCAGGATGCATAAATAAAATACATGAGTTTTAGAGGCTTATAAGACACATATAATCATTGGTCTATAAAACGATTCACCATAAAAAAATAATTTAAAACTATGCTATACACTAGAAATAAAATGGGTCAAAGACAAAATCACAGCTTCAGATAAGAAAGACTTAACAGTAAACTTATTGCTAAAATATAAAATCACAGCTTCAGATTAGAATAACTTAACAGTAAACTTATTATAAGATCACAGCTTCAGATTTTAATTTCTATGCAGTAAACTGATTTATATTTATAAAATTATAGCTTCAGATTTCACTTTACAACAAAGAGTTGCTTATCCAAATAAGATAGATATTTTTTCAATAGTTTCCATCAAACTTAACCTTCCTTCTCTGTAATCAGTTAAATATTTTTTGAAGTATATCAATGTTAATTGATCGTTTACTTCGAAGGACAGGTTTCCGATATCTTTCAAAGTACTGTGCTTCTTCCTTTAATTTATGTACGAGTTGAAGCAATCCAAGTTTCTTCTGTATTTCGTTATTCAATCTCCGGTGCCTTGCTTCCACTAAATTTATAGTTCGATGCCGCTCACGAGAGCTATTCCAGATAGTTGTTGGCAAGCTTTGATTATCCAACCAATTCATTCATCAACGAAATAATTATTGAAAGTAGTTACTTTCTCATTATTTGGTGCCACTTCCATTATAGCCAACCAACCTTTGTCAATGTCATCATTTAGTAAGTGCGCCAATGCGGCACATCTTGCAATGTGATCTTTTTCATCCTTAGAGGATAGATCAAATCTTTTCGCATTTTTTGTCAATGCTTGTCGATAGTGAAAGTTACCCCCTTTTACAATAATTGAAGAAAAGCATACATTGAGAGCATTAATAACAGATTGCTCAAAATCTACAACTGCTTGCTTTGGATTCCACCCAGGCAATAATCTTTGTATTTCTGCGAATAAAATCTCATAGGTGTGTTGATTTTTATTGGGTAACAAGGCAAACAGAACTGGGATGATATTTGTTTCTTTCTCACTTGAACCCAGATCAACATGCATGCTATAAATTTGTTACTGCGTACTTGCGCGCAGCGTCGTCATCGCATCGGCGATGCTTTTTTTTCTAGTTGTGCAATTGTCGCTTTCATTTACATTTTGACTTACTGACGCTACCTCTAATTCTTGGGGTTGGAGTGGAACAAAATACAGAATATTTAATCATACCTACAAATCGTCTTGGGGTTGAAGTGGAACGATTTTTGGAGTTTGGTGGAATAAGCCGATAAAATGACTGGATTCCACTGGTATACGTGATTTTTAGTATACGGTAACGTTACATAGAAATGATAATGGTTATAGGTATTGTTATCTACTGATACGTGATAGCGGATAAGCATTGTGGAAAGACGCGCGCACTTCGTATCTTATCCGCTGGTGCTAGTTCGACAATACATTATTTGTACTGCAGTTTATCAATTCGTTTCAGTTTTTGTGCACAGTATTTAAGGAACTAACGTAAGTTATTTTTGTGCTTTTATTACCATCCAAAAACATTACCATCGTAGTTCTGCCTGATAACCATAAGTGTTTTTATTACTTTTTCGTACTATGCATAGCTCAATGGAACTTAGGAACTTCAAAAAGCTGATTTGTAGTAATGAACTAAATGACTTTTTACCGACGTGTCCATTTTTATTGAAACCAAAGCTATGGAATTTGTAGTACTTACACATTTTTTAACCAAAATTGCTATGGAACAATTTTATTTAGGTATAGGTTAAAATAATACTAAACGCCTGTTTAAGTCCCGGTTTATCATTAAACGATGACGAGATACTTGTTCAATTAATTTCCTGGTGGTTTGGTCAAAAGCAGCACATCACATAATAAATAGCTGATGGACCGGCTTACATATTGTGAGATAGGCTAAACGATCAGATATATAAAACCTACTTACTTAGCTTAATATTTGAGCCCCGCTTATTTTAAATATCACTGTTTTCAGGACTGTAACATGGGTGGATGCTCAAGTTGTTGTGGCGATGACGATGGTGGAGTAAACGTTGTTGACCAACCAATGGGTGGTGGAGGCTGGAACCCACCGCCACCTGACGGTGGTGCCATTACCGATCAAGGCGTCATGGTCATGGACCACGGAGGGCCCATGGCGAGATAGATAACTAACTAGTCACTCATAGTTCATAGTCCTGCATCTTCTCCGCCACTACCTATACGCACCTCACTATTTTTTAAATATTTTCTTTAATAAATAACTACACCAACTAAATTGCTTTACTGTGACAATTGCTAAATAGTTTTTCATAGACAATTACTGCCAAAGTCGTAGTTGAAGAGACTATTACATGATTTAGCAACTTTCCATTTTTATGATAGGTGGGGCGTTATTCACTACCGCCATTTACAATTATTATTAGATACTCCTATTAATATAAGGTACATTGATAGGTACTCCAAATTCGTTGACACAGCCCAAGAGAAGTTATGCTCAAATAAGAAAGTGTGTTGCGCAAATATATTTAAACATTAAATCGCCATGTTGTTAAAATTGACAACCGATTCATAATTTTACGTTGATTCTAAGAAAGTGAAGTACTAAAAAGAACAGTCACAAAAGTGAATACTATCAGTAAAGCCAATATAGACTATTTAGATAGTATTTTGTAATGTTTTAACTGGGGCACAGGTTATTTTGAAGTAAAAATCGTTTATAATGTAAAAACCTTAAGGTACGTGCATGTTTCTTGTGCCTCACATTAATTTAAGTTAATTTATTGTAAATAAATACTTTTAAACAATTTTTATCACTTAATGCACCTTTTTCCATTTTCAGCCAAAAATCTAACAGCATTGTATAGTTAGGAATGTCTATGGCATGATTCAGGTTCGAACAAAAAAGTTATTGATAAGATAATTATGGCGATCATGTAATTTTGTTAGTAATTATTTCTGATTGAAAGCTCTATTCTGACAATACAGTTAGCAACCGAACTCAACTGCAACGGAAATATTGACCTCTGTCTGTGGGCTGGATTATTCCGACCGACCATCTTTTTAACCAACTTCAAAAAAAGGAGGTTCTCAATTCATGTGTATTTTTTTGTTTTTATGTTTGTTACCTCAGAACTCTGGACTGGGTGAACTGATTTTGAAAATTCTTCTTTTTTAGAAAGGTGATGCTTGTCGTTTGGTCACATTTTAAATTTCATCAAAATCGGTCAAGTCGTTTTTGAGTTACACTAAAATACCTGAAAAATATTTACCTATCTTGATGATATAGTCGTTAACAATGAATCATAATCGATTCCGTAAGTAGCAAAAAGTCCCGTAAGGTTACTAAAAAGTGTGAAAAGTTTTTTTTTGCCAAAAAATGGAACCTACTTCAACACCCAAAAGTGTGGAATAACTTGTCGAAGTCGGTACCATGCGCACAATATTGTGATAATATGTACTTTTGAACTATCATGGTATACCAAATATTAAAACATATGAATCGCTCTGGTTCTACAAATTTTACATCTTAAATTTTAGTGAAACACTTAATAGAGAGGTTCAGTTTTAAAAAAATCAAGCTAAGGCGCATCGTTTATTTCACTGGTCTGAAAAACAAAAGCAGGGATTGGACTAGGCTGGGCAATATTTTCTTTTCAAATATTGGTTTAAAACTCTTAAGTAGCAACCACAAATCGGAATATGTAGTATAGACATAAAATAAATAGTCTATTCCACATAAGGAAAAGTCAAGTTCAGATAATAAATAAAATTTCCGCCAGTAATTATATCTTTTGCCTCGCGTCGCATTTCGATCCCCCCAACGATTCCCGCCTTGTCGTGGCGGTGGGGTCAGTAGCCGTGGCTTCGTCACCCACGGTGAAGCGAAGAGGAACCAGGGGCCGTGCCGGCATGGGCAGCAGGCCGGTCCCAGAGGGGACGCTCCACTGGGCTTTGCCTCTAAGTCCAGTATCGAGCGGCAAGGGGTAGGCTGCGGTGCTGTATGGGCAGCACCGCATCTGCGGCGGGCTGTGGTGCAGGGGAGGAGGATTGTCGGTATAGCGAGGCGCCGCTCTCCCTATCCTCTGCGGCTGAAGTAGCAAGCGACGGGGCTACTTATCTGACCCGTCGCAGGGCGACCTTGGGCGTCAGAATCGGGGTTGTCTGACGCCCATGTGCGGTCTTGGTTCCTGGGTGGTAGCGGCGTGCCATGTGTTCTGGTGCGTCGTGAGGGGTAGCACCCCGAGAGAGTTCCAGCTACGGACAACCGTAGCGGGTTCGTGGTTGATTGCTAAAGCGTCCCTGCGGTCCGTCGAGAAGCGGTAGAGTTGGAACACCGTTTGTTATTTAGTCGGTAGGGGCACTTGCTGCTGTGGGAGTAGTTGGTGTCGAGCCCGACATATCCCGGCGATTGTCCCCGAGGTGTTCGGGAATGAAAAAAAAATAGTCGCATTACAACCCCAATATAATATCAATAATAATATTCTACGCGGAATAAAAAGAAGATTTCAAGTAACCAGCCATTTTCCATCCAGCGATGAAAGGACTCAGTCCATTGCTTATTAATCGAAATATTCAACAGCATGGATATCTTGCCGCTGTAAGTTTTAGATGGTCTCCATATCAGCTGTTGTCCTCACAACTATACAACACACGGCATTATGCTGTATACATGAAATAAATCAACTAAGCTGGAACTACATCCGTCAACTGACTTATTTTATGAAGGGTATATACAGCAGAATTATGTCTCCTAGACAAATCATGTAGGTATTCATTATTTAAGATCCTCAATGTGTCAGGTCAAGGTATCAACAAGCAGTGATGGCTCAGTGGCATTGGCTATGGACTGCCGCGCAGCAGGTCCATGGTTCGAATCCCGCCGCGGGCTTGAGCTTCACCGCATTGTAGAAGGGCATTTTGCGAATGCCCGCCTGGCTAGCGACCACCCTCAAGTAGAAAATCTGTCGCCAAGCACCTAACGTGTGTTCCGGCAGCAGTCCTTGAGAGCCAGTGAAATTACAGGCACATGAGACTAAACGACTATGTCTCAAGGTGACGGGCGCAGTGCAATTCGTAGCTTGTGACGAAATGCATCTGTTACAGGCAAAGGATACCGCTTAACATCAGGTGGGCCTCGAGCTTGTTCCGTCACAATAACATAAAAAAAAACAGTTTTTCAGACGGCGCTGCTTCTCACCTTCTGGTATTTTTCCCTTAGTCACCTCTCACGACTCTGGACGAAATGGGGAAAGTGAAAAGTAAGAAAAGAGCTTACTCATGTCTAATATGTGGTAAAATTGATTTATGCTACGATGTTTCTTACATTAATTAAGTAGAAGCGCTCGTAGCGAAGCTTGTCTAATTGTTCTTAACCGATCAGCAAAGTTTGATGAGCAATCATTAATGATTGCTCGTCCATACTTCGTAGAGCTCTTTAAGTGGCCGGTTGTTTATGGTGGTCGAGTATTTTGCGTGTGCACGCTTTGCTAGCTACCAATCTCAAGTAGAAAATCTGTCACCGCACACCTAACGGTGTATTCCGGCAGCTGTGTGAGAGTCAGTAATATTAGGATAACCAGAAAATCACCTTTGATCACATCACCACCTGCCATCAGGTGAGATATTGGTCAAAGGCTCATCAAATACATTTAAAAATTAAAATCTGTGTATCTAAATTAGAAAATCAATTAAAGTTTTGTAACGTATACGTATCAAACAGTATGATATACGCATAATATTCATAGGGAGTGTTCACGACTATTTGTACTACCTACAAAATGACACACTTATTTCAAATATAAAACTTATCTACATACAAATAAAATCTAGAAACATTTGAGTTCCATAGTAATCAATTAAATAAATATTTTATCGCTGTCCAGGTCTCATCCATTAAATTAATATCTAATCGCAGGTCTGCGATAAGATATTAATTTATTTATTTATTACTTGTGACTCATATTAGTCTGAATAATATAATGTTTCGTACAATTTGCATACAAATACTTTTTGTAATCACATCGCTTTGGTTCTCCGTACTCTGCGTGGCATGGATAATTATCAAATTCAAGGAAACTGATTGTGGTGAGGATTAATTTCCAACGGAGCAGAATTTGACCAAACTACGACAGCAAAGTCGCGAGTAGAATTAATAGTTCGTTATCTAGAACTTCATTAAGCAGATATGAAATAAGGAGAGAAAGAAGCGTAATTAAGTATTTTAAAGTTAACTTATGAGCGTAGCGAGGGTGTGGTCTGGTCACAACAACTCAAGATAAAAATATTAAGACAATCTTGAAGCTTATCGTTTGGTCCCATTTTAAATTTGATCAAAATCGGTCAAGCCGTTTTTGAGTTAAACTCTAATAACTGAAAAATATTTACCTATCTTGTTAAAGTCGTTGACAATGAATGAAAATCGATCCGTTAAGTAGCAAGGGTCACTATAATGAGTGAAAAAAAATTTTAACCAAAAAGTTATTTCTTATGGGATAAAGATGAGAAGATGGAGATGAGGAGATGGCGATGAGGAGATGGAGATGAGAAGATAGAGATGAAGATATGGAGATGAGGAAATGCAGATTCGGAAATGAATATGAGGAGATGAAGATAAGGATATGGGAATAGGCAATGGAGATGAGGAGATGGAACTGAGAAGATGGAAGTGAGGAGATGGAGATATGACGATCAGGAAATGGATATGAGGAGCTGAAGATGAAAAGATGGAGATGAGGAGATGGTTGAGGAGATGGTTGAGGAGATGGAGGTCAGTCGTATAATATCCATGTCCTCATCTCCATTCCTCACCCCCATCTCCTTATCTCCATTTTCCCATCTCCATCTCCAGTAGTGAATTATTATTTTGTTATTTTAATTATTAAGCCAGTAATTCTAGGCTAGCCTGTACAACATATTCGACCTCATCATCACTTACCATCATGTGAGATAGTGGTCAAAAGCTAGCCCATCAGCTATAAAAAAAATACAAGGCAACTTAGCTACGAAAACTCGAAACTTATTTTACTTGCATCACCTAAAATACACTAGTGATACGGAAAAATGTGAGCTCAATGTACTCGTATTAAAACAGCATGGTACTGACTTTAAAAATCAAGTAATTTCATACCTTCAGAGAAGTCAGTTCCGTTTTATTAACCCATTATTTTTGTACTCTCATCACGACCTATGCCTATGTTGAAGTAGGTACCCAGTTTACAGATACAAAAGGTATTTATTTGTACGCATAGGTACCTATACTACTATATATAAGTATATATATACTACCACTGAATACTACTAAGTAATAATAAACAGCAACTCTATTTTTAAGGAGTATTTATCATTGTCACAGTCAGTACATTTTCATTTCATTGAACATATTTTTTTGGATAACTATACGGAATTAATTTGTAGAATCTTGAATCATCCCATGATTTTGCAGAGAACTTCGTAATTCTTGTATGGAATCTCGGAACCACTAAAAGATATGTAAGCGGTGCCGTGACTCGGGTGAACCTGAAAATTTGAAAACAGATAATATTAGAACAAAAATATATTATAAGCATCATGTCTTAAGGGGGCGATAAGTTAAGGATATAATTGGTTACATTTTAGCATAAGCTAGATGTGAAAATTCACTACCATTGAGTAAGTATTAAAAAAATATTTTAAAACAGCTGCAGGAAAAAAATTTTTGCACGTTAATTAAGTAGTTATGAAAAAACCTTTTGCACCCATTGCTTGGCAAATTGTCCTTATGTAACATATATTTTCTTGGAATCGTAGTAATAATCTTACGAAGAAAAGATCACCTTCAAAGTGATCGGTATCAGGGAATTACCCCTCAGGTCTCGTACCCACATGAGCATGCGCAGGTGAATGAGCCGATAATTTGAAAAGGCTGTCTGTGGCTAGATTGCTCAGTTCCTCGTCGTCGTCTCAACGTCGGTTACATCGAGTCTACACGTGTCTGTGAGGCTGCTGCGGCCTTTTTAATCATTCACAAATTTCACAATGTATTAAAGAATAAAATAAATAACATAACTAATTTTTAGTAACACTTGAATTGGTGCCAGTCTTATACAGATATGTTTAATCAATAGGACTTCCATTTTTATATATCACTTTGGCCATCCGGTGTTTTACTAACAAAATAAATATTCATTAATAGAGTCCGTTTCATGAGTATAGACACTTGCAACAGCGAACTTCAAACCATTGCTGGATTCAAATTTCCGCAGCTCAGATGCCATAGCCACTAGGCATAGCTATTATACTGAATCATTTAGACAAATCTCTTTTTTTATCGGCGGTATGTCATTATTTAATAAAATACTACGAACTAGATACAACACTACAGCTACTACAATAAAAGCATTTAGGCAACCTATAAGTCATAGCAGACTCACAGGCAGTCTAAATGCTCCAGCCCACTACCAGTTGGCAGCGTGCCCAGCATGCTGATAAATCTCTTAAATTCACGTCTGCCCTCGAAAGGCCTCGGATATTCTCATGAGGTCTTTCGAGAGCAGACGAGATTTTATTGTCTCAATCTCGCAAAAGAAGAAATACATGATATTCTTGAAATATCGATAGTTATACCTTTCCCGGTGTAGTAGAACGCATATGCCTGACCCTAGCAATGTATAGAGGTTCCGCATTGTGGGTGTTTCCGGCTGCAATAGCGCCAACAGGTACTTGTCCGTTGCTGCCAGGAAGCCAGCGAAGACCTTGCTGAGGGGCACACAGCACCTGAATATGAAAACAGTATTTATATAAAAAGAGCTATATCAAAAACTGCGATGGTGGTGCCATGTAGCCTCTAAAAATAATGCATTTTTAATATCTTAAAAGACGTTATATTTTAGCAGTTGAGCTAATATTACAAGTCTAAGTGCTTAGGAATAAGGAAGGAATAGGTAGTTATGTCATTTATTTTGCAATTAAGTTCTGTGGCTATTGATGATAAAAATAAACCATGTACACGTCGCTAAGAATTGCGACTACTGGTTTGACTTTGCCCACCATTCTCCACCACAGTCACAGGCGAAGCCTGAATATTATCTTTGACTACATTATCACATACCAATAGGTGGGATAATCGTCAAGAATGCATTATTTTTATTATTGCAGTTTAAGTACTTAAATCAGATCAATGAATACCTTGAGGCAAAGAACCCTGTTGTGCGCTTAACGTGCTGCAATATTTTGCTCACATCGCTATCTTCGTAGCTATCTTCTACACTAAATTTCAAAACTTGTAGTTGCAGTAAGTCTCTAAAGCAATACAAATGCGGGCGTTTTTTTAATGTTTTTTTTTTTTTACCTACCATTAAAAACTTTTTATTCAAAGAGACTGTTTTACCTATGATCATATTCATTAATATATCATTTAATGTAATATATATCATGATATATTAATGAATATGATCTATTCCAATGTATACTTTTGCCACCAACAAAAGTTGGCAATTTTTGTTTGATTGGTTGATATTTTTGAAATTGTAAACTTTTTATTCAAAGAGACAGTTTTAACTATGATGATAGTTGATAGTTTTGACTATCATCATAGTTAAAACTGTCTCTTTGAATAAAAAGTTTACAATTTCAAAAATATCAACCAACCAAACAAAAATTGCCAACTTTTGTTGGTGGCAAAAGTATACATTGGAATAGATCATATTCATTAATATATCATGATATATATTACATTAATATGTAATATATATCAGTAATGCTGCAGTGATAATCAGTGCTAAGGTCTTTAGGTGCCTTAGCACTAATCATCCTCATCAGGTCTATCCTCTATCACAGTGGTTCCCAACCAGTGGTCCGCAGGAGTCAAAATTTGGTCCACGAGCAAATGGCGAAGGCGCGGGTGGCGCGGACTGAGAAGCGGAAAACACGGGGATCGCGGAGGAACAATAAAATAATGTGAATAAAATTCGCGCCTATGATTGCAAACTGCAGTTATGATTATGCAAAGTTGAGGAAAGAAATTATTTTGGATTCGCTACATGACAATGACGCTAGTAGAGAAAACATAAAAGAAAACTTTAAGGGTCATCTACAATTGTTGATTGATGAATTCAGCCATTACTTCACAGAATATTGCAAAACAGGAACCAAAGTTTATCAATAACTGATTTGAAACTCTTGTAGTACGGATTCTAATGTAGTTGCTGCAGAAATCCAAAAAAAAGGGTTAATTTCAAAACTATTAGAAATTGTAAGGTTGCATTGGAATCTGATTCGCTTGTGAAGTTTGGAGTAAAAGTGTAATTTCTTACACCAAAATTAATAAGGATAAAATAAGTATCGCCTTCCAACTTTTTTATTTTATTGCTTTCTCAGCCATTTATATATGCGAACAAGGATTTTGTTGCTTATTACAGACAAGGCCAAAATCGATTTCGAGTAGGTGATGATTTCCGTGTAGCTTTTTGCAATTATATTAGTACCAGAATTACTGAACTTGTGCAAAAATTGCAGAAGAATTGGATGAATTGGAACTGGAGAACATGTGGTTCCAACAGAACGGTTTTTTTTTATTGCAGATAGGTAAGCCTTTGACCACAATCTCACCTGATGGTAAGAGACACTCACAAGATGATGTGGTCGAAGGTGTAAACGGGCTTAACCTAGAATTACTGGCTCTCAAGGACAGCTGCCGGAACACACCGTTAGGAGCTTGGCGACAAATTTTCCACATGAGGGTGGTCACTAGCCTGGCGGGCATTCGCAAAAATGCACTTCCTCCATGCGTTGAAGCTCAAGCCAGCGGCAGGATTCGAACCATGGACCTGCTGGGCGGCAGTCCATAGCCAAAGCTTTCACTGCTTCAAAACGGTGAAACGGCGCACACTGCTCGAGCCACAACCAATATTCTAAAGGAAGCATTTCCGGGTCGCGTTATCTCTCGTTTAGGTGATTTGCACTGGCCGGCCAGATCACCCGATTTAACCATTCCAGACTTCTTAGTATGGGGTTTTTTGAAGTCGCGCGTTTACTCCAACAAGCTTCAGCCTCATAAAGCCAGTACGGAGAACATATGCCAAGTATGCGAAAACCTGTAGTTCTGGTAAAAGTAGATGGAAAATGTCATAAAGCGATCCGGTAAGCACATCAACTCTTATTTTGCATTTTGCAACTTGATGCATCAAATTTTAATGAATCAAATAAACAAATTTCACAAGTAGAAATAAAGTTTTTCATTAAAAAAAAATAGCAAAAGAACTTTGGGTGATTGATTTTGCCCGACCTGGTACATCGTGGTCCCTGCTGACAAAAAAGAAATAAAAGTGGTGCCTGGTCAATAAAAGGTTTAGAATCACTTATCTATTAGCTGTTATTTGAACTTAGAATTTTCAAATTATTATTTTTGGTATGTACATCATGCACAATAACAAAAAAAATTAAACAAAAAAAATCTCACTTCAAAATTATGCACCGGCACTTCTCTCCCGCCATGAGGTATATAAGCAGCACGGTGTTTAATAGACAGCTTCCCGGGGACGAACTCTCCGCTGTGGTGAGCCCTTATGACCCATAAAGGACTCCCATCCCAACCTTCCTTGCCAGCCACAAAGGCCCTGTGCGTGAGAGAAGCAGCTGATGACGTTGTTGCTGGTACCCAATCCAAGGTGACATCTGGAAATTGATAAGACCTTCGTTAATATCTTTTCGTAAGTCAATATTTTTTTCTATCTATCTCTATAAGAAATATTGTTATTGGTCACTAGGACATGAAAATGGTGATATTTTTAAACACAAACAATTAGGTTTTTTTTAATTTAAACACAAATAGTTGAAATTTATTTCAATTTAAGATAAAAAAATAACTATAAACCTCAACATTGATGACATCGCCTTTGTTTCAACACATATTCAGAATCTTTGCGAGATATTTAAAATGTAACAACATTTTCATTTTTGGTTTGAAAATTCGGAGCTTCCTTGGATGCTTATTGATTTATTTTATAACATTGATCCAGGCATGTTAAACGTGAAGTCATCGTTAGTTTATGTTTATTTATTAAAATCCAATGAAAACATAATTTCAATGAAAATAACATGCCTCAATAGAGGTTTAGCCACAAGAGATGTAAATGTCAGTTCCGCAGTTTTCTGCGTGGTCCCTAATTAGCGCGCAGATCTAAGCTACTATTAGCGCGGTGGCGTGTGCCATCAAAAATAAACATTAAAAATAAATGTGTAATATTGTAGTTTACCTTGAATATAAACATGACTTGTTTGTTGATTATTATTTTGAATCATTTTATTGACTTCAGAGAGACAGGTTTCAGCAATCCCAGCGATTGCCTGCCAGGGTCGAGGGACCATTGGAGGTGGTTCTGCAAACATGAACCAGAATAATATCGGGAAGTAACTAGAAACGCATAATTATTAAAGGTACTTATATAGGTACCTACTCAGTTAATAAACGTAGAGTAGGTAGGCCCCCCACTAGGTGGGCTGAATACATCGTGAAAGTTGCGGGTAGCCAACGATTACAAGCCGCTAATAGCCGTTCTTTGTGGCGTTCTAAGGGGGATGCATTTGTTCAGTAGTAGACGTCTTCCGGATTAACCTAAATATTTCAACTAATTTCTTCAACAGACGTAATCATTAAATTTACAACAAAGTACATGACTATAATTAAGAATCTTTGTAGAACAGGTGAACACATACATTTTCTATAAACAACAAAAACCCACTACCTATACTTGAAGACTAAATACGTTATACGTCGCCCTTCCGATCTGCCGAGATTCTGCCCGTCACGGATGCGTGGCAATCGATAGGTACCTATTTTTCAGCTGATATATAAGTCTTAAGATAAAGTAATTATTTACAAGTGTACCTTCAACGACTCTCACTGGTTCAGGCGTAGGCATCGGCTGCTGTTGGTAGATGTAGTTGGTGACGTAGGTTGGCTGTGGTTCTGGCGGTGGTGGTGGATAGAGTGGTTGCGGAGGAGGGGGTGGGTGATGCGGTGGTGGAGGGGGGTGATACACCGGCATCATCACGGGCGCTGGCACTGGGACGTACGCGTACGATCCTCCCGGTGGCGGAGGTGAGTATCCATAATACGGTCCGTTTGGTGGAACTGGAATAAGCAGGACTAAAATTACGAAAAATATCAGAGCATACGCTCTGACACAATAGAAGAAAAGACGGAGGCTCGTAAAATATCAAACTGAAGCCACACTTTTATACATGTGTGCGATAGAAGTGTTGCCATATGAAAGCAAAAATAACTAAATTGTAGGATATATGGGAGAAAAATTTTACAAGAAATAAATATACAGCAAAATCTGTTCGTAAGAATACTTCGCAATAACATAATATTATTTATATTGTACAATATTATTATAATATTGCACAATCTTCACGATTATTGTTTAATATGTATCGCAATTTTTTTAAGATACTCAAGACTTGCGTGTTAGATTACGTATGTGGTATGGTTTTTTTGTGTCTTTTTATATTTTCCATAGCGTGACGTGTGTAATGTGCGACGGTCTATCGTGAACTCAGAGTAGGAGTGCATGATATATAAATATATCGATATTACAAAAAATTACGATATATGAACACGATATTATATCGCTTCCGATATATATATCGATACATCAATCAACACCATAGCTCACTTGACATGTTTGACCAATATCTTTACATTTTCAAAAGGGGTGTTGGCAAAGTTGTTTTTTATGGCAAATTGATCGTAAACGTTGCTAACAGCACTTTAATTTTATCATTTTCTATTAACTTTTAACAGTATAATATAAGTGCATACTGCTAATTATGCTGATCATAATGTGTACACATATTTAGGAATATAGTCCGGCTCGTAAATGTTAACCTATATCATATGTCTTCTTTTAGTGATTGTATTCTGTTCTGTGTATCAATATAAATAAACAAATAATTAGATACTGATTTATGGTTGGCAACGTATTTAAAAAGTAAAACCACGAATTGTCAATAATTAGCCTTCACAGTTACGAAGGTTTTGTTGTAAATAAAACCTTCGTAACGGCATTTTTTTATGCACGCCTATATTTTTAATCCAAGGTGTAGAGAAAAAAATATTGCGAATTAAAAAATAAAGTTGATTTGTTTTTACCCTACTGTTTTTACTTATATCAACCTGTCAAATATTTAATATTATAGACTAGCTAAATTAATTAAACAAGAAAAACATTTTTGACGATATAATATCGACAATATCGATATGTTTCTCCGATATATCGCAATGTATCGATACAACACTACGATATATTATATCAAAAATGTATGTCTGTCAACACTTTTGTTTACATTCTTATCCAAAATTATAACCTAAATTGCGTTGTTTAATATTAAAGTAAGTACATTATATTCAATACTTACTTGTGTTTTAATACTCAAGTTGGATTTTATTTTATTTATTATGTTAGGTATGTGTGACGTGAATAGCGTGTGATGGTCTTTCGTGAATGAAGACAAAATTGGCGAATTTGATGATTCATTTTTGATTTTCATTATACTCCCTCTTTCTTATTCATTTCTCTTAGAGCATACGCGATGATTTTTAGGCCTGTACCGCTAACAAGAAGCTTAAGTGCATATAGTCAATCTCTATATGTATTAAGTATGTTAAATGTAAAAACGCTGTGTATTATTTTGACAGTAGATAATAAATTTGTTTATTTATAAATTGAGCGCAGAAACTAGACAATACTCTAAAATATACATTTGTGCATGCAAGTGCAATAAAGCAACAGAATTCAGGATGGCGCATCATGGACTTTAAGTCTTATTGTTTTTCATTATTCATAATAGTTTTGCGTTTGACCACACACTGCCTGATGTTAAGCATTGATCTGGTCTAAGATGGAGCACGCTTACCCAGAAGAAACCTAATTACTCAGGTGAATTTTATCCGTCGCTAAATACTGACCACGTAAAGAGTTCCACTCTTTCGCAGTACGCACGAGAAAAATGGAAGCGAAGCGTTATGAACGGGTCCTGGTAATATGAACATGTACGGATGGCGCCTCTCCGTTTGTCTGCACGTCCGACGGAAGAAGGGGGAGGGCGGAACCAAGTCGTGCATTTCTTGTGCACATTCACGGAAATGTATCCGGTAAAAGACCGATAGACAAGCGACTTTACGGCGGTGCTCGAGGCTGGTGTCGAGAATCCCCCAGAAAGTCGCTGCCTATTAACCTCTTGGCGCGTCTCTCAATCTCAATCAAAACTGTCATCTAGATACAACAATCTACGAGTATATCTCAATAAAAAGTATAAACATTTTGCAGGTAGAATCAATTTAGTTATGGAATAAGTACTTACTGTGAGACATGGTCTGGTTTTCTTTATGCACGTAATTTCAAAATATAGGAAATATTAAACAACAATCTGCTGCAACTTCAATCAAATACGATGTATATCTGCTAGTTCCCTTGTTTATCAATATTTTCTGTATCATATCAAGTTGACTCACACAGGTACAATCGCTAGAAAATTCGACGCATTTCATGATAAGATAAAATTATTGTAGCGGTGACCAAATCGAACTGGGGTAGTATATTAAAGCAATGGTGGCTGATTCATATGAACCAGGATATGATTTTTTACCGATTTCCAAAAAAGGAAGAGGTTCTCAATTCGAACTGCACGCATAACTTTTTGCAGAGTGGTCCGATTTTGATAATTATTTTTTTATTTTAGGGTAGGTTCTGAGTCCCATACAAATTTCATCAAAATCGGTCTAGTAGTTTTTAAGTTACTTACTGAAAAATGTTTGAGAAATTTAGAGGACTGGGTAGTTACAAGTTTTGACGATGGTGACCAGTATCGTAAGATTGTAAGTGAATAAAACATCATTTATAATAAACCATCACCATATAATAAACATATAATAAACATACATATTATAAACCATCACCCGCATTCTTCCTAGTGGAATTTTGCGAGGTATTGTTTGTGGGGCTCGTTTAGGCCTCTGTAGTTAGTTTCAGTAGCTTATTTATTCAATAGCTTTTTGACATTTCTTGTCGAGCTAATTTCTAATCAGTTATTTTTGTTTCCATGGCAACGCTGCCTGCGACACCGGCGCGCGCCCTACGACGACGGTGTTGACGCGAGCCTTCATCCGGGTTGAGACGTCACACTAGAGATTCTAAGATAAGCTTTGCTTTATTTTGTAAACAATGCTTTGTGCCCCAACTATGAATGCTGTAACGGGGATCTTTGTATCGCAAGATAGCCAGATGTTGTGTCCGCAGTGCCCCCAGGCTCGTTATTTCAAAGGTCATAAAGGCCTCAAAATTCACCAAACAAGGTGTCATAAACAAATAGAAATTCCCCTTTCGGCACCAATTAATAATCAAAACGTAAGTAGTAGCAGTGTTGCGAGCCCTGCTACGCCTTCCAAACCGTTTTGGGAGATTTTAAGCTCGTACAAAAATAACATTCCTTTATTAAAACGCATACCTCAGGGTGCAAGAATTTCTGATGCCCAATCTTTATCTTGTTCCATTAAAAACGTCTTGGCTACTAATACTACGCAAGCCTGGGAGCATCTTCTAGCATTCCCGTACCACGTATTTCACGTGAATTTTGATCCGTCTAACAAAAAATCACTTACTACTAGAGTAAAGGAAAACTGCGTGAAATACAGGGCACGGGAAGAGCAATCTTTTGGCACAACTATAATCATTCCGCCTCTGCGGCGGAATACAAAAACAAATAATTTCGATTCAGCTACTATTAAAATAGTAGAAAACAAAATTACTGATGGTGATATTAAAAACGCGGCACGCATCTTGTTTTCGAGTGATACAATCGCTCCTTTTACATCTGATACGTTGAATTCCCTAATTGAAAAGCATCCGCCTGCAACTGCAGGTCTCCACCTTCCCGAATCTCCTATACAAGACATTGTTGAGGTGACCCCACAGGATGTTTCTGCAGCCGTGGCATCTTTTTTAAGTGGCTCAGCCGGTGGCCTTGATGGCCTTACGCCTCAGCACTTAAAAGATATTTTATCTTTTAGTTCTGGTGAGGTAGGCGAGACACTTTTAAGGGATGTGACGGCTTTGGTTAATTTGATGTTGTCGGGTCAGGTCAACAATGAAATTACCGAAATTCTGTACGGTGCGAATTTATGTGCCCTAAATAAAAAAGATGGTGGTATTAGGCCTATAGCAGTAGGCACCACTTATCGTCGCCTCACAGCCAAATGCGGTTGTAGGAAAAAGGTTGCTTTTTTAAGTAATCTATTTCAACCACTGCAACTCGGTTTTGGTTCACAGGGTGGCTGTGAGGCTGCTGTACATTCACTTCGCACATTTCTTGATCAAAATTGTGGAGATGTGCTTTTGAAGGTGGATGTTAAAAATGCATTCAACTCTTTAGATAGAGGCACTCTTTTGACTGAAGTGAAAGATAAAATTCCGGAATTATACCCTTTTCTTTGGCAATGCTACGGCAAACCGTCAAAATTAACATACCAAAATAACGTTATTTTATCTTCCGTAGGATGTCAACAGGGTGATCCTCTGGGACCAGCCATTTTTAGCCTTGCGATCCACTCAATAATTCAACGTCTCCAATCAAAACTTAACGTTTGGTATTTGGATGACGGAACCTTAGGAGGCGATGCGAACACGGTTTTGGATGACTTGCGAGTACTTATAGACGATTTTCGTGTTATTGGCCTTGAACTAAATTTTTCTAAATGTGAACTTTTTGTTTGTGATACTTGTCCGGATAAAGTTTCGATTATTGAAAAATTCAACTTACTTGCGCCTAATATAAAATTAGTAGAAAAAAGTTCGCTTCGTCTTTTGGGTTCACCGATTCTTAACGAATCTTTATCACCATTTGTCGAAGAACAAATTCAAAAGTTTAGAAATGCTTCTAGCAGATTATCCAAAATTAACGCCCATATGGCTTTTACAATTATAAGATTTTGCCTTTTCGTTCCTAAATTTACATACTATTTAAGATGTTGTCAGCTGTGGCAACACAATGAGCTTTTGTTAAGCTTAGACAACTTAGTAAAAGATACGTTAGTGTCGGTTTTGAATGTTGAGATGGATGATAGGGCTTGGGTGCAAGCTTCCCTCCCTGTGAGGTTGGGGGGCATAGGGATACGCAAAATTTCTAGTGTGGCATTACCAGCTTTTTTATCTTCTGTACACAGTACACACAAATTAGTAGAAAAAATTCTTGCACGATCTTTAGGCTCTTTCGATGTAGCATATCTGGCTGAGGCCAAAAACACATGGAGACTGGATTGTCCAAATACTGAATTCCCAAAAATGTTGTCATCTCAGAAGCAGTGGGATCGGCCCCTATGCGAGCTAACACGGAAAGATCTTTTAAATACGTGTTCTAGCATCGCAGATCGTGCTCGTATTCTCGCTGTTTCTGTGTGGGAATCCGGTCTTTGGTTACAGGCCATTACTTCTTACAAAACTGGTAGCCTTATAGATCCATCCGCTTCTCGTCTAGCTATTAGCTTACGCTTGGGTGCAAGGTGTTGTGTTGCACATCACTGCCAGTGTGGTACTGCAGTTGATCAACTCGGTCACCATGGCCTCTCCTGCTCTCGAAGTGCTGGTCGAATTTCCCGCCACGCCAGCCTTAACGATATCATTCGCCGGGCTTTTACCAGCGCCAATGTTCCAGCTATTCTCGAACCGAATGGTCTGATGCGTGACGATGGTAAAAGACCTGACGGCATGACTCTGGTTCCGTGGAAGTTAGGACGGCCCTTAGTGTGGGACGCTACGTGCGTGGACACTTTAGCGCCGTCACATCTTTCTGAAACCAACGTGAGGGCTGGCGCTGCGGCTATTTCGGCGGAGCAACTCAAGCGGCGCAAATATGCTAACCTCGGTATGGGTTACATATTTGAGCCGTTTGGTGTGGAGACGTTGGGTCCGTGGGGACCGGGAGCTCATCGTATTTTCCAAAACCTATCTGAGCGCTTGGTCGATGCGACGCGTGATCAAAATGCTGGCACATATTTGGCTCAACGAATAAGCATTGCAATTCAACGGGGCAATGCTGCCAGCATGCTGGGCACGCTGCCAACTGGGAGTGGGCTGGAGCATTTGGACTGCCTATGAGTCTGCTATGACTTATAGGTGTCTAAATGCTTTTATTGTAGTAGCTGTAGTGTTGTATATAGTTCATAGTATTTTGTTTAATAAAGGCATACCGCCGGTTTTGTAATAAAACTATTAAACATATAAAACATGATCGTTTATACAGTAATTATTAAAATTAAAATGATTAAAAGGGTAATGAGAATTTTTAACAACAAATGGTACCAACTTTTAATACTGAAAAGTATGAAATAACTTGCAGAAATCGGACCATGAAAATGTGATGTCAGAATGTTTTGAATCAGAATGAGGCCGACTTTAGCAAGTTATTTCATACTTTTCAGTGTTACAAGTCGGTTCCATTTTTTGTTAAAAAAATTGTTTCAAACATGCAATAATTTACTTATTTCACCTTCTATGGCTTTTGATACGGAGCAAGCTAATGCATAATTTCAGAATAATAACGTTAAGCATTCCAAAGTGCGAGATACCGCAGATAAACAAAACGCTAAAGACTGGTCATAGCACCCTTTCAAAAATCCAGTTTTTTTTCTATTGTTGGTATTAGTTTCTTGGCACCTATCTTGCAAACAAATTCCCATTAGTCTCATTACATAGATCAATGCAAGGCATTAAGTTCAGGATTTTGTATACGTATGTAGGACAAAATATATCTGACCTTAAATATTGTAAGTTCTTATAAGTTAGCCTGAACTACACCTTCAACCGAATCATCACTTACCATCAGTTGAGATAGTGGTCAAAGGCTATGAAATCATGAAAAACCTGCGTGTGTAGGACAAAATATATATAACTTTAAATATCGTAAGTAAGTTCTTATAAGTTATCCTGAACTACACCTTTAACCGAATCATCACTTACCATCAGTTGAAATATTGGTAAAAGGCTATGAAATTAAAAGAAAAACCTGCAATAAATATGCGTTCGAGCGTACTATTGTAGCTTACTAGTTCGTACATACGGGACAATGCAAATGAGCAAGCTGGCCGGTTATCTAAAATGCGAGTCAAATTTCTCTCTATTAGGATTCCACAATGCAAATCATCCAGGAAGTTATGTTAAGAACCTGTGCGTACAGTATTTTTGCTATAAATATTATGGTGCATACTGTATCGTAAGAAAGGTTCTCAAGTGGGTACCACGGTACATCCGAAGACGTAGAATTGATAGGCCCCCCACTAGATGGACTGACGACATCATAAAAGTCGCGGGTAGCCAATGTTTACTCGCGGCTAATAGCCGTACTTTGTGGGGTTCTATGGGGGAGGCAACAGTGGACGAATTCCGGCTGATGATAATGATAATACTTTATCGAAATATCGAAATTTCAGAATCCTTTATACATTAGTTAATGAGATAAATTAAGATATGGTCCAATGTGACACATATGTCCTCCCCCTTTTCTATTATTTTTCATTAAAAATAATTTATGTGAGTGGGTACTCCACTTGTTGAGCTATAAACGATTACACACTAAGCTACTAGCTTAGGTATGTTATATATAGTATTTATTTTTACAAATTGATTTGTAAAGTATGATTTTCGCTTAGCACGCGGTAGTGCTTGTGATCATATTTAGTTAATATATATACCTAGTATCTATTCACTGCCTCAGTCCATTGAACCCACATTGAAAAAAATAAGTTGAGATAACTCTTTCCGTTTACGGTGGAGACCCGTGTCTTCAAATCGGGCAGTCTACAAAGTATGTAGCTCCTTTCGACCACTTAGTGTTTTATACAGTCTAGCGCCTGATAGTTTTGCTATCAAACACATCGTGTTAGATTAGTCATTGCTTTGATTATTGTTAAAGGCGACAACGTTACACATTAAGTTTTATTTTTAAACAGCATTGACGCTCGCTAAGCGATAACACAGTTTTATTTAGTATGGAAACAGAATTTACTTTTTAATCCCTTTTCCCCGCACTATCTCAATGAACGCTTTGCGTTTCTTGATTCGGCTCATGTCTTGACATTGAGGTCACCAGAAAATCTTTTGCTTAAAGTACCGCCGCATAGTAGATGATATGCTGCTCTATGATACTTCATTTCATTCATAGTCCAGGCTGTTCGACCCTGGAACAGCCTGCCAGTCTCCATTCGTTTTAATTATATAAATACTGGATAACCATTACATAAGTAATGTTTAACTAGTTTACTGGCAACTTGGATAATTTGTACGAGATTTTTCAGATTGGTTGTCTGGAAGAAATTGCTTTGTATACGAAGACCGCCCTTTGTAAACGTTTATTTGTTATGTTTAATTGTAATGACATTTTTAAGGTATGCGAATAAAGAATTTTTTATCTATCTAACTTCCAGTGGGACTTGAACCCAGATCCCTAGTAGGTATACCGTCCTGGTAAAAGTTTGACTGTCCAGTTTCCAGCAGCCGCTTCCATAGCATTATTGGAAATGCACCAGGACGTCTGTTTGTGTGTTTTTTTTAATTTTATTAAGAGATTTAGGCGCTCTTTTACGGAAACCTTTAAACATAATAATGACATCAATTTTTAACAATGTGTTCTAAAATTCTGAAACATTACATTGTTATTTTAAAAATATATCTATGTAGTTTCAAATAAAGAATAAGTTTTATTAACTTCTCAGTGATTCACTTTCCTGCACTCATAAAGCACTCTGAGCCCAAACTTTATTAATATTTCGCACATTTTCAATCATGCGCTCAAAGAGTTTCTTTTCTTTACCTTCTGAAGATGCTTCGCGTAGTATGCATTGAAAACTGTTCCATACAGGCTACATGACGTGTTGACGTCTGTGTAGCAGAAAGTGATCTGCTTATTAGATACCTACATTTTAACTGATTTTCTAAACATTTATTTTTTATTTGTCTTTGCTAATCTAAACCTGGCACAGCTCTTTTATTATGTTTCTAGTTATATTTATATACCTAAGTTCTTCAGAGCATACAATATATTTCCAAGAGTATCTATTTATAAATACTTTCAAAGTTAATATGATTCTTTTTTGAAAGAATCCCTCACTGGTTTGCTACAATCCATTTCATTTATAGCATAAATTAATGTTCGCTTTTGTAATATAAAAATGGTTTCTATTGCCCGGTTCCTATGAAGTCTGAACGGATTGTTTTACTTACAATCGGTCATTTTGTCGACAGTCAGTATATCAGTGATTCTATAAATTACTACTGGTAACTGAAGTTACAGATAATTGGCTGCTACCATGCTATTACTACGATGATTATTTTGCAGATTGAGATTATATTGCAAATTCAACTCGATCAAATTCAATGTTGAAAATAAAACCTTAAAAAATAAGTTTTTTCGTAATTAAAAGTAAATTATTAGCACAGAAACATTTACTTTTAAATTCGAAAAAAACTATTTTTTTAAGGTTTTATTTACAACATTGAACTTGATCAAGTTGAATTTGCAATATAATTTGCAACAGCATTCTTGGGAATTAAAATGGACTCAAATCTACTACGGGGTTCTTTTAAATTAGCAGAGAAACATTTAGAGAGAACAGATAACAACATATTAACTTAAATCAGTTCGATACATGTCCTATCTTCTTTAAAATTGCAGACGTCGTCTGTAATTAAAACAATATCGCAAAATACTTAACTAAGGTCCCAATATTGGTCCCGATATTAATTCTTGCAGAACTGATATTTTTAGGGTTCCGTACCCAAATAGTAAAAAAGGGATCTATTAATAAGACTCTACTGTCTGTCTGCCACCAGTCTGTGAACCGTGATAGATAGACAGTTGAAATTTTCACAAATGATGTATTTCTAATGTTGTCTCAGGTTTCCGCGATTGTTACACATAATAATTAAACAACTTTAAACGGTTTAAATCGCGTATATTTATCATTATTTTTGTCCCGTCGCTCGCGACGTTTTAAACACTGACTGGGGTGATCGTGGTCACGGGGTGACTAATTGTTTGAATGAGGACCGTTTAAAGTTGTTTAATTACTATATATGTATTTAGTATTTGTTATGAAGCACAAATACTAAAATTCGGCAAAGTGGGAGTAAGACACAAAGGGTTCCGTACCCTTCGTGAAAACTAAAATAAAGTTTAGATAATGGTACGGAAAGGTTCGTGCGCGAGTCCGACTCACACTTATGCGATTTATATTAAGCACCCGGAAGATGTAACGCTATTACCCCGTGAGATCAGGAAAGGTTCCTTTATTAACACAAAAATTGAAAGTACTATTACGTTAAGTTACTAAATATGGTTCAATAATAGGAGTCTTCAGAATTCTTTGTTTCTGTCTGTATCAGACTTATGGGAGTATTATGGGAGGGTTTGCCACAATCCCCACGCTTGGAAGGCATCTTAGGGGTTGCAGTGTGAGATATCAGTTCGTCACAAAGCGCTGCTGCCCACCTAGGTTAGCCTGAACAACATCTTCGACCACATCATCACTTACCATCAGATGAGATAGTGGTCAAAGGCTAACCTTAGTCCCCACTTACGACAACCACGGGTGATGATGAAAGGGTGACATTCTAGCCCGCCACCCCACGGGGAGGCTTAGCTAGCTCAGTCGGTAGAATATAGACTTATTATGTTTATTTTTTTTAAATTCTGAAGAATTTCAAAGGTATAGTATCTTAACCAAAAATCCGGTAGTATGGAGGAAACGTTATCTTTTATCAGAGCCTTTGCTACATTTGGGCATGAGCCTAATAATTTAGATCTAGGGCAAGGTAGACTTCAAAGACATTAACATTTTGAATTGGTTCATGGTTGATATGATTATTATCAACTCCTAAGACGCATGTTGAATCTGCAGGTTCATATTTACAAGTCTCTATGTTTAAAGTTTTCCAAGTGGTTCTTATTTTTTTTACCGGCGGCCTTTATTAAATAAAAATAATAAGAACTATTATTATTAAGTTTGTACTTGATTACAAGAACTACGTATTTTGTTTCTCAATAAATAAGATTTTGCACACAAACACACAGCCTTAAAAATTTTGAAACTCTTTTTCACATAGTCATCAAAATGTAAAGTTCAAGTTTTTTTTTATATATATACAATAAATATAACGTCTCTGCTCTATCGAATCCTCGAGTTCCCCAATTACAAAATTCTGACTTCATGCTTTTATAAAATCAAGGTCTGATGTACAAAAATAAGAAATGGAGGAATACATTTCGTACATTATCAATTATAAAATCAAAGTTTGTAAAGAAAAATAGTTTTATAATTTTATTCTTTGATAAATAGTTTTAATAAAACACAAGTAGAATAATAAAATAAACTTTTAAGATTTGAGATTCTAAACAACGACTTACAACAGCACTAAAAGTGAAACACCACATAAAACCGCTAAAAGCAAGTGTTGTAAGAGAATATAAGCATAATACACTTATACATATAAATACAAGAAGTAGAAACTTGTATATTTTTTATTGCATTCACAAAAATATAATCTTTAATCCACTCGTATTTATACTATATATAGATTCTCGACATACATAAACATGTCGAAAATCTATAGAATGTTCACAAAAGTTGAACTATAGAATTTTAAGGCTAACAATGAATTTAAATTCAATCATTTACTATTACCTGAATTTAATATGTATTTCATAAGGTGGCAATTTATTTTTAAATAGCTACCGAGTGTAATTTTCCTTAAAACTTCCTAATGATAACATGTAATATAAATTTAGTCTCGTTGACTGTTTGTCAATGAATGAACGTACATTTTTCTAATCAACTTAATTGTCTAACGGTGGTAAACTTAATTCTGCTGACAATTATAAATTGGTATAAACATCTTTCCAATATTATGTTGCAAAAGTCAGTGAAGTAAAGTGATTCTGGATTCAAGAGATAAATCTAATTTCTCTTTGTCACGTCCACGTCGTCAAAGTCAAGCAGATGGGCGTTCCTTGGGGTACTCGGGAGGTCCGTGGGGCCTCTCGTAGGGAGGAGGGCGGTAAGGTTTCTGTTCTCTTTTGTCACCAGAGCCCGACATTTCTGTAAAACAAAAGAAACAACCTGTTATTAACGAAATCTTGATTCAAAATACAATCTGGCTATTAACACTGCTTTTAGGATTCAAATTATTTGTTTTCAGATGGTTTTCTTCGTACGAATTTTGATGTACAATTGAAAATTAGAAGGCAAAAAGACTGCAAATTTTATTAACCCTTAACAGTTTTGCAAATCTAAATAATAACATACATTCTGAGCAATATTCACGATACGTTTGGTAATTAACTGAGATATCCAAAGAGGATGTAATACATAATACAAGAGATATCAAAATCAATGTCAAAATGACATTGATGAAAATGACAAAATGACCTTCAAGAACATCCAATACGAGTGTAATAGTTTATAATATACTCTCTATATATATATATATATATATACTCTGTAAGGATTATAACACCTGTCTAACTGTATAGAAGGGGTAAATAGCCACATATCGCAAGTTCTGTTTTAAGTCCCATGTAAAGAGACAAGGCTATTGCCAACTACTTGATAATATAGCCGCATAGTCACGACAAGGCCAGTAATGAAAATGTCTTCTCAACTCAGCAGCTTACAGGTTGTTTGTAGAATCTTTGATAAATTGGATGACAGCTAAACATTTATTAGAGCTGATATACAAAAATTAATGCACTCTCCTCATACCGAGCGTTCTAGAGTTTGTGAGTCCAGAGTTCGCGGTCTTTGTATGAATGCACACATACAGGACAGCTATCAGATCGCGGTAACAAAGAGAATACACGTATATTGGAGTTCTATTCGAGACGACCATTTGTGGCAATGTCAAAACAATGCCCGACAATATGGAAAAAGAAATGGATCAACATTCAGCTCCAGAAAGACCTTTGCTTAATGATTTTAAGGGTAATTGCTATAAAAATTGTGACAAAAACAGAATGCGCGCCGTAGGTACTGTAAGGTTGAACAGTAGAACAACTGGTCTTTGTTTGTAATACAGTGAACATGGAACGCAGAACTCTGAATTCAGAACTGTAGACCACTCCTAGGGGGCCTGGCAATTACAACTCAAGGGAACTCGGTTAATTCAAATGTAATTTAACAAAGTAAAGTTGCATCTATCTTTGCTTAGATCTCACTAACAGCGGTAAGGCACTATTAACTAATGTTCCTTCAGCCATTATGCAAATGAAAGTCTAAAATATAAATGACTTAAAGCTTACCTTAAGTTTGTTTTATTTGGTTCTTTAAAATCAACAGTTACTTTCAATTGTTACTTCACAACTGAAGAATAACGGTTCTGAGTGTACATAAATATGGACAGATAACAAATGTCCAAATTTTATCTTGAAGGAGTTATCTTGGAAGCTTCTTTCTCTTGGGATTCCCTAAACTGAAGATTTGACTGCTGTTGAATGATTACTCTTAATTTGAAGTGTTGATCTGCTCGTAGGTAGGTATGTCATCTAAAGGGTGATGCAAAGTTAAAAGCGGGACATTTTACTCATGCTTTAACTTATATTACAGGCACATGAGACTTAACAACCTTATCTCAGCGTGTAAGTACTTGTTGTCAGGGCAAAGGTTACAGCTTACAACATCAGGTCTGTGGTCAGCTTTCACTATATCATCAATCATAAAGAAAAAATCGAGTGGCGCTGCGCTAATAGCATTATGGACGGCATAGTGTAACTAATGCAGTTAATTGACCTTACAATTCACATTGGTCTCACTTTGTTACATATATAATGTACTTTATTTTCATTTGATATTGGGAAGAAACAAGCATGAGGCCCACCTGATGTTAAGCGGTAACCTCTGGTTAACAAATGCAGTTCGCCACAAGTGACGAATTTCACTGCGCCCTTCACCTTGAGACATACAGTTGTGAAGTCTGGTGTGCCTACGCTCTGTGAAAGATTTTTTACTTGGCTAGTCAGGCGGGCATACGCAAAATGCCCTTCCACCAAACAGTGCTCCAAGCTCTATATATTTATCATCTTCATATCCTTATCTCACTTCTTAGTGATGACGACACAATACGTCATCTCTTACAAAAAAATAACAACACAAGGTTACATAATTGTAAAAAGTGACAAAAAACTTGTGGTATGCTGTACCATGTTGATACAACACGTTTTAACTTTATTTATTTACTTTATTCAACCTCTATAATTGATTCAGATTTTCCAGTTTAGGAAGTCCAATTCTGTTTTTCTTTTCGCTCTTTTAATGAATGTTTGTACAACCTGTAGTTTAAAGTGTGTGCATCACCAAAACTACCTATCTTCAAAATAATGAATAATGCTTACGTCACATAAGTTGTTACAGCAGAAATCATTTGATCATCATATTGACAGATAGTATTTCTTCAGTTAACACCTGAGAATCTTCCACCAAAGCTGATCCATCTGAATGAGTTGCTGACCAACTTGGAGTATACATCCAAGTTGGTCAGCAACTATTCAGTAACAAAAAAACAATCCTCGAGACCAGACTCAGCAAAAAGTTCCGCGTGGACGTTGTCAAAATGTTGAGTTGTACAATTTATATATAATTTTTAATACGTAATTGGTTTCGTTTCGTCTATTTATGTAAATCCAATATCTGTTTAATTCATCGATTTTATAAAAAATCTATCTGCTCAAGCACAGATAACTTCCTTTTTCATGTGCCGTGGGACCGCTTCTTACCTAACTAGCTGCTCCTCACGCTTTAACTCGCGTAGAGACAATGATGAATGATGGCGATAGAAGTATCCCATGTGATAAGCAGGACTTAAACTATTTATATTCTAAGTTTCTATCGAATTGGCGCTGCCGTTTCGGCGTAAGGACATAACAAACATTCATACACACTTTTGTATTTATAATATAAGTGTGGCTAATTCGGTGGGAGTTTGCCTATACTGTTATAGGCAAACTCCCACCAGCAGGTCGGCACAATAGTGGCCCATCACCCTGAGACAAAGTTGCTAAGGCCCATGTGTATGTAGTTTCTAATATTAAGCAAAAATTTCAATAAAAAAACTACTTTTTATAGCTTCTGTTCATAAGGAATAATGTAGAATTCTAATAGTGAAATAATTTTTAAAATCGGTCCAGTTTTTTTTAAGTTTATTCGTTCCATACAAAAATACAAATCTTTCCTCTTTAAGTATTAGTGTCGATGTAGATTCAGGACAACAATATGCTTATAACTGGATAGTTACAATAGTATCAAATTATTAGAAGGCGGGCAAACCATCGCTGAGAAAAATATTTTGGACATCCTCTAAGATGCTGATTATCACACCTGGTATTTTCCGATCTAAAAATTTCACTGTTTCCGGAAATTCTGACATGTGGTTATCCAAGATCATGTTGTAAGTGATGAGAAGGTCACGCGGGATTGAATTCTAGATTACAATATGCATTACAAAATATTATGTGGCTATTTGTTTAGTTCTTCTGAGATATCTCAAGAAGGAAGACTAAACTATTTGTTTTTGTTTTCCTCTTGTTATAAATAAATAGGGATTAATAGTAGGACTTATTTAAAGTTTTATGTAAGTATTCAAAATATTGGCAATTTATGTTACACTAATATTATACGCTCACATTTTTGTAAAATAAAAAAAAACTAATGTAAACTATAGCAGAGTTTAAAATCCCTAAAGCTACTTGAGGCAGACCGCCGCTAGCTTTTGCGCAACAGCGCTTTAGCGCAAAAGTGGCCAGTCCTTTTAGATTATTTCTCACCTCGCAAACTTTTATGAGCTGTGGGAGTTTATTTTAACAGCGTTAGTTGTAGAAGACTGAAATGTTACAAATGAATTTTGAATATTTTGCGTTATATTAATAAAATAACATCAAAAACGAAAGTATATTTTCAAACTATGACTCACTTTCACAATGGAAGCTCAATAAAAAGCAACGAATCTAAACTAAAGCAGAGTTAAAAGTACCAAAAGCTTCTTGAGGCGTTCTGTGCAAGAGTGGCCAGTTCTTTTTAGATCACTTTTAACCTTGCAAAATGTTATAGCATGTAAGAGTTTATTTGAAACGCGTTAAGTTGTAAAAAACTTAAATTTACAAATTATTGGAATACAAAATGTTTTGCCCCGGGCGGGTATTGAACCCGCGTCCTTCCGATTTTTGTAAAAAACTGTTATATTAGATATTAATATTGATATTTGTTTGCGTTATATGAATAAATTAACAATAAAAAGTATACATTAAAATTATGACTCACTATCACCATGGTAGCTCAAATTGCCAGAGCATGTCCCGGCCAGAGGGACGGATTATTGTTGACTCAAATCCCGCTTGTGGTTCAAAAACAAAATTTTTCCTTTCTTTTTCATTTTTGAAGCTAATTTCGTGATAAATAATAATTAAAAAAAAACACTAAACCGACTTCCATAAATGAAAATTATCAAACAAATTTATATACATGGCTAACAAAGGTATTTTTTCAGTGATTTTGATTTCAACACCAAACTATTACATCGATTATGATAACACTTACCCATATACATTTTATGATATTTATTATACCATCTATGAAGTACACCAAGGAAACACAAAATATCATAAAAATCATTTAATACGAGTATTTAGTGCAGTAATCGCGAAACAAACATACAAAAATAACATATAATGAAATAAAAAGCTTTTGAAGCCACCTTTTCAGAGTCAGTTGAAAACTGTTGGTAATTTTTTTGAATAGATTTTTTACAGATTTTAGGCATTTTATTAACAAATAAAGACTGGCTAAGTGCGAGTCAGTGCTCACTTTTTTAGAATGCAGCATCGATTTATAAATTTTTTCCCGTACCAAAAATGTTTAGATTCAGGAGTTACTTTACGAAAATCCATATTTAGTAAAATGTACCTAATATTTTAAGATAACATTAAGTTAATAGAAAAATTCTCGAGATTTTTGTGATTGTACGCTCGAAGAGTCAAGACCTCCTGAGGATGGTTCGTGTAGAATCGAAGCTAGTCAAAAATACTTCCAGTTTGGCTGCATTGGGTTCGTGGCGTCACGTCGGCTTAGCAGGAAAATTCCATGGAGTTATTTAATAGATATTACATTAGTGTTTCCGTAAAATATTTTCAAAATATTAGTCAGTACTAAAAATAAACATCTTGCTTTAATTAGCGCACTCTTGACAACGCTCCTCAAGCAAGGGTGCAAAAAGATATATTTTTATAAAAAAATGGCCGCCTGAAAAATAATTTAATTTCTAGACCAATATTCATCTTTAGGGCAACATTTTACTCCAAATATCAAATTTTTTGTAATTTATTCTGTTTACGAACGAGAGACCAATGGGCAAACAGACGGACAGACAGACAGTTGAGTCTCGTTAATAGTATCCGTTAACGTACGGCACAAACCCTAAAGACCTACCCGTACATTAAATATTGACACAATTAGTGCTGGATGAGACAAACCTCTAGCTGAAGATGTAAATAAAGACCATTCAAAAGAAAAGAATATAAAATCGAAAATAAATGAAAATGAGATACTAAGCCTCTTTTGTTACAACAAAATTACAACAAAAGGAATCCAAGACCAACCATATGGTGAGTCCCACTCGTAGTAAATTTTTTTCATGTATTTGTTATTTTGTAAACTTATTCGCTTAGCAGGTGTTAATTCGCCGACGCCAAGTGCTTCGGAACTTATATAAAAATTAGACAATAAAATTAAAAAGATAATAGTAATAAGCTGTTGACTCAGAATCGGCGGTGTAGTGGTCGTTGAAACCGTAGGACACGACATAGGCGGATAGTTAAGCAGTAGGCGCACAATCTTGTGTCTTCTAAGGGTTACATTGGATTAAGTTCAGTCAGACCCACTTCCAGACATTTAACAATAGGACCTAGATTTCAGGCAAGTATTTTCCGACTCCGAGAAATCTGAGATTCCGAAAATTGTTGCACAGCCATTATATGAGGTATCTCCGGTAACGTCTTCAATGAATATCGCCGAACCGCAACATGTCGTTGATGTACAAGAGAAGCAGAGAGAAGGCACACAGCCTTGCAGAACACCAGTAGTGACTGATTTTAGGTTGACGCATGTACCATCGACAACGGCTTCGATCCTCCAAAAAGATCGGCGATCAATCACGACGTGAGCTAGTATGTGATCCATTATATAGCAGGCACATGAGACTTAATAACTGTATGTGTCAGGGAGATGGCGCAGTGAAGTTTGTCACTTGTGATGTTGAACTGCATCTGTTATATGCAGATATTACCGGTAAGCCTCCTGCTTGTTCCATCACGATTGCAGAAAGAAATATAGTATACCAAAGCAGCTGTATAATGGTTCCCATTTTTCAAAAAGGTATTTGTTTTATTATACGAAGGAAATACCGAATTTCACGCACGTTCCGCCCATTTCAGCTACAGCCGCGATGCTTTCTCCCTGTCCGTTTAAGTAATAAAATAAAAAATGGTAAATGTAAAAATAGATTTATGTATGGAAATAAATAAATAATTCTTCGTCCATCGGACGTGGACGGATGCTGGACGTGCCTTATTCACGCACACATACGCGGCGCGCCTAAAAAGCTCGTTGCGCTATTAATTCTCTTAGCACTGTGGGCGGAACAGTCATTTAATAACTGGTGACTTATTGTGATCCAAAGACAATATTTTTAACAAACGTATAAAATCAGCCCGATCTTATTCCTATACTATTAGGGCGATATATCCTGCACTGACGTTCCACTTCGGGCGTTTTGTTTTGTGTATTTCCCCCGTCAGCTTCTACCTAAGCTATCCCAACACCTTGATATGGAGGAAAAAGACTTTGCGTGGCTGGCATAGCTGGTAAATGTGATGGTTGCGAGGTTGTCGTCAATGAGAATGACTCTTGTAGTCTGGTTGTAATTCTTATTAGTTCCGTGGTGTCGCAGTGCAATAGTACGTGCACCACGGTCTCATCTTCAGCCGTCCCAGAGGTGAGTGATCTTATTTATCTCTACATACGTGTACTTATTGAATATCAGCGTCTAATATACTAAAAAAATAGTTTCAAACAAAATTGCCATTACCTAATACGACTAATATTAGGCGTTCGTTAGCAAAACAAACGGTACTCTAAAAAAGGCATAAATTACGAAAAGAATGTTTATCGTAAAGGTTGTATATGAAAACACAATGTGCAAGGTAATATTGAGATTAAAGAAAAACCCTGGGGAATTCCTCATCTTCGCTATGTCACTATCTGTTTTCATCTGCTTAGATAAGGATAAATATGTATGGGAAACAAAATAGGTTTTCCTAACATCTGATACCATTACTGATAACTGTCTATTTCCAAAAGATTTATCACACATCAGATGAAATATGTTGATGAAAATGTTACAAGATAAGATGCTATTGGAGTTTCCATGCTTGTGCTCGTATGAGATTATGCTATTTTTTTTTTATGCCTGATAGGTTAGCCTTTGACCACCATCTCACCTTTTTTATGCCTGATAGGTTAGCCTTTGACCACTATCTCACCTGATGATAAGTGATGATGTGGTCGAAGATGTTGATCAGGCTAACTTAGAATTACTGGCTCTCAAGGACAAATGTCGGACGGTGTGTACCGTTGGGAGCGTGGCGACAGATTTTCAACTTTAGCTAGCCAGGCGGGCATTCGCAAAGTACCACCAAGCTATAACGACTGCCATCCTAAGACAACAACCCGGACCGACGGCTTAACGTGCCCTCCGACGCACGGAAGCGCTTAGTAGTAATGTCACCAGCGGTCACGTTGCGCGGACGTTGCTAAACTTTTTTATAGATTCAGAATGGCTAAGCAAACCTCACTACCAGAAAAATATTATTAAATAATATAAAATTGGTGATGATAATTAGCATATGCAATCACCTCTAATTACCTCACACCTGGGGATTTTACCTCGACGACTTGCGGATAACGCTAAAGCTGCCAATGTAATGGCTGCGATGGGGTCATCCGGGTCGTCTAATACCTGCCGTGGTTGCGACGGGGGGGTTTGAAAAATGGAATAGAAGAGGCAGTCGAGTAGTTCGATGCCTGGACAACCAATGGGTTCGGGTGGTGGGGCGCTCGATCAAAGTATCGGCGGGCGCAGTCCTTATTGAACTGCGCTAAAGAGGGAAGGTTTAGGTCGCAATGCAACTCGGTGTTCCGGATATACCACGGAGCGCCGGTTGCACTACGAAGAAAACGGTTTTGAATGACTTGAAGCTTATGAAGATGGGCCTCACTAGCATGACTAAACACTACTGATGCGTAAGTCATGATGGGGCGGATGCAGGCAGTGTAAAGTGTCTTCTTATTACTAAGAGACATTTTACTCTCTTTGCGAATCAGGGGACCAAGGCGACCCATTACAAAGGCCGCTCTGTTACGGACGGTTGTTATATGATCGTTAAAGGTGAGATTCCGATCAAGGGTGACTCCGAGATATTTTGTTTTACTAACCCAGGGGATGGGTTGGTCGAACAAAGTTAAAGGTTGCGGGTAACGGGGGCGAGTCTTCTCAGTAAAGTACATAGCTGCACTTTTAACTGGGTTGACCGCGATGCGCCATTTACGGAACCAGTCACCGATCTCGGTGATGGCCCGTTGAAGGGCGAAAATGGACTTTCTGCTGATACGCCACCCAGTGGTATAAATAGCGGTATCATCCGCGTATTGGGCTAATAGGACGTCTGGCTGAGAGCGGGGGATGTCGCTGGTATACAGCGCGAAGAGAATGGGTGATAGCACGGAGCCCTGAGGGACTCCGGCTCTGACTGGGTGGGGGAGGAGAGGGTGCCTTCCACGCGATAGCGAAAGCTTCTGGCTTTAAGGAAGTCTTGTAGGATGAGCACAAGACGTTCTGGCACGCCAAGTTGGTATAGCTTGTAAATCAAGCCATTGTGCCAGACTTTGTCAAAAGCTTTCGCTACATCGAGGAAGACTGCTAGCGTTGTCTGGGGTTTGGGGTACTTGTTAAAGCCCTGGAATGATGTGCTCCGTGAGGCGGTGCACCTGTTGGACGCATGAGTGTCCGGGTCTGAAGCCAAACTGCTCATCTGGAATAAGGTAGTGTTCCTTAGCATGGGACTGGAGACGGTTTGCAAGTAACCGCTCGTAAAGTTTGCCTAAGGCACTGAGGAGGCTGATGGGGCGGTAGCTGGTGGGGTCAGATGAGCTTTTGCCTGGTTTGTGAATGCCAATGACATTTGCACATTTCCAGGTGTCTGGGAATAAGCAGTGGCTCATAGCAGCATTGAAGATGCTGACTAGGAGATGGATGAGAGGAGGAGAGAGGGTTTTAAGAACCCTATTGGAGATGCCATCGGCACTGGGGGATTTGCGCGGTCGGAGGGCCTTGATCAGTCTCGCCACCTCAGCGTAAGTCGCTAAGGTGATTGGTGGGAGTTCAGAGGTGACCACAGAGCTTTTACGTTCGACTTCAGCATCCACCGAATCGAGGTGAGCTTGGTCAACGTGATCTACGTTAGGGGAACACTGAGCCTCTAGGCTATCAGCTAGGCACTCAGCTTTGTCTTCGTCAAAGAACGCTGGGACTAGTGGGACTGGTCTGTATAAGGGAGGCATGTCGTTGTAGTTACTTCCTTTCATACCTCGCGCCAAGTCCCAATAAGCATGGTGGCTTGGCACGAGGTTTGAAAGTTTGTCACCCCATTGTTGATCACGCAACTCAGACATGCGACTTTGAACCATGCGTTCAAAGTGGCGTTTCTTTGTTTTGTTCTCTTTACTGGGGTAAGAGTCGTAATGTCGGGTCACTGCTTTACTTTCCGTCACCAATCGTCTCACATCCGCTGGAATGACAAGGCGCCGGTTGTCCGGCACCATGACCTCCTTTGCGGATGCACCTACTACGGTGGAGAGGTGATTGGTGAACGAATCGATCGCAAGGGTTACGTCATCTTTAGTCAGGATGTCGTCAGGGATTCTGTCAAGGTCCGGTGAACTGATAGCCTTTAGGGCATCGCCTACTTGCTTCCAGTTCACTATTGTCTTAGTGGGGCGAGGGAGGTCTGTCGTTGGGTCAGGACCTAGTCGCAGTATAATGGGTCGGTGGTCAGAGTGAAGCTCGTGAACCACTTCTATGGAGCGTAACTGAAGTGTAACGCCTCTGAGTAGTGCCATGTCAAGCAAGTCAGGTCGAAAGTCTTCCATATGAGGGTAGTGAGTGGGCTCAGTGGGCGCAATTATGTCAAAATTAAGTTCTGCGACTAGTTTTTCAAGTGCAATACCTCTGGGATTGTTGACGTTACAATTCCATAGGATGTGCTTACTGTTGAAGTCGCCAATCAGAAGGACGGCGCTTCCTAAAGAGAACAAAGCTTCTAAGTCAGCTCGGACGATCGGCTTGGAGCAAGCTTGGTAACAGGACGCTATGACTATAGGTTGATGACCAGTCATAGCTAGGAGGCAACAAGATGCTTCCATATTAACAAGAGTCGGGGTAGGTAGGGGAATGCAGTGCAGGGACCTTTTGTAATAGATAAGAGTGCCTCCCCCACGGGAGTTCACTCTATCATCACGTACCGTTCTGTAATTGGCAAACCTAGGGTTCGCCTTCCCCGGTTTTAGAAGGGTTTCCTGCACGCATATGATATCGATAAGGTGGGTACAACAAAAGTCGTGGACGAGGTCACGTTGTCTGAAGAGGCCGTTAGCGTTAAATGACGCTAACGAAACTGAGTGCGGTTTCGTGCGTTCGGTTGTACTACCCATAGTGGTTGTACTGGGGAGGGGCCTGGGGGACGAAGCGCTTAAGGGCGCTTAGTAAGTTTGCGTGTTCCAATGTGTATTGGATCACGTCCGCTGGGGATTGAGCGTATTGCATCTTGTGGAATAGCTCTTGTACCTCATTGATGTCAACCGACATAGCCAGCGGCCCGATCGCACTAAAAATTTAAAGCTGAAACGCAATTGAACCTCAGCCGCAACGCAACTTTTCGACCGTTTCGTATCGCGGTAATCATTTTACCGAAAGTTGAAACGCAACTGGAACGTAGCTGGAACGTTACCGCTGTCAAACGAACGGTTGTGAAACAGTTAGGAAGACGCTACTATTGTTGGACCGTTTCACGACCGTTCTGTGGTGTTTATCGAAGTTAGATTGTATTTTATTAAACCGCAGAAGCTATTAACAAAGAAATAATAATAATAGATTGTATTTTCCTCGTAAACGACCTAAAAAACATATATTAAATGTATGCGTCCATGGATTTATTGGAGTGTGCTCATGAATTCGATGTGGCTCATGCCCATGGGAGGAAGAAGAATAAAAGTGCAAGACTTATGATATGTGTGGAGCTTTTAATATGAGTGATCGGCAGTTTGTAAAACGGTACCGACTGTCTAAGGAGTTAACTCGCCAACTGATAACAGAGTTGGCTCCTCATGTGCCATGCACGCTACGTTCTGATGCTTTGGATGTTGAAACTAAGGTAAGAATTTTCTGCAGTAGGTAAAGCCATCAAATTCTAACATTTTCTCTTGCTTGGAATGGGTATGCTAACCATTGTTTAGGTTACAAGTGTACAAGTACATGCAGCCAGGCTGAGCCTTTACTGTAGGCAAATAATATGTTGTCAATAAATAACAAAAATTCTGTTCTAGGTTTTGGTGGCATTGGCATTCCATGCTACAGGATCCTATCAAACCATTGTGGGAGACAGTCGGAAACATTGTGTATCGCAGGCCAGTGCCTCTAAAGCCATCCCAGCAAGTTACAATGGCTCTAAATAAGCCAATTGTTATGAACAAATACATTGCTTTCCCTTATCAACAAACTGAGAGGGAACAAGTTAAAAGAGAGTATGTATGAACTAATATAATAAATACTATGTCCACATCAAACTAACCCACTGTTGAGCTAAGTTAGGCCATAAACCACTACAGGGGCTCATTCTGAGATGTAGTAATACATGCTGCACAATCATGGGATGTGGTGTTGCTTAGTTTCTTTTCCTTCTCAGCTTATGAAATGATTTGTGAAGTTTGTGCATATCCTTACAAGAAATAAAGAATAATTTATATTCTCCTATTTTATCATCACAGTGTAATTTGAATGATTTTTAAAGTATATTATGCTAACCATAACAAACTAATAATTAATATGTTTTAGGTTTTATAGTAAGATCAAAATGCCTTGATTGCTGGGTTGTATGGATTTGGACCCATGTGGCTACTGTAAGCCCTGCTGACAATGATGAACGGTTTTATAATAGAAAAGGATACCATTCTCTTAATGTTCTGATAGTGAGTACATTTTATTATATGTATATCATTTTGTTGCCCATCTGCTATGTTAGAAGCTATGACATAAGATATTTTTTTTTCAGTTATGTGATCAAAATTGAATATATTATGTATGGATGCAATTTACCCTGGGTCTACTCAAGATAGTGTTGTATGGGTTAACCATCCGATGTGTGGTTATCTTGAGAGGCTTCACACAATTGCTGGCGAGGATTTGTATCTTTTGGGTAGGTATTGACTAATCTCATATACTTAGTATGATAGGTAATATTATCTGAGATTATAGCATGATGATGACACCCATATCAGATCGAGGACCAGATCTCCTGGCAAATATTATCAAGACAAGCACTTGACCACTAGAAATGTTGTTGAGCATTGCATAGGTGTTTTAAAAGCTCGCTTTAGGTAAATTTTTGTTGCTAAGCTAGACACTCTGATGTATTGAAGTAATTATTGATATTGTTAATGCAAAAAGTCTTTCATTACAGGTGCTTATTGGTGGACAGAAAGTTGCATTATTCACCAGTAACTGCTGCAAGATTAGTAAATGCATGCTGTGTGCTACATAACATAATATAGCACACAGAGCTCACATCACCTACCATCCATTGACAGCAGAAGAAGCATCTCGTGAGCGCAGGCTGACTAAGGGTGCCAACAGCGGTAGCAGTGCGGCTAGGGTACGGCGTGGCACATGCGTCGTTAGTGATCTGGCTGGGGTGTGCTCACCAAAAGGCACTTATAATACGCTTGTGGGCAGATGGAGTGCACAACCATATATCTACATCATCCTAATTACTAGTAGTGGTGTACATATCACACCTCCAATAAACATTCTTCACACTAATCATAAATTACTGATACTAACTTTTAAAATACTTTATTTAGCTCTAAGTTAGAATTACACTCACATATTGTTCTTTATATCAATTATATTGAAATACCTACATTCTTATCAAATAAAGTAAAGTAACTTTGCCAGCCCTAAGCCTGCCAAAGTATGAAGGGAAAGTTAGTATTTATCAATAAAAACATTTCAATGTCAAATATTTTCTTTTATTGTAACAAATGTACCTATCTATTTACCAACATTATTCTGAAACTTCTGAAACATATAGGTGGTACAGTAACTTATAAACAAAGAAGATTTTATACAGACATCTAAATGACTAACTCTATATAATAATATTCTTAAATATATGCTTATGTAGTAAAAATCCTCATAACAAAATACAATAAAACATATAGGTGGTAAAGCAAGAAAAGAAAAATTAAAGAAGGATTTTATACAGACAGACAAGTAAAATATTTAATCTATATAATAAAAGTTTTAAATATATGTAATAGGCTGACTGATATATTAAAAATCCTTATAACAAAATACCTTAACAAACTAAAATAAAACATATAGGTGGTAGAGTAAGAAAAACACAATTAAAAATGGATTTTATACTGACATGTGAATTATCAACTCTATATCATAAAATACTTACATTTAAGTTATGTAATATGCTTAATGCTTATATATGAAAATCCTAATAACAAACTAAAATAAAACATATAGATGGTGCAGTAAGAAAAAACCAAAGATGGATTTTATACAGATTTGTAAAATTTGTAACTCATTATTATAAAATGCTTTAACTTGATCAACAAACTATTAGAATATATAACTATTAAAAATATGCAAGTATATTTATATCTAGTTTTAAAAATGTGATAATTAAGTTTAGCACTAAACTTAAATTATAGAAAAACAGGCCTGTAGTCTTTATTTTTGTACTTTGGTATGTCAAATATATTGTAATACTCCAGCTTGTATGGGCTAACTTTCTGGAACCAGCATCTATTGTGGCTTTTGTGTTTAGCAGTACTGAAACAATGGATAGATAATGAGTTCCATGAGTACTAATATTCTAAGACAGCTTTACTACTTTACTAAAAAAAGGGGCTGCCCTGCAGTATCCCGAAAATATTATTACAATCTAAGTGCAGTGATCATCATCATCTACCAACCCTTGTTCCACTTTATGTGGGGTCAGTACAAATATTTTATTCTTTTCCAAAACATCATAGAAGCTGCAATGAAAGAACACAACATATGGTACTGATATTTTCTCTAATAACATAAAAAAACAACAACAGAGCAAGAACATTGTACAAAATTTTACATTCAGTTTCAAAGGTTTTCAACAGGACAATGATTAGGGCACATTCTTTTTTAAGCCTGGCTAGCCCATTAAGTTATCACCCCTGAGTTAAAAAAATCTGTCACCGAATACCTAAAGCAAATATTTAGCTGTTCTTGGCAACCTGTTTCTATTCTAGGCCTAACATGTTCTTGCTGAAATCATCCACAATGATGTCAGCACTTTCATCTCAGTAGTTCATGTACTGAAACTATCTATAAATAAAAAGAAATTACCAGTTGGCTGAACCTTTCAATGATTTCAGTGATCACTCTGAATGATTCTGCGAAACTGCTCATGACTTGGGCATTTACCAATGCAGCCTCTGCCCGCATTTCTTCAATACGGAGGACCATTGATCTTGATTCCTCTAATGCACTTCTAGCAGCTGAAATGCTGAAAAAACAAACAAATTAAAGTAATTAAATTAAAATGTTACTACAAAATAACTAAAGTTAACAAACAAAATCCGATAGATTAGTGTATTATTCACAATCACAACTCACAAGCAAGTGAAATATTTACTTATCCCAGAATGGTTCTGAAATGTGAGGCAGGTACTTGAAAAGGTCAGCATCGGCCAACATCGGAACAAAAAAGTACTTTATCATCAACTAAACACTTCAACGACTCGTTTTTTTCAAGAAACACTTGAATCTTGCTAAAAGTATTTTTGGTATTTATTTTGTTTACCTTTCGTCTTTGAAATTCGAATGTCGCGCCGAGCTGTCAGCTGTGAAAACTAGAGTTGCACCCGTATAAAATGTGAAATCGACACTCGATTTACCGTTATTTGACACAAAATATGGTAATCAAAAGTGACATCTCTAACAACGATGATGCGTTAGCGTTCCAATTACGGTCCAGCTTTGGTTGGTGTTTGAAATTTAGTGCGATACCGAATTCGTCTCAGCTGAATCGAAACTGTACCACAATTGCAACCAAACCGCAGCTGAACTTTAACCGTTTAGCGTTGTTTCAATTTAGCGCGATCGGGCCGCTGATCGCTGACTAGGTTGATTGCCTCTTGAAGAGGGGCAGCCATCAATGGCATAGGGGGAGCTTGTGGCCGGGAAGCGGCGCGGGGAGGGGCGCGAACGGTGTTGGCAGCGGGTGCCGGGAGCGCGGGGCGAGCCGGGGCCGGTGCGCGGGCAGGGGCCGCGGCGCGGGCGGGTGCGGGTGCGGGCGCGGGCGCGCGGGCCGGGGCGCGGGCGGTAGCGACGGTCTTAACCATACTGGGTGGTTTAGACCATGCGTTACGGGCTGGGAGCGGCGCGGGTATTACCTGTGAGGCAGGTACTACCGTTAGTTTAGGACTTACCCTTTGGTAACGGTCATAAGAGGGGCGGGTCGGCCTATGCCTTGCCACCCTGTGGTTCACTCGTGGTGCTTTAGGGCAACCACGGTAATTCGCGGTATGCCCTTGAGCACCGCATAGAACACAACTGGGTGGGTCCGGCGAATCCCGGGTGCGAGTGCACGCTGCTGTCGCGTGATCGCCTAGGCACTTAACGCACCTAGCGCGAGCGAAGCAGAAACGGGAGGCGTGCCCGTATAGTTGGCAGTTATGGCACTGCGAGGGACTCCCATTTTGTATGGGGCTTGGACATCGAGTCCTGAGAGGCCACAGACCTTTTTTAAATTAAAAATGGCCTTGCCTTCAGGTGTACGATCTAGTACTACGAGTACTAGATCGTAGGGACTGCGGTCCTTCCCGCTGTGCATGCGGTGAACTGCATGTACGGGGAAGTCTTGTGCCTTCAGGTCGGCACATACCGAATCGGTATGTACCTCCTTGGGCACACCGCGGATGACCACTCGGAGGACTTTCTCCTCTTCGAGCGCATAAGTGTGGAAGCTTATGCTCTCATTGCGGAGGAGTTTTGTTAGCGTTCTGTGGTCGCTAATGGTGGACACTTGAACTTTAATGCCCTGCTGCGTGGAGCGGGCATTAGTGTAGTGGATCCCACGATCCGAAACTAAACGGGACAGCATGTCCCATTTGGTTTTGTCCTGAATGAACAGGGGCGGAGGCGGTTTTTCGCGGCGCGCGCTCGCGTCCTGAGGGGACGCGGCAGTGGTGGCCGGAGCGGAGGGAGGAGACGCGGGGCGCGGGGCGGGGGTCGGCTTCTTGCCGGAGGCGGGGGCCTTAGCGGGTGCCTTGGCGGGAGGGGCGGAAGTTGCGCAACTAGCGGCTTTAGGAGCACGCTTGCGTTTTCTATCTACGACGGTATAGCCGTCGTTATCAGAGTCCGAGTCAGTACGTAAGGCACGACTCGGATCAACATCCATCTCCGTTTCGGAGTCCGAAGTGGGCTCGACAACGGCGATGGAGGGACGGGTGCTCGCTGGCCTCCCGATCGGTGAGCGCGAGCGAGACCTCTCACGGGGAGGGCCTCCGGAATTGAAGTTCCGGAGGGAGCGATGAGAGTGTCCGTGAGGCGGGCACTCTCTGCATCGTTAAGCGATTGCTGATGATCAGCGTAGAGTTCGGGGTAGCGGAGGGCGAAGGTCTGAAGGACCTCCACCTCACCGTTAGAGGGACGTTGCATCCTGAGGGGAATACTCAGGATGGCCTAACGGGTTCTGTCTCCCTCTCGCAACTCGTGAGCTCACTTGTGTCAGAGGGAGTGAGTACCTATGGTGTGCCCTAGTTGTGTACCCTCTCCGAGCTTTTTTCTCGGCGGAGAGGGGTGCTCCTAATGCTGCTCCGGGGTTGACTAGGGGCGACCCCAAGGCCAGTTGTCCCGGAGCCCAGCTTGCTTCGGCTGACCCGTGAAGCGGGAAAGGCCACGGTGCAAGGTTAAACCAAAAACAACAACAGTGGCCGTTGTCACCGTAGGGTGTCACACTGCGACCGCAGCAAATGGCGGATTTGATCGTTCAGACGGGTTTGGCTGACGCTACCCCACGCCTGAACGACGTCGCTTAACAGCACAAAGTGTGTTGTTACGCGCACTGGTACAATGTTGTGTCGAGTAGTAAAGTTGTGAAGTGCGCACCGAAAAGTGCGGTCAGAACAAGACCACCAGCCCGGAGTGTTATGATAACGAAACAAGGGACTTGGGTAGGTGGTAATGCCTGACGTCTTAGAGCGCCTCTGCGCGCCGGCACGGCGAGCTCGTAGCTCACGTTGCACGGCGTTCGGCGGCTGCTCAGCTTCTGCACACAAAACAAAACTTCGTCAGGACTGCGTATTCCAAGGCACTGGTCTGTAACTAGCGTCGGAACGATGACCCGAGTGAGACGGCAATAGTGCGGGGACTATTGCGGTCTCACTGGGAGATACTGGCGGAGCTGTAGACAGGTGTGCACGGCGTGGCGGCACAGGTCGGAATGACAAAACTAATAATTATTTATTGACATTTTGCTGCTTCACATTGGGTGCACAACAGAGCTCCTTGAACTTTATCAAACGCTTGCAGGCATCGCGACAAGATGCTAGTTTGCCGTCCACCTCCATTTTTCGTTCATAGGACGGAAGAAAATCGTAGAAGAAAACAATTTAACATATTGGAGTATGTCTAGTAACCTCATAAATAACTTATTAGAGACTTAATAACTATGTCGATGACGGCGCAGTGCAATTTGTGACTTGTGACGAAATGCATCTGTTATAGGCAGATGTTAGACCGCGTAACATCAGGTGGGCCTCGAGCTTGTTCCGCCACAATAACAAAAAAAAACACAATTTATGTATGTACATTATGTATGTAGGTATATTCCCATTACTGGCCCGTCATATTACTGAAAGTAGGTAACTGTTAAGGTCAAGTTTCCCAGAAGTCCTTAATAAGTATAGAAAATAATGTTAAATAATTTACTTGGTATTTTAGACTGTTAACACTGTTTTTAGTGTATGGTCTGTTAAACATGGCTGATATCTCCAAACTTGTCTGGAGGGCCCCAACATTTAATTGAATTGGTTTGTTCCATGGGAGGCAGATGTCATTTGTTCCAGTAAATAAATGGGACATTATTATGTAGTAGCAACTGTTTCCTGGGTAAAAGGGCATCAAGTCTGGTTGTAAGAATGCATTTATATAGGTTACTATAATATAATATTTTAGAGTATAAATGTATGTAGGTACTCGTATGGTCATGACAATGTGGTGATGTGTAGCATGATAAGTTTATAGGTACTTTCTTTATTATTTGCATTGAAAGGAATTCATTAAAGTTTTAGAACTTTTTCTTCAGTATTTTTATAGCATCTATCATGAAAGTCTGAATTATCATCTGTTGCATTCTGAAATCAACCATATGCTACTATCAGCTCTTCATGCCAGTAGATAGTTATTTGTTTATATTATATTTCAGTATTCAACATGTTGTAACAAGTAGATTATTTCAATTACAAAAAGTTAAGCAATGTATCGCCGAGATCTACGAATAACAATTTATTCTTAGGCCGAGATAGAAATATCAGATGGATCAAAAACCATAGCTTGATGTGTGTAGGGATATCAAAATATATGTTAAAACTGAAGCCTTATTACTTATTACTTATTTTATGTAGGTACCAACCTACATAAAATAAGGAGAATAACTCAAAAACATCAATAGTTACTGTAGGTCTTCTCAGATTATTGGAAAACACAGCACAGGCTGTATGTTAACCATATTGTATACATATAGTGGACTATAATCATACCAAGTTTGACGCATGTATGTATTCCCGTTTTTACACTGACACAGTTAAAACTAACAACGTTATAAAAACATGTTGCTTGTATGGGAATCCCTGTTATTATAAACATTTTGTTATGTTTATTATTTGTGATGGGATCCGCCATACCAACTCGCGTTCTGTGAAAATTTCAATCGGACAAATATATGGACCGACAAACGGACCGCTGAGGCTTAGTTTACTATTAAGGTCCCGTTTTCTAATGTTGTCTTAGGTTTTCGCGATTGTTGCACATAGTAATTAAATAAGTTTAAACTGTTTAAATCGCGTAGATTTATCATTATTTTGTCCCGACGTTTCAAACACTGCAGTGAACGTGGTCACGGGTTGACTAAATGATTTTATTAGTCACAAGAGTCCTAATAAATCACGTGACAAATAAAATTAATTATTTAGTCTACCGTCAGAATTTTTTATATTAATCATAACGTTCCCTATTCACGCAGTATTCGCTCACAGTGTACAGAGGTCTTGCAGATTTGTGTCAGCCATGGGATTTAATTAATTTGACCCGTTTTCTAGTTAGCACGGAACCATGAAAACAAGAAAGTGGGCTTGTATTGAGAGAGGTCACTCTGCTTGAAATTACCTAAAGATGTTAGTACAAAGAATGAAAAGAAAGTCAAGAACTGACAGAGACGAACTTAATTTTATTGACTCTTAACTTGACTCTTCAAGCGCACGATTGATGCTCGAAGTTTTTTCAAATACGTATCAATAGGTTTCCGCAAAGTAACGCCTGATATAATTCATTATCAACATCAGTCTTTAAATTAACAAAGCTTTTTTTGACCCCAGAATATCATTATACCTAGTTTATGCCACACATCCAATCACGCATAAAGGATAGAAAAGGTATTTCTTAATATGATTACAAACACTATCGTGTGCTGGCGTGAAATCGGAGGACGTGGGTTAGATTCCCGTCTTGAACAAAAACAAATTTGGGCACCAATAATTTATATAGAAAAGGTATGTTTAGATATAAATAAAAAATACTTAAATAAATAATTATAAAAACAGTCAGTTACATTTATTTATTTATATATTTCCATACATACATCTATCTTTACAGGTACACATATATTACAATCCAACAAATATAAAATAACACCCACAACAGACTCATAATTAAAATTATTCGAGATTCAAGCTATTATTCCTAAAATGTTTTCTTTTTGTTATTTTGAGATCAGATTACTATTAGAAGTTGTTAGTAAAACGAGGTTCAAATCTCTGACTACACGGAATCGTATTGTTCATCTTTCGCAGGTTGGCTGCAGGCATGAAGCAGATGTTCGGTTGAAAGTGCAGCTTCTGAGGAATCGTATGTCCTGTGGGCAGGTAGCAGGCTCTGGGCTGGTTGGCAAATCTGTTTATGTCAAAGAGGCATGGAATGTGGCCCTGCTCGACGCACATTCCGGATAAAGAGGTATTGGCTATAGGACGCTGCATTCTGTGAAAAACAAGAAAAATATTATCATACAAACCGTTGAAAAGAATGCAGAAAATTTAAAACTGTTTCATTATTTAAGGCAGTTAGTATCGTGGCAAGTACTCCGTAAAGATTGAATTAAAAGAAATTTTTCGTGTGTGATGAAATGCTTTGATACAGGCTGCAGAACAGTTCTATTGAAGATTATTGTCTATATTTTTTTTTATATTCATATAATTCAGTCAACATTACAAATTCTCGGCTGCCAATAACAACAATATGTGTGTAATATACGAGGGTTAACTGTTTAATGTTACATAAAGATAATCGTAAATATTTATATAACAAGTTACTTTGTTAGCTTTATAATTTAAATTGCTATCATATGCTATATGTCATGTTGTCACCAAGATTAATGATATTTTATTTGAACAACGGGAACCCGTAAAATTTAGAATAAAAAAAAACTTATTCATAAGCCAGTAAGTGGAATTGTCATAATTATATTTGGAAAATAAGTAACTTACATCGATTTAAACCTCCGAATACAAATTTACTGAATAATATAAATATTACTCTAAATCTAATCAGCCAGCTACAATAAAAGAGTAATACTAAACACAACTTAACTACACTTACCTTTTATTTAATACTCCTACTTTCAATGACAATCACGAAAATACTATTATCGATTCTGCTGATTGACTTTGTGGTCTGCTGTGGAATCGTCTGTCACTAAATATAGGTATTCTAAGTATTTATACCGCTATTATCAATATTTTTGCACAGTAAGTCATGTTATCTACATATTTTCTTAGCTACTAGTTAGTAATTACGACACAGTCTTGCCAGTGCTAAGGTGGTTGTACTAACATATTAATGATAAGATTATAAATATATAGGTACTTCTGTAAGAGAAAACATTGGTATATTATTCACTACTTAGGTATAGAAATAAGAAAATAATGAAGTTTGTAAACAATGAAACATTTTCACAAGTACCTACTTTGAATGTATGATACCACCAGCGAATTGATAGGACACCACTATTTTTGATAGAACTCACTATCTGCGTAAGTTACGAGTTGAACTTTAATACTTGTTCATAACCAAATACTCAAACTCCGTGAAATTGCCCGCATGTCCTATAGTTTAATATCTATGCTTGTAGTTAATATTAAGATTAAGGGTATGCATGCGAAATATCACTAAGTATAGTTTAGCGCTATAAAGTTTATTAAATAATAAATATTAAAGCTATAAATATTTGGTGAGATTTTCAGATTCAGGCAATTAAAGATTATATTTGAAGCGCTCGTAGCCAAGTTTGCTTAGCCATTCTGAATCGATCAGCAAAGTTAAGCAACGTCCGCCGCGGTCAGGACTTGGATGGGTGACCGCTGGTGACATTACTACTGAGCGCTTGCGTGCTTCGGAGGGCACGTTAAGCCGTCAGTCCCGGTTGTTGTCTTAGGATAGCAGTCGTAACAGCATGGTGGTAGGGCACTTTGCAAATGCCCGCCTGGCTAGCTACCACCCTCAAGTTGAAAATCTGTCGCCAAGCACCTAACGGTGTGTTCCGGCAGATGTCCTTGAGAGCCAGTAACTCTAGGTTAGTCTGAACAACATCCTCGACCACATCATCACTTACCATCAGGTGTGATAGTGGTCAAAGGCTAACCTATCAGGCATAAAAAAAAAAATTTAAAAAAAAAAAAATTTAATTATGGAGTGGTAATTTTAACGTAGTGGCAGCCTTGTATTAATATTAAACCTGTACTAGTTTTTATCCGCGGCTTTGGCTTCATCATCAGCCGGAAGACGTCCACTGTTGAACAAATGCCTCCCCGGCTTTGGCTTAAAAGTGTTATTTCTAAAATGTCATTCTAAATTACACTAAAAACAGTTCCAGAATACGCAGAACATACCAGAATTTTAGGATCCTATTGTAAGCCAGGTTATTCGCACAATCTGATGATATATAAATATTCACTTTTAAATGACATTGTACAATGTAGCTAGCCCCAGCTCCACCGGATCCACCGTTTTTTTTTTGTCGTTACAAACAAGCACGAAGTACATCTGGTGTTAAGCCTATAACAGTTGAAGTTCGTCACAACTGGCCAACTTCAATCATCAACCTGAAACATACAGTTGTAATGCTTCGTGTACCTGTAATTTGTGGCTCTTAAAGACTGCTGCTGAAATACACGGTTTGGCGCTTGACAACAGATTTTCTTGTATATGTTTGCTGATATTTCGTGCAAATGCTTTTGCCAGTGTACATCCCACCCACATCCTGATCTGTTATAGGCAGAGATTACCGCTACACAGGGGCGCGTCATGCGTGCTTCATCACAATCCGATAAAAACATGGCTAGTTAGCACTGCCAGCAAATATTTGGTTAACCCTGGCGGATGGAAGCAGCCTTCTTCGTAGAATGAAGTACGGCTGGAGAAAGAGAATATTCCTGGCGGTGGATATCATCGGGTCGTTATAGATAGATAAAAAGTGCGTTGGCCGCTGCAGACGAAATCAAATTATGTCTCCAGCTTAAAGGCATAAATTATTTACTTACGCAAAAACTGGCTGATATTGATAATCTTTTTTAATGATTAAATTGCGAATAGGGCAAATTATTATACGTTTGTTCATAAATTTTGGCTTTGATTTCGTCGGCCAGAGTGCCTCTTTGGATCAGTGGTAGAGCTTTGGCTAAGTCACTAGTAGTAATACTACTATTCCTCCTATAGTGTCTCTTAATTTGCAAATCTAGAAGAGCTTTAACTTGTGCCTATACATATTATTAAAATAACATCTTTGTGCTTTCATCCCACACTAACAATAATTGCATGCACTGGCGCAAGTCTTAGAACCTTTTTTGTAACCTATACAATATTCTATTTTCATTTTAGTATGTGATATCTAATAGCCAATTATAATTTGCGATTTTGGTAACATATTGGCGATCGAGTGCGATTTTGGTAACCTATACAATATTCTATTTTCATTTAAGTATGTGATATCTAATAGCCAATTATAATTTGCGATTTTGGTAACATATTGGCGATCGAGTGCGATTTTGGTAACATATCCGTAATTATGGTCGAAAAGTGTAGCGTATCCAACAAAATTGACCGATTCACATGGGGTAAAAGGAGATCGAATTTTATAAGTTCAAAATGCCTTCAAAAAAAAACCTGGGCGAGTCATTATCTGAGTCTTTTACGCACATTGATGAGAAGCTTGTTTTTGATATCATCATGAGGTTGCCAATGGGAAAAGCGGTTGGTCATGATCGGATAGCTGTTGAACATCTGCGTTTCGGTGGTCCATGGGTAATTGCTTTTTTATCGGTATTTTTAACGCTTGTTTCAGGCATTCATATCTACCTCCTGACCTTCTTAAGTCAGTGGTATTGCCAATTATAAAAAGTAAGACGACAAGTGCTTCGTTAGGCTCCAACTACCGACCAATCTCGATTTCCACGGCATGTTCAAAGGTCATCGACTCTATTTTACTAAGCTTCCTTTCCAAACACATAGTAATAGAGAGTGCACAGTTTAATTTTCAAAAGCATAGTTCGACGGATATGGCTATATTTTGCTTGAAACAGATAGTCGACTATTACACCTCCAAACAGACGAACGTCTATGCTTGTTTCCTGGACTTGAGTCGTGCATTTGATAGAGTTAACTATCAGATCCTGTGGGAGAAACTTAAAAGCGTTAGCTTACCTATCGACATCATTATGCTTCTCCAATCGTGATACAAAAGTCAAAAGAATGTGGTTCGCTGGCGCGATGCGTTCTCCGACGAGTTCGTGGTGCCGAGTGGAGTGAGACAGGGAGGACTCACATCGCCTTTACTTTTTAATTTGTACATCAATGCACTGATCGAGGAACTCAACGGTGCCGGTGTTGGCTGTTCGATCGGAATTAAATGTATGAATAACCTGAGTTACGCCGACGATATGGTTCTGTTGAGCCCCTCCATCAGTGCAATGAGAGTACTACTAAGTAAGTGCGAAAAATACGCTGCAGCCCACAACTTACAGTACAACACTGAAAAGTCAGTAGCAATGATGTTCCGAGCTAAAAAAGGGATGTGGCTGGTCTTCCTTTGTCTTTAAATGGAAAACCTCTAAAATACGTTTCTTCGTTTATGTACCTAAGACATGTTATTGCCAGTGATCTCGTTGACGACCATGACCTAGGTAGAGAAAGACGGTCTCTTGCGGTTAGAGCCAATATGCTAGGTAGAAAGTTCAATAGTTGTTCGCGTGATGCGAAAATATTGCTCTTTAAAACGTATTGTACTGCACTGTACACTCCACAATTATGGTGTAAATACAAGGTGGAAAGTTACCGTACGCTTAAATTGCAGTATAATGACTCTTTCCGCATAATGTTTCGCCTTCCGCGATGGTGCAGTGCTTCCACTATGTTTGCGGAGGCCCGCGTGCCGGTTCTCGATGCGGTGATAAGACACCGAATTGCCAGATTTAGAGTATCACTGTCTAAGTCTGTAAATACGACAGTTAAAACTATTTATGACAATTGTTTTAATTTTTAAAAATATTGGGCTAAATTATTATAAACTTTATTCTAATTCCATTCTATTTAATTTAATTTGTATATATTATTACTATTATTATCACGACATTTATTTAATTACATAATTTTAAATTTTTACAACATTCATATATAAAAAATAAATATTATAAAAAACTTAAAACTAGGATGCCGCCAGCAGCGGGGCATGGCCCAAGCTACCAGCGGTTAGGACTGCAGAGAGAGGAACCTTCGGACAATGCGTGTGGTATCGAGTATCACTGCCTTCTGCATCTGACCCTTGATCCAACCGTCTAGCGAGAGTCTCTTGAGGTGTTGGTCGAGGCTCTTCGCTATTAGGCCGTTCGCCGAAACGACTATCGGGACAATGATCGTCGAGTCAACATCCCACATGGCGGTTACCTCGTGAGCCAAGTCAAGGTACTTGCTGACTTTGTCCTTCTCGGCCTTCACGAGGTTCTCGTCATGTGGGATGGTGATGTCGACAAGCACTGCCCGGCGTTGGGATCGGTCGACCACCACGATATCAGGCTTATTGCAAACAATAGTCCTGTCCGTGATGATAGAGCGGTCCCAGTAGAGCAATGCACGACCATTCTCGAGAACTGGCGCCGGTGCGTACTGGTAGTACGGCACATCTGACTCAACAAGGCCGTATTGAAGGGCAAGTTGCTGGTGGATGATCCTGGCCACTTGATTGTGCCTGTGCAAATACTCGCCGTTAGCAAGATGCGAACAACCGGAAATGATATGCCTGAGTGACTCTCCGGGACGGCGGCATGCTCGACAAATGTCGACCGTACCATCCTTCAGGATATATTTCCGATAGTTGTTCGTCATCATTACTTCGTCTGCAATTGCACAGGCAAAAAAAAAAAAATTATTGGTGAAGTTTAGTAGCTTTACCAAAATAAGACATTTCAACTCGACAATTTTCTACAGCATATTTTATCTTTTCTTATGAACCTACTCCAGCTTCGTTCCCTCGGTGTTTTTATTTTTATTGCTGATAGGTCATCCTTTGACCACAATCTCACCTGATGGTAAGTGATGATGTGGTCGAAGGTATTAACAGGCTTAACCTAGAAAAAGTGTAAAGTGTGTTAAGAAAGTAGAAGACACAATATTTAATTACTAAAGACCTTCAAAAGTATTCACATAAATTAAAATATCAGTGATTAAGTAACCAAATAATATAACAAAACGTTGGGAAACGTTATTTATGCATATATTATATTTATAAATTGGAATTTAAAAAATTAGCACACAGTCCCACAATCACGGTCTTACTTTACAAACTTAAAATTAAGCACAAATACCCATTGAATTGTCATCTTATTACTGCTTCGTTCCTTAAGATGATTCCATAGCGCGTACTGCTCCATACAAAAAGAAAAAGCTCTTTTCTACCTCTTAATATTCCCCGATTTTGGTGATTTTTGTGTTCATGTATTGAACATATCATCAACTAGGCTTGTACGTTTTATTTATTCCAGTTTTCTAAACTAAAGTAGAACTGCTGGTAGTGATGGTAGCTGTTTGGTGGTAAATTCAAGACGTAATTAACTACAGCTGCCTAAAATCCGGACAAGCAGTAACAGCATGTCTAATTTCTACTGTGCGGAACTACGGACAATGATTGCGAAACTTGCAGCCCCAACTCGGCAATCAGTCTACACCATTATTGCTCCATGATAACACTAGATCTCACAATGCTAGTGAACCCAGGAGCCAGAAAAATAGGGTTCATGGTTCAGCACTCATAATATTTTTCATAACTGGTATGGTACCTTTGACCTGATAGTAAGTGTTGATGTGGTCGAAGATGTTGTTTAGGCTAGCCTAGAAAAACTGACTCTCAAGGACAGCTGCCGTAACATACCGTTAAGTGCTTTGCGACAGATATTCTACTTGAGGTTGGTAGCTAGCCAGGCGGGCATTCGCAAAATGCTCTACCACCACTAGCGGTCACCCATCCAAGTCAGGACCGCAGGGGATGTTTCTTAACTTAGCTGATCGGTTAAGAACGGCTAAGCAAACTACGCTACGAGCGCTTCGAAATACATATTCATGGCCTCTATCCAACGATTAAAAAGATATAACTATTTGTTCATATATGTTATTATTTATGTACATCAGTTCTGAATAGTTATACAGAGTCACTGAACTATTTGTAAAATAGGACATGTTCTAGAAACAACCTCAAAGAAGGACGTAGTAGTGGAAGGACGTTGCACAAATTAGTATGTATAGTATACGACTATCAGTACATTGATATAATGAGTCATTAATATGATTCATTTGTTTATCGATGTCTACCTTTACCAATTAGTGGCTAGTGGCTACTGCAACTAATTAGCAGTTATCAGTTGTTTTTTTCTATTTTCAATCTGGCTATGAACTTCTCTACTACTAAGTCAATAGTAGGTACCATTCCTTTGTACGTGAAAAAGGTACATCGAATTTAAAGTCTGAAATGTGTATATTCATGATTTTTTTAAATACCTACTAACTTTATATTTAAGCACATTAGCAAAGAGTTTAAATATAAAGATGTTTATTAAAAACAATGACAGACAAATAAATTTTAAAAGTAATTCATACTATTGCTACTTAAAAATTGAAATTGTACTAGTACAAAATAAGAAAAATTATATTATATTTATACCCAACACAAATGACAGTAATTATCTTGTTTGCACTTATCATATGAACAAAGAATCCACAAGCTGCATTGACGTATTCTTTTTGTGTAAAGTAGTTAAATTTTAAGTGTTAGTTTGAAAGTTTGAACTTCCTATATTTTATGGTAATTTAATATACAATTATCCCTTTATATCCGCGTGAACGATATAGTCCATTTTATGAATGAAATTCTATTGTTCTCATTATCTATGCAAACAGCAATAGTACATTTTACACCGAGGGGAGAGAACGGACTTTCTCCCTAGCGATAAATAGTGCTTTATACTACACTTACGAGGAAAATTAAATCATTATAAACTTTCTCGTATTTGTCTCGAGACTTCTCAGAAAGTAGGTTTTTTACAACTTCTTAGGCTGTATTTTGTATTTCTGGTGGCGTCATCAATCATCACTTTCACTGTCAGATGATATTTTGCAAAATTATTTATAATTATTAAATGCGTACTGTAAAATTTTAAATTTAGTAAAGAAATTTTTACAAAAGTAACTAAATTGCCGCGCTTTTTATTTCTTTGTGCAGAAAAAAGTTTCATAAAGATATGTTAGGATATTACACTGATTTCATCCACTGTTGAATGTATCAAGTATCAACGTTTATATAAGATACCCTCGACAAACCCATTAGGGTTTCAAGGGTGTTTTCATACGCTTAAGTTTGTCAAAATTTTATGAATGAAATAAATAAAATATATAAGGTATGCGCACAATATTGTGATAATAGGTACATTTGAACTATCATGGTACCGACTTCAACAAGTTATTTCACACTTTTGGGTGTTGAAGTCAGTTCCATTTTTAGGTAGAATTTTTTTTTAACATTTATTTATGGTAGGTACTAATACGCTACTAAATAAGCTCAATTATACCTATATAAATGAAACTGCTTAATACCTTAATACAGTTTACAGAAATCATAATTCGATTAGTAGATTATGGCCGTTCAAATAAAGTATTCAAATATTATGCTATAGCTATTTTTAGTCATAGTTATCATAACTTCTGCGACATTACGGAGTCTTATCTCTAATAAATATGTTTATTTTTAATTTACGACGAGATATTCATTAATTAGACATTTCATAAGGTTGATATTGATAAATTATATTGCAGATAACAAACAAAATACATATTAGAATTATTCGTTAGTAATTCTGCATATATAAATTTATGAGTACTGTAAAATATTATCTATGTAGGTATCATCAATATTTTATATGTACTTTGATAATATCAAGAGAGTCCATCATATCAATACTTTCACTTCTCACATTTAGGTAGGTACATCTTAATTGCATAGCTATAATTCTAACTTATGTTACAAGTAGTGACGAACGAGTAGATTATCGCTTCAAGTGGACCAATTTACAGTTTGTTTAGGTCAAACCACACTATAGCAGCTCGGCACAGCGCGGCAACAGAGCGGGCGCGGCTCGACAAGTATAATTTATATGGTTTAAATGGATTAAGGACATATACTCGCCAGAACTTAAGAAGAGACTTATGAAACTAGCATGAACGGACATAGGCAGAATTGTGGCGACATTAAGCTGGAGAATCCATTAATTATAAATTATATAATAAGTCGCTCTTCAGGCCCTCGAAAATGAAATACGTGGTTTCCCCAAGATCAGCGCTTTTTTAAGAGATAATCTGTTCTGTGGAACATTGTCTTGCAAAACAGTGTAAATATGGAAGATTTGAGGCGTTAGGCAAGCAAAATATCTCAGCTGTCTTACAATTCCAATCCAAATCTACCTCGTGAAGAATAACATGACCTTACCGTACCAACCAACGATGCAAAAATCCAGACATAACCATTATTCGAGTAGATAAAGGTAATCACTGTGATCATAGACACGTGGAAGCCTAAAATAAATAACTTTTATTGGACTAGAATACATACAAATGAGTTAAAATCAATACAACAGCTAAAATGGTAAAAAAAAACTAAGAAAATTAACTGAATATAATTAGATAGTCGTGGGTAAGACGTCACGGCACTGGCACTTTCGTGTGTGTATGAATGTTGCTCTCTCTACGCAGTTTGTGGCTATGTCCTGTATATAACCCTGTAGTATGTAAAACAAGTACTGCGACCCAATATACAAATAAACTCCCACGAATGCATGACAGAAGCTGGCTCAAGCATTCCATAGTTATCGACAACCTGCTTTACATTAAGCCTAACTTTAAGGCTGTCACCGAAAAAAACGATAATATCCTAAGACGAACTTCAATAAAAACTAACTTCAAGCCGAACAAGATGATCAACCGATTTTAAGAGCTGTCAAATGAAATAATTCCCTAGTAGTTAAACGTATTTACAAGCTTAATTGTGAATGTGGGCAAAGAAAAGGAGCATTGGTATCGGGTTAAAGAATGCATTGCTGACGTGAAAAACAAACGCTCGACCAAGTATGCTATTTGTGGTCATGCTCATAATAAACCCAATCACTACACTTGGTTCGATAATGCACAAATCCTTGCCAGAGAGGGTTTGCCAGGCTTATGCCAAGACGCAAGGCTATTGAAACCAAAAAGTAACCAAATTTCAATGGATATGATGGTTCCGTACCTACCACCTGCTTGGTATCCTATTATCGAATGAATTAAATCCCAAAGTCAACACAAATCTGCAAGTGGTGATGATTAAACATATCTTTTCTAGCACAAAATAATTTCTTAGCAACTCAAGTGGACAATAAAACCGACTGTCATCCCGTGACCATGATCACTGCAAAATGCTGGAAACTTTGGATAAAAATAATTATAAATATACGCGATTTTAAAGTTGTTAAATTACTATGTGTAGGTATATAATAATTGTTAAAACCTTAGACAACTAATTATTGCTATAATTTTATGATAGACATAAGTTACAAATTGTTGAGACATTTCAAAATGGAATGGCCCCTAGTTTTTTGCAGTTTCTTCTCGCAGTGGCTCTATACCTTGTTTCTGAACCGGGCATTAGAATTATTTAAAACTAATATAGTAGAAAAAAATTAAAATAATAATATGAATATAAAGTAGATGCCTAAGAGGAATAAAAATTACTTTAATTTTATTATTCGTTTAATTATGTAGTAAGTTACTAATAGCTAACCATTAAGAGGTATCAAGTAACACATTATTCTATAATTCATTATTCATTAGACCTTTTCTAGTTTTTAACAATATTAATCCCTGCGGAATTCCATGTTTGACAAAACACCCGGAACATATATTACCATTTATTCCCACCTTCTCTAGCCAATCTAAAAGATTCAGAGCTGTTCCCCAAATATTTGAAAGAGTACAGATGTTTCATAGATTGCCAAGTGATATAAAAAACTATAGTGCCATCACTAGTTATAAGAATATACTGAAACGATCCATATTTTCTACCTATTATGTTACTTACAATACTAACTTTTAATGTCTATTCTTAAAAATGTTCCTCTCAGTTGTGGAAAGTTGTTGTTATTTGCTACGATTTTATGTACTATGTTAAAGTTAAATTTATCACATGCACAAACTTCCGATTTTTCGTGAAACATCAATCGCCTGTAACCTGTTGTGGTTATAGAAGAATAGGCGATTACAATAGAGTATTATACCTACCAGATATTTAAGTCCAGATATTTACCATATCTGTCAAGACTCATTAATATGCAGCAACACTCTACTCACGTCAATTTAGTGTCATGTTGCTAATTCAGCACCATTTTCCCTTTGGTCGCCTTTAACAATCACTCAATGGACAGATAATACTGTTATCGAATAGGTCTTAGATTTTTTATCCGAAAACTTTACGGCATAAAATATCCATGCTGTACCAACAACTGCGGTGATAATATAGTTTTTCGAGAACTTTCCAATACTTTTTCTACTACCTGACTAATAATCTTATCTTATAGTTCATATATAGGTACATATATAAGTATGTAAGAGAAAAGAGCTAAATTAGGATCACGTGGTGGCCTTCGTTGATAAAAATATGTTGAATATAAAAAAAGGAGTTAAAATTTACGTTATGAATACACGAGTTATAAAACACTAACTATTCCTCGGAAGAAAATAAATAGAACTACTCAGTTATTGTACGTTATACGCTAGTGATGTTTTCGACTTCATATTAAATTAATTGAAAGTATTTTTAAAACAACCTAAACAAGATACAAGAAAAGAAAAACAAGATACAAGGTAAAAGAAAATACATATTTTATATTTGTCTTACCTACTTTATTAAAGATAAATTAAAAATAATAAATAGGGGTAATATACAATTAATCATCTAGATAATATAATAAGGATTAGAATCACAAATCAATTAATTTGATTAAGTTAAGCCATTAGCTCAATTATATTCATTGATTTGAGTTTCTTGTCTCTATTGTATCGAGTCTGTATTGTAGATCCCTATCAATAAGAAACAATATAAAAATAAACAATGCGTTAAATTTAAATCTTAAATTAATGGGCGAGATTCCTTAGCGGTTATATGTGTCTTAAGGGTCGAACTTAGGGGGGGTGGTGTTACTAATTTTGCGTATAGTTGCTGCTGGCATGAAGCAGCCGGGTTGTTGGTTGTGGTTCTGGGGGTGCATGCCAGGGGGCATGCCGCCAGGAGGGCCATACTGCGCACCAGGGGCATAAGGCCTGCCAGGACCGAAACCTTGGTTTGGCGGAACTTGGCCGGGATATCCACTGGGCCCCATAGGACCATTGTTTGGGAATCCAGAGTTATAAGGTGGCCGCTGCATTCTAAAATGGAAAAAATCAAACATATTATTACATAAGTTATCTATAGGATATTTATATTCAAAATATCTTAGTGCTGTTATTGCATCAGAAACACCACTATAGAGCGGTAAGAGAGAAAAAAGCTCATAAAGATACTTTGTGCCAGAATTAAAACATCTTAAATAGTCTTTCTATTAATAGCTATGACTAAAACCAATGAATATATCTATTTTGTCGGGTTATTTATTTTATGAGGTAATGGAAACATATTAAAAATACTTACATAGCTTTAGATTGTCAAAACACTTCTAATTACGACTTGGATTTACTAAAATATGATTGAATTTTCTGATACGCTATTATTTATACTGATTCTTATCGGATAAAAACGCAGCACTCCATATCGCTATCGCCAAGATCTATGGCCCGCCTCCTTTAGTAACGTGACTGATTTGAAATAAAAAATCAAGTCCTTGCGGCTTATTGAACACAAACAAGTCAGCAAAATATTCTTACATGTTTTTTTACTTGGTATTTGACATCAATTTTATATTAATATATAAATTTATTTAATTGTTATTGAAGGACTCGTAGCGGACCCTAGTCATTGTTAGCCGACCAATTAAGTAGATAAGGCAACGCTCGCTGCGGTCTTGACTTTGCTAGTGACATTTGCTACTGAGCGCCTCTGCGCTTCGGACGTGTGTGCGCGGTGACCTCTTAGCATCCGCAGTGAACGATATCGTCCAATTCTATTATTATAATTTTCTACAATACATTCGTTAAGTTGTCGTGTCTATCACCGTTATGGTTTGGCTGTCGTTACAGCATGGTTGTAAGGCAATATGCGGATCCTTGCCTTGGTAGCTACCACCCTCAAGTAGAAAATCTGTCACCAAGTACCTAACGTGCGTGTTCCAGCCGCTGTCCTCAAAGACCAATTATTTAATTGGTAATTAAATAATTGGTCTTTAATTAAAATAATTTAATTCCGCTGCTGGCTTGAGCTTCACCGCATGGTGGAAGGGCTTTTTGCGAATGCCCGCCTGGCTAGCGACCACCCTCAAGTTGAAAATCTGTCGCCAAGCACCTAACGGTGTGTTCCGGCAGCAGTCCTTGAGAGCCAGTGAAATTACAGGCACATGAGACTTAACAACTATGTCTCAAGGTGACGGGCGCAGTGCAATTCGTCACTTAAAACGATGAACTGCATCTGTTATAGGCAGAGGTAACCGCTTAACATCAGGTGGACCACGAGCTTGTTCCGCCAAAATAACATTAAAAAAAAATAAAAATTAAATTTAAACTACTGGAAGTGATTCCGGATCCGGACTGTATAATAGGAGTCTTTCGTTCAAATCATGCCTTGGTGTATTCAAATTTTTATTTGCATTTTATTTTAAATAAGAGAAGATCATACATAGATCATTACTGATAGCTCCAATTTATTAAAATCCACTATGACGGCATGATTTGAGATTGCTAGCCTGGACAGTTACCATTTTCATGTAGAAAATCTGTTGCCATGCACGGTTAAGGTGTGTTTCGGAGTCCATGTGGACATCTCACCAAATTTGGTTTTAACACCAATCTAACACGTTCTGTGAAAATGTCAACCGGCTATTTAATACGATTTATATAAAATTATAATAATGGTATTAATTTAAAAGATACATTTAAGATAGGATTGCGCAGTTTTAGCAAAAAAAGTGCGAGTTGCACTGCCAAGGGTTCCATACCAAGTAGTACCAATATTTTTATACCTACTAAAGAATCGTATATTTTTTCATTCAGATCCTCTTCTGAAGTCTGATCCTCACTTTACGGCGTTTTAATAATTATTGGTTGTTGTAGAATAGATATTGGAAAAGTATAATTAACAATTTACGTAGGTTAATAATTGGAATTATATAATTTGCATACCTTAGATATTAGACTATAATCATAAAAATAATTAAGCTTGTATTGTGTTTTAGTTTTAAAAAGAAAGTAAAAAAAATCAGGTACATATATCTCGTTACTTATACATTTTGAAACTTTTGGTTATATTAATATTTCTTTGGCAATCCACTATGCTACATTAAGTGAAAATAAACGTAATCATGATACTTGAGAACTTCGTCGTACGTCATTAGCTCAATTATATTCATTGATTTGAGTTTCTTGTCTCTATTGTATCGAGTTTGTATTGTAGATCCCTATCAATAAGAAAAAATATAAAATTAAACAATGCGTTAAATTTAAATCTTAAATTAATGGGCGAGATTCCTTAGCGGTTATATGTGTCTTAAGGGTCGAACTTAGGGGGGGTGGTGTTACTGATTTTGCGTATTGTTGCTGCTGGCATGAAGCAGCCGGGTTGTTGGTTGTGGTTCTGGGGGTGCATGCCAGGGGGCATGCCGCCAGGAGGGCCATACTGCGCACCAGGGGCATAAGGCCTGCCAGGACCGAAACCTTGGTTTGGCGGAACTTGGCCGGGATATAGACGTCTAATACTATATTTAAATGAAATGAAAAAAATATGCTTGCACAGCTTCTATCCGTTTTTAATTAGCATAATATTACGAATGAGAATCAGTTGGATGTCACAAAAATTAGATCCACTACAGATTCTAGAAAAAATCATTTTTTATAAAATTAATGAACAAATGTTCATGTAAGTATGCATTATGAATTTCTACAATACGTATTTTTTTCATAATGAGTACTTTTCATATTCATTCCTTTTCTGTAAGATAGTATTAGAAAATCAGTAAGTTAGTCAGCAAGATTTTTTGAAAAATGTAATATAATATGTTATCTTTCGCGAAAATTATTATAAACGATTACCGAAAACTCAGATCGTCCGATACTGGAGTTGTATGAAGAATAGATTGCGGAGTTACAAGGCTAAAGTAGCAAAATGTTGAAACTGATGACTAATATTGAAAATATTCAATATGGCATGTATTACATAAGAAACATGACTAGATCGTGGATGTATTTAGTTTTGCTGTCACCCTGAATAAGTTGAAATACTCAAACAATAATTTAAAGACTTTGTTATATCTAATTTTGAAAACAACGAAACACACATTTTAATATTTTGTCCACAAGCTGCTTATGCATAGCATAATATGGTAAGAATAATGATTCTAGGTGATGTACCTACAAAGTATAATATGGTAAAAAAAGGATTTTAGGAGAATCAGCACTTCGATATTTGCCCCGTACCAATTACTACGTAGTACTCAATTATACTCGATCCCTAGTAAAGATCGGTAATGGTACTTTAAACTGTTTTTCCAAACATTAAAATCAAAGTAATGGGATGTTACTACTTTGTGGGCACGAAAAATATGCTTGCAAGGAAAATACTTAGACCACTCTTAATGCAAGAAAGAAAAGCGTATCCTTGGATTATGTAACGCCTTGGCATTATTGCCCCAAAAGAATATCAAAATTTACTATGAGTACATGTATAAAATCCGATTGTGGTGACTAACTTAGAATTTTACACAAAATCCCAATAAGTATCCAAACCAATCCGGAAACCAAGGACCCTCTTTCTGACTTACTTTCTGTCTAAATGATATTGGAAAAAAAACCTTCTCACAACCATTTGAAAATGTATTCTTAAGACCTTTTTATTTATTTTTTTACTACTTGTTGTTTTGTTTTTACTTCTATGGAGGTGATACATATCAAATATATCACAAGTATCTCTTATTTTACTTACCTATACAACACGCAACCTCATAGTACAGGTCAGTTTTGAGCTCTTGAAGATCTTTCTGGAACAATTCTGTCCAGCATATTAGGCACGCCTCACAGGTTCCTGACCTTGCAGACGTTCCACATATCTATTTAAATTATAATCATCATATTTATTCATTATTATAGTATTTATGTTCAAACATAAATAGCTTAAATCCAGCAATAACTGCGTAGAAAAGCAGATAAAAATGAGAAATAAAATACTTTGATTATAGCGCTAGTAAGATTTTTATCACATGTATTATTATATAATATTAAAGAATATACTAGCATCTGACAGCGATGTTGCCTGCATAGAAATCGGTAATGGAACGTTTTTGAATTTCTCAGTTATCCTTTAACCGAATTCAGAACCCTAAAAATTCATACACGCAATTTCGTTAAAATTATAGCAGTGGCTGGCGATGCACAAAAAAGCAGTGTTATAGCCATTATGTTCAAAGTCAAAGTCAAACTCAAAATCATTTGTTCTATTTAGGTGTCTACAATGCTCGTATGAAGGTCAATTACAAATTATAATATTGAAATATTCACATTGTAATGCCACGTTCAGCAAAAAAAATATAGAGCCACCGCGAGAAGAACGGGCCATTCTTTTAAACGTTTTTTAACAATGTGTTACATACTAATTGTATAGTAAAACTATTACAATATTTGTTTACATTAGGTACATTAGGGTGACAGGCGCTAGCTTGGCAGAGGCGAACCAGTCCAAGCATTTTGTCGTTTAAGTAATCACAAACTGTGTAGTAAGATTTCTTTATCAAAATTTTCTTCACCTGCAACCTAAGATTTTTTTACCTGTAGATCAGTTGTATGCTCTCCATATTTACTAGACGAATTCAGGGTAATTGCCTGAGTCACTACCAGTCTAGCACTTCCGAGCGTCCGGTGAATACATCGCCGCTAATCGTGTTTTTTCGGAATAATCTGTGGACAATACACCTTCCTTGTGTCTTTAGACTCTGCACCAATTATACAGGCACTGTGAGAGATAAGAAAACTTTTCATTACACGCGTAATTATTGCTTTTATTGTTGAAATAGAAAATATCGTTATTTTGTTTTATCTTAGGAACGAATCTCAATTAAATGGATGAGCGAGATATGTGTACCGTTTGGTGTGAGAGAGTGAAAGAGATCGCAGCATAATGGTGATCGGAACGTCTCGTGGCGGTTCGGTGGTTACACGAATAGCTTATTTATCTCTTTCTAACAACATATATGACGCATAATATTTGAACGTTCTTTCCTAGTCATTACAAACTGCATATACATGTGCGTAGGTATGTATATAGGTAAATTCTAGTAAGCTTTTAGAGCAGTGGTGTTCGGATATAACTACTCTAAGTATTTCACCTCTCTGCCTCTCTGCCTGCAACTTGAATTTTCCTTCTGTGAGCGTTGTAATATGTTTGGGCACTTTACTATAAAACCGCACACAATTGCCTAAAAAGGACCTCTTATTTGTCTTTGCTAATCTAAAACCTGGCACCGCTATTTTATCTTTATTCCTAGTGTTATAATCGTGAATGTCACTGTTTGATTTCAATTTACTCAATTTTTTACGAACATACATAATATTTTCAAATATATACAGACTTGGTAAAGTTAAAATATCAATTTCTTTAGAAAGATCTCTCAGGGATCTGGGATCTATAATATCTCTTAAATAGGCATTTGTGAAAGTCAAGCGGTACCAGTAGCTGGCAGCAGGACTGAAGTGGCGCTAGTACTTGTTCGATCCCCATCGCACTCTTGAGCTTCACCGCACGGTGGAAAGACATTTTGAAAATGCTCACCTAACTAGCTACCACCCTTAAGTAGAAAATCTGTTGCTTAGCAGCTAACAGTGTGTTCCAATCAAAGTCCTTGAGAGTCAAGTTATTCTATGCTTCGACCACATAATCACTTACCAGCACTAATGCTATATCAAATCTACACACAAGAAAATATCAGCTATAAACAAAATAGTTGACATCTTTGTGTTGTGGCATGGTATGTTTTGCACATAGGTATCTAAATTATCACAATCTGATTAGGTACATACTGATAAACATGTCGCTGACAATAATATTTTTTATCAAAATTAATTAAGTCTTTGATTTAAATCTATCACAGGATATGGTATATTAATTTGATATAGTACATAATTTTATCGCATAATGTCAAATAACGGTATCATCCAGATTTAGGTATACAAAATGTAAGGAAGTGTATAATATTATTTGAATTGTGATCAAAAACAATGTAAGCATTGAATTCTATATTATTTAAATATTAATTTTAATTTAAAAAAATTCCTCAAAATTCTCACGGGGCTTGTCTGAAGTTGTACAAATTCTACGTTTAGAGGCACTCAATATAATTTTGTCTACCCGTGATCAACAATGGGAAGAGGAAATATGAAAAATCAACGCCATCAGTGTTTCGAAGTTGCCAGCTTAGTAGTTATTGAACGTATTATTATAAGCATTCAATCAATTCAGAATTGCTTACGTCAAGGACAAGCTCTTTTTAACAATGAACAATAACAACAATAATCAAAGTAATGGGTCAGGCGGCAAGTATTTGGTGAAACTGTCTTTTCGTTACGAGGAACCTTAGATCCTTCGGAAAGACAACTAACAGCTACTGGAACCGTTCGGCAAGTAGGTAAATCAGTGTCTTTATTATAAGCTAGTACACCTTTAATCCCATATCCAAGTTTTGTGACCGCAAATATGTATAAAAATCGATGCAATCGTCAGGATTTGGAATCAATTTTACGGGCACAAATTCGTGGTTGTTTATGATAATGCGCCGGCACACCAAGCTGATAGAGTTAACGTAGCTCTACGTGACTACAATACGATTTGTCTTGCCCGATTGGCATTATTAAGCACGCATGAGAGACAGCTCTCATGCGGACTGTTTAGAATTTACAGCCACCTCCCTCCACAGACTTCATCAGATAACAAGCAGGCTCCCATTCAAGAGTGGGATAGTCTACCTCAAGAATTGTTGTAAAACATGATTTATAGTTTATTCACATAATTTCTCGTATGTTTTCGGTTCTGGAGACAAGTACATTTTTACATTTGTACTCCATAACGAGCTTCGTTTTCAACGAAAAATTACAACATTAAGTTCGTATCCATTACTATTCCGATTTTGAAAATAAACCCCGTAAAAATTAACGTGGTATCGTCGTACGCAACAGCTTTCAACAGTATTGTACGGTGGACAATAATCAACGTCTGTTGCAACAACAGATTCGACAGTTTAATTTTATTTATTATGCTCTACAGTTGTATATAGGTATGTACAGTAATGCCCATCGAACAAGTCGTTGCTGCTGCGGTTTTTTTAAGTATTCTGCTAGTTTTAGGTTGGCATCTTTTTGTATTTTTATTATCTTTATATTCACATAAGGGTATATTAAAATTTAGGGTAATGTTAATAAAGAAGTATAGTCCGAACTTCTTCTTTATTTCTATAATCCACCAAAAACTAAATAACATTTTAATTACATACTCCACCGAATTTCCATTTCTCACAAAAAAACAACCAAAAATTATGACTTGCAGCAGCAATATTGTTGAATGAATGCATGAACTGTGGGTACAAAAGCAACTTGTTTCAACAAGTCGTATTTTGTAGAACGGTCGACTCTCTATTGCAAGAATCGTCCCACAAACAGCAACAATGTTGTTTTAAAAAAGTACATATACCTACCATTAACCTCCAGGGCACTCTAATTCGTCGATGTTTGGAAATTCGAGTCCGAAAGAAAGATCGGCAAAACACGTTTTGCAATACTTTTGTGTAACTTCGTCCGTAGCACAGACTAGCAAGCATATGCCTCTTTAGATTCTGAATATTTTTTTTAAATCAGTTTCGTATGGTTTGTACTTTTCCCAAATATGAAATAATAATTTATTCGTTTACTTATAAGCATTCAAAGTCGAGTTCTAAATATGCAGAAAAAAAATATACCATAGTCGTGTCAAAGCATGGAAGTAATAAGTACTACGTACAACAGGAATGAGCTGTTGTCGCAAAATAACTGTACCTCTTATCTCTCTCTGGCATTGGTGACAATATTGAAATATGATTTAAGGACAATACTTTTATTATAACAAATGATTTGTGATCTGACGTCAGCAGATCATTGCTTCAGATGGATTTTAATCAAAGATGCTAATGATTACCTTGCCCTTTGCGGCACTATACATTTCCTGTTGCTTGATTTTCACACTCGCGTCATATAGGTAGGTACTTACCTACTGGTGCTTGTGGTACACGACATGCAGTTGGACTGAGATAAATTTACGATAAACTACCTATTGTGGCATATTTCATTAATTAGGTAAGAAAAAACAGTTAAGTTTACATTTAAGTGTAATTCTGAATCAGATATTGTTAAATAAAACAGTCTTGTGAAGTTTCTGCCGCAAACCAAGCTTATTCTATATATTTTTCATTGTTTCTAATTTTGCATTATGAGTTAAACTAACATTAGGATCTTTAGGAAATCTGAAATTGAAACGAAGTCATTTTAATAGATAAAGGAATAAAATATCTGTACATAGGTATTTATTTGTTCTTGAATTAGAATTGGATAGTCATGCATGATCACCGTAATTCCTCACTAACAAATTATGTTTAAAACTATTACCTGTGAAAAGATAAACCACAATCAGGATAATACTCGCTACTGCAAGCCTGCACGATACAAATTCTCCCCATTATTACTAAAATTCTTCAAAAATATCATGAAATCAAAAAACACTCCGTTATTGACGTCCGAGTCGGCAATTTCATGTGGGGTTGCCAAGTCAGGTGTCCGTATTTCATACAAATAAAAGAAAACCTATACGCCAATCGCAATTTTTTTGCGTTAGTATGGCTTTACACGTAGCAACAAATAATATTGCTTTAACATGTTGGTACAAAATTATTATTTATGTTTAGAAACATTTTAGAAATAATTGTTTTTACTTCTTTACATTACATCAATCGCATATTTTTCGACAAACAACGAAAGGATTGAAATCGACTTAGCTCTGGCGTTCTAACAGTGACCTAGAGAGGTCACTGTTAGAACGAGACACAGGGTTCAGTGATAGCCTTCTCACTCGGCTTGATTTTTATTTTGCGCGCAACAAGACTCTTATCACTTTACTATAAAGTTTTATTTTCTTTATTTTAGCTGCATGATGCACAGATAGAGCTCATTCCTGTTGTACGTAATACTTATTACTTCTATGTGTCAAAGTCATTTCTTGTCTAAACTCTTAGTAATAATACCCTGTAATACCATAGCCATCACGTCAATGTATTATGCTGGCTATGGCATTACGCGCACCTATTCTCAGGCATTACGTTCGAGTTATGATACAATAAATTTTTGAATTATCTGGGCCAGGGTGTAGCCTCAGGGCACACGTGCTTTGTCCTATTGTAGTCAATCGCATAATTTTAATGTTTTAGGAGTTATTAGGAAAAATATCTATTGTCTTGGTTCAATAATAGTGCGTTTTACTGGAAGGAGTCTTAGTTTGTCAGAGGAGTCTTGGTTCAACTCATAAAAGTGTTTCATATGAAGATCAGATAGTATTTTGTTAAAAATATCAATTATCTTGGTTCGAAATCAAAGAACTGAGACTTCCTATATTAAAAAAGCACCATGCATTTTACTATAAGAAGTTTCAGTTCTTGGTTTAACATAATATAATGATATTTTGATAATTGATATTTTCCATTAATACAATAAGATATTCATATAAAACGTCCAGTTAGTAAACAAGAACAAAAACTCACTTACAGAATACAGAGCCTGGTACACTGTACAGATCTACCAATCTGATCTCCGCCTTTCAAATCTGCAAGTAAAGTAGGATAATAGTTAAAAGTAGTTCTAAAAGTGATAGACTAAAAACATCTATTATCGTAAAAATAAATAAAATACAATAAATATTTTCTGTTGATAATTATTTATTTATAAAATAAATTAAGAAGCATACAATTGTATTATATAATAATTATCATAATGACTATACATAATTTTATTTAATATATAAGTATTTTAACGACTCGGAGTGGTTATTAATAATTTCAAGATATGTACTTAAAAATTATACTTCAAAATTATTCACATTTTGTAATTGCTTACATTATTTTAACTACATGGTTTGGCGTTATTCGTTTTTTTCAGGAATTACACTTACAGATAAACACTCAAACATAAAATCAATGAAACTAATTATAAACTCTAAGCTAGATTTCAAGAATATCTTACATCACAGAACCATTTACCATAATCCACATGTCATAAATGTAACAGATTATATATATAGATATAATTTCGGAATTCACTCACCAGCGTCCTCATTACATTGAAAACCTATGATACAAAATGACTATTATGTAGTTGAGAATTAAACCACTCTGGTACTCTGGTAGAAATGCGTGAAATGTAGGTGACTCAAAATTCAATCTGACCTAATCTACCACCAGATAATATTTTTTTTCATTATTATCAGCACCACATTATATGTTATGAGGTATGATTGAACACTGCTTGTTGAGTCGATCATTTTTCTTCACCTCCTCCCTTTTATTTTGGACATCTCCAGGATTCTAAAAAAAAGAGAATAAATGAAAATATTGCAAAATACATAAAGCTTTTATAGACGATAGGTATCTTTTGACCATAATCTCACATAATGTTGAGTGGTCAAAGATGGCAAACAGGTTAAACCTAAAATTAGAACTGTCTTCAAAATCAGCTTCCAGAAGACCCCGTCCCGTTAGATTATTATCACTTATATCATCTAAACTGCAAGTTAGCGGTTAATCAGACAGTGCATTTTATTATATTCTGTACATAATCATGAAATATGGCTCGACACACTTTTAAAAGTTTTGTGTAATAAATACTGACATATATATTATATTTTAGTATGGAATAGAATGAATATTTGATTGAGACTTCCTAACATAATAATAAAAATATATTATATGTGTAATAGATATGTGTTTTCATACATAATTAAATTACATAATTACAATTGATTTAATTACCTGAAAATCAATAACAAAGTTCTGAATTTGCTCCAAAACGTGGTAGCCTTCCTCTTGGGGGTATTGAGTTGAGCAGCATAACACTTATGTTTCATTGGTAAATTTTTGATCTAAAAAGTAAAAAAACACATTGTATATTCTTGAATGCCGGTTTATCTAACAAGAAAATCTATGCATACCTATGTAAAACATTATAGAGAGAATAGGTAGATATACATCGAAATCCATTCTGAATAATTAACGAGGAATAGACACACATACAAATTAAGGATTATTTACCAACAAGGCTGATGTTGAACTTTATCATAAAGAGTTGTCTGTTACTGATGTCATTATATCAGTAGGTATGTAATACAATTATGTATTACCTGCTTACCGTCCGTTAACTTGGCTGTACTTAATGTATCCAAACAGCACGTTCCAGGCAAAGAAAATCTAGCAGCCCCTATGATGGATATTTTTTTTCTATCTACAGTTATTTATAAAGTAAGGAACAAACTTACCTTACTGAGCACAAATTAGGTTGCTATCTCAAGCATAACTTGAAAAATATTCACTTTATAACACTATATTAAACAAAATTTACGAAAATGCTATTAAACGACGCGTGCGCCTTTCGCTCGCATCGCAGTGTGTTGTGTGTAGCCAACATCATCCATATAAAGTCCCGAAACTTAATCATATTATCATTATTATTTAACATAAGTACATATAAATATTATTTTACATTGTAATAACTTTTCATGTAGGTTGACGATCAGTGTTAAATACTGCCAGTATAGATGATTACCTATTGTTGTATTATTACCGAGTCTGTATATATTTGAAAATATTGTGTAAATTGTAAAAAATTTAGAAAACTTAAATTAAACAATATCAATCACGATTAACACACTAGGAATAAAGATAAATTGCGGTGCCAGGTTTTAGATTAGCAAAGACAAAAAAAAGGTCATTCTTAGGTAATTGTGTGCAGTTTAATAATAAAATTTCCGAACATATTACAACGCTCACAGAAGGAACATTCAAGTTGCACGTGAAACAACATTTTGATTAAGAAATCCTACTACACAGTTTATGATTACTTAAACAACCAAAATACTTGGACAATTTTGTCACCTACGTATTTTAAAGAAATATTATAATAATTTTATTATATAGTAGGTACCTACGTAAAAATATATTTAAATCAATGGTCCCGAGTTTCTTGTCCATTCTTCGCGCAGTGGCTCTGTACATTTGTTTGCTGAACGTGGCAGTACAGAGTACAATATTTCAATATTAAAATTTCTTATTGACTTTCACAAGAGCGTCGTAGATGTCTAAATTGAATGAATGATTTTGACTTTGACTAGACTTTGATTTAATGTCATAACTAACGAAATCTATGGGTTCCTGTAGCGGGTTTGAGATTCAGTGCATGGTGATAGGGTACTTTACTAATGCTCACCTAGCTAGCTTTCAACCACTTTGAATTAGGAAATGTGAAGCCGAGCACCTAAAAGCACATGAATAAATAACCGTATTCATGTGCTTATAGGTGATAATCGGACAGTTTTAAAACACTAGCACCAATATATTTGGGCACTAGCGGGGTTCAAACCCTACCATTTTGCCGTTATACTACGAGTATATTAGTCTACCAGTCCGAATTAGCCGAGTAAGCTTATACTTTTGAAATGATAATATAAATATCCTATTCATAATATGAATTTCATGATGTTTATTCGGCATGCATAATTGATTATAATTAATAGTATTTTTACGTTCCGTAGTTTACCCACAACAAGGGAGAACTAGACAAAACTAAAAAATTGCAACACTGAATAAAATCGGAAATAGAGAAACCCCTTCTCAAACTAAAAACTGACTACTTGATCTGAAAACACACATTTTGAATGAAGAAACCGTTATTCTTGACTGGAAATTTGTCTTTTTACTTTAAAATTCATGGTTTTGATTCAAAAGCTAGTGATGAAAACTTTATTTTTTTTATGCCTGATAGGCTAGCTTTGACTACTATGAACTATATATCACCTGATGGCGAGTGATGATGTAATCGAAGCTATTGTTCAGGCTAACCTAGAATTCGATTTTCTTGTTATAACCATAATTATGTTTAAATATGTACATACGTATCTAACGTAGGTATGATTTCGATCCCCAAGCCGCCTGCCAAGCGTGGCGATTATTGCAAACATCCCTTTAATGACTCTTCAGCAGTGCACAATTTGGCTGACATGATGGATATCATCTACAAGTTTGTAGATATAATATATTTGTGTGACTTCTAAGACTGAAAAATATTAAATACGTACCCTATATCTACTTGTGGAAGTCAATTAAAGTGTGAGCGTCAGAGTGTTTCAATTAGCATGTTCCCGACTTTAACGAGTTGGGTATTTCATATTTTTCAATATTAAATGTCAAGTCAGTTTTGTTCTGAAACTACGATAGTGAATTCCTCACTGAGTTCATAGTATATATAGGTTCATCGTATCAAAATGGAATGTGGACTTTACAATACAATTGGTAGCAGAAAGGATGAATAAATTTAAAAAATCTAACTACTTTATAGAAGTCATCATTATCATCAACAGCCATAACATCCACTCGTTATTTATTTATTTATATATTACAAAAAGTAAACTTACAGCTAAGGAGCCAAACCGTTTACAATTTTAGACAAAACATAATATTCTTATAAATAGTTCTAAAGGGATCGACATTTTGGACAGTTAGGAAGAAACAGTTTATAAGATTTACTGCCCTTGCCGTGGGTGCATTATTGGCATATCGGGTGCGTAACTTGCTAGAAAATGCCAACAGACGGTGCCGACGACGCTCACCTACGCTAGTGTAGTTTTGTGGAACATAATAGCTTACTCGAGATAGTGCTGAGGGATTATCTACTGAATTGCGCAACAGCATACAGTAATGCATAATCAGTAGAAGCTTGCGCCTGCGCTCTAGAGTAACAAGCCCTACCATACCAGATACAAACAAGGATGGGAAAAGGAAGGGGTAGTAACCGTATATCTTCTTATAGAGGGACCTGGCAAACTTACGCTGAACTCTTTCCAAAAAAGGAATGCTTGGAATGTTAAAGGAATGCCTCCCCTTATAAGAGCTGTAACACATGCTTGACAGACCTCTTGGAGACCGCTGTGTACGATGTCAATTCTTCAGAAAGCTGCTGCCCGCTAGTTGGATCTATGTATATTAGCTAGTGACTTGTAAATTACCCAGGTTAAAGTGTCGGGCTCAGCTGGTTGTCTTCAAGGACTGCAGCAGATTTACTGTTTCTTAACCAAAGAATATTGCATCAAGTAAATATTCTTAGATCAAAAACAAAAAATTTCGGCCAAGATTGGTTTACTTTATTAAAGATACGTTATAACTAATTTTACAATCTAACACTTTGCTTTGAAAACTTTAATATTCTTCACATAAGATAAGTCACTCTCTGCAGTAGAGATGTACTTTATCGGTTCAAAGTGGTATATAGTTTGGCTGTTAATCCAATATCTCTTAACGTAATAATATCGTATCAAAAATCAATCAAGAACATAGCTACATTTAAGTTAAGTATTCCTTTTCTGAAGTGAAGATGAATAACTTCAACAATTAACAATATATCATTATTGCCTCGAAAACTTAAAAATTCTTCATTTAATAGAAGCCACCATCTGCAATCAAAATTTAGTTTTTTAGTTATAAAATAAGATTGTTTTGTTTGAAAAATAATGTCCGTTTACCTAATAATACCGTATCAAATATCAATCAAGAATTCAAATTTAAGATCAAGATTTGTTTTTCTTTACTGAAGATGAATTACTATAATAATTAACAATCTATCACTATTGGCTTGAAAACTTTAAAATTCTTCAGATTAAATAAGTTTATGTCTATAATGGACATGTGTTTTCTTGGTTCAATAAATTATATTGTTTTCATGTTAATCTAAGATTCTTAACCGAAGAATACAATATCAAATAAGTATCAAGAATAATGAAACAAAGATCAAGAATTTGATTTCTTCACTTAAGATAAACACATTCCACAATCAACAATCAATTACTTTTGCTTTGACAACTTTAACATTCTCTATCTAATATAGGTCACTTCTGCAGTTGAGATATTTGTCTTGGTTATACCAAGTATATTGTTTTGTTGTAAATCCAATGTATCTCAGCATGACAATACCAATTCACAGTTCAATAAAGAATATATGGCTCAGATATAGAAAACAAAGATTTTTAAGAGGATAATTATTTTCTTGCTCGGAAATATGTTTATCCTTGTTATTTACTTCTCATAATTATTTTAAATGAATAAATGAAATTTCTTGTATTAAGAACATCGTTATTGAAGGAATGGAAATATTTTCTTAATCCAATAAAACTTTTATTATTCTTGGATAAAATTTCAGAATTCTTATGCTAACTCCGTACATATTCAGAATGAGAATTCATAAAATATTTCATTCAAAATATAATATTTTCTATAGTCAAGAGCAAAAACATCTCTGACGAATAGTTATAATCTTGATGTAAAAATATAAAGTACTAAGAATAATATTATTTATCTTGGAGAAAACGACGTAACTTCCCTCAAGATATTATTTTTATTTTAAGTAAATATTTACTTGAGATTAAACAATACTCCCGAGAATAATATTATTCTTGGATTGACACTTTGTCAGGACCCATTTTTTTCCGTGTAGACTATATTAAACAACGAACTCCGTACCGCAAATTCAATTATTGTTGTATAAAATATCGCTCAAAACACGAAAAACGAAAAATCGGTGAATAACAGTAGCGGCCCAGTTTCTGAAACTCCTCAGTCTTGATTTCTTCTCAGATAAAATATTGAACGCTCATTGGTCATGGTAACCAACGACGCAAGAAGCGTTCAATGAGCGCTCAGTATTCAAACCAAGCCACTGAATCAAGCATTTGATAAACCATTCAGAAACCGGGAAGAAATCCTCGGCATGCTCTTTCAGTACTATACTCAATGATATTATATACTTTGGCTATACTGTACTGTATCAGCCGGATTGTCCACTGCTGAACAAAAGACTCCCCCATTAAAGGGGGTTTTCCATAATCCCCGCGCTTTGCAGGCGTCTTGGAGATCGTAGTTTAAGATATCAGTTCCTCAGAAGGCGCTGCTGCCCACCTTCTGGTACTTACGGTAACGGCAAAAGCCAATTGAAATCTTAGTTTAAGCCGCCGTTTTGTGGAGCCACGTCAAATAATTTTTTTGTTGCCAATAGAGCAACGTTCTATGGCTAAAATTATACCAAGCAATATCAAGCACGTAAGTAAATCTAGTAGTTTGACATCTAGCTACCACAAATATGAGGTTGTGGTAGCTTAATACTATGACATTCTTGCAAAAAAACTTCACAGTTTATTTCTTTCAATATTATATTCAAGTCACCACGGCGTATGTACTTATATCTAAATAATCTAAAAATAGTACTTAACTACTTTATTATTACATTTTATCTTTCTAACGTATCTTAACTTTTTTTATCCGTTGTTTCCGTAGATAATTGATTATTCGAATGGTTGGTTTTGATTTCTTTCAACGGTTGTTCTACACTAACATCACAGTCATCACATCCTGGTTTATTTTTAGCTTCATTGTTTTGGTGCTTTGATTTAATGCCTAGCCTCCTGGTTATGAAGAAGGATAGAAGTTGCAAAACGGAAAGAACCAAACCGGGCAATAGCCAGGCGTCAGGTATTGTTGAAACTGTCTTGCTGTAGAGGAGGGAATATAGTGGTGACGATATCGTCTGTGTTGCTGATTCTAAGGCACCCAATACGCTGTAAATTTTACCTGAAAATTATATATATTTCATTAGTAAATCAAGGATGTAATTATACAATAACTGTATAAAAATACAGAATATATAGGTTTTGTATAATTATTATACACAATCGTCAACGTAATAATTATGAATATCAGAATCAGATATAGGTAAACTAAATTACCTACTCGTGTAAGCTTATCAGTAATAAATGTAAATTTTCCAGTTACTTCATAATATGGTATTATTTTATTACGTCCGAAATTTTAATGACTTTCATTGTATTGTAAATTTGTTGATCCAAACACCAACTGAATTCGTGATAACGTGATTTCGTTTCATATTGCAATTCGTTTACTGCTAAACGAATAAGTGAATATGAAATAAGCTATATGAAATAAGTCTAAACTAAAATTAAAGTAAGACTATAACTACAATTCATTCAAAGTAATAAAAAAATGTCAAAAGATAATAAGATTATGAATAGATATGGTCATGCGTCTCAAAATTAAAAATGTCAACGAATAAAGTAATATTGTTTCAAAAATAGATACTTGATTTAATAAAATAAATTTGTGAAGAATTAAATGATCATATTTTTTCACAAAATTACACTAGTGATGCAAGAATTCGGTGTTAAAACCCTACAGCAGGGTCTAATTATGATATATGTAATTACAAGTTAATAGGCAAAATATAAAAAAATACATGATTTAGCCAGGTACAATATACATTTTGAAAGTAGTGACGATATTATTTCGCGTTATTTTTTTATATGTGTGTTATCCTTTGATTATTATCATACCTGATGGTAAGGGATGATATAGTCGAGGATAGTAAACGGAATATACCTAGAATTTTAATTTGTTCTCAACGACAGCTGCCAATACACACTGTTACGAGTAAGTGCTTGGTGACAGATTTTCTGCAGGAGATTCTGAGGTGGCTAGCCAGACGACAATGCAGTAACAATTTTCATACACAATTTTAACCCCTTATTCACCCTCTTAGGGGTTAAATTTCTGAAGCGCTCGTAGCGAAGTTTGCTTAGCCGTTCTGAACCGATCAGCAAAGTTAAACAAGGTCCGCCGTGGTCATGAGTTGGATTCGTGACCGCTAGTGCCATTACTGCTGTGCGCTTCCGTGCTTCGGAGGGCACGTTAAGCCGTCGGTCCGGGTTATTATCTTAGGATGGCAGTCGTTTTGTAGTCGGTGGTAGGACATTTTGCGGATGCCCGCTCGCTAGCTACCACCCACCACATCATCACTTACCATCAGGTAAGATAGTGGTCTAAAGGCTAACCTATCAGGAATAAAAACAAACCTTTTAAGTATACCATAACCTACCTACATTTTACGAAAAAATACCCCCCCTCTCCGTTTTTTAAGTTTCTAGGTCTAGTAGTCAAGGCTCTGCGTTGATAATCAACCAGACAATGACTTTTACATATACTCACGTAGTTCTCGTATATATTATATGCATCAGAAATGTCATAGTATAAAACTAATGAATTGTTGTCTATGGATTGTTGTGTGCCTTTGAGCTTGATCAAAAAGTACCCGCAATTATTTTTTCATGGTATGGTATGCTCAATAGAGTAAAAATATATTATGTAGTTCGAACGGAAAATTACCTTGTTCACTTGGATAAATCTGCTTATTCACCAATGGCCTCTGCACCACTTGAGATCCTTGCGCTATGATGCCCACAATCGGAACTGTAAAAATGCCAGTTTAAGATTTAAGTGGTTTGATGGTTATACGATAGTTAAGAATGAAAGTACAAGTCATAAATCATATTTCATGTAGGCTTAGCAATTAGAGCATATACCCGGCTATCGCGATATTATCCACCACAGTGTTGCAAATCTTAAGTAGTCTGTGGAATATCTATGGGTGATATTTTTTGTATATTGGGATAATTTTTATTTGATAAAACTTTTTGAATGAATGAAAATAACTTGGTCACGGTGTAGCTTGTACTGGACCTTGACCAAAGAAACTAAACTTAACTACATTTATGGTGAACATATCTGATTATGGCTAGACAGCCGTTTGCAGATAACAAAGAGGAACAAAAAAAACGGTGAAGCTTGGGAGGAAGGGACGCGATGTTTCCGGATCCCAGTAGGTAAGTGTTATGTAGCCTATTGATAAAGTCAAAAAAAAAAATTGGAGACGAGACGAATGTAAGAGAAATCCAAATATGAATGAAATTTAAACGAAGCAAGCACGACAAAGCTTGCGGTGGCTTGGGACGGACTATAAGTTGGGAAGAAAGTTGAGTAGGTTCATGCCCTAGGCCCCATGCTAAAATATAATATGGCACGAATTTCGAATAACTAGTTGTTGTTTTAATGTTCTCTCTTGTTTCCTGAATATATCTCATATGAATATGTCCTTTCAATTGAACTTAGGTTTAATAACACAAGTGGCGACAGATGGCGCGTGTTAGAATCTCGCACATGACCATATTTTTTCCTCTCGATGTAATTTTTTAATGATTACAGTTGGATAAGAACGATACTCACGGAAAAACACGCATAATGTGGAAGATGCTGCAATAAGGCCCGTGGTAGCAAGCATGAAAGACATGCAACTCAGCACTCCGACCGTCTCATCTGATAACCGCAATCGGCGCTTCAGGATTGTGAGAATGACTAGTGTTCCTGAAATAGATATCACCTTTTAGGCAGCGGCAGCAAACAGTAATGAGTAAAATGAAGTAGGTATTCGGCATTGCTCTATATTTCTGATACATATCTGTGTAGATATCATTCCAAAGACACGTGAGATATAACAGCTGATTAATCTGCAAACTTATCAGTCCCTATATTCATATATACACATATTTATATATACTATATTATATAACATTACATGCTCGTAATTATACATAGTGATGAGATCAATGCTTTGCCTTGAACAGTTCTCGTGAATGTTCATTTACGAGAACCAAACTGTATATACGGGAGAGTATCTCAAGATGCTGTCAGTAGCTGAAATTTTGTCACTATCGCACTGCGTAGTAGTGAAAGAGAGGGAGCGATGGTGACATCGCGATTAGTTTTGGTAAAATTCGAAAGAAAGCTTTACGCAAAGCTAATAACGTACATCGAAAATGTAACTTTTTTTATATTTACGATACAAGCGTAATTTATAGTCAACTTGTGTGTGAAACGTGTTTCGGACTATTTTGGCCTTAGAAAATATGATCAAAATTAAAATATTATTTTCTGCTACAAACTAAATATATTCTGCTAAAAATCTGTTCTATTAAAGTTATGTAGCAGTTGTCAGCGTCTTAAAGACAGGTTATATGTTACTTGGATGTATTCAAGTAGCAAAACAAGCATGTTTTGCCAATCCATTTAACGTCAAAAATATATATAAGTAAAATTTGTCTTTCATTTGTATTTCATTATTCATTACAAAAAGATTATATTACTCACTCAATTTATGCATGGGCTTGATAAAAAAAGTATTATGTCACGATTCTCTGCATATCAAAAGAATAGTCTTATCACAATTAGCGATTTTATGATAACAAAATTTTTGTACTTTCTGGCTCTTGGGCAACATCGTAATGATTCCGAAGCATTTCCCACAATTCAAACAACTCTGTAATGATTTAAGACATATCTTCCTACCATATACATACCTGCGAAGCTGACGATGTTTCTGTATGCCAGGAAAGATCCAAACATCACATCATCCCAGTGGAATTTCAGCCTGTAGTACATATAGCTTAGAAGGACCTCGGCTATAAAAGAAAAAAATTATTATAAATATTAAAGTACCTTTATCATAGACACTTTATTATTTTTGGAAATACCGTCAATCGGTGTCGGTACCAAGAGTCTGAAAAGCAGTCATTAAATTTGTTTCCAATTACGTACCACTGTATACTCTCTCTTTGCCGAGGGATCAACGTAAATTACAATAAATGGTATATGTTCACTATTGGGTAATGACAGCTAAACAATTTTGTGCAGTTTTACATACAGCTTAATTTGTTATCAATATTATACGGTAATTCAATAAAATTACGCGTTATTGATGTTCAAAAAGGGTTCGTAAATACGAGGCTTCTCGGATTTGTTCACAATTTTAATTAATCGTATTTAATATGTTCTTTGGTCCTTTGTATGTGTAAGTATTCAACTTCTTTATTTTCACAATAGGACATTGAGCAGCTTAAATTTCTTTCCAGCCCTTAAACTAAATCTCTGTATAGAAAATTACGTCAAACTGTTGCTCCTTCGTTGTCGAAGTCGGGAAGCCCACAACCTTGCTATCCTCACGGCATTTTCTGCCTAACGCAGCCTGAATGGAAGAAGTTGCTATGTGAAGTATTTCCGAACCGAAACGACTTAGGAGCTTTAAAAAGAGAGCATAATCCCTCCTCACTTACCACCTGTTAAGCCACCTGCTAGTTTGCCTTCGCAGCCCATACAAAATAAAAAATTGACATAAAATCATGATCGTGCATAATTCTAGTTGCTGCAATTGTATACTCCAGCCGTCTATTGAATCTTCTTAATTAAAATAACCTAATAAGTTTCAGACTTTATATATGGGGGATTTTATAGATGGAAGCTACGCCTCTCGTGTGATGAGGTCAATGCATAATTAATCAAAACATCTTTCTGAATACCTCCTAATTTTGTTATCAATTATTATCCATATAGTATGGACTGATTTGAAAGTGTTGAAATACACAGTCACTAATTTAATTTATATAGGTAATTATAGTAGGATCATTGTATAAATATAATTATGAATATTAAATTGTTTAATATATGGATTGATCTAAAGCAATAGGTAAATAATAATTAACTATAAATAAGGAAATTCTCGTGAGTTTCATACATATTACTTATATATCAAAATTAAACCGGTAAAAACAATCACGTTGGGGATCGAATACGTCGACCCGGGTTTCGAGCATATCAGATGCTCATCATCAGAGCGAGTGCGTAGCTGCGTCTGCGAGCTCTCGAGGGGCACCGATGATGAGCATCTGATATGCTTGAAACCCGGGTGGACGCATTCGATCCCCGATGTGAGTGTTTTTGCCGGTTTTATAATATTTAACTATAAATAATATTAATACATAATTGACATGTATTCAGCATAGTATACAGGGCGTCCAACGGATATGCTACATGGAGGGAAAGTACCTCGAATATTGTAGATGGAACATTTTATTGAAAGAAGACATTATTTGAATTAAAAAAAAAATTACATTGCATTCATATAAATTTAAATATTTATATGGTTGAACCGGGAATCGAACCCGTAACACGAGAAAAATAATCATTCTGTAGCTCTATCATACCTACCGATCGAAAGGTAACGACCATGGATTTTAACATTTGATGTAAAATTTTGTTCAGAAAAATTAAAAGCTTACATCATCATGAGTACCTATTAATTATAAATGTACCCACATGAAAAGTACGATCATTTCCCTATATAATTTAAGTGATACATGACAAAATGATAGAGATACGTAATTAGTAGGTAACTGATTATATGCAACAAATCAAGCCGTATCCTGAGCCGAAAGACGCGTAATTATTTTGTCCATCGCAATGCAGGCTGGCTGATCATAAAGAAATAATATAAAATTTCACATCAAATGTTAAAATTCACGGTCTTCCTTTTATTTCTAACACTATGTTATTTAACAAAAAATAACCCTTATGATGAAGCGTTTCGTTCGGAATGATAAATGTACGTACAGCATGATTATTTTTCAACGTTTAACGGGTTCGATTCCCGGTTCAACTATGTAATTATTGAAATATCTATGAATGCAGTTTAAATTGTTTTTTTTAAATTCAAATAATGTATTTTACAAATTATTGGAGTACAAGTAATACAATTTGAGCACTATTATTTCGTCAAAAATGCCAAGTCCCAGGGGGACGAGGAGGTATAGGCATCCGACGCGATATCGGAGGACGAGGTTTCGATTCCCGCCTTGGACATAAAATTTTGTAGTAAAATAAAATAAAAATAATAATGTAAAAACGGTGGAGAAACAACATTTTATTTTTAATAAAACACACGACAGCCCCAGCTATTCCCATTGCCTCTTTACTGTTCTTATTGAACTAATGAGCTTGTCACTTTCAACCTTAGCACCTGAATAGTAGGTAAAATTTTTAATTTACTCCAGTAACACTATTTCACCATAGAAAAATCTAAAAAAATATTCTTTTAATATAAGGTATAAAATATAGTTTGGAATAAAGTTTTGTAGTAAAGTACCTTGAATATTATAGATGGAACATTTAACTGAAAGAAGACATTATATGAATTTAAAAAACAATACAATTTGCATTCATAGATATTTAAATAGTTACATGGTTGAACCGTGAAACGAACCCATTACACGAGAAAAAAAAACACCCTGTATTTTTATCACACCGATCGAAAGATTTCATCATAAGGATAATTTTTTACTAAATAACATAGTGTCGATAATAAAAGAAAAACTTTGAATTTTCACGTTTGATGTGAAATTTTGAATTATTTCTCTTAGTCTCCACACCACCCACTGCAGTATTGTTAATGTATTAATATCCACTTTATATAATTATATATTAAAGTTTTTTGTATGTGTCATTAAGGTACGATGAAATAAAAAGAGTATCTTAAATATAAACTCTAAGGAACTGAAAAATAAAAATACTGATCGCCACCTTGCATGCCATCGCGGACGCAGCTGAATGCATTGGTTTGGGCGTAGACTCGCTGCTCGTCAAATAGTATCTAGCTTGTAGCTCTACTCACATATCGTTCATCGTTGGTAGCGGTGGGACGAGTGCCTTTGGCTAACCTTCGACCAGAACTGAACCTACTGGTATTATTAGCATAGGTATTAGATATTTGTTTTTGAAAGACGTGCATACCAGACAACATCATCCTGTCTCCCAAAGCCACGACCAGCATAAGCAATATAATGGTCCTCTTGTAGCCCTCTCGTTTCTTCAGCAGGCATTGCACAGCGTTGAATGGGAGCCTCCAATTGAACACAGACACTTTGTTTTCAGTGTTCACATTCACGTCTCTCATGAAGAATACTACGTAGAGTAGAGATGACACCTGTAAAACAATGAAGATTAGAAGATTTTGTATATTGCAAGGGGAGAGAAAAGCGCAACTCTAAATTCCTCATTGCATTGATTAAACATGTGTATATCTAAATGTAAAAAATAATACAATTTTTCCCATCGTTTTTCATAACATCTAATATATTTACTTCGTAATATTATAAGGGTGACTGATCATAGAAAGCGACCAAAATTATCCTATGCAACGGTCGATGAATGTTTTTAATACTTTATATAATCTCATTCGGTAATATTCTAATTATGAAATTAAATACAGACTTTTATTGGCATATTTTATGTACATACTTCTTTAAGAAAATTAAAAAGTTAAATTAAAGCATTGTTCTCCTAACAAAACAATGCTTTAAAAGATTTTTTTAATTATTAAAGTACAATGTGTCCCGACCAAGGAGGTTTCAATTCAATTTAAGTACAAATTATCTATGGTGAGCGAGATGCGCGCGCAACGCGCTGCGCTGGTTCCGAGCTAATAGACCAATAACAGACTTTTTAAATTTTGGCGCTATTTCGTACATACAAATTTGAGTAATATTTTGTTGGATAAAACTTTAGTAGCAAAAATGTCAATCAACACCCATGATACTGATGATTTAACTCCACCTGACATTCTAGAAACAGCTACGAAACTGACGAATAGTCTTTTGCCAGAAAAATCAAGAAAAGCGTATAGCCACAGAGAGTTGAAATACAGGTAAAAAAAATTAATATAGCCATGAGATTAAATAAAGTAGTGTATGCAACTGCATATAATTAGGTATTAAAACACTCGTGTAATTTTATTTTGAAACTACACTCATGTTTTAAATTTTTAATACCCTCTATTATATGACAGTTGCATAAACTACTATTAGCAATTAACACATTTTGCAGAACGTGATTTTTATGCATATATACAAGGACGATAAAACCACCGCTATACATCATTCTCAATCTCTGGCTGAATATTCTATCAGGTCAAACTTTCCCTGCGTTGATATTCACCATAGTATAGTGTTGATAACACGTTGCAGGTTAGACGCTTCATACTGAAATGCTTCAGAGGTATAAGCGTCAGAAAAAAATAAGATAAAAAAATAGTACGAGAGATATTCCTTTATTATGCAACTGTTCGGGATGAAACGAGGTAGCAGAGGATGGAAATAAATGTTTTCTCAAACATGCTTGGAAATGTGAGCATTATTTTGACAACCTTCTTCGAGATAAATCGAAATTGCTGTGAGTACTGGCCAAATACATGCGCGCAGCGGCCGGCAAAAACTGTATGAAAATCTGCATAGTAAACTCATATCTGTCGTGTAATTTAAAAATTGAGCGATCTTTTACTTCGAAGCATGGCAACCAAGGAGGTAACCTATCAAAGGTTTTATTTAAATATCGATCTGGCTTGGAAATAGAACGCTGTTTATTGAAAATTGTACATTTAACAACTGTATCTTCAAATAAAAAAATCTGCCTAGGTACTACTTTGTTTTAATTTCCGCGCATTATTTGAGAAAAGCACTATACAAGCCTTGGCCACAACTAGGCATTGATGGTCTTACGTATGTGTGCCTCGGCTTCGCCTCGGCCCACATTTACACGTTCGTCCATCAATGCCTCCTTTGCTGGCTCCTGCAGTAATGTACTATTATTGTTTGTTCACTGTTATATACCACTAATGTATTATTGTTAAAATGTTCATCGTATAAAATTGTTGATTAAATTGAAAATATATTAAATGTTATGAATGCTACCGCATGCCGCGAAGCCTAAACGTGCACTGAACTCTAAATCATTGTTGTTTTTATGTCTGATAGGTTAGCCTTTGACCACTATCTCATCTAATGTTAAGCGATGACGTGGTCGAAGATGTTGTTCAGGTTAACCTAGAATTACAGGCTCTCAAGAACAGCTGCCGGAACACACCGTTAGGTAATTGTCGACAGATTTTTTACTAGATGGTGGTCGCTAGCCAGGCGGACATTCGCAAAATGCCCTTCCACCACGCTATAACGACTGCCATCCTAAGACGACAACCGGGACCGACGGCTTAACGTGCCCTCCGAAGCACGGAAACGCTGAGTAGTAATGTTACCAGCGGTCACCCATCCAACTCATGACCACGACGGACGTTGCTTAGCTTTGCTAATCGGTTCAGCATGGCTAAGCAAACTTTGCTACGAGCGCTTCAAAATGGTTTTTGTAATTAGGTGTTTGCGGAATGTGTCGTGTCAGGAAAATGTTTGGTATTGTACCAAACAGCAACGATATATACAAATCACGCGTATAATAATTTAGTAAAGATTACCAAGGAACCCTTATTGTGTAATGCTGCTCGACAACGGTACCATAGAACATATAATAATACTCCGGTAAGATCATTTATCAACGATTGCCATGGAACCTTATTCTGCAACGCTTCCTACTAGTCAGCGGTACCAAAGTCCACAGGATATAAATATTATATTTGCTAGCTCAATATGCGTACTGTAATGTTATTGCGGATATCATTTATACTTAATAGAATATCAAGAAACTCCCAAGGAACCCATATTTTCAAAATAAACATACTCTCAGTCTGAAGCAAAGTTTAAAGGTTAAATTAAACGTATAATTAAGCAGCGCCTTATAATAAACAAAGAGCAATCGACGGAAGAAGCTGCTATGAGGAATCTACAGCCAGTTAGTAATGAAGGCGAATACCTGTAGTAACAATACAAGAGGAAACACACCGTAGAATCCAAGGTAGCGGTAGATCAGAGGCCCGCTGATGGCACCAACAACATGGGCTATCTGTATGGCAGCGCGATGAGTACCCATAGTTCGTGTGACGTCACGACCCGATGCATGGCACACCTAGAATTGAGTTAGTTACATTTTAAAATTATAATTATTTGAATGAATTTAATTTGAAGCGATGATATTTCAGCGGCAAAGAGTATATACCTACGTAGCATTTTAACAGGGCATTTTATGGATGCTTGTCTGGCCATCTACAGCCCTACAGAAAATCTGTCACGAACCACATGGTATGTTCAACTAATTGAAATAATATTCTCAATTTCTAGGTCTAAAAATTATTTTACTATTAAACTAGTACAGCAAATATTTGCACATATTGACGAACACTTCACGATCTTCAAATTCATCCATTTTTGGGCTCTGACTGCTGAATGATATTGTGCGAAATGTAAACAATGAACTAGTACGAACAGATGTACTCGGTACTTTGAGGCATTGGCTATGGACTGCCGCGCAGCTGGTCTATGGTTCGAATCCCATAGCGGGATTGAGCTTCACCGCATGGTGGAAGGGTATTTTGCAAATGCCCGCCTGGCTAGCGATCACCCTCAAGTAGAAAATTTGTAACCAAGCAGCTAACGGTGTGTTCCAGCAGAAGTCCTTGAGAGCCAGTGGAATTACAGGCACATGAGACTTAACAAATATACAAGGTGACGGGCGCAGCGCGCAGTGCAATTCGTGACTTATGACGAAATGCTCTGTTATAGGCAGAGGTTATATACTCCGGTTATACACATTAGGTGGGGCCTCGAGCTTGTTCCGTCACGATAATTGAAAAAAAATATGTAAACTGATAAATTAAAGGCTTTATTAGTTAGAAATGCAAAGCAATTTCAGACAGAGTGCAAAACATGCGTAAAGGTATTTTGTGAAGATTGTTACAATGAGAAGCATGCTTGATTTGTTTATATGCATTATTATAACAATATTATATCGTACTTTTGTTCGTAGCATATTAGAATATGCATCACAAGTTTGGAACCCTCAGTATGAAACTTATATCGTATGAATTGAACGGATCCAAATAAAATTCATAAAATATCTATGTTATCGTTTCAAAATACCCTTTGGAAAGGACAATCCTCTATCTTTGGGTACTCTGTCTTGGGGATCGCAGCATACGATATCAGTTCCCCAGAAGGCGCTGCTGCCCACCTTCAGGTATTTTACCCTTCTTAGTCGCCTCTAACGACACCCACGAAAGAGATAAGAGGATGACATTCTAGCCCTACGATTTAATTTACGAGTTAAATGTGAAACAAATAAATTTATTTTCTTGAACCTATGTGCCTGTATTTTATTTGTGTAGTAATTTACTTAGTTACATATAAAATTGGTGTCGGGAACGATCTGCTATTTTACAAAAGTGGTCTAAAAATTGTTCCAGGAGGTCTACTCCCAAAAACGAAGTTCGAAGCTTCGTTTCAGAACGAAGTAACGACGAACATCGAAGTCATACCCTACCACCAAATAACTTCGGATGCGACTTGTACGGACCGTCTTCGTTTCGGATTCATAGACAAATATTATAGTCAAGTGATATTGAAATCTTTGAGTAGGTTCTTTAAGGTAGACATGTAACAACTGGTAAATATATCAAAAACCAAAAAGAATTTGAGAAGAAGAATGTTATGAATTAAATTAATGAACTAGGGTAATCTGTCCAGTTTACCGGCCTCCACCAATGTCCGTCCGCACGATACATTTTTAAATTCAAACGTTTTTGACTCTAAAACCAAATTCCTTAAATACTTTGATGTTGTATCTATACTATAACTTAGACGTAGCGGCATCTTCCGTAAGTAATCAGCGGAGTTTGAATTTTCATTTAAACGGAGAGGTGAGTGCAATGCGAATGCCGAAAAGACAAGATTAATTTAAAAAAAATTGTGGACTGGTGTTTTCAAATGGTTATTTCATGCTCTTTTAATCATTATATCAAAAGAGGTTTATGTTATATACCATATACATACGTCTATTTCCTCAATTTAGGTTTAAAGTATACGTTATTTTGTACAGTAATATAAAAAAATCGGGGGCCGGTGCACTGGAGGAACAAAGGCTACTTCCAGTGTCCCAACACTAAATTTTGGTCCTTCATGTTCACATTATTTATGACTATTGTATTATCTAGCCGTGAAGAATTGGCTTCATGTTAAAATTATATACTGCTGTTGGTCTTCCTAAGATAAATAAATAAATAATTATGTATAATAGATAAAAACATCTGTGATTATTTAATTGCATATTTTTATGTGTCACATGTGACTCCTGAACTTATTACCTACACTCTCGTGAGCCATATCATATATCTCTTTGAAAGGGAACTTAAATAAACTAATAAAATTTACAAATCACTCAAAAGTGTGCGTGCTACTTTCTGACACCATGTAATAGACATTGATACGTTAAGATAAGATTTCCGTGAAATCGCTCTGTCAATCTCATCGGGAAATCCTACAACCAGGAAAAAATTGCGACATTTCTAAGTTGTATTAGTTTAAACAGTATTTCTGGCTAACGGATAACATGAAACCAACTCAATTTGCAGTAAGAATACTCAGAAGCATTCGTTGCTCTCTAAGTAATAATTATGCATGATGATCCTACGAAAATCCACTACAATAAAAAATATTATTCGTCAATTGTGACGAAATGCATCTGTTATAGGCAGAGGTAACCGCTTAACATCAGGTGGGCCTCGAGCTTCTTCCGTCACAATAACATTTAAAAAAAATAAAAAAGTATATATAATTCAAATAAGTAGAAGCCCATAACAACCCTATGAAAAAATTTATCTAAAAGGTTCAAACTTACATCACCAATATGACTGAACGCTGCAGCTAAAAGTAGTCCAAAATTCCCTCCCAATGATATTGGTATCTGCACCACATACAGCACTTGCACAGTGTTTGCTCCGGGGATCATCAGCATCAGCAGAACACCAGTGGTCATGACACTCATTCCCACCAGAGGTAATAAAAGGCATGGCTTCCGTCGCCCACTGCAGTCACTCCAAGGTCCAATGAAGAGGAGAACGACGGTGGATAATAGAGATCCAATAAAGCTTCTACTCACGTTCACACTTGAAACTAACATTTGACTTTTGGCCTGAAATTGATATTTTTTTGTATATAAGATGATGAAGTTCCAAAGGTCCTACTAGTTATATGTATAGATACAATGTAGGAACGATGATAGAAGAAGAATAGAGTTAGTGGATGCCGTGAAAGGAAAATAATAAATGAGCATGTATATTGTAGGAGATGAGGTTAAAAGAAACAAGAGGTGGAGAAACAAGTAAGGCGTAGAATTTTTCCTACTACGGTAGTGACCGCAATGGAAAAAGAGTGGTAGTGGTGCTTAGTAGAGAGTTAATTAAATGTAGCTTAGGTTAAAAATTGAAAATATACTGTTAATATTGAAATTATAAAAAGTAAGTGTATATGCACCGCAAATTAGATGTGATGAAAACTTAGAGATGTTTTTTTTTTGATGATTGTGATGTACTGTCATTACTGTATCAGCCAGATTATCCACTGCCTCCACCATACAGGACGGATTTCCATAATCCCTACGCTTGGCAGGTGTCTAGGGGATCGCAGTGTACGATAGCATTTCCTCAGAAAGCGCTGCTGCCCGCCTTCTGGTGTTTTTCCTTAGTCACCTCTTATGATACCCACGGGATGAGATGGGGGAGTGACGTCCTAACCCGGCAATCCATAGGCCGAAGGGGGGTCCACATTAAGGGGGGTTTGCCATAATTAGCACGATTGGCAGGCGCTATGGCAGTGTAAAATAGCAGTGCCTTAGAAGGCGCTGCCGTCCGTCTGCCCGTATTTTTTGCATCAAATGGACTATGGATGAAGGACATTCAATTGATATCATTATCTATGATGCACAAGGATATCGCCTTTTACGACACCCACGGGAAGAGAGACCCCTCGGTAATTTTGATGTACGCGTAGTAAGGATTGTAATATAAGAGTACATATAGAGAATGGGAGAATGGATACAGCAACCACACAAGAGAGGCAACTTTTGCTTTCGAGCTGTCTTTCACTGTGGCTACTCTTTTTTTTATTATGATCTGATTTTCGTCCTATCTCTAGGTCTCACTAAAATTAAATTGAAAAGTTTAGTCAATTAAAAATGTATTTGTATACTCGGATGATTTAATGGTAATTGCAACTCTTGTTGATAATGAAGAGTATTGTCGGTGATAGAATGATATTCGAAGTAGTTTGCATTACTAAGTCAATAATTTGAAAATGCTTACCTCAGCTACGCGAAAATCTTCACCCACCCCTTTATCGCAAATATTGGGATCGAACCCCAGATCTACAGTACATGCTGTCCTTAAGTAAAAATTCTGTAATGAAGTCTGACCCAGATTGATTGCCATCATGGCCCCCACCAGGGCTGGTTCAAGTAACAGCTGCCATTTCTGAGAAGGTGGTGGTCCTGGGCTGCATGACTTTCTTCGTTCTTCCTGGACGATAACATTCGAGGTTGTGTTGGGACTGAAAATCACATAAATAAATTTGAGATTCATCAACATCACATCAACCTGAATGTCCGTCGTTGAACAAGGTCTCCCCCATTAGGGGGAATTTTCTATAATCCCCACGCTTGGCAGGCGTCTTGAGGATTGCAGTAGAATTGTCAGTTCTTCGAATGGTGCTTCTTCCCACCTTCCTGTATCCCTTAGTCGCCTTTACCGACACCCACGGAATGAAATGGGGGTTTATATTCTAAATGGAAGATTAGATTAGATTAATTCAAAATTGAAACAAAACTTATTAAGTGGTACTTTCGCCAAAATTTCCAACTCTATGATGGCCGAGCGGTTATAGCTATGGACTGCCATTCTGCACGTCCCTGATTCGATCCCCACCACCGGTGGCTTGAGGTTCACCGCATGGTGGAAGAACATATTGCGAATGACCGCTAGGCTAGCTACCACCCTCAAGTAGAAAACCTGTCGCCAAGCACTTAACGGTGTGTTCCGGTAGAAATCCTTGAGAGCTTGAAAACTACAGGCACATAGACTTAACAACTGCATGATTCAATGTGACAGGCGCAGTGCTATTATTCGTCACACAACGAAATGCATCTGTTATAGGCAGAGGTTAATCCACTTAGCATCAGGTAAGTCTCGTGCTTGTTCCGTCCCAATCACATAAAAAACTCTGCTAAATAAATCAATGTGACATTCTTTTCTGCCTTTGAAACCCAGTCGTAATATTTTGTTGTTCTGGTCTTTTACGACGTTTTGAAATATTTACTAAGTAAATATTTTGTTTTTCGCTTATTGTTGAATAATATGGACATGCGCCAAGCAATGACTGTATCACCAAATTATCGTGGTTATTTCTGTTTTGATAAGCATTGGCACTTTTTGCGAACGGCAGATGAGTCGTTAATTATAAATTATGAGTTGGCGGTTGAGATAAACTGAAATTGCTATTGTTTTATGAATAGATTAGTCATCCTGTCCTTGAACGTGATGCTCAAGAGAAAGCTAGAGCAAGATAAAATAACTATTCACTACTTCCATAACAATCCTTTGTACAATAAAAAGTGCCCAACGGTCAGCGATAGGTACCCTACCAAAACCTCTACAAAGGTAAACTACTTACGTAGTGGTATACATTCAAGTAGACACTTTAGCGCCGTCACATCTTTATGGAACCAACGTGAGGGCTGGCGCTGCGGCTACTTCGGCGGAGCAGCTCAAGCGGCGAAAATATGCTAACCTCGGTATGGGTTACATATTTGAGCCGTTTGGTGTAGAGACGTTGGGTCCGTGGGGACCGGGAGCTCATCGTATTTTCCAAAACCTATCTGAGCGCTTGGTCGATGCGACGCGTGATCAAAATGCTGGCATATATTTGGCTCAACGAATAAGCATTGCAATTCAACGGGGCAATGCTGCCAGCATGCTGGGCACGCTGCCAACTGGGAGTGGGCTGGAGCATTTGGACTGCCTATAAGTCTGCTATGACTTATAGGTTGTCTAAATACTTTTATTGTAGTAGCTGTAGTGTTGTATATATGTAGTTCATAGTATTTTGTTTAATAAAGGCATACCGCCGGTAAAAAAAAAACTTTCAAGTCCAGAGTGTCCCTTTCTTAGTTATTATCTTATATAGACAACTGCAATTATTTTCGACCTTATTCTGTAGCACGGCCAATAATAATAACAACAGCACACAACTCCTCTGATCTAAAGAGGTTGCACTAATGATCAGCGTTTTCCCACACAAACGTTACCAAAAATTACAGCTGGGACTCAAGAAACGACTCAAAGTATAATTGGAGTTTAATTAATAATATTGCGAGTTGTATGCACGAAAGTTTCATTTTAAAACTATTATGTTTCTCTGTGTACCGATGCCTTGTGTTATGTGTATCCACGGCCAGCTGCATGAGCTGTACGATATAACGATGTCAGAGATACGGGTTCCCAGAAGACAGTTATTCTTTGTATCAACAAGTGAGTATGGATAGCCTATGAGGTATTAAAAACCAGTAGGATTTAAAAGTTTTAAATCCTACTTGTTTTTTACGACGCGGCAGTTGCTTCACGACAGTTATAAATTAAAAATGCCAATATTTCCTGCTGTGTTCTAATTCCACAAAGAGTAGCACCACAATTCGATTACTATAATTATCGTATACATATTCAAGGATTTCAAGATGCGATTTAAGAAATCAATTTTATAATTAAGTATTATGTTTTGTACCGGGGCAAGCTTTCTTTAACAAAACACTACAGACCATGTACAACACCACGGGCTATTACACTTAAAGGAATTATGCCTACCTAAAGGCCATTGCAAGCCTACAGGTATTCCAAATGCATCGGCGCACTACTACTTGGTAGCATGCTCAGCAAGCTGGTAGCATTGCCCAGTCGGATTGCAATGCTTATTCGTTGAGATAAATAGACAGAATCTATATCACGCGTCGCATCGATCAAGGGCTCAGATAAGTTTAAAATTGTTTTCAGTTACAAGCATAAGTTTTTTTTTTTTTTTTATGCTTTGATAGGTTAGCCTTTGACCACTATCTCACCTGATGGTAAGTGATGATGTGGTCGAGGATGTTGTTCAGACTAACCTAGAGTTACTGGCTCTCGAGGACAGCTGCCGGAACACACCGTTAGGTGCTTGGCGACAGATTTTCAACTTGAGGGTGGTAGCTAGCCAGGCGGGCATTTGCAAAGTGCCCTACCACCATGCTGTAACGACTGCTATCCTAAGACAACAACCGGGACCGACGGCTTAACGTGCCCTCCGAAGCACGGAAGCGCTCAGTAGTAATGTCACCAGCGGTCACCCATCCAAGTCATGACCGCGGCGGACGTTGCTTAACTTTGCTGATCGAATCAGAATGGCAAAGCAAACTTGGCTACGAGCGCTTCAGTATATGCAAAGTTACAAGTATATGGGAATCAGTTTTAGTAATTTAATTTTAATTAATATTTTAATAAATTTAACTTTAACAGACTATGTACCATCGATAACTGAGAAGATTTATTATTTAAGTGATATGACCATGCTAATATTATAGACACTGCAAAAAACACTAATCTAATTAAAGTACGTAAGAAGAGTATTGATTTCATTATACAATTACAAATTTACGAAAGGAAAATGTTGAGTCATGTGCGGTATTCGAACCTGCGTCCGCAAAGTAATGATTTCGTGTATGTCGGAATTCATTAAGCTTTTTATAAGGTTTTAAACTCATGCCTATGTAATTGCATCCTAGTTTATTTAGATAGTAAAAGGAACAATGGTGTAGTTTTGAATATATTCAAAATATACGATACCAATTGATATATCTTTTCATGAAAAAAAAATTGATAAATATTTGTTCACCAGTATTGATCGGTCTATAAAATAACTAATAGCTAACTCATGCTACATCCATTTATGTAACTTCTTCTTATTGATGGCTATTAAAACCTCTCCATGATATTTTTCTGTGACACTAAAATAATATTTTTTTAATATCATATAATGTACTAAAAATACTTTGAAATATAATTATATAAACAAACCTCAATTTTTCCAACTCATGGAGATCCACCGCATTATCAGTCATTTTGCGACAATATCACATATATCTTATAACGAATTAAAAATATATTACTCAACTTATATCACATAACATTCATCACAATCGAAAACAAGTGTTCTCACACCACAGTTTTGTTTAACAGTAAACTATCTCGTATCCAGTCCCGTACCTATACTAATACGAGTAGATAAGATAGTGTTAGTCTCTTTGAAATATGGAAACAAAGTGTTTAGTCAAATAGATTGATAACTTTCTGAACTCTGTGTGCATTGTAAACACACAATGCGGTGTCGCTACTGACTAGCGGATGCCGGTTACTAACCCGACGCTCGTTCAGCCGATTCGTACCAAATTAACTCGATTCGATTACACCAATTGTCAAGAATAGATAGTGATATCTTTAATGGGTATTACCTGCCTGATGATAATTATTTTGTCACTAACGACTTTTGGACAACGATAATAAGTAGATAATTGTTATTTCTTGACCTACATAGTTTATTTCCTGTAGAGATTACTTTTGATTCTCTGAAGTTCTTTGACGGGACTTTTTTTGTGGAAGTTACCAAATTTTATGTCACATTGTTAGGGACTAATGTCCCCAATAATTCATTATGATATTAAAATACGATAGCATAATAAAAGCAAAGATTAAAATCTTGACGGGACTTACAAACAGGTTTTATTTAAGAGTTAATGCAAAAATACAATTGCTAGTAATATTTTATTGTTATACACTAACCGGCAAAAAACTCACGTTGAGGATCGAATACTTCGACCCGGGTTTCGAGCATGTCAGATGCTCATCATGTGCCCGCCGGGAGCTCGCAGATGCAGCTGCGCACTCGCCCTGATATGGTTAGTGTATAACATTTAATAAATGTGAAACTCAGGAGAATTTCATTGAAAAATATTTAATTATCTCTCAAAAGTCATCAATCAAAAGTATTTTATAATCGACTAACGTCATTTAAAATACAACTCCGGCAATATCACTTAGCTCACTATATTCTATGTACCGATACGTCTACACTGTGCGAGTGATTAGTGTAGACTGCTATCCGCTCAAGAAGAATCTACCCTCACAGCTCCCGCATAAAAGTGTTTATTGTATGTGTAAAGTCAGTTTAGCTACTAGAATAAACCGGAAATGGACTTGAGTTAATTGACTACTATACGTAACATCAGTGATGCAAGTCAAATAAATTATTATAAAATAGTCTTAGAGTTGGGAACACATTGACAAATAATAAATTAAATTAACAAAGTGGAGAATTAATTATAAAGAAATACTTAATGATATAGATATTAACAAATATCACAATAGCTAACAATTCTATATTTTTAATACGTTCAAATCCATAGTACTAACAATTATATGTTAAGCTTGTATAACATTGATAAGTTACGACAACATCCCATTTATATCGAAAAGTTTATCTCTATTTAATCTTTGCAACTGTATGCACATCACATCACACATCAGTTTTTGCACACTTATTATGTATCAAACCTAACTACGTATAGATGTAGATATAGACAAGTTTATAATCCTTGATATCGTTATTGAATATGATATACCTACGTGATAGAGATCACATACGCAATTTGTAAATCAAGTATATTAATAAGTAGGTAGGCGGTACCTAGCAAGTTTTATTTGTGTATGACACATTTTTTGTTTGTGTTTGACAGATCATCATATTTCATCATACTTCAAAGTTCTCACGAAGATATAGTTGCACATCTCCAAATTGAAATGCCTTTTAATATCATACGACAATTTCATTTCGGACTGCCACGCAGCAGGTCCATGGTTTGAATCCCACCGCAGGCTTCAGCTTCACCGAATAGTGGAAGGGCATTTTGCGAATTTTGCCTGGCTAACGACCACCATCAAGTAGAAAATATGTCACCAAACACCTAACGGTGTGTTCTGGCAGCTGTCCTTGAGATCCAGTATTTCTAGGTTAAGCCTGTTAACAACTTCGACCACACCATCACTTACCATCAGGCGTGATTGGACTATCACCATCCCCATTCTATAACCGGACATCCAGGGATACTCAGAAGCGCCACCGCTATATGGTAGATATTCCATTTAACCGAACAAAGCGATTTGCTTCTTCGTTCATTATACGAACCGCCAGGGAATGGAATACCCTGCCAGAGTCTGTGTTTCCGGTTAAGTACAATATGGGGGTCTTTAAAACGCGAGTGAACAGGTATCTTCTGGGTAAGCGCGCTCCATCATCGACCGCATCATCACTTAACATCAGGTGAGATAGTGGTCAAGTACTACCCAGTTCAGTATAAAAAAAAATATCAGCATTAAAAATAATTCATAAACAATTTATGGTAGAAGCCCAGACAAGTTGAGTTGGGTTGGGGTTGAGAAAGAAAATTAAGGACATTTTATTATATTCCGTAAGATGATGAGCTTAGAAATTGAAATTCAAAGATATTGGCTAACCATGGGTGAATTTCGTATTTCCCTAGCTTTGCGTATACCTTAGGAATGTATACTCTCCTTTCTCTTATTGAGGCATTACACTTACCGAACTTAGCCTTAAAAAGGCACCTCCTTATCAAATCTTTTTGTGTATATTCAAATGATAGTTACTTAATATTTAGGGAATAATAATTTTTAATGTATAAAAATTCAGAATATCGATTGATGACGAGGTTTCCGCGTAATTAGCAATAATTATTTTCACTAACTTATCTATCTTGCTATCACTTTATCTGCACGCCTAAATATATAGCGCTATAGTCACTCAACTGTTATGAATGAAATAATAATTACACTTTTTCAAAACAGTTTTCCACCACTAGAAAAGTGGTCTTGAATCTGCCCCTTACCGCGTTGCAGATGACCCTTCTAGACCAGAATAATATAGTAAGTTGTGGAAAAGCCACCAAAAAATCTAGCTGTATTTGTCGTGAGGCGTACTGTTAGGATACCTTAGTACTCCTAGATAAAGATCATTATTCACGTCACTACTATAGAGTCCTAGAAATCATATGTAAAACAATGAGTATTTCTCTATCTAGGGTTTTTTTTTTTTTTTTTAAATTTTAAATCTACACTCCACAGACTCCAGGGTCCGTGACTTTTTTTAACTATGACATAATTTATTAGTAAGCAAGTAATATTAAATAGGAAACATGCAACATTCCAAGGGGGAACAGTGTTAAAAGTTTTTTTTTTTTTTCTTTTTTTTTCCGTTAATGTCATTAGCACCAGCATCCAGAGCAGACCAGTATCCTCTAGCAGCACCCGTTCACGAGTTGACGCATGTGCCAGCCATCGCCTTCCTCAACCATTTTTGAGGGAAGATGGCGACCCGACACACAACACCGCCGCTAGACAACACCTTTCTGTGAGCATGACCGCTCCGGATACCCGTGCCAACGATTACAATTACAAAAATAATTTGGGACTACAATAAAATAATATACCTACAGAAATTTACATATTTTGTTATTCTCCCACGTCACATTTTAACAGGGCCTCCATTACCGCGCTATTTCGATCTTTGATCGCCATTTTGAGGTTGTAATCATGGATGGCTTTTGGTGTCGCAACCATCGCCTTCCTAACGAACCGTCCTATGGCGTCGTTTTCGTCATCTGCGTAGTATATGAAGGTTCCAGTGTGCCGTGAAATTGCAACGACGGCATGCGGGACGCTCTCGTGCAACTTCATGCTGCTCTTGGTCTTGATGGCGATGACCGACTCGTATGTCAGTCCCTGCGCTTCGTGGATGGTAAGAGTGCGTGATCCACTTCCCTCTCCGTAGCCCTGGCTTATTAGGGTCTCCTTTTCTTCCTGGGTGTGAACCAGGAATAAAGTGTTGGGGAGTGATTTGGGGATTTTTGCACCTGTGTACCTTTCAAGCTTAAGGGACTTAATACGGGGAGCTGAGGAATATATACCAGAGTATATTTCCCTCAGTGCGTACGCGACATCCATTGGGTTCCGATGCGTGCATAACAACTCCTGGGTGATGTTTGTTACCAGGTTAGGGCGGTTGTACCTTAATACGAAGAGATTTTCTCTATCGATATAAGGCAGCTGATTGACATCTCCGATGAGGACAAGTTCATCAACTCCAGATAGCCTGGAAGCCATGACTATGGCTCCGAAATGGTTCATTAGAGCTTCATCCACCGTTAGGCGGCTGTAGCTCTCAGTTCTTTTAAAACCATTTACGAGGACTGAAGCCATTGTGCGCACCTTGGTTTTAACTAAGTCTCCAATTCGGTGCGCTAGCTTCTCCCTCAGGTCTTTCGCTGCTTCTGTAGTTGTTGTGATAATGATGTCCTTGTCCACATCGAATTGCCTTACCACCCAAGTTGTTTTGCCACATCCTGGAACTCCATTTACCCATTGTATTTTCGGTACTTCCCAGTCTTTCCAGAATGCTTCGATCTCCAATCCCCCCAAAATAGATTTCGCCATTTCGAGGATACGGTCATCTAACATTATTTTGGTGCACTGGGCCGTTACTACAATCGGGTCATTTTGTGGTGTCGCGTATTTAGGCCTACCTAGTCGCTCCGTTTCTCCCTCGTCCAGGGACACAAATCCGCCTGTTGCATTGTATGCTGCCATATACTTTTTTTTTTTTTTTTTTTTTTTTTTTCTCTTTACGCATTCCCGTCCACCCCGGGGGAGGTGGCCGGGATATGTCGGGCTCGGCACCAACTACTCCCACAGCAGCAAGTGCCCCTACCGACTAAAAACCACACGATGTTCCTACAGGACGCCTTAATATCAGGACAAAGGGAACGCCTATGCACTCTATACCTTGGTCCAGACAGCGTTGGCCCCTGGCAGGGTCCCGTCCCGTTAAGGAGTGGAGGAGGAGTTACTCCACCCCTTTCACATTTAGTGGCGCGCGGGAACACCGCACGTGCCAACCCGGGGTCATGACTGTGGCGATGGACACCCCCATGTCCATCGCCAAGACCTCTGTTATGGGGGTTGGAGGAGGGCATGGTATATCCTCCTCCTACGCCCAGGTCTCCGTTTGCGGATTGCAAGTGTGGAGGTTATTTCCCTCTCCCGCTCCGCGATCTCCTTCTGTGACATGACCACTTCACAGAATTTTAGCCCCGCGTTCCATGACCTGTCACTATCCACCATGGCCTTTACCAATGATGGAAGCGAGAGGTCATCCCCTATTACTGCGGTGAGCTCACGGCGCTCACTCTGCCACGCTGGGCACTCCTCGAGCGTATGCTGCGCCGTGTCCTCAACGCAGCTGCAATGGTGGCAATCTGGTGTCGGTTCCCTTCCGGCAATGCGGTGCAAATACCTTCCGAAGCAACCATGCCCCGTCAGAATCTGCACAAGCCGGAAGGTAAGAGGTCCATGCTCTCGGTCCAGCCAGTCATGCAGGATTGGACGAATAGCCTCAATAGTCCAATGACCGGCCATCGGTTGGGTCAGCCGCTCCTTCCACCTCCCAATGAGAGACTGTCGAGCACGGAATTTCCACGCAAGCACTTCCCTTTGCGGAGGAATCTCCCCCCGTATCCGCAGCTGCGAGCGCCACTCGTACATTGATGCGTAGACCTCGGCCTCCAGATCCCAAGGGGGGGACCCCGCCAATACGCACGCCGCCTCACAGGAGGTGGTGCGATACCCACGAATGACCCCGACGGCCATCACTCTCTGTGATCGCCTTAGCAGGGCGACGTTGGATGCCGTCAGGGCATTCACCCAGATAGGTGACCCGTAGAGGGCCATGGATCGCACCACCCCCAGGTACAGGTAGCGGCTACTCGCTCTCGGTCCCCCAATGTTGGGCATTAGCCGCTTCAGAGCAGTGGCTGCACCGATGAGTCGAGGGGACATGCGAGTGAAGTGCTCGCGGAAATTCCACCTGCTGTCAAGGATTAGTCCAAGATATTTTATCGAGGACTCAACCCTGATTTGTACCTCTCCGACAGAAATGTGGGAGTCCCCCGCTGGTGATCGTCGGGGGCCATGAAAACACACCGCCTCCGACTTGTTGAGTGCGACTCGAAGCCCCAGTAACCCTATCCTAGCGACAACCATTTCCACCGTTTCCGTAGCAAGACGGGCAGCTTTCTCGTAGGTCTCGCCCCGGGCAGTCACCAAAGTGTCATCTGCGTAACAAACGACGTGGGCGCCCGGATTGAAATTTCCGCGCAATATCCAATCGTAGCCGATGTTCCACAGGAGCGGTCCAAGGACCGAGCCCTGTGGAACACCGCACGACATTGCTCTCCTCTGGTATGTACCCCCATGATCGGTGTACGTAACGTACCTCTCGGAGAGATAGGCCCCTATAATCCGACATAGGTAAGGAGGTACATCATGATACTTCAGTGCCTCCTCAATACACGCCCACGGCATGGAGTTAAAGGCATTGGCGATATCCAGTGAAACCGCCAACATGAACCCGCCGCGGGCGGTCGCTTCATCTGAGAGGGCCTTGACGCGTTCGATAGCATCGATGGTCGAGCGACCCACCCGGAATCCAAACTGTTGTTCGGACAGATTGGGGCCCACCTCTCCCAGGTGCTTGGTGAGCCGACGGGCGATGACCCGCTCAAAGAGCTTGCCAGCCTCGTCAAGCATTACGATAGGACGGTAGGCAGAAGGAGACTCCGCGGGGTGCCCGGACTTCTTCAGGAGTACGAGTCTGCCCATCTTCCACTGAGACGGGTATCGTCCCGTCTCCAAACAGGCGTCGAGTAACCGCCGGAACCGGTCCTCCAGGGTTCCGAGAGCTACTTTCAAGGCTCGCCCGGGTATGCCGTCCGGTCCTGGAGCCTTATTGGGCCTCAGCCTCAGCACAGCTGCGCCTAGCTCTCCTTGTGTTACAGGGGGTATTTCAGCTTCTGGTACGCTCTGCTCTTCTCCTCCATCCAGCGGAGGGGCCATTTCCGGAGGTTGATGTTCCGCTCTGTTTGGGAACAGGGCCGTCACCACCTCCTCTAGTAATTGGGGCTCTAGTGTCTCAGTTAGTGGGGGGGCCCAAGCACGTAACTTTCCCCTGATCGTCTTGTAGGGCCGCCCCCATGGGTCATGACTGAGAGTCTCTAGGAGTTCCGCCCGTGCCTGTGATTTTGAGTTGCTGATGGAGAGCTGCAGGGCGATTACCTTGGATCGGTAAGCTGCATACAGCTCTCCCTCAGTCTCTTCATCCCTGTGTCGCCGTCTGCGATGTCTAGTGTACTGGCGTCTGGCCGTTATGCACTCAGTCCTAAGATCGGCAATCGCGTTTGACCACCAGTACACTTGCCGCTTTGGAGGTCGACGTTTTGCTCGGGGCATACCAGCGTCACAAATTTGCGACAGGATGTTCCGAAACTGCTCCGCTTCTAACTCAACCTCTACCGGTTCTTCCGGATGGGACTGCCAGGCGTAGACAATAGCAGCCTCTACCATCATCTCTCTGTCCATGCTTTTTTGAACCCATCTAGGGTAATTCCGGGCGCTATTTCCTGGGCGATGAGAGCTATGGGTGTTCAAAGATGCGGAGATATCAAACCTAACATATAAATGATCAGACACCGTCTCAACCTCCTCTAAAACCCTCCAGCCCTGAACACGACGTGCAATAGCGGGGGATGCAAATGTGACGTCCACAATGGAGCCTCCATTATGTCGTACACACGTGTTCTTTGTCCCCTGGTTGAGGACTGAAAGGCCAGTCATCGTCGCCCACTCCTGCAGAGTCTCACCTCGTGCATCTGTCGCAGGGGACCCCCAAGCCTGAGATTTGGCATTGAGGTCCCCCGCAACTAGCACCGGACACGGTAGAGTCTGCCCAATAAGGGCCCCTACACTGTCCAGAAACTGCTCAAACTCGGCGAGACTCTTGTTGGGAGAGAAGTATACCCCGATGAGGACCATTCCCTTCCACTTGACTGCAGTGTAACCCCGTCCTCGTGCAATCACTGAAAGGGGCCCAGCAGCCGGTGGAGTGATAATTGTCACCGAATCAACAACGTCGCTAACCCAATTATCCCAGGGAGGTACATAGTACGGATCAGCGACCACAGCCACATCAATCAACCACTGTGCCATACTTTGCAAGAGGAGATCTTGCGCACCAGCACAGTGGTTGAGATTCGCCTGAAGAAAGCGATGAGTCATAATTAAAACTATTGAATTATCATCGACTCCTCGCCCCCCACATGAGTCGAGAGGCAGCTTCCTGCTACCGGAGCCTTTGCTCCCTTTTTGGGTTTGGGTGGGGAGCAGGCCCTGCTTCCCACCCTGTGATCTGCTGGTTTGTTTGCGGCGGCACAAAGCGAACACTTCGGTGTAGATGCATTACACTCTGAGGATTTGTGGCCTATCTGGCCACAACGGTAGCATTCCCCGCTGCGATCGACTTCTGAAGTGCATTGGGCTTGTACGTGCCCAGTGTGCAGGCATCGGAAGCATTGCAACGATCTTGGTTTAAGCAGCCGTACCTGAGCTGCAACCCAGCCGATCAATAGGCGCCCTCCTTCTCCCAGTTTCTTAGCTGCAGCCACCGGGCAGCGTACCCAAACGGAGTAGTTGTCCCGGGCATCTCGTTTAATCTCCCCTACTTTCACGGATGCCACAGAACAACCTCCTCGTTCAGCGACAGCAACAGAAATTTCTTCTACCGTAGCAGAGTCGTCAAGCCCTAAAATACGCAATTCAGCGCATTTCACAGGTCTCGATACCTCGGCCACACGTGGATCGAGAATGCTCCGGAGCTTGTTTGCCAGAGAGTCTGCCTTGTCTCCACTTGTCGCGCCTGGCACTTCTAAAATGCGTGCACCCGTTGCGGCCTTTCGGAATCGAAGGCCAGTAATTCCACAGCTAGAGAGCTGTACCTTCGCTCTAGCGTCAGTTATCACATCGGCGTAAGTGACTCCGCTCTCCAAGGCCTCGGGTCGCAGTTTGATAATAACAGCTGCAGACCTCGGAGTTCGCAGCTTCACCGGCGCCTGCTGACTCGTCGCTTTTGATGTCACCGTGATTTTAGGCGTTGGTGTTGCAATGGCTTGTGGGACCACAGCACGCTTTCCCTTACGCCTCGTTACTGTCGACCATCCTTCGTTTAAGGCCTCTGATGCTAGCGGTAGAGGGCGTGAGGCTGCGTTTTCCGTAACCACTCTAGCAGGCACTCCTTTTTTACCTTTTTTGGGGGTAGAACCAACAGCCTTTCCCTTTGGCGGGACCACCTCTGATATATTTTTTACCGCCATTTGGTTTGGTCTCAGTATAGAAGCCTGTGCTTCATTTTTGCGGTCCGTCGCAAGAGGGGGCCGCAACCGCTTCTCTGGAAGAAGGCGCTCCTCAATGGCCTCTAAACGCGCACTCATCATGCTGCCGACTTGCAGCATAATGGAGCGCGTCAGCTCCTCTACAAGGTTTGAACCGTGCTTAGGCCCTGCGTCAGGAACCTCCATAGTGTCAGGAGATTCCTGCCGAGATTCCTGGTTACATGGACCTTCTCGAGACCTCCCAAATTCCTTGCGAAGTTCAGCCAACTCCTCGCGAAGACTTTTCACCTCATCATGCAAGCGGGCATTGTCCGCTTGGAGTTTGGCCGTTTCTTCAGTTACCGTCCGGTTTTGAAGCACAACTACGGCATTTTTTATGGACGCCGCCGCTTCTTTCAGAGCCCGCTGGGAGGTGCCCTTTAGACGCCCTGACTTTGCCGATACATTGGCAATGATATCGACGTCGTCGTACACTTGCTTGGCAATGGCCTCCGCCAACTGGCCGTCGCGAAGATCTGGCTTTTCCAACCCAAGCGCCGCCCTATTAGCTCGAGCACAACGTGCCTGATCCTCCACGGCTGTCTCTGCTAGAGCGCGGGTAGTTTCTCGTTTTTGAGCTCGGAACTCTCTCTGCCTACCTAACGAAGTGTCCAAAGTTGGTGCTTTGAAAACCTCAGGAGCATCATTGTCCACATCACTCGAGTCCAGGACTTCGTCCCGGCGTCTTTTGGACCCTGGTCCCTTCCACAGCCCTGTTCCATCAGAAGACCGAGCTGATGCTATCGTCCCTACACTTACATCTGAATCAGATGCAATCGAGTCAGAGTATTTAGGCCTACCTAGTCGCTCCGTTTCTCCCTCGTCCAGGGACACAAATCCGCCTGTTGCATTGTATGCTGCCATATACTGACCTAACATTTTCCCCTTGATGACCTGGGATGTGTCGTTGTTGTATATAGCGGCTTCTGCCTCTTCGAGTCTCACCTTTAAAAGGTTTTCATTTTTAAGCCTGAAGGACTGCAAGATGTTTTCGCAGTTTCTGTGGTTGACCTCTCTGGTCGCCCTTATAATGGCTAAAAACTCTATTAAGGCATTAGCTGCATGGCTTGTTGTTTCCTGTCCCGGGATATATCGGGGCGGACTGACCTGTCCCATGTCGGCTCTCGTCCGGGTAGCTTTTGATGGTGCTTTGCCACGGGGTGGTGGTTTTGTGGGCATTGGGTTTCGGGGTTGGGATGGGTGTCGGAATAAGCTTCCCACTGCTGTACCGAAAGCTGTCAGGAATGCGGCGACACGGCCACTACTCTTTTTTGGGCTACACTCCTGGCTTCTTTCTGCCTCTGTTCTTTCTTGGAGCCTTTCTGAACCACTTTTGGTAACTGAACTCGGGATTGGATGTCCCCAACAATCAGTTGCATTGTTGTGTATGGATTTTTTGAGGTAACTAAGATTTTCTCCTCTGTCTTCATACACAACTACCTCATGGTGTTCTGAGGCTTTAATGCAACCAAGATGGTCCGCGACTTCTCCCTTTCGGTGTTCTATTACCATTGCGTCTACGCTTATCACTCGGGCTCTGTCGGCATTTTCAGAAATACTTGAGAGCAACGAACATGCTTGAGCAAAAGGTGTCCTGTCCGTCCACTCGATTAGTACGACCGTCCCTTTTTTCAGTCGTACCAAACGACATGGGGTTCCCATGACAACCTTCACTGGCATGGCGTTGTACGTTTTTCGCTTCAAGCTTGTTTTAAAGCTGCTCCCATTCAGCAGGCAAGCTAGTCCAGGTGATAATCGGACGCGGCTCTTGGCTCCAGCGTGGCAGAAGCTTATTCCGAGTCTTTCTTTACTGCCTTCCATATAGAGAGCAACGCCTCGGATGTGAATCCCAGGCTCTCCTTGCTCTCCACATGCCAACAGTTGGGAAATATTTGTGTTTTTTGGATCGGGGATGGGTGGGGCTATGATTGGGGCAGGAAGGGTAGGCGGGCTACTAGAACGGGGGGGTAAATTCGAGTTGCTTTTCACCGCTGTTTTGAAGGACCTCTCAACGAAAGACAGGAAATGTGCTCTGCTATCTGTGTCTGCTAGGATGGTGGGCAGATCAGATTCTAGCAGTTTCTTGTTGAGCAAGATTTCGAGGTCCTGTCTGGCAGCGGAAAAGCGGGGACATTCTAACATTATGTGCCATACCGTCTCGGGAATGTTTGGATCGCACTCGCATCCTGGGCTGTCTTTCAGCTTAAACCTGTGGAGATACTCGGATATTCCCCCGTGTCCTGTCATCATTTGTACTACAAGAGGTGACAGTTTCACTGTCCGCGTCAGTTGGTATGCCTTGGTGACATCCGGTAGAAGCTTTTACGTGACTGCACCTGTGCTTGAGGTATCGTACCGATCTTGCCATTTTCGGATAGATTCCTCACGGATTTTCCTTCGGACATAGGAGAGGGGGATTTTGTCATAGTCTTGGGAAGCATCCGTGAGTGCCGCTGATTTTGCAAGCTCGTCAGCTCTCTCATTACCAGCGGTTCCCACATGAGCCTTCAACCAAAACATGCGAATATCTCTACCTTCAGCTTTAATCTTACCAATGTTCTCTTTTATGCTCTTTGCCAGAGGGTGACTCGTTTTGGGACTTTTGAGCAGATCTAGTGAAGATCTTGAATCACTAAAAACGTTGACTAGTGGATCTCTGCTCATTTTCACCTGTTGAGTTGCCCTGTAAAGAGCATATAGTTCCGATTGGAAGACTGTACAGTCAGGATGGAGCCTGAACTTAGAAGAACTGATCTCTTTTCCTTCCTCCCACCAAGTAAGGGCAGCACCTACTTTCCCCTCAATTTTGCTGCCATCTGTGTAAATTTGGGGACCGGTGATGTGGCTGGTGTCGGTTTCAAGAAGCTCGTACTTCACGGATGTTCTTGTGGACGGATGGGGTTGGTCCATAAATCGTACGTTTTGTTCAAGCTCCTTTTCCGGAGGAAGATAATCAAGTGAGAGGTTCTTCTTCGCTCTATCTAGGGTTCAGAAGCATTCAGCTCAAACAAATTTCATACTAATTTTTAACCGATTTCCAAAAAAGGAAGAGGTTTTCAATTCTTCTGTATTTTTTTGTGTGTGTTTGTTGCTTCAGAACTCTTGACTAGGTAAACCGATTTTGAAAATTATTTTATTGTTGTAAAACTGATGCTAGTCGTTTAGTCCCATCAAAATCGGCCAAGTCGTTTTTGAGTTACACAAAAATAACTGCAAAATATTTACCTATCTTGATGATATAGTCGTTAACAATGAATGATAATCGATCCCGTAAGTAGCAAGGGTTATTAGAAAGTGTGAATACATTTTTTTTTTACTATAAAATGGAACCGACTTCAACACCCATAAGCGTGAAATAACTTGTCGAAGTCGTTACCATGCGCACAATATTGTGATAATAGGTACTTTTGAACTATCATGGTGCCGATTTCAACTCTTTGGTTCCCTTTTTTTGGTAAAAAAAATTATACACTAAAGATTATATATAAAAAACTAAAGCAAGCCCAACTCTAACGTAAGTATCTCCATTGGATATTACTCATTAGCATCACATAGACCAAAATGCGGGCATTTATGAAAGAAAGACAATTGGTATCATTGTCAATGATGCGCATGCATCCCACATTAATGATGAAAAAACACTACATAATACCTGAGCATGTTGGTGATTCGTCAATTTCGTCATTCATACCAGACATAATATATTTTTGTACCCGAAAAAACTGAAATGTATTTATAGAGCTTACTGTACCGTGGGAAATAAACATACCAGAAGAATACACAATAAGACTAACAAATATGATGACTTCACCGATGAATTGACCAGAAACGGTTATGAAGCAAATATACTGTGTAGAAGACAAAGCGAAGGGTATACCAGCTTTGTCCATCCTTCAAAAAACTCTGAGTGGTCACTAAATAAAATAAATTGAATAAAAGAAAAATAAATAAAACTAACGTAAATTCAATCTTAAACACGCATACCCAAAGCAGCATTAGTAGGATATTATCAAACTTGGCTACATAAGGGAAGAAGGATGGATTTATGATCTATGAATAATATAGCCTACATAATATTAAAAAAATAACAGAAAGTGGGCAGCAGCGCATTCTGAAGATCTGCCGTCAACTTACTTACTCAGTTACACACCCTTTTATATCGTCTCTGCTTTTTTCTTAAGGGAATTGTATTCGTAGTTTTTCCCATAATTAGTCATATTCTTATTTGGTCATATTATATTAAATATCAAGTATTCAAAGTAGCTGAAATTTTGCATGCATATCCTTAACCATGTATACTTAAGCATATCTATACTTCTGCTGTTCCAGTTTTCGATAAGGTGAAGTGCATCAGTGGAGATATATTAGCAATGTATACACATTTTAAAAAAATCGCTTCTGTGTATGATCATGGAGTCCGAGGCACTGAATGACGAGATACTAGATGATGACAGATTAGTTATTGAACGCCAATATACAAAATAACCTACCACATTATCCGTAGAGCAATCTAATACTGTTTTACATTAGGTTTTAATAGAAAAAAATATAAATCATTGTCTTTGAATTCAAAATCTTCAAAAAATATTGACGTATCACATGATCTGGTAGCAGCCATATCAAGAAATTAAAACTTTAATATTAAATGTTCTGCTCAAGACGAGAGTAATGACGAAAGTCCTTTGGTTAACGAAAGAAAGAAGCATTAAGCAGTCATTGAACGACATTGTTCAGCGCATATAAGATCTGAATATAGTACAGACTAGTAGGTGTTGCAGAGTTTCATGGCCGAAGTACAGCGCCAGCTTCAAAATAAAACAGTAGAGAAACTCGGTCGGCGGCGGCGACCGCGGCGCCGATTCGCGGTCGTATTGGTAACCTACGCAGGATTATCTATTTCATAACTAATATAATAGAAGTCATAATTGTTTGGATTAATCTATACTTATAATCTTATATAAATTTAATCGACTATTAGGTAATAGTAACAGGAAATTTTTGTGTTGTTATTGTGATAAATATGAGTGCCAATTTATATGCTAAGAGTGTGATAAATTATATCTACAATAAAACTTGGAAAAGTGTCGACTTCTTGTGTAATAATAATAATTATTGATGTCAGGTCAACTATTAATTATTGCTACGAATAAAATGATTAAATAAAATAAATAAACTTGGTGCGAGTAGGTAGAGATGAGGAAATACTTAAATAATTAAATTTATATATTAAAATTTAAAATAACGTATGTAGACTCGTTATTTTAAATTGATTGTATATACATTTCTTAACTATTGTTACCATCTGATTAAAGATAATTGAATACCCGGCCTAAGGAATGTAGATATCCAAAAATTAACTTCTAAATAAGTTTTTCGTAATCATAGACGTTCACTTATCTGCCTTAATAGATACGCAAATGAAAAATTAAAACTAGTTTAATCGTGCAATATGATTATTTTATTGAATAGCTTTATTTTTTCTATACTTGCACATACAATGCTTTGGTTGACTCTACGTTATTGCCTACACCGCACACACGAAAACTGCGATTCGAAAAAACACAAAATGCAAGAGTAGATGTATGTACATAAATCTTAATATATCTGTCAGCATACTATTTTCTATTGAAAATGCGCTTTACCCTACTATGGACAGAATAGTAGAATATAGGGGGGTACGTCATCTCAGTACTTAGGCACATCTTTCATACACATAACTTTATCTATATTCGTATAGGTTTTCGTAGTTTCATAGTTAAAATACCTCATTCCCAATTAATGTTCGGCGGTTTGGCTAGAATCACTAAGTACATTTTCATGTTACGTGTTGTTAGAGGCTAATAAAATTCTAGTTTGTGCTCATTAACAAATGCTATCAGTTTCGGCAGAACGAGTTTGGAATCACCTAAGCCTTCAGGCGGAAACGCCAGCATACGGAATTCACGTCCTTACCCTCGTGGCATTAGAAAATGTATTCGTTTGTGTTAGCTTTAATTTCAATTCTTACAGAACGTCCTTAATCAGCCAGTCTGTTCGTAATACTCGGTTGCAGGCGTTACGTACGAAAAATACAAAGTGCAACGTGTGGAGTATTGTGTCAAAAATTAAAATAACTCACAAATTGTACACATATACATTTTTTGAGTGTTCAATCTCAATTTATTACAAAGTGCAAGTTAAAAGTGATATTACAAAATAACAAAAGGACAGTGAAGTGTACAGTATTTTTATTGTTCTGGAACATTCTGCATTTGGCCTGATAAAGTCAATTCAATTAGTAGGAAATACATTAATTGTAAAATTGAAGCGACTAATAATTCAGTTAGATTCAATATCTACGGCCATGCATATCCTCCCAAAGGTTGTCTGAAGGAGATTTCCTTTTAGTAATAAACGAGCCTGTTGTATCTCCATTACGTCATTTTTGGACGCTGTGTTTATAATGTTGTACAGGATACATTTATATATCCTATACAATATGACACATCCTAAAACGTTGCAAAGACATGATCAGTACTTATAATATTATAAATGCGAAAGTAACTATGTCTGTCTGTCTGTCTGTTACGCTTTCACGCCAAAACTACTAGACCGTTTTGAATGAAATTTGGTATGGAAATAGTTTGAGACACGGGAAAAAACATAGGATAGTTCGGAGCCGCGCCCGGAAAGCTAGTATTTTATATAGGTACTAGCTTTCCGGGCGCGGCTCCGCCCGCGCGTATGTCAGTTATCGCTCGAAAACATTAACCTCTTATTGCGCAGTTGGATAAAAACTATCCTAAGTTGTTTCCCGGGTCTCAAACTATTTCCATACCAAATATCATTCAAATCGGTCTAGTAGTTTTGGCGTGAGAGCGTAACAGACAGACAGACAGAGTTACTTTCGCATTTATAATATTAGTACTGATGCCCATAATCACGCCTATATATTCCCGAAGAGGAAGGTAGAGGTGTATAACTAACCACCCACGTTCAGCCAGATAAGTTAACCTAGTTATGACATGATTAACCTCAAAAAAATCTTAACTCTTCTTTTGTTGATATAGTGCGGTGATGTAGTATGATCTCAAGAAATGGAAGCGCGAGAGATAAGAAAATGAACGTATTTAGCCCAAGCTCTTTTATCTAATCTGGATTTTTTATCTTTCTAACTCCATAGTTTCTGATTCATTTTAAATCATTCTTTTTCAGTAACATATTATACCTGCATTTGAATGATAAAAAAATGCCTATAAAATTAAATAATAATGTCCAAATTAAACCATTTTCATGTGGATTTTTCGTTTTATATGGTTGCAAATTGCATGCATGGTGTTCACGTTGCATACCTAATAAATTTCGTTGTATAAAATCCCTCGTGGGGTGCCGGGTTTAAATTTCTCCTCCCCATATCTTCCCGTGGGTATTGTAAGAGGTGATTAAATGAAAATTACTGGTAGGTAGACAACAGCGCCATCTAAAGAACTGCCATCTTATAGTTTACTATGGTAACCCCCATTAAGAAGGGGTTTACCATAATCCCCACGCTTGGCAGGCGTCTTGGGAACCGCAGTAACAGATAACAGTTCCTCAGAAGACGCTCCTGCCCACCTTCCGGTATTTCACCTTTGTTTTATAATAAAAAGTTGAGCAAAATAATGCTCAACGTAAAATATATAGTAGCGATCAACTAAATATATTCGTGTAACTTCACAATGTAACCAAAACAATTTATATGTTATAACTTATAATGGAGACTTCACTTCTTATTTATGTATATATTTGATACACCTAATAGGCCTTACCATGATACACAATTAGTATTTTATTTAAATCTCTTGGTACCCCTCGCTTGATGTAGAGTCATTAGCATTGAATGCCTTCGCCTTAAGAGGAGAGTTGTTGGCCTTGGAAAGTGTACCTACATGTCTTGCAAACTTATTGAACATCCTTTAATTAGAAGTCATGTATATAAAACTATAAATTTCTGATATATATCATGGTGTTTTAATCACTAAGTATACCTACGAAATTGGATAATTATTTAAAATTAGCACGCTAACATTCTTGTTACAAAGTCTGTTTTAATGTCTAAAAATCGAACGTATTGAGATTTAAACAATAATTGATTATGGATTCAGCCATTTACGTAATCACAACTGAAAAGGATTTATGAAACTTAAATTAAATATTATTTAATTAAATATTTCAACTTTCAAATAATTTAAACTGATACCGAGCAGAAGAAAGTAATATTACTTCTTCAGAATATTTACTTTAGTTATAACACAAGTAACGTTGTTTTATATAGAAAAGTACTACGACTATGGGTCCTCTACAATAAAATAATCTACATGACTTGCAGGTAATGAGCCTATTTTTAGACGGGGAAGTGCAGTGGTTACAAACAGGTTTCAATGGCGTGACGTCATATTATTGATCCATTCTGTACTTACTGTCATACGCCCTCATCGTACGTCACATCTTGCGCACGCAGAACTTTGGCAATGTTTTACAAAAGAAAAAATGCAACACTGGCAACTACAGATGATAGAATGAAACAGTCACCTTTTAAGCAGTAAATCTATATCAGGTAGATTAAAGAAATTATTCGTACTTATTTAAAAACTGGCAACAGCAGTGTCTATACGTAATGCCGCATTTAGTGATTAACCTCATGAGAAAATCAGAGCGCATGCGTAAAAAACATGGCACATGGCAGTAGTTTCACTGCATGCAGGGCAGAATTGGCAGCTCAATACAAACGCCATGTTACTATTTGATATTGTAAATAGTATTGTTGTAAATTAAATGCAATACAGTTGACACATAAGTATTACTTTAATTATATTTCAAAATTTTAAGAGTGATAGTAAATTTAAATAAATCTGGCGTCATGTTTCGTTGAATATATATAAATATTGGCACTCGCTGAATTCGTCTCTGCAAAATATTTGCATTCGGCTCCGATCGGTAGTGTTCGTGCATTTCCGTTAAATTCGCCTTTCAACCCTCAGAGGGATGTCTCTACCATGATCTGAAAATCTTTAACATTATTTTCCCCTTTTCCTCCAAAATCATTAATTTCTAAGTGAAAACTATGGTGTTTCTTTGTTCATCTCGTTTAGGTGTTATGTTAGTTACCTAATAGTGAGTTATATAGTTTTTGTTAAGTGTCAGTGTTGGTTAATTGTTGTGTTACCGTATTGTACCGGAGGGGTGAAGGCAGTTCAATAATAAGGTAATGGTTTTAGCAACAAACAAGCATAAACTTACTCTTTATCTTAAACATTCGAGAAATTAACTAACACAGCAATAAAGTAGAGTATATGTGACTTAAATGTCAAAGTATCTATATGACTGTGAAAGTATCTATTGGTGTATGCCCTACTTGAAATTGGAGCACAGTTTTCCATTACGTGCCTCAATGAGCATCGGGTAGCTTTTCTGGTATGCTCCAATTCACTCTTGACGCTTTTTGGTAAAATAGAACATCTCTAAAATTTTATGACTGCCTCATTGTAAAAGAAAAAATATTTTGTCCAATTTTGAAACTCGATTTGATTTTGTTCCAAATTTAAATTCCACGTATTTGATTTAATACATTCTGATGATGTATTTGTCATCGCCTTTAATTAAAGTTGCGGTTCTTTTTGTTGCAGATTTGACGCCATGAAAGATATCAAAGACGACAATGACTGAAAAAGGAGAACTGAATAGAATGCTGGGTAAGTATCCAATCCTGTTAATATTATAGAATAAAATGATATATAATACGAACTAATAACTGATATCACATTTTATGGTCGCAATCGTAACCAAGGCTCCAAAGTCACTGCGCATTTAGAAACGTCTTCCCGGATTATGACTATAAATGCTATAAATGCGAAAGTTTTTGTATGTATCTGTTATAAACTATTTATTTTGAAACGGCTGAAAGTATTTTTATGAAATTAAGTTGTTAAGTACATAAATTCCATACCTTTTTTGGAATCTTGGTCTGGACACAATAGAATAAGATATAAATTTCATATAAACAATTAACACGCGATTGCAACCGTGGACGGAAGCTATTTTAACATATATATTCAGTAATAACAACCAAGCGACCATATCACACACATACTAATGCTTTATTAGGTATCCCTTAACACTATATTGATATAAGCTACCTACAGGAAAACATTCAAGTTAAATGCTGTCAACATTATAATTGAAAATGTCACAATTTTATCGGAAAATAATTTTACTTTTGCGGAGTTTTAATGGAACTACCGAAAAATCTTAACAATTGATTTCCCAATCAAATTTATCAATATTAGAGCTAAAGTGTAAAAAATATTAAAGTTGTGTGGTACGTACAGAAAAATCTTTAAAATTTTCTTTGTTTCTCAAGTCGTTTCTATTCACCAGTATGAACAAGGGTCAGACGAATATAAAAAAGGGTACTCCTATGTTGCTAATTAACATCTACAGTTACATTACGGTCATCAATTAACTGGGCTCTTACGAATAGGAACACCTGGCAAGGAAGAAACAATTTTCCACAACACAAACTTACCAAATTGGAAAACTTTGGAGCGTTAACAATAGATGAGCAAGAATTACTTCTAACCGCCTCTTTGAAATCTGTGCTTTCTTCTAAATATGTGCTTCTCTTAGCTCTTCTTTCAATTTGAGGTTCTACGAGATATATTTATTTATATTTTTTACCGGTGGTATTCTTATAATGGTACCTAGATATCTACGATGGCGGCTTTTATTGACAAAATTACAGCTATTTCAATGAAAGCATTTAGATAAACTATAAGCCATTGCAGACTCACGGACAATGTTGAACGAGTTGTTCAGTTGCAGTACCACACAGGCAACACATGAATAAATAACCGTATTCTTTATTCATGTGCTTATAGTGAGACGAAAAGCGGATGTATGTACTGTACTTACCAGTTTTGTAAGAAGGGATTGGCATGTAACCAAAGACCAGATTCCCACACAGAAACAGCGAGAATACGTGCACGATCTGCGATGCTAGAACACGTTTCTAAAGATTTTTCCGTTTCTCCGTACTAGCTTGCATAGGGCCGGTTTCACTGTCTCTGAAAGGACAAAATTTTCGGGAATTCAGCATTTGGACAAGCCAGTCTCCATTTATTTTGGCCTCAGCCAGATATACTATATCAAAAGAGACTAAAGATGCTGCAAGATTTTTTATATTAATTTGTGTACCTACTGTGTAAAGAAGACAAAAAAGCTGATATAATACAACAATAGACATTTTGCATATCCCTATGCTCCACAACCCTACAAGAAGGAAGCTTGCACCCAAGCACTATCATCTATCTCAGTATTTAAAACCCTGTTGTATCCTAAGGAAGATAATATATCGTTACCTTGGTATATTAAAATGCACCATTTTTTTCTACAGCATTTGACCGCGAGGTGACGATAGGTGTTGCCTACCACCATTAGTGCCATGCTTGTGAAGTGACCTCGGAAAATGTTTTTCCGATATTTTTCCTCTTCTGGTGATGATAATCGTTGACCACGTAATTGGCTCCTACTTTTTGGAAACAAATAAGTCGTGAGGTTGATTGGGACAGCTGGTAGTAGGTATGCAGGATGCCTCACATTTCTTTTTGTATGGTATGGTATTACAGCGTTTATAGTTATTTTTAAGTTAAGTTAATCAATACTCCCGGCAAACAAAATGTCATGTACCAATCATGATACATTGTAACAAGATTCTCCATAGCAATAGCAGTCATGAGTGTCTAGTTTTACAAAAAAGAAGTTATCGTCCGCTGACGTACAAAAAAACTTTTTACTTTTTTGTAAAACTAGATATACGTATGGCACATATGCAAAGTGCCACTAAGCGTAGTGGCACTTTGCACAATATGTGCCTTTTTGGTTATTTTCGGCTCATCTTGAAATCTTTAAACAATTGATTGCTGCTTTGTTTATTGGTATAAATCCCTATTTAATCGCATATTACTATATCTCAGCTTGAGGCCCCTTCCTTGAATCTGGTAAGCATGACATTGCACCAAGTGACGCAGTCAGTTTTTTGAACCTTATCCTATTCACATACAAATGTTTGTTTAGGATTGATTGTATTGAGATATAGTATAAAATGAATATATTTAAGTATGATGATTCAGCTCACGACTACTTCTCTAGATGCCCGAATTTTTCATGGTTGGTCACATGTCTGTCTGTTTCGATAATATTGCTCACAGCGCCAATGTATCTGTTGTTCACAGTATTGGATGGAAGACCATCGATAAGAACTCTTTTTTTAACACGATTGCGTTTAATTTCTGCAAACCAGTTAAAAATATAGTAATTCAACAACTTTAAACGGTTTAAATTGCGTATATTTGAAGATTTTAAGTGTTTGAAACGTTATGGCAAAATAATGACAAATAAGTATACGCGACTTAAACCGTTTAAAGTTGTTTACTATGTGTAACAATCGTGAAAACCTAAGACAGTTATAAATAGCTGTATTGCATGATGCTTCGCCAAAATCAGTTAGAAGTAGGGTGCCGGGTCGGAATGTCATCCCCAACCCAATATCACCCCGTGGTTGTCAGTAAGAGGTGACTAAGGGAAAAGTGCCAGAAAGTGGGAAGCAGCACCTTCTGAAAAACTGACAGCGATCCCCAAGGCGCATGCCAAGCGTGTGGATTACGGCAAATCCTGGGGGAGACCTCGTTCAACGGCGGACATTCCGGTTGATGTGACGATAGTTTAATTTTATACTTCAATTGTTTAAAGTAAGCTTGAACTCTATTCAATTTAATTTGCCAGGTATCCCTTTTGTCATGACTCTCATGCACGTCACGATGTTTGTTTCCGCGACGACAATCAAGTACGTGGACTAAATAATAAATTCATACTGAATATTTCTTCGGTTCCATGAGCGTACATTGTCGAGGTATTTTTTACAACGCTAAATATAATACAATTGCTCCTGACCATTAAAAATGTATTACTTCCATCACAAAAGTTCTAAATGGTACTGTGTTGTGTTCGCAAAAAAGTCACTCTCTGTAAAACATTGGGTCCTGGGCCCTGGCGTCGGGATTAATGAACAAAGCGTTAGGTACAGACGTCTATCCTAGTACCTAAGTCACACTCTGAGAAATTATTCTTTCATCCCATCTTTTCAAAAAGGGTGATAGCTCTTTCTTGTACGTATTTACTCCAAGGGACTTACACAATGAGATTTCAATTTGGAAAATTACATTGTTTTTTGTCTTGTATAAGATCAAATAGATCGGAGGAAAATAGTAGGTATACAAAAACACGAGCTTATTATAATGTTAAGAGCTCAATGGCAAAAAAATATGCAAATCACTGTTCCGCTTTCTTGCTATTAAATTCTTATTAAAACAATAATTATTATATAACAGAGCCAAAATATAACTTATGCTTATTGAAAATCACTAATATCTCAATTCAAATTAGTACCTTCCCTTGCCATCGAAAAATTATGTGTATAGTAAGCACTACACACATATTTTGAATGTTGCTTGTAACACAATGTGCGATTTAATCAAGTTACAAAATATTCCATAACCAGTGACTATTTTAAAATAAAGAAGGGCATTATTTTCATGAAAATTGCAACTAACAAGCAAATTGTTACCAATAACTGATTTCATAAGATATATTATAGGCTTAATTTTTATTTAGATTTTAATTGCATTGTACTTACCTACCTACTAATACGACTTACGACTTTGTGACTATATTCAAATTTATTCCAAATAACAATTCACGGAAGTAACGTGATAAAAAAATATATTTTCATCCCACCATCTCGGAAAGAGTATTTTTAATCTTCAATATCTGAGTGGAAAAGCCGTTTTTATTCTCTAGAGGATAAAGTAAATTGAATTTAGAACATCGTGTGTGTGAATAAAAAAAAAACATTAAACCTATTTACTGCTACCTCTATGGTGCCGTATATATCATAAAACTTTGTTTTAATTTGTTAATAACTAAGACTCGGAACCTTCTTGGTGTTCTTTTTTCAATTTGGCATTTAATCATTTCCTCGCTGAGGTGGAATGAAAAGTTACGTGTTGCACTCGAGTGCAAAGATTTTTCACCTCGTGCTCTTTTGATTCCCTCGCTAACGCTTAGGATTCTAATTTTGAATCACTCGCTGCGCTCGTGATTCAATTTTACAACCCTTCGCTTGCTCGGTCATCAAAATTGAACACGCGGTTAAAAAGCAACTTTGCACTCTTGTATAACAAATAACTATTTTCATTGAAGTATAGATACACTAAGTTTCTTGAAAACCAAAAAAATAATCCAGTCATTATAGCCCTATGTGAAAACCGTTATAATATAACCTACCTAATTGAAAAAAAAAGAAAAGGATACAAAATATTATTGCGAGCACCTACATATTTTTTCAAATGAAAATGAAAATAATCACGTGTCAAAAGCATTTTAAATTAGTAGGTAATTGTAAAGTGATCTAACCTTTACAATCAACGAAAGTTATGTATGATTTCAAAACAAATTTTACTGTCTACTAACTCTCTAATCAAGTTAGTACCTCGTATAAACGTGAATGCATTTATGATTTTGTAACTTAATACCCAGGTCTCATTTGAATAGAACGCACGTACTATACCGCTCAAAACGATTACCGTTGCGACTTGCATGCATATCCTACAAACAACCATTTCCCAATAGTCCACGAAGGGTTCCACTTGTAATTTAATAATAACACATTGAATAAAGCCAATTGTTTGAATTCTGATAGCCTACTTCTATGTAATGTTTACTTACTTCAGTCAAACATGATTGAACGCGCGTTGCAAATATGTTTAGCACTAAATAGAAATTTCAATGCTCCTAGGTATACATATGATGTTCTAGACTTTTTTGACTTTTGGTACACTTGTGTCTCCCTGATAACCTTCTGCTAACCCCGTGCTACTTCTCCACATCATGATAAGCTTGTCTCAAGTGCAGTGTTTACAAGAGGTTATGTGCATTTAAAATGTCATATTCAACTGTGTTACTAAAAGATTATATATTACAATGCTCCATATGAAAAATATGTTTCATAGTAAAAGCAGTGACGTGATAGAACGTAAAGATCAAGATTGAAAAACTTGTGCTGATCTATTTAGTTGAATGTGGAAATGATCGTAACAGTGTTGTGTTTGGTTTGTAAACTACTATCAAAATTGTTGTCAAATGGGTTATCTGATAATGAAGAAGTTGAGTTTGTGGGAAGGAACATAGTTAGAAATCGAAATAAAGGTGCTCGGAAGAGGAAGAAAGGTAATTTTAATCTACTAATTTAACATTAGATAATGAGAAAAATAATTATAAAAACAAGCAGGTAAGATTTTGTATATTGTACGAACTAGGTACTAAAAATATATCAAGGTATTTAATTCAGTCAAGATCACCAGACCAAGGTAGTTATTATTGCATGACTGTCCAAAAGAAGTGTAATGTTTTAGCAGCTACATGTATCTGAAAATATCAAACTGAATTCAGCGACATCTACACAATTATTTGCTAACTAAACTGATTGATAGTATGGCTTTCAATTTGATCTAGAGACATCGGCTTTGTTTAGGGAGGACATAGATGCTGGCTACCGCCTGTGCGGTCGTCCAGCTCCACCGGGTTTTGGGCGAGGGCCTGGCCCTACAATAGCCCGGGAGGGAGAAGTGCCGAAGGCACTTCTCCCGAGACGGGCGTAGAAGGCGAAAAGCGCTTTCTACCTCCGTCTCCTGCGGACGCCGAAAACGTACCGCTATTATAGGAGGGGTTGACAGCGAGCTCAAGGGCACCACTGTGGTTCGGACCTCGGCTTGTCTCGCTGTCGAGAGACATGGGGGGGATCGGAGCAAAATGCCTCTGTGCAACTGCAGTGTTGCACAATTGGGCCCTACTGAATAATACTCTTTGATTATTTGGAGAGCAATTTATCGTGACCTTGTTTTTGCCTCGAGCTCGCCGGCGAGCTCGGTGTTTGATTGTGTGACCTCTAATTACCTCACACCTGGGGATTTTACCTCGACGACTTGCGGATAACGCTAAAGCTGCCAATGTAATGACTGCGATGGGGTCATCCGGGTCGTCTAATACCTGCCGTGGTCGGCGACGGGGGGGTTTGAAAAATGGGATAGAAGAGGCAGTCGAGTAGTTCGATGCCTGGACAACCAATGGGTTCGGGTGGTGGGGCGCTCGATCAAAGTATCGGCGGGCGCAGTCCTTATTGAACTGCGCTAGAGAGGGAAGGTTTAAGTCGCAATGCAACTCGGTGTTCCGGATATACCACGGGGCGCCGGTTGCATTACGAAGAAAACGGTTTTGGATGACTTGAAGTTTATGAAGGTGGGCCTCACTAGCATGACTAAACACTACTGATGCGTAAGTCATGATGGGGCGGATGCAGGCAGTGTAAAGTGTCTTCTTATTACTAAGAGACATTTTACTCTCTTTGCGAAGTAGGGGACCAAGGCGACCCATTATGAAGGCCGCTCTGTTACGGACGGTTGTTATGTGATCGTTAAAGGTGAGATGACGATCAAGGGTGACTCCGAGGTATTTTGTTCTAGGAACCCAGGGAATGGGTTCGTCGAACAAAATAAGCGGTTTCGGGTAAGGGGAGCGTGTCTTCTCAGTAAAGCACATAGCTGTGCTTTTAGCTGGGTTGACCGCGATGCGCCATTTTCGGAACCAGTCACCGATCTCGGTGATGGCCCGTTGCATGACGAAATAGGACTGTCTGTTGATATGCCACCCAGTGGTGTAAATGGCGGTATCATCCGCATATTGGGCTAGGAATACTTTGGGCTGAGAGCGTGGGATGTCACTGGTATACAGTGCAAAGAGAATAGGTGATAGCACGGAGCCCTGAGGGACTCCGGCTCTGACTGGGTGGGGGGAGGAGAGGGTGCCTTCCACGCGATAGCGAAAGCTTCTGGCTTTAAGGAAGTCTTGTAGGATGAGCACAAGACGTTCTGGCACGCCAAATTGGTATAGCTTGTAGATCAAGCCGTTGTGCCAGACTTTGTCAAAAGCTTTCGCTACGTCGAGGAAGACTGCTAGCGTAGTCTGGGGTTTGGGGTATTTATTGAAGCCCTCAATGATGTGCTCCGTGAGGCGGTGCACCTGTTGGACGCATGAGTGTCCGGGTCTGAAGCCAAACTGCTCATCTGGGATAAGGTGGTGTTCCTTAGCATGGGACTGGAGACGGTTTGCAAGTAACCGCTCGTAAAGTTTGCCTAAGGCACTGAGGAGGCTGATGGGGCGGTAACTGGTGGGGTCAGATGAGCTTTTGCCTGGTTTGTGAATGCCAATGACATTTGCACATTTCCAGGTGTCTGGGAATAAGCAGTGGCTCATAGCAGCATTGAAGATGCTGACTAAGAGATGGATGAGAGGAGGAGAGAGGGTTTTAAGAACCCTGTTGGAGATGCCATCGGCACCGGGGGATTTGCGCGGTCGGAGGGCCTTGATCAGTCTCTCCACCTCAGCGTAAGTCGCTAAGGTGATTGGTGGGAGTTCAGAGGTGACCACAGAGCTTTTACGTTCGACTTCAGCATCCACCGAATCGAGGTGAGCTTGGTCAACGTGATCTACGTTAGGGGAACACTGAGCCTCTAGGCTATCAGCTAGGCACTCAGCTTTGTCTTCGTCAAAGAACGCTGGGACTAGTGGGACTGGTCTGTATAAGGGAGGCATGTCGTTATGGTTACTTCCTTTCAAGCCTCGCGCCAAGTCCCAGTAAGCATGGTGGCTTGGCACGAGGTTTGAAAGTTTATCGCCCCATTGTTGATCACGCAACTCAGACATGCGACTTTGAACCATGCGTTCAAAGTGGCGTTTCTTAGTTTTGTTCTCTTTACTGGGGTAAGAGTCGTAATGTCGGGTCACTGCTTTACTCTCCGTCACCAATCGTCTCACATCCGCTGGAATGACAAGGCGCCGGTCGTCCGGCACTATGACCTCCTTTGCGGATGCACCTACTACGGTGGAGAGGTGATTGGTGAACGAATCGATCGCAAGGGTTACGTCATCTTTTGTCAGGATGTCGTCAGGGATCTTGTCTAGGTCCGGTGAACTGATAGCCTTTAGGGCATCGCCTACTTGCTTCCAGTTCACTATCGTCTTAGTGGGGCGGGGGAGGTCAGTCGTTGGGTCGGGACCTAGTCGCAGTATAATGGGTCGGTGGTCAGAGTGAAGCTCGTGAACCACTTCTATGGAGCGTAACCGGAGTGTTACGCCTCTGAATAGTGCCATGTCAAGCAAGTCAGATCGGTGGTTTTCCATATAAGGGTAGTGAGTGGGCTCAGTGGGCGCAATTATGTCAAAGTTAAGTTCTGCGATTAGGTTTTCAAGTGCAATACCTCTGGGATTGTTGACGTTACAATTCCATAGGATGTGCTTACTGTTGAAGTCGCCAATCAGAATGACGGCGCTTCCTAATGAGAATAGGGCTTCTAAGTCAGCTCGGACGATCGGCTTTTTGCAAGCTTGGTAACAGGATGCTATGACTATAGGTTGATGACCAGTCATAGCTAGGAGGCAACAAGATGCTTCCATATTAACAAGAGTCGGGGTAGGTAGGGGAATGCAGTGCAGGGACCTTTTGTAATAGATAAGAGTGCCTCCCCCACGGGAGTTCACTCTATCATCACGTACCGTTCTGTAGTTGGCAAACCTAGGGTTCGCCTTCCCCGGTTTTAGAAAGGTTTCCTGCACGCATATGATATCGATAAGGTGGGTACAACAAAAGTCGTGGACGAGGTCACGTTGTTTGAAGAGGCCGTCAGCGTTAAATGACGCTAACGAAACTGAGTACGGTTTCGTGCGTTCGGTTGTACTACCCATAGTGGTTGTACTGGGGAGGGGCCTGGGGAACGAAGCGCTTAAGGGCGCTAAGTAAATTCGCGTGTTCCAATGTGTATTGGATCACGTCCGCTGGGGATTGAGCGTATTGCATCTTGTGGAATAGCTCTTGTACCTCATTGATGTCAACCGACATAGCCAGATCGCTGACTAGGTTGATTGCCTCTTGAAGAGGGGCAGCCATCAATGGCATAGGTGGAGCTTGTGGCCGGGAAGCGGCGCGGGGAGGCGCGCGAATGGTGTTGGCGACGGGTGCCGGGAGCGCGGGGCGAGCCGGGGCCGGTGCGCGGGCAGGGGCCGCGGCGCGGGCGGGTGCGGGTGCGGGCGCGGGTGCGGGCGCGCGGGCCGGGGCGCGGGCGGTAGCGACGGTCTTAACCATACTGGGTGGTTTAGACCATGCGTTACGGGCTGGGAGCGGCGCGGGTATTACCTGTGAGGCAGGTACTACCGTTAGTTTGGGGCTTACCCGTTGGTAACGGTCGTAAGAGGGACGGGTTGGCCTATGCCTTGCCACCCTGTGGTTCACTCGTGGTGCTTTAGGGCAACCACGGTAATTCGCGGTATGCCCTTGAGCGCCGCATAACACACAGCTGGGTGGGTCCGGCGAATCCCGGGTGCGAGTGCACGCTGCTGTCGCGTGATCGCCTAGGCACTTAACGCACCTAGCGCGAGCGAAGCAGAATCGGGAGGCGTGCCCGTATAGTTGGCAGTTGTGGCACTGCGAGGGACTCCCATTCTTGTATGGGGCTTGGACATCGAGTCCTGAGAGGCCACAGACCTTTTTTAAATTAAAAATGGCCTTGCCTTCAGGAGTACGATCTAGTACTACGAGTACTAGATCGTAGGGACTGCGGTCCTTCCCGCTGTACATGCGGTGAACTGCATGTACGGGGAAGTCTTGTGCCTTCAGGTCGGCACATACCGAATCGGTATGTACCTCCTTGGGCACACCGCGGATGACCACTCGGAGGACTTTCTCCTCTTCGAGCGCATAAGTGTGAAAACTTATGCTCTCGTTGCGGAGGAGTTTTGTTAGCGCTCTGTGGTCGCTAATGGAGGAGACTTGGACTTTAATGCCCTGCTGCGTGGAGCGGGCATTAGTATAATGGATCCCACGATCCGAAACTAAACGGGACAGCATGTCCCATTTGGTTTTGTCCTGAATGAACAGGGGCGGAGGCGGTTTTTCGCGGCGCGCGCTCGCGTCCTGAGGGGACGCGGCAGTGGTGGCCGGAGCGGAGGGAGGAGACGCGGGGCGCGGGGCGGGGGTCGGCTTCTTGCCGGAGGCGGGGGCCTTAGCGGGTGCCTTGGCGGGAGGGGCGGAAGTTGCGCAACTAGCGGCTTTAGGAGCACGCTTGCGCTTTCTATCTACGACGGTATAGCCGTCGTTATCTGAGTCCGAGTCAGTGCGTAAGGCGCGACTCGGATCTACCTCCATCTCCGCTTCGGAGTCCGAAGTGGGCTCTACAACGGCGATGGAGGGACGGGTGCTCGCTGGCCTCCCGATCGGTGAGCGCGAGCGAGACCTCTCACGGGGAGGGGCTGCCACCGTGCGTCTGTTGTCTGGGCCCGGAGCGGGCGAAAGCGGACTGTCCTCTGAGAAGGACCGGGTCAGAGGAGGGACGTTGGCCTCCGGGTTTGAAGTCCCGGAGGGAGCGATGAGAGTGTCCGTGAAGCGGGCATTCTCTTCCTCTTCTAGGAGTTGCATATGTGCAACGTATAGATCGGGGTGGCGGAGGGCGAAGGTCTGAAGGACCTGCACCTCACCGTTAGAGGGACGGGACTGCATCCTGAGGGGAATACTCAGGACGCCCTATCCAGGGTTTGAATTCCCTCACACACCTTGTGAGCTCACTGTGTGAGAGGGAGTGTGTACCTACGGTGTGCCCTAGTTGTGTACCCTCTCCGAGCTTTTTTCTCGGCGGAGAGGGGTGCTCCTAAGCGCTACTCCGGGTTTGACTAGGGGCGACCCCAAGGCCAGAATTCCGGAGCCCAGCTTGCTTCGGCTGACCCGTGAAGCGGGAAAGGCCACGGTGCAAGGTTAAACCAAAACAACAACAGTGGCCGTTGTCACCGTAGGGTGTCACACTGCGACCGCAGCAAATGGCGGATTTGATCGTTCAGACGGGTTTGGCTGACGCTACCCCACGCCTGAACGACGTCGCTTAACAGCACAAAGTGTGTTGTTACGCGACTGTTACTATGTTGTGTCGGATAGTAAAGTGGTGAGATGCGCACCGAAAAGTGCGGTCGAAGCAAGACCACCAGCCCGATATGATGTTGTTCGTCCGAAACAAGGGACTGGGTAGGTGGTAATGCCAGACGTCTTAGAGCGCCTCTGCGCGACGGCACGGCGGGCTCGTAGCTCGCGTTGCACGGCGTTCGGTGGCTGCTCAGCTTCTGCACAGAAAACAAAGCTTCGTCAGGACTGCGTATTCCAAGGCACTGGTCTGCAACTAGCGTCGGAACGATGACCCGAGTGAGACGGCAATAGTGCGGGGACTATTGCGGTCTCACTGGGAGATACTGGCGGAGCTGTAGACAGGTGTGCACGGCGTGGCGGCACAGGTCGAAAATGAATGAGTGAGTGACATCGGCTTGCACTCTTACCATTTATTGCCGAACGTGACAGGTGGCGCTAGTAGAAAATTATTGAGTAACTAATGAACATATTTTTTACTCAAGTTGGATAATAACCGCATCGCGAACCTTGATAAATGTACAACTTCATGCAATAGCTAAGAATTGGATTTATCAATTCCTTTCTAATTACTTATGTTAATTAAATATGTACGTAATCACGAAGCTCACTTCAGTTTGATCATTGTTAAATCAAGGTAATTTTAATCAGTTAGTATTATAAGTATATTAGGTGTGTCTGATATACTGAACATATAATTCGTTTTTTATTTACTATTAACAGCTGCATCAATTTTTGTTTCAAAATCACAGTTCGTATGCTGTAAGAAGAGTTGTGCCTGAATCCTTCGCGGTAATATTATAACTGAGAAAGCTACAGCTGTAAAGCGGTTCTTGCTTATTATTATAACTTGATTATTTTTTATTTCTGTGATTTTATATCCCTGACTGAATCTAAGAAAATATTTCTCATATTGTGAGTTCTCCATTCCCGGGCTTTTACTGGGTAGATAAACATATTTTAAATATAGCAATAAATAGGTAAATTTCAATTAATATCTGCCAAGCTCTCTAAACAGTATTTATATTTTCTAGTAGGTACCTATTGGCAATCTCAGTTTCAGTCTTCGAAACGACTGGATTTTGACTTAGATGTGTTTGATTATGTATTTGAAGCAGAGAGAAAAATCTTAGATTTGAAGTCGTGGTTTTCTCACAAACTTGAAATGTTTGCTAAGTACTATGTTTTTGGCGTAATCTTGGTGCATTTCATAAATGTTGGAACCAAAAAAGTTTAGATTAAAAACGATACTAGGTAATTGGAATGTATAATTGGTAAAACATATTACCTAAGTGCACCGCTTTTCCAAATATTTTTTCAACGGGGTGTACATGTATTTCGAAATCCCAGTTACTTACAGATTGTTATGTCTCTTGTCACCATCGTCGTTGATCTCTATTAAACATCCGGGTTAACTGTCGATACTAAAAGACTGATCAAACTATGACTAACCTCTAGCCAAATGTGTCGAATGTGTGGGCGAAAACTGTGTTGTTTACATCTGTGTGACTATCTCGGTCAAACGGACACCTGCCTACCTACCTCCAATTTAGTTTTAAATGTTCGCCATATCTCGATCTTTGTCCTTCGTCTTTTTTTAAAATGCTATTAACTACAAATCTTCATTTTTGTGGCTATTTTAGTAAATATGTCAATAAAATATTCTCGATCTTTGTCCTTCGTCTTTTTGTAGACTGGTAGTACAATCAACAAAGGCAAATTCTTGTGGCTATTTTAGTCCAATTTGCCTAAAAAAATTAACTCTGATAAACCTGCTCAGTGTTCATAAGTTTGTTTATTATATTATTTCCAAATACAAAAACATTTATTAATCTTGAATTTTATATTGTGCTAAAAAGCAGAATAAAAAACAATACATTTCAAATTATCGTACATTTATATTACAACTAGGGACACAGTATTGTGATGTAGATTCATAACGGATTTTTGCATAGTGTCTGGGTACGATTTCTAGAAAGATATTTATAGCCAGTTCTGAAATAATAAGACTATCTGGCATATCCGGCTATCCTTTCTCTTTGTTTTTTGCATAACGTTGCTTTTCTCAAAGTGCCATTTTCAGGCACCCTAAAATTTCATCTATCTACGTGATTATTAGCATCTCTTACATAATTTAATTTAGAGACGATTAAAAAATGAGTGTAAGTACGTCTTGTTTAGTTCAACTGAAAGAGTTCTTAGTGTTTTTTTTTAATTCATGGGGAAACAGGATTATAACGAACCACGGCTTATTCGTCAACTGGCGAGCGTGAAACTCGCGAGTGCGCGCGAGTTGGCACCTTCCTAGTATACCTATTTTCTTTGTCGTCAACTCGCGCGCGCGTATAAAGTACAGTCATATACAAAATGATAAAAACTAGTTTAATACCGACTATCCAGAAAAAAAGAGAGTGTCATAAAAAAAGATAAGTTTATTTGACATGACATGCATTGCTTATACAAAATGAAAGCACTAAAATGTAAGTAAATCTGTACAAAAATCAACAACATCACAATGACTAAATAATTTGGTGTATTGCCTGTTATTGTAAAAATGTAAATAAACATTGTCCAAAGAAATTTTAAGAAATAAAATAAAACAAAGAACCAACAGAATCACAATATGTGAGTGAAGCAAAATCGCTCCTTATTATCTAAATGTAATTTAAATAGTAATCAACGAAAATAGCATTTGGCTAAATAGAGTAAATAAAGGTTTATTTCGGCGGTAGGTGTGAAAAAAGTAACAACTGTTTTAAAAAGCAAATTTATATTTTATTAATTAAAATTAGATACATCTGAATTTTACATGAAATAGTGTAATTGTTAGACACCTCACCTGCCAGTTTGTGTTATCCTGCATAAGTAACTACAACAGCTCACCCCAATCCAACAGCAAGGATATACCACCTCAACTCCACTTATAACCTACAATATGGAAAACATTCCCACAGAATTATCGATAAGTGAGCTCACTGCAACTTTTCTACACAGAATGGAAAGTTTTGAGGGAAAACTTGCAAAGAAAACACCAAATACTTCTCCCAGCAATGAAGAATTGGCTTCTGAATTTGCTTCCTTCAAATCGTTCATCTTGAAGTCGTTAAGAGCAATACAAACTCAGATGCAATGTATTGCTTCCAACGTGGATCAGCTTGAGATGCGAAATAGGCGAAAGTTTTTGCTGATCCACGGTGTCCCTGAAGATCCTCGGGAGAATACGGCTGAAGTGGTAGTCAAGGCTATGATGGAACGGCTTAAGCAGATTCCGCTTGTAATTGAAGACGTTAGCCGATGTCACAGGTTGGGTCGTGCACTAATCGCCGGTAAGCCACGGCCAATTTTATGCAAATTTAAAGATGTTAGTATGCGCGATAAGCTGTGGTCCGCTAAAGCTGGCTTGAAGGGATCTGTCTAGGTTGGTTTTTAGTTTTTCGATATAATTTGTTCCTAATATTTTTAAATTCGGGTATTTTTATTATGAGTTCAACTCCTATATTTTTAGTGTTGAAGCAGCCTGTCGAAACCCATTTGATATAGGAATAGTATAGTCTCTTTTCACTTTTTCAATGCACTTATTAAAGATCCAATTAATTTGACACAATACCAGTTACACAGTTGTGCCTATCATCTCGTTTAGCTGCTAGTAATGGTCTCGCTTTACATACATTTCTCAAATAAATGATCCGTCTTTATTTTTTCGGTCTTTATTTTTACTGTGTAGTAATGTTAAAACAGTGAATGGTATTAGCAAGGGTCATTAAAAAGGGTAGATTTTTTTTATTCTAAAAAATGGAACCGACTTCAACTCTCAAAAGTGAAAAATAACCTGGCGAAGTTTGTATCATGCGCACAATATTGAAATAATATGTACTTTAAAACTGTCAAGGTACCGACTTCAACAAGTTATTTCACACTTGGGTGATGAAGTTGGTTAAATTTTTAGGTAAAAATTGTTTTTACTCATCAAATGGCAGTCTCAAACACTTAATAAAATATGTATGCAATGCACTGTAACCTGCATTTTAGCTGACACTAAGATCTATGGGCTTGCAACACCAAGGGTATCACTATATATCAAATAAACATATTTTCTTTCTTCCCATCTTTCTGGATAGTTGATACCAATACTTTTTCATTTGACTGTACTTCATAATGTATGTGCGCGCGAGTTGACGACATGAAAAATAGGTAAAATCTGAAGGTGCCAACTCGCGCGCACTCGCGAGTTTTACACTTGCCTGTTGACGAATAAGCCCGAACCACTTGAGTTTACAATAGGTATATATTCTACCTACTGACTTCAATATTAAGAAATGCAAGTACCTACTATGTTTTACGTGATAATATAAGAAATTGTCGTTGTAAATTGAAAAGTATTTGTACCAATACTATTACAAAGCGTTTTTATAAAAATTAAGTTGAGTAGCAATCAGTTGGCACTAGATCTATTGGGTACAGAGGTTGAAAATGCTTTCTAACTACAGGTCTTTTAATTTATGTAACTGTAACAGCCAGATCGTCCACTGCTGAATACAGCCTCCCCTATTGAGGGGGTATTTGCCATAATCCCCACGCTTGGCAGGCGTCTTGGGGATCGCAGTGCAATTTGGCAGGTTTTTGGAAGGCGCTGCTGCCCACCTTCCAGTATTTTTCCCTTAGTCGCCTCTTACGACACCCACGGTATGATATGGGAAGGTGCAATTCGAACCCACCACCCCACGGGGTCGTAGAACTAAAGTCTCAGAATTATGAGCGCACTGTATAGCAGAATGAGAAAGGTAACACTGCACCTGTATGTACGAACTAGCGTGAATATTTAGTGGGCTATTCCATCAGTTCATAACAAAAAGTTAAGATTGATTACGTCAAACAATGGAGATAATTCCATCGTTGATAATTATTTGATAAGTATCGGCTTTTACAAATACATACATTTAATTCATTGTTATTTACCTTGGTCCTGTCATCTCTTCCTCGTGCTTCATTATTCAATTTAAAATCTTCCACTAAAGAAGTACTTAAACTAAATAGCAAAGTGCATTCTTTAGTTTTTATCTTCTGCAAACTTATCATCGACATAGAGTGCTGCATCTGCTGCTCTGCTGGGTCATAGTAGAAGCTGGGTGGTTGTATCATGTCAAATTGTTATTCATAACTATTTGGGGTCTAAATACAATTGAATACATCTACTATATAAAAATATTTATGACGATGTTTTAAAAGCCATCTACAGATTAAAAGTAGTTTCTGCAGTAAAACGACTAAGTACGCATACTTCAACCCCTATTATTTCAAAAAGTGCCTACGCAAGTTTCTTCAGGTCCTGTAAGATTATTATTATGAGAATAACAATTGCAAATATTCAAAAGTGTTATCTTGCTGGCTATATAGTTATTTCCGATACTTATGACTTAAGTATGGTTCCTATTATTGGTTTCGTCATTGTTAAATTATCACCTTCCTACAAATGTATGATACGATAGCCTTATTGATTGCAAGGCAGGTAAAAGCAGATATAATTATCATGTTGGTCAAATAAGTAAATAAGTTTTATCGCTACGAGTATCTATTCCCGAGAAACGGTTGCAGATCGAATAAAACTCTTTTCGCAAATACTCAACTTGTCTGGTACAACATTGACTGCAACCAAGTCTGATGTTTTCTCTTATGGATAATTAGAAAGCCACATCGTGGAAGTCCAGAGGTTTATGCCCGCTATACGATACTTCTTCCACAGTAGATTGTTGGCATCGTATGAGAACCCCTGATACATATTCGTGTCTCGATTCGCGAGGTCGTTCACTCAGCACGGCATTATTATGACTGATTTGGCAAACATACCGTTACATTTTTAGCCGACTTGTTTAGAATTGCCGCTCGCACATACACTGTTCGCTGTGACTTAAGATTTGCACCATTTAGCAGTTTCGTGTTATTTGTCACAACCTACATTTTCTACTTAGGAACGTTTGAATATATTTTCCTGTAGTAAATTAATAACGCTATTCTATTTATTTTCCTTAATTTGTATGTATATATTTTCCCGATTACATCTCCTTAGTACTATATGACAGCCATTTTACCTATATCCACAAAACTACTGTCTGTCATCATCGTCGATAAAAAAAAACAGAGGAAAATTTAAGCATTGTGTATAAAGATATCCGCTGGGAAGTCCTAGGTATATTGTATATAATATATTTTATGCAATATAAATCACTATGATTGAATATGACCCTGACAAAAGGACATATTTTTGTGCTGAGGTATGCTACATCAAAAATTGTATAAATTATTATTACATATAAACATAAGTTCTACTTCTTGGGGTGCCGGGTTATTATTATTATCATTAATATTTCAATTGATTTATTAATATAACAAAAACTGTCCAATTGCGCTACCTTGAATTTTTAGAATTTAAGGGCTTAATGCTTAAATTCAGTAAAACTTTGTTAGTTACCTAAAACCCTCGAAAATACTAAGCTTTTTTTGGTTAACCTAGAGCACAAGTATTTGGTTCAATTCGTTTAGTTTTGGCGTGTATGTAAGAAGTGGGTATATAGGTACTTACATAATTTGCAAACTGCTACATGTGTTAATTCTCTAAATTAAAGACCATTTATTATAATAGGATGCATATACATTCTTTTATGCATATTTTCTATTATTGAAGTTATTCTCAGTTTTAGATTTTTATAATAATCACAATGTTTCACAATTATATATAGGTCAGTTAAATTGGGATCACTTTTTCCTGTAGTCGGAGTATTTAGGTCGACATTGTTTTAGTTGTAAGGAATTTAATTTATTTTTTCTTATTGTTTGTGACGTTATATTATGTAACATATTTTTATTGCTGATTGATTTGACCACAATCTCATCAGATTGTAAGTGATAATATCGATTAAGGTGTTAACAGGTTGAACGTAAAATTACTAACGATAGATTTTTTACTTGAGGGTCGTAACTATATATAGCCATGCTGGTATTTATATAACGCCTACCACCTTGTGAACATGTAGTTCTATAATCGAAAATATACTAGATTGTTTCTTTCTCGTCAAAAAATAATTGGCAGGTTAGTTTCATTTTTTTTATTCAGCCACCAATCATCAACTGTTAGGAAAATTATGATTAAATTCTCTTAGAAAGTAGGTTAGGTATCTAAGTTTAATAAGTTCTTCTAAAGCTTAAAAATAATAAAATACCGAAAAAACATTTTCGATGTGTTAATTCTTTAAATAAAAAACATTTTCGATATGTGGATTATCATTTAATAAAAAATTAGATTAATATTTTAATATTGTTATTAAAATCTGACGTAGGTACATACCTAAGTATTAGCTTAATTTTAGCTAGGTTTTTTAATATATAAGACCTTCTTTCCCCAATACTACTTTTGGAACTTATGAATAATAAAATAGTTGTACTATCTTTTTTACCTATATATTTTATATAAACTTGACAATTTCTTTTCCTGAATAATTTGTGACTTTACAAAGACGACAGAAGATATTAATAACGTGCCATAACATTTTCAGCCCATTGAACAATTTGATAAATATACAAGTTACAAAAGATTAAAATTCCTACAACTATAAACGATTAAATCTTTCGTGTGCCCGGAACCAAATTATAAATAATTCGCAAATAACTATCTCCGTGAAAAAAACAAATGGCAAAACAAGTTTCTATTCAACAGGATTTACCAACCAGTCATAAATTCTTTAAGTTTCACTTTCTTAATTTAGTTGACAGGTTAATAAATCTGATTGAATAATCAATTTTTAAAGTATTTGAATGCGAAACTTCGCTGGCTACATCGACACTTTTATAAGGATAAGATTATTTATATCATCAAGTCTCTACGATACTAATTATGAGTTGTTACAATGCTCAAGTGCCAGCATTCATTTTAAGGCTTTTTAATATCAACCACCCCTACTGCAGCTGTCAAGTTTCCTCCATGTACGAGACCAGAAGTGACAGCAACGATCGGTGTGAAGTTGGCGCACACGCGTACGTCAGTAAGAGGCTCTGCGCCTGCGCGCTTGACGGTTTACACGGCGGTGCTGTGGTCGTGATCCGATTAACAACGTCAGTTTATTTTTACATACATTAACACAACAATACAATTCCAACTAATACAATATATCGAGGGCAGCGTATAACTTGATTTGATAAAAAGTGAAATCGTATCAGTCGATTACAATATTAACGTGGAAATAATTTGAGTGCATTCAAGGCGATTCCGATAAATCATTACGTGTTCAATAAAAAAATATGTTTTTCATTGTTCGTGTTTTCCTTATGATTTTGATGTGTCGATAAAGTATCAAGATTAGATTCACGCGGTCGCAGTATACTAATCTTGTTCTATTTGTATCCCGTCGCGGTCCCTGTTGTCCCGTCACACGCGCCTGTGTTCACGCTAGTTCTATCTCTTTCCCGCACCCCGATTATTCACGCGCTTCATCCAATACTCGTATCGGGATTTCGGGATAGCACGCTCGCAGCTGTCAAATCAAGCGATACGCAACTCAACCCTCACGTACCGCGAACAACATCTAATGTTTATATTTTATTTCACGTTGCAGTGTCTTTACTTGTGTTTTGTCACGTGCAAAAACAATGTGAAAAGTGGTTGTTAATAAGAATTTCTTAGTAACTTGTATCCTTTCTGACTTATTTATTTAAATATATAATTGAAGACGCGAAATGTGAGGTGTTTGCACCCCCCAGTGGAAAGTGATGAAGGTGTCTGGTTTACGATAGTGCAACATACTCGAATTCTTCAAAAAGGATACATTGAGAAAAGAAAATGCGGATCAAAACATTCTCCGATTTTCGCCCGAATGGTAAATATACATCTTATAAGAATTAAACTTTTTGAACTAGAATAAATATTTAATAATATTTCAGTTTCTACTCGTATTCACATTTGCAACTGTGCATGTATATATTTAATATAACTACCTACCTACAAATTTTACATAGGTACTTGTTCCCTATGTTATTTTTAATGGGTAGCTTTTTATTTTTGCAAATATTTAATTACATTAGCCTTAAACTACTCAATTATATGTTGTAGCCGGCGTATATAATTCAGAATTGAATTTTGTGAATAAATATGTGGGTAAGGAAAAAACAATACGATTACTTATTTGGTTGATTACCCTCCTATCGTCGTAAAATAATAATATTATATAAGACAACATTGTAATAATGTATTTAATAATGTAGGTAGGTAAGGAAATATACATTCGCGTTTCTTCAAGCCCCATTTAGGTACGAAACCGTTATTAATGAGAAAATGTTGAATATATCCCATACCTATATAGGCCATCATATATGTAGGTGGGTACATACCTATTTATTTGATTGGTTTCATGAATAAGCCCACAAAAAGGCTTGTAACATATAAGAATATAATGGGACTGTACCTTTTGTAAAAGGAATATAAAATCACCACCATTGTATCCCCAAAAAGGAAGACAGAAGTGTCTTAAGATACATATTATCTTTAAGTAGTATCTACTTTAAATTGTTCTACTTATTCATTTAGTTAACATTAGTTTAAGTATACCTGTTTACTTTATATAAGTATAAAATGCTACTACAGTTAACTACATCAGGTCTGTATCTTGTAGACTTTCTATTAGAGTTTGTATGTATAAAAGTTAGGCCTGTACTGGGACGGAAAAGTAGAAATTTTGAAATTCAAAGTTCATTTATATTCTTAAAGCAAAACTCCATTCTCCTTGTGGATTAGTTCACATGCCCACATGACGATGTGAATAAAATGAGTCAGACACGTATAACCAATATGGGATTGAAGGATATTCTATTTCGTAAGGCATGCATATTAGGTTCGATGATTAATGAATGTATTGAAAAGCTAGATAGAAGATTCTGTTGGCATTTCCATCTTTGACTGACGAGCTGCTAAAATTTTGCATACATTTTCGCCCAGAATAATGGTGGAAAAAGATTTTGCGAAGTATTATATTTTAGTATTTTTAAAATAATTTGAACTAGAAAACTTTTTTGCTCTAATTAATTCTGAATTATGTATTTCGGGCTTTCGGGAAATATCTGGTAGAGTTTCAGTTGAGAATACGTTAAATCGATTGGAGTTGAATTAAAATAATTATATAGTAATTTATCCTAAAAAATACCAAAAATTATGGAATAATATATATGTGAATGCATCGTAAGTTATTAGAAAATATAATTCCAGATATAAAACCAGATACCTACCTACCACTACATAAATATTTTTTGCCGAATAATGATAGCCATCTTTAATCGACATAAATATGGTAGGTCAATGCGCTGCCGACACATTGAACTCTTTGTCCTATAATCCCAGATAAAGCTGAGACCATCTTTCAAATCCAACATCAAGAATCACTTAAGATAACAGAGGTTGTAGTCTCTTTACGAGCTACAATCTCGTACACTGTTCTGCTCAGTTTATTATAAACCTTAACATGCTTTAAAATTGTTATGATGGTTACCGTTAGCTCATTCAAAAGTCTAATACCTACTTACAATGTTATCTATGTTGATCGATTAGATCGGTCATGTCTTGTGAAGTACGTCATTTTACAATGTAACGATTTTAAATTGCAAGTTGCTGGTTCCAGGCGTATTCAGCACTCATTAGAGTAATTGTGGTTGGCGAGGTCGAGCGTGGTTTCATCACTAACATAAATACAATAAAACATCACCCATATGGCGGCCCATATGGGCTCACATATTTAAAACAATCAAATAATCAGCCATTGAACCTAAATTTAGGGAGCGCCTCAGAACCCTACCATGTATTATGATTTGGTACGCTTTATCCAAATTAAAATAATAACCGGTTGTCATCACCAATTTCTGGAGTAATTGATGGAACAAAATTGATACCTGCTGAATGTACTTTCTTGATGGATTGGTACATGATGCTTAAAGTTTTCTTCGAATTATCTTATAGTTTAAACAATATTGATGTTGTGAATAAGTATTAACGCAAATTGCCTACAGTGGTCTATCTTAACAACGAATTATAGCTTAAAAAGATTCGACATCACTAACCTGTCAATGCTCCGTCACTTTTACTCTAAGTCAGTTTGTCTAATTCGGTCGTTTCATCGAGAAAGTGGGTTACGAATTTACGTGATCTCAACTTGACCTTCTCAAGAGCATTGACGGTCAATGATGAGTTGAATTACATTACTGTTATATTTTGCTAAAATGTTGATTTGATAGGACACGGAGTAAGTTTGACGTAATTCGATTACACTTAATTCTTACTGAGTAAAATTATAATAGAGACAAACAATATGCGGGCGGAATCCATGTCAAAAGGTTGTTGAAATAAATAAGTAAATAGTTTTTCAAAAAACCCGTTCAAAGACTAACAAAATAGTGCTTTAAGATTACAAGCTACAAGATTTAAACTAAATTCCAACGTAGGTACTAGTAATAACTGCATACCGAGCGTTATAGAACAAAATACCAGAATTGTAATGCTGATAATATAATGGTCAATGCCACAAACAAAACTTTTAGCCTATACAGTCATTCAAATAAACTGACGGAATTGAATGGATCCCTTCACTACGGCCTCGGCATCGGAAGTTTCATGTGACTATTTCATAAACTGTAGCAACAGTCTCGAGCTCGAACAATATTGATACAAACTGTGACGAAGGTTTTAACTAAAGCCTCCCATTGTTCTAAAAACGAGGCAGTTAACATGATTCTGATGTTTAATTCAAACAATATGGCCGACAGCAGTGTTATTATCTACACTGATAGTATTTTTCCATGGGAAAATTGAATGAATATGTTTTATTTACGTATGTGATCAGAACAACTATTATCTAGTGTAGGCACTGCCATTGAATAAATGTACTACGCACTGGTGCTGTGTACCACATATTGTACCATACACGCAAAGGTCATCAAATGTGTCTTTATCCTCAATTTGACAGTACTTGGCGTCTATTCCAGTATAATAAAATAATTTAGGCGTGTAAGTACTTCTGTGTATTTTACACAGTTACAATAAACACTTTATATTCTTATGCTTATCCCACGCTATGTGAAGTCACCACAATACGTAATTTTCCACTATGTTTTATAGCTTATCTTCATAGAACACTTCTTTCATTCACTTCAAGATTTTTAAGTTGTTATTTCACATACATTCATAACTGTACCTTGCCAATATGTATATTACGCTTCAACTCAGCTTCTCTAAAAAAAAAAGTAAATGTTGCTACTTTAAGCCGCTGATATACACATTCCTGTTTTTGCCCATTCTAGTTACACCGCACATTAATCTTTGCATTGACATATCTGCCACTTGCACTCTTCTTTCTTCAGTTGAGCAAAATTCAGAAAGAATACGCCAGGTCCTATTATGATTTAATTAGCTTTTAATACTCTTTTACATTCCCTAAAACATTGTTCTTTGCTTTCTCAGATTTATAGACTTCTGTATTCTACCACCACGTGTCCTTATCTATCATCCCATTCCGTATATCCCATCCCTTTCCTGCATTTACCATTTATATTACCTTTATGTTAAATTATTTTATGTTGTAACTGATGCTGTGGATTCAGTTTTCGCCAAAAACCTTGCAGTTTTACTGTAGTCTATTTTGTGTCTTCTGATGAGGAAATATTTGATTGGCGTTGCGTGCTGACCACTTTTGTATATTACATGTTCTTTACCTTTATCCTTGTATGTGTTTACTAGCAGAGTATTGACGATGTTCAAACTGTTTTATATGCTTTCTGAGAAATATAATAATACTCAACGACTCTTCGTTTAAATTTTAGTAAGAAACATACACATTAACTGTCATACTGCACCCGTGCATGCCACATTAACTCCATTTCTTACCGCTAAGCCTCTTGAATTGCTTACAATACGAAGAAGAATCAAGTCTATAAGTATATATATGTTGCTTATATATTTCTTGTTTTTGTCATTTGCTGGTACTACAATTTATAGATAGATATAACTCTTTATTGAAACACCACAGTAGACAATTTATTCATGAATACCAACTTTAAAGTACCAAAGCTCTGTTTTATAATTATTTAACATTTTATCATTTAGAATGCATGAAATACTTCTTCTGTGTAATATCTGATTGGCAATATTGATATTGTCGTGTATAGATCTAAACATACTGCTGTTCTTACGCCAAGTGGTACGAATTATTGTTATTTTATTGTTGATTTTTTATGAAAAATATATAATAAACTATGTGGTTTATGGTGCGAAACCAGACAATAGCTTTATATCGGCCGAGAAATGTTTTTTTTTAGAAACGTGGGCCGAATCTTTAGGCCATACAAGACACAAATCATGTAGGTAATTACTATCCAGACAGATTTAGGTATACGATATGTTGCCAAATTCAAATTTATCATTTTGCTAGAATAGAGATTTTAGAACTTCTAAATATAAAAATTCAAATTCCGAACATCATTGAAAAGAGTCAGGTATATTACAAAATAGATCGACTTGATAACTGAAGCAAAACGATATCATATCGCGTGATTCAACAGTCAAATCTGTGTCAGTCAAATGTATTAATTATAAATTTCACAATTAGATTATTATAATTACCAATGAAAAGAGAAAGACATTGTAAGTGGTGCGTAAGTGATGTCTGGAGTTACCCTTGACTGCTTGCACCCCAACTTGAGGGGTGGTTCCTTGCTCGATCGATTTGGCGTCCACCCCTGGTTGAATGCGGCAAGAATAGATAGATATATTTACTCAGGTGACATTTATTCCAAAAGTTTCTGGTATACATCTCTATCTGTACACATTTATTTTTCTTTTTCTATTACACTAACGTGCTGATAGTTTATTATCTATTTTCAAGGAATAATCAATTTTACCTTGGTGAAAGGGCATTTAGTAAATTCCGGCCTGGCTAGCTACCACCCTCTGTAGTAGTAGAAAATCTGTCGCTATGCATTTAACGGTGTTTTCTGGCAGCTGTCCTTGAGAACCAATAATTCTAGGTTAGCCTAAACAACATCTTAGACCATATCATCACTGATACAGGTGAGATAGTGGTCAAAGGCTAGCCTATCATCATAATCTCATAAGAACATATTTATTTGCTTTTGTTTTAACAAAGTGCCAGTAAGTTTGATATTGAGTGTACAATAAATAAATACCTACTAAAGTTAACATGTTTCCTTACTGAAGGCGAAAACGAAGTTTTTTTGTTTCACTATAATTTGTTTTATCTCTTGTTGTATATTAATCGTTTAAGATTATGTTTTTATATCCATACTAATTTTGCCAATAGACTAGCCACTAATTATTTGGTATAAAACTTATCTGGTGTAACGCAGTAATCAATTTTATATTCCTATTCTTTTGGGGCTATACTCATGTGATGATATGTAATGTTTCCATCCTTCAAAGTTTATCTATTGTTTGACATTTTTGATTAACATGACCATTCATTGTATAAGTATATGCTCATCACTAACACTCTATTTTTTTGTGACATAACAAAATACCTATTGACGGATAAGGCGGGTATAGTACCAACGAGAGCATTTTTTATGTTCTTGTATTGAGACTCCACAATATCTCTACAATATTAAATAGGAAAAGAAGGATGACATTGATATAATTTATAACATTCCTTCTTACTCTTGTATTTTTCATTACTGGACCACTGAAATTATTTATTGCACTCCGTGTAATATCTTCGCTATTAGCATGTCGGTTTGTAAAAGAGCAAAATTATTTTTTTCATATTTGATACCGTAACCCCATTTAAACATCTCTTTCATAATTTCAGTTCTTGACAGCTGAGTAAATAGCTGAAAAAATGTTGTTAATTTCTTTGAATGTAAATCGAGAACGGATGTAGTTGCAGATGTAACTACGTTTTCACCTCCATTTCCATTATATCTTAGCTCTCTATCGCTTTTAACCTACTTTGGTACTTCCTCACAAGCGGTAGGTAACCATTTTCTTTAATTTATTCTGTGTTTAAAGCGTGCCGATTAAGTAAGCGGTAGATATGGTGGAAAGCGGTAACTACTAGGCGCCCATGCTTACATAACTCACCCAAATATTTGTTATTCATCTTTTTAACTTCACACAATGGTGTATGTTTTTTCTTATGCAATCCGTGTCCTAAATTGTTTTAAAATATTTGACACCCGATGAAATGGTATTTCGAAACATGCCAAAAAGGGCTAAATCTGTGTATCTTTTGAGGTCGATTGTGGATTTCGTAATTTTAAATTCTGTCGGCTTTTGATTTTACAAAAGGTTAATATTTTTGCAATTTTATTATTTTTATCTTGTACAAAATATATATATATATATATATATATTATATATATGTCTTTTATAATTGCTTGTAGCCATTGTAGAAACAATATCTCTGGCAAACAGACAAGATTGTTCCTCGGTAAGGTTAGGTCGAATGGACAGGTTAGGGCTCGCATGCATTTCACTGAAAGTGACATTGAATATGGCCTAGTTTTTGTGACCGACGGTCTATGCACAGTATATTTTTTCATATAATGAACCTACACGTAGTATTTCATTATATACCATATAAATAACAGCGCTATTTCGGTCGTTTCATCGAGAAACAGCGCTAAAATATCAAAGAAGTCAAAAGCAGTGATATTCTCTCTCTGATCTGAAATTTCGTTAAAAACTATTCTCTGTTACTAATAGGTACACGTCAAAGAAACGATATAAATTTCAATGACAAGTGTTCTTGACCAAAATGTCAGGGATCAAGATAAGAAGGCTAACGTGAAATGTTTCAAAGACCAAATAAGGTATTGGAAGTACAGTAACCTCATACAAGGTGCTTTGGTCACCAGGTGAGGAATTAACAATTAATTACATCTGCCTTGTTTGTTTGTACCTATACTTGTATTTACTTAACTCATAACTATAGTTTTGAACATGTAGACCTCTAGGTATGTAACATTGACGAGTTGTTATTATATCATTGACTGCGTTTGCCACTTTCACTAATATTATAACTTTTTTTTTCTGATAGGTAAGCCTTTGATCACAATCTCACGTGATGATAAGTGATGTGGTCGAAGGTGTTAAACAGGCTTAACCTAGAGCAACTGGCTCTCAAGGACAGCTGCCGGAACACACCGTTAGGTGCTTGGCGACAGATTTTCAACTTGAGGGTGGTCGCTAGCCAGGCGGGCATTCGCAAAAATGCCCTTCCACCATGCGGTGAAGCTCAAGCCCGCGGCGGGATTCGAACCATTCGAGCCACTGAGTTATCACTGCTTCAAAAACTTCTTCTGCGACTCTAGTAGGAAGGAGCTTATAAGTTCTACTACAGGAGTACTACTAAGTTCTACTCTACTGTGGTTCTACTCGTACATTCTTTAGTTCTACGTTGGCACTTGGCAGTTTTGATCTATTTAGACATTTTGCAAAGGTTATGCTATGATATAAACGCTCACAAATAAATCATTGCACACATAACCTTTAATTTAAATAAATGTGCACTCTAAACAAAATATATTATGTTATAATAAAGTTAAGTTTATAGACAATTTCGAAATATCGAATATAATGTATAATATAGGTACTGTGTTTCTTACAAATAATATATATAACAAACATAGTACCTACAACTTTAATATCTTTAATGGAATATAATTATTTAATAACATACAACGTGTTGAGTATTACACTTTTCTAAGAAGTCTTGTTATAAATCTAGTCACGTTTCCATCGCTCCAAAATGCAGGTTCCCCTTCTGATTTTCCGCTAACTTGTCACTTTTCCGTAGGCTTTCCTTCTAATGAATCATCCAGTGCGTGCTTTCCAGGAAAAATCGTTTGTGGACGAAAGTGGATCCCATTCTGCTATTTTCGGTCATGATTAGTTTTTGATGGAGAAGGTAGAATAAGTTGAGAAATTAAGCTATTGTGAACTAATGTAACATTAAATTCAAAGTAAAAATCATGTGTTCAAACCTTGGCAACTATACGATGCTCTATAGGCTTTTCAATAATGTGTTAATAAAAACTTCTACTGCCGTGATCAGCATAAATGATGTAGATAGACTGCCAGAATAAGGTGCAAAAATAAGGTCCCATTCTTTTATGGTAATTGTACCTATCACAATAAATTAATGTTTATTACTGATTAAGTTGAAAGCGTCAGCTTGTTATATTACCACTTGGCTTGAACTATAGAAAAAAGTATAGTATATATATTGTAAATCTATATCCGGTCTTGTACAAAAAAAAATCATCAATATTGGTTTTGTAGCAACATAAATATAACCAGACCAGTAAAATAGAGAGAAAAAATACTTTTACATTTATAATAATAATAGCATGCATTATTTTTTATTCTACATGAGCACTTTAGATTCTAGTTTAATCTACTCATATTACAGAATAGTTGCTCGGATTAACTACCCGTGGAGTCAGGGCCAACTGGGGTTACAAACTTGTTTATAAGCCGAGTCTCCCTTCTATGCCCATACGGATAGGCAGACGATACAATATATCGTGAAAACGTCGTACTAGGGTGAGTAGCCAGGTACATTTCAATGTTATTGGATTTTCGTTCTGTGTTCACGTATCGAAACCTATAAAAATCACCCGCGCCGGGGCTAATTTGTTACGAAAAATGCAGAAATGTTTGAGTTTTTATTGTAAATAACTATAGTATTTTCTGGTTTTCATTGTTCAATTACTATCATCATCGGCTTCCAATGTTCAGGGTGTTAAGAGCGTTATAATCTAATTGCACGCCTTACCATCATATAGGGCTCTGTTTTTCGCCTCATGTACAGCATCATCCTAAGTAGTATAATACTGTTCATTCAGCGGACTCTTTCTGCCCTCCTTCCTTATGTAATCCAACAACGGAAGTAGAACAGTTGTAAAAATCTTAAGGCGGGAAATTACAATTAAAATAAATATTGATTTCTAGAGTTTTCTTACAAATTTTCGATGAAACTTTTACCGTTCATAGTTTTATTTAAAACTTTATTTTATGAAATAATTTATGGCTATTCACTGTATTATGATTTATTACAGTAAACGTATACTCTTTGGCAGCCAAGAAAGTTGCGTTCTTTTAGCTCTACCACCTCGGTAAAGTTCAAGGGTGAACTTTAGTCTAGCTTTTATCGTCAAACACAAAAGGTATTAGGTAATTCGGGATGTTTTTGGCCTCAAGGCCTTTTGTGATTTATTATACAAGTATAGAGAGAGGGTACATTTTAAGTAAAATTTTGCAGGGAATACAGTTTCAATAAAAATATAGAATTATTGTCGAAAGATGTGTATAAGTATTGTAATCGGAGCTTATTTCGCTAAAATTTCAAAATTTTGTCGTAATTTTTTTTATTTGTATCGTTAACTACGGATTTACAATAATTAAATAGATCTTTTTAAGGATCTTGACGAATGAACGCAAGAGCAAACATGCCCTCAAATAATTATGTATGATATTGAGACACGATCTAAAAGAAAGTGGTCAAACATAAAATTTGGCGGAGAACAGTTATCGTTTGTTTTGCAGTCGATTTTCCTGGAAATCCTCGGAGTAAGGGTGAGGCCGGCGACCCCTTTACACCCTCCGTCTGCCTCCACATAAATATCAGTAGATATATATCTACTGATACTATGCGCTGTGTTTACCTTAGAGATCGTGAAGTTTGTGGTTATTTGCCAAACTGATAATTGTGATCTTATATGATTTCCTGTCTTATTTGAATGACAGAATAACAACTAAATTTAGGATTACCAATCATTTCTTATTTCGTGTACTGGTATTGTTTCATTTTAAGGGTTCCGTCCCCAAAGGGTAAAAACGGGACCCTAGTACTGAGACTTCGCTGTCCGTCCGTCTGTCACCAGGCTGTACCTCAAAACGGTGATAGTTAGACAGTTGAAATTTTCACAGATGATGTATTTATATTGCCGCTATAACAACAAATACTAAAAATAAAATAAAATAAATATTTACGGGGGGCTCCCATACAACAAACTTGATTTTTTTACTGTTTCTTGATCGATACTAATAACGGTGACAGGTAGACGCTTTAACTATTCACATAATACTCGTATTTAGTTTTATGTTCTATTTAAATGTAATTAATTAAAATTAAATGAAATAAATAATTGAGTGGGCTCCCATACAATAAAAGAGGTTTTCGCCGTTTATTAGGTTACAGACAATATGGTACGGAACCCTTCGTGCGCGAGTCCCACTCGCACTTGCCCGGTTTTTATTTAAAATAGCAATGAACAATCGTAAAACACAAATTCTAGTCACGCAATAGTATGTACACCGTGTACTTGTCCCTGTTTCACCATCATTAAAGAATCGTTTTAATTAAAAGTATTACACTTTTTTAGTCAGTGTTGATGGCTCTCAGCATATTGCAGCCTTTTAACGTGGATAGGGCTGGCAGATACTCGTCACGCCATCTCGCACTAAACGTGGGGGAGTAGACACGCGCCTTGCTCTGTACGTGCCAGCAAAATTAAATTTCCTTCCCTTACCATTAAAATATAATTACACTTTTTCGTGAGCTCTTGTCTGAGATAACCGTTCAGCTGCCTGCTGTGCTCCCAAACTGATTAAAGCGTCTCAACTTTAATAATAATAAATAGCATTTTTTCTTCCACAATGGTTATCTTACAGTTTTGACAAAAGGTATTTTAGCTAACTTGTAGTGGCTATAATTATTACTAGCTAGATAAGCAAAGATCATAAAATGTCTTCAAACATTCTTTATGGAATACTGGTGCCTTCCACTATTTCCTTCATGCTGAGGTAGGTTTTTGAAAAAAAACTTTATTACAAGCGAACCACCCCACGGATGATCTTGTTGTTACAGGTCCTATTCTTGTCAATTGAAGGTATATACTAATAAATAAAACTTTGTAGTACAAGTACAAACTGATGGCAAGAATTCACATCAAATTAATAGCATCTAGTGAAAATCAAGCCAAGGCGACAACTTTGCAACGTGTGTTCGGTCCACGCAACGTAATTAAAGTCGCATGCTACGTGCACCGACTACAGAAAAACGTTGACGAAGCGAGAGCGGTATCACTTTCAATGCTCGAAGTGTTGTGTCCACATGAATAAGGAATAAGAGTTTCCTTTTGCAAACAATAAATAGCAGGCTGGTTCGAGTTTAGTATGTATTCGCTAGTGGCAGTGTAGTGAGTCGCTACATACGCGAGACTGGCAACGATCCAACTTTTCCCTGCAATTTTACTGGTCTTCGTTCGATACACGGACGTTTTGCAGTCGGCATTCTAGACGAAGATGGCAATAACCTATCTGTTTTATGGCGTCTACTTGCAACTATGATTTATTCTACTTCAAATACATAGAAGTAGGTAATTACTACTTTTTGTCAATTTTTACGGCAACTTTGAAGTTTTCGCAAACATTAAAACTACAGTTTATTCTGCTTTCACCTTCTTAATATATATTATAATATAAAAGTAGGTTTATAAATCAACTAATCCTACTTAAAATGTGAACAATGGATATATGTATGGGTTACAAACTTGATTTTATATAATTTGTTGAGTTAAATGTGAACTCGAAAAAAATATGGAATAGAAATTCAATTTAAATTATTTTTCAGGTGATCTAAAGCAATTTCTTTCTTGCACCCTCAAATATTGAATAGAATAAAAATATATTTTTCAATGTCCTAAACTAAATCAATCGGAGGCCGTAAAAGTCGTCTCTTAGACTATTTATTATGCGATGTGGTCTTGCTCAAAAACTAAATTAGTGTGTAATCTTAAATTGCGATACTTATGTTAACCGACAAGTATTGAAAACGCCGATTTATTAAGTACCAAGATATGAAGCTATGATCATAATCAACAAACGTTTTTCCCTTGACAGGCTATTGCATTGGTGCAATGAACTCTAATTAATATATGACACCAACTTAGTACTTAGTAGTAATATAGTCATATTACTATCCGATAGATATAATAAATGTTAAAGATTCTATTCTTATTTTTTGTAAACGTTCACTTCCCAGCAGATTTTCATGTGTGGTTCCTATAAAGATTTATCGGGTAATGGAATACATTTGAACTCAGTTTATTTATAATTTATTTTAACATAAATCATAAAAGCCTTAGAATCATCGTCTTCATCACCATCAACAGCCATAATGTCCACTCGTTGAACAAGACTCCCCCATTAGGAAGGGTTTACTATAATCCCCAATCATAGAAGGTATATTGGGGATTGCAGTGTAAGATAGTGGTTCTTCAGAAGACTGAGAGAAGAGAGCTGTTGCCCACTTCCTGGTATTTTTCCTTTAGTTGCCTTTTAGGACAAGATAGCAGGAAGCTATGGGGGCTGCAATATTAACCTGGCGCCCCACGAAGGAAAATTTAGTGTAACCTATAGCTAAACTCAGGATATTTGAAACCATATTTGATAGTGGATTCTCTTTGATTATGAATATCTAGAAAATGCGCCATTTTTCTCTCATACTGGGTTACGCATGGAATGACGTGATACCTTAGGGCAGACATAGCATTCATGGGAGTGACGAGCACCTTACTGGTGCTGAAGTGAGAAAGCAGGAACATCGATTTGCACTTGAGAGATGGCGCGAGCGACTCCGAGAGCCACGAAATATGCGACAACGTGCGGTTGGTGCAATATTGCCAAGCTTTGTACCTTGGCTGAAGAGAAAGGAGCCAGTCACATATAGGTTGACGCAGTTGCTAACTGGCCATGGGTGTTTTGGGGAATATTTTAATAGAATTGGCCGTGAACCGACACCCCAATGTCATCACTGTGGGATGGGGCTGGATTCCGCACAGCACACACTCGAAGATTGTTCGGCGTGGAGCTCAGAACGGCAAACTCTAGTCTCCATAATAGGACAAGAGCTCACACTGCCATGTGTGGTAACGGCAATGTTAGCTAACAACACCAATTGGAAGGCCGTTGTCGAGTTCTGTGAGACTGTCATGGTCCAGAAGGAGACAGCTGAGCGAGACCGTGAAAGAGCGGATCCCACAAGAAGAAGGCGACGCCGGGGCGGCGGCGATCAACGCCCTAGCATGTCAACCCTGTAGGCCCGGGTTATAAAGAATACGGCTACGGTAACCCCTGCCTGTCGTAAGAGCCGACTAAAAGGGGACTAGAGTTCGGGGATGGTAGGAGATGGGGCTCTTATTATCCCACCAACGAGCTTGAAGAAGATAGCGTCACTGTGTGGCAAGTGACGTTATGCCATTCTAAATGGGTCCAAAAGGCAAAGTAATAACTTAAGAGATGAGCCTATTGGCAATGTGATAGGATAGTTCTCGGTGTGGTCCTCAGGAGAACCCGGGGCTCTCCGCTAGCAAATCACAGAGGAAGGTCACCGAGGGGGTTTTAGTGGGTGAAAGCCCCACATAACCTGGAATGTTCCCCAATAGCACCCGGGTATCTGGTAAGATTTCCCCCCCGTAACAAAAAAAAAAAAAACAGGGCAGACATAGCAAAAATAAGCTCACTGCCGGTGAGTAGGTACGAAAACAAACCAATTAAGAGTGCACATGTAATCGTACTTGTAACTGCTACATTGCGTCGTTACGTCGAATTCCTTGTCCGAAATACACGAAAATTATAGAAAATAACACTTTTCTTTTATATGCGATACAAAAGAAGTATAGAAATTGTTATATGATGTCAAAATTTGTGTTATTGTATTGTTTCTAAGCGGTTTTATTCGTGGTATCTGGATCCAGAGATTCGAGTAACTTTGTGTGTTTTTGTTTAGTAAATCATTAATCTATATATATATATTATAATATATTATTCTGTATAATCTATATTATACAGAAGGTCATTCACTGTCTAAACACTAAATCACGAAAACCACTTGACCTATGAAGATGAAATTTGGCACGCAGATAGTTTATGGGTAAAAAACGTCAGCTAAGAACGGATTTTGTGACAGGGCAGAATTAAGGGGTCAAATCGTGGCTTAAAGTTTTTGTGAACGTCGTATATTTTTTTATATATTTTTGAAGTGAGGAGGATAAAATTTGGTATTTAATAAAATATGTACTGCACAAAGATTTTTAAGATAGGGGTTAATTATAAGAAAATTACACACAAAGGGGTTCAAAATTTTTATAAATGTCTGAAAACACCTTTCTTGACCTAATAATACTGAAATTTGGCAGGTAGTTTTCCATTATAATAATATAAAACTACACGAAAATAAACCCACGGACAGCAGGGACCGTGACTCTATTAAAATTGTATACACTATGTATGTTTCCCAGGTAAAATTTACCAAGAATACATAAATGGGAGATTAATAAAATGAGTATAAATGTCCTACGTTTATGAAGATATCATTTAGTAGTACAAATCGGGATGGAAGGTAGTAAGTATGGGAATAAGAGTGACAGTGTCTAGTTAGGGAATAGTTGGGTAAAAGTAAGGATGTTGGTAATGATAGAGGTAAAAAAAGAGTTCAAATCAAACTCGAAGTCAAGGTGGACGTAGAAATCGATATTTAGGAGATGGTGAAGTAATATACATTGGAATGTTAATATGAATGTAATAATGGTGAATGAGTGAGAATGTTTATATCAAGTGTGAAATAAAATTTAAAGAAGGCCAAACGTGACTGCGGCCGCGGGCATTTGCAAGTATAATATAAACGGCCCAAAAGACTGATTGACTTTAATTTCCTAGTCAGAATGATTTGCATAACTTTTATTTTCCTGAACTTTTAAATAATGAAGAACAGCTGTATTTTCTAACAATCAAGATTTACAGTGTGTTAAAAATATAAGCCGCTTTAAAATAATATTTACACGTAGCTAGGCGCCTCCGCTTGTGAAGAGCACTTCACGCGTAGGTATTCTCTAAAAATAATGTGAAGAATTTAACTCGGCGTTAGGTATTGATAGACTTTGGATGGAAACCAGACATCCGTGGTGTTAGGTATCGGAATATATCGTGCAAGGTTCTCAGTGTAAAATCGGATATTAGATTAAAGATTTCGTTGAACCATTCAAGAAAATTAATCCGTTGAAATTACGGCCTATACAATGTAGGTAGGTAATCATTAAATTCGTAGTGAATGAAGTCGGAATATTAAAATCCGAATGAATTGCTAATGATGATTTTGCTGTTAGCGTAACAGTTTGATAAAATTTACTAAGCAGTTTAAAAAGTATTTGTAGCTTTTTTATATTGTGCTTGTTATGTATAAATAAATAAGGATCGAGTTTTTTTACTACAGTACTTATTTGATATTAATCCTGCATGAAGTTGAAGCATTTAAGATCACGACATATCGTTATTTTTGGTGTACCTATGTAGATACTTACCTAATATTGGCGCTGAATAAGAAACTACAAATAGCAAAATGGTAAAGAATGCATACATGTGTGATGAATCACATCCTCGTCAGACAAAACTCCCGCTACATGATGACAAACTGTCAAGTATTAGTTTGTCGCAAGACTTCATAAAAGAAAAAAAGAAGAGATTTGCAAGGATCGTAGCAAGTGGAAATCTGTGGACTCTGCCTACCCCTACGGGAAAGAGGCGTGATGTTAAGTATGTATAAGACTTCATAAAAATTATGATTTGCACTATGATCACCAAACAAAGTAAAATTAGGTAAGTAATAATATAACATAATAACCAGCACTAGCAAAAAATACTGTATGACCAACTTATATTTGCTTATAATTTATAACTCCATAAGTATATTATAAAGGATTCTATTCTAAGTATCGAAAGTTAAAGTTAAGTTAAAGTAACTAAGTCGCGAACGAAAATTTACAAAATCAGATTAATGTTAAAAATATCAATTATATTCGAATACATTACATTCGAATTTAGAACACAAGTCAATATCAAAACATCATCTAAGTTTTGAGGGAGTCACAGAGGGCATGTGTTTAGCACTAACCTGGATATTTTTAGATATCTGTGCGAATACAACAGATGTTCGCATAACATAGTTGTAAAAGCACACAATAGATGATATAGATCATCATTATTGGAGATGAGTAAGGATACGTATCAAATAAAAAACAATATTGATGTACAACGAACCTAAAGTGTCAATAAAAAACAAACAGAATTAAAGAACCATCAAACTTGAAGGTAACTTTTATCCTACGACGATGATAACTGTTTTGCAAGTTATCACACTGCTTTAGTCACAGATTCAAAGACGGAATTCAAAACACCGAAAACTATTATATTTTTTTCTTATACAAGTAAGACCTTGTTTAATAAACACAGAACCAAACGAGCAGTGTTAGTGGCGAACGCATTTTTATTTGAGGTCTAAGTTTGCTTTCGCATTTTCTATGTGACTAAACTTTATATAAGCTACTACTTAAACTACAAAAACCCTTCGCTTCGCGTTTGTATCATAGTTTGACAAAGGCCTATACTGTGGACTGTTTTTGTTTGCTACAGTTTTTCTATGGTCACACTTTAGGTACATACCTTAACGCTCTTATCATCTTGACTTTACTTAAAGGGTATAGTAGACTGTTTTCAAAACGCCCACGTTTGTTCAGATGTATTTTATCTCGATACATACATACTTAATTAAATCTACTTTTAATGTTCCGTATTGTGTTTTGTACAGGATGCATATCAAACCAATCAAATTATGAGCAAAGATAATATTATTCTCTCCCAGAAACGAGAATCAATTACGTTCAGTTCACTTAATACGATGTCAAGGACTGACTCGTTTTGCATGCACTTCTGCCTCACGCACATGGGTGCTCATTAGTGTTAAAAGTGAAATAGGGCGGTTCAAATAATTTAAACGGAAAAAGGGTCTGGATATTCATTAGCATGTTACCTTTATTCTATCTTGATGGCCAAGCAACTTCGATGTTGATGTACAACGCACTTTTCCAGGTCCATTTATTATCCCTAAAAACACTGTATATACCGAAATAGTTTAAAACCATTTTTAAACGGGATGCACATGTATAACGTGAATGTCAAAATGCAAATATGTCGAATATTTAAACGATGCATAACTTTCTATAGATAGTTTACCTACATACAGATAGTGGAGTATCGTTAATAGCGGTCCTTTTTGCCCTTTGGTTACAGAACCCTAAAAACTAAATAGTCTGGTTAAACAAGTCTTAACTAGCGAGATTCCTATATATTACACACCACACACATTATCACCTACACTCATCAGCCCACATTCTAATCGCATGACTCCAGTATAACATGAAAATACGACACGCTCGCAGTACCGTACATCACATTGATCTCATACTGCGCAATTTACTGATAAGATCTGAAAATACAAGAGTAATCTGACTACTAGATATCATATTGAAAAAGAAAATAAATGCTCCTAATGTTTTAATGAGAGATTGTAAGAACATCGAGGATGAGGATATTTTACAACAGTCGAACTGCGCATTGCACGAGCACGCCCTTCCACTGTTACTTTCTGGCCTTTGTTGTTTTTTGTTTTAAACACGTATCTTCAATCTGCATCATGTATCATCCGGCCGGTACAAAGGTTTATCCGTATTTGTTTGCACCTGGCCCTTGTCGCCGTGAATCGCAGCAGATGCCAATAATCAGTGCCAAAGTGTGACGCTGCAAGCGTTGAGCCACAGTTATTTTTGCCACTTGAAATATGAGAATTCATTAAAATGAGATAAATGAGATAACGCTTCTCACACAATGTCACCAAGCCAGACAAAGGAATTAATAAATTGTTTAAGCTGGAGATTGTAGGAAGCTCAAAATATCACCGAAAGAGCACGTTTTGCATCAAGGGCAGTTTTGTATGTTTTAATGTTTTTTAACTATTTATAAACTTTTCTCAAAGAAGGTGAGGTTCTTGACATATAGCTAAAGTTGAAATTCAATAGATGATCTTTGTCATCGTTTCACGTGAAGCATTGTGTTTTCGTGTATACTCGTATTTCGTTCATTTTTTTTTTTTTTATTTGATGCGCTAAGATAAATATATGTGTATAAATTTAAATAGAGATTAACCATGTTATTTTTTCTCCCTATATTATATTCTTGTTTAGAATTATTACTCTACGAATAGAAATAAACTTGACCTTCACAAAAATATATAGTGTTCCTAAAGAACAGTTTTATGAATATAAAATAAAAAGCATTAAGTAGATTTTGAATCATGAACAAGTATTGGTCAACCTACCATATAAGTACGATAGAGGCGTTATGATCGCAAACTATATGCGAAGAGATGAATCACTTCATGTGAGATCAGTCTTCTAATATGAACAAAACGTCCTTTGATATTTGACAGAGAAGTTCCTTTAATCATTCATGTTTCCTGAATGAAGTGGCTCGTAATATTAAGGGATCATTCAATGAGTCATGGTTCAACTACGAGGGGTAGAGGACGTTCACGAACACGCACTCCAATTTACATAGTAATTTGCTTCAGCCTCCTAGTATTAATCCTTTTGAAGTCAATATTTTAATTTTTTTATGTAATCCAAGGTATATTTTTCCTGCTTTAAGTTTCTTTATATTAGATAAGGTACTTTTGAAAATTGTTAAGCAATTGTATAAATTTTTTTGGAAATAAATATTATTATTATTCACAAATTTATATTTTCTCGTCATATTTAAGATATTTGGGTGTATTATGAGGACCACGGGTCTAAGCCAATTGGACTCCATGTTGTTACGGTTGTTGGTTTGTTACATCGTCTTGTGAGAATTTTTATTATTATTCACATCATTTATTTTAGAACTTATTATTATTTTTATTATGCTTTCTCTTACCAGAGTCGGGGTTATTTTTATTAACTATAGCATAAAGCAAATCGAGTAAAGTTAATTTAATTAATTTACTTTAATTAGTCTAGCGGTTAAGTACTCGTCTTTTAATGTAATATTAAAATAACGGACATTGCCTGCAGATAATTACAATTATAGCTTTCTAGGACGTAACAGTTATTGGTATATTATAAAGTTAATGGCGTGCTAAATGTAATTGAAATTATTTAAGCGCCATTTTGATGCCTAATCCGAAGCTTTCTAAATAATATATGTATACATTTTTAATACGGAGTTAAGACTGATACTTATTTTAAGTTGATTTTCTCTTATCTTATACAGAAAAGAAAAATAAAACTTAGTAACCGAACCATCATTAGGTAACAGCTATCCAGCTTTTTTTATGCATGATAAGTTAGCCTTTGACCACTATCTCACCTGGTACACACCGTTAGGTGCGTGGCAACAGATTTTCTACTTGAGGGTGGTAGCTAGCCAGGCGGGCATTCGCAAAATGCCACCACCATGCTATAACGACTGCCATCCAAGAGAACAACCGGGACCGATGGCTTAACGTGCCCTCCGAAGCAGGGAAGCGCTCAGTAGTAATGTCACCAGCGGTCACCCATCCAAGTCATGACCGAGGCGGACGTTGCTTAGCTTTGCTGATCGGTTCAGAATGAAGGCTGAGCAAACCTCGCTACGACCGCTTCAAAAGCCAGCTGATCTTGAACCCACAACCCCAAAAACTCTGGTGCATTTCACGTCAGTTATTTATTCCCAAATACACTCTGTTTTCTTTAGCAGACGTCGATGACATATCTAAATAATAATTAGTGAATATATAATCGTTTAAAATATGTATACTTATGAGTTGACAAAACAGTTCTATTTTAATTGTACAATCTAATAATTATATAGCCCTTACTTTAATGTCCTTTTTTAATAATCTTTATGTCCTGACCTTTCGGTTTGTGATAAGAAGATAATAAAACTTTTAATTAATAAAAAGTTTGATAGGCAATCGAAGTATTGTCTTTATATTGGTTATTTCTTAACTTGGTAACTCAATACGAAGCGTTGAAACTAACAGCTAACAAGTTTAACTGATTAGTATAAAAACGAAGCTAATTAGCTGTGATGGAGGTCGTTTCGACATAAACTCCGGCGTTTATTTGCACGTTGTATAGTTGCACCTAAAGATAAGTTGCACATAATTTCACAAAGTTAATTGCACCAGAACTTAATAAAAAGTATTATCAAAATAACCTATTTAACTGTTGCGTTTTAACCTTTTGGTAACCTATAACAAAATAACCTATTTAACTGTTGCGTTTATGTTTTAGTTAACGATTTAATTTGTATATATAGTAAAAAGTAAACTCCCAACAACATTTATAAAAACCGATGAAATATAAAATACCTATTTGTGATGTCCAATTACTATTGGACAGAGCTATACTCGGAGTTTCTTTGCACGATAACATCCGGAACGTTGATATTCGCCAAAGAACCAAAGTCACCGACATAGCTTACAGAATTTGCAAGTTAAGGCCCGCCCATTGCCACTTGGCAATGGGCGGGCCACATTGCTCGACGAACCGATAATCGTTGGGGAAGAAAAGTTCTCGAGTGGTTACCACACTACATCGGAACACGTAGAGTTGGTAGGCCCCCCATTAGGTGGAATGACGACATCGTGAAAGTCACTGGTAGCCAATAGTTACAAGCGGCTTATGGCCATTCTTTGTGGCGCTCTATGGGGGAGGCCTTTGTTCAACAGTGGACGTCTTCCGGCTGATGATGATGATGAATTACTATTGCGTTTTTTTGCTACCTATTCATAGTAATATGTGTTTGTTTATCAACAAGTTATACACTCCTCTTAAAAAATTAAATGTTTGTACATAGAATATTGTATCAGCCGGTTCGTCCACTGCTGAAGTCAGCCTCCCCTATTTTGGATATAAGAGGTATTAGCTAAAATCCCCACGCTTGGCAGGCGTCTTGGAGATTGTAAGATGGCAGTTTTTTAGAAGGCGCTGCCTGACCTTCCAGTATTTTTCCCTTATTTGCCTCTCACGACAACCACGGGAAGATATGGGGAAGGTGCACTTCTAACCCGGCACCCCACGGGGGGTACATAGAATACCTTACCCTTAATCTTTATAGCCCGGATAATCTATTCACTAAACCTGGAGGCAATGCGATCATTAAATTCCGCCCAAAAAAAGCGTGAGCGGAAGCTAGTAATTACGATAAAACTAGAGCAAACGAAAATTTTACGTCAATGCTTCTATTGCAATATATTTTGTACACCGTTTATCAATATACTGCTTATTATTAAAAAAGCGGGTTAAAAATTTAGAGGATGTGTTACGTTTAAGAATAAGTGTATTTTTGTAAGTATTATAAGTAATTAAGTATTAAGATATCTCCAAAAATAGGTATTATTAATTAATTTATTCTAAAAACTGACATGTTAAATTGGAAGATAATGGTTGGTGGCAAGTGTAAACTGAACATTTTGGGCAATCTTTACCAGACCAGTAAAACTGGATATTAGTTTTGAAGCAATGATGGCTGAGTGGTTACAGCTATGGACTGCGGTGCTGCAGGTCCATGACTCGATCCCTGAACTTCACCGCATGCTGGAAGGGCATTTTGCTTATGCTCGCCTGGCTAGCTACCACCCTCAAGTAGAAAATCTGTCGCCAAGCATCTAACAGTGTGTTCCTTGAGAGCTAATAAAATTACAGTTACATGAGATTCAACAACTGTATGTCTCAGGGAGACGGGCGTTCTTCATTGTTCTCAATTCTTCTTTTGTGACGAAATGTATCTGTTATAGGCAGAGGTTACCGCTTAACATCAGGTGGGCCTCGTGCTAGTTGCGTCACAATAAACAAAAAAAACACCTACTCTTATGACTATATTGTGTATGATACCATGACGATGGTCTATAATTATTTTAACTTAGGAAACATACAGTTTAGCGGTTCTTTCGAGGAGCTATATTTACCGTAGCTCATCACAACATAGTCTGTACATCTATTAGGTACCACAGGTAGGTAGGCATACTATACATACGCCTAATTGTGTAACTAGCCGTCACTAAGAGCAATCTATCTAGCAATCAATTAAAACTAAGCTGTGACAGTCATCTTGTGAAACTATCTACACAGTTGTTCACTGGCCGAGCTGTTGTAGATGTTATTAGTAATGCTATCGTGGATATTTAAAAAGACGTTGTACAACGTATTACACGCTTGTTGTCTAATTATTTGCAGGTGGTAAATTTAACGAATAATTGAAACATTAAGAACCCGTTTCAGAATGTCCTAATAAAGTTTCGGGTTGCTATGCAACACATAAAATAACTGAATCATAAAAATGACAGTTAACATGCAGCGCGTTTCAAGCCTTAATGCCGATGGATAGGCTAAACCAATGACTGTGAAACGCAAAGATAGTGTTTTATTTATTAAATATGATCTGGGTTCTAAAACCGGAACTTACTCGAACATTCTGAAACAAGCCCTAAGTATATCGTGGTTGTGTGAATCATGCTTACTTCTAGTTGTGGTCTTTATTAGGAACATGTGAACACCATTGTACTTACCTACTCTATGTTTTATCATCATCCTTATAATCACCTTACTGATCTGTGTTAATTATTCAATGTGTAGATACACTTACCCCCATATTCTTAGTTGTTACTCGAAATTTACTCCACTCCACCTTAAATCTTTGTTTTGGTATTATTAGACATAGAAAATTCCTCCACTCGAATTCCCCTCAAGAAAAATCCTCATGTGAGGGAATTAACCATCTGTCAACTCAAGGTACCTCGCGATCTACCTTGAAGTTTCCTCGACGCTTCCTTTACGCTCATTTATGGTGTATTTGTGCTAAAATGGCTGTTATAAATAATTTTGAAGAATTTATAGATTACATTTACGATACGGTATGACCGAGTGTACAATTATCTATATTTCAGGGATCCTCGAAAACACCTAAGTCGAGTTGAAATGGAGTAATATATGGAGTTACATTTAACGATATGGGTGTCATAATCGCTGAACCGATCAGCAAAGTTAAGCAACGTCCGCCGCGGTCATGACTTGGATGGGTGACCGCTGGTGACATTACTACTGAGGGCTTCCGTGCTTCGGAGGGCACTTTAAGCCGTCGGTCCCGGTTGTTGTCTTAGGATAGCAGTCGTTACAGCATGGTGGTAGGGCACTTTGAAAATGCCCGCCTGGCTAGCTACCACCCTCAAGTTGCCCTCAATCTGTCGCCAAGCACCTAACGGTGTGTTCCGGCAGCTGCTGTCCTTGAGAGCCAGTAACTCTAGGTTAGTCTGAACAACATCCTCGACCACATCATCACCTACCTACCTACCTACCACCTACCATCAGGTGAGATAGTGGTCAAAGGCTAACCTATCAGGCATAAAAAAAAAACGTAGTTATCGTTAAAACGTAATTTGTTTTAAAATATTTTAGATTCAGGTAAAATAAAAAGGCCCTTACACCATAGACTAAAATCATTTGCCCCAAAAAGTTATAGCAGGTTATGTACCGAGAACCTACCTCCGATAAAAAGTATTTACCAGTCGTATGTTTCGAAACCACCTAGTTTCTTGCCCATGTTATACCATGGAGGAGATAAAAAACAGACTTGTCCATCAAGCTTTAGTTCGTTTGCCAGTTTTTTTGTTCCCACACAAAACCTGTATGAATGTATTTTGATAAATGAGCTATCAAGCGATTCGTCACGATTGGACGATTGGCACTTCTGGTTATTAGTATTGCGTGTCTATGGGATTTGTTTTCGATGTCTTTTATAATGTCAACTATCTTTACGGTTTAAATTCGTGTAACTGTACTTACTTAAGCTATTAGCTACGATATAACTAAAAACGCTTTTATGTTATTGACAAAAGTGTCGTTCGTTTTATTTAGAAATTTAACATGTAAAAGTAAAGAAGAATCTAACATTATTAAGTAATTATTGTTAAAATGATGTCATAAAAATTGAATTCTAATTAGACAAAAGTTTTTTAATCTTAGCTACTACTGAATACAAACATTTATGTTTTTTGACTTAGTTATCAACACACTACAAACTTTGTACAACACTACAGCTACTACAACGAAAACAGTTAAAAATGTATGCACAAATCCTTTTCATGACGGATATAAAAGTTTAGTTATACAATATACTCGTATGTGTAAAATACTGAACAATAAATCTCTGTTAAGGCGATCACCGTAGTGAAACGCGCACTTTTGGAATCTTCTTGTACCGAAACTATGAGTTCAAAATGTGCGAAAAAAATATATCATATTTTTTAATTCTTAATTGAGTGAATTAGTTGATTAGTTTTAATTAAAATTTATTAGTTCTTCTGTAATAAATTGTAATCGGCGACCCTTTTTAGATTGTTTTTTATTAATTTAAGAGGCATAGTTGAATTAAATGCAATGATTCTTTTTTTAAAAAACAGCTAATACTATACTCTAATGAACTACTTACTAACTTGTGTTTTTTTATGAATTTTTGCCTCAAAATTCTCTGATCGCGAGAAGAAATCGCAACGAAAATCAGTCTGCCCGCAGCGCTCGGGCCGTTTGGACGTGGGATCTGTGCCGTTCGTTACGCCATCATTATTGTGCATTTATTTTACGAAATATTACAATATTTTTTTACCATACGTTAATTTGGAAGTCATAAATTATTGAAACTCAAGTAAAACATTTATTGGGGAAGTACTTTTGTTTATATTGATTTATAAAATCTTTATAATAACTTTTTTGAGCGAGTTGATTAAAGTTCAGACACGGCATTGTTAATTCCTATTTTAGTAGGTATCTAGACTTTTAACCCTTGGTAAAATATTTCATTTTGTTATTATTAGGTTACTGTACAATTAAATGAGAACCTATTCCCAATACCCTTAACACACTTTCCGAGACGACCAACTACTTTCTAGGTATTTATATATCCAATCATTCAAATAAAGGGAACTTACCTATATCTCTTTTATCTCTTTGACTTTAAAAGTTAAATACTTAGTATGTAGTTAGTCGGATTGAAATGTGTGTTACATCTATATGACTCCGCTGTTCTTTCGTACTACCTCTAAAAGCATGTACCCGTAACTTTTGAACCGTTACTTCTGTAGATAGTTTCAATTTTCATAGCAAAAGTGATAATGTGTACTATTATTATAATTTTATTTTATATAATTAGTGGGGTTCCTTAGGAAATGTGACCCGGTACAATTCTTCTCGTACAACTTTTAATGGCAGCAGTCGAATGAGACTTGACAAAAACCAAAATGACATATTCGAGATGGCTGGTAAAATTCATGTTGCTCCGATCCGTCTGCAAATCAATATCTCGGTGGTTTTAGGCGTCTTTATTCCGAATTTAGAAATTATTTTTCGATGACATAATTTTTTAAGATGGCCGCCATACATAGATGTTTTGAAACCATTGACTTTAATTGTTCCATGGGAAGGAGTCATGGGGAAAGAAAGTATTCTAAACTGAAAATAACAAAGTGGTTTTCGTGATATGATAATAATGGGAAATCATAAAAATGACGCCTGCCAATTGAAGATATATGACGTATCTGGTAAACGGTTACAGATAAGTAAAGGAGTTTTGAACAAATGACATAGGGAATCGAGAGAACAGTCAAATGACATGCAAAAAAAATCCAAAATAGCAGAATTCAAGATGGCTGCCATAAAAAATGCTGAAGTGCTCCTTAAGTAAAGCTGAGCTTCAGTGTGATCGGAGTACTTTGTATGGTGGCTATCTTGAATTCCATCATTCTGGATTTGCCCTACGAGCTCTTTTTCTTCATCATACTACATTTAGAGCACGGATAGTGCGTGAGTTCAAAGGGCGAGTGCAAGGCGAGACTGCAGTCCGATTCGTGTGAGTGACTTGCGAGGCCGAAGGCTGAGGTCTGACTTGGGAGTATTTTCCATATATTCAACTGGTCTCCATGATGAATGGCCGCGATAACTGAAGCACCTACGAGTGGGGTTCTTTAACCAATGTGACTCAGAAACTTGGTACGATTCTGCCTGTACCACTTTTAGTAGCGGTAGGGTGAATCTTATATGGCGGTTTCATTACAGTTATCTTATATTATTTTTATTATCTTTTATTTTATTATTGAGCATTGCATTGGGATTATACTTCTATTAAAATTTAGAATTTTTATAAATTTAGAAATTATTGGAATACAATATGTTTTGCCCCGGGTGGGAATTGAACCCGCGTCAGTTTGAACTTTTATTTTATTATTATTTGTATTTATTATGTTATCTCATAAATAAACTCTAAAATTGCAAAACGACTTTCTATAACTGAAATTATACCTATGCATAATATTTATTTATCTATAGATATATAGATATATCATCAAGAGTAAAATTGCAAGTTTCTGTTTTAGAGTTGGTAAGTATATGACAGTAACCCAGTGGTTGGTGCGGATAACGTCCTATAAGTTCAAGTGCATATTTAATATGACGAGTAGGATATGTTGTGCTGTTTTTGGTTGCATGAATTCGTCCAAACTAAACATATAAATTGTAAAATAGCTGCAGGTATCTATAACCAAGTAAAAGATATTCCCTGTTCTCCACCTTGTCCATGTTTGCCAAAACAATTTTTGAGTAAGCTTTATACTTTAAAATTCAATAATCAAGCATTTCATACGTTTCAGTCGAGGTGCAAATATTTTTTTACTACCAATGAAAAACAACACGCATTTTTACACACTTCCTATTCAATTTACAAAGTATTTTATCTAAACTAATAGAGGAAAATTTTGATTGTGCATTTGTTTGTTTGCATTGAATAAGCTCTGAAACTAATAGACCGATTTGAAAAATTCTTTCACCATGAGAATCCAACATTATCCCTGATAAACATAGGCTATAGAAGATTTTCAAAAAGTTAGGTCGTATGTAAACTTCGATAATGTAACATAAAGTGCGAAAAAAATACCAAAAAAAAATCGTTAGGTATATCGCATACGCTACGGAAATCATTTAAAATAGAGCCAAGTGATATACTACAATTTTATAGAAGACATCTTTAAAAAAGTCCGCAGTACTATTAGTCTAACTATTACAGTTATGTCACAATAACTGGATTTTATATGTTGAATTTATAAGTTTTGATTTTTTTTGTTAAATACTCGTGTGAAGCCGGGGCGAATCACTAGTTTGCTTATATAAAAAAGTATATTTACAATCGCAAAACAAAATGGAAACACAAAGTAGGCAAATGTAATTAAAATGCTGGAGGCGAGCAGCCCTATCGCATGTTTACGTACCGCGCGGCTGTAGGTAGTTATTTCGAGGACAGGGCCGAGTTAAAATACTGTATAGATAATATTACCGTGTTTCGTACCGCTTCATGAAGTGAAAGTACTTTTTTGAGCACAATATTGAGATAATACTTTTGAATTTTAAATTATAACCTCGTTTTATGGATCCTATAATCTCAGCAAACCACAAACCAATTAAGCTCCTACATGTTCTTACTTGCAAATTCTGTTGATATGCATAATAGGCACCTTTCTACCAAATTTCAAGAAGATCGACTAAGGCAATCGAGATTCATTGACGGGGAAATATACACTGCTCAGACCTCCACCGAGACCTCGCTTCGCTTAGTCTATTAAAAAAATATCATTACTTACAAGTGATAATTTTTTTTTACCTTAGAGGTTTGCAGTAACTGCAGATAAAAATGTTGTTATCTACACTTCTGTTCTGCCGCTTCTAATAGCGCACGAAACTCTACAATTTTAGCGACGCTATCCGTGGTACGGTGACTAGTGCCGCCGTGCGACTGAATATTTTTATGAGTTAAAAGTTAACGCCCAGTTCTATTAGCTCCGCCCGAATTAGAAATTATTTTGACTACGGTCTTGCCCTTAAGAATTTAACCTTTTATGGGCCTATGTATTTTGATTTTGATTAAATAATACATAAGCAAAGGAACTTGGTTCCTTGCGCATCATATAATACAATGAGAACAATAGTTAAATTGTATTTTTTCATATACTCTTCCTACTCCCGCTTATGAGACAAATGTATTATCTATGTCACCATCAAATATTGAAAATAACAATGAGAAATTTGGTTCCATAAGTATTGACTTTGCCAATATTTGGTACCGCAATCGCGTTTTTACCCTCGCAGTCTATACCCGACCAAGCATTCCTATATAAAAGAAAGTTTTATTAGTGTTGGAATCGGATGTTTACCTTTACCATACGTAACTGCTACTTGAGTCAGACAATCGTTTCTCGATAGCTCTTACCTACATTATAAGCAAACAATATTTTGATTACAAAGAAACCATAAAATTTACTAGTGTTTTTTAGAAAGTTAAAAGGAACATTCTGCGAAGCCACGTGTAATGTCAAGTACTCTTCATACACTTGACATAGTTCGTATTCGTTATCAAAGTTCAACAAATGACCTTTTTAGTGACCTCAATAGGCACATATTGAACAACACATCTAACAAAGCGTATACTATTATTATAATATATAGTTTTCAGAAGAAAAATTGTTTTTTTTAAACGACTTCCCAAAAATGATGAGGTTTTCAATTCCTCGAGTATATTTATGTATGACCCCTCATTAACTGAAAAATGTATTATTATATACATTTTTACGCTTACCTGGATGATTTAATAGAATTTGCTGTTGTCGACGATGAGCACTATTTGAGGCGAGTGAATCATGTTGTAAGCAGTCTTTCTGACTAGAAAAAAAAAATTAACCGACTTTAACACCCAAAAGTGTGAAATAACTTAATGAAGTCGTTACATGATAGTTCAAAAGTAACTATTATCATAATATTGTACGCATGGTACCGACTTCGACAAGTTATTTCACACTTTTGGGTGTTGAAGTCAGTTCCATTCTTTGGCGAAAATATTATTTTCACTCTTTTTAGTGACTTGCTACGGGATCGATACTCATATATTGTGAACAACTATATCAACAAGATAGGTAAATATTTTGGTAAAATTAAAAAAAGCAGACAAATTGAGAACCTCCTCTTTTTTTGGAAGTCGGTTAATAATAGTTTTTTTAATGATGCCAACTTCCACCACTGATAATTTTGAAATAATTTATGGAGGTTGTGTTTTAAATCGGCATGGTACATACCGACTTCCGCAAGTTATTTTATACTTTTCAGTATTGGAAGTCGGTTTTACTATTTTTTTTACATTCAACCACTAGGTACCATCAATCTAAACCACCATTCTAGGTTTAAAATCTTATCGTCTAGAATGAAGTATTTAAGTAAATATAACTGATACGCAAAAGACCATATTAAATAGTAAACAAGAAAAGGATAAGAACAAATACCTATTAATGGGGCATGACTTATAAATCTTTTATTATTATAGTCGCAGTGGGGGCGTAGGTAATAAACATTAATATTAAGGGGAGGCCGCCCACACTCTCGTGAATATGCGTGATGAAGAGGAATTGTCTGCCATTATGTTCTACGTTTTTGTGAAGACGAGAAATATAAGCCATTTTTGTGATAATGGCGGCTGCGTTATAACTTTCTATCTCATCTATTCTATAATTTGATCGAAAATATTGATAATGATTCAAAATAATTAGTCAACGTTGATCCAGTGATATGAGAGTCAAGTATATACTACAAAGTTACCTAGTTTAGTCTATAGAGCTTCGATTCCCGGGTCAATCGAGTTTTATTGATCTCTCCTCCAAGACATTTCATTAACAGTCTCAAATGAGGCTCCAATATCTGTGCCGTTAGATGACACTTGGGTCATACCCTATTTGACCCGTAAATGGGAATTATAAACATCTGGTGAAATGTTTTCAAACCATTTACGGCCCTCTCACCACCACATTTCGCCAACAAGTTGTCAATTGAGATAATGTATTCATTATTTCATTTTACCACGAGTATTCAAAACAACCCCTGTGGGTTACCGGACTAGAGTGTCCGGGAGCCATATCTACCTTTGGGTGTAGTAAGAGGCGACTAAAGGTAAAATACCGGAAGGTAGGCAGCAGCGCCTTCTGAGGAATTGATATCTTAAACTGCAATCCTCAAAATGCCTGCCAAGCGTTGGGATTATGGCAATCCCCCCTGAATTGGGGAGGCTGTGTTCAGCAGTGGACAATTCGGCTGATACAGTTCAAAACAATCCACATTCTTTAGGACGTAATACTACCAATTTCACCACCATCACACTGTATTTTAAAACTAAAAATCACCAGCGGTATTGAGTGTCCTTCCTATATTAATGGTGAAATACAACAAATCAAAATGTTTGAACTTAGTTATGCAAAATATGCAATCTCGTTTATAATTTTAATTGTTCGTTTTTGGCTAAAAGTGTTATACAAAATTGTATAATAAAATTTATCAAGTTTTATTAGTCACTTTTTACTCACATCGTGCTAGGTGATCTTTCGTTTCTGCTTTAATATTTCGGGATATACAGACATAATTATATTTCTATATAATACGTTGAGACATATAATTATCTTCATTGCTTTTCTAGACGCGTTGCGTTCATATTTGCATAACCAATGATCGGCTTCCGGTCACAAGTCTTCCTATCTCGATAGGTAATTGGTCTAATGATCTTCTTTCCATCTGAGATACCAACGATAATTGCACCTTATTACTTATAGTATAAAACCTATATTAGATATAAGAACAGTGGATCATATGCATGAAATTTAATACAGTCAGATCAGTCAATGATATTAAGTCCAGGTTTTTTTGTAGATAGAATTCTCTTATGGCGATAGAGTCATAAGAAATTAGTTATAAATGTTTAACAGTAGGTTTGAACTTATAACAAACGGAAGAAAGGGCCATCGTACCTCGAACAGTGCAATGCCAAATCAGGCGACGTCTCCTGATTGAGTCTCAGTAGTGTGCGTATGTGTGTCTTCTGCATGCTTGTCTTCCTGTCATTGTGTGTGTTCATTAAAACGTATTCCATTGTATCATATACAAAGGAAGTGTAGGTAGCTGTGTGCATTATATGCTCGTGTTAAATTTTCTTCACATTATAATGTCGTGATATTAGAGCGTATCCTATCTTCCAATTTTTATTTAACTTATACCTAAGTATAGAACGTAATGAAGCTTCGATCTTCTTACTTAACGTCCTTGGCTTTTCTGTTACGGATCAGGTAACTTCATAATATTTCAAACAAATAAATAAACGAGGAATTAAGCCAAAACCGAATAAAAGCATAAAACCGCTGATTGATTTAACAATAGCCTGCATTCAAATATGCCAAGTTGCCAACAGTGTTTTAACCACGTAAAAAACCAAGCGGCCATGAAGAGCGCGTTTCCGAATGTTTTTGTGCAGGCTGTCGGTCGCACAAACTACGGCTAGTGATTGGACAAGCAAGACAGACCAAGAACATGATATATAAAAAAATAACACGGGACTGATGAGTGATGATAATACTGACATGTTCGTGGCATTATTCAATATTAGTTCAAGTTAAACGAAAAAAATGAGATATTGATATGATAGATACTTTAAATATAGCGAACTAGGTACTCTCAGCGGTTTTTGCCAAGTATAAGTTTCTGACGACCGCGACACTGCGTTTTGATCTGTTTATACGATTGAATTTCGTTTATGTTATTTGTTAAATAGTGTTTGATATTATTGTCTAATTTTTTTTTATATTAGATACTACCGTAGATAAATAATTGATTGATACCTTAGATTTTCGCGATTATTACACAACTTTAAAATTTAAAGGATTTAATTTATTTGTTAAAGTATCCCAAGCATAAATATAAGCATAAAATGATAAAAATAAGCATTTAAAACCGTTTAAAGTTGTTAACTACTAATAATAGATTATTTAACTATAATGCTACGTACGCACCCTACATAGTTATAGTAAGCGTATCATTATAAGTTATAACATTAACCTCAAGCTAGCATATCGTTTATCAGTAGTTTTTGCCAGTTCGAGACTTTCAATTCAATCCTTAGCATTCTAGGTATTATTAAAGATAGTAATAGAATACTTTTTTTACACTTTTTCACTGTGACGAGCAATTCAGCTAAGTACCTATGTATTAGCATAGACTACTTACAATCTATTTAGATCAAACTGTTGCAATGAGAACTCTTTTTACTATAGTAGCTTACAGATGTTCTACTCAGTTTTATTGTAAAATATGTACCTATGTGGAATAAGTGATAATGGTTAGAGTTAAACTCTAAATAAGACATAATAGATTCAGGTGTTAGTTTAAGAAAATCCATAATTAATATAATAATAGGAAAATAAGACGATATTGCCACTTATTTTTATATATTAATATCATCTAATAGAACTAATTTTTCTAAAAATTATGTTATCTTTTATATTAAATTAGTTAAGGCGTTAAGTAGAGAGCTTAACCATAATCTGCACGTACCTACACATAACAACACAAGTTTCTTAGCTTACTAACGGAAACTATCGTAACTATTTATTTGTTACTAGTAATATTATATGCGAATGCTCAGTAACATTCTATATTTCTAAGAAAACATTAAATGGAGAGAGCGACACGTCGAGTCGTAGTACAAATATGGGGAGACAGGTGATACATTAGCAGATCTAGTTTTTTCCTTGATTAGACCAGTTCTAGAGGTAAAAAAACCACTACTAGCACTACTTTCCACATCCATTGATGCAGTATTGGAATATCAATCTTGCCAATAATCAGTTTTCATATATTATACTGCAGTCAATGTGGAATTATAAAAACCTGATGTACGAGTACATAGTAACGAATATATACTATCTAAATCAAATCAAATCAAATTATTTATTGCAAGTAATACATGTATAAAAGACGTTATAATCCTTTTCAAAAATACAGGTTCAATATATTCTGCCTCAATAAGGCGTGCAATGTTCATATTGTTACAAATTTCATTAAAATAATAAACCAAATTAATTGTCAAAAATAATTCTCATAATATAGCCTATTAATTATTATCATTTGTCATTAAATTAAACGTAAATATGTCATGTTAAATGATATCTAATACCTACTTAATAAATAATAATAATAATAAAATAAACCAAAATGAATACATAATTAATAGCGTTAAGATACTTCCTATTTCGATACAAAAAATACACAGTTGATGTTGCGGTTCCAATGAATGAAATTTACTAACCAGAGAAACCATTCAAAGCCATGAATATTGGTTTCCAAATGGTTTTGGGTCAAGCAAAAACGTGTTTCTATTTGCAAAAAGAGCGCTGCGAAATGCTTCTAAGTGTTGACGTAACTAACTGTACCATGAACGATGTTTGGACCATGTCCTCAATTATGGCTACGGAAAGCGATTTCAATTATGGAGCTTAGCAATTTCTCTTTTTTTTAACATTTAGTTAGTATCATCTTTAGTTTTCGCGCTCTTTGTATATAACGTGAACATTTTTTTTTTACCGGTGGTATGCCTTTATTAAACAAAATACTACGAACTATATACAACACTACAGCTACTACAATAAAAGCATTTAGACTACCTATAAGTCATAGCAGACTCTCAGACAGTCCAAATGCTCCAGCCCAGTACCAGTTGACAGCGTGCCGAGCATGCTAACAATCATATAATAATAATAAATTTATTTCAACAGCCATAATGTTAATATTCTTAAAACTAATTAATGTACTTATTAAACAATCAGATCTGCTGCGATAATGCATTAACGAAACGATGCCCATTTTATAATATTCACTACCAACAAAGACAATATTAATGAAATTATCGTCTCTTATGTATATAATTCAACATATATTACATAACTTATTTGAAGGAGCTATTTTAAGTGAAACACAATCATGCTCATAATTATGTTCACAGCACATTAATGCATTACGTCCAAATTATAAACATTCATTTCCGTGTTTAATGTCTTTTGTTTTTATTCGGCTTTCGCTGTGCACAATGGGCAGCCAACGACACCCACAGTAAGTGGAAAGTACGTCAAACTACTGTTACATTATTCTAGCGACATCGGCGAAAGTATCTTTTTTGTTTGTCAAAATTAACAAGCCTCAGTCAATATTAGCATAGGACCGGGTCCGGGAACCTTTTCAACAAAAAGTTTCACAGTTTTTCGGCACCCGTATACGCCTACACTACGCTTGTTCTCGACGTCGATATTTTTTATTTTCTTACTAGATTCTACCCTCTTCGTCTTGTCAGTTTCGCTCTTGTGAAGCGTTGTATCTGTCAAAAGCAATTTAACGTAGGCGGAACCATTCCGTTTACCTGTCATTAGAACCGACACCTATTGTCCTGAACGAGTCTTGGGACGCTGCGTGCTTTGCAATCAATTCTAATTTACACAATCAAATGGCCCTGTAACGCAGATAGTAAATCTAGATCGCTAAAGGTGGGTATTATCACGAGAAACTGTAATAGGCTTTACAATGTAACTTAAGCGCTGTGCTGATTAATTTTGCAAGCCCTAATGGAACGAACAAAGATCTATAGAATCTGTTGAGGCATTTCTATTATTTCTTACTGAGGCGACGCTTATATCTTTATGCACTCAATGAGTAGGTACATTTTGTGTGACAATTAGAATAAAAGCAAGTGTTAATATTGCCTTTTTGTCATTATGTAATGTAATCACGTCCCCTTCATGCGTACATATGAGCAGGGCATTGTGAATGCAGGGTCGTCGCATCACCGGATCGCCGGCGCCGGCGCAGACTCATCAATGCTCGTATTCATCCAACACCCGCATGCGTCCTTTTAATTGCTTGATGAATTTTATATCGCTGATGTCAGCTGCAACGAGCATATCAGTTCAATTGACGATGTTACGACTTTTTTGTCCAAAATAAACGTTTAACAGATGCTGGGTCTGTTAGGCGTTAAACCAGACGTTTTGTGGCAGTTCCATAGTATTCTATTGAAAATAATGTAGTATCACTTGGGTATTACCCACATGCTTCGACGAAGCTTATTACTTAGTATGTACTATGTAACACCCTGTAAGTAACGATACCATCTCATATATATTCAGTTGGCTATTACTATTGTAATACTACCTTCTGCTAAGTTTTTCATCCATGTAGAAATTGCTTTTATCGCGCTCTCATTTCAGAATTACGCAGTAAATCAAGACAAATTTGTATTCTATGTCGAAATCAAGGACCTAGGAACAAAATTTCCCCAAGACCTAGTATTAACACACAGAAACTTTTCGTTCATATGTATGAATGTACTAACGTCTTGAGAATATTAAATAAAAATGTCTAATCTAACTTGATGAATAGACTAAAAGCTACAAGTGTATGTATCCATAAAACAAATCATAAAATATAAACAGCCGAGCGGTAATTGCTATGGATTGCCATGCCGCAGGTCCATGGTTCAATCCCCACTGTCCCAGCTTGAGCTTCACCGATGGTGACGGGGCATTTTGCGAATGCGCGTCTTGCCTACCGTACCCTAGGCTACGTAGAAAATCTGATACCAAGCACTTAACAGTGTGTTCCGGGAGATGTCCGGATCAGTAAGTTATGAAACTACAGGCACAGGCGACTTAACACCTGCATGTCTATGGGTGATGGGCGCAGTGCATTTCATCACTCCTGACAAAATACATCGGTTATAGGCAGAGGGCCTCTTGCGAGTTCCGTCCCAATTCCATTAAAAAATGTAAGTACACATTGCGCGTTCGGCTTTGGACATAAGTTCTTGCAAGATTTGCTAAACCGTAGTGTCAATTACCGGGAACATTAAAGTGACCACATGTCATAAGCAGAACTCTACTCAATTAGGCAGTTAGTTGCGTCATACCTTGCCTACCTTTATTTATGAGTCACAAGCTCACCTGAGGCCTACAACTCCTACAAGTACCATCCCTTCAAAGCCTGTAGTGCTTGCATCTTTTGACTTTACATGGTTCACGCTCTGCTGCCGGGCACCCAGTGGATACTCATATTCTTTGATATGCAAATTCAAACCCTATATTACAGGAAACTTAGTTGAAAATAGAATGTAGAAATTGTTTTGCGACTAACACCGAGGTGAGCAAGTAGAACATAAAGGAGAGTGTCCTTCAACAGTAGTAGTGAGGAAGGATATGCTTCGTGATTTTCATTTCAGTCGTCATCCGGTCTTCCAACGCGGATGTTTTTTAAACACATTTTCCTACTGACTGTGTAGTTCACTATCAAGATCCCCAAAGAATTGAGTCTATTTTCAAAGTTTCGGGTTTAATTAGGCCATCGTTTGCTTGTCGTTGGTGAGTACTTATTGTTTCTCGTCAAAGCGATGTTTTATTAAAAGTTACATTGAAATACATTTGCTTAATTACATGTCATCATTGAATTAAAGTGTACTAAATACAGTAAACTAATTGGAACAAAACAGGAAAATAGTGACTGGGTCCTTGTTGTTTGTTTACGACTATATTGGCTGTAAAAACATTATCCTAGATATTTTCAAAGTGGTAACTCCTCGCCGTAAACATTAAATAACTAATGAGATGTACCAAAAACAAGCTATTTTACTGAATAGAAATGTGATAACATCTAACATTAAAGTCTAAGCAAAATTAACATCATTTAAATGAGACACAAATATTATGTAAATTATCTGCATCTATTACATAAGTAATGGGAAGTGAGCTGTCAATTCATATGAAGAATATGAATATCATTATGACAATATCAATTCTACATCGCTTGTATTACATTTGACATTTACAATTAATGCTATTACGTAATAAGTACGCTTTCTTTCTTGCATAATATTTTAATAAAGCAGATTTATGGCGTGGCTATGTATACAATTTTCAATTGGTCATATTTATACGAGTATGTTAATTTATTTATCTGACAGTTAGTTAAAATTTATAATTTAGCAATATAGATTTTATTACTGTCATATCCTGTAGGAAAAAAAATGTAATATCATATATGGACGTACGAAGTTACCTTATATTTAAATTTAATTTTGCTTTATTTTAACTTAACTTTTTTTTGTGTGACTTGCCACAATTTTTGCTTTATTTTAAATTGAGGTATAATATATGTTAGCACCTTCGACCACAACATCACTTACCATCAGGTGAGATTGTGGTCATAGGCTTACTTATCATCAATGAAAAAATAAAAAAAGATATTATTTAATTATAGTGAATATAAATAATTGTTTGTTGATTTCTTCTTATTGTTAATTTTTTGTTTCAGGTAAGTTGAATTTTTGTTCAAAATTGTACCACTCAACGTCATTGTAAGTAATCTAATATATATAAGATTTATATATGCATTCTAATAAATAATTAGTAAGATAAAACAACACTATATTTAATGTTAGAAAAAAATTGCTATTGCGTTTTGTAACATACATAAGTAATATAACTGCGAAATAAACATGTACATATGTAGGTAGGTAGGTACTTATCTACCTAACGTAACTACCTACCTACATATTATTATAGATTATAGATTACAGACAACCTTTAAATTAACTACCTATAGAATAATAGCATACCTAAAGTTAATGATAATGAGAGTGTATCTGCCGACAAACTGCTCTGTAGTTTGTCGGAATTTAGATTAAGAAATATAAATGTATGCAAAATGAAAAATAATTGAAAAAAAAAAGTAACTTAACATGATATACATTTTGCACTAGAAATTCACTCTCAATTTACTTCTATAATGACTAAAAATGTACAGTATATCTACTAATTATACTCGTATATAAAATGAAAAATGCATTACCGTGTATTTAAAATAACATTATGCATAATGATACTATAACCATTTTGTACAAGAGTTATAAGAATACATTGGTCATACATCTTTGAAATATTTGTTCTTGTGTGGAGCATGAAAAGCGTACTTATTAAATTTACAAAAAAGGGTGATCAGGGTTTGCATGATGTAATCACGTTTAGAAACAAATTATTTTTAAGATGTGATCCTAATTATAAGTTAATAAATACAACACTAAAGCTACTACTATAGAAGAATTTCAGCAAACTAAAGGCCATTGCAAGCATATAGTTACATACCCCTTTTTCTGAACGCGGTAGTAGAATATATTTATAGTAAAATTTTGATATTTGGCCTACATAATATTGAATAAATTATTTTGACTGAGTTTGGCCCACAGGCAATCCAAATAAAGTAAATACGTTACAAAAAATCTTAGCACAGTGCGTCACATGTATGGTTATTTTCCAAAGCATTCTGTACTTAGAGAAAGAAAAATATTTGAAATCCCAAAGCAATTTCCATCTATGCATACTCAGTACTAACACTCGTGCGCAGCAGCTATACGGTTTCAATATCTATTTGTTATTAAAATTATAGTGAAGGGGTGGGCGGATGAAAGATCACTAGCAGTGCAGCCGGCGGCCCACGTGCTTGAAGCCATAACAATTGTTTGACCAACTCCATCATAGATTGCTACATAGTTGTTCACTTCCCCACCTAATGCTTCCAGCCGCCTGCAGTGAAACTATTGTAACAACCGCTAAGTTGCGACATTGTTTTAAAGCGTAAAATACAATCATCATTTTGTTGGTGTCGTAGAACTTGCAACATCACTGTTTTGAACTCTTAAGATTGTTTTATTTGCTTACCCAGATTTAGTATAGGTTTTTTACAGTCTCGCTATAAAAGCAATGGCTGTTTTGTAAATAAGTAGATGCAAAAATTAATCAATATATTTTTTCCAATTATTCATTAATATTATGGAATATACCAAATACTTCATTTTCCAAATTTAAAACGTAAAATACAATCATCATTTTATTCTTGATGTTGTAGAACTGGCATAATCACTGTTTTGAACTCGTAAGGTTGTTTTATTTGCTTGCTCGGATTTGTTATAATTATATTACTTAGGTTCTTTAGCACTTGGCTTTACGCTGTTTTGGAAATAGGAGCAGAGATTATTCCAGTCTTTTTTCACCTTTTTAGTCATTAATATTACGGAAGGCAACAAACTTAATTTTCCAAGGTCAACACACTGAACTGCAAAGAGGCCAAAAACTACCGTTCCATCGCATGAGCACATTAATAAACTTAGGTACTTATAAAACTGAGTTATCAAGTTTCTCCTACAATTTAGATTAACCATACAAAAACTTATCTACTGGTACATTAGTGACGATACGAAAACGGCAGTTAGGATGTTGTAACACATTGTGCAACTTCTTTGTAATCAGGCTTTCACCAATTTTAGAACATATTTAGAACCAATTTTGTTTGAGTAGATGTCATTTATATTTAGTATCTAGAAAAAAGTACCATCAAGTCCTTTCCACTTCCTAATGCACATGAAACCACAGTGACAATCTCGTAATTCTGCGTTCCTGCTACGGCATTCCAGTTTCCTGTTGAACCAGTCTCTTGAAATAGGATTTTACATACGGATATATTAAAACCATACCGTACAAGTGAGAATACATTACTTTATGTTCATTTGATAATCTACTTAATTTTTATTTACATTAAACTATTATTATTTTGAACACTTAACTATTCAGTGAAGAACGTTTTTCTAAGGGCCTGTTTCAGAATGTTCGAGTAAGTTCCGGTTTTACTACCCAGATCATATTTAATAAATAAAACACTATATTTGCGTCTCACAGTCATCGGTTTAGCCTATCCATCGGTTAAAGCTTGAAATGCGCTGCATGTCAACTGTTATTTTTATAATTCAGGTATTTTATGTGTTGCATAGCAACCCGAAACTTTATTAGGACATTCTGTAACGGACCGTAAGTTTGTTATATTTTGAGCTGCCAAAATATTTTACTAGTTTATTGTTACTGTACCTACATTGAACTTTTAAATTTAACATTTATATATATTTTTATGTTATGTCCTCTACATTTTAAGCTGTATATGATCAGATTGCCTACAAGTCTACTAAGAAAACATGTTGTACAAATAACTCTTTTATTATACCCTTCAGTCTCGTTAATTCTGCTTATTTGTAATTCTGATTTATCTATGTTTCGTAAGTATGTTGCACAACCCAACATTATGAAACTTTATATAATTTAAAGTACTAATGCGTAGTTAGTTTTTCATGGGGGTAAGGCATTTGGTGAATGCTCGATAAAGTTTTAACTACCACTCTCAGGTATCAATGTAATTAAATCTTAAAAACCATTCCAATTCTAGGCTAAGCATTCTTCGACCGTATCGTCATTTATCAACGGGTAAAATTGAAGCTAAAAGCTACATTATGAGCTTTCAAAAAACAAGTGACTAGGTCCCTGTTTATTGTATAAAAGTGCTGGATAAATAATATAACATAACTATGAACTATAGAAATGCTCAAAGTGTAAGTAGCAAATCTACGCTACTTTTCGCTTTTAATGATCACTTGCTATATGTTGCATAATAATTATAATAGCTAGAAGATACTTTATTCCACAAATTGTCAATAGCAAAAAATCATTCAACAAAACCAATTGCCTTGTTTTATTAAATTTAAAATAACTAATAATCATTTACCTATCCCAAAGCGTTATTATTATGTTCATCTTATAATATATCTTCTAGTTAAATAGGCTGGTTGGCCATAACAGAAAGTCTGATATAAATATCTTTTAAAGAGGTCAGTTAGACCACCCATTGTTATACTACTTCATATTTATGTATCCCATTATTACATACGAGTATATCACCATAGCATATCTGTTCTAGCTGTATATTCAAATAGCAGAATATTGCCCCTGAACTGGAATCCCACGGACTAGTTATTAGCTGTTTCGAAGAATCCGTAGGCGGAACACGTCTTCGTTAGTTGATCGACCGATAATCCATGGCCCATGTTTAGATTTAACATCACCATGTAAGTTGTAACGTCATTGCATTACATAAAACTGCACAGTTTACTTTTCAAAAGTTCTCATATTTGACATTATATTATTAGTAGGAATATGAATAAGGTTACTTTAGTGTTAGTAAGTGTCAATGTCAGTGGTTTGAGTAGCAGGTACATTTGTTATAATACATAATAAGTAGAGACGAGGAGTATCCTTATTGACAAGTGATGTCGTTGTTTTCGTATTCATTGCGTCTTTGCCTTGTGGCATGAGCGTTTGTTGAAGTTATTTAATTACTAGCATTAGCTTGCGAATTTATCTCCGTGGAATAACCCTACCTAATTACTTTGAAACAATTGTCAACAAAATCCGCTCAAAATTCATCTGCTCAGAAAGTTAGCGGTACTTACCAAGTACATCTTAATAATAATATGCAAATAAATAAGTATTAAATATAATAAATAACAAATATTTTAAGAATACATTACATTAATATAATTTAAGAAAAATATTTAAAAAATATAGAAAATATATCTAGCGACAATTCTGCCTAATTTTCCTGTTAAGCTTCCTTGAGCTCACAAACGCCACGCAGCCAAACTGGAATAATTTTTGACGCGTTTCGATTCTACATATGATGCATCCTCAGGAGGTCTTAACTCTTCGAGCGCACGATCGAGAAGTATTCAATTTGGAATTCGACGTAGAATTGAATCTGCTTGCTCTCTGAAGATAACTACGGTTTCGTAACTGGATCAGGTAGATATCAACTTATTAATGTTATCAAATATCTGATATCTACTCACATAAAACGTGACTTTCAACCACAAAAGCGTGCAAGCCAATGTCGCAAAGCTGATAAAGTTTGTTTTAGTAGCTATTTTGTAATACTAAACGCCAAGGATATTTTAAATAAATAACTGGAGTTTGATTGTATTATATTAGAGAAAAACATAAGCTCTATGTTTGTTGTTTGTCGAGTCTATGTTTGTTCCTGCAAATATATTTGTAACAAAGGCAAGTTAGCAATTAGCATAGGTAGTTTAACCTCACTTTTTATATCAGTTTATTACAGCCCCGTCTTATTAATCCTATATTTCCTCTTCATTCCAAGGTTGCCTAAAAGAGATCGCTGTTAGTCATAAGGCCGCCCATTGTACCACTTAATTGTAAGCCTTCATATTGTAATTTAGTGGTGTGTACAATAAAGAATAATCTATCTATCTATCTATCTAATAACACGTAACGATATGTTGCTAATCATTAGTAATATAATATAACTACATATATACAAGTAGAAATATATACATATATATAAGTATGGACTCGCTTTAGCTTTAAGATATATACTAATAGGCTAACTTCCCTTCATGAAGAATATGGAAATGTTTGGAGAATGATCTCAAAGTTATAAAATAAATTATATGAAAAAAATACAAACAAGATTATGGACCACGAGTCTGTAGTGTGCAGTATTTATGAATTTAAAAAAAAAGTAATCAGATATAACGGTTTCAAGAATGTTTGGAATACGAACACAGAGTTTTGTACATGTCACAGATTATGTTGCTATATTATTGATAGTAATCTTTGTCGGTCATAAAAAAAGTCTATATTAAAGTCGTGTCGGTTCAAGGTTTGCAAAGAGCTGTGGAATTTCTATATTTATTTTAGTCTCTCTGGCTGGACACTGGAGCGAGTGTTACCGTCAGTGACTAGGTACGTTATGCATCGTAGGAGGTGCATTACATTGACGTGAGATCATTAAAGCTTACATCATTCCTTAAATTTGCTTCCATACATACAAAAATAGCTGAAGTACATAAATCAATTTTTCAATAGTTACGTGAATCTGATGCGGTAGGTGTTGGTTCATTTTATATAACATAGGTAGACATGTTAGATGTGGGCCGCGGCACAAATTCACACATGTGACTTACAAGTTTAAAAGCATTGCAAAACTTGTCTGGGCTGATTTAAGAGTGCGCCCAATGCCAGGAGAAAAACATTTTTCACTCCCGCTTGTTCCATCGCACGAAAGTCGAAAATTGCACGTTTTAGTTGATGATTGAAGTTTAGGGTGCAGTTTTTAGTGATGTTTTATGTAATTGTTCCAAGTATAAACATGTAATAAAATAATTAACCGATTATTCGAGTAATACATTAGACTAGCTATTATTTAAAAAAAAAAATAAAGTGGGGTTGTCGCTGATAATTCTGAGCTGAATTAAAACAGTTTTTTAGCGCAGTTTCTGTGAATGTTTTTACTATGCTATGATTGAGGTTTTTTTTAAACTTCTATTCGATTGCTGTACTTCTACAGGATTATACCCTGCCTCCTATATTTTTTTAATTGTAATATTTACGTTCGTAACCACCAAAAAGTGAGTTTGAAAATACTTCTTTTGCGTAATGTTGGCATTGGGCCCACCCTTTACCTACTTGTACGTTAGTTGCCAAATTATTACGATTTTGTGGTAATGCGGGTATGTTTGTATGTATACTGTAGTAGGTACGTACCTAGTGAGTGCTAACTGTAGCTCAAAAAATGTTTGAGTTTTAACGTTTTAACGTGTTGTTTTCGATCCAAACTAATTGCATAGGAATTATGTGTATTACTGACAGTGGAAACTATCTTAAGTAATCTACTACAAAATCAAAAAGTAAATATATATTAATAAATATTAATTTTCTAACAAACAGAACAAACTGCAACTTACGCTATTGAAACGTGCCTATTTCGCTATACAACATTATAATTTCAAACAGAGAATTAGCTGAGTTAGTTATTAGCTAAGAGACAGTTCACACGATGAGTGGTGAGGCTGTCACGTAACGACGCCATTGCCGGCACCGCTGATGTCTCTAGCTCCGAGATAAGACGCCTGGGTACCGAGATATCTCACAAGGCGGTTATTACCATATCTTTACAGCTTGCTCCTCGCTCCACCACCCCACTCAACGTCCTAACTGAACGTCCGTCGAACGTAACGACTTTTACCGCGCCACTAACACTTACACTTAGTCACTTAGGTACCTACACGAGAAGAAAATAACTTTCCATTATTTCATACCATTGCAAATTCACACTAGTAACGATTTTATATTTGAAAGTTTAAAGATCTACCTACATTTCGCTGTTGATGAAGTCAGTTGAGTCGTTTTGTCATGGGTATGCACTATTTATTTGTTGGTATTACGCACGAAATAAATTAAATAACTTTATGCAGCCTAATTGCCATCGTGACTTTTAAAATGTTTGTCTTTGTCAAGCATTACTTCAATAACAAAAATGATATTTCAGAATTTGTGTTGTGATTGGATAATGAATAATCTTTTAAAACATGTTTACTTCAAAGTTTTTAAAGATATAACCAAATATTTCTACGTCAATTACTCACGTCCTTCCTCTTAACAATGTCATAGAACATATACATCCGACAATGTACAATTAAAACCGAAGCATGGAATTTCCCATTGAGCAGGCAAGCACCAGGCTAGCGTTTATAATGCTATCGTTTGTGCCCTCTAGCGTTCATCCATATGGAACGCGTTTCGTCTACGGAATCCATTGTCCACGCCGGCCGCGGCTGGATGCCGGACTGGCTATTTATACGCCCCAATCAACTCCCACATCGGGCAATTGCTTCTATCTATGCATTTTTGCCTACAGTTTATGTAACATATATCATAATCGAGATACTCCTAAGACTACCCAAACACTGCCTTTGTTCCAAATTGTCGTCGTTACTCTCATTTCATAATTCAATTGTATTCAAAGAGTTTTCGAAAACGACCGGTGACTCAGTTGACACGAGCTATAAAATAACGATATAAGTTAGAGAACATTGAGATTAATTGCGAGCTGGCACGAAAGCACGGCCGCGGGACTGTCGCGCAACCGAAATGCACGGCACGCAACAATGGCGTTACCTAAAGTATTTTTTTAATATAAGACTTATCCTTGACACCCCGGAAATTATATTGTTGTTCAAATTACGTGGTAATCTTTCGTGAGTTTTTTGGAAATTTATAAGAGACGTCGCGAGGTTATATAGCAGATTTTTTGAATGTATCTGTTAGATCACGATGACGCATCAATTAGACGAGATATAGTTTCTGCGCCAACAAGTGCTCTAAATTTATTAAGTGATAGCGTGACTGACCAAAGGAGGGATTACGGTTTTTACTGGTAATCTCATGTTGCATGGTCATTGACTTATAATTTACCGCTTAACTTGCAGCTGAGTCTATTCCTGGCAAATCAAAAAACAACTTCTTTAATACATCGAATCTATATCTACACTAACATTATAAAGAGGAGAGATTTGTGTTTTTGTATGTAACCAATAAACTTAAAAACTACTGGACTGATTTGAAAAATTCTTTGACCATTAAAGTCCTTGATGAACATAGGCTATAGAATATTTTCAAAACGTATAAGAACTTCGATAATGTATCCCAACGTGTGTAAAAACAAAGGAAACATTATATGGTGTACGCTGCGGAAATTATTGACAATAGAGCGATGTTATGTACTACAATTTTATAGAGAATATCAATATCTACAAAAATGTCTGCAATACTATATATCTAACTATTACAGTTATGTTAAAATAACTACTTTATTATGTTTAAATTTTTAATTATTGAAAATGTTGTTAAATACCCGTGCGAAGCCGAGGCGAGCCTCTAGTGAGTTAGTAAAGATTGCCGCAGCATTAAATTAATAAATTACAAAATAAAAGGTGCCTATTAACAGCATTCGATAGACTAAGCAGTAATTTACACGACAGCACCATCAATCTGACGACAAGGAACCCTTTTCACGAGATTTTGAGTCTATAAATTACCGTTGGTGTTAGGACAGCTCTAAATATAGTAATCGGGGAGTGACTTGAATCGGAACCCTAGCACCACGTTAAATTTGCGGTTCGCAAAAAGTATGATTTGCTGAGCGAGTGGGATGCACTTACAACATTGACTGTGAGATGTAGGCCTTTCTCTTTCATGCCGAATAAGGCATAGGTTCAGTGGAAACTGGCGGCTCGCGGCGTGGTGGCGGCCTGGTGGCGCCAGCTTGATCGCGAGTCAAGGACGACAGCACTGGGTTTTCTGTTGTATTGTTGTTGTGCACAGATTTCTCCGCAGTACAAGACAGCCCAGACAAGCCCTATTCGTGTACACACGGTACTGTGTCGAGTACTGACTTAATCTACCGTAGCTTTGTATCATTGCATTATGCTTTGTCACTCTACACATTATTATTATGAACAAATAGCACACAATTTGAATTACTGTTATAAAATGTTACCTATGTAATAAACGGATTTTATTATACATAAAAAATTAAACCAAGTTCAACACTCATAAGTGCCAAATAACTAGTTGAAGTCAGGACTAGTAGGATAATAGGAACTTTTGAACTATCGTGATAGTTCAAAAGTTCCTATTATGACAATATTTCGCGCATAGTACCGACTTCGACAAGTTATTTCACACTTTGGGTGCTGAAGTCAGTTTACTTTTTTTTGTAAAAAAAATTTTTTACCGTTTTCTTTGACCATATTATCATCAAGATAGGAAAACACTATGCACTTATTGGAGTGTAACTCAAACAGGAGGGCTTGACCGATTTTGATGTAATTTAAATGGGACCACACGGGAAGCACCAAAAAATAATCATCAAAATCGGTTCAAGAAGTCGAAAAAAACAGTCGAATTGGGTACCTCCTCCTTTTTCGGAAGTCGTTTAAAAAAGTACAAATCATTATAAAAAAATATACGTATATTTAACAATATTAAGCCGTATCCATATTATAATAGTTACGTTTTTCAAATAAACTGCACACTACAAACTAAATACAACATTGCAGCTTCTACAACGAAAGCATTTAGACAACCTAAAGGTCATTGCAGGCAGTACAAATGCTTCAGCCCACTACCAGTCGGCAGAGTGCCCAGCATGCTGGCAGCTTTGCTTGCCCTGTTGAATTGCAATTCTTATTCTCTGGGCCAAAAAAGTGCAAGCATTTTGATAACGCGTCGCACCGTTGGCTTCGGCTTTATAGCCGGCTGGCTAAGGCTTACCCTCCTTGTGAATGTTCTTGTATTATTTAGTTTACCTGCTACCTTTCGGTTACCCATTAAGACAGTAAAAAGCCTTCTTGTGCGCTCAATATGTACCAACACCCTACTAAAATTGTTTTGAGTAGTGCGACTCTGCTTATTCGGCACATTATTTTTCCTCGTTTGCCTTTCAACACAAAATATAAATACTGTTTGGTATCTTCATATCAAATGCTCTTTGTATTCTTAAACCAGGAACATTTCGGCTGGAGTAATAGTCATATACAAAGAGTCAATATTTATAATATGTTCCAGAAAACATTGAACAAAGAGCAAGAAAATGTTCTATCCTTAGTTTGAGCAAGAATTAAAGGGTAAACAAGTAACTAATTTAGAAGAAGTTACATTGCTAAATGCGAATTGGATTTTACTTTATTAAGTAGGTATATTAATTGATTTATAATTAATTGAGTGACATTTAAACATACCTTTATTTTTTCAAACTATAATTTATAAAATTATAGTAAGAATTATCACAGTATTCTTGATTAAATTTCCAACTTATAGAATTTTCAGTGACTAAAGTTTGCCTTTTTTTTTTATAAAATGAAAATAGTTCTAGGAAAAGGGTTCGTGACTATTTTTAAATTATTGATATTTATATGGTAACTTATACAAAAATCGCGCAGTCACGTCGTGTGATAATGTTTATTTATAACAAAATATGTTATCAGTGTAAATAGTATTTTTTTCTGATTTTCACACATCTCTGCCAGAACGACCATCACAAGTGCCTTTTTATTTATCTATGTTTTCATCATTTTGTAGCTCCTGTCAACAAGCTGCTAAATTAGGTACGATTCCCTACATTACCGCCAAAGCTATGATCAAATATAGTGCCGTAAAAAATTACATTATGCGCAGACTGTAACTTTAATCGTAAGGAACTTTTATAATTTATTTAATTATTATAATTTCGTTATAGTATATTCATGGATACACATAAAATACGCATAGTCATAATATTATTCCGATACGCACAATGAAACCAATCGGGCTGGTCTCTTTGTATTCTAACTAGGCGTGGCATGCATTAGCGCGTGTAATAGTTGCAAGATGCATAGGTTGCTTGCGATCAATGTCCAAATTAGAGAGTGAACTATACTGGATAAATAATTGACATTTAAACATACTGGACTAAATACAAACGGGACTAGACAAAGAATACAAAGTATAGGTTGAATAAAAATAAGTTTGACAATATTTACATCAAAGAATAGAAAGTATAGGTTGAATGTAAGTTTAGCATGAAGATGAAGTTATACCCACTATGGTCGGGTAGATCAAACTTATTTGCGAGAGGGATCCATATTCGGTATATAGAATCCGAGATAGAATTTTTATTAAAACTTTACTTATTGTTTGATGATTTAGTTCAATGAATTACCTAATGTTATACCAATATAAATACATGAATAGCTCACGGCACTGATTTGCTTTCATCAACTGAATAGCCCAGGTCTCCTATTCAACTGAATAGCTATCACCCTCAACTAGAAAATCTGTCGCCAAGCACCTAACGGTGTGTTCCTGCAGCTTTCCTTGAGAGCCAGTAATTCTAGGTTAAGCCTTTTAATACCTTCGACCACATCATCACTTACCATCAGGTGTGATTGTGGTTAAAGGCTAACCTCTAAGCAATAAAAAAAAGACAAAAATGCTTGGACAATTTTGACTCTACCAAGCTATCTCCTTTCACCTACGTAATTTAAACAATATTGTATGTAATACGTTGTTAAAAGAAGTTTAAAAGAATGGCCCCGAATTTCTTGCCCGTTCTTCTCGCAGTGGCCCTATACATTATTTTGCTGAACGTGGCAGTACTATGTAGAATATTTCAATATTAAAAATTTTAATTGACCTTGTTTTGTAATATGAGCGACGTAGACGCCTAAATAAATGATTTTGAATTTGAATTAGGTTCATTGGAAAGGACGAATGATCTCAATGGAAAAAATATGGAATGGTATATGGTGATCAGAGTTGGTAGATTTCGGTTGGTAGATTTTTTAAATATTTAGTCTAATAATATTATGTAAAGTTATTATGCTTATGTAGATTTCCCGTATTGTAAACAGTTTGTGTTGTATGTTGTTAAATTGAACGTCAACTTTTTACAATATTCCAACTTTCATCTTAGCCATTAGTCTTATAAATATTATAATACCTTAAACTTCACAAAATTAATAGTTGAAACGAAAGACGATACGATTAGAATATACGAGTAAATCAACTTCGTTAAAAATCAAAAGCTTTGCATAAACATAAGACTTTATAGTTATATATAGTATTATAGTTTTAAAGTCCCGTAATTTACATTTTAGTAATTTCATTTCGTAAAAACTTTCTTTAAATTAATAATACACGTTTTCAGAAGGTAAATAGGCTATTACGATTGCTTGATATTATTCAGAAATATTCCTATAAAGATGCATTTAAAAACTTTTAATTTTATAAGACTGCAGTAGCATTATGGAATTATCATTATATGGAATATTTGCTGTTAAATAAACATATAGTGCGCTATTGTGACAGGTTTTCATCAAATTTGAAAAACAGATTCCTACAGTTAAATGAAATTCTGAAAAGTTTTGTCGTATTTACCTTTGCCGTGAATTTATATGATGGCTGTAGTTTATTAGCAGAACACCGTTATTAGAAGTGTGTAGGTAAATTCGAGAAGTTTAATCCTCAAATATTTCCACGCCTCTATTTTCTTTTCACAAAAAGTATGATTTGCAAAATCTGTTTTAGGGTTCCATGGGCAAAACAGAACCCTGTTAATGAGACTCGTCAATCCGTACATCCGTCTGTAAGTTACCGATCTCAAGCTAGTACACGGAATGAGATACAAAACTGAATTTTACGTTTGTTAAACTTTGAGCAGCTACGACGTCTATTATAATATTAAACTACATAGTTGGAATTACAAATTTACGAGAGGAAAAATTAAAGTCATGTGCGGGACGTAAATTTGTTGAAAAGTAATCCGCAGAGCATGGGTTATGGCAAAAATTCAATATTTAAAAAAATTATAGTTGGAATCTCACATTTCGGTACATTAGCTATGTACTCGTAGCATAATACCCGCATTTCAACCAATAAAAACAGAAAACACTAATCTCTGATATAATTAAATCTGTGATCAAAACTAACATGTTATATTTTCATTACAGACTTATAATGCGATACTGTAAACGATCGAGGCCAGACTCGCACATAGCCAGTTTTTCTATTTGACTTCTATTCTACGAATATTTTATCCAAAATTCCAAATTCTGACTTCACACTCTTCACAGTGGGTGTTAAATGATGCTGCTGTCATCATTGCTATTATTCCAAATAGCTGCCATGTTGTAACGCCTTACCCAACAAAATCGGACCACATAGGTGTTGCATATTCGAGATATTATAAATGCATTTCACTTGCGTAAGCCGACAGCGTGTATAACGAAAAGTGATAAAATGTAATAGTTCCTCAAGTCAATCAGTGCGCTTAATCGCCTACAGTCAGCACTTATTTCAAATAGACACGTAGGTATATCAGCGGTAAAGGAACTCCTTATTCAACAGTCGGTTTGTAAAAGGAAGTAGCAGTTTGCACAGCATCTAAATTGCCAGTTGAAACGGTCTCGTCAGTACGTTGATGTAAACGGCCATGGCTCCTCGCACTATAGATTAGGACGATTAGTCATCCGTGGTGGCTGATTGTAACTATCGTTTAATCTGTGATTGTGGTACAATCATCAATGTGTCATTACTCTGCTACATGAGTACATGTTGAAGCCCGCACAACTCCGCTCGCCACGTTATGAACAATTGATTTGAGATGTTATTGGCTGTCAAAAATTGTTGGCAGTCAATGTATACTTTACTCCTACGAATAATTTATTGGTAGCTTTACTCAGTATTTCTGGTCACTTATGGCATGAATATGTTTTTTTTATTGCTTGTAAGTAAGCCTTTGCCCACAATCTCACTTGATGGTAAGTGATGATGTAGTTGAAATTGTTAACAAGCTTAAAGTAGAATTATTGGCTCTTAAGGACAGATGCCAGAACACACGGTTAGATGCTTGGCGACAGATTTTCTACTTGAGGGTCGTTGCAGCCAGGCGGGCATTCGCATAATGCCCTTCCGCACCATGCGGTGAAGCTCAAGCCCGCGGCGGGATTCGAACAATGGACCTGCGGCAGTCCATAGCCAATGCTACTGAGCCAACACTGCTTCAAAATCCATAAACTGTATATGATTAGATTTTACGTAATTGTAACCGTAGTTGATGGGGTTTCTATTACAAATGCTAATATTTACTCAATCACAGACTAAAATTATTGACGACGAAAAGATTAGTGAGATAAAGTATGAGCTCACAGTTATGTTTAGGTACTATTTTCACTCTAGCATTGTAATTTTTGTATGATATAGGTTTGTATGATTAAAATAACAGGACAGATTCGAATTATGGCGTATTAGCACGGTAGCTCAGGCTGGAAAAGTATATCTTAGCATCAAAACCGAATGGTCGGACAACAGTTTCGAAACCAATTTAAATACTAGCGCTTAGTTAAAAAAATTCTTTCATCATGATTTTCTAAACATTCTGATACCGTCAGTAGAACTGACACACTCCACTCCACAGTCTACTGCTGTCAAGGTTTCATCAACTTGACGAAGAGCGTTGTTTTGCTTTTGCGTTGGTTGAATGATGATTTTAAAAACATACGCCTGCGACTGCAAAAATAATTACCGTTGAATTAGTGATGTAACTGGGCGTAGGAGCACTCCCACGCTAGATTATTAATAATACCATTATTTCTAGCTGAAGGAAAATATTATTTGTTGCAATAATTATGCAAATCGTACCTACTGTAACATTTGTACGATATAATCACATCACTATAATCTGTCTTGAAATTAAAACAAAAAATAATTATCTTTCATACCCACGAACCGTTATATGTGGAGTGCCCGTTTGTGGAATATATTGGACTTTTTTAATTTCTGCTTTTTTTATTGAATGGTCTTCCAAATTACACGTCTTTCTTACCATTAATAACGATATATATGAACTTGAGTTTGTTATCTTTCACTGACATAATGAATTGGTTAAGTAGTAACAAGTTAATCTTGAAAAGACTGCACTTATGACAAACAAAAAAACTTGAAACCTAAAGCTTTTAAATATACAATGTAATGATAAAACTATCACAGAGACGACTCATACCATATTTCAAGGAATTAATACTATCGCTAAGTTGACATGGAGGTCGCATATCAAACAAATTTGTAATAAACTAAATCATTTCACATTAGCACTAAGCATTCTCAGATAATAGTATGGTCTGAATGATGTATTATGGTTGGCATGATATGGTTTGAATGAACAGCGTGGTTTGAATGACATTTTTACAAACAACTTCTTATTAATTTATATACTGACGAAAATAATGACATGTAATTGATTTAATTAGACGACCTAACGTAATTTAAAAGATAATCACTAGTATTGTGTGTTTTGTATTGAAATACAAGGCAACCAAATTCAAGCACATATAAGGTGGCAAACACAACCCAGCACTGAGCAGAATTTATATATATCTTAGAATTACTGTAAACGGCAATAATAACAATAATTAATAAGGCATCTCTTGATACAAGGCTAACAACAAAAGTGTTACTCTAGAAAAAAATATATTCTTCACATTTACAAACTTATTTGTATATAAGTTCTTTTTTTAAAACGATACTAGTATTATATCTTATATTCTCGAAGTTAAGAAAAGAATTAAAGATAACCTCGTTAGTGATTCCATCTTTCAGTTCTATTTTAACGATCCCAAGTAATTGGATGTAGCTGATACAGAATTAGAGAATTGGTCATGCTCAGTACAAGATTCTATTAATATGAACAGTTTTCTTCCATTTTGAGCTTGTATTAGGGATGCACCATCTTTATAATTACAGCTTCTTTTATTTTCTTGATGGTAGGGGCTGAGATTCTGAATTTTGCCCTTTGTTTTAGATCATAATAATAATAAATTATGACTGTACAGGTTATTCAAATATATATAAAGTAAAAAAAGCTCCTGTGGTTCTTAACTAGATTAATAAAGAATGTACCTATGTCACATTAGCTAACTAAGGGAATATAATGTACCAAATAAGCAGCAAAAGTCTGCTGACGTACACTTGTTGATAGATGTAACATACTTTGCATCAGGTGCACTATAGAGTCGCCATTACTATACAATTCTGGTGTTAATGGGATAAAAAAATCTTTATGAATTAATCATCATCATTAGCTGGAAGACGTCCACCGTTGAACAAACGCCTCCCCCATAAAATGCCATAAAGAACGGCTATTAGCGGCTTGTGACCATTGGCTTCAGATATATAATAAGAAATATATAATATTTATCTATATAAAATACTAACTTTGTATAGACAGATATTTCAAAGCCTGTTAATTAAAAAATTAATAAGTGCTTTTCCCATATTTTTCTTCCCATATTTTTTGATTATATACTCTTAACCTATTGCATCCCTATTTACGATGTGCAGTCGCGCCAGGCGGGAGTCACGGTGAAATTGCCTGGCGCCCAACCTTGTTGTTCTTGGTGTCGTCCCTTTCACCCATTTGTTTTTCTTTTACTTATGTATGACTCACTTACTACTTGAGCCTAAAATATCAACAGCTAATTTAAGGAATAGTCGTTTATTAGCTTAGCATCGGCAGTAAAACTGTTCGGACATTGTAATTAAGATGTGATATTACAAGACATTTCATTGATTTACCTTTGTATTAAATGCTGCTTCTTGTTATATTTGTATAATTTTAAGATATCGCTACCTCGGAAACTATGTACTTAGCAAATCGAGATAGAATGTATGTTGTGTACCCTATGTCCATAGACAAATGTCTATGGATAAAGGTTGCTATTTCACACTATAAACAAATTTCTATGGACATAATGTGCTTTGTTATGTTACACTTCAGTTCTAGCTAAAAAAAAACGTTAGTCTGCTGTTCTGTTGCTGCAGCGTGACAGAAAGACAATCAAACAAGACTAGAACCACATTCGTATTTATAAATGTTTTATGGAATCAAGTTTATTGTACACATCTACTTACAAAAAAGTTTCATCTACCTCCTTTTTTAGTTATATTTTCAATACCTCACTGTCCTATATTACAAAACAATTTTTGTAAATAATTGTTACTTATCGATCTGCGCTAGATGGACAACTAGATGGACTGACGACTTCATAAAAGTCGCGGGTAGCCAACGGTTACAAGCGGCTAATAGCCGTACATTGTGGCGTTCTATGAGGCAGGCCTTTGTTCAACAGTGGACGTCTTCCGGCTGATGATGATCGATCTGCGACGTACCACATATTGTGTGATACAAATACAAACATGATAATTGTGTATCTTTCACATCGAAAAAGAACATAGGCACTGGTATTCATGTACATTCCCGATTTATATCATATACGCAAATGTGCTTTATTTTTCCAAACCCCATGAGTACAGTCACGGCAGGTTCAGCTAGTAAAAATATATACCTAGTAAGTACATGTCTTACCTACCCATTGCCCATAACCATTTAACTACGGTTGGCTGCCATTGTCAAGAATAATGTTGCGTCATGTGGGACCTGTAAAATAATGAATTCTAAAAATGCGGCCAACCGACATTTAATACCCCGAGAGTGACAGTAAATCTTCGAGTTTTAAAAACCGTAGGCCCACACGTGTTGTCAAATCCGAATTATAGAGGTGCTTTATTCATGAGAACAGAAAGACGTTTTCAACACAGCTGAATAATGTGTGTATCTCTCCTTAAGGATTTAAATAAGAAATGATTTTATATCATCCTTACTCCAATCCTGTCGCACGCTTGTTACTGGCTTCCATTTTGTCACGGTTTAATCGGACTTAAGCGGATTATGTTTAAGCATCTTAGAATAGATGCCATACTTAAGTAAAGGTCAGTAAGGTTATTTTTTGTCAATTTAGTTTAAAGCTCCCCGTGTTTTTTGACTCTACCTAAAAGTAGAATCTTTATTTATATCATTTCAAACAATAAGAAAGGCATCAGTAAATTTTGATCTCTAAATTAAAGCGCTATTGAGGATGGAACTGGTTAGTCAGTTTCTTGTAACTTATAATATAAATACTATGGTAGGAATAGTTTTTTTATGTGAATGTTACTTTGGTAAAATGACAATGATAATTTGTTTTTCAAAATTATGCATTTAACTCGTTCGTCGTCACATCGTCTAAATACTTGTGTATAAGTCTGCGATTGAATATTTACCTAATTCGCCAATCCAGTGACTTTTACAGAATAAGCAATCTGTTTATAATACAGATTTTCTTATTAATTAATACGAAACCTTCAGTTTATATCTCTGCTTGTCTCCTATTGTGGCATTCTAATATTGTATTGTTATATCCTACACGATATACATACTTACCTACTTACATTGAAAATGTTATGTCCAAAGGAACCACTAATTAAGCAAAATAGAAACTTAAATATATCACGTAGATTACAATTTGGATCTATAACGTTTTACAGGCTCAGTAGCAAAAAAAATGGAGTTCTGATACAGAATTTAGTGGAGAGAACTATAGGTATAAGATTCTTGTTTTTTATTACATTTATACTATATATACGTAGCATACATTGGAAATAATAAAACTATTGTTTCGATATGATTTATTGCATCTATTCTTTTCTGTTCTGTCATTGTAATTGAACCAATAGATATATGTAGGTATGTGATTATAGGAGTCGGTCAACTGTTTTTGTTATCTTTGATAGCTGCTCTTGTTTTTTTCAAGTCAGCATTCTGGTGAAATCTCTGCTCTCATTTCACTTATTGTCGGCTAGCAAAACAAATAAGGTGCGTTCCAGTAACTTGGCCAGTATTTTCTAGCGTTCAGCGATATCACCTGCCCTTTCTGAACACAATCCGCCCACAGTACAGTTTCTCGGAACATGGCGATGCTTTTCTCTGTGAGAGTTGCTCTCAACATTGAAATATAGATGTGGGTTAGTTTATATTACCTAATCATGTTTAAATGTAAAACTTAAGCTATGTATAAAAAATTGGTCTGGCTTGTTAGCTTATAGGCATTATTTTCTAAGAGTTTTGGACCTAATTCTAGGTCACACTGCAATCTTTGTGTGACTTACACAAAAATGTATCACTTAAATGACTGAAGGTGTTAATTTATTTTCCAAGTTAATTTTCAAAACAACTTGAAGCTTCTAAAACCTGTGTTCTTCTAGTGACTCATTACTAACAGGATGATAACAATATATCCATGTTTCATTTTCAGTGAACAACATTTGAATAGCCATGGTTAAACTGTAGCAATCTTTCTTTGCAACATTTAACACGAATTTATTTCCGGAGTTTGCAAGGAATCTCGCTGCAGCAATGTTTTATTACTTCCAAAATGTACATGAAACATGTTTTTAGTTTGGCTCATACAATACCTAATTATTATACTCAAAGTAAATCGGCTGAGAGCACATTTTTCACAGTTTCTGCCGCTGACAGACGACCTTCACAGACCTCATCTTGTAAGGGACCAAACCTTAATTAGAGTATTATAATTAAACTCCTATCAATCTTAGATGACAAAAAAAAATTATATATTGCTCCACAAAATTTACTGCGAAACCTAACAAAGAAATAACAAAATTAAATCTTCAAAATCACAACACATGTGTGTTAAAATTACACACAACACGAAAAATATTGACTTGAAAACAGTAGAAAGGTGTTTGTGTGGCTGTAATCAACACTATATGATCCTATACATAAATCCTAAACAGCTAACGTGATGCTTTAAACATATAAATAAATATAAATACTGTTTTAATTATTATACTTAATCTAAATCAGAGATCAATTTGTTCCATAGAATTTTATTCTAAGAATATATCCCGGAATCAAGAAGCAGTAGAATTCTATGTGCGGGGAAGTTCTTACGGGGAACTATTGCCACCATAAATATTTCTACCGCCAAGCAGTAATGCTCGTATTACTTATTGTGTTCATTCATAACGGTTTGAAGGGCATGGGTGCCGGTGAGATTACAGGCACATGAGACTTAACAACTTTATGTCTCAGGGTGATGGGCGCAGTGCAATTCGTCACTTGTGGCTAAGTGCATCTTTTATAGGCAGAGGTTACCGCTTAACAGCAGAGAGGCTTCGTGCTTGTTCCATCACGCGTAAAAAACGGCAAATCCTAACTTTAGTGTCCTTACTTTATACCAACATTTGACTTAAGGTATTTTTTAAAAGAATTCATTTGAACATAACATTGTGAGATTTGTTTTAGCATGTTACGAACCTCTGTTCCGTAGTATAGGTGGTCCCATAGGCGCCATGCCGAATAAGGCTCGGCTAGCCAACGGCGAGGTGAAAGGTTGCTAAGCTCGATACTCGGTACTAATATTCTACGATACTAGTACTTCCAGTACTTACCTTTGTGTGCCACTGTCTCCATTCTCACGTTTTCAATAACCTGTCGATACGTGAGCTTAGGATACAAAAAAGATATGTCAGTGTACACAACTTGTTTTTAGGTGATGGCCAAGTAAACCTTTATTAGTAGGATAAGTTTCTTATCTATAAAGTTATGCAGTTAATCATCACAGTAAAATCAGGAATGTTGGTGTTAATTGGGTTATATGTAAAGGTCATTAATAAACATGAAGAGGGCCACTTCGGTTTCGTTAGTTTAGATTAGTTTCAGGTTTCTCATACACATCTCTGTGGAAAACTTTTCATTTTTAGGTTATGACTATATTATTAGTGAATGTAGACTTGATTTGACGCTTCTAAAGTTAAATAACACTTCTAACATAGGGATAAATTTGTGCTGTGACTTACTCACTGCGATAGCTCAATTGGCAGACAATGGCCCGGCTATAGGCACTAATAGCCGCGGATTTATAATCCCGCTCGTTGTTCAAATGTATCATTTCGTATTAATTTAGTAGGCCTAAATAATGCTTGTCATTTATTATAGTATGGTCAATGGTACCCAAGGCGCACACTTGTTGCAATGAGCGTCGTAGTTTAAAACAAAATTGCATTTAGGCATATAGGTATCTAGATCCAGCAGCTTTATTTAGTTTAGAAAATCCGATACGACAAAACTCGTCATCTCGTATCATACAAGTACAGGGTGTCATGTTACGAGTACACATTCCTCTGTCAAGAATGCCACGTGTTCTTCACTATCGCGGCTGGCACTTGTAGAATCCATCGAAACAGTTAAAGTAATAATGTCAACATCTACACTTAAAAGAAAATTTATAGGCCTACTTCAATAAAGTATGCTGTCAACTTATTCAATACCCAAAATTAAACGGTCACCTTCAATTCTCAACTTGATTACCCAAAAAGCAACCTGTCAACTCGATGCATATATGCATATCTCGATCTCGACGTGACATTTTATTCACGTTAGTTTTAATAAAGCGTGTTTATCGTCAGTTTTAACTGTACGGTGGCTGCCAGCTGACCTCCATCCGCCTCTCACGGCCAATATAGCTGGCAGTCGCACGGGCTGCTTATTCTTACCACTACAGTCGCAAAAAACAACCGTAACATAAAATTTGGTAATTGTGAAATGTAATTAAAACTGATACCTGTACAATAAACACGCCATCGCTGAACATTGCAAAACACCAGCTATTGTCTATCTGGTGATTTCCAAAACAAATTTCGCATTGCGACTTTGAATAAAACCTTAATGATTATACATGATAATATTAATGATATTCCGGGATGCATAACTCAACGTGAACAACCCAAGCCTGTGTGACATCCGCTCCATGATTAGTTAAAGGATTATCACGATGCACGATATGTAAGGGTTTAATTCCTTTTGAAAAATGACACTTCCCTTCTAAAGAAGACCTGATAAATAAAATAGCTCTGCTCATACTCAGATAAAATAAACTCAGACGCAAATAGAACGAATACTAAATGTTTTAAAACACGGTGATGTCAATTACTGCGTTTTACTTTTGCGATGATACGCCTCACTAATGAATAAAACGGGCACGGTATTGCAGCAAATTTTTAACAAGCTCGAATTTCGGGAGATTTGTTGGCGGCTTGCCACTCCATTGAGTGAGACTGAATATTATTCTAAGACTATCAACAAACTTGTGAATACTTTCTTATCACATTTTACTGAATTTGGTATTTACTAGGTGCTTTTAATTATTCCCTTGTTAAAAGTCACATTAAATAGCTAAAGGCCTGGGGCAGTTCATTTAAAAACAAATATATTTATTAGTAATGAGAATTTGGGTTTCACGGAGTTTTTCCAGACTCGCGTTCCAATAAAACAACACACTGTTTCTTTTACATTGTTCTCGTTTGAGTTTACTTTCATTGCTTTTCCGTAACCTCAACGAACATTAAAAATACGAGTAGGTTGGAAGATATTTTTTTTTTTAACTAAACGAGATATAAATTCTTTGCCAAAATTTGATTGTTAAATTGAAGTTAAGAAACGCCAAAGGCCGTTTAGGATAAAATTTTGTCTTCGTGGTTAGCGTTTGGCAAAATTCCTTCCATTTAAGCTTATAAAGCGAAGGAATTAACTAAATGCAGTATCCGCCCACTTGTCGCGTCATTACGAGGATAATGCAGACACTCATGATACTTTCGCGCTCATGTGGATGTTACACTACAATTAGCTGTTATATATATATACATGTATATATATACTTAGTCTGTAATATATTAATTTAATTCAAAACTTCTACTCTTTTTTTATTCTGTCTCAATTTTATTTTGTATTTATCCATTATACTCTAATTTAGGTAATGTTTTAGTCTGATAATTACTTCAAAAGGTTTCATGATAACCTCAATAATTATAACGAACATATAGCAGCATCAATCGTTAGTTCAGTCATCAGTTCTGAAAAGAAAGAAAGAAAGAAAAATAATTTTATTTGGCACATAAAGAAAAAAAAAGTTACAAAGGAAAAAAAAAAAACAGATAAGAGCAGGAGCCAAAAAGGCCTTACCACAGCACAAATGTCAGGTGCTTGCAAGCAACTGACGCTGATTTTCAGGCAAAGCCTTGCAGGTGACGAAATAATCAACTTGTTACATGGTTACATACGACATAATCTTATTTATAAAATACATTAATTGAAGAGGTAAGAATGTGAGACTATTTACATTATTTACTTTAAAAAGTATTTATCATCAAAACACCATATAAGCTACTTACGAATAAAATACGAATAAATATAAAAAATAACATATTATATATATATATATATATATATATATAATGCAAAAAAAATTAAAAAATAATAATAATAAAATAAAATAATACAAACAAAAATTACCTACATATAAAATTACAATAAAAATACAAATACATACTTGTTAACTTAGCCAATGTTTTCACCACATCCAGACGGCTTATTCATTCCGTAGAAACTTATAGAAAATATTTTAAAAATATGAAATTATTTATATAAAAGAAAAATCTATATTGATATTTCCGTGCTTAATCTGTTCGCTAATCAAAAATGTTTTTAAGTGAAGCTTAAATGTGTGAAGTGTTTTTTGTTTCCGAACGGGTGGTGGCAGATTATTCCAGCACTTCGTAGCCGCATATCGGAATCCACCTTTAAAGCCAACAGTTCGATGCCGTGGTATGGAAAGTTGCAGAGTTCCATGCCTACGCGGGCGCTGGCTAACATCAGAAACCCAACTGAGCTTAGCAAACAGATACGAGGGATTCCGGTAATTGATTACCCCAAAGAGCAGGCATGCTAAGTGGAGTTTGCGACGGGACTTCATTTTTAAAGCATAATGTTTATTTAAAAAGGGTGTTACATGGCTTCTAGGAGGAATTGGAAAACAAAACCTGGCGCAAGCGTTTTGCAACCGCTGAATTAGGCGTTGAGTTCGGCAGAGCAGCCTAGGTCCGAAAACAGTATCAACATAATTTAGTTTGGATAGCACGAGAGATTCGACTAGCTGGATACGTATGTCTTCGGTGATATATGACCTAATCTTATATAGGGTTCTCAATCTATAAAAACAGTTTTGTACTGCAGCTGCCACATGTTTCTCGTACCTTAAGTCAACATCCAAGACTATACCAAGATTTCGAGCCTCAAATACTCTTTCGATAGGTTTTCCCATAAGCATTAGGTTAATATTCTCAGGCAGAGTTGTAAGTCGCTGATTGGTTCCCAGTACCATGAATTTAGTTTTGAGTGGATTAAGCAGAAGGCAATTGTCATGTGACCAAGAAGCAAGTCTAGTTAAGTCTTCGTTCACCTTTTCAATAGCATTATTCAGATTCTCTGGGTCAAAATGTATGTAAATTTGAAGGTCATCTGCGTAGATATGATAACTACAGTTTTTAATGGACTTTACGATGTCAGCACTGTAAAGAGTAAACAAGATAGGACCCAAAATGGACCCCTGAGGAACACCTCTAGTAACCTCTGCATGGCGAGATGCAAACAACACACCAGCGTCCTGACGCAGTTCTACATATTGTTGACGATTACTAAGGTAACTATTGAACCACTTCAGAGCAGCAGCGTCGAAACTATAATAACTAAGTTTGGAAAGGAGTAAATCAATGTTAATAGCGTCAAATGCCCGAGAAAAGTCCAATAGCACCAGCAACGTGCACATACCGTCATCTTGCGCTTTGATAATGTTGTCCGTAACATCAAGCAATGCAGTGGTAGTGCTTCTAAATTTTCTAAATCCCGATTGGACCTCTGGGAGTATATTGTTCCTTTCAAGAAATTCGGTTAATTGCTGGGATACAACCTTTTCTAAAATTTTTGATAAGCAAGGTAAAATACTTATTGGCCTAAGGTCCTTGACATCAGTAGGATTATTTACTTTAGGTATTGGGCGGACTATAGCAATCTTCCACATATCTGGAAAAGTTGAATAATTGATCGATGCATTAATAATTACAGTAAGAGCTTCTAATGAAAATGGCAAAGTCATGAGCAACATCTTTTAAGGAAATTTGGTCGAAACCTTCTGCATTTGATTTAAGATTTTTTATGATTTTATATATGTTATTTGTATTCGTTGTTTTAGACTGAATGTGTCGTTACATAGGAAGCGATCAAACTCAAAATACGTAAGTTGAGATAAAGACACTTTAGTTTTACCTGGTACATTTAAGAAATGTACATTTATTATGTCGGGGTTATTAAAACAAGCAGGTAGTTCCATGTCAGTTTTATAAGGTAACAAAGTTGATTTTATATTTTTCCAAAGTACTTTAGGTTCATTGAGTTTATTATTGATATTGTGCTTGTGATACGCAGATTTTTCAAAAAACATTGATTTATTTACCTAACTTTTAAGACTTTTGTAATATTTTAATTTTGAATCTAATTTAGTTTCCCTATAAGTTGCCAAGGCCTCATCCCTTAAACGCATCATAAATTTAATATTGTCAGTTATCCATGGATAGCTTCTCTCTCTAAAGGTTAAAGTTTTAAGTGGAGCATGAATGTCAAATAACTGTGTTATACTACTACTTAAAACACAAACCATCTCGTTAACGTCACTAAGTGATGCTACGAAATCCCATGGCACTAAAACCAAGTGTTTGTTAAATGTTTTTAAGCAAATGTCTTTAATCGGCCTGTAAATGACAGTGCGTGGAACGTTTTTTTCTCTCTTAACGTTGAACTCGCAAATTACAATTGAATGACCATGCAAAGAGCCTATAGATTCAACGGAAACACATCTGGGGTGTAAATCTGTACACACAATATCGATGAGAGTCTGGCTGTGATCTGTAAAGTGAGTTGGCGACGTCACTATTTGCGACAAATTTACACATTTTAAGGTGGTAATAAGGTGCTGCGTATTTGGGTCACTTAGATCAAGCATGTTAACATTAAAATCACCCAAAACTATTATATTATCATAATATGAAACAGAATTGATGGATTCTGTCAAAGCGTCTAAAAATAGCTCAAGCTTAACCCATTGTGGACGGTACGCAGTACCTATTGCAATTTTTTTACCATTAATTGAAAGTGTGAGCCACATTTGTTCAACGGACTTATATTGTGGGTCAGCAGGGTGTTGATACACTCGCACGTTTATTCCACGCTTAATATAGAAACCTACACCACCACCGACGCCTCTTCGAAATTCAGATGACCTAGGCATGAAACGAAAACGGTATTCAGGGACGCAGGGAGCGCGATAACCTTCACCAGTTCGAATCCAAGTCTCATTGATTGCCATTATGTCTACATCGTGACGAGTCATACCAACAACGAAGTCATCCTGACCCGTGTTCAGTGATCCTGCGTTATATAGACCAATTTTGAGGAATTTTTTATAAACCATTATGCTTCGCAACAACCATGTATGTATTGCAGGGTATTATGTATATTTTATAATCATAAACTTACTTACTTATATGATAATATATTACTTAAAATATGTTTTAATTCTCAGCCCATGAATTGCGATCATTACCCGTCTAAATATTAATGACTCGAGAAGTGAGCCGATGAAGGACCTGCGAATCAATGCAGTAGACGCAGGTTTGATCTTCACTTGGAATTATTAACATAGCTTGGAAACGAAAACAATTGGTTGCCACGTCTCGATCCGCTGTATCACCGATGTACTTGTTCTGGTGACTCAGTACCATTGACGTCATGAACACTCCTAACAGGCCTCACTCGGTTCATAGCGTTACATTATAAACCGTGACGATTATTGACCCCGATAGCTGATCACTGGAGTATCGATTTCATGTTTAATTACAAGTAATTTAATTCATAACTGCAGTACATCCCTCACTTCTCACGCGACATTGCCAGCTGCAATCAAGCTTATTAGATTCGAAATCTACTCTAGCTCTTTTACTGAAAAACTTTTTTACCTAAAAATGGAACTGACTTCGACACTCAAAAGTGTGAAATAACTTTTTGAAGTCGGTTCGGTGCCATGATAGTTCAAAAGTACCAATTATGACAATATTGTTACATGGTACCGACTTCGAAAAGTTATTTCACACATTTGAGTGTCGAATTCGGCTCCATTTTGACGTAAAACATATTTTCACCCTTCTCAGTGTCCCCTGCTACTTACGGGTTCGATGGTCATTAACTGGCAATGACTATATCATTAAGGTAGGAAAAAAACTCAGCTATCGGAATATAACACAAAAACGTCTGAACCAATTTTGAAGAAACTTAAATGGGACCATACGACAAACATCAGCTTCGAAATAAAGAAACATCAAAATCGGATCACCTAAAAGTTCTGAGGTAACAAACATAAAAAAACATACAGGCGAATTGAGAACCTCCTCCTTTTTTGATGTTGGTTAAACATAACTTAATAATATTATGAAGAAAGATTTTCAACCTCGACTGTCATATTTACTTTTACATGACCAAGGATTACTAGTTGTGATGTAAAGGTCAAAACGAATTCAATTTGAATAAAAACATGGTTTACTTGTCGAACAAAATGGTATCTACCTAACGTTACGTAGTTTTCCTTACATTCTGGATGCACAGCAACATTCCCTAGAAGGCAAGTTGCCGAGCGAGCTGCCTTCGCCCACCCACACCAAGTGACAAACAACTCCACAAACACATTTTAGAATCTGTAACCACTATACTCGTATTTTAGTACTTGCCCACTCTTGACTGGTTAATGTGGCGCCATAGGACTAAATATTTTATAGCTATTAAAGTTATTTTATAACCAGTCGGCAATTAACTTCGATCGACTTGCAAAATGTTTTCTGTGTCATAATTTCACAGTTTATACTTAGAATGAGTCAAACTAACTTGAACAGTGTTCGTTTCATTAATACTTATATGCTCCGTGAAATATGACAGTCTGTTAAAGTACATATAGTAAAACAAATACACATGTACGCTAATTTACATCTGTCTTCAATATGAAGTACCGTTAATATTCAACAATAACAGTCTAAGAAGTACTACTACCAGCCACTCAATTCTATTTCATGATAAGTTCTTATCTAAGAATACATTATTAGGTTCACAATTTATATTAGGTTATCAATTCAATGCGTCTATAGATAGTCTTTGAATTTGTTATTTAAGTAGATGTAGGTGATAGGACTAGATTATTTTATTATATTATGTTTTGTTTACATAAAATTATTTATACAGCCGCGTTGTTGAGCAAAAGCGTCACGTCCAAACCGCGAAGTCTGCCGTGTTCGATTATACAATACAATACACTTTATTGTACACCAATAGAAAAATACAAATAACTAGAAAATCTTAAAACTAAAGTACAAAGGGCGGACTTATCGCTTGAAGCGATTTCTTCCAGTCAACCGTTGGATGGAGATCGTTTAAGGAGTCAGAGAGGTTGGCGAACACAATAAATTTATTACATATTATATAATACCGGATTAGTAAATACTGATTCTTTCTACAGGAAACTTTTAATGACACAATGGAGTCTGAAACAAAATAGACCATTATATGTATGTCAATGGTACGAAACAAATTTAATTGTCGTCAAACGCGAACCTATAATGAATAAAAAAAAACTTATGTTTTTTTGAATAGACTAGCCCCAGTTGGGACAAAAAAAATATGAAGCAAAACGTGAATGTTTACACATTTAGGTGATTTAAAGACGGAGGCGTGATAAAGTCCATTTATTTCGAAGTGCACTAAATTCTTACTAATACGAAAAGTATAGCTCTATGATATTACTTTTATAGAAGTTTACAGATGTAAAGAGTTAAATCACGTAACCACGTCTATACGTGGGAACCACAGCTTATTGGGATGAAAAATATAATCTTTTTCGAAGCAACATACCAGTTTTTATTTGTATACTTTTTATTGCACCCGTGGGCAGAATGTAACCACGCCCCCAAAAATATGAAATAATACATTACAGGCACAAGAGACTTTTAACATCAGGTGGTCCTCGAACTTATTCGGTCAAAAAAACAAAAAAAAATACAAAATAATATATATACCTACTTTTTATATTTTTTCAAATCAAAAAACAACCTCAAAATGTTTGTTGGTCTAGCAGAAGTTAACCCTAAGAGGTTGTTAGCGTTTTACCAATAATCCTGTATATCCAACGACTATATCAGGCCCATAGTTTCCACTTATAATGAACTGAATAGATACAAAATCTCGTTGTTGATGAAGTAAATGTTGTTAATTCCAGGGCCACCGCCACGGCTGGGGCTGAAGGCGGCGAGCCCCGGCGTCGACGAGGACTGCAACAGCAACACCAGCCTCGCCGGCTCGCAACACTCGGCACACTCGGAGCTGGACGCGCACTGCGACAACTCCGGATACCTCTGGTTCCTCGATTACAAGTAAGTACCTATATGAATAGAGCATATAACATAGCGAAGTTTGCTTAGCCGTTCATAATCGACCAGCTAAGTTAAGCTACGTCCGCCGCTGTCAGGTGTTGGATGTGTGACTGTTAGTGACATTCCTACTAAGCGCTTCCGTGCTTCGGAGGGCACATTAAGCCGTCGGTCCCGGTTGTTGCCTTACGATGACAGTCGTTACAGCATGGTGGTAAGGCATTTTGCCAATGCCCGCCTGGCTAGCTACCACTCTCCAGGAGAAAATTTGGCACCAAGCACCTAACATGGTGTACACACTGTTAGGTGCCAGTGTTGAGAGCCAGTAATTCTAGGATAGCCTGCCACAACATCTTCTACCACATCATCATTTACAATAAGGTGAGATAGTGGTTAAAGGTTAGCCTATCAACAATAGAAAAAAAGTGTTAAAGAAACTTAGCCCTCTCGGCTTAGATAAACTTTTCGGCAATAGCCTTTGAATTGCAGATCAATTAGGGCCGTTCCTTATACCCCTATAAGACATCGTAAAAGTGACCAAAACAAAAAGTGAGCCTTATTACCAGCACGCTATCACTGACGTCGACGTGAGAGGAGTTTTTACTAGATGTCTTTTAAATCTATTCTAGTCCGCTGCCATCAGCGACCGTAAACTTATTTATAAACAGCTGGAATAGTGGTAAATTCAATTATTATCAAGACATTGTACCCCTCATAGTTGGTATAAGCGTAGGAAAATAACGTTTAAATGCGAACATATTCTAAGTGTAACTACAAAACACTTTATCTTAAAATTAGCGGTTGGGTTCGGTTCAAAGTGTCTTCATTGAATAAATGATTTGTCTGATACAACACAAGGCTAAGAATCAACCATGACCCACCTACAAATAAGCAATCGACTGAGCAACCATTGCTCTTCATAATCATAATAAGCGTTATCAGAATTCAATACGCGTGTGACGAATATGTTGCCGAAAAACATAGATATTATTCAGTCATAATGCATAGAGTCAGGCGTTACCTTGCAGAAATACATATTCAATAATATTTAAATATATTAAGAAAACATCAAATGATGGATGCTTCGTGTAGAAGCGAAACGCGTCGAAAATTCTTCCGGTTTCGCTGCATGGCGTTGGTGACGTCACGTCGGCTTAACATGAAAATTAGGCGGAAATGTCACTAGATATATTTTTTTATATTTTTAAGTCTTTTATTAAAATATTTGTTATTTTTATAGATAGTTCAGGTTACATATTAAATATTTTATCAACCTTAAAGTTTATATACACCTTCAACGTGTACTTGTACTTTTCTACCCTATATATTTTAGAAATAATTACATAAACAACTTACCATAGTTGTTTTGCTTATTGACCAAAACAAAAGATTTTCATTTAAGAAGTAAACATTCAGTACTTAGTAGTTTTTAATACGCTATCATGATGGATCAAGCTCGAGGCCCACCTTTTATTAAGTAGTAACCTCTGCATATAACGCACTGCGCCCATCACCCTGAGACAAAAAGTTTTTAAGTCCCATGTGCCTGTAATTTCACCAGCACCCATACCCTTTATATATAATATTGCGAACATTAATGCTTGGCAGTAGAAACAGGCATAGTGGTAGTAAGTACATCCCAAGAAGAAGTCGCATAAACAGTTCTACTATTACTGAAGAAGCTTACTTAATGAATAAGAAAGGCTTTTGATTAAAAAGAATCATGGAAGTAGGACAAAAGGGCAATAAAGCAACAATCAAATGAAGGAACTAATGAATGACTGGGAAATAAATAGCATAGTTAAAAGTAGGCAATAAAAATCTGATGCCAGTTAGATAATAAATAATTTTAAGAGAATGGAACATCATCAAAGAAACTATGTCAACTGTATATTTGCTTTACTTAAATTAAGAATAATGGCCTTCTTTGGAAAGATTGTGTTTGATATAGGTTCTTTATAATAGTATTCCAAGTACCTAGTCTGTTATAGTGTATGAAAATTAGGGTATAGAATAACCTTAATCATCGAAGGTTAAGTATTTCCAAAACAAGATTCTATCAAACGCATATAATTATACGAGTAATAATGATACTGTATCAGCCGAATTATCCACTGTTGATCACAGCATCTCCCATTAAGAGGGATTTGCCATAAACCTCACGCTTGGCAGGCGTCTTGGGGATCACAGTCTAAGATGTCCGTAAGTAAGAGCCGTGTCTCTGCTACCCCCCTTCTGGTATTTTATCCTCAGTCTCCTCTTATGTTTTCTTTTATAAGATGCGGGAGTATAATTCTAGACCGGCCCCCCAAGGGGCATGATAACGTACCATTAAATGTACTAGGACTTTTGCAATAGATACAATACCATAGAATATATACTGTTACCATAGATTAGATAATGTTGCATTTGCATGCATGCAGTTTGCCAGGCGACTGGTACTAGTACATACGACCACAGCGATATCTTTAATAATTATTAAGCCCTTGTGTTGTCCTGTGTGTTGTTAACGAAAAGATATACGTTCTAGTGTTATCCGTTGTGTAAAAGACATCTTAGTTAAAAAGATTTTATTGAGCCATGTGTTCATATATATAATCACGCCACCCACTGGACGAAACGCAAGAACATATTATTCGTAATATGTTTACGTTTACAACGTTATAAGAAAGGAACATAATAAAATATTGTATAAAACCCTGGCAGGGTACTAAGACGGTATACAGCTTGCTTTATCCTTAGTTTCCTCTTATGACACTCACGGGAAGAAATATGGAGGTGACATTCTAACCCGGAACCCCACGAAACACCATTAACAAACATAAAATAATAACGATAAAAATTAAAACTAAGGGTAATAATAGGCGATTTTATCGCTTAGAGCAATCGATCTCTTCCCTACAACCTATAACTGAATGACTTTTTTTTTTACTAAAATATAAAAAGACGGTGCTCTTTAATGCAACCAAAATAATAACATAGAAATCATATAAAATATGTACATTTATAAAATGGAATTAAATTCACACGGTTCATTCGGACTACATCTAATCAGTCCGTATATGTGGAAGAAATATGATGAAACTAACCAGCATGTCAGCATTTTTTTCTTATATTGACATTATTTTCATATCTGTTCCAGCCCAATCTTCCGAGACGGCGCCTGCCACCACACCTCAGTCCTTTCCTCCGTATCAGCCTCCTACAAAGGCATCAGCGACCTGACATCTCGCTTCGAATTCACCTCTCGCTACAACGACCTGGCAAGAGACCTTGATGCTAACCTCGCCGAGGCTGATATGGAGAGCTTCCGGACAGAAGACATACACGCACTGCTGATGACCGCCAACTTGCCACACGACACCATCATTGATGGCATCGACAGGACTCATGATGTGAGTTAGATTTGGTTGTTGAAGTAACCTTTTTACATTTTCCAAATATATTCGGTTCATTGTACTTTATGTTGTGGACAGAATACCAACTTATTTTATAATTTAAGACGCTGGCAAATGCTAAATAGCTTTACTTGAACAGATTTTAAACAAAATATATTTAGTTTGAAGCAATAAGAAAATTATATGTTAATCTTAATCACATTATCTAAGACCTAGAAATGTCCGAAACACGTTTCCTTAAAAATTTCTCAATATAAGAAATAAAACTGGAAAGTTGACTCTAACGTAAATATCTTAATTATTTACGTATCAATGTGTATGAATAGTACATTACTGCAGGGCCAGCAAAGGAGGCATTGATGGACGAACGTGTAAATGTGGGCCGAGGCGAAGCCGAGGCACACATACGTAAGTCCACCAATGCCTAGTTGTGGCCAATAGGCTTGTATAGTGCTTTTCTCAAATTAAAACAAAGTAGTACCTAGGTCGAATTTTTTATTTGAAGATACAGTTCATTTATGAATTTTAAAGTGGATTTTCCGAGGATCATGTTGGTTTGGTCGAAATTTAAATAAAACCTTTGATAAGTTGCCTCCTTGGTTGCCATGCTTCAAAGTAAAAGACCGGTCCATTTTTTAATTACACGGATATGAGTTTACTATGCAATTTATTTGGCCGCTAGACACGACAGATATAGATTTTCATAAATTTTTTGCCGGCCGCAGCGCGCATGTATTTGGCCAGTACAGCAATTTCGATTTATCTCGAAGAAGGTTGTCAAAATAATGCTCACATTTCCAAGCATGTTTAAGAAAAATATATTAATAAAATAGCAATACCTTATCAAAAGGGACAAGAAAAGTTACATTTTCGATTTTCATTACTAGTTTCGTATTTTGGATTTTACCTAAAATGATCGCGATTTCACCATCGATCGCTACCTCTATTTCATTCCTAGTCCTAGCTAGCTCCTTGGTTTTTAAGTTTATCTATTTCATACAAAAATACAAATCTTTTCTCTTTATAATATTAGTGTAGATTTAAAACTGTTGTATACTTATTTAGTTTTATATTGACAGGTGTATTAGTTTTTGTGTTAAATCAAAACAAAATTACTTTTGCTTAACTGCGAACAAAGAGGAAAATATAAAGGTCATACATAATTATACCTACCCGCAACCACCGCCTATTTCGTGAGCTCAAAGATAATCTGCAACCAACCGCACGAAATAAAAAGAAAAATATCTGGAAATTCTCTTGATTATGGTCATAAAGTTACCTGCGAATTCATTACCAACGCGTGATGCAATGATAAAGACATAAAAGGATACGCTTTTGCACAGAGAGCTCGTAACAAACTTTATTTATTTGCATTCTTATTTATCTTATCGTCTTGTTTATTGCCAACTGCAGTTTGATTTCGTAATCATGTAAACTGGTGAGTTATTAAATCTAAGAAAGCGAATATTTAATACAAAGTGAGTCACAAATCATTAAATATATTACGAGACTCATTCATGTAACTAATTCTAGGGAAAGAAAGTAACGTAAGATAAATAATAATTTAAAAATGTTAAACCAAAAATGGAACCGACTTCAACACTCAAAGTGTGAAATAACTTGTTGAAGTGCTACCTGACCCTTGCTACTTATGAGATCAATAATTGTCATTCACTGTCAACGACTTCATCATCAAGATAGGAAAATAATCTTCAGTTTTTGGAGTGTAACTCAAAACCGGGTTGGCCGATATTGATGAAATTTAAATTTGAACAAACGACAAGCATGAGCTTTCAATTAAAAAACAAATTATCAAAATCAGTTCACCTAGTCAAAAGTTCTGAGGTAATAAGCATAAGAAAAAAATAAAGACGAATTGATTGAATTTTATGAAGCGCTCGTAGCGAAAGTTTGCTTAGCTGTTCTTAACCGATAAGTGCCGGTAGCATTACTATTGAGCGCTTCCGTGCTTCGTAGGGCACGTTAAGCCATCGTTCCCGGTTGTTGTCTTACGATGGCAGTCCTTATAGCATTGTGGTAAGGCGATTTTCAAGCTACCTCCCTCAAGTCGAAAATCTGTCGCCAAGCACCTAACGGAGTGTTCCGGCAGCTATCCTTGATAGCCAGTTATTCTAGGCTAGCCTTAACAACATCTTCAACCACATCATCACTTACCATCAGGTGAGATAGTGGCCAAAGGCCAATACCAGCTATATAATGTCAAAATCAGCTATCAATAAATAAAATAATAAATGAGAGTGAAAATTTAACATAATAAAAAACTACAGTTCTTAAAACACAAAACCGAAAAATTCTACGGGTAATATTGGTTTAATAAACACTTTAATAATGCTAACGAAACGTTTTGCCTATCGAAATTGAAAAGAACTTTCTAAGTGACATAGTCACGTTGAGAATGCTTAGCACCGTCATTAAATTATTTTATGGCCTGTCCACAAACATTTGTAAAGAAATAACACCAGAGTCGGTCAGCAAAGACAACGGGGACGTTACAATTCATTGCGGACCGTGGCCTTACAATCTCAAGTGTACTTTTACGTACATGTGCAATATACTTTCACCAATGGAACTCCCAACGTTTCTACTGCCTACTTTGTTTTATTTTTTCTTCGATGGAATCATTTAGTTGCAATTAACAGTTATGGCTTTAATGTGCTACTTAAAAACTTTAGGATTTGCGAGAAAATAGCCTAAAAAAGGGACTCGTTGAATTGAAACTAATTAAGTAAAAATACTGAGCGCAGCAATATCAGTCATGCTAACCTGAAAAATACAATAAAGTATTACATGAATTGTACTAGCTGTACAGTTATTTCACTGTATACAATCTAAGAAATATAAAAAATCTAAAAAATATAAACCTATAAGCCATTCCGAACCGATCAGCAAAGCTAAGCAACGGCTGCCGCGGTCATGAGTTGGATGGGTGACCGCTGGTGACATTACTACTGAGCGTTTCCGTGCTTCGGAGGGCACGTTAAGCCGTCGGTCCCGGTTGTTGTCTTACGATAGCAGTCGTTATAGCATGGTGGTAGGGCATTTTGCGAATGCCCGCCTGGCTAGCTACCACCCTCAAGTAGAAAATCTGTCGCCAAGCACCTAACGGTGTGTTCCGGCAGCTGTCCTTGAGAGCCAGTAATTCTAGGTTAGCCTGAACAACATCTTTAACCACATCATCACTTACCATCAGGTGAGATAGTGGTCACTACTACTTTATACTAGCAGGCGTTAATGTAAATATTAAATATTATATGTATACTCTTTGTTCTGATAAATATCTAGACTAAATATACTAATAATAGGTAGTCGTTATTAAAACCTTCGAATTTATATGGGCATTTACAAGAAAAATAAATGTGCCAACGTTGTCTTAAGTTCTCAAGGTCAAATTAATGGCTCAGCATCTACGGAAGTAATGAATATCAACTGGTATTAAAATGAAACCTGACCGTGAGAGGTCGTTAAGCCTTCATACCCTATATTTATTTAATACCGGTACTAACTATACGTTACTTTTACTAACAAAATTGTCATAAAGCCAACTTAAAATTAATTTTCACATTATGTTGGTGGAGGCCTTGAACTATTAATAATTTATTGATTATGTACCTATTTTATGTTTATCTATTCTATTTATGTATGTTTATTTTCAGTTACGAGTAACTGTCTTTATTTTCTTGATTATTGGTGTCTTGCAGAGTAACCCCAGAGGCGAAATGTTCGCCAGCATATCCAGTTCTCTAATGGAGAGGTTTCGTTTCGACAGCAGTATCAGTATCGGCAGTAGTTTGCAGGTTCGCCTCGCATTCTCTGTTAACACAACTCATTAATCCATTTCTTACACCTACATATATCTTTTTCACTAACATTTTCTTTGTTCACAATCATTGTCGAATTCAGCATTAATTTAAAATTTGAAAGCACTGCAACGCCATCTAGTACAAAATGCGCAGCTTTTTCATTCCAAACGCTTCTGATAGGTGTCGTTTTCTCTGTTTCGGAATACATGGTATGCGTCAATGTAGATGTCGGTGTTAACAATAATTATGTATATTACAAAAGAGACTGTAGTAAAATGTGCTACCTATGCGTAACAATAAACAGATAGGGGACGAGCATTGATAGGTCAATGAGGACGAGTCAATTTATTTGATGATGATAAAAGGTCATGTTAGTTTATCGTATCGTAGACTTTCACCTTGAAACTATACCATTTTACTCAACATCTGGTCATACCTCATAATTTTCCTACTTTTATGCCTTTTATTACGGGTTGGTCTCTGATATTATTGTAACAAAAACACATGTTCATTGTTCATATTGCAACATTTAGACATAGCCAGCCACCTTTAAATAATAGGCAAATATATAAGTCAAATCTGCAATTAAGAAGATATTGACTTGAAGAGTAAAAAATAGTTATGACAGTGCGTTTACTAGTAAAGAATAAATAAGCCAGTCACGCTCATTCAATTAACTGTATTAAGTCCCGGGCGATTTGACACAAACGCACCAGAACCTAAACAGCACGCGGCACTTGGCTAGCATTCACATTGTCTCGCATAGTCTTCCTATTTACCAGCAGCGGCGCGAAGTACGATGGTCCCACGGGATGTGCCAGTAGTAAAGACAAAATAGGATCAATTTCAATGTGTGCTCTCCTGTCTAGTGTATACATACGGTACACACAGTATTGCGTCAATCAGTTTAAGCTCGCTCGTTATTCCCCGGTCATACAGTCATTCCCTCTTCTCCTTTGGCATTTGTATGTGTGAGCTATATTTAATCGTCCTTATGTGTGGTCGCACATACTGCCGCCATGTGTGAGTTGCCAATGAAGTCTATCCACACATTCTCAAACTTTTTGTCAATGTAATAGTGTTTAGTGATTTAATATTAGTAGTTGGTATAATAATATTAGTAGAATAAGACTCTCCTCCTCTGCCTCTTTGTAGCGTGTGTGTTTGTGTGTGTAAAAGCGATGCTTTGAAATATTGAGGGTCCCGGGTTTGATGAACGGCCTAGACGAGTTATTAGGTTTAACTGTCAAATAAATGTTCAGTACCTACCTAACAGTCTAGAATCTGGAACTGTGACCAGTAGATGGCAATAGGCTTGCCCACGTGTTACTAAAACAAGTCCACGTGTAACTATGCATGTGAAAAATTGGTGTTAATCCTTCGGGGAATACATACCTGACACTATGTGTGTTGATAATGAATACTTATATAATTTGTACTCTGTTACTCTCAACCACAGATACAATGTAAACAGGGCTCCAGTAACTTCAACCTTGAATATGTAGCCCATCCCAATTGAGGGCGTTAATTGAACCCTTACAAATTACCACTACGTTAATTAGTGTATTGTTTCCCTCCGTAATCTATTTCATTTTGCAACTCAACTGCACTTTAGTAGCAGTACGATACAAAACTCTATACAGTGTGCACGCAATGTGACATAAACATCTCTACAAAAAGTTTGAGATACGTTTGCAGTGGCTATATTAAAATTAATATGCTCGCTGCCCCAGTAGCGTCCAGGGCTTTCGGGAGTAACTGTGCTCTGTAGTTGCGTACAATGAATTTAATCACATGTTATTCCAATAAGTGCTTCAGCTCGAATGAACTCATTGATAATTGTGTGTGCATAAGATAAGGACTTTTGAATACTGTGAACTTTGTTGGAGACTGATAGTGTGGAATCACCAACGCAATGGCGCGGATGGCGAGATTCAGTGGTTGATTTAAGTGTTACTGTGAATTTTTAAATAGACAGTGTGATAAACTGAATTAAAAATGGGTGTGACTGAGTTCGATTGGGATATTTACAATGGATATTATTCCGTGAGTCATCTCATTCCATTTGCATTTGTATAATTACATTAATTTGTCTTTATTATTATTATTGTGCTGTTGCTTTAATGCTAGACATACTTGTGTGTTTCATTAATTTAATAACTATTTACATTTTGATAATGAATTGAAAAGATAGACTCTGCAATGACACTTACCTAACCCTCTTTAGTAATTCATGACGTTATTAGCAAGCTGTGTTTTACTTTACTATTTATCATCTTTTTACTCACAAAACTAGGTAACAATGTATTAATAACACGGTATTTGTTATCTTATTAATAAACTAATGACATATTTTAACAATACAGATTAACTTATTACAATAGTATATTATCAACTACCCACATAAACAATAAGTTTTTACAAACAGTTCATTAGCAAGGGTACCTCAAAATTTTAGTAGCCAGCAATAAAATATACTCCAAAAACAAAAGAACCATTATTGTATGTACCTAGTTGTTTAAAGTGTGACCTCATTTGTAGCAGGAAAAGGAATTAAACTGATGATAACGCCCGTTCAATGCGGCCATGTTGTTTGTCATATTGCAAGTTTTATTCATGGTACAGCTTACAACATAGTTCATCTATAACACTTTCTATAAGTAGTATTGAAAAGGCAAGCTTATAGATTGATAGCCACAAAATAAATGCCTATATAGATTATGCCTTCAGTAGATATGTAAACGAATGGAGATATATAAACAAATTAGAGTAGGTTACCAAAAGTGTTCCTAATTATATCTGTTATTGATATATGGAATAGATAAGAAAACATTATCTAACAACGTTAAAGGATTCCAAACATTGGATAGCCGTTAAGCTGCAGTCCTTTATTTTTAGACGCGTCTTGCATCCGCATCCAGAGTTATAGCAAGAAGCAAATGTTTATGTTTAAACTAGCACGCGTTACGTTTCGAAATCTTCCGAGAACATTCACGTTATTACTTTTAGTGTGCTATATCTTCATACAAATTTTAGTTACTGATATACCTATAACTATCAACACACTGTCCAATTAGGATGTGGTAAAATAAATCAATAATAGATATATTTTTTAACAGGGTGAAGAATCCGTCGGTTCGATTAATACGATGTCGATATGCAAGTCCGAACTCCTTTTCTCGCCTGTAAAAGAGGGTGTACATGGTGTGCACTTCAGTGTAGACAGTCTGGACTGCGAGCTGCCTACTGAGCAGGACCTCATACTAACCTGCCAGGCAAATAAGGACAACTACACCATCGCCTTTGAAGGCAGTCTTACCACTTATTCTGAGGATAGTGAGTGCGCTGAACCCGCCGTCAATCAAAAACATGGTAAGGATATTATGACCCAACCAAATTCGCATTACGATGACGTAATTGTTTACCAAGATTATGAAGAATCTAACACTTTGTAAACTTTGAATCATGAGCATGTAATCGCTCATGATAACCAGCAACTAATGCTTTTTTTATATTTCAGACAAATTGGGAAAGGAAGAACATATAGTATTAGATAACGATGAAAGAACGCGCAGGAATTTAGAATTATTAGAAAGATGTAAGAAGATAACTAATAAATTAACTACGTCTATGGCTAGAAGTGATTTAGGATTAACCACATGGAGTAAACTTAAGAAACAGAGCAGTCAGTCACCATTAAGAAGGTAATTAATAAAATATACTGTTCATCGCTTTATGTCGGAAGCAATGATGGCCGAGCGGTAATAGCTATAGACTGTCGTGCCGCAAGTCCATGGTTCAAGTCTAAATTCACCGGCTTGAGCTTCACTGCTTGGTGGAAGGGTATTTTGCGATTGTTTGCCTGGCTAGCTACGATCCTTAAGTAGAAAATATATTGTCAAGCTCCTTACAGTGTGTTGCAGTTGCAGTCCTTGAGAGCCAGTAAAATAACAGGCACAAACTTACAACTATGTCCCAGGGTGACTGGCGCAGTGCAATTCGTGACTTGTGATGAAATGCATCTGTTATAGGCAGAGGTTAGTCCGCTTAACATCAGGTGGGCCTCGTGCTTGTTCCGTCACAAAAACATTTAAAAATATTTTAAATTTACTTAATATTCTGTACATCATTTTCTTCACGTATGTCAGTGCAATTTAATAATTTATTTAATAAGCAAGCAAAGTTTTATCCTTATTCTATAGTCGACCGCCTATCAGACGCCAACCTTCTTTGGTAACCATCTTATTCACAAAATATCCGCTATGAGTGCGGTTATACAGTAAAGAGACCTGTTTAACGACTAACGTGTAGCAAAACGACTCTACTCATGTTGACGCAAGTGGTGGTATAAAACAAACGTATGATTGATTTTCCTTATTTATTAAATATGTTTTCTTGTCAGGCATCCCTCAGGAAATAACAATGGCGACTCAAATGATTCGACTGATGCAACAAATGAAATGAATAACTCTGTAATTAAAAGCCAAAGTCTGCCAAATCTCTACAGACGGAAACTTATGAACAGTTCCATCAATTCCGCCGCTCTGAGCAACTCGACGGTACGTTAATTAGAAATTAATAAGTAGTGATGATGTGTAAACGTTCCTTACCGCTATTTATCACTTTCATGTTTGCAGGTCGATTCTTTTACCGCTAATCAAAGACTAACGGGTACATCGGTATGTATGAAGGTTTACGATGTGTCACAGCATCGTTCCACTCAAGGAAGCCAGCACTCCGAACCCATGAGTACGTCTTCCACCGAGAACCAAACATCCTCTGAAAAAAGTCAACCAAAACAGGCCTTCAGCCTTGTTAAGTTATTTATGAAACAGAAAAGTATGGGCAACGATGGTATTGTCAGTATCGACCAGCTAGACAGGTCTGAGTGTTGGCCATCTAGTTCTGGTGGTGAAAGTGGTGACTCAATTGGAGATCAAAAAACAGAAACAAAAAGTATAACCTCAGAGCGACCTCAAATAGAACTACCAAATACAGTTACAGAAGAAACACATTCTCTTGTTTATGAAGAAATTCCACCTAGTCATCCGTACTGCAATAGGGTGTACGATGAAGTTTTAGTTGAAGAGGAAGAAACGGCAGATGGAGCCAAACTCAGCGATAGTGAAAGTAATTTATATGCTACAGTCAACAAACCGCACATTAAAAGAGCAAATATAAATATCATGAACAGTCCATCTAAAATGAGAAATAGAAGATCTTGTTCAACTCAGTCTTCTGCCACAAGTGTCAGCATCTCGAGTTGTTCTGAATCCGATGGTACCCAGATAACAAGAATGAACAGGCTGCTGCAGCGTGATCCCTGTGATCATAAAGCAACGTCTACTCACCTCGGCAGTACAACAATAGATAAGAGCATACAAACTTCTAGTTTGCATGTCTCGAGTATGGCACATGAGCGGGAATTATTCAAAGTAGTTGAACCTTCATTCCTTGAAAAACTGAAAGAAGGAGACTGTGAGAAACCGGTCTTTGTTTTATATCCTAATTATACATTGCCAGATATTTCTTTTTTGAACGGAAGGACAAATATTTATTTGAATCCCTTGAAAGTGAACGTGTCACCTAAGTCAAGTGAAATCAAAAGAAATAAATTACATGTTAACAAAGGCAAAAGACCATTTTCTTGTAATGACCTCGAAATGTTAAAAAAGAAAGGAGTGGGGCATATTAGGGACTGGGATTCCCTTAATTTTTTGTTGCCTTTAGAATGTAAACAATTGCTGTCAGAGATACCAGAGTTGATGCAGCGTACGAAAGAAAAAGAAACTATTTCAAAATGCAGCGATAAATATTGCAATTCAAAATCCAAAAACAGGCCCATGAGTTGCGATTGTAATAATTTTGCTGCAAACACCACTGCTGTCTCGTCAAGTTCAAGCACAGCCACACAGCCATCCTCCGGCTACCGTGGTTCTTCGACTATGCTCACTGATTCATCCGCACAAAACAGCCCTGCACCCACTGGAACATTTAATCCTTTGTTTGTATATCGCTACGATAGTGCTACAAGCTCTGAAGCTAGTAGCGCTAATAATGAAGCAAAAATTAATCCTACGATCCCAAAACGCTCACTTTCTTTAGCAGATCAAAACCGAATTGCCAAGCAAGGAGAAATTGTGCCCCCTAGGCCACCATTGCCAAAGAGTATATTGCGTAAATCTATGGATAAAAATCGCAAATCTAGTACTAAGCGTTACAGTATGTTCGAGATGGATGAACTTGTACAAGATCCTGTGGTTTGCATGACGGCTGCAACGGAAAACAAGACGAAGAGACGTTCACTTCAGGAGCCGTACTATTTACAAAACCAAAATGTTGATTATAGAAAGAACAACGACATAGCCGCCAAGAGGTTATCTCAACAATTCCTTGACGCTGCTGATAAGGATGCTGATTACAATGAGTACTTCCTGGATGAAGGCGTTGGCACTGAAAGTAGTTTAGACTCTGGAAAGTCCAATGAATTAAAGTTCCACAGACCCCATACTCCTCCAATGCCCAAACCACGAACAAAGAAAATAGAATATACAGAGTTTCCACCACCAGGTGCACTCATTAGTAGCGCCGATTTACAGCAACTAGAAGAGTTCTTGAAAATGAGCGGTTTCAATTGTCAGAACATGGACGATTGGGATCAAAATCAAGTTCAAAAGGTAAGAAGTCAGGTTACCAAGTTCCTTCAGATGAAGCGATCTCAAGAAGAGAATCAGAGGTCCACAGAGTCTAGCGGCAGTAGTTGTAATAGCAAGAAGTCAGTAAGCTTTGCGCAGAAATCCGAGGCCAAGGTCGAGGGTACACAGACTCAGCCAAAGCCGATGGAAGAGTTAAAGGTGGCGAGTATCAGCACTCCGCCAAACTCACCAAATATCTCGGCAGTGGTAGCACAGAGACATTATCAGGTAAAGTATTTGCTATTGCTGCATCTGCCCATGTCATGCAAGCCCTATGATTTCTGTGAGTACCTTTGGTTCTTTATATTTTGGTTTATGTTTTCGTATTTCCATAGTTTTCTGTTACTGTTACGAACGTCTTTGTTTTCACTTTAATTTTTTGTATAGCCAGTTACACTTTACTGTTGCAACCATACCTCATTATACTAGCTAAATCACCACATCACAAAAGCATCGATTCTCAAGTGAGTTATGCTTTCATCAGATACTAATTGGCTGTTTTCTATTAACGAATGTTGGCATGCGCTGCTACTAAAATTGCTATTTTTAGGGCAAGAACTTAGCAGAAATACCAATTTGCGAGGAAGGCGAGACAAGTCCGGATGAATTTGGAAGTCCCATCCAACACGAAGTGAGGGTGAAATACGATTTGATCGATGTGTCACAAAAAAGAGGTAAATATCAATCAACTTTCGTACAGTGAAAAATGTTGGTGACCATTTACCTACTGTTTTCCGTTAAATTGAAAATTTTCTGCCAATCTACCAAAAGTATTTACTATTATTTATGTTGTATTTTCAGCTCTTGTATCCAACGTGACAGATGCCGTAGAGATGATAATACAACATTTCTCTGCGGCCACTGATCAAGCAGAATTGGCCTTCCTAGGTGACTCTAAGCAGTCACCAGCTTGTGCCAAGATTGCATTAAACGCATTATGTCCTGCGCTTTATGCTATATTCAGAGATGGTCTGAAGGAAAATATCGAAACTTCATTTGGAGCAGTCAATAATTCTGTTTGGCAAATGGTTGAAGCTACTGCTAGGCAAGGTAAATATTAAAATTATACATATATTTATATATTATTTGCACATATGATGCTTAGCAACTCAACTTTCTTGTCTAAACAAATATCTTGGTTTGTTGTTTGCTAGCATATACCTCGCAGGTAATAACAATATTTATAAAAAAAGTAAAAAATAAAATAGTCGTGTCTAAATTTATGAGGTCCTATTAAATGGTCTTTGAAGTCTCGTTTAAGGATGCACTTCGTTATCTAATAATAGTATTTTATTAGAAGCTCTTACTGAGATTTTCAAGGTAGGTACTACTCTGGGTTCACAAGTTGCATTAAGATATTTAAAAAAAACTTTCGGCAAAAAAATATTTTTGCAGGTCCCATAACAAAATCACTCAATGAGCTCGTATTAAGGATCAATAGCGAAGATGCCGTCACAGAAGGACTGGTTAAATTCAATGCCTTCATTTTGGGTCTACTCAAGTAAGTTGCCAACACTTTTAAGCAACTAAAATATTTTTGGGAATAATTTTCATTAATTCGGTGTACTTATTTATTTTAGTGCACAATCTGTTGATGCGTGGGTGTCTTATGTACGAACCAGAGAGTCCATTCTCGCAAAGCACTACGGACCTGATTCCATCATACTCGCCGGTTGCATCGGCGAGCCTCGCTGCCGCGCCTTACTGGACACGCTGTTAGCCAGTCTTGAGCCCCTGAGGCTCTTGCCTTTCTCTCTTGACCTCATGTTTGAAATGCGTGAACTACACAGAAGCTTCAAAAAGATTGAGAGTGACATGAGAGCAGCCAGTCGGGTATGTACCTAAATATTACCTCCAAATCTAACACAAAATCACTCTAACTATCTTTGGTTCAATAAACATTCGATATTCAATGTCTTTTGCATATCGAAACCACCTATCGCATACTATCAAACTGCCGCCTGACAGAGCAAACATCGCTTTATTTGCATTTTATTGTTTACTGCATGTGCTTACAAATCACAGTTCACAGCGAATAAAACTGGATATTTTAGCGGTTATATATTTTCGTGCACAGCTTACATAAAATGCAAATAAAGGCATGGCGTACGATCGATCTTCACTGTGACCTTGTCGAGGACGTTAACATTAGATATAGAGTCTAACTTCAGATAGCATGATGCATGATGCTAAAAGTCTTTGGTGTATTTAACAGCCCACCTCGATTAACCCACCTCTAACACTGAACCAGCGGAACTTGCTGAAGCTGGTGCGCTCGATGCAGTCGAGCGGCCTTTCAAGCGACGACTGCCAGACCAGTGTCATCATGAGACATAAAGAGCCTAAAAACAAAGAGCCTTCTACTCCGGACTTGTTGAACGATTCGGCCAATGTTAGAACTACAATCGAAAAGAACAGGCCCCGATCGTGCATGAATCCAACCGCTGGAATGGGTTATGACATGTGCCCTAACAACAGTAGAATTGAATTAGAGAATAACAGAAGATGGTCCGGGGTTCACTTGGGTTCTAAGCTGATGCAAGCATTTGACAGGCTCTTATGTGATGACAGCGACGATTACACAGACAGCCTCGAGAATAATAAGCCCTCGGCTAAGACAACTGGCATTGAAGCGAAGGTAACTCGCCGGGGTTTTTGTGTGGAAGCAACATTCGTTGTGCTTTGTTACGTAGACACGTTTTTTTGTTTGTTCACTTCACAGGCAGCGTTTTGTTTTGCTTACCGGCAAATGCTTAGCTTCTAACAATTGACACTGACATGTTTTCTAGCTTTGGTTTTTTTCATTTCATTTGGTTGGTTTATTTACAATACAACAGTTGTTGAGTACCTTAGTACTTACTTAAGTTTTCAATATCCCCAAATTTTTTATATCGTTAGATTAGAAGTTTATATTTTTATCTTTCATAATATTTGTGCCAAAATATATGATATAATTATATTATAACATATTATCTTTTACCTCATTTATATTATCTTTTACCTTATTTATTTTATCTTCATAATGTATTGTTCTTGTTCAGCTGGAGTGCAGTGGCGAAGAACAATGGCGGCCAGGATCTGCCAGCAGTGGGGCCAGTGGCAATACTGGCAACGCGAGCAATAACTCTGGAGGAAAATTCCGAAGGCTGCAACTCAAGTGGGAAATGCTGAGCAATGCAGAGAGCCCAGGAACTCCTTCAGGTAAATCAATCAGTCTAAATCGCTCTTTCTCGATATACAAAACAGGGGCGTGAATATTGTTAGGAGGTAAAACATTGCTGCTCTTTGTTGTTCAATGCAGTTAATGCTTGGTAGGCACACATTATAGAAGATTTGAGATTTGTTTAACTTTCTCGTGAATCTCGAATCTCTCGAAGTAAATACACAGATAAAACTCAGGCATACTATAAGCATTATTATCTTTACAGCATGGTGGGAATTATGCTTGCAGAATATTTGCCGCATAGCCTTCAGTGATATACCTACTTATACCTTAAGAGAGCGAGATTCCTTTATCAGTACTAATAATATAAATGCGAAAGTAACTCTGTCTGTCTGTTACGCTTTCACGCCAAAACTACTGGACGGATTTGAATGAAATTTGGTATGGAAATAGTTTGAGACCCGTGAAAAAACATATGATAGCTTTTATCCAACTGCGCAAAAAGAGGTTAATAATTTTGCGCGATAACCGACATACGTGCGCCGCGCCCGGAAAGCTAGTATCCCCATAAAGTTTGACATTACTATATGATTATGTGGTTGTCAGTTCACTTTAATACATACCACGTGGTTGTGCCGTACTAAAATAAAGAAATAAAGCTGAAAAGATATCCTATTTGAAACATATTAAGTCGTTACTCAATTCCTTGAAGTCATGATGAAATCGAAAGTGACATAACGTAGTTGAAAACAACTTCTTTGATATTTTTTTGCTAAGTCACGGTCACTATCGATGACTATGACGGCTATAAAACTGACATAATGAAATGATGTAGTAAAGGGTAAGTAAATTGTGGTAAAAGTTTTTCAATCTTTGAATGGTTATAACTAAAATTAACAATTTATCCAAAGGTCTTCAAACGGTACCATTTCTCATTCTCGAACGACATAAGAATGTGGATAGGTACATCAAAGTCATGATTCCTTTCCAAATAATTACTGACTCAGCTGAAATTCATGTATTCGCGTACTGAAGTACAATCAACAAACGTATTTTGCTCGAGTTGAATCAGCTGTTCAAACACTGTTTAGTCTGAAATAAATGGCGAGCGTCGTGAGAAACATCGCAGGTTGTAATAATAAGATGAAAATAAGGCTATATTGGGAATTGACTAAACCTTATTTAATTTAAAAAATGACTTAAAAGCAGATTATAGATATTTTTTTAGCAAAGTAACTTAAATACCTAAATTTTAGATGTACGTATTAGGGAATTGGGAAAACGATCAGAATAAACGTATGATAATAATATTAAAAATCAAGCAATTATATTAATATTTTCGGTAATTAAATTGACCGTTATGAACATTTATATAAAAAGGTTTTTCCTTCGTATCGATTCATATGTATGTACCAACCTAGTTATATTTAAGGTTTATATACCCTATAGAATAGTTAGTTGACAATTTACAATTAAATTGCTTGATAAAATCACAATTGAGGTCAATCATTCACATTTATCGCTGTTAAATCATCAACATAATACATCATTAAGCAAACTCACAAAAACCAATACCATATATTTTTCAGTTAGGTAAGGATTTGCTTTATTAACAAGGCCTGTTTTTTCTATAAATTTTAATGACTTATAGCGTAACCTTTATGGGATGATGTGGTCAAAGGCTTTAGCAGGCTAAACTAAGAATATAAGCTATAACGAGGTAAACCTCTTGACACTTTATTTCATATTTTGCCACTGACTATATACAATACATTCTTTATAATTCCATACAAAATTCAAAAGTTAAAACAATTGCCTTATCTCGCTCTTGTTTTTGATGCATCTCTCTTGAGCCTCTTTGGCAAACGGATGTTCTTGCCTTCTAATAAATAACTAGTTTTTGCCTTGGATAATATTGTAAATATATATATTCCAAAGAATAATAGTGCTACTTGTAAATTATTTATTCTATGCAAAATAATATCTTTCTACTAAAATCTTATTCCTGATTTTCTCATTCCTGCATCATCTAGCGTCGTCTCCACATCTTTGACACCGAGTGTTCCCTTGAGCTGGCCAGTAGACGATAACCCTTATTGCAATGTGAAGGTTAGGTGTTTGGCGGCAAATTATGCTAGCATTCGAACCGTGCCTTACCACTTGCTGGGGGTTTGTGGTTCAAATATGCTGAGATTTTCAACAGATTTGAAACATGAACCCTTTGACACGCGTCACTGTCACTGAAATATCTTTCAGTGATCGCACATTTAAATAATGTACACTATGTACATATAAATACGGAACCGTTTTCAGGTGAAACATCTCCGGCTACAGCGCGAGGCTCGAAGATTCCACGGCCGGTGTCGTCGCCCGTGCGTCCGCAAGCGCCCACGCTGCAATCTCCCGCCAAGAATACTCATCGGTACGTCGCATCTGTTCTCTATTGCTTTTTTTTAGTCAAAATTGGGAATACATAACAAGAAATACAAATTTACATTCACAACTGTGTATTCAAAAAAAGAAGATACACAAAAAATTACAAATGGTTGCGAAATTTGTTTACAAATTTTTTTTAAGTAAATAATTCCTAAGAATTTATTGTAAAAGTAACAGGTATAAATTAACTTTATAGGTATGTAAAAATCTGACTGCACATTTTTTATTTCCGTTAAACGTTATCATTGAAATTAAAAAATCTCACAAACATACATAAACCCTGAAAACATAACACTTGCTTTTTTGGGCGGTCATCTAAGTATTAGACGACTGCCGATTAATTATATGTTGCATCTTAATATTATGCATAAGATGTATACATGTTTAAAATCTACCATAACTTAAAAGCCTAGTAGTAGGTAGGTAGGTAGGTATATACCTACTTACCTAATGAGACCGGGCATTTATTGTAAGTCAGTACATTTACCTTGTTTCCCAAAAATATCCTGTTGTTAGTGTATTTATAGCTATATCGAGACGTGTTGTTGATGCGTTCTTCGAAAATCTATTTCTGTATTTGGTAGGAATTTTAATTCGTAGATGGATTTCTATTCGGTCCCACAATGTTTTCAGAGACGTATAAACAACAATGTAACGTAAGCTACCACGTATTCCTCGTAACATATGTCTCTATTACGTCAGTATCTACTAGGTACTACTAAAATAACTTTAGTAGTACCTAGTAGCTCAACACCAGGCATTATATGTTCTATGACCAGGCTCTTACTTGTAACAATATTTGACATAAAAAGGGTAGTATGGTAGAAGTACTTAAGTAGTTCTATTATATAATAACTATAGATATATACTATACTATATTAGAACTATCTCGGTATTTCCACCATCACTACTTGTCGTTGTTTTGTGGACAAATTTATATACAACAACTATTATTTTGATTTTCAATAAAATAGTGTACAGAACCGATAATACAAACAATGACACTCCAAAGAACCAATGATCTATACCCCAAGTACCTACATAAATTTGATTCATGAATGTTTGGTTCTACGGTAATAAATATATCTGAGATGTTTTCTATCAGTGGTATCCCGGTTCCCGTTCGCAAAGGTTCGTCACCCACTAGCGCGGCTGCAAGACCTGCAACTGCGAGGACTTCAACTCCTGGGAAACGGCCTCCAGCTGCTGCCAACAGGTAATCCCTTACTTTTGATAACCATATATGTATACTTAACTGTTTCTTATTTCACATTCATAATGCACTGCAGTGGTGTCGGATATTTTACATACTTTAATCCTCTGTCTCTCTAGGTAATTTATTTATTACATAAGCTGGAGCTTATAAAAAATAAGCATCTTTTATAAGCTAGATTTTTTATATTTTATTTCATAGCTTTTTGTTGCCTCTGTAGTAGCTCTTTTCCCAAAATACCTATTGGGAAAATTCAAAAGTGCATCGCCGTTGTTACAAAGCAAATATTTAATTACTTAACTTTATTTATTTCTGTTAATTTTATTCTAATTATATGCAAAAATTTTATCAGTGTTATTACTATCCATTCTATTATAATTTTTTTACTCTTAAAATGATTATATAACTCGTTTATGTTAAGGTTTATGCACAGTAGATAAACAAACAAATCATGATAAATAAAGTTTCAGAAATAGGCCTTTTTTATTTAAGTATTTATATGCTTTCCATGTGCACAATATCTCCAGAACGATGCCGGAGGATACGAAGAAGCTCAACAAGAACAAACCCAGGCCGGCCAATCTAGTCTTAGATACCGCCGCTAAAAACGCACCAAAACCTAAAATATCACCAACGTCGCCGTATGTAACTACTTACCATGAAATTGGGACAAAAAAATAATTTCTAATCAACTAATAAGTACTGTGAACGTGTGCAGATGTATACTAACATAAAGGAACGTATCTAATATACCATACGATGCATGTGTGAATGTTTGCTGTGAAAAGATTTTTCTTAATATTACAATTATTCACCTAAATCAGAACTTATGCCTGTCAGTACCTAAAACAATTTATTATTTTGCAACAAAACTTTTAGTAAATAAAAATATTTACTGGAAGATTTATAAGTGCCTACTGTACACAATCTTCGGTATTCGTGGAAGTTGAAAGTTTTTCAACATACAAAAAAAAGCTTGGTTATAACTATGAGCTCAAGGCAAACATAAACTCACGATTAGTGTTCTCCAAATTATCAGAGCAAATATCCGTATAGAGCTCACTCTCTACGGTACAACTTTATCGTACCGGGACAAGTATACTTAGTTCTGATCTCCCAAAATAATTTTGGTTACGACTCTAGCCGAGATTCGTAACCACAGTGGTGCCTGTTATCGACTCCTATATTTGTAGTGCTGCGTTTTCGGCACCCACGATAATAATTCATAATGACATGTGTCACATATATAATTAACCAATAACAACAAGGCATGGTTTGCATGTTTATTCGAAATAATAAATTCCTGATGGTTACTGAAAAATTTATTGTTTCAACAACATGAATACCGAGATGGCATGTTTACGACATGTCGAAAATAAGCTCGCGAAATGCATTCCATCATGGATATGGATTTATTTATATTATGGCCTGATGCATTTGCTCAAAATTATATTGGAATTTTTACATGGAATGCATGTCATACACAGGTTTTTTAATCGATTTTATACGAGATCGTGTTATATATTAATCATAGTATCATTAAAATTGCTATGGTTTCTCTGTGAGCTCTAATGACAACAAAAAACTTAACCATAAAACAAAAATAAAATCATCCCCATCCGACCAATTTTTTTTATTGTCAAGTTAGACTTGTCTTTGACCATATTTTATTTATTCGATAATATCATCAGAGTGATGATGTAGTTGGAAATAGTAAACATGCTTTATAATTTTGAAATCTGCCGGGACATGCCTTTAATCGCTTGTTGACAGATTTTCTTCTTAAGAGTGGTAGCTATCTAGGTAAATATTCACAAAGCCACTATACAAAAGCTCCCGTCTACGATTACTGTATAGGATTCATTATGGATACTTTTATAACAATTTCTGTCGGATACTATCTGATACTTATGTCACATTCAGAATAAATTCAGATATTAAACATCTCCTGAATGAAAACCTTTTTTTCTTCATGATAGAAAATGACTACGATCTCACAGAATAGAAAGTGACAATTTTGCTTGGTAAAACTGGCATTTGTGATCATTTACAACTAAACAATGTGCCATACCAGAATTTTCCATGAAGGCCTACCTATCAGTGATTTCCCGCCTGGCAACGTAACCATGTGTTCTAGCAGCAGTTCTTAAGAACCTGTTGTCATTCTAAGCCTGTACACCATATTCAACAACATCATTACTTACCATCGGATGAGATTGTGGTCAAACGCTAGACTACCAAACATAGTCTTAGTAAGTATTTCAGAGCTGAACTATTGATATTATCAATATGCCGCTGCATGTTATATATTATACTCGAGTTGTTTCAAGATAATTACAGTATAAAAAGGGTCGTCACAGTCTAAGGACCTTTTTAATTATGCTTTCATATAACAGGACGTCTCGCGTCGACCAAGCGTGGCAAGGTGGCGGAGCAGCTCCACGACCGTCGTCTCTACCATACGGAAGATCCGCTCCCCCCGCCGCCCCGCGTCGAGCTGCATCCTCCTCTGCCGCCAGAGCTCATCATACCACCACAACTCAGCCTAAACAACACAAGTAAGAATGTTTCCTAATATTGTAAAACTACTTAAGATGACCTCCTCCAGACTGTGAAACCGGAGCTCTTGTTTCTTACAGCCACGCAGATCAGATGCCGGAGCTTGCAAATTTGTTCACGATGTTACGAACTGCTTCTACTATTTTCAGCGTTTCCGTAATTATGAGGGACGCCAAAAATAGTATATTAATTAAAAAAAAATTAAGATTCCAGATTTTCTGTTCCCTGGATATTGGTAGAAACCGCTGTAGAGAATATTGTTTACACTTTTGTACTTCGGCCGGACACTGATAAACAGGATGTTGCCGATTCATGGACTATTTAAGTGTAACGGTGATAATACACCCTTAATGGTACCTTTCAGCCCAACCAGGACACTTACCACGCTGGTAAAGAAATGCACTAGTTAGGCTTGTCCTTAAACCTTTCCCAGCTTTTTCATGGAGCAACAAAGGGTACCTGACGTTGCTGATCAAACAGCCTATAGCCTCAAACATTCTGATGTAAACATATTCAGACCGCTAATCGGTGTCAGTTTCTTCACCGTTGGGTAACTCTGACCACAGTCTGGCTGAAAGTGTATCGCTATATTCCCCACCCTACCACTGCCAGAAAGACACCCGGCCTATATGGGATGGGATGTTGTTTTTTTTGCATCCTATCCATGGCAGTAGGTATCTTCGCTTCTCGTCTTGTGATCTTTCCACCTGGGCGGATGCTGTGACTATTTTGCTGCATCAAACAATGGAGTAATTTATTCTATTTTGTGATGCGCGGCAAACCAGTAAAGCCTAGGCTTAGTGTTGATAGTGATCACGTTGTAGTGATCATACATGAAGCATACTTAGCCTAAGTCGATGCCCGAATCCGCACAACTAATAGACCCTGAGCTAGCATGAATTAAGTGTATGTTACACTCAATGAATACATTTAGACGAAATATGTTCCACATACCAAATTTCGTTCATATAGAGAGCACTAATGAAAATGTTCTGTGAAACAATTTTGATTTCAAATATTTAATCCCTTTTTCTTTTTCATGGTATAATATTCCAAATTCTAAAGTTTAGTTTCTTATAATATCAGTTTTCTCTTTTCTTTTCTTGGGAAAATCTGAGTCCACTTGTTAAAGTCCAAAAAATATAAAATAATATCTTGTTTCATTTAGGTACTTATCAAATAACCATTCACGTTACAGATACGTAAGGACGCTATGGCACCGACTACCGTCTGACTCTGGGCACCTCGCCTTTAACGAGGGCGAGAGACTCCGGCTGATCCTTGAGGTGGATGACCAGCACATCCTTTGCTGCAGAGGAGACCAGAAGGGTCTGGTTCCACGAGATGCCGTCCTTCTTGAGGACTTCTGATATTGGCAGACATAGCACGACTGGCAGCCGTGCTGGAGACCCCTCACTCTCAACGGCAAGAAGAGTTAAAATGCGAGAGTGAGGTCTTCGCTCAGACTGAATGAATTAGACATTGTGTTGAGTCGCAAAGTGCAATAGTTGATGGAACTAGAATTTGGCATGTTAGACGTTATTGCTCAGTTTGTTGTGATCGAAGTGTTGTACTTTTCAAAGACGTTGTACATATTTATGTTGTGTATGTCCTAGTCCATTGTCTAAGGGCTATTTCTCTATTATTTATGTATAAAGTATCTCTCTGTTGCCTTATTCAGTAATATTCAATACCGACATCACTAAATCAAATTTTCACATTTAATCCTCTGTAGTAAAATCTAGTCTTACGTTAAGGCGCGACAAGGTCTTGGACTGTATATATAATAAATTAATAATGTAAGTGAAACAGATATTGTGGGAATATTTACTGGGAAAGTTCGCATTTTTGTTTTGAAGTTTAACAGTAAATATTTGTCTCAATCAGATGTGATATAGATTATTATGTTTATGTTTTTTTATCATAGGGACAAAATCTCATAATCGTAAGGATTATTATCCATACATTAAATTGTTTCGAGATTTACAGCTGCCAAGAGAAAGACACTAATGGATTCAATGTTTAGATAATATAATTGGTAACAAATTGATGTCTAAAATAATCTCTTTCATTTTGATATTAAATTATACATGAATGTAGTACCCATATTAAAAATATAATATTTGATATTCTGTGTTAACCGAATACTAGGAAATACTTAAATATAATAATCATAACTTATTGTATATATAATCAAAATACTTAATACTTACTTATAATTTATCAGCGTAAGTACGGCCGTATTTTTATTTAAAATTTCTAGAAGTCATATACCTAAATCTAGTTACGTAATGACTATTTTTTATTACGAAACTCGAAGTAACTGCAGGACTATTTATGGCAAAACATTTAGAAAACCCTACCACGGATCTGTTTTAACTATTGATTGTCACTAACTGCATGTCGCCTCTCCTTACACCTTCCTGGCTAAGTCTGTGGTGAAGGGACTATAGTTTAATCTTAACCTATACAACAAAATTCTGATCTTCGTCAAAACAGACAACAATCCATTCATTACTTGTCTATGGCGTTGTATGTTGGTCGCTTAACATGTCTTTGTCACTAAACGCATGGCCTTTACCAAACACCTTCCAAAGAGCAGGCCTACATCCCGATATATGTTATAACCGGTATTTGAGCTTAACTTCTTGTAAATACTAACTGCATGTGCCCTCCCCTATTCACGTCCTCAGCTCAGCACCACTGAATAGCTCAGTTTAGTTATATATCTAAAAATAGTTCTGATCCTAATTTTGCTTTCACGGCCGTACTTTATAAATTATATCTTTGACGCAGTTTATGCTTACAATATTATCTTGCCCGTATTATTTCGTCACGATATTGAAAGTGATATTATTGATCATATCACAGCTTCTGTGAAGCGAAGAGAAATGATATTTTTGGTATGTATTTGTATTGCTCAAGTTGGAATCGTGACGTTTATTATTGAAATATTAATCATTAGATAACGTTATTTTAATGTATTCGTGTTACCTCAGTTTGTATGTATTGAATTGGTGTAATGTATATACTAGTAGTAATCAAAATTTGTATGAATATCTTTAAATGCACGATGCAGTTCCTTTAGTAGTTCGTCGTGCTCGAGTCACTATTGGTGAAAACGTAGGCAATGTATAAATTAATACTCGTTTAAGTATTAAGAAATACTATCCCCTATAATCTTATAAGTGTCTTTCTTGAAGCAGCTACAATCGAAATCTTGCCAACTACGTTCAGTGAACTAAGAAACAAGAGGCTCGATGAAAATCTCACTAAATCTAAGAACGTACGTTGACATTTAACTGTACAATAGAATTAAATAACAATAATTAGGTTAATGATGTTATCAAAATTAAAGTTGACATTAGAATACGTAGCCTCCACGCCTGTATGGTGAATTGTAAAATAGACAATTTCATTATCGTTAGTATTAATTTTCGCTTCGTGACTGAATGATGTGTTGTGGCCTTTTGTATGTAAAGTTATACTAGTGTTACCTACTGTGTTTGTGTGTGTGCTTGTTGCATCAGTCGGAGTATCGTATCGTCTACTTACCGTAGAGCTAGCATGAGGGAATGCTTCCACAAATTATTTATATCTTAGTATAAACTCCTGAATAGCCATTAAAGTATTAGAACAAACATGCCTTAAAATATAAACGTGATCTGGAGTTGGCTTCGCGTTCGCTTCACACGTATTCGCTTCGCAGTAGCGTGTATCGTTCTCAGTAACCCTATAGGAGTTTGTTAGTTGTAAGTTTTTATCGACAGTTTGTATTATTGGATGATGTTGAACTGGTTTTTATATAATGACATCCTGCGCGTTCATTTTAATTAAGATTGTTGAATACACGCGGTGAGTCAGTTGTCCTTATGGGTACAAAATCTTAAGTTATTTTAATCGTTTCGTGTGTAAGATTCTTATTTATAATTTAACGATCGGGAACAAGTTGTTTGAGTTTTAATGTTTATTTTCCTAAAAAAATGCAAAAATCAAAAAGAGGCCTTTGTCACTGACTGGGCCTCAACGAACGACTGAGAATATTATTCCGAATAATCATTAAGCTATTTCGAAAATCATGTTTATTATTTATGTATGTTATATTATTATATTCAGGACATTCAATTCAGTGTATATGTATTATTTTGTTAAGTGCCATAATTTAATGAATTAACAATTGATAAAATATTATTGTAATGCATAACCATGTACACCCAATTAAACAATATATAATTATAAATAAAATAAATTGAAAGTTGTTTCAGTTGTCCTTAAGGTATGTAAAACTACGTTACTGGATTACAGCCATTTATATTGAGGGCTTAGGTATATTGTATATATCTTTATATTACAAATAAAACTGGCCAAGTGTTAACTCAAGAACGGTGATAGCTTGACAGTTGAGATTTTCACAGATGATGTTTTTCTGTTGCCGCTATAACAACAAAAAGGTGGCCAAGTGCGAATCGAACTCGCGCACGTTAAAACAAAAAAGTTTAAAATATGAAATTATGTTGTAGCTAACTAATGGTACGGAGCCCTTCGTGCGCGAGTCTGACTCCCACTTGTCCGATTTTATATATGATATTTGACTATAATCATATCCAATTTAATGCCATGTAATTACCGTTTATTATCCGCTGAACATCGAGCTTGCGAGGTAGATGCAGCGTCAGATTCATGTGCAACAGGTGTGCGAATTTGCACGACCAATCTGTTCACCAATCTGAACACCAATCTGGTCACCAATCTTTTCACCAATCTGAACACCAATCTGGTCACCAATCTGTTCACCAATCTGAACACCAATCTGGTCACCAATCTGTTCACCAATCTGATCACCAATCTGGTCACCAATCTGTTCACCAATCTGAACACCAATCTGGTCACCAATCTGTTCACCAATCTGGTCACCAATCTGAACACCAATCTGGTCACCAATCTGGCACGACCAGGATGTAGTTTACGTAGCGCTTTCTATACAAACGCAGTTTCGTCATATTTCAAATACCAAGTGTTCAATCTCGGTGATATTTTGTATGCATATTGCTGAGCCTAATATCTACGCTTCTGGTTTGCCATTTTTCGATTTAATATTTATTTAATCCCTAAATGTGAATATAAGAATTCCAGAAAAGTGCTTATTTTTACGGAAATCTGGCTAACCAAAAGTATAGATATTAACTATCAGTCCATTACTATAACCGTTCAGCTATTATTGCCTCAATTTTAATTATTTAGTACTGAGCTAAGATGACCCATTGGCAATAAAAGGAAGAATCATGAAGTTCCATGATTCAAATCCTGCAAATGCTCTCCAGATTAAATAACAACAGGTGTAAAATCTTTTTCCAAGATGGTAGGCACCAATACAGGTCAGACACCATCACCCAATGGGATGCCTGGCTAGAATAACACCCTCCATATCATCGTGTGAGTCGTATGAGGAGACGAAAAGAAAAATACAGGAAGATGGGCCAACAGCAGGACGCCAAGCGTAGGGAATATGACAAACTCTCCCTTAATGGGGGAGGTTTGTTCAACGGTTGACTGCTGTTAAAATGAAAGTAAAGAGGTACCAGTGTATTCCATTATATAACTTTAAAAGCTAGTTTCAATTCCACGTTTAGCCTGTTTGGTATATTGACCACATCTCACTGCTGACGCCATCTTGATTTGTTTATATAATTACATAGATGACATAATAATTAAGTAGTATTATGTATATACTGATTTTTAAATTAAACAACCAATATCAGTGACACATTTATTGAAAATTGAATTAACACTGTAAATACCACGTATTGTGTACGTAAGTAAGATCTAACCAAGAAGTAACGTGCGTCAAACCTACAGGTGGCAAAGGCAATCTACCTACGTCACCACTGACGCTAACGTGTGTGTCATCTAGGTATCCTATGTGACGCATTTAAGATTGTGTAAATGCAAGTGACTTAAAATTTTAGATCAACTTTAGCCCACTTATAATGACTAAGACATATTTGACATCAATCTAGAAGAACAAGATCCGAGTTCTTAAGCATTTGTAAATAAAATATGATATAAATACCTACTTTTCCAACATTTATATTTTGCAATAAAAAATAGCACTAAGATAGATAATTAAACAGAAAATCAAAATCACCCGAGATATTTATCGCGTTTTTAGTTCGTGGGTTTAATTGATTATTGAATAAGTACTTCTGAAACCCTAGTTTATCACTAATCAGCAACGTTTTCAACAAGAAAATATCGTACTGTTATATTTTTTCGTACAAAGCAACAATCGTTATTATTTTGTTGCATATTAACCGCCAATCAGTTTTATAGCTTTTTATATTAAACTTATCAGAGGGCTTCATCAACGCGACGCGTGATCAAAATTGCCAGCATTTTGATGCAATTCACCGGGACAATGCTGCCAGCGTGCTGAGCACTCTGCCACGTGGTAGTGGGCTGTGAGCATTTGGGATGCCTGTGAGTCTGTAATGACTTATAGGTTGTCTTAATTCTTTTATTGTAGTAGCTGTAGTGTTGTATATAGTTCGTAGTATTTTGTTAATAAAAGCATACCACCGGTAAAAATAAATAACTGAAAAAAAAACAATAAAACAATGTATAGCTCTGAAAGATACACCTACTATGACTAATATACTAAAATCCCGTCCTCACTCTATCTCGAGGATTTACTACTTATTAAATAAGTGTATTTTTTGTTTGCACTGAACGAGACTACCTACTTATATCATAGAAAACACCATATCATGTGCATAAATCTATGTGTATTACTTTTCGTGTGTGTGCCTAAGAATTGAACTTTTCAGTAAGTAGATGTTGCGTGTTATATTTCTCTAAATTCTCAATGCACCTGACATGAAGCTAATTACGACAACGCATACTATATTTTTATGATATGTTTCCCTAACCTCAGTGGCGAGGCTCTTATTCTGTCTTAAAAGTTCTTCAGTATATGGAGAAGGCTGGTCTCTGAGTGAGAGATGCTCGTCTTGAGCAGGCCGAGCTCGGTGGGTCCCTAGCGCTGTAGGGTCTAGCCATGGACTTGCGACGGTTGAGCTCGTTGTTGCGGCGAACCAAATCGTCTTCTCTGCCATCAGTGGCGTAGTGCTTGCGGCGTGGAGATAAAGCGCGCGGGGTGCGCGGCGCGCGGGCGGAGAGGCAGCGTGACTTCGGACGTTCTTCCTCAGACCACTCGTGCGTCGTCATGTAGTAGTGATCCTCCTAAGAAAGTGTTCATATTAATATTATAAATTTAACAGTCACACTGCGATTTTGTAATTGGTATATAAGGCATAATATTTTGTAAGAAGAGCAAGTCAGTTTCTGAACTCTCATTTCCTGTTTGCCGTTTTAAATGTTTTTTTATTACGTATAAAAATAAGATATTCAGTTAATGTGTTTCATGAGTAGCATTAAAGATGTAGCTGAGTATCAGTTTGATTCATTACAAATAACAGCTTAGTTTATTTGGACAGGTTTGATCTTGCAAAGAAGCCATGATCTAATTTTAATTAACCTTTGGTAGTGAAAATGAGGTTTGGGGCAATTGCTAATATATTCTAATTGTTTTAATAAGGAGGTAGGTGAATAAATTAACATAAGTATCTAATCAGAGATGTGTGAACATACTACAATCACATTTATAATAGTTTACAACAAACGTTATCAATACTTAGTTATATGTTAGATAAGAATTCAACTAATAAATCATTAAGTACGAAGGTTATTGATGCGTAATCAAATATAATTTACAACGTTTATATAGAGGTAGATAAGGATTACAGGTACAGACTAGAAAAATACATATAAATTAAGGTTGAATAAAATAATAAATGGTTATTATATAATAACGGAAAATCGTTGAATTAATCTAGTTTAGCAAACAAACTAGATAATTTTCTCATGATGTTAGATTTTTCGTATTCAAAAAGAAACAAGTAACTATGCAGAAAACTGTGAATTACGGAAAAGTTTAAAATAATCGTGTAATCGGATCAAGGGTCGATTCGCCAATATACAGTATAACTAATACGAAGATGACTTTAATGTCTGTAACCAATAAAATGAGATAAACCTTTGTCACCATAGAAATCTAATAAAGTTTTTTTTTTATATTTTCCATGGTTTCCAGAGTTTTATGTAATTTGACGTGAGGCAGACAGACGGCTGTACCAAAGAAAACAATCTAATCCAAGTTTAAAAAATATACCGGCAAATTTGGCGGTTTAACTCCTAGACTAAAAACAATTATGGCCACATGATATTGCTACAGCCGATAATACATACACTAACTCTATGTCCTGTATACAGATGATGTCACAGTCAAAAAAGTCAAGCCAAAGAATTTTTTTAGAACAAGAATCTTTCAAATTTAAAATCTACTAGGTTTAACTTTCTATTATAATAAAAGCATATCACATTTGAATGCCTTATACTATAACTTGATCCGCGTATTATTTTAATCTTAAATTGGTGAAATTGGGCCTAAGTATATCTGGTGTAATATGACTGTTCAACCTCTGCGTACCTATTCGAGGAAATTCAGGCCTGCTGATATTTAATATAATTACTTTAACAAACTTAAGTGTAATAAAATAAAATATTTATATGAGAATAAACTGAATTAGGCTCTGAACTAAAATGAATACCTAATTATCATGCATTGTGTTAAAATAGGTGTTACTAAATACAAAAAACAGCAACTTACCAATTTGCCACGGGTGTGGTAGATGTCCACCAACAATGTGCATAATGCGTGTAGATGATAATGTATGGGTAGGCATCTCTGTTCTATGAATACATCAAATTACGTATAACTAGTTTGTGAGCATGTGAATTTCTAGGCACATGTAAGTATAATTTATCGCTTAAGGTAAGTAAAAAGATAGATCATTACGTAAAATTCCGCAACGTTAGATTTGGTCTACAAAAATATACTACAATAGACCACAAAATAAATAAAACAAGACAATATACTGGTGTTAAATTATATTAGATGGTTACCATCGAGGCACCTATAAATAACTAACACATTCTCTGCAATCACAAATGAGTAGGAATACCTACAATAGCTACGAATAGAATTTTTAAATACATAAACTATATTGTTACTACAATATTTAATACCTTGATTTAAATTGGTTCAGTATAATAGCAAATAATTATCCAAAGCTTAAGGGCCAATCAACATCGTGTGTATAAGTAACTACAGCAAAATCAATGTAGATTTAGAAAATGATTACTTACTTAATATATATTGATAACGCAAATAATTTTGTGACTGATAAGCTTCATTGTATGACTATAACAGACGCTATCTAATTCTAATACATTTTCTTATCCATAGTTACATACAAAACATTTATTAATTCTAATAAATCTGGTCAGTCAGTCGAACGCTCACCTGTTCTCGGCACAGCAATATTTAAAAATATATAAAAATGCTTCGCGTTTAAATTATCATTTGCCATCAGCGATACAAAAGCTACTGTATAAGCGACAAGAAACTTTGCCCTAATTAAAATAGTAAGTAAGTGTTACTCTGCAAATTGTTCTGCTGTGTCAAGAACTACACACCCGTAGTTCCTTCATTCCAAACAATATGTCTATAATACACATAAATTATTACAGTGCATCTCTACAAAATATTAATTATGAATACAACAGAACTAATTCAACAAAGCTTATTCTACACTAGACAAACAAATTTTTACGTATAGAATTATATATAGAATATCAATGAAAATGTGTTCATATATCTTTAATTAATGTATTCAAAATAAAAACAATATGAATGCTGGTAATATAATATTACCGTATAAAACAACTTCATAGTAATATTTTTATATACTTAGAATGTAGTAAGGATAGTATATAGTTTTATAAAAATGAATAGGCTGGTAGTATTATATCTGATTACATTTTAACTTAGCAGTAACACATTTAGTTAAGAAATACCTACTATATATTAATAATTGTAGGAAAACAACATTTTCATAATTAAATAAACATAGGGCGTCGATGTTACGTAACTGAATCAAAACCGTTACTAAAAGACAGAAAAACTATCAATATTGCTGTTTTGATTACATATTTTAATTATTTTTTGTTATTGGCACTCCTATTACGTATTATCCCGCTGAAACCAATAAAATTATTTGGGATTCAATGAGAATAAATATATCAGTTACATCAATCATCCGCTACAAAAACGTATCAAGTCGAATCATAAAAATAATTAAAGTAACTATCGAATATAGAATATCGAACGTAATTATTGTATCCAAAATGATATGCTAAGACCATTGACACTGAATTCAATATAAACGCGGATGTCATTTTTAACAAAACACTATATACCTTTATCACCACTATAAAATATGATAATAACAAAGGTAAAAATATACAAAATTTGGACTTCTGTTAATATAAAAGTGACATTTATAATTCTCCGTGTTCTCCTCTTAACATTCCTGGTTAAGATTTTCATCCGATTTCGGCGGTTGTGCGACCGGTGGTAGTGGACTCTAAGGAAGAAATAAATGGGATATGATTATTACATATGAATTCATTGGTCTTAATAATGTAAGAATATTTAAACAGTGTGTTAACACAGCAAACAAAAGAAATCCAAACAGAAACATCACCAAAAACTAAGATGAAACATGTTAATAGTGACACTCAAGACATTGTTGATATATGTTACCTATTCAATAAAATGAGTATAAATACTCTGGCTGAAACAAAAATAATAAAAATGAATGACTAGAAAATTAAGACCTTCACCAAACAAAAGAATGTGATTAAGCAACAAAAACACAAATTGAAACCGTAGGCCAACAGAGGGCCTCACCTCTTGTCGTGAATGGCCGCAGCTGTCGGGGAGAGGAGATTGGCCGGTCATCTGCTTGATGTAATCTTTATCGTCAAAGATTTTGATGTCACCACCTCCTGGTTTATGCTTTACATTATCCAAGGAGCCCACCTTACTTTGTGCTTTGAATTCCAATTTTTGATTTTCAATCTGTTTCAAAAAGTGAGTGTGCCCATAAAACAATAAATATTCATAAAAAAAACAGATAGTTGAGCGGTATCTGTTATTAGTTTTTAGGCTGTGTTAAACAATTTATTTTCAAAATTTCTAAATCAGTGTAATCGTGAAGAAAGATGTATAGCAAAGTTAAGCGAAAAGTTGTGCTTTTAGAAAGTTTTGTCATTATGGTTTGTTCTGAAGTTACATAGCCTAAAAACTAAGAAATAGATAATAATATTAGTTCAATATATAATTAATAATGTTATAATCAGTAGTAATAACTTTATTGGACATTGTGTGCTTAAAATGTAAGAATTTCATAACACTGTGAGTCTTGTGACGTGTTCCGCATATGAATATTGATTTTTCATACAGTATTATGGCGTGCTTGATTTGTGGTATTCGTAGTCTGTGCTTGTGTTGGTAATAAAATGTTGAGTTTATGTTATATGATTACATCACAGTATTTCGTTTTCGACCGATGAGGTTTTGTTTTAAACTCTATTTATTTATTTAAAAACATTTTACGCATTATCAAATTACATATTATTTATAAATTTAGCTTATGAAGTACTTGAACCATTAATTTATATAATAGTCTAAAAAATTGCAACACTCAAATAATAACGTGTAAACATAAATGCCATATTTTCTTTTCAAGCAAAACATTCAGCGTGGATACTGCAGCCGCAACACTTCCATTTATATTATCGTATGCTAAAATAAACATATGTCCCTTTTAGCTCTTAAAAGCCACGAACTGACCTTATGCCACAAAGTGTGATAGGCAAAGTGTTTATGCGATGCCCTCCACCTTGGTAACGCCCATTTAACAAACTAAAAACAACAACATACTGTAAGCCTTCCGACGTACAAGGAAATTGATCTAATCATGTTCATAGATGACGTCATCACCTTTGACAACGCTTACACCAATCAAGAAGGATGCATTTTAACCTTGCAAATATAAATAGTGCAATTTCAGTGTAGTGTTCACGCATAAATAGCCAAAAAGTATGTTTACTCACACCTCGTGATCCGTTCTTTGCCACCGGTGACTAGAAGAAATTCATTTATTTGATTTATGATCAGGAACAATATAAATCTAAATTACTCAATGTGCTGCTGGCTCTATATTAGTTACTGTGTCAATAATTCAATATCTCTAACAGCTTTGTGACATGGTTAACGTTTGTGCCTAATGCAGAAGCTCTGTTACTGTCTCAACTTTACTGTGCTTACAATTTATTATGTTTGTTTTCATACTTTATTCGCAAGTACTCACTGTGTTTCGCACGTTAGTTTAAACTTTAAAAATAAAATCACAAAGTTCTTAATAATTTAAATGATGTTCAATAAATTGCTTTGAAGTTACCTTTACGCCACCTCCTCCCGGCTTATGAGTGATGTTAACGGTTGATGCAACCTTGGGCTTTGCCTTCCCCTTGAAGTCAAGTTTGACCGTCTCGATTTTCTTATCCCCACCGCCTGGCTTGTAAGCAGCATTCTGAAGTGAACCCACCTTTGACTTCACGTTCCATTCCAGCTTTGTGGTAGTAATCTAAAAAATTAAATTAATATTATTATATATTCTAAATTCCTAAAAAAGGTACCAAGAAATAAGAAAAAAAACATCGATTACCTTTTTTGTACCACCACTTGGGGTGTACGCGTCATTTTTAGCTGCAATCTTAGGCGTGACGTTACCAAATTCAAGCTTTCTATTCTCAATCTTGACCTTACCGCCACCGGGTTTGTATGTTGCGTTGTCTAAAGAACCGATCTTAGACTTTACAGCTTTAATGTTTGGAGACGGAGCATTACCCACTTGAACCTTGTTCATGGGTACTTCTGGAACAAATAACGGTCTTAAAATATCGACTCCACAGGTTTTGACAAGCTTCACGAAAAGGCATTTATAATTTTTAACAAGGGTACGTACGTAACGTACTAATTTTATGCTAGAGCAGCATTTTTCTTTCCCCTTTGGAGTGTACAAAATTATTAAGTTCACCTACGACGGTAACACTAAGCCTTAAATATTTAATTAAAGAAAGGGCTCGGAGTCGTCGTATCGATCGGTACTACGATACTATTTGGAGTAAATAAATTCTGTTACGGTAGGGCATAAAATTTTAAGTTTTGTTGTTCCTGTTTTATAATTTTAAATAGATATATTATACACATTGTTACATACTTTTTTTATCACAAGGTGGTGGGTTTTCTGGCGTTTTCGGTGTTGCACTTTTGCTAGAAGATCGTGACAGGTTTGGCTTCAAGCTGCTGCTTGATTTCTCTTTTGTCGGTAGCTTCGTTGGGATCTTTTTGTTAGGTGATCCAGGTGATCCGTTTATATCCTGAAATATAAGTAAAATACAAAAAAATATTGATAGAGTTTTTTACTTGGTTATTCAAGACTGTTGATTATTTTTGGGTTCTGTACATTTAATCGTCATATCAGGGTCCTCATTAGAAAATCAAGTTTTGACTGCAATTATATTGGACAACAGACTTCTGATTTTGGTCACGTGCACATAACGACTGTGAACCTTTTTTTTATGCATTGTAGGTTAGCCTTTGACCACTGTCTCCTGATGGTAAGGGATGATGTGGTCGAAGATGTTGCTCAGGCTAACCTAGAATTACTGGCTCTCAGGGACAGCTGCTGGAACACACCGTTAGGTGTTTGGCGATAGATATTCTACAGGGTGGCGCAATAGAACGTGCATATTGCATCATCTTTTTTTGCGGGGTAGAAGGGGCGTGGGCGGGGGGAGACCGATATCGTTGGGTAGCGCGGTTCATAAAGTTTTAGTCACTACGAGTCACTTCGACGGGAAGCGTCGCGCATTTTGCGTGCGCGCATTTTACGAAAACTCTCGTTCGTACGTAGTTGTCAGGCGACTATTTTGTTCTGAGTATGGTGTACGGCAAATTAGGGAGGCTCCGAGTGCTAATTTAATTAAAATCTGGATAAAGCGTTTTGAAGAGACTGGATCGACGTTTAAACCACACGCGAAAGGTCGTCCACGCACATCTAGGACCGAAGACAATATTGAGAGTGTTAAGCAGTCGGTACGAGAAGATCCACAAATGTCTACTCGCAAGAGATCGTCTGTCCTAAACATATCGCGACGAAGTTTGCAACGAATTTTACACTTGAATCTTAAATTGCATCCATACAAGCTGCAATTAACTCAAGAATTGAAAGACTCTGACTTCATAGCACGGCTCACATTTGCTAATGAAATGCTCAATCGGTTTTCAAATTTTGAAAACATCCTTTTCTCTGATGAGGCACATTTTCATATGAATGGGTTCGTAAACCGCCAAAATTGTCGTTATTGGAATAGTGAAAATCCCAGACTCAAACATCAAAAACCGTTACATAGCCCTAAAGTGACAGTTTGGGCCGCAATATCTGCCAAAGGAATAATTGGTCCTTATTTTTTTGAAAACGCACGGGGGCAAAACATCACTGTTAATACCGAACGCTATGTTGCGATGTTGGAAGGTTTTTTGGCCCCAGAACTTGAAAATTCAAGAATAAAGAACTCTAGGACTTGGTTCCAACAAGACGGAGCTACCAGTCACACATCAAATGACTCCATGGCGGTTGTGAAGCAGATGTTCCCTGGCAAACTGATTTCGAAAAGAGGTGATATCCCATGGCCTCCGCGCAGTCCAGACTTGACGCCTCCTGACTTTTTTTTGTGGGGATACCTCAAACACAAAGTCTACACCAATAATCCGAGAAACATCAGTCAGCTCAAGGAGAATATTCGTGGTGAAATGGCAGCAATCACACCAGCACTACTTAAGAAAGTTTTCGGTAATTTCCGTTTGCGGTTAGAGGAGTGCCAACGTAGAGAGGGTCATCATTTAGATGATGTTATTTTTAAAAAATAAACTTCAGTTATCACTTAATAATTGCTTAGTTTTATTTTAACTATACCTTTTGTATTTATTTTTTAATAATTATTTTAAAAATGCACGTTCTATTGCGCCACCCTGTACTTCAGGGTGGTAAGGGATGATGTGGTCGAAGATGTTGTTCAGGCTAACCTAGAAATACTGGCTCTCAGTTACAGCTGCCGGAACACACCGTTAGGTGTTTGGCGACAGATATTCTACTTAAGGGTGGCCACATCATTCTACCCAACCTAGCCAGGCGAGCATTCGCAAAATGCCCTACCACCATGCTATAACGACTGCCATCCTAAGACAACAACCGGGACCGATGGTTTAACGTGCCCTCCGAAGTACGGAAGCTCTCAGTCAGTAGTAATGTCACCAGCGGTCACCCATCCAAGTCATGACCGAGGCGGACGTTGCCTAACTTTGCACTGTTTAACCTCTTTTTTTCAAGTGGTATGATTTAAGTCGAGGGTAAACGGTACTTAAACGAGACACTAAAGCAAGACAGTATAAACTAAATCATAGGTACTAATCTGCATACTGCAGGGACACCGGATCCCTGCCGAAAATGTCAATCGCGTGATTTCGTTCTGTCAGTGACCGGAATTTTCGTTAGTTTTCGAGCAGGCTTTCATGACCTTTAGTGATTGCGAAAAGAAACGTTATCCAAAACAACCTTTCGCAAACAGTCTCTCGATGCAAGGCTCTCATTGTGAGTGAACAGGTCTGCCTGTACTGGTGTGACTTTTCAGACAATGATTTTACTGAATACCCTACTAGAACATGGCTAAGCCATATATATCTATATTCAGTGGGTAGTGACCAGCCCACTACCAAAATATTGTCACCCAATTTGCACCACCTACGGGCAGCAAATTTAAGTTAATATTAATATAATATCTACAATAGTAAGCGCAAAAATATGAATACTTACATTTCCTTGAGTAGATTCATCGACTCCGCTGTCATTGTCTCCATCTGTAAATACAATGCATCCATGTATCAGGACATAATAATAAGTAATAATAAGTCTAGGAACTATTAGTAAACTCTAAACAGTGTCAATATTGGCTCATTTCAAATCACATTAATAGATACCTAAATTTGTTTCATATACCTTTTGGGCGAGCTTTTGGCGCTGAAACTGCTTTTCTAGGAGTAGATTTTTTTAAGTCTGCGGATGGACTGGTTGTGTCCAATTCGTTGGGTTTTCTTGGGGTCATCATTGATTTCATGTCTTGAACTGGAGATTTAGTTGGAGTTTTATTGGGGGTAGCCACTTGTTTATATTCAGTTTTTATTTCGGGGTTTATTTCAGTTTTAGGTGTTTTAGGACGTTGTGGCTCTGGCGTTGCAGACTGTGATTTAAGCGGTACTATTGGGCTCTGTGATGCATTTTTTGGCTCCGGTGAATCATCACTGCGGGTCAAAGAAGGAGATCGGTCGGACAAATCAGTTTTACCTTGAGTTTTTGGCGGCTCGTTCAAATTTTTCATGCCTGTGCTGTTTTTAGGCACCACAACATCATCATCATCCAATTTCTTTTTTGGCGTCAAATTAGAAAGTGAGCCCATAAAGGACTCCGTCATTTTTGAACCCGCAGAAAGTCGAGATTCAGGCCGTTCAGGTATATATTCTCTGCCACCTTCATTTGATGCTTCTGATCTAACACTTTCCTTAGATCCTCTGATGTTCTCCTTACTTTCCAGTTTTCCCTCTTGTATCAATCCAAGCCCAGGACTGCGACTGACAAATTCATCCATTTTACCACCTATGGCACTAACAGACTTCCGTCGATCTTCTTCTGCTTTAAGTGGGCTTGGAGCACCAGGAGCAGCTGCAATACTGTAGCTTCTTCCTTTAGCCATTCCTGGCATTTCCATCCCATTTTCAGCTTTGCTGATATTTTGGTCATTTTTTATATCTGTTTGGTTATCCAGGTTGACTGGTTTGTTTTGATTCGTAACAGAAGAATCACCCTTCAAAGAGCTCTGTGATGGCTGTCTTGGAAGTTGGCTGGATGGTGGAGCTGTTCCGTTTTTAACGTAACCGTTCGACTGCAGAGGTATCTGTGGTCTTGATCCTTCTGGTGTGGTAACTCCAGCACCTAGCGGCTGCCTCGGACCAAATTGCAAATTGTTTGGTGGAGGAGCTCTTTGAGGTGCTTGAGCTACTGTCGGTGATTGAGGTCTTGGGCCTTGCTGCGGCACTATAGACTGGGGTCCAAATGGACGTATTGCAGGTGGTCGAGCTTGAGGAGTTCCTGGTGGACCAGGAGGCACAGGTGATCTAGCCACTGGTGGACCAGGTCTAGCTCCAAGCTGTGGAGGTGCAGTGACAAGACCTCCAGGTTGAAATTGTGGTCTTGTCTGGCTTTGTGGCGGAACAACAGGCCTAGGAACCTGTGGTGTCAATGAAGACCGGGAATCTGTTCTATTCAGGGGACGGATTGGAGGTGGCTGCGACAAACCTGGTGCATCCAAACCTCCTTGGCCACTGCTTGGAAGTCGGTCACCCGGAGCCTTTATAAAAAAAAAACAGGTAAGTATAGGCTTGCAGAAATGCAGTTGTGGGAATCAAATAAACAAAGGCACCTTGAACGAACTGATTTTAACTTTGATGGTTAAGTGTCTGTCTACAAAGAAGCTTCAAAGTAAAACTCATTATGCAGTCAGTCGTATGCCTCAAGTCAAAAGGTCCTAAATACCTACTGTGGGTAAGTAATAAAGCCTATTTAAAACCTACAAACTTTAGGTAAGCATAAATAGTCTTAATATCGCAGATATCTTATATGCAGGAGAAATTTCCTATGGTAATTTCAGGCCAATAACTCTCTGTCTGATCGAACCATCTAATGTTTCTTAGATAAGCTTACACGCATTATTTATAGGCTATATATTTATCCGGATATCAAATCAGATTGTTTAGTGAATTCTAGTTAGCCTAATACCGTGAATTTTGGCAAATAATTCACAAACAAGAGTGATTGTACACGATAGGATCGGTATGGGGCGGCGACGGCCGCGCTGTCACCAACCCGCACTCGACCGTAATCAAAACAAACCAACTCTCTAACGAAAACAATAATCAAAAAGAATTTCAAATTATGTGTTTATTCACAGACACATGTCTATTAACGTCCAAACTTTATAATCTATTATTTTTTTATGTCTCACACTAATGACCTCCCTATGTCACCTGAGAATACAACGGTGGAGTACATAAAATTTTTATTTGATACTTTAGCCCTACTAAGACATGTATATTGAAATTTACCAAAAAATACGCAATTTAAAATACTCTTGTAAAATGAGTAGCTGATATATCGCTTTCAAGCAAAATTGCTTATACTTCATGTAACTATCCGTGCTCCCCTATATTCCTTGGTTGCATGGAGTTCACGCAACGACGACGCGTGTGGTGAAACATCATCGATAGACGGAAAGAACTGAACTTGTCACGAACTCGGCCACTGGGTCAACGATTCATGCCAGTTAAGAATAGGTTAATCTATAGAATGAACAGTTTTAGGAGGTTTTAATTAAAAACAATAAATATCATAGATTTTTTTAGTAGGTCAATGCAATCACGAGGTAGTATTTTAATCAAAACTTCAAAGGCAAAGTAAAAATTGAAGTCGGGCCAAATTTTATCTATTAAATTATGTAAATATCCATTTCAAAAGCCTGCCTTACAACAATATCAGTAATTGATATCAGTAAGTGATTATATAAGAATAAATAGAAATAAATAATAAGGCACGTGAACGATTAATGTATTGTATATTAATTATTTTCTTTTTTATATCTGAAATAATTAGAGCATTGACATTTATTTTAAATTTACTCGAGTACCAAATCATAACATGTCTGGAGGCGTCAAAAACCAAACCAGCTGTCCTGTGCTAAAAATGTGGGACATTTTTTGGTACTTATCTTTTTCTGATTTACAAGTAAACGTGTACCTATGTGTCCCATGCTTTAAATAGATAATTTTAATGTCCATATAATATTGATAATGATGAGGTAATTTTACCAACTGGGACGCTGGGTATACCTTACTGATTTCAGTCAATGAAATTTTTGCACGTGACATTTGCTGAGCAATTACGTTAACTGATCCTACTAATAGATATATTTTATTGTTACACCCGTCTAATATACCGAATAACAAAGCTTTAAATATTTCTAAAACCTTTAACGGAAACTGATACGTATCGATATCGTGTGTATCGTTCCGGTGAGACTGACATTGAACCTCGAACGCATCGTAAACTGGTGCCTACTTAGGGCCCATTCTAACTGAAATAGGCTCACGGCACGCAATTGACCTTTTCACGTTTACTTCAATTGTTACCTACTTGCCTGTTACTATACTAGATACAAACCTAAATGTGCATGCAACTTTATTATATTACAAACGGTATCCACAAACTGCTATTGTAAATTCTAATATTCGCATCGCGAGTCGGTTAGTCTATAAGTAAAATTCTGTCTTGAAATTTAAATATATTTTATGCCGCAAAAGCATTTCGTCCCTTGAAACCTGAAATTATTACAACACGTAACTGTACTGTATTAAAATTTATAATGATGGCTAAATGCATTTTCACAAAATGTTTGTTTAATCCAATCGTATATAAGCCTAAAGGTCATCGTACCCATCGCGTGTCCTAGGGGCAACAAATAGCTCAAATTCGTGTTCTTGTCAACGTATTCTGACAAATTTACATGAAAAGCTTGTAAAATTTTGCAAACCACTGGTTTAAGTTTGCAATAACATCGCATCGTATGTTTATTTATTACGTTAATAAAACGTTGCAACAATAACCCGCCGTGTGCAAAAATCAAGACAATAAAATCCTCCATATTTCGTGAAAAAAAAGAAACAGAAAATTCGTTACAGGCAAGGTAGTAGTGTTCATTAAACTTTTGATGAGTTGGTAATTTTCGGAGTCGGTTAATGGTTGTATCGTTTAGAAAACAGCGGTACAATTGATTGCCTAATAGAGTCAAAGTGCCTAAAACCGCCCTTTTATTATGGTTTAAGAGTTTCAGGGCCGATATTAGCGGCGCGACGGACGGTGAAACTAACAATAGATTAAGAAAATTGCTTTCTTTTGTGACTCGCATACGTTTTGGCCATAATCTACTATACCTACAGGTAAAGTGAATGTGAAGTATTGGTTTAGAGCTATTTAGGTTATTCGACGTAGTGCATTGTGCATCGTATTGGCACTCGGTGTTCTCGTGTTCTGCACAAGGTCTTACCCTGCTGCCATTGTTTGAATCCATACTTCTTTATAATATACCAAAGTTATATCTTCAAACCCTCAACTGAAGTAAACTCTAATAGGTCATAGCTCTTCAACCGCTGAGGCGTCCGCCTATGCGATATCTCCTTGAAACTAAAAGACAGTAAATTTTTTATTAGATATACAGTTTTCACGCAAAATCTACTCGCTATAAACGTGCTTTTGTGTTGCTGTCATGGTATGAATACTATAAATTATGTTCACGTGTTTGTGATACATAAATACATCTAACAACACCGACTTCCTAAATCTAAAGTGATTTGCTTGTGAAAGTCTATTTTGCATAGACATATCTAATCAAATCGCTTAACAAATAGACTACATTACAAGTAAATCTATATTTTGTGTTAGTATTGGTTGCTAACTGTCTTTAACACACATTTGTATTTCTATTAATACGTATTTTGTGAATACATTGGAAGCTGTGATTATGATTGACTGACGCTAATTGAAAATGAACATTAAGCTTACCTATGCATATAGGTATAGACATGGAACATATCGTAACTATATAAACCAGCCATGACCTCAGTGAATGAAATAAAGATATTTGCAATTATTATGAAATGATAAAAGTCAGGTGCAATCCATTGCAAGTCAATAGGAAACCATTTAAGTTCGTGTCCCATTGTCTTGGAGTTAATATTATCTGTTAACCCTAACTTGATAAGTTACATTCATATGTATATTATATATTTGTGTATAGGTTATACATTAATTATGGTTGTTTACATTTTGCCCTCTTGGGAAACCTTGTGACGCTGGTTATGACTTTCAAATGAAACTGCAATTAAAACAGCAACATACATTCTTTATACAAGAAACATTAGAAAAACTGAAGTCAATATGATATAGCCTGTTAATTGAGTACCTACATAATGTACTCAGAAGATTACCGGTTGATAAGATTAAAAAGATTAAGGATTAGGTATTTGTGAATGATTAAACATTAGCAAGACTCATTACATAATGTAGAGACAGAAACACTGAGCCCGAATTGAGGTGATTACTTTTTACTGTTTCCACGTCATAGATAAACGTACCTATATAAAAGTAAGTATTGAACGTGATTATCTTACCGTGAGCAATACATTTTTGATCTAAAGTGTGAAAATAACTAAAGCATCATGATTCATGATTGACGAATGCTACATGTACGTGTTCACATTACGCAGTGTAATGATATGATGGTGCATCATACACAATTAAAATAAATGAGGTTATTTCCGTATGACGAGCCTCCAAAGTCAATGGAGAACATTAAGTGAATAATTACAAAGTACGTGGATTTCTACTCTGAAGTTATTTGCGCTCTTATAATTTAGGTATTTACTTATCAAACATTTATATTGCTATTCAAATCCAAATCTAATATCTTATCCAATATTAGTCTACGTCCGTTCAATAACTTTACTGCCAAGGGGTAATTACCTACCCAGTTTAGTGATTTTTCAGAAGTTTATATATAGACAAGGAAATGTCGTCTTTCAAAGTAGGTCCATACGTCATCGGTTATTTTGTTTAAGAAAAACATTGGAACCATTTTCCACATTCCAGATATTTACTTCGTCTGGATATTAATGTCGTCTGACTTATATATAGTTAATTAGGTGGATGTTTTAAAATAGACTACTGTTTAGTTCACAGCGATAGCTCAGCATCTAAGCAGAAAAATAAATCATAACTTTGTAAGACATGGTTTTTCAACCATCAGATAAAGATATCAGACAAATAAAATGTTAACCAACCAAGTATAAAACAAATTAACTTATTTTTAAACAAACATCACTTTATTTTTCGTCTTTTAATATTAGTTCTCTGTAAATTTATTATAAGGAATATAGTAACTATGCGATGATTAAAAACCTAAGCTTAGGGTCATAAATTGGTGTCTAAAAGTTAAAGGTTCAGCCTTTTTACACATTTATGTTGAAAAAACGCAATTAATTAAGCATTATTTCGTTATAGTTTTGATTTAATTGATGATTTTTTATTAATTATTTTTATTATGGAACGTGTAACATGTCATACATTCAATAGATATATATTTCCAAATATAAAGTGATTTTCATACCGTTGCTTTTCTTCTCTACATGCGAGTCTTTGATCAAAAAATAACATATAGGTCGATTGCGTAACTTTGCATAATATTTTTAATCAACAATCTTTCTGAGCATTAATATCATTAGCACCCTGATAGGTGGTGAATATTGTTCCAAACAACGCAATAAAAAATAGTAAATCAATCAAAACAGTCGTAACAACAACGCAAGACTTTAAAAAATGGCGTCCACAATACCTTTGAAGATAAAACAATCTTGATTGGCAGTAAACGTCATACAAAATTTATACGAAGAAACACTTTCGCAAAACTGTAAATTGAAGCAACCAGCAAAAAAACAGCCAACACCTACGCTACGTGTCATTAGAAGTTACTTCAACACAATGGGGAAATGATTAGCCATACTGATAGCTGACTGGCACTCCCACAGCCTAGCCTGTGAAGGGAGGGTCCAACCTTGAAAACCTCTTTGGAAGTTTCCACAAGTTATTTACATTAACTTCACCATCATGCCCTTCTTACGGTTACTGTAACGTGACCTACGTAGATCCAGAGGTTAAATTGGTCACTGCCCTTTAGGAATTATTTTTCTACGTGTTCATTATTTGAAACTAAATAATGGTGGCTAATTAACATAAGTTCTCTCAACCTTGGAATATGTAACGGGTTGTTGATACAAATATTTACGGCGCAAAAAAGGTAATTAATTTCCGAATTTATAATTGGGGTTTTCTCAGACTGTGAACATTTTTTTGCTGATGTGTGGGAAAACGTGTATGTTTTTTACTTTTCATTGTTATAGTAAGTATGACGTACAATTTCATCATGAGAGAGAATTTTCTAGGAAAACCCAATAGATTTAACCTGGGAAATTTTGTCATTCAACAGATAACGTGACCATCGCCATGTGTCTTGAAAACTTGTCAAATCATGATAAAAATCCATAATAAATATAGTATACTCGTACATGTCTTAAAAACTGTTATCAAATCATGATAAAAATCCTGTCTTACAATTTCAGATTACTATTTGCGTAGGTAACATGTACAGAAATGTCTCCAAATTTGTTTTTATTCAAATATTCTGTCGGCATTTAGTAAATATATGTATGCTTTGGGTTGCCGTAATGCTTTCAGTATATAGTTTGTAGAGTTTTGTAAATAAAGGCATACTGCCGGAAAAAAGAAACATACTTTCTGTTTCATAAAATATTTATATAACACAAATGACGCTTGTTTAAGATAATTGTGCGTTGATTAGTATACTTATTATCATCGTAATTTTTATTATTACGTTGGACGCGATAATAGAATTATAGACCATTACGTTAGGCATGCACTTACGCATAGTTAGATTTCCTACACGAGTCACTTAGTACACTTTACTTGTGAGGAAAATGTTCCAGCGTCATTTCTTATCGAGCGTCAGAAGTGTATGACGTGGTTGAATATAGAGAGTTCTCTTGCCAAATGAGTCAATCGGAATATAAAACAGACTGGCCAATCTAAACATAAGACATTCAGCGACACGCTGCCGTTCAACACGCATCGAATTAATAATATATTAATGTTCTTCGACCACGAAGATAACATCACATCTAGATTAGAAAATATCAGCCTGAAACAAAGTAAGTGATTTGAAAGTGATAAAACGCCGATTAAATCTATATTTTTATTAAGGTTTTTTCCAAAAATTGTGACAAAATATTCTCAACTACATGAAATCCACTATTGAGTTTCCAAGTATATTTTTTATTCACTGAACTTGAGACGATTATTCATAACGTTCCGTTTATAAAATTATTTTTTTTGTTTACAGCAAATATGCAACCTAAAGCAGACAGGCCTCCAGTATGCCCCAAGACTCAACTACCACAACTGCACCTTACCCCGTCAGGGGGAGGTCAGAAGAGGAGTGACAGCATTTCATCCCCGCCGGGGACTATCAACCCCTTGCTACTAAAACCTCAACACGAAATACCCGCTACGCCACCCCCTCAAACCCGGTCACAATCGGAATTCTTCCCTCAAAGAATAGGGTAGCTTTCCTCGGACTACAAAGTAAAAAAACTGTTTCAAATGGCAAGTTGCCATTTTGTTCCATGACGGATATTCATGAGACGTATAAAAATATGCTCCGTTGAAGAACTACGTAAATGTTGGAGACGGATTTGTGAAATAAATCACCGAGCATGACCCGGGATTTCAAACAAACGTCAGTGGTTCAGTGAACGTGTGCGTATTTTAACTAACGCTTAAAAACTCTTGAAAAGAGACAAAAGGTATAATTATCCAGTTATTAAAGTCAGTGATATTAATTGTTAAGAGTAACTAGAGTTTGTTGTTTTTATAGTGTATTACTAAGCTATAGTATTTTTAAATTAGAGGAAAAAATTTGGCATTATTATTACCATTATAAGAAACATTGTCAATATCAGTCGCTAGTCTAACCGAAAGATGTATATATAAAGTAATTTATAAAGTACCTCGTAATGACCATTTTATGATACATTATTTATAACCAATTAGTCCTAAACCGCGATAAGAGCAATAATAAAAGCTTTATTCAGATAAATATTTTGTTGTTTATATTCATTCGTCAGTAATTCTGCAAAATTACTGACGTCAACTAATAGTTTGGCTTTTCAATGTTTTCTGTATACTTTAGTCTTATTTTATGATATTGCCTAGCTGTTTGATACTAGGTATAAATAAAAACGTTCCTGTTTTTATAGGTTAACCTTGTTGAATCTCATAAAACATATCAAAGATGCTTTCTACTCTATTTAAACATCCCACGCTAGTAATTTACTAGTTAAGTACTTGTCTTCTTTTGGATACAGGTCCATGCCTGTATTTATCTCTCAGAAGTAAAGATTAAAGAAATCTAAGCAGGACAGTAATCACCTACATAGTTATACATTTCGGCAAATGTTACCACGGCCGGAGGTTCTGCGGAAACACCTCTGACTCACTATGTTTAGGTGACTCACTGTTTTTTTATCATACTTAGGTAAAATAGATCAATACGATGAGTAAAATAAGGTACAAAAGTTAAAATTGGTTAGAATTACGTAATGAATTTACATTATTAATAACCTTGCCTAGGCGATGTAAACAAACAAAATGCCTACTTATTTTTCATAATATTATTATGTCTGCGTAGTCACCTCAGTTTATTTTCTATTTACAGAAAAATGGCATTTTAATGAATTGATACTTTATTTTGATCCAAGATTCCATACGTTGATATACAGCTCTTATTCTTAATTATGATCGTTATGCCGCTAACAACTTTGAGTGTATAATTTATATTTACAAAGATTACAAAGTACATATTAGCAAAAGCAAGGCAAACAATTATAATTAGTTCATCAGTTTTCTTTTCAATGCACATTCTGTTCTCTATCAAATAAGTAGGTACCGGTACCAATAGTAATAGCAGTAGTAGAAGTAGGCAGTCCTTTCGCCTATCTAGTCCACACTGAGAAAAATGACTTCCGTCCTTCATTACTTATTGACGTGCAGAATAATTAATAATGTTGATGCCTGTAATAATATCAAGAGTATGATGAAATAGCACGAAGGCAGATATACTTTTGGTTCCATCACTACAAGTTTCAATTCAAATAACAAACGGAAGTCATGACAGCCTTTCATTTAAAAATAAAGTAACTCAATATTAAATTATTACGATATACCTGCTTTTTAACAGGAATTTCATAATAAATTTTCAAGTTTGTCGAGAGTAAAATGTAGCACGACAATTAATCAAGAATTAGTGCGAAACCGAAAATAAAAAATCAAGACCGAGCATGACAAAAAAACATAATTTTCTACCCACGAAATGTTATTGAATCGTTTTTACCAATAATTTACTATGATGTAACGTTCTAAATAATTTGTGAAATAATTATTTGTTGGGAAAAAATAAATGATAGTAATGTCATGTTAAACTTTCGTGACCGGCAAGACGTCCCTAGATGTTGTAGTGCATTACGCGAATGCTCGTCTGGCTGACTACCACCTTCAAGTAGAAAATTTGTCTCTAAGCTAACCTAATGTCCTTTTGTGTTATGTAGGTCACGTCGAAGCCAATATCAATTCTGCCCATTCTAGCTTTAGCCTGTTGGTCAAAAATGTTCAACCAATGAGTCATCATCAGAGATTCATCTTCTTCTTTGTGGTATAGAGTAATTCTATATTAATTGAACTGATTTTATTAAGATACATCTGTTCAGCCATATTTATGTAAAAGAGTTCGAACTGGTGGTTCCTTTTGAACTACCTAGATGGCGCTATCGCTATTTACGCTGTTTCCTATACAAAATGCGTCAGAATGTATGAAATCCTGCATCGCGCAAACGAAATAATCCGACGGTTCCGAAAGATATTCAGCCAACATTATACTAAATATATTGACATCGGCAGCAATCGGCAACACTCGGCAGTCTAGTGCAGCAGAATCACAGGAATTACGCATTAAAAGTTATTACAGGTTCACGATAATAAACGAGAAAGTTCTTTTAAGACAGCTATGATGATATCGAAAATATTCCAAAACTTTCCCGTAAAGTTGTTAGGAAAATGTATTCTTATTTTGGTGAATTTCACCATAATTTATCATTTCATTAATGAAACTAAACCATTCATTCTTAATTTTTTATGATTCCCTTCACGACTTTTTGTCATTAATGTTAGGGATAATTACGAGTTCGTCATGATATTTTGTTATGACGCGTACTGACAAAACATGAGTATTCAGCACTAAGAAATCTTGTGCTGCTGCCCGATGTTTTATCGTAACATCATTTCATGGTAAATTCTTGTGATTTACATGCAAATTATAATTAAATACTCTTGGTCCGTTTTTAGATATTTATTTCAAAATTCCTTTACAATTATCATGAATCATGACAGTCATTTTTCTCAGTGCACCAAACTAAAATGTAATTTAAGATACATTAGTATCATCATGTTCTAATCATTTTCCCTTATATGGGGTTAGTACAATAGGTAAAAATGACTTGGACAATTTTTTGCATAAATGTTCGTGATTGAAAGTGAAATTATTTAGTGATGGTACAGATCATAAGACATAGGAATTTTCTCAATCGTGCACTCGCAGAGTCAAGTCCTCCTGTGGATGCTTCGTGTAGAAACGACACGCGTTGAAAATTCTCCCTGTTTGGCTGCGTGACGTCATGTCGGCTTAACAGGAAAATTAGACGGTATTGTCACTATTTTATTTAAAAAAAAAATTAAAATATTTTTTGAATATATGATATTATTAAAAATGGATTTCCGCTAAGTTACGCCTGAATCTATTATAAAAAAATACAAAGTCAATTTTAACAATACTTTATTTAAAATATTTTGCAAAAAAAAAGCACTCATTTACCAACAATAAACATAAAAACAGTCTTCTATGAAACACCTCTAATTACTCTAGTCTTTTTTTTATGCCTGATAGGTTAGCCTTTGACCACTATCTCACCTGATGGTAAGTGATGATGTGGTCGAAGATGTTGTTCAGGCTAACCTAGAATTACTGGCCATGTGCCTCTATCTTACTCGTTGTTACCAAAGATTTGTTCCTGTTCAAAGTCATTGCAGCGAGGGCAATTGTAAAATAAATCTGTACTCGTACTTTCATTCTACAGGCACCATAGATCCAGTATTTGCTTTTCAAACACTAAGTATATAATATACATTCAATCTCACTTCTGTCGTCTTTCCAATTATGTGGGAAATACCGCAAATAGAAGAGCCAATATTATTTTACGCGTCAGCAAACTTGCATCCCTAATTCTTCCATATATGTCTCTGTTTCGCTCTCATCTAACTCATCGGGAATTCTTTTCAGCGCAATAGGAGACTGTAAGGCAATTGCTCGAAACCTGATTTCAGATTATGGCCTACCGTGTTGCCGGTTACTTTTCAGAACCTATTTAGCAATACAGGGAACTCTTCTTTTAGAATGTAACCAGGTTACCCACTTTCCTTTCTCCAATGATCCGGTATTTCTCTCACTTTTTTTTTCATAGGTGCAAAACCGCAACAATACAGTGTTGCATTAGATGGTCGGCACTTGCTGAATATAAACTCAAATATTTTTTTCTGTTCTTTCATGCCACAAACACTTTTAGAGGCTTGCTGGAGTTGTTTCTCTCACGAAAATAACTGAAAATTTTGATGCGCGAATGGCTTCAACATGCATTTACAGGATTTCAATAAAAGGTTCATATCGACCCATTGATCACTTTGGCTGTTGGCTGGTCCACCTTAAGTGCAGTTGTCATAATATATGATTTGTGCCTTATGCCACCATGGGAGGAAGTAAATCTCCATTTACTTTTCCACAACCATAACGCTGATTGAAGCCTGCAAATGTTCTGGTACTCTTGCCCCTTTTTTTGTGTTTCTTGGGACTATGAGTTTTTTTAGGACTAGAATAACCTAAGACCGAGCACAACTTACAGGTTTTACGCCTCTTACTAAGAGATAATTCAGTATTTTTTAAAATAGGTCAAAACGTTATCGTTGTTTACTAAAGATCCTGGACTGCTTTAAATTTGATGCAATCCTAAAGAACTGGCGATGAGATTCGATAAAATCTGGACCCAAGATGTTGTTCGTTGAGACCTGGGCAGCTTAAATTGTTTATCCACATGATCTTTCACCGCATCATAGTCAAACATTATCGCCCAATATAAAGCATTGTCGAGAGGAATCCCCAATCCGAAACAGTAGTCAGGGTTTCCGAATTAAAATCTTCGGATGTCCACCGGGTCTCGTATTCCTTCCGAGCATCTTCCACTTCATGTAGGCATTTGACTCAGGAGTCCGTCTGAGCGTTCCGTCTTTAGCCACTGACCACTTATAAAAATATGGTACAAAACAAAGATAAACAAATGCGTGAACATGTAGTTCCAGGGTGGCTAAGTAGCCTTACTTAATGTCTCCTATATCAACTCAAACAATCGATAAAGGTTCAGTTTTATAGTCCACGCCTACCTGATTCAACCCCCCTTGGTTTTCGAATTTATTTTCGTTTGTAGTACTCGCGCAATCTTTCAATAAAAGGTAAAAGAAGTTTAGTTGTATTCCAGACTATAGCAGGAACACTCCACTCACATAAATGTGGGGAGCGGCATGCGGCTCATGTAGTTTATTATTTGACTACGTCATCTTATTCGACACACAACAGGGCGATGTTTTAAAGGATTTTCAAACTGTATATTCCAAGTGGGCCTAAACGTTCTATAAATGCTTTATTTTCAACTACGAGAAATAGAGAAAAATACACAAAGGAGTTTCAAGACGATTTCTTAAAAATTGCTAGATTATACCATACTTCATATATTCTCCATTGTTTTATTTTTTAAGGAATACATCCTGGTTTATTTTTCCGGTTGGTGTTTAACAGTTTTATATTATGTAGTTATATCAAAATAATCCTCAAGACTTTTTTTTGGGGCATCTTTGGTATTGTTCCTAGTTTCCAATCTAGCCCATCCAGGATTATTTGAAATCTTTGCCCTATGTGGTATAATATTGTCGTCATCCCTGTTGAAGACAGCTTTGAAGTTTATTAATTTAATCTTAAATGAGATTAGTCATCGATAAACTGTAAACATTAATTGTAGTTTATAATCTGTATGTACTAAAGAATTACTATCATTAATTTTATTAATTGTTAATAATTTACTTATCCATGATCACTTTTTCGAACAGTTATTGGGAAAAAAATCAGTCCGTGGGGTATATTTTTTCTACACAAAAATGTAGCTATTTCAACGGTTCAAGAAGAATTTGATGTGAAAATAACCTATTCCAAGTCGATCCTTTGATGTGTTTTTGTTTTCGGTTTTAAGGCAGGTAATTTCTTTAACACTGAAAATAGAAATCATTTTCAAAGCTGAGCACACACCGGACCCGAATAACGCTTGTCCAAAATTATCGTTCATATTTGATTCTAAACAAACGCCAATACACGCAACCGCACAGAAAAGCGAATGCATAAGAATCGTCTCAAGAAATTTATTGTTCTGAGTTTAAAAACATCGTCTCACTTTCTATACCAAGAAACATTGATTAATACACATTTGGCTGCGTGTAGGAGGATAGAAAACGTAACAAAACAATCTTCATTTAACTATGCCAATGGATGAAAGAATCACGTAGGTAGACACTAGAAAGCTAAGTAGACGTAATTCAAACAGCCTTCGGATTCAATTATACTGATAGATGTTAAATGGTACCTTATCAGATAAATTAGCAGATATGTGTATAAATTGCCTTTGATATCTATGACGCGATGCCCCTATTAAGCTTATCGTATAGGTAACTACGAAGGAATTAGTAATGTACCGCAAGAGGGTCCTGTACAGAAATAGAAATGACCTGACAGTTGCCAACGACTGTATTATGTCATATCCAGATAGATAAAAATCAAATGGACGAACCATTTTCTTGATTGCTGAACTATTTTGTTTAATACACTTGGGGCACAATAGCTTATCGTATATTTATTGTGCAATGAAAAATATGCACTAATTAGCCTGCTCGGTTACAGTAGATGATTGATTAGCGTGTACACGATCAATAGGAAAATAACTACTCATTATATTTACTTTCAAAATGTGCTATCGAGCGAACGCATTAGCGTTTGGGGTGAGATTGCAGGAAGCCTTGTCAGTGCTTGGTGTAATATTGAGAGCACTTACCTCGCTGGCGGTCAGAAGACACTTTAACAAGTAAATATGGAAAGGAATTAGTAAGGGTGGTGTTGAGCTTAGGCTCGAGTCAGGGGTGCGTTCCGATGGGACGCCGGTAAAACCTGAAGTGCCGTAGATGCCGCCTCCATCGGCAAGTTAAGTGATCGAAGAATTTCTCTGTTACTAGAAGTGACTTATTTTATCATACACGTAGAAAAAACATCATAAAACCTTTGATAGATTACTTACTAACTGTTTTCACGTAAGTCAAAATAATATATTTTGGACATATCATTTTATGAGAAATATCAGTAAATTAATCACCTATGTTTTCATGTATTATCAGAACAATTTCTAGAAAAATGATTCTGAAACTGTAATTGATTATGATTGAAGATAAGGGTTTTTAGATAATGATGTTTACACTATAAAAAGGACGTAGTAGTCGTATCTAGATGTTCATAACGCTCTTTAACTGTGATCCTGCGCTCTAACATAGATGCGCGCGCATTCACCACCCGGACCATCCTACGGAGCCTTCGTATACTGAAACACCATTGAAAACATGTGTATTCCCATCCTTTTCTTGTTGTGTAAAAAGAAAAAGGATGACATGCAGTTGGCACGAGTCAAATAGAGGTTGGGAGTAGCACCGTACCGATTGCCTCCCGGTTGGTGTTCATATGTAATGAAAGTATTTGAATCGAACTATGTAGGTTTTACCATACAACGCAAAAACAAACCCGCATATTATAAATGCTGGCTTGTATAAAATGAAGCATGTATTTTTAATGCGTAGACCTTCTTTGATATACAAACAACTCGGCAGGTTTATAAAATATAATATTTCCTGTTATCAAATCTACAGACTTAAAATAGCATGCACTTCACCTACAAACTCAAAGTCGTAACTGACTTCGATCCAGACTATAAATAAATTGTAAATTCATATCAAGTGGTGATGTTCAGTTTGATTTGAAATGAGCCAAACAGACGTGGTATATACTTTTTTTAAAGTGATGAAAACCACTTGTTTTCGAAACTCTTACGATTTGCTTCAACGTTAGAAGCACTTTTCAATTTATAAGCCAGAAACTTTTCCTTATTGCATTGATGATTACCTGCAACAAAACAAAGAAGTATTAGCATCAATAATTTAAAGAAATAAGTGCCATCTTAGTCTAATTAGTATCTACAGGTATACCTGCGAGTGAGAAGGATTTAGGAAGCTAATATTGTAATGGTATTTTTGTTCTATTACATCTATTATATTATTACTTATAATAAAACTGTAACAGGTCTAATTCTGAACATGGCAGATATTTTGAAAAAAAAAATGTACAGTACTCTGTAGCTGATACTGATGCCGAAACTATATTTATTTTTATTTTTGTCTGTCTGTCTGTCTGTCTGTCTGTATCCCGGCCGCGTATCACTCCAAAACTACTGAATGGATTTCAATGAAACTTAGCATGATTGGAGTTCATACTACAAGGTTTGTTTGTTTGTTTAGGGAGGACATAGATGCTGGCTACCGCCTGTGCGGTCGTCCAGCTCCACCGGGTTTTGGGCGAGGGCCTGGCCCTACAATAGCCCGGGAGGGAGAAGTGCCGAAGGCACTTCTCCCGAGACGGGCGTAGAAGGCGAAAAGCGCTTTCTACCTCCGTCTCCTGCGGACGCCGAAAACGTACCGCTATTATAGGAGGGGTTGACAGCGAGCTCAAGGGCACCACTGTGGTTCGGACCTCGGCTTGTCTCGCTGTCGAGAGACATGGGGGGGATCGGAGCAAAATGCCTCTGTGCAACTGCAGTGTTGCACAATTGGGCCCTACTGAATAATACTCTTTGACTATTTGGAGAGCAATTTATCGTGACCTTGTTTTTGCCTCGAGCTCGCCGGCGGGCTCGGTGTTTGATTGTGTGACCTCTAATTACCTCACACCTGGGGATTTTACCTCGACGACTTGCGGATAACGCTAAAGCTGCCAATGTAATGGCTGCGATGGGGTCATCCGGGTCGTCTAATACCTGCCGTGGTCGGCGACGGGGGGGTTTGAAAAATGGGATAGAAGTTTATTTCGATATTTATACGAGTATTTCGATGCCTGGACAACCAATGGGTTCGGGTGGTGGGGCGCTCGATCAAAGTATCGGCGGGCGCAGTCCTTATTGAACTGCGCTAAAGAGGGAAGGTTTAAGTCGCAATGCAACTCGGTGTTCCGGATATACCACGGGGCGCCGGTTGCATTACGAAGAAAACGGTTTTGGATGACTTGAAGTTTATGAAGGTGGGCCTCACTAGCATGACTAAACACTACTGATGCGTAAGTCATGATGGGGCGGATGCAGGCAGTGTAAAGTGTCTTCTTATTACTAAGAGACATTTTACTCTCTTTGCGAAGTAGGGGACCAAGGCGACCCATTATGAAGGCCGCTCTGTTACGGACGGTTGTTATGTGATCGTTAAAGGTGAGATGACGATCAAGGGTGACTCCGAGGTATTTTGTTCTAGGAACCCAGGGAATGGGTTCGTCGAACAAAATAAGCGGTTTCGGGTAAGGGGAGCGTGTCTTCTCAGTAAAGCACATAGCTGTGCTTTTAGCTGGGTTGACCGCGATGCGCCATTTTCGGAACCAGTCACCGATCTCGGTGATGGCCCGTTGCATAACGAAATAGGACTGTCTGTTGATATGCCACCCAGTGGTGTAAATGGCGGTATCATCCGCATATTGGGCTAGGAATACTTTGGGCTGAGAGCGTGGGATGTCACTGGTATACAGTGCAAAGAGAATAGGTGATAGCACGGAGCCCTGAGGGACTCCGGCTCTGACTGGGTGGGGGGAGGAGAGGGTGCCTTCCACGCGATAGCGAAAGCTTCTGGCTTTAAGGAAGTCTTGTAGGATGAGCACAAGACGTTCTGGCACGCCAAATTGGTATAGCTTGTAGATCAAGCCGTTGTGCCAGACTTTGTCAAAAGCTTTCGCTACGTCGAGGAAGACTGCTAGCGTAGTCTGGGGTTTGGGGTACTTATTGAAGCCCTCAATGATGTGCTCCGTGAGGCGGTGCACCTGTTGGACGCATGAGTGTCCGGGTCTGAAACCAAACTGCTCATCTGGGATAAGGTGGTGTTCCTTAACATGGGACTGGAGACGGTTTGCAAGTAACCGCTCGTAAAGTTTGCCTAAGGCACTGAGGAGGCTGATGGGGCGGTAACTGGTGGGGTCAGATGAGCTTTTGCCTGGTTTGTGAATGCCAATGACATTTGCACATTTCCAGGTGTCTGGGAATAAGCAGTGGCTCATAGCAGCATTGGAGATGCTGACTAAGAGATGGATGAGAGGAGGAGAGAGGGTTTTAAGAACCCTGTTGGAGATGCCATCGGCACCGGGCGATTTGCGCGGTCGGAGGGCCTTGATCAGTCTCTCCACCTCAGCGTAAGTCGCTAAGGTGATTGGTGGGAGTTCAGAGGTGACCACAGAGCTTTTACGTTCGACTTCAGCATCCACCGAATCGAGGTGAGCTTGGTCAACGTGATCTACGTTAGGGGAACACTGAGCCTCTAGGCTATCAGCTAGGCACTCAGCTTTGTCTTCGTCAAAGAACGCTGGGACTAGTGGGACTGGTCTGTATAAGGGAGGCATGTCATTATGGTTACTTCCTTTCAAGCCTCGCGCCAAGTCCCAGTAAGCATGGTGGCTTGGCACGAGGTTTGAAAGTTTATCGCCCCATTGTTGATCACGCAACTCAGACATGCGACTTTGAACCATGCGTTCAAAGTGGCGTTTCTTAGTTTTGTTCTCTTTACTGGGGTAAGAGTCGTAATGTCGGGTCACTGCTTTACTCTCCGTCACCAATCGTCTCACATCCGCTGGAATGACAAGGCGCCGGTCGTCCGGCACTATGACCTCCTTTGCGGATGCACTTACTACGGTTGAGAGGTGATTGGTGAACGAATCGATCGCAAGGGTTACGTCATCTTTTGTCAGGATGTCGTCAGGGATCTTGTCAAGGTCCGGTGAACTGATAGCCTTTAGGGCATCGCCTACTTGCTTCCAGTTCACTATCGTCTTAGTGGGGCGGGGGAGGTCAGTCGTTGGGTCGGGACCTAGTCGCAGTATAATGGGTCGGTGGTCAGAGTGAAGCTCGTGAACCACTTCTATGGAGCGTACCCGGAGTGTTACGCCTCCGAGTAGTGCCATGTCAAGCAAGTCAGATCGATGGTCTTCCATATAAGGGTAGTGAGTGGGCTCAGTGGGCGCAATTATGTCAAAGTTAAGTTCTGCGATTAGGTTTTCAAGTGCAATACCTTTGGGATTGTTGACGTTACAATTCCATAGGATGTGCTTACTGTTGAAGTCGCCAATCAGAAGGACGGCGCTTCCTAATGAGAACAAGGCTTCTAAGTCAGCTCGGACGATCGGCTTGGAACAAGCTTGGTAACAGGACGCTATGACTATAGGTTGATGACCAGTCATAGCTAGGAGGCAACAAGATGCTTCCATATTAACAAGAGTCGGGGTAGGTAGGGGAATGCAGTGCAGGGACCTTTTGTAAAAGATAAGAGTGCCTCCCCCACGGGAGTTCACTCTATCATTACGTACCGTTCTGTAATTGGCAAACCTAGGGTTCGCCTTCCCCGGTTTTAGAAAGGTTTCCTGCACGCATAAGATATCGATAAGGTGGGTACAACAAAAGTCGTGGACGAGGTCACGTTGTTTGAAGAGGCCGTCAGCGTTAAATGACGCTAACGAAACTGAGTACGGTTTCGTGCGTTCGGTTGTACTACCCATAGTGGTTGTACTGGGGAGGGGCCTGGGGGACGAAGCGCTTAAGGGCGCTTAGTAAGTTTGCGTGTTCCAATGTGTATTGGATCACGTCCGCTGGGGATTGAGCGTATTGCATCTTGTGGAATAGCTCTTGTACCTCATTGATGTCAACCGACATAGCCAGATCGCTGACTAGGTTGATTGCCTCTTGAAGAGGGGCAGCCATCAACGGCATAGGGGGAGCTTGTGGCCGGGAAGCGGCGCGGGGAGGGGCGCGAACGGTGTTGGCAGCGGGTGCCGGGAGCGCGGGGCGAGCCGGGGCCGGTGCGCGGGCAGGGGCCGCGGCGCGGGCGGGTGCGGGTGCGGGCGCGGGTGCGGGCGCGCGGGCCGGGGCGCGGGCGGTAGCGACGGTCTTAACCATACTGGGTGGTTTAGACCATGCGTTACGGGCTGGGAGCGGCGCGGGTATTACCTGTGAGGCAGGTACTACCGTGAGTTTAGGGCTTACCCGTTGGTAGCGGTCATAAGAGGGACGGGTCGGCCTATGCCTTGCCACCCTGTGGTTCACTCGTGGTGCTTTAGGGCAACCACGGTAATTCGCGGTATGCCCTTGAGCACCGCATAGAACGCAACTGGGTGGGTCCGGCGAGTCCCGGGTGCGAGTGCACGCTGCTGTCGCGTGATCGCCTAGGCACTTAACGCACCTAGCGCGAGCGAAGCAGAAACGGGAGGCGTGCCCGTATAGTTGGCAGTTATGGCACTGCGAGGGACTCCCATTCTTGTATGGGGCTTGGACATCGAGTCCTGAGAGGCCACAGACCTTTTTTAAGTTAAAAATGGCCTTGCCTTCAGGAGTACGATCTAGTACTACGAGTACTAGATCGTAGGGACTGCGGTCCTTCCCGCTGTACATGCGGTGAACTGCATGTACGGGGAAGTCTTGTGCCTTCAGGTCGGCACATACCGAATCGGTATGTACCTCCTTGGGCACACCGCGGATGACCACTCGGAGGACTTTCTCCTCTTCGAGCGCATAAGTGTGGAAGCTTATGCTCTCATTGCGGAGGAGTTTCGTTAGCGCTCTGTGGTCGCTAATGGTGGACACTTGAACTTTAATGCCCTGCTGCGTGGAGCGGGCATTAGTATAGTGGATCCCACGATCCGAAACTAAACGGGACAGCATGTCCCATTTGGTTTTGTCCTGAATGAACAGGGGCGGAGGTGGTTTTTCGCGGCGCGCGCTCGCGTCCTGAGGGGACGCGGCAGTGGTGGCCGGAGCGGAGGGAGGAGACGCGGGGCGCGGGGCGGGGGTCGGCTTCTTGCCGGAGGCGGGGGCCTTAGCGGGTGCCTTGGCGGGAGGGGCGGAGGTTGCGCAACTAGCGGCTTTAGGAGCACGCTTGCGTTTCCTATCTACGACGGTATAGCCGTCGTTGTCTGAGTCCGAGTCGGTGCGTAAGGCGCGACTCGGATCTACCTCCATCTCCGCTTCGGAGTCCGAAGTGGGCTCGACAACGGCGAAGGAGGGACGGGTGCTCGCTGGCCTCCCGATCGGTGAGCGCGAGCGAGACCTCTCACGGGGCGGGGCTGCCACCGTGCGTCTGTTGTCTGGGCCCGGAGCGGGCGAAGCCGGACTGTCCTCTGAGAAGGACCGGGTCAGAGGAGGGACGTTGGCCTCCGGGATTGAAGTCCCGGAGGGAGCAATAAGAGTGTCCGTGAGGCGGGCACTCGCTTCCTCTTCGAGGAGTTGCATATGAGCAACATACAGATCGGGGTGGCGGAGGGCGAAGGTCTGAAGGACCTCCACCTCACCGTTAGAGGGACGTTGCATCCTGAGGGGAATACTCAGGATGGCCTAACGGGTTCTGTCTCCCTCTCGCAACTCGTGAGCTCACTTGTGTGAGAGGGAGTGAGTACCTATGGTGTGCCCTAGTTGTGTACCCTCTCCGAGCTTTTTTCTCGGCGGAGAGGGGTGCTCCTAATGCTGCTCCGGGGTTGACTAGGGGCGACCCCAAGGCCAGTTGTCCCGGAGCCCAGCTTGCTTCGGCTGACCCGTGAAGCGGGAAAGGCCACGGTGCAAGGTTAAACCAAAACAACAACAGTGGCCGTTGTCACCGTAGAGTGTCACACTGCGACCGCAGCAAATGGCGGATTTGATCGTTCAGACGGGTTTGGCTGACGCTACCCCACGCCTGAACGACGTCGCTTAACAGCACAAAGTGTGTTGTTACGCGCACTGTTACAATGTTGTGTCGAGTAGTAAAGTTGTGAAATGCGCACCGAAAAGTGCGGTCAAAACAAGACCACCAGCCCGATATGATGTTGTTGTGTCGAAACAAGGGACTTGGGTAGGTGGTAATGCCTGACGTCTTGGAGCGCCTCTGCGCGACGGCACGGCGAGCTCGTAGCTCACGTTGCACGGCGTTCGGCGGCTGCTCAGCTTCTGCACACAAAACAAAACTTCGTCAGGACTGCGTATTCCAAGGCACTGGTCTGCAACTAGCGTCGGAACGATGACCCGAGTGAGACGGCAATAGTGCGGGGACTATTGCGGTCTCACTGGGAGATACTGGCGGAGCTGTAGACAGGTGTGCACGGCGTGGCGGCACAGGTCGGAGTGGAGTGAGTGAGTGAGTGTACTACAAGGTAGGATAATTTAGCTTTTTATCCCGAAATTCATCATGGTTCCCTTGGGAGAGGGGATGAAAGTCCAAATATACACTTAGTTGTAATTTATTAACGCGTAGTCCGATTTCAGACGTTCTTTTTAGGGTTCCGTACCCAAAGGGTAAAAACGGTCTGTCCCGCTGTCCGTCCGTCCGTCTGTCCGTCCATCCGTCCGTCCGTCTGTCACCAGGCTGTATCTCAAGAACGGTGATAGCTAGACAGTTGAAATTTTCACAGATGATGTATTTCTATTGCCGCTATAACAACAAATACAAAAAGTTGGCCAAGTGCGAGTCCAACACTCGCTCACGTTAAAACAAAAAAAGGTTAAAATATTAAGTCTAATGTTGAATAGCTAATGGTACGGAACCCTTCGTGCGCGAGTCCGACTCGCACTTGGCCGATTTTTTTTATTAGAATAGTGGTGCTTTAAAATTATCACGTAAATACTTCAAAGTCATCGGATTTGCAGTTCAGAAATTACAGACATCACAACCTAAATATTACGTTCCAAATAACTTGACACCCCGAATGTACAGGAACCTTTGAACGTTTAGCTCATCTTAAGCTGACGTTTGCACTTTATGGTATAAGTATAATAGATAGGTCTGTAGTCTTTAATCAGTCTAATCTATACCTATAACAGGTTGTAGAAGGCGGGTAGTGAAGCGCGAAGGGTAAGACGCTTAAATTTATCTATTTATACCTGTAACAGGTCCAATTCTGCACATGGCAGATATTTTGAAAATATGTTTTGAGAGCAATCTGAAGCTGATACTGGTGCAAAAACTGTTTTTTTTTCTGGCTGTCTGTCTGTATCCCGGCCTCGCATCACTCCAAAACTACTGAATGGATTTGAATGAAACTTAGCACGATTCGAGTTCATACTACGAAGAAGGACATACGATACTTTTATCCCGAAATTCAGTACGGTTCACTTGGGAAAGGGGATGAAAGTCAAAATGTACATTTAGTTGTTATTTATTAACGCGTAGTCCGATTTCAATCATTCTTTTTTTGTTACAATAGTGGTTATTTAATTATTTTCCCGTAAATATTTCAAAGTCCTCAGTTTTGCAGTTCAGAAATTACAGATATCACAAACTAAATATTTCGTTTTAAATAACTTGGACCGCGGAATGTGGAGAAACCCTTGAACGTACGGCTCATCTTAAGCCCACAGGCAGCCCGGAACCCCACGGGAAGCCCGACACCCCACGAACAGACCGGCATCCCACGGGCAGCCCGGTGCCCCACGGGCAGCACGGCACCCTTATTTAGTTTTGCAAGCTTGCTACGATAAAACTCTAAAATGTGGTACATTCACCACAATCAGTTTTTTAAACTACATATCTTTCTTTTGACGGATACATTTCGGAGACTGCGCAATGAAAGTGCACAATGTTGTCTTAGGTTTTCGCGATTGCTACACTTAGTAATTAAACAACTTTAAACGGTTTAAATCGCGTATATTTATCATTATTTTTGTCCCGACGTTTCAAACACTTTGTAGTGATCGTGGTCACGGGGTGACTGTCGGGACAAAAATAATGATAAATATACGTGATTTAATCCGTTTAAACTTGGAAGTGCACAACTTTAGTAGACTGTTATACAAGGGTCGAAAGGAATTGGTAACTTTCACCCGCAGTCAGCTCTCTACTTTTCATATCGAATTTAAAGAAAGTAAATAAAGTAGCTTTTCTAAAAATTATTCATTGATAAAATAACATACTTACTAAAAATTTATTGAGAGGTTTGAACTATTTGTGAAATTTTACGTAAAATTTTGTTTGGAATATTTTCGGGCGGCTATAGCCCGAATAAGAATCTCTCTGCTTTTCACTACTAATATAAGGAATAACGATATAAATATATTATGTTTTTTTATATTATTTATTTTGATTTTAATAACATGAGCAGTATATTTTTAAAATTAATGCGGCTATAGTCCAAGTAGGAATCGATGACTTACATCCGTGTTAAACACTCTACTTTTCATTTAAAATATGATGAGGGTAAAAAAATAGTAGTTTTTCTAAATATTTACTAAAAATAATAAACATGAGTAGAAGATACAAAGATACACTAGGATTAACCACAGTGAAATTTAGGGAAAGTTTTAATTTTTTTTTATACTACACTTTTTACCTTTTATTTAGTTACTACCCTGCCAAACATAGTTGTTATTAATTGTTTTACAACAACAGAATATTTTTCAACGAAAAATCTTAGACATATAACTTTGTTTACACCAATGTTTTTCCCGGCCTTAAGTGGGAAGGAGCGTCTCCCACCCGCTACTCAGATCAAACAAACACTACTTTCCGAGAATGAGAAATAAAAAAAAACGATCTACCGTCAAACAAACCGCCGTTTTAAAATCGAAATTCTAAAGAAACGCACAAGGTACTTTGCTTCAACATTTATTGTGCGAATCGGGAAAGAGCTCTCTGAGTTACTTAACTACTGTCTTCTGGAAAATACAACCCGGGAGTTTTGAAATCCAGAATAGAAAGCTCCATTCTGAGCTATGGTTTACTATAAGAGTGTTTCACCGCAGACCACAGTGTTGCTTAATATGAGATAAACAGTGCACAAATGTGAATAATTAGTCTGCAGGTACGGCAATCGCGAACGAAGTCGCGGGTACAGCTAGTTATATCATAAGAATGAAATTTCCCAACAAAGAAAACATCCCGATACGATGGTTGAAGAACGAGAGCAAGAATTACAGTTATGAGTCATTGTGTCATGTTAGCTCAATTGGTTAGAGCATACCCCGGCTATAGGGGTGGATGGACGCGGGTTCGAATCCCGCACATGACTATAATTTTTTTTCTCGTAAATTTGTAATTTTGTAAAGAGATCACTTTTATCAGTATGAAGATAAGAAGAAAACATTTTTCTAAAAAGGGTAGTCTGTTAAATAAAAGTTTTGACTTTAAAATACTGTGCTAACAAACTAATTACTGGCCTAGGGAGTACGGAGGTACAACAAAACGGAACTATATATATTATTCAACGTTTTTTTGTTTCTCTATCGTCGTCAGTCGTATTCTCGCCAAGAATCCCGAAACGTATGAAAAAAGATTTCGTAGTAAATTATGTGTAGGGACGGAACCTTCAGAGCGCAGTCAGTTCTCACGCTTGGGCGCTTTAATTTTTATAACTGAAATTACATATTGACCGCTATTTTACCTGTTCGTAAGGGATGATATGGTAGAAGATGTTGAACAGGTTAAATATGGATTCAGAACTAGCTCTCAAGAACAGCTGCCAGAACAACACACCTTTAGGTGCTTGGGGACAGAGTTTCTGCTTAAGGGTGGAAGCTGTTCAAGAGAACGAATTCCCACCAACCAAGCCCATTGCCGTAAATTTTCCTCCTATGGGAGTGAACTGCTAGTATTATTAGATCCCACAACACCTTTCATCATAAGCTTCCTTACCTGTTAGCTAAAGAGTACCTGCACTATGAAAGTTAGTACCTTTACCTTCAATTTATCTGCAACCTAACCTGTACAAGACAAACAAATACAGTTATTTGTTTTTTTTTTCTTTTTTTTTTGTTGCTGGTAGGTTAGCTTTTGACCACAATCTCACCTGATGGTAAGTGATGATGTGGTCGAAGGTGTTAACAGGCTTAACTTAGAATTACTGGCTTTCAAGGACAGCTGCCGGAACACCGTGAGGTGCTTGGCGACAGATTTTCTACTTGAGAGTGGTCGCTAGCCAGGCGGGCATTCGCAAAATGCCCTACCACCATGCGGTGAAGCTCAAGCCCGCGGTGCGATTCGAACCATGGACCTGCTGCGCGGCAGTCCATAGCCAATGCCACTGGGCTATCACTGCTTCGAAATGTTGTTTGTGGTTTTCATGTCTTTTTCATGGGTATACCATGAAAAAGACATGAAAACCATAGGTAAATATGTTGTACTCTTGGAATAGTACCTGTCTATACTTCGGGAGTCGTAAGAGGCGATGAAAAGAAAAATACCAGATGGTAGGCAGCAGCGCCTTCTGAACAACTTCTAACTTATAGAGTTATGCCCGTTAAGCGTAGGGGTGATGACAAACCCCCTCCTCTTATAAGGGAGGCATTTGTTTGACGATTTTATGGCCGGTGATAATAATAATGAGCTATAAATACATGGCTTTCACAGTTTTCCATAAAACAAGATTAACATTACACATTAAGAAAAATCAGAGGAATAGTGAGCGATGGTAAACTTTTCGGACTTATTTCCTTTTTATTTCGGAATATGTTAATTAAATGTATACTGTCATTATGGTCTCGCCCTCGTCAAAATAGCCATACGGATCAACCGTTAGCAATATTTCAATGCGTTATGTTGCCTAGGATTGTTGATACATAAATGGAGAAAACAGGCAAAATTACTAGCTCGAGTACCAGAGCGAGTAGGAAAGTGAACCAAAGCACTGTCCAAATAAGATTCATATCAGCATGCGCTACAATGTGATGGATAGCAATATCTCAGTCCGCAATGCGCGAAAAATTGAAGAAAAATGATGTATTTGTCGAAACAATTTTCAATTTAAATCAACATAACAGTAAGGTTCACTTTTTTGTGAGGTTACATCGCTGTCTTATTGGCACTTTACCTGCAGACGGTGGCTATTTATATGAAGCTTTTTTATGCTATCGTAATTGAACAAGTACGAGGCCCACCTGGTGTTAGGCGGTAACCTCTGCCTATGACATATGCAGTTCGTCACAAGTGGCGAAATACACTGCACCCTGAGACAAAATTGTTAAGTCTCATGTGCCTGTAATTTCAGCGGCATCCATGCCCTTCAAACCGGAACACAGTAATGTGAACATTACTGATTGACGGTAGAATTAGGTATGATGGCAGTAGGTAACTCTACTACAATTTTCATATCATTGAACGTAATAATGAAGGTAGGTTTTTTCATTCAGATTTTGTTATTATTTGTATAGGTAGAACTGCATGTTAATTTGTATAGGTAGACGACATTCCTCCTGTCTGCACAAAGCGATTTGCGTTCATAATGTGCAATGGACAGCGAAGGAATGGAACACCCTCCCAGCGTCTTTGTTCCCCGAGAACTACAATCTGGAAGTCTTCAAGTCTAGAGTGAATAAGTATCTTCTAGGTAAGCATGCTCCACCGTCGGCCGCGTCGTCACTTACCATCAGGTGAGACTGCGGTCAAATGCTTGTCTATTAACAATAAATAAAAATATATAAAAACTGTTTTGAAATAATTCAAGAAATTACTTTGTAACAAAAGGTTTACTTTGATATGTTTGTACTAAATTGGGAAGTGCAAAATTTATAAGAATACAGTACATTTAAAATACATGTGTTTACGACGCAGATAGTTGTAATATACAATAGTAACGGTTCCAATAAACACTTTAGTAATTTTTTTTCACCCTCAGATTTTCAGTAGAAAATCTGTCGCCAAACACTTAACAGTGTGTTCCGGCAGCAGTCCTTGAGAACCAGAAAAATTAAAGGCACATGAGACTTAGCATCTGTATGTCTCAATGTGAAAGGCGCAGTGCAATTCATCACATGACGATATGCATCTGTAATGACAGATGCATATATTAACTTTTGCCTATGGGCAAAAGTTAATCCGCTTAACATCAGGTGGGCCGCGTGCTTGTTCCGTCACAATCATATAAAAAAAAGAAAATAATACAAAAAATCTAATATCGTCAAAACACAAGAACAACGATTACATCATTGTTCCTCCGTTCAATAAACCGCTGTTTTCTAATAAATGTAATTTCCTTCATCATCCCTGGGTTAGGGCATTAGATCAATCATTTTTTATGTATTATAAATGTATATAAGGCAAAATTGGAAAATATCGAATTGAAGATCAGCAGAACGAAAGCTGTGCTTTCTTCAGCTTTCTTTCTGTTCTACGAATTTGGTACCTACGTTCACCTACAAAAGTAAGTGATTAGGTTGAAAATGTAATAATTTTACTCAGAATTAGTTTGCTAATAATCCCCTTTTTTGTGAACAAAGTTCCAAATACTGATCACATAGTAGGTACAACACTTCACACCAATAGAACAAAGGAAGAATAATCTAAAGTCAGTTCATTACTTACGTGACTATGAAGCAGTACACAAACATAAAAAAATGCAACTCAAATTGTGAAATTCCGTCTCAAAAATCAATTTAAAAAAACTGAGGAGTACCTACTTGCTCTGCAGGTTCGACATCATGATATGGGATACGTTAAACTTCAATATTATTTTTTTTGCAAAATTTGATTAACATCTTAACCTTAATTCTATTTAAATAATATTGTAGTAACTATCTAATATTTTGACTAGTTCATAACCGAGCTAAATACATAAAGTCAATACAAAATCCTTAGGCTGAATACCCTACAACTAAGGCCCATCAAAACGCCCAAGTTATTGTTACTAAGAAGTCCTTGAAGATTACGAGCGGTTGGTCCCAAATCGGTTCCAACATGGTTCGAACCAGGAAGCGTATCAAATCGCGTGTCGCGATGCATTACTTTATTGCCTGAACCTATCTGTGCGTGTCGCTTTAGGCGTCTGTCTGAAAAATGTGTGTTAGTACGATGCCTTTTTATCGGTCAATCAATAAACGGATTTCACAAACTTTTGTTCATTGGCAGGGTTTGCTAAAAAGAAACGGGAAGGGTAGGAAGCGGAAATGGTTTGTAGTTGTGTAAATTGAAAAGACCGCACCAGGTACTAGTGATCAAATAGACTTGGCTATTCCATAAAAGAACTAAATTGTAAAAGAAATTGTAATGGAATTAGCTGGTATCGGTATCGATTATTGAAAAAGGGTATCAAAGCACCAAAAATGTTATAATAAGTACCTATATAGATACAACATAAGTACTATTAATTTTTGAAGCAATTATGGCCGAGCGGTTATGGCTATGGACTGCCGGGCCGTGATTCTGAACCCCACCGCGCCAGCTTGAGCTTGACCGTATTGTGGAAGGGCATTTTGCGGTTGCTCGCCTGGCTAGCTACCGCCCTCAAAAAGAAAATATATCGCCAAGCACCTAACGGTGTATTCCAGCAGCAGTCCTTGAGAGCCAGTAAAATTATAGGCACATGAGACTTAACCACTATGTCTCCAGGTGACGGGCGCAGTGCAATTTGTGACTTGTGACGAAATGCATATGTTGTAGGCAGACGTTAGTCCGCTTAACATCAAGTGGGCCTCGTGCTTGTTCCGTCACAAGAACATAACGGATTAAAAATACGAAAAAAAAACTATGGTTTATTATCTTGTAGGTTCTTGTACCTGTCAATAATAATTTAAATTCAAATCTTTTATTTGCAGAGTGCAGGCTCGGTAATGTTATTACCGTGGTCATAGATAAATGAAAATTATTTCTCTATGCCGTGGTTCAGGTACCTATTACAGGTGTTATTACAAATACAAACTCAATTTTGTTTGCCATACTCACTAGTTCAGTAACTCGCAAAAATTTTTGACGTACCAAATATGCGGGTAGCTGAATAGCATAATTGCTCAACACTGGTAGGGTGTGCATATTACAAATTAAATTACATAAGTTCGCCTAATTCAAATACATAATAAAATGTCAATAGTTTTATACTAATATATATAGATAATATAATTCTGTAACATGAATAATCATATGAGTCTGCTTATTAGGTTGTCTAAATGATTTTATTGTAGTAGCTCTAGTGTTTTATATAGTTCGTAGTATTTTGTTTAATATAGGCATACCGCAGGTTAAAATAAAAAAAAACTGACATAGGAAATTTTTAATTTAATAGTAATAGTTGAGAATATCATTCGATTACTCATTGTACTTGTATTATTTACTATAATTCTATCTAGAAGTACAGAACAGAACCATGTTAGTTCTCGTTTTACCAATTTTATCGAAGCTAGTGCCATCTACAACATTTAATGAAACTACCTCAAGCTAACCCGTAACTCGTAGCCAACTACTTCAGTGACGGCACGGTTTACCACTTTAAGCGTTTGTTCACTTCGCAACTTAACGCCATCTACAAGATTTCATGAGAACTACTAAAATTAACACGTAGCTTGTATCCCTGTACAATAATAGCGGCACGGCACGTCACCGCTGCGGCACTAGACGAAGCATCAACTTACAATAAAATTTAGGTAACAAAAGTTTCACTGGTTTGTGAATTTTCCGCTAGATGGCGTCAATAATTTTCCGAGAAATTAACCTTCAATTATTTTACTAACATAATATCTAAAATGAAAACACACAGAGGGCGCTACTATACGTATTAAAATATAAATAATATATTTAACCAAAAAGATACATTAATACATACTTTTTCACATTCACAGAAATTATTTGATTATCTTACATTTTTATCACGTTACTTAATTAATAATGCAATAGTTAGTTGAGTTCTTTTTATTAGAGTCCCGTATACAGAAAAGAGAAAGCAATTTATATCTCTATGGTCCCGTACGAGAAAACGGGACTGCAATACTAAGCCTACGTCTTTCATCTGTGAAAAATATTTAAAATTAATTGTCGATTTTGTCTGCATAGAAATCAATGACTCTGTAGATCAATATAGGTAATAGCAGTTGCTCATTTCGTCCAATCTTTATACGACTTACGAGTACCTTCTGTATATGACTTCTAAGTCGCTAGACTAGATTCTGACTACCTAACACGACTCATAGATAATGTACAAGCCATATGAATTCAATTTCAAATGAAAAATGAAAAATAATCCAATGTGTACATAGTTAGGTAGGTTTATTACGAGTAAGTGTACGACAAGTTTTTTTCTTCAAAATAAATAACATTAAGTCTGTAACTTGAGCGATTTACAAACAAAGAAACTCACTGAGAGCTTTCACCACCCCAACCGCAACCCTTACCACACTAATGGCGGGGGTTGAAATGACACCAATCTCACCCTTCCACAGACAGCGTTCAGTCAGAACCCGTACCATGATTTTGTCATAGAAACTTTCTCGACACTAGATTGCGTAGATAAGCAGTAGGTGTCCTGCGCAATAAATCATTATTCATATAAGGTATTTTTGGTGCAACTAATATCTGATTTGAGATTCACAAAGCCTTCGAAAGCAATTTTCTTGTATATAAAAATAATCACATTATGATTACACACAAAAAAATTGCCTCGTAAAACACTTTACGCCACAAGTGGCGTAAAGTGTTCCATAAGTCAAGACTTATGGAATCACGAGATCCTAGGTTACATCCCCGGGTCAGACAAATTCTATGGATTTACTGATAATGAACGAAATTACAGTAAAAGTCTGGAAATGTACCTGATAGGCAGGAATAGGCTCGTCTCCAATCGTCCTCGGTTAGTAAAATTTCTAGCGACTTATGTGTTAAGAACGTGTCTTAGGTAATACTAACTAGAAAATAACTTTAATGTTTTTGTTTTTTGTAAATAACTTAAACGCTCCAAATCTTGTTCACGTTTGTAGACATTTTTCACATTTGAATTTATGTAACTGGATTTTAGATAGTTGAAAGGATTCGACAACAGAAGAAATAAATAACGAATTTGTCAACACATCTTGCGGAACCAGTTTGTAGCGGCACCTGTAGACAAATGTAAACAAAATATAGGCGTCAGTCCCAAACGCTAGAATTTCATCATCATTTATCTCAAGCCACCTTATTTTGTTGGTGTTTATTATAATATGTGGTGCATGTAATAGTAACGATGCAGTTTATTAAATTAAGACACGTTATCAAAACATAAGGACCATATTTTTTTGATCCAAGCAGATGAACATGCAGGACTTGTGATAATATTAAAGCAACAAACAACTCTACCTGTAACTCTGTGCTGCAAAACTACTGGCGATAAATGCAAATAAACATTGTAGTTTATCGCCGCCAGATATAAAACTCGTAGTAGGGCTCAAGCTCCAGCAGAATTGCTAAACATTTCACTTATTCAGGTCTTTTAACAATTTTTACTTCTCTTACTATATCATTGCCTTGGATTTTAGTCTGTTGGGAAATCAAACGTAAACGTCTCGGTATTTTTATTTTTATGGTAAAAATTTTCGCAAAATAGATTATGCTTAACTTTATACACTGACTTTTAGATCGTCATACTTATTCAAACGACTAACGCAAACGTAGCGTACACGCGTATCTTCCCATAGCTACTCATTGCAATTCTATCGCAGTACAATTTATACTGCGTGTTTCGATACCATGCTGGAGATAATAATTTAGTAAGGTTTTCTATACGTTTCGCCTCCTTATTAGCCTTACCTTAATATATTACGTTTTTTTTTTATGGTATTGTGACGGAACAAGCTATAAGCGGACTAATCTCTGCCTATAACAGATGCATTTCGTCACAAATCACGAATTGCACTGCGCCCGTCACCTTGAGGCATAGTTCTTAAAGTCTCATGTGCATTAAATTTCACTGGCTCTCAAGCACTGCTGCCGGAACACACCGTTAGGTGCTTGGCGACAGATTTTCTACATGAGGGTGGTCGCTAGCCAGGCGGGCATTCGCAAAACGCCTATGCGATGAAGCTCAAAACCGCGGCGGGATTCGAACCGTGGACTCGCTGCGCGGCAGTCCATAGCCATTGCCACTGAGCCATCTCTGCTTCAAAGTTTTATTTAATTAACATAATTACTATCATCATTTTTATCGTCGCATTTTTGTCTTTTCCGTCATACATCAATATGATGAGGTATTCTTCATAATCATAAGATAAAGAATATCCCCTGTGGGGTGCTGAGTTAGAATGTCAACCCCCATTTGTTGCTGTGGGTGTCGTAAGCGGCAACTAAGGGAATATTACCGGAATGGGCAGCAGCGCTGGACGTTCCAGTTGATATGGTGATGATGAGATAATGAATATCAAACTGAGCAACTGTTGACCGATCAATTAATAGCAAATATTCATCTACATCTACACTAATATCATTAAAGGAGTAAAGATTTGTATTTTTGTATGCAACGAATAAATTTAAAACTACTCGACCGATTGGATGAAATTTGGTTTGGAAATAGTTTGGGACCTAGGGAAGGACATAGGATAGTTTTTACCCAAATGCATAAAAAGAGGTTAATGGTTTTACGCAATAACCGACATAAGCGCGAGCGGATCCGCGGCCGTAAATCTACTTGTTTAGTAGGTACTTTTTATGTAGGTGGTGTGAAAATTTACTCTTACGAATATTATCTATCTCTTAATTGCAAAACCAGGCCTTCAATTAATTAAAACACCTAAATTTTATAAATTTTTAGAAGTGAACATACGTATTAATAGCCTAAGTTACTACATATACATGATTTCGCTCGTCGTTACAACTATAGTTTCCCACGATTCAATACTAGAAAAACAGTTAGTTTATTCCCATAATAAGAAACAAATAACGAGTAATTATATGTGAGGTTACTGCTACGTTTAATAACAATTTAGATATACAACAAAATAGAAACAAAAAACTATAACTATGACAGAAACTACACGTTTTCAAATTCAATTTTATATGTTTTTGAGCTGCCGTAACTGATCGGTCATCTCTGAGTCCCAAACAAAAGATTCACAAAGAACTATAGTTCGAATCTTTAAAGAATATGGTTTGAGCATAGATTAAGAAATTGGTATTCAGAATTTGTATGTTTTTATTCATCATCTGCGTTATCTGAAGAACAATGGTCAACGAGTTTCGCTGACTGGAAATGCACAATATGTCAATAGTAAAGTATCTTTTTGGATTCCATTTCATGCAGATAATTCATTTTCAAGTTTAGTTTTTAAATGCCCAGCATCTCATTTGTTCAAAGGTAATGTAGCCTATCATCCAGAGCAGACCAGTATCCTCTAGCAGCACCCGTTCACGAGTTGACGCATGTGCCAGCCATCGGGAACGGGTGCTGCTAGAAGATACTGGTCTGCTCTGGATGCTAATGACATTAACAACAAAAAAAAAACTTTTAACACTGTTCCCCCTTGGAATGTTGCATGTTTCCTATTTATTATTTCTCGTTTTAAATAAAAAAAGTCAGTCATAATTGAAAAAAGTCACGGACCCTGGAGTCTGCGGAGTGAAGATTTATAAAAAAAAAAGGTAATGTGGCTGAAGTTGGAAGTAACAAGTAGCTTGTCAGATCTAGATAAGCCTTTAATGAATGTTGTTTGAACACACTTATGTTTTGGCGATAGATTTACTACTCGAGAGTTGAACATCACACCTTTCCAGCACCTGCTGTGAAATCACAGATTAAATGCTAGTTGCTATGTAAGTGAAGACCCGACCATATTAGCTACCACTTTCAAGTCTAGCTACCACCCTCAAGTAGAAAATCTGTCACCATGCAGTCATCAATCTTACAATGTTTCCAGCAGCTGTGCTTGAGAGCCAGTAACTCTAGGTTAGCCTGAACAACATCTATGACCTCATCATCACTTAAAATCAGGTGAGATAGTTGTAAAGACTAGCCTATCAGCCACAGAGAGATGTTAGGTAATTCGAGCTTAGGACCATCAACCTAAACGCATTTACCAAAGGCAACAAACGTAATGTGACATGTATGGGTATTATGAACTAATTGTATTTAATTTAAAAATATGATGTTTTCTTGGAAAGTGATGTCACCTTCGGTTAAAGTCATATCTTTCTGCTCAATTAAGTACATTTGAGCACTGCACTGTGCATTAACAAAGCTTGATTATTCAATTATCTGTCCACTGTCGTCGGAGAAAACACTTTTATGTGACCTGAATTAATTTGGCACATGTTTTATCATTCATCACTGAGAGCCCTCTGCTTTTTTATTGAGATATTTTCTTTAAACTTATAGCCAATGTCGAATGATAAAGATAATTGAAAAGTTCAGGGTGGCTTTTGTTTGTGAGAATGTATACGTGTTAATATAAAGTACTTATACAAATACAATAATAGATATATACAATAATAGAAATGCAAATGTTGGACATAAACATTAATGTTAAATAATTAACAGTGAAATAGCACTCAATTTAATCGTCGCATCTATTTAAATTAGTAGGTATTCACAATATTGTCTTTTGCAACTATAATGTAGGTATATAATAGCTATTGTGAAAGAAAACAAGGAAGGTCTATTTCAATGTCACATAATTGCATAAGACTTTTAATGATGACAACACTACATATACGCTACCAACACATACTTATATAGATAACTTTAAACAAGTTTAAGATTTTTCTAGCGCCAAAACCAGGACCTCTTTAGAAGAAATATGACCTTCGTGGTGTCGTCATGACCTCAACCAGTTAAAGCTTACATCATCATTGGAAATACGGCGTTTGTGCTAAACGCAAAGTTACTGATATGTATACCTATGTGTGTGGGCCATCTTGCCAAGTTGCCACACTGCTTCTAACAGCTTAACTTGTTAACAGTACCTTACTAGTGATAAGATAAGAGATACAGCTATCTTACTGGGATAGGGATCATCCGGTATTTCGTAAACGGGTTAAATTGATACCCACTGTCCTCTTTTTAAAGTTGATGAATATGTCAGGTAGTTTTGTGTGTTGATTAGAAATTAGGTGACGTTTTGCAATATCTCTTAGTTTATGGCTTAATTATGTCTGATTAATTGCGCCAGCAGTCTGCAGGTTTTTTCTGTTTTACGAAGAAATCGGTCCCCTAAAATTTTAAAAGCTTAGCTAATTGCACATTTTTTTTTGTAGTACAACGTAAGTTGAACTTATAGGTGTCGCTCCATCCCCATACGATGGTTAAAGAACGAGAGGAAAAAATAGAGTTATGACTTATTGACTAGCAGCTCAGTCGGTCAGATTATACCCCGGCTTAAGGGATGGATGACGCGAGTTCGAATCCCGCACATTACTATAATATTTCCTCTCGTAAATTTGTAATTTTGTAATACATATTGCAAAATATATCAGATAAAACTGACGCTTAAAACAGACGACAAATAGCTCCGCAGCAGAGCTGCAGCACGTAGAAAGATTTAGTTTTTTTTTTATTGCTGATAGGTAAGCCTTTGACCACAATCTCACGTGATGGTAAGTGATGATGTGGTCGAAGGTGTTAACAGGCTTAACCTAGAATTACATTTATAGTGTGGTATCGTGATTATATTCAGCATTGAAATTTTGACATGCTGTAATGCTTTTATGTGTCCCTGACTTGTATGTACTAAGCAATTTTTTTATATCATACTTCGTACACATGACATATTATCTGCTTCAGTTCTGATCAGAGATTAATGTGCGAGCACTACTTTGTGTCTATACAATGCAGTTATATGTAGATAGTATGATAATTTGTATGCGACCTCACGCGCTCGCGACTTCACAATATCGTGGACGAATCTCATTTGGCAGCCAACATCTCCACCACGTTTATTTACAATCGGTGATGATCTCGCCGTCTGATTCATAATGTTTATCTCTAGTTTTTGTAACGACGATTCCCATAGTGCTAATCGAATACAAGGTTACCTTTTCCTTTCATCGAATATGACATGACACACGAGTTGTAAGATGTTTTGTTTTTTATATACCTACTTATTGTGATCACTTATGTATGGTTTTATTGGTGTTGGTGCATATTAATTAACCTGTTATTTTTGTATTTTTTTAATGATACAAGTATATTGTGAAGGTAGATAGTTGAACAGACCGTCAAGTAAATAAATATAGTGTCCCAGACATTATTATATTATTACATTATTATCCAGAGTGAAGAACAGCGTAGCAAGAAAGCAGTGTGGATTTAATGAAAATGTAATGAAATATTGAAATGAGTACGCTGAAATGGTTTGTATCTTATTACATAAATACAAAATTAAAACTAAAAACGAACTATATACCATCAAATAAAGAAATAATAGAAATAGTAATGACTATATTATTTTTTTAAGGTTTCATATATAACATGTGATTCTCATTTGGTATTGATGAATCTATGAACTATCGGCAGTTTGTAGCATCTTAGGTTGAGAGTGGCATAAAAAAGTTGGCCAAGTGCGAGTCGGACTCCCTCACGAAGGGTTCTGTACCGTTAGCTATACAACATTAGACTTCACATTTTAACCTTTTTTGTTTAAACGTGCGCGAGTCCGACTCGCACTACTTTTTTGTATTTTTTGTTATAGCGGCAACAGAAATACATCATCTATGAAAATTTCAACTGTCTAGCTACCAGCTATGTCACCAGGATGTATCTCAAGAACGGTGGTTCTTGAGATACATCCTGGTGACAGACGGACGGACGTACGGACAGCGAAGTCTCAGTAATAGGATCCCGTTTTTACCCTTTGGCTAGAACCCTAAAAAGAGAATCGACGTGTTAAGATATTTACTGTGCCAAAAACATTATTTTATTAAATATCTGAAGCCGAGGGGTAATAAGTAGCTGTGGACTGCGCTATGGCGCAGGTCCAAGCAAGCTTCGATACTAACTTTAAAAGAAGGCGTCCAAAACACACTCATTTTTTATCCATGAAAATTGAGAAATGTGTTCTCGAGGACGCTGTAAAAGGATTCTTGGGTACTTTTAAAGTAACACTGAATAAAACTCAGAAGACAACGCCTTTAGTAAAAAAAAACTATTGTAATCCTGTGAAAATCTCATTAAGCTGATTCCAGGGGTTGCTGCAATTTACTGTAGCGAAATTAAATATTGTAATTATCTTCTGCATTTGCCATTTTTGTGAAATCTGTTCCCTCCAGTTTTTTGCTTCCATTTATCATGATCTGTGCTATGTTTGTAACAATACCTAAATAACAAAAAACATATTATTCCTTTCTGGCGCAACGACAAAATGTCCGCAATCTATTTGTTCGCAATAAACAAGGCAACTATTTTTATTACTTTAATTTAGTCGTTATAGGTAGGCAAGCTTTAATTGGTCGCATCTAATTGGTGACTCGCACGCAATGCCGCGACTAAATTGTACTAATAGCTTAAATAATAGCACAGATTAAATAATAGTTGTTATTGTCAAATTAAGTCGTGGGCGAAAACCTCCTTAACCGTTAACCAATTCTGGCTTAAACAACCATCGTTATTCCTTAACCTTAGCTGAATGAGACATATTGGCTATTGGTAGAATGGATATAAAATTAAACCTCTTTGCAAGTGGTCAATTTTCTGCCCACGGCCTTCTCAAAAGTAAAGATATAAACGCTCATATAGCTTGAAGGGGACATCTTCGTGACTCCTCTACTTCACACAACAATAAATTTTCATCTACCTTATCCCACATATTAGTATATTGTTCCGTACTATTTGTTTTCTTGACTAACACATATATTTGCAAAAAGTTATGCTCTCGGTTTTATAGCCTGTCTGAACAACCTTCTTAGAAATTATTGTTGTTGGTATACCGCTCGCTGCCAACAGCGGTTTAAAAACACAAAAGATAATAACGCGAGAAATACAGTACTTATAAAAAAATACATCTATACAAGACATCTAAATAAATGGAGGATATGAAGAATAGAACTTTAGATAAGTACCTGAACTTCTTAATTGATCTCATAAGAAAAAGTAATATTTATCATCGGAAAAAACGAATAGCTATGATATTTTGTATTGTACGTAGATGTTTAAAAAACTAGCTATTTGTAAATGTTTCTCAAAGAACCCATAAGCGTAGAATACGGTAAGAAAATTAAAAAAAAAATGTATAATAAACTATTAGCAATTCAAGTTTTTTTTGTTCAATAGAAAGATAAGAATATGACCAATCAATCTATCAATCAATATTTCATATACAGTAATACATGTATGAGGTCTTAAATTAATAATATTATTTGCTCAATGTATTCACTCTGCATGATGTGCAAATAATAGAGAAAGTTATTTTACAAAGATTTAATAACTTTTAATATCATAAAAACAATAACATAATAACCAATCAGTCGAAACCTTCTTAAATCTATTGCTATCTAATAATTTAATGTCATTTGGTAATGCATTGGAAATAATAATATTATATACATTTTTCTTATAAATCTCCTTCCTACACGGGGCTCATATAGTAGGTTTCTTTTTTGTCTCGTTATGATTTCACATGATTGTTAAACTGATATCTGTTTTCACAGTTTGTATCACACGTGTGTTTTGTTGCTTTATGTATATCTAATCTTTGAGATAAAATAAACATCAAACAAAATAGTTCCGATCAGTCAAATAAAATAAGCCGGTATAGGTGGACATTACATAAGTTTCAGTATAAAAAATACATACCTACAAGGAGTATTTTTTCACAAAACATTCTCGAACAGTCCGTAGCATTAATTTGATTCTAACCTAGAACAGAGGTGGATGGGAAGTGGATCCCGTCCGGCAATTTACCAATCACCAGCACCAACTAGATGTGAACTGTCGTGATGGATAGACAGTTTAGCTGATCTGCTTACGCATAGGTAGTGCAAAGAATGTACTCCCGTATCTAATCATTATATTCTGCATTCATAATTAGAAAACTGTTTAAATTCAGGTATAGTACTTAAGTCTGTTTAAATTACGGTATAGGTATACTTACAGTATACAACAGTAATTAATAGAAACGCAAGATATACATAGGTAATTTCAAAATACCAACACGACTCATTTACATATCAAAACAGAGATAACTAAACGAAATAAATATTATAGAAAAATTGTATTAAACTATACTACTCCAAAATATGTGAGGTTTTCGTGATTATTATAGGCATATATTGCAATGTCGGCATAAAAGAAATCACACTAATATTATAAATTAATGTGAAAATTTAGGAGTGTGTTTGTGTGTTTGTTGCTTCTTCACGCTCATATGGCTAGACCTATTTGACGAAATTTAGTAAGAAGGTAGATAAGGCACATCACCATCATCAGCATTTATCACCACGCGGATGAAATCGCGGGCGCAGGTAGAGTGACATAAACGTGATTTAAAAGTGGTTTAATTTATACGAATAACCCAGTCTTAAATATAATAATACACAAAGTAAAAATCTAAATAATAGAGGATTAAGACTACCATTATTATACCAAATTGATAAAATGACTCGTATCATCGAAATCAACGAATTACTAAAAAATACGAAATCCAAAGTAACCCAACTCAACGCAACGGTAACACAATAACACAAAAGCTAGCTAACAGGAACTTTGCGTACAATAGACCCCTATTCCATTTCCACCGGTTATTAAAACTAATATCTAAAAGAAGTAATTAAGTGTTCGCAAATTGTAAACTTTTTATACGCTATAATGAGTTTATTTACAACACCCGTTAATCAACAGGACAGTGTACCTTCCAAGACGCTATTGTTCAGTTTACAGTTCATTAATCAGAAGCATTGTAAGGTTCAGGATCACATCCCGCCGCGCCGCACCCAGCCTCTCCCAAAAAAAGATCTACTTGCCCTAATTCGCTTAAGAACACAAAAAAAAAACAATTTCGTAGACACTATAAAAAGTCTATTGAAATTTGATGGCTAAAAGAAAGTTTATTTTATTAGAAAATACAATCAAGTCCCAAAACATCATCAAAAGAGGACTGAACAGTTCTTTGATGCAACGGAAGCGGTGCATTAGTAAAGGTGATAAATCTTCGGTAACGATGCTCCCTGTCAACCAATAACTCCTTAACAACATCGATACAAACAACTGCAGCTGATAAATTCCGTAATAGACTTTAATAAGTCGAATAGTCTTAACAGTTCTTAATTATCCTGAGACTGAATGAGCTATCTTTGAATTTATGATATAATCTGTGTAAGATTTAATAGGGTATCATTAATGCAATATTACCTACAGATGCTCTACATGTAGATTCCTAGTCATTTAGCGTGGACAGCGCGCGTGACTGCCTTTGAATACCTTCATTGTTTAGTATGCAAATTATTTTAGTAACTACCGAATGAACAAACTTTGCTTTCATTTGTTTTTACCGTGTTTGAACTCATTGGTATGCAAGGACTTATTTTACACCAACTGCTTGACGATTAATGGAGTAAATTGAATCCATGGACACTAAAATGCGGGTAGAGTCATAGATCAAATTTAAACTTGTATTAAATTTTGAATACATAGTATTTTATTGTTCCTCGACAAGCTGTAGATTCTGTTCATATATTTTTACTTATACTAGTTTTGTTAGACTGAGAATTTCCAAACAAAAATCTTTATAAACAATTTTTTTGCTCATTAATTTGGTTCCGGGCCTCGTGCCTCGCTACAAAGGTGGCCTAAAGACAATGGAAGCGAGATCAGCACAGTGAGTGACAATGGAGAGATACTCTTAGGTACATATAATGTAGTGGTGTACTCTTTTGTATAGATATGCGATTACATTGGCTAACTTTGAATTTATGTCAGTCACCGTCTCACCGAAAAATTTAGTATTATTATATGTTCTAGGCCGAAAACTTAGTTTAGTTGCTACTAAGATTGAATTATGAATATAATAGTTGTGTACATTGTTTGTGACCTTAGAATCAATACGCATAACGTCTGAAGACGTATATAATCTTTAAAAAATTATTAAGAAATTCTAAACAAAAAAAATGCCATATGCAGGTTATTATGTTATTTAGATTGCATCATAGTTTGTGTGACTACTACACACGGAAGAGCTTGTACAAACTGAGCTGATTAAGTGTTAAGTAGGTATGTAATTTTTAATCACCTACCAAAATAGGAGGAGGTTCTCAATTAGACCGTTTGTTTTTTGATAATACTTTTTCTCTAAAAAAGTATTAATTAACTCTTGGAAGTCGGGCCATGAAAATTTGAGGGTAGAGCCGTGGTTTGAATTAGCATGGTACTGATGTCAACAAGTTATTTCAAGCTTTTCAGTGTTGGAAGTCTATTTTTTTTTACTATTATATTTATTTTTGTGAATTAATAAGGAGTTGATCGGTATCTACTTCCGGAATCACTAGTAATTAAAAACCGGGACAAAAATCTACTCCACGTCACATTTTGGGACCTACTTATATACCAAACTAAATCGGTTAAGTCGTCCCTAATAAACATTCTTACGTAAAATCTTATGAATGTATAGTTTATGTTTGATAGGATATTTAGCTGACCAATTTTAAAGCCCGTTAAAACGTAATATCGGTAACTCCTTCATTTCACCTTTATCGCCACGTTATGAATACACTTGCCTGCTGTACGTACTACTCAGTTGAATTACCGGAGGGCAAAGACTCCTGCATTATCGCGCTAACGAGAGTAAGTGACTTTAATTGTATTTACAGCTCTACATGACACAATAGACACTGTCGCAGCCTCTCCATTGTTTATGGCTCTCTCTAGAACTCGGTTATATTAAATTTTGTTGTATTATTGCGAAGATTAAATTTTCTGTATTCCTTATCTCCGTTTTTACCATCTACTACAGTATTTAAAAAAGCCAATCTTTGTTATGTATCTGTACCTCTTTATGTTAATAACTATTATTCTTTTTATATATTCAAACAGAAATAGTGTTCTAATTATTGAATCATGACAAATATTATGTTAGACCTTTAAATGTCAAAGATAAAATACTAATTAGGAACATACACTCGAGAGCAATGAATCCGGGTCACTTAAAGAATCCTAAAAATCTCGGAAACTATAAATGCTAGGTTAATGCAATAAATTGTATTTAATAGACAATGTAATACTCCTTAAATGAAGGTATTAAAACTTCTTAGTTATTGTAAAGTTATATCATAAAAAAATCAAATTTGAAAAAGGGCCACTTTCGAAGATGGAACTACGAAATTGCAGCATTTGGTTTTGCTTTTGTTTGTAATCTGTCATTTATGTGGGTACATAAACCATGTTGATAGTGCTCTATATTCATTATTCAAGCTGAAATTATGTCGCTTACGCCTGAAGAATGCACCAGAATACTTACAATGCTGGAAACCGGCCGGAGTCAGCGCGATACAGCCAGGACTGTCGGTGTGTCGCTGTCAACAGTACAAAGAGTTCTCCGACGTTACGAAGAAACTGGTTCTAACCTACGCAGACCAGGAACGGGCAGAACCAGGTGTACCACAGCACGAGAAGACCGATACTTGGTGAACACCATGCTTCGAAATCGCTTTCTCACAGGAACTGAACTCACCAATCAGTTTCGACGCCTCGGAGTAAGTAACCCAAGTGCATGGACAGTAAGACGTCGGCTTGCTGAATCTAACTTAAAACCCCTTAGACCTGCAAACGGCCCTAAACTGGAGCGTGGGCATCGTATTTCGAGACTAAGATATGCCCAGAGCCACGTAAATTGGAGTATTGAAGATTGGTCAAAAGTTATGTTCTCCGACGAATCAAAATTTATGCTCTACAAGCACGATGGAAGACACAGAGTGTATCGAAGACCAGGGGAAAGATTCAAGCAAGCATGCATCGAAGAAAAAGTAGCCTACGGTGGTGGGTCTGTACTTGTGTGGGCCGGAATTTCTTCTGAAAGTCGCACAGAGCTGGTGATCATAGAAAACGGCTCTTTAACTAGCGTAAGATATGTGGAAGAAATCCTCAATGATCACGTTGGTCCATTTATGGTCAATTTAGGTGAGGATGCTATATTTATGCATGACAATGCCCGACCTCATACAGGTAGGATTGTGAATGACTACCTTCAAGAGATGAACATTACTCGTATGGAGTGGCCAGCGCGCAGCCCGGATATCAACCCGATCGAGCATGCTTGGGACGAGCTAGGCAGATGCGTAAAACAACGAAACCCTCCCCCAATCACGCTTCGTGAGCTCAAAATTGCTCTCACAGAGGAATGGGAGAATATTCCCCAAAATCGTATAAGGAACTTGGTGTACAGCATGCCAAACCGCGTAAACGCAGTAATGGAAGCACGAGGAGGCAATACGAAGTATTAAAATTCAAGAAAATCGTAATAAAGTTCAAAAATTTCATGTTTCCTATTTTTGTTTTAAGGAGAGATCAGCAGTTTTTTTCTTTATGTAATTTTGTGTTAGTAAAATGTATGGTGACTCATATTTTTTTTACTTTCATTTAAGGAGTATTACATTGTCTATTAAATACAATTTATTGCATTAACCTATCATTTTTAGTTTCCGAGATTTTTAACATTCTTTAAGTGACCCGGATTCATTGCTCTCGAGTGTAGTTTAGCGATAAAATACTGCACACCTAACTTACGATATATATTTCTTCTTATCTACAGGCTACATACTACTACACCATAAATGCTAGTTTCATGTGTTTGCCATTCATCTCTGCATAACGGATGTCCAGTGTTTCTTAAACGTGGTAAATCTTGTCTTGGAATAAATCATAGAACACCATATTGGCGAATCCACGTGCAGAAGTTAGTAGAGATATAACACATTTGAAATATGCCCCACTAATCTTTATTATGTACTTATCACAAACAACAATGTACATTGGCACACCTCAGTATTAAATTTGTATCAGTATTGTTATAAGGACATTAACCGTCATTATCAACATCGTGGCCTTGTCTTAATTCAATTAGTATACAATTTGAATCGTTTATAATGACTTCATCAATTAGGGTTGCATACAATACAATATCAAGATGGTATTTGAATCTAATACTTCTAATCTTATGTAAAACTTATCTTAATATCTTGTGTAAAACTTTGTATAAACTTTCCCTTCATAGTCAGTACTCCAAAAATATTTGATATACACGAAAAATCTAGTTAATTTTACAATTACCTATACTATTTTAACAGTTTGTTGAGCATTCTTCTTTTGAATCACATATCTTGTACTTATTATAATGTATCTGATTTTAGCAAAGAACGACACTGCAAGGGATGTAGTCCGCGGTGCTCTTGAACAAATTTTATTTGCTGTCGGAAAATAATAATACAAATCTTGTGGAACTTGACGTCACAAAAAATCTTCATCGTAATCATTAAACAATAGATATCTATTATGTAACAATTTACATCACTATAAACAGTCTAGTGGGAACTCAATCTGTAGGAGGCATATCATAAAGGAGTATACATTGCCCATGGGAAAGCACGCGTGTTGAACTCATTAACATTTATATTGCCCACAAATGAACTTGTATGTTACTCTTTATAAACCTATAAAACGTTTATTGTGCTTTACATGCAGCACCTCACGTAGATATTAACCTAACCGAAAGCTTTCTCAAAAACTGTTAAAAGCTGTGGGAAGATCTTGTCTTCGTTATGATTGTCTACTTCCTGTATAACATGAATAAGGCCACCTGCCATAATACCGAAGCTAAAACTATATTAAATGTTGTTGTCACATGTTTTAATGTAAGTGAAAGATTTAGATATTGCGTTTAAAATTCTTACCTTACAAAATGACAACAAAATTAACCAAGATTTGCAGTCGCTACCATCCGTCTCTGGGGCTGAGCAATGCTCTACCAACCTGGAGTATCGTGGGGAATAGTAGCCATAGTTTGAATATTATTCGTTATTTATCATCAATGTGAATTGAACTACAAACAGAACTATTTTTCACCTTAAACTTGTTTAGGATGTCGCAATCCAATACCTTTAAAATAGGTAAAAAAACTTCGACGTCTTCTAAGCGTAGCGGAATACAAAATTAAAACAAAAAACTGAAATATTTTCTGAAAATACTGAAATGAAATGTAATTTAACCAGGGCTTTCTTTCTATTTTGTTTTTACATACAAGGTTGATTTCGCATCGATATTTTACTTAGAAATTGACACTGACATCTAAAGTGTCGAAAACAAAAAGGAACTATTAGAAAATAAAAGAAATGATAGTTGCAATGGGTTCCCGCCTGCTAATTAATGCGGGATTCTCAATCTTGTTTCAATATATTTATTGTACAAGGGTATTTAATTGTTTAAATTATATACCATATTTTCGAATTTTTTAAATTTAAAGTTACAACTTATATATTTTTTTGCATTTCCCTTTCCATTTTCTTTAACTAAATACGCTTCTCGATAGGTTAGGTTTTTATTAACGTATTAATATTTCGAGCCAAAAATCCGCATTTAGTGTTATTTCCAAAGACCTAACGACACTTGGGTTTTTAAGACAAACATGACTATACCTTAACTATCGAAATCCATCCAGCTCTATATAAACGGTGGCTTTCAAAATTAAGTGCTCAGATTTATTGTGATAACTCCAGGAGTCACAAGACTCAGTACCAGTATACCCTTCAGGTGGAACCTCTACCCAAATTAGTACCAAAAGTGGTTTGCGGGAACTTTTAAAGTCAAGTGTAAATTAATAATTTTATTTATTAAATTAATTAAATGTGTGTGTGTCCATAAGTTGTTTTTTTTAAGACAACAGAATAGGTCCACACAACAGCGCGAAAAACATAACCTTTCCTTGGCAGTCAGGTAAAAATAACTGCAGCATGACATATGATGTGATGGATGATAGATGAAAAGATGTACATTTTATATTGCTAAGTTTATAATTTTATGTTTCCACTTATCTAGGTGGGTAGGTACATGCGTACTAGGTACACCTACGACTAATTAAGGACATATTATCGACGACTCTCATATTTGTACGGTAACGTTTGTTTATGTCTATGTCAATGCTTTGACCTCATAAGATGTTTTTTTAAGGTACAGAAGTATTAACAATTATGTCGCTGTTCCAGTAATAGTCCAATAACATCGATTCACTAGCGTTTGGGTTTTATAAATTAACACGGTTTTAAAGAAAATCGCTACGATAAAATAAATATTTTACAAAAAAAATATATTAAGAGGTTGCGAATACTTTCCTATGAGGGCCAGCGTAAAGATAATGATATCTCGATAAAAGAAACCTTTCTTTTATTGAGATATCTTCACAGGTGACATTTAGTACACCACATCCTCATAATATATTCTATTTGTATTTTATGTCATCGATCCAAGTGTACAGGTTTTAGTGTGTGCCAGTGAATTAAAAAAAAATATATATATGGATGTATGACTATGCCACAATGTTAGCACAGCTTTTGTCCATACAAATCTTGGCTAAAAGACGCTACAATTCCATTTCGAAAATTAACGATCAAAATGTAGTCTCAAAAATATCATAGATATAGGATTCCAATTCATAGTCCAATTCGAACATAGCGCTTATAATAAGCACTGTATTCGAATCACCAAATAGATAAACATCCTTAGCGCCAATTTATAAAATTGGCCTACATCCGAAATAGCAAGTCACGTTTTGTCATTAAAAAAACATTAGTGACGTTCCACAAAGAAAGCTGGAATAGCACGTCGTGGAATCTAAGGGAAAAGTTGAAAAAACTTCTAGCAACTAAACGGTTATTATAAATTTGGTTAATTACAATTCTGTCATTACCATGTTTGCACGAGAAGTTGGTATAGTTACTGGTGATACCAGTGTCTGGCACCATCGTGTTTTCTAGGAAAATACTAGTGAACCTCCTGTTCTACTACAGAGCCGTGAAAACAATTTCTATTCGTGATTAGATATAATCAACTAAATTTAATTGCATAAAGTACTTATTCATAATTAAGCATGGATAATGAATTATTGTTACAGTAATTTAAGGTCGTTTTCATCATGTTTTTGTGGCACTGACTGTACATCCCTGTCTACGACAAAATATATTTATGAAATAATATGTATAGAAATAAAATGTCTGTTGAAAATCCTGGATGTTTTTTTTATTTCACCTATATTTTAGCAGCGATATATGTTATTTTATGATATTACCCACTATTATATACAAAAAGAAATACAAAATTATTGCCACCATACAGTACAAGGGGGTATATATATAATTTGTATAGTTCGTACAACGTCCAGCACCGTAATTAGAAAGAGACAATAACATTAAAATTAACTACATACATAATTATTATTAGTAATCAGTACTAATATTATAAATGCGAAAGTAACAGTCTGTTACGCTGTCACGTCAAAACTACTGGACCGATTTGAATGAAATTTGGTATGGAAATAGTTTGAGACCCGGGAAAAAGCATAGGATAGTTTTTATCCAACTGCGCAAAAAGAGGTTAATGTTTTTGCGCGATAACCGACATACGCGCGGGCGGAGCCGCGCCCGGAAAGCTAGTAAACAATAAATTACATTTGAACATTTTATTCCATGCATAAGCTTGAAAAAATAAGATGAACAGTCTGCTAGTTGATCTAAAATTACAGAAGGATGGATCAAAAATTTAAAAATGTCTTATTATAATTCTATTCTATTCTAATAGTTATAGATGTCAAGGTCATCAGTATTGCACTAAATATAAGGGATCCCACTTTATTGCATGTATTCTTAGAAAAGCCACCTACAACTGATCTATTTCTATCACCAACGGTAACTGGGCTGACGGTCAATGTTCGGACCATTTTGTTTGCTGCTAAAAAATAGCAACACCGCTAAGAGGACAGAAGAATTTAAAATACAATCACAAGACCCATTTTCTGCGTACCTAATTCTACAATACCAAGTTCACCAAGATTCTATGATTTGTAAATGTAAAATTGTATCATGAACAGTGATAAAAGAATTGATAAAACCTTGATTACTTTTATAAAACGACAAATCATATAACGCTTACTCGGAATAATTAATTATTTACCTATATCTTATCTAAAATCATAATGAACTCACCTATAGGTCACCTATAGAAAACATGATTGATTTCCTATTGTGTATTATTCATATCAGTCTTGGTACACACAGTAATTATAAAGGGGTAAACATAATTTTCAGAAACTCGATTTGATATGTTAAGTATATAATATCAAACGTGACTTGAATGTGTGAGCGCCCGTATACGCACGCACCTCAGCATGCACACTTTGGCAAGTATCTAGCGCATCCAGAGTGCGTTGATTAATTAAAAAAGAATCGTATATGTAGGTAGCTACGAATTGATTTGCTTTAATTTATATATAAAAATTACATACATTCCAATAAGACTTAGAGTTTGGGACTACCCTGCGTATCCAGACTATAAGCATTTGAATCTTCTACGGGCTTCAATCAAATAACTTTAATGGTTTTTCTACGATATTATCATCACGATCACATCAACGGAGCTTTAAATATAGTATATTTGATACAAGTGAGCTAAGTTGCTCATTATACACGAGGCTGTGGGTTGCAGCCCGAGCCGCAGGCGAGGGCGTAAATCAGCCGAGTGTATAAAGAGCAAATTGCTCACGAATTTCATACGCACTTTTTCAACACCCTTGCAAGGAAAACTAAATGTATATTGCACAAATGCGATACAAACAACATACGAAAATTATGGAAAATAGCGCGGAAGTTTTTTATTTTGGCGTGCTGCAAATTTATGGTGGTTGATTACATATAATCAGCCTTAAAGCTCTTTGTTGTTAGAAATCTATATTACCCGATTAAATTGAAAATGCTCTGTTTACTCCCATATAATTTGCAGTTAGGTACTAACTTAATTTTGTAGGGACAAATTAACCGGTTAAATTGAAAATGCTCTGTTTACTCGCACATAATTTGCAGTTAGGTACTTAGTTAATTTTGTAGGGATAATTCTATTACACACTAGTGCATAATATTATTATGCACGAGAGTGTTATAGTTCGATTTATGGCCCTAAGAACGATATAATAAAGCTCACTTTACGAGCAAGGGTGTTGATTACATTTTTACTATGCTTATTTTTGCTCCTAGTATTTCAAATTAGTAAGGTTGCCCAATATGCACTATTGACGAGTGCAGTACATGTGGTATTGCAGAGAACTTCACGAATAATCAGTGAATATGCTTGATATTAATGTGTTAATGTGTTAAAACTAGTGTGACGTGAATGTTTTTCCTTTCGTTGCCTCTTATCAGTCTCATAGAAAGATATAGGATTATGGCGCAGTTCACACCCGGCAGGTCATGGAATGGACAATTAGGCATACCTTATTTATTTTGTTTTTTTAATTTTATTGAGATGATATTGTTGGACGGTGCTCGCAGATGCCTGAGTATTAAAAAAAGACCAAAAACTAAAATTGCACATACAGAATTGTGTTTTAAAATAAAATCAGGACAATAACCTCATTACAGTAAACATGTCAGGGCAATTGTTAACAACCAGGATAAATGGTAGAACTTTGACTCTTAATAATAAAGCGTACTTAAGTCAAATCTCGTAAGGGCCAATGCAGACACGAAATCAAGTGGTCCACTCAATCATTATGTGAGAAGTAATCTGGGGCAGTTATATTTACTTTAATAGTAAGATAGTTATACGTGTAGGATTGGTGAACGTTTTGTGATAATGGATGGAATGCGGCCGTTATGTCCAAGAAAGCAGATTGTCGGTGATTAGGCGCGTGTCACCGCCCACGTGCCAGGATGCTGGTAGAGGATCTCATTAACAAGTTTATGACTGACAAATTGCCTCCTTACACGAAAGAGTAGGTGTCCACTTTGTAGACGAAATTGTGTTTGGGTACGTAACAAGTGAACTTTATTGCTGAATGTTTTGAAATCATAAATAAAAACTACGAAAAAATATGATGTTATTAAAAAGTGCAAAAGTATAGCCAGTGAGGAAATTATGCTGTTGCAGTATAAAAATCTAAAATTGAGAAACAAAGTGCAAAACGTAATTTCCCGTACCGGGAATCGAACCCGAGCCTCCTGGGTGAAAGCCAGGTATCCTAGCCACTAGACCATACGGGAGGTGATATATAATGTCGAAATTAAGTTTGTGTTATTAAACGCACTCAAATAAGATAATGTAGTGTCTAAACATTATCGTATTGAATATAAATAACTAGCTGCGCCCAGCGGTTACACCCGCGTGGTGATGGATGATGATGAAAAAAATGATAAAATGTGTTAATCCAGCGCCTCATCCCATGCCATAAATTTTTGTATAAGATTTGGATTTAAATATGATCATGTCTACGATTTTGGCAATAAGCTCAAGTACCTATTCGTCATCGCCGCAATGCTCTATTTATCTCTCAATCCTTTATCCCCGAGCTACCTCAAGGAACAATTTAAATTTCTTCATTCTACCATTCTCTGTCGTTACGGTCATTAGAAAACTTAACGCTACAACAACCTGCAACTAAAACTACCTTTTACCACTATTCATTTGCCGCTGAAGCTGTCAGACTGTGAAATCTACTAGGTACCGCTACAAATTAAATGTGCTCCTTCATTGAAATCTTTTAAGGATCAAGTCAAAACTTCTCTTGCTGTAAATATCTATAATAATGGACACTGTGGTACAAACATCCTTTTTAATTCAATTGTGTTTAACAATGTATAAAATTTTACGTGTAAGTATAGATAATATATTATGTCTATGACGTATTTATGTATTTATTTATTATAACAATATTAGTATTTATATTATAATATATCTATATATAATTATGTGTATTCATTTATTTATGTAGTTTTTGGTTAATTATGTAATGATTTGGAAACATCGGTTATTTATGTCTAGGATTATTAAGACCATAAGAATACCTGCCAAATATTTTGACTCCCGAATTAATATGTGGTCTGGTAGAGATCGCTCTGAGCGATAAGACCGCCCCTTGATACTTGGTGTTAAGTTATGTTTTAGAATTAAATTTATTGTTGTTATTATGATGTTTTCAATAAAGAGTTATCTATCTATCTATGCATCATACCCAATTTCCTCAAAATCAGTGCAGCCGTTTGAACAAACGTTCGTCTTTATAATATTAGTTCGGAAAGGATCAATTTGTTACTACTGAATATGCATTAGAAATAAATTATATTTTTTTATAGGATATATGGTTCACTATATTGGCGATAATGGCTTACACATAAAATACAGATATATGCTGTCGCGGGCTTTTTTGTAGGTAAATTTCAGATAAACATTTACGTTATACATTATGTACGTGTGAAACTTAAGGTTTATGCAGCGCACGCCAGAATGTCTCGCATATGGCTGATTTTCTACTCACTTACTTGACATCGTTATATTTTCGACAATTCACACAATATCTTTACAAATTATAGCCTATGTGTTATTCTGATGTCTAAGCTACCTTACTGTAAAGTTTCATTAAATCCATTCAGTAGTTTTTGCGTGAAAGAGTAAGAAACATCCATACATCCATACACACTCACAAACTTTCGCATTTATAATATTAGTTGAATATTGCATATAATATGTACGTTTTAATAAATAAGATAGTGTATGTATGTATAGATTTATATTACCATGTAATTTTAATGAAGTCCTATGTACTTCTCTTACGATAGCTATGTCGAGCAGGTCTAAAAAACTGACGGTGTAAAATCAGCGGAATAAAAAAATAAAAACACCGAAATTTGTTGCTTTTTTGTTGCTAATTAGTTGCTTATAAATAAATTTTTTTGCTCGAACCGATCGCGAAATATCGGCAATAACGCTAACTTTTCATAAAAATGGCGATGAAATCACTGTATGTGGAATGATCGATCAAACAGATAGGGGTCAATTTGTTGCTTATTTGTTGCTGAATGATGCTAAGGAAAAATAATTAAAAAACCTAAAAAAATATTTTTTTTATTATTTCTAAATAAATAACGTCCACGCCAGCTTAACTCTTGACTTTTCCGTAGAAAATGCTAAATAAAGATTTGTTGCTGCTCATAGTGCAACTAATCTGAGTGCAGAGAGTCAGCAACAAAATAGAAACCGAAAATCGGATTAGTTTGAAGATCAGCTTAAAAAAACCGGCCACGCCAGTTTAACCCTTAATTTTTTCGTACAAGGACAAAAATGATAATTTGTTGCTGCTCTTACTGCAGCTAGTCTGAGTACAGAGAGTCAGCAACAAAATATAAACCAAAAGTCAGATTAGTTTGAAGATCGGTTTATAAAAAACCGGCCACACCAGTTTAACTCTTGAGTTTTCCGTGGAAAGACAATAGTGAAAATTTGTTGCTGCTCATAGTGCAGCTAGTCTGAGTACAGAGAGTCAGCAACAAAATAGAAACTGAAAGTCAGATTAGTTTGAAGATCGATTTATAAAAAACCGGCCACACCAGTTTAACTCTTGAGTTTTCCGTGGAAAGACATTAGTGATAATTTGTTGCTGCTCATAGTGCAGCTAGTCTGAGTACAGAAAGTCAGCAACAAAAAAGAAACTGAAAGTTGGATAAGTTTGAAGATCGGTTTATAAAAACCGGCCACGCCAGTTTAACTCTTGAGTTTTCCGTGGAAAGACAATAGTGAAAATTTGTTGCTGCTCATAGTGCAGCTTGTCTGAGTACAGAGAGTCAGCAACATAATAGAAACCGAAAGTCAGATTAGTTTGAAGATCGATTTATAAAAAACCGGCCACACCAGTTTAACTCTTGAGTTTTCTGTGGAAAGACATTAGTGATAATTTGTTGCTGCTGCTCATAGTGCAGCTAGTCTGAGTACAGAGAGTCAGCAACAAAAAAGAAACCGAAAGTTGGATTAGTTTGAAGATCGGTTTATAAAAAACTGCTCACGCCAGTTTAACTCTTGAGTTTTCCGTGGAAAGACAATAGTGATCATTTGTTGCTGCTCATAGTGCAGCTAGTCTGAGTACAGAGAGTCCGCAACAAAATATAAACCGAAAGTCAGATTAGTTTGAAGATCGGTTTATAAAAAACCGGCCACACCAGTTTAACTCTTGAGTTTTCCGTGGAAAGACAATAGTGAAAATTTGTTGCTGCTCATAGTGCAGCTAGTCTGAGTACAGAGAGTCAGCAACAAAATAGAAACCGAAAGTCAGATTAGTTTGAAGATCGATTTATAAAAAACCGGCCACACCAGTTTAACTCTTGAGTTTTCCGTAGAAAGACAATAGTGATAATTTGTTGCTGCTCAAAGTGCAGCTAGTCTGAGTACAGAAAGTCAGCAACAAAAAAGAAACTGAAAGTTGGATTAGTTTGAAGATCGGTTTATAAAAAACCGGCCACGCCAGTTTAACTCTTGAGTTTTCCGTGGAAAGACAATAGTGAAAATTTGTTGCTGCTCATAGTGCAGCTTGTCTGAGTACAGAGAGTCAGCAACAAAATAGAAACCGAAAGTCAGATTAGTTTGAAGATCGATTTATAAAAAACCGGCCACACCAGTTTAACTCTTGAGTTTTCCGTGGAAAGACATTAGTGATAATTTGTTGCTGCTGCTCATAGTGCAGCTAGTCTGAGTACAGAGAGTCAGCAACAAAAAAGAAACCGAAAGTTGGATTAGTTTGAAGATCGGTTTATAAAAAACTGCCCACGCCTGTTTAACTCTTGAGTTTTCCATGGAAAGACATAAGTAAAAATTTGTTGCTGCTCATAGTGCAGCTAGTCTGAGTACAGAGAGTCAGCAACAAAATATAAACCGAAAGTCAGATTAGTTTGAAGATCGGTTTATAAAAAACCGGCCACACCAGTTTAACTCTTGAGTTTTCCGTGGAAATACAATAGTGAAAATTTGTTGCTGCTCATAGTGCAGCTAGTCTGAGTACAGAGAGTCAGCAACAAAAAAGAAACCGAAAGTTGGATTAGTTTGAAGATCGGTTTATAAAAAACTGCTCACGCCAGTTTAACTCTTGAGTTTTCCGTGGAAAGACAATAGTGATCATTTGTTGCTGCTCATAGTGCAGCTAGTCTGAGTACAGAGAGTCCGCAACAAAATATAAACCGAAAGTCAGATTAGTTTGAAGATCGGTTTATAAAAAACCGGCCACACCAGTTTAACTCTTGAGTTTTCCGTGGAAAGACAATAGTGAAAATTTGTTGCTGCTCATAGTGCAGCTAGTCTGAGTACAGAGAGTCAGCAACAAAATAGAAACCGAAAGTCAGATTAGTTTGAAGATCGATTTATAAAAAACCGGCCACACCAGTTTAACTCTTGAGTTTTCCGTGGAAAGACATTAGTGATAATTTGTTGCTGCTCATAGTGCAGCTAGTCTGAGTACAGAGAGTTAGCAACAAAAAAGAAACTGAAAGTTGGATTAGTTTGAAGATCGGTTTATAAAAAACTGCTCACGCCAGTTTAACTCTTGAGTTTTCCATGGAAATACATAAGTAAAAATTTGTTGCTGCTCATAGTGCAGCTAGTCTGAGTACAGAGAGTCAGCAACAAAATATAAACCGAAAGTCAGATTAGTTTGAAGATCGGTTTATAAAAAACCGGCCACACCAGTTTAACTCTTGAGTTTTCCGTGTAAATACAATAGTGAAAATTTGTTGCTGCTCATAGTGCAGCTAGTCTGAGTACAGAGAGTCAGCAACAAAATAGAAACCGAAAGTCAGATTAGTTTGAAGATCGATTTATAAAAAACCGGCCACACCAGTTTAACTCTTGAGTTTTCCGTGGAAAGACATTAGTGATAATTTGTTGCTGCTCATAGTGCAGCTAGTCTGAGTACAGAGAGTCAGCAACAAAAAAGAAACTGAAAGTTGGATTAGTTTGGAGATCGGTTTATAAAAAACTGCTCACGCCAGTTCAACTCTTGAGTTTTCCATGGAAATACAATAGTGATCATTTGTTGCTGCTCATAGTGCAGCTAGTCTGAGTACAGAGAGTCAGCAACAAAATAGAAACCGAAAATCAGATTAGTTTAGAGATCAGTTTATGGAAAAACCGGCCACGCCAGTTTAACTCTTGAGTTTTCCGTGGAAAGACAATTGGGAAAATTTGTTACTGCTCGTAGTGCAGCTAGTCTGAGTACAGAGAGTCAGCAACAAAATAGAAACCGAAAGTCAGATTAGTTTGAAGCTCAGGTTTCTAAAAAACCGGCCACGCCAGTTTAACTCTTGAGTTTTCCGTGGAAAGACAATAGTGAAAATTTGTTGCTGCTCATAGTGCAGCTAGTCTGAGTACAGAGAGTCAGCAACATAATATAAACTGGAATTCAAGAAAAGTTGGGATCGGTTACGTTTATTGTTTCGAGTTTAATCACAAAAAAAAAATGATAGTTAGATTAACTCTATTGTAACACCACTTTTATAATATGCCGGCCTTATCACTTAAACTGATCTCTACCAGGCAACCTTAGAATAGAGTTGAACAAACATAACAATTGGGGCGGTAGTTAGTAGAGTAGCATACGTTTTTGAGTATATTTTCTAAACAAATGTATAAAAATAGCTTATAGCCTTTTTATATACCAATATAAATAAATAGAAAATGATATTTACATAATACCTAGAACACTGAAGGAAATCAAACGCCAAATCCTTGAGATAGCGCGGGGATGCAGGTTTGAACAATATATTGTAAATGAGACAGAATATGAGCATTTCGGCGAAAACGTATTGTTAGCCAATTGTGCTTAGAACGAAACTGAGGGATCATATTCACGTAAACCAAACATGAATCCCATACAAAAATTTTGAAAACGCTCAAATTAATGTAGGTGATCCTCCGTGAGATCTACGTAGCAGGCATCAGCGTTGTCAAGAATTGGAAGTAATAGAGATTAAGCTAATGCAATTTTAGTGGATGTTGGAAGAAAGTTGCGCAGCCTTTGTAAGGCCCTGTTCAAGCGTAGCCGCGCACTCGCCGCAATCCCCGCGGTTCGAGAGCGGGAGTGCGCGGCACATGTATATAATTTGACACATTTGATCCTTGAGTATATAAATATTAAGAGATAAGCCAATTAAGATCGGTAGCCTTCCGCCACCCCCCCTCTGGCGGAGGAGGGGGGTATTTAAAAGGCCGCTCCGCCCGGTTTGTTTCTAAAAATTATAATTGTTCAGGTTTAGCTAATATGTCAAATGTGGTATCGTATTCGTATAAATCGATTACTTTGAATTCATTTCTGATATAATATATAGACATTTTATAAGCAGTTCCTTAATAATTTAACAATATACAAAAATGTCAAGTACATTTTTTTATTTCAAGTTACCGTAAATATCAAACTGGTGATTTTTTATACATACAAAAAATACGAATAGAAAGCCGATTTTTATATGGATTTAAAATTTTATATGTATGTAGCCTTACAGCATAGTTATGTAGCCTTACAAATAATAAATAATATAAAAATCTGAACTGTCGTCCGCTGACATTTTATTTTTACCGGCAACATCCCAAGCAGGCTAGTTTTTATACTATACATTTAAATATTTCATATAATCAGTATATATACCATCTAGCCTTTTTTTTTTGACAATCCGTCACCTAACTGGTGTCGGGAAAAGACCATTTATAGTGACCGCCAATATTGTTCTTTAAGTTGTTGTAAATATTTATTTTGAATGCAACAAAAATATCTATTTATACATGTAATAAATATATAAAATATTTTTTTGTATCGTATGTATCATGAAATATATATATAAGGTAGATATTAATATATCAACAATACTGCGGAGGGTGGTGTGGTATCAATATGTTACCTACATTCTTTTTAATTTCAAGTTTACGTAGGTACGTACTGTATTGAGTTGCAGCTACTTAGGTTTGCCGTATTGTGTTAAACCGCTACCACGTCGCGCTTTCATTTGTCGCAAGCCGCCAAAGACCAACTAGGCAGAATAGGTACACAAAACAGCTGTCTATTGTGCCTAGTATAACAGTTCATTGACTTCGCGTAGCAATCGTGCGTGTATGTGAATTGAGTAGATACACCGTGTTCGTAGACCGCGGTTGTCCTTGCTATTATTTCCAAAGCCAACGTGCCACAGCTTAAGCAATATTACAGAATTTTTGTGTATGTGAAAATTAAACATGCGTTGAATACATTCAGTTATCGATTCTACACCATCCCCTTCAGTATTGTTGATGAATTTGTATCCACCTTATATAATGATAAAGTAACCAACCACAAAACATAGGAACTGCTTAATAAGTACTCATTATTGATGATCGCTAAGTGTTAACTTTTAGGTTGAAAAATATGATAAATAATTTTATTTCACTGTATCGAATACATTTTTAAAATATTATTATATTATTTTATGTTGTATTAAAATTAAAAAAGTTAAAATTGCAGACAGTTCAACAATGACACAATCCGGTTCACTTTAACGCTCTCTTCATGCATTGACATCGAGTTTTGCATCCTGTCTTACATATAGTTAGTTTCAAACAAATACTGGCTACAACAGGATTGTCAGACCAGTGTGGTATCCAATGGTCTTCTTCCTCTCTCCAGTCACAGGTAGTGGTAGCCAATGCCTAGCCCCAAAATGAAACCCTAGTTATATCGCACGTAGGTAATATGTGCTGGTGTAGGGCAGCCTATGTTGGGGTATATTGTCTAGCTGCCGATCTTTATTTTAAAATAAAAAATGCTGTAATTCATTGACTGTTATGCAAGGACTTGATCTAAAAGTACAGATGAGTACTTATAGTATTAATTGTAAACAACATTTGCTCTTCTAGATAATGCTTTTGTATCGTCAGTTTTCACAGTAGAGACAGACAACCACAGGTAGAAATGGGGGGGTGACATTCTAACCCGGCACAACTCGGGCAATCTCTATTCGGTATAACAGGGACAAAAATGTTATCAAAATATTCTACGAACTTCCGCAATTGACATGAGTTTAACATATGGATGTGGTGGCAGGTCCATCAAGAACTTTGGCAGAAACTTCCGGGCAGTTTATCTGGTTTGTTACGTTCTCGCTAGGGATGTATGAAAAAAGTAATGAAAGTAATGAAAGTCGCCGTTTATAACAGCTGTAGCCGGGCATCTTCCGGGGATTCTTAGCACCCCCTGCTCCACCGTTACCTGGCCTGCTACGGGGGCCAGGAATAGTAGAGCTGCCGGGGACTGGGGGCCGAGTCATATTTGTGCTTATCATAAGGGGGGATTTTGCCATAGTCCCCACGCTTGGCAGGCGTCTTGGGGATCGCAGTTATTGTTGTAGATTTCTCAGAAAGCGCTGCTGCCCACCTTCCGGTATGTTTCCTTTAGTCGCCTCTTACGACACCCACGGGAAGAGATGGGGAGGTGCAATTCTAACCCGGCACCCCACGGGAAATACACATTATTTTACTAATATAAATATGATTTTAATAAGGTTTTTTGAAATAAGTACGTTACAATTATTATAACCACAGTAATCCAAAGAAATTTTATAGTATAATTTTAATTCTATTCTAAGATTAATTATATGTTTTTCAACTTTAATATAATTTAAGGACAATCATTGGTAACAGTAATAGATAAATTATTATGATCCATCCTCCATATAACATAATATCTAATCCTCTGGAACTAACATAATATCGTCCAGGTTTTACAAACAGGTATTTTACTTTCTTTTCCGTCATAGTAGTCGGTATAATATAAAAGTAGTTCCTACTTATGTAATAGAAAGACAAAGAAAGCCTCATAGGTAACGCATAACAGCAATTCTTCATTCTGCCACTACGCCACTGACACCCGTAATGCGTTGGTACAAAAAGCAAAAAAAATCTAAGTATGGTAGATATATATAATTATACACCTTTTTTACGATATGATAACTTTAGCCTTAGAACAGTCAAATTCCATATTTTTTCTCGTAAACGTGTCGGTTTAATGGATGTTTAGGTAAAGTTTGGCGCGTATGAAACTTATTAAAATAAAGTTTAGAAAGTCCTTACTATTATATCAAGGAATGCCAGTTGCGAAAACACTTTTTAATAACATTCACAAATTTATAAGGCCCCCAAACCAATTTTAATTCGGAAATAAAGAAAATGTGGTACGCATGTGAACTGACTAACAACAACTAAAAGGTTGAAACAGGCATAGTTCTGCAAGCGCTCCGCTGCTTGTTCGCGTCTTTCACCTCGTAGCATCATTTAACTTGGCGGCGCACGACCTTTAATTTTTTTTGCTATTTACTGTTAGTGAAAGGTATATAAAAGTTATATTTTTTCAAATTTGCATAAAACCTGCTTTGTTATCGTATTTTTTATTTGTATAAAAAATCAGCAGTTTCATATTTACGGTAACTTGAATTTAAAAAAGTACTTGTCATTTTTAAAAATTGTTAAATTATTAAGAAACTACATTTGAAATGGCTTTTTATTATATAAAAAATGATTCTACGTTATCGATTTATATGAAAACGATACCAAACTTGACATATTAACTAAATCGGATTAATAATAATTAATTAATATTAGAGTTTTAGTTTATTTTCAGAATGAAGCCGGGTGGAGCGGCGCTTTTAATCCCCCCTCCACCGCCAGAGGGGTGGTACCGGAGGGCCACCGATCTTAATTCGCTTATTTTGACTCAAGGATCGAATGTACCAAGTTTCATACTTGTGTCAAAAAATTTAGGGTTAAGGCATTTTATGCGGCTAACCGACTGTACTATACTGAGGTGGGCACGCGGCGAGGCTGCGGCGCGGGGCGTCGGTTTACACTTTTGTCTGTACGGCGAGTGCAAGACTGTATGGAACGACGAATCGGTGGTGCAAGTTTTATGTTGAGTTTCATATCATCGATCAAAGTCGAATCGAAGACAAAATATAATAAAATTGGTCGATTTCGTTGGGAGGCATTTATAACTTAGTAGGTGTACCCATGTAGCCATCATCTTATTTTCGACATTTAACTTGCTGTTGTTAAGAGATCAAATTTGGACGTCTTAGTTTCTAGTTTAACTGTAACCTATTGTTTTTTATAATCATCATAAACAAGCTAATTTAATGACAGAGACGTAAACAAAATTTTTTTTTACCTGGATGTTAAGAAAAAAACCCAGGGTAAAGTAGGTAAGTTTGTACTTGTCAAAGAAATATTATTGCACCCGTGATCTACCCGTCTCACATGATTCATGACGAAATTGACTTGAACAGTTTGGAAAATTTATTGATGAAGAAAACATGCATTGCAAAAGAATGTACTTCTATTCGATTATCGTAAGAAAAAAAAAATCGGTTAATATCGTAATCTATCAACAGTGTGATACTGTAAAAAATAGTAGGATAAAATAGATGTTTTTTTGAACATATAGCTCCATTCCGTCATACAAAGAAACATTTTAATATAAAATTACGTTTCTTAAAATTAATATTAATTTATATTTAACAGGAAATGCCATTATTTTTGAAGTGTTTGACAAAGGCACACACGAGAAAATGAAGTTGAACTCTTAACCGCGGAGTTTTAAAAATCCTGGGAACATTGAAGAAATTTATAAGCTCGTTGGAGCAGTAGCTTTCATGCCCCCTGCAGTCAGCCTTCGATCATCGTCGGATGTGAGTCTAAGACACTTTACGGCTGTGTGTGTACGGGGTACTCAATGGACAGAATACGACGATCGACACAAAAAAGTAATAATTCGAAAAAATACCCATTCGATTAATCCGTTAATGGTACTGTATGCTCAAATCAACCAAGAAACATTTTGAGAAATTAAAATAAATTTCTTAATAAATATTATGACTGTTTTCAGACTAGCTAGCAGTAAGAACAGCCAAAAATGATCACTATTGTCTTTCCACGGAAAACTCAAGAGTTAAACTGGCATGGCCGGATTTTTCGTAAACCGATCTTAAAAATAATCTAACTTTCGGTTTCTAGTTTGTTGCTGACTCTCTGTACTCAGACTAGCTGCACTATGAGCAGCAACAAATTATCACTATTGTCTTTCCACAGAAAACTCAAAGTTTAACAAGCGTGGCCAGTTTTTTATAAAGCGATCTTCAAACTAATCCGAATTTCGTTATCTATTTTGTTGCTGACTCTCTGTACTCAGACTAGCTGCACTATGAGCAGCAACAAATTTTCACTATTGTCTTTCCACGGTAAACTCAAGAGTTAAACTGGCGTGGCCGGTTTTTTATAAACCGATCTTAAAACTAATCTGACTTTCGGTTTCTTTTTTGTTGCTAACTTTCTGTACTCAAACTAGCTGCACTATGAGCAGCAACAAATTTTCACTAATCCAATTTTCAGTTTCTATTTTGTTACTGACTCTCTGTACTCAGACTAGCTGTGCTATGAGCAGCAACAAATTTTCACTATTGTCTTTCCACGGAAAACTCAAGAGTTAAACTGGCGTGGCAGTTTTTTAATAAACCGATCTTAAAACTAATCCAATTTTCAGTTTCTATTTTGTTACTGACTCTCTGTACTCAGACTAACTGTGCTATGAGCAGCAACAAATTTTCACTTTTTCTTTCCACGGAAAACTCAAGAGTTAAACTGGCGTGGCCGGTTTTTTATGAACCGATCTTCAAACTAATCTGACTTTCGGTTTCTATTTTGTTGCTGACTCTCTGTACTCAGACTAGCTGCACTATGAGCAGCAACAAATGATCACTATTCTCTTTCCATTGAAAACTCAAGAGTTAAACTGGCGTGGCCGGTTTTTTCATAAACCGATCTCTAAACTAATCTGATTTTCGGTTTCTATTTTGTTGCTGACTCTCTGTACTCAGACTAGCTGCGCTATGAGCAGCAACAAATTTTCACTAATGTCTTTCCACGGCAAACTCAAGAGTTAAACTGGCGTGGCCGGTTTTCGGAAACCGATCTTCAAACTTATCCGACTTTCGGTTTTTTTTTTGTTGGTGACTTTCTGTACTCAGACTAGCTGCACTTTGAGCAGCAACAAATTATTACTATTGTCTTTCCACGGAAAACTCAAGAGTTAAACTGGCGTGGCCGGTTTTTTATAAATCGATCTTCAAACTAATCTGACTTTCGGTTTCTATTTTGTTGCTGACTCTCTGTACTCAGACTAGCTGCACTATGAGCAGCAACAAATTTTCACTATTGTCTTTCCACGGAAAACTCAAGAGTTAAACTGGCGTGGCCGGTTTTATATAAACCAATCTTCAAACTAATCTGACTTTCGGTTTCTATTTTGTTGCTGACTCTCTGTACTCAGACTAGCTGCACTATGAGCAGCAACAAATTTTCACTATGGTCTTTCCACGGAAAACTCAAGAGTTAAACTGGCGTGGCCGGTTTTTTCATAAACCGATCTCTAAACTAATCTGATTTTCGGTTACTATTTTGTTGCTGACTCTCTATACTCAGACTAGCTGCGCTATGAGCAGCAACAAATTTTCACTAATGTCTTTCCACGACAAACTCAAGAGTTAAACTGGCGTGGCCGGTTTTCATAAACCGATCTTCAAACTTATCCGACTTTCGGTTTTTTTTTTGTTGGTGACTTTCTGTACTCAGACTAGCTGCACTTTGAGCAGCAACAAATTATTACTATTGTCTTTCCACGCAAAACTCAAGAGTTAAACTGGCGTGGCCGGTTTTTTATAAATCGATCTTCAAACTAATCTGACTTTCGGTTTCTATTTTGTTGCTGACTCTCTGTACTCAGACTAGCTGCACTATGAGCAGCAACAAATTTTCACTATTGTCTTTCCACGGAAAACTCAAGAGTTAAACTGGCGTGACCGGTTTTTTATAAACCAATCTTCAAACTAATCTGACTTTCGGTTTCTATTTTGTTGCTGACTCTCTGTACTCAGACTAGCTGCACTATGAGCAGCAACAAATTTTCACTATGGTCTTTCTACGGAAAACTCAAGAGTTAAACTGGCGTGGCCGGTTTTTTCATAAACCGATCTCTAAACTAATCTGATTTTCGGTTTCTATTTTGTTGCTGACTCTCTGTACTCAGACTAGCTGCGCTATGAGCAGCAACAAATTTTCACTAATGTCTTTCCACGGTAAACTCAAGAGTTAAACTGGCGTGGCCGGTTTTCATAAACCGATCTTCAAACTTATCCGACTTTCGGTTTTTTTTTGTTGGTGACTTTCTGTACTCAGACTAGCTGCACTTTGAGCAGCAACAAATTATTACTATTGTCTTTCCACGGAAAACTCAAGAGTTAAACTGGCGTGGCCGGTTTTTTATAAATCGATCTTCAAACTAATCTGACTTTCGGTTTCTATTTTGTTGCTGACTCTCTGTACTCAGACTAGCTGCACTTTGAGCAGCAACAAATTATTACTATTGTCTTTCCACGGAAAACTCAAGAGTTAAACTGGCGTGGCCGGTTTTTTATAAACCAATCTTCAAACTAATCTGACTTTCGGTTTCTATTTTGTTGCTGACTCTCTGTATTCAGACTAGCTGCACTATGAGCAGCAACAAATTATCACTAATGTCTTTCCACGGAAAACTCAAGAGTTAAACTGGCGTGGCCGGTTTTTTATAAACCGATCTTCAAACTAATCTGACTTTCGGTTTCTATTTTGTTGCTGACTCTCTGTACTCAGACTAGCTGCACTATGAGCAGCAACAAATGATCACTATTCTCTTTCCACGGAAAACTCAAGAGTTAAACTGGCGTGGCCGGTTTTTTATAAACCGATCTTCAAACTAATCCGATTTTCGGTTTCTATTTTGTTGCCGACTCTCTGCACTCAAATTTGTTGCACTATGAGCAGCAACAAATTATCACTTTTGTCCTTGTACGAAAAAATTAAGGGTTAAACTGGCGTGGCCAGTTTTATAAACCAATCTTCAAACTAATCCGATTTTCGGTTTCTATTTTGTTGCTGACTCTCTGCACTCAGATTTGTTGCACTATGAGCAGCAACAAATCTTTATTTAGCATTTTCTACGGAAAAGTCAAGAGTTAAGCTGGCGTGGACGTTATTTATTTAGAAATAATAAAAAAAATTTTTTTTAGGTATTTTAATTATTTTTCCTTAGCATCATTCAGCAACAAATAAGCAACAAATTGACCCCTATCTGCTTGATCGTTCATTCCACATACAGTGATTTTATCGCCATTTTAATGAAAAGTTAGCGTTATTGCCGATATTTCGCGATCGGTTAGAGCAAAAAAATTTATTTATTAGCAACTAATTAGCAACAAAAAAGCAACAAATTTCGGTGTTTTTATTTTTTTATTCCGCTGATTTTACACCGTCAGTTTTTTATACCTATGTCGAGCTAATTACATGTGTAGCGTGGTAATTAGCATTATAAACATTTATTAATAATCGCACACTTATTGAAAAATTATATGTGAAAAAAACAACAAAATATACTTATCTACTACCTACTTGCAACGTTATCTGTCAGAGATTCTTTTAACTTTAGATAATATGTAATGCATGGCTGTATGTAGTTAAATAATTTTCAAAAGAGCAAATAGATGTAATGCGTTGAACTCTTTTAATAGAAAACACACATCAACACCTCATTGTAGGTAAATCTTCTTTTCATTAGCATTTTTTTATTCCTGATAGGTTAGCCTTTGACCACTATCTCACCTGATGGTAAGTGATGATGTGGTCGACGATGTTGTACAGGCTAACCTAGAATTACTGGCTCTCAAGGACAGCTGCCGGAACACACCGTTAGGTGCTTGGCGACAGATTTTCCACTTGAGGGTGGTAGCTAGCCAGGAGGTACCACCATGCTATAACGACTGCCATCATAAGACAACAACCGGGACCGACAGCTTAACTTGCCCTCCGAAGCACGGAAGCCCAGTAGTAATGTCACCAGCGGTCACCCATCCAACGCCTGATCGAGGCGGACGTTGCTTAACTTTGCTTATCGGTTCAGAATGGCTAAGCAAACTTCGCTACGAGCGCTTCGAATGTCAGTATGTCGCTCTTGTAGAATAACATGAACTATAAGGAGGGCTTACCCTACAAATAATATTAAATGCATAAGTACTTTCCACTCGTTTTACTGAAAAGTTAATATATCTATTACATACTTAAGTAGATATACCCAAACACTCACTGAGAAGACCGCCGGATGTGGTCGAAGCTACAGAACAGAGAAAGTAATACATAGGTATATATTAATGCGCTATTATTATTATCACCTATATCTATGTAATCAGTCGAATCTCAAGAACAGAATTTCAACCATTTCATTATTGGTGATTGTATCGTCCATAAAAGTTAATTTCTAATATCTCTATGGTCGAAAACATAGTCAGATCTACATAAATGATAATCTTCGTAAGTAACTCCGAATTTTCGATATAAAATATTTTTCATAACATATGTATAATAATGAGATATATAATATCTTACGAAATATATAACTAAGTAAATTACTTATAACAATATTTTTTTTTGTTTATCAGGTGCAAGTGCTGTAGGTACCTATTGCACTTTCTATAATTTGGAATATCAGATAAGTATATTTTTATCGCTGGACGAGTTTTAATGAATGGCATGCTTTAATTATCGAGATATCGGCCTTGATATCTAGTTTACGAAGATAATTACCTTTTTTAAACACATTTTTTTCTTTAGGCTGCTGGTATATCATTTTGTACTTACTATTTATGGTATAAGACAAACAAAATGTCTGTCCTGTGAAATCACACTAATATTTTAAATACGAAAGTATCTATGTTAGGATGTGTGTTTATTTCTCCTCCTCTGACTCCAGCCTAATACGAGTATGGCTGAAGTCAGCTTAACGAATTTTGGTAAACCTGATAGATATATTTCGAGGTACTTGAAAGGGGACATAGGATGATTTTTATCCTTATTCACTGAGTAGATACTTATTTCTCGTGGCAACGTGATATCACCGCTATCAATACAGGAAGCCATGACGGAAAAAAGTACATAAAATATTCCTATGTTTTTTAATAGTTTATAGGTTAGCTTTTGACCACAATCTGACCTGATGGTAAGTGATGATGTGGTCGAAGATGTTGTTCAGGCTAACCTTGAATTACTTACTCTCAAGGACAGCTGCCGGAATACACCGTTAGGTGCTTGGCAACAGATTTTCGACTAGAGGGTGGTAGCTAGCCAGGCGGGCATTCGCAAAATACCCTTTCACCATGCGGTGAAGCTCAGCCCGCGGCGGGATTGTAACCATAGACCTGCTGCGCCGCAGTCCATAGCCAATTTCACTAAGCCATCACTGCTTGAACTGATTATTTACTTTACTAATATTTTAATGACCATTTTGATATTATTGTATGATTTTAAGGCAATATGACATTTTTATGATTTTCTTTAATGTAGATCTATGTCTTAACTGAACGAAATAATAATTATTATAATAGGAATGGAATTTGAAAAACATATTGTGTCGTATTTCAATTTATGAAAGTATTAAATGTTTACCTGTATTGTGCTTGTACTCCAACTTGGTGACGGGCCCCTTTTCTGTCACTTCAGCCATAATGTGCTAACTTGCACAGCGCGACTGGATATCACCTGCACCTGAAAATATTTTGAGGATGGATTTAAAGTATTGTGCTATGAAAAACATAATATTATGACTTTATGGCATTTATATATTTACAAATTCTCAGATATTTAACGTTAGCTTGAAGTCATAATAAGAAACTCATCATCAACAGCCACGGTCTACCGTTGCACAAATACCGTCCCCATTAAGGTTTGCCTTAATCCCCACTCTTGGCTGGCATCTTAGGACTTTCGTGACTTGAATACATAGTTATAAGCACCTCAGTCCGCTCATGACCACAACCAATGTACGAGTATCTTAGTCGAAACTTCGAGTTAAATAATAAGTATTTTTACATTACATTATTTTTAATTTTTTTACATAATTATGTCCCGTTAAAACAATCGATAACTATAGACTATAGGCATCTTTAGGATTGTAAGTGGGACGGTACGATGGCAGTTATTTCAAAGGCACTGCTGCCCCTTTCTGGTAGTTTTTGCTGGTAGTCGTTTCTTACGACTTTCACAGGAAATTATGGGGTGTTCATTTCTAGCCCCGGATATGATCCACTTGATAGAAACAGAATCATTAATGGCCCACTCTTTATGAATAAACGTAGACTGCCCCGCAGAAAATCTGTAAGCCCGTCGTTTCAGCTTCACCACCTGGTTGTAGGGCATTTTGCTTGTCTTTTTTATTTATATCGGATAACCTTTGACCACTATCTCACCTGATGGACAGCCGCCGTAACACACCGTTAGGAGCTTAGCTACAGATTTTCTAGTGGTAGCTAGCCATCCTCAAGTAGAAAATCTAAAAGGCCATTCGAAAAATGCCCTATCGGTGCCTAAAATGTTTACCTAATTTACTGTAATAATATACTATGTTTTTCTTATTTTACTAAATAACACACAATAAAGGGTTGCAATGTAGCGTCTGAATATAAAGAAATTGTAGGTTTTTTTTACAAATTCCTGTTTTTTTTTTATTTTTTTTTTAATGCTGATAGGTAAGCCTTTGACCACAATCTCACCTGATGGTAAGTGATGATGTGGTCGAAGGTGTTAACAGGCTTGACCTAGACTTACTGTCTCTCAAGGACAGCTGCCGGAACACACCGTTAGGTGCTTGGCGACAGATTTTCTACTTGAGGGTGGTCGCTAGCCAGGCGAGCATTCGCAAAATGCCCTACAACCATGCGATGAAGCTCAAGCCCGAGGCGGGATTCGAACCATGGATCTGCTGCGCGCCAGATCCATAGCCAAAGCCATTGAGCTATCACTGCTTCTTTTTTTTTAAAGGTAAAAGTGAGTAAAATCCTGGTAATGGTTTGGTGGACTTCGAAGTGAAATTTATTAGATGTGAGAGAATTATTAAATTTTTAATGCAGTTATATAAATGCAACTTTATATTTCAACTCTTAGGTAGTTGACTAATGCAAAACTAAAATAAACTAAAAAAAAATGACATTGAAATACTTAGGTAAAGTTAGTTTAAAACATAAAAAGTGTACTAATCATTCAAGTTGAATAGCTTGCACTTCTTGTTTATAGGTCGCCAGGTCCAACACATCAAAAAACTTGAGAACTCAAAAAACGCTTGTTTGAAACCAAATAGCTAGATACAAAAAAAATAAAAAACCTGATTTTTTAGGGTAACAAACACACAGCGGCATCTGTGAATAGTTTTCAGTAGTCAACCCTGATAAAACGTAGCGTTATGGTATGTTAAAGACTCAATCAATCCAGCCGAAGTGCGATATATTTCAAAATTACTAAACCAACTTCCGACATTGAAAAATGTTAATACGTCGAAGCCATGAATGATCGAAGTGACCTTACAGTGTTTGAATTAGCATACTCGTAACACTAACTTCCAGGAATTTATTTTACATTTTCAGTTGGTTTTGTCAAAACAAGAATTTCAACCTTAAAATTAGCTAGCAGTGTAGGTAACTTACTATCAAATGTGGTAAGTTATTGGTTCGCATAGCATACTTATAGACCAGAGTATCTTCTTACTTCTTGAGGTTTTATCAACTTGATGTTAGCAGTCGCGTGTGGTTTGTTTACTATTAACACTGAATAAGTCATACTTCTTACGTTAGAAGCAATAAATAGTTTTGAAGTTGGAGATAAGATATATCGTGGTAAAAGGAACGCGGTATTTACGAGATAGCCGTGTATAGGTAGGGCTAAGACTAGTCCTTGACAACGATTTTTTTATACGTTATGTATACCAAAAACATGGTCCTAACAATAGCATCTCTTGACAATATGGTAGCCATAAGTAAAGAGTGAATAGTTATATTTTTTTTAGTTCCCTGTGATCGAATGGTTATTTCAAGAAAGTAAAATTTTGATGCCTGAAATTTAAACTGGCACAAAATCACAAATGCTCATAAAAATAATCTTTGCGGTACGTGGTATCGAAAACGTTTATCATGGTACAGTTACTGGCTGTTTTCAAGTAGATATTGTGGAATAAATTATTCATTAATATCTATTGACATTTCTTTCACAAAATAGACCACTGAATAATTTATTTTATGTCTAGAAATCACCAATGGCATTGCGTAGGCGTTGCGAGATTTTGGAATAATTTTTTATCTATCAGATTTCTGGATAGATAATCGAGTAGGGATCTCTGGAATATATACACGGTGGGGCAAGTTGGGTTATAATTTGTGACACTAACCTAAAATTTAAGGAATCCTTATGTAATTTGTACAATTTTCTGCTTTCGGTGTAGAGGCCTTTATATCCCTTCGATGATAAAGTTAATATGCTTTAATTTTATATTTTTTATTCTTCGTTTCTCTAAAAACTTATAATTTAGGTGGAAGAGTTCGAGTTTATTTAATAGCATATACTTAAGTGTGTAGCTACTTAGTTAATATTGATACCAAATTAAAGATAGCAATTTGACTAGGTACAGAGATATGGTGTCATACAATTGTAAATTATAATAAAATTTCAAACAGGCCGCAAACAAAATATGTTAGAAACGAACGTTTGTCAGAACATTTTTTTAGAGAGACAGCAAGTGAGCAAAACATTTTTGGAAAGAAAAAGCGTTATTAAAATTATCTTTAAAATATGTATCAGCAAGTGTATGTCTCTGAAGTTTCCTAAACTGGTGGACCGATTTCCATGTTTTTTTGTGTTCTTTTGACTGGCTCCCTGGGTGATTTACATTAAAATTTGTAGGTATCGTTGCTGCGATGATTTTTTCGAACTTACGTCTGTTGAATTAGCTAGTATACTATATTGTAGCCAGTATAACTATTAACGAGGTTTAAGGCTTGCATGTTGGCTTATTCAACATTATTAAATTAACTGTAGGTAATATGTTTAGAATATTTTTGTTACATACCCACATCTTCCATTGTTAATAATAATAATCGTCCTTTTTTGTACGAGTACATTACAGATAAGAAACATAATATCGACTTACATTTCATAATCTTCACAACCTTAGGTAACGAATACATACACTTTGATAACACTTGCTGCATAACAATTAAATGTAATAAATAAATTCGCTGTTATACATTACTATCTACTTGCCTAACTATACCTACTTAGTATCGCAAAACTGGTGGCCCAATTGTTCCTATCCATAATAACATGTTAATGTTAGTGTCTTCATGGAATTCTTCATAGTTCTTCACAAAGATATACCTACCTAGGTAGATATTATAACAAAGCATAAAAATACTCATAAATGTTTTTAATATCCTCGTACACTTGTGATCTTACATCTAATAACTACTACATAGCATAAGGTAGGTACACACCCGTCTTCTGAGGAAACAATGGCTGACCTATTTATTTATTATGTATTCACTCAAAATGTCCCACTACGTAAACGATCCTGCGCTAGAGGGTAAGATAGAACAAAGGCTTTAAAAATTTAAAAAGTTTTCCCTCCGCGCATGTTACCGCCAATTTAAGTACCCGCACATATTGACCCGCATAGGTTGATCGAACAATTTATGGATAGTCTAATAAACTTACCTGAATATGTGATGTTGTCACCGGCGTATTACGTTATCACTGCACACACGACAGCTACGACGTAAACACAACGAGGCGATACGAGCGAGGCGCGCTCTTGGCACCTAGATAAACGGCTCAACTGAGACTGTTTGCTTTTCGTTTGGGCGGGTAAGCAGTGCTACCAGTCTGGTGGAAAATCACCCGACTTTGCATTCGAGAACGAAATGTCCGACGTAATAGACGCCATAGACGGTAGGTAACTTGCGACTGTATCAATAATGTTTGCTTGGCAATGTATAAAACAATGTCTAATATAGTACAAACGCATTCTTTAAACAGAATTAAAGAATTTTATCAAGTTCAATATAGACAATTGAGTGCAATTGGATAATATTGACGTAAAAGGAAGCCTCTATTCTGCAGCCTTTTAGCAATATCAAACTCTTTGAATTAGTATATATTAGTGTACTGAATTTTTCCAGAAAAGTTCGCTATAGGTATATGGACGATTATTGAAATTATAATTTTCTTCATTCTTTACTTTCAACAATATATCTATTGCCAGCTGTCAAAGTGAGTGATGAACATATTTTTTTGGTTTGAGACTACTTTCAACTTAAAAATACTATCAATTTCAACTCTTCTTTTGTAGCTTTTGTGGACACTACCAAAAAAATATGCCAACCTTACGCAGGTCGATAGACCATCAAGTCATCAAAGTAGATTGTTTAGTTTTAGTGAGTTAGTCTGGTCAGAACTGCCCAAGCAGAAATTGGTGTTGAAACACAAAATGTTAGTTGTTGCAACTACTGGACGAACACAGATACATAAACACACACTCAAAAATACATTATGCATAGTGGGAAATAAGAACACCTGAGAACAAGTATACAATCTGCCGCCAAGCACCTAATAGTGTGTTCCAGCAGCAGTCCTTGATATCCAGTAAAATTGCAGGCACATGAGACTTAATAACTGTATGTCTCAGGGTGACGGGCTCAGAAAAGTTAGTCACTTATGACGGGATGCATCTGTTATCAAAAGTGATCTCCTAACATCAGATGGCCTCGTGTTTGTCCCGCACAATCTCATAAAAAATCAATTATAGGTCGGTGTTGTTGTAAACAACTGTCATGCGACAGCTGTCAAAGTGACAGATGGATTTTTTTTACCAACTGCTACCTTCATTTGAAATCAGTATCCAGAGAGAATCAAATGAAACTTTGATAGCTGTATCATCAGATCTATTGCAATTTTATTTAACTTCAAAAGTTATAAATAAATATAATTATTTATACTGTATATTTGTAAAAAAACATTATGATAAATACACGATCTGTCATTTTGACAGATGTCACTTTCTAGGTTACGCCCAGGTATATGAGCGCCTAAACATTCCTCTATATTGATTAGAATAGCAAAGCCAATTTACTAGAAAGGTTATTTAGACCGCGCCTGCTGATGTGTCACATTTAATGCACAACTACGAGATGTGTAAAGTTGTGTTACGAGGAAATAATATTTGGGATGGCACAACTAGTACTGCATATTGAATGGTCCGTAGCGTAGGCAACTTCTCATAATATAACATGTATGTATTTAGTAGTTTAATGTTTAGGATAAGAATAACTTAACAAGTGACGTGTTATGTTCTCAGGGTTCATGTATTTGTGACTTTCTTTATTCCAGCATAATTTTCTAAACGGCTTAACTGATTTTAATGAATGAGATATTGTGAGAATGTCTTGACAGCAGCGCAAGTGACACTAAATACTTTTAAAAAAAACTGACGGATTTAGACGCCGTATTTAGAGCTATTTTTTTTCTTCCAACACTGTAATTGTAATAAAGGGCTTTAAAAAAGTATTCCATATATATTTATATAACTTGCAGTTTTTATATTAATGGGATGATAAAACGTTTAACAAAAACAAATAATTTGCAGCAAATTTTTGGGTTGTTTACTTTTTTAATTAATTAATACTTGTTTCATTTCATCCTTTAAGTAACTACATAATCATTTATAGACACTAATTTAATTTAGTGTACATTTTCATAATTTTTTAATTGTACAAAATTTTACCCTATAAAAATACAGACACGAAGAGCTGGCAACCCAGTTTCACAGCTTCACAATGAGCAGCCGGCCGAGTACGCCCGAACGGCTACCGATTGTTCACGAGCCACGTATCGATGCCGAAAAATACTTTGCGCGCCATTTTCACTGGCGAGAGTGCGGGGCAGTTTTGGCAAACGACACCCCCGTTTGCCCCTCTTTTTAAGCGGGCATTGCCCAGCTGGGTGTGAACGATACTCTAACTGTATTTTATTAGATCTAGCGAGCCTAGAGCCACGGTAATGTTATCATCAAACATTACCGTGCTAGAGCGGACGGGAGACATATTATCTTCCCGGGGAGAGGATAAAAATCGTCTAACATTTGATTTTTTCTACTCTCGGACCATAAGCGCGCAGATGAATACCTATGTATCCACGGTCGATAAACCCTTACTTTTTTATGTCTGATAGGCTACAAATAACAATATATACTTATGTTATTTGTAGCTGATAGGTTAACCTTTGACTACTAACCTGATGGTAACTGATGATGTGGTCGAAGATGTTGTTAAGGCTAACCTAGAATTATTGGCTCTCAAGGACAGCTGCCGGATCACACCATTAGGTGCTTGACGACAAATTTCCTACTTGATGGAATCTAGCGAGTCGGGCATTCGCAAAATGCCCTACCACCATGCGATGTACCTCTGTAATCGACCGTGCAAAGGCAATACACTGTAAGTCCAAATAATGCATTTTGAGAAAAGGATCATTAAAACTTTTTTTGATTTTATTTGATTATTCTGTTTCGTGATAAATTTAGAGATTTTTTTTTGGTACAGAATTCAAAGTATTTTAAATATCTATCTAGCCATATGGTATTTTCTGTAGTATTTTCAATAGTAAGTAAAATATAAGCAGAAAAGTGTTTTGCCAGGTCAAAGTTCTTCGGTTATGTAGCAATTGTTGTGGCAAAACACTGTATGTGGTAATACTGTACTAATCATTGAGTGATTTACTGTATAATATCATCAATTCATAATACTTACAGCGAGCACTCTATATTATTACCAGCGTTGTGATGAAAAATGGTGGTAATGATGACGAAAGTGAGCAATGCCTTTCTCCATAATTTAAGCTGTGTCCATTCCAAGTTTAAATACTTTTAGCCATTTCGGCTGGACAAACATACACATATATCTTTTGATCCGTAATATAAGTGTGATTAATCAATTAAATTTTCTATTACTGATTAAAAATAAATTGGTGGTAATGAAAATAAAAATCAAAACATCATGAATTTTTTTATTAATAACTTTGCGTTTGATCTCTTACTGAACTTAAGTTTCTTAAGTTGTGGAATAGATTTACAAAGCAATAAAAGTTCCTTTTGTTAAGCTCACTTATTCCTTTTAATCCGGTTTCTCTTGGAATGGTAGTTAAATATCAAGTTGACCAGAATTTATATCCGACTCAAAATATTTTTTTCTTTTTAGATAGTTAACTTTTTCATATTCTCTATTATAATCATTCTTCACAAACATTGAGACTTCACCTATTCGGAATTCAGTGACTAAGATTTTGTATATTGAATAGTTATAAGTATATGAATCTTTGACATTATAAAACAATGCAACTATTTAATTAGCCCTAAGTGATATGAACTCCATAAGTGCTGCGCGTTATATCTCTTATTTCCGAACACCGACCCGCGCGCCCGCGCATTCCCTCAATCACGCGATATCCTTACTAACCATTAATAACTGATCTCCAGCCAAACGCGGGCTACCTTGTGGTGACCGCAGAGCGCGTGTCTAGAAACGTTGGTTTACTTAACACTGTATAATTTTTGCGCGCATCGTTTGATTTGGTAAAACACGGTATGTTTGATTGCCGTGTTTTGGAGTTTCAAACCGTAAAGCTTTGTAGAATACAGTGTTTATTAAGTTGTATTATATCAGTATCGGTAAGTGTTAGTAGATTTTTTTCTTTACAGAAGCATAGAACACATTAAAAAAATACGATTGGGCCCTGTTAAACCAAAACACTGTAACTTGACTTACAGTGTTTTGCCTTTGCACGGTAGTGTTACTGCAGCTATAGTATAACAATTTAAAATAAAATTAAATAGCATTTATCAATATTATTATGCTATGCACTTTGTGCTAGTCTTTGACCGCTACATCTCATTATGGTAATTAATGAAGCTATCGAAGGTGTTACACAGTATTTAATTTTAGCGCAAATTAAAATACGCACGTGATAGCATAGGTAAATATTGTGTCGTTAGATTTACGTTTTAGGTAATGTCCTCTGTGCTAATTTTAAGATGTTGAATAAAATAGGACTTGTAAGGAACTATTAATAAGTATTTGTATCATGTTGAACCATTGTACATTTATTTAAGGTTTAAAATAAAAGTACTTGATTTGACGTTAGTCATATTACATATATGTAGACATAGTTAGACGGTCTTTACAGCCATGGAGATATAGATACTATTTCTTTTCTGTGTTTACAACATATTTCCACCGAAATGTCAAAAAGAGATAATTTTTCATTCCTCTGTATGCTGTAGGTAATTTTGTTTCTTAAAAGTGAATAAAATCGGGATATAAAATTAGGGAATAAAAATTATATCACTTGTCCATGGCCTGCAGCTTATGAACGCCTATTCTTTAGTCGCATTCATTTAATAAAATTACTGACTTTCTTATTTTTAGGGTCCTATAACATGAGTCTATATTACTAAGCCTCGGCCGTACGTCCGTCCGTATGACCTTCAAAGAGCTGTGTCTTATAAAATCGACGGATAGGAACGTTAACAGGTAGCTAGTTGAAATTTTCAATTATATGTGTTTGTATGCCTGATTGCCTTATAAATAATAACAGTAGCAAAAAGTAAAAAATAAAACAACGCCCTTTTATTTTGAACTTTTGCTACTGTTATTATTTGTACCTACTAGAAGTATATATTTTTAACCATTATCTTTTTACTCTTTCCTAAAAACATAAATAGATACGAGCGTAAAACTTGGTACTAATATAGTTCAATTTCTAACGTATATAATAATAAATAAAAATAACCGACCAAGTGCAGGTCAAACTTCCGCTAAGGATCTCAAAATGAATTTTATAAAACTATGGTATGGTACACTTTGAGTTGATATGCAGCGCAGACAATTTTACGTTCAAATATTTCTTAATTTTTGGGGATAAATAATAGATTGTATACGTGCATAAAACATAATTAGCCGAGGCGTTTAACAGCCTGAGCCATAGGTGAGGGTATAATTCCGGAATGTTATCTTTCACTCCAGTCAAATGGCAGCACATCTTCACAATTTTGATCAAGAAATGTGCGAAGTGAATGTACAGCAGCCTCACGACCACCCTGCGAATCGAGTTGTAGTGGTTGAAAAAGTAGTAATAAGGGAGTTTTAGTAAAAAAGGTTCAAAATTTACGTGAAATACGTGGTACGGGAATGCTACAAGATGCTCCCAGGTTTGCGTGGTATTAGTAGCTAAAACATTTATAATCGAACAAGATAACGATTGGGCAACAGAAATTCTCACACCCGTATGCAAGTGGTATGCAGAGGAATGCGTTTTAACACAGTATAGTACTCGTATTTTTGTACGAGCTTCTACCCCGACTCTTGTTAATATGGAAGCATCTTGTTGCCTCCTAGCTATGACTGGTCATCAACCTATAGTCATAGCGTCTTGTTACCAAGCTTGCCAAAAGCCGATCATCCGAGCTGACTTAGAAGCATTGTTCTCATTAGGAAGCGCCGTCCTTCTGATTGGCGACTTCAATAGTAAGCACATCCTATGGAATTGTAACGTCAACAATCCCAGAGGTATTGCACTTGAAAAACTAGTCGCAGAACTTAATTTTGACATAATTGCGCCCACTGAGCCCACCCACTACCCTCATGGAAGACTTTCGACCTGACTTGCTTGACATGGCACTACTCAGAGGCGTAACACTCCAGAGGTCCCGACCCAACGACAGACCTCCCCCGCCCCACTAAGACGATAGTGAACTGGAAGCAATTAGGCGATGCCCTAAAGGCTATCAGTTCACCGAACCTTGACAAGATCCCTGACGATATCCTGACTAAAGATGACGTAACCCTTGCGATCGATTCGTTCACTAATCACCTCTCCACCGTAGTAGGTGCATCCGCAAAGGAGGTCATGGTGCCGGACGACCGGCGCCTTGTCATTCCAGCGGATGTGAGACGATTAGTGACGGAAAGTAAAGCAGTGACCCGACATTACGACTCTTACCCCAGTAAAGAGAACAAAACTAAGAAACGCCACTTTGAACGCATGGTTCAAAGTCGCATGTCTGAGTTGCGTGATCAACAATGGGGTGACAAACTTTCAAACCTCGTGCCAAGCCACCATGCTTATTGGGACTTGGCGCGAGGTTTGAAAGGAAGCAACCATAACGACATGCCTCCCTTATACAGACCAGTCCCACTAGTCCCAGCGTTCTTTGACGAAGACAAAGCTGAGTGCCTAGCTGATAGCCTAGAGGCTCAGTGTTCCCCTAACGTAGATCACGTCGACCAAGCTCACCTCGATTCGGTGGATGCTGAAGTCGAACGTAAAAGCTCTGTGGTCACCTCTGAACTCCCACCAATCACCTTAGCGACCTACGCTGAGGTGGCGAGACTGATCAAGGCCCTCCGACCGCGCAAATCCCCCGGTGCCGATGGCATCTCCAACAGGGTTCTTAAAACCCTCTCTCCTCCTCTCATCCATCTCCTAGTCAGCATCTTCAATGCTGCTATGAGCCACTGCTTATTCCCAGACACCTGGAAATGTGCAAATGTCATTGGCATTCACAAACCAGGCAAAAGCTCATCTGACCCCACCAGTTACCGCCCCATCAGCCTCCTCAGTGCCTTAGGCAAACTTTACGAGTGGTTACTTGCAAACCGTCTCCAGTCCCATGCTAAGGAACACCACCTTATTCCAGATGAGCAGTTTGGCTTCAGACCCGGACACTCATGCATCCAACAGGTGCACCGCCTCACGGAGCACATCATTGAGGGCTTTAACAAGTACCCCAAACCCCAGACAACGCTAGCAGTCTTCCTCGACGTAGCGAAAGCTTTTGACAAAGTCTGGCACAATGGCTTGATTTACAAGCTATACCAATTTGGCGTGCCAGAACGTCTTGTGCTCATCCTACAAGACTTCCTTAAAGCCAGAAGCTTTCGCTATCGCGTGGAAGGCACCCTCTCCTCCCCCCACCCAGTCAGAGCCGGAGTCCCTCAGGGCTCCGTGCTATCACCCATTCTCTTCGCGCTGTATACCAGCGACATCCCACGCTCCCAGCCTAACGTCCTACTAGCCCAATACGCGGATGATACCGCTATTTATACCACTGGGTGGCATATCAGTAGAAAGTCCATTGTCGCCCTTCAACGGGCCATCACCGAGATCGGTGACTGGTTCCGTAAATGGCGCATCGCGGTCAACCCAGTTAAAAGTACAGCTATGTACTTAACTGAGAAGGGCCGCCCCCCGTTACCCGCAACCTTTAACTTTGTTCGACCAACCCATCCCCTGGGTTAGTAAAACAAAATATCTCGGAGTCACCCTTGATCGGAATCTCACCTTTAACGATCATATAACAACAGTCCGTAACAGAGCGGCCTTTGTAATGGGTCGCCTTGGTCCCCTGATTCGCAAAGAGAGTAAAATGTCTCTTAGAAATAAGGAGACACTTTACACTGCCTGCATCCGCCATCATGACTTACGCATCAGTAGTGTTTAGTCATGCTAGTGAGGCCCATCTTCATAAGCTTCAAGTCATTCAAAACCGTTTTCTTCGTAATGCAACCGGCGCCCCGTGGTATATCCGGAACACCGAGTTGCATTGCGACCTAAACCTTCCCTCTTTAGCGCAGTTCAATAAGGACTGCGCCCGCCGATACTTTGATCGAGCGCCCCACCAACCGAACCCATTGGTTGTCAGTTGTCAACTACTCGACCGCCTCTTCTATCCCATTTTTCAAACCCCCCCGTCGCCGACCACGGCAGGTATTAGACGACCCGGATGACCCCATCGCAGTCATTACATTGGCAGCTTTAGCGTTATCCGCAAGTCGTCGAGGTAAAATCCCCAGGTGTGAGGTAATTAGAGGTCACACAATCAAACACCAAGCTCGCCGGCGAGCTCGAGGCAAAAACAAGGTCACGATAAATTGCTCTCCAAATAGTCAAAGAGTATTATTCAGTAGGGCCCAATTGTGCAACACTGCAGTTGCACAGAGGCATTTTGCTCCGATCCCCCCCATGTCTCTCGACAGCGAGAAAAGCCGAGGTCCGAACCACAGTGGTGCCCTTGAGCTCGCTGTCAACCTCTCCTATAGTAGCGGTACGTTTTCGGCGTCCGCAGGAGACGGAGGTAGAAGGCGCTTTTCGCCTTCTACGCCCGTCTCGGGAGTGCCTTCGGCACTTCTCCCTCCCGGGCTATTGTAGGGCCAGGCCCTCGCACAAAACCCGGTGGAGCTGGACGACCGCACAGGCGGTAGCCAGCATCTCTGTCCTCCCTAAAAAAAAAAAAAAAAATGTACGAGCTTAAAACCTTCCGAAACGGTTTGGAAGGCGTTGTAGGGCTCGCAACACTTCTACTACGATTTGGAGATTAAGTGGTGCTGAAAGGAGAATTTTGGTCGAAAGTTTGGTGAATTTTGAGATAATTTAAATCTCTAAAATGCGAATACAATATCTGGCTGTCTTGCGATGCAATGTTACTACTGCATTCGAGGTTTGGGTACAAAGATTTACAATACTTAATATAATATTTTCATATACACAATACATTTTTCATTTTATAGTTTTTTTTTTATATATTTGCGATATTGTAGATTTTATTACTTCTGCGCAAAATCAATGCAAAATTTATAAAGCTAAATTGTTTACCTATACCTTATATTTTCCGGCTGCTGCAGGTACGTGCAGTGTTTTACCTCACAGCGGCTTTGATCGTCTACACAGCCACCACGGCCTGCAAGTCTCCACACAAATGTATTTCCTACAAATAAAATTTATTCGTAGTGTATTTCACTATTTTCTTCGTGGATAACCTCTAGAGCAATAATTTTTTCCCTAAAATCTAGGTCTGCTATAGATACGCATTTGTCATTACTGTTTTGTCAGCTACTAATTATTACTCAAGAAAATATAACCCTATAAAATATATTTCTAAAAATGCCCCGTTTTTACTATCTTGATTGGGAGATCAATTTTTGAAAGTATTTAGCAAAAATAATAATAATAGGGTCTAAGACTCTTTCCTAAAATGTAAATGTCAAAAATAATTGAATCAGCTCAGTTCTGTAAGAAAAAACGGACATAAGAAACGTCAACCTCGTGAAGTTTCTTTGAATTCCTCGCAGGCCTCGTTCAGCCACCTCCCAACTTCCAGGATCCGCCCCTACTCCTCTTCTTGCACCCTGTACCGGTCACTTGCGTTACTTCCTTTTCGCTCCTCCCCGTGAACCAGACATTCTCGGGGTGCCATTTCATGTTTCAGAATCTCAAGAGATTCTGTGATAGTAACTTGTTAAACAATAGCAATGTGTTCAAAAACATTTTGTTACCAGTATTACTTGCGATAAACTTTTTGGGATGTATTCGTATTATGTATGGATATCACTAGTATGATAGTCTAGAAAAGAAATAAATTATAATTTATAAATTACGCATAAATCATTTTTAAAGTCATACTCGTTTTTAAATATTTGTTTTTGGTTTTCATGGTTTTCGTGGTATTCTAATTTCAAATCTTTTTTCTCACTCTCACAAGAAAATCTTATATTAGGTACTCACTGCTATCCTACGAGTAATCATCATAGTGCATCATACACATGACTACATTTTTTCCTCTTGTTGTATTGAAATTTTGAAATCATCACATTTATTCGTACCTTGCTTTATTACATTATCATAGAAGTATAATACTTTCCCGTTGTCTGTGTGCAAAACCGTTTATAGCAAGTTTGAGCTGCTGAGGTGAAAAGAAGATTGTCAAATGTTTAGGACATTAGAACTGTCGACCTCCATCGAGACCTGAAAATTAATGTCGTTGTGGATATTACAAAAAAACAACAAGAAGTTCACGAACATAGACTTCACCACCACGTGAATGTTGAGGCAATCCAGCTCCTTTGCATTACAAGACAGATAGAGAGACAATAAGATAGGTGTTAATGGACACATTCTTAACTTTACTCTATTTAGCAGTTTAAGTCAAGCTAAAATTACTCATTAGTCCGTATTGTTGGCTAGATTGTATTATAATGACGTACTAAGTATACCATTACAAAAAAAATGTCGTTAGGAAGAGAAACCTACGAATTTTGATCCGTAACTTAACGAAGTTTCATTACACAAGCAAATGTTTAACTCAAGAAATATCGTCGCTAAAGACAAGGGTTGGGTATATTTTTCTTATTATTTTAACACCTGTTAAAGCTTTTTGAATCTAGAGCCTTATTGACTTATTAGTACAGACATAAAAATTTACTTATTTTTTGACATTTGAACTATTTTGAACATCCATCCATCATGAGCTTCGTTTTCGAAGGAAAATGTGTTTTTTTTATCTCCATTACCATTTTAATAATTACCTTCTCTTATTAAACAATAAGACTCCAGGTCTGATTCGACTTTGGCTTTTGTATACCTACGCCTTAAATATCATAAAAGAGGTTTTATGTGCTGTCGGAAAGCTGCCTGTAGCGAAGCATCTGCGCGTGCATAGCTATAATTCTTACAAAGGCGCACGAAAAATGAATTCACAATCTAATTTTACACTGATGTACATTCTTATTCCATTTGTGGGCCGTAACATGTCCTACACTGACGTGCTACTTTGGGATTTTTGTGCGTTCCCCCGCCAGCCTCCCAGCTGGCCAATCCAAGTCATCCCAGTCGAGAAGGATTTTAGATTACCTCACATAGCTGTTCCAGTAGCATATATTGCCATGCTTATAGACTGTACCTCTACGGCTATATACATAGATGTCCGTCTGTTGCTCCAGTTTCATGTAATACATAATTCAGCTGTATGAACTCTTTTACTATTACATCCATGACGTGCACCATTGAACAAAGCCATACCCCATTAGGGAAGGTCGCCATAATCCCCACGCTTTGCAGGCGTCTTGGGGGTCACAGTGCAATGATGGCAGTTTCTCAGAAAGCGCTGCTGCCCGCCTTCTGGTATTTTTCGGCAGTATTTTCATGATCCTGGTAATTGGTACAACTAAAAGAACCACGAGAGAGAACACCTTCTGTTCGTCCTACTTATCTAATTAATCAAAAATGTAACTCCTGTAGAAAGCATGCATCACTGAGAATTCCCTTCATCGCCTCATACGACTCCCATAGGAAGATATGGTAGGGCGTAATTCAGCAATTCTAGCCCAACACCCCACTGGGACTTCTAGCCCAGTACCCCACACAGAGAAGAGCAAAATATTGGCGTACAAATCTAGGCTAGGCCTATTATATTATATATACGAGTATACCTAATCTGATACCTCTTTCCGAGGGCTATCTGAGGTTAAAGGATAAGGGATATCTAGACCAAAACAAAGTGATACCATTGAATTATTTTCTAATCACAGAAAACACATTTTAAGTGGTTTTTTAATTCTTTTGAGTATTATCATCTAATAACGCGAGTGAGTTCTGATCATGATGCCAGATCAGACTGAATTGTCTCGTGTGCTGTCGCTGATCTCGGAGAGATGATACCTTAAACAATCAAGGAGTAGCCCTTCTGTTCTCTATAGACTTTGGAAGCGGTGACTTTGGATGCAGTGACACGGGAGAATTTCACGAAGACGTGATCAAGGTCGAAATAGAAAAACTACGCGTTTGCGATATCGCTACATCGACAGCTGTGCTTTACGTAACAGCGACAAGACTGCAAGAGATCTTTAAAATAAACATAGGCCGGGTACTAGTGTAGAAATATCCGATCAGAAGGTAAGAAATAGGTTGAGAAAAGCCTTGAGATCAGGCCAACCAGTTCGGGCTGTCCGTCTAACTATTCAACATAGACAAGTTCACCGACCGTTCGCACAAAATCACGATAATTGGCAACTTCGACATTGGAGGCCAGTGCTTTTTGTTGACGAATCACATTTCTGTCTAACACGTAGCGATGGTCTTGATGGTTTAAGGCGGAGTTAATTTGGACCAGCGCACAGATCTCGTAATTTTTTCCGGGCGCTTGTGTGCTCAAGCTAACATAGAAAACGTGCTTGAAGATCATGTTTTGCCCGTAGCATGTGGTATTGGGCCAGATTTTATTTTAATGCACGATAATGGTAGACCACATGCTGCAGCCATCGCGTCAGATTACTGGCGGCATCATGAAATCAGAGTAACGGAGTGGCCTTCCATGAGCTATGACCTAAATCTGATTGAGCACACTTAGGATTTGCTTGACAGGCGCATCCAGAAGCATACAATTACACCTCAAACATTGCAGCAGCTCACTGAAGCGTTGATTGTAGAATGGGAGCTAATTGCGCAATACTATATTCGGAGGATCACACGGTGCGTGTCGCAGCGTTGTCAAGCTGTGATTAGGGTTCATAGGGGCCACACATGTCACCAGAAGTTACTGAAGATGAATATTTCAATCCATATAAAAATATTTCTTTCACGGACCTTTTTTATCGCCAATTTAGTTTCTCGCCTATAATATAAGTTTTTTTTTAAATCACAATGTAAGTTATTGTTATTAATTGCAGTGATTAACAAAATAACCGCGATAAAAATTATTTAAAACCTTATTATACTTTAATTAAACAATAGAAAAGACCAAAAATCTTGATTCCCTAATTGTTTTGAGCAGCATATAATATTATTAAAAAATTGCTTTTGTACAAGCTTCATAAAAATGTAATCAGTTTCATTACAATTTTACTATGGTAGGTCAGTAATATATTATTGATTGGATCTGTTCTTAAAAGGCGTGCTATTTCGACGAAGGTCAAATTAACCCTAGAGCTCACACTACGAGCATTATGCCCCGAGGCAAAAAGGTAGGAAATTTTGTACACAATGCTTTTGTAAAGTTCAAGCGCCCTATAGTTGCTGCCCCCCCCCCCCCCGAACCCTTGGTTTTAGAAATTATAATAAATTCAGTGAGTGACCACAGGAGGCAGGGAAGGACCAAAAAGTGTGCAATAGATGCTCAAAGTTACTGTGCGACCTATATACATCTTTCAGGACTGTTTTTCTAAAATAAATGTATGTTTACATATATATGAATTGATGTGCATTGGAGTAATTTATATCCCTCAACACTATAGTACTATAATTGTATTTTTATCTAAGTTATTTTTTTAGGGGTGAGGATAATGTTAATATTCAAGAAACATTTACCTAAGATTTGAAATTGTTTTTTTTTTCAATATTAAGTGTGCATAAATCTTTAGTATGTTTTACTTTTTCTGATAGTTTATATTTTATTCTATATTTTTCAAAATCAATGTAAATTCATTTAGCTATTATTTGGAACAAAAATACATAAGTATGCTAGCAAAATGTTCCCCACGCGATCACTCGTTTCACGGAAAGGCGCGGCTATTCAAGGGTTAATAGATATAGTACCACTTCCACATGACAGGTATAAGGGTAGATAGATGATTAATTATTAATTTTCAAGTGAGACGTTAAAGTTGGATTATATTATTAGATGTTATCGTTAAAAATCATTAAACTAGGAAGGTCTACCGAGCACTCAAAGCAGAAATAATAAACAAGATATAAATCAATTGAAGACTACACCAGACTGAAACTTATAACATTTTATTATAAAATACGGTTATTTTTGTGTTTTTTATTTTGTTATTATAAATAAACGTACTTATATATATATAAAAGTAATAAAATTTAAAAAGACACGTACAACGTGTGTTTACAGTATGTTTAATTTAATCTTACTTTAGTATGTACAGTCATAGATCGTTTCTAGTACAGTATTGATCGTATAAAAAGGGGGGTAGTCCATGTTCCGTATATAAGGTGTTTTATACGGGATGTTAAGTTGCGGGAGCGACGGGCAAAGATGGCGGCGCCCGCGCCTTCAGTCAGGGCGCAGGCGCGGGGCTTAGCCCTCCGCGGGCGCCTCGCCTTCAGCTGCTGCCGCGGCCTTCTTGTCAGGTCTCTCCCAGCCGTCGCACATTTTTCGGAGGAAAGCTGTAAATTATATGAAACTTGTTAGAAAATTCTTGTATAGTTCCATGAAGTAGTAGGTTGTATTGTAATCTGTTAAGTGTGAAAGTTATATACGTCCAAAAACGCAAAACCGAATAATTATGGGAGCGTGTACGGAAGCTAAAACCGTCTGCTTGTAAAACATTAGCTCGAAGATAAATCTAATGCCTTAAGAGCAGATGGATGTCATTCCAAAATATTGGTACGGGTGGTTTGACTTTCATCTGGGAAGAAAGAAAACTATGTATAAAAGCATTTTCTTCTTCACATATACAGTCAGAAAGTGAAATAGATATAGGTACTTGTTAAATTTCTCCAGTCTTCATACTTGCTATAGTCTGATATTTACGCTGAATACAATAAGGGATTCTACAAGGCCACCATAAACTGATATAGGTATCTTTTACAGACAAATTATTCCCACGATGACGAAATCATTTACCATGAAGCAAGTTAGACAAATAGATATTATTATTTTAACGAAAATTTGTGACTTATAATTATAATTCAGACTTGCAATTGCGGTTTTACTAAGAAACATTTTATATATCATTCGTTGTAAAATTAGTACCTATTAGTACCTACAAAATTCTACAAAAGACTACACGTTTCCATTTTGGAGTAAAATAGCGAAGAAATTGACACAACAACATATAAAATAAAACCACCCTTAAATACCAATATGTAAACAAGTTTTATTAGGATAAGAAAGTAAAATTACTTTGATAGTAGGTGTTTTTTTAAAAGTGTAAGTAAAGATAGAATGTAACAGTTGATGAAAATATGAGATACAACAAGCAAGATAAAATTATAGTATAAAATAAGCAGAACGTATTTTTTTGTAATAAAATTCGGTTAGAAGCAACAGTGAAGAGCAGCGGTAGCTAAAACCTTGTAAATTTACTTACGATCTTAAAACTAAAGATTATGACGAAGTGATGATGTCTTCTACGAGATGACCTTCTTCAGGAATGCTGCAAATGTACACAATATGGTAAGATAAGGGTACACACACAAACATTAGGCCCTCATGCTCTGAAAAACTAAACAGAATAGGGAGCAAACCTTTATTCAAGGAACGGTTCTTACATCGTTTGCTGTCGAGAAGCATATTTTGTGAATTATGATGACACAATAATATCTGAGGTAAACACAAAGTAGATAAATATATAAAGGTAACGAATATCCATGCACGTCATATTTGCAGGGAAGGGGACAGAGCCATCCACAAGATATGTACTTTAATACCAATAGGAAGTTATGTACAAATTATTTTGTTGTATACAGGGCATAATAACACTAGGTATACTTTACAGGTGCATAATACGTGAGGATTTATAAATACGTGTTTCTTTTTGTGGGAAATCAAAGTGCAAAAGGGTCATTCAAACAATGGTTGTAAATAATTTAAGGTATTTTAACTATGCGGTACGTAGCTAATTCAAATACTTACGTGCGTAGGGGATCATGCCATCGTCATCCTCAGGGTCCATGCAGTCCTTCACGACCTCCGCGACTTCATTATCTTCCAGTTTCTCACCTGATACAAGGAAGATTGGATCTTATGGAATGTTGATATATTTATATGATTGGATAATGGTACGACCTTTGCTTGGTAAGTATTTAAGATAGCATAGTGGTTTGATGCCTTCCAATTTTATTTTAATTATTCAGCAAATTGTAACGTGTAAATTGATTGGTGGATTATTTGAAACATATTAGTGTAGTGAATAAGTTCGTGATTTTGAAGTACCCAATGATCCAAAACTATGATCTTGATATAATCATTGCGAAAATCTATAATAATCGCAGAAGTAGAGTCAGTTTTGTACGAAATATATAACGCATTTTAATGAATGAAATTTTGGTAAGTTAAGTTAGTTAGTTATTACAACAGTTATTTCTGTTCTTAATATTTCAGGAAAACATACACCAACACCTGATACCGTCTATGAACACAAACCGAAATAAAAATATCATTGCTCTGACGCTATGGCAGGCAGCCAAACGATTGACTTCGTTGCTATTTACCTTTAAATAAAATTTGTTGCCAATTTATTTCATGAACGTTTTCTTGTATTAGTATCATTAAGGGATTTTAGGATTATCTAGAACACAAATTAAAAAAAAAATACAATTACTCAACTGACCGATGTGCCCTGGGAGCTATTAAAGTAATTTATATGTATGTTTCAATATACTACACTCTGTTTCGAAATATATTTGACACAGAGGTAGATAATTTGGCGAAGGATCATCTCAAAACTTAAGACAGTAAGTTCTCCGTGCATAGCTTAAATCCAAATCACAGTACACGTATTGACCTACGCTACAAATATCTAATGTCCAAGTGGACAAATATCAGACAGCTGCTAGTATTTTCTAATATTTTATTTCGATATATATATTTTAGGTTGTTTAGTACAATGATAAAAATGTTATTATCATAGAACCGACGTATGCATGAAAGTCTCCTTACTCAGTTTCCCTACTATAAAAACCTAGAGTGAAATGAATTTCCTAAATTGCATTTTACTCATCTTTGAATTTATTTAAATATTGTGTGAATTGCGGAAAACTTTGCTTCTATATTTTTCACTCCGATATAACTCATTTATTCGTAGGATAAATAGGTCTGAAAGTATTGGTATTATTATAAAAATATAGTGTGAAAACTAAGGTAAATTAAATTTTAATAATTTAAAATTTTTACTTTGTTTCAATTGTAATGCTTATTGTGTGAAATTAATTGCTTATATTGTATTTTCCTCATCTTCGTGGAGTATATCAAATTTGAGCTCAATTTGATGATATCACCACGTATGGTTAACCAGTGTTTTAAGCTGCTTATTCGTGATAAACGAGCTATTCATAAAGTCACTGTGCTTAAGTTTGACAAACAATTAGAGATACATGTAATGTATCGACGTCAAATTACAGTTTTAACTAATATATAGGTAAGAAAAAAGGTTTGGAAAACGTGGAGACTCTGTAGTATCGTTTTGACGAATTTCAGTACCGTACTGAGAGAAGCAGGCTGTAATGAATAGCTAATTTTGCAGTATCTAAATTATATCTTATTCATGGAACAAGTATGAATGTGAATGTTCGTAACTTACCTAACGCAAGAAGCGTGTGTGTAAGTTCAGCGCCAAGCATAAGGCCGTTTTCGTTCTTGTCGTACAGCTTCAGACATTCCAGGAAATCTTCGTAGACACCCTGGTCTTTGTCTTTCTTTGCTTGGGCGTAGATGGGAAGGAACTCTTCAATCTGGAAGTAGTCATATTATATGTTATTAGAGTGGAGCATCTATATATCGGTCAGAAACTAAAACTCACTTTCATCTTTCGTAATCTTTTTGCGTATATTAATTATTAATCAATTCTAGAACCGAATTAAAATCATCATGAAATAATATAAACTCAATCAATTTATGTCACTTTTAACTTAAAATTATTGGAATATATTTGACACAGAATTTGGTAACTTGAAGAAAGACCCATTAATTATTATTATACTTATATCCATTCATCAAATAAGTTATCAGGGGAACACTTTGGTCCAAATTTCAGAGAACTAACCCCGGACAGCAACGAGTATTTTCATACATTTAAGTTTAAGTCGTCTTTTATAATTGAAACACGAGCTTTTTTTACCAATGACACCAACTATAATGATTATTGAAAGAACTTATTCAGGAGAATGTGAGAAACATAGAGACTGGATACTGACTGTGAGCTGTTTCTCGCCCTTCTTCTTGGTACCGCCGAGTTTCTCGATGGTGGCCAGTGTGGGGTTGGAGTTGAGCGCCCTCAGGATGTCTCCAATGTTGAAGGCGTCGACCTTGCCGCTGCCATCGAAGTCGTAAATGGAGAAGGCGAAGGTTGCCCCTGGACGAAATAACGTGAGTTGCAGACGTTTGACGAGAGCCACGTAAACTTGGATTGCAATCTTTGCAGAAGGTTCAGTAAATTGGGTAAGCTATAATAGTTGTTATTGTTTTAAAAGTATTGTATGTTTATATATTAGAAATCACAGAGTCAAACATGCTAGACTGGGATTATTCCTTGATGAATGATTTGATGAAGCTATGCCTTTGCGAACCTATCAAAAGTATAGCATTGCTTGTTATTCCGGGGCTAAGTTTCGAATTCCAAAATAAAATTATTTTAAATCTTATTATGTATGTACCTAATACAATTTAATTATCAAAACGTATATGTCTGTATTACTTTAGTAAAAAAATCAAGGATATCGTCAACTTAAGATAAGAGCCATAATCCGAAGAAAAATAATGAAATTATTTGAATTTTATGAATTATTTTATACGTTTACTTTAAAATAAGAATATTGAAGCTTTGTCATATATTAGTGTATTGGTAATTATTGAAAAATATTTATCTCTCCATGATGAATTGATGACTACTCTAAGTTCATGTCCGATTCTACGAACTATCCATCAAGTTAATCTGTAAACAGATATATACAGATAAAAACTGTTTACAATTAATATTTGTTGGCAACGTAACTGAATAGAGGTAAACACTAGTTTAAATTATAAATAAAATTATGACACAATATTCTGGAAATCTTTCATTGGTAGTACGCCTCCGCCCGGCCGCCGGCAGGCTCGCGGGAGCGTGGGCGGACATTCTTCGACCAGAATAATACCTCGTTTTCCCTCAACTCGATATCCACTGTGAACCCGTGAGTCACATTCTATATATACACTCGATTGAAACGCGCCCCAATTTTAAATAGGTGCCATGTTAACTCGAATTCAATCCTTATTTAAAGACGTTTCAAGTACTCGCAATTAAGAGCATTGAAATAATCTTCATTCGATCGATTACATCAAGTTTTGATCGGAAGTAAATATGTTTATTGTGATAATTGATATAATTATAAACCTACTTAAGGTTTAGATATCAATCAATTGTATCCCGTAATTCAGTTACCGATTTATTAAATCCAGACCAGTTATTATCATCATTAATATCAAGGTGTGCATGCAGCAGCTGATTCAAGATCACCATTTAACCTTGATAATGACAGCTGATTGATCATGTTGAGTGCACAGGATATGGAAGGAATTTTCTCGTTACTATGCGCTACACGCTCGTAGATTTTATACGTGTCGATTCTCGCGGCATAACTTCGATTAAGGCTGCAGTGAAATCCGAGTGGAGTTTCTCTGTTTGGGCGGGCGGCGATAGCGGATCACGTGACGCAACGATGTAAAATTAGAACGCAGCTCGCGCGCAGCATGGCCGTGCCACTGACGCCGCGCACCGACCGGCGGCGTCTCTCACCATCTCGCACCTTTTATGAGAAACGGTGCTAAACATAGATGAAACAATTCCGATTCTTGACACGTTTATGTAATGTTGTTTAACAATGAAGACTTTAGATATAGTAATGATGATAATATATAGGTCACGATGTTAACACAAAAATAAAATTTGTGAAGTTAGGATCTGCAGCGTTTAGATTATTCTTAACGATTAGCTGGAATGTTATGTATGTTAAACTTAGAAATGAACAGTGTTATACAAAAGTAAAATATATACTTATACTCACTGTCAATCTCGTTCTTCGATAGGTCGCTCTGAAAATGACCAAAAATATTTCGTTATTTCCATGTATGACTGGTGCCATGTCATGCAAAGTGTAGTATTAGTTGGGTGTGTTTGCTCACAACTATGGAGTTGTATGTCGTTAGAAGCATTCGAGTTATACGATACCATCTTCTTTCACTGTTTCAGTAACACAGCACTTTGTTTCTTAGAAGAAAGCGTGTGGAACATCCAAGTCGCTCGCGAGCTTCCGGTCAGCGGGTTAGGATCACGAGGAGTTTTCACGCGCAATTTTTTATTAATTTTTGTCACTTGTGGATCTTATAGTCCATATTTATCACTGTAACACCTTTTCACATTTCACTGCCGTCAGTGACTCACCATTTTGTGTGGTGTTAGTTGGTTCCCTCCCGGTCTTCACTGGCAGACGTTCAGACAAGAAGTGGGGCTCAGTAACTTTTCGCGTGACTGTTTTAACTGGCTTAGGTGGCGCTCCCGTCTGGATATTTGAGATTTAGCCCAGGAATCCGCGACCGTTCTATTTTCGTCGTAGTTGTTCCGTTTTCTCGCTGTCTTCAACCGCCTCCCACTGCCATGGCTAGAGTGAGACGGCGTGGTTTTCACCTGCCTCATCAAAGGGTATCAGTAAAACGTCAAATCCTGTGGTTATTCTACATTTACGCTAAACTATTTCTATCGGATCTATATGTCTCAGCGAGAAAGACGATCGGCTATTCAAGAAAATATGTTATAAGTACATACCAGCATAGTATGCACCAATTACTCATTTCATTAGTCATCCCTATCCAAATTAAAGAACTACCTACTTTATTATCTAATTTTACAAAGAAAAAACCGGCTGTGTGCAAGTTAGATTCCCACAACGAAGGTTCCGTTCCAACTCGGAATGTACTAAAAAATGGTTATTTTTTAATTAAGTTCAATATAAATTAAGTATAGTCGTATTATACATATTATATATATATATATTTTTATTGCTGATAGGTAAGCCTTTGACCACAATCTCACCTGATGGTAAGTGACGATGTGGTCGGAGGTGTTAACAGGCTTAACCTAGAATTATATATATATATATATATTTGTTATTGTACATTAAATATTGGACCATAATCACACCAAGTTTGACGATTAAGTATACCTAGTCCAGCCATTAGTTCTGTTACAAATGAAAATGTAAACATATTTATTGAAGTCTCACCAAAAAAATAAAAAAAACAGTATTCTAATCGATATGATTACCTTTGGATTTTATGTATATGTGACGCCTTTAGTCTATCTGGCCATGAATCTATGGATTTACGCACTATTTCCATGCGAAATTTCGCCGCTCCAGAGGTTTTTTAAGAGACTCAATGTCGCCGTGTCTTTTAGAGCAAGCCATTTCCTCTCAAACTGACCATAATTTGTAATCTAAAGGGTTGGGCTAGATGACGGCCAGTCTTCAGCTCGTATAAAGTCTAGGGTATTCGTGCCTCACAAGGCACGACAAGACTTTCCAGCAGGACTCTGCACCTGGTCACAATGTGTTGTGACCAGGTGTAGATTCCTGCTGGAAAGTCCACGGTTTATTTTCAAAAGTGAATTGCTGAGTGGTTTCACAACATGATCCAAGACTGTCTCTTGATACACTTAGGCTGAAGTTTTCACAAATATGTAGCTATGTGACGCCTTGAGAAGACACACCCCACCAAACCATCACTGACGTAAAGGTACAACATGGTCAACAACTGACGTAGGTTGTTGACCATGTTGTACCTTTCCGACCACTTGAGCAGCTTTATAATTTTGCTTATTAAAGTGCTCTTCAATCGTGATTTTTTTAAAGGATATTTTTTTGCCCTTCACCTGCGTATCGCGACAGAATGCGTTTTGATCGATCCACACTCTTTAATTGTTAAGATTTTATTAGGGCAAGCAGAGCTTCAGGTCTTGTTTTATAATAGGTCTTCTCGTGATGACATTTTTTTGCTTCCTTATGGCATTTTGATGAATTCTGGTCTTAACAGCATTAACAGCCTTTGTAGTTCTAACAAAACGCGGCCGCCCCGATCTTTTATGGTCTTCGACATAGGAAGTGTTGTTGTATCTGTTGATAGTACGATATACGAACATACGGCTGATACCAAGCTTTTGAAGTGTCTGGAATATGACCGACGCGGACGGCTTCAAACCCACTTTGTGCAAGGTGATCACTGCAATCCTATTTTCTTTAATACCCCATTCCATATTGAAATTTGATAATGAACACGAAAAAATATATGTGAAATGGGAGAAGACAGTAGTAGAAACGGGTTCCGTTTTCTAGTACAACCCTAAAATGAATTAGTAATAAATAAAATTTAAAAACGTAAATAATAATTTAAAAGTTTATTAGTCAATCGTACGTATCAATAACAATATTATGAAGTAACAACAACGTAACTGGCATCTCTGTAGGTAAGTTAAATCAAACAACAACAAAAATTCAGTAGTCATCTGGTCTAATGTCGAACGTGTAATCTTTCCAGCAGTTAGAGTTGACTATCATGGCCTCATTGACCGTGTTAAACTTCCAGACTATATTGCGGGACGGCGAGGGAGATCGTAGAAGGCGGTTGTCCAACAAACTTGAAGCTCTTCGCCGAGCGTCAGGCGATAATGGACAAATTCCGAGGGTTATTGGACCACGGGAATCCTAGACAAGAAAAATACAAATATATTAAAATGAAGCTGATTCTATTTCCTTTCGTTGTACTGAAATATATTGCGGTAAAAATATACTTGACTCATAGTGTATGAAAACAATTCAGATATAAACTATGTAACAACTGAACAGATGAGGATCAATTTTGTTATGTTATAGGATATTTTTATCCCAACGAATAAGCCTTTGCTCCATGCAGCTCCGGATTAGGTTGATTTGTCAGGATGAAACATTTCTACCATAAATTATTAAATATCAACACCTAGTCGTAAACTTGACGTTTCGTATCTGGGTCAGAACCAGATTTTTATTAATTACACTGAGTTTACATTAAGCGTTCGTTGGTATCATTATATAGATACGTGATACACGACGCCGCTACTATCCTACGCAATGTCTAGAATACATTAGGACTAAAAGGAGGAAGGAAAGGGGAGAAAACAAATCCCTCACCTTACGTTTACCAGGAGTTTTACGGCGCCACCATCCTCGTAAACAGGCAAGAAGTCTAGATCCTTGCAAACGGCATCTTCGAGCTAAAGAACTTTTCTGTGAAGCACTTATGCCTGATGCAGATGGAACCACCTCTTCACGTTTCTAAAGAAAATAAAAATTACAAAGTAGAACTTGCGTAGTAAGTACTACGACTGCCCAAAAAAAGGAGAGTTATGCTTTCAGGGTTCATGTATGTATGTAAGTTTGTGAGTTTCTTTATTCCACCATAACTTGGTAACGGCTTAACCGATTTTGATGTATGTGATATCATTAGAAACGTTGAGTTATTCCGAGTAAAATAGGCTAGTGAACGTGTTAAAAAAAAATTAAAGTGGGAGCCATGGTTCAAGAAATAATCGGAATAAAAAAAAACATGAAAATTTTACAATGTATACTAACACCGTCTAGAACTTGCTTAGTACATAACAAAAATATATAACAGCAGTATTCAATATGCATTCGTTCACTAATAACAAAAGAAATAAATATTGTCTTATCCGTTTCTACGCTTGCTTCTTGTAGACAAATAAGTAATACAAATAAAAATTAAAAAACACGCCTGCCGTACCAAAAAGTGAACTAAAAATTACAAACAAGTTACAAGATGTTAACGTTGAATGGCCACAAGGTACGTACTAAATTTATTATATTTATTGTGCAATTAAAGCACCATTGTACCCAGATATTATGTAAAACTCATAACCAATCTTTTCATCGAAGTCGGGGGACCTATAAAGAACTATTCCAAGAAACTGTTGTTTGTAATTTTTTAGTTCACTTTTTGGTACGGCAGGCGTGTTTTTTAATTTAAAATTTTTTTGTTATTATTGTAAAAGACTGCTTCGTTGCCGTAAAGCGTAGCTTTGTAATCTCAACGTTCTGAGATCGATCCCGTGAAAAGAAAGTTATTGGGTTCTTCTGAAATTTTGTAGTGTATCTGTGCAGAAAGCAAGTGTACCGCAGTAGAATAGTCATTATATCGGAGATTTTTCACAAGTTAATAAAATATGTATGGTAATAAAATGTGTTTTATGCACGAGTTATACTCAGTTTAACACTTCGAATGCAAGAAATGAAACAGTAATAGATATTGTAAATAGTATAGTAGTATATGATACTGATGATGTATATGGATACTACTATACTATTTACAATATCTATTACTATTATTTTTCATTATTTAGTAATAGATATTGTAAATAGTATAGTAGTATCCATATACTACTAAACTATTTACAATATCTATTACTGTGAAGGAATGGTCCTTCATTGATATTTTATTCCTGTAAAATTTCAATGAAGGATTGGCTACTTACCTTAGATTATATAGCCACTGAATCGGTATATTGGTAGTTTTATCATGTCATACATGCCTCATTCGTATTCTCCTATAACATGCGCAGACTATATTACTATATAATATACACATTCATACATTACTCACCCCTACATACACGCTCATTCCCACACTGTCACTCATCTGTACACACGCACACAGAGATACAAATATACCATAAAATCATTATATTAAGTTATTATGTCATCAAATTGAACTATCGTTAGATCGTTACATCGTTAGATTTATATACATATGTCCGGCGGAGGGCATTGGTATGCCAAAACACAGTTCTCCTAGTTTGGGTACCAATGTTTTCTTATAAATGAGAAAGTATTATGTCATGTAATTATATGATTGTCAATGAAATTTAAGATGTTTGTGGAAATACAATAAATTATTGTTATTTATATTCACGTCATTTATTTTAGAAAATAATTTTAATTTTTTTACAACATTCATTAATAAAAAAAATATATTAAAAACTTAAAACTAGGATGCCGCCGGCAGCGGGGCAGGCCCCAAGCTAGGACTGCAGGGAGAGGAACCTTCGGACAATGCGTGTCGTGTCAAGTGTCACTGCCTTCTGCATCTGACCCTTAATCCAACCGTCTAGCGAGAGTCTCTTGAGGCGTTGGTCGAGGCTCTTCGCTATTAGGCCGTCCGAAATCGAAACGACTATCGGGACAATGATCGTCGAGTCAACATCCCACATGGCGGTTACCTCGTGAGCCAAGTCAAGGTACTTGCTGACTTTGTCCTTCTCGGCCTTCACGAGGTTCTCGTCATGTGGGATGGTGATGTCGACAAGCACTGCCCGGCGCTGGGATCGGTTGACAACCACAATATCAGGCTTATTGCAAACAATAGTCCTGTCCGTGATGATAGAGCGGCCCCGTAGAGCAATGCATGACCATTCTTGAGAACTGGCGCCGGTGCGTACTGGTAGTACGGCACCTCTGACTCGACAAGGCCGAATTGAAGTGCAAGTTGCTGGTGGATGATCCTGGCCACTTGGTTGTGCCTGTGCAAATACTCGCCGTTAGCAAGATGCGAAAAACCGGAAATGATATGCCTGAGTGACATCATTACTTCGTCTGCAATTGCACAGGCAAAACCCTCGGTTTCTTCAAAGAGGTCTCCGAAGCGTAGCCAGTTCACCGAAGCGGGTAAGTCCACATCAGGCCATGTTAGGGCACGGAAGAACCTCCCGTGCAGCTCCTTGCCTTTCCATACTGCCTTGCGGTCGTCGGTGCTCAGTATCGTTGGTTTGCGCCAGTTATCGTTCGCCAAGGAGAGCGGCGTGAGGCTCTTATCAACCGCCACGACATCGCGATGCATCCCGCACTCGTGATTACGGAAATAATCCCTGAGACTGCACACTTCACGGTTGTGAAGGGTCTTGGCATTTAAAAAGCCACGACCTCCCCATTTCCGTGGAATGTACAGACTCATAACTGACGAGCGCGGGTGTAGCATGCGATGCGAAGTGAGCAGTTGACGGACCTTTCTATCCAGAGCGTCCAGCTCAGTCTGCGTCCACCTCAGTATGCCAAAAGAGTATATCAGTAAGGGCATCACCCAGCCATTAAAGGCGCGTGCCTAAAGACTTATTATTATTAAGTATCTCTGGAAATAAAATTGAAACTGATATTTGAACAATATTCTATTTTTTGAGAAATTGTATATGGTAATATGATCTGGACCTGCTTCGCGACTTTCAGAGTCGCATCTTCATTGTTCTCTGTGGTAATAGAAACAGATCAAACTACTCTGCTGATTAACGTACGTTAAATCGGTTCAAAATTGTTTAAATGTGTACAGCTTATGAAAGTTTTAATAAAAAAATAGTTTGTATCAAAAAATCTGCTGCACAAAATATTGGCGGAATACAATTTTGGTGATCGGAATACATGCTAGGCACGCTGCCAGCTGGTAGTGGGCTGGATTAGTCATTTAGGTTGCTCAAATGCTTTCGTTGTAGTAGCCGCAGTGTTGTTTATAGTTTGTAGTATTTTGTTAAAAAAAAAATATTTTCTCAAAATATGTAAGCATTACACCACCTTGGAAATTGGACCAAATATTTCTGATAATTCATCCAACCTAAATATGAACTTAGCTGGATTATTTAACAACCTTGCTGGCTAGGTATGCACGATTATTTTAGTCGAGATTTTATGGCATGAGCTATTTGAGAGACAATACGGTGAAAATAGTTTCAAGTTTCGATAAATTGTTGATACAATGAACTAAAAAAGATACTTGTATTCTTTGCCAGATGTCTTTCGCCCGGTGATACGAGTTGTTTACAATAAAAAAGAGCGACGTTGGAATTTATGAAAATAAATGGCATGCCTTTACGTTAAATGACGAACCTACCATCGTCATTTCACAGTACTTTCGTCATTGTATTAGGTACGGAAACATTCGTAGAATTTTCGTTTCTAATGTAGATATAAGGGAAGATTTTCAATCTAAGTCATACTTAGGTACAATGTTAATCTGTACTTAACCCAAAGCATCGAACATTAATTTTAAAAAAATTCAATGAGTCCTATGGCCTTTTCGGTTTTTTTTTTAACCGGGCGGCGGTATGCCTTTATTAAACAAAATACTACAAACTATATACAACACTACAGCTACTACAGCTACATAAAAGCATTTTGGGTTAATTATCTATCTAATGTAATCTTTATACCTATATAAAAATTACGTGTCACGTTTTTTGTCCGCGATGGACTCTTAAACTACTGAACATATTTTAAATTTTATTTGCACACCGTGTCCAATTTGATCCTTGATAGCTTACATCTCAATTTATAGTCGTAATTACCCGTGCGAAGCCGGGGCGGGCCGGTATAAAAATATAAGTCCTGACTGACTCAGGCGATAATTAAAGAAACTTTTAAAGTTTTTATGAACCATACAAAACCACATATCTACATACAAACTGTATCAGCCGGATTGTCCACTGCTGAACATGCCATAATCCCAACGCTTGGCAGGCGTCTTGGGTATCTTTGGATCCTCAGAAGGCGCTGCTTACGGTATTTTACTTTTAGTCGCCGCACTCCCACATGCAGCAATCGGGTTGACGTTATAGCACGGAATCCCACGGGGCAATGAATAATTGTGGCTAAAATTTGTCGTGAATTCTCTTCGAAGTATCTTAGAACACAAGTGTCTTGTGGTTATTCTATTATAAGGCATGGTTAAAGGTTTTAGGAAAATGTTTTGTTGTGTTTTTTCACACTGAGCCAAAGAAGTTGTGCTGCCTATCAACAAGTTTTAATCATTTCTTGAGGATTTCACAGAGGTTGCGTGATTATCAAATGTTTTTCTTTTTAATGCTACTTTGATCATATTCGTAAATAATAATATATGTATAATAATTTGCAACAATTATAAAACACTGAGCATAAAATTATAAAAATGACCTTGAAAGATTAAATAGGGGTGCCAAAGTTTAAATAAAAATAAAACTTATTCCTCAAAATACTGGTAATAAAATTATAGTCTTTTTTTTATAAACGAGTGCTGAGTATGTTTCTCGCACATCCCCGATATTGACAGAGTGAGATGGGTCATTGCCGTCATTGGTCAATGCCTGTGTTCTTGTTTTGAATTTGTTAAGGCTCGTTCATCATCAGTTCAGTACTAATATTATTAATGCGAAAGTAACTCTCGTCTGTTACGCTTTCACGCCAATACTACTGGACCCATTTGAATGAAATTTGGTATGGACATAGTTTGAGACTCGGGAAAAAACATAGGATAGTTTTTATCCAACTGCGCAAAAAGAGGTTAATGTTTTTGCGCGATAGCCGACATACGTGCGGGCGAAGGCGCGCCCGGCAAGCTAGTATTGAATACTTCTAAAATTTACTAGTAGTAGAAAAAATTACGATATTATTTATGATTTAAATTTGCATACAATGTGATTAAAATAAAAATAGGACGGGCTCTCGGCTAACTTCACTCATAAGTACGATCAGCAGAACAAACTTATTTATTTATACGTAACTTTAAATGTGACCCGAAATTGTTAATTTATATAAATTCATATTTTAAGGGTTGACAGCACAGACGCCATCTCATTTCTCCGTCAGTGTCTTGTTGATATTCTCGTTTAATTTTATTTTATTGACTGTTTAATTTGTTCTTGTTGTTTGTTTATTTTTTTGTTACGCGTTACTATGATGACGATACAAAATGTTGCTAACAAATAAAATCAGTTCAAATTATTTCTGTCCCTTTCGTGTAAACAAACCTACTACCAATAATTTTTTTTTTACTCGACTGCCCACAGAAGCATGCGTTTTTTTTATTCTACCACAACTTCTAAACGGCTTAACCGATTTTAATATATGAGATATCGTAAGATTTATCTTGATAGCACAAGTGATATTAAAAAACAAACTGGTGGATTTTAGGCGCCATATAGTGAGAAATATGTTATTTTGCAACAAACAAACAACAAACTAATTGGGTATCAAAATGAAGGCCTTTAAAAACGATTCCATAAATATATACCGCATATATGCAGTTTTAATTTCAATGGAACAATAAAACTTAATGAAAATAAATAATATAAAAAACGAGACGCTTTTTTATTATTTTGTTAACTTATACTTGTTTTATCATTTCTTTTTTTCGCACACCGTACCAAAAAATCTAGTTTTGACGTCACAACATGGCGCTAGGCCGGTCCTATTCTTATTTTAATCGCATTGTACTTAGTATATTCGTAACATAATTTTCTGTTCGCGTTTATGATATAAAACAATGTTAAAACAATGTTGTAATAATACAAGGGTAAACGTAACTACAGATGTAAAAGTTTCTTTATGTGAGATCGTTCTTACTTGTACCTCTTTTTCCTGGAATTCAGGATAAGATAAATCATCATCGGAAGTATTAGCAGTCATCAGTTTCACTTCTTGAAGATTCAATCCTTTAGGATCCTGCAGTATGGGAAATCCATCTCCTTCCGAACCCTGATCGTAGTCACCTAAATGTATTTATAGTGTTACTATTACAGTTTATTCCTAGGAAATATTAAATCGTATATTTTTTGGATACTCACGGTTCAGCGTGGCATAAGCACTTTCAAAAAGAGCAACGTCGTTTTCCTTAATTAAGCTTTCAGAGATCTCTTCAGCGTGATGAATAGTATAGGTATCCTTTGAATATACATAAAATTACGCTTACCTAATTAGTTATTATTAGCATATTTATAAAATTATAAGTTTTAAGAAGACTTTTTATATGTTTAATAAAACGAGAATAATTACCTCCTTAATTTCTTCCACAACCGCCATTTCGTAACTTTCAACATTTCTGCGATTTTCACAATCTTCTTCAATGTAAAACGCTACATCTCTTGTGATATCAGCTACAAATGCATCAGCTAAGAATGAATAATCAGAATTATCACTTCTGGACAACTGTGATTGCACTGCTCCATCGATTATCTTCACATTAGGTTCTAAAGGGAAATGTTCTTTGGGACTATCAATATCAGCGTAATTCATTATATTGTTCATAGCCCCTGACAATATATCGTGTGGTTCCGAAGTGCTTTGTATGATTTCACTTTCGTCACGATTGACAATACGATCCATATCACTCATGTCGAAGAGATGATTTATTAACATAGATGTAGAGTTAACCGATTCACTTTTGTGCTAAAACGAAATGAAAATTTTGTTATTAAATGTAAGATATGCAAGTTTTAAGTTGAGAGCGTTACCTACTTTTTTTTTTTTTTTTTTTTTATTGGATAGGAGGGCAAACGAGCAGGCGGCTCACCTGATGGTAAGTGATCACCGTCGCCCACAAACATCCGCAACACCAGAGGTCTCGAGGATGCGTTGCCGGCCTTTAAGGAGGGAATATGCTCTTTTCTTGAAGGTTCCTAAGTCGTAACTGTTCGGAAATACTTCACCTGGCAGCTGGTTCCATAATGTGGCAGTGCGAGGTAGAAAATGCCGTGAAAATCGCAAGGTTGTGGACTTCCAGACGTCGACATGAAATTGATGAAACATCACGCTTTGTCGGGAAGTCCGGTGGCGAAATTGAGCTGCAGGTAGTAAATCGAACAGTTCCTCAGAAAACTCCCCGTGATATATACGGTAAAAGATGCAGAGTGATCCAACATCTCTACGCAAAGCCAAAGGGTCGAGCCGACCGGAGAGAACTTGATCGTCAACGATTCGAATCGCTCTGCGTTGAACGCGGTCAAATGGAAGAAGCTGGTACTGGGGAGCTCCCGCTCAGAGGTGAGAGCAGTACTCCATGTGAGGTCGAACCTGAGCCTTATAAAGTTGCAGGCGATGGGCCGACGTGAAGTACCGCCTCGCCTTTCCGAGCACACCGAGCTTCTTAGAGGCTAACTTAGCCTTATCTTCCAAGTGACAGCGAAATTGGACGACGTTCGATATGTCGACGCCAAGTACTCCGATGCTAGTAGAGGTGGCAAGGGGAGTGTCTTCAAAACGGAGGGATACGACAAAGGGGGATATCTTAGCGGTAAACGCACAAACTTGTGTCTTCTTGGGGTTAAATTGGACTAAGTTCATTTGGCCCCACTTCGAAACATTTGACAGCATGGTCTCGACTGAAGTTACAAGTTTGTTCCGACTCTCGACAACGCTTTCCCGAGAAATATTAGCGCGGCCGGTGTATGAGGCATCTCCGGTGCTGTCATCTGCATAACAATGAATATCGCTGAGTTGCAGCATGTCATTGATGTGCAAGAGAAATAGACTCGGAGATAGCACACAGCCTTGCGGAACGCCAGCATTAATCGGCTTTAAGTTGGAGCATGCACCGTCGACAACGACCTTGATGCTCCGATCTGCCAAAAAACTGGAGATCCATTCGCACAATTTCTCGGGAAGCCCATAGGAAGGAAGCTTCGAAAGAAGCGCTTTATGCCACACCCGATCAAAGGCCTTCGCTATGTCCAAACTAGCCGCCAACGCCTCACCCTTGGAATCCACCACCTCCGCCCATCGATGCGTAAGATATACTAAAAGATCACCAGCTGAGCGACCGCGACGAAAACCGTACTGGCGATCGCTAATCAGCTGGTGCTCCTCTAGATATTGCAGGAGCTGGTTGTTGATAATGGATTCCATTATCTTGGAGAACAGAGACGTTATGGCTATAGGGCGGTAATTGGACGGATCTGAGCGGTCACCTTTTTTAGGGATCGGGTGCACCAAAGCCGTCTTCCATGTTTTTGGGACAACGCCTGATGAGTAACAGAGCCGGAAAAGACGCGTTAGAACCGGTGTCAACTCTGGAGCACAAGTCCGCAGCACTATCGGAGGGATGCCATCAGGCCCACTCGACTTATGAATGTCCAAGGAGAACAGTGCTTTACGTACTGCACATTGCCGGAAAATTATATCCGGCATCGAGGTATCACACCGTTGTATAGTCGGTGGTGAGTTCCCTTGGTCATCCAAAGTCGAGTTAGACGCAAAGAGAGAGCCCAGAAGATCGCCCTTCTCCTTTGCGGTGTGGGCCAGTGTGTCATTCTCTCTGTGCAGGGGCGGTAGGGATGACTGACAAAAATTTCCCTGGACAGCCCTAGCAAGAGACCAGAACGCACGTGTTCCCGAAGGAAGGCGGGCTAATCTCTCGCCAATTCTGCCGATATGCTCCGACTTCGCTCTTGCGATTACTCTTTTGAAGGACCTGGAGGCAAAGTTATATTTCTTTTTGAGATTGCTGGTATTTGAATCCTTAGATGCCACTGAATCAGCCCAAGCTTGGTAACGCTCTCGTTTGTGGCCAGAGGCCATTTTACAAGAGCGACCAAACCAGGGCTGTGACCTGCCACCGATGGGCACTGCAGAATATGGAATAAAGAGTTCCATACCCTGAAGCAATACATCAGTAACATAGTTAGCAGTGACATCTGGATCATCCGGCAAGAAGCAAACTTGCCCCCATGGGTAGGATGCAAAAAAGGACCGCATCCCGTCCCAATCTGCAGACCTATAGTGCCACACGCGACGACAACCCACAAAACGGGGTCGAGTTGGGCGTGTAACCGGCACTGAACTCTGGATCAGGCAGTGGTCCGACGATCCGAGAGGAGCGTTAACGGATACTGTGTAGTTTTCCGGGTGAGAGGTCAGCAGAAGGTCCAACAGGGAAGGTGTATGATCAACCACATCTGGGATTCGCGTAGGCGAGGTGACCAGTTGTGTTAGATCATACGCTAAAGCGAAGTCGTGAACAGATCTCCCCGCATGATCGGTGGTGCGCGAACCAAGCCATTCGGCATGATGGGCGTTGAAATCGCCAAGTATCACGATCTCTGCGGTGGGGATCTGCTCAAGCACGGAATCTGTAGCCATCTGTAGGTGCTCCACGAATTGATCTATTTCGGCATTACCGTTCATATGGGACCTATAAAGGCACGAGTAGATTCGCGGATGGTCATCGCAGTCTACGCGCAACCAAATGTCAGATAGGCCCCGTCCTTCAAGGCTGCTGAGACGACGAGCACAGATATCCTCTCTGACGTAAAGACACACCCCCGCCCGCGGCAAAAAGGAATGTTCCAGTTTGTACCCAGGGTATGTGAGGAATGAGGTGTCTGTCGGAGAGCATATCTGTGTTTCAGTCAAAAAGAGCAAGGCCGGCTTAGCAGTCTCCAGATGGTAATGGACATCGTTCAGGTTAGAACGGAGACCCCGTATGTCGCAAAAGTCCACGGTTAGCGTGGTGTGGGGTGACTTAAGCCTCCTGCTTCGTTTACCTCGAGCAGCAGAAATAGGGTTGAGCACGGTTTTGCCCCCTCCAGAATACGCAGGGCAGCCCGAGCATCCACCTTCAGGTTCAGGTCCTGGAGGTGGATGCTCGGAGAGGGATTCTCCAGTGCTTACGCGGCTGGTACCCTCCTGGAGTAATGTCTCGTGAAACTGTGCTGCCATATTCCTTTAGCGGGGGGGATTGGGCCTCCGGATCTCCCACAAATCGATCGAAACGCAATGGCAAAGCCACTACTTCACGTCGATATCATGTGGGAGAGTGGTACTTCCCCGGTCGTGCCGGCCCATTCAGCTGTAACCCATGGAGCTACAGCGTGGCACTACCACTTCTTACTTGAATTACAATACAAAACACTTTATTTTACACCAATAGAAACATACAAATAACCAGAAAAACTTAAAACTAAAGTACAAAGGGTGGACTCAACGCTTAAGGGGATCTCCTTCAGTCAACCTGTGGGTGGGTGGGTGGAGATCGTTTAGTATTTTTATCTTTTAGTAATTTAGAATTAAGTTATAATTTTATTCAAATAACGCTAAAATATGATTAAAAACGTATTATGCCTGTATTTTTTAATTTATATAACTTTTTTATGTCGGAGATACACCCAACACGCAATACAACATTAAAAATATTTATCATAAAAACTAACGTGGTTTTCACTCATTTTAGTAAATAATACGGGATAAGTGCTAAGCGAGACATCAACGCGGGCGTCCCGAGCTCTCCTTGACGAAGACCACCGAATGTAGTTGAAACTATAGTCGCTCAGCTAACTTATTCACGTGAGTTATCCTGAATTATTTACTAAAACATTAAACATATCTTAAAAGTAGCCAATATAGAAGTACCTTCTCCAAATCTTCGTCGCCTTGTCCAATAAATGTAGCATCATTGTGAAGACTTGATAATGCTGTTTCATCTGTAATACAACATTAAAATACATCTCCACCCAGATTCCATCACCCATTAGAATTTGAAGTTCAATTATCCTATAATTATTGTTCACGTTTACCACATGATATAGGTTAACAACTCGGAAATATAATTATAATAGCTTTTCACAAGAAGTTTTTATAAAGTATGAATACCTTTGCAAGGTGGCATTGTTCGTAAGCCTATGCCTATGCCTGGCTAGCTACCACCCTCAAGTAAAAAACCTGTTGCCCAGTATCTATCGGTGTCTTTCGGCAGCTTGAGAGCTTGAGAGCCAGTAATGCTAGCTTGAACAACATCTTCGATCACATCATCACCATGCGGTGAGATAGTGGTCAAAGGCTAAACTATCAAACATAAAAAAAAACATTAAATGATACCAAGGCTACCAAAGCTCATCTCATGAGGGCAAAGTAAGTCATTTGAACTCTAAAGGATTTCAAATTAATGAAAGTTGAGTTATTTATATTGCAAAATATAATAGAGATCTCAAGCAAAGGTATATTTTGGAGTAGTACTCATGGTGCCTGGTGGTGCATGGTGCATTTTATTACATTTGAGATGTACTTTTATGAGTATTATGAAAATTAAAGACTACATATTGAACTGAACTTGGTAAAAAAAGTTTTGCACCGTACACAAAGAATAATACGATAAAAATTTGTAAATGTGATATACTCGCTTAGCGTACAACAATGCTTGCAACCATAATATTAAGAAATATTGCATGGATATCATTACGAGCACAAGAAAAGGCACATGAAGTTGAATTCCAGTATAAAGTCTGGATAATGAAGCAGACACCCGTCTCCTATGACGGTAAAAACTAACCAGTCACCCGGTGCATAAAACGAAAATACAAAAACAAGTTGTAAATAGTTTATTATTAATGTTTATAGCATAGCCCCGTGGGGTGGCGGGTCAGAATTGCACCTCCCCATATCAACCCATGGGTGTCGTAAGAGGCGACTAAGGGGAAAACACTGGAAGGTTGGCAGCAGCACCTTCTAAAGAATTGCCAATTTACACTGCGATCCCCAAGAAGCCTGCCAAGCGTGGGGATTATGGCAAATACCCCCTTAATAGGGGAGGCTGTGTTCAGCAGTGGACGATCCGGCTGTTACAGTATAACATATAGTACACCCGTTCGGTGTATTACTTTTGTACTACGTTGTGTGATACTTATAGTACACAAAGTGATGTGGTATCATCCAGACAACTTTCGATGAACATACCATCTGGTGAACTATATTTTAGAAGTAGTGACAGTTTCACGACGTATCGAGGTCGAAACATAGTAATCAATCTTGAACAGAAACGCCACCTGAGCAAGCGAGCCTGGTCAGTTTTTGCGGTGTCGATGTAGCAACAACGTTGGCAACAATCCCCATCTTATTTTCATTCAGCTCGCAATCACCCTTTGATGCCTCGAATGACGCTTCGACGTGTTCCATGTCAAACTTACTGGCTTTGAAGCTCTTCAACATCGACAAATATTGCCACGGCTGACCTGCACCCAAATGACGTGATTATTTTTAAATATTGATTTCTACGTTGCATGATTTCATGGACAACACTATACAGTATTTTTGTAGATTTTTTAAGTATTTTCAATTATTTTTTTTCAAATTTATTTATTTCTTTGTTACAAAAAATGTTGGCCTTAATTATCTTAAAAACTATTCTAAAACTAAAACAATGTTTTCAATTTGAAACTTTCAGCAAGATAACAATTTATAACTCTAGCTTTCACGGTAGGATTCCCTGTGTTTGTGAGAGCTAGTTCACTCCATTAGGGTATAACTTAACACAACTATTATGGCAAGTTTTTGAGTTTGTGCGCGCGCACGCGCGAGTGTTTTTGTGTGTGTGTGTGTATATATGTGTGTCAGGGTGTGTCTATGTGTGAGGTGTGTGTGTGTGTGTGTGTGTGTGTGTGTGTGTGTGAGGGTGTGAGGGAGGGTGTGTGTGAATGTTATTTGTGAATGTTTATAGATAGTGCCGGGATTAAAACCTATCCTAGGTAAAAAAATTTCATTTACTCGTATTTTCCATAGTTTAATTTATGATATCTTTCAATAATAGTTTCAGTCAAGAGAAATAGGAACAGTGAGGCCCATAAGGTTTGACAAAGAAATCTACTTTGTGATCCACATGTGCATGAGCTGAGTGGAACAGTGAAAACTCTACGAAGTATAATCTACTTAGGTACAGATACTTTTTATCGGTTAATTAATTAATTGATTGATATACAATACACTAGGAATCGATTTACAACAAAGTAGAGTCCACCATGAGGATAGTCAATTTTATATTTGACTCTAATTGTCTCTAGTATAAGTTTTGTCGTCAAATCTAAAATACATAAGCTATGTTATATTTCTACAGAATATAGCGTATTGTGAGCATACAGTGGCACAATAATTTAGTAGTTAATATTCCGGGATTCCCAAGTAAAAGTAATTACAGAAGAACCACTGTACTTTGATAAAGAAGGTATAGAGAACTGTATTTCTACTGTAAAAACATTTTATAGATACTTAATCGATGACAAATAAAGAACAATAAGGTATTAAGTTACCCGAATCATTGGCAGCGCTTGCAATAACAAATGCCTCGTCCAAAACTTGGCTCACTAAGTGGACCGCCAACAAGGCTGCCATACGCGGCTTGCAATTTGGGTTGGTATCGCCATCTAAAGAAAACGTTTACGTTAAACTTTAAATACATGAACTAGTCATACAGCTATATACAAACTTACTCTTTGATAACACGTTTTAACTGACAGCTTTAGGCAAAACAATAGCAAGGTAATACAATAATTATATTAGAATAAATCTCACACACCTTCTTTGTTGGTCATCTTAACAATACGTATGTCTGTTTGACAGCAACGTTCGATCAATGGCGCAACATCAGCCATTTGTGTTTATAAAGTGACAGTATGAAAATCACTGACCTCCTTACTCTTCGAAAAATAGGATATTTGTATAAAGATATGTAGGTTTATATATTTTAATACTAATTCTTTGATATTGGTCAAAGGTTTTCTTTTATACTTTATTTCTTTATTCACCGCTCTTTCGAAAAAGGCTGGTCTGTGAGTGTTGTACAAGTGCTTTTGTGAATACACACTTATTTGTAAACTTTCACAATACCCATTAACTACCTATGGTATTCGTGGAATACCTCTGAATCATATAGTCAGAAATGCTGCAGAAAGTAGGAATAAACGGTGTTAGATCTTCCGGCTCTTTGATATACGTAAGAGTTCCGCAAGTATCTATTTTAGGGCCTTTTCTTTTTTAACGTAATGATTTGCGTTACATGATCAAAATCTCTGCGATATTGTTTTGTATTAATCAAAAAAAAAGTAAGCTATAAAGTTTATTTGAAAGTAAGTAGAACAGATAGCGAACTAATTCAAGTAAATAATGTGTAATCCTCTGCTCCACTGCTAAAAATAGCCTCTTAAATTCTGAAAAGAAGTTCTGCTGCATACGCAATTCATAAGATGATGTAGCTACGGCTTAGCCAGTTTATTTCCATTGAGATAATATATATAGGTCAATGTTAATTTCGCGTACTTTCAGAGTATTATGTCGTATTGTTGTGGACAAACACTTACAAAAGCGTGCAATTCGTGCTATACAACTATAATATGAAATGTATCCTAGCGAATCTCTTAGGGGCTTTTTAAAGAAATTGTGATACATTATATTTACAGAGTCTGCATGCATTGAAAATATTATGTATTAATTGAATATATTATTACTCGAGCTATAAACTAAAACTTAAATTTAAATTAAGCAGTTACAATTTATTAGGTACATTGGAATAAAGTTAAAAAGCAGTGCCAGATCAGTATCGATCAAGATGAAGCAGCTCGAAGGCGCCAGGTTTTAGATTAGTTACCTACCTATGACAAATTAAATGTCAATCTTAGGGTAATGTGCGCTATTTTATAATGAAGTTCCTAAAGATATTACTTACAATGCTCACAGAGGAAAATATCAAGCTGCACGTGAATAAAATGTTGAAAGCCTACTATACAATTTGTGATTCTATATAAACGATAGAAATGCTGTTGCCAAGCTGCCACCTGTGGTCTTTATAAGTAATTTAAACAAGTAGGTATTGTCATAATATTTTTGTGAGTGACGCACACATTGTTGAAAGACGTTGAAAAGGATGGCCCCGAATTTCGTTTTAATTATTAGATGCTGGCGTTACTTTGTGGATATCCTTATTTAATGAAAACAAAATATATAAAGATGTACAATAATAATTATTTCGAGATCGTATATAAGTACTCGAAGAGAACAGTCAAAACCTAATAAAGCTTCGTGTAGAAGCGAAACGCGTCTAAAATTCTTACTATTGGGCTACGTAGCGTTTAATTAGTAGGAATTGTCACGAGCTATATTTTTTATTGTATAATTGTTGTTCTAAAACATTATTTTTTACTGTTCTAATATATTTTTTCAAATATAATTATTAAGAAATATTACGTATAATTGTTACTTATATAAAATTTTTTTGATTTTTGTTTTTTTTGTTATTAAAATTTAAATTTACCTTTATTTTTGTATAACGTGCCTTATATTGCTATAGGTACTAATGCTTATTACAATCAAGTCATCATAAAACTTAGAAGCTAATAACGTTCCCGAGGGACATTTTCCATTACCAAAATTGGCGCGTAAACAAAAGATATCCGTCCAATAAAACAAAGTAAGTAGGTAATGTATTACATACACGTCACCAATATAAATAGAGCACCTCTGAAATTTAAGCCTTAATATTTTTGACTAGTAAGTATTATTTAAATGTGCATTGACGCATACTGCAACTGTAAAAGCCGCATCGTCCACTGCTGAACACAGCCTCCCCTTTTAAGGGGGTATTTGCCATAATCCCCACGCTTGGCAGGCGCCTTGAGGATCGTAGTGTGAGTTGGAAGTTCTTTAGAAGGCGCTGCTGCCCGCCTTCCAGTATTTTGCCCTTAGTCGCCTCTTACGACAACCACGGGATGACATGGGCAGGTGCAATTCTAACCCGGCACCCCACAGGGCGCATTGACATTGAAAATTCTTAATTAAAGCTTTCCTTGAAAGCCAGTAACTCTAGGTTAACCTGAACAACATTTACGACCCTATCATCACTTACCATCAGGTGAGATAGTGGTCAAAGGCTAACCTATCCAGGCATAAAAATATAGAAATTATTTCGGATCGAAAAAGATAACTTCCAGTGGTACTTTCGTATTTTTCTCGGGTCTAGGAGCATTTACCTCAAGTTTATATATATATTATGTGATTTTCTTCTCAATATAAGTTTATTGGAATCGTTCATTAGCTATGCCCAGCTATATAAATAACTCTACACAACCCTGCATGGTTTTCGTGTATTACGTAGGTATAGCGTATTATTTTATAATACAAATTTGATCTGAGATGAAACACCAACAAGCGACTAAATCGGAAAAGAACTGAAAAATCATCATATTTCTACCCCTATACATCGCTTAAAAGATGGGTTATACCATAATGGGGTTGTTGCTTTAGTACAAAAACATTAAGTATTACAATGAATGGGCATCTTTATGAAATTAATAGGTGCAATATGGACAGATCTAGGCAAGTAGGTCGTTGTTTACGACCTAAACAAGAAAGTGACAATGTAGTTATGTCATCCATACTACGGGAAACAATCTATAAAATGGAGACGGTATTGCCGCCGCGCCCCGTTCGTCTCTATTTATAAAGTAAATTGCCTGCCACTGATGTGTAGATATTGATATCCACGCCAACCTTGTTAACAATGTGTTTGTAATAAATACTCCTGTTATTGATTTTTGTTTGTAAGAAGTAATTTATTGTAAATTAGCTAATTACTTTTACAGGATGGCCGGTATTTGCGACTTGGGGTGGCCTCATCGAGATATACGGTTGCCTATATATTGATATTCTGGAATTGCATATAAAAGTTACTATGTGATGTGGCTACCTAATATTATTTAATGGATAATCGTTTTCAAAACGTTTTTTCTTGCGATAAATCCCTGTCAAATGTAACATCACGTTCACGACTTAGGTACTGTCCTAACCCAAACTTATAATTTAAAAAGTATACTTACGTGTTGTACATCTAACATTTTAGAATTTTTTTATAACTTTGTGACGGAACAAGTTCGAGGCCTACCTGATGACTTCAGCCTATACTAGATGCATTTGTAATTGCACTGCACCTGTCACTCTGAAACATACCCATTGACCTGTGTAACATATTATCTCGATGGACATACCTACAGTTGAGAGACATACAGTTGTGAAGTCTCATGTTCTTGTAATTTTACTGGCTGTCAAGGAATGCTGCCGGAACACACTGTTAGGTGCTTGGCGACAGATTTTCTACTTGAGGTTGCTAGCTAGCCAGGCTAGCATTCGCAAAATGCTCTTCCACCATGTGGTGAAGCTCAAGCCGGCGCGGTGGATCAAACATTGGACCCGCAGCACGGCTAATACCGCTCAGGCATTATTAGGTAGTTACTTCAAAATTCTTCTAATTGATATGAAATATTACTAAATTGAGGTCCGAGTTTTACATAATGGGTTAAGTTTAAGACAGGTAAGCCTATGTCTTATTATTGTATGCCGCTTCTGAGAAACAACTTGTAACTCTACCATAGACGTCCTGCCTGACTCTTGAGTACCTACATACTTCTGACCCATATTTTCAGATACCGGCTGCGCGGCGGCCATGTTGCGGTTCCATGGCAACGGGAGGCTGCGTAAATTCGCGCACAGATCAATGCTGACGACTTTCAGGGATGTCACCTTGGAGAAAATAAGCGAAAATAATTCAGTTTTATGAGGTAAGATATCCAAAAATATAGGTACTTAGAGCTTATGTTATAACTACGGGATTTAGAGAATACTTCAACAAAAAAAATCAAAGCAGGTACCCTAAGATTTTTTTTATAATACAATTACACTTAGTTCTAGAATGCAGAAGATATATCAAGGATATTCTTTATAACATTGGTAGGTACTTAGGTTACTTACTAAGTTAATAACACAACGAAGTATGAGTACTTTTTCTATGCTAAGCTCTCGACTGCGATAGGTAGGTACCCAGGTCTAGTAACTTTTATTACCTAATGGTCCTAAATACATAGAACAATATTTTTTTCTATACTCCACTGAAAATATAACATCAATGTCCACCAGCGGGAGCTTATTACTCTTGTACTTAACGAAACGTTCTGTTTTTATTTAATTGTAATTATAATACTACTTATTTTCAAATAAATACCTTCCGTAATGTCACCCCTAGAATCTCGAGCCACTCCGAGTGCGCAATGCCTCACTCCCTCCCGAGCTTTCCTCCAGAGGTGTGGGTTTCACCTTCCTACTCTGTATGCCAGAGTCTGTGTATTTTGTCCTGCCTAACTACTTCAAAACGGTGTTTTATTACTGTACTGTGAGAACGCAAATGAGATCCGAAGAGGGATGATACGACAGAACCATGGAGCCAATCGGTACGTACCTAGTGTTATTTTATAAATTAAGATCAGAAATCAAGATCAAGATAGATAAAAGTATATTAAGTACTATATTATAATAATAGGTAGGTTGATTATCTAGATATATATCGAAGTATCTATATGAAGGAGTTATTTGCTTCTTCTTTCTAAGCACTCTAAGCACCTATATAATATTTTAATTCCTTAGTCTAGAATCTAGATTGGATATCGTAGGCATAGATTAATATAAAACAAATCTGACTTGAAGTATGTAAGACATATATATTTTCAAGACAAATTTAGTAGGATGATTAGAACTAGGTATATTGCTTCAGATATTAACGTTGTCCTAAATGTATTATTTATAAAAAAAAACATCGGATGAATGCTGCCACTTGTGCAAATAATCATTAAATAATATGCCTGTTTAATTACAAGAGCAATCACTTCCGAATTCTGAACTAAGTTATTTCTCAATGTCTTAGAAAAACTGATATCACGTTTTTGTATCTTCTAGTTGCGCTACCTACCAAGTTGAAGGTGAAAGAGGTGGCGGAAGATGACTGCATCACGGAGGAAGTAGTTCCAATCCCAGTCCAAATATTCCTTTGGAGACAAAGCACTCCCTTCGTAAGGCCACGACTTGGCAAAGTTCACGATGCTGCTTGTATGGTAAGTAAATTTTACCAGCAGTAAACTAAATAATAACTAAAAGTTTATTTTGGTGTTTCATTCGGTGTTTGTAAGTATCTGTGTTTTACGTAATTGTGTAAAGTCAAACATTTTCCCATAGGTAATAGGTACCTAACCTTCATACATTATTGCTGTAAATATGAAAATGAAATGAAACTATTTTTTTGGCTACGTACTAAGTACTTACTGAGTGGGTTTTTTTTGGAAGGGGTTTTACCTAATCATGCTGTCTTCCTTTAGATATTCACACAAGCTTTTAATCCAATCTTAAATAGGTACCTACCTACCTACGGCGTATTATGTCTTTTATTTTTATACGACATATTAACTGTTAAATGAAAGGTTAATGAAATTGAACTTCATGCAAATATGGCGTCAAAGATTGATATATCATAAAAATAAAATATTATTATTAGATTCAGGCTTTGCGGATATCTATAATCATAATATTAAACTATTTGCAATATTATTAGTTAATATTGCATAAATATTTTTACATTAAATTTACTTATGCTATATTAAACATTTACAAAATTAGTGAAAAATCTAATAAATAGTGACAATTCGCCTAAACTTCCTGCTTAGCAGACGTGACGTCAAAACGAAAATGCTATTAGTAATTGTAGTATGTAGGTAATTGCCGGACATCATGATAATTGTTTTTTTTATACCTACTTAGTAAACATTGCAATTATGGTGTGCTTTGGTACGAGTGCTCGTAAATTGTGATAGCTAGGTATCAGCAGAGACCGATACAAAATTTCAACACCATGACCAAGTCCCGTATGGTCTAGTGGCTAGGATACCTGGCTTTCACCCAGGAGGCTCGGGTTCGATTCCCGGTACGGGAATAATTTTTTACATTTTGTTTTACTGTTGTGTTGCACGATTATCATTTCGCTGTAAATTATCAACTTGTACATACAACTTCATGTAAATCTGTGTTATTTGTTAATCACATGCAGTTCTGCCAACGAGCGCCTGGACATCATGTAAGTAAAGCACTAGCCGCTTGTCTACCTTGTACCTACTAGCAATTTATTTTATGGATCCGGTCCATACTACCATAAAATATAATATAGGTACCAAATTGGTACCATACCCTGCTTTATGGCCCCATAGGAGGATAGCTCCTCAGCGAATTATTAATTATTTGTGAATCTACGTCTGTATGGCAAGCATCAGCTTGGTGCAATGTACAAGCATATCTATACTTGAGTTTTTCTGGTTTGTCAATTAGGTATGTACCTAAGTACCTACTTATGTATTTTTAGAAATATTCGACAAAAATATTTTGTTTGGGAATGTAAGAACGTGAGATAAAATAAAAAAATAAAAAATAAAATGGCATACTAGAAGCATAGATATTAGCTTAAGACATGCATGCAATATTTCATTGAGTTGGAATACTTAGACGGTATTTAAAATATGATGCAACAGGGTATGTACCGAATTACAAGGTGGTCATATTAGGGTCTTCGCTCTTGCAGGAAAGAAAGAGTAGGTACGATCACGTATGACCACGCATAACTTTTCACCTGATGGTCCAATCATTATGTTTGTTTCTAGTTGAGTCAGAGAGTTGAAAAAAAAATCTTAGAGTAGAGCACTTCTCCAAGTTGATCCGTATTATCAATGAATCGCATCGCCTCGCGACGCGCGACATGCATGAAGCTGTAGATAAATGCAGCTTCATGGACTCATGTGAATTCATGTGTCTATGCGGCATAAGAGTCACTCTAACCTATGGAGAAAATAAAATAAAATTAGGGAATTGGGAAACGAGTAGGTATTCAATCATATTGAAGTTAGGTATGATCACAGAATAATACTGTAAATTATTACTACATGGTAAGTACAAAAAACCAAAATCAACTTTCAACGGCACTATCAACGGTTCTGTGAACTGAGCAAGTGAGTACTTGCTCACTTGCTCAGTTCACAGAACCGTTATATTATGTTAGTACCCACTATGAAGACGCGACATACGTTAAAAATTACAAAACGTAGCATAGGATTTTATTTTACTGTCATGTCCTAAAATTTTTTTACCTGTAGATGTGTTGTATGGCCTCCATATTTACTAGACGAATTCAGGGTAATCGCCTGAGTCACTACCAGTCTAGCACTTACGAGCGTCCGGTGAATACATCGCCGCTAATCGTGTTTTTTCGGAATAATCTGTGGACAATACACCTTCCTTGTGTCCTTAGACTCTGCACCAGTTATACAGGCACTGTGAGAGATAAGAAAACTGTTTAATTTCACGCGTAATTATTGCTTTTATTGTTGAAATAGAAAATATCGTCATTTTGTTTTATCTTAGGAACTAATCTCAATGAAATGGATGAGCGAGATATGTGTATCGTTTGGTGTGAGAGAGTGAAAGAGATCGCAGCATAATGGTGATCGGAACGTCTCGTGGCGGTTCGGTAGAACACGAATTGCTTATTTATCTCTTTCTAACAACAGATATGACGCATAATATTTGAACGTTCTTTCCTTGTCATTACAAACTGCATATACATGTGCGTAGGTATGTATATAGGTAAATTCTAGTAAGCTTTTAGAGCAGTGGTGTTCTGATATAACTAATCTATATATTTCAAATCACTGGTCATGTCAATATATATCATCATGTCATGCCGGAACGCATGATAATTACGGTATCGAAACGAAATTCACTATACTCGATACCAGTACCGCATCAAAAGTATCTATATCAAGATCTGTATCGATACCATTGGGTAACGGGTACATAATAATATTATGAAAGAAACGCACATCTATGGCTAGAAGTTCAAAATTTTGACAGTTTTATCGTGTCTATAGCGAGGATTTATAACCATTCTACATGATTATGGAATGTTAGTGTTAGAAATAATATTGCTCGTATTACCTTTAAAGTAATTATTGAACAACAACGCACATAATTTCGTAAGTTATCATTCAATCCGTCAAAAAATAATAATAATAATGTTTACCCGTAACAAACTGAATCAATCCAAGAAGTATTAAAAAGTATTACTACTTAAACAAAATATTCTCCAAATCTCGCGTATTACGTGATGAAGTACTAAACGACCTAGAAATAAAACCAAATGAAAATATGATATTTTTTAAGCTTTGAAAACAGCTTTCACCTTAATTCAAAACTTGAAAAGTTGGGGACCTAATATGTTGAAAACTGCTAGTTTAATAAAACAAAAACATTTGATATATTATCACGATTGTTTGATTATTTTTACGTCCTGCTGGGTCATAAAAAATATTATAAATAACTTGAATAAAATGTCTACAGTAGTGATACAAGTAATAAGGTTACCTACGATGTTTCCGGCGTACATTTGACATATGCAAGAAACCGTAGAGGTACGTACGTATATGTTAATGGAAATAAAAGAAGCAAAACCATAAATCACGTTAATCAATTCATAAGTATTAATCTACGATATCTGATGAGATGGATTTAAACTGACTTCCCCAGTCAAATTCATTAGATATTTAGTAATGTATGGTCTAAATTGCTTCCACATAATAGTACTTTATTGTAGGGTATTTTAAAATACATTTTGAAGGTGTCGATTTTTAATAATGAAATCGATTACAAAAATGTTCGGCATAAAAACAAAAGTATCGATACCAATGTGGATTTCTCTTTCCGCATCCCTAAGCAAAAATAAACAAGGATCCAAATCAAAACAAAACTTCTATTCGTTTTATATAATTTTATTATTTATGATATCATTAAGTAACTCTGATATGTAATTCAATAGGTAATTATTTTCATTATATACAAAATAACTTTATGGTAGTTATGTACTAGAATCATAGTAGATAACTCAGACTAAGTATAGTCTGAGGTATACTTATAATAAGTACCAAATTAAAAAAGCCCATAATAATTTACTTTTTTATTTTCATTGCTTATTCAGGAGCTCAAAGAAGCTTGCAAGGTGAGTTTTTAAGTTTTAATTTTCAATATAATCTCGTAGAAGTAAGTTTAATTTGCGGAAAATTCACTCATACAAATAATGGTAATTTTTTTGAAACTCAGACCAATTAAGAAGAGAATAAGACAGGACCAATATGTAATAAAATGTATTAAATTAAAAATAAGACAGAACAGCGATGTTCCTGAAGCTTAACTTTTTTATTTGATCTGAGGCCACAAAGTGGATTAAATGTTGTTAAATATATTTTTGCTACATTATTTAAACCATTAAAGCTTGAAACATTTTAGGATTGAGCATTTGATTCCATGTATAGACAAGGATACCACCTGTATTGCCAACTTGGGGATTTCCATACTAGATCTGGTGCATTTTCTGTTATTTCAATGCTGAAAAATTGATGTTAATGCCCAGCGTGCAAACAAGTGCATATTCAGGTTCCATTTCAGTAAGAACTATTCTAATGTGCAAGGGTCATTTCTAATAATAACTGACTTCCATATAAGACGGATAAAATATATAAAGCATATACTGGAGTGACTATCAAAACAAAATTGGCATTTTGTTTTGTATTGGGGAATTCCTGCACAATCTATGGATTATTTTCTCTGTTAAGCTCGACACTCATGTGCAGTTAAATAATCAGTTGTTAACTGATCTATTCAAACTGATGTTAGTCTAAATTATTTCCCCGCTCGCTGGCTTCAAACTGGCCATCATTTCTCAATTTATGGGGCTGTGTGTATATACACATATGCGCACAGCACATAATAATATCTGGCTAGCCAAACTTCAACTATGACTTGGTTGGAGATTGGCCAGTTGACATAATTTCAAGGTTAATAGGTAGATAGCCGATATGTAGATAAAGATGCACTCAAAATAGCAATCTGAAAATGATGGATACTATAACAAGATAAGCTTACTTTATTGTGCTCCTTATTAAAGACAGATCATAAACAGTTACTTTATTTTGTGATTGTCATAGTAACATCTTATTAGTTTATTTTTATAGAATTTATTGTTTGTTTTCCACAAACATTCACATTTGCAGCATTTGTCTATAAATTCTCAAGATACTGCATATCCAGATACCAGTGTTGTGTTGAATGGACAGAGGTAAATGGATGTATGCATCCACCCTCATGATCAGTATGGTGTTGTGCAAATGAGCCGAAGCTAATAGATTATAGTTTATCTGGAAAAATCCATGTATTGCAGTCAAATTTTGAAGCAGTGATAGCTCAGTGGCTTTGGCTATGGACTGCCACGCAGCAGGTCCATGGTTCGAATCCCGCCGCGGGCTTGAGCTTCACCACATGGTGGAAGGGCATTTTTGCGAATGCCCGCCTGGCTAGCGACCACCCTCGGGTTGAAAATCTGTCGCCAAGCACCTAACGGTGTGTTCCGGCAGCTGTCCTTGAAAGCCAGTAATTGTAGGTTAAGCCTGCTATCACCTTCAACCACATCATCACTTACCATCAGGTGAGATTGTGGTCAAATGCTAACCTATCAGAAACAAAAAAAAAATAAAAAATTAAAAATATCAACTTAAGTACACTAAGTTCAAGATTTCACACTCACAGTTAGCTTCTGGATGTACATCAGTCAAACTGATCAGTTTAACTGACCATGAGTGGTTGAGCTTTGGCTCTACACTGTGTATTAGTGTGCTGGTTAATGCTGCGAAGATGAATTTGACACCTCAACATTGTAATGAAGACTGATTTTATTTATCTATATTCAATTTTACTACATAAGTAATTCATTTTGATATGTTTTTACTCATGCAGTTCTGAATGCGCATATTTGAAAAAATTAAATATTCTAGTGCATTTTCGCGGTATTGGTGCTTATTCTTGAAAGGAGTTGTCAATATTAGAATTGTTAAAAAAATATATTATAAGATGCAAATAATTAAATGGAGTGTGTTCACTAGAGATTCAAAAAAACAATAATTGCATCTTTTGGAACAAAAACAACAATAGTAATATATAAAGGACTATTTGGACCCAATTTTACATATTTTTTTATTATAATAAGTTATTTTAAATTTAGCTATTAATCTCTAAACATTGCGCTTGCAAGGTAGATGCAGTATTAAATGCATGTGCAACAGGTGTGGAATTCGCCAATCTTGAACAGTTAATATTTTTAATGAAACCCTAATGGTGTTGTTGATACTATAGACTTGATTCTCTCTGATAAAAGTTGTTTACTTAACATTATAGAAAATACCTTAAGTTCAATTTTACGCACTGAGTGCCTTAAGCCAGTGGATGATGCACGTTTGATTCCCGCCCAAGAAGGAAATTTTATGCTTTAAATGTGTAGATGTGATTTTCGCTTAGTATGTGACATTGCTTGTTATCATATTAAAAATGGTTGCACCCTTTTTATTCTCACATACATTTTTAAATAATTATTTTGTATTACAGTCTTTCGAGAAAGTGCTAGTTCAAAACCTGCGATTTGGTCTCTCGATAAGTCTCACTGAGGCTATAGAAGCGATACCACGATGGAGATTAATTCAATCAGCTTTACCTCATGTGATGCATTCCTTAGCTGCCCTATTACACACCAGGTAAGTAACATTATTTTTAAATTCCTATTAATAATTGTTTAATTGTTTTTAGCTTGTTATTGTCAAGCACTTACTTCCTAATCAGAAGGCCCAAAATAGAAGTCTCTTGCCTGGTGAAGCATTCTTACATCACAGAAATTTCCCCACCCATAATATAATTGATAGGGATCAGGTGTCTAAATAGCCATGTTTTGCTGTAAGGGTGTTATAAATGAATGATTTAAACTCGAGCAGTGAATATTGCTATGGAAAAGACAATAAGGATATTTTATGGTGTATGTAGAAGTGCAAAAAGCTATAAGTAAATACAATAATTATAGAACGAAAATGGGCCATTCACAAAAGAAATGCAGTGGTTAAAGAAAGTAAAAGGTTGAGTTACAAAAATCGGCCCAGTGCGAGTCGGACTCGCGCACGAAGGGTTCCGTACCATTAGCTATACAACATGAGACTTCATATTTTAACCTTTTTTTTGTTTTAACGTGCGCGAGTCCGACTCGTACTTGGCCAACTTTTTGTATTTGTTGTTATAGTGGCAACAGAAATACATCATCTGTGAAAATTTCAACTATCTAGCTATCACCGTTCTTGAGATACAGCCTGGTGACAGACGGACGGACGGACAGCGAAGTCTCAGTAATATGGTCCCGTTTTTACACTTTGGGTACGGAACCCTAAAAATTATAGAAAACCAATCACCTCATTGCTTAAGCTAATGTAAAAAATAAATTGTATGAAACATCCACAAAGAGCCCTTACTAACAAAAAAAAATTGGCCAAGTGCAAGTCGGACTCGCGCACGAAGATTTCCGTACCATTAGCTTTACAACATTAGACTTCATATTTTAATCCATGTTTGTTTTAACGTGCGCGAATCCGACTCACATTTGACCAACTTATTGTATTTGTTGTTATAGCGGCAACAGAAATACATCATCTGTGAAAATTTCAACTGTCTAGCTATCACCGTTCTTGAGATACAGCCTGGTGACAGACGGACGGACGGACAGCGAAGTCTCAGTTTTTACCCTTTGGGTACGGAACCTTTAAACATTAAAAAGAAAACAGTTTCAGAAATATTAAGCATATAAAATATACATAAGACAAATATTAAATACCTTAAACACGGTAATGTTATCTATACAGTATTTCGACTTCATAGAAACGGACGAAACGCGAGTTATACTTACGCGCCTCGATCTCGGCCTGCAAATAGTCGCGTCTGTGCTGCAGTGACGAATGGACGGTGTGTTATTTGTTAAACAATAAACGCGCGATATTTTCACTAAAATTAAGTTTATGTACATATTTAATATGACGAGTAGGATATATTGTGCTGGTTTTGGTTGCATGAATTCGTAAAAACGCATATTTTAGAATGTCCTCGTTTCTTGGCCGCCAGGCACGATCTTGAAACTGCGATGAACAGAAAGCTGATGGAAGTGGATCTGCCCAACATCTTAGCAAATCCAAACACCAGAGAACATTTCCTGCCCTTCGTAGAGAGGTCTTTCCGAATAGCGGTCAAACAAAACGCCAACCTCCCGCCCCCCACTCGGAATACATCACCATCTATCACCATCCCTCCCAACCAAACGTTAGCTCCTAATCTCCTACCCTCCATTAGCAATACTATGCCTCTTTGCACTACCCTCCCCAACCCAAATATAGTTTCACAATTCCCACTAAGTCATCTCAAAAACATAGAAATTTCCGAACTGCTGTCAAATGGAGAGCAAGGGAAACCAGGAATACGTATCCGCGGTGTTGCTCTGTATATGGACAGCAGTAAGGAAAGACTCGGAATAAGCTTCTGTCTAGCTAGAGCCAAAAATCGGATACGCTTGTCACCTGGTCTATCATGTTTGGTAAACGGGAGCAGTTTTAAAACCACAATGAAGCGCAAAACTTTTAATGCGATGCCAGCGATGGCGGTTGGGGGTCACCCATGCAGGTTAGTGCGACTGAAAAGCAAGACAGTCATCCTAATCGAATGGGCAGAACACACACCGTTTGCGCAAGCATGCTTGCTGCTCACTAATATTGCCGAAAACAACGAAAGCTCACGAGTGATAAGCGTAGACGCCATGGTAATAGAGTACTGCAAGGGAGAAGTCGAAGACCAACTAGGTTGTATCAAAGCCTCGGAACACCATGAGGTAGTTGTGTACGAGGACAGAGGAGAAAACTTGAGTTTCCTTAAAAGCCCTGAACATAACCGTGCAACAGATAGTTGGGGACATCCGACCCCGAGCTCGAAAAGTGGTTCAGAAAGACTACAGGAAAAAGCAAGGGCCGAAAGGAATCAGCAACGCAGCCCAACCACGAGCAGTGGTCGCGTCTCGGCATTCCTGACAGCTTTCAGTGCTGCCACACGAAGCTTATTCCGACTACCATCCTCCCTATCCACCATGCAACCAAAAACAAAAAAACCAGCAGAACTACCAGCCCTACCAAAGAAAACAAGAACGAGAGCTGACAAGGGACAAGTCTGTCCGCCCCAATACATCCCAGCACAGGAACCATCGAGCCACGCAGCAAACGCCTTCCTAGAGTTCTTAGCCATAACGAAAGCCACAATAGTAGTCAACGCTAAAACCTGCGAAAACATCTTGCAGTCGTTTAGGTTAGGAAACGAAAACCTATTAAAGGTGCGACTTGAGGAAGCAGAAGCCGCAATATACGACAATAACACAAACCAGGTCATCAAGGGAACGATGTCTGGTCAGTATATGGCGGCTTATAATGCGACAAGTGGTTTTGTGGTCCTGGATGAGGGAGAAACGGAACGAACAGGCAAACCAAAGTACGTGACACCCCAAAATGACCCCATTGTAGTCACTGCCCGGTATACTAAGATAATGCTCGACAACCGGATCCTCGAAATGGCTAAATCCATTTTGGAGGATGCGGAGGTCGAGGCAAGTTGGAAACGCTGGGAAGTACCTAAAATACAGTGGGTCAATGGAGTGCCGGGATGCGGCAAGACAACTTGGGTGATACGCAACTTCGATGTGGACAGAGACGCCATCATCACAACAACAAAAGAGGCAGCAAAAGATCTGAGGGAGAAGCTTGCGCACCGAATCGGTGACTTGGCAAAGACCAAGGTGCGCACCATGGCTTCGGTCCTCGTAAATGGTTTTAAGAAGAAGGAGAGCTACAGCCGCCTCTTGGTGGACGAAGCTCTCATAAACCATTTCGGGGCCATAGTGATGGCTTCAAGGTTGTCTGGAGTAGGCGAACTTGTCCTCATCGGAGATGTAAATCAGTTACCTTATATCGATAGAGAAGATCTCTTCGAGCTAAGGTACAATCGCCCTAACTTGGTTACAAACATCAGCCAAGAGTTGCTGTGCACGCACCGGAACCCAATGGATGTCGCGTACGCACTGAGGGAAATATACTCAGGTATATACTCCTCGGCTCCCCGTATCCAGTCCCTAGAGCAGAAAGGATATACGGATGCGAAAATCCCCAAAACCCTCCCAAACACCCTGTTCCTGGTTCACACCCAGGAAAAAAAGGAGACCCTGACCAACGAGGGCTACGGAGCAGGCACGGGATCTCGTATCCTCACAATCCACGAAGCACAGGGACTGACATACGAGTCAGTAATCGCAATAAAAACCAAGGGTAGAATGAAGCTGCACGAGAGCGTCCCACACGCAGTCGTCGCAGTCTCACGACACACCGTGGCATTCACGTACTACGCTGACGACGCAAATGATGCTATTGGACGGTTCGTTCGGAGAGCGGTGGCTGCAACACGCAAAGAGATCCGCGACTATAACTTAAAGATGGCAATCAGAGATCGCAACAGTGTGGTGATAGATGTCCTGGTGAGAATGGATGTCGGAGAGGCAGACTAAGAACATCTCAAAGTTCAGTTTTTATTGTAATGTGTAACGATTTAGTGTTTAATTATAGTTTTCTCCCCTATTAGCAAGCGGATTCGTGCAGGCATTCGGAACAGTCATGCTCACGAAAATGTGTTGGCAAGCGGTGGCATCGTGTGTCGGGTCGCCCTCTTCCCTCAAAAATGGTTGAGGAGGACGATGGCTGGCACGCGAGTCAACTCGTGAACGAGTGCTGCTTGAGGACACTGGTCCGTTCGGAATGCCTGTGCAAATCTGTTTGCTACTATTTAGTAGTAGTTTCCTTAAAACTGTGTTCCCCCATTTAGTATGTAAGAATGCTCCCCATAGTAATGTAAATACTTAACAAATTTCTCGGTTAACTTAAAAAATGGCACGGACCCCGGAGTCTGTGGAAAATGAACAAAACCAATCATAAAAAAAAAAAAAAAAAACGCATCTAGAGATAACTTTTTTTAGATATCCTGGAAACTGAAAGGTAATAATACTATTACTTACTAGTAAGTAAATTTATTTTATAGTCTACATAGTTGACGGTACATAATGTGTGTCTTTTTAATGGACAAGTATTTCCTTTAATCCCCCGAAATAAAATGTCTCTATTAATAAAAAAAGTGAATCGAGTAAAGGAAAGCTATATTTTATAATGCGGATTTTTTATACTTTAAAATTTAATAATAAAGCATTTCGTACGTCTCACAAAAATTTTTCGGTCGCAAATTTTAAGACTTAATTTTTATTGAAATATAAACATGGTATTTTAATTAAATCTAACTACAAGTCAAAAAACTTTTTAGTGAACTTTTTTAGTGAACACTTCCTGTTCATTTCACAAAGAATTTTATTTGGTTATGTAAAAAAAAGTATATTTACAATCACAAAACTAAATGGAAACACAAAGTAGGCAAATGTAATTAAAATACTGGAGGCGAGTAGCCCTATCGCATGTTTACGTACAGCGCGGCTGTAGGTAGTTATTTCAACGACAGAGCCTAGTTAAGATACTGTATAGATAACATTACCGTGCCTTAAATGTCTAAATCCATCCAGCCCTGTGAAAGATACGAGGTAGGTATTAATCCATGCGCATCGTAGAAAATTATAACAGTAGAAATTGACGATATTGCTAAAGCTTCAAAATGAGCAAGATTCCATTCTCATTCTAGGTTGAGCCTGTTTACCATCTTCAAAAATATTATTACAGTATCATAACTTGAGATTATAATCACAGAGTCTAGACTACCGTCAGTATAAATTAAAACTCAATAAATAACCCACACAAGCAGGTATATGATTCTGAGGTAGGTAGTAATAAAGAGAGCATACGTGCAGGAAGTATTAACCTGTAACTTCTCATTCCCTGTAGAATTTTGGTCCTAGATTGGCATTGCCGACGCCTAAACTCCTTACTATGTATAGGTGTAAAGAGCACTGTAGGAAGTGAAATTACTGAGCGAACAGACATAAAAAATAACATCTTGGAGTGACGAACATAGTGCAGTGTTACGCAGAACAAGAAAGTTTATACTACAAGTGTAAGGGACAGGGGTGCACAAATATTTAACTAGAATATACTAGATTAGGAATGAGTTTATCAGATGATTTTAGTAGCAGTAGGACTCTTTGTGCGAGTTCGTGGAAGTACTGCCACGATTCTGTTACACGGTAATGTTCCCATTGCCGTGTTCCGGTTGGAAGGGTATGGGTGACGGTGAAATTACAGGTGCATGAGACTTAACAACTTTGTCTCAAGGAGATAGGCGCAGTGCAGCACGTCACTGTTGACGAAATTCGTATGTTATAGGCAGAGGTAACCGCTTATCGTACATATATGCTCCTCTTACGTATTTGTCACAATCCTATAAAGAAAAATGTATTAGCAAAGAAAGGATGATGACTATCCAGAATCTGTGATATTTATAACTGTTTTATAGTTGCTATATTGCTAAAGCTTTACCAGGTGGTAGTTCTCTTCAGCAAGAGTCCGTCTTGATGGTACCATGTGTGTGCAAACCCTACTATATTTAGGCGTGAAGGGTCCTGTAGCAAGTAAAATTACTATTAAACAAAAAAAACTGGCGTATTACAGTGACGAGCCCAGTCCAGTATCAAGCAGAACGAGAACGGTGACACTGCAACTGTAATCGTGACGCTTACCATCAGACAGGCGAATTGAACATCTCATTACTTAATAACATTTCAAAAACCTAGTATTTTTCATTATAGTGAATTGTGTCCCATAGATTCTTTAACCAATAAATCTAAGGAAATTAAAAAAAAGAGTTTTATAACTCAGAGAATCTTTTCATTATAATCAATATAGGTAGGTGTAACTCATCGGGCACTAAAAGCTATATAATAAATCTAGATTTTTCTCTTCCTTTCAGGGTAAAAGACAATATGCAGTCCCTTGGCAATGTAGAAACAAAACTTCTCTACACACTTCACTGGATTCTACTTGACGCTTGCGATGAATGCACTGACAATGACTATGAAAATGGTGTATTCTACTCCAATCCATTTCACTACTTGTTTTCTGTGCCTACTATGACAGTATGTACTTCGCTTACGTACTTTCAAAACAATATTATCAATAGACCTTACACTTTACTATCTACATTAATCATCAAATATTAGACGATTAACATCATGTACCTATAATATGTCCGTCAATCCAAAACATAACAAAGTCTTTTCATCCATGTCTTTCTCAATAAGTATCCTACAATCTTGTGATTCTTCATGTTAAACATCTAGTTAAAGTTGCAGCAGATTGAAACTCTACATTGAGTACTTTAGTTATATAAGTAGTGTAAATATATAATGATTAAAATTTTGAATTATGTAAGAAACAATTTCCGAGGACCAAATTTTATCGTTAGTCAGCCTATTGCGATACATAAATTAATATTTTCAGCTATTTGTATTCCTCTTTGCACCACTATCACAACATCTAAAAGAGTCAGACTTCACAAACAACTATAGACTCGAAAACGGGCTAAAGATGTGGCAAGCACTTTGGGAATTCAGACATCCAGATGCACCATGCTTCACCACCCTGGTGAAGCCCAAGCCGAAGCCACTAGGAGGCAAGTTTTCTAAGAGAAATCAGCATGGCGATATTTTTTTGGGGCGTAAGTATTCAATATGTTAACAACAATGTTTCATATTGAATTAATGCTATAATAGTGTATGGTTTCTCAAACTGGAATCCGCGGATCACTCCTATATTTCAGGTTGCTCGATCGGACCAGGAACTTGATCATTGGATATGAGTGGTTCTCTTAAGACCAAGGGGTCTAAGGGTGAATGAGTTTGGGAAGCCTTGCAATAGTTTAAATAGATTGCTATAGATGCTTGCTTGGGGAATAAGTAAAACAATTTAAAAGGGGCTAAAGTCAATGTTCTAGTTAGCATAGGAGCTACAGTATGAGTAGATTTATAGATGTAGAGTGATTTTTAAATAGATGTTGTCAAATAGCCTGGAAGCGCTTGTGTGCTAGTTTAGAAATCACTTATTTTACAACTGCAATCTAGAGAAAATGTACCTTGTGTTGGGTCAGCAAAAGGTTAAAACTGGAGACTTTAAAATGCATTAGACTTCAAGAGCAAGATATAATTGAATGCTTGATGTTTCTAGGAAAGTTTTCGAAAGAGGAAGGTCCCGTGGCTGGAAGTCCTCCAAGCCAGAATGTGTCTGCCTCACAATCAGAGGTGCCATCCAAACAAGCTAGTACAGAGGAAGAACCATGGATATCCTCTCCTAAAGATACAATATTCCCGGAGACCATTCCTGAGGAGAGTTCTAGTACTGAGGAGGAGCATGTGGTGAGAGTCAATTTAAATTAATCGTTTCGCCAATATAAAGAAATAGTAGCCGTAGATGTCTGACCATACAAACACCCCCAATTCGCCAGATATGACGTGTGAACGTACCCCACAAGGAAAGGAACCAAGCCTTTGCCATATACCTGCTCCAGATTCCAAGATGATACTGAAACTATTCTGTATAGAAAAGCTATAAGGTGGTGTTCCATCCCAAGATCTCGGTTCACTTGACTGACTCGTAAATTTTATTTGGAACCACATCCAAAGCTGCTTTTATAATACGCAAATCAAGTCTGTAAATATGTCTTTTAATGAAAAACGGAACCTACTTCTAACACTGAAATGTATGAAATAACTTGTTTAAGTCGGTACCACGCTCATTCAAATCACTATGAGCTTCCATTTTCATGGTCCGACTTCTACAAGATACCTCTCAATGTTGGTAGTCTGTTCTATTTTAATTTAGTAACACACACATTGTAGTTACAAACATACAAAAAATATATATAGTCGAATTGAGAACCTCCTGCTTTTTTGAAGTCGGTTAAAAAGTAATTAGTACCTACATATAATTATTTTCTTTTAAAATAATTCCTTTTATTGCTAGTTTATCTACCGTCTTCCATCGGAACAAAACTTTGATGGGTCCACTAAGGAGGCGTACACGGTTTACGCAGCTGATCCGAGCCTGTTCCAACTGCGCAGAACGGATGCTACTAAGCAAGGACTACCCGGCATTAAACCTTTACCACAAGTTACGAAAATGAGGTATGTGATGTTCAAGTTTAGGGCATACGCTGTGCCAGACAAGATTTGGTATTCGTATTCCCGCGAGAGCACCGATACGTGGCGCTTACGTAGGTCCACGCTTCACGTAACAATCTTGATTCAACAAAGGAGCTAGATATCGACGCAATATTGTTGCTTTCCGAGGTAGTAAATTACTAAATAATCCATCATGATATTAACAATATATATTCTCACGCTGTGCCGCGTCTCCATGGCGCGTGATTACATTATGTGGATAAGTGACAAGATCCCACTGACGCAGCGTACGGGCTTACACTTAAATCTAAAATTCAGAAAAAATATTACGACAAACCATTGACTGTCTTCTATTAAACTTTTTTAGTATTTTACTGCACCATTCGAGATGCACTCCTTTCTGGTATCCCGATAAATCATAAATGCGGTATCCAACGATTGCAAAGCTTCCTAACCTTCTGATGCACATGCAACATGTTTTACACTTGGCTCATTCCAATGCCTAATACAGGACGAATTTGAAAATTGTAAAATATCTTCACGGGTTAAATTCATTGTGATAGCGACACATAATTTTTTAAAGAACACCAAAATGAGAAAATAAATGATATTCTCCTAAACTAAAAAGTAACATGTTTCTAAAGTGTTCCATTTTCGATACGTAACTGCATTTATTTTTGTATTGTAAGTGGCCAGTTCCAGGACCATTATTATGCTCACGTATGAATCTGTCTTCACACTATAGAGCAATTTTCTTTTTTGTTTAACCTGTGGTGCCACTCAAAACATTGATTTATATCTTTCTTAACTACTACAAACATTTTTTGATGGCTAGTAGTTATGCCTACCGCCTAAAGGCACCTTTTAATGGTACGTTCTGACAGATGTCCTTGAGAGCCAGTTCCCCAGACCAGGTTTAGCCTATTTGACATCTTTGTCACACCATCGCTTATAAGTGAGAACGTGGTTAAAGGCTAGCTAAAATAAATCGTACGTACTCCATTCCTGATATTTCTATGGATGTCCTAATAGTGGTGTCGTAAAATGTTGTATAAATATAAAATTGATGATTATAATACATATTTTCACATAAATATGAAGGTTCTCTAGAATTTTTGTGATCAACATTTTCAGTTCATCGGATAAGGAATCTCTTTCGGACAGCGGAGGAGGTGGTCCTGGACCAAAAAGCACGCCATCAACAGAAAAACCACCGGCTTCTAAACAAATATATGTATGTTGTCCCTTAGTCCTTTACGTTTATTTCGAAAATAGAATAAAATTCCTTCAAACCATTTTCTAAATTAAGTGTAATAATTCAGTTTTCAAATCTACACTTTCGTTACAACTTTTTTGTGATTATTCATTGAGAACTTTCAATAAAGAAGGACTTTTATGTATCATTTTGTTAACTATATAAGATACACGTTACGAAAGAGACAGAACGTGGTTAAATGTTTCAGGTATCTGCTGCAACTTTCTTAGACGTTGCTACTTTGAGATGTTTGTTTACGTCCCAATGGCAAGAAGAAGGGGTGTATTGGGCTCTGCATTTCTTATACAACAGGTATGAATAACTAGATTGCATTCAATTAATTTTGCCATTAATAATGATATGGTAACTGTTTTCTCAGATTACGTGATATTTGTGACGATATATCGAAGCAAACACAGCCAAGGAAGCGAAGCAATTCGCTGCCCATTCCCAAGATAGAGGTATCTGTTTACCAAAGCCCAGACATTAAAGATCGTGACTCATTGAAAAACTTGATTGAAATACCAGAGACAAAAGACTTGCCAGTCACTGAAGTGCCGTTCCCTTCCGCTTCGTCAAAACTAGAAGAAGACCGTATGATGATGCGGCGATCGAGTGAGAAAATAAAACGTAAAATGAAAATGGCCGATCTCAAGGCATTTGTCGAAACTAAGTTGCTATCGAAATCTGAAAAGGCGTTAGAAAAAATAGGCCACGACGATCATAAGTTCTCATTTCACTCTGCAGTAAGAATGCTATCTGTATCTATATTTTTTATTAGGTGTTTTGTCAAATTTATTTTGGGTCTGGCATAGACATCAGGCTTGAAGCTTAATGTTGTTTTGTGCATAGCTTGTTTAAAAACAGAATGTTTTATATTGTATGTAAACTTGAGTCTATTCTTGTACTTTGTCACAAAAAATGCTGCATAGCACTTAAATTCATAAGCAACCCATTTAACAGTTGCTTTATCAATATCGTTAAATTGTCTGATGTCTTTGCAAGGCCAAACATACGGGATATTTATTATTGTATTACATTCAGGAGTACCACAGAAGTCTGGATAATGCAGATGACAGACCGAACTCAGCTTTGGCAAGCAACTTCCCGCCTATGGCCCCTCGACTGACTGGAGATATGTTCCAATGCAACCTCATCAAAGGCAAAAGTATGCCGAGCCTCAGGTGAGTCAAAAATGAAATATCATTCCATATTTCCTTATTTTACTTTACCACAGCATTTCATTCCTTTTTAATTATTGCTAAGTATAGTATTATCTCAAGTTTTGTTCGATCTTAAGATTTATAGCTGGTGATTATTTATCTCTTTTAATAAATAAATATTATTATTTACTTATGTAAGAATATCACTTTAATATGTTTTAAGCTTAGTTTAGATAACTGAATAAGTCGTAACAAGGAAGCTAAAAGATTAAAAAACAGCTTGCACGCTCCCTTCTACTTAGAAAATTCCTTCACTTTTACACTTTGTCCCAATCATTGCCTTAAGTACCTATATTGTAAGAGAATTTTACAGTTATTAACCTTAATTCTATAATAGTTTAAAAAAATATCATCGAAGCACAGCATGATTTAATTCTAAACACGTTCTGTGATATTTCTTGTTTAAAAATTGTATTTTTCTCTTTCTCCCGTCTTGTTGCGCTTATACCCGTACACTATTGTAACGGACGGTTCGAACGCTAGCTGTCTCATCGACGAGCTAGCATCCAATGGGTAAGTGAGATATAAATAGAAGCTTCATAAACATTGTCGCTACCCTAATAATGACCATGGACTTACTGCAGCGTTCTGCATTCACTAACGCCTAGATATACGCTTCGTTATTTGAAAACTATAGAGGCCGGAACTGTGTAAGCCTTACCGCATTAGTCAGAGACTGTAGGCTTGCTAATCAACACTGACACTCATAGTGAATGAATAACACACAGATGCAAACATTTAATAGTAGTTACATGCACGCAGAGACGCTCATTAGACTACGCTACACAGAACATAAACAGAAAGCTGTAGAATAGTAGGTAGTTTAATTTTTGTAGCTTAAATTAGATACGAATATCATAGTGCTTTAGTCAGTTGACTGCCATATATTATAATACCACAGCCTAAATAACCATAAAGTAGTTAAACGAAGGCGTCTAGATAGGGCAATCGTGCGGTTGGGTGTAGACGCGGAAGTATAATCCCAAACATTATACATTACGGCCGCCACGAATTTAGTTCGTAGTTGGGGACACACAGTTCAGGGCTAGCGCGTATTTGTTTCAATAAAAATAAAGATAGATTACATAAATTCGACGTGTGCCGTACGAGACTACCAGTCAACTTCCGCTTAGCAAAATTACTACACCACCCGTGCGTTTACACCAGTTTCTATACAGAAAAGTAAATATTATTGTTATCTAATGATAAAATACATTTTGTTATACCATGCCAAATAAGTGTCAGTTTCTAAGGTTCTTGTGGTGGTGGGTACGAGAATGCAGGCATTACTCTAAAATTTCTTGCTGGCAGAATTTATTGAGTTTAACAATGATTTTTGGGGTGCTGGTCACTTTTTAGTAGATATGTTCCATTTTGAAAAGCGTATTTTTAAAATAAAAAGCCAGATGGTGTACTCATTATCTTTGATATGTTGATTCCATGGTTTATTTAATGAACAAAATGGCTTTCTTTGTTAACATTATTATGAGTAAAACATCAAACACTATAGAATTGTATATTAGTCACATCACAAAATGTGATAGCCCTAGGGGTTGTGAACCGCATCTTGTGGCATCAGCTTTTACGCAAGCATCAAGGGCGTTTAGCCACTGTATGGTTCTTACACTGTGATATTACTCTGACTCTATTTATCTAACACAATGTAGTATTCACTAGTCAACACCTTTGCTAGATTAGAAGTATAAGAGGACATTGTGTGTTCTGTTGATTTATTAAGGCATAAAAACAAAGTGAAATAAATTTCGATTAGAATTATAAGATCAATAACCCTTATCCCGCGTTGTGTGATTGATACAATGTTTTCTTTTTATCACCATAATAGGTGACCAAAAACATAATTATATAAGGCTGTGTCCTCGTAGTTTGGCTGCGGTTTTGGAGCCATATTAGATTTTTACCTTACCTGGCCAATCCTCTTATAATACCAAACATGGCATATTAAAGAGGGATTGGCAATAGTTCCTTTTATACATAATAATCATAAGCGACTATTATGTTTAAAAGGAGTAAAAGAGAAGTTTGACAAGGTACACGTTACAGCTGATTGTTTTCTAAAATATGTCACGCTCTGTAATGACTAGCAATACAAAGATTGAAAAGAGCGCTGGTAAAATAAATAAGTTGTTTTCTGTTTAAAATACACTGATTTATTTCAGATACATTGGTGAGGTCAAAACGGAGCGTGCTCAAGGTCCCTCGAATACGATTCCGTCTAATGTTCAGAAGAAGAAAAACCCTATAATTACTGTCACGGAACACACGCCTGCGCCGTCACCTGACTATTTGTCTAAAACAAGACAGGTATGGATTTGATAGCTGCTGGAGTAAACGGATTACATTGTTATACATTCTACGAGTAATATCCCCAAATGGAAAGGCAGAAGTGTCTGAAAACCCACATTTCGCTACTTACATGTTTAGATTTCATGTTAGAAACCAGTGCTAGAGTAATTAATAGATTCTGGCATTATTTTGATGTCTGCTGAGCGGGGGGTTTTGGCAAACCCAATGGCGGAGGCTGTATCCAGCATTGGATGATCTGGCAGTACAGTGTGTAGAGTTTGTTAGAAGAGGCATATAATTGCACGAGTATAGGTTGATGATGAATGATTTCTTACTAATTCGGGTGTCGATTCTACACAATGGTAGTTCTTGTTCTGTTTACACCAAAATCCACGTTCGTTTATCACTTAAAATGGCCATACCAAAAATAGGATTATTCTATTCAATTGTAGGTAATTGTGCATTAGTTTAGAGAGAAAAATTTGACATAACCTCAATTGAACACAAAAGTCTACTTTATGGACTGATGACTGAAACTTTATGGACATGAATTCCGAATTTGAATTTTAGTATGGACAGAATAAGAACTACCATAACTTCATTCGCAAGCGCTATACAAATTTGGATTTTAACGTGAACAGAATAAGAACTAACATAATTTAGAGAATTGGCATAGAGTCGACATGTCTCTTTTTTTTTTTATAAATGGAACTAGAAATTATAATCAACATTTTCTTTGAATTATTTATACTAAAGTGGTAAATTTTTGAACAAATATTGGGGATTGAGATAATATTATGGCTTAATTTTTAATAAAGATTGGGGTCGATTCACTAGTCAGGTTGAATCTATGACGGCAACTATTACAACTTTAATACTTGGCAATTTGTCTCCATAAAAAATATTTCTGCCTCTTACACTTTCAGACTTCCCAATTGTATAAATTCTTGAAGAATCATTCCTCATTTGAAAAATAACTCATGATTCACATCCTTGCCATGAAACTATGTTTTAATAATATTCCACATTTCAGGGTTCCTTAGAATCTCAGATAGATTCAGTCAGTATGCAAGGATCTCAACACATCCCAACTCCAGAGCGCAAACCCAGCCTCACTAGGTCACAGACAGATTCCAACATCACCTATGTAGTTGAAGAAATACAGGAGGCGCCTGGTTCTTTGCACTATATCACTAAAGATGGTGATATTGATTTCCAAGTAGTCTTGAAGGTAACATATTTTCTATATTATAGGCTGTTATATATGTATACAGTAAATTTTTGTTCTTATGACGCAGAGTGCAGACTCGTAGACTAAGAACCATGTGCGTCCGACTTTATAGAATACGCAAGTTCTCGGTATTTACCTGTATCATAATAAAGTTTAATTTTCGCAGCAGTTTACACATGGTATACTGTTGCCTCTCTCTTTTTTTTTAACCGAACTGGGTAGCACTTATCTCAAATGATAAGTAGTGATGGTGCGCGCTAGAAAACTATACACTCGCGTTTTGAAGACCCCCATATTGTAATTAACAACCAGAAACACAGACTCAGGCAGGGAGTTCCATGCCCTGGCGGTTCGTATGATGAACGAAGTAGGAGATCGCTTCCTTTGGGTAAATGGAATAACGACCATATAGCGGAACAGCACTATTCGGCATACTTCGGCGCCTTTTGGCACTCTCGAAGCTTCAAACAGTTTATTCCTTGTTCCGGATCCTCAGGAATTCGATCAAACATGGCTCGCTTAACAATTTTATTTCGTTTACTTTAAAGTTTACTGTTAAACACTGATTTTACAATAAAACTGTCACTTTTTGACATATACTGACCGATATTTTTCACAGTATGATATTTCTTTCAAAATATTTCCTTCGTCTGGCGTCGACTGTCTTACGACCTTATTAAATTGAAATAAGATCACAATTTTTTATGTGCTCGTGGGCATTCGCTAAATGTAAACCTTGCTATAACGATTGCAATTCTAGGACAACAACACCGGTTTTTTTCATCACGCCGAGAAACTCATATATAGCATGATTCGAACCATATAACATCTGCGCGGTAGTCCAGTCATTAAATATTATAATTTGTTTTTCCAGGCTGTCTACTCGGTATCAACGATGGATAGTTACTATATAACTCTCCGAGTAATGGAGGTAATGCTAAACATGGTGGACACTCTCATAGAGATTGGAGTGCACAAGAACTGGCAGAACTGTAAGGGGGAGGAGCCACAAACTGGGTCCGTGGATCCGCTTATAGATTTCGGAAGAGATAAAGACAAGGACAAAGATAGCAAGGTTTGTTTGAATAAAAGAGCAAGTTGTTTACTACAGTAAGCAGTTTACTACACTAAACAACTTGCTCTTCACGTTATCTCTAATATTGCAGTTTGCTGCACGCTGACTGCAAGCAAGTTCCAGTTATTTTAACCACACCCAAACAAATTTTGCAGTTGGCGTTCAAATCGTCTACCTAGACTCTTAGGTTTTGCAAAAACTAACAAATTCTATATGCCCTGTAGGCTCTAATCAATCACCTTACTTTCATGCATGACCAAAAATTAGGAAAAGTTACATTAGTGTACAAATAGTATTTGTAGAAAAGTTCTACAAATACCTTAAATTTATACGTCTCACTCAAACACTTAAGACCCCTCTGAAGTTAGCGGAAACGGTTGCCCAGTATGTACATTGTGGAGTAGACCCACGCTCGGCCCGCAGCGCTGTGAGCTTGTGTGAGTGGTGCTTCGTTCCTATATGATACACTCGCTGTTATATTTAGTTTTTGTTAAGTTTTATGAAATAAACTATCAATATTATTACTTACCTAGTACTATGGTTTTGAATTAAACACCATTATGTTGAAGGTAATATTAGGTATATGGTATAAAATATGTTTTACCTAGTCTATAGTTATTGTAAAAATAGATTTTTCGTATTTTTATCTGACTAACAGCCTTCAACTCACTGTCTTGTTGTTAACATTACTACTAAAACGACTATAAACTTTGAAACGAAGTTGTGTCTCTGTAATTAGCGCGCCGCGCGCCGTTTCATTACAAGAGAAGAAATGAATAATTTATTTTTTGTTAAAGGTAAGAATTCTTAAGTGTCGTTTATTGTATTTCAGGGAAGGGATTCTGGAATCCCTTGCGCCCACAGTCAGGATTCCACAAACGTAGAAGGTGGTGAAAGTACCAAAGACAAAACGACAAAGGATCAAGAAAACTTGGACTGCCCTTACTACATGATAATGCATGTATTGCTCAGGTATGTATTGCATAGCGAAAACTGGGTAGTTTATTAAAAATCAGTTGCCCACGAAGTCTGATAACGATAACTTTAATCCACGTGCCGCTAAACGTTATAGCGTCATAAAATACTATCTCATTGTGCGCCTCGACAGCTTATTTGTGTGTAAATATCGGAGAAATGAGAGCGGGAGGATGTGGGCGCAGCGATTTTCTACATAGAAAAAGCGCCTCTCGGGGTTAAATTTGGTACTATTACAACTTGAGTACTGGACTTTTGCTTGCTTCGCGGGGGTATAGGTTGCGATGCAACTCCATCGTCCTAATTCTCAAATCAACCGTTAGGTGGGGGCGTTAAGACTTACATTAAGTCCAAGGTTCGAACTCGTATGGAGTACTGTTCTATGTAGAATGGCTCAGTCTTGGTTTATTTTTCTACAAAGTACCGCAATACAATGCTTAGAGCACTGGTAGAGGGTCGCTAGTTCATTGGTATTTTACTGTATACATTTCAGAAAGTTCCTTGGAATTGCTACTTGCTGTATACATTTCAGGAAGTTCCTTGAAAAATGTAGTGAAATAATTATACATATGTAAAGATCAAAATATTTGCACACCGTTTAGGTAAATTTTTCTTGGAACTGTATTTGAATGCTATTACAACTCTGCAATATTGTACCAAAAAAATAAGCAAATAAATATTCATTCATTCATTCATTCATTCATAATTTAACTCTCCCATGAACTGACAACCGAACAGACATTTTTAATTGCATGGTGAGGAATGTATAATAGGTACAACTTGTTTTGCAGCTTCATTTTTGCCATACGTACGGGTAAGGAGTTATTTAATCGCTAAATTTGCTTAAGTGACTCACATTATCAAATTTTAAGTAAATTACGCACTAATTTTCCGGGACTTACAAATCGGGAGACGCGGATTTTATGAACTTATAACTTTTTGCTCGAATTCAAAAGAACTACAAATATATTAGACAGCTTTATCGTCTTAACCTCTCAGAGAGAAAGAGAGAGGATAACTTTAAGACAAGATGTATATATAAGAAGAATAAAATAGCACATTGGTGTTCAAATGTGACTTATTCACGTTTAATCTTTATATTTTTGTTTCTTTTTAGGCTACTTCGTCAGCTAGGTTGTTCTCACGGTTGTGCCAAGGCGCTGCGTGGTCCTCAAGCTGAATGCTTGCGTGTGCAAGCCCGAAATACTTTACGACAACTACGAGCTGCGTCCGTGACTAAATTCACACTACGCTTGAAAGAAATGACAAAGTTAGCACCGATCTGGGAAGTCTTGGACAACCTACATGCAACGATTGGCTTCTGCGCTGAGCCAGCCACTTTGATTTCTCCTATGAGTAAGTATAGATATTCATTTTAGTTATTAATGGATTATATTGTGTAATCAGTTAGTCTCCCGTGGGTTGCCATACTGAAAACTTTGGGGGGCAAGCCTATTGTCATTTACCGGACACCTTATCTGCAACTGAAAATGTTTATGTCACAAAAATAACTGGCCTACCTTTTAACCAAAACGACGCTTTTTGACACTCCACCATTCCGTTAGTTATATAAAATTTAACAAAATTTTAAAAATTAAAATTTATGAATCAACACAGTGCATGATCATCATAGAACAAAATCCAACTTCCTGATTCTGTCGTCATAATAATATCGTAGTTAATAATTAGTTACTACTATGACAAAGCAAAAATTATCTAGTCATGCTTTTTCTTTTTCAGACCAACAAAAACGCAACTACGCAAAATCTCCAGATATAAGTCATTTACAGAATGGTTACGCGACCAACTTCGGCGCCGGTAACAATGCCAATCGAGCCATTGAAACTAATATTATAGACACCACATTTAGAGTGCTTGTCACGAGGTTCGCACTAATGCACAAGGAGCTTAAAATGCTCGACAATAAGGTAAAAAAGGGCGAAATAAACTTTTTGGAAATATTTTTCTCTAAGCTAGTTAGAAGTCAATAAATAATTTTATTGATATAATTATTTTAATTGTTTCACAGACTTTATATATGGAAGTCCGTCAACTTCTGAGTTATGTCCGTGAAGCACATGGAGGCCAATTCAGACTGGTGGCGTTTAGCGGTCTTTTGGACACGGCGGAAAGACCTGATAGCCAGCCGAAGGAGTCCAATATGCAGACTACTAGAGTCATCAAGTATGTAAATACCTATTTACATATAAGGTCTAATATAATTTTAGGTGCCCTTATAATATTACAGGACCCTATTACTTAGCCAATGCTCTCTGTCCTATCATTTAGACAATCTTTCACAGAATTTGAAAAACAACCAATAACAAAAAAGGTATAATGCGATTTAGACATACACAGTTTGCTAAATATATGTTTTTCCGCGGCCTTTTTTCATGGCGAATGTACTGAACAGGTACTTAATCTTATTCCTTCCTCACCATTCCGATCCCGGACAACACGTGATCCGTATAATATTTATAATATAAATAATCTCTTAGGTTAATTACATAATTAGTATGACGAGTTCTTACACCTTAAAATGATAAACGCTCGTAAGATTAGCCCCCGCCCGCTGCGAGCAAGGGTTAAGGGGCTGCATTATCTATAGTACTACAGCGTTTGCAATTATTACAAGTAAATAGAAAAAAACTTAATTACTCTCCTGATATTCCAATAATTTAGAGATATGATCAAATTCCTGGATTTTATTGGATTGTTTTTTAGCTCTCATTCTTTACTTCATTTTGACAAGGCAAAGATCCCAGTAGACAATATGATGAAAATGGTTACGTGAGATTTATAGGAAGTGGGATAGAGAGACCACGGAATTCCACTTACAGTTATCAAGTCTGACCTGTACTTAATTAATTCTTATTTACATTCTTAAGTCACACTTGTCGGTTAAGAGTACTTTTTATATAAATATATGTTCATATAAGGATACTTGTGTACTAAGGTTTTGGGTATTTTGTTTAGTACTAACTACTAGTTTTGCATAACGGCTTGTTGTTTGTTTTTTATTGATTCCTTTAACTTTCCCAGGCACATCTCCCGCACATCAGAAGAAGAGCGTGGCTCTGAGACTGGCGCGGACTCTGGCTGTGCCACGGACGATCGCACCACTCACAAGAAATTTACATTCAAGAAACGAAGCACTTCCTCCACCGGGGCGCATGTCAGTACACATGTAATGTCACTTTTCATATATTCTCTTTCCTCTTTACAATTATAATGTTCAACATAATGTTAGATACGGAGTATTAACTGTGTTTTTTTTGTCATATGTATGGTCAGTAATTATTATTGTTGCTGCTCCTGCTCTCTTTGAGTCACTACCAAGTAAAGTGAAGTAGACAAGAATACTACACGTGATTGTGGCGGAACAAGCACGTGGCCCACCTTAACATTTCATATATTCTCTTTCCTCTTTACAATTATAATGTTCAACATAATGTTAGATACGGAGTATTAACTGTGTTTTTTTTGTCATATTTATGGTCAGTAATTATTATTGTTGCTGCTCCTGCTCTCTTTGAGTCACTACCAAGTAAAGTGAAGTAGACAAGAATACTACATGTGATTTGGCGGAACAAGCACGTGGCCCACCTTAACATCAGTTAAGCGGACTAACTTCTGCCTATAACAGATGCATTTTGTCACAAATGACTAATTGCAGTTCTTAAGTCTCATGTGCCCGTAATTTTACTGGCTCTCAAGAACTGCTGCACAAGCGCTCTGTTAGGTTCCTGCGCGACATATTTTATATTTGAGGGTGGTAGCTAGCCAGGCGAGCATGCGCAAAATGCCCTTCCACCATGCGGTGAAGCTCAAGCCGGAGGTGGGGATCGAACCATGTACCTGCGGCATGGCAGTCCATAGATATTACCGCTCGGCCATCATTGCTTAAAAATTTATGAAAAGGAGTTAAAACTACTTCGACAAAAAGTCATTATCATTGCATATTACTGAATTATTTCATCCGACTCCCCGGACTCAGACTCGGACACGACGGTAATGTTCGACATTGAGCTTACCACTGACACCTTTCTTTGCTTAGTCTGATATTTTGCTTAGTGTAAAATGTAAGTGAGGTTTTCCATAGCAAAGCATATTCAAAATTCTACACATTCTCACATAAACCAAACGATAAAATATCTAGTTATTATTAATCTCTTTTACAGAGCCTCCTGGATACGGACGCTGGTGACGAATCAGCAAGCCAGTCGCCTTTATCAGTTCGCACTCGACGATATCAACTAACGCCAAGACAATCTGAGAGGACCATCCCGTCAGCATCATCGGCTGACATCACTCCTCACCACCACAAGATATCTCACTCCAAATCGATACCTTCCAAGTTTCATATCAGTGGCATTGGTGAGTGACAAAACTTGATTAATACTTACTGTCGCAGTCAGAGAAGCCAACTACCTCTAATTAGCATTGATTATACATCTGTAGGAGGTGAACAATCAAAATTTCATATTGTTAACATTCGCAACCATAAAAAAGAAGAGCTATGCTAGCAACATAATTAATTATTTAATCAATTAACTTCTGTGCTACATAAAGTCATGTCTCCATCAAACAAAAGTTGGCAACCTTATTCACCAACACGAGTTGGCAGCACAAAAGTTGAAGCGCTCGTAGCCAAGTTTGCTTAGCCATTCTAATTCGATCAGCAAAGTTAAGCAACGTCCGCCGCGGTCATGACTTGGATGGGTGACCGCTGGTGACATTACTACTGAGCGCTTCCGTGCTTCGGAGTCCCGGCTGTTGTCTTAGGATAGCAGTCGTTACAGCATGGTGGTAGGGCACTTTGCAAATGCCCGCCTGGCTAGCTACCACCCTCAAGTTTAAAATCTGACGCCAAGCACCTAACGGTGTGTTCCGGCAGCTGTCCTTGAGAGCCAGTAACTCTAGGTTAGTCTGAACAACATCCTCGACCACATCATCACGTACCATCAGGTGAGATAGTGATCAAAGGCTAACCTATTAAGCATAAAAAAAAAAAACTTATGTTTGGTTTAGATCCGGCTTATGTTAGGTACTCTCTTTTTTAATGTCAATTCTTTTAAAATTAAAACGAATCCAATTGAAGTTTAACTAAATCCAAGTACAAAATAATACCTACTCTTTAGACAAATACTCGATGTATTTCATATATTTGCATGGTGGTAGGGCACTTTGCGAATGCCCGCCTGGCTAGCTACCACCCTCAAGTTGAAAATCTGTCGCCAAGCACCTAACGGTGTGTTCCGGCAGCTGTCCTTGAGAGCCAGTAATTCTAGGTTAGCCTGAACAACAACTTCGACCACATCATCACTTACCATCAGGTGAGATAGTGGTCAAAGGCTAACCTATCAAGCATAAAAAAAAAAAACTTATGTTTAGTTTAAATCCGGCTTATGTTAGGTACTCTCTTTTTGAATGTCAATTGTTTTAAAATTAAAACGAATCCAATTGAAGTTTAACTAAATCCAAGTACAAAATAATACCTACTCTTTAGACAAATACATCGACTTTCATATAACACAATTAATATGTTAAACCCGGTCGAGTCAATATGTCACCTTCCCCGCGTCTCGTCGCAGTCTTGCTGCAAGCTTAGTACCGATAGTATCTTTGATATGGTTACGTCTTATGAATTTTACGAAGGTCTTTTCTAACATACTCTCATAAGATAACAATTTAGTCAGCCCCAGGTGCCAAATTAACGAATGATAGCATAATTTAGTAGTAACGTCGCCTGCTCTTGTTCCAGTAAACTGGTTCCGCCAGAAGCCATCACAATCGCAATCACTAATCCGCAATGGTTGCGGTTCTGGCGAATCTTTACCCATCTCGGGAAGTATGGCATCGCTGGCTCGACCGCACTATGTAGCACCGCCGCACACTAGCCGACCAGTGCATGTGAAACGAAGAGTTGGATACACTTTAAACAGGTGACTGTTTATCATTTCAAACGCTAGATATATCTAGACAGATTCTAAATTAATCCATGTAAAGTCGAAATTTTGTGTAACGATGGACATATTGAATGAAGGCATGAATGTGAAGCAGTGATAGCTCAGTGGCTTTGGGTATGGACTGCCGCGCAGCAGGTCCATGGTTCAAATCCCGCCGCGGGCTTGAGCTTCACCGCATGGTGGAAGGGCATTTTTGAGTATACCCGCCTGGCTAGCGACCACCCTCAAGTAGAAATTCTGTCGCCAAGCACCTAACGGTGTGTTCCGGCAGCTTGTCCTTGAGAGCCAGTCATTCTAGGTTAAGCCTGTTAACACCTTCGACCACATCATCACTTACCATCAGGCGAGATTGTGGTCAAAGGCTTACCTACCAGCAATTAAAAAAAAAAAAAAAAAAAAAAAAAAACACTTTTTGCGCCCGCCCTATTTACTGCGTAAATTCTTAATCGTTTTTAAGGTGTAATAAAAAATTAATGAACGCTTATAGGTTGTTATTTACTATCATAATTGAGTTCTAGCCAAAATATAAAACATTTTTAATTGTTGATTGTTTGTGTGCGTAATTAATTCAAATGAAAAATCCGCTTTATTTGTAAACTTACATTGTTTTATTACAGGGCAAGAAAGAGGGTAGAAGACAGATTGAATCGGTTTGGTCTAAGAAAAATGGGAAAGAAGAGAGACGGGAGCATTGAAGAATCAAGTGGTGGATGTAAGCATTTATTTCTTAATATAAACTATCCCGTCCTCAATTCAAGGCGAATATATTTCATAAATATTATTCTTTAATAAAATATAAATGCGTAAAGTTAACGAACATCATACGCAACAATTGTATTACATAACCTCATTATGATATAGAGACTATAAAAGAAGAAGACATTCCAGCTGTAAAAGTATCACTAACTTTAAAACACATTTCACCATCGTTATCACAGCACAACCTTAAACTTTTGCACCATGTATTCTGAATAATTCTGATTGGGCAGTATTTTTGCGAATTCCCAGCGATTAGCTACTACCCTCGAGTGGAAAATCTGTCGCCAAGCACCTAACGGTGTGTTAGGCCAGCTATCCTTGAAACACTTTTTCACTCTAGGCTAAGCCGGTTTACAGTCCTCGACCACCTCATCCCTTACTATCAGGCCAGATTGCGGGCAACGGCTTGCCTATTGGCAGTAAAATAATGTAAATTAAAGATGATTTAGGGTTTTCAATCATCAGGTAGTTACTTTTATACAAAAGAATAAAGCTGCGTTGATACGATACTAGAGATGTGTGAGTTAATGAGCGGTGTAAGAAGAATAAAACCCCGAAAGAATAAGCTTAATTTTTTTTACATTTCCATCGAAACTCGCTGATCGCAACGACCCTATTAGTGCATCTGTCCTTGAACCATTTCATACAATTTTAAAAGAACAAATGTTAGTTTATCAATAGAAACGGTCATATGTAATGTGGTTGTTTAAAATTTTATCGGTCCGATATTTTTATCTAATGTATGAAAAACTAGGCGTTATTATAATGAATATCAAGTGGAAGAACCTACGTTTCGTAAATAAACGTGTTTTTTATTTATTATTCTAGACATGTCGAGACGTGGCTCAGCCGAAGGCGGGTCGGGCGGTGGGGAGTCAGAAGTAGTTGTACTAAAGAAACGTAGGCTCGTGGCGGCCGCGCCGCTTTACGCTGGACTAGCGCGGTTCAACTTTCTACTGGACGCCACGCAACCCGGAGGCACGCCTGACGCTCTATTCATGGCTGCACTGTTGGATTTGGTACGTTATTTTTATCACATCTATTCAAAAAGAGCTATTTAGTTCTTCGCATACAGGTACCAAAGTAGCTCATTAGTCAATAGGGACTAAAAGTGATTTGAAATGTGTAAATGATTGATTTGAAATCATAGTTAATTTACTTAATACTTGATGACAACACTAGAATCAGGTTGTAAAATAAACGCAAGCCCTCACAAAGCTCAGTTTTTAATAGTTTACTCGCAATAACATAATATTGACATTTACCGGTCTGGATTTCAAGAAAATATAGTGCTAAACCATATATTTTCGTATTTCGAGATGCACCACACATTGATGACGCGGGACTGCCATCTTTCAAATGACTATACACCAGCAGCAATTACAAAGTAAAATTACATCGATAAATCCAAGTTTTGTCAGTATCGTAGCAAACTTACCCCCAGCTACCCACTTGATGTTCCTGAATATAATTTGCTTGGTGACTCGATGTATGAACGTTGAGAAGAACCTTATGTGTTGTATAAACTCACGCTCGCTATTTATGTTTATACTGAAAATTATAGCTGATATCGATTTTGAAAATATTTATGGAAATACTTTCGACAAGTACTCGAGTGTATTCCAATTCATTACAAGGTGTACAATCCCTTCAAGTTATTTAACAATAAAATTCTTGTTCTTTGCAGCCACACACTGTTGTCGTAGGTCGCGCCGCAATTCTTTTGGAATGTGCACAGTTAGTACATAACTGCAACAAAGGACAGTGGCCTTATTGGCTCAAATCGAACACTGTCAAAAATAATGGTGACTACTTGATATTTTCCATTATTAAAGCAATCTAATTTGCTTGCTGAATTATTAATACAAACTTAATTTTTTTTTAATGTTTTCAGTCACTATGACACCTCAAATAAGACAGCGACTCGCTGGGAAACTGTTTTACCAATGGGGTGAAGTATGTAACATTTAAAAATTAATCTCTTTCTGTCTTCGTCATGTCATGACGTGAACTTGCTGTTACGTTGTCTCTTTTCAGGCACTTGGTAACAGGTTAGAAGAAATGCTCTTAGAAGACAAAAAGCATATTGAAAATGTCACCAACCTTGTTACCGACCCTGAAGGCCAGCGTGATTTGCTACAGCAAGACGAAGAAGAAGATTTCCTTGATGAAGGTATTTAATTAAAATCAAAATGTTCCTGATTCACGATCGGATTGAATAGCTAATATTACCTTTCGGGATATTTTCAGCGAGCATTCGTTTGCCTGGTAAGCCAATGGGTGCCGATTGCCCTCGCGCTTTAAGAATAATTGCATGTGTCCTTCTATTTGAGATCACATCCTTTTTACGAGAAACATACCAAACTCTACCAAAAGCTAATCGCGCCTCACTTAAGGAAAGAGGCCATTGGGACCGAGTATACAGGTACTATACTTGCTATCATTACAAGAATTCATTGGTAAGTAGTTGGGATCAATCTCTCATATGTAAAACGACTTATTTTTTTGTTATTATTATATGCTAAGATGGATGGAAAAACGTCGAATTTTATGTAAGACTAAGTGAGTTAATTATGTTCAGTTCGTTTGAAATGATGTGTTAAAAAGAGTGCATATATTTGACGAAATTTTTATTTTAACAGGGCTCTTAGCAGTCAACACACATTAATGCCAGTCGAGTATGTTTTCAGATGAAATAATGCATGTTACCTTAAATACTGCACTATGCGTGCATGCGTATATAGATTGTACATAACTACGTACACATAACAAGAAACTATATATGCAAATAACACTACAGACATTCAAATTATACAATAGAAAATATTGATCACTTAACAATTTTTGGCACAAAAAGACCTCGCAATCACAACCGCGAAATTCAGTATGCTTCATTCAAATAATTTCCGCGCAAAATATATCAAAAAACTATTCTACTCGGTTTTGTTTGCTTTGGTCAAACTTTTTTCTTAATTTTAAAACAAATAAGCAACCGGTAAAAAGTGCATAAGCACAAGTAACTGCATGGAATGTCGTAACGAATCCACCTAAAATACTGTAATTAAAATTTAACTAAAGCGGTGATGCAAATACTAAATTAAAAGTTTTGTCAACTACACCTTTTTCAAAATTTTCCAATAGTTTTAATAAGATAGATTAGATGATATTAGAGGATAAAGTAAAAACGCTTTGCTACATTGGCATGCAGATATCAATATCTGATCACTCTAATTAAACGAATAGTTTTCAATAATAGAAGCTAAAAAAATAGCTACGAGTTTGCCGCATTATTTATTATAATCCGTTGGTCTTAATTGGTTAATTTTGGTGGGGGGGCAGGGAAGCGAACCGTCGATGGAGTATGGCTCTGTCAAGCATGGGACATTCTCAAGCGTCCGCTCAGAGCTTGCAGTCGATAGCTGGAGCTGAAACAGAGAGAAAAATATCTTTTGTCATACACGAACCTGAAAACGTGTCTGGCGGAAGCAACGCTACCGTAAGTCATATCACATAATATATCAATTACACGAACAATTATTACAGGTTAAAAACTTTCTTGCCAACAAATCATTCTGGCATTTTTCTACGGATAATTTTGTTCTAATGTTATTACAAGCATTAATATTTGCTATGCAAGGCTGTAATTGTGTTACTTTGCGAAAGTACTTTTATTGAAACCTGAGGAAGCGAAGGATTCTAGGATTCAAAATATAGAATCCTGAGCGTACCGAAGGTTTCAAGTTACAAGACGAAAATTAACTTTGGTGCCGAGCGCAACACACATTTTTCACCTAATTGAAAATGCTAGGTGAAAGAAAAACACCTAACGCACGCAGATTTCCAATGAAAAACAGTATCTTTCTGAGCATGTGAAGTAAAAAAAATTTCAAATATATTCCTCTACCCAATTAGCGATCAAATGCTCAGCGAGTTTACACATCCTGATGCTGCATTGAAGATACGAAAGCGTTAATAGTTTTTCAAACATATACGACAACTCAGTAATCATATATTAGAAGTACTGGCGAAATTATGATAAAATATATTTTGATTTTATTTTTAGTTAGCAGACGCCATACCCCCTTCAATCCCCTCTGATGATAAAAAGGGCAGACTCGGTTCGCGTGGCAAATGTATGCCTCGAAGGAATACACAACAAACTCACTCTGCCTATGGATCTTTCAAGCGGAGGTCTATCAAACTAAGACAAAAGGACGCAAGGAGTGACGCAGAGGAATGTAAGAACTTACATAGGAAACTACTATCCTATACTTTAGTGAACATTTCATAAACTTTTCTCATAATCTTCAACACTTTTCTAATCAAATCTTATTAATTAATACTCCGTCACTCATTTCCCATTCGCAGTACCTTCATCAACACACACTGGGAAAATCAATTGGATGATATCTAGTTAGTTCGAATGACACTTCATTTTGCTCATTCATTTGGCGTATCCATGTCTCAGGAGCAACTTTATCATCGCATGTTCAAATGTTAAAATGCATGCGAATTGATAACGTTATCACTTTAAAAAATTCTGCTGATCAATGTTAAAGTAACATTGCATAGTGCATACCACTAATTAACAATTTGTGTCATTTTGTACAGTCTTTACCCGAAGATCAGATTCGATACAAAGCAGAAGGAAAGTTTCATCACTGTCTGACAGAAGTGATACTTCAGAAGTTTATCCTGGGACAGGTGAGCATCATATCCTATTCACTGAAACCTCCATTTCAAAGACAGTAGGATCATTTACGTATTTTTCATCATTCATGCGCGGAAAATCGGCTGAATCCAATTTGAAACGTCAGGCAGTTTAGAAATCGCCCTAGAGAGGTACAATATTTAATTATCAATGAGGTTCCTCGGGACAATATTCATAGAAATATAATTCTTCATCTTCTTCCTCTGTTTTCTTCTCAAGAGAGCTATGATATGAATAATGTGTTCCGGCAGCAGTCCTTGAGAGCCAGTAAGGAAATATGATATTAGAAGCTCGTGAGACTTAACAACTGTATGTCTTAGTGTGATGGGTGTAATGCAGTTCAGAGATGCATCTGTTATAGGCAGAGATTACCGCTTAACGCCATGTGGGCCTCGTGCATGTTCCGCATCGTTGTAGCAAGCTGTGGTAAGTGTTATTTCTTTGCATAACTAATGAAAAGTAGATTGTTCAACTCGGAGTAAAGGATACTTAACACCCTTGCTTAACAATCTACTATGTTTTTGTCCAATCTCCAATGTATGTTTAATGATATCTTTGGGTATTTAAGTAAATGTATTGTAATAAAGAAATTCGTTAGAACGTGCGACACTGTCTGAAGATAGACAACGTGTTGAAAATTGTCCCGGCTAAAATTCTGAAGATAGGCAACGTGTTGTGACAGCAGTGTAACTAAGCTTGAACTTTTTGCGAAATCTTCACTTAATTTAATTTCAAATTATTGGTTTCCAATAAAGCGCAAAGTACCGCCTAAATTTACGTCGGGAATCTGCACAAAATTAAGATTCAAATCTGTTTCAGCCGTCGTATTTGACACAACAATTCGACTACACACTCGACAAAAACTTGCTCTAAATATGTGTTACCTACTGATGTTTGGAATTCTTCGTCTCAGCATACCTCTTTTTCTTTTTATCTACTGAAATATCCTATAGTACCTACCCCACACAAAGAGGGACAAGGATTGGAACACACTGTTGATAAATTTACCCTTTGAAACCAGCAGGTACAGTAATAATGCCCAATGAGTTGGATAGTGGAGGCGAAGAGAGCCCTGGAGTGTTGTCCGATGATCATGATCATCCTCCTGATAGTCCAGACAGTAACTCTACTGATCCACCTGATGTAAACAAAGGACTTCCTTGGCTAAAGGTAAATGGGGAAGTTGTTCTATTGACGTATGTACCCATTTGCGTGCATGAAATTTATATGTTTTACTTTTAAACCTGTTAGAGTATATGGAAAGATCGAGAATCAGTGAACTAAATTTGCTCCTGTTATGGAGAAAATGAATTTACAAATAACCCACAGGGTGGGTTATGTTGGACTAAGAGACAATAGCGACCCATACCTACCCATCGTTGCTAGTCGCTACCTGCTTCCGGAGAATTCTCCCCACTCCCTCCTAGTGGGATACCCCCGAACACGTGGGCATCCACACTTTATAATGACCTAACCCTATCGGGGGGCGACGGCTGTCCTTACAACGAAGCCTCAGGTCCTCTGAGCGGAAATCGAGTGAAAGCCCTTAACCCTCGCTTTTAATGCATGCGAATATTAAAATGAATTAACTAGAATGGACAAGTTAAGTATGACAGAGGAAGGTCAAAAGTACACAGTGATAGGAAAGATTAGTGTAGCATGGGCAAGTGATCAAGAGGCGCTAAAAACATATAAAGAGAAAAGTTTTGAGAATGAATATGGACAAATATAGAAGTTGTGAAAGGGCATGTGTGCGAAAAGTTTGAGAAGTGAGTGACGAGCAACAGAAGAGAGCAACAGATACACGTGTTGTGTCAGTTAGCGCGGGATAAAAACAAAATAAAGAAAACTAGTGTCGATCTATTTAAACATGATAACATTTTGAGAATTAAAAAGTTTTAGGCAGAAGAAATTTAGACTAATGCACCCAAACCGTTTAAAAGTTTAAGATTTGTTAATTATTCGTTTTTTTGATAGAAATATTTAATTTTAAACAACCTATTGTTTTATAATAATCTCGCTGTGATATTCCAGGTCATGGTGAAATTTCTGAACTCCTTTAACTATGTGTGCTGCCATCAAAACTTCTGCCATCCGTATTGCTTCCGCCGAAATATGCGAGCGAGTGTGAGACTTATGAAATCTGTGCAAAAGGTTTGTACAATATACACTGAAAATAGATGACCGATCTGATCTTAAAAATTAACACACTCGTGAAGTTAATTGAAAGAAATATTTTATGATCTTCCCCTATTGTTGTATTTAGGGTTCTGTATCCAAACAGAAAAACGCGGCCCTATTAATGAGACAGCGGAGTCTATTTGTCCGTATGGTATGGGTATCTATCTTGTGAACGGAATATGTACATACAATATACATACCACAATATACAGACTGAAATTTTGATATATATGTAAAACTAGCGGCCCGCCCCGGCTTCGCGTGGGTAATTACGACTATAAATTGAGATGTAAGCTATCCTATCTTTCAATTTGGATCAAATTGCACACGGTGTGCAAATCAAATTTAAAACTGACCCGAAAACATGTTTAATGACAACATGTTTTGACCATTTTCTCACCTGCCCGGCTAGCATGCGCGCCGCGAGTAAATTTTGTCTACCATTTATCTCGTGTAAAATAGACATATCGACATATGTCTATGAATGCTAACATGGCACTCGTCCGTGTTTACGTACATTTTGTGCTACCTGTGGCAACTTGTCGACCAACACTAACATGCGCGTCCTTCGTTTAATCGATTTTTGACACTTATCTGCGAGTATTTGCGTGTATTTTCTCTACCTCAGTTTTGAGGACGAGATAAATCGAGTGTTTCTCGCGCGTCTAAGTATAATGGGGGCGATCGACGATTTTAGTACAAATTTACTTTCCGTCCAGTGTTAGCAGACCCGTTATATATGTGTGTGTAATCTATACTATAACAAGAATAACGTAATATGAACACAACTCGCGAACTCTGTGTGCGTGAGTTTAAATAAAAATCTTTGAATAATGCTGTAGGTAGCGTAGGTAGTTTTTTTCAACTATTTTAAATGTAGGTAATTACATTATGGGTACTTAGCTGATTACTCAAAAAAACTATTATATGTAAATAAATGAGTAGGTATTTAAATTTTAATATATACTTAGTACTTAAGTATTAATTTTTTTATGAAATTCGCATCAGTAAACATTTAAAGTAATCTAAATGAATAACTTCGTTTTAGGGTTTTGTACTCAATAATATATTGCTATAAAATATTATTATACTGTTTAATAAAGAAAAAATGGATAGGACACTGAAAACCAGTTAAGTACCTAGCTGTGATAAAAATTTTGTTTCGTTACTTAGCATTCATCAACAAAGAAAACATTTAAGCAACCATCGCATCGTCAAAAGAGCCATCCTATTTACACCTTTATCATTCGTTTGAAAATTACATCAACGATAATAGTTTTTAATCATAAAAATCATCATAATTTCTAATGAAGTGTCGAGAACGCTAAAAATGTTTAATCGTTTATAAAAGTATGGTATTTAATTAGTACAAAGTCCATCACTGCTTATTTCCTAAAACTGTTCGCAATTCAACTAACAAATAGCGCAATGGAGAATCGTTCATAGATAATCTCAAGTAACGGATCTTAGCGTGGTGCGGCCGCTACTGTAGTCCACCACTCTCTACGCGCGAGAAAAATACTCTTCTCGTGTCATGCGTGACATACGTCTTATTTGTGCATGCTAGGCAGGCTGGTTGGTAAATGTTGATGTGGTGAAGCAAGGTGGACAAACTTTATTGGCACTCGAACACAACTGTCTGAAATCATCGTTGAGTGTTTGGCGACAGATTTCCTACTTGAGGGTGGTAGCTAGGCGAACATTTTTAGAATCCCTGTCAGCACACTTCAAGCCCTTGGCTTAATTCGAACTATGGACCCGTTGTATGGTAGTCCATTGCTAATGCCACTAGGTCATTACATCTACCGTAAAAGAAACTGTTGTGATGAGAATCCTAATAGAGCGAGGTAAGTTTTCATAAGTTTTTTGTGCTGAGGGAGGGCTGCACCGCTCTTCACTGAAATATTTTTCATATGTATAATTATTGCATATTTTATTTTTAAGATATACGGCGAGAAGTTTGGCCCAGAAGTAATTAATGCTACGTCAGAAGAAGGGCTTTGTGGTACGCGACGCGGTCGACGAACACGTAAAGCCTCAGAGCATTCTACTGACAGGTATTCACAGTTTTGTTGAAAATCTAACAATTATATTTTTCAATTAACAATTATATTTTTCTTTATTCGGCTTAGGAAGTACAGCCCAGTGACTGATATACCACGTGCCTGTAATAATTAATCAGTGCAGTGCAATTTGTCACTTGTGACGAATTGCATCTGATTGTTATCCATAAATTTGTTGTAATTTGCGAGTGAGACAGTGGTTAAATACCGAAAATTACAATGCTAAATTGACACACATACTCTCTAAACATGCGGTGCGTAGTGCGACCATAACAATTATTCTTGTTCGATACGTTTCGTTTGACACCAACCGCTGGACAGCAAACCATTCGTGCCAAGATGTCTTGCTTGTAGTGTGTATACCTTATAATATTTTTTCGGTGCAGGATCGACCGCACCGTGATAGAGAGCGCAGGGATCGCCTACCGCGCGGCGGGTGGGGAGGGAGGGCACGGTACAGGGGGTGAGGCCGCTCCCCCGCGTGGACCCGTGCCCTATCCCCCTGCCGACCCGCCGCTCATACTCAAGTATCTCAAGGGACATGTGAGTTATAGTATACATTAAAATTAATATACCTACATTAATACAGTGTTGCTTTCTGTGGCAAGTCATGAAAGTTTAGATGTACTGACATTGTATCTAATTTGTTTCCTAATTCATTATGAACATTCAATTGCAAATGTGTTTCTTCGATTTAAAACATATCGCCAAAGTTTCAAATATGTTTTGTCCGTGTAATAGGGGGTCAATTGTACATTATTGCAAAGGTTGCGAAATAGGCAAACGCAGGTCAAATATAAGTTAGAAAGAGACTTCAATGATACGAAACAGGCTATCTCCATTTCCGCCGAGGCATATATTGTGATCTTCTCAAACAAATTGCAAGGAAATAAAAATATAATTACATATACTTACGCTAAATATATATCATCTGGGAATTGAAGTAAAACCCTGCTCTATTATATGTTTGAAGCGCTCGTAGCGAAGTTTGCTTAGCCGTTCTGAACAGATCAGCAAAGTTAAGCAACATCCGCCTCGGTCATGACTTGGATGGGTGACCGCCGGTGAACTTACTACTGAGCGCTTCCGTGCTTCGGAGGGCACGTTAAGCCGTCGGTCCCGGTTGTTATCTTAGGATGGCAGTCGTTATAGCATGGTGGTCGCCTGGCTAGCTACCACCCTCAAGTAGAAAATCTGTCGCCAAGCACCTAACCGTGTGTTCCGGCAGCTGTCCTTGAGAGCCTGTAATTATAGGTTAGCCTGAACAAAATCTTCGATCATATCATCACTTACCATCAGGTGAGATAGTGGTCAAAGGCTAACATAATATAAATAAAAAAAAAAATTCAGTCAACATTTTCATATTTTTTTTATTGTTCTTTTGACTTCTCTGGAAGCAAGTTTTCTCTCGCGAATTTGACTTCCGACCATAGATCTGGTTGATACATCGTCGTAAAATGAGCTCATTTTAATTTATGTATAAGTATCAAAATAGCAGAATCGAGATGAACCCTTTACATTACCGCCACATTATTATTCTTTAATCGCGTGTGTCGAAAGGAAATGTATATGTGGCTATTTGTACCTATATCGATGAAAGAGATCTAAATTCAAATAACACCACAGCACGCCTCCAACGCATTTTCATTCAATATTGCTGGTGCGCTTTTTGTTCCAAATTCGAATATATTTATTCGAACGAATAAATATGTAAAGAAATGTAATTCAAGATCAAAAACAGCAGAGCGCAAACTTTACCACGGCGGGCAAAAGTGTACCCCGTGCGGCGCAACAACATTACGTTGATGGGACCAATCGGATGCGATTTGTTAATTACGAACTTGACTAGACCGAAATCAAAAAGGTAACTGTAAGAGAGTTACACTTTTTTACATATTTATTCTAGCTGAAAAAGGATTTGGTGTTCGTAAATAGGATACTTCGCGTGCGCTTTATTCAAAAGAAATTCAGAAAACTTGCAGTTTTAATTTCAATGGAACGATAAAATGTTTAACGAAAGTAAATAATTTGCAGTTGGGTTTTTTACTTTTTTTATAAATTTATACTTGTTTTTAGTAACTAACACTGAATAAATAATGATAACCACGAATCACATTTAGAAGTTTTGTATTGTGAAAATCAAGAATATTTCAAAATACCGCCAACACGCTTAGTGCGTGTGAAGTTTTCGCGTCATTATATAGAGCATGCGCGCTTAAATAAATGGTACAAAGAGTATCTGGCAAAGAGTCATTTTTTGATTTTATTAAGACTGAGGTAGTTGAACATGAATTATAAAAAATACAAAATAAAACACACTATAGTCTATTTTTTTTAACAGACGAGTACCGAAAAATTTACTGCGTGGCTATTGGCCCACGTTATCAATATAAAGTCCGTTTCACACGAACTCTGTAAAATACTGATCATTTGTAATTTTGTAACGAACTCTGTAGTTACATGTAAGGTACATTCAGTTTAGTCTTCACCTGCACGGCGAAAAATATTGCTTGTAAGGAATCAATACTATAGTTGCAACTTTTGAGTTAGGGTCAGCAAAACAAAGATCGTTTTGAAAAAATGTTGTAGCTAAGTCAACAAATCGTCTCGTCATACGTTTGCTGACGTATCACTGTGAGTTCAACCCAATTGAACTCGTTCGGTCTCAAGTGAAGGGCTATGGCAGGAAATAACAAGTTATAAAATTTATGAAGTCTGAATCGTTTTGTTACAAGAAGTAGCTTAAGTGGATAGATAAAAATGTTCATGTCTCAATCATGTGATAACCAAGATAGAAACAAAAATGTTGACAATCGTGTACAAAATATGTTAGAGCAATTTATTATTGACGTATCTGCAGAAAGTTCATCAGAAGGATGACGATAATTTTTAAGATTACAAGAATTGTATTAGAATTATTTGATTTATATGCTCTAGTGCATAATATCTATACTATTACAATATAGTTTTAGGTAATCATAAACTCGATCAGAAAATTTTGTAACGAATGTACTAAGTTTGCAAATTCAAATCATAAAATAATAACATAATTTTTTCTATAGTAAATTTTAGAACTACTATTCAATATGAACGGGCCGTAACAATTTCAAAACAAGAACAAAGGCATTGACAAATGACGTCAATGACCCATCTCACTCTGTCAATATCGGAAATGTGCGAGAGAAAGACTCAGTTCTCGTTTGTTAAAAAAAAACACGGATTATAGTGCGTTTTATTTTGTAAAATCGTACGATAAATAGTGGGCAATAGCTTACCTAATTCAGTATGTAATGTACACAGATATACTAAAGACACTTCGAGTAATAAGTTTTGAAAATATAATATTCTTTTCAGGTGCGAGATGCTTACCACACTCCCCTAGCTACTCTAATCAAGGGTGCAACTACAATGAGTGAAGAACTATTCGCCGAATGTGCCCCCGTGGCTTGGCAGTTACTATTGGAACCGGACAGAGAACTCAGCGCTTGCGCCGCCGCCTTGTTTATACTAGCTGCAGTGAAAGCTCCCGTCATGGCCACCGAGATCATGCATAACGATTTAAAACACACTGAACCTGGTGTAAGGTACGTATTATCAGAAAAATATGTGTAAAAAAAAACAGAAATAGCGCTAGTATGCGCTATTTCTGATTTAGTAAAATAATCATAACTGTTATCGAGAAATACATTACGATCGACTTGAACACGAGTTTGATGTAAGGTTAAAAAGTGCCGATTTTATTTGTCATGAAAATGAACTTGTGACTGTGTTCACATAATATTCTTTATTTTTCAAAACTAGGACGGCATAATAAGACTTTTTTGTGTTACTAAGTAAATATGTATTCTAATAATGGAATGAAGTCAAGTTAATCATTTATACTACGAGTAATCGTTTTTTTTTTATAAACAATTTTTATTTATGTATTTATATTTAATAAATGTATTGAACGTTATACATCTTTACAAGGTAACTTTGGTATATCAATTTAATTAAGGTTGTTACCTGAATTGTATTGACGGTTATTTATTATTTTAATATGAATTCATTCACTGTAATCGATAATTTTGAGAAGGTCATCCCAATACTATGATGATAAATAAAGTTTCTGAAACGTTTATCAAGGTCTTGATTAGTTGGCAGACTAAATACTCTACGCTGATTGGTCAATGGTCCTCTATGACGCGATAGAAGAACAATGAACGTTAAGTATTCAGAATGTTAACTGATCAGTAATATAACAAACGTCGCAGGAACTGAAGCTAAGACTGACATATGCTAAACGTAACATATTTAAGTGGCCCTACTTTAATGAGGAATTCCTTGGTTTGGTCTCATTAGCTTATCAATAACGAGTCTATAAGCTAATAAAACTGAATCTTTGCGCAGCATATTGAAGCTGCAGTAAAGCTGCCTAATACTAAAGTCATCTCTGGGGCCTATCCTAGATAGGGATTATGCTGATTCTGGTCCTTAATTACTAAGTATTAACTTACAAATTTCTTCAGGAACTGTTGGATCATAAATCCCTATTGACATTTAAAAACTTCCGTATTCCTAAACAGAATAAACGCAATTCTCCGTTTCCAAGTGATGTGGAAGCTCCGATACCAAGTTTGGCCTAGGATGGAAGACGGCGCGTCTGTCACCTTTAAAGTTCCGCCGCCGGGTATTGAGTTCACACTGCCGTCTCCGAAGATAGGCATTGAATCGTTAGCAGTTGTCGACCCGCCGTGGAGCCCACAGGTTAAAGATAAGGATATGGAGATGACCTTGAATCAGGAGAGACATGTTAGTAAAACATTTCATGCTTGCATTCTGAAGGGTCATTTTCGCGATCGGTCATATATTATTTCTCTTTGTCCCCTCGCGAGATTTATCGATATTAACTTTTTAGGAGTCACGATTGCGCGAAGCGACGAACACGGGCTTCAGCGCGTAATCGTGACTCCAATGCGAAAAACTTCAAAACAGTCCAAAACTGGTCAGAATTTTACCGGTAAATTTAACGCGGATCCTAGCCGGTTCTATATATTATTTTACAAATTTCAACATACCGTATGTTGTGTAGAAGGTGCTAGCAAAACCTTATATTGTTTTAATGATCAAATCAGCCAACATATTCGAAAAAAAAATTGTCACAAATAAGCACCTATCACGAAGTTTCAATTAGTACAATAAATAAAGATAGGGGATTTTTTCCTATGCATCGAATTCGAAAAATCAATAAATCCGGAATATCGATACCAAATTTTGCTGGGCACAGTGTTTGAGCACGGCACCAAGTTTCACACATTATTGTACAAATATCCATACATTTGGAATTGTTTCTATTTTTATTAAGTAAACGTATAATATATTTGTGTTACAGCCGATCGTGAAAATGAACCAAAAAAGTTGTAGACACAGCATGTCCGCCAGACAAACACAGCTTTCTCTTAGGGATCCACTACAATAACCTTTTTTCTAATAATTTATCTGGTCTTGCGTGTTCAATAGTTTTAGTAAACGTCTTGCTCGTCACATGCTCATATTTTCTTCCAGAGATCTTTAGTAACAGCGACAAAGACTCGCAAGAAACAGCAAACCGAAGCCATAAAGAGGGCTTTGCAACAAAGAAATGATAAAAAACGAGCAGAAAGAGAAAGTTTCCTTATCACAACTATTCCGATAACTAGACAGGCAGCGAGAGAACCTGCTTTGGACCATGCAGCTGATGATCATGTTGAACGTAAGATAAGATGTTTTTTGAGTTTTAAACTGTTTTAATAAGTATTTTAATTCCTTCCGAATAAATAGTGATCATAGTAGCATTTGTAACAAAGACCTTTATTTATCCAACGTGACGATGCCTTAAATTGTCTCTCAGCACCCCCTGACGAAGAACTGGTAGAAGGAGGCGTTAGAGGTCCCCATCATACACAAGTGGCGTCAGCCGTTTTCCCTTCAACGTTATGTTCTGCCGTCGCCGAAATCATCTCTTTGCTCGATGACGCTGCTGTATCAAGGGAAGGATGTTCTGTATATGAAGTCGCCTATCAAGTAAGAATCTTCTTAAGATTGTAAGGTATTACTGCAAATGCTATTTTGTTGCGCTCATTTCGTCTTTTTATTTCTGTTATAAAATTCTGATTCCTATCTAAAGCCAGGAAAATATAAAACCAGGTAATTCATTAAGCAGAGATTGGGATAATTTTATATAGCACAGTCTTATACGAATATCGATACACTTCCGATGCGAGTAAAATAGTTTTTAGTTAATTAATCTACTAAATAATTTATGGGGTATGTATATTTGACTCCAAAATTTAAAAAGTCCTTGGTTTTGTTTCTAAGGTAAATAAAAAGCATGTTTCCTAAACGAAGTACATTTTCATAGACGTGACGCTACGTAATAAAGCTTTAAACATTGCCGTTTTGTAATTCGCAATTATTATTTAAAGATAAGCTATTTTATTTTTTCCTATTATTATAGGTGATATGGGGCTGCCTTGTGGAAGACTCAGCGTTGTTCCTTCGGCACGTCCTAGAGCGTCTAACTCGCGACCATCAAGACGAAATGTTCAAATTACTACGTCATCTGATCCGCTTCATTCCAAGACTGCCTCAACAAGCTGCATTCGCTCTTTATAACTATATCATTGGATATGTCATGTTCTATGTGAGAAGTCCTCATGAAGACGGGCAAAGGCTTATAGGTGCTGCGCTGTCTATACTTTGGATGGTACGAGACTTTGTTCCTTAGACATTGGTGTTTAAAATTGTTTTGTAATTAAACAATTCTTAGTTTCGAACTGTATGTATGTGAGACCCTTGTTATATAGCCAATAATCCTGTTAATATTACAGGGTAAAATAATGTAATTTGTATACGGTTTTAATTATGATAATAGTTATAAAATAATGCTGCGGTGCTTTTAGGTGGTGCACAGTGTACACGGTATAATGTTCAAAGATCTCAAGCAAATATTGCGGAAAGAGCAATGCGACGCTTCGATATTGTTAACTGCTAATGTTCCAGCTGCAAAGAAAATTATCGTTCATGGACCATGTATGTATTATAAGATTGTTTAAACGTTTAGAGTTTCGTACTAGAAAACGGGACCCTATTACTGAACCTCGGCAGTCTCCGACTGTCCGTCTTTAAAAGGCCATATCTTTAGAACCGTATAGGTACTAGGTAGCTGGTTGAAATTTTCACATAATTTGTTATAGTATAACGTATAGTTTAACAACGACCAAGTGCGGCACGGACTTCCTATAAGAATCTTTTTTTTATACTGAACTGGGTAGCACTTGACTATCTCACTTGATGTTAAGTGATGATGCGTTCGATGATGGAGCGCGCTTACCCAGAAGGTATCTATCCACTCGCGTTTTGAAGACCCCCATATTGTACTTAACCGGAAACACAGACTCAGGCAGGGAGTTCCATTATCTCGAACTGCATGAAAAGAAAACTTTATTATGGTACGTTGTTTTTTGTACGAAACCGTCAGTATGGGACTTACCATTCGCACTTGGCGGCTTATATAGTTATTATTGACACATGATACAACATATATAGAGATAAGTTATGCTGTATCATATACTTGCAGGTCTAAAGCTAGCCTACTTCTTCCAGCCCACCACTAACTGTTAGCGTGCTCAGTATGCTTTGCATCATTTAATTGCAAAGCTAAATCAGTATACCAGCATTCCTGTCATATCGTTTTATTAGATACATTTCTGAGGCTTAAGAATATATTATAAGTTAGATGATACTTGTTACGCATATAGTATACAAATGCGATTTTGATGTTTCTAGCTGACAATGAAGGAAGTATACCATCACAGTTTCCGGTACAAGAAGACACTGTTTTCTCACAAATATTGAAAGAATCTCTCGATTACTTTGGTATACCGGAAAAACTTCATAGGGAACATTTTCTAGTAGATTTCAAGACACGTGAGTATTTTTTTTACACTCTATTGTTTCTGAAAGCAGCTCGTACGTGTTGTAGATGTATGATATTTTTTAACAACTCTAATGCGTAAACAAGCATGTTCGTATGTAGTAAACGAAGGTATAGTAGTTCACCTAGGCTATACAACCTACCAACGTAACCCCCTCCTCAGGTGCAATTAAGGTGCGGTTAAGTCCGGGGCAAGATGGTAAATGCTAACGCGACCCCATCTTGCCCTCGGCTTGCTGTGAGCAGATCTCCTGCTCACAGTGTGCGGGGGGCAGGCTGTTTAGTTGGTCCAAGCCCACCCCCGTGGTGGATGGGCAGTACAAAGGCAAAATAACTACCCGAAAAATGGTTATACTACCTAGGTATACTTTTTTGACATTATGTTCAAAAGTGCGCTACAGACGCTTCAATTGATTAAATTTTTATTTTGACTGAGATAATAATATTTGATTATATTATTATCTCGGTCATCTCAGTGATTCAACAGCAAGAAGGTCAACTTTTTATTTTTATATAATATCCCTATTGTTAACTGTGTGCACCTATAATAATTAAGCTATACCTGTCTATAATATAACTTGTATCTGGTCAGGCCAAATCCACAACCCACAAAACTACGTCCGTGATCACTATTTCTTCAAACGATCACAGTACCCACAGTTGGGACTTGTTCACATGGAGCCGGATGAAGCGTTCAATAAGTTGCAACAGCAAGAACTATTGCTAAAGTTCGTTGAGATCGGGAAAGTCCTATTGACTTGGGCTATATTAAAAAATGTTGATATGGTAAGTGTAGCGTAAGGTAAATTTAACCTACTAACTTTACTAACTTTGATAAAATGAAAAAGATAACTTATGTAACATGACCACGTGCCGTTTACACGCCTACAATGTGCATTTAATGGTTCGTGTTTTTTTTTTAACTGGCGGTGGATGTTTTTCGGCTAGTGCGCTGAAGGGTTTACAATATTTGTCAGTATCTGATCGCACCTATAGGAGTGGAGTACCTTAATAAATTGATATGTGGCATCCATCGTCCTTACAATATGTTTCTTATAAGTACATACCAGCAAGATATAAAGAGACCTGCCAAAATGGGTGGGTGTTTATATACCTAATCGAGGGAGTCTCTGGCGGATGTAAAGAGTGTAGTTTTTAAATGTATAATTATTTTTCATTATTTATTACTTAAATAGTTACTCAATTTCAGGTGGTTCAACGAGTGGTGTTTTTGCATGACGAGCTAATGAAACTGCCATCGTTTCCGCGCAAAGCATTAGAAGCGGATCTCACGTTATACAGCCGAGGACCACTTGGGTCCACCTTGCTTGGATTGGACGTACTGCATAAGTTCATGTTAGTATACCTTGTTAGGATTTGTAAATCGTCTTACACGACCAACAATAAATGACCTACCTGCCTAAACTACTTAAATGGATGATGATTTTGTAAAAAAAAAACAATTAAAGAGAGATTTGCATCTATTGTCTGTTTATCGACAAATGTGATCTGTCCATTACCACTTCCACTTACCAATACTGAGAGCTATGTCGATGGCTTTGGTATCACGGGTAATTTCCTCGTTTAGAATTTAATCGCACAAAGGACCAAATTGTATACTCAATTATTTTGTGATTACATTAGACACCGTATTGCAAATATTCCCCAGAAAAAGCAGCTCAGTGTTTGATGATAAATATTGTTAATACCAACTCTATTTGTCAGGTGGGTGCGCCTTATAGCTCGTATGTTCGAAGCTATGGCGGGTAACTTCACATCGTCACGTGACATACACCTCTTCCTGAACGTGTTAAACGGAGCTCTAATGCTGCATAGCGAAGATTCACTTATACTGAGATACGTCATAGCGACCTATGTAAACGCTGCGTTTAATTTCAAGAGTATTTTCTCTACTAACGGGTAAGTTTATCAGTGTTATCACATTTTATATTTTACATGTTTTAGAAAACAAAACTGCACTCCCATATCTTAATATAGGAGTAGAGGCGGCGAAGAGACAAACACCAAAAGATGGAAAGCTGCACCTTCTGATGAACAGCCATCTAACATTGCGATCCCCAAGATGCCAGAGCGTTATTATGGCAAACCGTCCCTAATGTGAAAGGCTTTTGTTCAACGGTGGATGTCAGGGATGTGACGTGTTTTATGGCATTCTAAGTGTATTTCACACTAAATTTAAAAACATTTCTAAGCTTGTTGCTTGATGTAGAGGAGTGTCGTTTTTTAAGTACCCATTTTCCATATCATAATGTTTTAAGCCACATACTCTTAAGTTTGAAACTCCCTGTGTAGTTAAAATCCCCTACTCTGTTGTCACAAGTTTCTAGTCATCAACTTTCTTTCAGATATTTACTCATAATGCCAACACTTCTCCAAATATATTCAAACTTCCAAACAAACAAATTAGTCACCACCACCATAGAGTATGCCGTGAAACAGTTCTACTTGTTGAACCGCAAACCGTTTATACTGCAAATGTTTGGTTCGGTCTCCGCTTTATTGGACACCGATGAGGAATCCACGTATGGAGATGCTAGTAAGGTCAGTAAATACTTAAGTATAGAATAAGATAAGACTTTAAAATGGTAGTATGTAGAATTGTTACATGTATAGTAACCTGTATTTTAAATTCGATAACGACTGTTCACATTGTAATGTAATTATGACTCTAATACATTGGTGTAATTTTAAATAACAGTATTTACAGGGTTAGGGTTTTTAACAATTAAATATTTAAGTAAATAATATGGGACATCTCATGCGTTGTCGTCGCGTTGAGTGCTAAGCGAGACGTCAACGCGGGAGACCCGAGCTCTCCTTCAAAATACCACCAGATGTGGTTGAAACCATAGTTAGAGCTGTCTGACTTCATATCTTATTATTTACTAAAATAATTGAAAACTACCTTAGTTTTATACTAAAATATATAATATAATAATAATTTAAATCAAAAAGACGTAAACTGTTTATTTTACATTCTAGGTGCAATCAAGTTGTCTATTTAACCTCCTTCTAAGCTTAGAAACACCCTCTCCTGACCCTCTTCATATTGCTGAATTGATCAAAGAAGAAAAACCTCTAAAGCCCATTGACTTCTGCTATAGAGATGAAGATGAAATGGTCAATGTACTGGACTGCATAAGTCTTTGCGTGATGGTCGTTTCTTACTCCGCCGAGAGCATGAGAGGATATCAAATGCTGGTACGTAAGCAGAAAATTAATACAATGTGTGTAATCATAAACATAATTTAGCAACGCAAAAAGATTGTTTTGCATGGGCTCAATGAGTATTGGACGGCATGTGAACTGCTAACATGAAAATCTCTTAAAAGCATTTTCTCTACACAAAATATGTGTTTTTAAGGTTTTTTGTAGCATGTGAGATTCTTTATTCCACCCTTACTTTAAATGCCTGAACAGATTTGGATGTATGTGTTATTATTATAATCCTTACATCATCCCGAGCGACACTGTCTATATTTTTTAGGCATTTGTGTATTTAAATTTATAAAATACCTTGTCGCTGACTTCAACCCTGTCATAGAAATCTTCTATTACATTCTTTGGATTTCTATAGGTACATGCATAAATTATCAGAATGTAGAAGAAAACATGAAGAATTTGTATTCTTACAGATCATATTGGAAGCAATTTTACCCTGCTACGTGAAACAAATACAACTACCAACCTATAATAGAGAAGGAAAAACTGAAAAAGAGATAATCCAACAATTGGCAATTGCTATAAAGACTCTTGTAAACAATTGCGAAGGACTATCCAAGTAAGTTTATCCACTTTGTTACTTACTTTCTGTTATATCTTTTGTTGACGTGTATTCTTCAGGAGAACATTGACATCACAGGTCCTACAACGGCCCGTACAGAACTTCGCCGGAACACAAAGGTTCGTCGCAAAGAGCTGGACCAAGAACAACGGCGGCGACAATAATTGCGTTCGAAGAGTCTCACTCTAAATATGACAACTCCAAGATACCGGTACCGGAATATGCCGGAGCTGAGGATTCAGAGGTAAAAACTTAGCAATGGTCAATATTTACAGTTCTCTTTAAATGTGCCCGTTTATTTGTCTTCAATTTGACTGATTATGATTCGATGATTGAGCTTTCTTATAAAGCTTGAAATAGGCTCAAACTCTGATATGATGTCACCATCCTGACCGTAATGATTACGGTAACTGGAGCAATAAGTTACCAATTATCCCCAGTACCTCAGTGATATGAAAACTGCCAATTATTGATATTTATTTATAGACCTTGATTGTAAAAGAACTCAATTTCTTAGTAATTATAATATCATTGACTTATAAAGGTCTAATTTATATTAATATCCCATGTCTTCCCTGGGTGTCGTAGGAGACGACTAAGGAAAAATACCGGAAGGTGAGCAGTAGTGTTTTTTGATAAATTTTCACTATAAACTGCGATCCCCGAGACGCCTGCTAAGCATGGTGGTTATACCAAAACTCACAAATGGGGAGACCTTTGTTCAAAGGTTGACGTTCCGGTTTCGGATATATTTTTATATGTTTGCATAGGCAGGATAAATAAATACTCCTAAACTGCATTTTCCTCAGCTTGTACGAGCAGAATACCGCAGGCCGCGTGACGTGTTACTGTCGTTAGTGGGAGAGTTTATAGGACGTGCTACCACTCGGTTGCTTGACCTCAACGGCTCTAAAGGGAGCAGTGGCACTGAAGGGAAACCTGTTGAGCTGTTGGATTCAAAATCGCATGCGGTATGTATTTTATCTTGTCTTCCTAATTTTCAGCTATATAATAATTGACTATGTGTAGGACAGTTGGGACTCTCCTACACATGCAGTCGATAAGTATGACAAATACAGACGTACTTACGTCTAAAACGGAGTGATCTGCATTGCATACGTTAGTATGCATAATAATTTTAAAACTTTCGTGCCCTTAATGGCGAACTACCAATAAGAATCTTAGTATAGGGAATGTTATAACTATAGAACGCCAAAATGTGGGTAGATGGAAACAACGCCTGCTCTTTAAAGTGATTCGCCACGTGTTAGATAATAAGAACTGACGAGATGAGAATAATAGCTACTAATCGATAAAAAATGAGGTTATTAAAAATAATATTATTTTTAATAACCTCATTTTTTTTATCAATAATTAAGAAATAAATTTATCTGGAATCAGACCAGGTATTAGAATATACAAACTTTGCCCATGCATGCCTATTGACCCTAATCTTTCTAAGACCAAAGTTTTAATTATTTGGAAACAGGCTTGAAGTGTATTCCTTATCATACAATTAAGGAAGAGATACTATAATAAAAAACATTACATTGCAGCGTCTAGCAGAGATAGCCCACTCGCTGCTAAAGGTGTCTCCATACGACCCGGAATCAATGGGATGTCGAGGCTTGCAAAGATACATGACTCTAGTATTGCCAGCTGGCGATTGGGCTGATGACGCTCTTAGACCTTCTCTCATCATGATACTTAGGAGACTCGATAAGGTGTTCTTGAAGATTGCTAAGAAGCCCAGTATAAGGGTAAGTGTATTGTATTATAATATGGAAGTAGTATAATAAAAAAATATGACATATTTTTAATATTTTGCAAATGTAAAGGAATTCTATCTCTTACGTTATTTTTGTTTGTGCTTATCTCATTCTGATTATCGTAGCAACTGCCGAAAGTTGTTAGCGGTAGAGCTACGGATTTCTTGAAAACTTAACTCGATCTCAGTTTGACTAAGTTTAACTATTGAACATCACATTCGGCACCTATAGATGATATTGTATAAAACTCCCCGTTGTGTCACTTTTATAAATCGTTTTGCTTTTAATACTGTTGTACCGCTTTTCAATCAAGTCCTGCTTCCATTATTTAAAGGATGATGTAATTATAAAGCAAGTATGAACATTTTAAATATAGTATTTCGATAAAATTATAGAGAAACACAGATTGGGATTCTGCAGCGGTGTTACTCAAAGGCGTATACGAGACGATGCTACGCTGTCCGTACATAATGCATTGGCAACAAGTAAAGACTCTTCTCAACACTGTTCAGGTAAGGAATTTTCTAAACTAGCAAATAGTTGATGAGAGGACAGAATTAGATGTAGTATATATTTGATGTTAAAAAAAACTTAAAATTTAGACGTTTATGGTATGGCGTTACGGTTGTCCTTTTTAGTTGCAGTGTTACCATTCTCGTTCTGCTTGACACAGCATTGCGCTCGTCAGTCCGTGACATCAGTCCGTTCATATGTCTCGTTCGCCTCTTATTTTTCGTGTTAGAATTCCCTTCACGCCTAAACTCAATATTGTTTACACACTACTGCTTCAAGACATAATTTCTGACACTGCAGTTGTACCCACCAAGACGTACACTTGCTAAAGTTGCCTATCACTTGGTATCCATAGTATTGCGATTTTTATTGATGTGCGTCTCACGTTACTTAAATTGTAATATTATCTAAACATCTTTAAAAGATCTCGACATATCACAATTCATGAAATTAATAAAAGGATTCATTATTCTCTCTGAAACACCTAGCCATGTTTTTTTGATAGTGGTTTGGTGGATTGAAGAGACTGTAATTTGGTCTGGCCACAACCATACTTGAAAGGAAATTGGCTGGAAATATATTATGTTGAGTAATATCTGAAGACGATTACCTTAAATGGAACTTAATTATTAACTTACTTTTAATTTATATATATTGTCCTGAAATACATTTAACTTACGTTGAAACTCTTCACACTATTCTAGATCAAACTTCGATTTTTAAAAGTGTAACTGATACTTTTTCTATACAGATGCTCATAGTATCAGAGAGCAATACAGGAGAAAACCTATCGTCGGCCACAGCTGCGTTAATGTCACAGCCGCCGCCTCCTCACTTCTGCAGCACTGTCGTGCGACTGATCGCGTTGCAGGTCATCAACACTGGGGTAAGTTTGTGAGCAAAGGTCTGGATGCCAATGTTGCATTAGACTCTTTGACAGCTAAAAAACAAATAAAAATAAACAGGTTTATTTATAATAGTGATATAATAGCTTTTGACTTCAATATCATCTGTGGTATGTGGCATAACAGAGAATGACTGGCACTGACATCTGCCGGAACACTTAATTTAGTTATTGGAGATACGTTTATATTTTTTTGAGGGGTCACTTGCCAGGCTGGCATTCGCAAAATGACCTGCCACCATAAAAGCTCCGCGGTGGAATTCGAGTTATGGACTTTCTACGCGGTAGTCCATAGTCATTGTCATTGGGGCATCACTGCTTCAAAATTGTGTTTCTAATAAAAGCCATTTCGAGATGTTCAAAGAGAAAGGATTATTAACCGACTTCAAAAAGGAGGAGGTAGTCATTAATTTTTTTATATGACTTAATAATTTTTTTATTTACTTTTGACTGGGTGAACCGATTTTGGTAATTCTTTTTTTATTTGAAACCTGGTGCTTGTCGTTTGGTCCCATTTAGATTTCATCAAAATCAGTCTGGCCGTTTTTGAGTTACACTCCAATGTAGTCGATGACAATGAATGACAATCAATCCCGTAAATAGCAAGGGTCACTAAAAATAGTGAAAAAATGTTTTAACCAAAAAATGGAACCAATGTCAACACTCAAAAGTGTGAGAAATAACTTGTCGAAGTATGCACCATGCGCAAAATATTGTGATAATAGGTACTTTTGAACTATCATGGTACCGACTTCAACAAGTTATTTTACACTTTTGAGTGTTGAAATCGGTTCAACAAGTTATTTCACACTTTTGTGTGTTGAAGTTGGTTCCATTTTTTGGTAAACCTTTTTTTTTTTCAATTTACCTAGATAGTTTATATTTCAAAACGGTAATCTGAATGAAACTGGTGAAATTTTTCATTTGCCTTCAAGGTGGAAACATCTGGGACAGGAAATTCACAATCTAATTCAAAATTAAGATATCTCGCACTTGTAGCTATGTTTAGTAACAATTCTATATGATCGTGGTATTCGCGAGTTTAAAATAATGTTGATGGTAACTTCAATAGTTATTGAACACCAATTCGTATGATTTACGTTCCTTGAAAATCCGTAAAAAATATAAAAATTTAGTTAAATTTGTCAGGGCTAAAGTTGTCAGCGTTAAGCACGTCTACCCGTGTTTTTGTAACACATTGAATAAATTTTTCCTCCGACTTTTACGTGTTAATTAAAAAAGTGTTTAAAAATAAGCGCAATAGAAATCTTAGACGATCTAGTAACTAACCCAAAAAAAATATAGTTTTGTACTTCCTGCTATAGATGTCAGCGTTCACCTGATGGTTTTTGTTATTTGTTCACAGGACAGTTACTCACTGGAGCAAATGTGCGGCGGCAGTGCCATATTCCAGACAGCAGAGAAAACTGAAAATATGCTCATGAATTTGTTCATGCCGCTTTGCTTGCGCGTCGGTAGCGGAAGAAAAGGTAAGGCTAAATAGCACCTATATGTAGCGTGGGGTAGCAGTGATTTCTAAAGAACTGCGATCCCCAAGTCACCTGCCAAGTGTGGGGATTATGGCAAATACCACCTTAACAGGGGAGGCTGTGTTCAGCAGTGGACGGTAAGTAGATCGGTATTTATAAAAAATATTTTCGATAATATTATAAAACGAGAGCGTCTTGAAGTTTGATGAATATGCCAACAATTGTTTATATTTCCTTTATGCATTACAGTGAAATAACTGGAATATAATGGTAGCAAAGAAAATATTCTTACTTTTCTACAGTTGTATCCATTAGCAGAGCCCCTTAATAATGCTTCACATATAAAAAAAGTCCCTTGGCATGAGCTTAATGTTCAAATTTCCAGGTGCCAGGTTAAAACCCTGGGAGTCAAATTGGTCAGGCAAGGTTTTAGGTTGTCTTATGGTAAATTTTCAGTATCTGTCCAGATTATGCTCTCTATTCGGTAAATTACAATAAGCTCACCTACAATTACATGAGACTGCGGGCAACATGGGGAACCCTTTTATCGTCATAATTGGGATCCTTATGGAATTGCTCGTATCCATTGCCGGAGGAAATAACATCCAAGAAGCGGCAAGGAGAGGCCTGGCAGCACTTAACCGGTTCTATTATGGACAGTGAACTAAGACTGCTATACTGGAACGCGGGTGGAATTAAAACAAAGGGTAAATTGGCAGCACTGAGAATCCTCGCCGAAGCTCAGGACGCCCACCTGGTGCTTCTTGGAGAGACTAAACTGCGGCCAACCAATACCCTGAAGCTCAACAACTACTACCCTTACCGCAGGGACTGCATATCCCCCAAAAACGTAGCCTTCAGAGGCACAGCAGTTCTCGTGAGGAAAGATATAGTTCACGATGAAATAGAGCACATAATATTGGAAGATTTATGTGCAAATGGAGTACGCATAAAATCCAGCCAAGGGGAGCTGCGTATATTTGCAGCGTACAGACCGCCTAAACCCACCCTGAAAGCAACCGACTTCAGCAAGGTACTGGACAACTCAGCACCCACACTGCTAATAGGCGATCTGAATGCAAAGCATACAAACTGGGGATCAAGACTCATAAACCCAGCAGGACGCACATTGAAAACAGCAGCAGACTCGCATGATTTCGTAATACTAGGCCCAGATGAGCCTACACACACACCGCCACAAGCCGCTCATGCCCCAGACGTAATAGATGTTGTAGCACACCAGAAGATTAGAGCCCCTATTGACGTCCAGGTACTATACGACCTGGACAAACATCACCTACCCATATTGGTAACCGTAGGGGTGACCATAAACCCCCGCAGCCACACACCAGCTCCCAAGATCAACTGGGGAAAATACCAGCAACACCTGGAAAATCTAAGCTGTGGACAAGTGGGAAATGCAACTGAAGTCGAAAAGGAGACCAAGCGCCTAACAGCAGCCATGCAAGAGGCAAAAACAGCATCAATAACAAAAGCGAAACCGCCTAGCAAAAGGCATGAACTACCCATAAAACTCCAAAAGCTCATCGCAAAAAAACGAGAGCTAAGACAGCAATGGGCAATAACAAGATGCCCAACAATAAAGACTGCACTGAATAAAACCACATCAACAGTAGCAGATGAAATTCAGAAATGGAGAGGAGACGGATGGGAATCAGCAATAGACAAGGCAGGCGAGAACCAACAGAACCTCCATCAACTGAACAGAAGTCTGACCAGAAAATCACAACCGACATACCCACTGTTAGATGCCGGAGGCACTAGGAGATACGGACCGGCAGAACGTGCCGAAATCTTCGCCGACCACCTACAGATACAGTTCACTCAACACCCGGTCAGACCAAATGTCGACCAGGCTACAATAGAACATCACACCAAAGTGAAAAGTTACGTAGAAGACTTACTACAGGAAGAAGCACCCAACTTAACAGGCGATGAATTTATATCGCCGAAGGAAGTTTGGAGGACCATCAAGAATCTCCCAAGGAGAAAAGCACCAGGATACGACGACTTACCCATAGCGGCAATCCACCAGCTTCCGAGAAGGGGAATAACGGCCATAACGGCCCTTTTCAACGGAGTGTTAAGAACCGGTCACTTCCCCGACGCCTGGAAGCAGGGGAAGGTTATACTGCTACCAAAACCGGGCAAAGACAAGAGAAATGCGGCAGCATACAGACCAATTACGCTATTACCACACCTAGCGAAATTGTTCGAAAGGTTACTGCTGAGAAGACTGCGCCCTCACTTAAAGCCAAGAGAAGAACAATTCGGCTTCCGCAGTGGACACTCGACAACACTCCAACTGTCAAGAGTGCTACATCACATGGCAGATAACATGAATAGAGGCAGGAAGACAGTAGCAGTCTTCCTGGACGTGGAGAAGGCCTTCGATAGGGTATGGCACGAAGGCCTTCTCTACAAACTCGCAGACACGGAGACACCAAAGAAGTACATCACCCTGATAGCTAACTTCCTCAAAGATAGACGGTTCTACACCACAGTAGAAGGCAGAGACTCCACCATCAGACCCATCGCTGCAGGGGTCCCGCAGGGCAGCTGCTTATCACCTGCACTATACGCACTGTACACGGACGACATCCCCACCCTGGAAGACACCGCCCTCTACGCAGACGACAGTGCCTTCATAACATCAGCAGGAAAAGCCAAGATAGCCATCATAAGGATGCAACGGCAATTAAATCTACTACCAGACTGGCTGGATAAATGGAAAGTGGCAGTTAATTTAGACAAGACAGCCACAATTCTGGTCAGCCATGGAACTAGAACTACGACTCTTCCACGACTACAAATGAGAGGTCAAGAAATCGCCTGGCAACAAACAATTAAATACCTGGGCGTGACAATCGATAAAAAACTATCGATGAACGCACAGGTAACAAACACAATTAGACACACAAAAGCGGCGAGGGCAGTATTGAGACCAATACTAAACTCAAGACTGCAACTGCGTACCAAGCTGGGAGTCTACAAGACGTATATACGGTCTAGACTGACCTACGCGGCCCCAGCCTGGTACGCACTATGCTCAAAAGGAAACAGGACAAAACTACAAGCCCAGCAAAATATATATTTTTGAGAGTGGCCACTGGAGCAGGAAGATACGTGGCAAACAGCACGATAAAAAGAGATACCCAAATGGAGACAGTGGAAGAATTTGTGACCCGTTTGTCCAGAAAAATGTTCGACAAGGCAGACAACGGGCCACACCCTCATCTCAGGGGTATAGCACCACTACATACCCGACCACCGGACATGAACACTAAATGGCGTCCGCTACCACGCGAACTTCTGAGAAGGGACTCATCAGAGACCCGCACAGACGCGGATAGCAGCGGAACAGAGACGCAATGAAGAAGCACGAAAGTGCACTGCAACCCTACGCAGCAACCCTACGCAGAGTGGCTATTACAAATGTAACCTGCATGGGACAAAAAAGACGTCGTTACGGCTCGAGAAGGACGCAGAGGCAAGGAGCAAAAGCTCGAGGCCTCAACCAACCCCAAGGGGTTGAAGAATACGTACTACTACCATAAATTTTAGTTGCAATTAGTGCCCGGCATTTTACAGGCAAAGAATTTGACTATGGCTTAAAAATATGCTTAAGTTGATGGTTGAATACCCATTTAAGCATATTTTTTTTATAGGTTAGGCTAGCGTTGGACCTCTATCACACCTGAGGGTAAGTGACTGATGATGTGGTCAACGATGTTCTTCAGGCTAACCTAGAATTACTGGTTCTCAAGGACAGCTGCCGGAACACACCGTTAGATGTTTGGCGATAGATTTTTTATTCGAAGGTGGTAACTAGCCAGGCCTGCATTCAATGAATTTAAATGCCTGAAGCAAACCGTCATTTAGGGATTGATAACACAATTTAATATTAACATTTATACATACAGGTCTAACAATGTTTTATCACCTAATTTTAATTTATCTACAGATGTCCCACCACTCCGGCAATCGGACGTAAGCTACCTAGTGTCAGTAGTATTGAACGCACTCTGCCCGCCGGCGCCGCCCGGACAGCTAGCCGCGTTCAACTCTAAACTGAACGCGTCCGACAACCGCGCCAACTCGCTCACTTTCACGGGCAGTCGTGACACAAGGAACACCACTAGGCTTTCTAACCAGCTTTACAGGATCGCATTTTTAGGTAAGATTTTGAAAATTTTTGAATTAGAGTCGCATATTATATTCAGTAATTTTTAAGTCAGGATGGCATTTTTAGTTTAGAGTACATTTGAACTAAAACAAGTTTAGTAATAATCGCATTTTTAGGTAAGACATTTTAGATAAGGCCACATTTAAATTGAGACATCTAGTATGAATCGCATTTTTAGTAAGACGTACAAATAATTTTCATCGGACGTAGTTACAAATATGTTTTTAATACCATAATAAATATAGCACAGATTACAAGCTTGTGATCCACTAGCATTACGCTAGCAAACAGAGCAGGAAGGGACACTTCAACAACCGAAACATTAACCCTATTTAATTAGTTAAATTTTGTAATGAGTCTGAATAACATAATTCGTGCAAAATATTGACACATTAGATGATCAAAGAATCACAATAACATTAGAATTCTATTGATTTATAGAGTGAATAATTCATTTGATCAGTACAAATCTAAAATGTAATATATGTTTCTTGAATACTTATTGAATTAGATCGGTTATGTTCATGTTTTATGAAGTAGTACTTTCTGACATTTATTTGTGGTTTTGTATATTCGGGATTATTTGAAAACCCTCCCTTACTCGTTTATGACTCATACGCTAGCTCACTATTGTTAATCGACTGTGTGGTCAAATATCGTAGGCAGGCTAAACTAGCAACTGGCTTTCAGACAGATGGCGGGACAAAGTAAAGTAATTAGGTGTCTGGTTCAATACCAAATTCGTCACGATAAATTTTCATTTCAGCTCTGAAAGTAATGTGCGCGTGCTTCACGAGCGAGCTATGCTCAGAATGGGGCCGAATAGCGCGAGCTATGCGTGAACTTGGGCGGAGAAATGAAGCGGCGCATCATTTATGGGACTTTCTAGAACATGTAGTCACTTATAGGACCCCGCTCTATATATTGCTGCAGCCATTTATAGTACACAAGGTAAGACATTGACAATCAACTTTATTATAATCTTGCAGTCTAGTAGATAATTAGAGTGGAGCTATAGCTGTTCTGTGCTTGACATATATTTTTCATCAACAAATTTGGGTGAGATTACGTTTGTAATTCTAGAAGCTACTTATATCAACGAAAATGATAGAAAAAGCAAAGTTTACAATTACTAATGGTGTATTGATGATTAGTTTAAGGTCTTTAAAAATTGAAATTATGTAAGGTTTTGATATCAGTGCCTACATTTTTAACATATCAATTTCAACATACATTTTTCGGGATCGTGATAAATTTTGAAGTAGGGTAGTTGATGCTGTCAATTTAACCCTGTCATAAAATGCAAGATTGAATAAATATGTTAGCCTGATCTTAAGCATTGGTGTAGTCTAATAAAATTATTTAAATTAACGTTCTGACAGCACCGGTCAGCGCCCGAGCTCTATTTCAATGAAAAACAGACCAACATGTACTGCACTGGACAAGATAAAAGCAAATATCACAGCTACATGTTGCGACTGACCGGAAAATAAATTTAACCTTGAAATGACCTTATCATGTATGGACCCAGACGCTATTACCTTCAGTAAATATTACATAGGTTTTTATGAGTATGTTATTCAGCTGCAGGGTTTTATACCTTTCGTCCTCAGTTATCTCAACCTCCAATCGGCGACAACGAACGTCACATGCAGTTCGTTGTTCGCGAAAGAGTGAGAGGTCTCAAATTACCCGCTGCCAGAGCAAGAGGCGCGCTGTTAGCTGAACTTGCAAAAGAATTAAGGACCATGAGGGAATCGCATGATCAGTTCAAATTTGGTAAGATAGATAAGCAAATTATTAAGAGTGACCTGCATTCCGTATACATTATTATTAATTTAGAGATTACAGTGATTATTGGTGATTTATAATTATTAATTACTTTTCCTTTTTAGTCGCTTACAGCATTAGACGCTAAAAGCTATTACACCAATGTGGATTTTTAAAGCTTGGATGTTTCCTCCGAATTTTTAAGTATTTATAGTAGATTGATTTGAATTGCAATAAGTCGATTTCATTAAAATTATCTGAATATTTTATTAGGCGAGTTAGTGAGTTATTGGCTTGGTGGTTGAGACGATATTTCAGTGTATTTGGAGCGTCTGACGGTCGATGCCGACGTTCGTAGCCCCTTAAACTTTAAAATGTTCAAAGGATTCACGCTGAATTATTTGTTCAACAGTTGTTTTATAGGCCGAGTGACGACTTTAAATCCCGAGCTAGCGAAGTAGTCTAGATTTGAATCAGTGGCTACTCTCGTTATTCTAATTACTGAGCAATGTGATGAATTTAATGGCACTAGACCTAAAGAAATTTACTTACTAACTTTTCACCTCTACCAGCGAGAAAATTAGCAGTGTATGTAATACAGAAAATTTCTTTCCCGCCATGTCTTTTGTTTATTTCTGCATGACAATGTTACCAATAACAAGGTACGTCAATTTAAAGTGACTAAAATTAATTGTTATACTTTTATATCATAATTTTTTATCAAGTAGGTACGTTAAAGGAAAAAGGTAAATTTCGGAGTTCAATTTGAGCCCATAGGCGTAAATTAGGTTTTGCAATAGATATTACAAAAGTGGAAGTTTGAAAACGAATCATCGATATTGTTGCGAGTTTCTGAACACCAAAACATCCCTTTTCATGCTGTAGAGGCGAGAGTAATATTTTTCTCTTCGGAACAAATTGCCAAGAAAAACCTTTTTTGCACATATACAAATGAATTTAATAGACTGGTAATTATCATTTCTATGGTCTTACAAAACGGAATTTCAATTGCTTACGCTGTTTCCGTGTGATTTTTTTGGCTCTTAATGTGTACTGTTTGCAGAGCAAATCGCGGAGAACCTCGGCAGTGCTGGCGGAAAGCGCGCTTCAGAAGTGTTTCCCCGCGCTGGAGCCGTCCCAGACAAGCATCAGCAGCACCGACCTTCCCTCATCTCCATGCTGGTGGGGCGAGCGGGCCCCGCCCTCCCGCGCACCCCCGACCACCCCTCCGCGCCTCTCTCTGCCCAGAGAGGTATATTATACTGTACACTTCAGTACTGGTGCGCTAACTGATATACGTCAATAGCACCAGCCCAGCTCTCACTGATCGCAAAACTGAGTGCACGAAATAGTATGCCGTATTAAATTTGTGCATTGGTTTGCGTTCGCCAAGTTGAAGACTAAGCAATGAAAATCTTAGATAAAATTGGGTGATATATAGTCATATAAATCGACTTTTATCAAATAGTTCGTTTCTGCTGAACACTCAAAAGTACTCGACCAAATTATGTGCTGTACCTATTGGCCTTGCAAAATCTGCTGCAGATAGATGATGCAACGGGTGATAATTATGACTACTTGCTTTATTGAAATTGGGTTCCCACTTGCCTCAGCTTCCCCAAACAAACACCAAAATCACTAATCCTGGCAAAATCTAGGCTAGACTAGGTCTACTACTGTACGTGTGGACTAGGTAGTCAGTAAGTCGTCAGCAAAATTGGCCGTGTATTCCTAAACCTAACGCATATCTTCCGCCAACTATGCGTTAATGATTCAACTGACTAAAATTGAGAATACTTTGGAATGAGAACCTTAATTCAATGTTGCAAGTGTTTTCTTCTTTTGTAAGCTTTAGCAGCAAAGAAAATACAAAATTATATACATAATACTTTCGAATAAGACACAATCGGCACCAATTAGGCTATTAAGTTGGCCTGCGTTACATCAACAACTATATCCTTTTATTTTGATATTTAACGCCCACACTTGTCTTCCTAGCTTTTCACCAGCGTTGTTAGAACTGAGCACTGTAGTACCCTATAGTAGATGCAATATATTCTGTGACACAAGATACAAAATTACAATTGTTACAGAATCGCTATCAAGCAGTTCTACTACAAGTCAGCACATGCCGATCTTCGATATGCCACTTAGCGGCCGACACAGCGACAATAGCAACACTAACATTAGCAGTGCTAACTCTAATTTGGGTAACACTATTTATTTTAGAGTAGTTCACCCCTTCCAATCTACTTCATAAAAAAGCACATTGTTTAATTTAATATCGATGTTACTTTAAAAAAAAAATCTAATTACATAGATAGATGAACTCTTTATTTGAAACACTAAGATGATTAAAAAATACATAATGTTTTAGATATAATTATCGCAATTTATAGCAACTCTGTGTTAATGTTTACACATAAAAACTAGTAGGTACTAGTTTGGATTGTTAGTAGAAGTTACCCAAGGAATCTAGTTTTAGGTGGATAATTCTAATCGAGGCCACTTAGTGAGTTCTACTATTATTTTTTTGTTTTTAGAAGTAAGAAACCCTCAAAAAATATAATGCGACCTCAAAGGTCGATTAGTATTATATATATTTTATAGTGTTGCTATTTCATCAAATCATACGTGTATGCTATTCAACGATCAATATTATCTAATCCTTTGATTTTTTTACCCAGGATCGGTGAACACAGGTAGTGACACCAAAATCGCGGTCAGCACTCCTTCTTACTCTAGTACACAGACTAAGCTGCGCTTCGTGCCTTCTGTCGAATTCAAGTTTACCACAGGTAATATTAACTACACAAATGTTCAATAATATTACTCGGCGGAGTTTGATCAAAATGAAACGGCATATTTCAATTTGCTTTTGATATTGGAACTAGTTCACGTTTCAGATAGGTAACCGAAGTTAGATTCAGTTTCATTTACTATGTAGTTTTCTGACTTAACTGGAAAATACCGGCTTATCCCACTAACCACAGCTTGGCGTTAGTCATTATAGATATTTTTGGAAATATTTGCTCTCATTAAAAGCTGCTATCAAACTGTCTTAGAAAAACCGAGTTCCGAAGCTGATCTCATAGTGACTGGCTAAGTTCGATATGTAGTCCATCTAAGTATCCCAAAACAGTATAATGATTCTTTGGTAAATTGTGTTGATGTGCTAGTTTTTTGCCTTTTACCAAATCCACAAAAAAAACCACGCTTAACCCCTGGACTTTTCGAAAATAAGGATGAATTGATTTCATAAAAATGTATAAAATACCACCCATGAAATTTAGTAGATCCGTCTTTTAGATTGACAAGGGCATAACTTTGTTGATTTCTCCCGGCCTCCAGAAGTGTTCCAGAAGGTTAAATATTTTGTTGAACTTTTTTATAAGCTCTGTATACAATTTAAGAACATTATTTTTTTTTAGAGAACTTTTCAGCTTGTGCGTATTTCTTTCAGTAGGAACCTCCATATTTTATTAATCTTCGCGACTGATTATACCATCAGATGGCCGTAGCGCCGCCTCAAGCGACTTTACAAACTGCTCTCTATTATTTTCTTCAATACACAACAGGATCTATTACACCTAAACATTCGCCTCGCTTGCTTTCTTGCTTCTACTTTCCATGAACAAGAAATACTTTCTCCAATAGAACTTTGCACAGGCGAAACGTCCATGAGCCCGCTCTCGCCTGCATCTCCCGGGGACCATTGCCCTTCCATCGACGAAACTCGAGCCAACACTGGAGGGAATGGGCCTCCTTCGGATAGCCCCGATGAAACAGAGAGGCCCAGGCTGCAAAGGGCCCACGGTCCATCAAAGAAGACCTTCAAGTTTCGCCGAAGTAGGCATGCTAAGCCTGATGTGAGTTTTATTTTTAATTTTTAATAACATATTAGTTCAACAGTCAAAATGCCAGATTCTGGCAGGCTTTATATATAAATTTTTCATCACAACTGAAGGGTTTCACATATTATATAAGGTGCGTATTAATATATCGACAATACTGCGGGGGGTGGTGTGGATTCGATAACTGAATATGTTCTTCTAGATGATCTACGATAAAGCGAAATGTCAAGCTACTCGTATCATAAACGTTCTTTCTGATAATTTAAGAACTATTATTAGAATATGTGTAAACTGTAATACATAGAAACATGTAGTGTTTTTTCTATTTAACATAATTTTTAAGCGAAGGGCGCTAAATTGTTTTAATCAGCACCGCAGTGTACCCGTTGTCCATCCCTGTAAGGGTGTGGTGCGACAGCTTACTATCAGTGCAAACTGTTTGGAACATCGATTACTCGTAAAAGTGTTATGTAATGATTGTACATATGTGGACAGGTATCTCACATGCGGCTGGAGTCTGACGACGGTGGATCCTCCCCTGGGCCGGAGAGCACGCCCCTGCGCCGCGCGTGGTCTCAGCCTCCCCTGCTGCAGCCGACCTGCGTCAACACTGACACTTCTTACGACAGCGAGATCTCTCAGACATCCTCCACTTCGGGATACAGGCAATTTACTTGAAATATCTTACGAATTTAACTCTAAATAACATTATCTTTGTACAAATGTAGGGACAGTTATACAATCATTACACGTCTTATAAGACTAGACAATAAAATATATATGAATCAATATTTTACAAATATTGCAATGTATCATGCTCTGCTTCAGCACACTAGGGTAATCCCCAGCATTCGTGTTCAGTCAGGACTCCTAAATAGCTATCCCGGATTCTGAGTTATAATTTTTAGTGCATATCACAAAAAAGCATTGATTGAAAATAATAATAAAAATATACTTAAATTTCACAAGTTGATTGTGTTCTGTGAACCGCTATACGTCTATGACTTAACGAATCACCAAGATACCAAGGTCAATTATTTAGGAGTTATGTCTTCAGGATGACTCACTGTTGCAGTGCTTCCTGGATGTTTGCGGAAGCGCGCTTCCGGGATGTTAGCAATGGATACACGCAATTGTACACAAAAAAGTCGCCAGTTTATCCCGTTACCCGCGAGGCAGTGGTGTGGTACTGCCTATATATGGCAGACGATATCCTGCAAATAATTGCATCCCGAGCAGACTGTCCTTTCTAATATAAATGGATAAAAGTTGTTACTGGGCAAATATCAATTAAAATCATATTTATTTCACATGGTCACATACCTACTGTGTTGTGGTGAGTGGCTAGCAGCTTAGCTATTAAAAGCAAACCGGCAGTAGTACTAGTTACGACTAAAAGCAGTGATGGCTCAGTGGCATTGGCTATGGACTGCCGCGCAGCAGGTCTATGGTTCGAATCCCGCCGTGGGCTTGAGCTTCACCGCATGGTGGAAGGGCATTTTGCGAATGCCCATGTACCCCCGATGCTAGCGACCACCCTCAAGTAGAAAATCTGTCGCCAAGCTCCTAACGTTGTGTTGCGGCAGCAATCCTTGAGAGCCAGTGAAATTACAGCCAAATGAGACTTAACAACTATGTCTCAAGGTGACGGGCGCAGTGCAATTCGTGACTTGTGACGAAATGCATCTGTTTTAGGCAGATTTTAGTCCGCTTAACATCAGATGGGCCTTGAGCTTGTTCCGTCACAATAACATAAAAAAAAACTGATCAAATTGTAACGCGGCGCGTCATTTGCATACTACGTCATAGGGGACACGAATTTAAAACCGGCCAAGTGACTAGCGCACGAAGGGTTCCGTACCATTTAATTTATCTTCATTTACCTAATTGTTTATTTTTAAAGTAAATATACAACTAAATATTCGCTGAATATTTCAAGTTTCTACCTGTTTTCATTTTAATATTTTTTAGCAAATAAACAGCGAAAACCCCTTTTATTGTATGGGAGTATCCCCTTAATTATTTATTTTAATTAATTATATTTAAAGAGAACATAAAACTAAAAATTCTGTGAATAGTTAAAGCGTCTACCTCTCACCGTTATTAGTATCGAGCAAGAAACGGTAAAAAATCATGGGGTATTTGTTGTTATAGCGGCTATAGAAATACATCATCTGTGAAGATTTCAACTGTCTAGCTATCACCGTTCTTGAAATACAGCCTGGTGACAGACGGACGGACAGACAGCGAAGTCTCAGTAATAGGGTCCCGTTTTTACCCTTTGGGTACGGAACCCTAAAAACAAAGTTGTAGTCGCACACCGCGGGTTCAGCCTTTTACCATATTATATTATCGGTTCTAGCTGAAAATTACAGTATGGGATTCTTGGAGAACCCTTAAAGCTAAATGTTCACCCGTTTCTGTAACAACAGAGAGAGCTACAGCCTTCAAGCGTCGATGACGGAATCCCCGGGCGGTTCAACGCGCGTGGCGCTCGCTTCGCCCGAGGCGGCCGGACAGCGCACCAGCAGCGCCACGCCCCACGCCAGCCCCGACGGTAAACTCAACTTCGTATGTACCGAATTACCGCCGGACTATTGACGTCTCTGTCGTCTCGTGACTCTCTCATTTGTGGCCGTTACTCTCTCCTTCTCTTGCAACTCTCCTGCTCACTTTCGTCATTTCTTCTTTCCTTTAACTATTAGTTATTGTTGTAGCCGATGTTGGTGGACCCTATTGATCTATGCCCTGCACTTCTAAAATGATTTTTATTTTATGGGTATCTGTTGTGTAACTTTGCATGTATGTATTTGGCTCTTAGTTTATTAAAGGCGGCGTGCTTAGAACACCGAAATATGATCCTCATTTATCGCATTGGATGACTGTATGACCTTTTTCTCTTTCAAACAGCTGTCTCATCCAATCCTTAGAAAGAGAGTACCTACATGCAGAACTTAGACGCGATAAATCTTTTTTGTAGTACAAAGATCACGCTCACGCTCTTATGTACACTTTCAAAGAAAACATCTAAATTTGCCTAAGTTTGCCTAAAGCCTATCATTTTGATTGGTAAAATAATAATTGTTTTATATAGGTAATTCATTCTAATTGGTAACTGCAGCAACAAATACTCAGACACTAGAAAAAAAACTTATAACTAAATATATAATGGAACTAAATTAAATGAATGGGTGGTAACCGAACCTAACCCAACAATATTGGATATTTTGCATGGACAAGGGGTTTTACACCAATTTTCAGAGTCAACACTGATTGGATGACTGATTGGTGGTAACTAATAGAATTTAAATATTTTTTTATGAAATAGATAAAAAGTTCTTTAAAAATTCTTTTGACTGTCACAATTTACCACTTTCTAAAACTGAAGCATATAACTGCATCATTAAATGTATACAGAATGATACAGATAAAATAACTTGAGAAATTGTATACAGGGGAGTGGGGCCTACAAAGATAAAATCTTCACTTTAAGTACATGTTGCTTACACTGTTATTGACCTCTTTAGAAGGTGTCTTACATTTTGGATATTTAAGTTAAATTTAACTTGAAACCTATATAGACATATTTGCATTTTTATTATTTTTCTTACATAGGGAAACTACATTAGCCACGCAAACAATAAATACAATTCAAATTTACGAATCAACAGGCTCACTAAGCTGCGAGTCAGCAACATCATCTGCTGAACGTACTGCGCTCCTTGGTGCTGCCAGCCAACGGTCACTCCTCTTAAGCAGTGATTTACGAGATGAAGACACTCTACTGTAACTACTGCAGTAACAAAATGATTACTATGTTGTCAATTTATTATACTAGCATGCTAGTATCATGTTAATCAAGTTGAGATAGATAACCATATTAGATGAAAGTTATAAAGATGTAGAATAGCCTAAAGAAAATGAATTATTGAACTTCAGTTTGTCCGATTGTATGTGATATTATTTTATGAAATTTATTATATATGTTAGAATTATTGTAATAAAAATAGTTGCCTATATAATTACTTGTCTTTCTTATTCACACAAATAAAATAATATGTCTAAAAATACAAACTTTATTTCTTAGCAAATTAGTTTTCACACAAATATTATGCTTCCTTACAATGCAAAAATGGTTGGATGGCAATTTGAACATCAGGATCCAAAGGTATCTCATGAATGAATTTTGAAAAGGTAATTACTATTCTATAAATACTTCGTTTTACAGATGAGATTAAAGCAGACTTCATTTTAATGGCAAAATTATCACTAAGAATATGCTTTCTTGGTACAAGACCAGGTTTTGAGAGCTTATCCAGATTCTGTTTAAGATTGACAAGAGTAGATATCAACAAGGGTAAGTCATTTTGCACAACTCCATATCTATCTTCCTTGAGAGAAGAAGCAGCAATGAATGATAAGCCTTCACATGTCCACATCACAGGCTGAGCTTGCATTAATAAGAACTTTAATTTGGTGTCAGTCAATTCTCCAAATAAGTAGTTTATTCCAGGCTTTTGGCACAGTTTGTAGAGGTACAAGTTAAATTCCTCTTTAACAGCATTTGCAAATGTATCCTCAACCTTATTCTTATTGTGATCTTTCAAGCTTTGCAGCTTTGGTGAATGAGCCATATTTCTCAAATTTCCAGAGTGTGATAATCCAGCATTAGGTGAAATATTCACAATATTTTGAACACCAAGCTTATCTAAATCTACTGGTTTTGATTCTCCATTAACATTTTCCAACTCTTTGTTAAATTCATTTATGATAATGAGGCACTGTTCCCTTATGTTGCTCCAATTTCTGGGGTGTCCTCCAGGTTGGGAAAGAGTAAACACTTCAAGCCTTCGATTAGAATCTGTCATTGACATAATCCTTAGATCTTGAGCCCCTAAATATCCAGTAAATTGTGATCGTTGTGCCAATGCATTGTGTAAACTCAGGGCAGTATCAGTAACAATGGGGAACTTCATAGGTTCAGCCAGTACTATATTGAAAATCATTTTCATAGCATATACAGATACAAAGAAAAGACTTGCATAAAACCATAGTCCAATCCATATGCCTGACCTGATCATGTTAATCACATTATCCAATGGTGGATCTTCCAAATACAAGCTGTAGACATCTGAGACAACATTTCTTGGCTTACTGCCCCAGAAGTAGTAACATATGCAATAATAAAAAACAGGCAGGATGGAATTCTTGAATCCTAAGGAAAGAATATAGCTTACAGAGAGCTTGATTTGTTGAAACTTGTCTTGGTATATATGTGGGAATGTAAGAGTTGTAACACCAAATATGTGGATATTCAAGAAGTAATACAGTCCCATCCACATTCCACCAAACTGCAAGAATAAACTGTGCTCCATGAGACATTGACCATCAGAGTATTCACATTTTTTTTTAAGTATGCTATAGTTACTTTTAGCTAATGATGAATACAAACCCATTGTGAAGTACCCACTAAGAGCATACAGTATGCTGAACACCAAATTTTGTAATGAGAACATATTGAGAAACATTGAGAATCTAGTAAAATACTTAGGCAGAGGTTTCATGTAATAACAGCCGTAGATATATGCTTGGAAAAAAGATACCAGTCCAAGCAGAATTATATTGAGGCCCATCTTCCACCCAAAGATATCTGTCAATGTAGATGTTATCCATGATATTGGATGAATAAAATCCACTTGAATAAGAAATACTAACACAACGGCAAGTAATGTTTGGAGGGCGATATTCCATATAACAGCTACAATCAGTCTTTGCGAAAATATTTCGCTCTTGGTTTCCATACCGTTTACCGGACCCGTAGCGGCGCTCACCTCACATCAGCGGACTTAGCCGGCCGTTAACTTAACGTAGGTTATTTTATGACACACGTAAACGCTTTATTCGGCTCGATCTACCTACGATCGCTGTAATTATTCCAAAACCGTTTAATTTCGTTATAAATAATGACCCATTTTAATTTTACCATTCAAATCGTTAAACGCGCTTTTTTCAATTTACATCAGTGTGACCAGATTTAAATTGGACATTATGCTAGCTGCTCCCCTAAATTCTGCTAAAGTCTGCTAAGTTTATTTTTGATTCTGCTAAAGTCTGCTAAGTTTATTTTTGATTGATGCCAAAACATTGCTACTGAATGAAGTCCCAATGAAATGAATGATATGTACAAAAAAAAAACAAATATTTTCTAAAATATATATGATTGAGTAACACGAATTAACAATAACACTATATGGTACATATGTACTTCTAATTTTCTGTGGTGTCGATTTTAAAATACAGAACCATCGAACTTTGAGAGTTTTTTTGTATGCCTGATAGGTTATCCTTTGACCACTATCTCACCTGATGGTAAGTGATGATGTGGTCGAAGATGTTGTTCAGGCTAACCTAGAATTACTGGCTCTCAAGGACAGCTGCCGGAACACACCGTTAGGTGCTTGGTGACAGATTTTCAACTTGAGGGTGGTAGCTAGCCAGGCGGGCATTCGCAAAATGCCCTACCACCACGCTATAACGACTGCCATCCTAAGACAACAACCGAGACCGACGGCTTAACGTGCCCTCCGAAGCACGGAAGCGCTCAGTATTAATGTCACCAGCGGTCACCCATCCAAGTCATGATCGCGGCGGACGTTGCTTAACTTTGCTGATCGATTCAGAATGGTTAAGCAAACTTCGCTACGAGCGCTTCAAATATTTTATATTTTTTTGACGGCGAAAAAAAATCAAAACAAATTTTATTAAAAATGCATCCACCCTGTTATTTTCTTGCATCTACATGTAGAATAACAGCAACATGTTGATTTTTTTTATTTGTCCCGCAGGTAAGTTATAATTTAGTGTTCATTAGTGTGAGGTCAGCAGAACTTCTCCCGATTCTGCAAGATCTGCCACTACTTTATCGAATTTAAGGTCAATATTTTCGAGTAAATTGCTTGTATGTTAGATTTGTATACCAGATTTAGAAAATGAGAACCAGTTATGACCAAACTTATAAAATCTTTGTACAAAACGTTTTGTGGGTCAAGAAATAGCACTTGCTCAAATAGGTCATTAAGTGGTAGAGAAGATTTTAGTTCAATTGCAAAGTGCGATCAAAAATTTTGAGAATTCGCCTAAACTGTCTTTAAAGGAAAACTGCCAGAACAGTAAGAAGAAATCTTTCGTACATTATTTATGAATTTGTAAAATTTTTAAATATTTTCAGCACCACTACCTAAATTGCTAATTTTTTTCTATCTTGCTAAATTTCTGCATATATTACATAAAATTCTGCCAAAATCTGCTATATTTTGAGATCTGCGACACAATCTGCTAGATCCTAAATTGGAGATCAAATTATGCTAAAATCGCAGAATTCTGCTAAATCTGGTCACACTGATTTACATAATCTGTGTTCAGTTCAATATTACATCCCATAGAGAAAAGTAATATAAACATTCTCTTCAATACAACAATAGAGGGATAGAATATTCCAATACTAGTAAATAAAAATAAAAAGTACTCGATACTTTTCTATCGATACCAAGAACATTTATCATCATCAGTATTAAGTACTTTCTTGCCGAGAGAGTAGGTACTTGTATTGAATAGAATTAAAAGCCTGCCAGTAACATATTACTGGTCGCATCCTAGTGAACCGACCGACCATGTCCTCGAACGAATTCCGTTCGAATATATGCGCTTATATCCGACCCCAGAAGGACGCGACCACCTTGACTGGTTTCTGTTTATTTCATAACTAGCGGCCCGCCCCGGCTTCGCACGGGTACATATTACACACATACACCCTTTTTTTTGCATCGGGTTTCAAAAAAAAAGTAAAATTATAAAGGAAGTTTGAATTTTTTTTTATGAATTTTTTTTATTCATATTTTTTATTAATGTTTTTTTGTATTTTTTTATTTTACAATTTTATACATATATCATATTATTTACAAAACAAAAGCCATTAGTTTTAGTGAGTCAGAGCTTCCCTGTAAACGATATTTGAAGTAGTTTTATTTTGTGGCAGCAAAATAAATTGATTTTCAGGAGCTCCGACACGTGATAGGCCAACATACAGTTGGCCATGAGTGAAACATTCTTTTCGTAGGTCGATCCCTAATAATTCGAAGGTTTGGCCCTGGGACTTGTTAATAGTTAACGCGAAAGATGATTTCACCGGAAACTGAAGTCGTTTAAAAGGGATTGGCAGATCAGTTGGGATCATCGGTATCCTCGGTATATGAGCTAGTTGATCAGCTGCTGGGCCAGTGATAATGGTCGCTACAATTAAATTGTCCTTCAATTCCGTAATAAGCAGTCTCGTCCCATTACACATGCTCGGAGGGCTTAAATTTCTTAAAAGCATTATTGGAATTCCAATTTTTAACGTCAATTCATGTGGTGGCAGTCCAGAAGGGTTTAGTGAATTTAAAAATTCCTGTGGATAATGGACTGCGTCTTCAATATTAGTCACGGTATCGATCGATTTGTAATTTTTTATTTGGCCGGAGACTTTTTGAATAATGAGATTGTTTATTTCGTTGACAGTATCATTCCTGGGTGACACTATTGCCCTTGAATACAACCAATGAAAGTCCTTTTCGTGCAAATTCTCGATGTCAGGGTATACAGCATCTATTAAATTTTCTAAATTATGGACTATTTGGCCTACAGACTCATCCAGCAGGATGTCACAACTGCTTAAATTTGGAGTGGGAAAAATTCCTTCTCCAAGTTTTAGCAGTTGTTGTGGGAAATTACTATCTGTGATTCCATGAGGATGAGCTCTCATATTCGTCCGTAATTTTAAATTTTCTATCGAAGTCCATAAGGGAGACGATATCAAGCATGATTTGATGATATCTGCTCGCGTACCTCTGTTAATGACAGGAAGAGTCTGTCGGAAATCTCCAGCAAATACAAAAGTAATCCCGGCATCTTTTTTTATACCTGGATGGCCAACTACGTCCTCACCACGACTCCTTCTTGTGAATTTATTACTGGCCCATGTGTAGTATTGCGGGACTTCGTGGTATAAAAGTGTCTTTGCGAATTCGTCGTCATTACAGAGCTCAAAGAACGCCAGCAAAGTAGTTTTACGTGGGTTATGAGCCACTTGTTCAGCCGTTTCTGGGGTAAAATACACCCTTTGGCTGTTTTCTAAGTGGACAGCTAACTGTAAGACTGTAGGATGCCGCTCATGGATCGGAAATTCAAATATTCGCCACACAGCCTCGGATGTACTTATGTACCGGCCATTCACGTAGTTTTCCACTTAATCATTTGGGTTTCTGACGCTAAAAGTAGCTTGGTCAGATCCTTTATTTATATATTTACAAATATATTTGATGGCTTGAACTGAGTGGCAGTACTCCACGTTTATGTGAGCGTTAAACGTCCTACATAATAGTGGAGAATAAGGAACAATCCATCTATTATCTATATTGAACGTACTTCCTCTGATATTTAGCGTAGCGCTTTGTCCTCCATTTTCGGCGTCACGACGACGATATACCGGATACCCGTCCTCTCCGGTTTGTGTATCATTGACGAAACGTCGTGGGTACTTTTTTGTACAGATACCGTTTTTCATACATGGTGCTGTTAAATTATGCTCTCCGCATGGCCCGTGCACCATATTTTTAGTTACGATATCGTACAACATTGGATCATTTTGTTGGTTGGGCAGTTCCGCAACTATGACACTATCAATTTCGTCTGGCTGTATTTTTCGTTCTAGCCAAAATAGCAAATGACAGTGTGGTAAACCACGCTTCTGCCACTCCACACTTGCCATGTAACATTTGACTTTGCCGAATATTTCGTCTTTGGTAAATAATTTTATAAATTTCTTCATCTTTAAATGGAATACCCTTGAAATTATGTCATGACGATCGAAAGATCGTTGCCCAGATAATAGTTCCGCTCTAATTTCAGGCCATTCGGGGTTACATGTGAAAGTGACAAATAAGTCTGGTCTCCCATAGTTTCGGACATAAGTCATCGCATCTTGGGTTTTTTCGTGTAAATAACGCGGAGAACCTGTGAATGACGATGGCAGGATTACGCGTTGGCCGATATTTGAGGGGTTAACATTTGCGTCTCGATTTAAAGCGTCTCTGAGATGAATGTATTCCTCAGCCCTCAGTCTCTGTTGATTACGACATATGTAATTCAATCTTTCTGATATCATTTTCGCCATCATATCGACAATATATTGACTAAATAAGTCCCTGTAATAATGTAGTGGATTAAAACAGTTAGCTCTAAACATCAACCTAAATGCATAAAATTGCATGCACGTCACAGTCTTGTTACGCGCTGTACCTTGCTGAGGAATGGTCAAGTAATAACCTTCATCACCCATTACGAATATTAAGGGATACTGTAGTGGATCATACGATCGGTGTAACTCAGAGACCCTTTTAAGTTGGCCATCTCTACCGTGCGCATCTCTGGGGCCTTTTTCTTCGTCAACTAAGAGAACGGCTACCTCGTTTACAGTTGGAGCATTGTATCTACCCGGATGTGAAGTCTGCGGTGGATGGTCTGAGTGAATAATTAGCTTTAAATTATCCGAAGAGTTACTTTCTAAGTTTTGTTTAAAACTTCGTATGTATACATTGTAGTTATTAAGTGCGGTCTGTAGTTCATTAATTAAATCGATTTTTAGCGTTGGAGCTATGTTTGACCGCAACGACAACTGATCTGCGTCTGAAATGAAATATATCTGCAGGTATTGTGGATTTTGACCTGATGGTGGTAAAAGGCTACCTATAAGGTGATATACTTGTCCCTCTATTTTAAAAGTCGGCATAAAATTTTCTTCTCGAATCTCTTTCGCGCCAAACGAAGTCATTTGAAAAAGGCTATTGTACCTACGTATGTTTCTTAAAAAATGTCCAGATAGAGAATGATCATTTGTTGATGAACTGAACAAAATTTGAGAGGTTCTCAAATTTTGTTCAGCAAGCCGCTGCGAACGCTCGATACTTGACTCTCTAGCACGCGATTGCGACGCGTATTCTCTCCGACTTGCAAGACGATTTTCAGTTTCTGATGAAGATTCCTCATTACGCCGTATTTTTATTGCCCTCGCCTGGGAACTATGTTTAGAAAGTTGAGATCTTGATGTTTTTGGCATTTTTGGGTATTATAAAATGAAAAATAAAAGGAAATAAATAATTAAACAGGCTTTTACTAAATTTTTGCTTATTGAACTATATGAAGTACTAAGCTTTTTGAATAATTAAAATATAATATTTATTATCAGGTAAGTAGTAGGTACTTATTGAAAGAAAATTAAAAATATGGGTTTAGAAAACTACCTTTTACTAAATTTTTGCTTAAATTTTGAACAGGAATACCCATAAACTACTACTATAAGCAGTTTGAATAGTTACATTAAAATATAATATTTATTATCAGATACTTATTTACCTACGAAACGAATTTAAAGCGAATTCAAAATTTTTTCAAGCTAAAATCATACGATCACGCACACGACCACTGCGTAGGGAGCCGACCGTGCGAGTAAGCCGCGCGGCACTTTATTTTATTACATTGACTCCCCCCCCGTACCCCAGTGACGCTTACATGGACACCTACATCGCATGCTGGCTAGCTGAGCGCGGTGAGCCACAACCACGCGACTTTTTTCTAATACTTGCATTTTTAAACTCGTGATATCTTCCGAATGAAATGTCCGAATTGAATAATTCAAAAAGTTATAAAAAGGTATTAAAGCCGTCTTGAATATGAAGTAAGTTATTTTGATAAGGATTAATACCAAGGTACAAATGAAGAGCCTTTTCAAAAGGCGGCATATATAAATTAATATTTTAGAATAAAAAACTGCTTACTGTGACATAACTATGATATTTAGACATATGCTGTCGCGACACTTTTTGTAGATAATGATAAGTTCTGCAAAGTCGTTGAAAATGATTTTGTTCTATCATCAATAGTTTTCGCAGCGCACGCGACGTAAGGAATTTTTCAGGTCATTTTTTTACACCTTATGTTACATTATTGGAGTTTTAGTAAGGATCCCTAATTTTTTAAAAAATATAATATAACCTTTGTTACTCGGGGATAATGTAACTTTCCAAAGGTGAAAGAATTTTTGACATCGGTCCAGTAGTTTCGGAGCCTATTCATTACAAACAAACAAACAAACAAATCTTTCCTCTTTATAATATTATAATAATAATAATAATAATAATATAATATATAATATATAAATATTATATATATATATATATATATATATATATATAAAAATATATAATATAATATAATAATGATAATAATAATAATATTATAATATAATAATATAAAATAAATATAATAATATATAGTAATAGTATAGTAAATAGTATAGATCCCCGTGGGGTGCCGTCCCCGTGGGGTGCCGGGCTAGAATGTCACCCCCCCATCTCTTCCCGTGGGTGTCGTAAAAGGCGACTAAGGGAAAAATACCGGAAGGTGGGCAGCAGCGCCTTCTGAGAAATTAACACCATTAACTGCGATCCCCAAGACGCTTGCCAAGCGTGGGGATTATGGCAAAACCCCCCCTATGATTAGCACAAAAACAATTCGGCCCCCAGTCCCCGGCAGCTCTATTATTCCTGGCCCTGGTAGCGGGCCAGGTAACGGTGGAGCAGGGGGTGCGAAGAATCTCCGGAAGATGCCCGGCTACCGCACTCAAACACGACGACCCTTGGCCCTGGCAACACACAACATACGTACGCTCAGGGAGGACTACAAGATTGTCGAGCTGGAGGAAGAATTAAACAAGTTACGCTGGGATGTCATGGGGTTATCGGAAGTCCGAAGACAGGGACAGGACACCGTTATCCTTGACTCAGGTAACTTGTTATTCTACCGGGAAGGTCACCAAAAGTCTCAGGGTGGTGTTGGGTTTCTCGTCCGGAAGTCCCTTGTTAACAATATTGTCAAAGTCGAAAGTGTGTCGAGCAGGGTAGCGTACCTTATACTCAGAATCACCAAACGGTATTCGCTGAAGGTCATACAGGTTTACGCACCGACCTCGACCCGCTCAGATGATGAAGTAGAGGCTATGTATGAGGAGATATCTGAAGCCATACATGCCTCCGAAACATACTTCACCGTTGTTATGGGGGACTTCAACGCTAAGTTGGGCACACGGAATGGCGATGAGTTGAGAGTGGGGCCATTTGGATATGGGCAGCGGAACCAGAGGGGCCAGCGGCTGGTCGACTTCATGGAGAAGGAGGGACTCTTTGCGATGAACTCCTTCTTCGAGAAGCGACCATCCAGGAAGTGGACGTGGATAAGCCCCGATGGTTCAACAAAAAATGAGATCGAGTTTATCATGACGACCAGGAAGCAAATATTCAATGATGTCTCTGTGATCCATAAGGTGAAAACCGGTAGCGATCACCGTATCGTTAGAGGCACATTGAATATCAATGTAAAGCGTGAGAGGTCCCGTCTGATAAACTCCACGCTCCGTCCTGGCGTTGCCCAAATTCAAAACCCCGAGAGCTTTCAACTTGAACTACATAACCGCTTCCAGTGCCTAGCTGAATGCGAAATAGTGGACGAGATAAACAACGGGTTGGTGGAAGCTGTCCAAGCGGTGGGGTCTAAGTTCTTTAAGACCCCCCGCCGAAACAAACCGAAGAAACTCTCAGAAGAAACCATCAAGTTGATGGAAGACCGGAGTGAGATGAGACTGCAATCTTCAGCTGATATGTCGAACTACGGCAAGCTCAATAGACGAATTTCGAAGGCACTGCGACACGACTTGCGCGCCTTTAATACAAATCGTATTAAGGTCGCAATCGAGCGTAACCAAGGTTCCAAAGTGTTCGCAAAAAATTCGTCTATAGGGCAAAGCCAAATGACCAAGCTGAAGATCGACGATGGCAGAATCATCTCATCAAAACCGGAGATTCTGAGAGAGCTTGAGAGGTTTTATGGACAGTTATACACCTCGACACAAGAACCCGTTGTCAGTACAGCTCAGGACAAGAGAGCTAAACTGACCCGACACTATACCGAAGACATCCCGGACATCAGCCTATACGAGATTAGAATGGCTCTCAAGCAGCTTAAGAACAACAAGGCGCCAGGTGATGACGGAATCACGACAGAACTTCTGAGAGCGGGTGGAAAACCGGTACTCTTAGTCCTCCAGAAGTTATTTAATTCCGTCATCCTTGAAGGTAAAACGCCAGAAGCATGGAACAGAAGTGTAGTGGTACTGTTCTTCAAAAAAGGTGACAAGACCTTGTTGAAGAACTACAGGCCCATTTCACTTCTAAGCCATGTTTATAAGCTGTTTTCGAGAGTCATTACGAATCGTCTTGCTCGTAGGTTTGATGACTTCCAGCCTCCCGAACAAGCCGGGTTCCGAAAAGGCTTTAGTACCATAGACCACATACATACGCTCCGCCAGATTATACAGAAGACTGAGGAGTATAATCGGCCATTATGTTTAGCGTTTGTGGACTATGAAAAAGCCTTCGATTCAATCGAAACCTGGGCCGTACTGCAGTCTCTTCAGCGATCCCAAATTGACTATAGGTACATCGAAGCGCTGAAGTGTTTGTATAGGAACGCCACCATGTCGATTCGACTACAGGACAAGAGCACGGAACCAATCCAACTGCAGCGAGGCGTGCGACAGGGAGACGTTATTTCTCCGAAACTGTTCACGAATGCGTTGGAGGACGTTTTTAAGCTCTTGAACTGGAAAGAATTCGGCATCAACATCTATGGCGAATACATCACTCACCTTCGTTTCAAGAACTCAGTACAATGCTCAGCGACCTCAGTAGAGTTTCCCAGCAGGTGGGTCTTAAAATGAACATGGACAAGACGAAAATTATGTCTAATGTCCATGTTGCACCCGTACCAGTAGTTGTTGGGAACGATACGCTCGAAGTTGTTGACCATTACATATACCTCGGACAGACTGTCCAGTTAGGTAGGTCCAACTTTGACAAAGAGGTCGCCCGAAGAATCCAACTCGGATGGGCAGCGTTCGGGAAGTTACGCGACATCTTCTCGTCGAAGATCCCGCAAAGCCTGAAGACCAAAGTCTTCAACCAGTGTGTGTTGCCAGTGATGACTTATGGCACTGAGACGTGATCCTTAACTGTGGCCCTTATGGGCAAGCTCAGAGTCGCTCAACGAGCTATGGAGAGAGCTATGCTCGGAGTTTCTCTTTCTGCGCGATAAAATCCGGAACGTGGATATTCGCCAAAGAACCAAAGTCACGGACATAGCTCTCAGAATCTGCAAGTTGAAGTGGCAATGGGCGGGCCACATTGCTCGTAGAACTGACAACCGTTGGGGAAGAAAGGTTCTCGAGTGGTTACCACACTACACCGGAAGACGTAGAGTTGGTAGGCCCCCCACTAGGTGGACTGACGACATCGTGAAAGTCGCTGGTAGCCAATGGTTACAAGCGGCTAATAGCCGTTCTTTGTGGCGCTCTATGGGGGAGGCCTTTGTTCAACAGTGGACGTCTTCCGGCTGATGATGATGATGATGATGATAGTATAGATATTTACAATACTTACTCATTCTAGCTTGGACCCACAATCGTGACGCGTTCTTCCAATTGCGAAGTAAATGACAGGGATCGACGTAGATTAAATATTATGTAATATATAAAAATCGGCAGATGGCCATTATTATTTTTTGTTCATGAATATTGACTTTTGTAACTGTATTATTTAAGCATTACTGCAGGTATTGCAGCCGGATAACTTGATTCCTGTAATATTTCATAAAGGCAAACCATGCAGAAAGAGAAGATGTAAAATCCATCATTTTCAGCTTAAATAAACTCATAATACAGCATTTAAATTTAATCGCTGCTGCAACATCAGTACCATGTGAAGTGAATGTAATTGGGTTTATACTACCCAAACAAGAAACAGATTGTTTCCAAAATATCTGAAGCAAGATCAAGGGGAATTAATTGCTGGAAAATATTTAAAGCTTTTAATTTTTAACATTTTGTATTTTGTTACGTTGTCTCGAAGTAAACATTTTGTTTACATTATTTTAAAGAAATTAATTGCAAAAGAACCGTTTGATATAAATATACTTCGTCCTATACTATCCCGTCGACCAGAGACGAATACTGACATATACACATGGAAGTAATAAGTATTACGTTGTACCTACGTAGTACTTATTACTTCCATGCATATACATGAGAATATATATTGTATGTTTTTTTTTGCAATTGGATACATAGTCCTTGTAAAGGACACAAGCCTGTTAACACCTTCGACCACATCATCACTTACCATCAGGTGAGATTGTGGTCAAAGGCTTACCTATAGGCAATAATAAAAAAAAAAAAATATGCGTATCTTTTTTATGGATAAGTGTATTTCCTTTAATCTCCCGAAAAATAGCTAACTGGATTAATAATAAAATAAGTGAATAGAGTAAAGGAATGACACGAGTAAAATAGGTAATTATAGGCGGTTCATGAATCACGATACGGTAGGTACGCTTGTGTTAAAACCTCGGGGCATGTGTGTTTTGTTTTATTACTTTGTATAATTCAAAATAAAGACGTGGTATTTTATCAGTACTAATATATATTATATAATCAGTACCTATATTATAAATGCGAAAGTAACTCTTTTTGAAGCAGTGATGGCTCAGTGGCTTTGGCTATGGACTGCCGCGCAGCAGGTCCATGGTTCGAATCCCGCCGCGGGCTTGAGCTTCACCGCATGGTGGAAGGGCATTTTTGCGAATGCCCGCCTGGCTAGCGACCACCCTCAAGTTGAAAATCTGTCGCCAAGCACCTAACGGTGTGTTCCGGCAGCTGTCCTTGAGAGCCAGTAATTCTAGGTTAAGCCTGTTAACACCTTAGACCACATCATCACTTACCATCAGGTGAGATTGTGGTCAAAGGTTTACCTATCAGCAATAAAAAAAAAATAAAAAAAACTCTGTCTGTCTGTCTGTTACGCTTTCACGCCAAAACTACTGGACTGGACTGAATTTATAAGACTGATTTGTTATTCAAAAATAAACATGGTTTTTTAATTAAATCTACCAATCAAAAAACAACACGCATTTTTTATTGAACACTACCTATTTAATTCACAGTCTTTTATTTGTTTATACAAAAAAAGTATATTTACAATCACAAAACTAAATGGAAACACACAGTAGGCAAATGTAATTAAAATAATAATAATAATAATAATAATATAATAATATATCTTTATTTCAGGCAACAGGATTGAACACTGACCCGTAGAAATATATACCTTACAGACTAACATAAACAATATAATAAAAAATACACTATTAAACAGTTTTGGGATTCATTTTCGGCCTCGCCTCCCTATAGCGCCTGTATACTATGCCTTCCGGCCAGAAATCGGGAACTAGGAACGCGTCCTTATTCTTCGCTGGAACCCGAAGCACGTAAGATTTAAAGGTTTTCACCCGGCTGGAATCCAGCCGCTGTAACGCCACTTCAAATGGTACTCGTCGTCTTTCACACCTCTCTTTGATGTACTGAAGTACTTCGTTCCCGGATGTTGTTGGGTCCAAACGTGAGAGATATATAGCGATGGTCGGCTCCACAGCATGCAGCACAGTTTTCTCTGCTGTAGGCGTAGCTGTGCCACGATTATTACGCGTCGGTCTAACTCTCGGCTTCTTCTTCACGAGAGTGAATCCTTCATTATCAATATGAGAGGCGGGCCTCCCCGCACTCTCATTCTTCGTAAGTGGCAGCGTACACTGATGTGCCACTTGTGCATATGATTTCTTCTGCTTCCCGGATGTTGGTGGTAAGTCGGAAGAAATCATAACTTGAGTGGGTGTCTCGATGATCGAGGTCGGTTGCAAGTTTCGGTCAATGCCCCGCGGTGAACCGGTGATATTTGAGTCCGCGGGACTGCTGAGTCGCGCATTTTGTTTGTTAGCGTGTCGCACAGTCACATTTTGCATAGACGCCGGTGACGGCAGTTTTGCCTGCACAGCGTTATTGCGCAAAGCTATTATTTCAGTTTGCAAACTAGAAACCACAGTATTCGATTTTTCCAATTGTTTCTTCAAATCGGTGACATCGGACTTCAATCGCATGATATCCTTTAACAGGCAGGTCACATCGATTGAGGAGAAATCGACCGGTGGTAACAAATGGAGGTCCCTGGCGACATAGGTCACTGAAATCTCATCAGGGTCTGTTTCCTTGAAAACCCTGAAGATATCTTGTAGGTCTTTCTTGCCGCTTCCATCTTTTTGACGTGTTCCTAGACGACACGACGTCTTGGCAGTGTCCGCTAAGACCTTCTTGGCTGCGAGGATGTCGGCCTCCTTGTAGCTAGACAGACATATCTGCTGCAAACTCAGCTCGTCCATGACGTCCAGCTTATTCTGTACGAAGGCCAACAACTCGTTGACCACGAGGGTGTCCGAGCGCGTAGATTGCGCCATCACGGTATTGCAGCGTTCACGTAAATTGTAATCGGCATTGGAGAAGCCGTCAATTGATATTTGAAGCGACTGTCCTTGTCGGAGGTATGAACGCGAAATGCTGGTAGCGGGCAGCCCTATCGCATGTTAACGTACCGCGCGGTGGTAGGTAGTTATTTCGAATACAGAGCCGAGTTAAGATACTGTATAGATAATATTACCGTGCTTCGACTAAGTTAAAGCAACCAAACAACTACACTCTGACCTTTGGAACGCGGCCCTGGTGCACGAGAGAAACTAAAAGTCTACAAACAAACTAGTAATCTGTGGTCGTAGTATTCTGTGGCTTTGATTGTGAATTAATTTGTGGACGTAGATAAATTACCTACAAGGCGTATTGTGATTACAACTACAAAAGCCTCATAGATGAATTTAGTTATTTTGAATCCTTGATTATGGGATAAAGATATTCGTTTTGCAATATCATTACGAGACATTCGCGGTTGCTTCTGAATTTGCCCTACATTTCACACATATTACTCCAATGGAAGAAAGTTGCTTACTTCGAGCCTTTCTTTTTAAGGGAAAAACCTAATGTAGCGTTGTGATGGAACGTTCCGCGGTAATCTATCGGGTGTCAGTTTGTTGAGAAACTCTTGTTATGTATACTATTATAGAGTTGTTGCTAAGTGTAGGGGTGCTGGTCACTCTGGTTTCAACCCTCGCAGTCTGTGTTTGTGGATGTAAAAACTCCAATCAGAAGTAAGTACTAAATTTCTTATGGCCACTAATATTTTATGAAAAAAAAATACTTTTATGTTTCAAGTATCAACTTCCTAACATTTGAATTATCATCTTGTTTATTTATTTATTAGTTTAGAATGTGGAACTATTTTACTACTACAAACTAATTTGAATCGTTAATACTATATCCTCAAAGTTAGAGATTGCATAGAATATTGTATTCCTGAATTTTATTTGCTTCCCACATACACCACACAAGTATAATAATAAATTGAGAATTTACAATTATACTTATTTGCTGTTAATAATTTAACTCTTTAAAACTGCATATTTATGAAAAAAAAAATACTCATCATAAATTGAATACCTTACCTAATTACTAATTTAAGCTGTTTATGAAAGGAAGGTAATATAACAAGTACATTTTTAGTATCATTCTCACCATAGAACATCAATTATAATACAACTTATTTTTAGTGAGTAATTTATAGGTAAATTGTGTATTTTTAACAGAAGTGAATTGGTTGGAACGGCTGGTGTGGTCAAATTACGTTTTGATGAAGAGGCTCCATCACCTACTCCTACCACGCCGGCCTCAGTCAAGCGGTTTGTTGTAGAGCATGCCCTAGATAAATTTTCTTTACTTAATGGGCCAGCCACATAATATAATTAACAGAAACTGTGTTCCCACCTTAAAGCACTAAGCTTCAAAACAAATTTATGTATGTGTTGTCAAGACAAAGAATACCTATTTGATAATCACATAAACAATATTGGTTATAAACTAAAATTCTGCTAAATGGCTACAAGGTGGGGCTCAGTGCTTCAATTATTAATATTGACTAATTTTCCAGTATTGTTGAACCTAACTAATAGTGAAGCTAACATGTAACATCACTTTGCTTAGTAGGTTTTATTTTCAGTAATGTATAACAATGTTTCTAAATAGTATGATTACAAGCACTACCGCATACTAAGCGAAAATCATAAATTTACTATAACAATGTTGTATGTCAAAATATGTAGGTATTTTTATAAATGCATACTGCATAAAAACATACGCTCTTAACATTAAGAGGTTAATTACGCAGATGTTGATTGTAGGATTTCAGCTTTTAATTACCTCTCAATCTTCAAAACTATTAATGTGTAAATAAAAGTTTGAGGTCAATATTATGTTTTAATATCTCAAAATAAACTTGCTTAATGTTAAATTGGCCATCTCTCCTATAACCATGAAATCAGGTACATAGTCTTTTTGACATTTAAGAAATAATTCAATACATATCTCTTGTGAATCCTGGATTTATCACTGTCTGTGTAAATCAATTTGTGATTATTTTAGTCATAAAACTTAATTTTTACTTTAGATATTATAGCTAGAGTAGTTAACGTCAGGTACAAAAAATGTCATACTTCCTTCAACTAACTTTTTATGTTTGCAATTGAACAAAACCCGCCTGGTTATTTAGCATGTTACAATTTGAGTCGGAATTGTTGATCCACTGAATGAAATCATCCTGACACTATTCATAAATTTATTCATTATAATTTTTCACAATTCTGTTTATATAAAGCAATAGTTTTCCAAAGGAAGAATAATTCGTAAATATCAATTTAGTATGAACTTTACATCTATGGGGTAGCTTTATTAGCCTGAATCTCAGAAATGCACTTATTTACCTGTTATCAATAACCCTTGCTTCTATTAACTGTACAACTGAAACTTAACTATTAGTAACTTCGATAATAATGTTTATGAAACATGCATGCTTGTAATTTTTATACCATACTACAATTTACAGATTTTTGAAATGGGGCAGTTACTAGAACTATTGCTGCTACATAATATAGCATTGTGAGAAAAACTTCCTGGCTAACCCAGGATGCATGTTCAAATAAAAAATAAGAAAAGTTTTTTGCTATGTCTTAAGTTTTATAATATTTTATTCTAGTATTAAAACTATTTTAAAATAAGATATATTACAAAATTTTTATTCTCAAACAACTACTTGCTTGCTTAAACTAAAAATACTTTGAATAAAATATATATGCACTTGAATGGCCTTACTAAATATATAAGGAATTTGTTTAAAACATTTGAGAACTGCATTATAATACAATTTATAAGCTATGAATAACCATTGCTATGGAATGGCGATGAGTTGACAGTGGGGCTATGTAGATATGGGCAGCGGAATCAGAAGGGCTAGTGGCTGGTGGACTTTATGGAAAAGGGGGATCTCTTTGCAATGAAATTTTCTTCAAGAAGCAACCATCCAGATTTTGGAAAAAAAAACTAATATTTGATTATGTCTCTGTGATCTATAAGGTGAAAACCGGTAGTTATTACCATATTGCAAAAGTCACATTGAATACCAACATTGAGTTTGAGAAATTGTCTTCAATAAACTCCACACTCCGTCCTATTGTTGCTCAAATCCAAAACCCCTAGAGATTTCAACTCAAACTACTTACAGTGCCTAAGAGAATGCAAAACAGTGGATGTGTTCAACAAGGGGTTCGTAGAAAGCTGTACAGCTGAATGTGGATCTTAGATCTTTAAGACTCTTCTGTAATAAACTGAAGAAACCATCGAGTTGATGGAAGACCTGTATGAGATGCGGTTGCAATCTTCAGCTGATAATATGTCAAATTACAGCAAGCTCAATAGACAAATTTTAAGGCACTGAAACACCACTTCCGTGCCTTCTGTACAATTTATACAAAGATTGCAATCAAGCATTACCAAAGCTCCAAAGTGTTCGCAAAAAAATGCTCTCTAAGGCAAAGCCAATGATTAAGCTGAAGATCGACAATGGCAGAATCATCTCTTCAAAACGGGACATTCTGAGAGAGCTTGCATGGTGTTATTGGCAGCTAGCTATACACCTGTGCCTGGGACTTGCAAACTTTGAGTTGCGAGCGTTAAGGGGCCCCTTTACAATGTCATTAATGCTCCACTCCACCGCTCGAGCTTCCTACCCTGCATAAACCAGATTTGTTAAATCCTACTTATGGCGCCTTTGATACACCTTCTATTATGGAAGAAGTGATTGTTCTTGACATGCCAAGGTATTTTACTACGTTATATAGCGATTTCGCTAGTATACTTCTTGCTCCGACTTCTACTGCATATAAATTAACTAACGTTTTTGTTTGGTTCTTTGTTAAGTCGTAATATTTGTTTGTTTTTATTGTATGGTCTTTACGTTCTATAAGTGCGTTTAATTTTTTTTGGGTATAGAGATATATCTGGTGTGGTTGATGAAATACTAACATCCTCAGGAATTTTGTAATGTTTTTCATACTTGTCCATCAAAAGAGTCCAATCGGAGGATGCGCCTAAGATGGACCAAGGCTTGCATTTAGATTTTGTCGGTAATCGATGACCCTACTTTTACAAAACGATGTGTCTGTCGTTTGTTAGTGGTCAAACCTTTTTTGGCTTTAGCTACCGAGAGGCATGCCGCTTCCCAACCAACATAACCATTCACCATATTGGTTGGTTTTTAATTTTTGTCCTATATTTGTTTCCTAGGTACACTAACATGGTTCTATAAATACCTCCTATTATATTTTGAAGTTTTTTTAGTACAGACATCCGGTTTAGATGACGAAACCACAACATCCTCAGCAATTTTATAGTTTTTTTTTATTATTTTTATGCTTGATAGTATGGCCTTAGACTACTATCTCACCTACTGGTAAGCGATGATCTGGTCGAAGATGTTGTTCAGGCTAACCTAGAATTACTGGCTCTCAAGGACAGCTGCTGGAACACACCGTTAGGTGCTTGGCGACAGATTTTCTACTTGAGGGTGGTAGCTAGCCAGGCGGGCATTCGCAAAATGCCCTACCACCATGCTTTAACGACTGCCATAATAAGACAACAACCGGGACCGACGGCTTAACGTGCCTTCCGAAGAACGGAAGCGCTCAGTAGTAATGACATTAGCGGTCACCCATCCAAGTCATGACCGCGGCGGACGTTGCTTAACTTTGCTCAATGAGCTATGGAGATGAGAGAGAAAGCAAACTTCGCTACGAGCGCTCTAAGTTTTTTATACATTTGCCTTTTTTATTTTACAAATACGATGTTACTTTAGCGCTTAAAAGTAGGCATTTGCCGAACCTACTCTTACTTAACAGTACCTACCTACTGACTGATATCGATTTGTGTTCTCTGGCGGTCAGTGGAATCGTAGTAAGTGAGATGACATTTTAAAAACAATATAGTCTTGGAGCGCAACGGCATATGTCATTCAATTGTAAAACTTGCAACGGTTCTTTCAAGAAGACTGTCTAGTATAACAGTTACCTACTATGATCGCGTGACACACGCAAATTCTGTACAAGGAAATATTGTTTTCGATGCGTCATTTTCTTTGAACTATAATGCTGTTCTTGGTACCCTAAGAATCATCTCTATTGTCCATTATGAAATGATCTGACATCAATGTAACCTACTAGTTGACCCGCCCGCAACATTTTACATACGAGTATCTATCCCTAAAGTTGTTTCGAACAAAACAAAATAGACTAACAAACGCTCCTTGACATTTTTAAACATGTATCGAGACAATAAACTAGTGATGATAATTTACAGAACAAAATGTCGTAAACTTACTTGTATTACACTGTTGCAAAAACCGTATGCATTACCCCAGCAAGAAAATCACTTCTGGAATAAATTGAGTTCTACAAATAATTAGTGCCTTATACGATGTAAATGTGCACCAAATAATACATTTGTGCACTTTGCCGTTTTGTTAAAAAAAAGGAAAAACCAATTCTGCTGGAGTAACGTTGTTCCAGCAGGAAAATTTTAATGTAATGATCGGAAAGAAAAATTAAGTATATGGACAGATAGCTTATATTTGTGCATAAATGTGCGCCAAAAATTAAATTTGTGCGTCGTAAGGTTTTCGAGATATTTCATTTCCTGCTGGAGCAACGTTTAGCAAAATCCATTTTCTCGAAAACCAATAATTGTGCGATCTTACAATAAAAGTATATTTACTAATATACTTTTATTGTAAGATCGCACAATTACCTGGAAACTCTGAAAGGTAAGACTATAAAATAAATTTACTTACTAGTAGGTAGGTTACCTATAATTACATTAAAAAAAAAGAAAGAATGTAAGCATAAACCTGCATTTTCATTTAATATCTTATAAGTTGCCTGAGCGTAGGAATATACAATAAAAAAAATATTTCGTCAAAATAAAAATCTAAACAATACCTATTATAAAAATATACACAAATTCCTCTTTAAGTATTTTATGTGTGACTGTACGGACAAGAGCTTCCATTAATACTACTTATTAAAGAAGACCATCAATATGTATGAAACCGTCGCTTTTTTGCTATCTTTCGAATTTGATCGGATAATCAGTAATCTCGCTTCGTTTTAGTTTTTTGTTCAAATCTTCTTTAATACTTTACATAGGAAGCTGAAATTTTCAGTATATATTTTTCATTAAACGCACTAATTTTTGGTTAACACTGAAACATGTTGAGTTAATTCTATTCCTTGCATTTTGATGTCTAATTATGACACTGTCGGTTGCGACATATATTGATATTATTGATAAATGCGTTTATATTTTGTCTAATAAGTTTACTTTTTATGAATGGAATTACAAGAAGAACCAAATACCGTTTTTAGTGAGTACAACCGTTTGATCGTTTTAGCGCTAGACATATTTTTTTTATTTTCGTAATTGCATAATTACGTAAAAATGGTACAGATTTTTGAAAACCTAATGGTGTCACAAATAAGCACAAATTAAGAGCTACTAATATACTTTTATTGTAAGATCGCACAATTATTGGTTTTCGAGAAATAAGATTTTGCTAAACGTTACTCCAGCAGGAAATGAAATATCTCGAAAACCTTACGACGCACAAATTTAATTTTTGGCGCACATTTACGCACAAATATAAGCTATCTGTCCATATACTTAATTTTTCTTTCCAATCATTAGATTAAAATTTTCCTGCTGGAACAACGTTACTCCAGCAGAATTGGTTTTTCCTTTTTTTTAACAAAACGGCAAAGTGCACAAATTTATTATTTGGTGCACATTTACAGCGTATAAGGCACTAATTATTTGTAGAACTCAATTTATTACAGAAGTGATTTTCTTGCTGGGGTAATGCATACGCAAAAACCTATTAAATTAATAGAACATAAAACATCTTGTTTAATGGATTTACATATAAATATTTATGTATTTTATAACGGAAAAAACCCTTACTCGACTCTACAAATTAACTATAATTAATAAAATCGGTATACCTATTATAACCACCTAAATAAGTAGATAGGATATTATTAAAAGGTCAGTTTATGGAACCTAGTATCTCAAATTGAATTATATGTAACGAATATCATACATCAAAGCAGTGAAGAGCAAATATAAAGGGTTTTTTTTGGTGTATCCATGTTTGTTAATTAACAAAATCCTAACAGTCTCGTAGTAGAATATGTGTTTAAGGTTAATGCCTGCGTAGTTCTTCCCATACAAAAATTCGCCATATAACCTAGTGTTCAAACTCAGTAAAATCTTGCATGCATGTCCTTGAGGCTAATATGTATTTTGGTTGGTCCGTTTTCCACCAAATTGTGCATTTTCAAAATTAATCGGAAATATAGTCTAGTATGGAAATCCTTATTCTTCCAATTAAATATAATTAAAATAAATTCTGAAACGAAAAACTGGCCAACTAGAAGCATATACACATATAAAGAAATATATAAAATACCAATTTATTGTCTTCAAAAGTTACTTAATTATTAAATTATCTAGGCACTTGGACATGCATGCAAAACTTCACAGAATTTGAACACTAAACTTGGTATTTAAAACATGACGAATCCGCGTTTGTATGTAGCGCGCCTACCCTCGGATACCCATAGAAAATGATCATAAGAAGTAATAACCTAATAGAATATATTTTTATCAATTTTAGGGCGTCCACACAAAACAGCCAAAGAAGTTTACCAGAGATTCCACATCCAGTGGGGAGACATGACAGCGGCGACACGGCTTCAGAGATATACGCGGTTGTTAACTTAGATCAGGGTATGTATCATTATATACGTTATAGATTTATTTACTAATCAGCCGACCTGGTTTTACATATCGTACAATAAACATCCTAAGCCGGAGAATAGCCCCCAAATTAAATAAGTAAATTGTGGTGGGTTCGAATCACGCTGTAGCCAATTAAGTATTCCATCCAACATAATTTTAATATTCTCGTAATGCTTATATATGCTTATGTCTTATTAACACAGGATACTTTTCTTCATCATCGTCATCACTTATTATCACCGTCCACGCGTTAAAACCGCGGAGCGCAGCTAGTATATTTATAATATGTATATTTATAAGTGTATATTTTAGTATATTTATAATGTGTATATTTTATAATTGTAAAATCGAACTGAAATGTCACTCCTTTAAGATAAAAGTACACGAAGCCTTCAAACCAGGTCATACTAGACAACATCTTAAAATGTCGCACACGCCGCTTACAAAAGCCGATCTAAATAGCAGGAATGTTTATGTAAATTATTACTATTATGCTAAACAGCCCGCTTCACGCGCATCGCGTCATAAACAAGACTGTTTAGCCGCAGCATTCAATACAACCTCATGCTATTTTATGTAGAATAAGTCGTTTTACACTTTGTATGTAATTACTATGCAATAACTACAGTCAGCCCTCGGCCTTGGTGAAACAGATGAATTATAAATACTTGTTCCATTAACTATCGCAAATTACATTCTAAAAGTAATGAGTAAAGCAGAATTGCACTTGAGCCATTTGCCTCAGATACTGTCAGATAAAGCTATGTTTCTCATTACGAATATATCATTCGCAGAAATAATCAATTAATTTAATTGCTACCGGGAGTGAGCTCGTTCATCATTCAAATAGATGCTATCGTATATTTACGATAATATGATTTGTAAAATCTGGTAGTTATGGATAAAGCTGCCGCTACTTGGAATGTTATCAGATTGGTTTTTAATTGATTTTATTATCTTTTGATAGGTAACAAGGCGGTAGCTACTGCCTCCACGAGCCGGGACCATCCGTACGAGCATGCGTATGCGAAAGTACAGAACGAAGCACATAACATGTAAGTATGAAAATGCGCAGTTGCAAAAATCTACATAGACTTCATACAGTGTATGTCCCGTTTTGTGTCAGACGGGGTTCATAAAGTTTTGCGGGAGTTATTGATAGAACAGCCTAATTAAGTAATTACTCATCGTCTATAATGATTCTACATTTATTTGTCGATAATAAGAAAAAATTGTAATATTCGTCACATTCCTTCTACTCGCTGCCGAGCCTAGATAGGCAGAGACGAATAACATTATCAAATTATGAAAAATTTCTAGCGTTAATGCCTGAGTAGGTATCAGCACAAGTACCTAAGGAGACAAGTAACTTAGTTAAATGAAACTAAAGCATACTAATACACCATTCTAGGCCTATCCTGCTAACATAGTTGATAATATTATCGCTTTTAATATCAGATGAGATAAAACTCTATCCATTTCATTTATATTGTACATTCTTCTAAATTTATTATAAAATTGCGTGTATCCGTCTATGTTTAAAGTCATCTAGTGTATGGTGTGTGAGTACTGTGAATCCTCTGTTTAAGGCCTTGGGTCTAAATTAAAACAACCAAATTATCAGTAAGTACCACTGTGACAGCTGCGAAATGAGACTCAGGTGCCACCACTGATCTGTGCACTACATTTACGTATATAAGGTGGATATTAATATATCAACAATACTGCGGGGGTTGGTGTGGAATCGACAACTGAATGTGTTCCACTCAAGTTTAATTTTCACATGTACACTAAATCAGTACTAACTATTGCCTGAGCCACGTTGGCTTTGACAATGATAGCGGCGACAACTAAGTAGAATATATTCAGTTATCAATTTCACACCACATCCCGCAGAATTGTTAGTATATTAATAGCCTCCTTATATGTCACAAGTACCAGATTCTTAGTATAATCAACGCCAATTTAAATGACGACTAATCCACTTAAATGAAGCTATTGCACTATTAAATTCTAGGACTATTATTATTAAGTGCAATACCGATTTCATAAGAATTTAATTTTGCTATAGTTTGTGGTGCATAACAGAATGAGGTCTAACACTAGGTGTTCACTATAATAGAAGATAGAAGTTTAGATCCATACAATGCATGTATATTCCAAAAGGAGGAGGCAAATTGTAATAAACATGTACGAGGGGTGATCCAAAAGTAATGATAATCAAAATAATACACGGTGGTTAATGTTACAAAAATAATTTATTTTTCTACATAGTCTCCTAATAAGGCAATACATTTAGTTAAACGTTTTTCTAAACCTAGGATTCCCTTAGAAAAAAAATCTTTATCTTGACTCTCCCAAAATGCCTCAACAGCTGCCATCACTTTGCTATCATCTTCAAATTTCTGGCCTCGGAGATGTTCTTTGAGCCGAGGAAAGAGATAGAAGTCACTGGGAGCTAGATCTGGCGAATAGGGAGGGTGTTCGAGCAGTTCGAACCCTGTTTCTTGAATGGCAGCCATCGCAACTGCGGCTTTGTGAGTCGGTGCGTTGTCTTGGTGAAACAGCACCCCAGCTCGCAGTTTGCCGCGCCTTTTTTCTTTAATGGCCTCCCGTAATCTTCTTATTTGGTCTGCGTAGTAAGAGCCCGTAATAGTAGCTCCCTTATCCAATCCAAGTATTCGACCATAATAATTCCTTCAGCATCCCAAAAAACGGACGCTATAACCTTTCCCGCCGAACTTGAGACTGAATTTTTTCGGCGTCGGTGAGGAGGCTCGTTTCCAAGACATCGACTGCTTTTTGGTTTCCGGGTCGAAATGGTGGACCCAGGTCTCATCCATGGTCACGAAACGTGACAAAAAATTTTCTTTATCGGCTTGGAACTTCTCGAGATTAACCTTTGAAATGTCAACTCGTTTTTTCTTTTGCTCGTCTGTTTACATTCTCGGTACCCAACGCGCAGAGACCTTCTTCATGTGCAATTCGTTGGTTAAAATTCTTTGAACGCTACCATAAGAGATCCCTGTCATCTCAGCTACGTGCCTGACGGTCACTCTTCGATCTGCCATCACGATATCCTCTATCTTTTTGGCATTGTCTTCAGTGGTGGACGTGGATGGGCGTCCTTCACGATGTTCATCTTCCGTGGATGTTCTACCCAGCTTAAACTCCTTGGCCCAGCGTGCAACCGTGGAATATGGAGGGGCAGAGTGCCCCAATGTTTCCACCAAGTCGTTTGGTAGACATTTTTTTCAGAGAGAGATATTTAATGACAGCTCTGATTTCGTTTTTCTCCATTTTGATGTTATCACTCCGGTTGTCAGTATTCAAATGAATGTATCTCCCTGGAATCATGGTGTATTTATACGATTTTTTCTCGCGCACCTTGTGGATGTATGAGCAAGCAAAAACAATTTTTTTTAGATTTTAATATGGTCTAGAAATACCTGATTATCATTACTTTTGGATCACCCCTCGTATCTCCATTCTTTTAACCTCTATACTATGTCGGTATTTCATTGAACCATTGAAAGTGTATTGTTCAAACATAGCTTCAGAAATGTTGTGATTATAATCAGTCAGTGATAAGGTACCTATACAATGCACTTACTGAGTGGACTTCTATCATTTGACTTAAAATTCACGAAATTCCATACAGTATGAACATTACTGTCTTGAACCATTGAAGTTTCTTATATTGTGTAGACATCCAGAGGACATAAGGGATATCGTCGATTCAAATCGATTTCAATACAAATAATATTTATATTATGATTCGAAGTCTGTCGGTCAAATCGCATGTACTTACGTAAATAATATAATTTATACATAATTTTTTTTTGTGTATTAACCTTGATTTACTGTCGGCGTTATTAAAAAAAACATGCGGGTTACGCGTACAAAATTGTTTTCTGATAAAAAACAATATCTTTTTCCATCTTAGATTTTTTATAAGATAAGTGAAATGATAAGATACAATGCATTTTTGTCTAATTGGCTCTAAGAAGTAAGTATGTAGTAATAGCGAAGTTTTAGTGGCGAGATCGCTTAGCCTGATTTATTTTTGATTTAGTTCTACGGGATATGCTCTGAATTCGTACTTGGCTTTATCCCTGCTTCTTATTTTACAATCTGACTTCACGATACCATAAGAGAGATAATCCACATTATATAAGTACCTATATAAACGTTCATTTTCATAATCAATTTTGTTTATTCAATTAACAAAATTTCAAATTTGGACATCTTCAAGAAGGGAGTAAAACGTGACCTCTGAATTCTGATGCATCGCATTAGCCGACTTCTATTCTCGCTTATGAAATTAGCAATTTTTTTCTACGTATGTATGTTACGTCATACACGGTAAAAAAAAATGGTCAAAATTCCCTTCATTTTGCTAATGTTCGCCTGGCTACCTACCACCTGCAAGTAGAATGTCTGTCGCAAACCACCTAACAGTGTGTTTCGGCAGCAGCCAGTAAAATTATAGGCGCTCGAGACTTAACAACTACATGTCTCAGAGCGACGGGTCACAGTTTATCACTTGTGACGAAATGCATCTGTTATAGGTGGCGGTTATCACTTAACATCAGGTAGGCCTCATGCTTGTTTCGTCAAAATAACAAAAAAAATACATGAAAAAAGGTATGATGAGCTGTGTTGATATAAGTGTATAACGGACCGGATCGGATAATGTAAAGAGACTAATGATCAACGCTTACGCATTTCTTACGAAGTTTTAGGACAAGGTTCAAGGAAAAATATAAATAATAATTTTTATACCTTGCTGGAAATTATAAAAATGTAATTCAAAATCGCTGTTATTTTTTTGAACAAGCGCGAGGCCTATCTGTTCTTAAGCGCCAACTTCTGCCTATATCAGATGCACATCGTCACAAGTGCCGAACTGAACTGCGTCCATCACCCTGAGACAAAAAGCTAATAAGTCGCATGTGCCTTTAACTACACCCATACCCTACAAACCGGGACACAGTAATGCGAACATTACTGCTAGACATTACGGCGGTAGAAATTGGTATCGATGGTCGCGGAGAGTAATATAAATATAGCTCTCGTGTTTCATAAGCTACCTTATGAACCTAAAAATACACTTTAAAACTCTCTGTAGTACTTCTTTTCAAGCGAGTTGAATAGTTTGTATGACATTTCTTAATCGTGTGATAACCAAATAGAAACAAAAATGTACGGAGTCGACAATGATGTAAAAAATATGTTAGAGCAATTTATTATTGACGTATCTGCAGAAAGTTCAGCAGAAGCACGACAATAACTTTTAAGATTACAAGAATTGTAGTAGAACTATTTGATTTATATGTACTAGTGCATAATATATATTTTATATTATATCCTTACAGAATTGTAGAAATAACGCCGGATCAAAGATCAGAGGTCGAGATTGAAATCGACCAACGAGAAGCAAATCAATCAGCAGCAGGTACGGATCCCTAAAAAATACGTCTGTTTAAGTTAAAATAAGACTATTCTCTCTTTATTAGAAACCTACAACTTCATGTACAGTTTCGAGTAAACAGGATTCATCAAAGGAGGTACGTTCCTCTGTCTGCAGCAGATGACAATTCGGCAAAATGCATATATGTTTCAAAATGAAGAGTCGCGCAAGTCGTCGCCTACATATAAGTAAGCGTTGGCCTGTCCATTACAATTGTAGTATACCCCATTCTGCTTGACTCTGCACTGCGCTATCCGCTCTGTAATATTATGATGTCGATCGTTCGCCCAGTAACTTGCTATAATGACCTGCACGTCCAAACCCAGTTTTTGCAGACCGCTGCTTGGAGGTAAAATATCTGACACTGCAACACCAAAATAAACTCTTGCTGAAGAAATTTCCAACTGTTTTAATGGTGATTGTTAAAACGCGATTGTGATTTCTTCAGTAGTTGCAAGTCAATCTTCCATCTCCATTGGGGGGACTAGGTAGGTAGGTAGTAGTAGGGGGATAGGATTGGAGCTTCGAGCTTGTAAGGTCCCCTTCAAGGCACAACTCGCTTATTTCTGGGAAACAGAGAGGTCGCTCAGTGGCTTTGTGTTGATCGTGTAAAAGTTTTTGATCCATATGAAAGGTATTTTACTTATTTCAATATCAGAAGAACATCCCAAAGACGCACTCTTCTTGAACATAACTAGTATGCCCGATTGTGGAGCGTTGCGATGTTGTGATTGCTCAAAATTAACTGTGCATTTGACTTGGACGCTTGGACGAGTCTTCCCTTCTTTGCTCTTAATTCTTTACAGTCAAACCCGGTTTTTGAAACGAAAATGTTTTTTAGATATTTTGGTCACGTTATATGAAATCCATTGCCCATGAATGATCTTGCGCGCTATGAAAGATTATCCAGAAAATGTTCCCCTAGTAACTACTTGTTTGAGAAAATGAAACATATTTTTTTATTTCAGAATCAGTTGTAATATCGGCATCTGTGGCTATAAGCGGGCAGTTGCCGTCAAGTCAAGAGTTGCCGTACATAACGCCACCGTCGCCTCGGCCTAACACCGACAATGCGGTACACTTCAGTGGAGATTCTACAGATTCCACAAGTAAGATATAATCATTAGTATAATCAGTACAAATATTATAAATGCGAAAGTAACTCTGTCTGTCTGTCTGTTACGCTTTCACGCCAAAACTACTGGACCGATTTGAATGAAATTTGGTATGGAAATAGTTTGAGACCCGGGAAAAAACATAGGATAGTTTTTATCCAATTGTGCAAAAAGAGGTTAATGTTTTTGCGCGATATCTGACATACGCGCGGGCGGAGCCGCGCCCGGAAAGCTAGTTATAAATATTGAGTATTGAATGTTAAATCATTGTAAACCTAATTCATGTTTATAATGTTCTACTCGTGACCAAGGTAATATAAGTTGGCCGAAGCTGAGTTCAGGCAGTCATAAAAAAATGGTAGTATATATGGTATAATATTTTATTTCGAAGCAGTGATGGTCCAGTACTGTGGTACGAATCCTTGAGCCTAACCGCATGGATAGAGGGCATTTTGGGAATGGTCGCCTAGCTACCTATAATCTTAAAATACAAAATCTGCAATCATTCCCGCTGACACTCAATTGTTTTTGCTTCAATTGTCACATCATTTTTTTTAATTAACCATACTGTCCACCCAAAAGGGACAGCGACGCAATATTATAGATTTTCCCCTAGGCTCATTTACTACTAAACAGATGCGAATTTTAACTTACGAACTAATATACTTTTAGTTTTCAGAGCCTGGCACTTTGACCAATAGATTGTAATCGTCTATGACATAACATTTGGCAAAACTTGGGTGTTAAGATATTTGCTCGCCATTTTTTGCATCAGTAACTTTTGCCATATTGTATTTCATAAGAATTCGTAAATGATAACCTCGCTAAATGTGCTGTGCATGTAAGGTTTTATCACATAAGTAAATACATTGAACATCTCGGGACGGTTACTTTTTACAATCCTTACTATGCCGACATCGATCAATGCAGTTATAAAAGTAATCACTAAAATTATAAATATACTATCAACTCATTAAACATTCCAAATTAAAGAAATCAATGCTAAGTCAAGGTGTTCAGCGGCATATTTCTGTCAGAGTTATCGGTTACTTCACGAGTACCTTGTTAAAGATAACTTTACTATCTTACACATAGAGGTACCGACGATGACATTAAATTGTTTATCAATCTAATACCCTCCGATGAGATATCAAAGTGTAAACAAATTGAATGTTAGTCTTCTAAAGTGGGAAGCGATGAACTGTAAAAATAAACATATCAGTAAAATTCACCATCAGTTTCTATTGTCAGCTCATTAGTAATATGAAAAATATTGTTTTTCATCACTTAAGCCCGGTGAGTGATGATATTGGTGAAGGATGAATAAATGTTGTCAGAAAGAAAATGAAAAACAATAAGGCCTGGTGAGTGAATGATGATAATGAATGAATGAACGGTGTCAAATGAAAATTCTTACTGGTAAAGAAAAAAACAGATAAGCGCGAGTCGGACTCGCGCACGAATAATTTCGTACCATTATCCATAAAACATAAGACACTATATTATAACCAATTTGTTTAGTTGTCATATGCTTGAATCCGACTCGCACTTCGATTTTTAGTATTTATTGTTATAGCGGCAACAGAAATGCAACATCTGTGCATCACAAATTTCAACTGTCTAGCTATCACGGTTCATGAGATACAGCCTGGTGACAGGCAGACAGTAGAGTCCTAGTAATTTCGTTTCTGTTTTTACCTTCTGTGTACAGAACCCTTAAAAAACCAGCGAGTGAATGCTGATAAATGAATGGTGTCAAATGTTCATTCATATTTGTTTTCTGTTATGTACCTACATAAGCTTTTACCATATGGCTATATAACCATTACACTGGAAGACGTAGAGTTGGTAGGCCCCCCGCTAGATGGACTGACGAAATCGTAAAAGTCGCGGGTAGCCAATGGTTACAAGCGGCTAATGGCCGGCAATGGCTAACAGTGGACGTCTTCCGGCTGATGTTGATGATGATGATATAGCCATTGCCATACAGCTATTACCTATTAATAACTTATTAATATTAATTGAAGAAGCGAAAAATATCTACTAATGTGATATGCCTGATTTTAAACTAATTGTCTTTTCCCTGTAACTACAGACTTCTCAGATTGGGCATGTAGTCTGCGCGCCACTTTTCATTGCTTTATCCACCTGCAGCATTTGATATCCCATGTGATTCAATATCGTTGTCTTTTTTTATGCAAAAATAACGTCGATTCGTAGCTTTGTTGCGGCGTTCAAGAAGGACATACAGACACTTGAATTTATAGAATGTCATAAACTGTGGGTATTCCATAAGTTAACGATAGTTTTTTTTATAGCTGATGGGCTGGCCTTTGACCACTCTCTCACCTGATGGTAAGTGATGATGTGATCGAAGATGTTGTTCAGGCTAGCCTAGAATTACTGGCTCTCAAGGACACCTGCCGGAACACACCGTTAGGTGCTTTGTCGACAGATTTTCTACTTGAGGGTGGTAGCTAGCCAGGCGGGCATTCGCAAAATGGTACCGACGACTAAACGTGCCCTCCGAAGCACGGAAGCGCTCAGTAGTTATGTCACTCGCGGTCACCCATACAAGACCGCGGTGGACGTTGCTTAGCTGTTCGATTAAGAACGGCTAACCAAACTAGATTTTTTTGACCTTATCTCATACCAGCCGGGTGCACAATTAATTTGAAGGTGTTATAATCATTTTAAGAAATTAAATTTGAGAGGATAGTACCAAATGATACCGTTTGGTATTATCCTCTATCCATATTATATAATTATATATATATATATATATATATATATATATATATATATATATATTATATAATTTATGTCATTCAATATCGCAAGTAAACTGCACACAAATCAAAATAACGCGATGCGTATTCGTGGAAATCTTTTTTTATATCTTAGATTGTATCGCGTGCAAATTTTCGTTATCATTTTTTTCCAAAATAATTGACGCTAATTTACCCATATCGTTTTTATTCTTCTATCATGAATTGTACATGATTTTTTACTTCATGACTATAGTCTGTTTTTTTTAACGAACGAGTACTGAGTACATGTCTCTCGCACATTTCCGATATTGACAGAGTGAGATGGGTCATTGCCGTCATTAGTCATGCCTTTGTTCTTGTTTTGAAATTGTTAAGGCTCGTTCATATTGAATGCTTCTGAAATTTAGTGTAGAAAAAATTACGTAATTATTTTATGATTTAAAATTGCATACTTAGTATATTCGTAACTAAATGTTCTGTTCGCGTTTATGATATAAATCAATATAGTAATACTTATATATATTATGCACTAGAACATATAATTCCATTTCCATACCAAATTTCATTCAAATCGGGCCAGTAGTTTTGGCGTGAAAGCGTAACAGACAGACAGAGTTACTTTCGCATTTATAATTTTAGTACTGATTCAATGTTTTTTAATAATGCTACTTTACTATTTTTTCCTAATAATTTATCTACAAGATAACTAATAATTCAATACTGTTTGCAACACAAGTGCATTCCTGAGCTTTGTATTAAATTAACGTGCCGCTATATAACTACGAAGTTACATCGATAAGAATACCACGATAAAAGCAAATACTTCAATATATAAACAATGTTGAAGATATGAAGATATTTGCCCACATTTTATTTTTTCGATTCGTATGGTAAATCGCTAGAAAGTAGAGAATAACAAGCAGAATTTGCCAGATGGTTCTAGAAAATGTTAATCGTAAACATTAAAAGATATAAATAAAACCGGCAAAAACACTCACGTTGGGGATCGAATACGTCGACCCGGGTTTCGAGTATATCAGATACTCATCATCAGGGCGAGTGCACATCAGTGCTGTGCACTCGCCCTGATGATGAGTATCTGATATACTCGAAACCCGGGTCGACGTATTCGATCCCCAACGTGAGTGTTTTTGCCGGTTTTATTTATAATATTTAAATATGTGTGAAACTCACGAGAATTTCATTTCAAAAATTAAAAGATATGATAGTAATAAAGATATTGTGCAAGTTTCATGATACCTTTTGCTTAATTTTTAAATTTTTGCTATCCTATCGGAACAGGCAAAAAACAAATTCTGTTCTCTTGTTTGAATAACGAAAAGCATTGGGGAAACAAGGGTCATGAAAAAGGAGTTACGATTCAATTGCTAAAAAATACTAAGCTTAATAAAATAACATATAAAAAATATGCAACTTTTATCACGCCGATACATTCAATGCACCCAAAGTAGCATCACGGATTTAAAGGCAGAAGATAAGATCATTAATAATCCCGCACAACTAGCTGACACATGTTTTTATTGATTTGATAAATATTTCGCATTCAGAAATAAATACCGATTTTATTTCATTGGGTTAGAACAAAACGATTCATCCCCAAATATTTATTGCGCAACTATGTACAGTCGCCAGCAATAATAAGTATACACATGGTAATTTTCAAAATTTTGACAGACTCCTGTTTCTTTCTATGTACACAAAAGTATCTTAAAATCAAACAATAATTTGTATTCATAAATTTACAAATTATTGGATTTAAGCGACACAGCCATACCCCCGGCAGCTTAGTAGATAAAGCATCCGGCGCGAAATTGGAAGGTCGCGGGTTCAATTCCCGCCCGGGGCAAAACATTTTGTACTCCAATAATTTGTAAATTTATGATTTTCGCTTAGTACGCGGTAGTACTTGTAATCATAATATTTAGAAATAATTTGTATTGTTTCACTCATGTTTATGTTAACTTTGATTGTTAAGAATTTAATGACATCACCTTATTATGAAAATTACGAAAGTGTATACTTATTATTGCAGGCGACTGTACATACAAATCAATAAAAAAATAGCTATACATTTGTATGTAAAGCATATGTTATTCGGGATGCAGTAGAATATAAGTTTCTAGGTCTGTTAGTTTATTAATATTGTACCCTAAGTATGAATGTATAAAGAAATGTAAGTCGAGATCAAAACCAGCAGAAAGCAAACATTACCGCGGCGGGCGTTGTCAAAAGTGTACCGTGCGGCGCTACAACATAGCCTTGACGCGACCAATCGAATCGTTTGCGATCATTTTCAAGCGCCAAATCAATTAACCAACCCAACTGAATTTGGAAGATTGTGCGAGTTTTGTGAACTTTATGAGTCCGAAATCAAAGCGGTAACTTAATACGAGTTACACTTCTTCTCATATTTATTCATTAGCTCAGTGGCATTGGCTATAGATTGCCGCGCAGCAGGTCCATGGTTCAAATCCCGCCGCGGGCTTGAGTTTCACCGCGTGGTGTAAGGGAATTTTGCGATTGCCCACCTGGCTAGCCACTACCCTTAAGTGGAAAATCTTTCGCCAAGCACCTAACGGTGTGTTCCGGCAGTAGTCCTTGAGAGCCAGTGAAATTACAGGCACATGAGACTTAACAACTATGGCAGAGGTTAGTCCGCTTAACATCAGGTGGGCCTCGAGCTTGTTGCGTCACAATAACATAAAGAAAAACGTAGATTTTAACTGAATTTTCATATAAAAGAAGTTCATAATCTAAAGGGATTATATTCTGTTACTAGACAAATAATGTTTTTTGTTGTTGTCAGGTTACCCTTTCACCACAATCTCACCTGATTGTAAGTGATGAAGTGGTCGAAGTTAACATGCTTAACCTAGAATTACAAGCTCTAAAAGACAGCTATTTGATTTGTTTATTTCCAGTGGGCTATACATGTGAGCATATCAGTGAAAGTAGCAGAAACAAAGTATAGCATTTTTGTAAATTCATTTAAACGTTATGTAATACAGCTAATTCTTCTTAAGTTGATTTGAGATGATATGATTGTTTGATGAGGTATTTATTTTCAGAGGGCTACACGAGCATATCAGTGAGAGAGCCGCTAAGCAACATCCGAGCACAGAGCAGTAAACGGCCTACACAACCACACTATGCCACCGTATCCGATGATTCAGGTACTTACTTCGAGCTTTTAAAAATTTAACTTAACCACTCACTACAGCTAGCTAGATCAATCAATCATTAAACAAGGTTAGTTTATTATTTGAGTGTGGATCGTCATGTTTTAAAAGAGATCATAAGTTGAAATCCACGGACTTCATGTTCACTTTAAAAAAATCCTATAATGTATATACAGGATGGAAACTTCAGCGGGGCAGTAAGGGGAAGTACCTTATTCGTTGCAGCTACTCGAAAATGGTCTTAGGAGACTATCCATAATTTTTCATGGAATTTCGATACCCACTCACAGATTTTCTAAAAAAAAAAATACAGTTAGCAAGAAAATAGCCATTTTACACAAAAACATTTTTTATGCCAATCGATCCTGTTTCTAATACTGATCAAAAACTTCCATGGGGCCTTTACCTTACTGCCCCGCTGAAAGTTTCCACCCTGTATATTATTTCAGTTGAAGTATGAGCTGTTAACGATATCCAGAAGATCAATGCGTATACTAGTCTATAACGGCAGTCTTGTCTTTAGCGAAACGCTAGCGCTGCTTGTCAAGCATAACTTACGTCACTAGACATTGCAGTGGATTTGTCAGTCTTGTACCAACCGTTGAACAGGGAATAAGTCTGTGAAGTAGTGAATGTTGTTGAATAAACAAAGAAAAAATTCTGATACGATTTGCAGAGGCAAGGCGATTATGTTACCTTTTGTGTAACTTGATGTTGATCGATCCTATAAAATTAATTGCCGATTTGTAAAATTTGTCTTATTCCCGAAGGCTTAAATAAATTTGGAACTATCCATGCATCATCAAACAGGTCGTTAGCTAATATGAGATCTATATAATGGCAAATTTAGTGCCTGAGGTCGAACATATTTGCTGCTATGTTCGGCCTTTTGTCATAACGTGTGCACGAATATTGAGTCAATGTTACCATTGTAATGGGGCTCGGTTACTAACTAGCGTTGTCAGTATGACGCTTCGTCTCTGATGTTCGATCAGATATTTTTACTAACAAAATTACATGAGCACCATACTGATTTAAATCGTGAGAAATGCGCCGACTTTAATAATACAATACAAAATTCTTTATTCATCAACAATCTTAAGGAAAACAATAAAATTATTACAAACAAATCAATATATTAGATTGGACAAAGGGCGGCCTTATCGCTTAAGCAATTTCTTACAGGTAACCTTGCATGGAGAGGATTTAAAATATTGCGGCTTAGGGAGTCCAAAAAGAGAAAATAATAATAATAAAAAATAATGATAAAACATAAGTATTATACGTTATAATAAGCACAGCACACATATAATTGTCTTGAATTGTACATAAACTATACTTATATCATTAAAACATAAATACAATAACTACATATAATATTATTACATACAATACATTATAATATTACAATTAATAAGTGTATTAGAAAGTATTGTCTAATATAATAGTCCCATCCCATTTAATTGTTATATTAGCTTATACGCCTAGCTATGAGCGGATGTCTTATTGAATGTCGTATGTGATCGTACGCTCGAAGGATTAAACTCGAAGAAGCGGGGCATGCTCCCGGGAATCGGTAATGAAATTCCCGGGAATTTATAAAATATCCTATAGCGATTCACTATTTTCGATGTCATCATCAACAGTCATAAATACACCGTTTAACAAATGCTTCCCCAAAAAAGGAGGTTTGCCGTAATTCCCACGCTTGGCAGGCGTCTTGGTGATGCCAATGTCATGAAAGTTCTTCAGAAGGCGCTGGCCCACCTTTCGTATTTTTTTCTCTGTTGCCTTTTACGACTACCATAGGGTAAGCGAAATTAGTGTACATTTTTAATAACTTTAATTATGTAGTCTTAAGAAATTTACAGCTATGATGCATTTGTAAAATGTATTGCGATGTATGGTATGTATGTACAGATGAGATGTACGCGGCTATCGAAGAGGCGAGCGTCGGCGAGGGATCGGATACGTACGCACAAATCGCACCCGAGCCGCGTCGTCGTGACGTCACACCCGACCTACTGAATACCGACGCTATACATGCCGCCAGGTGATATATTTTTTTTTTATATATCTGATAATCTATCCTTTGACCACTATTTCACGATGTGCTTTGAAGTGATTAATACGCTTAACCTAGTGAAATAAAACACTTCCTCCATGTTAATACATTTATATATATATATATATATATATATATATGTATATATACATATATATATATATATATATATGTATATGTATGTATATATAATATGTATATGTATGTATATATACATATATTATAATGAAGATACTTATTTCATGATACATATGCTATAAAATCATAAGGAAGTCAAAATGTCTTCTTTTAAAATCTTGGCACAGAGTAGAAAATATCGGAAATCATGACACTAGAATGGGGCTCAATGGACAGCAGCCGGAACGCACATTTAATTTGAACACACGACACAGTTTAGTAGCAGTAGAACTCTTTGTGCCAGTTCGTCCGGGGAAGTACGGTAACGATGTCTATTTCTACCTCCGCAGGCAGTAATGTTTACATTACTGTCTTCCGGTTTGAAGGATATGGGTGCCGGTGAAATTACAGGCGCATGAGACTTACTTGTCTCAGAGGTGGGGAGCAGTGCAGTTCGCCACTTATGACGAACTGCTTCTGTTATAGGTCGAGATTACCGCTTAACACTAAGTGAGCCTCGTAGTGCTTGTTCAATTACGATTGCATAAACAAAGTCCTTGGCGAAAGATTACCTACTTAAACCGGTAGTTAGCCAAGCGGACTTTCGCAAAAATACCCACCGTCGTGCAAATTCACGACCACAATACACGGTAAAAAAGGATTCCTTGATTCAAGATAATATGCATTTATATATGCACTATGCAGTAAATTGTCTTAAGTTAAGAATATATATTTAGTTGAATTTCAAATAAATATTAATATACAACAATATAATCTGCATTCATTCAAAATAACACTCGCCATTGATTGAATATATCAAAATCTTCAATTAAGAAAATGAATGTATTGGTTAGAATGAATGATTTAAGAAAATTACGGCTTCAGACAATCATTTCTTACAATCAACGTATGAAATACCTTGTTCTAAGTTGTCGCATATTTAAACTAAAGAACAAAATATTTTAGATCTGAATTAATGCTGTTAAAAATTTTGACTAGAGAGGTTATCGTTTTGGGTCAAATGAATACATTATCACAGTTACTGTTTTTAAGCAATCGCTTCTTACTATCAAGATTACTGATATCTTGTGCCAAGTAGCAGGTGATTATATTAAGATTATTTTTCTTTCTAGAAAGAAATTGTTATTTTAACTGAATATAATATTTTACTCTAGCAAAATAAATATTTATTGCCGTGACCTTTGATATGATTCCTTTAATAACTTAAATAATTATGCAGAAAGCAATAATGGTATTCAAATGAAATTTAATGTTTTTAAAACAAAGAAATCATAATATTGATTGAATAAAAAATGTTATCGTCACAATATACATGAATGTTAACCTAAAGTATTATTATAATCTAACGTATTAATACAAAGCAATATCTAGTTATTAAAAGAGTTCAACCTTTCAGACAAATATAATAGAGATATCGGGTTGAAATGTAGGTATTTAGTTTAATATTGCCTTTAAATTGCTTCAATTTAATATTCATGTATTTTGAAGATGTATTTAATTTGCTCAATAATAATAAGATTTGCAAGGAAACTGACATAAGCTTCACTGAAGTACCGAATTTATCAGGGCAAAACACCAGGAAGCCCGGGGGGTTACCACATCCTGTTAAGGTTGCGCATTGAGGGCACTTCTCTCTTGCTCACGCATTTCATATTAAAAAGAACGCGAAATCGCGTGAGCGAGAGAGAAGTGCGCTCAATGCGCAACCTTAAAAGGTTGTGGTAACCCCCCGGGCTTCCTGGTGTTTTGCCCTGATAAATTCGCTACTTCAGTGAAGCTTATGTCAGTTTCCTTGCAAATCTTATTATTAAATATATCTTCGAAATAAATTATTTGAGGCAACTAAAGCATAATATTAAACTAAATACCTACGTTTTAACCCGATATCTCTATATATTTGGCTGAAAGATTGAACTCTTTTAAAAACTAGATATTGCTTTGTAATAAATAGGTTAGATAATAATAATCAGTGTACTTACATAATATTGATTTGTGGTAAAATAGAGGAGTGGAAAAAGAAAGCCATGAATCAATTATAGTACTTTATGAATATATTGTTTACCTTAAATCACACGCATTTTCAATTAATTATCTTGTAATTTTTATACAAAAATAAATAATGATAATAGATTTACACTAATAAAAACAGACAACAGAGCATTATAAGTAAGTACTCAAAGCAACAACGTTATCCTTTGTTACTATAATTATCTTAATACCTTAAATCCCACGCATTTCCAATTAATCATCTTCTGGTTGAATCCAAAAATTCTTTAATTTGTTTTTCTTAACTTATTTCCTTGTCGTATTTGGACATATTTCTTTATGATCTGGAGTAAGATGTTCTGAAAGATCTTTTGTAAGGCCTTTACCTGAAAATAATGTGCATACTTATAAGTAATAATAAACGACTCAATAATAGTACATTGTTCACAAAGGGGAGAAAGTAACCTATTCTCACGAGGATGTTAGTACACTGAAGTGGGAATCGGTCAGTTGTTCCTGAGTGAAGAATAGCATTATAAATTGGAAGTATAGTACTTAGTATCTAACAAAAGATTTTTGTGGTGACGTGACGTGACACTGGCTAAATGCACAAAACTTTGGAGCTAATAACGAAAAAGTAAGTGGGGAGTTTAATTTTGCCATTTTTTTATAAAAATATGATGAAGCGCAATGTGCATTTTTAAGCACACTTTAGCATTGTAATAACTGGCTTTAGGTACGTAGATACTTTTAACTCGCTGTCAAACAAGATAAGAGGTTCTTTCCGAGCAAGTGTAGTACCTTAATTGTCTTCAATGAGTCTTCAATTTGATTGTTACACATGACTTAGGTACCGACGCTATGTCACCATGTTTAACAATCACGCGAAATTCTATATAGTGCCCCACATAATTATGTACCTACCTATTGAAAAACTGGCTATCTTAGCTCAGGTGAAATATGCTAAATATGCCTAAGAATTGACGGTCCAAGTCGTCTGCGCCGGGTGTTCTATACATAAATATGTACATATTTTTTTATGCCTGATATGTTAGCCTTTGACCTCTATCTCACCTGATTGTAAGTGATGATGTGGCGAAAGTGTTGTTCAGGCTAAGCTAGAATTACTGGCTCTCAAGGACAGCTGCCAGAGCACACCGTTAGGTGCTTGGTAACAAATTTTCTACTTGAGTTTGGTAGCTAGCCAGGCGGACATTTACAAAATGCCCTACCGCCATGCTATAACGACTGCAATCATAAGACAACAACCGAGACCGATGGCTTAACGTGTCCTCTGAATCACGGAAGCGCTCAGTAGTAATGTCACTAGCGGTCACCCATCCAACTTTGCTGATCGGTTAATAAACTTCGCTACGAGCGCTTCAAAAATAGTAGCGATATGAAACCTACTGCTAAGAAAGGACCTACTAAGTACTTACTGCAAAATGCTTGAATGATTTCTTGAGGCATCTGCAAAGATATCAAGACTCCTTAAATCATCCGGATCAGCAGCATCCATGGTATATGTATTACACTATTAATTTTGCGATCAAGACAATAATCAACTTCAATTCATGTACATATTTTTTCGCCTTGTGCGGAGGAGTGGGAACTTGATAGACCACCAAATTTGAAGTCCTTACTGACACAAAAGTGAAAAGAGTCAATTCAATAAACAAATTTACTATAAGAAGAGTACTTCACGTGCACTTCAGTCGGACGCGGAGCAAACAACCAGTCAGTGTGGTCATTACATAAATCCAAAAACGCCAATACCATACTTTTTTGAGTGACGTATTTTTGGCACTTATAGCCATTTTATCATTAATTGTAAAATATAAGCTATTCGAGTTGAACTCATGCATTAAACGTTTTTAATAACCACAAATTGTTTATTAATGTGAATATGCATCGGAAACTTTCTGACGACTCAAGTACAAGTACAAATGCTTCCAATAACTCAATAGAAGTTCAATGACGCTGCTTACGAATACC